>OX451740.1:1101322287-1104219358 GCA_948472305.1 Vicia faba | reverse complement strand
AAGATAAAATAAAATAAAAATGGAAAATAAAATGTGTTTGCATTATTTTTTAGTATTTTGAATAAAAGTATGTTTATATATTTATTTATGTACAAATAACCTATTTAAACAAATAAATGCCTAATAAATTCAAAAATGGTGTGAAAAATATTTTTTATATTTTTAATATTATAAGAAAAAAATAAATAAGTCAGAGCAAAAAAGAAAAAGTCAAAAAATCATAAAAATAAGCAAAATGGGCCTAGGGGGTGTAAAAGTAAAAGCAAGGTGCAAAAAGAAAAGTGAAACAGGCCAGCCCAGAACCCTGTCATCTTCAACCTCCAGCATTTCTGTTCATACAAAACACGCGTTTGCTATCTCCCAATTCCTGGACTTTCAAGCAAAACTCACAACATGAGAAGTGTAGAGCATTAAGAAACGAATCCACATATAAAGAACTTGACTTAACTCTCTAAGATGAGAGAGAATTTCTTCTCCCCCAATTCCTGACCTAGTTTTTGTTCCATGTTCAGACATTAAATTCTCACAGCACACATAATATAAATAAAAACTAATTACATGGGCATGTTCAGGGCTATGAATGTGACATATTTTCTTCACAAACCTAAAGCTAACAATGCCTGGATAGAGAGATACGAGTTCATGAACTTACCTGTTCAGTTGAAGTTGTATCTGATGATGGAGGTGTCTTCAATGCAAGGTGATGATTGGTACAACTTCCTTGATGTCCAGGGATGCTATTCCAAGCTTTACTTTGTCTTGAAACCAAGTGAATCGTGCTATGGAACTTCAACTGCAAAACAAGAAAATGAAAATGGTGATGTTGCTTGGGAGTGTTACAGGTCGTGTTTGAGGTTGGAATAGTTTCAAGGGATGATGTGGGATGTGTTTGAAGTGGTTTTAGCAAGAATGCATGAAAGGATTGAGCTATGGAACTCAAACTGCAGGGATGCCCTGTTTTGGGCAGTTCAATGGTGATTCTGTGAATGGGAAGGTGTTGGAGATGGTTGGCTCGTGTTCTAGCTCAGAGTGGATGTTTAGAAAGTGTACAAAGTCTTTTCTTAAGCTTGTGTTAGCTGAGATGAAAGTTGTGTTATGTTATGCTAGCTTTCTTCACTCTTAAGCAAGAGATGGCCACTTGAGTTTTTAGACAGGTAGAGGCCCCCCTAATGTGCTGCAAACCTTGGCCTTGATCAGTGCAATTAGCCCATAAACTTGTGCCAAGGAGATTTGAACTGTACTTGCTTGGATTTGCATTTGACATAAAGTCCTACTTTTCAAGAATGGCTAATTTGCTTTTTCTATTTATGGCTTAGTTTTGTATACAATGTCCAAACTCATAGAACAACACCTTGGCACAAAGGATTGGCATTAAATTATGGAGTGTAGATGAGATAAAAGACCTGTAATCTAGCTTAAGGCATGCTGAGTTCAAAAATTCAAGGTTATGGACATGTAACTTGGTCATGAACAAAGTGAATTTTTCCCAACTTGCCAAATTCGATTCTCCCTAACCATGAGGTTGTTTGATGAGTTCTTGGACATTTTGGAAAGCTTGGAATGTGTACTACAATCCATCTTTGAAATGAAAATTTAAATTCCAAGTGGAAGTATGTGAAAAATGGTCTTGAAGTTAGGTAAAAACCTTGCCTAAAATAGGTCAAATTTTCTCTAAGTTAAGAATGGTTTGGTACCCTTGTTCCAAAAATTGTAACTTAAGCTACAAGCTTCTTTTGGGAAAACTTTGTGAATCAAAGTTGTAGATTTTGCAATAGGCTACAACTTTCATGTTTTGACTTTTGCTTGAATCCAAATGAATCTTGGTGAGAAAGTGGGGCAAAGTTAGGAAAAAAATTAGGGTTTTTCATAACTTAGAAAAATTCTAAGTTATGAAAAATCTTCATTTCAAACCCTAATTTGCAAATCTTGATTTCTTGATGAACAAGTTTCATGATTTGGCATGTTTTGATGAAAAATGAATCTTGACACTTGATTTTGACCAAAAAGTCAAAGTTTGACTTTTCAGCATACAGTCAAAATTGATCAATTGACTGGGAAATTCAACTGTCAATCTTGTGTATTTGGGATCTTTTGAACTTGTTGAGCATGTCAAGACAATTCCATGGGGTCCTTGAGTCCATATGTGAGCTTGGTTTTCCATTGGCTAGGTCAAACAGTCAAAAATTGCCTTTGTGCAGTCAAATCCCTAAAAATGACCATTTTACCCTTTTTGTGATCTGATCAAATTTCTTGTAGAATTGTGATCCAAACTTGATAAAATGGTCCATGTGAGTTCATAATGTTGATGTGGGTCAATTTTCATGAGATTTGACTGTCAATTGGCCACAGTTGACTTTTTCCCCAATACAGTTGATTTCTAGGTCAACTGTCCAATTGACTGGGCAAAATTTGGAATCAAGACTTGAAACTTGGTATGGATAAACTTGGGAGTTCAACATGAAGCATGAAATTCATCTTAGGCATTTTAGGTCAAAACATCTTTGTGCAAACACAAACCCTAATTTGGGTCCACAATGCAAGGAGAAATCTTGAGCAGAGGAAACCCTAACTGGATCTTGAGCTCCAAGGGTCTTGTGATGAGAAAATGTTGAGGAAATGGGAGGGCAAATTTTGGGGTACAACAGCAGGTTATTGTGTGATTACATACTTTGTTTGTAATGTGGAATTCACCTGTATACAGTCGTTACTCTACCCAATTTTTTGAAGACTTAATACACTTGAAGTTTGGTTCTCTCAAGAGGTCTAGTATCTTTGCTTGCTTGGTTTCAATACAAATAATGGGAATTCTATCTTGACTCATAATGTCAAGTATTGGCTTCTTGTTGGTTAGATGATTCTTATCCCTAGCTTTTACCTTATGCTTTAGGATAGTCCATTTTTCTCCTCCCATTTTCTTTAATTTCAAAAATCTTCTTCCCCCTTTTGAAAACTCTTTTTGTTTTGAAACTTGAGCCACTTTCATAATAAACTTGGACTTAGGTTTATGCATTTTCAAAACCTTTTCATAAATAAACTTCAATAAACTTAATAATACTTTGACATTTTTTGTGAGAAGACTAAAAGTCAATCAATCTCATTTCAAACCATTTTTCCACTTTGACCTTTTATCTTTAAACTTTTCTCAAAAGATTGGAATCTTGTCAATCCTTGTAGTGATGCAAACAACTATACTTCTACAATATGTAGTGAAGAAAGATATTTTCCACTTGGGTGTTGAGTGAGGCATTGTTGATTTTAAAATCCAAGCCATATCCTCCACTTTGAGATGATGCAAATTCTCCTTTCTCATAATTGTAGGTAGTAAGTATGTTTTCCACACGGACAATAACGATGATGTCTTATCTCATAAAATTAACCAACACACATGTTTTTTTTAAAATGAATCAATAAAGATGTTTGAAATGCAAGAGTTAAAGTCAGAAAGACTTACCTCAAAGATGGTGTGTGAGCTTCGAGCCTGAACTGCTACCTGGACGTTTTTGGAATTCGAAGAGTAATCACAGGGAGTTTGCTTTTGGTTCGAAGAGTTGTCACAGAAGGTTGTCTTTGAGTTTGAACAAACTTCTATGTGTGGGGTGTTCTTGTTGCAGCCTTGAAGGTGAACTGGGCCTTGAGTGGTGGCCCTGGACTTTCCTAGGTTCGAAGGGAGGGAGCAAAAGCTAGGCCTTAGATACTGATTCGAAGGAAGAAAGGAACAAGTGGTATTTTTCTTTCCAAAGCTGGATTCGAAGGACACTGAAGAGTGGGGAGTTCTTCAGAATCGAAGGAGGTGAATATGGTTCTGGGTTTTTGATTTCTCAAGTGTTGGTGAACTTGAGAGTTTTGGTTGTGTTTGAGAAGATTTTGGAGGTTTTGTTCCTCTAGTCAAAAAATCCTCCCTTCCTTGTTCATGGTTCCTCTATTTATAGAGGAAATGCTTGGGAGACGTTGAAGTAGCCAACCTTGCAAAAACAATAAAATAATAGGTAACGTGAAAGGTACAAGTGGGGGGCCTCTTGGAAGTTGATTAGACTTGTGCCTCTGGCCCTGCTTTTCATTCAGACAAAATTCAGGTGGAAAGTTGCTTTTGTGATAAATGCAATCTTTATGAAGAAAGGGTACATGACTTGTTGCCATTTCGTCCCAGAATGGTATTATCTAGTGGATAAACCTTCGAACCCTTATGTAATGTATCACAAACTTATGTAAACCTCTGATTATGTGAAGATTTGGAAGCAACATAGCCTGTCAAGTAGCTAGTCATGAGATTTTCCTCAGATTTGCTTCAAACGAAAACTGTTTCGAATGGTTCAGCTTGGATTCGAAGGAAGCTGATTCGAAGGGAATCAAAGCTCCAATCGAAGCTTTATATGTAGGTTGCTTTTGTCCAATCGAAGGTTTGCCTTCCCATGGTCATATGTGGCCAATCGAAAGAACGTACATGGGGGGTCCCTGTCTTGTGACTGTTTAGCATGAGGGAAGTTCCTGGCTTCTGAATCGAAGGGCACTCTTTCAAGGGAAGCAAGAACTTAGTCAAATCTTGTATAAAGATATCTCGTGGTTCAAACGAAGCTTGTGAGAGGCAAAGTATGCAAGAGGCCCTTGATGCAAGTAGATTCGAAGGATGCATAGAGATGGTTGCTTTGTCCCATCGAAGCTTGTCCAAACGAAAACAAACATGCATGCATCATATGCCCAATCGAAGCAGACTTGAAGGCAGCATATGCCCAATTAAAGCAAGCTTGCAGGCAGCATATGCCCAAATCGAAGCAGGCTTACAGGCAGCTAAATTTGAGCAATCGAAGGATTTTCCTTGCAGGGGGAACGTGTGGCCAGCATGTCATGGCCTTTGATTGCAAGCATGCAGGCAACACACTTGGTGAATCGAAAGGTTTGCCTTACAGAGGGCACATGTGGCCAGCATGTCATGGCCTTCGATTACAAGCATGCTGGTAGCACACTTTTGAGCAATTGAAAGAGGCTGTGAGTCAATCGAAGGGTGCTGAATCGAAGGAGACCTATTTTCCTCCAAATTTGTCAAAATGTTATTTTTATCTATTTTCTCCCTTTTTGACAGTTTCCTTTTAATTTTGGTACTGGAAAACCCCAATGCACTTGTGCAAGCTTAAATCCTGAGAATCTTTGTGAGAAAAGCCTTGAGAATTGAGAAGGCAAATTTTGGGGTACAACAGCTTCCCCTGTTCAATCTTCTTACACTTGAAGAGTTAGATGGGCAAATCTGCCATTCGTGACTTGAAGGTGGAAGATGATTGAACACTAGAGTGCCCAGAAATTTGCACTTGATGACGTTGTGGTTGATTGTGTATGGAATGGGATTAAAAATGCCATTTGGAGAAATAATAGATAGTTGTTGGATATGGGCTTATAGATGCCATCTAGAGGTGATTATTGACAGGAATTAGACTAAGGCTAAATTCTGACTTCAATTGGATAAGAAATCAGAATAAATCTTGGAGCGATTTATCTAAACCAGAGAAAGATGTCTGCGGGAAAGAATCAGGAAAAACCATTGAGAGATTTAAACTGAACCAGCAGAGGTCTTGGATATTCTTCAAATTATGATGGGCCTGTGTAGGGTTGCTTTATCATGAATCTGCGTAAAACTTCATCTTGGAAAGAGGAGGAACCTGTGTAGGGTTGCTTCATGATGAGTTCGTGTAAAACTTCATCTTGGAAAGAGAAGGAACCTGTGTGGGGTTGCTTCAATTGGTCGTGTAGATAATTTCCCTGACTTGTTACAGGTATTAATCTCTGACCTTTTGAAAATTATTGACGATAGCCATTTGTTGATTGACCTTTTCCCGAAAAAGGTAAAACATTAGCTGTATGCAATGTCATGATGTATGAAATGCATGGTGTCATGATGTTCTCAAAATAAATGAGATTGTGTCGTATGCACTTATAGGATGTATGAAATGTGAAATGTTATTGAAGTGTATCTTTGTTTGGGAAAATAAATCTTTAACAAATGCTGGGGAGTCATTAAATCCTGGACTGCTGTTGAAGAGTAGGTGTGTCCTCAAACTTTGCTTAGAATGTTTCCACCAGGGATTCCTGTTTTGCTGTTTTGAGGAGAACTCTGTTGGGGAATATTGAAAACTCTATGGAGATTGTTAATTCCTGTTTGGGGAAAAGAATTCAGGAGTCTCGGTTGTCTGTTGCTCTACTGGGGAGTCGAAGTTGAACTGATGTCTGGTCGGGTCCAGGTTTCACAGTAACTTGCTGGGGATTGTAGAGTAGTCTACTCGGGAAGAGGAGTTGTGATCTTCTGATTTGTAGTAGTCTGAGAGGCAAACTCAAGTTGGGGAATCCTTTCGTTTGTTGGGGAAATAAACCATGTTACCAATCTGTTAGAGAGGTGGCGACTTCACTAGGAAAAATCCTTGAGGTTTCTTGAGGTCGACTCAGCTGGTGAGAAGTTTTCAGAGATTGAAACTCTGGCTGGGAGTCATCCTATGAGAAGGATTATGGGGAGATTTATCTCTGCCTCTAGTAGCAAGTGTTTGTGGAACTTCCAGGAACTAATTGACTGTACGTAACCCTTTGTTGGGATTTACGTTAAATGCCCCAAGTGATGGAGATGGAGACCTGCCCCTGTTTATTCAAAATTTCTTGAGAGATTTCTTGGAATCTTGACTGGACTGCCCCAGGTGTGCTAGATAGTGACATGTCATGCCCCCTTGTTGATAGGAGTTTTGTCATTGGAACTGTCATCCCACTTGAAGTGACTTTGTTCACTGAGAGAGCTTTCGTTCATTGGATATTCGTTATGTGAATTTCTCTGTTGTCAAACAAATAGCCATATGCAAACAACGATATTCAAAAAAAATGAAAAGTTTATGCTTGTCTTGAAATTTTGAAAATGCGTTTTAGCAAGTAAATAAATTTTGTAAGAAAATTCAACTCAGGATTTAGAGTAAAGCCTTACAGGAGTCAGGATACCTTTTGTAACAGTATGCTTTCAAACTAACCCATGCTTCAATTAGGACTTTTTAAGGGTTATAGCGTGGCTTGGTTCAGGTTTAAGAAACAAAGGATAAGGCTCAAAGTGTATTTGTACTCGCCCGTTCTTCGCGATGTTCTTCAGTCCTAAACTCAACTAATTGTATGTTTGAACTCCAATTGAGTCTGAAATGACGTTTTGGTGATGGTTCAGACAAGTTTAGTTTATCGGAATGCAGTCATTTTTTGCAAAATTTTCATGTTGTTGAGGATTTGTAGTGACTTCTTTTTTATTTATTATCCATGATTTTCGCCTGACTGTTCTTGTTTTGAGATTACAGTCAGCGAGATGCCCCAGTTTTATTAAGTCTCCTTTGTAGGTTTTGACTTAGTGTGTTTTTCTTTTTGAGAGATAATGACTGCCTATTTGGTAGGGAACCATCACCGTCTTTTGATTCCAGAGGAATGTTTTTGATGTCATTCGTTGTATTATGAGATGAGAGTTTGCGGCCAAACGCGCGTTTGAATTAACTGAGAGACTACCCTGCCCCAGGTGTTGATTAAAGGTTTCAATTTGTGTGAAAAAGGAAACTCCTACTTCTTTGGCTCGAAGGGGTTGACTAGGGATTATCTTCCTTATAACTCCAGTGTTTAGGATTTGAAAGAACGCATGTATATCGTCAGCAAGGTCTGTTCAAAAGCATATTGTATGAGATGAAGGCATTGTTTTCGTCATCCTCCCTCTAAAGGTTTGTAACTTTTAGCAAGAGTTGAATGTCATAAGCATAGTTTAAATGTAATGAAAACGAATGGATCAATTCAAGACAAACATATGCAATGCATTAATGAAACAGATTTTAATAGATAATTGTTTGAATAAAAATGAAATTACAATTGAAAATTCAAATGAATAGAAACCTCTTTGTCTGAACTTGTCACTTTAGGTGGTGAGCCTTTGAGGGATGGCAGAAGAATTCTAGTTGATCGTCTTGTGTAAACTCCAACATTCCTTTGTCAATTAGGTCTTGAATTTTGTTTTTCAACATCCAACAACTATCAGTATCGTGCCCCAGACTGTTGGAATGATATGCACATCTTTTATTGGGATGATAACTAGGGGCGACAATGTTAGGATTCCGAGAAGGATCCTTTAGTGTGACTAAATTTATATTCAAAATGTGTAGCGAGACTTGCGACATTGGCATGTTGAGTTTGGTAAACTGCCTACCGGGTGCATTCTGTTTACGCTGACTCCCCTGTGCTGGTTGACGAGGTGGTTGTTGGGCTCGTGATGTAGTAGCAACTTGGGAAGGTCTACTCTCCACAAAGTCAAAGTCTTGTCTTATGGGAGGCTAATTAGTGCCTTGATCCTCAATCTTGATTGTTTGTTTCATACAGTTGCAATCGCTTTGATGAAGTTCGTTGATGAGGGTTCTTAGCTCTTCTTGTCCCCGAGCTAAGTTTTGGATGAGAGCCAATTGTCCCAACATTTGGCTTCTCATCATTTCTACCTCCACTTGCAATTGTCTTATCTGACTTTCCTTATCGTCTTCAGGATCATCATTGGTCACGTTCTCAATAAACAGTATCTTCAACTCTTCTTGCCCCTTGGACAGGTTCAAGAACATCCCTTGTAGTTGAGCATTTTGAGTCTGGATGTCCTTGATAGTCTGTTCTAGAGCCATCTCTAGTGAAATAAACAGTAAGGAGATAAGGAGACCTGTGTGGGAGAAACCTGTCATGATATGATGCATGATATGTGGATACATGTTTTCAAGGATCTCACAGGGAAAACACAAGAAAATGTTAGAAGTTGAATTTTGGTCAACAACTTTGATTGGAGAACTTTGTATTGGTGGATGTCCTTCCACGAGAATTAAGCTCACCATGTCAAGTGAGTTGTAGCCCTTGACTCAAGTTTGTTGTACTTGATTTTTGACGGTGTTTTGGTTAGAGGAAAATGAATCCTCTTGCCTTTTGATAGACGTCTGGTTCAACGTGACCCTGCATCATAGACCCTCGAGATCCTTGAAATGGTTATTGAAAATGATATGGTATGATGTCATGATATTATGTACAAGTATGCAAAGTAAGCAAGTACAAATAATCATATTCACACAAAGCAGACACGTCCTTAGGTTTAGGCTTGCGTGAGGTTTGTAGATAAGTACTGTAACACCCCAGTTTTAATTATTTGATTTATTTAATTGGGAATTTATTTTATTAGAATTAATAAAATAAAAAGAAATTATTTATTTTGGAATATTTGAAGAAAATAAAAGAAATAAGAAATATTGGGTTTTTAAGTTATTGGGCTTGGATGTTGTTAGTAAAGAGTGGGGGTGCAAAAGGAATAAGGATATGATTTGGAACTCAAGTTATTTTTCTCATTATTCACGATAACACAGAATTGGGAAATTTGGGAAGCAGAGCTCTGAAGGTACGAAGAACGAAGAACATCGCTCAAAGAGTTCAAAGCTGCAAATTGATAAGGTAAGGGGGGCTACTACTCCACTTATATTTGCTTATGGGTTTAGATGCAATTGGTTGGGTAATCGTAGGATAACCCCATTTTCTATGATGTTCTTAGGGATTGATAACTTTAGGGTCGAATTCCGTTAGAAAAGGTTAGGTTCCCAATTTTATGAATCGATTAAGGACTTTAGGTTCCCAAATGGTGGATTTGGAGTATATCTATATGATCGTGAATTTACCTTAGGTGTTCTAGGGATGACCTTGATGTGTTAGAATTTCCCTAAAGGACGGGTAATATGTAACTTAAGGTCAATTTAATAAATTTTGTTGTTGATGAAAGGATGTTGATAAAATAGTATGTTTTAAAAATGAAAATTCTGAGTTTTGGTTGATTTTGGAAAATGAGACCTTAAGTGAAATACTGCTGTCCTTAGGATTGGAAATTGATTTAACGTAGAAGGGAATTGAGTTCTAATTGATGTGTTGCTTTGAGTTATGCACAATTGATGTTGTTATGTACCGAAAGGCACGTTTTGGCCGGTATTTTTCGTGTCTGGCTGCTGTTTTGAACTGCTGCAGGTACAGGAAATTTTGGGTTCGCACTCATCAACACGGGCGCGTTGATTAACGCGGGCACCCGTGTTGATTCACTGTAATGCTGATAAAAATGTGTTTTCTGGCCACAATTCAACACGGGCGTGTTGATTAACACGGGCACCCGTGTTGATTCACTGTGTTGGCATAAATATGTGTTTTCTGGGCACAATTCAACACGGGCCGTGTTGATTCACACGGGCGCCCGTGTTGATCCCCTGTATTGTAAAAAAAAACGTGTTTTCTGGACACATTTCCACACGGGCAGTGTTGTTTTACACGGGCACCCGTGTTAAACCTCCTGTGTTGGTTTTTAAACTATGTTTTCTGTGCATGCTGTTATGTACGGATTGATCCTACTTTGATGTGCAGTGTTTGACATGTTTTGAATATGTTGTTTATTGATTGCCTAGTGTTGATTGATATTTGTATCGAATAACGATTGTATGTTATGATACCAACACTATAGGGATGTTATTGCCATGCTTTAGATGATGTATCAAGCATGAATTATGATATAACTTGATATGATCGATGTTTGATAGTATGCTGAGTGATTACATGCTATCCATATCCTGTTATGATTGATGTTGTTGATGTTGCATGATATGTTGATTGATGTTAATAGTATGCTGAGTGTTACATACTTTACATATCATGTTGCATTTGTTAATTCCCATTGTGTGGAATTAACATGGTGGCCAATATACGTGTCCGCGATTTAATGGAACGTTGAGGTGGTAGCCGTGTCCGCGATATAATGGAACGGTGAGTTATCCGTGACCCGAGATTTAATGGGGCGGTAAAATGGTACCACATGCATGGGTGTGTTGCATTACATTGAATATGACATGAATGGATGATTTTTCCAATGTTGTATTTGATCGATTGTATGCATGTATTGATACTAAATTGCTAATGATGTTTGATGTTAATTATAAGCATGAAAAGTCAGATATTATGAATATATGAATTGTAAAGGTTTTTGTAATCTATAAAACATGCTAATTGTTGGGTGATGCTATTGGTTTCCTGAGTTGATTGTTATGAACGTATAATCAAATGTATAGTTGAGATGCTCACCCTTATTGTTGAATATTTCAGATTGAGGAGCTTCGTTCAGGTGCTTAGCGAAGGCTTGTTGTTTCTAGTTATTTCCGTTTAAGTATTGTCCGGGTCATGCTCTGATAGTTGTAACTCCGGGAACGTTTGTTTGTCGAGCTGCTTTAGTCAGACTCGTTTATTTCCTTACGTTGTTATAATATGATGTTGATATTTTCCAGGTGTTAATCCCTGATGATTTTGAAAATATTATAACATTGGTTTTGTTAATTAAATTATTCCGCTGTGTAAACATGTATGAGTTGCTTCTATGTTATGCATGACAGGAACTTGTTTTTATTAAAAGAGAATTGTGACATCCTCGTTGATACATGTACTCTGAAATTATAATTTTAATTATTCGCAAAAATTTATTCGGGGTTTTTAGAGGGTGTTACAATAGTGGTATCAGAGCATGGTCGGTCTGTCCGGCCAAGTTGTTATGTCAGTGTCATTACCCTTGGTACGCAATAAGTGTTTGAAAACACTGTTGGTACTTCTTTGTTTTGGGTCACTTGATTGCAGGGATAAGATTGCGATAAGTGGGGAAGAAGTTGGTACTTCTCCATGGTGCTTCTGGATGCTAAGTAATGGCTCGACGTGAGGAAAATGGTAAGAGTATGAGCATGGTATAGACTGCATTGTTCATAGTCCTGAAGAGGATTCAGAGGTAAGAGCATTACTTAGGTGGAATTTATCTCATGGATTTGTGCATCAGTTGTATGCAGTGCTAATGAAGTCAGCAAAGATGTGATAGACATGTCTTGCTAGTTTCGTTAGTATGCGTATGAACTTGGTAGAGCGAAGCCAATTGCTTTAAGATGGATATGAGAAGTTGATACGGATTCTGATATCTGAAAGAATACCAATTAAAGGTCTCGATGTATTGATCAAATTGAGATGGTTCGATAAGAGAACGATCAAGTAAAGTTGGAGAGTACTTCTCTAGAAAGTGAAGGTGTAGCGACAGATAGTGTTGTATTAGTGGTTTATGAATTCCTAGTGACATTCTGAAGCTAGCAGTAGTTCTGTAAGTGTGAACTAAGGTCCAACAAGAGTAAACGATGATATATTGAGAATGTGGAGTACTTGTGGAATTATGAAGTCTACCTTCGTGTTAAACTGGATTGGTTGGTATTAGTTGGACTTGGTTGTTTTGTGAATATCGTGGGCTAAGAGTGTGATGGATATGCTTCCCTGTAGCGGGGATTCGAGAGAGAAGATTAGTTTTCCATGATTGGAAGTGAGAACTTGTATGGATTCTGACGATACAAGAGTTCTGTTAGACAAGTAAATAATTCATAAGAAATGAAGTCTAGACTTGAATGTTGTGGCGTATAAGAATATGTGTGACGTTATTGTAAACCTTCTGGTTTATTCAATTCAGGATAAGGACTGATGGAGTAATTACAAATCTCGTGTTGGGAATTGATTGGTGTTTTGATGTGGTATTGATCCTATTGTATGCCTTAGATCATTGCTATATGGTAGGAATTCGATTTTGATGGTTTTAGGATGTTTGGGGATGATTAGGAATGAGTTGGGGTGATTTTGGGAAGCATAAAAACGTGAAATATGATGTTGCAGAGTCATCAACACGGGCCGTGTTGATGCACACGGGCACCCGTGTTGATCTTCTGTGTTGATGCTCGGGTAGGTTTTTCCCAAAAATCGTTTCGGCCATAACTTTTGAACCGTAACTCCGATTTAGGCGCCGTTTGATGCGTTGGAAAGCTAGTGAGATTTTCTATATGATTATGAGGAATTAAGTAGCTTTAAGAGCTTATTTTAATAAGTGATTTCATATGTATCCTGGTTAAGTAAAGTTAATTCTCGTGGCCATGTGATTTCTGTGATGGTATTGTGTTGATCCTAAGTAAGAAAGGGTCCAACATATATTGGTACTCTAAGTGTGAATAAGGATTTCAAGAGGTGAAGAAGAGGTTGACTAGTGCTCCTATTCTGATTTTGCCGAATCCGGCGGAATCTTTTGTGGTTTATTGTGATGCATCTCTGATGGGATTAGGTGGTGTTCTAATGCAGAAGCAACAGGTAGTTGCGTATGCTTCGAGACAGTTGAAGGTTCATGAAAGGAACTATCCTACTCATGACTTAGAGTTGGCAGCAGTTGTGTTTGTCTTGAAATTGTGGAGACATTATCTGTATGGTTCGAGATTTGGAGTGTATAGTGATCATAAGAGTTTGAAGTATCTTTTCGATCAGAAAGAGCTCAATATGAGGCAGAGAAGGTGGTTGGAATTTCTCAAAGATTATGATTTTGGTTTGAATTACCATCCTGGTAAGGCAAATGTGGTTGCAGATGCTTTGAGCAGGAAATCCTTGCACATGTCTATGATGATGGTTCGTGAATTGGATTTAATTGAACAATTCCGATATTTGAGTTTAATTTGTGAAAGTACTCCGAAGTGTGTTCGTTTGGGTATGTTGAAACTTACTAGTGGTATTCTAGAAGAGATCAGGATCGGGCAGAAATCTGATGTTAATTTAGTTGATAAATTGACATTAATCAACCAAGGTCAAGGTGGTGAGTTTAGAATTGATGAAAATGATGTTATGAGATTTGGCGATAGATTTGTGTTCCTGATGTCGCAGAAATCAAGAAGAGTATATTAGAGGAAGGACATCGCAGTGGGATGAGCATTCATCCGGGTGCCACGAAAATGTATCATGATTTGAAGAAATTGTTTTGGTGGCCGGGAATGAAAAAGGAAATAGCTGAATTTGTGTATGCATGTTTAATCTGTCAGAAATCGAAGATTGAGCATCAGAAGCCGTATGGATTTATGCAGCCGATGTTTATTCCAGAATGGAAGTGGGATAGTATTTCTATGGATTTTGTATCCGGGTTGCCGAGGACTCCTAAGAATTGTTAAGCGATATGGGTTGTTGTGGATAGACTGACTAAGTCTGCTCATTTTATACCGGTGCGAATGGATTACTCAATGGAGAGATTGGCACAGTTATATATTGAGAAAATAGTGAGTTTGCATAGAGTTCCTTCTAGTATTGTGTCAGATAGAGATCCGAGGTTCACTTTGAAATTTTGGGAAGGATTGCAGAAGGCTTTGGGTACTAAATTGAGGTTGAGTTCAGCTTACCATCCTCAGTCTGATGGACAGACGGAGAGGACGATTCAATCGTTAGAAGATTTATTACGTGCTTGTGTTTTAGAGAAGGGCGGGGCTTGGGATAGCTATTTGCCATTGATTGAATTTACTTATAACAATAGTTACCATTCGAGTATTGGTATGGCTCCGTTTGAGGCATTGTATGGTAGACGTGTGGAGAACGCCTTTGTGTTGGTATGAATCTGGAGAGAGTTCAATAATTGGGCCAGAGATTGTTCAGCAGACTACTGAAAAGATAAAATTGATTCAAGAGAAGATGAGAGCTTCTCAGAGTCGTCAGAAAAGTTATCATGATAAGAGGAGGAGGAATTTGGAATTCAGTGCTGGAGATCATGTATTTATGAGAGTTACTCCGATGACAGGTATTGGTCGAGCGTTGAAATCTAAGAAGTTGACTCCGTGTTTTATTGGTCCGTTTCAGATTACGGAAAGAGTTGGAGAAGTTGCTTATCGTATTGCTTTACCTCCGAGACTTGCGAATTTGCACGATGTTTTTCATGTTTCTCAGTTGAGGAGATACATTCCAGACCCATCTCATGTAATCCAAATAGATGATGTACGGGTAAAGAGATAACATTAGTGAAGGTTGCTTGGGGAGGTCCAGCAGATGGAAATATCACTTGGGAGCTGGAGAGCCAGATGAAAGAGGCTTATCCGGAACTGTTCGTCTAAGGTATGTTTTCGAGGACGAAAACTCTTTTAGTGGGGGAGAGTTGTAACACCCCAGTTTTAATTATTTGATTTATTTAATTGGGAATTTATTTTATTAGAATTAATAAAATAAAAATAAATTATTTATTTTGGAATATTTGAAGAAAATAAAAGAAATAAGAAATATTGGGTTTTTAAGTTATTGGGCTTGGATGTTGTTAGTAAAGAGTGGGGGTGCAAAAGGAATAAGGATATGATTTGGAACTCAAGTTATTTTTCTCATTATTCACGATAACACAGAATTGGGAAATTTGGGAAGCAGAGCTCTGAAGGTACGAAGAACGAAGAACATCGCTCAAAGAGTTCAAAGCTGCAAATTGATAAGGTAAGGGGGCTACTACTCCACTTATATTTGCTTATGGGTTTAGATGCAATTGGTTGGGTAATCATAGGATAACCCCATTTTCTATGATGTTCTTAGGGATTGATAACTTTAGGGTCGAATTCCGTTAGAAAAGGTTAGGTTCCCAATTTTATGAATCGATTAAGGACTTTAGGTTCCCAAATGGTGGATTTGGAGTATATCTATATGATCGTGAATTTACCTTAGGTGTTCTAGGGATGACCTTGATGTGTTAGAATTTCCCTAAAGGACAGGTAATATGTAACTTAAGGTCAATTTAATAAATTTTGTTGTTGATGAAAGGATGTTGATAAAATAGTATGTTTTAAAAATGAAAATTCTGAGTTTTGGTTGATTTTGGAAAATGAGACCTTAAGTGAAATACTGCTGTCCTTAGGATTGGAAATTGATTTAACGTAGAAGGGAATTGAGTCCTAATTGATGTGTTGCTTTGAGTTATGCACAATTGATGTTGTTATGTACCGAAAGGCACGTTTTGGCCGGTATTTTTCGTGTCTGGCTGCTGTTCTGAACTGCTGCAGGTACAGGAAATTTTGGGTTCGCACTCATCAACACGGGCGCGTTGATTAACGCGGGCACCCGTGTTGATTCACTGTAATGCTGATAAAAATGTGTTTTCTGGCCACAATTCAACACGGGCGTGTTGATTAACACAGGCACCCGTGTTGATTCACTGTGTTGGCATAAATATGTGTTTTCTGGGCACAATTCAACACGGGCCGTGTTGATTCACACGGGTGCCCGTGTTGATCCCCTGTATTGTCAAAAAAAACGTGTTTTCTGGACACATTTCCACACGGGCAGTGTTTATTTACACGGGCACCCGTGTTAAACCTCCTGTGTTAGTTTTTAAACTATGTTTTCTATGCATGTTGTTATGTACGGATTGATCCTGCTTTGATGTGCAGTGTTTGACATGTTTTGAATATGTTGTTTATTGATTGCCTAGTGTTGATTGATATTTGTATCGAATAACGATTGTATGTTATGATACCAACACTATAGGGATGTTATTGCCATGCTTTAGATGATGTATCAAGCATGAATTATGATATAACTTGATATGATCGATGTTTGATAGTATGCTGAGTGATTACATGCTATCCATATCCTGTTATGATTGATGTTGTTGATGTTGCATGATATGTTGATTGATGTTAATAGTATGCTGAGTGTTACATACTTTACATATCATGTTGCATTTGTTAATTCCCATTGTGTGGAATTAACATGGTGGCCAATATACGTGTCCGCGATTTAATGGAACGTTGAGGTGGTAGCCGTGTCCGAGATATAATGGAACGGTGAGTTATCCGTGACCCGAGATTTAATGGGGCGGTAAAATGGTACCACATGCATGGGTGTGTTGCATTACATTGAATATGACATGAATGGATGATTTTTCCAATGTTGTATTTGATCGATTGTATGCATGTATTGATACTAAATTGCTAACGATGTTTGATGTTAATTATAAGCATGAAAAGTCAGATATTATGAATATATGAATTGTAAAGGTTTTTGTAATCTATAAAACATGCTAATTGTTGGGTGATGCTATTGGTTTCCTGAGTTGATTGTTATGAACGTATAATCAAATGTATAGTTGAGATGCTCACCCTTACTGTTGAATATTTCAGATTGAGGAGCTTTGTTCAGGTGCTTAGCGAAGGCTTGTTGTTTCTAGTTATTTCCGTTTAAGTATTGTCCGGGTCATGCTCTGATAGTTGTAACTCCGGGAACGTTTGTTTGTCGAGCTGCTTTAGTCAGACTCGTTTATTTCCTTACGTTGTTATAATATGATGTTGATATTTTCCAGGTGTTAATCCCTGATGATTTTGAAAATATTATAACATTGGTTTTGTTAATTAAATTATTCCGCTGTGTAAACATGTATGAGTTGCTTCTATGTTATGCATGACAGGAACTTGTTTTTATTAAAAGAGAATTGTGACATCCTCGTTGATACATGTACTCTGAAATTATAATTTTAATTATTCGCAAAAATTTATTCGGGGTTTTTAGAGGGTGTTACAAGTACCCTCTTGAAGTTTAATTGGCTCAACATGTCCTAGTTAATAGTAATCGGGTTCTAAGGGATCTCAATATCACTGATTTGTCTTCTCGGGCATTGTTTCAGCGCAAGCCTCTTTCACGACGACTGAAATATCCCGAAAATCAAACCTCAATGAGTGTAGTATCGAGTATCTACCAACTTTGGATTGCATCAAAGCCGGTCATCTCACTACGCTCTAATGGCCAAGTTGGTCAAGTAAAGGTTCTAAAAGCCAGTTAGTGCTTTATGACATCACTCAGCGGCCCCGTATTCTCCTTGACTACTCAAGGGTTACCAGTACCCACAAATATGTCACACTAACGTAGCTATTGCTTAGGCCATGTCGATATACCTAGCACAATTTACATAACGTATTGCTACTTACCTATAAGGTATCCAAAATCCAGGTAGAGGATTAGAACAAGCCCAAACAAGGAACCAACATGTAAAGCAAACAAGTCAAACAATGAAAGCAAGTAAAGGTGATCTATCCCTAAGGTAACCCCACTTTTTAGTTTTTCCCCAGCAGAGTCGCAAGTTCTGTAACACGGTGGGAGAAATGACTTGGGTGTTTTGCGTTTGATCGCAATTGTTGCAGATAGCAAGAGTTGCCACCGACTTTTATTTTATCCAAAAGGAAAGGCTGAAAAGAACAGGAAAGACCTTTCGAGATTATTTTGAGTTCGGGGGGTAGATTATGAAAAGGGAAGGTATTAGCACCCTTTTTCATCCGTAGTTATCTACGGGCTCTTAGTTGCTTGCTAGATCAGTTGCTTTTGTTTGAAAGTGTGCTTGTGATGTGTTTTTTGAAATTATTTTGAAAATGTGACTTTGTAATGGTTCCCGTTTCTATAAGAACGCGTACAAAGTATTGTTTTGAAAATAGTTCAAAGAGGTGTTTGTGGAGTGTGTTTTTGAAAGTTATTTTGAAAAGGTGTCTTTGTAATGGATCTTGTTTCTATAAGAACGCGTACAAAGTGTTATCTTTTGAAAATGTTTCAAAATGAGAGTGTTGGTGTATGAAATGTTTTTGCTGTGAGCAAGCGAGCAACTAGGAGCAAATCTACCTACTCAAAAGGTCTTAGATGTTCTTTTCCTCCTCCTTTAGATGTTGCTATCTTACCATTGTTTTGTTAAGTAGCCCCATCGTTGGATGTGAAAGGACGGGCGTGGGACGTTTGTATAGTCATAGAAGGTACCCTATGGGATGTTTTAGTAATGTCGTTTAGGGACTAGATCGTTTACCGAAGGCAACATCGAGGGTCATTGAGGGACTACGATCTTTTATTGAGGGTCTTTACTAAAACGCCCATGTTCGAGGGACATGACTATTTTCCGAGGCAACAAGTGAGATTACCCTAAGGGTGCATGTGTGAATAGTGTGTTTGATTGCATGCATTTTGTCTTTGACTTTTGGGTTGTCTACTTGTTGGTTTTATCTTGCCATACACACCTAATTACTAGCATTTGTACAAAATTAATAAAAGGTGTAAAAAATAAATCCTACACTATTACAACCATATTGAAGTGCATATAAATGTAAAAGGGAAAAATAAGATAAAAAGAAGAAAAAATAGAGTCTTTCGATTGGGGCAGGAGCAACCTTCGATTTGCATTTCTTGGCCTCCTTCGATTGGGGCCTGGAGTCAGCAAAGTCATATATTTCGATTGGGCAGGCACCAGCAGGGTCATGTCTTTCGATTGGGGGCTGACACCAGTGAGGTCCTGTCCTTCGATTGGCCTAGAAGTCAGTGGATGGCGAAGTCCAAAGTTCTGCCTTTCTATCTTTTCACCTTCTTCGATTGGGTTGAAGACAGTGAGGGAGTGCCTTTTGTTTGGGCCTGCAGGTCAGTGTATTTGAAGCAAGTGTGTGTGTGTGTGTGTGTGTTAAACATGTTTGTATCGAAGCATGTGTATGCACCGAAGCCAGTATATCGAAGCATGCATTTTTGTATTCCAACATTTTTAGGGGACTGTACAAATTAGTTCTTAAAGGAAAATGCAAAAGACTAACATCGAAGGTCATGATTATTACATGTTGGTTTAGAAGATGAATCAATAAAGATGTTTGAAATGCAAGAGTTAAAGTCAGAAAGACTTACCTTAAAGCTGGTGTGTGAGCTTCGAACCTGAACTGCTACCTGTTGTACCCCAAAATTTTCCCTCCCATATTTCTCAACACATGGCAAGTGAGGTCCTCAAATTGCTCAAGGAAGTTCAAGAGTTGACCAGACAAGCTCTCTCCTAAGGCAGTCTACCTCAAATTAGGGTTTCTATTTTCATCAGGATATATGAACCACAAAGGACTCAAATGCTCACCATTGTCATAATATTTTCTCAAGATCATCCATGCCATATTTCAAGCCTTGCAGAAGAAGTTTGCTCAGTCAATTGCCCAAATGCCTGAAAATCGACTATGCTAGGTCAAAAGTTAACTGTGGCCCACATACAGTCAAACTTCAAGATTTTTGGTCAACATCCTCATTCTGAAGTATCATTCATCATTATATCAAGGGTTTATCATGATTCATCACGGATTGCTCACAATTCATCAAAACCCAAAAGTTGCTAAATTAGGGTTTTGTAGGAAAAGTCAACTCAACTTTGACCAAGAATAACTTTCTCATACTTCATCAGAAATGACCCATCCAAAGTTCATTTTGAAGAGGCTGCAATTCCATACAATTCATCTTCATCTCCCAAGTTCATAATATTCACTCAGAAAAAGATATGAATTTTGACATTATAGGTCATTTTGAAAAGTCAACAAAAACACCTTTTGGGTCAAAGCTTCATACATGAAAATGGAAGACTCTATTGAGATGAGACCAAAAGGGATGCTTAGAGGACATCCTCATATTTCTAAAAAGTCCAAGAACACCTCTCTAAGGTCAAACTTGAGAGAGTTATGCATTGGCCAAGTTGACCATATTTGCAAAATTGCCAAAAGTCAAATGTGCTCAAATTTGCATTTTTTGCTAAATGGGCCCAACTTTTTGTGCTTGCACTTCACTTATAATGTGGTTCACGACCCAAATGTGCACTCACATGTTATTTTCTTCATTATTTATTTTATTTCGATTTTTTATTAATTAAAAATTGAATTAAATCAAATAATTGGTAAATAATAACAATGATTTGTTTTGATTGGATTTGTGGCCAGAATCACGAGCTCATAGTGCTAGCACATCAGAATCAAATCAGATCATTGGCAATTGGTACAAGAAAGGCATGAATGGCATGAAAATAGAAAGATATCATATGAATTGAAAATCAAATCAAATCTTGGATAAATGCAAAGATTTAATCCAAGTTTGTTAACCTAATTCACTCTAGGTTATATAAGAAAGGGTTGCAGATCAAAAAGAAAGAGGCTAGAGGCGTGAGTCTGCAAGAACAAAACTCAAAAATCTGGACAAAAAGTGAAGTTCTGATTTCAGGATAGGGGACCTTTGCGAGCAATTCAAGGCCAACAACCTGTTCCAGGACATCTCAGGAATCATTCCCAATTGTTCGCAGGCATCAGAACATCCAGAATCACTGCCCAACATTCTCACAGTTTGCAAAAATTATCCATATTCAATTGTTGTAATTCTTGCATATTCATCATGTTTAAATTACATATTTGTGTTCATCAACTTGTTTGCAATGTTTCTGGATAGTTTAATTTAATTTACAGCGCAAGAATAAACTTCTGCCATTGTTAGGTTTTCGTGCTCCAATTTAGGGTTCTGGGTTTCAAGAAAAATTAGGCATGATAATGGATACCATGATGATCAGAGTTTCAAACCCAGTTGATTTATGGTCCCCAATTGAATTTATATTGCGTATGCTTGATTCTTGAATGACACAGGTTTCAGCAACAGACCTGCGTCTGTAGGTAAAGGTTCAGAGCCTAAAACGACGGCCCCAAGGAAGAAGACAACATCGTGTTACAACCTGACTAGCTGGTTCAAATTCTGGCGCGTTATTCTGGCCAGAAACTTGTTTTTTCTAATATATTATTTGTTTTTTTATTGTATTAACAAATTAATATCCAGCACATTTAGTCAGAAGAAGGGAGTCAGAAGCTCATGGTTCTGGGTTCGATCCCAGGCGTGAGCTTTTGGCATTTTCTCCTTTGTTTTCACCAGATCCAGCACATACACTTTTTGAGGTTCAACATCTTCTGGTTCCATCAGCTAGGACCAGATCAAGCGTCCCCTGATCATCTTCTGAGAGTCATCATCCTCTGGATCAGCACCCCCAGATCTGCTGACAGCAAACCCATTTAGTTATTTCTGCTATTTTTCTTTAATTTCTTTTCCTTAATTTATTCTATTTTCTAAATCAACATGAAAATTATTTTATTTTAAATTAACCAACCAGTAAATCACAAAAAAATTTATTTTCTTAATAAATATTTTTTATCAATTAGTTTAATTAATTTAGGGCAATTGTAATTTCTTTCACTGTTAAAATTCAATTAGAAAATTAGGTTAACTTTTTGATTTAATTTCTTTTTCTTTGTCAAATAATAATAAAAATACAAAAAATAGGTTTTTAGATTGAATTAATTTATTTTTCTTAATTTAAAATTAATTAGAATTTGGATTTTTCTCTTTTATTTAATTAGTTCATTATTTTCTTGAATAACAAAACATGACAAAAAAACCTTTTTTTTAATCAATTGTCAATAAGTTTAGTCAAAGGTCAAAACCCTAGTCGTTTTGTATTTTATTCATCGCGCACTTATTATTTATTTTGACAATATTTTTGTAACTGTTCATGGTTTGTAATAGTTTAATTTAGGGCTTTTACTTATCGCTTTTCCCCGGGTTTTTGGCTATGTAATTAATCCCCCTCCCCGAAGCCTTGTAATAGCATAGATTTACTTTCTCGCATTTTTTAATTCCCGCAAATATTTAACTATCTAGATGTATGCTAATAGGATTGTATGGCAAGAATGCATGACAAATTGAAACGGTAGAGCACCTAATATGCAAAGATAATTAACTGAAAAAGAACACATGCACATGCTCACTCCTAGGGTTTGCCCCACTTGGTTGCCTCGGAAAACAATGGTCATGTCCCTCGAATGTAGGGATATCTTAGCAAAAGACCCTCAATCTAAAAATCATCATAAAGATCATAGTCCCTTAATGTCCCTCGAGTTGCCTACGAGAAATGATCTTATCCCTCGATGTTGCCTACGAATATATGATGACAGTCTGTGATCGGTGGAAATAGAACTGACTGTTTTTTAAGCTGGTTCGCGAAATGTCGCGGTAAGCAAGAGTCGCCACCGTCTTTTATGTTCTCCAACATGGAAAGGACAAAAGCACGGCAAAATTCCTTCTTTGAGAATGTTTCTCGGTTCGGGAGGTAGATTTATAGAAAGGGAAGGTGTTAGCACCCTTTCTATCCATGATTATCCATGGGCTCTTAAGTAATTGCTCTTATGTTTTCAAAAATTGTTTGCTTTTCAAGTGTGTGTGGGTTTTGAAAAAGTTTCGTTTGAAAAATTTCTAAGTAACTCTTGTATCTGTCCTCAAGAGTGTATGAAAGATTTGTTTGAAAACTTTTAGAAAGTGTGAGTGTGAAAAGTTGTTTTGTTTGTTTGAAAGAGCAAGTACCCATGAGAATCTACCTACTCTAAGGAATTAGGCTGTGTAAGGGTCTTTTAGATAGTGCTATCCCACTATTGAGAAGTAGGTAGCACCGTCGTTGGAGGTGTTCGGGTCAATTCGATTAAGGGATATGTATGGTCACCGAAGCAATGGTAGGACACCTTAGGAGTAACCCTAATGTCCTAGATCCTTTGTATCCGAGGCAACCGTTTCGAGGCAACTGGATCTTTTGGACAGAAGGGCGACCTCTAAGACACCCTATACTTGATGACCACGTTCGAGGCAACCAGTGAGGCGTACCCTAGAAGTGACATGTGCATGTGTGTTGTTTTCATGTTATGTTTATCTTGTACATGTCATTTGTGAGCTACAGATTGGTTTTATTATTCATACATTCTTTCATGCATTTTTTAACAGTTAGGAGTGCGGAAAATAAATTGCAGAAATGTAAATCTAGCTATTACAAGGCGCGGGTCTATACATCGCCTAAAACAAAAACCCGTTTTGGAAAATAAAGTGCGAGAATTTAAAAGAAAGCGATAAAGTCCTAATTGTTACACTTCCTGAGCAGATACAAAAATATAAAATATTGAATTAAAATAAACTACGCGCGAAAGAATTGAATCGAGACGTCATGAGGGTTTTGACCCTTTTTTTTTTGAATAAGAATTGAAAATTGTCCTTTTTTTGCAATTAATGAAATTTAAACCTAATTACTAATTAATTAATTAATTAAAAAATGTTTTTTTTTGTGTTTTTTATGTTTTTAATGAAATGAAATAAAAAAAAGAAATTAAAAATTGGAAGTGAAAGACCTAATTCTAAATTAATTTTACTTATTATTAAAAAATGTTAAAATTGTTCTAATTACACAACTAACTAATTAATATTAGAATTTATTTACAAAATAAGTTAATAAATAATAAAATGTTTTTTTTTGGTTTTCTGAATTTTATGGAAAAATAATTATTTAGGTTAATTAAATAATTAATAAAACTAATAATTAATAAAAGGGAAATTATAAAAGAAAAGAAAATAAAAAGAGAAAAAAGAAAAGAAAATAAGAACCCAGGGGGTGTTGGACCCTTAGGGAGGTGAATCAGGAATTTAGGCCCATTGTCTCAAGCCTTTTTGACTTTTGAATCGTCTAGAGGCGCGTTGACCAGGGAGCATGGTGTGGAGCACCCTTTGGCCTTTGGATTGATCTTTTGAGACACTTGGCGCGCATCTGTATGAGGCCTATGGTGGAACGCGTCTAGGAAGCTGCATGGGAATTTGTTAGAAAAAATAATATTGAGACTTGGGGGGACCTGGGAATCGAACCCAGGTCCTGTAACCTTTTCAAATAGCATGGCCACCAACTGAGCTGCGCGTATTAGTTATTATTAAAACAAAACATGATTATTATATTGGTAAACAAACATATGCCTGAAAATAAAATAAAAACGCGCGATTGTTTTTGAACGGGCCAATCATGCTGTAACACCTAATCATCTTCTTCATCAAAGTTGCAGGTTTTTTACCTGCGGATTTTATCCGCAGGAAGTTTCATAGGCCTTTCGTAAAATCATCCATAGGCTTCCAAAATTAATTCCAAAACCATGGTTGGTTTCGTTTCCATCTCCTGATCACTTCTATGCCCATTATGGTGGCCAATTTTTCCTGCACTGAAAACGCCTAAAAAACAAGCAAGCAAAACCTAGAATCGTGTATCACAGTATAAGGCCTAAAAACAAAATTGGCTATTGTCATTAGATCAGAAATCAAGCAAGAAACAAAACCATGCCAATATTTTTGAGGAAAAATGTAAGAATGAAGAATTCATATTTCGTGTACAGGGGTGACTTTGTGAATACTTACAGCGTGGTATGATGGATCTTAGGTCTTGGCAAGGGTCTCTTTAGCTTCAGGGTGTGGCAATGAAGAAGACTATGTGCTTCTTTTGATCTCAAAGTGCCTGCAACCTTGTCCTAGAATTCTCACTTTTTGGACAAATCTTGAACTTTGCTCTGGCCATTTGTGCACACTCCAGGTCGTGAATGCTATATGGCTTGCTTGCATATGTATGTATCAATGAGAATTAAGTCACATTAGGAGCCTTAAACTTGTGCCATTATGTTTTGGATTTTGTTTGACCACCATTGAAGAACATTCCTTTCTTGGTCCAACAACCATGATTTTGTGTACAAAAATAGCTTGCACGAATTTGGCAGCTAGCAAATGCTTCATGAAGGCTATTCAAACCACAAGATACCATTTAATTAACTTTTTTGATTTTATTTAAATTATTATGGGTTAAAATGAATTAAATCCACAAAAATTAAATAAAAATGAAAAAATAAAGATATGGTCTTGAAATTAATCATGGGACACGTGGGTGGCATGACAAGGCTGAATCAAGTGGAATAAAGTGGTCCCTTTTGTCAAAAATTGAAGTTTCAAGGATAGTTGACTTTTGCCATTTCACAAAAATTTCCCAACTTCTCCAATGCATATCTTGCTCAATTTTGATCATATGAACATGTTCTTGGACATTTTGGAAAGGTCTTGAAGTCCTCTAACCAATTCCTTTGGTCCCATGTCATTTTGATTTACCAATCTCAAGTTATGGTCTTTGACTTAAAATGCCTTTTGTTGACTTTTGAAAATGACCTATAATGTTGAAATTGATAACTTTTTGTGAGAGCATTTCTTGGACTTAGAATGTGAAGACGAGTTGTAGGAAATGTCCTCCCCTTCAAGATGAGCATTGGATGGGATTTTTCTGATGAACCATGAAAAAGTTATTCCTTGGTCAAGTTACAGTTGACTTTTCAGCTGTCCAAAAATAGAAACTTTTGCATCTTGATGATTTTTGAGCCATTCTTGTGGAATCATGATCAAGACTTGATCAAATGATGATTGTGGCTTCAAAATAAGATGTTGACCAAAAATTTTGACTTTTGACTGCCAAATGACCATTTTACCCCTACAGTTGACTGTGAGGCAATTAGGGCTTTTGACTGTGCAACTTGATGTTGTGAGCCTTGAAACTTGGCATATGAATGCTTGACAATATGTATATGCATATGTGAATTGATTGAGCCCTTGAAAACCTCAACTTCCTTGCAAGAACCAAAACCCTAATTTTGACTGGCTTAGGAGGATGGTTGACTGTGCAACCCTTGAGTAGACTTGAGCAAATTGAGATGATGCTTGTCAAAACTTTGAAGAATATGGGAGGGAAAATTTTGGGGTACAACAGTTGCCCCTGTTCAATCTTCTTAGACCTGAGGATGTAGATTGGCTTGCGTGCCTTTCGTGATCTGAAGGTGGAAGATGATTGAACACTAAAGTGCCCAGAAATTTGCACTCACATGGTGGAGTATCAGCAGTGTGACAGCGGGAATGGGCTTACAGATGCCATTTGGAAAGATGGTGGATAGGAGGATGGGCTTATAGATGTCATCCAGAGATGTGACAGAATCTCGTCGGGAATGGGCTTACAGATGCCATTTGGAGACTGTTGGTAGGTGGATGGGCTTATAGATGCCATCTGGAGGTGGTCCGTTGAATTGTAATTTTTGTAAGTTGAAAGAGGGAACCTGTGTAGGGTTTCCTGATGATGAGCTCGTGTAAAACTGCATCTTGGAAAGAAGGATACCTGTGTAGGGTTGACTGATGATGAGCTCGTGTAAAACTGCATCTTTGGAGGAAGGAAACCTGTGTAGGGTTTACTGATAATGAGTCCGTATAAGACTGCATCTGAAATGGAGAAGGAACCTGTGTAGGGTTTCTTTGACGACGAGCCCGTGTAAAACTACGTCTGGAGAGAGAGAACCTGTGTAGGGTTTCTTCGGGATAAGTTCGTGTAAAACTTCTGGATGAACCGGGGTAAGGTCATCTTGAGATAAGTCCGTGTAAGACTTCCGGAGGAACTGGGGTAAGGTTACTGCAGGATAAGTTCGTATAAAACTTCTGGATGAACCGGGGTAAGGTCATCTTGAGATAAGTCCGTTTAAGACTTCTGGAGGAACCGGGGTAAGGTTACTGCAGGATAAGTTCGTGTAAAACTTCTTGATGAACCGCGGTAAGGTCATCTTGAGATAAGTCCGTGTAAGACTTCTTCTGAAAGAAAAGGAACCAGTGTAGGGTTATTTTGATGATAAGTCTGTGTAAGACTTCGTCTGAAAATTGAGAAGGAACCGGTGTAGGGTTGCCTGATGATGAGTTCGTGTAAAACTACATCTGAGGTTGAGAAGGAACCGGTATGGGGTTGCCTGTTGATGAGCCCGTGTAATACTTCTTCTGAAAGAAAAGGAACATGTGTAGGGTTGCTTTGATGATAAGTCCGTGTAAGACTTCGTCTGAAAATTGAGAAGGAACCGGTGTTGGGTTGCCTGATGATGAGTTCGTGTAAAACTACATCTGAGGTTGAGAAGGAACCGGTGTAGGGTTGCCTGTTGATGAGCCCATGTAAGACTTCTTCTGAAAGAAAAGGAACCGGTGTAGGGTTGTCTGAGGATGATCAAGTAGATAATTGTCCTGTTTGGTTTCGGATATTAACCCACGATCAGTCGTCCACAGAATTTTCCTGGCTTGTTACCGGTGTTGATCTGGAACTGTAAAGGTAGATGATAATCATCTTTTGATTGACTTTTTTCTGAAAAGGCAAAGTATTAGTCGTATGCAATGTCATGATGCATGAACTGCATGATTTTAAGATGTTCTCAAAAATAAATGAGATTTGTGTTGTATGATGCGTATGCATGCTATAATGTATGAATATGTGATGTTTATGAATGTATTCTCGTCTGGGAAAATAAATCCTTGACGGATGCCGGGAGTTTGTTGAATCCTGGGCTGATGTTGAAGAGTAGAGTTCTTTGTTTCCGCTGGGGATGTTTGGTTGCAAGAATAAACCGGTAGGAGAAGATGACTCCGTTGGGGAATAATCTTGGTGGAGAGATTACTCTGCGGGGAATGAATCTGTGGGAAGAGATACTTCGCTGAGAATTTGATGATAACTCCGCTGGGGATACCGTTTATGTGTTATGTTGGGGAACTTTGATGAACTCCACCGGGGGTAGGAAGAACTTTGCCGAGGATGATCTTTCCGTGGTAATTAGCTGAGGATAACCCAGTTATAAGTTATGGTGGGGAATAACTTTGAATAAAGCCGGGGAAAAGCGTTCGTACTCTATCGGTGATAAGCTTCCATAATCTACTGGGGATGACAATCAACTCTCCTAGGGAGACTATGGACTGCACTGGGAAGTGGCTCCCCTGGATGTCTGTATTCCGCCGGGGAACAATCTCATATTAAGACTGCCGGGGATACTTGCTTAGGAACATCTGCATACTCCGCTGGGGAATATTGAGATTTTTTGGGGATACCCAACTTCCTTAAGGCTGACAGTAGATTAATTCTGCTTGGGGAGAGCGTTGACTTGCTAGAGATATTGTGCCTTTCGGGGCTGACGGGAGACCAACTCTGTTCGGGGAGAATTGTTGAATCTTGTCTTACTCTGTGGAGAGTGGAGGTATCTTGATTACGTTCTTCAGCCGAACCTACCTTGGTACCTTGGTGGACAGAGCAACTAGATTGCTTAGACAATTCATTATTGCCCCAGTTTCTGCGGGAGGAAGTACCTGTGGATGTCTTGATTGACAAATCTTCTTCTGCTAGACAAGTGACGGGATGCCGGGACATAGTCGTACGCTTTTGATCCCTAACTTTTACCTGGACCGCCCTTTCGGGTTTTCAGTCCACCGGGATACCCATTTTTGCCCAAGCCGCCTTTTCAGGTTTTCAACTTGTCGGGTGTACAGATTTTCTATTTCATCCCTTATTTTGCCCGAACCCTTTTGGTTCGCCGGGAAGCCCTTATTTTTGCCTAGGTGTGTCAACCTAGCGGGTCTTTGATTATGCGCAGTATTTTTCGACTATGTTCGTGCTCTCAGGATGCAGGGAGTTGTCACTGTCAATAGTGCAGTGTTACCATGCCACCAGAAGATCTTCGTTTGATCGTCCAATGCCCCAAGTGATCCAGATGGAGATTTGCCCCAAGCAGGTGGGCCTTTTGAGAGATTCTCCGAATCTTGACCTAACTGCCCCAGATGTTGGACAATGATCATGCCATGCCCCTTGATTGGAAGTGTTTCTTCTATTTGAGCTTTTGTTGAGAAGATTTTTGTTCACTGGATATTCGTCGTGCGAATTTCTCTGTTGTTCAAACAAATAATCATATGCAAACAATGGTATTTAAAATGCAAAGCTTATGCCTGTTTCGAAGTTTTTGAAAATGCATTTTTCAGTAAAAAAACCAGTGAATTTTGTAAACTGTGATGTCAACTCGTTATTTTACCGCAAGCCTGAAGGAGTCAGGATACCTTTGGTAACAGTATGCTTTCGAACTAAACCCATGCTTCAGCTAGGACTTTTTAAGGGTTGTAGCGTGGCCTGGTTCACGGTTTAAGAAACAAAGGATAAAGGCTCAAATTTTATTTGTACCCACCCGTTCTTCGTGATGTTCTTCAAACCTAAACTCAACTGATCGTGCGTTAGACCTTGTTTGGGTCTTCGTCCTGATATACCAGTGATGGTTCGGATGTTGACAATTTATTTGGAATAGGCAGTCATTCCTTTTTTGGTTGAGGGTTTATAGGAACTCTTTCTTTTTTGATTTCGTTATCCCTGTTATTTGCCTGAACTGTTTCTTTCATGATCACAGTCAGCGGGATGCCCCAGTTTTGTAAGTCTCCTTCATAGGTTTTGACTTAATGGGCTTTTATTTTTGGGATATAATGACTGCCCGTCTTTATGATTATTCGGAGCCATCAATGTCTTTTGTTTTGTAAGGACTCCTTTGATGCCATTCATTGTGCACCTGGATCATCTGAGAGAACTACCCTGCCCCAGGTTATGATTAAGGGTTTTAATTTTTGTGAAAAGAAAAACTCCTACTTCTTTGGCTCAAAGGGGTTGACGAGAGATTATCTTCCTTATAACTCCAGTGTTTAGGAATTGAAACAATTCCTGTACCTCATCAGCGTGGTTTGTTCAAAAGCATACTGTAGATTGTGGTATCGTTTTCGTCATCCTCCCTCAAGAGGCTTAGAATTTTCAATCGAGAGTTGAACATCAAGAAAAAACTAAAAGCAATTTTGAATATAGAGAACACAATTACTTCAAAACAGACACGTGTAATACATTAATGAAATAATAGAGTTTGCCATAATAATTGTTTGAATAAGCATAGAAAAATACAATATCAGAATTTAAATGAACAAGAGTCTCTCAATCCTAGCCATGTTTTGGCAAGGGAGCAATGATCACATCGGGAGTCTCAGCAGGCTCAAATTCGATCTCCTTGGTGTCAATCATGTTCTGAATCTTGTATTTCAGCGCCCAACAATCCTCAGTATCGTGCCCCGGGCTTCCGGAATGATAAGCACACCTCGCATCTAGGTTGTAGTTTGGAGAAGAGGTCTTGGGATTTGCAGGAGGGTTGATCACCGCAATCAGATTCATTTTCAACATGTGCTGCAATGCTTGTGACAATGGCATGTTGATGTTGGTGAATTTTCTTTTAGGCTCGTCTGGCCTTCGCTGATTTCCCTTTGGCGGTTGTCGGCGTGACGCAGAACCTGAGATCATGACTGCCCCTACGTGTTGGTCACGACGATCCTTCTGACTGTACGCAGCATTGGACTCTTTCTTGAATGGTTTCTTCTCAGCGTTCGAGGAGTCAACCTTTTGTATCTTCCCGGACTTGATACCAGCTTCTATTCTCTCACTAGTTAAGATCAGATCTGTGAACCCAGCAGAAGAATTCCCAATCAGATGGTTGAAGAAAGGACCAGACAGGGTCCCCAAGAACATGTCGACGAGTTCACGGTCAGTCAAAGGCGGCTGCACCCTTCCAGCCAGGTCTCTCCACCTTTGCGCATACTCCTTAAAACCTTCACCCGTCCCAAGTGACATACCCTGGAGTTGGGTACGCGTAGGAGCGAGGTCGGCATTATACTGATACTGCTTATAAAAAGCAGTTGCCAAGTCCTCCTAGTTACGAATACTGGTTCTATTCAGTTGATAGAACCATTTGAGCTGAGTCCCTGAAAGACTTTCCTAGACGAAATGGATCCATAGATTCTTGTCAACCGTGTAGGGCTGGATCTTCCTTATGTATGAACGGAGGTGCAGCTTAGGACAGGAGGCTCCGTCGTACTTTGCAAAGGCAGGTGCCTTGAACTTGTGTGGGATCACCACCCCGGAGGATAGACCCAGATCTTCGAAGTCTAGGCCGGGCACTTTCTGTATCTCCATAACACTTAGCCGGTCTTCTAGCTGTTTATACCTGTCCTCAGCTGGAGGGTACTGTTCATCATTGTAATCGGTCTCGTTGTTGGAGACCACTGGACTAAGAACCTCTCTCTCTCTTGGGGGCTGTCTCTCCCAGCAGATGGGGTGGTCAACTCAGCCTCATTTTGTGATCCATTCCCAGATCTGCGTCTAGGGTTGAATAAAACAGTCCTTTTCTTCTCCTTCTTCAAAAGCAAAGTCTTCAATTCCTGTTGTCCCTGGGCTAAGCTCATGACCAGCTCCTGGAACTGGGCGTTCTGGGCTTGGAGGGCCTTGATAGCTTGTTCATTGGATGATTCAGGATTCATGATGATGGCTGAAATAAACAGCGAAGAAGATTAAGCAACCTGTAGAACAGAGTACCTGTAATGCAATGATATGTATGTATGCATGCGATGTTTTCAAGGATCTCGTGGGGTAAACAGAGAAACTTGTTAGAATTTGAATTTGGGTAGCTTGATTGAAGGAACTTCATGTTGTTGAGAATCCTTCTTCAAGAGTCAAGGCTCACCATATCGAGTGGGTCATAGCCCCTGACCCAAATCATTAACCTTGGATAGAGGAAAATAAATCCCCTTTGCCCCTTGCTAGACAGTTTGATTCATCATGACCTGCATCACAGCCCCTTGAGATCCTTGAAATGGGTTAGTCCTTATGCAGGATGTATGCAATGGTATGATGTTATGCTATGCATGGAGTGATGTAAGTAGGCCCTGTAATGAGTCCCAATTAAGGACTGTAAACAAAACCTGCAAGGAACCCATGTTGTTAGATAACAAGTATGTACAAGTAATCAAGTTTGAAGGCACACAAGTCACATAGAGAACCCTTAGAGTTTAGGCCAGCATGAAGTTTGGGGTACTACCCTCTTGAAGTTGGTGGGCTCAAAAACCTGTCCTATCAAAAGTAATCGGGTTCTAAGGAGCTCAATATCATTGGGTTGTTTTCTATGTTCATTGTTTTGATTTAGCCACTGAACTGGCGATCAAAATATTCCAAGAAAACAACCCTCAATGAGTGTAGTATCGAGTATCAACCAACTTCAGACTGCACTAAAGTCGGTCATCTCACTACCCCTAAAGAGGCCAAGATGGTTCAAGTAAGGTTCCTAAGGTCAGTTGATGCTTCACGACACCACGCGGCGGCCCCGTACTCTCCTTGACTTGACTCAAGGGTTACCGGTACTCACCAAAGTGCCACATCAACGTAGAAAACTGCTTCAACTGTGTCGGTATACCCCACACAGTTCCCTCACAGTTTGTTGCTACTTTCTAAAAGGTATCCCCCAGATCCGGGTTAGGATCTATGTAAATCCAAGGCAAACCCACAATATTAAATCAAGCAAAGCAAGAAATTGAAAAAATGATGATGAACTATTCCTAAGGTACACCTCACTTTATAATCCCCAGCAGAGTCACCAGTTCTGTGATCGGTGGAAATAGAACTGACTGTTTTTTAAGCTGTTTCGCGAAATGTCGCGGTAAGCAAGAGTCTCCACCGTCTTTTATGTTCTCCAACATGGAAAGGACAAAAGCACAACAAAATTCCTTCTTTGAGAATGTTTCTCGGTTCGGGAGGTAGATTTATAGAAAGGGAAGGTGTTAGCACCCTTTCTATCCATGATTATCCATGGGCTCTTAGGTACTTGCTCTTATGTTTTCAAAAATTGTTTGCTTTTCAAGTGTGTGTGGGTTTTGAAAAAGTTTCGTTTGAAAAATTTCTAAGTAACTCTTGTATCTGTCCTCAAGAGTGTATGAAAGATTTGTTTGAAAACTTTTAGAAAGTGTGAGTGTGAAAAGTTGTTTTGTTTGTTTGAAAGAGCAAGTACCCATGAGAATCTACCTACTCTAAGGAATTAGGCTGTGTAAGAGTCTTTTAGATAGTGCTATCTGTGATACGGTGGGAGAACTGACTTGAGGTTTTGCGTTTGTTTTCACAAATGTTTCGGTTGAGCAAGAGTCGCCACCGACTTTTTATTTTATCCTAAGGAAAGGTTTAAAAAGCACAGCAAAAAACCTTTGAGATGTTTTCTTGGGTTCGGGGAGTAGATTATAGAAAGGGAAGGTATTAACATCCTTTCTATCCATGGTTATCCATGGGCTCTTAGTTACTTGCTTAGATCAACTTGCCTTAATTTTCAATTGTTTGAAATGGTGCTTTGTGTGTGTGGGTTTGAAAATGTTTTGAAAAGAAGCCAATGTGGTGGCAACCTTTGTAATGATCCATGTTGGGATGTATACAAAGGTGTATGTCTTTTGAAAAGGTTTTCATTGTTTTTGAAATTTGTTTTGAAAGTGTAGTGATGTGTGGTTTGAAAATAGGCAAGTGTTTTGTTTTGCAAGTTTGATTCAAGTAACTAAGAGGTTGTCTACTCCTAAGTTTCTCAAAGATTTCTCCTATGTTTTTAACCCTTTTAACAATTTTGTTCCACCATTGCATTTGGTGGACAATCTTGTGTTAGGATGTGAAAGGGACGGGCGCGGGTCATCGTTTAGACCATAATTGCAATGGTGCCAAGTATCTTTGGGCAATTTTTCCTTGGAGGGACTTGATCATTTTTTAGGAAACTTTCGAAAGCGTCATCGAGGGACTATGATCATTGGAATGGTATTTGTTTTGCCCAAAGAGACCTAACATGCAATATGGCCCATTATTGAAGGCAACAAGTGGAATACCCTAGGGGTGCAAGTGTGATTAGTGTTTTCCATTTTCATGCTTGTTTATCTTGAAATTAGGTCAAACTATTTTGGTTAATTGATTTGCATACAAACCCTAATTCTAGCATGGTATATTTAGAAAGCTTTAAAAATGCAAAAAATAAAGTTCCTAAGTTATTACAACATAATATATGGGAAGGGGGGTACAAATGTTCAAATGGGGGTATTTTGACAAGGAATTTAAACCTAACTATTACATCAAAATTGAATTATACAAATTATTTAATATACAATAATTAAATAAAAATGGAATAAATATGCAAGATGCAAAAATAATGTTTTTTTATATGTATGAAAAAAAAGTGTTTTTTTATATGTCAAATAAACAAAATAAAAAGTATTAATTTTTGGAGTTTTTATGTATTTAGGGCAAAACCCTAATTTTGCAAATAAAAAGTATTTATTATTTAATATATACAATGTTTATTAATTATGTACAAAAATAAAATAAAAATGAAGTATATTTGTAAAAAATAATTTTTGAGATCAAATATTAATAATAAAAAAAAATTAAAAAAAATGTATTACTTTTATATTCTTTCCTAAATATACTAATAAATATATAAGTATTTATATTATTTACTAAATATATATTATATATACAAAAATAAACTATTTAATATTTATTAAAAAAAAGTATATTTTATGTAAAATGTTTTCAAGAGGTAATATAAAATAAAATCAGAAAATAAACATGTTTGCATTATTTTTTAGTATTTTGAATAAGAGTATATCTATATATTTATTTATGTACAAATACCCATTTAAACAAATAAATGCCTAATAAATACAAAAATGGTTTAAAAAATAATTTTTATATTTTTGATATTATGAGAAAAAATAAATAAGTCAGAACAAAAAAGAAAAGGTCAAAAAATCATAAGAATAAGCATAATGGGCCAAGGGGGTGCAAAAGTAGAAATGAGGTGCAAATAGGAAAAACAACCAAGCCCAGCCCAAAAGGGTTGTCTTCAACCTCCAGACTGTTTGAACATGAACAAAAACGCGCGTTTTCTATCTCCAGATTCCTGGACTTTCAAGCAAAACTCACAACATGAAAAATGTAGAGCATTAAAAGACGAATCCAGACATATAAAGAACTTGACTTAACTCTCTAAGATGAGAGAGAATTTCTCCATCCCTAATTCTTGACCTAAGTTTTCATCAATGTTCAGACCTTAAATTCTCATAGCACATGCAAAATAAATGGAAAGTAAAGATATGTACAGCTTCAGGGGCATGAGTAGAACATTTTTCATTCACAAACCTAGAGCTAACAATGCCTGGATAGGGAGATAGAAGTCCATGAACTTACCTGTTCAGCTTGAACCGTATCTGGCAATGGAGGTACTTTCAGTGCAAGATGATGATTGGAATAACTTTCTTGAAGTTCAGGGATGCGTCTCCAACCTTTAGTTTGCTTTGAAACTAGCTGAATCGAGCTATAGAACTCCACCTGTAAAACAGAAAAATGAAAATGGTGATGTTGGTTAGAGGTGTTACAGTCTGCTTCCAATGCTTTGGACAGTTTGTATGGATGGTAGGGAAAGTGTTTGAAGTGGTTTGGATGGAAGTGCACGATGGAAATGAGTTGTGGGAATCCAACTGCAGCCTAAGCCCTGTTTTTGCAGTTTTATGGTGATTCTGTGTTTGAGAGGGTGTTGGAGATGGTTGGCTCATGTTCTAGCTCAGTTAGGATGTATGGAATTTGTTTGCAATCTTTTCTTAAGCTTGCCTTGACAGGAATGTGAAGTTCTGTTTGTTATGCCAAGTTACTTCTAACTTAAGCAAGAAATGGAAAGTTGGTGTTTTAGGCTTGTACAGGCCCCTCTAGCATGCTGCATAATCTCTCCTTGATCAGTGGGATTAGTCTAATAACTTGTGCCTCAGAGATTTTCTTTGTACCTTCTTGATTTACAAATTGACATAAAGCACTTCTTTTCAAAAATGGCAAAAATGCTTTATCTAAAAATGGCTTAATCTTGCATATAATGTTTGAACACACAAAATAAGGTCTTGGCACAAGGGATATGCATTAAATTATTGAGTGCAAATGAGATATAGGACCTGTAATCAAAGAATGCAAGCTGATTTCAAAATGGCCTAGATGTATGAACATGTAACTTGGCCATAAACAAAGTGACTTTTTCCCAACTTGCCAAATTCGATTCTCCCTAACCATGAGGTTGTTTGATGAGTTCTTGGACATTTTGGAAAGCTTGGAATGTGTACTACAATCCATCTTTGAAATGCAAATTGAAATTCCAAGTGGAAGTATATGAAAAATGGTCTTGAAGTTAGGCAAAAATCCTGCCTAAAATAGGTCAAATTTCTCTAAGTTAAGAATGGTTTGGTACCCTTGTTCCAAAAATTGTAACTTGAGCTACAAGCTTCTTTTGAGTAAACTTTGTGAATAAAAGTTGTAGATTTTTCAATGGACTACAACTTTCATGTTTTGACTTTTCCTTGAATCCAAATGAATCTTGGTGAGAAAGTGGGACAAAGTTAGGAAAAAATTAGGATTTTTCATAACTTAGAAAAATTCTAAGTTATGAAAAATCTTCATTTCAAACCCTAATTTGCAATTCTTGATTTCTTGATGAACAAGTTTCATGATTTGGCATATTTTGATGAAAAATGAATCTTGACACTTGATTTCGACCAAAAAGTCAAAGTTTGACTTTTCAGTATACAGTCAAAATTGATCAATTGACTAGGAAATTCAACTGTCAATCTTGTGCATTTGGGATCTTTTGAACTTGTTGAGTATGTCAAGACAATTCCATGGGGTCCTTGAGTCCATATGTGAGTTTGGTTTGCCATTGGCTAGGTCAAATAGTCAAAAATTGCCTTTATGCAGTCAAAACCCTAAAAATGACCATTTTGCCCTTTTGGTGATCTGATCAAATTTCTTGTGGAATTGTGATCCAAACTTGATCAAATGGTCCATGTGAGTTCATAATGTTGATGTGGGTCAATTTTCATGAGATTTGACTGTCAATTGGCCACAGTTGACTTTTTCCCCAATACAGTTGATTTCTAGGTCAACTGTCCAATTGACTGGGCAAAATTTGGAATCAAGACTTAAAACTTGGTATGGATAAACTTGGGAGTCCAACATGAAGCATAAAATTCATCTTAGGCATTTTAGGTCAAAATATCTTTGTGCAAACACAAACCCTAATTTGGGTCAACAGTGCAAGGAGAAGTCTTGAGCAGAGGAAACCCTAACTGGATCTTGAGCTCCAAGGGTCTTATGATGAGAAAATGTTGAGGAAATGGGAGGGAAAATTTTGGGGTACAACAGTTGCCCCTGTTCAATCTTCTTGAACCTGAAGAGTTAGATTGGCAAGTTTGTCTTTCGTGACTCGAGGGTAAAAGGAGATTGGACACTAGAGTGCCCTGAAATTTGCACTCGCATGTTAGAGTATCAGCAATGTGATGTCGGGAATGGGCTTATAGATGCCATTTGGAGAGATGGTGGATAGGGAGATGGGCTTATAGATGCCATCTGAAGTGTTGATCGCATAAGAGATTCCTTAGCGAGAACTTGCGTATTTTGAGAAAGACAGATGTTTTCCTGGCTTGTTATAGGTGTTGATCTTCGATCTCTTCATGCAGATATGCCCTGGCTTGATACAGGTATCGAATCTGGAATTAGTTGTCAGCAGATATGCCCTGGCTGGATACAGGAATCGAATCTTCAAACTCTTCAGATGTGCCCTGGCTGGATACAGGAATCGAATCTGGAAATAGTCGTCAACAGATATGCCCTGGCTGGATACAGGAATCAAATCTGGAAATAGTCATCAACAGATATGCCCTGGCTGGATACAGGAATCGAATCTGGAAATAGTCGTCTACAGATATGCCCTGGCTGGATACAGGAATCAGATCTTCAAACTCTTCAGATGTGCCCTGGCTAGATACAGGAATCGAATCTGGAATTAGTTGGCAGCAGATATGCCCTGGCTGGATACAGGAATCGAATCTTCAAACTCTTCAGATGTGCCCTGGCTGGATACAGGAATCAAATCTGGAAATAGTCGTCAACAGATATGCCATGGCTGGATACAGGAATCGAATCTGGAAATAGTCGTCAACAGATATGCCCTGGCTGGATACAGGAATCGGATCTTCAAACTCTTCAGATGTGCCCTGGCTAGATACAGGAATCGAATATGGAATTAGTCGTCAACAGATATGCCCTGGCTGGATACAGGAATCGAATCTTCAAACTCTTCAGATGTGCCCTGGCTAGATACAGGAATCGAATCTGGAAACTGATCACTCACAGATGTGCCCTGGCTAGATACAGGAATCGAATATGGAATTGTGACAGTTGAAAATAGTTGTCTTTTGGGTTGTCTTTTTCCCTGAAAAGGCAAAACATCAGTTGTGTGATCGGTGGATCTGGAACTGACTGTTTAACGCTGGTTCGCGAAATGTCGCGGAAGCAAGAGTCGCCACCGTCTTTTATTTTCTCCAATAGGAAAGGACAAAAGCACAGAAAAATTCCTTTAAAGAGATTGCTCTCGGTTCGGGAGGTAGGTTATAGAAAGGGAAGGTGTTAGCACCCTTTCTATCCATGGTTATCCATGGGCTCTTAGATACTTGCTCATATGTTTTCAAAACTGGTTTGTTTGCTTTTCAATGTGGGTTTTTAAAAAAGGTTTCTTTGAAAAATTTCAGATCGACTCATACGTCAGAGTGTTTGAAAAGTTTGTTTTGAAAGCTTTTGAAAAGTGTTGGTGTGAAAAGATTTCAGTTTGTTTTGAAGAGAGCAAGTATCCTTGAGAACCTACCTACCCTAAGGAATTTGTCTGTGTAAAAGTCCTTTAAAGTAGTGCCATCCCACCATTGAGAGGTAGGTAGCACCACCGTTGGAGGTGTTCGGGTCAATTCGATTTTAGGGACATGGTGATCACCAGAGCAATGGGAAGACACCTTAGAAGCTACCCTCATGCCAGGTTCCCGGATCATGAGGACTTACTAAGACGTTTTCTACTCGACGACCACCTTTCGAGGCAAGGCAACAGTGAGGCGTACCCTAGGGGTGGTGTGTGCGAATTGTGTGTCATGTTTCAGTTATTTGTCTTGTCATGTTTGTTGTGTTCTACGCTTGATTTTATTAAGACATTCATTCTTTCATGCTTAGTTAACAATTAATATTTTGCGAGGAAATAAATCTAAAATTATTACAAAGGCGCGGGTCCACATCGCCAAAATTAAACCGGACCCGATTTAGCGGAAAAAATAAATAATGCGGAGAAATAAAGTGCGGAAAGTAAATTACATGGCTTTGGGATAATTACATAATTATAATAAACGATAAAAGATAAATGCGCGAATTAAATAATTAAAGCGAAACTAGGGCGTTGGACCCTTTTTGCAAATAATTAAAAATTAATAAGGATTTAAAAGTTAAAATTAAATGACTAAATGTTTTTGGTATTTTGTATTTTTAGATTTAATGAGAATGATATTTTGTATTTTTAGATTTAATGAGAAAAAAGGAAAAGAAATTAATGGAAATTAAAAGACAAACCCTAATTCTAGTATTTTTTATTTGTTATGAAAGATTTAAATATAGTCTAGATTAAACCTAAAATTTATTATGTACAATTTTTAATTATAAAAATAAAATAATAAATAAATAGTATTGTGGGAAATAAAAATTAAAAAGACATTAAAACTATCAATTAACCTAATTCTACATGTTTTTGGATTTTTATTGAAAAAGAATTAAAATTTAAATCTAATTAGACTAAATATTGACATATATTAATTTATGAAAAAAATAATTACAATAAAATAAATATTATATCTTTTGTGTTTTCCTGATTTTTTTTATAATGTTTTTTAGATTTTTTGTAAAAAATAATTAATTAAAACAAATAATTAAAATAAACAATCAATTAAAATAAATGAAATAACAAAAAGCAATCAAACCAGAGTGGGGGTGCTGTCCCCAATTTAGGAGGTTCAAATTTAATAGGCCTGGCCCAATAAGAGTTGACTCATTGACTTTTCTGATCATGTACCAATGCGTTGACTGGCTTTATGGTGGACTTTCAATATTAGCCTTTGATCTGGGACCCTCAGACAGGTGTACGCTTAGATGAGAAGGCATATGGTACGTGCACAGTCCTGAAGCTGCATGAGATTTACAATTGAAAAATAATATGGGATTTGGCCAGACCTGGGGTTTGAACCCAGGTCTTGAGAGTCATATGCGTAGTGCGTTGCCAGCTGAACCATTCGCTTTCAATTAACATATAATAATACATAAATAATATAAAACGAAAAACGCTAATGCTTTAGAATTCCGCGCGAAATTCAAATAGACCTGTCACCAATGGACACGTCTCCATCTCCTTCCCCTTCCCTGTAAAACAAAACCAATGGGCAACGGTTTTTGCAACGTGGTTTTAAGGTGGATTCCAGAAAATAGCGAATAGCATTCTAGGCATCATAAATTGTTCGCGAGGGTCCAGGTTGCTTCGTCTCTACGCTCTGAACACATCCATGGGGTTGATGAGGTCCAATTTTACTATATTTGGAAACCCCTAAATTCAAAGCTGTAAAACCCTAACGCTTGTCAATGGCGAAATCGCGTATGTTGCTCAAAAACGAAATCAAACATATTGGTTAGCACATAAACATCATGACAAACAATAATCCATAAATAAAAATGCATGAGGATGCTTAAATCGTGCTATGCGAATTCAGAAATTTTGCTTCACAGTTTGACCATGGGGGTACCAATTCAGGGTGTTTTGCGTGTTGTTATTGATTGAGAAAGGTTCTGAATGGTCCAAGGAAGCTAATGAAACAAAAATCACAGCTTGAATCCACCTAAAACCTAGATTTCAGTATTGAGTTTTTTTGTGAATTTTCAAGAATGCCAAAGTGTGTTATGCGCAGCTTTTTCGTCCAGTGCATTAGGGTTGTGATGTTGATCATATAGGGAATGATTTAGGTTAAAAAAGCTGTACAAAATCTCATGAATTAATGAATTTTGGATATTTGATTTCATGTATCTTTTACAATCTTTTTCATGGTGTTTTTGTGCCAAATCTGATCAATTATCATCAAAGCTTGCCTATTTGAGATATGCACGAATTATAGAGATTAGATCATGCATAAAAAGATTTTTTCATGTTAGGTTTATATTTTTCATGAATTAAAATCATTTAAATGAATATAAATTAATATTAATTCAAATAAATAATTAAAAAATATGAGAATACTTCCCTTTGGGCCTAGTGGTCGTGCATAGGCTTGGCATGAAGAAATTTGGAAGGAAAATAGGCCCATTTGCATTTTTAGGCCTTTTGCCTCAAAGTTGACTTTCAAAAATTTCCAAAAATTTCCCAACTTCCACAAGGCATAACTTGGTCAATTTTTAAGCTTTTCACATGTTCTTGGACATTTTGGAAAGGTCTTTGAGTCCTTTAACCAATGCCTTTGGTCCCATGTCATTTTGATTTACCAATCTCAAGTTATGGCCTTTGACTTAAAGTCACTTTTTGTTGACTTTTGAAAATGACCTATAATGTTGAAATTGATAACTTTTTGTGAGAGCATTTCTTGGATTTGGAACATGAAGATGAATTGTAGGAAATGTCTTTCTCTTCACAATGAGCTTTGGATGGAATTTTTCTGATAATCCATGTGAAAGTTATGCCCTGGTCAATTTCAGTTGACTTTTTCAGCTGTCCAAATATAGCAACTTTTGCATCTTTGATGATTTCTGAGCCAAATTTTGAGAATCATGATCAAGCATTGATCAAATGATGTTTGTGGCTTCAAAATGATATGTTGACCAAAAATTTGAACTTTTGACTGCCAAATGACCATTTTGCCCCTACAGTTGACTGTAGTGCAATTTAGGGTTTTGACTGTGCAATTTTGAGCTGAATGCCTTGAAACTTGACATGAGGATACTTGACCATCTTTGTAAGAATATGAGACTTGATTGGGCCTTTGAAAAGTTCATTTGCTTGACCAGAACTCAAACCCTAGTTTTGACTGTATAGGAGACAGTTGAGCTGCACAACCCTTGGGGCATTTTGTGACCTTGACTTTGCAATTTCTTGATGAATATGGGAGGGCAAATTTTGGGGTACAACAGTTGCCCCTGTTCAATCTTCTTAGACCTGAGGGTGCAGATTGGCTGACGTGCCTTTCGTAATCCGAGGGTAGAAGATGATTGAACACTAAAGTGCCCAGAAATTTGCGCTCACATAGTAGCAATGATGATGAGGGAATGGGCTTATAGATGCCATTTGGATGTTGTTCGAATAGGATGATGGGCTTATAGATGCCATCTGGACGTTGATTGCGTAGGAGATTCTTTAGCGAGAACCTGCATACCTGCAAAACAGAAAATGAGTACCTGACACGCTGCAGGAGCTGATTTTAGATGCTTGGTATAGATGTGCCCTGACAAGTTACAGGAGCTGGGTCTGGAGCTTCAAACGTTGATGAATGAACCAGGGATGGTTACTGCCTTAGCATGAGGGGTAAAAGAATCCTGAATGATCTCAACAACGCTCGTTGAGAAAATCTTGGTGAGAATTACCATCTTCGTAGTGCCAGGAAGAGAACCAAAGGACATTACAATCTCAAAGGGAGTTACCTCACTCACGTTGGAGAGGGAACTATAGGAAATTATTGTCTGAAAGGAGATATCACCTCACGCTCATGCCGGAGAGGAAAACATCTGAAGGAGGAATTACCACCTCACACGCCGTTGGAGAGGGGACCATAAGAGAATATCACCTCACGCTCATGCCGGAGAGGAAAACATCTGAAGAAGGAATTACCCCCTCACACGCCGCTGGAGAGGGGACCATAAGAGAATATTACCTCACGCTCATCGTCGGAGAGGAAAACATCTTGAAAAAGGAATTACCACCTCACGCTCACCGTCGGAGAGGGGACCATAAGAGAATATTACCTCACGCTCATCGTCGGAGAGGAAAACATCTTGAAAAAGGAATTACCACCTCACGCTCACCGTCGGAGAGGGGACCATAAGAGAATATTACCTCACGCTCATCGTCGGAGAGGAAAACATCTTGAAAAAGGAATTACCACCTCACGCTCACCGTCGGAGAGGGGACCACAAAAGACTATCACCTCACGCTCATCGTCGGAGAGGAAAACATCTTGAAAAAGGAATTACCACCTCACGCTCACCGTCGGAGAGGGGACCATAAAAGAATATCACCTCACGCTCATGCCGGAGAGGGGAACAAGAGAACTTCTACTGAGTCTTTATCAGAAAAATCTGTTTGGAGTCGATTTAACTGGACTGGAGAAGTCTTTGAAATATGTTTGAGAATTTCAACTGCACCCTTCCTGAAAGGTAGAGGTTAGTTATATGCGATGCATGATATGGATCACGCAATGATGTTATCAACATAAATGAGACTTGTATGATGCAATACGTTATGCATGCTATAATGATGTATGTGATGATTCATGTATGTCTAGGAAAATAAATCCTTGACGGGTGCCGGGAAGTCATATCCTGGGCTGATGTTGAGGAAGAGATTTTGCTTCCGCTGTGGATGATTCGTTGCAAGAATACCGATAGGAGAAGCCAACTCCATTGAGGAATAAACTTGGCAAATGAAATAATTCTGCGGGAGAAAAGATACTCTAGCGATCATGCTGGGGAGTGCTACTCTGTGGGGATATCGGTGCTTTGCTGAGTTGATGAAGATAGCTCCGCTGGGGATACCGTTGATGAGTTATGCTGGGGATAAGAAGGCTTTGTTGACGACGCTCTTTCCGTGGCTTTTGGCTGAGGATAACCCAGTTATATCCTGTTACGGAAATAACTCTTTAAATCAAGCCGGGACGACGCGTTCGTGCTCTGCGAGGGATAAGCTTCCAGAATCTACTGGGGGTAAGCTTGCTGCTTGGGGAGATATGAATTCCAACTTTCTTGGGGAAACTGGGTTGGACTCTCCTGGGGGGAGTTTTAGACTGCGGGGAAGTGATTCCTTTGAATAGTGGTATACCGCCGGGGAACAATCTTTAGACCAAGACTGCCGGGGATGTTTGTTATATGTATACTGCTGGGGAGGTATTGAGAACTACAGGAGGATACTCAATTTCCTTGATATTTGATGATTTGCTTGGAGAAGAAGGTGTTGTTTTGTTGAATCACTCTCTGGGGAATTAAGATATTCTTGGCCGTGTTCTTTAGCTGAACCTACCTTGGTACCTTGGAGGATAGAACAATTAGACTGCTCAGTCAACTCTTTATTGCCCCTGTTTCTAGTGTCACCTGCAATGAATTCCTTTGTTTCGTATGCAAATATTTATGAGTTAGCAAATTATTGTCAATGCATACATCACAAATTGAACCTTGGACGTTCTTCGCAAAACAAAACAGAAAAAGAAAAACATTTGGCACATTTAACTGAAGATATATTTTTATTGATTTTTGAATGGCCTGAATAGGCGTTTTGTGTACAAGAGGCTGACGTCCTAGTAAGAGGTACGTCGCCGATCCAAAGAATTTATACAAGTTTTGTACAAATGAAAAATAAAACAGCTGTGTGAAAGATGAATGATCCACTGGGTTTCAACTCTGCTATTGCCTTTATAATTCCGAGCGTCTCATCACTTGATGACCTTGGTTGAAGGTGAAGCTGACTGATTGATGCCGTTTTGAACTTGATGCAGATACCGGATTCTGGATGCAAAGTGATCAATGAGACATAGTTTTACGCTTTATCCCTAATTTTTGCCTGGACCGCCCTTTCGGGTTTTCAGTCCACCGGGATACCCATTTTTGCCCAAGCCGCCCTTTCAGGTTTTCGACTTGCCGGGTGTACAGATTTTTTTCATTTTCACCCCTACATTTTGCCTGAACCCTTTTGGTTCGACGGGAAGCCCTAATTTTTGCCTAGGCGTGTCAGCCTAGCGGGTCTTTTTCATGCGTAGTATTTTTTAACTATGTCTGCATTGGCGGGGTGAGGAAGGTCGTCACCATCCATGTTGGTTAAGATCATTGCTCCTCCTGAGAACACATGCTTAACCACAAATGGCCCTTCATATGTAGGGGTCCATTTGCCCCTTGGATCACTCTGAGGAAGGATGATTCTCTTGATAACCAGATCCCCGACTTGATATTCCTGTGGTCTGACTTTTTTGTTAAATGCCCTGATCATCCGTTTCTGATACGTCTGACCATGACAGATAGCAGCAAGTCTTTTTTCGTCAATGAGATTGAGTTGGTCAAGTCGTGTCTGGATCCAATCATCTTCGTTCAGGTTTGCATCCTTCATTATCCGGAGAGAAGGAATTTGCACCTCGATTGGCAAGACTGCCTCCATACCATAAACCAGAGAGAAAGGAGTTGCCCCGGTTGACGTCCTTGCTGAGGTACGGTACCCATGCAGAGCGAACGGTAACATCTCGTGCCAATCTTTGTACGTTACTGTCATTTTTTGCACGATCTTCTTGATGTTTTTATTTGCTGCTTCTACAGCCCCATTCATCTTCGGTCTGTAAGGAGAAGAATTGTGGTGCTGTATCTTGAACTGTTCGCAGAGCTCAGCGATCATCTTATTGTTCAGATTGGTACCGTTGTCTGTAATGATCCGTTCAGGGACGCCGTATCGACAGATCAGATTGTGCCGAATAAACCGTGCTACAACAGTCTTGGTTACCGTAGCATAGGATGCTGCCTCAACCCACTTTGTAAAATAGTCGATCGCCACTAGGATGAAGCGATGTCCGTTGGATGCTGTAGGTCTGATCTCGCCGATCATGTCTATGCCCCACATTGCAAATGGCCAAGGCGCAGTCAGAACATTCAAGGGAACCGGAGGAACATGCACCTTGTCTGCATATATCTGGCACTTGTGGCATGTCCTGGAGTGTTGGTAGCAGTCAGCTTCCATTGTGGACCAGTAATATCCTGCCCGTAGGATCTTCTTAGCCATAGTATGTCCACTGGAGTGCGTACCAAAGGTCCCTTCATGTAGCTCTTCCATGATTCTTTCCGCTTCAATTTTGTCCACACAACGCAGTAAGGTTGAATCATGGTTCCTCTTGTACAAGACGCCGTTGCTTAGGAAGAACTTTGCTGCGAACCTCCTCAGGAATTTCTTATCATTGACAGAGGCACCTTCAGGGTATTCCTGAGCTTCCAGATATCTCTTCACTTCATGGTACCAAGGCTTCTCAGTTACCAATTCAGCTTCGAGATCACAACAGTATGCCGGTTCGTCCAGTTTCCAGATGATGATCCGGGGAGCTTCATTATCCCATTTAACTTTGAACATTGAAGACATTGTAGCTAACGCGTCCGCTAACTGATTCTCTTCTCTTGGAAAATGCTTAAAAGTTATCTCCGTAAAGTGGGGAATCATGGTCAACACACATTCTCTGTAAGGAATCAAGTTTGGATGTTTCGTATCCCACTCTCCATTGATCTGATTGATCACTAGAGCGGAATCTCCGAAGACACTGAGGAACTTGATCCGTAGGTCGATAGCAGCTTGAAGACCCATGATACACGCCTCATACTCCGCCATGTTGTTGGTACAGTTGAAACATAGCCGGGCAGTGAGTGGAGTATGAGTACCTTGTGGAGATATGATGATGGCGCCGATACCATTTCCCAAAGCATTGGAAGCTCCGTCAAAGTGCATAGACCATCGGGATCCTGGTTCAGGTCCTTCATCCGGTCCAGGTACTTCACAATCAGTTACAATCATGATGCTTTCGTCCGGAAACTCGAAGTTCATTGATTGGTAGTCATCTACAGCTTGATGAGCTAAGTGGTCTGCCAGTACACTCCCTTTGATGGCTTTCTGGGTTGTGTACTGAATGTCGTATTCCGTCAAGATCATTTGCCATCTTGCAATTCTCCCAGACAGGGCAGGCTTTTCGAATATGTATTTTATCGGATCCATCTTTGAGATCAACAAGGTAGTGTGAGTCAGCATATACTGTCTCAGCCGGCGAGCAGCCCATACCAAAGCGCAGCAAGTTTTCTCAAGCAGTGAGTATCGGGTCTCACAGTCGGTAAACTTTTTGCTAAGGTAATAAATGGCATGCTCTTTTCGGCCAGACTCGTCATGCTGCCCCAGCACACACCCCATTGAGTTGTCTAGCACTGTCAGATATAGGATCAGAGGTCTCCCTTCAACCGGCGGCATAAGGATAGGTGGTTCTTGGAGATACTCTTTGATTTTGTCGAAGGCAGCCTGACATTCATCGTTCCAACGTACTACCTGATCTTTCTTCAGCAGCTTGAAGATTGGTTCACAGGTAGCAGTCAAATGAGATATGAATCGAGCGATGTAATTCAGGCGTCCTAAAAAGCCTCTGACTTCCTTCTCTGTCTTGGGAACTGGCATCTCTTGAATAGCTTTGACCTTAGCAGGGTCTACTTGAATACCTTTATCACTGACCACGAAGCCTAGCAACTTCCCAGATCTTACCCCGAAGGTGCACTTGTTCGGGTTCAATCTCAGCTTGTACAGTTTCAACCGGTCAAACAACTTCTGCAGATGATCTAGGTGCTCTTCCTCAGTCTGGGACCTAGCGATCATGTCGTCCACATACACTTCGATCTCATGATGGATCATATCATGAAATAAGGCAACCATGGCACGCTGGTAGGTTGCCCCAGCATTCTTTAATCCGAACGGCATGACCTTGTAACAGAAGGTGCCCCACTGAGTAACAAATGTAGTCTTCTCCATGTCTTCAGGTGCCATCTTTATCTGATTGTAACCTGAAAAACCATCCATGAAAGAGAATACCTTGTGCTGAGCTGTATTATCCACAAGGACATCAATGTGAGGTAAGGGGAAGTCATCCTTGGGGCTGGCCCTGTTTAGATCCCTGTAATCAACACACATTCTGACCTTGCCGTCCTTTTTAGGTACCGGCACCACATTAGCAACCCACTGAGGGTAAGAAGTCACTGCAAGGAACCCGGCATCAAACTGTTTCATCACCTCGGCCTTAATCTTCTCGGACATCTCTGGACGCATCCGACGAACCTTTTGTTTAACTGGAGGGCAGTCTTCCCTAGTTGGCAAATGATGGACAACAATATCGGTATCCAACCCTGGCATGTCTTCGTAGGACCAGGCAAAGATCTCCATATAGTCATGTAACATCTTGGTTAACTGTTGCTTCACGCTGAGCTCTAGGTTAGCACCAATCTTTACCTCTTTTCTGTCTGCCTCAGTACCCAGGTTTATGGTTTCCACTGGCTCTTCATGGGGTTGAATTGCCCGCTCTTCCTGAAGCAACAGTCTTGCAAGCTCGCCAGGCACTTCGCAATCATCTTCACCTTCGTCTTCGGCTAAGTTGATCGGATTTTCGAAGTCATAATTGGCATTAGCAGAGCTGTTATCAGTGAGATCCAGAGTGGATTGGAACCTGTATGAGTGAGTGTGTGTGTAAATACAGCTGTTTTGAAAATTATGTAAAGGAAATGAAAGAAGAAAAAGGAACACAATATTTGTAATGCGAAAAGTCCAAGATTTTCATTCATGATGTATAAAATGACAGTTCATATGCCCTCACAAATAGAACCACGGTGCCTCGGGTAAGACACCGGGCCATAGAGTTTATCATTGTTTATTACAGAAATAACGAAACAAAGAAATTTATTACTTAGTGTCAAAAGAAACAGAGAGATTGTCCTTGGCGCTCCAATTGTTAAGTCCACCATCAGCAGCCGGGTAAATCCAGCTATCGAACTCAGCTTCATCAACTTCCTCTTCATCACCAATAGCATTAACCCCGTGAGCCGGTAGGGGAGCTGTCACCACGTTAGGCTTGTCAGATGCCTCAAACTGAACCTCCTTAGCGTCAATGAGGTCCTGCAGCTTGTTCCTTAGTGCCCAACAGTCATCAGTGGCATGCCCCGGGCTATCTGAATGGTAAGCACAACGGGCATTCGGGTTGTACTTAGGAGAGGTAGTGTTAGGGAACTTTGGTGCCTCCTTGACAGATACCAAGTTGGTTGCGAGCAGCTGTGGCAGGATCTGCGATAGGGTCATGCTTAACCGGGTAAACTCTCTCTGAGGTCTATCAGCCCTTTGAGGATTATTTGGCCGGGGAGCGGCAGCAGGCGTAGCAATCATGACTGCACTGACAGATTGGCGGCGATCAGGTCTTTCTGATTTCCTGGAGCCATACACGGCACTAGACTCCTTTTTGAATGGTTTCTTGTCTGACCCAGATGATGATGCAACCTTTGCAATCTTCCCAGACTTCAACCCAGCTTCAATTCTCTCTCCAGTTAAGATCAAATCAGTGAAACCAGCGGAAGAATTCCCAATGAGATGGTTAAAGAATGGCCCAGATAGGGTCCCCAAGAACATATCCACTAACTCTCGATCAGTCAAAGGTGGCTGCACCCTGCCAGCCAAGTCTCTCCACTTCTGCGCGTACTCTTTAAAACCTTCGCTTACGCCCAACGACATACCCTGGAGTTGGGTACGCGTGGGGGCAAGGTCGGCATTATACTGATACTGCTTATAGAAAGCAGTAGCCAGCTCCTCCCAGTTACGAACTTTGGTCCCATCCAGCTGATAGAACCATTCGAGATGAGTCCCTGAAAGACTCTCCTGGAAGAAGTGGATCCATAGATTCTTGTCCGCAGAGTACGGCTGAATCTTTCGCACATAGGACCTCAAATGCAGCTTGGGACAGGATGCCCCGTCATACTTGGAAAAGGTTGGAGCTTTGAACTTGTGCGGGATAATTATACCAGTCGACAAACCCAGATCTCCGAAGTCCAGCCCAGGTGTCTGTTGCACCTCCATAGCCTTCAACCTGTCCTCCAGTTGTTTGTACTTGTTGTCTTCAGGAGGGTACTGCTCTTCATCATAATCCGTCTCGTTGTCGGAGACCACTGGAGTAGGAACCTTGACTTCTGCCTGAGAAGGACTCCTGCCAACAGAAGAACCAGCCTTTTCCTGATGCAGAGTATTACCCAACCTTCGGCCCGAGTTGAACAGAACAGTTCTTCTCTTCTTCTTCTTTTTTAGGAGCATAGTCTTCAATTCTTCTTGGCCTTTAGCTAGACCCATGATCATTTCTTGAAACTGCGCATTCTGCGCCTGGAGAGCCTTGATTGAAGTCTCAGTTGATTCAGATCCGGGATTCATGATGCTGAAATAAACAGCGAAGAACTGTAAGCAACCTGAAAAAGGGAAAAAACCTGCTATGCACATGATGTATGAAATGCGTATGCAATGCATTCAAGGGTTCGAAAGTTCAAATTCGTTGTAGACAAGAAAAGAACACACGTTATCATTAATGAAATCACTGTTTAATACATCAAGGCCTCATGGGCAAAAGTACAAAAATCAAGTCAATCCCAAAATACACTGCGCATCCTCTTCGGAGCTATGTAGGTGTTGAGGTTCCTCTCCTCATGCAGCAGACGGGTGAGCTCCAAGACTTTCTTTTCACTGGCATGCAGACTAGTCTCAAGAGAATTCCTTTCCTCCTTAAGCTGGATCCAACTCTTCTGCATCTCTTCCCAGGATGTGGGTATATCAGGATGCTGAATAACATGAGACACTTCCCCTTCCAAGACAGGTTCTTTGATTACTGGAAGCATGTGAGGATAAGGCATCACTAACTTCTGAGAACGGGCGCGTACCCATTTGAGATAAGGCTCCAAAGGGATGGAGTTCCTATGCCCCAGTGTCTTGCTGTCTATCCTACTAGGCATCCTCCAGGCTCTGATAAATCTCTGACGAAGTCCTTGAGTATCACTATCGAAGTCAAAAACTATGTCAGGAATCAACATGTCATGAGGACCGTCCCTCCGAGCATAACCAAACTGTCTCCAAGCCAGGCATGGGCTATAAGTAATACCTCCTCTGATTCCAAGTAAAGGAACATTAGGGTACTCCCCACAACGATCAATGATAGTGACATCTCCTCTGGATCTAGGACACCAATGTATATCTGCATGTGTAAGCGTCATCAACCGTTGTGACCATCTCAAACCCCGCTCATTCTTCAGGACTGATTGGGGAAGGTGCGAAATAAACCACCTTCCCAGGAGAGGAGTGCAACACATAAGGACACCTCTTTTTCTCATGGTTCGAGTGTAACATGAGTGAAGGATGTCCCCCAGCAATGTAGGTATAGGGTTCCTGGACATAAAGATCTGAACGGCACTGATATCAATGAGCTGATCTGGGTTAGGGAACAATACCAAACCATAAACAAGGAGGGCCACAACCTCTTCAAAAGCTTGCAAGTCAAGAGAGTTCCAACATTCAAGGGCTTTCTCAAACAGAAACCTGGCTAAGAAACCTTTGACGCCACTTCTAACTTCCCAATGTCCCTTGAGGTCAGATGACTGTAGGTGCAAGGCTTTAGCAATCTCTTCAAGCTTAGGTTCCTTTTCTGTACCGCTGAAAGGTAGCTGATCAAGGATGGGGATCTTCAGGAGCCGGGAGAACTCCTCCAATGTAGGTACCAACTGATAGTCCAAGAAGGTGAAGCAGTGATGCAGAGGATCAAAGAACTGGAACAGGACCTTTATCATATCTTCCTCAATGTTGGTGTTGACCAAGCTGATGAGACTTCCATGCCTTTCACTGAATGAAGAGTTCTCGGGAATCCTGGATATAAGCTCCTTAAGCTGAGGAGGGATCCTTACAAGATTGACCTGAATTGTCTTTCTACGAGCAGTTTCCATGTCCTACAAAACAAGAACAAAGATGAAAATTCGAACCCCTGAAATGGTTAGTCAATGCATATGATGCTGGATGATGTCATGATGCTATGATTAAACACACCACAGATATTTACAAAGACAAACATGTAGGGCAAACAAGGCACACAAGACAAGCCCTTAAGGTTTAAGGCCAGCATGGGGTCTGGGTAGTACCCTCTTGAGTTGGTGGGTTCATACCTGTCCTAATCAAAGTAACCGAGTTCTAAGGTTCCCAATATCACGGGATTGCTTTCATTGTTCATCGTTTCGATTTAGCCACTGAACTGGCGACCGAAATATTCCAGGAAAGCAACCCTCAATTGAGCGTAGTATCGAGTATCCACCAACCTCGGACTGCACCAAAGTCAGTGATCTCACTACCCTAAAGAGGCCAAGATAGTTCAATTAAGGTTCCTAAGGTCTGTTGATGCTTCACGACACCACGCGGAGGCCCCGTACTCTCCTTGACTGAACTCAAGGGTTACCGGTACACACCAAAGTGCCACATCAACGTAGCAGACTGTTTCAACCGTGTCGGTATACCCCGCACAGTTCCCTCACAGCCTTGTTGCTACTTTCTAAGAAAGGTATCCCCAGATCCGGGTGTAGGACCTATAGAACTCCCAAGCAACCCACAATTTAAAGCACACAAAGCAATACAATTGAAAACATAGTTATAAGCTAGCCCTAAGGTAAACCTCACTTTAAGTTTTTGTCCCCAGCAGAGTCGCCAGTTCTGTGATCGGTGGATCTGGAACTGACTGTTTAACGCTGGTTCGCGAAATGTCGCGGAAGCAAGAGTCGCCACCGTCTTTTATTTTCTCCAATAGGAAAGGACAAAAGCACAGAAAAATTCCTTTAAAGAGATTGCTCTCGGTTCGGGAGGTAGGTTATAGAAAGGGAAGGTGTTAGCACCCTTTCTATCCATGGTTATCCATGGGCTCTTAGATACTTGCTCATATGTTTTCAAAACTGGTTTGTTTGCTTTTCAATGTGGGTTTTTAAAAAAGGTTTCTTTGAAAAATTTCAGATCGACTCATACGTCAGAGTGTTTGAAAAGTTTGTTTTGAAAGCTTTTGAAAAGTGTTGGTGTGAAAAGATTTCAGTTTGTTTTGAAGAGAGCAAGTATCCTTGAGAACCTACCTACCCTAAGGAATTCGTCTGTGTAAAAGTCCTTTAAAGTAGTGCCATCCCACCATTGAGAGGTAGGTAGCACCACCGTTGGAGGTGTTCGGGTCAATTCGATTTTAGGGACATGGTGATCACCAGAGCAATGGGAAGACACCTTAGAAGCTACCCTCATGCCAGGTTCCCGGATCATGAGGACTTACTAAGACGTTTTCTACTCGACGACCACCTTTCGAGGCAAGGCAACAGTGAGGCGTACCCTAGGGGTGGTGTGTGCGAATTGTGTGTCATGTTTCAGTTATTTGTCTTGTCATGTTTGTTGTGTTCTACGCTTGATTTTATTAAGACATTCATTCTTTCATGCTTAGTTAACAATTAATATTTTGCGAGGAAATAAATCTAAAATTATTACAAAGGCGCGGGTCCACATCGCCAAAATTAAACCGGACCCGATTTAGCGGAAAAAATAAATAATGCGGAGAAATAAAGTGCGGAAAGTAAATTACATGGCTTTGGGATAATTACATAATTATAATAAACGATAAAAGATAAATGCGCGAATTAAATAATTAAAGCGAAACTAGGGCGTTGGACCCTTTTTGCAAATAATTAAAAATTAATAAGGATTTAAAAGTTAAAATTAAATGACTAAATGTTTTTGGTATTTTGTATTTTTAGATTTAATGAGAATGATATTTTGTATTTTTAGATTTAATGAGAAAAAAGGAAAAGAAATTAATGGAAATTAAAAGACAAACCCTAATTCTAGTATTTTTTATTTGTTATGAAAGATTTAAATATAGTCTAGATTAAACCTAAAATTTATTATGTACAATTTTTAATTATAAAAATAAAATAATAAATAAATAGTATTGTGGGAAATAAAAATTAAAAAGACATTAAAACTATCAATTAACCTAATTCTACATGTTTTTGGATTTTTATTGAAAAAGAATTAAAATTTAAATCTAATTAGACTAAATATTGACATATATTAATTTATGAAAAAAATAATTACAATAAAATAAATATTATATCTTTTGTGTTTTCCTGATTTTTTTTATAATGTTTTTTAGATTTTTTGTAAAAAATAATTAATTAAAACAAATAATTAAAATAAACAATCAATTAAAATAAATGAAATAACAAAAAGCAATCAAACCAGAGTGGGGGTGCTGTCCCCAATTTAGGAGGTTCAAATTTAATAGGCCTGGCCCAATAAGAGTTGACTCATTGACTTTTCTGATCATGTACCAATGCGTTGACTGGCTTTATGGTGGACTTTCAATATTAGCCTTTGATCTGGGACCCTCAGACAGGTGTACGCTTAGATGAGAAGGCATATGGTACGTGCACAGTCCTGAAGCTGCATGAGATTTACAATTGAAAAATAATATGGGATTTGGCCAGACCTGGGGTTTGAACCCAGGTCTTGAGAGTCATATGCGTAGTGCGTTGCCAGCTGAACCATTCGCTTTCAATTAACATATAATAATACATAAATAATATAAAACGAAAAACGCTAATGCTTTAGAATTCCGCGCGAAATTCAAATAGACCTGTCACCAATGGACACGTCTCCATCTCCTTCCCCTTCCCTGTAAAACAAAACCAATGGGCAACGGTTTTTGCAACGTGGTTTTAAGGTGGATTCCAGAAAATAGCGAATAGCATTCTAGGCATCATAAATTGTTCGCGAGGGTCCAGGTTGCTTCGTCTCTACGCTCTGAACACATCCATGGGGTTGATGAGGTCCAATTTTACTATATTTGGAAACCCCTAAATTCAAAGCTGTAAAACCCTAACGCTTGTCAATGGCGAAATCGCGTATGTTGCTCAAAAACGAAATCAAACATATTGGTTAGCACATAAACATCATGACAAACAATAATCCATAAATAAAAATGCATGAGGATGCTTAAATCGTGCTATGCGAATTCAGAAATTTTGCTTCACAGTTTGACCATGGGGGTACCAATTCAGGGTGTTTTGCGTGTTGTTATTGATTGAGAAAGGTTCTGAATGGTCCAAGGAAGCTAATGAAACAAAAATCACAGCTTGAATCCACCTAAAACCTAGATTTCAGTATTGAGTTTTTTTGTGAATTTTCAAGAATGCCAAAGTGTGTTATGCGCAGCTTTTTCGTCCAGTGCATTAGGGTTGTGATGTTGATCATATAGGGAATGATTTAGGTTAAAAAAGCTGTACAAAATCTCATGAATTAATGAATTTTGGATATTTGATTTCATGTATCTTTTACAATCTTTTTCATGGTGTTTTTGTGCCAAATCTGATCAATTATCATCAAAGCTTGCCTATTTGAGATATGCACGAATTATAGAGATTAGATCATGCATAAAAAGATTTTTTCATGTTAGGTTTATATTTTTCATGAATTAAAATCATTTAAATGAATATAAATTAATATTAATTCAAATAAATAATTAAAAAATATGAGAATACTTCCCTTTGGGCCTAGTGGTCGTGCATAGGCTTGGCATGAAGAAATTTGGAAGGAAAATAGGCCCATTTGCATTTTTAGGCCTTTTGCCTCAAAGTTGACTTTCAAAAATTTCCAAAAATTTCCCAACTTCCACAAGGCATAACTTGGTCAATTTTTAAGCTTTTCACATGTTCTTGGACATTTTGGAAAGGTCTTTGAGTCCTTTAACCAATGCCTTTGGTCCCATGTCATTTTGATTTACCAATCTCAAGTTATGGCCTTTGACTTAAAGTCACTTTTTGTTGACTTTTGAAAATGACCTATAATGTTGAAATTGATAACTTTTTGTGAGAGCATTTCTTGGATTTGGAACATGAAGATGAATTGTAGGAAATGTCTTTCTCTTCACAATGAGCTTTGGATGGAATTTTTCTGATAATCCATGTGAAAGTTATGCCCTGGTCAATTTCAGTTGACTTTTTCAGCTGTCCAAATATAGCAACTTTTGCATCTTTGATGATTTCTGAGCCAAATTTTGAGAATCATGATCAAGCATTGATCAAATGATGTTTGTGGCTTCAAAATGATATGTTGACCAAAAATTTGAACTTTTGACTGCCAAATGACCATTTTGCCCCTACAGTTGACTGTAGTGCAATTTAGGGTTTTGACTGTGCAATTTTGAGCTGAATGCCTTGAAACTTGACATGAGGATACTTGACCATCTTTGTAAGAATATGAGACTTGATTGGGCCTTTGAAAAGTTCATTTGCTTGACCAGAACTCAAACCCTAGTTTTGACTGTATAGGAGACAGTTGAGCTGCACAACCCTTGGGGCATTTTGTGACCTTGACTTTGCAATTTCTTGATGAATATGGGAGGGCAAATTTTGGGGTACAACAAGTTGCATGCAATGTCATGATGTATGAAATGCATGATGTCATGATGTTCAACATGAGATAGTGTTGCATGCACTTTATCATGTATGTAAGCAAGATGTATGAAATGTGAAATGTTTATGAATGTATTTTCGTCTAGGAAATAAGTCTTTGACGATTGGCTGGGGAATTAAATCCTGGGCCGACGTTGAAGAGTAGAGCTCTTTGCTTCCGCTGGGGATGATGGTTGCAAGAATACACCGGTAGGAGAAGATGACTCCGTTGGGGAATAAACTTGTTGGAGAGATTACTCTGAGGGGAATTACTCTGTGGGAAGAGATACTTCGCTGAAGTTTTGACGAGAGCTCCGCTGAGGATTTCAATGATGGACTCCGCTGGGGATGATAATGATAAATTCCGCTGGGGATAACAATTATAAACTCCACTGGGGATTGTGTTGATAAGTTATGTTGGGGAACTTTGATGAACTCCGCTGGGGATTGGAAGAACTTCGCCGAGGGCGATCTTCCGTGGCAATTAGCTGAGGATAACCCAGTTATAAGCCCTTGTGAGGAATAACTTTGAATAAAGTTCGGGAGAGACGTCCGTACTCTACAGGGGATGAGCTTCCAGAATCTACTGGGGATAAGCTTCAAGACCTGCGGGGGATATGGATTCCAATTTTCCTGGGGAGACTTTCGGACTGTACTGCAAAATGGTTCCACTGGAGTGTCTGTATTCCGCCGGGGAACAATCTTAGGTCAAGACTGCCGGGGATGCTTGTTGAGGAATGCCTATACTCCGCTGGGGAATATTGATATCTTCTGGGGATACCCAACTTCCTTTAGGCTGACCGTAGACTAACTCTGCTGGAGGAGAGTATTGCTGACTTGCTAGGGGAACAGGGTGCCTATTATAGGGCTGATGATAGACTACTCTTCTTGGGGAGAGTATTGCTGAATCCTGTCTTACTCTGTGGGGAGTTGAGGCAACTTGGTCGCATTCTTCAGTTGAATCTACCTTGGTACCCTGGCGGACAAAGCAACTAGACTGCCTGGACAAATCTACATTGCCCCTGTTTCTGATGTCACCTGTAATTAGTCTTTTGTTTCGTATGCAAGTATTTATGAATTAGCAATTTAATGTCAAATGCATATATCAAAAATGAACATTGGACGTTCTTCGCAAGACAAAACAGAAAAAGGAAAAACAATTGGCAATTTGTTTGGAAAAGTGAACTTGTATTGATTTTGAAATTTGCCTGTAAATAGGCGTTTTTTGTATAAGAGGCTGACGTCCTAGTAAGAGAACGCCTCCGAATAACATAAAGTTTATACAATTTTGAAAAGGAAACAAAACAGCTATATGCACAATATTCCCACTGGGTTCCAACTCTGCTATCGCCTTTATGTCTTCAAGCGTCTCATCACTTTGCTGCTTAGTTGAAGATGAAGCTGATTGATCGATGTCGAAGTCTGAGCCAGATACTTGATGCCGAATTCTGGATGCAAGGTGATCCAATGAGACATAGTGTTACGCTTTATCCCTAACTTTTGCCTGGACCACCCTTTTGGGTTTTCAGTCCACCGGGATACCCATTTTTGCCCAAGCCGCCTTTTCAGGTTTTCGACTTGCCGGGTGTACAGATTTTTTTCATTTCATCCCTTATTTTTGCCCGAACCCTTTTGGTTCGCCGGGAAGCCCTTATTTTTGCCTAGGTATGTCAACCTAGCGGGTCTTTGATTCATGCGTAGTATCTTTTTACTATGTCTGCATTGGCGGGGTGAGGAAGGTCGTCACCATCCATGGTGGTTAGAATCATGGCTCCTCATGAGAACACATGTTTAACCACAAATGGCCCTTCGTATGTAGGGGTCCATTTGCCCCGGGGATCACTTTGAGGAAGGATGATGCGTTTGATTACCAGGTCCCCAACTTGATACTCTTGTGGTCTGACTTTCTTGTTAAATGCCCTGATCATCCGTTTTTGGTACGTTTGACCATGACAAATAGCAGTGAGTCTCTTTTCGTCAATTAGGTTTAATTGATCAAGTCGAGTCTGGATCCAGTCATCTTCACTCAAGTCTGCCTCCTTCATTATCCGGAGAGAGGGTATCTGGACTTCAATTGGCAAGACTGCCTCCATGCCATAGACCAAGGAAAAAGGAGTTGCCCCGGTTGACGTCCTTGCTGAGGTACGGTACCCATGAAGAGCAAATGGTAACATTTCGTGCCAATCTTTGTAGGTCACTGTCATCTTCTTCATAATTTTCTTGATGTTTTTATTTGCCGCTTCGACAGCTCCATTCATCTTCGACCGGTAAGGAGAAGAGTTGTGGTGCTGTATCTTGAATTGCTCGCAGAGCTCAGTGATCATCTTGTTGTTAAGATTGGTACCATTGTCTGTAATGATTCTTTCCGGGACGCTGTACCGACAGATCAGGTTATGCCGAATGAAACGTACCACGACGCTCTTGGTTACCGTGGCGTAGGAGGCTGCCTTAACCCATCTTGTGAAGTAATCAATTGCTACCAAGATGAAGCGGTGCCCGTTGGATGTCGTTGGTCGGATCTCGCCGATCATATCAATGCCCCACATCGCAAAAGGCCAAGGTGCCGTCAGGACGTTCAGAGGAACCGGAGGGATATGCACCTTATCAGCATAGATCTGGCATTTATGACAAGTTCGAGAATGTTGGTAACAGTCGGCTTCCATTGTGGACCAGAAATATCCTGCCCGAAGGATTTTCTTTGCCATGGTGTGTCCACTGGAATGTGTTCCGAATGTACCTTCATGTAGCTCTGCCATGATCTTTTCTGTTTCAGTCTTATCCACACAACGCAGTAAAGTTGAATCATGATTTCGTTTGTAGAGAATGTCGTTGCTGAGGAAGAATTTTGCCGCAAACCTTCTCATGAACTTCTTGTCATTGACCGATGCGCCTTCGGGGTATTCTTGAGCTTCCAAATATCTCTTCACCTCATGATACCAGGGTTTCTCGATTACCTCTTCGGCCTCAAGATCGCAACAGTATGCAGGTTCGTCCAACTTCCAGATAATGATCCGGGGAGCCTCGTTGTCCCATTTGACTTTGAACATTGAAGACATTGTAGCTAGTGCGTCTGCTAACTGATTCTCCTCTCTTGGGAAGTGTTCAAAAGTTATCTCTTCAAAGTGAGGAAGCAAAGTCAACACATACTCCTTGTAAGGAATAAGATTTGGGTGTTTCGTATCCCACTCGCCTTTGATCTGATTGATCACGAGAGCGGAATCTCCGAAGACACTCAGAAACTTGATCCTTAAGTCGATTGCAGCTTGAAGACCCACGATACATGCCTCATATTCTGCCATGTTGTTGGTGCAGTTGAAACACAGTCGGGCGGTGAGTGGAGTATGAGTACCTTTAAGGGATATGATTACAGCGCCGATGCCGTTACCCAAAGCGTTCGAGGCTCCGTCAAAATGCATAGACCATCGGGATCCTTCCTCAGGTTCTTCATCCGGTCCAGGTACTTCACAATCAGTTACTACCATGATATCCTCGTCTGGAAATTCAAAGTTCAATGTTTGGTAATCGTCCACAGGTTGGTGTGCCAAATGGTCTTCCAATACACTTCCCTTGATTGCTTTTTGAGTTGTGTACTGGATATCATATTCTGTCAAGATCATTTGCCATCTTGCTATTCTTCCGGACAGAGCGGGCTTTTCGAATATGTACTTGATTGGATCCATTTTTGAAATCAACAGAGTAGTGTGAGTCAACATATACTGTCTCAGCCGGCGAGCAGCCCATACCAGAGCGCAACAAGTTTTCTCGAGCAGTGAGTACCGAGTCTCACAGTCGGTAAACTTTTTGCTCAAGTAATAAATAGCGTGCTCTTTTCAGCCAGACTCGTCATGCTGCCCTAACACACACCCCATTGAGTTGTCAAGTACTGTCAAGTATAGTATTAGAGGTCTCCCTTCAACCGGAGGCATAAGAATGGGTGGTTCTTGGAGATACTCCTTTATCTTTTCGAAAGCAGCCTGACATTCATCGTTCCAACGTACTACTTGATCTTTCTTCAGCAATTTGAAGATTGGCTCACAGGTAGCAGTTAGATGTGAGATGAATCAGGCAATGTAATTTAGTCGTCCTAGAAAGCCTCTGAATTCTTTCTCTGTCTTGGGAGTCGGCATTTCTTGTATGGATTTCACCTTGGCAGGGTCCACTTGAATACCTTTGTCGCTTACAATGAAACCTAGCAATTTTCCAGACCTCACCCCAAAGGTGCATTTGTTTGGGTTCAACCTCAGCTTGTACAACTTCAGTCGGTCAAACAGCTTCCGCAGATGGTCAAGGTGTTTCTCCTCAGTTTGGGACCTTGCAATCATGTCATCGACGTATACTTCAATCTCATGGTGGATCATGTCATGAAATAAAGCAACCATGGCACGTTGGTAGGTTGCCCCAGCATTGTTCAACCCGAATGGCATGACCTTGTAGCAGAAGGTGCCCCACTGAGTCACAAAGGTAGTCTTTTCCATATCTTCAGGAGCCATCTTGATCTGATTATACCCTGAAAAACCATCCATGAAGGAGAACACCTTGTGTTGAGCAGTATTGTCAACAAGAACGTCGATGTGAGGTAGGGGGAAGTCATCCTTGGGGCTTGCCATGTTTAGATCCCTGTAATCGACACACATTCTGACCTTACCGTCCTTTTTCGGCACCGGCACCACGTTGGCAACCCACTGAGGGTAAGAAGTCACTGCTAGAAACCCGGCATCGAATTGCTTCATAACCTCAGCTTTGATCTTCTCGGACATCTCGGGACGCATACGGCGGACCTTTTGCTTTACCGGAGGGCAGTCTTCCTTGGTAGGCAGGTGATGAACCACAATGTTGGCATCCAAACCAGGCATGTCTTCGTAAGACCAAGCAAAAATTTCCATGTAGTCATGCAGCATCTAGATCAATCGTTGCTTCACGCTGAGCTCTAGATTAGCACCAATCTTGACTTCTTTTCTATCTGTCTCAGTACCCAGGTTTACTGTTTCCACTGGCTCTTCATGCGGCTGAATGGCCCTCTCTTCCTGGAGTAGCAGTCTTGCGAGTTCACCAGGCACTTTGCAATCATCTTCACCTTCGTCTTCGTCCAAGTTGATCGGATTTTCGAAGTCATAACTGGCAGTAGCAGAGTTGTTACCAGTGAGATCCAGAGTGGATTGGAACCTGTATAAGTGAGTGTGTGTAAATATAGCTGTTTTGCAATATATAACACAGAAAGAAAAAGAGCACAAGATTTGAAATGCAACAAACGTCCAATGTTTTGATTAATGATATATGGAAATGTCATACAAAAAGCCCTCACAAATGGAGCTACGATGCCCCGGGTAGGACACCGAGCCAATAAAAGTTTCAACATATTGTTTGTTACAAATTGAAAATAAAAGAGTTAATTACTGCGTGACAAATGTAATAGGTGTAAAATCTTTTGTCGTCCAGTTGCTTGGTCCGTTGTTGGTTGTTGGATAGATCCAACTGTCAAACTCTGCTTCCTCTACGTCCTCCTCGATAGCATTCACTCTTGGGTTGGTGATGAACACCGGAGACTTTCTGATCCTTTCCTTGCGAACAGCCCTCTGAGCCTCTGCAGTGAAGCCCAGCCCAAACTTGTCGGTCTTTTGAGTGAAGTCAGGAAGCTGACCCCAGTTTGCACACTTGCCTTTCTCGATCACAGCCCGGGCATCCTTCAAGGAAGCCATCTTCAAAGGAAAGTCTTCTTCAACCACTGCCTCAGCTGACGCCAACGTTGGAGGTACCTCTTCAAAATGTTGAAAGGGGGTTTCAATAAACTCCCCGTCCATCTCGATATACCGGAATGAATTCAGATGACTTACCATGTATTCCTCCTCACCCTGCACAGTAACAATCTTCCCCTTGAAGGGTATTTGAGCTTTTGGTGTAGAGTGGATGTTACCGCCCCAGCCTTGTGAATCCAGGGTCGACCCAGCAAACAGGAATAAGATGGACGAATATCCATCACGTAGAACGTTGAGTCGAAGACTTGGGAAACCACACGAATAAGAATGTCTACCTCACCGTGCACCATCCTCTTAGAACCGTCGAAGGCTCTAACAATGATGTTATTAGGTTTCTGAAATTCTGGCTGCAGATACTCAATGTCACGTTCAATGTTATGACACCGTATCTGACTTACTATATGACAGTAAATACAAAAGCAATAAAGAACACAGTCAATTGTTTACCCAGTTCAGTGTGCAACAACACCTACTCTGGGGGCTACCAAGCCAGGGAGGAAATCCGCTATAAGAGATGTTAATTCAGGAATAAACCAACCAGTTTATCTCCTTCACTTAAGACCTACCCAATGCAATTTCAATCTAAGTACAACTTAAACCTGAGTTCCTACTCACTCCCCCTCAATCACAGCAGTGATACATAAAACAATTTGACTAATGATTTGATGAAGACACTCTTCAAAAACAAACACTTGATTAAGCTTCACAGCTTTTTAATCAAGCAACACAATCACTCTTGCTTCACAGCTTTGAGTGATGCACATAACTAATCTTGACTCTGCTTCACAGCTTTAGTCAAGGAACATTCAAACACTCTTGCTTCAAAGCTTTGAGTGCTACACAACCCTTACAATTAAAAACCTATTCCAAGTCACTTATCACAATGATAATTGCTTGGAGTACAATAATCAAACCTATACAGATTACAAATGATCTTCTGATCAAAAGGGATTACTTGCAAAACAGCAGCTCTATTGAATATATAGCAGCTGCAACTTCAGTTAGGGTTTCCACAAAAACCTAGGGTTAATTCTGTTTGACCTCAAGACCAGGTCACAGGACTTTATTAACCAGGTTAGGGTTGAGCGAGGTTACTCCTCAGAAAACGCAGGATTCTGTTCTGGAGAGACTGAGTTATTTTCCTGAAAAAACTCAGACTTATCCAACCTGCAAACCTGTTAGTTCAGAACAGGATGTCTTAACATCTGTTATGACATCTGAGAAAACCTGTCTACTGATTTAGCAAAATGTGATCATTTTGCAAAATGCTCAGATACACACTTATAAACATCAGTTCCTGAATGACAATATTTTTCTGCAAAGGTACCTAATGAATCAGTACAAACTAAGCTAGAATGTTATGACATCAGTCATGACATTCAAACATACACTTGGGTTTTACCAAAAATGCAAGCCAATACCTAAACACCTACAAACTCCCCCTTTGGCAGATTTTTGGCTAAAGACCCTAAGCAATCAGAGATAGATAGCAGCAGAAATAAGTGACAGCAGAAAAATAGAATGTCAAGTACTAATTAAGTAAGTACCAAAATATTCTCCCCCTCTTTAGCCACAAATGGGCCAAAGATACATGTTCATAAGATTATACAGTTATCCAAAACAAAATAATAAGAGCAGCAGCAGAAAACAACTGAATACACTTCCAAACTCCACCAGATATCAGCACCAACCAGCAGCACCACCAAACAGCAACCATCCTTTAAGCATTGTCATCAGACTCAGAGGATTCGGGCTTCTTCCTTTTCTTGTGAGCAATGTAAGTATTCTTCTCTTTGTTTGATGTCTCAACATTCTTAGAGACATCAGCATTTGAACTTTCTTGGTTCAGAGGAACAGAAATGCCAGGAACTGAGTGATTCTCGTTCAGAATTCTTGAAACAATTTTTGCTATTGCTTGATTAACATAGGCTGTCCCTTCCCTATTTGCAATTTTAGGGGGAACTGAAGAAGAAGGATGAGATGGATTACCAGAGGCATAAGCTTGGGACTTTCCTGCATGTCTTGTTCTCAACTCTTTGACCTTGGTGGGGTTAGTTCCCACTTTTCTACGAGAAGAGATCTCCAGAACTTCAGAGTCCAGACAGGAAGAGATTGTCCTAGAATCTTTATCAGAGGAAGAGGTTGAAATAGTCGTATTGGATGATGATGGTGTTTGAGACATTTTGACAGTCCTAGAGAACCAACAGCAACTGAGGAGAAAATTCTGATTGAGAGGCTGGGTTTTGATGAGGAGACGAGAGGGGAAGGAAGCAAAGGAGTGTCTTTTCAACTTCTTAAAAGAATTGTAGGAAATGGGAAAATATAATTTTAACCCAATCAGAACAGGCATAGCTCCTTTGATCCTTGTTTTAAGCAAAATTAATTGCTACAATTCCTCATGTTGGCAAATACCCAACTTACCCCTTAAGTTTTCAAATTGATTTGCATCTAGAGCCTTGGTAAAAATGTCAGCCAGCTGTAGCTCAGTGGCAACATGTTCCAATTTGATTGTCTTCTCTTCTACAAGGTCTCTGATAAAGTGATGTCGTATGTCAATATGTTTGGTCCTGCTATGCTGTATGGGATTCTTGGAAATGTTGATTGTACTCAGATTGTCACAGTACAATGTCATAACATCTTGAGTGACATTATACTCAGTGAGCATCTGTTTCATCCAGATCATTTGAGAGCAGCTACTACCAGCTGCAATGTATTCAGCTTCAGCAGTAGAGAGAGACACACAATTCTGTTTCTTGCTGAACCAGGAAACCAGATTATTTCCCAAGAAGAAACATCCTCCAGAGGTGTTTTTTCTATCATCAGCACTACCAGCCCAATCAGCATCACAGTAGCCAGTCAGAGCTGGTTCACATCCATGAGTATACATCAATCCATAGTTGTAAGTTCCACTTACATACTTCAAAATTCTCTTCACTTGATTGATATGACTGACTTTGGGATCAGCTTGGTATCTTGCACAAACTCCAACTGCAAAGGCAATATCAGGTCTGCTGGCAGTTAAGTACAACAAGCTTCCTATCATGCTTCTGTACAGACTTTGATCCACCTTAACCCCACTTGAATCTTTGGAAAGCTTTAGATGAGTAGGAGCAGGAGTCCTTTTGTGACTTGCATTCTCCATACCAAACTTCTTTACAATGTTCTTAGCATACTTGCTTTGAGATAAGAAGATTGAGTCCTCCATCTGTGAGACTTGCAGTCCAAGAAAATAAGTTAGTTCTCCCATGAGACTCATTTCGAATTCAGCCTGTATTTGGTCAGCAAAGTGTTTAATCATAAGTTCTGACATTCCTCCAAACACTATGTCATCAACATATATTTGGGCAACCATCAACTTCCCTCCTTCAGTTTTGACAAAGAGAGTTTTGTCCAAGCCTCCTTTTCTGTAGCCTTTGTCTGAGAGAAACTTTGTTAACCTGTCATACCATGCTCTAGGAGCTTGTTTCAGGCCATATAGGGCTTTTCTCAATTTGTAGACATGATCAGGGTGGGTTGGATCCACAAAGCCTTTAGGTTGTTCCACATAAGCTTCCTCATTCAAGTACCCATTTAGAAAGGCACTTTTCACATCCATCTGAAATAACTTGAACTTCAGAAGACAAGCAATTGACAACAAGAGTCTGATTGATTCCAGCCTGGCTACAGGTGCAAAGGTTTCATCATAATCAACCCCTTCAACCTGGGTGTATCCTTGAGCAACAAGTCTTGCCTTATTTCTGGTGACAACTCCTTCAGCATCTGACTTGTTCTTGAATATCCATTTTGTCCCAATGATGTTAGTTCCTTCAGGTCTAGGAACCAGTTCCCAAACTTCATGTTGCTTGAATTGGTTCAGTTCATCTTGCATTGCACCAATCCAATATTCATCAGTTAAAGCTTCCTTGACATTTCTTGGTTCCATTTTGGACACAAAACAAGAGTTTGAGATGATTTCTCTAGATCTTGTGATGACTCCACTATTGGGATCTCCTATGATGAGCTCTTTTGGATGATCCTTCTGAATTCTGATGGAAGGGATCTTGCTAGCTTCCTTTGATTCAGATTCTGTTGTGGTGGAGTTGGGTAGGTCATTCTGTTGGGTTGAAGTCTCAAAGAATGTCTCAACAGTACAAGGAACATCTATTTCTTCATGATAATCATCAATTATAACATTTATTGATTCCATCATGGTTTTGGTTCTGGAGTTGAATACTCTATAAGCTCTGCTGTTTGAGGAGTATCCTAGAAATATGCCTTCATCACTTTTAGGGTCCAGTTTTCTTCTTTGTTCACGATCAGCCAGAATATAGCATTTGCTGCCAAACACATGGAAGTACTTCACAGTTGGTTTTCTTCCTTTCCAGAGTTCATATATGGTGGATGAGGTTCCCTTCCTCAAGGTGACCCTGTTATGAACATAGCAGGCTGTATTCATAGCTTCAGCCCAAAAATACATAGGAAGTCTTTTGGCATGTAACATTGCTCTGGCAGATTCCTGTATGGTCCTGTTTTTTCTTTCCACAACTCCATTTTGTTGAGGTGTTATAGGAGAAGAAAACTCATGACTAATTCCTTCTGAAGAACAGAAATCACCAAACTTGTTGTTTTCAAATTCCTTGCCATGATCACTTCTGATTCTGACAATACATCCTTCCTTCTCTCTTTGAATTCTTTTGCACAATTCTTTAAAAACTTCAAATACATCTGATTTTTCCCTAATGAAATTAATCCAGGTGAATCTGGAAAAATCATCCACAACCACATAGGCATATCTTTTACCACCAAGACTCTCTACTTGCATTGGTCCCATCAGATCCATATGGAGGAGTTCTAGAACCTTAGAGGTGGTCAGATGTCTTGACTTTGGATGTGACATCCTAGTCTGCTTACCAACCTGACATTCACCACAAACTCTTCCTTCATCAATTTGCAGTCTTGGAATCCCTCTGACTGCCTCCAAGGAGATGATCCTCTTCATACCCCTTAGATGAAGATGGCCAAGTTTTTGGTGCCACAGTTTCACCTCTTTTTCTTCTTTTGCAATGGAACACACAGATGAGAAATTAGTGTTCTCAGGCTCCCACAAGTAACCGTTGTCTTTGGATCTGACTCCTTTCATTACTATCTCTTGTTTGTCATTGATTACAAGGCATTCAGATTTTGAGAAATTGACCTTGAATCCTAGATCACACAATTGACTGATACTAATGAGATTAGCGGTCAGCCCTTTCACCAGCAGTACTTCATTTAGACTTGGAACTCCAGGGCAGTCCAAATCACCCACTCCTTTGATTTCACCTTTAGCCCCATCTCCAAAGGTCACAAAACTGGTGGTGTGAGGCTTAACATTATTGAGGAGGTTCTTGATTCCAGTCATGTGTCTGGAACATCCACTGTCAAAGTACCAGTCTTCCTTTGCATAGACCCTCAGGGAAGTGTGAGCTATCAGTGCAGTAGCCTTTTTCTTCCATTTAGGAGCATGTGGTACCTTTTTAGATTTAGGTTTGACACCTGAGTTCTGATTAGGATATCCATGTAATCTGAAGCAGAAGGGCTTTATGTGGCCATATCTCCCACAATGATGACATCTCCATCTTTGGTACCTTTTCTTCATATGTCTCTGTTCCTGATGTTGAGAGTTGTGTTGAGACATCTGTTTTGACATTTGCTTACCAGTACCAGATTTCTTTGCTTCCATAAATCCTAGTCCAGATTTATTTCCCACATTTTGTCCAACCTGAAGGATCTCTTCCAATTTGTCTGTTCCATTTGTCAACATCTTGACAGATTTGGTCATTTGATTCAGTTGTGAGTTCAGCAATTGAACTTCTCCTTCTAGATGACTTATAGTTTCAAGGTTTGCCCTTTTTTCAGCCTCCATCTTTATGATGAGTTTTGATTGTTTCTCATTCTGCACACAGACTTCAGTACTTCTGATACACAATTTCTTGTAAGTATCAGCCAGTTCTTTAAAAGTCACCTCTTCATCACTGATGTCACTTTCAGAGGTACAAACACCAGTTAAAGCAGTAACTCGTTGGCAGATTCTTCTTCAGAATTACTTTCTGAATCACAGTCAGACCAAGTAACTGTCATTCCTTTTTGTTTCTTAAGAAAGGTAGGACATTCAGCTCGAATATGCCCATATCCTTCACAACCATGGCATTGAATTCCTCTGCCTTGAATTCCCTTCTCTTCTGACCTTGGTCTTCTGCTGGAACTGTCAATGTCAGAGGGAATGTTATGAACATTAGACCTTGACTTTGGATCTATTCTTTTGATGAGTTTGTTGAACTGTCTTCCAAGCATGGCTACAGCTTCTGAAATATTTTCTTCAACATTAGTGTTGGACATAAGTGCTATGCTCTTGTTCTTCTTGTCACCATTATCAGTGATCCCCATCTCAAAAGTCTGAAGAGACCCAATAAGTTCATCCACTTTCAACTTGCTAATGTCCTGGGCTTCCTCTATGGCAGTTACCTTCATTGCAAATCTTTTAGGCAAGGATCTGAGAATCTTCCTCACCAGTTTTTCTTCTGACATCTTTTCTCCCAGTGCTCCTGAGGTGTTGGCAATCTCCAAGATGTTCATGTGAAACTCATGAATGATTTCATCTTCCATCATTTTTAGATTCTCAAACTTGGTAGTCAACATCTGAAGCCTTGACATTTTTACTTTGGAAGTGCCCTCATGAGTAGTTTTGAGAGTGTCCCAAACTTCCTTGGCCAGTTCATATTGATGTACTAATCTGAAAATGTTTCTATCAATTCCATTGAACAAGGCATTTAAAGCTTTGGAATTTCCCAGGGCTAACTCATCTTCTTCTTTACTCCAATCTTCCTCAGGCTTCAGACTGATTGTCCCATCTTTCTCAGTTATGGTGGGATGGATCCATCCTTTGTCAGCAGCTCTCCAAGCCTTTTTGTCCAGAGATTTTAGGAAGGCAATCATACGGGGTTTCCAGTAGTCATAATTAGTTCCATCCAGAATGGGTGGTCTATTTCCAAAAACTCCTTCTTTGTCCATAGTGCCAGAAAGTGATATCCCTAGATCTCACCCAGTAATACAGGCAGGGTGCCTGCTCTGATGCCAATTGAAATTCTGGCTGCAGATACTCAATGTCACGTTCAATGTTATGACACTGTATCTGACTTACTATATGATAGTAAATACAAAAGCAATAAAGAACACAGTCAATTGTTTACCCAGTTCAGTGTGCAACAACACCTACTCTGGGGGCTACCAAGCCAGGGAGGAAATCCACTATAAGAGATGTTAATTCAGGAATAAACCAACCAGTTTATCTCCTTCACTTAAGACCTATCCAATGCAATTTCAATCTAAGTACAACTTAAACCTGAGTTCCTACTCACTCCCCCTCAATCACAGCAGTGATACATAAAACAATTTGACTAATGATTTGATGAAGACACTCTTCAAAAACAAACACTTGATTAAGCTTCACAACTTTTTAATCAAGCAACACAATCACTCTTGCTTCACAGCTTTGAGTGATGCACACAACTAATCTTGACTCTGCTTCACATCTTTAGTCAAGGAACATTCAAACACTCTTGCTTCAAAGCTTTGAGTGCTACACAACCCTTACAATTAAAAACCTATTCCAAGTCACTTATCACAATGATAATTGCTTGGAGTACAATAATCAAACCTATACAGATTACAAATGATCTTCTGATCAAAAGGGATTACTTGCAAAACAGCAGCTCTGTTGAATATATAGCAGCTGCAACTTCAGTTAGGGTTTCCACAAAAACCTAGGGTTAATTCCGTTTGACCTCAAGACCAGGTCACAGGACTTTATTAACCAGGTTAGGGTTGAGCTAGGTTACTCCTCAGAAAATGCAGGATTCTGTTCTGGAGAGACTGAGTTATTTTCCTGAAAAAACTCAGACTTATCCAACCTGCAAACCTGTTAGTTCAGAACAGGATGTCTTAACATCTGTTATGACATCTGAGAAAACCTGTCTACTGATTTAGCAAAATGTGATCATTTTGCAAAATGCTCAGATACACACTTATAAACATCAGTTCCTGAATGACAATATTTTTCTGCAAAGGTACCTAATGAATCAGTACAAACTAAGCTAGAATGTTATGACATCAGTCATGACATTCACACATACACTTGGGTTTTACCAAAAATGCAAGCCAATACCTAAACACCTACAGTTTCAATTCCAAGCCCTCACAGTCCAACCGATCTAAGGCCTTTTTGGGAAATACATTCAGGGAAGAACCGGTGTCCATTAACACGTGTGCAGGAGTAGTGCCCCTGCATTCTATGGAAACATGCAGGGCATCATTGTGGTTTTTCCCTTTGGCGGTAAGGTCTGCATCTGAGAAACCCAAACCATTGTCAGCTGTCAAATTAGCCACACAGTCAGTGAACTGATCTGCAGAGGTCTCTTGCGGCACATGGGCCGTTTTAAGAAATGAAATCAGGGCCTTGGCGTGGGCCTCTGAGCACAGCAGCAGGGATAGCATAGAGATTTTGGAGGGGGTATGCCCCAGCTGTTCAACGACATTGAAGTCACTCTTTTTAATGATTTTAAGGATTTCCTCCATCTCTTGCTGGGAGGCTTCAACAGCGGTCTTTTTTGGTGCCTCCGTCCGGGCAGGCAAATCGGTAGCAACTTCTTTGCCCTGAGCATCAGAGGACTCAGCGGCAGTAGTAGACACAGGAACTTGATTTGGAACATGCACACTTGCGGGTGTGATGATAAGAGGTTTTCGGATAACTGGTGGTGCAATGTCAGGCGAGAAAAGCCTGCCACTGCGAGTAATCTTGGCGGGACCAGTGATGTTACTGATACTGGTACCGGTGTTGAACTCCTGCTTCACTCCAAGCACATACACGTCTGCCCCATAGTGCCATGGGATAGCCTTGTCAGATTCATAGGGGAGGGGCCCCGGAATAGTAATGGTAATGGGTGCAACAGACATAATTTGGACTGGCTTCTTCGAGAGAGCCTTGGTAGGATTGATGAAAATTGTGATGACAGATACTTCTTCAGCGGAAACAAACGGAACAACAGTTTTCTTGAACAGAATCTCCTTGCTATCCATCAGGCTTTGGATGCCTGACTTCAGCAGTGGACAACCGGTAGGGATAACAGCCCACAGGAGGCAACCCTTGCTACAACCCGGAAATAAACCGGCTAGCAGTAGATTCCTCTTAACAGTCAATAGAGGGGTAGCAACATCATTCACCGAAGCAGCATACAAATCTTCCTCGACGGCATTTACTCTATGCTGGGGCATAGGAGCAGTTACAACATTTTGCCTCTCAGGCGCTTCAAACTGAATTTCCTTCGCATCAATAAGGTCTTGGACCTTATTTCTCAGGGCCCAGCAATCATCAGTAGTATGCCCGGGGCTATCAGAATGATAAGCACAACGGGTATTTGGGTTATACTTAGGAGATGCAGTATTCACGACCTTCGGAGCCTCTTTGATGGTCACCAAGTTGGTTGATAGCAGTTGCGGTAAGATTTGTGACAAGGTCATACTCAGCCGAGTGTATTGCCTTTTGGGCCTCTCACCCCTTTGTTGATTGTACTGCTGAGGAGCAGCAACAGGTTTTGAAATTACCAAGGCATTGACGGCTTGGCGGCTTTCTGGCTTGACTTGTCTTCTAGGACCATAGACTGCACTAGCTTCCTTCTTGAAAGGCCTCTTCTCAGTACTTGCGGAGGCAGCTTTCTGTATCTTTCCTGACCTGATGCCAACTTCTATCCTTTCACCCGTCAGGATCAAATCTGTAAACCCAGCGGAGGAATTACCAACCAGATGATTGAAGAATGGACCAGACAAGGTCCCTAGAAACATGTCAACCAGTTCACGGTCAGTCAATGGAGGCTGCACCCTGCCAGCCAAATCTCTCCATTTTTGCGCATATTCTTTGAATCCTTCGCCCGTTCCTAATGACATACCCTGAAGTTGGGTACGCGTAGGAGCGAGGTCAGAATTGTATTGATATTATCTATAAAATGCGGTAGCCAAATCTTCCCAATGTCGGATACTGGTTCCATCTAGCTGATAGAACCACTCAAGTTGTGACCCCGAAAGGCTATCTTGGAAGAAATGGATCCAAAGATTTTTGTCTGCCGTGTAAGGTTGGATGTTCCTTACGTACGATCTGAGATGCAGCTTTGGACAGGAAGCCCCGTCGTATTTGGCAAAGGCAGGCGCCTTGAACTTGTGTGGGATTACCACCCCAGAAGATAACCCTAAATCTCCGAAATCTAGCCCCGGCACATTTTGAATCTCCATGGCACTCAAGCGGTCCTCTAATTGCTTGTATTTGTCAGCAGCAGGAGGGTATTATTCGTCATTGTAATCCGTCTCGTTGTCAGAGACTGTAAGACTAGGAGCTCCTCCCCCTTGGGGACTGTCTTTCTCTGCAGAGGAAGTAGTTGGATCAGCCTCGTTATGGAGTGTGTTCCCAAACCTGCGTCCAGTATTGAACAACGCAGTCCTCTTCTTCTTCTTCTTCTTTAAGAGCAGAGCCTTCAACTCTTGTTGTCCTTGGGCCAGGCTCATGACCATCTCTTGAAACTGGGCACTCTGCGCCTGGAGGGCCTTGATTGCTTGCTCACTGGATGATTCTGGATTCATGATGACTGTTCAAATAAACAGCGAAGAAGATTAAGCAACCTGTGGAAAAAGGTACTTGTTATGCATATGATGCAATGAGATGCGTATGTTTTATGTTTCCAAAGACAAACGAGATTCAACTTCGTAGACAAAAGGGAAACACACTTCATTAGATTCAAATTTTAAATTGTTCAACAACTTTCCCTTAGGCATTACAGGAATGAAAAATACTGAAAAGGAAATAAAAGCTGTAAAAAGGAAACATTCAAAGCCCATCAGTGCTCCCATGGCCTCCTCTTCTCAGTATGGATATAGTCATTCAGAATCCGCTCTTCCTCCATTTGCTTAGTCAGCCTCTGGATCTTCCGTTCCTGTTCGTTGAACTTTTCCCGATAAAAATCTCGTTCTTCCTTTAGCTGCGCCCAAGATCTCTTCAGTGTGTCAAAATCAGTGGGTATCTAAGGAGGGAGGACAGTTGGAGGAGCCCCATCTTCATCAGGAGATTCAAGAATGATAGGTCTGACAGCTTCGTACGGCATACCTAACTTATGAGCACGGATGCGGACCCATCTGCAATAGGGTTCCATTGGTAGAGAAGTCTTTGGTCCCAACTCATGCGGGTCAGCTTTGTGAATTTTGTCCCAAGCCTTAATAAATCCATGGCGTAGTTTGTCACTGTCTACCTGAAATTCAAAATGGAAGTGAGGAACCAACATTTCATGAGGCCCTACTCTTCTGGCTCTTCCAAACTGGCGGAGAGCTAAACATGGATTATAAGAGATTCCTCCTTGGATACCAATCAATGGAACATTAGGGTATTCTCCGCAACGATCAATAACAGCTACCTCATCCAAACCTCTGAGAGTCCAAGTGATGTCATTATCAGTGAGAGACATTAACCTATGAGCCCAACCCTTTCCTTCTTCATTCTTCAGCACGAACTTAGGAAGGGGCGAAATAAACCACCTCACTAGCAAAGGAGCACAACACCATGGAGTTCCCCGTCTTCGGGCAGTACGAGCATAGAGTTGTTGCAGGATATCACCCAAAAGAGTGGGTACAGGATTCCGAGACATGAAGATCCTTATGGCATAGATACTGATAAAGGTGTCAGGATTGGGAAACAATACCAGACCATAGATTAAAAGAGCCAGAATGTCTTCGTACGCCTTGAAGTCTAAGTCATTCCAGAAATCATTAGCTTTGCCAACTAGAAATTTGACCAAAAAGCCCTTAACTCCACTTTTAGTTTCCCAGTTAGCTAATACCTCTTCTTTGGTCAAGGGGAGGACTGCAGCAACCTCTTCAGGCCTAGGAGTCTTTTCCCAACCAGTGAATGGAGTTTGCTCCAAAACAGGGATACCAAGCAAATCAGAGAATTCTTCCAGGGTAGGGACCAGCTGGAAGTCTTGAAAGGTAAAGCAATGATACAGGGGGTCATAAAACTGGGTCAGGACACTTATCAGTTGTTGGTCCCACTTTGTAGTGATCAAGCCAAGGAGAGAACCATGCCTTTTGATGAAGGAAGTAGTGTTTGGAATCCTACCAACCAAATCCTTGAGCAAAGTTGGTGGTTGAACAAAGTTGAGCCGGATAGTATTCCTACGCACGGGCATCATGATGTCCTACAAAACAGAGCAAAGATGAAACTTTTTTGTCTTTGAAATGGGTTAGTCCTTATACAGGATGCATGCAATGGTATGATGGCATGATGCTATGATGAAGCACACCACAAGTATTCACACAGGCAAGCATGATAAGGCACACAAGTCACACAAGACAACCCTTAGGTTTCAGGCCAGCATGAAGTTTAGGTATTACCCTCTTTTAGTTTCGTTGGTTAAAACATGTCCTATCAAAAGTAACCGGGTTCTAGAGGATCTCAAATCATTGACTACCCTCAATCGGTCATAACTCCAGCATCGCAATCTTTTCTTGCGGCCAGAACCATCGCGAGAGTTTAGCCTCAATGAGTGTAGCATACTGCTACTGTTCCATGGCCAAGTTTGGTCAATTTATGGTTCTAAGGTCGGTTGGTGTTTAACGACTCCTTAGAAGACCCATATTCTCCTCGTTGCAACACAAGGGATATCGGTACAGACCAAGGTGCCACACCAACATAGCCACTGCTTCACCCATGTCGGTCTACGCCGGACAGGTCCCTCACAGATTATGCTACCTAAAAAAGGGTATTCCCTAGATCCGAGTTAGGATCTATGAAACTCCGATGCAAAGCCCATAAATATAAAAGCACACAAGGCAAACAATTGAAAACAAAGATGATCTAAGCCCTAAGGTTACTCCACTTTAAAGTCTTCCCCAGCAGAGTCGCCAGTTCTGTGATACGGTTGGAGAACTGACTTGAGGTTTTGCGTTTGTTTTCGCAAATGTTTCGGTTGAGCAAGAGTCGCCACCGACTTTTTATTTTATCCTAAGGAAAGGTTTAAAAAGCACAGCAAAAAACCTTTGAGATGTTTTCTTGGGTTCAGGGAGTAGATTATAGAAAGGGAAGGTATTAGCACCTTTTCTATCCATGGTTATCCATGGGCTCTTAGTTACTTGCTTAGATCAACTTGCCTTAATTTTCAATTGTTTGAAATGGTGCTTTGTGTGTGTGGGTTTGAAAATGTTTTGAAAAGAAGCCAATGTGGTGGCAACCTTTGTAATGATCCATGTTGGGATGTATACAAAGGTGTATGTCTTTTGAAAAGGTTTTCATTGTTTTTGAAATTTGTTTTGAAAGTGTAGTGATGTGTGGTTTGAAAATAGGCAAGTGTTTTATTTTGCAAGTTTGATTCAAGTAACTAAGAGGTTGTCTACTCCTAAATTTCTCAAAGATTTCTCCTATATTTTTAACCCTTTTAACAATTTTGTTCCACCATTGCATTTGGTGGACAATCTTGTGTTAGGATGTGAAAGGGACGGGCGCGGGTCATCGTTTAGACCATAATTGCAATGGTGCCAAGTATCTTTGGGAAATTTTTCCTTGGAGGGACTTGATCATTTTTTAGGCAACTTTCGAAAGCGTCATCGAGGGACTATGATCATTGGAATGGTATTTGTTTTTCCCAAAGAGACCTAACATGCAATATGGCCCATTATTGAAGGCAACAAGTGGAATACCCTAGGGGTGCAAGTGTGATTAGTGTTGTCCATTTTCATGCTTGTTTATCTTGAAATTAGGTCAAACTATTTTGGTTAATTGATTTGCATACAAACCCTAATTCTAGCATGGTATATTTAGAAAGCTTTAAAAATGCAAAAAATAAAGTTCCTAAGTTATTACAACACAATATATGGGAAGGGGGTACAAATGTTCAAATGGGGGTATTTTGACAAGGAATTTAAACCTAACTATTACATCAAAATTGAATTATACAAATTATTTAATATACAATAATTAAATAAAAATGGAATAAATATGCAAGATGCAAAAATAATGTTTTTTTATATGTATGAAAAAAAAGTGTTTTTTTATATGTCAAATAAACAAAATAAAAAGTATTAATTTTTGGAGTTTTTATGTATTTAGGGCAAAACCCTAATTTTGCAAATAAAAGGTATTTATTATTTAATATATACAATGTTTATTAATTATGTACAAAAATAAAATAAAAATGAAGTATATTTGTAAAAAAGTAATTTTTGAGATCAAATATTAATAATAAAAAAAAATGTATTACTTTTATATTCTTTCCTAAATATACTAATAAATATATAAGTATTTATATTATTTACTAAATATATATTATATATACAAAAATAAACTATTTAATATTTATTAAAAAAAGTATATTTTATGTAAAATGTTTTCAAGAGGTAATATAAAATAAAGTCAGAAAATAAACATGTTTGTATTATTTTTTAGTATTTTGAATAAGAGTATATCTATATATTTATTTATGTACAAATACCCATTTAAATAAATAAATGCCTAATAAATACAAAAATGGTTTAAAAAATAATTTTTATATTTTTGATATTATGAGAAAAAATAAATAAGTCAGAACAAAAAAGAAAAGGTCAAAAAATCATAAGAATAAGCATAATGGGCCAAGGGGGTGCAAAAGTAGAAATGAGGTGCAAATAGGAAAAACAACCAAGCCCAGCCCAAAAGGGTTGTCTTCAACCTCCAGACTGTTTGAACATGAACAAAAACGCGCGTTTTCTATCTCCAGATTCCTGGACTTTCAAACAAAACTCACAACATGAAAAATGTAGAGCATTAAAAGACGAATCCAGACATATAAAGAACTTGACTTAACTCCCTAAGATGAGAGAGAATTTCTCCATCCCTAATTCTTGACCTAAGTTTCCATCAATGTTCAGACCTTAAATTCATAGCACATGCAAAATAAATGGAAAGTAAAGATATGTACAGCTTCAGGGGCATGAGTAGAACATTTTTCATTCACAAACCTAGAGCTAACAATGCCTGGATAGGGAGATAGAAGTCCATGAACTTACCTGTTCAGCTTGAATCTTATCTGGAAATGGAGGTACTTTCAGTGCAAGATGATGATTGGAATAGCTTGCTTGAAGTTCAGGGATGCTTCTCCAACCTTTAGTTTGCTTTGAAACTAGCTGAATCGAGCTATAGAACTCCACCTGCAAAACAGAAAAATGAAAATGGTGATGTTGGTTAGAGGTGTTACAGTCTGCTTCCAATGCTTTGGACAGTTTGTATGGATGGTAGGGAAAGTGTTTGAAGTGGTTTGGATGGAAGTGCACGATGGAAATGAGTTGTGGGAATCCAACTGCAGCCTAAGCCCCGTTTTTGCAGTTTTATGGTGATTCTGTGTTTGAGAGGGTGTTGGAGATGGTTGGCTCGTGTTCTAGCTCAGTTAGGATGTATGGAATTTGTTTGCAATCTTTTCTTAAGCTTGCCTTGACAGGAATGTGAAGTTCTGTTTGTTATGCCAAGTTACTTCTAACTTAAGCAAGAAATGGCAAGTTGGTGTTTTAGGCTTGTACAGGCCCCTCTAGCATGCTGCATAATCTTTCCTTGATCAGTGGGATTAGTCTAATAACTTGTGCCTCAGAGATTTTCTTTGTACCTTCTTGATTTACAAATTGACATAAAGCACTTCTTTTCAAAAATGGCAAAAATGCTTTATCTAAAAATGGCTTAATCTTGCATATAATGTTTGAACACACAAAATAAGGTCTTGGCACAAGGGATATGCATTAAATTATTGAGTGCAAATGAGATATAGGACCTGTAATCAAAGAATGCAAGCTGATTTCAAAATGGCCTAGATGTATGAACATGTAACTTGGCCATAAACAAAGTGACTTTTTCCCAACTTGCCAAATTCGATTCTCCCTAACCATGAGGTTGTTTGATGATTTCTTTGACATTTTGGAAAGCTTGGAATGTGTACTACAATCCATATTTGAAATGAAAGTTGAGATTCCAAGTGGAAGTGTGTGAAAAATGGTCTTGAAGTTAGGCAAAAATCCTGCCTAAAATAGGTCAAATTTCTCTAAGTTAAGAATGGTTTGGTACCCTTGTTCCAAAAATTGTAACTTGAGCTACAAGCTTCTTTTGAGGAAACTTTGTGAATAAAAAATGTAGATTTTGCAATGGACTACAACTTTCATGTTTTGACTTTTCCTTGAATCCAAATGAATCTTGGTGAGAAAGTGGGACAAAGTTAGGAAAAAATTAGGGTTTTTCATAACTTAGAAAAATTCTAAGTTATGAAAAATCTTCATTTCAAACCCTAATTTGCAATTCTTGATTTCTTGATGAACAAGTTTCATGATTTCGCATATTTTGATGAAAAATGAATCTTGACACTTGATTTTGACCAAAAAGTCAAAGTTTGACTTTTCAGTATACAGTCAAAATTGATCAATTGACTGGGAAATTCAATTGTCAATCTTGTGCATTTGGGATCTTTTGAACTTGTTGAGTATGTCAAGACAATTCCATGGGGTCCTTGAGTCCATATGTGAGTTTGGTTTGCCATTGGCTAGGTCAAACAGTCAAAAATTGCCTTTGTGCAGTCAAAACCCTAAAAATGACCATTTTGCCCTTTTGGTGATCTGATCAAATTTCTTGTGGAATTGTGATCCAAACTTGATCAAATGGTCCATGTGAGTTCATAATGTTGATGTGGGTCAATTTTCATGAGATTTGACTGTCAATTGGCCACATTTGACTTTTTCCCCAATACAGTTGATTTCTAGGTCAATTGTCTAATTGACTGGGCAAAATTTGGAATCAAGACTTAAAACTTGGTATGGATAAACTTGGGAGTCCAACATGAAGCATGAAAGTCATCTTAGGCATTTTAGGTCAAAATATCTTTGTGCAAACACAAACCCTAATTTGGGTCAATAGTGCAAGGAGAAGTCTTGAGCAGAGGAAACCCTAACTGGATCTTGAGCTCCAAGGGTCTTGTGATGAGAAAATGTTAAGGAAATGGGAGGGAAAATTTTGGGGTACAACACTATCCCACTATTGAGAAGTAGGTAGCACCGTCGTTGAAGGTGTTCGGGTCAATTTGATTAAGGGACATGTATGGTCACCGAAGCAATGGTAGGACACCTTAGAAGTAACCCTAATGTCCTAGATCCTTTGTATCTGAGGCAACCGTTTCGAGGCAACTGGATCTTTTGGACATAAGGGCGACCTCTAAGACACCCTATACTTGATGACCACGTTCGAGGCAACCAGTGAGGCGTACCCTAGAAGTGGCATGTGCATGTGTGTTGTTTTCATGTTATGTTTATCTTGTACATGTCATTTGTGAGCTACGGATTGGTTTTATTATTCATACATTCTTTCATGCATTTTTTAACAGTTAGGAGTGCGGAAAATAAATTGCAGAAATGTAAATCTAGCTATTACAAGGCGCGGGTCTATACATCGCCAAAAACAAAAACCCGTTTTGAAAAATAAAGTGCGAGAATTTAAAAGAAAGCGATAAAGTCCTAATTATTACACTTCCTGAGCAGATACAAAAATATAAAATATTGAATTAAAATAAACTGCGCGCGAAAGAATTGAATCGAGACGTCATGAGGGTTTTGACCCTTTTTTTTTTTAATAAGAATTGAAAATTGTCCTTTTTTTGCAATTAATGAAATTTAAACCTAATTACTAATTAATTAATTAATTAAAAAAATGTTTTTTTGTGTTTTTTATGTTTTTAATGAAATGAAATAAAAAAAAGAAATTAAAAATTGGAAGTGAAAGACCTAATTCTAAATTAATTTTACTTATTATTAAAAAATGTTAAAATTGTTCTAATTACACAACTAACTAATTAATATTAGAATTTATTTACAAAATAAGTTAATAAATAATAAAATGTTTTTTTTTTGGTTTTCTGAATTTTATGGAAAAATAATTATTTAGGTTAATTAAACAATTAATAAAACTAATAATTAATAAAAGGGAAATTATAAAAGAAAAGAAAATAAAAAGAGAAAAAAGAAAAGAAAATAAGAACCCAGGGGGTGTTGGACCCTTAGGGAGGTGAATCTGGAATTTAGGCCCATTGTCTCAAGCCTTTTTGACTTTTGAATCGTCTAGAGGCGCGTTGACCAGGGAGCATGGTGTGGAGCACCCTTTGGCCTTTGGATTGATCTTTTAAGACACTTGGCGCGCATCTGTATGAGGCCTATGGTGGAACGCGTCTAGGAAGCTGCATGGGAATTTGTTAGAAAAAATAATATTGAGACTTGGGGGGACCTGGGAATCGAACCCAGGTCCTGTAACCTTTTCAAATAGCATGGCCACCAACTGAGCTGCGCGTATTAGTTATTATTAAAACAAAACATGATTATTATATTGGTAAACAAACATATGCCTGAAAATAAAATAAAACGCGCGATTGTTTTTGAACGGGCCAATCATGCTATAACACCTAATCATCTTCTTCATCAAAGTTGCAGGTTTTTTACCTGTGGATTTTATCCGCAGGAAGTTTCATAGGCCTTTCGTAAAATCATCCATAGGCTTCCAAAATTAATTCCAAAACCATGGTTGGTTTCGTTTCCATCTCCTGATCACTTCTATGCCCATTATGAAGGCCAATTTTTCCTGCACTGAAAACGCCTAAAAAACAAGCAAGCAAAACCTAGAATCGTGTATCACAATATAAGGCCTAAAAACAAAATTGGCTATTGTCATTAGATCAGAAATCAAGCAAGAAACAAAACCATGCCAATATTTTTGAGGAAAAATGTAAGAATGGAGAATTCACATTTCGTGTACAGGGGTGACTTTGTGAATACTTACAGCGCGGTATGATGGATCTTAGGGCTTGGCAAGGGTCTCTTTAGCTTCAGGGTGTTGCAATGAAGAAGACTACGTGCTTCTTTTGATCTCAAAGTGCCTGCAACCTTGTCCTAGAATTCTCACTTTTTGGACAAATCTTGAACTTTGCTCTGGCCGTTTGTGCATACTCTAGGTCGTGAATGCTATATGGCTTGCTTGCATATGTATGTATCAATGAGAATTAAGTCACATTAGGAGCCTTAAACTTGTGCCATTATGTTTTGGATTTTGTTTGACCACCATTGAAGAACATTCCTTTCTTGGTCCAACAACCATGATTTTGTGTACAAAAATAGCTTGCACGAATTTGGAAGCTAGCAAATGCTTCATGAAGGCTATTCAAACCACAAGATACTATTTAATTAACTTTTTTGATTTTATTTAAATTATTATGGGTTAAAATGAATTAAATCCACAAAAATTAAATAAAAATGAAAAAAATAAAGATATGGTCTTGAAATTAATCATGGGACACGTGGGTGGCATGACAAGGCTGAATCAAGTGGAAGAAAGTGGGCCCTTTTGTCAAAAATTGAAGTTGCAAGGATAGTTGACTTTTGCCATTTCACAAAAATTTCCCAACTTCTCCAATGCATATCTTGCTCAATTTTGATCATATGAACATGTTCTTGGACATTTTGAAAAGGTATTGAAGTCCTCTAACCAATGCCTTTGGTCCCATGTCATTTTTATTTACCAATCTCAAGTTATGGTCTTTGACTTAAAATGCCTTTTTGTTGACTTTTGAAAATGACCTATAATGTTGAAATTGATAACTTTTTGTGAGAGCATTTCTTGGACTTGGAATGTGAAGACGAGTTGTAGGAAATGTCCTCCCCTTCAATATGAGAATTGGATGGGATTTTTCTGATGAACCATGAAAAAGTTATGCCTTGGTCAAGTTACAGTTGACTTTTCAGCTATCCAAAAATAGAAACTTTTGCATCTTGATGATTTTTGAGCCATTCTTGTGGAATCATGTTCAAGACTTGATCAAATGATGATTGTGGCTTCAAAATAAGATGTTGACCAAAATTTTTGATTTTTGACTGCCAAATGACCATTTTACCCCTACAGTTGACTGTGGGGAAATTAGGGCTTTTGACTGTGCAACTTGATGCTGTGAGCCTTGAAACTTGGCATATGGATGCTTGACAATATGTATAGGCATATGTGACTTGATTGAGCCCTTGAAAACCTCAACTTCCTTGCAAGAACCAAAACCCTAATTTTGACTGGCTTAGGAGGATGGTTGACTGTGCAACCCTTGAGTAGACTTGAGCAAATTGAGATGATGCTTTTCAAAACTTTGAAGAATATGGGAGGGCAAATTTTGTGGTACAACACAGTCCCTTCGAACTGCTAAGGTATCCTTACATGTTGCCTTCAATGACCATTTCATCCCTTTCGGTAGTCCCTCAAGCTCCAACAACGGTGTTACCTACTCACTAATAGTAGGATAACACGGTCTAAAGGAAACAAGAATAGAAACGATCTTTTTTCGAGTAGGTGGATGCTAGTAGGTACTTGCTCAAATCAAAAAAATTTCACACTTACACTTTTCAAACAAACTTTCAAAACAACTTCGTCACACCTTTGAGAACTGATACAAGGGTTATCACGAAGTCAAACTTTTCAAAAACAAAGCACATACACAAGCAATTTAAAAAAGATGAGCAAGTACCTAAGAGACCATGGAAAATCATGGATAGAAAGGGTGCTAACACCTTCCCTTTCTATAATCTACCCCCCGTACTCAGAATATCTCGAAAAAGGATTTTTTTTTGTACTTTTTTCCTTTCCGGTTGGATGAAATAAAAGTCGGTGGTGACTCTTGCTTACCGCGACATTTTGCAAACAAAAAACGCAAAACGCAAACCAGCGTCAAACAGTCGATTCAGCCACTGTATCATAGAACTGGAGACTCTGCTGGGGAATATATAAGTGAGGGTATACCTTAGGATCTAGTTCATCATAATTGATTCTCTTGATTGCTTTGTTTGCTTTAATTTTAAGGGTTTTGTTTGGGGTTACTATAGATTAGGGATGGCAACGGGTCGGGTCGGGTGCGGGTTTCACACTACCCACACCCGCACCCGAAATCATCACCCGAACCCGAACCCGAACCCGAAGGCTATTCGGGTGACAAAATCACACCCGCGCCCGCACCCGTTGGGTTCAGGTTTTTTCACCCAAACCCGAAGCCGAAGGCTATTCGGGTGACAAAATCACACCCGCGCCTGCACCCGTTGGGTTCAGGTTTTTTTACCCAAACCCAAACCCGCACCAAAAAAAAAATTACAATTAAAATAAGGTATCTTTACATTGTCTTCAAGAAAATGCAATCACAATTATCTTAACATAGTCTTCAACATCTTAACATTACAATTAAAATTAAATTCTACAATCAAATTACAACTTTTCAACAACAACAAGCTAATATATTACAACTTTCTTGTGTAAGATTAGATGTTCCTTCCGGCTCCGGAGTTGTGTTCACTTGATCTATTTTACCTATTACAAAGAAAATATATTTCACATGTTAAGAAACACTAATAGATATTATCATCATAATTTTAAATTGTAATAACAAACATGTGAAACTTAAAACATATAAAACATGTAACTTAATTCTTGGTAATGCTGAACTTTTAAATTGTAATAAGAAGAATCCTTTAGACCACTTATTGATACATACAGAGATGTAATAGCTTACAACACAGATAACATATCGCTTTTAAATTGTAATAATTTTAACATGCCATATTCTTGATAATTTATCATGTTTGCAACTGGAATAAAACTGCCTATAATAATGTTTGTCTACTAACTTTCAGCATGCTTGCATGCGCGTTAAATATCATGTTTTTAAACTGTCTAGAAACATAAGCACAACACTAAAAGAACTGTCTAATATCAAAAGCATTAGTGCAAATTAGTCGGGGCAACAATGGTGGAAGATAGAAACAATAATACTCACCATGTTAACATATAGAAACAACAACTTCTAATCTTCAAAATGGTAACCCAAACAACCTTCCATCAACTCAGCTGTATTAACAAATAAATTGATGTTAAATAAAACACTAAAGCTTAAAACTTCTACACCAAATGAAGTACAAAATACCTTCATCGCCTGACTCCATTTCATTCAACACAGTAGCAATTTCTTCTGCAACTCTAAAAATTCCTATATATATTATATAATAAGAAAAATTAGTAATATATTATTTGCCAATGACATACCAAAGTAGTAATACATTATATAACAAAAAAATTAAGGTAGAAAGTAAAAATAATTTGACAATGACATACCGTTATTCTCAGCAGCCCATAGCCAACTCCTAGCACACATCAAAGCCTCTACGGTAGTCCAGTTAAGTCGGCTACGATGAGGACTCAATATTCTACCACTATTACTGAAGGCCGATTCAGAAGCTACTGTAGAGATAGGAATAGCTAACACATCTCTTGTAATTGCTTGAAGTGTTGGATACACAACTCCATTTACCTTCCACCAATTCAAAATGTCAAATTCTGGAGTATTTTTTATAACTGGCTCTTTCAAATAATGATCTAACTCATACTTAACACTTGAACTTGAGTCTTCGGCAACGGCAATTGTCTCAACGTATTCATCAAATTCAGCCTCGTCATCAATAATAGCAGTTGTACCAATGGATGGAGCAGTAGGTTGTGCATCTCTAAGTTTAATCTGTTGATAATCATTGAGCAAATCATAACACATGTCTTTGATTCTACTAACTTGTGCACTTGATTCTTCTCCATACAACTTAGGAAACCAGAAATTAAGTACAACCATCTTCTTCCTAGGATCCAAAACTGCAGCAACTCCCATCATATCATGAACACCACTCCAATAATTTTGAAATTTTTCCATCATTCTTGTGGCCATCATCTCAATAATTGAATTGGAGGACTTCTTCCATTCCTCTATTGCCAACTTAATCTTACAAATCTTAGGAAAGTACAAGTTGGCAGTTGGATATTTTGTACCAGAAATCAACTCAGTTACCTCATTAAATAATTTTAAGCACCCACAAACATCTTTAGCAAATTGCCATTGTGAATTAGTTGGAAGACAAGTGTACAAAGACTCACGTTGCTTCAACCGAATAAATACATCCTTGTACTCTATGGAAATATCAAGCATCTTATATGTGCTATTCCATCTTGTTGGACAATCTAGAGCTAACTTTCTAGTGCAAATAATTCTCAATTGTCTAGCGGTATCTTCAAATTTTTCATACCTTTTAGGTGTAGCACTCCAAAATCCTACACTATCCCGAATATTTTCTATGCCATCCTTAATCACTTGTAGCCCCTCCTAAACAATTAAATTTAGGATGTGCGCACAACAACGCATATGTAACAAAGACCCATCCCTTATTAAACATTCCAACGACAACTTATCCTTAATTTTCCTAATCATTGAGTCATTTGTGCTACAATTATCTAAAGTAATCGTAGAAAGCTTTGAATCAATGTTCCAGTCCATTAAACAATTAACAAGTGCTTCAGCAACTCTTTCACTAGTGTGAGGGGCTGGAACATAAATGAACCTAACATAATATTTACAAAAAACAAATCTTTCACTTATTGTCATTAAGAACAAAAAAAAAGATACAATTAAGTTATAAAATATAAACATTGTTACCTCAAGATTCGACTCTGTAAAGTCCACGAGCCATCAATATAGTGAGCCGTAACCGCCATATACCCTTTTTTTTGGTTGCTTGAAGTCCACATATATATGGTAATTGCCACTCTCCCTTCATGGTTATCTAACATCTTCATAGCACATTTTTTCTCAAAATCATAAACTTTCAATACCTCCTTCTTGATTGTGTTTCGAGTAGGAACTTTAAACAATGGTTGGAGAGAAACAAAGACTCTTCTAAGACCAATGTGATCCACAATTGATAGTGGATAATCGTGCATAATAATAGCTTCAGCAATCAACTTCTTCACATGTTCTGGATCATAAGTTCCAATTCCCAACTCTTGCTTTCCTTCTGAGATAGTCGGTAGGAGAAATGGTTGTCCTTTGTCATGGTTTCTAGTCTTGATCTTTTTTTGAATACAACTCAAGAGATGTCCTTTCAAGTGATTTGTTCCATTCTTTGAAGTGCCACTAAGTTGTTTTTTACACCAGATGCATTCAACCTTATCTTTTCCATTCACTTTCATCTTTTTAAATTCTTGCCACACATTACTTCTAAGTTTCTTTGATGCAGGTTCTAAAATTGTATCAATTTCTTCTTGTTGCCCAATATCAGGTTCAGGTGTCGGATTCAGATTAGAAGATACCTCCTGAGTTGGACATGTACTTTCTTGTGTAGGATTAGATGCTCCTTCTGGTTCTGGGGTTGTGTTCACTTGATCCATTTTACCTACTACAAACAACAAGAAATTTCATAAACAATTGTATAAAAGAAAATGAGACTTTAAGAAGGCACGAAAAAACATACCACCACAAGATTCATAATCGCAAACACCTTAACATTCATACAAAGTTTAAAAAAGAAATTAAAATGATAAAAACTATTATTGATAAAAGCTATTATTAAAAGTAATGTTTTTACACGAGACAACATGGTTTTGTTTCAAATATGAAGTTATATCTCTCTTTTTCAACTGTCAAAGATTCACAGTCCAGCAGCAATGGGCTATGATCCGAGTGCGACGCGAGGAGATTCCATAGCTTTGCATTTGAAAACCGACTACCGCTTGACAGAATCCATTACAATCGCTTACCGCTTGACAGAAACCTGGTGCCATCTCAATTGCTAGACAACTTAAACTACCACTGGCCAGTTCACTATTGCTTGTATAACTCAGATATATTTTACATCAACAAAACATTAATAACTTCTCAAAACCTCAACTGCCACACGTTCTATGTTTCACATGTTCAACTGATTAATAGCAATCAATAACTGCCCATATATTACATGGTTGGCTTTAACGAAAACAACTCAGCACATATGTAACTGCTTGCAACTTATATTGACTTCCATGTTTGTATTCATTGGTACAACAACTCAAAGCTTTATATTGACTTCCATCATAATTTCAATGCAGCTTATATTTAGAAATTGTCCCACAAAACATGGAGGAAACTAATATTAAAAAACAATCATAAATACACCGTAGTTATTATCAAACTATTGGTCAACATTTCGAAACTGTTTTAATTGGAATTGGACTAATCACATTCCATTATGATTTGTATTGGGTTGATCCAAATACAATTGGGTTCATATGTCTGACTTGACGCGAGATTGAAACATACTTTTAGTTTATGTGAACAGACATAGCATAACTTTTATACTATCAAAGTAGAGTACGCAAGTAGTGTGTACTTTGGTCATGGTTAAGTTTATATAAAGTGAGAAAACTTGGTTCAAAGTGCAATGTACTTCTGCATTATCATTGATAGATAGATAAACTTTTGGTTTGATTTTGTTAAAATAAAAAGGTAATAGTGATATAGATGAAGATCTTTCTCACGTAACTAAATTGTATTATTCATTTCACATCAAAATTTTGAAGTCAACAATCGTTTCTCTATAATAATTTCAGTTTCAAAAAGCCTAATGGTACTTCTATACAATTTCTAATCATAGCTTCAAATATATCGATAACTGTTGTACCCCAAAATTTGCCCTCGCATTTTTCCATAAGAAATCACAGCTTCAGGCGTTTCCTGATTTTTCAAACTGGCTCAAGAATCGGTCAAACAGACTTTTCTCGTCAGTCAGGACACAATTAGGGTTTCATTGATTTTCAAGGCTCTGGAATGTTTCACACAGTTGGCTTAGGGTTTTGGTTGACTTTGGATCAACTTTGATCAGGCGAACGCTCTTTGGCATTTAATCAGGAATTAGGGTTTTCGTGCGCGGTTCCTCAGAAAGATTTAATTCTACGATGCTTTGCAAGTTATTCCGAGATTTGGGTTTGAATTCGCGTTGTTTAATGCATTTGGATTGAATTCACGTTTGTTTGATTGAACCAGTCAAAGGATACATTCAGTTTGGATTTACAGTGTTTGGTAAGAAATCAGTAAAAAAAAGGAATGCGTCTGATCAGTTATTGTGTTTGACTGTGCTTTGTTTTGGATGTTGGAAGCGCCGAGTTTATTATTTGATCAACGTTGAATCAATGTTTAGTTAATTATTTATTATTCTAAAGATTAAATAGCTGGAATTTAATTTTCAGTGATTTTAATTTAAAGAACTATAAGTAATAAATAAATAATTGAAAAGGGATAAAAAGAATTAAATGGATCAATAGAATTTTTATTTCATATTTAAATATTTGTTACAATTATTATTTAGATACAAGTATTCATTTACGAGGTATTTATAATAATAATAGTTACAATGATTAAATTGAAAATAAAACTATCCTATTTTTCTAAATATTCCTAAGTCCCCAATTCTTCATTCTTCATTTAGTGATACCCCTCTCCACCCAATTTTTTATCTGCAAAAAGAAAGGCAGAAAAGTCAAATAGTAGATAAATAAATAAAGAGACGGATATAAAATTCATCATTAAGGGCCACTGATTGGGATCAGTTAGCCCTCTCTGTAAATCACGGGATTTCTCCTGGTTCACAAAGAGGGACGAATTTTTATTTGCTAAAAATGAATGCACAAAAGTCAAATTGCACAATTCAAAAAAATTGTCAAACTGCATAGTTCAATACAAACAAAAAGTCCAAACTGAATCACAATTTTCAAACCATCCAAAAATTGTCAAAGTACAAGTTACTGTCACAAAGCTATTCAAAAGATTTGAAAAGATACAAAGCACAAAATCTGGAAGAAGGGACAAATATGCAGAAGAAAATTGTTATGCAAGCAAACATTTCATTTTTCATCATTTCCCAACAAAGTGGCCCTTTTAGAACAAAAGTACAGCATAAACATATTTTAAATATATAAACTGTACTGAGAGAGAAGAAAAAGAGAAAAAGAAAGCAGTTTTAGGCTTTAGGCAGGAAGGAAGAAAATATAAAGAACTGAACACAATACAGTAAAGGAGGACAGAGGCAAACCAATACACCACAAAGAAAGGCAAAACCTGCTGAACAAAAGGCAAAACCTGATGAACAAAAGGCCAAGCCTGCTGAACCTGTCAAGGCCATAACCTGTCAAAGGCCTAACATGAAGCCTGAGCCTCAAAGCCTCACAACCTGCTAATAACCACAAAACCTCTACCAGAACAAACTAAGCCTTATCAATAAGCATTAAGCCAGAACCAACGAGCCTGATAACTTGTCCACAAAAAGCCAGTAACATAGAGACCTGCATAAGCCTGATCCCTTTCAAAAAAGAGACATAACCATCAGTACTAAAAAAAAAAACTTCAAGCACACAAACATAACTAACATATGCCCAAGACCTGCAATCAAACAAAAGGTAACACACAAGCCTGAAAACCTGTGAAACTTCACAAGCCTGAACCTTCAAAAATATGTCAACCCTGAAGCCTTAAGCAAAAACCAGAAAAACCAGTAGAAACACAAGCCTCACCCTGCCTGAAGCCTAACAATAAACCAGTAAAACTTGTTCAAAGCCTAACCATAACCATTTCATAACCATGGCCTAATAAAACATATAACCTGGATTCAAGACCAAAGCCATAGCCATTTTCAAAGCCTAAGCTATAGTAACATAACTTTGGCCAAGCTAAAAAACAGAACATACATAACCTGTAAAGCCAATTTCCCAAACCCACAAAAATGCCTTCAGAATCTCTTCATCATTAGGCAACCAAGTATCAATATGCAGAAGCAAAGCAGAAAGGAGAAGAAGTCCAGCTAGTCAAAACAACGTTTCAACCATAGCATGTTCAAAGGAATGGTCAAGCATCAGGCCTCATAAATTTTCATCACAGGAAAAAAACGTTCAAAGGCATCATACAAAAGGCAACCAAACAGAAACATTCAAGGCGACAAGAGAAAGAAGAAAAAAGGGGCTTTCAGGTATTTTGTCAACATCATAAAGCCTAGAGAGGAGTACAGAAATACCAGGGTCACCAAAAAGCTAGTCTCATTGCGCAACCCCTTCGCCACTAAACCTCCGAGCACCTCCGCGCTCGCCTCCTTCCTCAAACGAAAGGTAGTAAAATTCTCTTCTCTTTCCCTTTTCAACCTCGTTAAAACAATCAAATCAAAATGCTTAATCAAAGAAGGCAGTAATTCATAACATGTAAAAGGAACCAAACCCTAAACGCGTTTAAACAAAGCAAGAGGATTACCCTTTTTTGCGCTTCACTGAACCAAGGAAGAAGGAAGGGCAAAGGAGGCGGAGGCGCTGATGGCTTGGCAAAGGGGAGAGTCAGGTTCCTGGCAAAGATGAACGAAGGCAAACGGAGAGGACAAGGCAAGAGCGCCGTTACACAAACCCTAAGCTTATTCCAGACTGAACATAAAATGCATTAACCCTAAAACTGTTCGTTCAAACTATGGGCCTAACGCGTTTCTGAAGCATCCGAGCCCAAGCGTTCTAAGTCATACACCCCCTCGTTTCTCTTGTCTGGGCCATAACCTCCCAAAGGCCCATTCAAAAGCTTTAACCTTTTTTTTTATATAAACAAGTTTATTTTGTTAATAAATTAACACAAACCCTTTTCTTTTATATATAAAATGTTTTTAAACAAAATATATTTTTCTCTAACTTAATATATTTTTCACTAATACATTAATACTAAAATACATAAAAATAAATTTTTAATTTAAAACATTTAATTTAAATTTTCTTTGTACATACATATAAAGATACATCTTTTATACACAATATAATTAAAATTGAAAACATTTTTCTTTTCATTTAATTAAAATTCTTTTGTACATGATCAATAAAATACATTTTTTTAATTAATTTAAAATATTTAATACTCTTTGTATATATTAAACACAAAAAAATATAAAGATGCATTTTTTTATATCAAATGTAAAGTGACAATTTTCAAACTTAGAATACTTTCTTTTCTTAAATTTTCTTTTTTGTACATATTAAAGAAAATACAAGGTTATTAATTAAATTAAATAAACATTTAATTTTTCTTTAAGTCAAAACAATACTTAATAATACTCTCTTAAATTCACATTGTCGCACCTGTAAATAATTACATATACAAATATACATACACGTATACACGTACACTTACACAATACCTTTACATTGCCCCTATACACATTTGCTTATCTTATACATTGATACATTTATATTTGATCGCAAATTCGATTTGGTTGTAACCTATTGGACATTACATTCCTAAAGTCTCATCCCCATTTGTAAATTTGTACCCCCACTCCCGGATACTTATTTTGTAATAGCGTAGACTTTAAATTCTTGCAATTTACCGCTTTTGAATTATACCATGGTTAGACCTAGGGTTTGCATGTACATAAAATCAAACACTAGATAACCTAATACAAGAAAAATACATGAAATCAATACACAATCACACTTGCACCCTCTAGGGTAATCTCACATGTTGCCTTCCAAAATGGGCCATGCTTGCACGTCGAGTTTCTTTGGCAAAACGAATTCAAAATGATCATAAGTCCCTCGATGACACTTTCGAAAGTTGCCTAAATAGAATGATCATAGTCCCTTCAAAGAAAATTGCCAAAGGCACTTGGCACCATTGCATTCATGGTCCATACGATGACCCGCGCCCGTCCCGTTAAACATCCTAAACGCAAGATTGTCCGCCAAATTCAATGGTGGAACAAAATTGTTAAAAAAGGGTTGAAAACATAGAGAAAACCTTTGAGTACAATAGGGTAGAAAAAACTCTTAGTTACTTGAAACAAACTTGCAAAAACACTTGCCTTCTTTTCAAAAACCACACTCCACAAACACTTTCAAAACAAACTCTCAAAAACATTTTGAAACATCTTTTCGAAAAGATACACACCTTTGTAACACATTCGAGTAAAGAATTGTTACAAGGGTAGCCTAAGACAAGGCATCTTCTTCCAAAACATTTTCAAACACACACACACACACACGCACCATTTTCAAGCAATCAAAAATCAAGGCAAGTGATCTAAAAAACCAAGTAACTAAGAGCCCATGGATAACCATGGATGAAAAGGGTGCTAATACCTTCCCTTTTCATAATCTACCCCCCGAACCCACGAAATATCTCAAAAGGTTTTTGCTGTGCTTTTTTAACCTTTCCTTTAGGATAAAATAAAAAGTCGGTGGCGACTCTTGCTCAACCGAACAAGTGTGAATACAAACGCAAAAAACCATAGTCAGTTCTCCCACCGTATCACAATAACATTATATGGATTTCACTCTACTATTAAGTTTAGTTTCAAATCATAGGTCATTATGAACATCAAACTTCAGTAAAATTATCTGGACATTATTTTTCGATAAATCATCGAAACAAATTGCATCGGTGAATTAACATATCAACTTGCATTCATATAAATGATGATAGAGATACATACAAGGATCCTCAAAATCTCTGATGAGTCATTTATAAAAAGGTTCATACCTCTCTGTGAAGCTCCAATAGATGCAGTGTGCAATTTCAACTTTTTGAGAAAGTCTAGCTTCGGCACCTCCAATAGACCTTGCAATGTTTGCTTTGTTATGATGTTTTCAATTCCTATGTACACCAATTCTATAAAAGCGATTATATAGAAGAGAAAATTAATCAAATTTTATACAAAATTATTGAATAGGAAACATAACAGTTATGAAATTGATTGAAGAACTTCAATTTACTTGAATATACCACATTCATCACATTGCTTTGAAATCTGAAACATTGAACTAATATTCAATACTAAAATTCATAATAACATTAACAACATCGTCAATAACATAGTTGAACAAATGGAAGAACAAAAAATCAAACTCGGAATTCAAAACACAGTACCTTGGTCATAATAAGTAAATGTTTAAAAAAAACTTATAAGTTGTTCTAAGCTTATTTCCATTGTTTATTTTGATAAATCCACTCATGGAGCTTTAAAAACAACTTATTTAAAGTTTATATGGAATTTACTCTTGTTTTTCTCCATGATAGAAAGAACCTATACAAGATAAGCTTAGATTAATAAACTGAAAACAACGTATAACTTAAGTCACTAAATAAACTCAGATTAGTAAATCCAAACATACCCTAAACAAACAAATTACCTTAAAATTGATGTTTGAGTTAGAACCAAGGACAAGTTCTGAATATAAGCTTTATATTCATGTACCTTTGGAGAATGGCGAGAAGAGGATTATATGAAGAAGATGACGGAGGAGTTTATAGGCACCGGTGAAGAGGCTAAGGAGACGGAGAAACGAACTAACGAAGGTGACGGTCTGACGGAGGTGACGGAGGTGACGGAGGTGACGATGGCGGTGGCCGGTGGGTGAACTGAAGTGAGCGTGAACTTGAAAGTTGAATCCGTGGCGTGGCGTGATGTACTGACTACTGAACAATAAACCCTACATTTTATTTTTAATTATTGAAATATATATATATATTTAGGGATAGTTTTGTAATTTAACATATAAGCGGGTGTGGTTTCGGGTTTCGGGTGCAGGTTTAAGCTATCCCAAACCCACACCCAAAATATCGGGTGGCACCCGAACCCGAACCCAAACCCAGTCAATTCGGGTTTCACCCGTTGACTCGGGTGCGGGTGCAGGTGGGGCCCGTGGGTTTGGGTCTGCTTGCCTTCCCTACTATAGATCCTAACCTGGATCTGGGGAATACCTTTTAGGTAAGTAGCAATAGACTGTGAGGGAACTGTATGGTGTAGACCGATACGGTTGAAGTAGTATCTACGTTGGTGTGGCACTTTGGTTGGTACCGGTATCCCTTGTGGAGAAACGAGGAGAATACGGGGCCGCCGCGTGGTGTCGTTAAGCATCAACTGATCTTAGAACCTTTAATCACCCAACTTGGCCATTAGAAAGTAGTGAGATAGCCGACCTCGGTATAAAGCTGAGAACTGGTTGATACTCGATGCTACACTCATTGAGACCATACTCTCAGAATAATTTCGGCCGTAAGAAAAGATTGCGTGAGCTGAAACCATGACCGATGGAGGATGGTCAATGAGATTGAGATCCTCTAAAACCCGGTTACTTTTCTAGGACAGGTTGAAATCAACTTAACTTCAAGAGGGTATTTCCTTTGACCTCATGCAAGCCTTAAACTTAAGGGCTTTGTGTGATTTGTTTGTCTTTGCAATACTTGTGTTTGCTATACATGTGGTTTATCATGACATCATGACATCATGCATCATAACATGGCATACATGCTTCATTACACTAACCATTTCAAAGACCAAGGGAATTTATCTTTGTTCTGTTTTGCATATCATGGCTTCCGTACATAGAAAGACTATCCGAATCAACTTTGTGGAGATACCATCCCAACTCAAAGAGCTAGTGTCAAGAATTTCTGAAACTTCTATGTTCATTAAGAGACATGGTCAACTTCTCATCCTGGTTACTTCAAACCCTGATGAACAGATGATGAGCGTACTTTTTCAGATCTTCGATCCCGAGCTTTCACCTTTCCAGATTATCAGTTGGTACCCACCTTGGAAGAATTCTCTCACCTATTGGGCATATCCATTCTTGAACAGGTACCCTTCACAGGTATGGAAGAAATTCCTAAGCCAGAAGTCATTGCCTCAGCTTTGCATTTGAAATGGGCCGATGTGGTATCCAATTGGGAAACTCAAAGCGGAGTCGAGGGTTTTCTAGCCAAATTTATGATAGACCAGGCTCAACTATTTTGGGATGATATGGATTTTCAGGCTTTTGAGGATGTCTTAGCTCTTCTTATCTATGGTTTAGTTCTCTTCCCTAATCCGGACTCTTTCGTAGATGTGAATGCTATCAAGATTTTCCTTTCTCGCAACCCTGTGCCTACCTTGCTTGGAGATATCTTACATGCTCTCTATACTCGTACCACGAGGAGAAGAGGGACTCTTATGTGCTTCATGTCGTTGTTGTCGAGGTGGTTTATTTCTCACCTCCCTAAGTCTATACTAAAGAACGAAGAAGGATTGGGTTGGTCGCACAGAATAATGTCACTCGCTCATACAAATATTCTTTGGTTTTCCCGAGCTATGGAAGACGTTGTTGTTACTGATCATTATGGGGGGGTATCCTAATGTCCCATTACTTGGTATCATAGGAGGTATAACTTACAATCCTTGTCTAGCTTTGCGACAATTTGGTCGTGCTCGAAGAGATGGTCCCCATAGGTTACTTCTCGAGGATATTGCATTCGACTATGAGGATGATGTTAAGGGGCATCGCCGGAGGTTCATACGAGCTTGGGGCATGGTAAATAGATCTGACCCCCATGAGTTGGGACCAAAGACTTCCCTTCCTATGCAGCCTTACCTCCAATGCGTCTGAGCTCGTGCCCAGAAGCTTATGATGCCTTATGCGGCAGTGTTACTAGTGATTGTGGAACCCACAACTGAAGACAACATTCCTTACACGGTTCTCTATCCATACATGCCCACTGATCTTGGAGAGTTACAGAGGTCTTGGATTCAACTGGAGAATGAACGGGATACTTACTAAGATCAGTTCCATGAGCAAGAGAGGAAGGTTTTGAAGCTCACCAGGCAACTCGAGGAAGAAAGAGTGCTCAATGATTACATCAGCACAAAGAGAAAGCACCCATGGGACTTTTGATTTTGCTTTTCTAGTTTTAGATTTTTTTATTTACTTATTTGTAATGCCTTAAAGGCATGTTGAACCTTTCAAATTTGAGCTAATAAAGTTTTGTTTATTTTGGTTTGCAAATTTAAATCTCCCAAAGTCTTTGAAATCATTACATGCGCATCCCATTATCATACACATCATTACAGGTACCACTATAGGTTTCTCATCTTCTTTGCTGTTTATTTCAGCAGAAATGTCTTCCGATCAAGTCATCAAAGATCTTCAGCCACAGAACGCCCAATTCTAGCAGATGTTCATCAGTCTGGCAAAGGGGCAAGAGGATCTGAAAGCCCTCATTCTGAAAGAGAAGAAGAAGAAGAAGAAAATTGGTATTCTGAATATGGGCAGAAGGTTTGGAGAAAGGTCAAAGCATCAAACTGATCTGATCTCTTCATCCAAAGACGGGGAGAACCAAGAAGAGGAAAAGGACCCTAGTCCTACAGTCTCTGACAATGATAATGATTTTGATGATGAACAATATCCTCCTGCTAAGGATAGATACAAGCAGCTAGAAGACCGCCTGAGTGCTATGGAAGTTCAGAAGATACCTGATTTGGATTTCGGAGAACTGGGACTGGTATCGGGAGTGGTCATCCCTCAAAAGTTCAAAGCTTTAGTTTTTGCTAAGTATGATGTAGTGTCTTTCCCAAAACTCCATCTCCGCTCTTATGTCAGGAAGATTCAACCCCACACTGCTGATAGAAATTTGTGGGTGCACTTCTTTCAAGATAGTCTATCAGGGACTTAGCTTGAATGGTTCTACCAGTTAGAAGGGGCCAATATCCAAAACTGGGAAGATCTTGTTGCTGCTTTCTACAAGAAGTATCAGTACAATGCCGACCTTGCTCCCACTCGTACTCAACTCTAGAGTATGTCTATGGGTGCAGGTGAAGGTTTCAAAGATTATGCTAAAAAATGGAGAGATTTGGCTGGCAGAGTTCAACCCCCTTTGTCTGATAGGGAGTTAGTTGATATGTTTCTGGGGACGCTGTCTGGTCCATTTTTCAACCACTTAATCGGCAACTTGTCGTCTGGTTTCACCGAGTTTATTTTAATTGGAGAAAGAGTGGAGGCTGGAATTCGAAATGGTAAAATACAGAAGGATGCCTCTTCGAAATCGGTAAAGAAACCTTTTACTGGTAAGAAGGAAGCCAGTGCAGCTTATAGCCCGAGGGGCCAAAGCAGATCTGAACACCGTCCAACGGTAAATGCTGTAGTGATATCAAGACCTGCAGTTGCTCCACAACGCAGTAATCAGTAAAGGGTGGAAAGACCACAGAGGCAGTTCACCCAGCTCAGTATGACTCTGTCTCAAATTTTACCACAATTGTTGAAGACCAATCTGGTAACTCTAAGGGAAGCCCCAAAGAACCCCAACACCACATCTCTCCACTATAACCCGAATGCCCGCTGCGCATATCACTCCAAAAGTCCAGGTCATGATACAAACGACTGTTGGGCCCTGAAAAATAAGGTGCAGGACCTGATCGAAACCAAAGAGATTGAGTTTAACACTCTGGAGAAGCCCAACGTCATAACTTCCCCCATGCCCAAACATGGCTCGGGAATCAATGCTATTGAGGTTGTCTCTGCCATAGAGAATGCTGATGATGAGAACTCGGATGTTGGCAGCTGGATCTACCCAACAACCAACAGTGGATCGAATAACTGGACGGCAAAGGACTTCATACCTGTTTCTTTTATTCCGCAGTAATTGACTTTTGTTTTAAGATTTGTAATAAATAGTTTGAAACTTTACGGATCAGTGCCTTGCCCGAGGCACCTTGGCTTTGCTTGTGAGGGCTTATTATTTGTCATTTCATTTATCATTAATAAATCATTGGACGTTTCTTGCATTACAAATTTTGCGCTCCTTGTTTTTCTTTTCTGTCTCTCACTTTATCAAAACAGTTATTCTCTTACACACACTCACGTATCATACTGCAGATCCATATCCACTCAGGATCCCATTGATAATAGCTCTGTTATTGCCAGTTATGACTTCAAAAATACGATCAACCAAGTCGAGGGCGAAGGCGAGGATGATTGTGAGGTACCTGGAGAACTTGCTAGACTACTACAGCAGGAAGAAAGGGCAATGCATCCTCATGAAGAGCCAGTTGAGTCAGTGAATTTGGGTACAAAAGAAGACATGAAAGAGGTCAAAATAGGTGCGAACCTGGAGCCTAGTGTCAAACAACGGTTAATACAGATGCTACACGATTATGTTGAGATCTTTGCCTGGTCCTATGAAGACATGCCTGGTCTGGATACTGACATTGTGGTACATCGCCTGCTGACTAAAGAAGACTGCTGTTGTACCCCAAAATTTGCCCTCCCATTTCCTCAACATTTTCTCATCACAAAAACCTTGAAGATCAAGATCCAGTTAGGGTTTCCTCTGCTCAAGACTTCTCCTTGCACTGTGGACTCAAATTAGGGTTTGTGTTTGAACAAAGATGTTTTGACCTAAAATGCCTAATATGACTTTCATGCTTCATATTGGACTCCCAAGTTTATCCATACCAAGTTTCAAGTCTTGATTCCAAATTTTGCCCAGTCAATTGGACAGATGACCTAGAAATCAGCTGTATTGGGGAAAAAGTCAACTGTGGCCAATTGACAGTCAAATCTCATGAATATTGACCCACATAAACATTATGAACTCATATGGACCATTTGATCAAGTTTGGATCACAATTCCACAAGAAATTTGATCAGATCATCAAAAGGGCAAAATGGTCATTTTTAGGGTTTTGACTGCACAAGGGTAATTTTTGACTGTTTGACCTAGCCAATGGCATAACTTGTACCAACTCACAAACCAACTTACAAACACTTAGACAAAGTTATAAAACACATTCCACAGATCATAACCAAGCTATTGCACGAGCCTTTTACCTCCAATCCATCCCAAAACTCAGAATCACCTTGAAACTGCTCAAATAGAGCAACCTCTGCAGATTGAGTTCCAACTCTCAATCCTTTCAAGCATTCTTGCCCAAACCAGTTCACATACCTTCCTTACCACCTATGCAAGCTATCCAAAAGCTAAAGCACGGTCTGTAACACCTTCAAGCCACTTCACCATTTTTGTTTTTCTGTTTTGCAGTTGAAGTTCTCCAGCACGATTCAGGGAGTTTCAAGACAAAGTAGAACTTGGAATAGCATCCTCACACTTCAAGGAAGCTATACAAATCATCATCTTGCTCTGAAAACTCCTCCATTGCAAAGCACGATTCCAACTGAACAGGTATCTTCATGAGGTTCTATCTCTCAGTATAGACATTGTTAGCCTTAGGTTTGTGAAGGAAATATGTCACAATCATAGCCCTGAACATGACCATATAGTTAGATTTCATTTATGTTATGTGTGCTGCAAGAATTTTGAGTCTGAACATGGCATAAAAGTTAGGTCAAAAATTGGGGGAGAAGAAATTCTCCCTCATCTTAGAGAGTTAAGTCAAGTTCTTTACATGGTTGAATTCGTCTTCTCATGCTCTACACTTTTCATGTTATGAGTTTTGCTTGAAAGTCCAGGAATCAAGAGATAGAAAACGCGTGCTTGCTTGAATGATGTTGTTCAGAGGTTGAAGATGACTGGTTCTGGGCTGGGCCTGGAATATTTTTCTTATTTGCACCACATAATTACTTTTGAACCCCCTGAGCCCATTTCACTTATTTTTAATGATTTCTGACTTTTTTTCTTTTTTGATTGATTCATTTATTTTTTCTCATGTTATTAAAAATATAAAAATCTTTTTTCTCACCATTTTTTAATTTATTAGGTATTTATGTTATTTTCTTTTGATTAATACATAAATAAATGGATATATTACATTTCATTAAAATATTGAGAAATATGTAAAAATACTTTTATTTTCATTTTTATTTTATTTTACCTTCTGAAAATATTTTACATAAAAAAAATACTTTTTTTTATTAAATATTAAATATTATTATTTTTATATATAATGCATATTTAGAACTTAATATATATATATATATATATATATATATATATATATATATATATATATATATATATATATATATATATATATATATATATATATATATATATATATATATATATATATATATATATATATATATATATATATATATATATATATATATATATATATATATATATATATATATATATATATATATATATATATATATATATATATATATATATATATATATATATATATATATATATATATTTATTAATATATTTAGGTTAGAATACAAAAATACCTATATTTTTCATTTTTATTAATATTTGATATAAAAAATAATTTTTATGATATACTTCATTTTATTTTTATTTTTGTACATAATAAATAAATACTTGTATTAAATTAAATAATAATACATTTTATTTAAATAGAATTAGGGTTTTGCCCTAAAGATAAAAAAACTCCAAAAAATAATACCTTTTATTTTCCTTTTATTTTACATAAATAATCCTTTTTTCATACATACAAAAACCATTTTTGCATCTTGCATATTTATTCTTATTTTATTTAATTTATGCAATTAATCATCTTGTAAAATATTTCAATATTGATGTAATAGTTTTAGGTTTACATTACTTGTCAAAATCCCCATTTGAACATTTGTACCCCCCTTCCCATATTTGGTTTTGTAATAGCTTAGTAAATTTATTTTCGCGCTTTATTGCTTTCTAATTATGCCATGTTAGAATTAGGGTTTGTATGCGAACAAATGACAAAATAGTTATGACCTAATCTCAAGACAAACAAGCATGGAAATGGACACACAAATCACACTTGCACCCCCTAGGATACTCCATTTGTTGCCTTTCAAAATTGGGCCATATTGTATGTTAGGTCTCTTTGGGCAAAACAAACAAACCAAATGATCATAGTCCCTCGACAACATTTTCAAAATACTTCCAAAACAAATGATCAAGTCCCTTAAAGAAAATGCCCAAAGATACTTGGCACCATTGCAATTATGGTCTAAACGATGACCCGTGCCCGTCCCTTTCACATCCTAAACATAAGATTGTCCACCAAATGCAATGGTGGAACAAACTTGTTAAAAGGGTTAAAACATAGCAATAATCTTTTGAGAAATTTAGGAGTAGATAACCTCTTAGTTACTTGAATCAATCTTGCAAACTAAAACACTTGCCTATTTCGAAAACCACACATCACTACACTTTCAAAACAACTTTCAAAAAACAAACCTTTTTCAAAAGACATACACCTTTGTATACATCCCCACATGGATCATTACAAAGGTTGCCACCACATTGGCTTCTTTTCAAAACATTTTCAAACCCACACACACACAAGCACCATTTAAAACAATTGAAAACAAAAGGCAAGTGATCTAAGCAAGTAACTAAGAGCCCATGGATAACCATGGATAGAAAGGGTGCTAATACCTTCCCTTTCTGTAATCTACTCCCCGAACCCAAGAAAACATCTCAAAAGGTTTTTTGCTGTGCTTTTTAACTTTTCCTTAGGATAAAATAAAAAGTCGGTGGCGACTCTTGCTCAACCGAAACATTTGCGAAAACAAACGCAAAACCTCAAGTCAGTTCTCCCACCGTATCACAACTGCCCTCCGGTAAAGCAGAAGGTTCGTCGTATGCACCCTGAGATGTCAAAGAAAATCAAAGCAGAGGTTATGAAATAGTTTGACGCGGGATTCTTAGCTGTCACTTCTTATCCGCAATGGGTTTCCAATGTCGTTCCGGTTTCCAATGACTTCCCACTTCCTCACATTGATGTTCTAGTCAACAACACCGCGCAACACAAGATCTTCTCCTTTATGGATGTTTTTTCTAGCTACAACCAGATCAAGATGGCTCCTGAAGACATGGAGAAGACGACCTTTGTTACGCAGTGGGGCACCTTCTGTTACAAGGTAATGCCTTTCTGGTTGAAAAATGATGGGACAACTTATCAGCGCGCCATGGTCGCTTTGTTCCATGATATGATTCACCACGAGATTGAGGTTTATGTTGATGACATGATCGCCAGGTCCCAGACTGAAGAAGAGCACCTTGATCATCTCCAGAAACTGTTTGACAGGTTGAAGACGTACAAGCTGAGGTTGAATCCAAACAAGTGTACCTTCGGGGTAAGGTCTAGTAAGCTTATGGGTTTTGTTGTTAGTGATAAAGGTATGCAGGTAGACCTTGCAAAGGTAAAAGCCATACAAGAGATGCCGGCTCCCCGCATAGAAAAGGAAGTTAGAGGTTTCTTGGGACGTTTGAATTACACCGCCAGGTTCATTTCACATCTGACTGCTACTTGTGAGCCAATCTTCAAGCTATCGAGGAAGCATCAAGTGGTAAAGTGGAATGATGAATGCCAGACCACTTTTGAAAGAATCAAGGAATACCTTCAAGAACCACCGATTATGATGCCTCCAGTTGAAGGAAGACCTTTGATATTATACTTGACAGTGCTAGATAATTCAATGGGGTGTGTGCTGGGGAAGCATGATGAGTCTGGTTGAAAAGAGCACGCCATTTATTACCTTAGCAAAAAGTTTATCGACTGTGAGACCCGATACTCATTGCTCGAGAAGACTTGCTGCGTTTTGGCATGGGCTTCTCTCCGACTGAGACAGTATATGCTGACCCATACTACCTTGTTGATATCAAAGATGGATCCGATCAAGTATATTTTCGAGAAGCCTGCCTTATCCAGAAGGATAGCAAGATGGCAGATGATCTTAACCGAGTACGACATCCAATACACAACCCAAAAAGCAATCAAGGGGAGTGTATTGGCGGATCATTTGGCACATCAGGCCGTGGATGACTACCAGTCCATGAATTTCGAGTTCCCGGATGAGAACATCATGTTGGTAACTGACTGCGAAGAACCTGGACCGGATGAAGGACCCGAGGAGGGATCCTGATGGTCTATGTATTTTGATGGAGCCTCGAACGCATTGGGTAACGGTATTGGCGCTGTAATTATATCTCCCGAGGGTTGTCATACTCCGTTTACTGCCCGATTATGTTTTAACTGCACCAACAATATGGCGGAGTATGAAGCGTGTATCATGGGGCTCCGAGCTGCAATCGACCTAAGGATTAAGTTTTTGAGTGTATTCGGAGATTCTGCTCTGGTGATAAGTCAGGTCAAAGGCGAGTGGGATACGAAGCACCCGAATCTTATTCCTTACAAATAATATGTATTGACATTGCTCCCACACTTTGAGGAGATAACCTTTGAACATTTCCCACGAGAAGAGAACCAGTTGGCGGACGCGCTAGCCACCATGTCTTCTATGTTCAAAGTTAAGTGGGACAATGAAGCTCCCCAGATTACCATCGAGAGGTTGGGTGAACCTGCACATTACTGTGACATTGAGATTGAAGAGGTGGCAGATAAACCATGGTTCCATGAGGTAAAGAGGTATCTTGAGGCTCTAGAATACCCGAGGGAGCATCTTTTAATGATACCATTGCATGCATCCTGTATAAAGGACTAACCCATTTCAAAGACAAAAAAGTTTCATCTTTGCTCTGTTTTGTAGGACATCATGATGCCCGTACGTAGGAATACCATCCGGCTCAACTTTGTTCAACCACCAGTTTTACTCAAGGAGTTGGTTGGAAGGATTCCAAACACTTCCTCCTTCATCAACAGACATGGTTCTCTCCTTGGCTTGATCACTGCAAAATGGGACCAACAACTGATAAGTGTTCTGACCCAGTTTTATGACCCTCTGTATCATTGTTTCACCTTTCAAGACTTCCAGCTGGTTCCTACCCTGGAAGAATTTTCTTATTTGCTTGGGATCCCTGTCTTGGAACAAATTCCATTCACTGGTTTGGAAAAGACTCCTAGGCCTGAAGAGATTGCTGCAATTCTCCCCTTGACCAAAGAAGAGGTATTGTCTAATTGGGAAACTAGAAATGGGGTCAAGGGCTTTTTGGTCAAATTTCTGGTTGGCAAGGCTAATGATTTCTGGAATTACTTGGACTTTAAGGCGTACGAAGATATTCTGGCTCTTTTGATCTATGGTCTGGTATTGTTTCCCAACCCTGACACCTTTATCAGTATCCATGTCCTAAGGATCTTCATGTCTCGGAATCCGGTACCCACTCTTTTGGGTGATATTCTACAACAACTCTATGCTCGTACTGCTCGAAAACGGGGAACTCCGTGGTGTTGTGCTCCTTTGCTAGTAAGGTGGTTTATTTCGCACCTTCCTAAGTTCGTGCTGAAGAATGAAGAAGGAAAAGTTTGGGCTCGGAGGTTAATGTCTCTCACTGATAATGACATCACCTGGACTCTCAGAGGTTTGGATGAGGTAGCTGTTGTTGACCGTTGCGGAGAATACCCTAATGTTCCGTTGATTGGTATCCAAGGAGGAATCTCTTACAATCCATGCTTAGCTCTCCGTCAGTTTGGAAGAGCCAGAGGAAATGGGCCTCATGAAATGCTGGTTCCTCACTTCCATTTTGAGTTTCAGACAGACAGTGACAAACTACGCCATGGATTCATTAGAGCTTGGGACAGAATTCACAAAGCTGACCCACATGAGTTAGGACCAAAGACCTCTCTACCAATGGAGCCCTATTGCAAATGGGTCCGCCTCCGTGCTCAGAGATTAGGTATGCCATACGAAGCTGTTAGACCTCTCATTCTGGAATCTCCTGATGAAGATGGGGTTCCTCCAACTGTCCTCCCTCCTCAGATACCTACTGATTTTGACACCATGAAGAGATCTTGGGCGCAGCTAAAGGAAGAACGGGATTTCTATCGGGAGAAGTTCAACGAGCAGGAACGGAAGATCCAGAGGCTGACTAAGCAATTGGAGGAAGAGAGGGTCCTGAACAACTACATCAACACTGAGAAAAGGAGGCCATGGGAGCATTGATGGGCTTTGGATATTTCCTTTTATAGCTTTTATTTCCTTTCCAGTATTTTTTCATTCCTGTAATGCCTAAGGGCAAATTGTTGAACAATTGAAAATTTTAATCTAATGAAGTGTGTTTCCCTTTTTGTCTACAAAGTGAATCTTGTTTGTCTTTGAAAACATAAAACATACGCATTCCATTGCACCATATGCATAGCAGGTACCCTATTTCACAGGTTGCTTAATCTCCTTCGCTGTTTATTTTGAACAGTCATCATGAATCCAGACTCATCCAGTGAGCAAGCAATCAAGGCCCTTCAGGCCCAAAGTGCACAGTTTCAAGAGATGGTCCTAAGCCTGGCTCAAGGTCAGCAAGAGTTGAAGACTCTACTCCTGAAGAAGAAGAAGAAAAAGAGGACTGCATTGTTCAACACTGGACGCAGATTTAGGAACACACTCCATAATGAAGCTAAACCAACTACTTCTTCTGCTGAGAAAAACAGTCCCCAAGGGGGAGGAGCTCCTAGTCCCGCAGTCTCTGACAACGAGACGGACTATAATGACGAACAATACCCACCTGCTGCTGACAGATACAAGCAATTGGAGGACCGCTTGAGCGCCATGGAAATTCAGAATGTGCCGAGACTGGATTTCGAAGATATGGGGTTATCTTCTGGGGTAGTAATTCCACACAAGTTTAAGGCGCCTGCCTTCGCCAAATATGATGGGGTCTCCTGCCCAAAGCTGCATCTGAGGTCGTACGTAAGGAAGATCCAACCTTACACGGCGGATAAGAACCTTTGGATTCACTTCTTCTAAGATAGCCTCTCGGGATCACAGCTTGAATGGTTCTACCAATTAGATGGAACTAGCATCCGACACTGGGAAGATTTGGAAACCGCATTCTACAGACAATACCAATACAATTCTGATCTCGCTCCTACGCGTACCCAACTTCAGGGTATGTCTCTAGGAACGGGTGAAGGGTTCAAAGAATACGCACAAAAATGGAGAGATTTGGCTGGCAGGGTGCAGCCTCCATTAACTGATCGTGAGCTGGTTGATATGTTCCTAGGGACTTTGTCTGGTCCATTTTTCAATCATTTGGTTGGTAACTCCTCCGCTGGGTTTACGGATTTGATTCTGACGGGAGAAAGAATTGAAGCTGGCATCAGGTCAGGAAAGATACAAAAGGCTGCCTCCACAAGTACTGAGAAGAGGCCGTTTAAGAAAGAAGCAAGTGCCGTCTATGGTCCTAGAAGACAAGTCAAGCCCGAAAGTCGCCAAGCCGTCAATGCTTTGGTCATTTCAAAACCTGTTGTTGCTCCTCAGTAGTACAATCAACAAAGAAGTGAAAGGCCCAAGAGGCAGTATACTCGGCTGAGTATGACCCTATCTCAAATTTTACCCCAACTATTATCAACCAACTTGGTGACCCTCAAAGAAGCTCCTAAGGTCGTCAACACTGCGTCTCCTAAATATAACCCAAATTCCCAGTGTGCTTATCATTCTGATAGTCCCGGGCACACTACTGATGATTGCTGGGCCTTGAGAAACAAAGTGCAAGATCTTATCGAGGCAAAGGAAATTCAGTTTGAAGCGCCTGAGAGACCAAATGTTGTGACTGCTCCTATGCCCCAGCATAGAGTAAATGCCATTGAGGAAGAGTTGTACGCTGTTTCGGTGAATGAAGTTGTTACCCCTCTTTTGACTGTTAAGAGGAACTTACTACTAGCCGGTTTATTTCTGGGTTGTAGCAAAGGCTGCCTCCTGTGTGCTGTTATCCCTACCGGTTGTCCACTGCTGAAATCAGGCATCCAAGGCCTGATGGATAGCAAGGAGATTCTGTTCAAGAAAACTGTTGTTCCGTCTGTTTCCATTGAAGAAATATCTGTTGTCACAATTTACAATCCTGCCAAAGCTCCTGTGAAGAAACCAGTCCAAATTATGTTTGTTGTACCCATCACTATTACTGTCCCGGGGCCTCTCCCATATGAGTCTGATAAAGCTGTTCCATGGCATTATGGAGCCGACGTCTATGTGCTTGGGGTGAAGCAGGAGTTCAACACCAATACCAGTATCAGTAACATCACTGGTCCCGCCAAGATTACCCGCAGTGGCAGGCTCTTCTCGCCTGACATTGCACCGCCACTTATCCGAAAACCTCTCACCATCACACCCGCAAGTGTGCATGTTCCAATTCAAGTTCCTGTGTCTACTACTGCCGCCGAGTCTTCTGATACTCGGGGCAAATAAGTTGCTACCGATTCGCCTGCCAGGACGGAGGCACCAAAGAAGACTGCTGTGGAGGCCTCCCAACAAGAAATGGAGGAAATTCTTAAAATTATCAAAAAGAGTGACTTTAATGTTGTTGAACAGTTGGGGCATACTCCCTCCAAAATTTCTATGTTATCATTGCTGCTATGCTCAGAGGCCCATGCAAAAGCCCTGATTTCATTTCTGAAAACGGCCCATGTGCCGCAAGAGACCTCCGCGGATCAATTCACCGACTGTGTGGCTAATTTGACGGCTGACAATGGCTTGGGGTTCTCAGATGCTGACCTTACCGCCAAAGGAAAAAATCACAATGATGCCCTGCATGTTTCCATAGAATTCAGGGGCACTACTCTCGCACACGTGTTAGTGGATACCGGCTCTTCCCTGAATGTTTTACCCAAGAAGGCATTGGACCGCTTGGATTGTGAGGGTCTGGATTTGAAACCTAGTAACATCATTGTTAGAGCCTTCGACGGTTCTAAGAGGATGGTGCACGGTGAGGTAAACATTCCTGTTCGTGTGGGTTCCCAAGTTTTCGACTCAATGTTCTATGTAATGGATATTCGTCCGTCTTACTCCTGCTTGTTGGGTCGACCCTGGATTCACAAAGCTGGGGCAGTAACCTCCACTTTACACCAAAAGCTCAAATACCCTGTCAAAGGGAAGATTGTTACTGTGCAGGGTGAGGAGGAATACATGGTTAGTCACTTGAATTCATTCCGGTATATCGAGATGGACGGGGAGTTTATTGAAACCCCCTTTCAGCATTTTGAGGAAGTACCTCCAGTGTTGGCATCAGCTGAGGCAGTGGTTGAAGAAGATTTTCCGTTGAAGATGGCATCCTTGAAGGATGCCCGGGCTGTAATCGAGAAAGGCAATTGTGCAAATTGGGGTCAGCTTCCTGACTTCACTCAAAAGAATGACAAGTTTGGGCTGGGCTTTACTGCAGAGGCTCAGAGGGCTGTGCGCAAGGACAAGATCAGAAAGGCTCCGGTGTTCATCTCCAATCCAAGGGTGAATGCTATCAAGGAGGACGTAGAGGAAGCAGAGTTTGACAGTTGGATCTACCTGACTACTAGCAACGGACCAAGCAACTGGAGGGCAAAGGATTTTACACCTATCACATTTGTCACGCAGTAATTAATTTCTTTTGATTTCCAATTTGTAACAAATAATATGTTAAAACTTTGTTGGCTCGATGTCCTACCCGGGGCATCGTAGCTCCATTTGTGAGGGCTTTTTGTATGACATTTCCATATATCATCAATCAAAACACTAGACGTTTGTTGCATTTCAAATCTTGTGCTCTTTTTCTTTCTGTGTCATATATATTGCAAAACAGCTATATTTACACACACTCACTTATACAGGTTTCAATCCACTCTGGATCTCACTGGTAACAGCTCTGCTACCGCCAGTTATGACTTCGAGAATCCGATCAACTTGGCCGAAGACGAAGGTGAAGATGATTGCGAAGTGCCTAGTGAACTCGCAAGACTGCTACTCCAGGAAGAGAGGGCTATTCAACCACATGAAGAGCCGGTAGAGACGATTAATCTGGGTACTAAGACAGATAGGAAAGAGGTCAATATTGGGGCTAATCTAGAGCTCAGCGTGAAGCAACGATTGATCCAGATGCTACGGGATTACATGGAGATATTTGCTTGGTCCTATGAAGATATGCCTGGTTTGGATGCCGACATTGTAGTTCACCACCTGCCAACCAAGGAAGATTGCCCTCCGGTAAAGCAAAAGGTCCGCCGTATGCGTCCAGAGATGTCTGAAAAGATCAAGGCTGAGGTTATGAAGCAATTCGACGTCGGGTTTCTAGCAGTAACTTCTTACCCTCAGTGGGTTGCCAATGTGGTGCCAGTGCCGAAGAAGGACGGTAAAGTCAGAATGTGTGTCGACTACAGAGATTTGAACAGGGCAAGCCCCAAGGATGACTTCCCCTTACCTCACATCGACGTTCTTGTTGACAATACCACTCAACACAAGGTTTTCTCCTTCATGGATGGTTTTTCAGGGTATAATCAGATCAAGATGGCTCCAGAGGATATGGAGAAGACTACCTTTGTGACTCAGTGGGGCACCTTCTGTTACAAGGTCATGCCATTCGGATTAAAAAATGCTGGGGCAACCTATCAACGTGCCATGGTTGCTTTATTTCATGATATGATCCATCATGAGATTGAGGTATACGTTGATGACATGATTGCAAGGTCTCAAACTGAAGAGGAGCACCTTGACCATCTGAGGAAGTTGTTTGACCGACTCAAGTTATACAAGCTGAGGTTGAATCCCAACAAATGCACCTTTGGGGTAAGATCCGGAAAATTGCTAGGTTTCATTGTAAGTGACAAAGGTATTCAGGTGGACCCTGCCAAGGTAAAAGCCATACAAGAGATGCCGACTCCAAAGACAGAGAAAGAAGTCAGAGGCTTCCTGGGACGACTGAATTACATTTCCCGATTCATCTCACATCTGACTGCTACTTGTGAGCCAATCTTCAAATTACTGAAGAAAGATCAAGTAGTACGCTGGAACGATGAATGTCAGGCTGCCTTTGAAAAGATAAAGGAATATCTCCAAGAGCCACCCATTCTTATGCCACCAGTGGAAGGAAGACCTCTGATACTATACTTGACAGTGCTTGATAATTCAATGGGGTGTGTGCTGGGGCAGCATGACGAGTCTGGCCGAAAAGAGCACGCTATTTATTACTTGAGCAAAAAGTTTACCGACTGTGAGTCTCGTTACTCACTGCTTGAGAAAACTTGTTGCGCTCTAGTATGGGCTGCTCGCCGGCTGAGACAGTATATGCTGACTCATACTACTCTATTGATTTCAAAGATGGATCCCATCAAGTACATATTTGAAAAGCCTGCTCTGTCTGGAAGAATAGCGAGATGGAAAATGATCTTAACGGAATATGACATCCAGTATACAACTCAGAAAGCAATTAAAGGAAGTGTACTGGCAGATCATTTGGCACACCAACCTGTGGATGATTACCAGTCATTGAACTTTGACTTTCCGGACGAAGACATCATGGTGGTAACTGACTGTGAAGTACCTGGACCGGATGAAGGACCCGAGGAAGGATCCCGATGGTCTATGCATTTTGATGGAGCCTCTAATGCTTTGGGAAACGGCGTCGGCGCTGTAATCATATCTCCCAAAGGAACTCATACTCCACTCACCGCCCGATTATGTTTCAACTGCACCAACAACATGGCAGAATATGAGGCATGTATCATGGCTCTACAAGCCGCAATCGACTTAAGGATCAAATTTCTGAGTGTCTTCGGAGATTCCGCTCTCGTGATCAATCAGATCAAAGGCGAGTGGGATACGAAACACCCAAATCTTATTCCTTACAAGGAGTATGTGTCAACCTTGCTTCCCCACTTTGAAGAAATAACTTTTGAGCACTTCCCAAGAGAGGAGAATCAGCTAGCGGACGCACTAGCTACGATGTCTTCAATGTTCAAAGTTAAATGGGACAATGAGGCTCCCCGAATCATTATCTGGAAGTTGGATGAACCAGCATACTGCTGCGATCTCGAGGCCAAGAAGGTGACTGAAAAACCCTGGTATCATGAGGTGAAGAGGTACTTGGAAGCTCAGGAATACCCTGAAGGCGCATCTGTCAATGACAAGAAGTTCATGAGGAGGTTTGCGGCAAAATTCTTCCTCAGCAACGGCATTCTCTACAAACGGAATCATGATTCAACTCTACTACGTTGTGTGGATAAGGCTGAAGCAGAGAAGATCATGATAGAACTGCATGAAGGTACATTCGGAACACATTCCAGTGGACACACCATGGCTAAGAAAATCCTTCGGGCAGGAAATTTCTGGTCCACAATGGAAGCTGATTGTTACCAACACTCTCGAACTTGTCATAAATGCAAGATCTATGCTGACAAGGTGCATATCCCTCCGGTTCCTTTGAACGTCCTGACGACACCTTGGCCTTTTGCAATGTGGGGCATCGATATGATCGGTGAGATCCGACCGACGGCATCCAATGGGCATCGTTTCATCTTAGTGGCGATCGATTACTTCACGAAGTGGGTTGAGGCAGCTTCCTACGCAACGGTAACCAAGAGTGTTGTGGCACGTTTCATCCGGCATAATCTGATCTGTCGGTACGGCGTCCCGGAAAGAATCATTACGGACAATGGTACCAATCTCAATAATACGATGATCACTGAACTCTGTGAACAATTCAAGATACAGCACCACAATTCTTCTCCCTACCGACCGAAGATGAATGGGGCTGTAGAGGCAGCTAATAAAAATATCAAGAAAATTGTGCAGAAGATGACAGTGACCTATAAAGATTGGCACGAGATGTTGCCATTCGCTCTTCATGGGTACCGTACCTCAGCAAGGACGTCAACAGGGGCAACTCCTTTCTCCTTGGTCTATGGCATGAAGGCAGTCTTGCCAATTGAAGTCCAGATACCCTCTCTCCGGATAATGAAGGATGCAGACTTGAGTGAAGATGACTGGATCCAGACTCGACTTGATCAATTAAATCTGATTGACGAAAAGAGACTCACCGCTATCTGTCATGGTCAGACGTATCAAAAACGGATGATCAGGGCATTTAACAAGAAAGTCAGACCACAAGAGTATCAAGTTGGGGACCTGGTAATCAAACGCATCATCCTTCCTCAAAGTGATCCCCGGGGCAAATGGACCCCTACTTACGAAGGGCCATTTGTGGTTAAACATGTGTTCTCAGGAGGAGCCATGATCCTAACCACCATGGATGGTGACGAGCTTCCTCACCCCGCCAATGCAGACATAGTGAAAAGATACTACGCATGAATAAAATACCCGCTAGGTTGACATACCTAGGCAAAAATAAGGGCTTCCCGGCGAACCAAAAGGGTTCGGGCAAAAATAAGGGATGAAATGAAAAAAATTGTACACCCGGCAAGTCGAAAACCTGAAAAGGCGGCTTGGGCAAAAATGGGTATCCCGGTGGACTGAAAACCCGAAAGGGCGGTCCAGGCAAAAGTTAGGGATAAAGCGTAACACTATGTCTCATTGGATCACTTCGCATCCGGAATTCGGCATTAACCGTTTGGCTCAGATCTCGGCATCGATCAATCAGCTTCATCTTCAATCAAGCAGCAAAGTGATGAGAGGCTTGAAGACATAAAGGCGATAGCAGAGTTGGAACCCAGTGGGATTGTTCACATAGCTGTTTTGTTTCCTTTTCAAAATTGTAAATTCTACGTTATTTGGCGGCGTCCTCTTACTAGGATGTCAGCCTCTTGTACAAAAACGCCTATTCACAGGCAAAGTTCAAATTAATACAAATTCAATTGTCCATACAGATTGCCATTGTTTTTCTTTTTTGTTTTGTTTTGCGAAAAACGTCCAATGTTCATTTTTGATATATGCATTTGACATTAAATTGCTGATTCATAAATATTTTGCATATAAAACGAAAGATTAATTACAGGTGACATCAGAAACAGGGGCAAATGCAAAGTTGTCTGATGCAGTCTGGTTGCTTTGTCCGCCAAGGTACCAAAGTAGATTCGACTGAAGAATGTGACCAAGTCATCTCAACACCCCGCAGAGTAAGACAAGATTCAGCAATACTTTCCCCAAGCGGAGTTGATTCCCTGTCAATCCTGAAAAGGCACAACATTCCCCGACAGGTCTTAAAGCTCATCCCCGTTAGATTCCGGAAGCTTGTTCCCTGCAGAGTACGGACGTCTCTCCCGAGCTTTATTCAGAGTTATTCCTCACAAAGGGCTTATAACTGGGTTATCCTCAGCTAATTGCCACGGAAGATCGCTCTCGGCAAAGTTCTTTTTATCCCCGGCGGAATCCATCATTAAAGTCCTCAGCATGCCTCTCATCAAAACTTCGGCAAAGTATCTCTTCCACAGAGCAATTCCCCGGCCGGTCGTCAAGGATTTATTTTCCTAAGACGAAATTAAATTCATAAACATTTCACATTTTCATACATCTTACTTACATACATGATAAAGTGCATACAACACAATCTCATGTTGAACATCATGACATCATGCATATCATACATCATGACGTTGCATACAACTTATGTTTTTGCCTTTTCAGGGAAAAAAAGACAATCCCAAAGACAACTACCTTCAACTGTCACGATTCCAGATTCGATACTTGTACCTAGCCAGGGCACATCTGAGAGTGATCAGTTTCCAGACTCGACTCATGTATCTAGCCAGGGCACGTCTGAAGAGTTCGAAGATTCGATTCCTGTATCCAGCCAGGGCACATCTCTCAACTACAACATTTCTAGAATCGACTCCTGTATCTAGCCAGGGCACGTCTGAAGAGTTCGAAGATTCGATTCCTGTATCCAGCCAGGGCATATCTATTGACGATTATTTCCAGATTCGATTCCTGTATCCAGCCAGGGCATATCTGCATGAGGAGATTGAAGATCAAACACCTGTAACAAGCCAGGAAAACATCCGTCTTTCTCAAATACACAAGTTTTCGCTAAGGAATCTCTTATGCGATCAATACTTCCAAATGGCATCTATAAGCCCATTCCCGACAAAGTTCCGTCGCATCTCCAGATGGCATCTATAAGCCCATCTCCCTATCCACCATCTCTCCAAATGGCATCTATAAGCCCATTCCCGACATCGCATTGCTGATACTTCAACATGCGAGTGCAAATTTCCGGGAACTCTAGTGTCCAATCTCCTTTTACCCTCGAGTCACGAAAGGCAAACTTGCCAATCTAACTCTTCAGGTTCAAGAAGATTGAACAGGGGCAACTGTTGTACCCCAAAATTTGCCCTCCCATTTCCTCAACATTTTCTCATCACAAAAACCTTGAAGATCAAGATCCAGTTAGGGTTTCCTCTGCTCAAGACTTCTCCTTGCACTGTGGACTCAAATTAGGGTTTGTGTTTGAACAAAGATGTTTTGACCTAAAATGCCTAAGATGACTTTCATGCTTCATATTGGACTCCCAAGTTTATCCATACCAAGTTTCAAATCTTGATTCCAAATTTTGCCCAGTCAATTGGACAGATGACCTAGAAATCAGTTGTATTGGGGAAAAAGTCAACTGTGGCCAATTGACAGTCAAATCTCATGAATATTGACCCACATCAACATTATGAACTCATATGGACCATTTGATCAAGTTTGGATCATAATTCCACAAGAAATTTGATCAGATCATCAAAAGGGCAAAATGGTCATTTTTAGGGTTTTGACTGCACAAGGGTAATTTTTGACTGTTTGACCTAGCCAATGGCATAACTTGTACCAACTCACAAACCAGCTTACAAACACTTAGACAAAGTTATCAAACACATTCCACAGATCATAACCAAGCTATTGCACGAGCCTTTTACCTCCAATCCATCCCAAAACTCAAAATCACCTTGAAACTGCTCAAACAGAGCAACCTCTGCAGATTGAGTTCCAACTCTCAATCCTTTCAAGCATTCTTTCCCAAACCAGTTCACATACCTTCCTTACCACCTATGCAAGCTATCCAAAAGCTAAAGCACGATCTGTAACACCTTCAAGCCACTTCACCATTTTTGTTTTTCTGTTTTGCAGTTGAAGTTCTCCAGCATGATTCAAGGAGTTTCAAGACAAAGTAGAACTTGGAATAGCATCCTCACACTTCAAGGAAGCTATACAAATCATCATCTTGCTCTGAAAACTCCTCCATTGCAAAGCACGATTCCAACTGAACAGGTATCTTCATGAGGTTCTATCTCTCAGTATAGACATTGTTAGCCTTAGGTTTGTGAAGGAAATATGTCACAATCATAGCCCTGAACATGACCATATAGTTAGATTTCATTTATGTTATGTGTGCTGCAAGAATTTTGAGTCTGAACATGGCATAAAAGTTAGGTCAGAAATTGGGGGAGAAGAAATTCTCCCTCATCTTAGAGAGTTAAGTCAAGTTCTTTACATGGTTGAATTCGTCTTCTCATGCTCTACACTTTTCATGTTATGAGTTTTGCTTGAAAGTCCAGGAATCAAGAGATAGAAAACGCGTGCTTGCTTGAATGATGTTGTTCAGAGGTTGAAGATGACTGGTTCTGGGCTGGGCCTGGAATATTTTTCTTATTTGCACCACATAATTACTTTTGAACCCCCTGAGCCCATTTCACTTATTTTTAATGATTTCTGACTTTTTTTCTTTTTTGATTGATTCATTTATTTTTTCTCATGTTATTAAAAATATAAAAATCTTTTTTCTCACCATTTTTTAATTTATTAGGTATTTATGTTATTTTCTTTTGATTAATACATAAATAAATGGATATATTACATTTCATTAAAATATTGAGAAATATGTAAAAATACTTTTATTTTCATTTTTATTTTATTTTACCTTCTGAAAATATTTTACATAAAAAAAATACTTTTTTTATTAAATATTAAATATTATTATTTTTATATATAATGCATATTTAGAACTTAATACATATATATATATATATATATATATATATATATATATATATATATATATATATATATATATATATATATATATATATATATATATATATATATATATATATATATATATATATATATATATATATATATATATATATATATATATATATATATATATATATATATATATATATATATATATATATATATATATATATATATATATATATATATATATATTTATTTATTAATATATTTAGGTTAGAATACAAAAATACCTATATTTTTCATTTTTATTAATATTTGATATAAAAAATACTTTTTATGATATACTTCATTTTATTTTTATTTTTGTACATAATAAATAAATACTTGTATTAAATTAAATAATAATACATTTTATTTAAATAGAATTAGGGTTTTGCCCTAAAGATAAAAAAACTCCAAAAAATAATACCTTTTATTTTCCTTTTATTTTACATAAATAATCCTTTTTTCATACATACAAAAACCATTTTTGCATCTTGCATATTTATTCTTATTTTATTTAATTTATGCAATTAATCATCTTGTAAAATATTTCAATATTGATGTAATAGTTTTAGGTTTACATTACTTGTCAAAATCCCCATTTGAACATTTGTACCCCCCTTCCCATATTTGGTTTTGTAATAGCTTAGTAAATTTATTTTCGCGCTTTATTGCTTTCTAATTATGCCATGTTAGAATTAGGGTTTGTATGCGAACAAATGACAAAATAGTTATGACCTAATCTCAAGACAAACAAGCATGGAAATGGACACACAAATCACACTTGCACCCCCTAGGATACTCCATTTGTTGCCTTTCAAAATTGGGCCATATTGTATGTTAGGTCTCTTTGGGCAAAACAAACAAACCAAATGATCATAGTCCCTCGACAACATTTTCAAAATACTTCCAAAACAAATGATCAAGTCCCTTAAAGAAAATGCCCAAAGATACTTGGCACCATTGCAATTATGGTCTAAACGATGACCCGTGCCCGTCCCTTTCACATCCTAAACATAAGATTGTCCACCAAATGCAATGGTGGAACAAACTTGTTAAAAGGGTTAAAACATAGCAATAATCTTTTGAGAAATTTAGGAGTAGATAACCTCTTAGTTACTTGAATCAATCTTGCAAACTAAAACACTTGCCTATTTCAAAAACCACACATCACTGCACTTTCAAAACAACTTTCAAAAAACAAACCTTTTTCAAAAGACATACACCTTTGTATACATCCCCACATGGATCATTACAAAGGTTGCCACCACATTGGCTTCTTTTCAAAACATTTTCAAACCCCCACACACACAAGCACCATTTAAAACAATTGAAAACAAAAGGCAAGTGATCTAAGCAAGTAACTAAGAGCCCATGGATAACCATGGATAGAAAGGGTGCTAATACCTTCCCTTTCTATAATCTACTCCCCGAACCCAAGAAAACATCTCAAAAGGTTTTTTGCTGTGCTTTTTAACCTTTCCTTAGGATAAAATAAAAAGTCGGTGGCGACTCTTGCTCAACCGAAACATTTGCGAAAACAAACGCAAAACCTCAAGTCAGTTCTCCCACCGTATCACAACTGCCCTCTGGTAAAGCAGAAGGTTCGTCGTATGCACCCTGAGATGTCAGAGAAAATCAAAGCAGAGGTTATGAAATAGTTTGACGCGGGATTCTTAGCTGTCACTTCTTATTCGCAATGGGTTTCCAATGTCGTTCCGGTTTCCAATGACTTCCCACTTCCTCACATTGATGTTCTAGTCAACAACACCGCGCAACACAAGATCTTCTCCTTTATGGATGTTTTTTCTAGCTACAACCAGATCAAGATGGCTCCTGAAGACATGGAGAAGACAACCTTTGTTACGCAGTGGGGCACCTTCTGTTACAAGGTAATGCCTTTCTGGTTGAAAAATGATGGGACAACTTATCAGCGCGCCATGGTCGCTTTGTTCCATGATATGATTCACCACGAGATTGAGGTTTATGTTGATGACATGATCGCCAGGTCCCAGACTGAAGAAGAGCACCTTGATCATCTCCAGAAACTGTTTGACAGGTTGAAGACGTATAAGCTGAGGTTGAATCCAAACAAGTGTACCTTCAGGGTAAGGTCTAGTAAGCTTATGGGTTTTGTTGTTAGTGATAAAGGTATGCAGGTAGACCTTGCAAAGGTAAAAGCCATACAAGAGATGCCGGCTCCCCGCATAGAAAAGGAAGTTAGAGGTTTCTTGGGACGTTTGAATTACACCGCCAGGTTCATTTCACATATGACTGCTACTTGTGATCCAATCTTCAAGCTATCGAGGAAGCATCAAGTGGTAAAGTGGAATGATGAATGCCAGACCACTTTTGAAAGAATCAAGGAATACCTTCAAGAACCACCGATTATGATGCCTCCAGTTGAAGGAAGACCTTTGATATTATACTTGACAGTGCTAGACAATTCAATGGGGTGTGTGCTGGGGAAGCATGATGAGTCTGGTTGAAAAGAGCACGCCATTTATTACCTTAGCAAAACGTTTATCGACTGTGAGACCCGATACTCATTGCTCGAGAAGACTTGCTGCGTTTTGGCATGGGCTGCTCTCCGACTGAGACAGTATATGCTGACCCACACTACCTTGTTGATATCAAAGATGGATCCGATCAAGTATATTTTCGAGAAGCCTGCCTTATCCAGAAGGATAGCAAGATGGCAGATGATCTTAACTGAGTACGACATCCAATACACAACCCAAAAAGCAATCAAGGGGAGTGTATTGGCGGATCATTTGGCACATCAGGCCGTGGATGACTACTAGTCCATGAATTTCGAGTTCCCGGATGAGAACATCATGTTGGTAACTGACTGCGAAGAACCTGGACCGGATGAAGGACCCGAGGAGGGATCCTGATGGTCTATGTATTTTGATGGAGCCTCGAACGCATTGGGTAACGGTATTGGCGCTGTAATTATATCTCCCGAGGGTTGTCATACTCCGTTTACTGCCCGATTATGTTTTAACTGCACCAACAATATGGCGGAGTATGAAGCGTGTATCATGGGGCTCCGAGCTGCAATCGACCTAAGGATTAAGTTTTTGAGTGTATTCGGAGATTCTGCTCTGGTGATAAGTCAGGTCAAAGGCGAGTGGGATACGAAGCACCCGAATCTTATTCCTTACAAATAATATGTATTGACATTGCTCCCACACTTTGAGGAGATAACCTTTGAACATTTCCCACGAGAAGAGAACCAGTTGGCGGACGCGCTAGCCACCATGTCTTCTATGTTCAAAGTTAAGTGGGACAATGAAGCTCCCCAGATTACCATCGAGAGGTTGGGTGAACCTGCACATTACTGTGACATTGAGATTGAAGAGGTGGCAGATAAACCACGGTTCCATGAGGTAAAGAGGTATCTTGAGGCTCTAGAATACCCGAGGGAGCATCTTTTAATGATAAGAAGTTTCTGAGGAGGTTCGCTGTGAAGTTCTTCATCAGTAATGGAATCCTCTATAAGCACAACCATGATTCAACCTTACTGCGGTGTGTGGACAAGAGCGAAGCAGAAAGGATCATGGCAGAGTTACATGAAGGTACCTTCGGAACTCATTCCAGTGGACACACCATGGTGAAGAAAATCCAACGAGAAGGGTATTACTGGTCTACCATGGAAGCCGATTGTTATCAGCACTCTCGAACCTGTCATAAGTGTCAAGTCTATGTTGATAAGGTGCATGTGCAAAAGATCCCCTGAATGTTTTGACAGCTCCCTGGCCCTTTGCAATGTGGGGCATCGACATGATCGGCGAGATCAGACCTACTGCGTCTAACGGGCATCGTTTCATTTTGGTAGCAATTGACTATTTCACCAAGTGGGTTGAGGCAGCTTCCTTTGCTACAATAACCAAGAACTCCGTGGCGCGGTTTATTCAACACAATCTGATTTGTCGATATGGTGTCCTAGAGAGGATTATTACTGACAATGGTACTATGATGCTTGTTTTTTGGAGATTGGTTTTGTTTGACAGGTTTGATGAGTTTTGATTTTGTTGACAGTTTGAAGGTTTTGGAGGTTGATATTTGAGGATGGCTCAGATTTGAGACCCGGTTTTGAAATATTTGACAGTTTTTTGTGTTATTTGGCTTTGAAGTGTTTAACAGGTTTTGTGACTTTTTGAGACTTGTTTCAAGTTTTTGAGTTTGATAATGTTTTCTATCTCTTGCTTGAGAGTTTTGTCTACTGTTATATTGGTGTTGCTTCTGTTGAATTCCTATTAAAAAAAGGTGGGAAAACAAAGAAATTGAATATTTTACTATATTGTTCTTTTGGCTTTTTTATGGCAGTTTTGTTTTCTAGCAGCTTCTATGTAACTTGTGACAGTCAAGGCAGCAGGGCTGTGTATCCCAATAACCTAGGTGACTTCTTTCCTCTCTTCTCTCTCAATGACACTAAGAAAGTCAATTGCTCTTTTGCCTTTTTTTCCAATTCTGAAAAGTTTGCAATAAAAAATGGGAAATGATGAATTAGGCTCCTTGAACAAGTTTCTTGCTTGTTTGACTTAGCTTATTATATTGCTATACTTTTGTTTTGCTGCCTGCTCTAGCTTATGCTGTTTGTTGTTTTTGACAAAACTATTTGTTTGGCTTCTGAGGCCGCTGTTGGTGATGCTGTTTGGGCAATTTTGTTTGGCTCAATTTGCGCCTTCTGCTTGGACAGTTTTGCTTGCCTCTTGTTTGGACAGTTTTGCTGCATTTGTTCTTGTTTGGATAGCTTTGTAGCATTTCTTCTTTTTGTGAACCAAGAAGAATAATCTTCTTGTGATTTGCAAATAGAGAAAATAAATTGTGATGAATTAAAATGGCCTTCTGATTCCAATTTGCAAACTTTAATGATGAATAACACTTTTTCTTTTGAAAATTCTTGCTCATGCCCAAATAATTTTTGTGCTAATCACATTTCCTTTCTTTCATTTTCATGTGAGCACAATGGAGAGGATAAAGCATGGAAGGCAAGAACCCTATGGCAAGCAAGGAAGCAAAGGAACTTCAGTCAAACTTAGGCATAGATCCATTTAGATTTTCTTTGTAATTTAGAAAAACATTCTTGTATTGTATCCAACAATTGTACTAATTTATCTTTTAAATACAATAAGTTGTAAAACATAGAGTATTTAAAAGAACAAATTATTTTGTAACAATGTTTGAAAAATTGGAGAAAGTCTTATGAAATATTCTGGTGTCAATTGTAACCCTTTACTGACAATAACTTGTAATTTTCTCTTTGTATCCTAACTGATTCTTAAAGATTCCCAATCAAGATGTTTAAAACCAAAATGCTCCAGTCTGGTAACTTACATTCCAAGTAATCCCAACAACTATATAACTGCATTCCAAACAAATACGCACTGTATATTCCATTTCTTGACCAAGCAAATGTTTTAAAAGACGCAAATCATCTGGTTAACCTGGATTAAACAATCATGAGTATCTTACATGACAGTCTTAAATTCCATCTCTTGTCCTAAACAACCATGCCTTGAGAACAAACATTGTCTTTTCAGTAAACTTGAGAAAGCATGAAAACCTGTGAAAGCCAATTGGATCTTTGAGAATTCATTTCTTTTGAGAATTGCAAGAAAAACCCTAATTGCTGGTTTACTGCCACAGGAGAAAATTTGTCTGATCGATTCCTGAGCCAACTTGAATATCTGAAAAACCCTAGGGTTGTGTCTTCTATGAAAAATGGGAGGGCAAATTTTAGGGTACAACAGCTGCCCCTATTCAATCTTCTTGAACTTGAAGAGTTAGATTGGCGAGTTTTGCCGTTCGTGACTCGAAGGTAAAAGATGATTGGACACTAGAGTGCCCATAAATTTGCACTCGGAAAAGGTGTAACTGAGGGAATGGGCTTAAAGATTCCATTTGGAGAGTATGTTAGAATCTTGTTGGAGATGGGCTTGTAGATGCCATCCAGGAATGTTTGTTGTAAATCAAAAGAATAAGCATCAGAATGGTGTCCGTATATTGAACGTATATGAGATGTATCTGTACTTGAATTTGAATAAGTATCAAAATGGCAACAGTGTCTGGAGCGTATCTGAATGAGAAATAGAATGGCTTCCATGTCTGGAGCGTATCTAAACTGCATCTGAAATCTGAATCTGAATGAGTATCAGGGTGACATTCGTATCTGGAGCGTATCTGTACTGTATCATGAAATTGAAATCCGAATGAGTAACAGAATAACTTCCATGTCTGGAGTGTATTTGTACTGTATCTGAAATTGAAATCTGAATGAGTAACAGAATGACTTCCGTGTCTGGAGTGTATTTGTACTGTATCTGAAATTGAAATCTGAATGAGTAACATAATGACTTCCGTGTCTGGAGTGTATCTGTACTGTATCTGAAATTGAAATCTGAATGAGTAACAGAATGACTTCCGTGTCTGGAGTGTATCTGTACTGTATCTGAAATTGAAATCTGAATGAGTAACAGAATGACTTCCGTGTCTGGAGTGTATCTGTACTGTATCTGAAATTGAAATTTGAATGAGTAACAGAATGACTTCCGTGTCTGGAGTGTATTTGTACTGTATCTGAAATTGAAATATGAATGAGTAACAGAATGACTTCCGTGTCTGGAGTGTATCTGTACTGTATCTTGAAATTTGAATCTGAATGAGTATCAGGATGGCATCCGTATCTGGAGCGTATCTATACTGCATCATGATTGCACATTGTTAAACAGTAGTTGTTAATCTTATCCTGTAAAGGGTAAAATGTTAGTTGAAGCACAAAGTTATGATGCATGAAATGCATAACGCGATATATGTGCTTTATCAATGTTTATGATATATGGATGTAATGTATGCGAATGTAAGCTAATTTGTTGTATTGCTGAGGAAAATAAATCTTTGACTGCTGCCGGGGAAAATAAATCCTTGACTGCTGAGGATTCTGTTGTGAGAGTAGTGCCATATACTTCTTGAGGAATCTTCTTGGGGAATCCAGAGAATTTTAATGACTTCTACTGGGGATTTATGACGGGAGTCTTTGTTCTATCGAGAAACAATAAAAACTCTATGGGGGAAAGCTTATTCCTGTTTGGAAAAAGTTCAGGAGTTCTGGTCGTCTGCCACTCTACTGGGGAGTTACCCTAGGTTGGGGAGAAACAGAAGTTAACTGTTATCTGGTTGATTTTCAAGCTTCAAGGCAACTTGCTGTAGAAACCTGGAGAAACTGGATGATTTCCGTTGTGGTTGATAGTTTAAAGTTTCGGCTCCACTAGGGATTGGTAGTTGGTAGTCTCAGCTCCGCTGGGGATCTGTAGTTCAAAGTTTTGGCTCCGTTGGGGATATTAATGACGTGTTGTAGAGATTGCTCATGGAATAGCCTAAAGACGTTTTCCTAGTCTCCCAACCTGTCAGTAATTGTCCTTTTTCATCATGTTTATTTGTAAACAGTAATTATGTTCAAATGCATATGTTCATTAATGAATCATTGGACGTTTTTGCAAATAAAACACAAGTGTAAAGAAAAAGGCAAATAGTTTCTGTACTTTGAAAGAGATATCTTTGTATTTACTTTGAATAAGTATTTTGTACAAAGGAGACATACATCCTAGTAAGAGGATGGTGTCATTAATAAGAAAAAATTTACAAAGAAAGATAGCTATGTGTAAAAAAATCCCATGGGGTTCCCATTCTGCTATAGCCTTCGTAACTCCAAACATCTTGTCCATTCGTCGCTTCGTCCGAAGATGATTGGATTGATTAGAAGCTCCAGGTTTGTCTGTGAAGAGATTATCCTTAAAGTGATCCGCCGAGACATAGTCATACGCTTTAATTCCCTATTTTTTTCCTGGATTTCCCTTTCGGGTTTTCAGTCCACCGAAAAACCCTTTTTTGCCCAAGTCGCCTTTTCAGGTTTTCAACTTACCGGGTGTACATATTTTTTTTGTTTTATCCCTAATTTTTGCCCGAACCTTTTGGTTCGCCGGGATGCCCTTGTTTTTCCTAGGCGTGTCAACCTAGCGGGTCTCTTATGCGTAGTATCTTTTGACTATGTTTGCGTTCGCAGGGTGTGGCAGGTCGTCACCGTCCATGGTGGTTAATATCATTGCCCCACCAGAAAAGATGTTCTTGATTACAAATGGTCCTTCATAGGTAGGATTCTATTTGCCCCTGGGATCACTTTGTGGCAAGATGATACGCTTGATCACAAGATCTCCAACTTGATACACTTGGCACCTGACTTTCTTGTTGAAAGCCTTGATCATCCGTTTTTGATACGTCTGACCATGGCAAACAGCAGTAAGTCTCTTCTCGTCAATTAAGTTCAACTGATCAAGTCGGGTTTGAATCTAATCGTCTTCACTTAGACTTGTATCCTTCATAATCCTCAGAGAGGGGTTTGAACCTCAATAGGCAAAACAACTTACATGCCATATACCAAAGAATAGGGTGTTTCCCCAGTTGATGTGCGAGCCGTGGTACGGTACCCGTGGAGAGAAAACGGTAGCATCTCATGCCAGTCCTTGTAGTTGACTGCCATCTTTTGTATGATCTTTTTGATGTTTTTGTTCGCAACTTCAACTGCACCATTCATCTTTGGCCTATAGGGGGATGAATTGTGATGTTGAATTTTGAACTGCTTGCACAAGGCGGTGATCATAGTATTGTTAAGGTTGGTACCGTTATCAGTGATGATCCTTTCGGGGATACTGTATCGGTAAATAAGGTTCTGCTTGATGAAGCGGGCAGCAACATTCTTAGTAACAGATGCGAAGGAAGCTGCTTTGACTCACTTTGTGAAGTAGTCAATGGCCACTAGAATGAAGCGGTGTCCATTGGAGGCTGTAGGCTTGATCTCCCCAATCATATCAATCCCCCACATAGCAAAGGGCCAAGGAGCTGTTAAGACATTCAAAGGAACCGGAGGCACGTGTACCTTGTCTGCATAGATTTGACATTTATGACAGGTACGAGAGTGTTGATAGCAGTCAGCTTCCATGGTAGACCAGTAATAGCCTGCCCTTAGAATCTTCTTAGCCATCGTATTCCCTCTAGAGTGATTGCCAAAGGTACCTTCATGCAGTTCAACCATGATCTTTTCAGCTTCAGCTTTATCCACACAACGGAGCAGAATAGAATCATGATTGCGCTTGTACAAGATGCCATTACTTAGGAAGAACTTAGCTGAGAATCTTCTTAAGAACTTTTTGTCATTGACTGAAGCTCCTTCAGGGTATTCTTGAGCCTCGAGATACCTTTTCACTTCATGAAACCAAGGTTGGTCCACTACTTCTTCGGTATTAATCTCATGACAGTGCATTGGTTCATCCATTCATTCAATGGTGATCTGGGGAGCCTCGTTGTCCCAATTAAGTTTAAACATGGATGACATTGTAGCTGGAGCATCTGCAAGCTGATTTTCTTCTCGCGGGAAGTGCTCGAAGGTAATCTGCTCGAAATGTGATAACAATGTAAAAACATGTTCTTTGTAAGGGATGAGGTTTGAATGCTTAGTATCCCATTCTCCTTTGATCTGACTGATGACCAAAGCTGAATCTCCAAACACAACCAAAGATTTGATTCCCAAGGTTATAGCAGCCTTGAGTCCAAAGATGCATGCTTCATATTCTGCCATGTTGTTCGTACAGTTGAAGCAAAGTCTGGCTGTAAAAGGAGTATGGCAACCTTCTGGGGATATAAGCACAACATTGATACCGTTACCAAGCGCATTGGAGGCACCATCAAAGTACAGGGTCCACCGGGATCCTTGTTCAGGTCCGTCATATGGTCTGAAATCGTCAACATTGTCCAATGTCATGATGTCTTCGTCGGGGAAGTCGAACTTCATGGATTGATAATCTTCTACAGCTTGATGGGCCAGATGATCAGCTAGCACACTCCTCTTTATAGCTTTTTGAGTCGTGTATTGTATGTCATATTCTATTAGGATCATCTGCCATCTAGCTACCCTTCCAGATAAAGCAGGCTTTTCGAAGATGTATTTGATCGGATCCATCTTAGATATCAGCAAAGTGGTATGAGTCAACATGTACTGCCTTAGCCGGCGAGCAGCCCATACCAAAGCGCAACAAGTTTTCTCGAGCAGTGAATATCTTGTTTCACAGTCGGTAAACTTTTTGCTAAGGTAATAGATGGCATGCTCTTTTCATCCAGACTCGTCATGCTGCCCGAGTACGTACCCCATTGAAATCTCTAGGACGGTCAGATACATGATTAGCGGTCTTCCTTCAATGGGTGGCATCAAGATAGGAGGCTCTAGCAAATACTCCTTGATTTTATCGAAAGCAATCTGACAGTCATCATTCCATCTAATTACCTGATCTTTCTTCAACAGCTTGAAGATTGGCTCACAGGTAGACGTTAGGTGAGAAATGAACCTAGCAATGTAGTTTAGGCGTCCCAAGAAACCTCTGACCTCCTTCTCAGTGCGAGGAGCAGGCATTTCTTGTATATCTTTGACTTTGGCAGGATCAACCTCGATGCCTTTGTTGCTGACAATGAAACCCAAGAGTTTATCGGATCGGACTCCGAATGTGCACTTGTTCGGGTTCAATCTGAGCTTGTACTCCTTCAATATGACAAACAGCTTTTGCAAGTGATCAAGGTGTTCTTCTTCAATTTGTGATCGGGCTATCATGTCATCCACGTAGACCTCTATCTCATGATGTATCATATCATGAAATAAAGCTACCATGGCGCGTTGATAGGTTGCCCCGACATTCTTTAGTCCGAATGGCATCACCTTGTAGCAGAACGTACCCCACTGTGTAACAGAAGTCGTTTTCTCCATGTCCTCAGGTGCCATTTTGATCTGGTTATAGCCTGAGAATCCGTCCATGAAAGAAAATACTTTGTGATGAGCTGTGTTGTCGACCAGGATGTCAATGTGCGGAAGTGGAAAGTCGTCTTTAGGGCTGGCCCTGTTTAAATATCTATAATACATGCACATTCTCACTTTGCCGTCCTTCTTAGGCATGGGCACAATGTTAGCAACCCATTGAGGATAGGAAGTAACAGCCAGAAATCCAGCATTGAACTGCTTCATAACTTCTGCTTTGATCTTTTCTGACATGTCAGGTCTCATGCGGATGCGGCGGACCTTTTGTTTCACTGGTGGACAGTCTTCTCTTGTGGGAAGACGGTGTACCACAATGTCTGTATCAAGTCCCGACATGTCTTCGTATGACCAGGCGAAAATTTCAACATAATCATGCAGTAGCTGAATTAGGCGCTCCTTGACACTCGACTCTAAATTGGCACCCACTCTGATTTCCTTTCTGTCTTCCTCAGTACCCAAGTTGATTGTATCCAACAACTCTTCATGAGGCAGAATAGCCCTTTCCTCTTGTTGTAGAAGTCTAGCCAATTCCTCGGGCACCTCACAATCTTCCTCACCTTCGTATTCGGCTTGGTAGATCAGATCTTCAGAGTCACTGAAGGTTATAGCAGTATCATTACCCATGGGATCCGGAATGGAAGAGTACCTGCATTTGTGAGTGTGGGTGTGTGTAAGGGTATATCCACCTTTAAATAAATAAAATGTAAAAAGAAAGACAATGAACACAAAAGTTTATATGAAAAACGTCCATGATTCATTGAAATGACATATGAAAATGAAATAAGAACCCTTACAAATGGACCATTGTGCCTCGGGTAAGACACAAGGTTGAAAAAGTACGAATTGTTTGTGAATTATTACAGATCCAACAGAAATGGAAAAGACAAATTACTGTGGTATGAAAGTAATCGGAACAAAGTCTTTTACTTCCCAGTTGCACAGTCCTCCGTTGACAGTAGGAAATATCCAATCTTCCAGGCTTCCCTCTTCTTCACTGTCCTCTAGTGCATTAACCCCTTGGTGGCTGATCTTCACAGGTGGCCCTCCGGCATGGGCGCAACGCACAACCTTCTGAGTAGTCAAAGTAAATCCCAAGCCGAATTTGTCTGATTTGAAAGGAAAGTCTGGAAGCTGCCCCCATATTGTGCTTCCTCCCTCTTCAACCACTGCTTTTGCATCCTTGAGAGATGACATCCGAGGCGGAGGTCTGGTAATCGTGGGTACAGAGGACACTGTCTTGGTCGCCGATATCTCCTGAGCTACCTCTTCAAAATGCTGGAAAGGAGTTTCGATGAATTCGCCATCCAATTCTACATAACGGAAAGAATTTAGATGACTGATCATGTATTCCTCTTTGCCATGAACAATTATAATTTTCCCCTGGACAAGGTAGTTGAGCATTTGATGCAGAGTAGAAGTGACAGCTCCAGCATGGTGGATCCAAGGTCTTCCCAACAGGAAAGAATAAGAAGGACATATGTCCATCACATAGAATGTGGAGTTGAAGGTTTCAGTTCCCACCTTAATTGGGATGTCCACCTCCCCGTGGACCATCCTTTTAGAACCATCAAAGGCTCTGACAATTATATTGCTGGGTTTCAGAGTTAGGCCTTCACAATCCAACCTATCCAAGGCTTTCTTCGGCAAGACGTTCAAAGACGAACCAGTGTCTACCAGTACGTGTGCTAGGGTTATCCCTTTGCATTCCACCGAGACATGTAAAGCATCATTATGTTTTCTCCCTTTCGAAGTTAAATCTTCATCGGAGAATCCTAGACCATTGTCAGCTGTTAAACTAGCCACACATTCCTGGAACTGATCAGTGGAGGTTTCTTGTGGCACGTGGGCCGTCTTCAAAAATCTTATCAGAGCCTTAGCATGAGCTTCTGAACAAAGCAACAGGGCCAACATGGAGATCTTTGAGGGGGTTTGCTCCAGCTGTTCCACCATATCATAATCGCTTTTCTTGATTATTTTCAAAAATTCCTCCATTTCTTTTTTAGAGGTTTCAGGGATGATCAACGGCTGAGCCCTCGTCCTGACGGGCTCTTCTTGGATCCCTTTCCCTCGAACATCAGTAGTAGCAGAGGGGATAACCACGGGGGTTGTGACTTATTCTATGATTGGTGTACTTGCATATATGTTTACTGGTGTAGAGATAACCTTAGGGGCAGCTGGGGGTCCAAAAATTGCCTTTGGAGGGGCAATCTATGGAGAAAAGATTCTTCCACTACGGGTAACTTTGCTTGTTCCAGCAATGTTACTGATGTCAGAATTATGTTCTTCAGAACTCTCCTCCTTGACAGTCTGTTCAATCTGTTTGACGCCATGGTAATAGATTTCTCCACCATAGTTCTATGGTACTGATTTGTCGGACTTGTACAGGACTGGCCCGGGCATGGTTATCTTCAAAGGTGCAGCCTTTGGAGCGGATGTAATCCTAACAGGTCTTTTAGGGACCTTGGAAGGATTGGCGGATATGGTTATTATTGAAACATCGTTAACAGGAGTCTTCTCAAATAGGATTTCTTGGTTATCAATTAGGCGTTGGATGCCTATCTTCAACAATGGACAGTGGGTTAATGAGGATGAACAAAGGTGAAAATCTTCTTCACAACCTGGGAAAACCCAAGTGTTGTACCCCAAAATTTTCCCTCCCATTTCCTCAACATTTTCTCACCACAAGACCCTTGGAGCTCAAGATCCAGTTAAGATTTCCTCTGCTCAAGACTTCTCCTTGCACTGTTGACCCAAATTAGGGTTTGTGTTTGCACAAAGATGTTTTGACCTAAAATGCCTAATATGACTTTCATGCTTCATATTGGACTCCCAAGTTTATCCATACCAAGTTTCAAGCCCTGATTCCAATCTTTGCCCAGTCAATTGGACAGTTGTCCTAGAAATCAGCTGTATTGGGGAAAAAAGTCAACTGTGGTCAATTGACAGTCAAACCTCATGATTTTTGGTCCACATCAACATTATGAACTCATATGAACCATTTGGTCAAGTTTGGATCATAATTCCACAATAAATTTGATCAGATCACCAAAAGGGCAAAATGGTCATTTTTAGGGTTTTGACTGCACAAAGGCAATTTTTGACTGTTTGACCTATCCAATGGCAAACCAAGCTCATATATGGACTCAAGGACCCCATGGAATTGTCTTGACATGTTCAACAAGTTCAAAAGATCCCAAATGCACAAGATTGACAGATGAATTTTCCAGTCAACTGAGCCAAATTTGACTGTATACTGAAAAGTCAAACTTTGACTTTTTGGTCAAAATCAAGTGTCAAGATTCATTTTCCATTAAAACATGTCAAATTATGAAACTTGTTCATCAAAAAATCAAAAATCACAAATTAGGGTTTGAAATGAAGAATTTTCATAACTTAGAATTTTTCTAAGTTATGAAAATCCCTAATTTTTTCCTAACTTTGTCCCATTTTTTCATCAAGATGCATTTGGATTCAAACAAAAGTCAAAACATGAAAGTTGTAGTCCATTGCAAAATCTACAACTTTGATTCATAAAGTTTCCTCAAAAGAAGCTTGTAGCTCAAGTTATGATTTTTGGAACAAGGGTGCAAAACATTCTTAACTTAGAAAAATTTTGACCTATTCTAGGTAGGATTTTTGCCTAACTTCATGGCCACTTTTCACATGCTTCCACTTGGAATTTCAACTTGCATTACAAAGATGGATTGTAGTACACATTCCAAGCTTTCCAAAATGTCTAAGAACTTCTCAAACACCCTTGTGGTTAGGGAGAATCGAATTTGTCAATATGGGCAAAACTCACTTTGTTCATGAGCCATTTCCATGTCCATAACTTTGCATTTTTGAACTCAGCATGCTCTAAGCTAGATTACAGGCCTTTTATCTCATCCAGACTCAATAATTTAATGCAAAACCTTTGTGTCCTAGCATTATCTTGTCCATTAAGCCATTACACAAAAGATTAACCTTAATATGGAAAAAGCAAATTATCCATTTTTGAAAAGCTACACTTTATGTCAAATTTGCAATCCAAGTAGTACAATGCAAATCCTTTTGGCACAAGTTCAGGAACATATCACACTGATCAAGAGGGGTGGTTGCAGCATGATTAGGGGGCCTGCACAAGTCTAGAAACCAAGTTGACAATTTTTGCTTAAGTTAGAAGAAACCTTGCATTTTGTAACACATCTCACATTTCTGCCAAGACAAGCCAAAGTAAATTTGTTAAACACATTCCAAACATCAAACCTAAGCTAAGACACGAGCTAATCACCTTCCAAACCTCATCATTCATCAAAACACCATCTTACTGCAGAAAACAGAGTCATCTCTGCAGTTGGACTTCCATAACTCAATCCACTCGTGCATTTTTGCTAAAATCAGTTCATACACACTCCATACCACATATACAAACTATCCCAAGCATTGGAAACGACCTGTAACACCTCTAACCAACTTCACCATTTTCACTTTTTCTGTTTTACAGGTTGACTTCCATAGCTTGATTCATTTGGTTTCAAAGCAAGCTAAAGGTTGGAGAAGCATCCCTGACCTTCAAGCCAGCTGTACAAGTCCTCACATTGCACTGAAAGAACCTCCATTGCCAGACACGATCCAAGCTGAACAGGTAAGTTCATGGACTTCTATCTCTCAATCTAGGAAGAGTTAGCTTTAAGTTTATGAATGAAAAATGTCATACTCATGGCCCTGAAGCTATACATATCCTCACTTTCCATTTATATTGCATATGCTGAGAGAATTTAAGACCTGGACATTGATAAAAACTTAGGTCAAGAATTAGGGATGGAGAAATTCTCTCTCAGTTCTGAGAGTTAAGTTAAGTTTTTTATATGTCTGGATTCGTCTCTTGATGCTCTACATTTCTTGTGTTATGAGTTTTGCTTGAAAGTCCAGGAATCATGAGATAGCAGGAAGCACGCGTTGCTCTGTTTGTTTGTTCAGAGGTTGAAGACAAAGTCTTCTTGGGCTGGGCCTGTATTGTTCTTCTTTTTGCACCACATTCTCACACATGCACCCCCTTGGCCCATTGTATTTTATTTTCATTATTTTTGACTTTTAATTTTTGTTTCTGACTTATTTATTTTTGTCAAAGCATAAAAAATATTAAATTTATTTTTCCACATTTTTTTGCATTTCATTTGATATTTATTTGGTTTCATTTAGTTTTGTGCATAAATATACTTTTATTTAAAATAACTAAAAATAATACAAATATATTTATTTTCTGATTTCATTTTATTTTATCTTTTTGAAAACATTTTATAAAAAATATACTTTTTTTTGTAAATATTAAATACTTAATTTTTGTACATATTTAATATATTTAATAAATAATATACATACTTATATATTTATTAGTATATTTAGGTTAAAAACATAAAAATAATACATTTTTATTTTTATTAATATTTAACTTAAAAAATCACTTTTTGACAATATACTTTATTTTTATTTATTTTTGTACATAATTAATAAATATTGCATATAATAAATAATTAATACATTTCATTTAGCAAATTAGGGTTTTACCCTAAACTTAAAAAAAAATCCAAATTAAACCTTTTTATTTTTTATTTGTCACATGAAAAATACCTTTTTACATACATACAAAAATCATTTTTTTGCATCTTGCATATTTTATCTTATTTTATTTAATTATTGTGCAATTAATTAATTTGTATAATTCAATTTGGATGTAATAGTTTAGGTTTAATTCCTTGCTAAAATATCCCCATTTGAACATTTGTACCCCCATCCCATATTTGTGTTGTAATAACTTAGGACCTTTAAATTCCGCACTTTAAAAGCTTTCTAAATATGTCGTGATAGAATTAGGGTTTTGTATGCAAATCAAAAACAACAAATAGTTTGACCTAAATTCAAGATAAACAAGCATGAAAATGGACAACACTAATCACACTTGCACCCCTAGGGTATTCCACTTGTTGCCTTCAATAATGGGCCATATTGCATGTTGGGTATCTTTGGCAAAAACAAAACAATCAAATGATCATAGTCCCTCGATGACGCTTTCAAAAGTTGCCTAAAAAATGATCAAGTCCCTTAAAGGAAAAATTGCCCAAAGATACTTGGCACCATTGCAATCATGGTCTAAACGATGACCCGCGCCCGTCCCGTTCACATCCTAACACAAGATTGTCCACCAAATACAATGGTGGAACAAAATTATTAAAAGGGTTAAAACATAGCAATGATCTTTGAGAAATTTAGGGTAGATGGCTCTTGGTTACTTGCCAACTTGCAAAACAAAAACACTTGCCTATTTTTTTCAAAACCACACTTCACAATACACTTTCAAAACAACTTTCAAAAACATGGAAAACTTTTCAAAATACATACACCTTTGTATACATCCCAACATGGATCATTACAAAGGTTGCCACCACATTGGCCTCTTTTCAAAACATTTTCAAAACCCACACACAAAGCACCATTTCAAACAATTGAAAGCACCATTTCAAACAATTGAAAATCAAGGCAAGTGATCTAAGCAAGTAACTAAGAGCCCATGGATAACCATGGATAGAAAGGGTGCTAATACCTTCCCTTTCTATAATCTACTCCCCGAACCCAAGAAAACATCTCAAAGGTTTTTGCTGTGCTTTTTAACCTTTACTTAGGATAAAACAAAAAGTCGGTGGCGACTCTTGCTCAACCGAAACATTTGCGAAAACAAACGCAAAACCTCAAGTCAGTTCTCCCACCGTATCACAGAACTGGCGACTCTGCTGGGGAACACTTTTAAAGTGGAGTAACCTTAGGGCTTAGATCACCCTCTTGCATGACTAATTGTTTGCTTTGATTGCTTTATATCTTGGTGCTTTTATTTGGGTTTGCAATCCTACACCTGGATTTGGGGAAACATTCATAGATAGCAATACATTGTGGAAACTGTACGGGGTATACCGACACGGTTGAAGCAATAGCTATATTAGTGCGACATATTTGTGAGTACCGGTAACCCTTGAGTTCAATCAAGGAGAGTACGGGGCCGCTAAGTGATGTCACTAAGCACTAATAACCTAGAACCTTACTTGACCATCTTGGCCTTTCATTAGGGGTAGTGAGATGACCGGCTTTGGTGCAGTCCAAAGTTGGTAGATACTCGATACTACACTCATTGAGGGTTGTTTTCTTGGAATATTTTGGTCGCTAGTTAAGTGGCTAAACCAAAACAATGAACAATGAAAACAATCCAGTGATATTGAGCTCCTTAGAACCCGGTTACTATTTATAGGACAAGTTTTTAAGCCAACTACACTCAAGAGGGTACTTACCTATGAAACCCCATGCAAGCCTGAAACTAGGGTTTGGTGTGAATTGCTTGTACATATGTTTGTGCATACATCATGAACATCATAAAGCATCATATGCATACACTAACCACTTCAAGGGTTTAGATTTTCATCTTTGTTCTTGTTTTGTAGGTCATGGAAATTCCTCGCAGGAAAACTATCCAAGTCAACCTTGTGAGAATCCCTCCTCAACTCAAAGAGCTCACATCAAGAATTCCGGAAAGCTCTCCCTTCAGTGAAAGACATGGTAGACTGCTCAGCTTAGCCAACACCAACATTGAAGAGGACATGATGAAGGTGATGTTCCAGTTCTTTGACCCTCTTCACCACTGTTTCACTTTCCACGACTACCAATTGGTGCCCACTTTGGAGGAATTTTCTCAACTCCTGAGAATTCCTATCCTTAATCAAATACCTTTCAACGGTACGGAAAAGGAACTAAAGCCTGAAGATGTTGCTCAAGCACTACACCTACAGCCATCTGACATCAAGGGGCATTGGGAAACTAGAAGCGGTGTCAAAGGCTTCTTGGCAAAATTCTTGTTTGAGAAGGCACAAGAGTGTTGGAATTCATTGGATCTACAAGCCTTTGAAGAAATTGTGGCACTCCTCATTTATGGGTTGGTCTTGTTCCCAAATCCTGACCAGCTTGTAGATGTCAACGCCGTCAAAATCTTCTTATCCAGAAATCCAATACCAACATTGCTTGGGGACATTCTTCACTCATTTTACACACGAACAATGAGAAAGAGGGGTGTTCTCATGTGTTGTACTCCTCTCCTTGCAAGGTGGTTTATTTCGCACCTTCCACAATCTGTCTTAAAGAATGACCAAGGATTAAGGTGGTCACAACGGTTGATGACCCTCACTCACTCTGATGTACATTGGTGTTCTCGGTCCAGAGAAAATGTCATCATCGTCGATTGTTGTGGAGAGTTCCCTAATGTTCCATTACTTGGCATTAGAGGAGGCATTACCTACAACCCTTGTCTAGCCTTGAGACAATTTGGATATGCACGGAGGGATGGCCCTCACGACATGTTGATTCCTGGCCTAGTTTTTGACTTCGACAACGATGCGCAAGGACTTCGCCAAAGATTCATCAGAGCTTGGAGAATGCCTAACAAGGTTGACAGCAAGACACTGGGACACAAGAACTCCATCCCCCTTGAGCCTTATCTCAAGTGGGTACGAACCCGAGCCCAGAATCTATTGATGTCTTATCCTCATGTTCTCCCTGTGATTAAAGAGCCCGTTAAGGAAGGAGAGGTTCCCTACACCATCCTATATCCTGACATGCCTACGTCGTGGGAGGAGATGCAGAAGAGTTGGATCCAACTCAAGGAGGAACGGAACACTTTTGAAGCCAGCTTCTACGCCAGCGAGAAGAAGGTTTTGGAGCTTACCCGCCGACTCCATGAGGAAGAGACCCTCAACACCTACGTCGCACCAAAAAGGATGCGCAATGTCTTTTTACCTTGAGAAGTTTTTTGTAATATTTGGCCCATGGGGCATTTATGTACTGACAAATTTCTTCTTATTAATATGACGTGCGTTCTTTTTGTTTGCAACAATTTTGAATGTTCTAAATCCTTGAATGCATTGCATACATAAGCATGTCATTCATTATGCGCATAAGCAGGTCTCCACACCAGGTTTCCTTATCTTTCTGCTGTTTATTTCAGTAAGATGGATCTCGAACAGACGGTCAAGGACTTGCAGTCTCAGAATTCACAATTTCAACAACTCCTGATGACCGTGGCTAAGGGTCAGGAAGATCTGAAAGCCATGCTAGGGAACAAAGAGCAAGTGAAAAAGAAGAAGAACAGAATCGGGGTGGCTACCCTAGGAAGAAGGTTTGAGGGTGAAGCCAGAAGAGTGCTTGAATTTCCCCCTACATCTGAAGAGAGAACCAGTAAAGGGAATGCGGCTGCGGTACCTTCTGAATCTGAGGTTGAAGAAGAGGAGGCTGAAGAAGACGAAGACTACTCTGATCAACAATACCCGCCAGCTGATGATAAGTACAAAGGCTTGGAAGACAGGTTGGCAGCTATGGAGCTGCAGAGAGTTCCCGGCTTAGATTTCGAAGACTTGGGATTAGTTGCTGGAATTGTGATCCCCCCGAAGTTCAAAGTGCCAGTTTTTGTAAGGTATGACGGGCTGTCCTGCCCGAAAATGCATCTCAGATCATATGTAAGGAAGATCCAACCTTACACTGCAGACAAGAACCTTTGGATCCATTTCTTTCAGGATAGCCTTTCGGGGGCTCAACTCGAGTGGTTCTATCAGCTGGATGGAGCCAGTATCCGAAACTGGGAAGACTTGGCCACCGCATTTTATAAACAATATCAGTACAATTCTGACCTCGCTCCCACGCGTACCCAACTTCAGGGTATGTCACTGGGAACAGGCGAAGGATTTAAGGAGTATGCGCAAAAGTGGAGAGACTTGGCTGGCAGGGTGCAACCACCTTTGACTGACCATGAACTTATTGACATGTTCTTAGGGACCTTGTCTGGTCCGTTCTTTAACCATCTGATTGGTAATTCTTCTGCTGGATTTACAGATTTGATCTTGACTGGTGAGAGGATAGAAGCTGGTATCAAGTCGGGAAAGATACAGAAAGGTGCCGCTGCGAGTACTGAGAAGAAGCCTTTCAAGAAGGAAGCTAGTGCTGTTTATGGTCCTAGAAGACAAGTTAAGCCGGAACGCCGCCCGGCTGTCAATGCATTGATAATTTCAAAGCCTGTTGTTGTTCCTCAACAGTATAATCAACAAAGGGGTGAGAGACCCAAAAGGCAGTACACTCGGCTCAGTATGACCCTGTCTCAGATATTGCCGCAACTACTGTCAACCAACCTGGTAACTATCAAAGAAGCTCTGAAAGTAGTGAACACAACTTCTCCAAAGTATAACCCCAACGCCTGTTGTGCTTATCACTCTGATAGCCCCGGGCATACTACGGACGATTGCTGGGCTCTGAGGAATAAGGTTCAAGACCTTATTGATGCTAAGGAAATACAGTTTGAGGCGCCCGAAAGACCCAATGTTGTGACTGCTCCCATGCCCCAGCATGGAGTGAGTGCTGTGGAAGAAGACCGATATGTAGCCTCCGTGGAAGAGATTGTTACTCCGTTATCGACTGTCAAAAGGAATCTGTTGTTGGCCGGTTTATTTCCAGGATGTGGTGAAGATTGCCTTCTATGTGCTGTTTCACCTTTTGTTTGTACTTTGCTGAAATCAGGTATCCAAAGCCTGATGGATAGCAAAGAAATCTTGTTCGAGAAGATTGTCGTTCCTGCTGTCCCTGCCGAAGAAGTTTCTATTGTCACTATTTTCAACAAACCTCCCAAGGCTCCTTCAAAGAAGCTTGTCAAAATCATGTCCACTCAGAAGATTGCTCCTATCATTATTACTGTTCCGGGGCCCCTCCCTTATACATCCGACAAAGCTGTCCCATGGCACTATGGGGCAGATGTTTATGTGGTTGGAGTAAAACAAGAGTTTGATACAAGTACCGGTGTCAGTAACATCACCGGGCCTGCCAAAATTACTCGCAGTGGTAGGTTGTTTTCACCAGATATTTCGCCACCATCTATTCAGAAACCCCTTATCATCACACCTGCAAGTGTGAATGTTCCACTTCCTAATCAAGTTCCTGTTTCTACCCCTGATGCCGAGTCATCTGACGCTCGGGGCAAAGGGATTGCTACTGATTTGCCTGCCCTGATGGAGGCGCCGAAGACAACCACTGTTGAAGCCTCCCAGCAAGAGATGGAGGAGATCCTCAAGATTATCAAGAAAAGTGATTTCAATGTAGTTGAGCAGTTGGGGCACACCCCATAAAAAATTTCTATGCTATCACTGCTGTTGTGCTCAGAGGCCCATGCCAAGGCCCTGATCTCCTTCCTGAAGACGGCCCATGTGCCGCAAGAAACGTCTGCTGATCAATTTACTGATTGTGTGGCTAACTTGACTACTGATAATGGTTTGGGCTTCTCTGACGCCGATCTGACTGCAAAAGGAAAGAACCATAACGATGCCCTGCATGTCTCTATTGAATGCAGGGGCACTACTCTTGCCCATGTGTTGGTGGACACCGGTTCTTCATTGAATGTATTGCCCAAGAAGGCCCTAGACAGATTGGATTGTGAGGGTCTGGAGCTCAAGCCTAGTAACATTGTTGTCCGAGCCTTTGACGGTTCGAAAAGGATGGTACATGGCGAAGTTGACATTCCAATCAGGGTTGGTTCTCAAGTTTTTGATTCAACTTTCTATGTGATGGACATCCGTCCATCCTACTCTTGTTTGCTGGGCCGTCCATGGATCCACAAGGCTGGAGCTGTGACCTCCACACTGCATCAGAAGCTTAAGTACCCGGTTAGAGGAAAGATTGTTACAGTTCAGGGGGAAGAAGAATACATGGTCAGCCACCTAAACTCGTTCCGGTACATAGAAATGGATGGGGAATTCATTGAGACTCCATTCCAGCACTTTGAAGAGGTACCTCGGACATTGGCGTCAGCTGAAACTGTGATTGAAGACCCTCCTTTGAAGATGGCTTCCTTAAAGGATGCCCGGGCTGTGATTGAGAAGGGTGAATGCGCAAACTGGGGCCGACTTCCTGACTTCACTCCAAAGACTGACAAGTTTGGTTTAGGCTTCATTGCGGAGGCTCAGAGGGCTGTTCGTCAAGCAAGGATTGGAAGACCTCATATGTTCATCACCAACCCAGGAGTGAATGTTGTTGAAGACGAAGTGGAGGAATCATAATTTGACAGTTGGGTATACCCAACAACTGACAGTGGGCCAAGCAACTGGACTGCCAAAGACTTCACACCTATTACTTTTGTCACTCAGTAATGAACTCTTTTGTTTTCAATTTGTAACAAACAATATGTTGAAACTTTTATGGCTCGGTGTCCTGCCCGGGGCACCGTGGCTCCATTTGTGAGGGCTTTTGTATGTCCTTTTCATATATCATTAATCAAAACATTGGACGTTTGTTGCATTTCAAAATCTTGCGCTCCTTTTCTTTCTTTATTATATATTGCAAAAAAACTATATTTACACACACTCACTTATACAGGTTCCAATCCACTCTGGATCTCACTGGTAACGACTCTGCTACTGCCAGTTATGACTTTGAAAATCCGATCAACTTAGCCGAAGACGAAGGTGAAGATGACTACGAAGTGCCTGGTGAACTCACAAGACTGCTACTCCAGGAAGAGAGGGCCATTCAGCCACATGAAGAGCCAATGGAAACGGTAAATCTGGGTACTAAGACAGACAGAAAGGAAGTCAAGATTGGTGCCAATCTAGAGCTCAGTGTGAAACAACGGTTGATTCAGATGCTGCATGACTATGTGGAAATCTTTGCCTGGTCGTACGAAGACATTCCTGGGTTGGATACCGACATTGTGGTTCATCACCTGCCTACCAAGGAAGAATGCCCTCCGATAAAACAGAAGGTCTGCCGTATGCGTCCAGAAATGTCCGAGAAAATCAAAGCCGAGGTTATGAAACAATTTGATGTCGGGTTTCTAGCAGTGACTTCTTACCCTCAGTGGATTGCCAACGTGGTTCCAGTGCCGAAAAAGGATGGTAAGGTCCGAATGTGTGTTGATTACAGGGATTTGAACAGGGCCAGCCCCAAGGATGATTTCCCTCTGCCTCATATCGACGTCCTGGTTGACAACACTGCTCAGCATAAAGTATTCTCCTTCATGGACGGCTTCTCCGGTTATAATCAGATCAAAATGGCTCCTGAAGACATGGAGAAGACCACTTTTGTCACTCAGTGGGGCACCTTTTGCTACAAGGTCATGCCTTTTGGGTTGAAAAATGCTGGGGCAACCTACCAACGTGCCATGGTTGCTTTATTTCATGATATGATCCATCACGAGATAGAAGTATACGTCGACGATATGATTGCAAGGTCCCAAACTGAGGAGGAACACCTTGACCATCTATGGAAGCTGTTTGACCGTCTAAAGTTGTACAAGCTGAGGTTGAACCCGAACAAGTGCACCTTTGGGGTGAGATCTGGAAAACTACTAGGTTTCATTGTAAGCGACAAAGGTATTCAAGTGGATCCTGCCAAGGTGAAAGCCATACAAGAGATGCCAACTCCCAAGACAGAGAAAGAAGTCAGAGGCTTTCTAGGACGGTTGAACTACATTGCTCGATTCATCTCACATCTAACTGCTACCTGTGAACCAATCTTCAAGCTGCTGAAGAAGGATCAAGTAGTACATTGGAACGATGAATGTCAGGCTGTTTTCGAAAAGATCAAAGAGTATCTCCAAGAACCACCCATTCTTATGCCACCGGTTGAAGGGAGACCTCTAATCTTATACTTGACGGTACTTGACAACTCAATGGGGTGTGTGCTGGGGAAGCATGACGAGTCTAGACGAAAAGAACACGCCATTTATTACCTGAGCAAAAAGTTTACCGACTGTGAGACTCGGTACTCACTGCTCGAGAAAACTTGCTGCGCTCTGGTATGGGCTGCTCGCCGGCTGAGACAGTATATGTTGACTCACACTACTCTGTTGATTTCAAAAATGGATCCAATCAAGTACATATTCGAAAAGCCTGCTCTGTCTGGAAGAATAGCAAGATGGCAAATGATCTTGACAGAATACGACATCCAGTACACGACTCAAAAAGCAATCAAGGGAAGTGTATTGGCAGACCATTTGGCACATCAGGCAGTGGACGATTACCAGTCGATGAACTTTGAATTTCCAGACGAGGATATCATGGTAGTGACTGATTGTGAAGTACCTGGACCGGATGAAGGACCTGAGGAAGGATCCCGATGGTCTATGCACTTTGATGGAGCCTCGAACGCTTTGGGTAATGGTATCAGCATTGTGATCATATCTCCTAAAGGCACTCATACTCCACTCACCGCCCGACTATGTTTCAACTGCACCAACAACATGGCGGAGTATGAGGCATGCATCATGGGTCTTCAAGCTGCAATCGACTTAAGGATCAAGTTTCTGAGTATCTTCAGAGATTCTGCTCTCGTGATCAATCAAGTCAAAGGCGAGTGGGATACGAAACACCCGAATCTTATTCCTTACAAGGATTATGTATTGACATTGATCCCCCACTTCGAGGAGATAACTTTTGAACACTTTCCAAGAGAGGAGAATCAGTTAGCGGACGCACTAGCTACGATGTCTTCAATGTTCAAAGTCAAATGGGACAATGAGGCTCCCCGGATCATTATCTGGAAATTGGACGAACCTGCATATTGCTGTGATCTTGAGGCTGAAGAGGCAACAGAAAAACCTTGGTATCATGAAGTGAAGAGGTACTTGGAAGCTCAAGAATACCCCGAAGGTGCATCTGTCAACGACAAGAAGTTTCTGAGAAGGTTTGTGGCAAAGTTCTTCCTCAGCAACGGCATTCTGTACAAACGAAACCATGATTCAACCCTGCTGCGTTGTGTGGATAAGACTGAAGCAGAAAGGATCATGGAAGAGCTACATGAAGGTACTTTCGGAACACATTCCAGTGGACACACCATGGCAAAGAAAATCCTTCGGGCAGGATATTTCTGGTCCACAATGGAAGTCGACTGTTACCAACATTCTCGGACTTGTCATAAATGCCAGATCTATGCTGATAAGGTGCATATTCCTCCGGTTCCTCTGAACGTCTTGACGGCACATTGGCCTTTTGCAATGTGGGGCATTGATATGATCGGTGAAATCAGACCGACGGCATCCAACGGGCACCACTTCATCTTGGTAGCGATTGATTACTTCACAAAATGGGTCAAGGCAGCCTCCTATGCTACCGTAACCAAGAGCGTTGTGGCACGGTTCATTCGGCACAACCTGATCTGTCGATACGGTGTACCTGAGAGGATCATTACGGATAATGGTACCAATCTCAACAATAAGATGATCACTGAGCTCTGCGAGCAATTCAAGATACAGGACCACAACTCTTCTCCCTACCGGCCAAAGATGAACGGGGCTGTAGAAGCAGCGAATAAGAACATCAAGAAGATTGTGCAGAAGATGACAGTGACCTACAAAGATTGGCACGAAATGTTACCGTTTGCTCTTCATGGGTACCGCACCTCAGCACGGACGTCAACAGGGGCAACTCCCTTTTCCTTGGTCTATGGCATGGAGGCAGTCTTGCCTATTGAAGTCCAGATACCCTCCCTCCGGATAATGAAGGATGCAGACTTGAGCGAAGATGACTGGATCCAGACTCGGCTTGATCAGTTAAACCTAATTGATGAAAAGAGACTCGCTGCTATCTGTCATGGTCAGACGTACCAAAAACAGATGATCAGGGTATTTAACAAGAAGGTCAAACGACAAGAGTATCAAGTCGGAGACCTGGTAATCAAGCGCATCATTCTACCTCAAGGTGACCCCAGGGGAAAATGGACCCCTACGTACGAAGGGCCATTTGTGGTTAAACATATCTTCTCAGGAGGAGCTATGATCCTAACCACCATGGATGGTGACGATCTTCCTCACCCCGCCAATGCAGACATAGTAAAAAGATACTACGCATGAATCAAAGACCCGCTAGGTTGACACACCTAGGCAAAAATAAGGGCTTACCGGCGAACCAAAAGGGTTCGGGCAAAAATAAGGGATGAAATAAAAAATTTGTACACCCGGCAAGTCGAAAACCTGAAAAGGCGGCTTGGGCAAAAATGGGTATCCCGGTGGACTGAAAACCCGAAAGGGCGGTCCAGGCAAAAGTTAGGGATAAAGCGTAATACTATGTCTCATTGGATCACCTTGCATCCCGAATTCGGCATTAACTATCGGGCTCAGAAGACTTCAATCAATCAGCTTCATCTTCAACTAAGCAGCAGAGTGATGAGACACTCGAAGACATAAAGGCGATAGCAGAGTTGGAACCCAGTGGGATTATTTTTCACATAGCTGTTTTGTTTCCTTTTCACAAAATTGTATAAACTCTATTTCGCTCGGCGGCATCCTCTTACTAGGACGTCAGCCTCTTGTACATAAAAACGCCTATTTACGGGCAAATTTCAAAATCAATACAAGTTCAATTTTTCAGACAAATTATCCATTGTTTTTCCTTTTTCTGTTTTGTTTTGCAAAAAGCGTCCAATGTTCATTTTTGATATATGCATTTGACATTAATTGCTAATCATGAATATTTACATGCGAAACAAAAGACTGATTACAGGTGACATCAGAAACAGGGGCAATGTAGAGTTGTCCAAGCAGTCTAGTTGCTCTGCCCACCAAGGTACCAAGGTAGGTTCGGCTGAAGAACGTAACCAAGTCACCTCAATTCCTCACAGAGTAAGACCAGATTTCAGCAATACTCTCCCGTCAGCCCCGAAAAGGCATTTTGTTCCCCTAGCAAGTCAGCAAGACTCTCTCCAAGCAGGATCAGTCTAATGTCAGCCTTAAGGAAATTGGGTATCCCCAGAAGATCTCAACATTCCCCAGCGGAATATAGGCATTCCTCAGAAAGCATCCCCGGCAGTCTTAATATAAGATTGTTCCCTGACGGAATACAAGACACCCCAGTGGAACCCTCCCCCAGTACAGTCCAAAGTTTCCCCAGGAGAGTGGAATCCATATCCCCAGCAGGTCTTGGAGCTTATTCCCAGTAGATTCTGGAAGCTTATCCCCTGCAGAGTATGAATGTCCCTCCCCGGTTTCATTCAAAGGTTATTTCCCCACCAGGATATAACTGGGTTATCCTCAGCTAATTACCACAGAAAGATCGTCCTCAACGAAGTTCTTCCTATCCCCAGCGAAGTTCTTCCTATCCCCAGCAGAGTTCATCAAAGTTCCCCTACATAACTTATCAGCGGAATCCCCAGCGGAGTTTATCGTTGAAATCCCCGGTGGAGTCTATCGTTGAAATCCCCAGCGGAGCTCTCATCAAAACCTCAGCGAAGTATCTCTTCCCACAGAGTAATTCCCCTCAGAGTAATCTCTCCAACAAGTTTGTTCCCCAACGGAGTCATCTTCTCCTACCGGTTTATTCTTGCAACCATCATCCCCAGCGGAAACGAAGAACTCTACTCTTCAACATCTGCCCAGGATTTGATTCCCCGGCCAGTCGTCAAGGATTTATTTTCCTAGACAAAAATACATTCATAAACATTTCACATTTCATACATCATGCTTACATACATGATAAAGTGCATACAACACTGTCTCATTTTGAGCATCATGACATCATGCATCATGACATCATGCAGCTCATACATCATGACGTCATGCATCTCATACATCATGACATTGCATACAACTGATGTTTTGCCTTTTCAGGAAAGATCAAACCAAAAGATGATTACTATCAACTATCGCGATTCCAGATTCGATTCCTGTATCTAGCCAGGGCACATCTGTGAGTGATTGATTGTAGATTCGATACCTGTATCTAGCCAGGGCATATCTGCATGAAGAGTTTGAAGATCAACCCCTGTAACAGGCCAGGAAATTATCTTTCATTCTCAGGTCAGAGGCTTACACCTGTATCCAGCCAGGAAAGCTATCTCTACCAACCTTTTGCAATTCCAGATTTGATTCCTGTATCTAGCCAGGGCACATCTGTGAGCAACTAATTCCAGATTCGATACATGTATCCAGCCAGGGCATATCTGTAGACGACAATTCCAGATTCGATTCCTGTATTTAGCCAGGGAATATCTGTGAGCAACCAATAGTGGATTCGACTCCTATATATAGCCAGGTCATATCTGCATGAAGAGTTTGAAGATCAACACCTGTAACAAGCCAGGAAACATCTTCCTTTCTCAAAGTACGCAAGTTCTCGCTAAGGAATCTCTTACGCGATCAACATCTCCAAATGGCATCTATAAGCCCATTCCCGCCATCACATTGTTGATACTCCACTATGCGAGTGCAAATTTCCGGGCACTCTAGTGTCCAATCTCCTTTTACCCTCGAGTCGCGAAAGGTAAACTTGCCAATCTAACTCTTCAGGTTCAAGAAGATTGAACAGGGACAACTTTTGTACCCCAAAATTTGCCCTCCCATTTCGTCAATATTTTCTCACCACAAGACCCTTGGAGCTCAAGATCCAGTTAAGATTTCCTCTGCTCAAGACTTCTCCTTGCATTGTTGACCCAAATTAGGGTTTGTGTTTGCACAAAGATGTTTTGACCTAAAATGCCTAATATTACTTTCATGCTTCATATTGGACTCCCAAGTTTATCCATACCAAGTTTCAAGCCCTGATTCCAATCTTTGCCTAGTCAAATGGACAGTTGACCTAGAAATCAACTGTATTGGGGAAAAAAGTCAACTATGGTCAATTGACAGTCAAACCTCATGATTTTTTGTCCACATCAACATTATGAACTCATATGAACCATTTGGTCAAGTTTGGATCACAATTCCACAAGAAATTTGATCAGATCACCAAAAGGGCAAAATGGTCATTTTTAGGGTTTTGACTGCACAAAGGCAATTTTTGACTGTTTGACCTACCCAATGGCAAACCAAGATCATATATGGACTCAAGGACCCCATGGAATTGTATTGACATGTTCAACAAGTTCAAAAGATCCCAAATGCACAAGATTGACAGATGAATTTTCCAGTCAACTGAGCCAAATTTGACTGTATACTGAAAAGTCAAACTTTGACTTTTTGGTCAAAATCAAGTGTCAAGATTCATTTTCCATTAAAACATGTCAAATTATGAAACTTGTTCATCAAAAAATCAAAAATCACAAATTAGGGTTTGAAATGAAGAATTTTCATAACTTAGAATTTTTCTAAGTTATGAAAATCCCTAATTTTTTCCTAACTTTGTCCCATTTTTTCATCAAGATGCATTTGGATTCAAACAAAAGTCAAAACATGAAAGTTGTAGTACATTGCACAATATACAACTTTGATTCACAAAGTTTCCTCAAAAGAAGCTTGTAGCTCAAGTTATGATTTTTGGAACAAGGGTGCAAAACATTCTTAACTTAGAAAAATTTTGACCTATTCTAGGCAGGATTTTTGCCTAACTTCATGGCCACTTTTCACATGCTTCCACTTGGAATTTCAACTTGCATTAAAAAGATGTATTGTAGTATACATTCCAAGCTTTCCAAAATGTCCAAGAACTTCTCAAACACCCTTGTGGTTAGGGAGAATCGAATTTGTCAATATGGGCAAAACTCACTTTGTTCATGAGCCATTTCCATGTCCATTACTTTGCATTTTTGAACTCAGCATGCTCTAAGCTAGATTACAGGCATTTTATCTCATCCACACTCAATAATTTAATGCAAAACCTTTGTGTCCTAGCATTATCTTGTCCATTAAGCCATTACACAAAAGATTAACCTTAATATGGAAAAAGCAAATTATCCATTTTTGAAAAGCTACACTTTATGTCAAATTTGCAATCCAAGTAGTACAATGAAAATCCTTTTGGCACAAGTTCAGGAACATATCACACTGATCAAGAGGGGTGGTTGCAGCATGATTAGGGGGCCTGCACAAGTCTAGAAACCAAGTTGACAATTTTTGCTTAAGTTAGAAGAAACCTTGCATTTTGTAACACATCTCACATTTCTGCCAAGACAAGCCAAAGTAAATTTGTTAAACACATTCCAAACATCAAACCTAAGTTAAGGCACGAGCTAATCACCTTCCAAACCTCATCATTCATCAAAACACCATCCTACTGCAGAAAACAGAGTCATCTCTGCAGTTGGACTTCCATAACTCAATCCACTCGTGCATTTTTGCTAAAATCAGTTCATACACACTCCATACCACATATACAAACTATCCCAAGCATTGGACACGACCTGTAACACCTCTAACCAACTTCACAATTTTCACTTTTTCTGTTTTGCAGGTTGACTTCCATAGCTTGATTCATTTGGTTTCAAAGAAAGCTAAAGGTTGGAGAAGCATCCCTGACCTTCAAGCAAGCTGTACAAGTCCTCACGTTGCACTAAAAGAACCTCCATTGCCAGACACGATCCAAGCTGAACAGGTAAGTTCATGGACTTCTATCTCTCAATCTAGGAAGAGTTAGCTTTAAGTTTATGAATGAAAAATGTCATACTCATGGCCCTGAAGCTATACATATCCTCACTTTCCATTTATATTGCATATGCTGAGAGAATTTAAGACCTGAACATTGACAAAAACTTAGGTCAAGAATTAGGGGTGGAGAAATTCTCTCTCATTTCTGAGAGTTAAGTTAAGTTTTTTATATGTCTGGATTCGTCTCTTGATGCTCTACATTTCTTGTGTTATGAGTTTTGCTTGAAAGTCTAGGAATCATGAGATAGCAGGAAGCACGCGTTGCTCTGTTTGTTTGTTCAGAGGTTGAAGACAAAGTCTTCTTGGGCTGGGCCTGTATTGTTCTTCTTTTTGCACCACATTCTCACACATGCACCCCCTTGGCCCATTGTATTTTATTTTCATTATTTTTGACTTTTGACTTTTGTTTCTGACTTATTTATTTTTGTCAAAGCATAAAAAATATTAAATTTATTTTTCCACATTTTTTTGCATTTCATTTGATATTTATTTGATTTCATTTAGTTTTGTGCATAAATAAACATAAATATACTTTTATTTAAAATAACTAAAAATAATACAAATATATTTATTTTCTGATTTCATTTTATTTTATCTTTTTGAAAACATTTTATAAAAAATATACTTTTTTTGTAAATATTAAATACTTAATTTTTGTACATATTTAATATATTTAATAAATAATATACATACTTATATATTTATTAGTATATTTAGGTTAAAAACATAAAAATAATACATTTTTATTTTTATTAATATTTAACTTAAAAAATCACTTTTTGACAATATACTTTCTTTTTTTTTTATTTTTGTACATAATTAATAAATATTGCATATAATAAATAATTAATACATTTCATTTAGCAAATTAGGGTTTTACCCTAAACATAAAAAAAAAATCCTAATTAAACCTTTTTATTTTTTATTTGTCACATGAAAAATACCTTTTTACATACATACAAAAATCATTTTTTTGCATCTTGCATATTTTATCTTATTTTATTTAATTATTGTGCAATTAATTAATTTGTATAATTCAATTTGGATGTAATAGTTTAGGTTTAATTCCTTGCTAAAATATCCCCATTTGAACATTTGTACCCCCCATCCCATATTTGTGTTGTAATAACTTAGGACCTTTAAATTCCGCACTTTAAAAGCTTTCTAAATATGCCGTGATAGAATTAGGGTTTTGTATGCAAATCAAAAACAACAAATAGTTTGACCTAAATTCAAGATAAACAAGCATGAAAATGGACAACACTAATCACACTTGCACCCCTAGGGTATTCCACTTGTTGCCTTCAATAATGGGCCATATTGCATGTTGGGTATCTTTGGCAAAAACAAAACAATCAAATGATCATAGTCCCTCGATGACGCTTTCAAAAGTTGCCTAAAAAATGATCAAGTCCCTTAAAGGAAAAATTGCCCAAAGATACTTGGCACCATTGCAATCATGGTCTAAACGATGACCCGCGCCCGTCCCGTTCACATCCTAAGACAAGATTGTCCACCAAATACAATGGTGGAACAAAATTGTTAAAAGGGTTAAAACATAGCAATGATCTTTGAGAAATTTATGGTAGATGGCTCTTGGTTACTTGCCAACTTGCAAAACAAAAACACTTGCCTATTTTTTTCAAAACCACACTTCACAATACACTTTCAAAACAACTTTCAAAAACATGGAAAACTTTTCAAAATACATACACCTTTTTATACATCCCAACATGGATCATTACAAAGGTTGCCACCACATTGGCCTCTTTTCAAAACATTTTCAAAACCCACACACAAAGCACCATTTCAAACAATTGAAAGCACCATTTCAAACAATTGAAAATCAAGGCAAGTGATCTAAGCAAGTAACTAAGAGCCCATGGATAACCATGGATAGAAAGGATGCTAATACCTTCCCTTTCTATAATCTACTCCCCGAACCCAAGAAAACATCTCAAAGGTTTTTGCTGTTCTTTTTAACCTTTCCTTAGGATAAAATAAAAAGTCGGTGGCGACTCTTGCTCAACCGAAACATTTGCGAAAACAAACGCAAAACCTCAAGTCAGTTCTCCCACCATATCACACCCAGCCTTCAACAAATTTAACTTGATTATAGGGAGCGGAGTTATCAAATCATCTACAGTAGCAACAAATAGATCCTCCTTAACAACATGGGCGTTGTGGCCGTGCCTTGGCATTGGAGCAGAGATAACATTGGGTTTTTCAGGTGCGTCGAATTCAACTTCTTTAACATCTATCAAATCCTGAATTTTATTCTTCAGGGCCTAACAATTGTCAGTGTCGTGCCCTGGGCTTTCTGAATGGTAAGCACACCTGGCGTTCGGATGGTAATATGGAGAAGCAGTGTTAGGATTTTTAGGGGCCTCTTTCAGCATGGCCAAATTCAACTTCAGAAGATGTGGTAGGACTTGAGCAGGAGTCATGTTTATCTTGGTGAATTGTCGTACAGGCCTTTCCACCCTTTGCTGGTTATTTCTCGGTTGGTTGTTTCTTGACTGGTCTGATGCAGACTTTTGAATCATAACGGCCCCCACTGCTGGCCGGTGCTCAACTATTCCTTGACCCCTCTGAGAGTAGACAACTGACACTTCCTTCTTTCCCGTGAAAGGTTTTCTGATGGCAGCAGAAGTAGATGCATCTTTTTGAATTTTCCTACTTTTTATACCGGCCTCCACTCTTTCTCCAGTTCGAATCAATTTAGTGAACCCAGCAGATGAACTTCCAATCAGGTGATTGAAGAAAGGACCTGACAGGGTACCCAGGAACATGTCTACTAGCTCCCTCTCAGATAGGGGTGGTTGCACCCTTCCGGCTAAATCCCTCCAATTTTGGGCGTAGTCTTTGAATCCCTCGTTGGACACCATGGCCATACTCTGGAGTTGAGTATGGGTTGGTGCTAAGTCGGTGTTGTATTGATACTGTTTATAGAAGTTGGCTGCCAAGTCTTCCTAATTATGCACATCAGACCTCTCCAACTGGTAGAACCAATCAAGCTGCGTTCCTGACAAAATGTCCTGGAAAAAGTGGACCCACAAATTTTTGTCAGCAGAATGTGGTTGAATTTTCCTGACATAAGATCGTAGGTGCATATTGGGACAAGACACCCCATCATACTTGGCAAATATAGGTACTTTAAACTTCTGAGGGATTACTATTCCAGACACTAAACCTAACTCCTCAAAGTCCAACCCCGGTACTCTCTGTACTTCCATAGCAGTTAGACGCTCTTCCAAGTTTTTATATTTGTCATCGGCCGGAGGGTACTGTTGTTCGGAGTAGTCCTCATCTTCTTCTTCTTCTACTTCAGAATCAGATGGAACTGTCGTTCCTTTTCCTTTTCCGTCCCCTTCTTTAGATGTTGATGGGAATTCCAAAGTCCGTCTGGCTTGTCCTTTGAACCTTCTGCCCATGATAACCACACCGGCTCGCTTCTTCTTCTTTTTCTCTTTCTCCTTCTCTAGCAGAGTCTTGAGCTCCTCCTGCCCCTTGGCTAAGGTCAAGAGTAGCTATTGAAATTATGAATTCTGAGCTTGTAAGTCTTTGACCGTTTGTTCTAGATCCATCTTGCTGAAATAAACAGCAGAGAGATGAGGAAACTTGGTGTGAAGTCCTGCTTATGCATATGATGAATGATATGTGTTCATGCAATGCTTTCAAGGATTCATAAATTCAAATTTGTTTTAAACAAAAAAGAAACACACGTCATATTAAATAAAACCAAGTTTGAATACACCAGGCCTCCTTGGGCTTACAAAGAAAGAAACTAAAATACAGCAAAATTCTCGAGACAAAAAGACCGAACGCATCCTTTTTGGAGCAATGTAAGTATTCAGATTCTTCTCTTCATGAAGCAGCTTGGTGAGCTCCAAAACCTTCTTCTCACTGGCGTAGTACTGGGTTTCAAAGGTGTCTCGCTCTTCCTTCAACTGAATCCAAGCTTTCTGCAGGTCTTCGAGAGAGGTAGGCATGTCTGGATGAAGAACGGTGTACGGGACGTCTCCTTCAATAACGGGCTCAATGATGACAGGAAGGATGGAAGGGTAAGGCATTAAGAGGCTCTGGGCACGAGATCGTACCCACTTAAGGTAAGGCTCGAGAGGGATAGAGTTTTTATGTCCCAAAGTCCTACTGTCCACTTTGTTCACCATTCCCCAAGCACGTGTAAACCTCTGGCGGTAACCTTGGTCTTCTTTGTCGTAGTCAAACACCAGACCCCGGGCGAGCATCTCATGAGGGCCGTCCCTTCGGGCATACCCAAATTGCCGAAGAGCTAAACACGGGTTGTAGGTGATGCCTCCCCTAATACCTAGCAGAGGTACATTAGGGAACTCACCACAGCGGTCAATGATATAGATATCTTCCAAAGATCTTGAGCCCCAACAGATATCAGAGTGAGTGAGAGACATCATCCTTTGAGACCAAGTCAATCTTTGCTCGTTCTTCAATGCTGACTGAGGCAGGTGTAAAGTGAACCACTTAGCGAGTAGGGGTATACAACACAAAAGGGTACCTCTTTTCTTCATGGTACAGGTATGAAGGCAATGCAAGATGTCTCCTAGCAAGGTGGGTATAGGATTGCGAGAGAGAAAGACTTTGATGGCATTAACGTCTATGAATTAGTCTGAATTAGGAAACAAAACCAAACCATAAATAAGGAGAGCTAGCACGTCTTCAAAAGCTTGGAAATCCATGTCATCCCAGAATGAACGAGCTTTTTCCAATAGAAACTTAGCTAGAAAGCCTTTAACCCCACTTCTTGTCTCCCAATTGGCTGTGACGTTATCCCTCTTCATATGTAAAGCTTCGGAGATGAATTCAGGTTTTGGAATCCCTTATAGACCGGTGAACGGTATCTGATTAAGCACGGGAACCCCTAAGAGTAGAGAGAACTCTTCCAATGTAGGTACCAACTGATAGTCTGGAAAAGTGAAACAATGATGTACGGGATCAAAGAATTGGAATGGTACACACATCATTTCTTCTTGGAAGTTGGATGTAGCCAAACTGAGAAGTCGACCATACTTCTTGGTAAAAGGAGAATCCCCGGGCACTCTTAAGGCTAGCTCTTGAAGTTGAGGATGCGCTTTTACAAAGCTGATTCGGATGGTGTTTCTTCAGAGAGGATTCATTTCCTACAAAACAAAAACAAAGATAAATTTCTAAATCCTTGAAATGGTTAGTGAGCATGCATATGATGTTGATGATGTTTATGATGTTTATGTATAAGCAAACATATACACACACAACAAAAAAATCCCTATGTTTCAGGCTTGCATGAGTTTGTAGGTAAGTACCCTCTTGAAGTTTTAGTTGGCTCAACCTATCCTAGAAATAAAGATCAGGTTCTAAAGGATGTCAATATCACCGACCTTTCTCTTAGGCATTGTCTCAGCACAACAATCTTTTCTTGCGGCCGAGATATCCCAAAAGTCTAGCCTCAATGAGTGTAGTATCGAGTGTCAACCAATTTTCAGCTTTACACCGAAACCGGTTACCTCACTACGTCCTAATGGCCAAGTTTGTTCAATTAGGGTTCTAAGGTTAATTAGTGCTTCGCGACGCCACTCAGCAGCCTTGTATTCTCCTCGATTCACCACGAGGGATACCGGTACCCACAAATGCGTCACACTAACATAGCCATTGTTTCAACCATATCGGTCTACGCCGTACAGTCTCCACAATCTATTGCTATTTACCTAAAAAGGTTCCCCAAATCCGGGTGGAGGATCAAAGCAAGCCCAATAAAAAGAACCAAACATAAGGCATACAAATCAAATAATGAAAGTGAGTAAAAGTGATCTATCCCTAAGGTACCCCACTTTTAAACATATCCCCAGCAGAGTCGCCAGTTCTGTGATGCTTGTTTTTTTTGGATTGGTTTTGTTTGACAGGTTTGATGAGTTTTGATTTTGTTGACAGTTTGAAGGTTTGGGAGGTTGATATTTGAGGATGGCTCAGATTTGAGACCCGGTTTTGAAATGTTTGACAGTTTTTTATGTTATTTGTCTTTGAAGTGTTTAACAGGTTTTGTGACTTTTTGAGACTTGTTTCAAGTTTTTGAGTATGATAATGTTTTTTATCTCTTGCTTGAGAGTTTTGTCTACTGTTATATTGGTGTTGCTTATGTTGAATTCCTATTCAAAAAAGGTGGGAAAACAAAGAAATTGAATATTTTACTATATTGTTCTTTTGGCTTTTTGATGGCAGTTTTGTTTTCTAGCAGTTTCTATGTAACTTGTGACAGTCAAGGCAGCAGGGTTGTGTATCCCAATAACCTAGGTGACTTCTTTCCTCTCTTCTCTCTCAATGACACTAAGAAAGTCAATTGTTCTTTTTCCTTTTTTTCCAATTCTGAAAAGTTTGCAATAAAAAATGGGAAATGATGAATTAGGCTCCTTGAACAAGTTTCTTGCTTGTTTGACTTAGCTTATTATATTGCTATACTTTTGTTTTGCTGACTGCTCTAGCTTATGCTGTTTGTTGTTTTTGACAAAACTATTTGTTTGGCTTCTGAGGCCGTTGTTGGTGATGTTGTTTGGGAAATTTTGTTTGGCTCAGTTTGCGCCTTCTGCTTGGACAGTTTTGCTTGCCTCTTGTTTGGACAGTTTTGCTGCATTTGTTCTTGTTTGGATAGCTTTGTAGCATTTCTTCTTTTTGTGAACCAAGAAGAATAATCTTCTTGTGATTTGCAAATAGAGAAAATAAATTGTGATGAATTAAAATGGCCTTCTGATTCCAATTTGCAAACTTTAATGATGAATAGCACTTTTTCTTTTGAAAATTCTTGCTCATGCCCAAATAATTTTTGTGCTAATCACATTTCCTTTCTTTCATTTTCATGTGAGCACAATGGAGAGGACAAAGCATGGAAGGCAAGAACCCTAGGGCAAGCAAGGAAGCAAAGGAACTTCAGTCAAACTTACGCATAGATCCATTTAGATTTTCTTTGTAATTTTGAAAAACATTCTTGTATTGTATCCAACAATTGTACTAATTTATCTTTTAAATACAATAAGTTGTAAAACATAGAGTATTTAAAAGAACAAATTATTTTGTAACAATGTTTGAAAAATTGGAGAAAATCTTATGAAATATTCAGGTGTCAATTGTAACCCTTTACTGACAATAACTTGTAATTTTCTCTTCGCATCCTAACTGATTCTTAAAGATTCCTAATCAAGATGTTTAAAACCAAAATGCTCCAGTCTGGTAACTTACATTCCAAGTAATCCCAACAACTATGTAACTGCATTCCAAACAAATACGCATTGTATATTCCATTTCCTGACCAAGCAAATGTTTTAAAAGACGTAAATCATCTGGTTAATCTGGATTAAACAATCATGAGTATCTTACATGACAGTCTTAAATTCCGTCTCTTGTCCCAAACAACCATGCCTTGAGAATAAACACTGTCTTTTGAGTAAACTTGAGAAAGCATGAAAACCTGTGAAAGCCAATTGGATCTTTGAGAATTCATTTCTTTTGAGAATTGCAAGAAAAACCCTAATTGTTGGTTTACTGCCATAGGAGAAAATCTGTCTAATCGATTTCTGAGCCAACTTGAATATCTGAGAAACCCTAGGGTTGTGTCTTCTATGAAAAATGGGAGGGCAAATTTTGGGGTACAACAGGTACAAATCTCAATAACATAATGATCACCAAGCTCTGCGAACAGTTTAAGATTCAGCATCATAATTCTTCTCCCTACCGGCCGAAGATGAATGGCGCTGTTGAAGCAGATAACAAGAACATCAAAAAGATTGTGCAGAAGATGGCGGTGACATACAAAGACTGGCACGAGATGTTACCATTTTCCCTTCACGGGTACCGTACCTCAGCCCGGACGTTGACAGGGGCAACACCCTACTCTTTGGTGTATGGCATGGAGGCAGTCTTACCCATCGAAGTCCAGATACCCTCTCTCAGGATTATAAAGGATACGGGCTTGAATGAAGACAACTGGATCCAAACCCGACTTGATCAGCTGAATCTAATCGATGAAAAGAGACTTACTGCTATTTGTCATGGTCAAACGTATCAAAAGTGAATGATAAAGTCCTTTAACAAGAAAGTAAGACGTCAATAATATCAAGTCGGGGATCTGGTGATCAAACGCATCATACTACCGCAAGGTGATCCTAGGGGAAAATGGACCCCCACATACGAAGGGCCATTTGTGGTTAAGAACGTTTTCCCGGGCAGAGATATGATTCTAACCACCATGGATGGTGACGGCCTTCCTTACCCCGTCAATGCAGACATAGTGAAAAGATACTACGTATAATCAAAGACCCGCTAGGTTGACTGGCTTAGGTAAAAATAAGGGCTTCCCAGCGAACCAAAAGGGTTCGGGCAAAATTAAGGGATGAAAATGAAAAACTGTACACCCGGCAAGTCGAAAACCTGAAAAGGCGACTTGGGCAAAAAAGGGTATCCCGGTGGACTGAAAACCCGAAAGGGCGGTCCAGGAAAAAGTTAGGGATTGAAGCGTAACACTATGTCTCATTGGATCATCTTGCAACCATACCTCGATATCGACTATCAAGCTCAGACGGCGTCAATCAATCTGATCAACCTTCGACCAAGCAGCAAAGTGATGAGACGCTTGAAGATATAAAGGCAATAGCAAAGTTGAAGCCCGATGGGATCGTTCCACATAGATGTTTTTCTTTCTTTAACACAAATTGTAATTTCTGTCTTTCGGCGGTGTTCTCTTACTAGGATGTCAGCCTCCTTGTACAAAACGCCTATTACATGCCAACTTCAAAATCAATACAAGTCATTTTCACAAAGCTTTGATTTATTTTCTTTTTCCTGTTTTGTTTTTAAAAAAGTCCAATGTTTCATTTTTGATATATACATTTAAAAATAATTGTTGCTCATAAATATTTACATGAAAAACAAAAGACAATTACTCGTAATTCCAGGAGCAGGGAAAACAAGAAGTGCCCAAACCCTACAGTTACTTTGACCATCAGGTACCGGGATAGAACCATCTTGAGAACATGAGTAGTAGTGCATACACTCCCCACTGAGTAAGAAATATCCAAAGACGGTGATGTCAGCTTCCCTGAGCAGGACAAAACTCTCCCCAACTGAGGTTCACCATCGCGAGTGAGTCAGTAAATTGTTCCCCAAGCAGAGTTTATTTCTCTCACAAGCAAAAATTCAATCTCCGACAAGATTCATTATCACCAGCAACAAAAATTCATCCCCAACTGAGTTATTTCTTCAAATCAGCAGATCTATCACCAGAATATCTCCTCTCCAACAGAGTTATTCCCTACAGAGTCATCCTCAGATAGGGCCTCTTCCGGCAGAATATCCGTAAACAAGGGGCAAATTCCCAGCATAGTCATCGTTGTTCACCATCCCTAACAGAAGCAGAGGAACTATGGTTTGTTACAGCAGTCAAAAATACCATTTCTCACACTCTCCAAACAACAGTCAGGGATTTATTTTCCTGAACTCAGATTATTATGTCAGCATTTCATGTTCATACATCATGACATGTGCATACATCACATATAACATACTCATTTATTTTGAGAACGTCATTATACAATTCATCTCATGCATCGCACATAACTAACCCTGTGTTTCTTTCAGGAAAGACAGTTATTATCAGCAATTTCCAGCAGGTATATGATCAACACTTGAAGCTAAACATCAACGAAAAATGCAACCTTATGCAGGTTCCTTCTCATAGCCCTACTATCCAGGATTTCATCTCGAAGTAACCTTATCATCCAGGTTCCTTCTCATATCCCTACTATCCAGGATTTCATCTCGAAGTAACCTTATCATCCAGGTTCCTTCTCATAGCCATACTATTCAGGCTTTCATCTCGAAGTAACCCTACCATCCAGGTTCCTTCTCATAGCCCTACTATCCAGGCTTTCATCTCGAAGTAACCCTACCATCCAGGTTCCTTCTCATAGCCCTATTATCCAGGCTTTCATCTCGAAGTAACCCTACTATCCAGGTTCCTTCTCACGACCCTACTATCTAAACTTTCATATCGAAGTAACCCTACTATCCAGGTTCCTTCTCACAGCCCTACTATCCATGCTTTCATCTCGAAGTAACCCTGCTATCCAGGTTCTTTCTCACGACCCTACTATCCAGGCTTTCATATCGAAGTAACCCTACTATCCAGGTTCCTTCTCACAACCCTACTATCCAGGCTTTCATCTCGAGGTAACCCTACCATCCAGGTTCCTTCTCACAGCCCTAATATCCAGGCTTTCATATCGAAGTACCCCTACTATCCAGGTTCCTTCTCACAACCCTACTATCCAGGCTTTCATATCGAAGTAACCCTATTATCCAGGTTCCTTCTCACAACCCTACTATCCATGCTTTCATATCGAAGTAACCCTACCATCCAGGTTCCTTCTCATAGCCCTACTATCCAGGCTTTCATATTGAAGTAACCCTACTATCCAGGTTCCTACTCATAACCTTACTATCCGGGTTCTTCCTCTTTAATCCCCAAACAGCAGTCCACAACACTGTAAAACTGGGACCCGATCAAACGCAGTTGATTTCACATTTCCCCAGAAAGTCGCGGTGCAACATATACCCTGACCAAATATGCAGTTCACTTCCGCTTCCTCAAGCAGGAGTTATTTTCCCAATAGAGTAACAGACAACTGAAGCTCCTAAAACTCTATTTCTCTGAAGACAAATACCAGCATTCCCCAGCGATGTCCTCCTCAACAACAGGTATACGGGTTCTCGTAAAGGAATCTCTTATGCGATCGACATCTCTTCGGATGGCATCTTTAAGCCCATCTCCGACAATTATCTAGAAGCTACCAAATGGCATCTATAAGCCCATTCCTGATATCACAAATCAAATATCACTTCATGCGAGTGCAAATTTCTGGGCACTCTAGTGTTCAATTATCTTCTACCTTCAGATCACGAAAGGCAAATAAGCCAATCTACATCCTCAGGTTTAAGAAGATTGAACAGGGGCAGCTGTTGTACCCTAAAATTTTTCCTCCCATATTTCTCAACACATGGCAAGTGAGGTCCTCAAATTGCTCAAGGAAGTTCAAGAGTTGACCAGACAAGCTATCTCATAAGGTAGTCTACCTCAAATTAGGGTTTCTATTTTCATCAGGATATATGAACCACAAAGGACTCAAATGCTCAGCATTGTCCTAATATGTTATCAAGATCATACATGCCAAGTTTCAAGCCTTGCAAAAGAAGTTTGATCAGTCAATTGCCCAAATGCCTGAAAATCGATTGTGCTAGGTCAAAAGTCAATTGTGGCCCACATACAGTCAAACTTCAATATTTTTGGTCAACATCCTCATTCTGAAGTATCATTCATCATTTGATCAAGGTTTGATCATGATTCATCAAGGATTGCTCATAATTCATCAAAACCCAAAAGTTGCTAAATTAGGGTTTTGTAGGAAAAGTCAACTCAACTTTGACCAAGCATAACTTTCTCATACTTCATTATAAATGACCCATCCAAAGCTCATTTTGAATAGGATGCAATTCCCTACAATTCATCTTCAGCTCCCAAGTTCAGAATATGCACTCACAAAAAGATATGAATTTTGACATTATAGGTCATTTTGAAAAGTCAACAAAAACACCTTTTGGGTCAAAGCATCATACATGAACATGGAAGACTTAATTGAGATGAGACCAAAAGGTATGCTTAGAGGACATCCTCGGATTTCTAAAAAGTCCAAGAACACCTCTCTAGGGTCAAAATTGAGAGAGTTATGCATTGGCCAAGTTGACCATTTTTGCAAAATTGCCAAAAGTCAAATGTGCTCAAATTTGCATTTTTTGCTAAATGGGCCCAACTTTTTGTGCTTGCACTTCACTTATAATGTGGTTCACGACCCAAATGTGCACTCACATGTTATTTGCTTCATTATTTATTTTATTTTGATTTTTATTAATTAAAAATTGAATTAAATCAAATAATTGGTAAATAATAGCAAAGATTTGTTTTGATTGGATTTGTGGAAAGAATCACGAGCTCATAGTGCTGGCGCATCAGAATCAAATCAGATCATTTGCAATTGGTACAAGAAAGGCATGATTGGCATGAAAATAGAAAGATATCATATGCATTTAAAATCAAATCAAATCTTGGATAAATGCAAAGATTTAATCCAAGTTTGTTAACCAAATTCACTCTAGGTTATATAAGAAAGGGTTGCAAATAAAAAAGAAAGAGGCTGGAGGCATGTGTGATACGGTGGCCAGAACCGGGACTTTTTTAGGAATGCTGGTTTGTGTTTTGCGTTTGTGTTTGCAAAATGTCGCGGTAAGCAAGAGTCGCCACCGACTTTTATTTTATCCAACAAGGAAAGGAAAAAAGCACAGAAAAATTCCTTTTTCGATACTTTCTGAGTACGGGGGGTAGATTATAGAAAGGGAAGGTATTAGCACCCTTTATATCCGTAGTTATCTACGGGCTCTTAGGTACTTGCTCATTATTTTCAAAATTTCTTCTTTGTGTTTGTATGATTTGAAAAGTTTTTTGTTTGACTTCGATTTAACCCTTGCTTTTGTCTTCAAGAGTGTTACGAAGTGTTTTTGAAAACTTTGTTTGAAAAGGAGTGTAAGTGTGAAAAAGTTTGTTTGTTTTGAGCAAGTACTTAAGAGCTAATCTACCTACTCGAAAAAAGAATTATTCTATGTTTATTAGCTTTAGAAGGTGCTATCCCACTATTAGTGAGTAGGTAGCACCGTCGTTGGAGTTTGAGGGTCAATTCGAAAGGGACGTACGGTCACTAAAGCAATGTTAGGACGTCTTAGTAGTAACCCTAATGTCTTAGATCAATTATTCGAGGCAACCATTCTGAGGCAACCATTCTGAGGTAACTTTGATCTTCAAGACAAAAGAGCGACCACTAAAATATCCCATACTCAATGACCGTTTACCGAAGGCAACCAAAGTGGAGTATACCCTAGGAGTGCGCATGTGCGAGTGATTCAATTGCAAATTATTATCTTTGCACATTTAGGGTTTACTAACCGTTTTAAAGTTAATCATACATTCTTGTCATGCAACCCTAATTATTCATACATCTAACAATCAATATTTTGCGGAAATTAAAGTGTAGAAAGTAAGCTACGCTATTACAAGGCTTCGGGTATTTACATAGCAAAAAACAAACCTGTAAAGAAAAGCGATAAATGAAAATAAAAGACCTAATTAAACTATTACAACTTGTGAGCAATTACATTTGTGATACGGTGGGAGAACTGACTTGAGGTTTTGCGTTTGTGTTCGCAAATGTTTCGGTTTAGCAAGAGTCGCCACCGACTTTATATTTTATCCAAAGCAAAGGTCAAAAAGCACAGGAAAGACCTTTGAGATGTTTTCTTGGGTTCGGGGGTAGATTATGAAAAGGGAAGGTGCTAGAACCCTTTTCATCCATGGTTTTCCATGGGCTCTTAGTTACTTGTTTAGATAACTTGCTTTTCTTTTCAATTGTTTGAAATGGTGCTTTGTGTGTGGTTTTGAAAATGTTTTGAAAAGAGGCCTTGTTTAGGCAACCTTTGTAACAATTCTTGTTTGAATGTTTTACACAGGTGTTTGTCTTTTGAAAAGATGTTTCAATGTTTGAAAGTTTGATTTGGGAAAATGTTTTGAAATTATGTTGTGATGTGTTTTTGAAAATATCAAGGATGTTTGCAAGTTTTGATTAAGTAACTAGGAGCATCTACCTACCTACTCAAAGGTCCTTCCTACATTTTTAACCATTTCACATTGTTGTTTTACCATTGTATTTGGTAAACAACCTTGTGTTTGGATGTTAAACGGGACAAGCGTGGGTCATCGTATGACCATGATAGCAATTGTGCAAAGTATCTTAGCAAGTTTTTTGAGGGACTAGATCATTTTTGTATAGGCAACCAAGATAGCGTCATCGAGGGACTATGATCTTTTTGTTTTGATTTTGTTTTGCCAAGATACTCAACATGCATACCATGGCCATTTTAAAGGCAACAAGTGGATGAAACCCTAGGGGGTGCTTGTGTCCATTGTGTTGTCATTTTCATGCATTTTTGTCTTGTATTAGTCAAGCTATTTGTTTGATTTTGGATTTTTGCATACAAACCCTAATCTTTCTATCATGCATATTTGAAAGTAATAAAGTGCGTAAAAATAAATCTACGACTATTACAACATTGATATGGGGAGGGGGATACAAGTTTGAATAGGGGGGATATTTGCAAGAAAGTAAAACCCTAAGTCAACTATTACAACCAAATTGAATCCATTATAAAAATGATAAATAAGCAAATATTTAAATGGACAATTAAATAAATATGCAATATATCATAAATATGCAAAAAATGTTTTTGTAGTATTTTTATGTATGTAAAAATAAATTATTTAGTGTATCAAAAATAAGAAAAATACTATTGATTATTTTTATTAAGGGTGGAAACCCTAATTTGTTTTAAGAAAATATATATATTATAATTATTTATTTATGTACAATAAAAATAAATAAAAATATATACAAATGTAAAAAAATAAAAGTATGTGAGAAAATAGTATTTAAGTATATAAATAATAAAAATAAAAATATAAAATTTTTATAATATTTACAAGTTTTCTATTTAAGAAAATAAAAGTATATTATTTAACAATTATTTCTATGTCCAAAAAAAACAATAAAAATAATAAAATAAAATGTGAAAATTTATGAAAATATTTTTGGGAATTTTTAATGTTTAGAAAAATAAAATAAAGTCAGAAACTAAAAAAGAAATGAAAAAAATATGGAAAATAAGCAAATGGGCCAGGGGGTGTAAACAGCAAGTCAGGAGGTGTCAAAAGCAAGGAGAAACCAAGTCCAGCCCAGATTTCAGCTTCGTCTTCAACCTTTGAACAAGAAAACGCGCGCTATGTACAAATTCGTATCTCCTGTTTCAATGCTTAAAAACAAAAACTTGTAACATGAAAGTTATAGAGCATGATCATACGATTCTAACCATATAAAAAACTTAATCTAACTCTCAAAGACTAGAGAGAATTTCTATGGCCCTAATTTCTAACCTAGTTTTTTCAGAAAGTTCATCATTCAAATTCTCCCAGCTCAGTTAACTTAAATGAAATCTATGCATATGTACATCTTAAGGGCAATGAGTACTACATTTTTTATTCACAAACCTAAGCCTAATGTTTCCTAAATAGAGAGATAGAAGTTTGAACTTTACCTGTTTCAGTCAAGCTCGAGTATGGCAATGCAGGGGTTTTCAGTGAGGCCTGAGATGCTTATGAGCTTGCTTGAAGTTCCTTGGAGCTTTCCCAATGCTTAGATAGCTTTGAACTTGCTTGAATAAGCTTGTAGAAGTCAACCTGCACAGTCAGAATTCAAAAATGGTGAAGCTTGAAAACAAGGTTACAGTTGCTGGCCAATGGTTGGGATAGCTTAGGTAGGTTGTATAGAGTGTGTTGGAAGAGGTTTGGGGCAAAACGCACGAGTGGTTTGTGATTTGGAAATCAAAATGCAGAAGCTGCCCTGTTTTGCAAGAAAATGTGATTTTGGTGTTTTGGAAGGTTTGAGAAGTGGTTAGCTCGTGCTTCTGATTTAGTGTGCTATGCAAAACTTGGTTCAAATGTTTACAAAGCTTGGTTATAACATATACAAGAGTTATGTGGTTTTTGCAAGGTTTATTGGTTTTGAAGCAAAAAAATGAGAAGTGACCATGCAAAGGCTTGTACCATCTAGCTTAGGGTCTGCACAAAGTTGGTATACTTTTCCCTATCTTTGTGGACTTTGTTTACTGAAAAAGAATGGTCCAATGCTCAAGAGAAACAGAAATGCATAAAGTTGTGCTTTATGAAAATAACATTGTTGCCTTTTTGCCAAAAATGGATTAAACCATTGTATAATCCTCTAAAGCTCAGAAAAATGCCTCTAACCAATGTGTTTGCATTCAATTTTTGAGTGTGGAAGGGTTTAAGGACCTGTAAGCAAGTACAAGCATGGCTGGACAGAAATTGCAACTTGTGTCAACATGAAAAATGCCATGGATCAAAGTGACATTTTGCCAAATTCAAACATTTGATTCTCCCTAACCACAAATGATCTTGGAGAGTTCTTGGACATTTTGGAAAACTTGTAACATGATCTACAATCCATCTTTGAAATGAATTTTAAAATTCCAATGGGAACTAGGTGAAAAATTGCCATGAAGATAGGTCAAAATCCTGCCTAAACTAGGGCAAAATTTCACTAAGTTAGAAAGTTTTTGGACCCTTATTCCAAAAATCATAACTTGAGATCCAAGCTTCTTTTGGGAAAACTTTGTGAATCAAAGTTGTAGATTTTGTGGAGGAATACAACTTTAATGTTGGAAGTTTTGTTTGAATCCAATTGCATCATGGTGAAAATGTTGGGCAAAGTTGGGGAAAAAAATAAGAAATTTTCATAACTTAGAAAATTTCTAAGTTATGAATTTTTTCATTTTAAACCCTAATTTGAAAAATTAGGTTTCTTGGTGAACAAGTTTCATGTTTTGACACATCTTGATGAAAAATGACCCTTGGCACTTGATTTTGACCAAAAAGTCAAAGTTTGACTTTTCAGTGTACAATTTATTTTTGATCAGTTGACTGGAAAATTCATCTGTCAATCCAATGCATTTGGGATATTTTGAACCTTGTGATTATGTCAAGATGATTCCATTGATCCATTTAATCCATACTTGAACCCAATTTGCCATTGGATAGGTTAAAAAAATCAGAAATTGCCCTTCTGTAGTCAAAACCCTAAAAATGACCATTTTGCCCTTTTGATGATCTGATCAAATTTCTTGAGGAGTTGTGATCCAAACTTGATAAAATGGTTCATGTGAGTCTATAATGTTGACGTGGATCAAAAATTATGAGGTTTGAATGTAAATTGGCCACAATTGACTTTTTCCCCAATTCAATTGATTTCTAGGTCAACTGTCCAATTGACTGGGCAAAAATTTGATTCAAGGCTTGAAACTTGGTATGAGCAATCTTATAAGTCCAACATGAAGTATTAAAGTCACATGGGGCATTAGAAGTCCAAAATTCCTTGTGCAAACTCAAAACCTAATTTCAGGTCAACAGTGCAAGGAGATGTCTTGAGCTGAGGAAACCCTAGCTTGGTCTTGAGTTCAAAGAGTCTTGTAAGGGGAAATATTGATAAAATGAGAGGGAAATTTTGGGGTACAACAACTTCCCATGTTCAATCTTCTTGAACCTGAAGAGTTAGATTGGCGAGTTTGCCTTTCGTGACTAGAAGGTAAAAGAGGATTGGACACTAGAGTGCCCGTAAATTTGCACTCGTCAAAATGTAGTTTAAGGAAATGGGCTTAAAGATGCCATTTGCAGATGGTAGAATCTTGTTGGAGATAGGATTAAAGATTCCATCCAAGAATGTTTGTTGAAAATCAGGAGAATGAGCATCAGAATGGTATCCATGTCTGGAGCATCTCTGAGCTGAGGATTTGAATAAGCAATAGAATAGCATCCGTGTCTGGAGTGCCTCTAAGCTGTTTTATGAGCTTTGAATCTGAATAAGCAATAGAATTGAATCCGTGTCTGGAGCGCCTCTAAGCTGTTTTCTAAATTTTACATCTGAATAAGTAATAGAATTGCATCCGTGTATGGAGCGCCTCTAAGCTGTTTTCTGAACTTTGAATTTTTGAATAAGCAAATAGAGTAGCATTCGTGTCTGGAGCATATCTAGGTTGTTTTCAAGCTTTACATATGAATAAGCAATAGAATTGCATCCGTGTCTGGAGCGTCTCTAAGCTGTTTTCAAGCTTTACATCTGAATAAGCAATAGAATTGCATCCGTGTCTGGAGCGTCTCTAAGCTGTTTTCTGAAATCTTTGAATAAGCAATAGAATTGCATCCGTGTCTGGAGCATCTATAAACTATTTTCTGAAATCTTTGAATAAGAAATAGAATTGCATCCGTGTCTGGAGCATCTATAAACTGTTTTCTGAGATTTGAATCTGAATAAGCGATGGAAAAGCATCAGTGTCTGGAACGTCTCTAAGCTGTTTTCTGAACTTGAATCTGAATAAGAAATAGAGTTGCATCCGCGTCTGGAGCGTCTCTAAGTTGTTTTCATGATTATATATTGGTAGCTTATTAATCTTATCCTGAAAAGGGTAAAATGTTAGCCGAACACAAAGTTATGTTGCATGAAATGTATGATGCAATATGTGTTTTATCAATGTTTATGATATATGAATGTAATGTATGCGCATGTAAGCTGATTAGCTATCTTGCTGAGGAAAAGAAATCCTTGATAGCTTGGAGATAATAAAATCTTTGACTGCTACCGGGGAAAATAAATCCATGAGCACTGCTGGAGATTCAAGATCTTTAATTGTTGAGGATGAGACATCCTTGGACCACTGCTGGGGATAGAAAAATCCTTGGCAACCTGCGGGAATTATCAAAAACTTTGACAACCTTTGTGGGGATGTGAGAATCCTTCACGACTTTCCTGGGGATGTAGGGATCCTTCAAGTCTTTGGAGTATGATAAATATTCTGTTGTGAGAATAAATGCCAAGTGTTTCCTGAGAAACCTGCTTGGGGAATCTGGAGAACTTTGATGACTATGGCTGGAGATTATACAAAGGGAATCCTTACTCGGTTGGGAAATAGGGAAAACTTCTGGTGATCTCTACCGGGGATCAATCAAAGGAAAACCTTGATCTGCTGGAGTATAAGGAATGCTCTGATGGCTTCCGCGAGGAATTAAGAATGAGAATCTTCAATCTGCTAGGGGATTAAAAACTCTGACAAATTCATGCTGAGAGTAAAGAAGGCTCTGGCAACTTCACTGGGGAATCAAGAATAAGAATCTTCAATCTGTTGGGGAGTGAAAAACTCTGTGGGGAATAAATATACTGCTGGAGAGTAAGCTATCCTGCTGGGGAGATCAAAAGTTGGGTTATTTGCCAATCTACTGGGGAATTATCCTAGGTCGGGGATAAGACAAAAGTTAACTGTTATCTGATTGACTCTCAGATTTTAAGACAACTTGCTAGGGAATCTGGAGAAACTGGATGGTTTCTGATATAGATTGATAGTCTCAGCTCCGCTGGGGATCTTAATGACATGCTGATTTGATTGTGTATGGAAATTTGACTTCATTGAGGAAGGAGGTTTTAAAATAAATCTCTGGGGAATTATCTGGTTTTAAAGCGACTCTCCGTGGAAATTGGAGGAAACTGGATGGTTTCCACTAGGGTTTAAAGGTTGAAGGTTTGACTCTGTTGGGGAAGAAAGTTTCATCTTCACTGAGGGTTTGTAGTTCAAAGTCTTGCTCCGCTGGGGATTGGGAGTTTGAAAACTTAACTCTAATGGCGATTTTGAAATTTAACTCCGCTAGGGATATGTATTTCAAGGTTTTAGCTCCGCTGGGGGATCAAGAATGATATGTTGCAGGGGATTTCTCCTGGAATAGCCTAAATACGTCTTCCTATACTTTCAACCTATCAGTAATTATTTTTTCCATTTAGTTTATTTGTAAACAATGATTATATTCAAATGCATATGCTCATTTAATAAATCATTGGACGTTTTCAAATAAAACACAAGTGTAAAAAAGAAAGAAAAGGCAAATAGTTTTCTGCACTTTGAAGTATCTTTGTATTAACTTTGTGTAAGTATTTTGTACAAAGGAGACAGACATCCTAGTAAGAGAATGTTGTCATAAAAATGAGAAAAATTTATACAAAGAAAGATGGCTATGTGTAAAAATTCCATGGGGTTCCCATTCTGCTATAGCCTTCGTAACTCGGAATCTCTTATCCATTCGTTGCTTCGTCTGCAGATGATTGGATTGGTCAGAAGCCCGAAGCTTGTCTGTGAAGAGATTGTCCTTAAAGTGATCCGACGAGACATAGTCATACGCTTTAATTCCCTAACTTTTGCCTGGACCGCCCTTTCGGGTTTTCGATCCACCGGGAAACCCTTTTTTGCCCAAGTCGCCTTTTCGAGTTTTCAACTTGTCGGGTGTACAGATTTTTTTATTTATCCCTAATTTTTGCCTGAACCGCCCTTTCGGGTTTTCGATTCACCGGGATGCCCATTTTTGCCCAAGCGCCCTTTCGGGTTTTCAACTTGTCGGGTCGTTTATGCGTAGTATCTTTTGACTATGTTTGCGTTTGCAAGGTGCGGCAGGTCGTCACCGTCCATGGTGGTCAGGATCATTGCCCCACCAGAAAAGATGTTTTTGATCACAAATGGTCCTTCGTAGGTAGGAGTCCATTTGCCCCTGGAATCACTTTGCGGCAAGATGATTCGCTTGATTACAAGATCTCCGACTTGATATACCTGGCGCCTGACTTTCTTGTTGAATGCCTTGATCATCCGTTTTTGATACGTCTAACCATGACAAACAGCAGTAAGTCGCTTCTCGTCAATCAAGTTAAGTTGATCAAGTCGGGTCTGAATCCAATCGTCTTCACTCAAACCAGCATCCTTCATGATTCTCAAGGAGGGAATCTGAACCTCGATGGGTAAAACAGCTTCCATGCCGTATACTAAAGAAAAGGGGGTTGCCCCAGTTGAAGTACGCGCCATGGTACGGTACCCGTGCAGAGTAAACGATAACATCTCATGCCAGTCCTTGTAGGTGATTGTCATTTTTTGAATGATCTTCTTGATATTTTTGTTCGCAGCTTCGACAACACCATTCATCTTTGGCCGATAGGGAGATGAATTGTGATGTTGAATCTGGAACTGTTCGCACAAAGTGGTGATCATAGAGTTGTTCAGGTATGTACTATTGTCGGTGATAATCCTATCGGGGATACCGTACCTGCAAATGAGGTTCTGCTTGATGAAGCGGGCAACCACATTCTTTGTAACGGAGGCGAAGGAAGCTGCTTCGACCCATTTGGTAAAGTAATCAACGGCTACCAGGATGAAGAGGTGTCCATTGGATGTTGTAGGCTTGATCTCTCCGATCATGTCGATTCCCCACATTGCGAATGGCCAAGGAGCTGTTAAGACATTGAGAGGAACTGGAGGAATGTGTACCTTGTCCGCATAGATTTGGCATTTATGACAAGTACGGGAATGTCGATGGCAGTCAGCTTCCATGGTAGACCAGTAGTAGCTCGCCCGTAGAATCTTCTTGGCCATCATATGACCGCTTGAGTGGGTGCCGAAGGTACCATTATGCAGTTCAGCCATGATCTGCTCAGCTTCAACCTTATCCATACAACGAAGTAGAATGCAATCATGATTATGCTTGTATAGGATACCATTTCTCAGGAAGAACTTTGTCGAGAACCTCCTTAAGAACTTTTTGTCGTTGACTGAAGCTCCTTCAGGATATTCTCGCGTCTTGAGATACCTTTTGACTTCGTGAAACCAAGGTCGGTCCACCACTTCTTCGGTATTAATCTCGTGACAATGTGCAGGTTCGTCCATTCACTCGACGGTGATTTGGGGATCCTCATTATCCCAGTTAAGTTTAAACATGGAAGACATTATAGCTAGAGCATCCGCTAGCTGATTTTCTTCTCGCGGAAAGTGCTCGAAGGTAATCTACTCAAAATGAGGTAACAATGTCAAGACATGTTCTTTGTAAGGGATGAGGTTAGGATGTTTAGTATCCCACTCTCCTTTGATCTGACTGATAACCAAAGTTGATTCCCCAAACACAATCAGAGATTTGATTCCCATGTCTATTGTAGCCTTGAGACCAAAGATATAAGCTTTATACTCGGCCATGTTGTTGGTGCAGTTGAAACAGAGTCTGGCAGTGAAAGGTGTATGGCAACCTTGTGGTGAGATGAGTACCGCATTGATACCGTTTCCAAGTGCATTGGAGGCACCATCAAAGTACAGGGTCCATCGGGATCCTTGTTCAGGTCCATCATACGATATGTTATCTTCAATGTTGTCCAATGTCATAATGTCCTCGTCGGGGAAGTCGAACCTCATGGATTGGTAATCTTCGACAGCTTGATAGGCCAGATGATCAGCTAGTACACTCCCCTTTATGGCTTTTTGGGTCTTGTACTGTATGTCGTATTCGGTCAGAATCATTTGCCATCTAGCTATTCTTCCAGATAAAGCAGGTTTCTCGAAGATGTACTTGATCGGATCCATTTTAGAAATCAGTAAAGTGGTATGAGTCAACATATACTGCCTTAGCCGGCGAGCAGCCCATACCAAAGCGCAACAAGTTTTCTCGAGCAGTGAGTATCGGGTCTCACAGTCGGTAAACTTTTTGCTAAGGTAATAAATGGAATGCTCTTTTCGGCCAGACTCGTCATGTTGGCCCAGTACGCACCCCATTGAATTATCCAAAATAGTCAGATACATGATTAGAGGTCTTCCTTCGACGGGAGGCATCAAGATAGGAGGTTCTAGCAAATACTGCTTGATTTTATCGAAAGCAACTTGACAGTCATCATTCCATTTAACCACCTGATCTTTCTTCAACAGCTTGAAGATTGGCTCACAGGTAGATGTTAGGTGAGAAATGAACCTTGCAATGTAGTTTAGGCGTCCCAAGAAACCTCTAACCTCCTTCTCAGTGCGAGGGGCAGGCATTTCTTGTATAGCTTTGACTTTGGCAGGATCAACCTCGATGCCTTTGTTACTGACGTTGAAACCCAAAAGTTTATCGGACCTGACTCCAAAAGTGCACTTGTTAGGGTTCAGTCTGAGCTTGTACTCCTTCAACCTGACAAACAACTTTTGCAGATGGTTGAGGTATTCTTCTTCTGTCTGTGAACGGGCTATCATGTCATCTACGTAGACTTCAATCTCATGATGTATCATGTCATGAAACAAAGCTACCACGGTGTGCTAATAGGTTTCCCCGATATTCTTCAGTCCGAATGGCATCACTTTATAGCAGAAGGTACCCCATTGTGTAACGAAAGTAGTTTTCTCCATGTCTTCAGGGGCCATTTTGATCTGGTTATACCCTGAAAATCCATCCATGAAAGAAAATACCTTGTGCTGAGCTGTATTGTCGACCAAGATGTCAATATGCGGTAGTGGAAAGTCATCTTTAGAGCTAGCCATGTTTAAGTCTCTGTAATCCATGCACATTCTCACTTTTCCATCCTTCTTAGGCACGGGCACAATGTTAGCAACCCATTATGGATAGGTAGTAACAGCAAGAAACCCAGCATTGAACTGCTTCATCACTTCAGCTTTGATCTTTTCAGACATATCGGGCCTCATCCGGCGGACTTTCTGCTTGATTGGTGGACAGTCTTCTCTAGTAGGGATACAGTGAACCACAACTTCTGTATCGAGTCCCGGCATGTCTTTGTAGGACCAGGCGAAGATCTCAACATATTCATTCAACAGCTGAACTAAACGCTCTTTGACACTTGACTCAAGGTTGGCACCCACTCTGACTTCTTTTCTGTCTTCATCAGTACCCAAGTTGATAGTTTCTAACAGCTATTCATGGGGCAGAATAGCCCTTTCTTCCTGTTGTAGCAGTCTAGCCAATTCTCCAGGCACTTCACAGTCTTCATCACCTTCGTACTCGGCATGGTAGACCAGATCTTCAGAGTCACTGAAGGCCATAGCAGAATTGTTACCCATGGAATATGGAATGGAAGGGTACCTGCATTTTGTGAGTGTGGGTGTGTGTAAGGGATAGCCACCTTTAAACAAATAAAATGTAAAAAGAAAGAAAATTAACATAAAAGTTTATATGTGAAAACGTCCATGATTCATTAAAATGGCATATGAAGATGAAAAATCAAACCCTTACAAATGGACCTATATGCCTCGGGTAAGGCACAAGGCAAAAAGTGTACGAATTGTTTAAGAATTATTACAGACCAACATAAATGTTTGAAAGATAAATTACTGATTTATGAAAGTAATGGGAACGAAGTCTTTCGCCTCCCAGTTGTTCAACCCTCCGTCAACAGTTGGAAAGATCCAGTCTTCAAAATTGCTCTCCTCTTCACCATCCTCCAAAGCATGAACTCCATGATGAGTGATCTTCAACGGCGGCCCTCCAGCCCGGGAGCGGCTTCCAGCCTTTTGAGCAGAAGTAGTGAAACCCAAGCCGAATTTATCTGTCTTGTAAGGAAAATCTGGAAGCTGACCCCATACTGTGCTTCCTCCTTCTTCAATCACAGTCTTCGCATCTTTAAGGGATGACATCCGGGACATATGTTTGGTAATGATGGGTGTTGTACCCCAAAATTTGCCCTCCCATATTCTTCAAGATTTGCCAAGTCAAAGCTTCAAAATTCCCCAAGGGTTGCACAGTTCAAAGGCTTCCTAACAGTTAAAAATTAGGGTTTTGGTTCTGACAAAGAAAATGAAGTTTCCAAGGGTCCAATCAAGTCCCACATACCTACAAATATGGTCAAGCACCCTCATACCAAGTTTCAAGACTTATAGCACAAAATTGCACAGTCAAAAACCCTAATTGCACTACAGTCAACTGCAGGGGCAAAATGGTCATTTGACAGTCAAAAGTTCAAATTTTTGGTCAACATCTTATTTTGAAGCCACAAACATCATTTGATCAATACTTGATCATGATTCTCAAAGCTTGGCTCAAAAAGTCTCAAGATGCAAAAGTTTCCATATTTGGACAGCTGAAAAAGTCAACTGTAACTTGACCAAGGCATAACTTCCACATGGTTTATCAGAAAAATTCCATCCAAAGCTCATTTTGAAGAGAAAGACATTTACTACAACTCCTCTTCATACTTCAAGTCCAAGAAATGCTCTCACAAAAAGTTACCAATTTCAACATTATAGGTCATTTTCAAAAGTCAACAAAAAGGGACTTTAAGTCAAAGGCCATAACTTGAGATTGGTAAGTCAAAATGACATGGGACCAAAGACATTGGTTAGAGGACTCAAATACCTTTCCAAAATGTCCAAGAAAATGAGCAAAGCTTAAAAATTGAGCAAGTTATGCCTTGTGGAAGTTGGGAAATTTTTGGATATTTTGAAAAGTCAACATTGCTTCAAAAGTCTTAAAAATGCTAATGGGCCACATTTTCTTCCAAGATTCATCATCCAAGGCATGTGCACGACCATTTGGCCCAAAGGGAAGTTTTTCATCATTTTTATTTATTTATTTGAATTTTTAATTGTTAATAATTCATTTAATTAAAATAAATATGTGGAAAATACCAAACCAATGCAATCAAATCTTTTTATACATGAAATAGCCTCAAGATTTCGTGCATGATCAGATTTGGAAAGAATCATGGTAATTGGACATGATTTGAAGCAAATATGCATGAAAAAGATTGGAAAATATATGCCATAAAAATCAATATCCATTCCATCAATGCAAAAGGTTTTTTGATCCAATTTTGAACCCTAATCGTTCACACATATATACTCATGCAAACCCTAACGTTCATAACCTCCCAGCTGCGCCAGAAAAGAAGAACCAAGTTTGAGTTTTTGCCAAGAAATTCAAAAACTGAAAACTAGGTTACAGTGCGATTCAAGGCCAAACAATCATTCCATTGTGTTCCTGAGGCTTCAAGGAACGTGTTTGAATAAAAATCATCATCCCTAACATCAAGAATTGGTAATTATAAGTCAGACTGTGTCCTTCTTTTTGCATAATCGTGTTTTATTATTCAGGCCATATCCATGCATTTTGATTCTTGATTTGTACTAATGAGTTGATTCTGAAGCTAGCAGTATGATTTAATTGAAGAATCATTGCCCATACACGATTTCACCATGAATGACGCCTAGGGTTTTCAAAACCTTGAATTGGGGTTTCTCAGTTAGGGAAAAATTAGGACGTGAGATCTAGACCATTCAATTCAGGAGGCTTGGACGATTTGAACACACACCTCGCGCTCAATTTATGAGCCACCATGTGCTAATCGTTATTTTTGCACTTGTTACTTAGTGGGGGTTTAGAACCCCCGCTATCTTGCTTGTTTTTATTTCAGATACAGCGAAGCCTTGAAGAAGATGATGATGTGTAGGCCAGTAAGTGGTTCATTCAAATTTCGCGCGAAAAAGTTCACTAACGCATGATTTACATTATATTATTTGTTCTATATACAATAAACAAAACGCATGAAGAGCTCCAGTGGTAGGCATATGTATTGGTAATCCCTGGGACCTGGGTTCGAATCCCAGGTCCCCCTCCCTTTCAATAATATTTTTCATAACATCTTCCCATGTAGCTCATTCCCTGAAGATCACCATACGCTCATCACTCAAACGTGCCACACGTCCCACAACTTCCATCCAATGGCCAGGATCTGGAACCTATGATGTGTTGCAGTCAACGCACCTACACGCTAGCCAAAAAGTCAATAAGGCCAAGGCTTAATGGGCCAGAATTGCTAGGACTTTACCTCCAATTGGGGACAGAACCCCCCAAGGTATTGTATTTCTTTTCTTTTCTTTATTTTATTTGTTTCAATTATTTCTTTTTTTAATTAATTCCTTTAATTTAATTTATTTTCATAAAATATAAAAATAGTAAAAAAACAGAAAAGACAAAAAATAAATATATTTGATTTAATATTTTTTGTAAATAAATAATACCATTTAATTTAGTTTATAATTAGGGTTAATTCTAATATCTTTTCTTAATAAATTAAAAGCTTGTAGAATTAGGTTTTAATCAATTTTATTACTTTTTCTTTTATTTTCTCATCACTAATAATTAATTATTTATTTTCATAAATCAAATTGCATTAATTAATTAGGTTTAATTTTAGGTAATTTTCATATTTTTTTTAATAAATTAAAAATAGCTAGAATTAGGTTTAACTTTCATTTAATTCACATAAAAAACCCTAAATATAAAAAAACTCCAAAAAGACCAAAAATAATTTCTTTTTTCATTTTAATTTCATTAATTCAATAATAGTTTAATTTCCTAAAAAGGGTCCAACGCCCTCGCTTTCAATTTTAATTCGATTCGCGCATTTTCTTTTAAATACTTATGTAATTCTCCCAAAGCCGTGTAAATTTATGTTTCTCGCACCTTATTATTTTATGTCAAATCGGGTCCTAGATTTATTTTGGCGATGTGGACCCGCGCCTTTGTAATAGTTTAGGAATTTTATATTTCTCGCAACTTTTAACTGTTAATAATGGCATGCAAGAATGAATGTTAAATAAAAACGAACGCGTAGATCACCCATGACATGACAAAAGACAAAATATCTGAAAATGACACACCAATCACACACCACCCCTAGGGTACGTCTCACTGTTGCCTTGCCTCGAAAGGTGATCGTCGAGTAGAGGATGTCTTAGTAAGTCCTCATGATCCGGGAACCTGGCATGAGGGTAGCTTCTAAGGTGTCTTCCTATTGCTCTGGTGATCACCATGTCCCGAACCTCGAATTGACCCGAATACCTCCAACGGTGGTGCTACCTACCTCTCAATGGTGGGATGGCACTACTTTAAAGGACATCTACACAGACGAATTCCTTAGGGTAGGTACACGACTCTAGATACTTGCTCTAATTTCAAAACAAATCAAAAATACTTTTCACACCGACACCTTTTCAAAAAGCTTTCGAAAGCAATTTTTCAAACACTCTTGAGGACCGATACAAGAGTCGAACTGGAATTTTCAAAGAAACTTTTTAAAACCCACAGTTGAAAAGCAAACAAACCATTTTTGAAAACACAAATGAGCAAGTATCTAAGAGCCCATGGATAACCATGGATAGAAAGGGTGCTAACACCTTCCCTTTCTATAACCTACCTCCTGAACCGAGAGCAATCTCTTTAAGGAATTTTTCTGTGCTTTTGTCCTTTCCATTTGGAGAAAATAAAAGACGGTGGCGACTCTTGCTTCCGCGACATTTCGCGAACCAGCGTTAAACAGTCAGTTCCAGATCCACCGATCACAGAACTGGCGACTCTGCTGGGGATAAAACTTAAAGTGAGGTGTACCTTAGGGTTAGTTCATAACTGTGTTTTCAATTGTATTGACTTGTCTGCTTTAAATTTGTGGGTTGCATGGGAGTTACATAGATCCTAACCCGGATCTGGGGATACCCTGTTTAGGTAGCATAAGCTGTGAGGGACCTGTCCGGCGTAGACCGACACGGGTGAAGCAGTGGCTACATTGGTGTGGCACCTTGGTCTGTACCGATATCCCTTGTGTCGCAACGAGGAGAATATGGGTCTTCTGAGGAGTCATTAAGCACCAACAACCTTAGAACCTTAAATGACACAACTTGGCCATTAGAACAGTAGCAGTATGCTACGCCCATTGAGGCTAAACTCTCGTGATGGTTCTGGCCGCAAGAAAAGATTGCGATGCTGGAGTTATGATCGATTGAGGGTAGTCAATGATATTGGGATCCTCTAAGAACCCGGTTACTTTGATAGGACAGGTATGAACCGACAAACTGAAAGAGGGTAGTACCTAGACCTCATGTTGGCCTAAACTTTAAGGGCTTGTCTTGTGTGACTTGTGTGCCTTACCATGTTTTCCTTTGTAACTATTTGTGGTGTGCTTTATCATAACATCATAACATCATGAGCATTGCATGCATCCTGCATAAGGACTGACCATTTCAAAGACAAGAGGGTTTCACCTTTGCTCTGTTTTGTAGGACATCATGATGCCTGTGCGAAGGAATACTATCGGTTCAACTTTGTTCACTCACCTGAGTTGCTTGAAGAGTTGGTTAGCAGAATTCCAAATACCACTTCCTTCATCCAGAGGCATGGTTCTCTTCTCAGTTTAGTCACTGCAAAGCGGGATCAACAGTTGATGAGTGTTCTGACCCAGTTCTATGACCCTCTGTACCAGTGCTTCACCTTTCAAGACTTCCAGCTGGTCCCTACCCTGGAAGAGTTCTCTGATTTGCTTGGTATCCCTATCTTGGATCAGACTCCCTTTACTGGTTGGGAAAAGACCCTCAGGCTTGAAGAGGTTGCTGCAGCTCTTCCCTTGACACATCAAGAGGTAATGGACAACTGGGTAACTAGAAGCGGAGTTAAGGGTTTCTTGGCCAAGTTTCTGATTGGTAAAGCTAACAGCTTCTGGAATGACCTGGACTTTAGGGCATATGAAGACATCTTGGCTCTCTTAATCTATGGGTTAGTCTTGTTTCCTAATCCTGACAACTTCATCAATGTCACTGCCATAAAGATCTTAATGTCTCAGAATCCTGTACCCACTCTCTTGGGTGACATCTTGCAACAACTTCATGCTCGTACTACCCGAAGACGAGGGACTCTATGGTGTTGTATCCCTTTGTTGGTGAGGTGGTTTATTTCGCACCTCCCTAAGTTCGTACTGAAGAACCAAGAAGGAAGAGGTTGGGCTCATAGGTTAATGTCTCTCACCGATAAAGACATCATTTGGACTTGCAGAGGTTTGGATGAGATAGCTATTATTGATCGATGCGGGGAATACCCTAATGTCCCTCTGATTGGTACCCAAGGAGGGATCTCTTACAATCCATGTCTAGCTCTCCGTCAGTTTGGAAGAGCCAGAAGAGCAGGCCCCCATGAGATGTTGGTGCCTCACATCAGTTTTGAGTTTCAGGTGGATGGTGACGAGCTGCGTCGTAGGTTCATTAAGGCTTGGGACAAAGTTCATAAAGCTGACCCACAAGAGTTGGGGCCAAAGACTTCTTTACCTATGGAAGCCTACTACAAATGGGTTCGCATCCGTGCTCAGAAGTTAGGTATGCCATACGAAGTCGTCAGACCTATCATTCTTGAGTATCCTGACAAAGATGGTGTTCCTCCAACTGTCCTTCCTCCTCAGGTACCTACTGATTATGAGACATTAAAGAGATCTTGGTCGCAACTGCGAGAAGAGCGGGATTCTTACCGGGAAAAGTTCAACGAGCAGGAATTGAAGATCCAGAAGCTGACAAAGCAGTTGGAGAATGAGCGAGCTCTGAATGCTTACATCCGTACTGAGAAGAGGAGACCATGGGATCAATAAGGAGCTCTGAATGTTCTTTTACAGTTTTATTTCCCTTTTCAGTATTTCCTTTCATGTAACGCCTAAAGGCAACCTGTTGAACAATTTAAGTTTCAAAGTTGAATCTAATGAAGTGTGTTCCTTTTTTGTTTACAAAGTTGATTCCCGATTGTCTTTGAAAACATAAATCATACGCATTCCATTCATCATGTGCATAGCAGGTTTTCTTCTTTTCAGGTTGCTTACCGTTCTTCGCTGTTTATTTCAGCATCATGAATCCTGACTCATCATCAACTGAGATGTCCATCAAGGCTCTTCAGGCGCAGAATGCGCAATTTCAGGAACTAATCATGGGTTTGGCTCAGGGCCAAGAAGAACTGAAAGCTCTGCTCCTGAAGAAGGAGAAGAAGAAGAAGAGGAGAACTGTTCTTTTCAACTCGGGCCGAAGGTTTGGCAACACTCTGCAGAATGAAGAGGCTGGTTCTTCTATAGGCAAGGGTAGTCCTCAAGGGGGAAAAGGTCCTAGTTCGGTAGTCTCCGACAACGAGACTGATTTTGATGAGGAACAGTATCCTCCTGCAGAAGACAGATACAAGCAGTTAGAAGACAGACTGAAGGCTATGGAGATCCAACAAGTTCCTGGGCTGGATTTTGGAGATTTGGGTTTATCTACTGGTGTGATCATTCCTCATAAGTTCAAAGCACCATCCTTTACCAAGTATGACGGGGCGTCTTGTCCCAAGTTACACCTCAGATTGTATGTGCGGAAGATTCAACCGTACTCAGTGGACAAGAATTTGTGGATCCACTTCTTCCAGGAGAGTCTTTCAGGGACTCGTCTCGAATGGTTCTATCAGCTGGATGGGACCAAGGTTCGTAACTGGGAGGAGTTGGCTACTGCTTTCTATAAGCAGTATCAATATAATGCCGACTTTGCCCCTACGCGTACCCAACTCTAGGGTATGTCGCTAGGTTCAAGCGAAGGTTTTAAAGAGTACGCACAGAAGTGGAGGGATCTGGCTGGCAGGGTGCAGCCTCCGTTGACTGATCGGGAGTTGGTAGACATGTTCTTGGGGACCCTATCTGGGCCATTTTTCAACCATCTTATCGGTAACTCATCTGCAGGGTTTACTGATCTTATTCTGACTGGAGAGAGAATTGAGGCTGGGTTGAAGTCTGGTAAGATTCCGAAGGGTGCATCATCAAGTTCTGAAAAGAAGCCCTTTAAGAAGGAGGCTAGTGCTGTATATGGCTCTAGAAGACAAGAGAAACTTGAGCGCCGCCAATCTGTCAACGCGGTGATGATTGCTAAACCTGCTGCCGCTCCTCGGAAAAACAATCCTCAAAGGGCTGAAAGACCCCGGAGAGAGTTTACCCGTTTGAGTATGACCCTATCACAGATCTTGCCGCAGTTACTATCCACCAACCTAGTGACTGTCAGGGAGGCCCCGAAAGTTGTGAACACTGCCTCCCCCAAATACAATCCAAATGCCCGTTGTGCTTATCACTCCGATAGCCCGGGGCATTCCACTAATGACTGTTGGGCCTTAAGGAATAAGGTACAAGACCTTATTGACGCAAAAGAGATACAGTTTGAAGCGCCTGAGAGGCCGAATGTGGTGACTGCTCTTATGCCCCAACATGGAGTAAATGTCGTTGATGAGGATGTGTACGCCGTTTCTGTGGATGATGTAGCTACTCCCTTAATGACCGTCAAGAGGAACCTACTGCTGGCCGGTTTATTTCCGGGTTGCAGTGAGGGTTGCCTGTTCTGTGTTGTTTCCCTATCTGGTTGTCCTTTGCTGAAGTTGGGCATCCAAAGCCTAATGGATAGCAAGGAGATTCTATTCAAGTAGTCCGCTGTTCAGTTTGTTCCGGTAGAAGAAGTTGTTGTTGTTACAATCTTTAATAATCCAATCAAGGCTCTCCCAAGGAAGCCTGTTCAAAACATGACTGTCGCACATGTTGTTATTACTGTTCCGGGGCCTCTCCCCTACGAATCTGATAAGGCTGTCCCCTGGCACTATGGGGCAGACGTATATGTGAATGGAATTAAGCAAGAGTTCAACACTGGCACCAGTATCAGCAATATCACTGGTCCAGCCAAGGTTACCCGCAGTGGCAGGCTCTTCTCGCCTGACATTGCACCACCCACTGCTCGAAGACCCCTCACAATAACACCTGCAAGTATACCTGTTCCTGTTGCTGATCAAGTTGTTTCCCCTGCTGCCGAGTCATCTAATGCTCGGGGCAAAGGGATTGAAGGTGAGCCTGCCCGGATGGAGGCATCAATACCTGTAACTGTTGAGGCCTCCCAACAAGAGATGGAGGAAATTCTAAAAATAATCAAGAAGAGTGACTTTAATGTTGTCGAGCAGCTGGGGCATACGCCCTCCAAAATCTCCATGCTCTCCTTACTACTGTGTTCAGAGGCACATGCTAAGGCCTTGATCTCATTTCTCAAGACGGCCCACGTGCCACAGGAGACATATGTAGTTCAATTCACTGATTGCGTAGCAAATCTGACAGCGGATAATGGTTTGGGTCTCTCAGATGCTGACCTTACTGCCAAGGGAAGGGACCACAATGATGCCCTGCATGTCTCTATCGAATGCAGGGGCACTACTCTGGTGCACGTATTGGTGGACACTGGCTCTTCCCTAAATGTGCTACCCAAGAAAGCCTTGGACCGTTTGGATTGTGAAGGCCTGGAACTAAAACCTAGCAATATTATCGTCAGAGCCTTTGACGGGTCCAAGAGGATGGTTCATGGAGAGGTTGACATTCCTATTCGTGTGGGCTCTCAGGTGTTCGACTCTACTTTCTATCTGATGGATATCCGTCCATCGTATTCTTGTCTACTGGGTCGACCTTGGATCCACAAAGCTGGGGCAGTGACCTCTACCTTGCACCAGAAGCTAAAGTACCCTGTCAAAGGGAAGATTGTCACTGTGCAGGGAGAGGAGGAGTATATGGTGAGCCATTTGAATTCCTTCAGATATATTGAGATGGACGGGGAGTTTATTGAAACCCCCTTTCAGCATTTCGAAGAGGTACTTCCAATTTCAGCAGCAGCCGAAACAGCGGTCGAAGAAGATGTTCCTTTGAAGATGGCTTCCCTAAAGGATGCCCGGGCTGTGATTCAGAAAGGTGAATGTGCTAACTGGGGCAGGCTTCCCGACTTTACACAGAAAACTGACAAATTTGGACTGGGTTTTACTGCAGAGGGACAGAAAGCTATGCGGAAGGCAAAGACCAGAAGACCTCCTGTGCTCATTACCAATCCAGGAGTGAATGCTGTTGGGGAGGATAATGAAGTGGATGAAGCTGAGTTCAATAGCTGGATCTACCCGACAATTGAGGGCGGATTGACCAATTGGATTGCCAAAGACCATACTCCTGTTACTTTTGTTATGCAGTAATAAACTTCTTTGTTTTGTTATTTGTAATAAATAATAAATTGAACTCTATGGCCCGGTGTCTTACCCGGGGCACCGTGGCTTCATTTGTGAGGGCATATAAATTGTCATTTCATATATCATGAATAAAAATCTTGGACGTTTTCTCGCATTTCAAATCTTATGCTCCTTTTCTGTCTTTCCTTCCTTTCTATATTTCAAAACAGCTGTATTTACACACACTCACTCATACAGGTTTCAATCCACTCCGGATCTCACTGGTAACGACTCTGCTACTGCCAGTTATGACTTCGAAAATCCGATCAACTTAGCCGAAGACGAAGGTGAAGATGATTGCGAAGTGCCTGGCGAGCTTGCAAGACTGTTACTCCAGGAAGAGAGGGCAATTCAACCACACGAAGAGCCAGTGGAAACAATAAATCTAGGTACTGAGACAGACAAGAAAGAGGTAAAGATTGGTGCCAACCTAGAGCTCAGCGTGAAGCAACGGTTGACTCAAATGCTACATGATTATGTGGAGATCTTTGCCTGGTCTTACAAAGACATGCCCGGGTTGGATACCGACATTGTGGTCCATCACTTGCCTACTAAGGAAGACTGCCCTCCGGTTAAGCAAAAGGTCTGTCGTATGCGTCCGGAGATGTCTGAAAAGATCAAAGCCGAAGTCATGAAACAGTTTGATGTTGGGTTCCTTGCAGTGACTTCTTATCCTCAGTGGGTTGCTAATGTGGTTCCGGTACCTAAGAAAGATGGAAAGGTCGGAATGTGTGTCGACTACAGGGATCTGAACAGGGCCAGCCCCAAGGATGACTTCCCCCTACCTCACATTGATGTCCTTGTTGACAACACAACTCAGCATAAGGTGTTCTCTTTCATGGATGGTTTTTCAGGTTACAATCAGATCAAGATGGCTCCTGAAGACATGGAAAAAACTACCTTTGTAACTCAGTGGGGCACCTTCTGCTACAAGGTCATGCCTTTTGGACTGAAAAATGCTGGGGCAACCTACCAACGTGCCATGGTTGCTTTATTTCATGACATGATCCATCATGAGATAGAAGTGTATGTTGACGACATGATCGCAAGGTCCCAGACTGAGGAAGAACACCTAGATCATCTGCAGAAATTGTTTGACCGGTTGAAGTTGTACAAGCTAAGGCTGAACCCGAACAAGTACATCTTCGGGGTAAGATCTGGGAAATTGCTAGGCTTCGTGGAAAGTGATAAGGGTATTCAAGTGGACCCTGCCAAGGTTAAAGCTATTCAAGAGATGCCATTTCCTAAAACAGAGAAGGAAGTCAGAGGCTTTTTAGGACGCCTGAATTACATTGCTCGGTTCATCTCCCACCTAACTGCTACTTGTGAACCAATCTTCAAGCTGCTGAAGAAAGATCAGGTAGTACGTTGGAATGACGAATGTCAGGCTGCTTTTGACAAAATCAAAGAGTATCTCCAAGAACCACCCATCCTTATGCCACCGGTTGAAGGGAGACCTCTGATACTATACCTGACAGTGCTTGACAACTCAATGGGGTGTGTGATGGGGCAGCATGACGAGTCTGGCCGAAAAGAGCATGCCATTTATTACCTTAGCAAAAAGTTTACCGACTGTAAGACCCGATACTCACTGCTTGAGAAAACTTGTTGCGCTTTGGTATGGGCTGCTCGCCGGCTGAGACAGTATATGCTGACTCACACTACTTTGTTGATCTCAAAGATGGATCCTATAAAGTACATATTTGAAAAGCCTGCTCTGTCGGGGAGAATAGCAAGATGGCAGATGATCTTGACGGAATACGACATTCAGTACACGACCCAGAAAGCCATCAAGGGAAGTGTATTGGCAGACCACTTGGCACATCAGGCCGTAGACGACTATCAGTCAATGAACTTTGAGTTTCCAGACGAGAGCATCATGATTGTGACTGATTGTGAAGTACCTGGACCGGATGAAGGACCTGAGGAAGGATCCCGATGGTCTATGCACTTTGATGGAGCCTCCAATGCTTTGGGTAACGGTATCGGCGCTGTAATCATATCCCCTCAAGGCACTCATACCCCACTCACTGCCCGGCTATGTTTCAACTGCACCAACAACATGGCGGAGTATGAGGCATGCATCATGGGTCTTCAAGCTGCGATTGACTTAAGGATCAAGTTTCTGAGTGTCTTCGGAGATTCCGCTCTTGTGATCAATCAGATCAAAGGAGAGTGGGATACGAAACATCCGAATCTTATTCCTTACAGAGAATGTGTGTTGACATTGATCCCTCACTTCACGAAGATAACCTTTGAACACTTTCCGAGAGAGGAGAATCAGCTGGCGGACGCGTTAGCTACGATGTCTTCTATGTTCAAGGTCAAATGGGACAATGAGGCTCCCCAGATCATCATCTGGAAACTGGACGAACCGGCATACTGTTGTGATCTCGAGACTGAGTTGGTAACTGAGAAGCCTTGGTACCATGAGGTGAAGAGATATCTGGAAGCTCAGGAATACCCTGAAGGTGCGTCTGTCAATGATAAAAAGTTTCTGAGAAGGTTCGCAGCGAAGTTCTTCCTTAGCAACGACATCCTGTACAAGCGAAACCATGATTCGACCTTACTGCGTTGTGTGGACAAGACTGAAGCAGAAAGGATCATGGAAGAGTTACATGAAGGGACCTTCGGAACACATTCCAGTGGGCACACTATGGCTAAAAAGATCCTTCGGGCAGGGTATTTCTGGTCCACAATGGAAGCAGACTGCTACCAACATTCTCGGACATGCCATAAATGCCAGATATATGCAGACAAAGTGCATGTTCCTCCAGTTCCTCTAAATGTTCTGACTGCGCCTTGGTCGTTTGCAATGTGGGGCATAGATATGATCAGTGAGATTAAACCTACGGCATCTAACGGGCATCGCTTCATCCTAGTAGTGATTGATTACTTCACGAAGTGGGTTGAAGCAACATCCTACGCTACGGTAACCAAGACTGTTGTGGCACGGTTCATTCGGCATAACTTGATCTGTCGATACGGCGTCCCTGAAAGGATTATTACAGACAACGGTACCAATCTTAATAACAAGATGATCACTGAGCTCTGCGAGCAGTTTAAGATACAGCACCATAACTCTTCTCCTTACAGACCGAAGATGAATGGGGCTGTAGAAGCAGCAAATAAGAACATTAAGAAAATCGTGCAGAAGATGACAGTGACTTATAAAGATTGGCACGAGATGTTACCGTTCGCTCTACATGGGTACCGTACCTCATCCAGGATGTCAACCGGGGCAACTCCTTTCTCCTTGGTTTACGGTATGGAGGCAGTCTTACCGATCGAAGTGCAAATACCCTCTCTCCGGATAATGAAGGATGCAAATCTGAACGAAGATGATTGGATCCAGACACGACTTGATCAACTAAACCTTATTGATGAAAAAAGACTTGCCGCTATCTGTCACGGTCAGACGTATCAGAAACGGATGATCAGGGCATTTAACAAAAAGGTCAGACCACAAGAATATCAAGTTGGGGATCTGGTAATCAAGCGAATCATCCTTCCTCAGAGTGATCCAAGGGGCAAATGGACCCCCACGTACGAAGGGCAATTTGTGGTTAAACATGTGTTCTCAGGAGGAGCCATGATTCTAACCAACATGGATGGTGACGACCTCCCTCACCCCGCCAATGTAGACATAGTAAAAAGATACTACGCATGAAAAAAGACCCGCTAGGCTGACATACCTAGGCAAAAATTAGGGCTTCCCGGCGAACCAAAAGGGTTTGGGCAAAATGAAGGGATGAAATGAAAAAAGCTGTACACCCGACAAGTCGAAAACCTGAAAAGGCGGCTTGGGCAAAAATGGGTATCCCAGTGGACTGAAAACCCGAAAGGGCGGTCCAGGCAAAAGTTAGGGATAAAGCGTAATACTATGTCTCATTGGATCACTTTGCATCCAGAATCCGGTATCTACATCAAGTTCAGACGGAATCGATCAGTCAGCTTCATCTTCAACTAAGGTCATCAAGTGATAAGACGCTCGGAGATATAAAGGCAATAGCAGAGTTGAAACCCAGTGGGATCATTCATTTCACACAGCTGTTTATTTTCTCTTGTACAAATTTGTATAAACTCTTTTGTTCGGCGGCATTCTCTTACTAGGACGTCAAGCCTCTTGTACATAAAACGCCTATTTTCAGGCAAATTCAAAATCAATATAAAAATCACTTTTTCAGTTAAAATTGCCAATTGTTTTCCTTTCCTGTTTTGTTTTGCGAAGAACGTCCAAGGTTCAATTTGTGATATATGCATTGACAATAATTTGCTAATTCATGAATATTTGCATACGAAACAAAGGAATAATTACAGGTAACATTAGAAACAGGGGCAATAAAGAGTTTTCTAAGCAATCTAATTGTTATGTCCTCCAAGGTACCAAGGTAGGTTCAGCTAAAGAGCAACCAGCTATCTTAATTCCCCAGAGAGTGAGTCAGCAAGTCAGTACACTCTCCTCAAGCGAAGCTATTATCAAACCTCAAGGAAGTTGGGTATCCTCCCGTAGATCTCAACGTTCCCTAGCAATGTACATGTATTCTTAACAAGCATCCCTGGCAGTCTTGATCTAAGGTTGTTCCCCGACGGTATATCAAACATTCAATGGAGTCACTTCCCAGGTACAGTTCAATACTTCCCCAGGAGAGTCCAATCCAGTTTCCTCAGGAAAGTTGGAATCCATCTCCCCAAGCAGTAAGCTTATCCCCAGTAGATTCTGGAAGCTTATCCTCGCAGAGCACGAACGCGTTCCCCGGCTTTATTCAAGAGTTATTTCCTTACCAGGATATAACTGGGTTATCCTCAGCCAAAAGCCACGAAAAATCGTCCTCGGCGAAGTCTTCTTATCCCCAGCGAAGTCTATTAACACTTCCAACACAACAATGGTATCCCCAGCAAGTTATTATCAACAACTCAACAAAGTACCTCTCTCCCCACAGAGTATTGCTTCCCAGCAAGATCGTTAGGGTATTTTTCTCCCCGCAGAGTAATCCATTCGCCAAGTTTATTCCCCAACGGAGTTATCTTCTCCTACCGATATTCTTGCAACTATCATTCCCCAGCGGAAGCAAAAATCTATTCTTCAATATCAGCCCAGGAGTGACTTCCCGGCACCCGTCAAGGATTTACTCTCCTAGACAAAAACATACATTCATAAACATCGCATTTCCATACATTATAGCATGCATATACGCATCATATCTCACAAATCTCATTTATATTGAGAACATCATTGCTTGATCCATATCATGCATTGCATATGACTGACCTTTACCTTTCAGGAAAGATCCAGTTAAGTTCTCAACTATATTTCAAGACCTAGACCGGTTCAGTTAAATCGACCCTAAGATTTTTCTGTTTCTTATCCAGTCAAAGGCCTTCTCTGGTTCAGTCAGATCGACCCTAAGATCTCCCTGTTTCTTATCCAGTTGAAGATTTCAAGACCTAGATCGGTTCAGTTAAATCGACCCTAAGATTTTTCTGTTTCTTATTCAGTCCAAGGCCTTCTCTGGTTCAGTCAGATCGACCCTAAGATCTCCCTGTTTCTTATCCAGTTGAAGATTTCAAGACCTAGACCGGTTCAGTTAAATCGACCCTAAGATTTTACTGTTTCTTATCCAGTCAAAGGCCTTCTCTAGTCCAGTTAAATCGACCCCTAACAGATTTTTCTGATGAAGACTCAGTAGAAGATATCCAAGATTATCTCAATGATTGTTGTTGAGGTTGAAGTCGCCCAAGATTCTCTCAATGATTGCTGTTGAGGTTGAAGTCGCCCAAGATTCTCTCAATGATTACTGTTGAGGTTGAAGTCGCCCAAGATTCTCTCAATGATTACTGTTGAGGTTGAAGTCGCCCAAGATTCTCTCAATGATTACTGTTGAGGTTGAAGTCGCCTAAGGTTCTCTCAGCGTTCCTGCCGAGGTAGTAATCGTCTCCAGATTCTCTCAGCGTTACTGTTGAGATTGAAGTCGCCTATGATTCTCTCAGCGTTACTGTTGAGGTTAAAGTCGTCCAAGATTCTCTTAGCATTCTTGTTGAGGTAGTAATCGTCCAAGGTTCTCTCACCGTTCCTGTTGAGGTAGTAACCATCCCCGGTTCATTCATCACCTTTTGAAGCTCCAGATCCAGCTCCTGTAACCAGTCAGGACACATCTATACAAAGAATTTGAAGATCAGCTCCCGTAACGGGTCAGGTAATCCTTTTCTTTTGCAGGTATGCAAGTTCTCGCTAAGGAATCTCTTACGCGATCAACACCCAGATGGAATCTATAAGCCCATCCACCATCCATCACATCTTAGCATGGCATCTATAAGCCCATCACCCTATCCGTCAATCTCCAAATGGCATCTATAAGCCCATTCCCCACATCACACTACTATGTGAGCGCAAATTTCTGGGCACTCTAGTGTTCAATCATCTTCCACCTTCGGATTACGAAAGGCACGTCAGCCAATCTGCATCCTCAGGTCTAAGAAGATTGAACAGGGGCAACTGTTGTACCCCAAAATTTGCCCTCCCATATTCTTCAAGATTTGCCAAGTCAAAGCTTCAAAATTCCCCAAGGGTTGCACAGTTCAAAGGCTTCCTAACAGTTAAAAATTAGGGTTTTGGTTCTGACAAAGAAAATGAAGTTTCCAAGGGTCCAATCAAGTCCCACATACCTACAAATATGGTCAAGCACCCTCATACCAAGTTTCAAGACTTACAGCACAAAATTGCACAGTCAAAAACCCTAATTGCACTACAGTCAACTGTAGGGGCAAAATGGTCATTTGACAGTCAAAAGTTCAAATTTTTGGTCAACATCTTATTTTGAAGCCACAAACATCATTTGATCAATACTTGATCATGATTCTCAAAGCTTGGCTCAAAAAGTCTCAAGATGCAAAAGTTTCCATATTTGGACAGCTGAAAAAGTCAACTGTAACTTGACCAAGGCATAACTTCCACATGGTTTATCAGAAAAATTCCATCCAAAGCTCATTTTGAAGAGAAAGACATTTACTACAACTCCTCTTCATACTTCAAGTCCAAGAAATGCTCTCACAAAAAGTTATCAATTTCAACATTATAGGTCATTTTCAAAAGTCAACAAAAAGGGACTTTAAGTCAAAGGCCATAACTTGAGATTGGTAAGTAAAAATGACATGGGACCAACGAAATTGGTTAGAGGACTCAAATACTTTTCCAAAATGTCCAAGAACATGAGCAAAGCTTAAAAATTTATCAAGTTATGCCTTGTGGAAGTTGGGAAATTTTTGGATATTTTGAAAAGTCAACATTGCTTCAAAAGTCTTAAAAATGCTAATGGGCCACATTTTCTTCCAAGATTCATCATCCAAGGCATGTGCACGACCATTTGGCCCAAAGGGAAGTTTTTCATCATTTTTATTTATTTATTTGAATTTTTAATTGTTAATAATTCATTTAATTAAAATAAATATGTGGAAAATACCAAACCAATGCAATCAAATCTTTTTATACATGAAATAGCCTCAAGATTTCGTGCATGATCAGATTTGGAAAGAATCATGGTAATTGGACATGATTTGAAGCAAATATGCATGAAAAAGATTGGAAAATATATGCCATAAAAATCAATATCCATTCCATCAATGCAAAAGGTTTTTTGATCCAATTTTGAACCCTAATCGTTCACACATATATACTCATGCAAACCCTAATGTTCATAACCTCCCAGCTGCGCCAGAAAAGAAGAACCAAGTTTGAGTTTTTGCCAAGAAATTCCAAAACTGAAAACTAGGTTACAGTGCGATTCAAGGCCAAACAATCATTCCATTGTGTTCCTGAGGCTTCAAGGAACGTGTTTGAATAAAAATCATCATCCCTAACATCAAGAATTGGTAATTATAAGTCAGACTGTGTCCTTCTTTTTGCATAATCGTGTTTTATTATTCAGGCCATATCCATGCATTTTGATTCTTGATTTGTACTAATGAGTTGATTCTGAAGCTAGCAGTATGATTTAATTGAAGAATCATTGCCCATACACGATTTCACCATGAATGACGCCTAGGGTTTTCAAAACCTTGAATTGGGGTTTCTCAGTTAGGGAAAAATTAGGACGTGAGACCTAGACCATTTAATTCAGGAGGCTTGGACGATTTGAACACACACCTCGCGCTCAATTTATGAGCCACCATGTGCTAATCGTTATTTTTGCACTTGTTACTTAGTGGGGGTTTAAAACCCCCGCTATCTTGCTTGTTTTTATTTCAGATACAGGGAAGCCTTGAAGAAGATGATGATGTGTAGGCCAGTAAGTGGTTCATTCAAATTTCGCGCGAAAAAGTTCACTAACGCATGATTTACATTATATTATTTGTTCTATATACAATAAACAAAACGCGTGAAGAGCTCCAGTGGTAGGCATATGTATTGGTAATCCCTGGGACCTGGGTTCGAATCCCAGGTCCCCCTCCCTTTCAATAATATTTTTCATAACATCTTCCCATGTAGCTCATTCCCTGAAGATCACCATACGCTCATCACTCAAACGTGCCACACGTCCCACAACTTCCATCCAATGGCCAGGATCTGGAACCTATGATGTGCTGCAGTCAACGCACCTACACGCCAGCCAAAAAGTCAATAAGGCCAAGGCTTAATGGGCCAGAATTGCTAGGACTTTACCTCCAATTGGGGACAAAACCCCTCAAGGTATTGTATTTCTTTTCTTTTCTTTATTTTATTTGTTTCAATTATTTCTTTTTTTAATTAATTCCTTTAATTTAATTTATTTTCATAAAATATAAAAATAGTAAAAAAATAGAAAAGACAAAAAATAAATATATTTGATTTAATATTTTTTGTAAATAAATAATACCATTTAATTTAGTTTTCAATTAGGGTTAATTCTAATATCTTTTCTTAATAAATTAAAAGCTTGTAGAATTAGGTTTTAATCAATTTTATTACTTTTTCTTTTATTTTCTCATCACTAATAATTAATTATTTATTTTCATAAATCAAATTGCATTAATTAATTAGGTTTAATTTTAGGTAATTTTCATTTTTTTTTAATAAATTAAAAATAGCTAGAATTAGGTTTAACTTTCATTTAATTCACATAAAAAACCCTAAATATAAAAAAAACTCCAAAAAGACCAAAAATAATTTCTTTTTTCATTTTAATTTCATTAATTTAATAATAGTTTAATTTCCTAAAAAGGGTACAACGCCCTCGCTTTCAATTTTAATTCGATTCGCGCATTTTCTTTTAAATACTTATGTAATTCTCCCAAAGCCGTGTAAATTTATGTTTCTCGCACCTTATTATTTTATGTCAAATCGGGTCCTGGATTTATTTTGGCGATGTGGACCCGCGCCTTTGTAATAGTTTAGGAATTTTATATTTCTCGCAACTTTTAACTGTTAATAATGGCATGCAAGAATGAATGTTAAATAAAAACGAACGCGTAGATCACCCATGACATGACAAAAGACAAAATATCTGAAAACGACACACCAATCACACACCACCCCTAGGGTACGTCTCACTGTTGCCTTGCCTCGAAAGGTGATCGTCGAGTAGAGGATGTCTTAGTAAGTCCTCATGATCCGGGAACCTGGCATGAGGGTAGCTTCTAAGGTGTCTTCCTATTGCTCTGGTGATCACCATGTCCCGAACCTCGAATTGACCCGAATACCTCCAACGGTGGTGCTACCTACCTCTCAATGGTGGGATGGCACTACTTTAAAGGACATCTACACAGACGAATTCCTTAGGGTAGGTACACGACTCTAGATACTTGCTCTAATTTCAAAACAAATCAAAAATACTTTTCACACCGACACCTTTTCAAAAAGCTTTCGAAAGCAATTTTTCAAACACTCTTGAGGACCGATACAAGAGTCGAACTGGAATTTTCAAAGAAACTTTTTAAAACCCACAGTTGAAAAGCAAACAAACCATTTTTGAAAACACAAATGAGCAAGTATCTAAGAGCCCATGGATAACCATGGATAGAAAGGGTGCTAACACCTTCCCTTTCTATAACCTACCTCCCGAACCGAGAGCAATCTCTTTAAGGAATTTTTCTGTGCTTTTGTCCATTCCATTTGGAGAAAATAAAAGACGGTGGCGACTCTTGCTTCCGCGACATTTCGCGAACCAGCGTTAAACAGTCAGTTCCAGATCCACCGATCACAATGGGCACAGAAGACACCGTCTTGGTTACCGCAACTTCAGGAGAAACCTCTTCAAAGTGTTGAAAGGGGGTTTCTATGAATTCTCCATCTAACTCCACATAGCGGAAAGAGTTAAGATGGCTTATCATATATTCCTCTTCACCGTGAACAGTTATAATTTTCCCCTGGACTGGGTACTTGAGCATTTGGTGCAAAGAAGAAGTGATTGCCCCAGCGTTGTGGATCCAGGGTCTTCCCAACAAGCAAGAATAGGAGGGACGGATGTCCATCACATAAAACATGGAGTTGAAAGTTTTCGTTCCTACTTTAATCGGGATGTACACCTCCCCGTGGACCATCCGTTTAGAACCATCAAAGGCTCTGACAATGATGTTGTTGGGCTTCAAAGTTAAACCTTCACAATCTAGTCTGTCCAATGCTTTCTTCGGCATGACATTTAAAGACGACCCAGTATCAACCAGAACGTGAGCTAGAGTAGTCCCTCTGCATTCCACCGAGACATGCAGAGCGTCATTATGCTTTCTCCCCTTAGATGTTAAATCGGCATCGGAGAAGCCAAGACCATTGTTGGCTGTTAGGCTAGTTACACACTCCTGGAACTGGTCCGTGGAAGTTTCCTGAGGCACGTGGGCCGTCATCAAGAATTTGATCAAGGCTTTGTCATGAGCTTCAGAACAGAGCAATAGGGCCAGCATAGATGTTTTTGAGGGGGTTTGCCCCAGTTGTTCTACAACATCATAATTTATTTTCTTAATTATTTTCAAAATCTCCTCCATTTCCTTTTGAGTGGTCTCTGGGATCACCAAAGGCTGAGCTCTCGTCCTGACGGGCTTCTCTTGGATTCCCTTCCCTTTATCAGCAGCAACAGCAGAGGGTACAACCACAGGAGTCACAATTTCTTCAATAACTGGAGTTCTTACAGATATGTTGACCGGTACAGGAGTAACCTTAGGAGCATTTAAGGGTCCGAAGATTGCCCTTGGAGGAGCAATCTCTGGAGAGAAAATTCTTCCGCTGCGGGTGATTTTACTCGTTCCAGCAATATTTCCAACGTCAGAAGTCTCTTCATCAGAACTTTCTTCATTTGATTCAATCTGATTAATACCGTGGTAGAAGATCTCTCCTCCATAGTTCCACGATATTGATTTGTTGGACTTGTATGGGATAGGCCCCGACATAGTTATCTTTAGAGGTGTAATCTTCAGATCAGATGTAATCTTAACAGGTCTTTTGGAGACCTTGGAAAGATTGGCGGATATGGTGATTATAGAAACATCATTGACAGGAGTCGGGGTAACAGGAGTCTTTTCAAAAGGATTTCTTGATTATCCATTAGGCGTTGGATGCCTAACTTCAAAAACAAACAGTCGGATGGTAAGGATGAACAAAGGCAACAATCTTTTTCACATCCTGGGAAAATCCCAGCCTTCAACAGATTTAGCTTGATTATTGGTAACAGAGTCATCAAATCATCAACAGTAGCAACATACAGATCCTTTGCAATAGCATGGGCATTGTGGCCATGCTTTGGCATTGGAGCAAATACCATGTTCGGCTTTTCAGGGGCATCGAATTCCACTTCTTTAGCGTCTATTAAATCCTGAATCTTATTCCTGAGGGCCCAACAATTATTGGTGTCAAGCCCCAGGTTGTCCGAATGATAAGCACACTTGGCATTGGGATGGTAATGCGGAGATGTAGTGTTAGGGTTTTTAGGGGCCTCCCTCAAACTGACAAGGTTTAACTTCAAGAGATGAGGTAGAACCTGAGTAGGTGTCATGTTTATTCGGGTATATTGCCGTGCAGGCCTTTCCACCCTTGCTTGGTTGGTTCTGGGTTGATTATTTTTAGGCTGATCAGCTGCAGACTTCTAAATCATTACGGCCCCCACCGCTGGTCGGCACTCAACTCTTCCTTGACCTCTTTGAGAGTAGACAGTTGATACTTCTTTCTTTGCTGGAAAGGTCTTTTTGATGGCAGCGGAAGTAGATGCATCCTTTTGAATTTTACCGCTCTTGATTCCGGCTTCAACTCTTTCACCAGTTAGAATTAACTTTGTGAACCCCGCAGACGAACTTCCGATCAAGTGATTAAAGAATGGACCTGACAGGGTCCCCAAAAACATATCCACAAGCTCTCTCTCAGACAATGGTGGTTGCACCCTTCCAGCCAAGTCCCTCCATTTCTGGGCATACTCCTTAAAGCCTTCATTGGAGACCATACCCATACTCTATAATTGAGTACGAGTAGGTGCTAAGTCCATATTATATTGATATTGTCGGTAGAAGGCAGCAGCCAAATCCTCCCAATTGTGCACATCAGACCTCTCAAGCTGGTAAAACTAATCCAATTGCGTACCCGACAAACTATCTTGAAAAAAGTGGATCCATTGGTCCTTGTCATAAGAATGAGGTTGAATTTTTCTGACGTAAGACCGCAGGTGCATCTTTGGGCAAGACACCCCATTGTATTTAGCAAAAAGAGGTACTTTAAACTTTGGGGGAATGACAATCCCAGAAACCAACCATAACTCTTCGAAATCTAGCCCAGGCACTCTTTGCACCTCCATAGCTGCCAGACGCTCTTCCAGATTCTTGTATTTGTCGTCTGCAGGAGGATACTGCTACTCAGAATAGTCTTCATCCTCTTCATCTTCTTCTTCTTCAGACTCATATTGCACCACTGGTGTTCCTTTACCCTTTCCTACCCCTTCATCAGATGTTGAGGGGAAATCCAGGACCCTTCTAGCTTGGTTCTCAAATCTTCTACCCAAAGTAGCCACACCGACTCTTTTCTTTTTCTTTTTCTCCTTTTCCTTCTCCAGCAGAGCTTTAAGATCCTCTTGACCCTTTGCCAAGGTCATGAGTAGTTGTTAGAACTGTGAATTCTGTGCTTGCAGATCTTTGACCGTCTGCTCTATATCCATCTTGCTGAAATAAACAACAGAGAGATAAGGAAATCTGGTGTAAAGACCTATTTATGCATATGATGAATGATGTGTATTCATGTAATGCAATCAAGGATTCAGAAATTCAAATTTGTTGTAAACAAAAAGGAACACACGTCATATTAATAAGATAGAATTTGTTAGTACATAGATGCCCCATGGGCAAAATAAATACAAAATTCTAATGTAAAAAGACGTTGTGCATCCTCTTTGGTGCGATGTAGGTGTTGAGAGTCTACTCTTCATGGAGTTGACGAGTAAGTTCCAAAACCTTCTTCTCACTGGTGTAGAATTGGGCTTCAAAAGTATTGCGTTCTCCCATGAGCTGTATCCAAATCCTTTGCAAATCTTCCAGTGATATTGGCATGTCAGGATGTAGGAGGGTGTATGGAACCTCTCCTTCCATAACAGGCTCTTTGATCACAGGGAGAATGTAGGGGTAAGGCATCATAAGACTCTAGGCGTGGGTTCGTACCCACTTGAGGTAAGGCTCAAGGGGGATGGAATTCTTGTGTCCCAGTGTCTTACTGTCCACCTTGTTAGGCATTCTCCAAGCTCGGATAAACCTTTGTCGAAGTCCTTGATCGTTGTTGTCGAAGTCAAAAACCAAGTCTGGAATCAGCATGTCATGAGGTCCATCCCTTCGGGCATACCCAAATTGTCTCAGAGCCGAGCAAGGGTTGTAGGTAATGCCTCCCCTAATGCCAAGTAGTGGGACATTAGGGAATTCCCCATAACAATCAATGATGATGACATTTTCTCTGGACCGAGAACACCAATGAACATCTGAATGTGTGAGAGTCATCAACCGTTGTGACCACCTCAAGCCTTGCTCATTCTTTAAGACTGATTGGGGAATGTGAGAAATAAACCACCTTGCTAGAAGAGGAGTACAGCACATGAGAACACCTATTTTCCTCATTGTTCGTGTGTGAAATGAGTGTAGGATGTCCCAAAGCAATGTAGGCACAGGATTCCGAGATATGAAAATCTTGACGGCATTCACATCTATAAGTTGATCAGGGTTTTGGAACAAGACCAACCCATAGATGAGAAGAGCCACAATCTCCTCAAAAGCTTGCAGATCTAGAGAATTCCAGCAGTCTTGTGCCTTCTCAAACAGAAACTTTACCAAGAAACCCTTGACACCACTTCTGGTTTCCCAATGGCCTTTGACATCAGATGGTTGCAAGTGTAGAGCTTGAGCAACATCTTCTGGCTTTGGATCTCTTTCCGTACCGTTGTAGGGTAGTTGATGGAGAATAGGAATCCTCAGGAGTTGAGAAAATTCCTCCAAAGTAGGCACTAACTGGTAATTAGGAAATGTGAAGCAGTGATGTAGGGGGTCAAAGAACGGGAAGAGAACTTTCACCATGTCTTCCTCTATGTTGGAGTTGACCAAGTTGAGAAGTCTACCATGTCTTTCAGTGAAGGGAGAATTCTCTGGAACCTTGGAAGCTAGCTCCTTGAGTTGAGGAGGGATTCTCACAAGGTTGACCTGAATAGTTTTCCTGCAGAGTGATTCCATTACCTACAAAATAGGAACAAAGATGAAGATCCAAACCCTTAAAATGGTTAGTGGATCCATATGATGCTTCATGATGTTTATTATGTATGCACAAGTATATGTACAAGCAAGTCACACAAGTTCCTAGTTTCAGGCTTGCATGGGGTTTCATAGGTAAATACCCTCTTGAAGTTAGTTGGCTCAACCTGTCCTATAAATAGTAACCGGGTTCTAAGGAGCTCAATATCATTGGATTATTTTCTGTGTTCATTGTTTCAGTTTAGCCACTTTACTGGCGACCGAAATATTCCAAGAAAACAACCCTCAATGAGTGTAGTATCGAGTATCTACCAACTTCAGACTGTACCAAAGCCGATCATCTCACTACCCCTAATAAGGCCAAGATGGTCAAGTAAAGGTTCTAAAAGTCCATTAGTGCTTCATGACATCACTCAGCGGCCTTGTATTCTCTTTGATTGACTCAAAGGCTACCGGTACCCACAAATATGCCGCACTAATATAGCTATTGCTTCAACCATGTCGGTATACCCCGCACAGTTTCCATAATGTATTGCTATTTACCTATGAATGTTTCCCAAATCCGGGTAGAGGATTTCAAACCCAAACAATAGAACCAAATGTAAAGCAATCAAAGCAAACAAGGTAAGCATGTAAAGGTGATCTAAACCCTAAGGTAACCCCACTTTTAGAGTTTTCCCCAACAGAGTCGCCAGTTTTGTGATACGGTGGGAGAAATGACTTGAGGTTTTGCGTTAGTGTTTGCAAATGTTTCGGTTTAGCAAGAGTCGCCACCGACTTTTTATTTTATCCAAAGGAAAGGTCAAAAATCACAGGAAAGACCTTTGAGATGTTTTCTTGGGTTCGGGGGGTAGGTTATGAAAAGGGAAGGTGCTAGCACCCTTTTCATCCATGGTTTTCCATGGGCTCTTAGTTACTTGTTTAGATCACTTGCTTTTGCTTTTCAATTGTTTGAAATGGTGCTTTGTGTGTGGTTTTGAAAATGTTTTGAAAAGAGGCCTTGTTTAGGCAACCTTTGTAACAATTCTTATTTGAATGTTTTACAAAGGTGTTTGTCTTTTGAAAAGATGTTTCAATATTTGAAAGTTTGATTTGGGAAAATGTTTTGAAATTATGTTGTGATGTGTTTTTGAAAATATCAAGGATGTTTGCAAGTTTTGATCAAGTAACTAGGAGCATCTACCTACCTACTCAAAGGTCCTTCCTACATTTTTAACCCTTTCACATTGTTTTTTTACCATTGTATTTGGTAAACAACCTTGTGTTTGGATGTTAAACGGGACAGGCGCGGGTCATCATATGACCATGATAGCAATTGTGCCAAGTATCTTAGCAAGTTTTTTGAGGGACTAGATCATTTTTTTATAGGCAACCAAGATAGTGTCATCGAGGGACTGTGATCTTTTTGTTTTGATTTTGTTTTGCCAAGATACTCAACATGCATACCATGGCCATTTTAAAGGCAACAAGTGGATGAAACCCTAGGGGTGCTTGTGTGCATTGTGTTGTCATTTTCATGCATTTTTGTCTTATATTAGTCAAGCTATTTGTTTGATTTTGGATTTTTGCATACAAACCCTAATCTTTCTATCATGCATATTTGAAAGCAATAAAGTGCGTAAAAATAAATCTACGACTATTACAATATTGATATGGGGAGGGGGATACAAGTTTGAATAGGGGGGATATTTGCAAGAAAGTAAAACCCTAAGTCAACTATTACAACCAAATTGAATCCATTATACAAATGATAAATAAGCAAATATTTAAATGGACAATTAAATAAATATGCAATATATCATAAATATGCAAAAAAATGTTTTTGTAGTATTTATATGTATGTAAAAATAAATTATTTAGTGTATCAAAAATAAGAAAAATACTATTGATTATTTTTATTAAGGGTGGAAACCCTAATTTGTTTTAAGAAAATATATATATTATAATTATTTATTTATGTACAATAAAAATAAATAAAAATATATACAAATGTAAAAAAATAAAAATATGTGAGAAAATAATATTTAAGTATATAAATAATAAAAATAAAAATATAATATTTTTATAATATTTACAAGTTTTCTATTTAAGAAAATAAAAGTATATTATTTAACAATTATTTCTATGTCCAAAAAATAATAATAATAAAATAAAATGTGAAAATTTATGAAAATATTTTTGGGAATTTTTAATGTTTAGAAAAATAAAATAAATTTAGAAACTAAAAAAGAAATGAAAAAAATATGGAAAATAAGCAAATGGGCCAGGGGGTGTAAACAGCAAGTCAGGAGGTGTCAAAAGCAAGGAGAAGCCAAGCCCAGCCCAGATTTCAGCTTCGTCTTCAACCTTTGAACAAGAAAACGCGCGCTATGTACAAATTCACATCTCTTGTTTCAATTCTTAAAAACAAAAACTTGTAACATGAAAGTTATAGAGCATGATCATACGATTCTAACCATATAAAAAATTTAATTTAACTCTCAAAGACCAGAGAGAATTTCTCTGGCCCTAATTTCTAAGCTAGTTTTTTCAGAAAGTTCATCATTCAAATTCTCCCAGCTCAATTAACTTAAATGAAATATATGCATATGTACAACTTAAGGGCAATGAGTACTACATTTTTTATTCACAAACCTAAGCCTAATGTTTCCTAAATAGAGAGATAGAAGTTTGAACTTTACCTATTTCAGTCAAGCTCGAGTATGGCAATGCATGGGTTTTTAGTGAGGCCTGAGATGCTTATGAGCTTGCTTGAAGTTCCTTGGAGCTTTCCCAATGCTTAGCTAGCTTTGAACTTGCTTGAATAAGCTTGTAGAAGTCAACCTGCACAGTCAGAATTCAAAAATGGTGAAGCTTGAAAACAAGGTTACAGTTGCTGGCCAATGGTTGGGATAACTTAGGTAGGTTTTATAGAGTGTGTTGGAAGAGGTTTGGGGAAAAACGCACGAGTGGTTTGTGATTTGGAAATCAAAATGCAGAAGCTGTCATGTTTTGCAAGAAAATGTGATTTTGGTGTTTTGGAAGGTTTGAGAAGTGGTTAGCTCGTGCTTCTGACTTAGTGTGCTATGCAAAACTTGGTTCAAATGTTTACAAAACTTGGTTATAACAGATACAAGAGTTATGTGGTTTTTGCAAGGTTTCTTGGTTTTGAAGCAAAAAAATGAGAAGTGACCATGCAAAGGCTTGTACCATCTAGCTTAGGGTCGGCACAAAGTTGGTATACTTTTCCCTATCTTTGTGGACTTTGTTTATTGAAAAAGAATGGTCCAATTTTCAAGAGAAATAAAAATGCATAAAGTTGTGCTTTATGAAAATAGCATTGTTGCCTTTTTGCCAAAAATGGATTAAACCCTTGTGTAATCCTCTAAAGCTCAGAACAATGCCTCTAACCAATGTGTTTGCATTCAATTTTTGAGTGTGGAAGGGTTTAAGGACCTGTAAGCAAGTACAAGCATGGTTGGACAGAAATTGCAACTTGTGTCAACATGAAAAATGCCACGGATCAAAGTGACATTTTGCCAAATTCAAACCTTCGATTCTCCTTAACCACAAATGATCTTGGAGAGTTATTGGAAATTTTGGAAAGCTTGTAACATGATCTACAATCCATATTTGAAATTCCAATTGGAACTAGGTGAAAAATTGCCATGAAGATAGGTCAAAATCCTGCCTAAACTAGGGCAAAATTTCACTAAGTTAGAAAGTTTTTGGACCCTTATTCCAAAAATCATAACTTGAGATCCAAGCTTCTTTTGGGAAAACTTTGTGAATCAAAGTTGTAGATTTTGTGGAGGAATACAACTTTAATGTTGGAAGTTTTGTTTGAATCCAATTGCATCATGGTGAAAATGTTGGGCAAAGTTGGGGGAAAAAATAAGAAATTTTCATAACTTAGAAAATTTCTAAGTTATGAATTTTTTTCATTTTAAACCCTAATTTGAAAAATTAGGTTTCTTGGTGAACAAGTTTCATGTTTTGACACATCTTGATGAAAAATGACCCTTGGCACTTGATTTTGACCAAAAAGTCAAAGTTTGACTTTTCAGTGTACAATTTATTTTTGATCAGTTGACTGGAAAATTCATCTGTCAATCCAATGCATTTGGGATATTTTGAACCTTGTGATTATGTCAAGATGATGCCATTGAGTCCTTGAACCCAATTTGCCATTGGCTAGGTTAAAAATCAGAAATTGCCCTTCTGTAGTCAAAACCCTAAAAATGACCATTTTGCCCTTTTGATGATCTGATCAAATTTCTTGAGGAGTTGTTATCCAAACTTGATCAAATGGTTCATATGAGTCTATAATGTTGATGTGGATCAAAAATTATGAGGTTTGGCTGTAAATTGTCCACTGTTGACTTTTCCCCCAATTCAGTTGATTTTTAGGTCAACTGTCCAATTGACTGGGCAAAAATTTGATTCAAGGCTTGAAACTTGGTATGAGCAATCTTATAAGTCCAACATGAAGTATGAAAGTCACATGCGGCATTAGAAGTCCAAAATTCCTTGTGCAAACTCAAACCCTAATTTCAGGTCAACAGTGCTAGGAGATGTCTTGAGCTGAGCAAACCCTAGCTTGGTCTTGAGTTCAAAGAGTCTTGTGAGGGGAAATATTGATAAAATAAGAGGGGAAATTTTGGGGTACAACAACATTAATAGGATAAAAATTAATGATAAAGTGCGCGCGAGGAATTAAGAACGAAAGAGAACTAGAGTTTTGACCCCGTCTAACCTAATCGAAAGAAAAATTAGTATTTTGTTGTTTTTAATTATTTCTAAGAAAAAGAATTAGGTTTTTAAATTAAATACAAAATTAATTAGTAATTAAATTAATTAAAGAAAATAATTAAATTTAACCTATTTTTGTGTTTTTGGCTATTTTTAAGAAAAAGAAAATAGAATTTTAAATTTAGACAAACCCTAATTTCTAATTGTTTTTTAAGTTATTTACAAAAAAAAAGAATTTAAGTTACCCTAGAAATTAAATAATCTAATTAAATTAATTAATTTTTGACAAAAAATAAACCTAAATCTAATTGGATGAAAATATTATTTTTGTGATTTTTTTTTAATAAAAGAAAATAATTAGTTTGTTAGTAAAAATAATTTAAACTAAATAAAACAAAATATATAAAAAGAAAAGAAAGAAGAAAAATGGGCCTGAAAAGCTGTTTGGGGGGGTATGAGCATCAATTTCTGGGCCCAAAACCAATAACCCACGTTGACTTGCCCGTTCCAGTGCTGCATATTGACCAAGGCATATGGTACTCCTTCATCCAATGGCCCTTAGATCTGGCCATCTGGACACTTGGCTAGTTGGATGTTGATGGACCATGATGGTCTCCACGCCTTGTATGCATGTGATCACTGAAAGAAAAAATATGTGAAATAATTGGGGGACCTGGGATTCGAACCCAGGCCCTGATGCCTTTTCCATACACTCCACTACCAACTGCGTTGGCTGCTTTGTTTGTACATAGAATGAATAATAATGACAATTTACAATAACGTAAAAAAGGGTGCCAGAATTTAAATGGGCCAATACGGTAGCGCCACGCCAGTCATCTTATTCCTATCTCCGTTGGTAAAAGTCACATACTTTTACCTATGGACGCGTGTCCGTCACTACAAACCTGCATACTCTTAAAATTAACCATGAGCAAGATAAATAAAAACTAGGGCCACCAATCAATTTGTCTGGACCTTCTGAGTGTGATGGTGCCCCTTTCATGGCCCAATTTCACCTGTATGCAAAGATCCCAAATCGAGCCAAAAAACCCTAGCAATGGTGAAATCTCATACAGTTCATAAAAATGCAATTAAACGTTATGGATAGTTTGCAAATGTGATGGTGAACAAGAATATGTGATTATCTCATGCTATAAATGCCAGAATTACACAATTAGATTTAAAAAATAACCCAAGGTTGTGGCTGACTTACAGTGAGTTGTGGGGCTGGAAACTCCTTGTTCTTGATTGGTTTCGCTTGCTTGTGATCCCAGGAAGCGATTGGGATGGCTAGAAGGTCTTGAGGATGCCTGGAAATATGAAATCGTGCCTGCACTTTTTGTGTGTTTTTTCAAGTTTGTTCTGCTCTCTTACGCCTCTCTCTAGCCTTGCTTTAGGTCTGCAAATGATCAATATATATCAAGGATTAAATTAAGGTTGAAAACCTGATCTCAATCTTTCTCCATTATTGATTTTTATCTTGATTTGATTCGGTTAAAAACCATTCCAAAAATAGGCCAAATTCAATCTTTTTATGCACTCAAAGGCCTTGCACGAATTCAATCTTTTGCCAACTAGATATAAGACCTGAAACATGTACAAAATCTTGAGTTTTCAATGTTTTGGATTTTTCCATGATTTGTTTTGATTAAAATTAATTTAATTCAAATAAAAATCAAAATAAATAATAAAAACAAGATAATGACAAGTGGCAAGGGCTAAGGCTCGTGGACCATGCTACTAACTCAAAACAAGTGCAAAAAGTTAGGCCTATTTAGCAAAAATTGCAATTTGAGGCATAGTTGACTTTTGACAATTTTGCAAAAAGGGTCAACTTCACCAATGCATAACTTCCTCAATTTTGACTCTTTGAAGGTATTCTTGGACTTTTTAGAAAGCGTGATATGTCCTTTAAGCAACCCTTTTGGTCTCATCTCAATTTGGTATTCCATGTTCATGTATGAAGCCTTGACAAAAAATGTGTTTTTGTTGACTTTTCAAAATGACCTATAATGTCAAAATTCATAACTTCTTGTGAGTGAATATTTTGAATTTGGGAGATGAATATGGATTGTAGGTAATTGCATCCTCTTCAAAATGATCTTTTAATGGGTCATTTTTCATAAAGTATGAGAAAGTTATGCTTGGTCAAAGTTGAGTTGACTTTTCCTACAAAACCCTAATTTAGCAACTTTTGGTTCTTGATGAATTATGAGCAATCCTTGATGAATCATGATCAATCCTTGATAAAATTATGAAATATAATTCAAAATGAGGATGTTGACCAAAAATCTTGAAGTTTGACTGTATGTGGGCCACAATTGACTTTTGCCCTAGCACAGTCGATTTCCAGGCCTTTGAGCAATTGACTGAGCAAACTTCCTCTGCAAGGATTGAAACTTGACATGGATGATTTTGAGAACATATTAGGACACTGGTGAGCATTTGGGATCCCTTGGACTCAAGTGTCTTGATGCAACATGAAACCCTAATTTGAGGTAGACTGCCTTAGGAGGGAGCTTGTCTGGTCAACCCTTGGACTTACCTTGAGCAACTTGAGGATCTTTCTTGAAATTTTTTGAGAAATATGGGAGGGAAAATTTTGGGGTACAACATTTGCCCCTGTTCAATCTTCTTAAACCTGAGGATATAGATTGATTGGCTTGCCTTTCGTGATCCGAAGGTGGAAGATGATTGAACACTAGAGTGCCCAGAAATTTGCACTCGTGTGAAGTGGTACTTGTCTTGTGATGTCGGGAATGGGCTTAAAGATTCCATTTGGAGATTGATTACAAGAGATGGGCTTAAAGATGCCATCCGAAGGAGTGTCGATCTCTTAAGAGATTCCTTAGCGAGAGCTTGTATACCTGTTATTGAGGAAGATTCCGCTCGGGAATGCTGATCTCTGTCTTGAGAGAAATAGAATTTTAGGAGCTTCGGTCGTCTGTTATTCTACTGGGGAATCATCTCTGTTTTGAGAAAAGTTGAATTTTAGGAACTTCAGTCGTCCGTTATTCTACTGAGGAATCGTCTCTTAGTTGAAGAGGTGAGAATGAACTACTATCTGGTCGTAATCTAGGCTTTATAGTGATAAGATCGACTGCTATCTAGTTGTAATCCAGGCTTTATAGTGACTTTACTGGGGAGATGAGATCAAACTTGCTATCCGGTTGTAATCCAGGCTTCACAATTTCTCGATTCTTATCTGGTCGTAATCCAGGCTTCAGAAGGAATTCAGTTGTTATCCGGTTATCTCCGGGTTTCAACTTGAATTTAGGGCACACTAATATCCGGTCGACTCCGGGCTTCTTAGTATCTGTCCAGGTAAACTGCTATTTGGTCGAAATCCAAGCTTCGCAGTGTCTTGTACTGTTATCTGGTCATGATCCAGGCTTCGCAACGCCTTCTACCATTATCTAGTCGTAATCCAGGCTTCATGGTCTTGTATTGCTATCTGGTCGTAATCCAGGCTTCGCAACGTCTTCTACCATTATCTGGTCGTAATCCAGGCTTCATGGTCTTGTATTGCTATCTGGCATAATCCAGGCTTCATAATAACTTGCTGAGTTGCTATCTGGTCGTAATCCGGGCTTCACGGCTTGCTGGGGATTAAACCATTATCCGGTCGAATCCAGGCTTCATAGCTTGCTTTTAAGAGATACCACTATCTGGTCATAACCCAGGCTTCGCGGTAGTCTGATACTGTTATCCGGTCGTTCTCCGGGCTTCACAATATGCTGCAGAAATCAAGATATTATCCGGTCGGATCCGGGCTTCATAGCTTGAACTTTGTGAGAATTTGCTTGTATCTTTCCTGAAAGGTAAAGGTTAGCCGTATGTAATGCATGATATGTATCAGGCAATGATGTTCTCAAAATAAATGAGATTGTGTTGTATGATGCGTATGCGCATGTCATGATGTATGGATGTGTGATGTTTTTATGATGTTCTCTAGTTGGGGAAAATAAATCCCGAACTGCATGTTGGAGAATATAAAGAGTTTCGCCCGCTAAGGATAACGACCGAAGGTGATTGGGAGAATAATCCTGCTGGAGAATATATTGGCAAAAAATGACTCTATGGGGAAGAGATACTCTGCTGAGGATTTGCTGATTTGGAGAAATAACCTCGGCTGTGGATGAATTACCGTTGCTGGCGGTGATAAACTCTATCAGGGATAAAGTTTTTGCTTGTGGAAGAAATAAACTCCACTGGGGATAGTCTTCCATTGTTGGTGACAGATGAACTCTGCTTGGGGAGAATCTTACTGACTCACTCGCGATTGCGAATCTCAGTTGGGGAGAGTAGATAATACTGTATTCGGGTACTTCCTACTCTGCGGGGAGTGTATGCATCTTTGGTCACATTCTGCAGCTGGGTATATCCCTGTACTTGGTGAATAGAACAACAATGAGGCTCAGACATTTCTTGTTTGCCCCTGTTTCTGGAATTACGAGTAATCGTCTTTTGTTTCGCATGTAAATATTTATGAGCAGCAATTATTGTCAAATGCATATATCAAAAATGAATCATTGGACGTTCTTGCAAAATAAAACAGAAAAAGAAAAGCAATTCGAAATTTCTTTGTGAAAATGAATCGTATTGATTTTGAAGTTTGGCCTGTAAATAGGCGTTTTTGTACAAGAGGCTGACGTCCTAGTAAGAGAACGCCGCCGAAAGATGAATTATACAATTTGTGAAAAACAAAGAAAAACAGCTATGTGAATGATCCCACTGGGTTCCAACTCTGCTATTGCCCCTATGCCTTTGAGCATCTCATCACTTTGCTACTTGGTTGAAGGTAGATCAGATTCATTAGTGTCGTCCGAGCTTGATAGTCAATACTGAAGTCTGGTTGCAAGATGATCCAATGAGACATAGTGTTACGCTTTAATCCCTAATTTTTTCCTAGACCGCCATTTCGGGTGTTCAGTCCACCGGGATACCCTTTTTTTCCCAAGCCGCCTTTTCAGGTTTTCGACTCGTCGGGTGTACAGTTTTTTCATTTTCATCCCTTACTTTTGCTCGAACCCTTTTGGTTCGCCGGGAAGCCCTTATTTTTGCCTAGGCCAGACGACCTAGTGGGTCTTTGATTGTGCGTAGTGTTTTTTCACTTTGTCTGCATTGACGGGGTGAGGAAGGTCGTCACCATCCATGGTGGTTAGGATCATAGCTCCTCCCGAGAAAATGTTTTTAACCAAAAATGACCCTTCGTATGTAGGGATCCATTTGCCCCTAGGATCACCTTGAGGCAGTATGATGCGTTTGATCACCAGATCCCCGACTTGATACTCTTGTCGTCTAACTTTCTTGTTAAATGCCTTGATCATTCGCTTTTGATACGTCTGACCATGACAAAACAGTAAGTCTATTTTCGTCGATTAAGTTCAGTTGATCAAGTCGGGTCTGGATCCAATCGTCCTCACTCAAACCCGCATCCTTCATAATCCGAAGAGAGGGTATTTGAACTTCAATGGGCAAGACTGCCTCCATGCCATATACCAAGGAATAGGGTGTTGCCCCTGTTGATGTCCGTGCTGAGGTGCGATACCCATGAAGAGCAAACAGTAACATCTCATGCCAGTCTTTGTATGTCACTGTCATCTTCTGCACAATCTTCTTGATATTCTTATTAGCCGCTTTAACAACCCCATTCATCTTCGGCCGGTAGGGAGAAGAGTTGTGATGATGTATCTTGAACTACTTGCAGAGCTCGGTGATCATCGTATTATTGAGATTTGTACCATTGTCCGTAATGATCCTCTCGGATACACCATATCAACAGATCAAATTGTGCCGAATAAACCGTGCAACGATGTTCTTGGTCACTGTAGCAAAGGAAGTTGCCTCAACCCACTTTGTAAAGTAATCAATCGCTACTAGAATGAAACGATGCCCGTTAGACGCAGTAGGTCTGATCTCACCAATCATGTTGATGCCCCATATTGCGAAAGGCCAAGGAGCTGTCAAGACATTCAGAGGAACGGGAGGTACAAGCACCTTATCAGCATAGACTTGGCACTTATGACAGGTCTGAGAATGCTGATAATAATCGGCTTCCATAGTTGACCAATAATATCCTGCCCGTAGGATTTTCTTCGCCATGGTATGTCCACCGGAATGAGTTCCGAAGGTACCTTCATATAGCTCTGCCATAATCCTTTCTGCCTCGTTCTTGTCCATACATCGCAATAAAGTCGAATCATGATTACGCTTGTAAAGGATACCATTACTGATGAAAAATTTCACCGTGAACCTCCTTAGAAACTTCTTATCATTAACAGATGCACCCTCGGGGTATTCTTGAGCCTCAAGATACCTCTTTACCTCATGAAACCAGGATTTATCTGCTACCTCTTCAGTCTCGATGTCGCAGCAATGTGCGGGCTTGTTCAACCTCTCAATAGTAATCCGGGGAGCCTCATTGTCCCACCTGACTTTGAACATAGAATACATGGTAGCTAGTCTGTCCACTAACTGGTTCTCCTCTCTGGGGAAATGTTCAAAGGTTATCTCCTCGAAGTGTGGAAGCAATGTCAATACATACTCTTTATAAGGAATAAGATTTGGGTGCTTCGTATCCCACTCGCCTTTGATCTGGCTGATCACGAGAGTGGAATCTCCGAACACACTCAAGAACTTAATCCTTAGGTCAATAGCTGCTCGAAGGCCCATGATGCACGCTTCATACTCCGCCATGTTGTTGGTGCAGTTAAAACATAATCGGGCGGTGAACGGAGTATGACAGCCTTCAGGAGATATGATCACAGCGCCAATGCCATTACCCAAAGCGTTTGAAGCTCCATCAAAGTACATAGACCATCAGGATCCTTCTTCAGGTCCTTCATTTGGTCCAGGTTTCTCACAATCAGTCACCAACATGATGCTCTCATCTGGAAACTCGAAATTCATGGATTGGTAATCGTCTACAGCCTGATGCGCCAAATAATCTGCCAACACACTCCCCTTGATTGCCTTTTGGGTTGTGTATTGGATGTCATACTCAGTCAAGATCATCTTCCATCTTGATATTCTTCCGGACAAGGCAGGCTTCTCGAAGATATACTTGATTGGATCCATCTTTGATATCAATAAGATGGTGTGAGTCAACATATACTGTCTCAGCCGGCGAGCAGTCCATGCCAAAGTGTAGCAAGTTTTCTCAAGCAACGGGTATCGGGTCTCGCAGTCGATAAACTTTTTGCTAAGGTAGTAAACAGCATGCTCTTTTTGGCCAGACTCGTCATGCTGCCCCATCACGCACCCCATTGAATTGTCGAGTACTGTCAAGTATAAGATCAACGGTCTTCCTTCAACTGGAGGCGTCAGAATAGGTGGCTCTTGGAGATATTCTTTGATCCTTTCGAAAGCAGCCTGACATTCATCATTCCATCTTACCACTTGATCTTTCTTCAGCAGCTTGAAGATTGGCTCACAAGTAGCAGTCATGTGTGAAATGAATCGGGCAATATAGTTCAGTCGTCCCAAAAAGCCTCTGACTTCTTTTTCTGTTCGGGGAGTTGGCATCTCCTTTATAGCCTTCACCTTTGCAGGATCCACTTGAATACCTTTATCACTAACGACGAAACCCGGCAGCTTACCAGACCTCACCCCGAAGGTGAACTTGTTCGGGTTTAACCTCAGCTTGTACATCTTCAACCTGTCGAACAGTTTCTGAAGATGGTCAAGATGTTCTTACTCAGTCTGGGACCTTGCAATCATGTCATCAACGTAAACCTCAATCTCATGGTGAATCATGTCGTGGAACAAAGCGACCATGGCGCGCTGATAAGTTGCCCCGGCATTCTTCAATCCAAAAGGCATGACTTTGTAGCAAAAGGTACCCCACTGCGTAACAAATGTTGTCTTTTCCATGTCTTCGGGAGCCATCTTAATCTGATTGTAATCGAAAAAACCATCCATAAAGGAGAAAAACTTATGTTGTACGGTGTTGTCAACCAGAACATCGATATGAGGAAGAGGGAAATCATCCTTGGGGCTCGCCCTGTTCAGATCCCTATAGTCCATACATATTCGTACCTTACCATCTTTCTTCGGCACTGGAACCACGTTGGCGACCCACTGTGGGTAAGAAGTGACTGCTAGAAAACTGGCATCAAACTGTTTCATGACCTCAGCTTTGATTTTCTCAGACATCTCGGGGCGCATTCGGTGAACCTTCTGTTTTACCGGAGGACAATCTTCTTTAGTTGGCAAGCGGTGAACCACAATATCGGTATCCAACCCAGGAATATCTTCATAAGACCAGGCAAAGATCTCAACATAGTCACGCAGCATCTATATTAACCGTTGCTTGACACTAGACTCCAGATTTGCACCGATCTTGACCTCTTTCTTGTCTTCTTATGTACCCAGATTTACTATTTCCACTGGCTCTTCATGCGGCTGTATGGCCCTCTCTTCCTGAAGTAACAGTCTAGCAAGTTCCCCAGGCACCTCACAATCATCCTCACCTTCGTCCTTGGCTTGGTTGATCGGATTTTTGAAGTCATAACTGGCAGTAGTAGAGTCGTTATCAGTGGGATCCAGAGTGGATGTGGACCTGTATTATGATATGTGAGTGTGTGTAAGACAAATAGCTATTTTGATAAAGTGCAAGATAGAAAAGAAAAACAGGGAGCGTAAAATTTGTAATGCAAGAAAATGTCAAATGTTTTATTGATGATATATGAAAATGACAAATGATAAGCCCTCATAAACAAAGCCAAGGTGCATCGGGCAAGGCATCGGGCCGTAAAGTTTCAAATTGTCTGTTACAAATTTCAAACCAAAAGTATATTACTGTGTAATAAAAGAAACAGGCGCGAAATCCTTCATTTCCAATTGTTTAAGTCACCGTTGGTAGTCGGGTAAATCCAGTTGTCGATATCTGACTCTTTCTCATCATTTCCAATTACATTGACTCCCGAGTCATGTTTTGGCATAGGAGCAGTTATGACGTTGGGTTTCTCTGGAGCGTCGAACTCAATCTCTTTAGCTTCAATCAAATCTTGCACCTTATTCTTCAAGGCCCAACAGTTGTTCGTATCATGACCTAGGCTATCAGAGTGATAGGCACAGCGGGCGTTCGAATTATAACGGAGAGGTGGTACTGGGATTCTTCGGAGCTTCCCTCAAAGTTACTAGGTTGGTCTTTAACAATTGCGGAAGAATTTGAGACAAGGTCATACTGAGTCGAGTATACTGTCTTTGCGGTCTCTCTACTCTTTGTTGATTGTTGCGTTGTGGGGAAATAGTGGGTCTTGATATTACTACCGCATTCACCGCTTGGCGGCATTTATGTCAGTTTTGGCTCCTCGAACTATAAACTGCACTAGATTCCTTCTTGAAAGGCTTCTTTTCTGTACTTGATGAAGCACCTTTATGTATCTTGCCACTTCTGATACCAGCTTCTACTCTCTCCCCAGTCATAATCAATTCAGTGAACCCAGACGATGAACTACCGATCAAATGATTGAAATATGGACCAGACAAAGTCCTAAGAAACATATCCACCAACTCCCTATCAGATAGAGGGGGTTGTACTCTTCCAGCCAGATCTCTCCACTTCTGAGCGTAGTCCTTAAAACCTTGACTCGCACCCATAGACATACCCTGAAGTTGAGTACGCGTGGGAGCAAGGTCGGTATTATACTGGTATTGCTTGTAAAAAGCAGCAGCAAGGTCCTCTTAGTTGCGGACATTAGCTCCTTCCAATTGATAAAACCACCCAAGCTGAGTCCCTGACAGACTATCTAGAATGAAATGGACCCACAGATTCCTATCAGCAATGTAGGGTTGAATTTTTCTGACGTATGAGCGGAGATGGAGTTTTGGACATGACACTCCATCGTACTTAGCAAAGACCGGAGCTTTAAACTTATGAGGGATCACCACTTCCGATGCCAGCCACAAATCTCCGAAGTCCAAACCGGAAACCTTCAGAACCTCTATAGCACTCAGATGGTCTTCAAGCTGTTTGTACCTATCCTCAGTAGGAGGGTACTGTTCATCATCAAAATCAATATCATTGTCAGAAACTACAGGGATAGGACCCTTCCTTTCCTCTTGATTCTCTCCTCCTCCAGATGAATGAGACAGATCAGCTTCCTGTCGCAACCTATTCCCAAATCTGTGACCCATATTCAGGAGAACCACCTTCTTCTTCTTCTTCTTCTTCTTCTTGTCCTTCAAGATAAGAGTCTTCAAATCTTGCTTCCCTTTGGCCAAGTTCAAGAACATCTCCTGGAACTGAGCATTCTGAGCTTGAAGAGCCTTGATAGCTTGATCAGTAGGTGTTTCAGAAGACATTTTGTGCTGAAATAAACAGCGAAGAAGATAAGAAACCTGTAATGGTACCTGTAATGAGGTGCATGATAATGGAATGCGTATGAAATGATTTCAAAGACTTTGGGAGATTCAACTTTGTAAAACAAAATAAAACACACTTTATTAGATTAAACTTGTAACAATGTTTAACAATGCCTTCAAGGCGTTACAAAGGAAATAACTGAAAAACAAATCTAAACTAGAAACAATAAAAGACATCAGAAATCCCATGGTCGTTTTCCCTTCGTGCTGACATAATCGTTGATTGTCCTTTCATTCTTAAGCTGCCTCGTGAGCTTCAAGATCTTCCATTCCTGATCATGATACTTCTCCCTATAGGTATCCCTTTCTTCCTTTAACTGGATCCAAGATCTCTTCAATGCCCCAAGATCAGTAGGCATATAGGGATGGAGGACTGTATAAGGAACACCTTCTTCATTAGTATGCTCTACAATCACTGTAAAAACAGCTTCATATGGCATCCCCATCTTTTGAGCACGGGCTCAAACCCACTGGAGATAAGGTTGCATCGGGAGAGAAGTCTTCAGTCCTAGCTCATGTGGGTCAGACCTGTTCACCCTGCCCCAGGCTCGTATAAACCTTCGGCGATGCTCATTGACGTCCCTCTTGTAGTCAAAGACAATATCTGTAAGCAGAAGCTCATGAGGACCGTCTCTCTGAGCTCGTCCAAACTATCGTAAAGCCAAACACTGATTGTAGGTTATACCCCCTTGAATTCCAAGCAAAGGGACATTAGGGTTCTCCCCGCATCGATCAATGACAGCTACCCTTTCCATATCTTTAGAACTCCAAAGGATGTCTGTATGAGCAAGGGACATGATTCTGTAAGCCCAACCTACACCTTCCTCATTCTTCAATACATACTTGGGGAGGTGCGAAATAAACCACCTCTCCTGCAGCGGCGTGCAACACATGAGGGTACCCCTTCTTCTCACAGTATGGGTATAAAGGGCATGTAGAATGTCACCTAGAAGAGTAGGCACTGGGTTACGAGACATGAAGATCTTGACCGCATTCATATCTATGAAAGAATCTGGATTCGGGAAAAGAACTAAGCCATAGATGAGGAGAGCCAAGATGTCTTCAAATGCTTGAAAATCCAAGTTATCCCAGAACTGTTGAGCTTGATCCATTAGAAACTTAGCCAAGAAACCTTTAACCCCACTCCGTGTCTCCCAGTTAGATACTACATCAGCCCTTTTTAGATGTAAGGCTGAAGCAATATCCTCAGGTCTAGGAACCTCTTCCAAACCTGTGAAGGGTGTCTGCTCGAGGATAGATATGCCTAATAAATCAGAAAACTCTTCCAAAGTAGGGACTAGCTGATAATCCGGGAAGGTAAAACAATGATGCAACGGGTCAAAGAACTGGAACAACACGCTCATCATTTGCTCATCCAACTTTGAAGTGACCAGGTTAAGGAGATGACCATGTCTTCTAACAAATGAATAAGTATCAGGAATTTTTGAAACTAACTCTCTGAGCTGAGCAGGGATTTGCACGAAGTTGACTCGAATGGTATTTCTGCACATAGAAGCCATAATCTGTAAAACAGAACAAAGATGAATTCCCTCTGTCTTTGAAATGGTTAGTCTAATTAAATACGCATGCTATGTCATGATGCATGATGTCATGATAAAAACACACCACAGGTATAGAAGGTATCAAACATGGTAAAGGCAAACAAGTCACACAATAGCCCTTAAGTTTCAGGCTTGCATGGAGTCTAGGTACTACCCTCTTGAAGTTCAGTTGGTTCAACCTGTCTTAATAATAGTAACCGGGTTCTAGAGGTTCTCAATATCACAGACCATCCTCCATCGGTCATGGTTTCAGCTCACGCAATCTTTTCTTGCGGCCGAAACTATCTCGAGAGTATGGTCTCAATGAGTGTAGCATTGAGTATCAACCAGTTCCCAGCTCTACACCGAGGCCGGCTATCTCACTACTTCTTATGGCCAAGTTGGTCAATTATAGGTTCTAAGGTCAGTTGATGCTTAACGACCCGTATAGCAGCCCCGTATTCTCCTTGTTCCTCCACAAGGGATACCGGTACCAACTAATGTGCCACATCAACGTAGCTACTGCTTCAACCGTATCGGTCTACATTGTACAGTTCCCTCACAGTTTATTGCTACTTACCTAAAAGGTGTTCCCCAGATCCGGGTTAGGATCTATAGTAACTCTGATACAAAGCCCACAAAAATAAAGCAATCAAATCAAACAACAGAAAACAATATGATGAACTAATCCTAAGGTATACCCTACTTATTTACTTCCCAGCAGAGTCGCCAGTTCTGTGATATGGTGGCCAGAACCAGGACTGTTTTAGGAATGCTGGTTTGCATTTTGCGTTTGTGTTTGCAAAATGTCGCGGTAAGCAAGATTTGCCACCCAATTTTATTTTATCCAACAAGGAAAGGAAAAAAGCATAGAAAAATTCCTTTTTTGAGATTTTCTGAGTACGGGGGGTAGATTATAGAAAGGGAAGGTATTAGCACCCTTTATATCCGTAGTTATCTACGGGCTCTTAGGTACTTGCTCATCATTTTCAAAATTGCTTCTTTGTGTTTGTGTGATTTGAAAAGTTTTTTGTTTGACTTCAATTTAACCTTTGCTTCTGTCTTCAAGAGTGTTATGAAGTGTTTTTGAAAACTTTGTTTGAAAAGGAGTGTAAGTGTGAAAAAGTTTGTTTGTTTTGAGCAAGTAATTAAAAGCTAATCTACCTACTCAAAAAAAGAATTGTTCTATGTTTGTTTCCTTTAGACATTGCTATCCCACTATTAGTGAGTAGGTAGCACCGTCGTTGGAGTTTGAGGGTCAATTCGAAAGGGACGTACGGTCACTAAAGCAATGTTAGGACGTCTTAGTAGTAACCCTAATGTCTTAGATCAATTATTCGAGGCAACAATTATGAGGCAACCATTCCGAGACAACTTTGATCTTCGAGACAAAAGAGCGACCACTAGAATATCCCATACTCAATGACCGTTTATCGAAGGCAACCAAAGTGGAGTATATCCTAGGAGTGCGCATGTGCGAGTGATTCAATTTCAAATTATTATCTTTGCACATTTTGGGTTTGCTAACCGTTTTAAAGTTAATCATACATTCTTGTCATGCAACCCTAATTATTCATACATCTAACAATCAATATGTTGTGGAAATTAAAGTGCGGAAAGTAAGCTACGCTATTACAAGGCTTCGGGTATTTACATAGCCAAAAACAAACCTGTAAAGAAAAGCGATAAATTAAAATAAAAGACCTAATTAAACTATTACAACTTGTGAGCAATTACATTAATAGGATAAAAATAAATGATAAAGCGCGCGCGAGGAATTAAGAACGAAAGAGAACTAGGGTTTTGACCCCGTCTAACCTAATCGAAAGAAAAATCAGTTTTTTGTTGTTTTTAATTATTTCTAAGAAAAAGAATTAGGTTTTTAAATTAAATACAAAATTAATTAGTAATTAAATTAATTAAAGAAAATAATTAAATTTAACCTATTTTTGTGTTTTTGGCTATTTTTAAGAAAAAGAAAATAGAATTTTAAATTTAGACAAACCCTAATTTCTAATTGTTTTTTAAGTTATTTACTAAAAAAAAATTTAAGTTACCCTAGAAATTAAATAATCTAATTAAATTAATTAATTTTTGACAAAAAATAAACCTAAATCTAATTGGATGAAAATATTATTTTTGTGATTTTTTTAATAAAAGAAAATAATTAATTTGTTAGTAAAAATAATTTAAACTAAATAAAACAAAATATAAAAAAAGAAAAGAAAGAAGAAAACTAGGCCTGAAAAGCAGTTTGGGGGGTATGAGCATCAATTTATGGGCCCAAAACCAATAACCCATGTTGACTTGCCCGTTCCAGTGCTGCACATTGACCAAGGCCTATGGTACTCCTTCATCCAATGGCCCTTAGATCTGGCCATCTGGACACTTGGCTAGTTGGATGTTGATGGACCATGATGGTCTCCACGCCTTGTATGCATGTTATCACTGAAAGAACAAATATGTGAAATAATTGGGGGACCTGGGATTCAAACCCATGCCCTGATGCCTTTTCCACACACTCCACCACCAACTGCGCTGGCTGCTTTGTTTGTACATAGAATGAATAATAGTGACAATATATAATAACGTAAAAAAGGGCGCCAGAATTCAAATGGGCCAATACGGTAGCGCCACGCCAGTCATCTTCTTCCTATCTCCGTTGGTAAAAGTCACAGACTTTTACCTACGGACGTGTGTCCGTCACTACAAACCTGCATACTCTTAAAATCAACCATGAGCAAGATAAATAAAAACTAGGGCCACCAATCAACTCGTCTGGACCTTCTGAGCGCGATGGTGCCCCTTTCATGGCCCAATTTCACCTGTATGCAAAGATCTCAAATTGAACCAAAAAGCCCTAGCAATGGTGAAATCTCATACAGTTCATAAAAATGCAATTAAACATTATGGATAGTTTTCAAATGTTATGGTGAACAAGAATATGTGATTATCTCATGCTAGAAATGCCAGAATTACACAATTCGATTTCAAAAATAACCCAAGGTCGTGGCTGACTTACAGTGAGTTATGGGGATGGAAACTCCTTGTTCTTGATTGGTTTCGCTTGCTTGTGATCCCAGGAAATGATTGGGATGTGTGATACGGTGGGATAATTTACTTGATGTTTTGCGTTTCGATCGCACTTATGCGGTTAGCAAGAGTCGCCGCCGACTTTTCTTTTATCCAAAAGGAAAGGTAAAAAAGCACAGGAAAGACCTTTCGAGATTATTTCTCGGGTTCGGGGGGTAGATTATGAAAAGGGAAGGTATTAGCACCCTTTTCATCCATGGTTTTCCATGGGCTCTTAGTTACTCGTTTAGATCACTTGCTTTCATTTGATAGTATGCTTGTGGTGTGAGCTTTGAAAGTATTTTGAAAAATCTCTTTGTAATGGTTCTTGTCTCTATAAGAACGTATACAAAGTTTTTGTTTCTAAAAGTGGTTCAAAGATGTGTTTGTGAATCGTGTTTCGAAAAGTGTTTTGAAAAAGGGTTTTGCAATGGTTCTTGTCTCTATAAGAACTTATACAAAACATTTTGTCTCTTTGAAAATGTTTTGAAATGAAAGTGTAGGTGTGAAAAGTTTTTATCGTGAGCAAGCGAGTAACTAAGAGCGAATCTATCTACTCGAAAGGTCTTAAATTGTTCTTTTCTTCCTCCTTTTAATGGTGCTATCTTACCATTGATTTGGTAAGAAGCCCCATCGTTGGATGTGAAGGGACAGGCGCGGGTCAATTTCACAATCATCGAAAGCGACTTAGGAGATGCTTTAACAATTTTCATAAGGGACGAGATCGTTTTAATCGAAGGCAACATCGAGGGTCATCGAGGGACTACAATCTTTTTTATCGAAGGGTCATTGCTAGAGCGTCCCATATTCGAGGGACATGATTGTATTTCCGAGGCAACAAGCGAGGTTACCCTAGAGGTGCGCGTGTGGAAAAGTGTGTTGGTTTCAAGTTATTTCATTCTTTGATTAGAACATCTAGCGATTGATTTTTGAATCTTGCCATACACGCCTAGTTACTATACAGTATATGGAAAACAGTCAATTGCGGGAATTGAAATTCTACGCTATTACAAAATGTTCGGGAATGGGGGTACAATTTTTACAAATGGGGATGAATTAAATGCGATAGAAATGTCTGAATATCAAACAATACAACCAAATCGAATTTTGTGCGATTTAATTAAAGTTATGATGATCCATGAAAATAAAATTAACAAAATATGAAATGCTAAATATTTACTTGAAAAAAAGAAAGGTAAAACCTATTCTAAAAAATAAAAATAATTGATTAAATTAAAATCTTTATTTTTTTGTATTTTTATTAATTTAAGTAAATTTAAAGAAAGAAAACAAACTAAGTTATAATTGTTTTGGTGTTTTATTATGTCAAATAAACTTAAAAGCAAAAATTTATTAAAGAAAGAAAATGATAAAAATTATTTACAAAAAAAACTAAATCAATTTAATAAAAATATTTTAAGTTTTATGTATTTGTATAAAAAAAGAAAATGAGAAGAAAACCAATTAAAAAAATATGGGCTTAAGTGATTTTAGAGAATTAGGCCCAAAGAGTTAAATTGCTCTTTTGCTGTAACACTGAAAAACAGGCCAGGGGGGGGGGGGGTATGAAACCAGCAAAACAAAAAAAATGGGCTTAGGGAAATTTGTAAACAACAAGCCCATGCTCTAAATCAGCTTAGTTGTTTGATTAAGGGGAGGAAACGAAAATTAGGGTTTGGAACCCTTTGTTCACAGCGTCGCTCTCATCTCTTGCGCTTAATCTCTGTATCATCCTTTCATCTCTGTTCATCTTTTCATCTCTGTTGATGAAACCTCTAAATCTCTCACTAACCATCCCTGTTTCGCGAGCAAAATGTCTCACTATGATTTGGTATTTTTGAAAACCCTAAGTTCGGATTTGAACCCTAAAGGAACGAAATTGATTCAACTGATCTTCCCCCCCAACTCTCAGTTGCCGGAACACCGCATCTCTCGCCTCCCTAATCGAGTTTCTAAAGATCTTCTTGAAAAGGTGAGATTCTATTCTTTCCAAGTTTTACAAATTTCATTGATTTTATTTTGATCTTTGTATATTCTGTTAACTAAGAAATTTCTCTTTTAAATGTCTGAAACATGTGCTTTTGGAATATTTGAGAATGAAGCATTCATACCTGTTGGAGATTTTTCTGTGAAATGGAAAGGGGCGGCGAGATTTAGGACGATGTTCCTTGGTGGCCGGAGCTGCGCGAGGGGAGGGGATGAGGATGAAAGCGTTGGTGTTTCTGACTCTTTGGTAACTTCTTTGCTTCCATTGAATGATGGTGATTAACAGTTTTCTGGATTTTTGGGATTTTTGGGATTGTTTTGTTGGATGGTTAATTGGCCTTAGGTTTTGGGGCTTTGCTACTGTATTTTTCTGTTTTTTTTAATGATGGTTAAATGGTGTTTTGAGCTTGTGAAACTGGGCACAAGTTTGGAGTTTTACAGGTTTTTGGATGATGTTACTGGTTTGGTTTGAGACTTTGACAGTTTCTTTGAGTTTGAGACTTGTGTGTTCTGTTTTTGGGAGTTAACAGGTTTTGGTTACAGTGTTTGGTATTTGAGAGTTTTTGATAGGTTTTGGTATGTTTGGCTTTGTTACAGGTTTTGGTATGTTTGGCTTTGTTACAGGTTTAATGAGTTTGTTGATAGCTGACTCTGTTTTTGGTTTTAAATCAGGTTTGGGATTTTGACATTTTGAGACTTTTGGTTTTTTGAGATTTTGTTGTTGGTTTATGTTTTGGATCAGGTTTTGGGATGTTTGGCTTTGTTACAAGTTTGATGAGTTTTTGAGATGGTTTGACAGGTTTTTGTATTTGATGGTGGTTTTTGCTAGTTTTTGAGGTTTGACAGGTTTTGGTTACAATGTTTTTTGAAGGTTATTGATTTGGTTTTTGCTGTTTGAGACTTGTCTCAAGTTTTTGAGTTTGATAATGTTTCTATCTTTTTTGCTTGAGAGTTGTGTCCACTGTTATATTGGCCCTGCTTCTGTTAAATTCATATTCAAAATGGTGGGAAATCCACCAATTGAATATTTTCAGTATATTGTTCCTATGGCCTTTTTGTTGCAATTTTGTTTTTTAGCATATTCCATGCAACTTGTGACAGGCAGGGCAGCAAAGCTGTGCATTCCAATAACCTAGGTGACTTCTTTCCTCTCTTCTCTCTTAATGACAATAGGAAAGCAAATTGCTTTTTGCCCCTTTTTTTCAATTCTGAAAGGTTTGCAATGGAAAATGATGATTTATGCCTCTTTAACAAGCTTTTGCTTATTTGACTTAGCTATTTATTTTGCCATACTGCTGCACTGCTTTTGTTGATGTTGTTTGTTGTTTGCTATATTTCTGCCTCGTTTTTGTTGATGTTGTTTGCATTTTGTTTGGACAAAGCTGTTTGTTTGGCTTTTGGGGCTGCTGTTTGTTGTTTACCATATTGATGTTTGTTTGGTTCTGTTTGCAATATTTGTTTGGGAAATTTTGCAGCATTTGTTTTATTCAGTTTTGCTGCATTTTGTTTGGACAGTTTTGTAGTATCTCTTCTTGTTTGGACAACTTTGTAGCATTTCTTGGACAATTTTGTAACATTTGCTTGTTTAGACAGCTTTGTAGCATTTCTTTTCCTCTTTCTTTTTGTGAACCAAGAAGAATAATCTTCTTGTGATTTGCAAATAGAGGAAATAAATTATGATGAATTAAAATGGCCTTATGATTCCACTTTGCAAACTTTAATGATGAATAGCATTTAAAATCTCTGTTAATGCCCAAATGATTTTGTACTAATCACAATTTCTTTCTTTTATTTTCATGTGAGCAAAGTGGAGATGACAAAGTAGGGAAGGCAAGAACTTTATGGCAAGCATGGAAGTCTTCGGAGATAAACAAAAGAATTGGATACGACTTCAATCTTCAGACAAGCTTAGGCATAGATTAATTTTCCTAGGCCAATCAAACATTTGGATTTTCTTTGTAATTTAGAAAAATAATTCTTGTATTGTAATCAATGATTGTATCAATTCATTTTCAAATACGATAAGTTGTAAAACCTAAAGTATTTAAAAGAATAAATTATTTTGTAACAATATATGAAATTGGAGAAAATCATATGAAATGTTCTGGTGTTACTTGAAATCCTTTACCAACAACAACTTGTAATTTCTCCTCGCATCCTATTTGATTTTTGAAATGCCCAATCTAGATATTTGAAGTAAAATGTTCCAGTCTGGTAACTTAGACTCCAAGTAATCCCAATAATTCTGTAATTGCATTTCAAACAAACACGCACTGTATATTCCATTTCCTAACCAAGCAAATGTTTAAAAGACGCAAATCATCTGGTTAACCTGGATCAAACAATCATGAGTGTCCTATATGACAGTCTTAAATTCCATCTCTTGTCCCAAACAACCATGCCTTGAGAACAAACATTGTCTTTTTTTTCCAGTAAACCCGAGGAAGCATGAAGACCTGTGAAAACCAATTGAATTTTTGAGAATTCATTTTCTTTTGAGAATTGTAAGAAAAACCCTAATTACTAGTTTACTGCCACAAAAGAGAATCTGTCTGGTCGATTCCTGAGCCAACTTGAATATCCGAGAAACCCTAGGCTTGTGTCTTTTATGAAAAATGGGAAGGCAAATTTTGGGGTACAACAGCTGCCCCTGTTCAATCTTCTTAAACCTGAAGAGTTAGATTGGTGAGTTTTGTCATTCGTGACTCGAAGGTAAAAGATGATTGGACACTAGAATGCCCATAAATTTACACTCGACAAAGGTGTAGCTGAGGGAATGGCCTTAAAGATGCCATTCGGAGAGATGTTAGAATCTTGTTGGAGATGGGCTTGTAGATTCCATCCAAGAATATTTGTTGTAAATCAAGAGAATAAGCATCACAATGGTGTCCGTATATGGAACGTATCTGAACTGTATCTGTACTTGAATCTGAATAAGTAGCAGAATGGCTTCCGTGTCTAGAGCGTATCTGAAATGTATCTGAAGGATGAACCTGAATAAGCGACAAAATGGCTTCCGTGTCTGGAGCGTATCGGGACTGTATCTTGAAATTGAAATCTGAATGAGCGACAAAATAACTTGTGTCTGGAGTGTATCTGTATTGTATCTTGAAATTGAAATCTGAATGAGCGACATAATAACTTCTGTGTCTGGAGTGTATCTGTATTGTATCATGAAATTGAAATATGAATGAGTAACAGAATGGCTTCCGTGTCTGGAGCGTATCGGGACTGTATCTTGAAATTTAAATCTGAACGAGTAACAGAATAACTTCCGTGTCTAGAGTGTATCTGTACTGTATCTGAATGAGAAATAGAATGGCTTCCGTGTCTGGAGCGTATCTAAATTGCATTTGAAATCTGAATCTGAATGAGTATCAGGATGGCATCTATATCTGGAGCGTATCTGTATTGTATCATGATTGCACATTGTTAAACGGTAGTTGTTAATCTTATCCTGTAAAGGGTAAAATGTTAGCTGAAGCACAAAGTTATGATGCATGAAATGCATGACGCAATATATGTACTTTATCAATGTTTATGATATATGGATGTAATGTATGCGCATGTAAGCTGATTTGTTGTATTGCTGAGGAAAATAAATCCTGTTGAGGATTCCGTTGTGAGAGTAACTCCGCATACTTCTTGAGGAATCTGCCTGGGGAATCCAGAGAATTTTAATGACTTCTACTGGGGATTATTGACGGGAGTCTTTGTTCTATCGAGGAGCAATAAAAACTTTGTAGGGAAAAGTTTATTCCTGTTTGGAAAAAGTTCAAGAGCTTCGATCGTCGGCCACTCTACTGGGGAGTTACCCTAGGTTTGGGAGAAACAAATGTTAATCGTTATCCGGTTGATTTTCAGGCTTCAAGACAACTTACTGGGGGAACTTGGAGAAACTGGATGATTTCCGCTGTGGGTTGATAGTTTGAAGTTTCGGCTCCACTGGGGATTGATAGTTGGTAGTCTCAGCTCCGCTGGGGATCTGTAGTTCAAAGTTTTGGCTCCGCTGGGGATCTTAATGACGTGCTGTAGGGATTTCTCATGGAATAGCCTAAAGACGTTTTCCTAATCTTTCTACCTGTCAGTAATTGTTCTTTTTCATCATGTTTATTTGTAAACAGTAATTATGTTCAAATGCATATGTTCATTAATGAATCATTGGACGTTTTTGTAAATAAAACACAAGTGTAAAGAAAAAGGCAAATAGTTTTCTGCACTTTAAAGAGATATCTTTGTATTTACTTTGAATAAGTATTTTGTACAAAGGAGACAGACATCCTAGTAAGAGGATGGTGTCATAAATAAGAAAAAAATTACAAATAAATATAGCTATGTGTAATAATCCCATGGGGTTCCCATTCTGCTATAGCCTCCGTATCTCTGAATATCTTGTCCGTCTGTTGCTTCATTCGAAGATGATTGAATTGATCAGAAGCTCCGAGTTTGTCTGTGAAGAGATTATCCTTAAAGTGATCCGACGAGACATAGTCATACGCTTTAATTCCCTAACTTTTGCCTGGACCGCCCTTTCGGGTTTTCAGTCCACCGGGAAACCCTTTTTTGCCCAAGTCGCCCTTTCAGGTTTTCAACTTGCCGGGTGTACAGATTTTTTTATTTTATCCCTAATTTTTGCCCGAACCTTTTGGTTCACCAGGATGCCCTTGTTTTTCCTAGGTGCGTCAACCTAGTGGGTCTCTTATGCGTAGTATCTTTTGACTATGTCTGCGTTCGCAGGGTGTGGCAGGTCGTCGCCATCCATGGTGGTTAAGATCACCGCTCCACCAGAAAAGATGTTCTTGATTACAAATGGTCCTTCATAGGTGGGAGTCCATTTGCCCCTGGGATCACTTTGTGGCAAGATGATGCGCTTGATCACAAGATCTCCAACTTTATACACTTGGCGTCTGACTTTCTTGTTGAAAGCCTTGATCATCCGCTTTTGATACATCTGACCATGGCAAACAGCAGTAAGTCTCTTCTCGTCAATTAAGTTCAACTGATCAAGTCGGGTTTGGATCCAATCATCTTCACTTAAACCTGCATCCTTCATGATTCTCAAAGAGGGAATTTGAACCTCGATGGGTAAAACAGCTTCCATGCCATAAACCAAAGAATAGGGTGTTGCCCCAGTTGATGTGCGAGTCGTGGTACGGTACCCGTGGAGAGCAAACAGTAACATCTCATGCCAGTCCTTGTAGGTGACTGTCATTTTTTGTATGATCTTTTTGATGTTTTTGTTTGCAGCTTCGACAACACCATTCATCTTTGGCCGATAGGGAGACGAATTGTGATGTTGAATTTTGAACTGTTCGCACAAGGCGGTGATCATAATATTGTTAAGGTTTGTACCGTTATCAGTGATGATCCTTTCGGGGATACCATACCGATAGATAAGGTTCTGCTTGATGAAGCGGGCAACAACATTCTTAGTAACGGATGCGAAGGAAGCTGCTTCGACCCACTTTGTGAAGTAATCAATGGCCACCAGAATGAAGCGGTGTCCATTGGAGGCTGTAGGCTTGATTTCCCCAATCATATCGATTCCCCATATAGCGAAGGGCCAAGGAGCTATTAAGACATTCAGAGGAACCGGGGGTACGTGTACCTTGTCTGCATAGATTTGACATTTATGGCAGGTTCGGGAGTGTTGATAGCAGTCTGCTTCCATGGTAGACCAGTAATAGCCTGCCCATAGAATTTTCTTTGCCATCGTATGTCCACTAGAGTGAGTGCCAAAGGTACCTTCATGCAATTCAGCCATGATCTTTTCAGCTTCAATCTTATCCACACAATGGAGCAAAATGTAATCATGATTGCGCTTGTACAGGATGCCATTACTTAGGAAGAACTTAGCGGAGAATCTCCTTAAAAACTTTTTATCATTGACTGAAGCTCCTTCTGGGTATTCTTGAGCCTCGAGATACCTTTTGACTTCATAAAACCAAGGTTAGTCCATTACTTCTTCGGTATTAATCTCGTGATAGGGCGCTGGTTCGTCCATCTATTCAATGGTGATCCGGGGAGCCTCGTTATCCCAATTAAGTTTAAACATGGATGACATTGTAGCTAGAGCATCTGCTAGCTGATTTTCTTCTCGCGGGAAATGCTCAAAGGTAATTTGCTCGAAATGTGGTAGCAATGTCAGAACATGTCCTTTGTAAGGGATGAGGTTTGGATGCTTAGTATCCCATCTCCTTTGATCTGACTGATGACCAAAGCTGAATCCCCAAACACAACTAAAGATTTGATTCCCAAGTTTATGGCAGCCTTGAGTCCAAAGATGCACGCTTCATACTCTGCCATGTTGTTCATACAGTTGAAGCAAAGTCTGGCGGTGAAAGGAGTATGGCATCCTTCCGGAGATATAAGCACAACACCGATACTGTTACCAAGCGCATTGGATGCCCCATCAAAGTACAGGGTCCATCGGGATCCTTGTTCAGGTCCGTCATATGGTCTGAAATCTTCAACATTGTCCAATGTCATGATGTCTTCGTCAGGGAAGTCAAACTTCATGGATTGATAGTCTTCTACAGCTTGATGGGCCAGATGATCAGCTAGCACACTGCCCTTTATAGCTTTTTGGGTCGTGTACTGTATGTCGTATTCTGTTAGGATCATCTGCCATCTGGCTATCCTCCCGGACAAAGCAGGCTTCTCAAAGATGTACTTTATCGGATCCATCTTAGATATCAGCAAAGTGGTATGAGTCAACATGTACTGCCTTAGCCGACGAGCAGCTCATACCAAAGCGCAACAAGTTTTCTCGAGCAGTGAATATCTTGTTTCACAGTTGGTAAACTTTTTGCTAAGGTAATAAATGGCATGCTCTTTTCGGCCAGACTCGTCATGCTGCCACAGTACGCACCCCATTGAATTCTCTAGGACGGTCAGATACATGATTAGCGGTCTTCCTTCGACTGGTGGCATCAAGACGGGAGACTCTTGTAAATACTCCTTGATTTTATCAAAAGCAATTTGGCAATCATCATTCCATCTAACTACCTGATCTTTCTTCAATAGCTTGAAGATTGGTTCACAAGTAGATGTTAGGTGAGAAATGAACCTAGCAATGTAGTTTAGGCGTCCCAAGAAACCTCTGACTTCCTTCTCAGTGCGAGGAGCAGGCATTTCTTGTATCGCTTTGACTTTGGCATGATCAACCTCGATGCCTTTGTTGCTGACAATGAAACCTAAGAGCTTACCGGACCGGACTCCGAATGTGCACTTGTTTGGATTCAATCTTAGCTTGTACTCCTTCAACCTAACAAACAGCTTTTGCAAGTGATCAAGGTGTTCTTCTTCAGTTTATGATCGGGCTATCATGTCATCTACGTAGACCTCTATATCATGATGTATCATATCATGAAACAAAGCTACCATGACGCGTTGATAGGTGGCCCCGGCATTCTTCAGTCCGAATGACATCACTTTGTAGCAGAACGTACCCCATTGTGTGACAAAAGTAGTTTTCTCCATGTCCTCAGGTGCCATTTTGATCTGGTTATAGCCTGAGAATCCGTCCATGAAAGAAAATACTTTGTGCTGGGCTGTATTGTCAACCAGGATGTCGATGTGTGGAAGTGGAAAATCATCTTTAGGGCTGGCCCTGTTTAAGTCTCTATAATCCACGCACATTCTCACTTTGCCATCCTTTTTAGGCACGGGAACTATGTTAGCAACCCATTGTGGATAGGAAGTAACAGCCAGAAATCCAGCATTGAACTGCTTCATAACTTCTGCTTTGATCTTCTCTGACATGTCAGGTCTCATGCGACGGACTTTTTGCTTCACTGGTGGACAGTCTTCTCTAGTGGGTAGACGGTGTACCACAATGTCTGTATCGAGTCCCGGCATGTCTTTGTATGACCAGGCAAAGATCTCAACATAATCATGCAACAACTGAATTAGGCGCTCCTTGACACTCGGCTCTAGATTGGCACCCACTCTGATTTCCTTTATGTCTTCCTCAGTACCCAAGTTGATTGTATCCAACAGCTCCTCATGAGGCAGAATAGCCCTTTCCTCTTGTTGTAGAAGTCTAGCCAATTCCCCTGGCACCTCACAATCTTCCTCACCTTCGTATTTGGCTTGGTAGATCAGATCTTCAGAGTCACTAAAGGCTATAGCAGTATCGTTACCCATGGGATCCAGAATAGAAGGGTACCTGCATTTGTGAGTGTGGGTGTGTATAGCCATCTTAAAACAACAAAATGTAAAAGAAATACAATGAGCACAAAAGGTTTATATATGAAAAAGCATCCATGATTCATTGAAATGGCATATGAAAATGAAATAAGAACCCTTACAAATGGACCATTGTGCCTCGAGTAAGACACAAGGTTGAAAAAGTACGAATTATTTATGAATTATTACAAGTCCAACAGAAATGTAAAAGATGAATTACTGCGGTATGAAAGTAATCGGAACAAAGTCTTTGGCTTCCCAGTTGCACAGTCCTCCGCCGATAGTAGGAAATATCCAGTATTCCAAGTTGCCCTCTTCTTCACTGTCCTCTAGTGCATTAACCCATTGGTGACTGATCTTCACAGGTGGCGCTCCGGCACGGGCGCGGCGCACGGCCTTCTGAGCAGTTGAGGTGAACCCCAAGTCGAACTTGTCTGATTTGTAGGGAATGTCTGGTAGCTGTCCCCAGATGGTGGACCCGCCTTCTTCCACTTCTGCCTTTGCATCCTTGAGAGAGGACATCCGAGGTGGAGGTCTTGTGATCACAGGAGTTGAGGATACCGCCTTGGTCGCTGCTATTTCAGGAGAGACTTCTTCAAAATGTTGGAAAGGGGTCTCAATGAACTCGCCATCTAACTCCACATAACGGAAGGAATTCAGATGACTAATCATATACTCCTCCGCCCTGTTGTACCCCAAAATTTGCCCTCCCATATTCTTCAAGATTTGCAAAAAGCATGCTTCAAAATCTCCCCAAGGGTTGCACAGTTCAAGGGCCTCCTAATAGTCAAAAACTAGGGTTTTGGTTCTGGCAAAGAAGTTGAAGTTTCCAAGGGTCCAAACAAGTCCCACATGCCTATAAACATGGTCAAGCACCCTCATGCCAAGTTTCAAGACTTACAGCACAAAATTGCACAGTCAAAAACCCTAATTGCTTCACAGTCAACTGCAGGGGTAAAATGGTCATTTGACAGTCAAAAGTCCAAATTTTTGGTCAACATCTTATTTTTAAGCTACAAACATCATTTGATCAATTCTTGATCATGATTTTCAAGGCTTGGCTCAAAAAGTCTCAAGATGCAAAAGTTTCCATATTTGGATAGTTGAAAAAGTCAACTGTAACTTGACCAAGGCATAACTTCCACATGGTTTATCAGAAAAATTCCATCCAAAGCTCATTTTGAATAGAAAGACATTTCCTACAACTCCTCTTCACACTTCAAGTCCAAGAAATGCTCTCACAAAAAGTTATCAATTTCAACATTATAGGTCATTTTCAAAAGTCAACAAAAAGGGACTTTAAGTCAAAGGCCATAACTTGAGATTGGTAAATCAAAATGACATGGTACCAAAGGCATTGGTTAGAGGACTTCAAGACCTTTCCAAAATGTCCAAGAACATGATCAAAGCTTAAAAATTGAGCAAGATATGCCTTGTGGAAGTTGGGAAATTTTTGGGAATTTTGAAAAGTCAACTTTACTTCAAATGCCTCAAAATTGCTAATGGGCCTCATTTTCTTCCAAGATTCATCATCCAAAGGCTATGCACGACCATTTGGCCCAAAGGGGATTTATTTCATCATTTTTATTATTTATTTGAATTTTTAATCACCATTAATTCATTTAATAAAATAAAATATGAAAAAAATACTAAACAAATGCATTTGAATCTTTTTATGCAGCCTATGCCCTCATTGGTTACTCAAGATTTCGTGCACTTCAAAAAAGGGAAGATTTGGTGCAAATTGGCATGATATTCATGTGGAAAAGATTTGAAAATATTCATTGAAAATCAAATATTTCTTTCATCAATGCAAAGGGTTTTGGACTCAATTTCTTACCCTAATCCATTGGCATACATATACAGATGCAAACCCTAGTGCACACAACCTGGAAGCTGCGCCAAAAACCATAGACAAACTTTGCACTTTTTCAAGAAAATTTCAAAACTGCTTTCCTAGTTTCAGCGTGTTTCAGAGCAAAACAACAATTCCATTGCACTCCTGATACATCCAGGAATCTTCCCCAATCGAAATCAGGCCTCTGCACCTCAAGAAACGGTAGAACACAGTTACCCTGTACATGGATTTTTCCTTAATCGTATTCGAATCTACACGCCATATCCATGCATTTTTATTATTGTTTTATACTAATGTGTTGATTCTGAAGCTAATAGTATAATTTAATTGAAGAATGCTTACATATATGGAGAGTTGCCATGAACGATGCCTAGGGTTTCAGGAACCTTGAATTGGGGACTTTTGCATATGGTAAAATCAGACCATGAGACTTGTACCATTAAAATCGTGACGTTCCAAGGAATCCAAAACATCCATCGCGCCTTTTTTATATTTGGTTAATTCCTATTTGCTATTTTTCTGTATTTCAGATTGTGGGGGTTTAAAACCCCCACTATCTAGTTTCTTTTTCAGGCAAAAGTGAAGAACGAGTGGGGAAGAAGCATGCGTGGCTAGCGTTCATTGGGCTATTCAAAGTTGGCGCGCATTTTTATTAATTCAGACCACTAACTCTTGTTTTTCCTTATAATAATTGCATTCTATTAATGTTACAAATAAACGCGCTTGGCTGGTTGGTAAGTGAGGTGTCATGGAATCAATGGGACCTGGGTTCGATTCCCAGGTCCCCTCCCTTTCTCACATTATTTTGTTTTCCATGTTCCTATGTAGCTTGCTTCCTGAAGCCCACCATGTAGCCTTATATCCAAGCGTGCCACATGTCTCAGAGCATCAATCCAATGGCCTTGATCTGGAGACTATCATGTGCATAAGTCAGACGTGCCACACGTGACTACCAAAAGTCAAAGGGGCCTCCAATAATTGGGCCTAATTGCTGGCAGAATACCTCCAAATTGGGGTTAACACCCCCCATTGGTTTGCCCTTTTTATTTTCTTTCTTTTCACTTTTTTTACTTATTTGTTTTATTTATTTTTCATCAAAATTAATTTCTATAAAAAAATAATAAAAATCAGAAAAGGCAAAAAAAAAGTATAAATATATTTTATTTAAATGTTATTTTGTAAATAAACTTTACTAATTAATGTAGTTAATTCTAGGCTTAAATTTTAATATTTTTGTAATAAACTAAAAAATGTAGAATTAGGGTTTTATACTTTTATTCCCTTTTTCTTTTTCACCCTATTTAATTATTAATTATTATTTTTGTAAATAAATTGCCATGCAAATAATTAGGTTAATTTTAGGTTTAACTAAAAACATTTTTTTTAATAAATTAAAAATAGTTTAGAATTAGGTTTTAATTCCATTAATTCTCACTAAAATCCATAAATACAAAAAACTCAAAAAAATTCTTTCTTTTATTTCCTTTTAATCAATTTTAGTAATTGTAATTTAATTTCCTTAAAAGGGTCCAACGCCCTCGCATTCCCGATTTTATTTATTCTCGCATTTTATTTTTATTTACTCTTTTTGTGAATATAATGTAATTGTCCCAAAGCTGTGTAATAGATCAATTAGATATTTATCTTCGCACTTTATTTTATTTCAAATCGGGTCCTGGATTAATTTGGCGATATGGACCCGCGCCTTTGTAATAGCGTAGGATTTTTAATTCTCGCATCTTTTAACTGTTAAACAATTTGCATGAAAGAATGAATGCCGAAAATAAAAGCAACGCGTAGATCACCAATGCATGACAAGACAAAAATATCTGAAAACGACACACAAATCACACACCACCCCTAGGGTACGCCTCACTGTTGCCTTACCCCTCGAAAGGTGGTCGTCGAGTAGAGGATGTTTTAGTAAGTCCTCATGTCCATGAACATGGCATGAGGGTAGCTTCTAAGGTGTCTTCCTATTGCTCCGGTGATCACCATGTCCCGAACCTTCGAATTGACCCGAACACCTCCAACAGTGGTGCTACCTACCTCTCAATGGTGGGATGGCACTACTTTAAGGACATTTACACAGACGAATTCCTTAGGGTAGGTAGACGACTCTAGATACTTGCTCTAATTTCAAAACAAATCAAAAAGATGCTTTTCACACCGATACCTTTTCAAAAAGCTTTCGAAAGCAATTTTTCAAACACTCTTGAGGACTGATACAAGAGTCGAACTGAAATTTTCAAAGAAACTTTTTAAACCCACAGTTGAAAAGCAAGAAAACAATTTTGAAAACACAAATGAGCAAGTATCTAAGAGCCCATGGATAACCATGGATAGAAAGGGTGCTAACACCTTCCCTTTCTATAATCTACCTCCCGAACCAAGAGCAATCTCTATAAGGAATTTTTCTGTGCTTTTGTCCTTTCCATTTGGAGAAAATAAAAGACGGTGGCGACTCTTGCTTCCGCGACATTTTGCGAACCAGCGTTAAACAGTCAGTTCCAGATCCACCGATTACACGCCCCATGGACAATTATGATCTTCCCTTGGACGGGGTACTTGAGCATATGATGCAAAGTGGAAGTGACAGCTCCAGCGTTGTGGATCCAGGGGCGTCCCAACAGACAAGAGTAGGAAGGACGAATGTCCATCACGTAGAATGTTGAATTAAAGGTCTGAGTTCCCACCTTGATCGGGATGTCCACCTCCCCGTGGACCATCCTTTTAGAGTCGTCGAATGCTCTCACAATTATGTTGCTGGGTTTTAAAGTCAGCCCCTCACCATCCAACCTATCCAAGGCTTTCTTCGGCAAGACATTTAAAGACGATCCAGTATCAACCAAGACATGGGCTAGGGTCATCCCCCTACACTCCACCGAGACATGTAGTGCGTTGTTGTGTTTTCTCCCCTTGGAGGTTAAGTCAGCATTGGAGAAACCCATGCCATTGTCAGCTGTTAAACTGGCCACACACTCTTGGAATTGATCCGCAGACGTCTCTTGCGGTACGTGTGTTGTCTTCAGAAACTTGACTAAAGCTTTAGCATGTGCCTCAGAGCACAACAACAATGCTAACATAGAGATTTTGGAGGGGGTCTTCCCCAGTTGTTCTACCACATCATAATCGCTTTTCTTAATGATCCTCAGGATTTCTTCCATCTCTTTCTTGGATGTCTCAGGAATAACTAGTGATTGAGCCTTCGTCAGGACAAGCTCCTCTTGAACGTTCTTTCCTTTATTCTCAGCAGTGGAAGTAGGTATATGAATTGTATTGTCTTCTTCGGTGGGTACTCTTGCAGGTACAATCACTGGTGTAAGGGTAATCTTTGGAATGGCCACGGGTTCAAAGACTGTTGTTGGAGGAGCAATCTCTGGAGAAAATATTCTTCCACTACGGGTAACCTTGCTTGTTCCGACAATGTTACTGATGTCGGAATTGTCCTCTTCGGAGCTCTCCTCTTCGGCAGTCTGCTCAATTTGTTTGACACCATGGTAGTAGATTTCTCCACCATAGTTTCATGGTACCGTTTTATCTGATTTGTATGGGGTTGGCCCGAGCATTGTTATCTTAAGCGGAGCAGTCACTGGAGCAGATGTAATCCTAACGGGTTTTTTAGGAACCCTGGAAGGATTGGCATAGATGGTTATTATTGAAACTTCTGGAACTGGAATGGGTGAAACAGGAGCTTTCTCAAACAATATTTCCTGGTTATCAATCAGTTGTTGGATACCTTTCTTCAATAGAGGGCAGTCAAATTATGCGGATAGGAAAATATGGCAATCTTCGTCACAACCTGGGAACACCCCGGATTTTAACAAATTCAACTTGATGGTCGAGAGCGGAGTCAACAATTCATCCACAGTGTCAACAAATAAGTCTTCCTCAACAACACTGGCATTGTGTCCATGCCTAGGCATCGGAGCGGAGATAACATTCGGTTTCTCAGGTGCTTCAAACTCAACTTCCTTCGTGTCTATCAGATCTTGAATCTTGTTCTTCAGAGCCCAACAGTTGTCGGTGTCGTGCCCTGGACTTTCAGAATGGTATGCGCACCTGGCATTCGGATGGTAGTGTGGAGACGTAGTATTGGGATTTTTAGGGGCCTATTTTAGCATGGCCAGATTCAATTTCAGAAGATGCGGTAGGACTTGAGCGAGAGTCATGTTAATCTTGGTGAATTGCCGCACTGGCCTTTCCACCCTTTGCTGATTATTTCTCGGCTGATTATTTCTTGGCTGGTTTGATGTAGACTTTTGAATCATAACGGCCCCTACTGTTAGTTGGCGCTCGGTTCTTCCCTGATTCCTCTATGTATAGACAACAAACACTTCCTTCTTTCCTGCGAAGGGATTTTTAACAGCAGTAGAGGCAGATGCGTCTTTCTAAATTTTCTCGCTTCTTATACCGGCTTCTACCCTTTCGCCAGTCATGATCAATTCGGTAAACCCAGATGAAGAACTTCCAATCAGGTGATTGAAAAATGGACCTGACAAGGTTCCAAGGAACATATCCACTAATTCTCGATCGAATATAGGGGGCTGGACTCTGCCTGCGAGATCCCTCCATTTTTGAGCATAGGTTTTGAAACCCTCATCTGTTCCCATAGACATACTCTGTAACTGTGTCCTAGTCAGGGCCAAATCAGCATTGTACTGATATTGTTTGTAGAAAGCGGCAGCTAACTCTTCCCAATTACAGACATTGGACCCTTCTAATTGGTAGAACCAATCCAACTGAGTCCCCGATAAGCTTTCCTGGAAGAAATGCACCCACATATTTTTGTCAACCGTGTGGGGCTGAATCTTTCTGACATATGACCTCAGATGTAGTTTTGGGCAAGAGATACCATCATACTTGGCGAAGGTTTGGACCTTGAATTTTTGTGGGATGAGAACCCCTGAGACGAGTCCTAATTCTTCAAAATCCAAACCGGGCACTCTCTGAATTTCCATGGCGTTCAAACGATCCTCTAGCTATTTGTATTTATCATCAGCAGGAGGATATTGCTCCTCAGAGTAATCAGGCTCTTCCTCTCCTTCGGATGCTGGGTCGTCGTTCACTTCCTGGGTCTCAGCCCCTCGGTTATCTCCTTCACCCGACGATGTTGCAAAATCCAAGGTTCGCCTGGTATGTCCTTTAAACCTTCTTCCCATAATCACAACCCTGGTTGGTTTCTTCGTCTTCTTATTCTCTTTGGCTAGCAAAGTCTTCAACTCCTATTACCCTTTTGTCAGAGCCATGAGCATTTGTTGAAACTGAGCATTCTGCACCTGAAGATCTTTCACAGTCTGTTCAACATCCATCTCATTGAAATAAACAGTAAAAGGATAAGGCGACATGTTATGAGAGACCTGTATGATGTTATGATGAATGAAGATGCAATATGCAAATGATTTCAAGGAAATTTAGATGATTTAAGTTTGTCCAAACCAAAAAAGAACACACGTCATATTAAATAGAACCAAGTTTGAATACATCATGCCTCATTGGGCTTACAAAGAAAGAAACAAAATACAGCAAAAATTCTCAAGACAAAAAGACCGAACTCATTCTTTTTGGAGCAATGTAGGTATTCAGATTCTTCTCTTCATGAAGCAGTTTGGTGAGCTCCAGAACCTTCTTTTCTCTGGCGTAGTACTGGGTTTCAAAGGTGTCTCGCTCTTCCTTCAACTGAATCCAGGCTTGCTGCAGGTCTTCGAGAGAGGTAGGCATGTCAGGATGAAGAACGGTGTATGGGACGTCTCCTTCAATAAAAGGCTCAATGATGACAGGAAGGATGGAAGGGTAAGGCATTAAGATATTCTGGGCACGGGCCCGTACCCACTTAAGGTAAGGCTCGAGAGGGATAGAGTTTTTATGTCCCAAAGTCCTACTGTCCACTTTGTTCACCATTCCCCAAGCACGTGTAAACCTCTGGTGGTAACCTTGGTCTTCTTTATCGTAGTCGAAAACTAGACCTCAGACGAGCATCTCATGAGGGCTGTCTTTTCGGGCATACCCAAATTGCCGAAGAGATAAACACGGGTTGTAGGTGATACCTCCCCTAATACCTAGAAGAGGTACATTGGGGAACTCACCACAACGGTCAATGATAGAGATATCTTCCAAAGATCTTGAGCACCAACGGATATTAGAGTGAGTGAGAGACATCATCCTTTGAGACCAAGTATATCTTTTCTTGTTCTTCAATGCCGACTGAGGCAGGTGTGAAGTGAACCACTTAGCGAGTAGGGTTATACAACACAAAAGGGTGCCTCTTTTCTTCATGGTACGAGTATGAAGGCAATGCAAGATGTCTCCTAGCAAGGTGGGTATAAGATTGCGAGAGAGAAAGACTTTGATGGCATTAACGTCTATGAATTGGTCCGAATTAGGAAATAGAACCAAACCATAAATAAGGAGAGCTAGCATTTCCTCGAAAGCTTGGAAATCCATGTCATCCCAGAATGAACGAGCTTTTTCCAATAGAAACTTAGCTAGAAAACCCGTAACCCCACTTCTTGTCTCCCAATTGTCTATGACGTCGGCCCTCTTCACATGTAAAGCTTTGGCGATGACTTCAGGTTTTGGAATCCGTTCTAGACCGGTGAACGGTATCTGATTAAGCACGGGCACCCCTAAGAGTAGAGAGAACTCTTCCAATGTAGGTACCAACTGATAGTCTGGAAAAGTGAAACAATGATGTACAGGATCAAAGAATTGGAATAGTACACACATCATCTCTTCTTGGAAGTCGGATGTAGCCAAACTGAGGAGTCGACCATACTTCTTGGTAAAAGGAGAATCCCCAGGCACTCTTGAGGCTAGCTCTTGAAGTTGAGGATGTTCTATTACAAAGCTGATTCGAATGGTGTTTCTTCGGAGAGAATTCATATCCTACAAAACAAAAACAAAGATAAATTTCTAAATCCTTGAAATGGTTAGTGAGCATGCATATGATATTGATGATGTTTATGATATTTATGTACAAGCAAACATATACACACACAACAAACGGATCCCTATGTTTTAGGCTTGCATGAGTTTGTAGGTAAGTACCTGTTGTACCCCAAAATTTTCCCTCCCATTTCTCAATGATTTCTCATCACAAAGCCCTTGAAGCTCAAGATCCAGTTAGGATTTCACCTGCTCAAGACTTCTCCTTGCACTGTTGACCCAAATTAGGGTTTGTGTTTGCACAAAGATGTTTTGACCTAAAATGCCTAAGATGACTTTCATGCTTCATATTGGACTCCCAAGTTTATCCACATCAAGTTTCAAGTCTTGATTCCAAATTTTGCCCAGTCAATTGGACAGTTGACCTAGAAATCAACTGTATTGGGGAAAAAGTCAATTGTGGCCAATTGACAGTCAAATCTCATGAAAAATTGACCCATATCAACATTATGAACTCACATGGACCATTGGATCAAGTTTGGATCACAATTCCACAAGAAATTTGATCAGATCACCAAAAGGGCAAAATGGTCATTTTTAGGGTTTTGACTGCACAAAGGCAATTTTTGACTGTTTGACCTAGCCAATGGCAAACCAAGCTCACATATGGACTCAAGGACCACATGGAATTGTCTTTACATACTCAACAAGTTCAAAAGATCCCAAATGCACAAGATTGACAGTTGAATTTCCCAGTCAATTGATCAATTTTGACTGTATACTAAAAAGTCAAACTTTGACTTTTTGGTCAAAATCAAGTGTCAAGATTCATTTTTCATCAAGACATGCCAAATAATTAAACTTGTTCATCAAGAAATCAAGAAATGCAAATTAGGGTTTGAAATAAAGATTTTTCATAACTTAGAATTTTTCTAAGTTATGAAAAACCCTAATTTTTTCCTAACTTTGCCCCACTTTCTCACCAAGATTCATTTGGATTCAAGGAAAAGTCAAAACATGAAAGTTGTAGACTTTTGCATAATCTACAACTTTTATTCACAAAGTTTTCCCAAAAGAGGCTTGTATCTCAAGTTACAATTTTTGGAACAAGGGTACCAAACCATTCTTAACTTAGAGAAAATTTGACCTATTTTAGGCAGGATTTTTACCTAACTTCAAGACCATTTTTCACATACTTCCACTTGGAATTTCAATTTGCACTTCAAAGATGGATTGTAGTACACATTCCAAGATTTCCAAAATGTCCAAGAACTCATCAAACAACCTCATGGTTAGAGAGAATCGAATTTGGAAATATGGGAAAAACTCACTTTTGTTGTGGCCAATTTCCATGTCCATACACTTAGGCAATTTGCAAATCAGCATACATTTCTTGATTACAGGCCCTAAATCTCTTTTACACTCATAAATTTAATGCAAACTCTTTGTGCCAAGACCATATTCTATGTGTTCAAGCATTGCATAAAGGTTTAATCCATTTTTAGATAAAGCATAATATCCATTTTAGAAAAGTTCACTTTATGTCAAAATACAAATCCAAGCAAGTACAGTTAAGATCTCTTTGGCACAAGTTTATGGACTAATTGCACTGATCAAGACTAAGTGGTTCAGCATAGAATGGGGGCTTGTACAGGCTAGAAACACCAACTTGCCATCTCTTGCTTAAAGTGTAAGAAAGCTTGCATTTTGTACAACAACTTTCATCTCAGCACAAAGAAGCTCAAGCAAAAACTTTGTACACTTTCTAAACATCCATTCTGAGCTAGAACACGACCCTAACATCTCCATTGCCTTCTCATTCACAGAATCACCATTGAACTGCCCAAAACAGGGCATCCCTGCAGTTTGAGTTCCATAGCTCAAACCTTCCATGCATTCTTGCTAAAAACACTTCAAACACATTCCATAATATCCATATAAACTATTCCAAACCTTGAACTGAGACTGTAAAAGCCATAGCACCATTTGCCATTTCCATTTTTCTATCTTGCAGGTGGACTTCTGCAGCTTGATTTGGCACGATTCAAAACACACCAAGCATTGGAATAGCATCACTACACTTCAAGCAAGTTGTACAAATCATCATCTTGCCCTGAAAGCTCCTCCATTGCAAGGCACGATTCCAACTGAACAGGTATATTCATGAACTTCTAACTCCCAATGTAGGCATTGTTAGCTCTAGGTTTGTGAATAAAAAGTGTTCTACTCATGCCCCTGAAACTGTACATGCCTTTACTTTCCATTTATTTTGCCTGTGCTATGAGAATTTTAGGTCTGAACATTGATAAAAATCTAGGTCAGGAATTGGGGGAGAAGAAATTCTCTCTCATTTCTAAGAGTTAGATTTACTTCTTTATATGTCTAGAATCGTGGCTTTAAGCTCTACAGGTTTCATGTTGGAAGATTTGGCAAAAGATCAAAGGATCAGGAGTTAGGGATTTGAGAAGAAAGGCGCGTGTTTTTGAATTTGTTTGTCAGAAGGTTGAAGACAACAACTTTCTGGGCTGGGCTTTGTTTGTCATTTATGTTTACACACCATTTCCACTTTGACACCCCCTAGGCCCATTTTGTTTATTTGCATGATTTTTTGACTTTTCCTTTTTTATTCTGACTTATTTATTTTTGCTAATAATATTAAAAACATAAAAAATATTTTTCACACTATTTTTATATTTTTTAGGCATTTATTTGTTTATATTGATATTTGTATGTAAATAAATACATAATATTATTATTTAGAATAACTAGAAAAAATAATATAGACACATTCATTTTTTGATTTTTATTTTATTTTATCTTCTGAAAATATTTTATATAAAATATACTTTTTTTATAAATATTAAATATTATTGTTTTATATATATAATACATATTTAGAAAGTAATACAAATATATATATATTTATTAGAATATTTAGGACAAAAATACAAAAAGGCATACATTTTTATTTTTATTAATATTTAATAGTAAAAATACCTTTTTGACAAATATACTTCATTTTTATTTTATTTTTTATATAATTGATAAATATTAATACATATTAAATAAATAATACCTTTTACCTAATAAAATTAGGGTTTTACCCTAAACATAAAAAACTCCAAAAATAATACTTTTTATTTTGTTTATTTGACATATAAAAATCTTTTTTTTCATACATATAAAAAACCTTTTTGCATCTTGCATATTTATTTTATTTCCATTTAATTTGTGCAATCAATTATCTTGTAAATAATTCCAAATTGATGTAATAGCTAGGTTTAAATTCCTTGTCAAATACCCCCCATTTGAACATTTGTACCCCCCCTTCCCATATATTGTGTTGTAATAGTTTAGGACTTTCAATTCCGCACTTTAATGCTTTCTAAATATACCATGTTAGAATTAGGGTTTGTATGCAAATAAAAACAACAAAGATAGCTTGACCTAATTTCAAGATAAACAAGCATGAAAATGGACAACACTAATCACACTTGCACCCCTAGGGTATTCCACTTGTTGCCTTCAATAAATGGGCCATATTGCATGTTAGGTCTCTTTGGGCAAAACAAACAATTCAAATGATCATAGTCCCTCGACGACGCTTTCGAAAAGTTGCCTAAAAATGATTAAGTCCCTTAAAGGAAAATTGCCCAAAGATACTTGGCACCATTGCAATTATGGTCTAAACGATGACCCGCGCCTGTCCCTTTCACATCCTAACACAAGATTGTCCACCAAATGCAATGGTGGAACAAAATTGTTAAAAGGGTTAAAACATAGCAATAATCTTTGAGAACTTTAGGGTAGATAGCTCTTAAGTACTTGTCAACTTGCAAAACAAAAACACTTGCCTATTTTTCAAACCACACTTTCAAAACAAACTTTCAAAAAACCTTGAAACATCTTTTCAAAAAGACAAACACCTTTTGTAAAACATTCGAGTAAAGAATTGTTACAAGGGTAGCCTAGACAAGGCATCTTTTTCAAAACATTTTCAAAACCACACACAAAGCACCATTTCAAACAATTGAAAACCAAGGCAAGTTGATCTAAGCAAGTACCTAAGAGCCCATGGATAACCATGGATAGAAAGGGTGCTAATACCTTCCCTTTCTATAATCTACTCCCCGAACCCAAGAAAATATCTCAAAGGTTTTTGCTGTGCTTTTTAAACCTTTCCTTAGGATAAAATAAAAAGTCGGTGGCGACTCTTGCTCAACCGAAACATTTGCGAAAACAAACGCAAAACCCTAGTCAGTTCTCCCACCGTATCACAGAACTGGCGACTCTGCTGGGGAGAAATTTAAAAGTGGAGTAACCTTAGGGCTTAGATCACCCTCTTGCATGACTAATTGTTTGAATTGATTGCTTTATATCTTGGCTCTTTTGTTTGGGTTTGCAATCCTATACCCGGATTTGGGGAAACATTCATAGATAGCAATACGTTGTGGAAACTGTGTGGGGTATACCGACACGGTCGAAGCAATAGCTATATTAGTGCGACATATTTGTGAGTACCGGTAACCCTTGAGTTCAATCAAGGAGAGTACGGGGCCGCTGAGTGATGTCACTAAGCACTAATGACCTAGAACCTTACTTGACCATCTTGGCCTTTTATTAGGGGTAGTGAGATGACCGGCTTTGGTGCAGTCCAAAGTTGGTAGATACTCGATACTACACTCATTGAGGGTTGTTTTCTTGGAATATTTTGGTCGCTAGTTAAGTGGCTAAACCAAAATAATGAACAATGAAAACAATCCAATGATATTGAGCTCCTTAGAACCCGGTTACTATTTATATGACAGGTTTTTAAGCCAACTACACTCAAGAGGGTACTTACCTATGAAACCCCATGCAAGCCTGAAACTAGGGTTTGGTGTGATTTGCTTGTACATATGTTTGTGCATACATCATAAACATCATAAAGCATCATATGCATTCACTAACCATTTCAAGGGTTTAGATATTCATCTTTGTTCTTGTTTTGTAGGTCATGGAAATTCCTCGCAGAAAAACCATCCAAGTCAACCTTGTGAGAATCTCTCCTCAACTCAAGGAGCTCACCTCAAGAATTCCGGAAAGCTCATCCTTCAGTGAAAGACATGGTAGACTGCTCAGCTTAGTCAACACCAACATTGAAGAAGACATGATGAAAGTGCTATTCCAGTTCTTTGACCCTCTTCACCACTGTTTCACTTTCCCTGACTATCAGTTGGTACCCACTTTGGAGGAGTTTTCTCAACTCCTAAGAATTCCTATCCTTAATCAACTACCCTTCAACGGTACGGAAAAGGAACCAAAGCCGGAAGATGTTGCTCGAGCATTACATCTACAACCATCCGACATCAAGGGGCATTGGGAAACCAGAAGCGGCGTCAAAGGATTCTTAGCAAAATTCTTGTTTGAGAAGGCACAAGAATGTTGGAATTCATTGGACCTACAAGCCTTTGAAGAAATTGTGGCACTCCTTATCTATGGGTTGGTCTTGTTCCCAAATCCTAACCAGCTTGTAGATGTCAATGCCGTCAAAATATTCTTGTCCAGAAATCCAATACCAACATTGCTTGGGGACATCCTTCACTCATTTTACACACGAACAATGAGAAAGAGGGGTGTTCTCATGTGCTGTACTCCTCTCCTTGCAAGGTGGTTTATTTCGCACCTTCCACAATCTGTCTTGAAGAATGACCAAGGCTCAAGGTGGTCCCAACGATTGATGACTCTTACTCACTCTGATGTACATTGGTGTTTTCGGTCCAGAGAAAATGTCATCATCATCGATCGTTGTGGAGAGTTCCCTAATGTCCCATTAGTTGGCATTAGAGGGGGCATTACCTACAACCCTTGCCTAGCTTTGAGGCAATTTGGATATGCACGAAGAGATGGCCCTCACGACATGTTGATTCCTGACCTAGTTTTTGACTTCGACAACGATGCACAAGGACTTCGCCAAAGATTCATCAGAGCTTGGAGGATGCCCAACAAGGTTGATAGCAAGACACTGGGACACAAGAACTCCATCCCTCTTGAGCCTTATCTCAAGTGGGTACGAGCCCGAGCCCAGAGTCTAATGATGCCTTATCCTCATGTTCTCCCTGTGATTAAAGAGCCCGTCAAGGAAGGAGAGGTTCCCTACACCATCCTACATCCTGACATGCCTACATCGTGGGAGGAAATGCAGAAGAGCTGGATTCAGCTCAAGGAGGAACGGAACACTTTTGAAGCCAGCTTCTACGCCAGTGAGAAGAAGGTTCTAGAGCTTACCCGCCGACTCCATGAGCAAGAGGCCCTCAACACCTACATTGCACCAAAGAGGATGCGCAACGTCTTTTTTCCTTGAGAAGTTGTTTTTGTAATATTTGGCCCATGGGGCATTTATGTACTAACAAATTTCTTCTTATTAATATGACGTGCGTTTTTCTTTGTCTGCAACAATTTTGAATGTTCTAAATCCTTGAATGCATTGCATACATAAGCATACCATTCATCATGTGCATAAGCAGGTCTCACTCCAGGTTTCCTTATCTGTCTGCTGTTTATTTCAGTAGGATGGATCTCGAGCAAACAGTCAAAGACCTACAAGCTCAAAATGCACAGTTCCAGCAACTCCTGATGACCTTGGCTAAGGGTCAGGAGGATCTCAAGACCTTGCTGGGGAATAAGGACCCAGTGAAAAAGAAGAAAAAGAGACTCGGGGTGGCTACTCTAGGGAGAAGATTTGACGGAGAGGCCAGGAGAGTGCTTGAATTTCCTCCTACTTCTGATGAAGGAACCAATAAAGGAGGTGGGGCTGCGGTACCTTCCGAGTCCAATGTGGAAGAAAAGGAGGTCGAAGAGGATGAAGACTACTCTGATCAACAATACCCTCCGGCTGATGATAAATACAAAGGTTTAGAAGACAGGTTGGCCGCCATGGAGCTACAGAGAGTACCGGGTTTGGATTTTGAAGACTTGGGTTTAGTTGCCGGGATTGTGATTCCCCCAAAGTTCAAAGTGCCAGTTTTTGTGAGGTATGATGGGCTGTCCTGTTCGAAAATGCATCTCAGGTCCTACGTAAGGAAGATTCAACCTTATACGGCAGATAAGAACCTTTGGATCCATTTCTTTCAAGACAGCCTTTCTGGAGCTCAATTGGAGTGGTTTTATCAGCTAGAGGGAACCAGCGTCCGAAACTGGGAAGACTTGGCCACCGCCTTCTACAAACAATATCAGTATAATTCTGACCTTGCTCCTACACGTACCCAACTTCAGGTTATGTCATTGGGAACAGGCGAAGGATTCAAAGAATATGCACAAAAATGGAGGGATTTGGCTGGCAGGGTGCAGCCTCCTTTAACCGACCGTGAACTTGTTGATATGTTTCTAGGGACCCTATCTGGGCCATTTTTCAATCATCTTATTGGTAACTCTTCCGTGGGGTTTACCGATTTGATCTTAACAAGCGAAAGAATAGAAGCTGGCATCAGGTCGGGAAAGATTCAAAAGGGTGCCGCTGCAAGTGTTGAGAAGAAACCTTTCAAGAAAGAAACGGCAGTTGTATACTCCCAAAGAAGAGCAGGGAAGACTGAACGCCGGCCAACTGTGGGGGCCGTAATGATTCAAAACTCTTCAAGTGAGCAGCCTCGCTATAACCAGTCCAGACCAAATCAGCAACGGGTGGAACGGCCACAATAGCAGTTCACCCGCATTAATATGACTCCAGCGCAAGTGCTTCCCCATCTGTTGAAGTTGAATCTCGCCACTATCAAAGAGGCACCAAAGAATGTGAATACGTCCTCTCCGCATTATCATCCTAATGCTAAATGCGCCTACCATTCTGACAATGTCGGGCACGACACCAACGATTGTTGGGCACTCAAGCATAAAATCCAAGACCTGATAGAGGCGAAGGAAGTGGAGTTCGACGCTCCGGAGAAGCCTAATGTGATATCTGCTCCCATGCCGAAGCACGGCCGAAATGTCAATGCCATTGAAGAAGATTTGTATGTTGCTGATGTCAATGATCTGATAACTCCGTTGCTAACCATCAAGTTGAATCTGTTAAGGGTCGGGATCTTCCCGGGATGTAAAGAAGACTGCTATTGTTGTTACTCTCTGCCGTTTGATTGTCCGTTACTGAAAAAAGGCATCCAATGCCTAATGGACAGTCGACAAATTTTGTTTGAAAAAGTTTCTGCTACTCCAACCCATACTGAAGATGTCTCAATCATAACCATTCACGCCAATCTTTCCAAGGCCGTCAAAAAGCCTGTTAAGATTACACCAGCTACGAAATCTGTTCCTTTGAAGATAACAATGCCAGGGCCTGTCCCCTATGTTTCTGAGAAGTCAATACCATGGAACTACGGCGGTGACGTCTACTACCATGGTATTAAACAAATCGAAATAACTGAAGAAAGTTCGGATGATGAAGAAGCCAGCATTGGAAACATCGCAGGCACGAGCAAAATCACCCGGAGCGGGAGAATATTTTCTCCAGAGATTGCCCCTCCAAGACCAATCTTTGGACCCTCATCTGCTGACAAGGTCATCCCTGCACCAATAAAACTCTCCGCTAGAACCCCATTGATTAAAGATGTTGTTGTTCCTAGTATTGTCCCTCCTACCGCTGTTGATAAAGGTAAGGGAATCCAAGATGAGCTCGTCAGGACGAGGGCTCAACCCTTGGTCATCCCGGAAACCTCCAAGAAAGAAATGGATGAGATCTTGAAGATAATCAAAAGGAGTGATTACGATGTGGTAGAACAACTGGGGTAAACCCCCTCAAAGATCTCCATGCTGGCACTACTACTTTGCTCGGAAGCGCACGCTAAAGCTTTGATAAAATTCCTGAAGGCAGCCCATGTGCCCCAGGAAACCTCTGCGGATCAATTCCAAAATTGCGTGGCCAGCCTTACTGCGGACAATGGATTAGGTTTCTCTGATGCCGACCTAACTCCTAAAGGTAGAAACCACAATGATGCTTTGCACATTTCAGTCGAGTGCCGAGGAACTACTCTCGCACATGTCTTGGTCGACACTGGTTCGTCACTGAATGTACTGCCTAAGAAGGCCTTGGACCGACTAGATTGTGAAGGGTTGGAGTTGAAGTCGAGTGATATTGTTGTCAGAGCTTTCGATGGTTCGAAGAGAATGGTCCATGGGGAGGTTGATATTCCCATCAAGGTGGGCACCGAGGTGTTTAAATCTACTTTCTATGTGATGGACATCCGTCCGTCATACTCTTGCTTGTTGGGTAGGCCTTGGATACACCATGCCGGGGCAGTCACCTCCTCCTTGCATCAGATGTTGAAGTATCCTGTCAAGGGAAAGATTATAACCGTCCATGGAGAAGAGGAGTACATGATCAGCCACTTGAACTCTTTCCGGTATGTGGAGGTAGAAGGTGAGTTCATTGAGACACCTTTCCAGCATTTCGAAGAAGTCCTTCCTGAAATAACAGTAGCAAAGTTGGCAGCTGAAGTACCGAGGCAGATGGCCAGGATGGCATCTCTGGAGGACGCAAAGGCCGCAATAAAGGAGGGGAAGAATTCAGCATGGGGGCAGTTGCCTGATATTCCACATAAGACAGACAAATTTGGATTAGGGTTCACTACCGCGGGCCAGAAAGCTATGCGCCGTTCGAAGATTGAAAGAGCGCCAGTCAAAATTTCTCCCTACGGAATCAACGCTTTGGAGGATGAAGACAAAGAGAGCAACATCGAAGAGTGGATTTACCCAACTGTCAAAGGAGGATTGTGAAACTGGGAGGCAAAAGACTTTGTCCCCATCACTTTTATTCATCAGTAATTTATCTGTCAAACATTTCCTATTGGTCTGTAATATTTATTTCCGAACAATCCGTACACTATCTTTTCACCTCATGCCTTGCCCGGGGCATGTAGGTCCACTTGTAAGGGTTTTGATTATTTTCATATCCATATGCCGTGTTTAATGATTCATTGGACGTTTCTCATTTGATAAACTGTTGTGTTCATTTTCTTTCCTTTTGCATTTTTTGTTTAAGGATGGCTATCCCTTACACACACCCACACTCACAAATGCAGGTACCCATCCACTCCGGATTCCATGGGTGACGATTCTGCTATATCCTTCAATAACTCTGAAGATCTGGTCAATCAAGCCGAGTATGAAGATGACGAAGGTTGTGAAGTACCAGGGGAACTAGCCAGACTTCTACAGCAAGAGGAAAGGGCTATCTTACCGCACAAAGAGTCATTGGAAACTGTCAACTTAGGGACCGAGGAAGACCGGAAGGAGGTGCAAGTGGGTGCCAATCTGGAACCAAGTGTCAAGGAACGCCTGATACAGTTGTTGAATGAGTATGTTGAAATCTTCGCTTGGTCTTATGAAGACATGTCGGGTTTAGACACAGACATCGTGGTTCACCGTCTCCCCACAAGAGAGGATTGTCCACCGATCAAGCAAAAAGTCCACCGAATGAGGCCTGACATGTCTGAAAAGATCAAAGCAGAAGTGATGAAGCAATTCGACGCTGGCTTTCTGGCTGTTACGTCCTATCCTCAATGGGTCGCTAACATCGTGCCAGTACCTAAGAAAGATGGCAAAGTCAGGATGTGTGTGGACTACCGGGATTTGAATAGAGCCAGCCCCAAAGATGATTTTCCACTTCCACACATTAACATTTTGATCGACAATACAGCTCAGCACAAAGTGTTTTCCTTCATGGATGGATTCTCGGGCTACAATCAAATCAAAATGGCCCCCGAGGATATGGAGAAAACAACTTTTGTCACGCAACGGGGCACTTTCTGTTACAAGGTGATGACGTTCGGACTGAAGAACGCTGGGGCAACTTATCAACGCGCCATGGTAGCTTTGTTTCATGATATGATACATCATGAGATTGAAGTTTACGTAGACGATATGATAGCTCGGTCACAAACAGAGGAGGAGCACCTTGAACATCTAGAAAAGCTGTTTGCCAGGTTGAAAGAATACAAACTCAGGCTGAATCCAAGTAAGTGCACTTTTGGAGTTAGGTCTGGTAAACTTCTAGGATTCATTGTAAGCAACAAAGGCATTGAAGTCGATCCAGCAAAAGTGAAAGCAATACAAGAGATGCCTGCTCCCCGTACTGAAAAGGAGTTTAGAGGGTTCTTGGGGCGCTTGAACTATATTGCCAGATTCATCTCTCATCTGACTTCTACCTGTGAGCCAATTTTCAAAATCTTAAAGAAAGATCAGGTAGTCGAATGGAACGACGATTGCCAAGATGCTTTTGATAAGATCGAGGAGTATTTGCTAGAACCTCCTATTCTGATGCCACCTATCGAAGGAAGACCATTGATCATGTATCTGACCGTCTTGGATAACTCAATGAGGTGTGTTTTGGGCCAGCATGACGAGTCTGGTCGAAAAGAGCATGCTATTTATTACCTTAGCAAAAAGTTTACCGACTGTGAGACTCGCTACTCACTGCTCGAGAAAACTTGTTGCGCTTTGGTATGGGCTGCTCGCCGACTAAGACAGTATATGTTGACTCATACTACCTTGTTGATTTCCAAAATGGATCCTATCAAGTATATCTTCGAAAAGCCCACTTTATCTGGAAGAATAGCCAGATGGCAGATGATCCTGACTGAATATGACATCCAGTACACCACTCAAAAATATATAAAGGGGAGTGTACTAGCTGACCATCTGGATCATCAAGCTATCGAAGATTATCAGCCCATGAGATTTGACTTCCCAGACGAGGACATCATGAATTTGGACAACATTGAAGGTAACGGACCGTATGACGGACCCGAAAAGGGATCCCGATGGACCCTGTACTTTGATGGTGCTTCAAATGCACTTGGAAACGGTATCGGCGCGGTACTCATTTCCCCGGAAGGCTGTCACACACCTTTCACGGCCCGACTTTGCTTCAGCTGCACAAACAACATGGCTGAGTATGAAGCTTGCATCTTTGGTCTCAAGGCTGCTATAGACTTGGGGATCAAATCTTTGATCGTATTTGGGGACTCAGCTTTGGTTATCAGTCAAATCAAAGGAGAGTGGGATACCAAGCATCCTAATCTTATCCCATACAAAGAACATGTCTTGACATTGTTGCCTCATTTCGAGCAAATTACCTTCGAGCATTTCCCGCGAGAAGAGAATCAGCTAGCAGATGCTCTAGCTACAATGTCCTCCATGTTTAAACTCAACTGGGATAACGAGGCTCCCCAAATCACCATCGAGCGAATGGATGAACCTGCACATTGTCATGAGATTAATACCGAAGAAGTAGTGGAACAACCCTGGTTCCATGAAATCAAAAGGTATCTCGAGACTAGAGATTATCCCGAAGGAGCTTCTGTGAATGACAATAAGTTCTTAAGGAAATTTGCTGCCAAATTCTTCCTGAGCAACGACATCCTTTACAAACGAATCCATGATTGTGTATTACTCCGATGCGTAGACAAAGCTGAAGCAGAATCGACCATGACTGAGATACACAGCGGCACATTTGGCACTCACTTGAGCGGGCATACAATGGCTAAGAAGATCCTAAGGGCAGGCTATTACTGGTCTACCATGGAAGCTGACTGCCATCAACATTCCCGTACTTACCACAAATGTCAGGTCTACGCTGACAAAGTTCATATCCCTCTGGTTCCTCTCAACGTCCTGACTGCTCCGTGGCCATTTGCAATGTGGGGCATTGACATGATTGGAGAGATCAAGCCCACGGCTTCCAACGGACATCGCTTCATCCTAGTTGCCATTGACTATTTCACCAAATGGGTCGAAGCAGCTTCCTTCGCCTTTGTTACTAAAAATGTGGTTGCCCGCTTCATCAAGCAAAATCTCATATGTCGGTATGGTGTTCCAGACAGGATCATCACAGACAACGGTACAAATCTAAATAACACGATGATCACCGCATTGTGCGAACAGTTCAAGATTTATCATCACAATTCATCTCCCTATCGGCCGAAGATGAACGGTGCTGTTGAAGCTGCGAACAAAAACATTAAGAAGATCATTCAGAAAATGACAGTCACTTACAAAGACTGGCATGAGATGTTACCGTTTTCTCTACATGGATACTGTACGACGGCACGTACTTCAACCGGGGCAACCCCATTTTCGTTGGTATATGGCATGGAAGCTGTCCTGCCTATGGAAGTTCAGATTCCTTCTCTAAGGATTATGAAGGACACAGGTTTGAATGAAGATGATTGGATTCAGACCTGACTTGATCAACTCAATTTGATCGACGAGAAGCGGCTCGCTGCTATATGCCATGGTCAGACGTATCAAAAACGGATGATCAAGGCCTTCAATAAGAAAGTCAGACGTCAAGTGTATCAAGTCGGAGATCTCGTAATCAAGCGGATTATCTTGCCGCAAAGTGATCCCAGGGGCAAATGGACTCCTACATATGAAGGACCATTTGTGATCAAGAGCATATTTTCTGGTGGTGCAATGATTCTGACCACCATGGACGGCGACGATTTGCCGCACCCTGCGAACGCAGACATAGTCAAAAGATACTACGCATGAAATAACCCGACAAGTCGAAAACCCGAAAGTGCGGCTTGGGCAAAAATGGGCATCCCGATGGATCGAAAACCCGAAAGGGCGGTTCAGGCAAAAGTTAGGGATAAAAACAAAAAAAATCTGTACACCCGGCAAGTTGAAAACCCGAAAGGGCGGCTTGGGCAAAAAGGGGTTTCCCGGTGGATCGAAAACCCAAAAGGGAGATTCAGGCAAAAGTTAGGGAATTAAAGCGTATGACTATGTCTCGTCGGATCATTTCAAAGACAATCTCTTCATCAACCAGTTCCAGGTTTCTGATCAATCCAGTCATCGGCAAACAAAGCATTGGATGGACAGATATTCAGAGTTGTGAAGGCTATAGCGGAATGGAATCCCATGGAATTATTTCACATAGCCATCTTTATTTTGTATAAATCTTTCAATATTTACGACAAAATCCTCTTACTAGGATGATTGTCTCCTTTGTACAAATATACTCAGAGAAAGTTAATACAAATACTCTTCCCAGAAATTTGTGTCATTTCCTTTTTCTTTTTCTCTTGCAGTAATTGTTTTATTTTGAGAAACGTCCAATGTTTTGTTAAATAGGCATATGCATTTGAACATAATCATTTCCTTATGAATCAAGAAAGAGGATTACTGATAGGTTGAAGGTGCAGTTGGATATATTGATACCCTTTCAAAGGAAACCCCCAGAATGTTTGGAATCCATATCCCCAGCAAGTCTTGAAGCTTATCCCCAGTAGATTCTGGAAGCTTATCCCCTGCAGAGTACGGACGTCTCTCCCGAGCTTTATTCAAAGTTACTCCCCACAAGGGCTTATAACTGGGTTATCCTCAGCTTATTGCCACGGAAGATCGCACTCGGCAAAATTCTTCCTATCCCCAGCGGAGTTCATCAAAGTTCCCCAACATAACTTATCAATACAATCCCCCAGAGGAGCTTATCTTTGTTATCCCCAGCCAGAGAATCCTCCAGAACTCAATTCCCCTCAGAGTTTAAGTTTCAGTATCCCCAGCAGAGCTAAAACTTCAGGCTATCGATCCCCAGCGGAGCCAGACTAGTGAACCTTCTCCCCACAGAAATGCTTCTCACTAGACTAGAGATTCTCAATCTTATCTCCCCAGCTTAAGTCTACCAGGTTCTAAAATCCCCAGTAGAAATCATCAGAATTTCTCTTACCCTGCAAGTCACCGAGGAAATTCCAAGTCCCCGCAAGTGGTTCTAAGGCCCCTCGACGTTTGAAGGTCTGGTATTCCCCAAGCGAATCTGAAGACTTTCAGTGTTCGGTTCCTCATTGTATATTCGAAGATTCTCCAGTGAAGATCTCCTCAAGACAGGGATTACCCAGAAGATTGGTATACAACCCAAGCTCCTTATTCCCCAGCAACAACCAGGAATTATTCTTCCCGGCAGCAGTCAAGATGCTTTTATCTTCAGCCATCTAGGATTCATTTATCCTCCGCAATACAGCTCTCCAGCTTACATGCGCATTCATGCACATTCATATAATATACATCGCATCATGCATCATGACATTGCATATAACTAACTCTTTACCTTTGCAGGTAAGATCAGTCGACAAACAAAAATCATTATCTTCCGAGACACTTTTGAAAACAGTTTACGGACGCTTCCCAACAACGGATGCTGCTCTATTGCTTATTCAACTTCAAGATTTCTGAAAACAGTTCACGGGTTCTCCAAGTAACGGATGTGACCTATCGCTTGTTCAGATTCTTCTCAAGACTTCTGAAAACACTTTATGGATTCTTCCCAACAATGGATGTTAATCTATCGCTTGTTCAGATGCAACTTCTGAAAATAGTTTATGGATTCTTCCCAACAACGGATGTTAATCTATCGCTTGTTCAGATGCAACTTTTGAAAACAGTTTACGGACGCTTCCCAACAACGGATGCTGCTCTATTGCTTATTCAACTTCAAGATTTCTGAAAACAGTTCACGGGTTCTCCAGTAACGGATGTTAACCTATCGCTTGTTCAGATTCTTCTCAAGACTTCTGAAAACAGTTTATGGATTCTTCCCCACAACGGATGTTAATCTATCGCTTGTTCAGACTCTTCTCAACTTTTGAAAACAGTTTATGGATGCCTCCAGATACGGATGTCAACCTATTGCTTATTCAGACCCCAGTTCAGAGATGGTCCTAAACATGGGCACCTTTCTGATACTCATTCCAGATGGCATCTTTAAGCCCATCCCCGACAAGTTTCTGTCACTTCTCCCGATGGCATCGTTAAGCCCATCTCCAAATGTCATCTCTAAGCCCATTCCCGCATCCATTGCTTTGACGAGTGCAAATTTAAGGGCACTCTAGTGTCCAATCTCCTTTTACCCTCGAGTCACGAAAGGCAAACTTGCCAATCTAACTCTTCAGATTCAAGAAGATTGAACAGGGGCAACTGTTGTACCCCAAAATTTGCCCTCCCATTTCTCAATGATTTCTCATCACAAAGCCCCTGAAGCTCAAGATCCAGTTAGGGTTTCACCTGCTCAAGACTTCTCCTTGCACTGTTGACCCAAATTAGGGTTTGTGTTTGCACAAAGATGTTTTGACCTAAAATGCCTAAGATGACTTTCATGCTTCATATTGGACTCCCAAGTTTATCCACATCAAGTTTCAAGTCTTGATTCCAAATTTTGCCCAGTCAATTGGACAGTTGACCTAGAAATCAACTGTATTGGGGAAAAAGTCAACTGTGGCCAATTGACAGTCAAATCTCATGAAAAATTGACCCATATCAACATTATGAACTCACATGGACCATTGGATCAAGTTTGGATCACAATTCCACAAGAAATTTGATCAGATCACCAAAAGGGCAAAATGGTCATTTTTAGGGTTTTGACTGCACAAAGGCAATTTTTGACTGTTTGACCTAGCCAATGGCAAACCAAGCTCACATATGTACTCAAGTACCCCATGGAATTGTCTTGACATACTCAACAAGTTCAAAAGATCCCAAATGCACAAGATTGACAATTGAATTTCCCAGTCAATTGATCAATTTTGACTGTATACTGAAAAGTCAAACTTTGACTTTTTGGTCAAAATCAAGTGTCAAGATTCATTTTTCATCAAGACATGCAAAATCATGAAACTTGTTCATCAAGAAATCAAGAAATGCAAATTAGGGTTTGAAATGAAGATTTTTCATAACTTAGAATTTTTCTAAGTTATGAAAAACCCTAATTTTTTCCTAACTTTGCCCCACTTTCTCACCAAGATTCATTTGGATTCAAGCAAAAGTCAAAACATGAAAGTTGTAGCCTATTTCATAATCTACAACTTTGATTCACAAAGTTTTCCCAAAAGAGGCTTGTATCTCAAGTTACAATTTTTGGAACAAGGGTACCAAACCATTCTTAACTTAGAGAAAATTTGACCTATTTTAGGCAGGATTTTTACCTAACTTCAAGACCATTTTTCACATACTTCCACTTGGAATTTCAATTTTCACTTTAAAGATGGATTGTAGTACACATTCCAATCTTTCCAAAATGTCCAAGAACTCATCAAACAACCTCATGGTTAGAGAGAATCGAATTTGGAAATATGGGAAAAACTCACTTTTGTTGTGGCCAATTTCCATGTCCATACACTTAGGCAATTTGCAAATCAGCATACATTTCTTGATTACAGGCCCTAAATCTCTTTTACACTCATAAATTTAATGCAAACTCTTTGTGCCAAGACCATATTCTATGTGTTCAAGCATTGCATAAAGGTTTAATCCATTTTTAGATAAAGCATAATATCCATTTTAGAAAAGTTCACTTTATGTCAAAATACAAATCCAAGCAAGTACAGTTAAGATCTCTTTGGCACAAGTTTATGGACTAATTGCACTGATCAAGACTAAGTGGTTCAGCATAGAATGGGGGCCTGTACAGGCTAGAAACACCAACTTGCCATCTCTTGCTTAAAGTGTAAGAAAGCTTGCATTTTGTACAACAACTTTCATCTCAGCACAAAGAAGCTCAAGCAAAAACTTTGTACACTTTCTAAACATCCATTCTGAGCTAGAACACGACCCTAACATCTCCATTGCCTTCTCATTCACAAAATCACCATTGAACTGCCCAAAACAGGGCATCTCTGCAGTTTGAGTTCCATAGCTCAAACCTTCCATGCATTCTTGCTAAAAACACTTCAAACACATTCCATAATATCCATATAAACTATTCCAAACCTTGAACTGAGACTGTAAAAGCCATAGCACCATTTGCCATTTCCATTTTTCTATCTTGCAGGTGGACTTCTGCAGCTTGATTTGGCACGATTCAAAACACACCAAGCATTGGAATAGCATCACTACACTTCAGGCAAGCTGTACAAATCATCATCTTGCCCTGAAAGCTCCTCCATTGCAAGGCACAATTCCAACTGAACAGGTATATTCATAAACTTCTAACTCCCAATGTAGGCATTGTTAGCTCTAGGTTTGTGAATAAAAAGTGTTCTACTCATGCCCCTGAAACTGTACATGCCTTTACTTTCCATTTATTTTGCCAGTGCTATGAGAATTTTAGGTCTGAACATTGATAAAAATCTAGGTCAGGAATTGGGGGAGAAGAAATTCTCTCTCATTTCTAAGAGTTAGATTTACTTCTTTATATGTATAGAATCGTGGCTTTAAGCTCTACAGGTTTCATGTTGGAAGATTTGGCAAAAGATCAAAGGATCAGGAGTTAGGGATTTGAGAAGAAAGGCGCGTGTTTTTGAATTTGTTTGTCTGAAGGTTGAAGACAACAACTTTCTGGGCTGGGCTTTGTTTGTCATTTCTGTTTACACACCATTTCCACTTTGACACCCCCTAGGCCCATTTTGTTTATTTGCATGATTTTTTGACTTTTCCTTTTTTATTCTGACTTATTTATTTTTTCTAATAATATTAAAAACATAAAAAATATTTTTCACACCATTTTTATATTTTTTAGGCATTTATTTGTTTATATTGATATTTGTATGTAAATAAATACATAATATTATTATTTAGAATAACTAGAAAAAATAATATAGACACATTCATTTTTTTATTTTTATTTTATTTTATCTTCTGAAAATATTTTATATAAAATATACTTTTTTTATAAATATTAAATATTATTATTTTTTATATATAATACATATTTAGAAAATAATACAAATATATATATATATATATATTTATTAGAATATTTAGGACAAAAATACAAAAAGGCATACATTTTTATTTTTATTAATATTTGATAGTAAAAATACCTTTTTGACAAATATACTTCATTTTTATTTTATTTTTTATATAATTGATAAATATTAATACATATTAAATAAATAATACCTTTTACCTAATAAAATTAGGGTTTTACCCTAAACATAAAAAACTCCAAAAATAATACTTTTTATTTTGTTTATTTGACATATAAAAATCTTTTTTTTCATACATATAAAAAACCTTTTTGCATCTTGCATATTTATTTTATTTCCATTTAATTTGTGCAATCAATTATCTTGTAAATAATTCCAAATTGATGTAATAGCTAGGTTTAAATTCATTGTCAAATACCCCCCCATTTGAACATTTATACCCCCTTCCCATATATTGTGTTGTAATAGTTTAGGACTTTCAATTCCGCACTTTAATGCTTTCTAAATATACCATGTTAGAATTAGGGTTTGTATGCAAATAAAAATAACAAAGATAGCTTGACCTAATTTCAAGATAAACAAGCATGAAAATGGACAACACTAATCACACTTGCACCCCTAGGGTATTCCACTTGTTGCCTTCAATAAATGGGCCATATTGCATGTTAGGTCTCTTTGGGCAAAACAAACAATTCAAATGATCATAGTCCCTCGACGACGCTTTCGAAAAGTTGCCTAAAAATGATCAAGTCCCTTAAAGGAAAATTGCCCAAAGATACTTGGCACCATTGCAATTATGGTCTAAACAATGACCCGCGCCTGTCCCTTTCACATCCTAACACAAGATTGTCCACCAAATGCAATGGTGGAACAAAATTGTTAAAAGGGTTAAAACATAGCAATAATCTTTGAGAACTTTAGGGTAGATAGCTCTTAAGTACTTGTCAACTTGCAAAACAAAAACACTTGCCTATTTTTCAAACCACACTTTCAAAACAAACTTTCAAAAAACCTTGAAACATCTTTTCAAAAAGACAAACACCTTTTGTAAAACATTCGAGTAAAGAATTGTTACAAGGGTAGCCTAGACAAGGCATCTTTTTCAAAACATTTTCAAAACCACACACAAAGCACCATTTCAAACAATTGAAAACCAAGGCAAGTTGATCTAAGCAAGTACCTAAGAGCCCATGGATAACCATGGATAGAAAGGGTGCTAATACCTTCCCTTTCTATAATCTACTCCCCGAACCCAAGAAAATATCTCAAAGGTTTTTGCTGTGCTTTTTAAACCTTTCCTTAGGATAAAATAAAAAGTCGGTGACGACTCTTGCTCAACCGAAACGTTTGCGAAAACAAACGCAAAACCCTAGTCAGTTCTCCCACCGTATCACAGTACCCTCTTGAAGTTTTAGTTGGCTCAACCTGTCCTAGAAATAATGATCGGGTTCTAAAGGATCTCAATATCACCGACCTTTCTCTTAGGCATTGTCTCAGCATAATCAATCTTTTCTTGCGGCCAAGATATCCCAAAAGTCTAGCCTCAATGAGTGTAGTATCGAGTGTCAACCAATTTTCAACTTTACACTGAAACCGGTTACCTCACTACGTCCTAATGGCCAAGTTTGTTCAATTAGGGTTCTAAGGTTAATTAGTGCTTTGCGACGCCACTCAGCGGCCCCGTATTCTCCTCGATTCACCATGAGGGATACCGGTACCCACAAATGCGTCACACTAACATAGCCATTATTTCAACCATATCGGTCTACGCCGTACAATCTCCACAATCTTTTTCTATTTACCTAAAAAGGTGCCCCAAATCCGGGCGTAGGATCAAAGCAAGCCCAATACAAAGAACTGAATATAAAGCACACAAATCAAATAATGAAAGCGAGTAAAAGTGATTTATCCCTAAGGTAACCCCACTTTTTTTATTAGATCCCCAACAGAGTCGCTAGTTCTGTGATACGGTGGGAGAACTGACTTGATGTTTTGCGTTTCGATCGCACTTATGCGGTTAGCAAGAGTCGCCACCGACTTTTCTTTTATCCAAAAGGAAAGGTAAAAAAGCACAGGAAAGACCTTTCGAGATTATTTCTCAGGTTCGGGGGGTAGATTATCAAAAGGGAAGGTATTAGCACCCTTTTCATCCATGGTTTTCCATGGGCTCTTAGTTACTCGTTTAGATCACTTGCTTTCATTTGATAGTGTGCTTGTGGTGTGGGCTTTGAAAGTATTTTGAAAAATTTCTTTGTAATGGTTCTCGTCTCTATAAGAACGTATACAAAGTTTTTGTTTCGAAAAGTGGTTCAAAGATGTGTTTGTGAATCGTGTTTCGAAAAGTGTTTTGAAAAAGGGTTTTGCAATGGTTCTCGTCTCTATAAGAACGTATACAAAACGTTTTGTCTCTTTGAAAATGTTTTGAAATGAAAGTGTAGGTGTGAAAAGTTTTTATCCTGAGCAAGCGAGTAATTAAGAGCGAATCTATCTACTCGAAAGGTCTTAAATTGTTCTTTTCTTCCTCCTTTTAATGGTGCTATCTTACCATTGATTTGGTAAGAAGCCCCATCATTGGATGTGAAGGGACAGACGCAGGTCAATTTCACAATCATCGAAAGCAACTTAGGAGACTCTTTAGCAATTTTCGTAAGGGACGAGATCATTTTAATCGAAGGCAACATCGAGGATCATCGAGGGACTACGATCTTTTTTATTGAAGGGTCATTGCTAGAGCGTCCTATATTCGGGGGACGTGATTGTATTTCCGAGGCAACGAGCGAGGTTACTCTAGAGGTGCGCGTGTGGAAAAGTGTGTTGGTTTCAAGTTATTTCATTCTTTGATTAGGTCATCTAGCGATTGATTTTTGAATCTTTCCATACACGCCTAGTTACTATACAGTATATGGAAAATAGTAAATTGCGGGAATTGAAATTCTACGCTATTACAAAATGTTCGGGAATGGGGGTACAATTTTTACAAATGGGGATGAATTAAATGCGATAGAAATGTCCGAATATCAAACAATACAACCAAATCGAATTTTGTGCGATTTAATTAAAGTTATGATGATCCATGAAAATAAAATTAACAAAATATGAAATGCTAAATATTTACTTGAAAAAAAGAAAGGTAAAACCTATTCTAAAAAATAAAAATAATTGATTAAATTAAAATCTTTATTTTTTTTTTGTATTTTTATTAATTTAAGTAAATTTAAAGAAAGAAAACAAACTAAGTTATAATTGTTTTGGTGTTTTATTATGTCAAATAAACTTAAAAGCAAAAATTTATTAAAGAAAGAAAATGATAAAAATTATTTACAAAAAAAAACTAAATCAATTTAATAAAAATATTTTAAGTTTTATGCATTTGTATAAAAAAAGAAAATGAGAAGAAAACCAATTTAAAAAAATATTGGCTTAAGTGATTTTAGAGAATTAGGCCCAAAGAGTTAATTGCTCTTTTGCTGAAACACTGAAAAACAGGCCAGGGGGGGGTATGAAACCAACATCTTTTCATCTATGTTCATCTTTTCATCTATGTTGATGAAACCTCTAAATCTCTCACTAACCATCCCTGTTTCGCGAGCAAAATGTCTCACTATGATTTGGTGTTTTTGAAAACCCTAAGTTCGGATTTGAACCCTAAAGGAACGAAATTGATTTAACTGATCTTCCCCCCCAACTCTCAGTTACCGGAACACTGCATCTCTCACCTCCCTAATTGAGTTTCTAAAGATCTTCTTGAAAAGGTGAGATTCTGTTCTTTCCAAGTTTTACAAATTTCGTTGATTTTATTTTGATCTTTGTATATTCTGTTAACTAAGAAATTTCTCTTTTAAATGTCCGAAACATGTGCTTTTGGAATATTTGAGAATGAAGCATTCGTACCTATTGGAGATTTTTCTGTGAAATGGAAAGGGGTGGCGAGATTGAGGACGACGTTCCTTGGTGGCCGGAGCTGCGCGAGGGGAGGGGATGAGGATGAAAGCGTTGGTGTTTCTGACTCTTTGGTAACTTCTTTGCTTCCTTTGAATGATGGTGATTAATAGTTTTCTGGATTTTTGTGATTTTTGTGATTGTTTTGTTGGATGGTTAGTTGGCCTTAGGTTTTGGGGCTTTGCTACTGTATTTTTCTGTTTTTTTTATGATGGTTAAATGGTGTTTTGAGCTTGTGAAACTGGGCACAAGTTTGAAGTTTTACAGGTTTTTGGATGATGTTACTGGTTTGGTTTGAGACTTTGACAGTTTCTTTGAGTTTGAGACTTGTGTGTTCTGTTTTTGGGAGTTAACAAGTTTTGGTTACAATGTTTGGTATTTGAGAGTTTTTGACAGGTTTTGGTATGTTTGGCTTTGTTACAGGTTTTGGTATGTTTGGCTTTGTTACAGGTTTGATGAGTTTGTTGATAGTTGACTCTGTTTTTGGTTTTAAATCAGGTTTGGGATTTTGACAGTTTGAGACTTTTGGTTTTTTGAGGTTTTGTTGTTGGTTTATGTTTTGGATCAGGTTTTGGGATGTTTGGCTTTGTTACAGGTTTGATGAGTTTTTGAGATGGTTTGACAAGTTTTTGTATTTGATGGTGGTTTTTGCTAGTTTTTGAGGTTTGACAGGTTTTGGTTACAATGTTTTTTGAAGGTTATTGATTTGGTTTTTACTGTTTGAGACTTGTCTCAAGTTTTTGAGTTTGATAATGTTTCTATCTTTTTTGCTTGAGAGTTGTGTCCACTATTATATTGGCCCTGCTTCTGTTAAATTCATATTCAAAATGGTGGGAAACCCACCAATTGAATATTTTCAGTATATTGTTCCTATGGCCTTTTTCTTGCAGTTTTGTTTTTTAGCATATTCCATGCAACTTGTGACAGGCAGGGCAACAAAGTTGTGCATTCCAATAACCTAGGTGACTTCTTTCCTCTCTTCTCTCTCAATGACAATAGGAAAGCAAATTGATTTTTACCCCTTTTTTCCAATTCTGAAAGGTTTGCAATGGAAAATGATGATTTATGCCTCTTTAACAAGCTTTTGCTTATTTGACTTAGCTATTTATTTTGCCATACTGGTGCACTGCTTTTATTGATGCTGTTTGTTGTTTGCTATATTGCTGCCTCATTTTTGTTGATGTTGTTTGCATTTTGTTTGGACAAAGCTGTTTGTTTGGCTTTTGGGGCTGTTGTTTGTTGTTTACCATATTGCTGTTTGTTTGGTTATGTTTGCAATATTTGTTTGGGAAATTTTGCAGCATTTGTTTTATTCAGTTTTGCTGCATTTTGTTTGGACAATTTTGTAGCATCTCTTCTTGTTTGGACAACTTTGTAGCATTTCTTGGACAGTTTTGTAACATTTGCTTGTTTGGACAGCTTTGTAGCATTTCTTTTCCTCTTTCTTTTTGTGAACCAAGAAGAATAATCTTCTTGTGATTTGCAAATAGAGGAAATAAATTATGATGAATTAAAATGGCCTTTTGATTCCACTTTGAAAACCTTAATGATGAATAGCATTTAAAATCTCTGTTCATGCCCAAATGATTTTTTACTAATCACATTTTCTTTCTTTTATTTTCATGTGAGCAAAGTGGAGATGACAAAGCAGGGAAGGCAAGAACTTTATGGCAAGCATGGAAGTCTTCGGAGATAAACAAAAGAATTGGATACGACTTCAATCTTCAGACAAGCTTAGGCATAGATTAATTTTCCTAGGCCAATCAAACATTTGGATTTTCTTTGTAATTTAGAAAAATCATTCTTGTATTGTAATCAATGATTGTATCAATTTATTTTCAAATATGATAAGTTGTAAAACCTAAAGTATTTAAAAGAATAAATTGTTTTGTAACAATATATGAAATTGGAGAAAATCATATGAAATGTTCTGGTGTTACTTGAAATCCTTTACCAACAACAACTTGTAATTTCTCCTCGCATCCTATTTGATTTTTGAAATGCCCAATTTAGATATTTGAAGTAAAATGTTCCAGTCTGGTAACTTAAACTCCAAGTAATCCCAATAATTCTGTAATTGCATTTCAAACAAACACGCACTGTATATTCCATTTCCTAACCAAGCAAATGTTTTAAAAGACACAAATCATCTGGTTAACCTGGATCAAACAATCATGAGTGTCCTACATGACAGTCTTAAATTCCATCTCTTGTCCCAAACAACCATGCCTTGAGAACAATCATTGTCTTTTTTCCCAGTAAACCTGAGGAAGCATGAAGACCTGTGAAAACCAATTGAATTTCTGAGAATTCATTTTCTTTTGAGAATTGCAAGAAAAACCCTAATTACTGGTTTACTACCACAGAAGAGAATCTGTCTGGTCGATTCTTGAGCCAGCTTGAATATCCGAGAAACCCTAGGGTTATGTCTTCTATGAAAAATGGGAGGGCAAATTTTGGTGTACAACAGGATGGCTAGAAGGTCTTGAGGATGCCTGGAAATATGAAATCATGCCTGCACTTTTTGTGTGTTTTTTCAAGTTTGTTCTGCTCTCTTACGCCTCTCTCTAGCCTTGATTTAGGTCTGCAAATGATCAACATATATCAAGGATTGAATTAGGGTTGAAAACCTGATCTCAATCTTTCTCTATTATTTATTTTGATCTTGATTTAATTCACTTAAAAACCATTCCAAAAATAGGCCAGATTCAATCTTTTTATGCACTCAAAGGCCTTGCACGAATTCAATCTTTTGCCAACTGGATATAGGACCTGAAACATGTACAAAATCTTGAGTTTTCAATGTTTTGGATTTTTCCATGATTTGTTTTGATTAAAAATGATTTAATTCAAATCAAAATCAAAATAAATAATAAAAACAAGATAATTACACTTGGAAAGGGATAGGGCTCGTGGACCATGCTACCAACTCAAAACAAGTTCAAAACGTTAGGCCCATTTAGCAAAAATTGCAATTTGAGGCATAGTTGACTTTTGACAATTTTGCAAAAAGGGTCAACTTCACCAATGCATAACTTTCTCAATTTTGACTCTTTGAAGGTGTTCTTGGACTTTTTAGAAAGATTGAGATGTCCTCTAAGCAACCCTTTTGGTCTCATCTCAATTTGGTATTCCATGTTCGTGTATGAAGCTTTGACAAAAAAGGTGTTTTTGTTGACTTTTCAAAATGACCTATAATGTCAAAATTCATAACTTCTTGTGAGTGAATATTTTGAACTTGGGAGATGAAGATGGATTGTATGTAATTGCATCCTATTCAAAATGAGCTTTGTATGGGTCATTTCTCATAAAGTATGAGAAAGTTATGCCTGGTCAAAGTTGAGTTGACTTTTCCTATAAAACCCTAATTTAGCAACTTTTGGTTCTTGATGAATTATGAGCAATCCTTGATGAATCATGATCAATCCTTGATCAAATGATGAAATATATTTCAAAATGAGGATGTTGACCAAAAATCTTGAAGTTTGACTGTATGTGGGCCACAATTGACTTTTGCCCTAGCACAGTCGATTTTCAGGCCTTTGAGCAATTAACTGAGCAAACTTTCTATGCAAGAATTGAAACTTGACATAGATGATTTTGAGAACATATTAGGACAATGGTGAGCATTTGTGATCCCTTGGACTCAGGTGTCTTGATGCAACATGAAACCCTAATTTGAGGTAGACTGCCTTAAGAGGGAGCTTGTCTGGTCAACCCTTGGACTTACCTTGAGCAACTTGAGGATCTTTCTTGAAATGTTTTGAGAAATATGGGAGGGCAAATTTTGGGGTACAACAGCGTGAGACTGCAAGAACAAAACTCAAAAATCTTGACAAAAAGTGAAGTTATGATTTCAGGATATGGGACCTTTGCGAGCAATTCAAGGCCAGCAACCTGTTCCAGGACATCTCAGGAATCATTCCCAATTGTTCACAGGCATCAGAACATCCAGAATCACTGCCCAGCATTCTCACGGTTTGCAAAAATTATCCATATTCAGTTGCTGTAATTCTTGCATATTCAGCATGTTTAAATTACATATTTGTGTTCATCAACATGTTTGCAATATTTCTGGATAGTTTAATTTAATTTACAGCGCAGGAATAAACTTCTGCCATTGTTAGGTTTTCATGCTCCAATTTGGGGTTCTGGGTTTCAAGCAAAATTAGGCCTGATAATGGAAACCATGATGATCAGAGTTTCAAACCCAGCTGATCTATGGTCCCCAATTGAATTTATATTGTGTATGCTTGATTCTTGAATGACACATGTTTCAGCAACAGACCTGCGTCTGTAGGTAAAGGTTCAAAGCCTAAAACGATGACCCTAAGGAAGAAGACAACAGCGTGTTACAACCTGACTAGCTGGTTCAAATTCTGGCGCGTTATTCTGGCCAGAAACTTGTTTTCTTTATATATATTTTTTTTATTGTATTAACAAATTAATATCTAGCGCATTTGGTTAGAAGAAGGGAGTCAGAAGCTCATGGTTCTAGGTTCGATCCCAGGCGTGAGCTTTTGGCGTTTTCTCCTTTGTTTTCACCGGATCCAGCACATACACTTTCTGAGGTTCAGCATCTTCTGGTTCCATCAGCTAGGACTAAATCAAGCGTCCCCTGATCACCTTCTGGATCCCAATCAGCACCAGATCCAGTGCACCCCATCTTCTGAGGGTCATTACCTTCTGGATCCCAGTCAGCATCAGATCCAGTGCACCCCATCTTCTGAGAGTCATCATCCTCTGGATCAACACCCCTAGATCTGCTGACAGCAGACCCATTTGGTTATTTCTGCTATTTTTCTTTAATTTCTTTTCCTTAATTTATTTTGTTTTCTAAATCAACACGAAAATTATTTTATTTTAAATTAACCAACCAGCAAATCACAAAAAAAATTATTTTCTTAATAAATATTTTTTATCAATTAGTTTAATTAATTTAGGGCAATTGTAATTTCTTTTACAATTAAAATTCAATTAGAAAATTAGGTTAACTTTTTGATTTAATTTCTTTTTCTTTCTCAAATAATAATAAAAATACAAAAAATAGGTTTTTAGATTGAATTAATTAATTCTTCTTAATTTAAAATTAATTAGAATTTGGATTTTCTCTTTTATTTAATTAGTTCATTATTTTCTTGAATAATAAAACATGACAAAAAACCTTTTTTTTAATCAATCGTCAATAGGTTTAGTCAAAGGTCAAAACCCTAGTCGTTTTGTATTTGATTCATCGCACGCTTATTATTTATTTTGATAGTATTTTTGTAACTGTTCATAGTTTGTAATAGTTTAATTTAGGGCTTTTACTTATCGCTTTTCCCCGGGTTTTTAGCTATGTAATTAATCCCCCTCCCCGAAGCCTTGTAATAGCATAGATTTACTTTCTCGCATTTTTTTAATTCCCGCAAATATTTAACTATCTAGATGTATGCTAATAGGATTGTATGGCAAGAATGCATGACAAATTAAAACGGTAGATCACCTAATGTGCAAAGATAATTAACTGAAAAAGCACACATGCACATGCTCACTCCTAGGGTTTTCCCCACTTGGTTGCCTCGGAAAACAATGGTCATGTCCCTCGAACGTAGGGATATCTTAGAAAAAGACCATCAATCTAAAAATCATCATAAAGATTACAGTCCCTTAATGTCCCTCGAGTTTCCTACGAGAAATGATCTTGTCCCTCGATGTTGCCTACAAATATATGATGACAGTCCCTTCGAACTGCTAAGGTATCCTTACATGTTGCCTTCAATGACCATTTCGTCCCTTTTGATAGTCCCTCAAGCTCCAACGACGGTGTTACCAACTCACTAATAGTAGGATAACACGGTCTAAAGGAAACAAGAATAGAAACAATCTTTTTTCGAGTAGGTAGATGCTAGTAGGTACTTGCTCAAATCAAAACTTTTTCACACTTACACTTTTCAAACAAACTTTCAAAACAACTTCGTCACACCTTTGAGTATTGATACAAGGGTTATCACGAAGTCAAACTTTTCAAAAACAAAGCACATACACAAGCAATTTAAAAAATATGAGCAAGTACCTAAGAGCCCATGGAAAACCATGGATAGAAAGGGTGCTAACACCTTCCCTTTCTATAATCTACCCCCCCGTACTCAGAATATCTCGAAAAAGGATTTTTTTTTTCTGTACTTTTTTCCTTTCCGATTGGATGAAATAAAAGTCGGTGGCTACTCTTGCTTACCGCAACATTTTGCGAACAAAAAACGTAAAACACAAACCAGCGTCAAACAATCAGTTCTGCCACCGTATCACACTACCTGTACGTTTCTGGAATTCAAAGAGTAATCACAGGGAGTTTTCTTTTGGTTCTAAGAGTTGTCACAAAAGGTTATCTTTGAGTTTGAACAAACTTCTATGTGCGGGGTGTTCTTGCTGCAACCTCGAAGGTGAACCGGGCCTTGAGTGGTAGCCCTGGAATTTCCTAGGTTCGAAGGGAGGGAGCAAAAGATAGGCCTTAGATACTAATTCGAAGGAATAAAGGAACAAGTGGTATGTTTCTTTCCAAAGCTGGATTCAAAGGATGCTGAAGAGTGGGGAGTTCTTCAGAATCGAAGGAGTTAAATATGGTTCTGGGTTTTTTATTTCTCAAGTGTTGATGAACTTGAGAGTTTTGGTTGTGTTTGAGAAGATTTTGGAGGTTTCGTTCCTCTAGTCAAAAAATCCTCCCTTCCTTGTTCATGGTTCCTCTATTTATAGAGGAAATGCTTGGGAGACGTTGAAGTAGCCAGCCTTGCAAAAACAATAAAATAATAGGTAACGTGAAAGGTACAAGTGGGGGGCCTCTTGGCAGTTGATTAGACTTGTGCCTCTGGCCCTGCTTTTCGTTCAGACGAAATTCAAGTGGAAAGCTGATTTTGTGATAAAAGTAATCTTTATGAAGAAAGGGTACATGACTTGTTGCCATTTCGTCCCATAATGGTATTATCCAGTGGATAAACCTTCGAACCCTCATGTAATGTATTAAAAACTTGTGTAAATCTCTTATTATGTGAAGATTTGGAAGCAACATAGCCTGTCAAGTAGCTGGTCATGAGATTTTCCTCAGATTTGCTTCAAACGAAAACTGCTTCGAATGGTTCAGCTTGGATTCGAAGGAAGCTGATTCGAAGGGAATCAAAGCTCCAATCGAAGCTTTGTATGTCAGTTGCTTCTGTCCAATCAAAGGTTTGCCTTCCCATGGTCATATGTGGCCAATCGAAAGAACGTACGTGGGGGGGGGTCCCCGTCTTGTGACTGTTTAGCATGATGGAAGTTCCTGGCTTCTGAATCGAAGGGCACTCTTTCAAGGGAAGAAAGAACTTAGTCAAATCTTGTATGAAGATATCTCTTGGTTCAAACGAAGCTTGTGAGGGGCAAAGTCTGCAACATGCCCTTGATGCAAGTGGATTCGAAGGATTCATAGAGATGGTTGCTTTGTCCCATCGAAGCTTGTCCAAACGAAAACAAAGATGCATGCAACATATGCCCAATCGAAGCAGACTTGCAGGCAACATATGCTCAATTGAAGCAAGCTTGCAGGTAGCATGTACCCAAATTGAAGCAGGCTTACATGCAGCTAAATTTGAGCAATTGAAGGATTTGCCTTGCAGGGGGCACGTGTGGCCAGCATGTCATGGCCTTCAATTGCAAGCATGCAGGCAGCACACTTGGTGAATCGAAAGGTTTGCCTTGCAGGGGGCACGTGTGGCCAGCATGTCATGGCCTTCGATTGCAAGCATGCAGGTAGTACACTTTTGAGCAATCGAAAGAGGCTAAGAGTCAATCGAAGGGTGCTGAATTGAAGGAGACCTATTTTTCCTACAAATTTGTCAAAATTTTATTTTTATCTATTTTCTCCCTTTTTGACAGTTTACTTTTAATTTTGGTACTGGAAAACCCCAATGCACTTGTGAAAGCTTAAATCATGAGAATCTTTATGAGAAAATCCTTGAGAATTAAGAGGGAAAATTTTGTGGTACAACAGAGGTCCACACAAAAGTTAGAGATTTAAAGCGTATAACTATGTCCTGTTGGATCACCTTACAACCAATCTTCAGTATCAACTATCAAGCTCAAGCGGTACTAATCAATCAAATCAGCTTTAGACAAGCAGTGAAAGGGATGAGATACTCAGAGACATAAAGGCAATAGCAGAATGGGAACCTAATGGGATTATTTCACATAACTGTTTTTCTTTGTATACTATTTTTGTATAATTTCCATTCTTACGACGACATTATCTTACTAAGATGTCTGTATCCTTGTGCAAAAATGCTTATTCAAGTTAATATAAAACTATTCCTTTGAAAGTGCAAACTTCTATTTTTATTTTTCTGTTTTGTGTGCGAAAATGTCCAGTGACTATTTTTGAACATATGCACTTGAATGTGATTACTGCTTACAAATACACGCATAAAACAGAAAGACAATTGCTACTGACTTTAAGAAATGGGACAATATCTAAGGGCTATCCACAAAATCCCCGCAGATAACTTCCCAGGTAGATACCTTCTCCAGCAAGTACAGAGGCATGGGAATTCTACTACAAGGTCACTGCCATATTCTCAGCATTGCAGCCTAATGATGTTAGTTGTTCTCACATCCTCGACATACCAAAAATCTCCAATTACTGCTCCAAAATTCCCCTGTGAAATCGCCAAGCTTCTCAGGATTCCCCAACGAGATTTCAACAAAACCCCCAAACAGTTCACATAGTTTACCTTCCCCAATAGAGTTTATTTCTCTAACAACGGAAGTTCATCTCCTAGCATTTCAACTTCAAACAAAATCTGAAGACCTACATTCTTCACCCCCAACCATGATTAGGGATTTATTTTCCCTAGTTCAGCAATACAACAATGGAACAACTGACACATTCATAAAAACATCATAGCATATTTAGCACAAATGCATATACCACAATCTCATTTATTTGAGAGTATCATACAATTCATACAACATGACATCACATGAAACGGACTTTACCTTTCAGGTTAAATTATTAAAAAGACAAACACTATCAACTTATACAACAGGTCAAAGATTAATGCCTGAAACCAGACGGGGAAACTATATATACGATCAAGTGGTATGAACTCCCTGAATAAGACAGGTTTACCAACGAGTACAACATGCCACAGATTAATGCCCGAAACTAGACGGGGAAACTATTTGTGTGACCAACATCGCCAAGTTCCAGATTAATACCTGTAACAAGCAAGGACAACTATTTATGGATGACCAATTGTAGATTAATACCTGTAACAAGCCAGTAAAGCTATCTACGTGAGCATATTAAAGATTAATACCTGTGACAAGCCAGGAAAACTATCTTTCTTTCTCAGGACAAGATTAATACTTGTAACCAGCCAGGACAACTATCTCAGCGATCGACAAAAAAAAGTTCCAGATTAATATCTATAACAAGCCAGGACAACTATTTGCAAACAACTGATTGTAGATTAACACCTGAAACTAGACAAGAAAACTATCAACATGACCAGACAGAGCAATCTTACACAGGCTCCTTCTCATATATCTTCGGATGCAGCCTAACACAGACTCATCCTGGAACAGCCCTACACAGGCTCTTTCTAATATATTTTCAGATAACGATTAATTCCATTATCCCAATCAAGTTGTTGTGAAGCCTATAAAACAATAAACTTTCATCTCTCCAGTACAGAGATAACTCTTCAGCAGAGCCTTGGACAACTGAAGTTCCTAGACTCTATTCCCTAGAGTTTTCCTAAAGTAGGAGAACAACAGAAACCCATATTCCCCAACGAACTCCTCCTTAGACAGCAGGAACAAGAACCCCAAAAGGACCATGTGTGAAGTCAGCGTCTACTTTCGATGGCATCTTTAAGCCCATCTTCGACGACTCTATATCATCTTTTCTAAATGGCATCTGTAAGCCCATTCCCGACATCATCAACCAACAATATTACTTCATGTGAGTGCAAATTTCTGGGAACTCAAGTGTTCAATCCTCTTCCACCTTCAGATCATGAAAGGCAGACAAGCCAATCTAAATCCCCAGGTTTAAGAAGATTGAACAGGGGCAGTTGTTATACCCCAAAATTTACCCTCTCATGTTTCCCAAGGTTTTTTCTCTTATACGGGTGGTTACAAACACTTGCCTAAGGAAAATGAAATTTTTGAATGTTAGAAAAGTGTCTTTCAATTAGCAATTCAACAATGTCCTTCGATTGGCATCTGAACAGGGTATTTCGATTAGCATCTGGGCAAGCTTTGACTGGGTGCTAGGCCTCCTTCGATCAAGTTCAATTCACAAGACTTCGACTTTGCATTGGCTGCTTCAGGCTTGCCTTCAATTCACAAGGCAAGAACTTCCTACATGCCTGCTTCGATTCACAAAGTAGTAGTCCCTTGCAAACAAGCTTCGATTGGACATCTAAAGACTCCTTCAGATTTTCCTTCAATCCACTAGGCAAAAAGCTTCCTTCGACCCACAAGGCAAATACCTCCTTCATGCCTCATCCGATTCACTAGGCGATGGCCTCTTTTACGCTTGCTTTGACCTGCCTCATGCTAGCACCCACAAGGCATTAGCTGCCTTTGTGCCAACTTCGACTGGGAAATGGTCCCCTTTGAAACAATTTTTCATACTTTGACACGCATGTTATTCCATTCTAAGGTGCATTCACGAGGTCCCTTCAAAGAAGCATTCATTGGTCCATTCGAAGGATACATGGTTACTAAATACAAGTTTGTATTATGATGGGTCTTGGTCCTACATGTGGCCAGGCCCAGGCCTCTTATGCATTAGCATTCGAAGGTGGTGACAAATGAGGTTTTCGATTGGCCGTATTGAAGTTTTCGTTTGAGTTGTTTGAATCAAGCAGATAGACTCAATCGAAGAAGCTCTAATAAGGAGGTTTCTAAACACTTCGAATCAAGACTCTAGACCATTCGAAGGAGGCAATAAGAGTCATTCGAAGGAGGGAATTTGAAGGAGCCAATTGTGTCTATGTTCATAGCAAGGGACAAGAAACCATGTCTTTGGCAAAGTTTCAAAGTGATATTTATGGCCTTAAAAGACCAACTTAATGGTTGTTTATTCCTTTGCCCTCTTGTCCCCTTCATCCCCTCTATATAAGAAGCACACTAGCACCGAAAAAAAGGGAGACCACATACACACGTACACATTGCCTCATAAGCCATATTAAAACTATCAAAATCCTCATAAGTAGTCCCAATCAAAGGAGTCTTCAGCAACACTATATTCATTCCCTAAAGTCTGTAGGAAGTGTTCCCAAGCACTAACCAAAAGCCACGCATCAAGCCCACCAGTCCTTGGTAAAATCCCGGGTCATATCCTTTCGATTACTATTTGATTTGTTTATATGTAGGTTTATGTTCTCATTGATCATTCATACAAATATAAGCGTGGAAGTACAGGGTGCCATTTAAGGCTTCGAAACAGCCATGTTTCAAACTAGGTGGTAGAAAGATCTTGTGCGAGTTTTTAACCCCAGATTTGGGTTTAGGCAATGAACATGCGTAGGGCAGAGTCTTTGGATCTATTTCGATCCAACATTTGATCAAACATGCAGGTGTATGTGCAGGAGAAGAACCTGGGTTCGACACCCAAGTTTGTATTTTATTTTAACGTTGGTACTGCAGATCAAGCCTGAGCAGACCAGCGCGCACATGATCGAAGGACATGGGTTCGACACCCAGGTCTTGCATCTTTATTGTCCTAATGCTTGTCTTGCAGATATGGATCGTGTTGTACCCCAAAATTTGTCCTCCCATATTCTTCAAGAAATTGCCAAGCCATGCTTCAAAAATCCCCAAGGGTTGCACAGTGTATGAGCCTCCAAAGCAGTCAAAACTAGGGTTTGTGTTCTGATCAAAGAAAGGAAGTTTTCAAAGGCTCAATCAAGTCTCCCATGCCCACAAATATGGTCAAGTATCCTCATATCAAGTTTCAAGGCATTCAGCTCAAAATTGCACAGTCAAAAACCCTAATTGCACTACAGTCAACTGTAGGGGCAAAATGGTCATTTGACAGTCAAAAGTTCAAATTTTTGGTCAACATATCATTTTGAAGCCACAAACATCATTTGATCAATGCTTGATCATGATTCTCAAAATTTGGCTCAGAAATCATCAAAGATGCAAAAGTTTCCTTATTTGGACAGCTGAAAAAGTCAACTGAAATTGACCAGGGCATAACTTTCACATGGATTATCAGAAAAATCCCATCCAAAGCTCATTTTGAAGAGAAAGACATTTCCTACAACTCATCTTCATACTTCAAGTCCAAGAAATGCTCTCACAAAAAGTTATCAATTTCAACATTATAGGCCATTTTCAAAAGTCAACAAAAAGGGACTTTAAGTCAAAGGCCATAACTTGAGATTGGTAAATCAAAATGACATGGGACCAAAGACATTGTTTAAAGGACTTCAAGACCTTTCTAAAATGTCCAAGAACATGAGCAAAGTTTAAAAATTGAGCAAGTTATGCATTGGACAAGTTGGGAAATTTTTGTGAAATGGCCAAAATCATTTATCCTTGAAATCTCATTTTTGACAAAAGGGGCCCACTTTTTCCACTTGAATTGACTTGGCCATGCTTCCCACGTGTCCCATCTTTTATTTCAGATTTTTTTATTAATTTTTTCATTTTTATTGATTTTATTGGATTTAATTAGCTTTAAATCTTTTAAAATCAAAAGAAATTCAAAAAAATTAATTTAAAGGGATATTTTGCTTTGATTAACCTTGAAGCATCATTATGTGCCTACCATTTTTTGTGCTAAGGCTCAAACAAGGCAAGAATTCAAATTTGAATCAAAAATGGAAAGTTGGTTATGGTGGTTTATGTGAAAATCCAAATCATCATTGCAAGGCTTAAAAGCTCCTTAATGTGACTGATTCTCATCCAAGCCTATATATACAAGCCTTGCAAGCCTCATTCACAACCTAGAAAAAGTGCACAAACGGCCAGAGAAAAGTTCAAAATTTGTCAAAAAAAAGTGTGAGATCCTAAGGTCCATTATCAAGCACTGTAAGTATTCTCAGGTCCCCCCACTTTATTCAATATTTTTCTCTTTAACATAATTCTGTGCAGTGCTTCATCAAAGGACCACCATACAACTCCATCCCTTGGCACGCCACATGTCACCAAGGGTCAATCCAAAGGCTATCACGTGAGTTCCACCATACGCATTGGTCAACACCCCCCTTTGTTTGCTCTCTTTCACTCTTTTTTTATTTTTTTATTTTTATTTGTTTAATTTAGTTTTAATTTAATTCTTTAAATTAATATTTTCATAATATAAAAAACCAAAAAATCATAAAATCATAAAAATCAAAATATGTTTTATTTTAATTTAATTCATCAATGACCTTTTTTTTGTAAATAAATTCAATAAGTAATTTAGTTTTAATTTTAGGTTGTTAATTTTAATGTTTTTTTTAATAACTAAAAAAATATAAAAAAATAGACCTTTAGCACTTTTTTATCTTTTTTTTTAATTAAATATTTTTATTATAAGTATCATTAACCATTAATTTTGTAAATAAATTTTATAATCAATTTAGTATTAATTCTAGGTTTTAACTTTAATGCATTTTCTTTAATAAATTAAAAAATAATTAGAACTAGAATTATTTGACTTTTAATTCCAATTTAATGTTCTTTAATGTCATAAAAAACAAAAACATAAAAAAATAAGTCATTTCTTTTATCTAACTTAATTATTTCAATAATCTTATTTTAATTCCTTTAAAGGGTCCAACGCCCTCGCATTTGATTATTTTCTTTTTCGCGCGTTTTATTTGTTTCTTTGTTGTAAATATAATGTACTTGCTCCAAAGCCCTGGTTAATTAGACATTTATTTTCTGCACTTTATTTTTAAATCGGGTCTGGATTAATTTGGCGTTGTAGACCCGCGCCTTTGTAATAGCGTAGGACTCTTACCTTTTCCGCACTTTAAATTCCCGCACCTTTAACTGTTAAACAATAACATGAAAGAATGAATGCCCAAAAATAAAATCGAAACGTAGATCACCAATGCATGACAAGACAAACAATAAACTGAAAATGACACACAATTCACACACCACCCCTAGGGTACGCCTCACTGTTGCCTTACCTCGAAAGGTGATCGTCGAGTAGAGGATGTCTTAGTAAGTCCTCATGATCCGGGAACCTGGCATGAGGGTAGCTTCTAAGGTGTCTTCCCATTGCTCTGGTGATCACCCTGTTGCCTTGCCCCTCGAAACGTGGTCGTTGAGTACAGGACGTCTTAGTAAGTCCTTATGTTCCATTGATCCAGTTGCCTCGAATAAGTTGCCTCGGAACGGTCGCCTCGGAATAAAAAGATCAATGGCATAAGGGTAGCTTCTAAGGTATCTTATTATTGCTCAGTGTCCACACTATCCCTAACCCTCGAATTGACCCGAACACCTCCAACGGTGGTGCTACCTACCTCTCAATGGTGGGATGGCACTACCTAAAGGACAATTACACAGCTTAATTCCTTAGGGTAGGTAGATGACTCATGGATACTTGCTCTTTTCAAAAACAAATCAAAATACTTTTCACACCTTACACTTTTCAAAAAGCTTTCAAAACAAACTTTTCAAACACTCTTGAGGACTGATACAAGAGTCGATCTGAAACTTTCAAAGAAACTTTTTTTCAAACCCACTCACACTTGAAAAGCAAACAATTTTGAAAACACAATGAGCAAGTATCTAAGAGCCCATGGATAACCATGGATAGAAAGGGTGCTAACACCTTCCCTTTCTATAATCTACCTCCCGAACCGAGAACCAATCTCATAAGGAATTTTTCTGTGCTTTTGTCCTTTCCATGTTGGAGAAAATAAAAGACGGTGGCGACTCTTGCTTACCGCGACATTTCGCGAAACCAGCTTAAAACAGTCAGTTCCAGATCCACCGATCACAGAACTGGCGACTCTGCTGGGGAGAACTATAAAGTGAGGTGTACCTTAGGACTAAGATCACTGTGTTTTCAATTGCTTTGATTTGTTTGCTTTAAATTGTGGGACTGTCTTGGGAGTTCTATAGATCCTAACCCGGATCTGGGGATACCTTCTTAGAAAGTAGCAACAAGGCTGTGAGGGAACTGTGCGGGGTATACCGACATGGTTGAAGCAGTCTGCTACGTTGATGTGGCACTTTGGTGTGTACCGGTAACCCTTGAGTCAATCAAGGAGAGTACGGGGCCTCCGCGTGGTGTCGTGAAGCATCAACAGACCTTAGGAACCTTAATTGAACCATCTTGGCCTCTTTAGGGTAGTGAGATGACTACTTTGGTGTACTCCGAAGTCGGTTGATACTCGATACTACACTTAATTGAGGGTTGTTTTCTTGGGATATTTTGATCGCCAGTCAGTGGCTAAATCGAAACGATGAACAATGAAAGCAATCCAATGATATTGAGATCCTTAGAACCCAGTTACTTTGATAGGACAGGTTTGAGCCCACCAACTTCAAGAGGGTAATACCTAGACCTCATGCTGGCCTAAACTCTAAGGGTTTCTCTTGTGTGACTTGTGTGCCTTTGTACTTGCCTACTTGCATGCTTGTTAGCTGACACATGAACTACTTGCAGGTTTTGTTTATAGTCCTTAATTAGGACTCATAACAAGGTTTACCGAGTTTCTTGCAGGTTTTGTTTTAGTCCTTAATTGGGACTCATGACAGTTTTTACTTGAGCTTCTTGCAGGTTTTGTTTATAGTCCTTAATCGGGACTCATAACAAGAGTGTACTAAGTTTCTTACAGGTTTTGGTTTGCAGTCCTTAATTGGGACTCATAACAGGGTTACTTACATTATCCCCATGCATAGCATGACATCATACCATTGCATACATCCTGCATAAGGACTAACCCATTTCAAGGATCTCAAGGGTCTGTGATGCAGGTCATGATGAATCAAACATCTAGCAAGGGGCAAAGAGGATTTATTTTCCTCTAGCCAAGGTTGTCAGAGGCTATGACCCACTTGATATGGTGAGCTTTGACTCTTGAAGAAGGTTCCCTTAACCAAGGTTGTTTGGAAATCAAAACCAGACATGATGACTAAAGTCAGGGGCTATGACCCACTGGATATGGTGAGCCTTTGACCCTGGGAAGAAAGATTCCCAACAAAACATGAAGCTCTTTCAATCAAGCTACCGGATCCAAATGCTAACAAATCTTCTTGTTTATCCCGCGAGGTCCTTGAAAACATTACATGCATGTCATACATATCATTGCATAACAGGTACCCTTGTTGCAGGTTACTTACCCTTCCCGCTGTTTATTTCAGCAATGGCTTTCCAACCAGACAACCAGGATCTTCTGGCTCAAGAGACTCGGTTCGGGGAAATCCTCCTGAATTTATCTAAGGGGCAGGAGGAGCTAAGGACACTTCTCATGGGGACCTTTGTCAGGAACGGTGCTGAGGATGAAAGGCTGAAACACCTACAAGCTGAGGTGGATGCATTGAAAGCCCAAATGCTGGGGCAGAGGAATGCCATTCAAGGTTTAGCTCAAAGACAAGATGAGCTCCGGTTTCTCGTCAACCAACTGCTTCAGGGTAACCAACTGGGGCAAACATCTAAGGGTAAAAAGCCAGCCATCGTTCGACCGTCTTTGAGACAAAGAAGCAAGGAGAAAGTTCCTCATATGGCCCCAGTATCACCAATTCAGTATCAACCGCACCAGCTTCAGCCAGACGAGCCCAAAAGACAATTCACCCAGCTCAACACGTCGCTGTCCCAAGCTTTGCAACACCTGTTGAAGTTGAATCTGGTGACGTTGATAGGACCTCACCCTAATCCTAAGACTTCTTCACCCAACTATAATCCTGAGGCCAGGTGCGCATACCATTCTAACAGCCCGGGGCATGATACTGATGACTGTTGGAAGTTGAGGTACGAAATCCAAAGCCTGATTGATGAAGGAGCTGTGGAATTCACCCCAGATGGTCAGGTCGAGTTCTTCTACTATCCCTGCGAGGTTCACCATTTGAAGTAACAAGCCCTGAGACTAGAAGACTTGTGTTTATTAGAATTTTCAAGTTGTAATTTTCTTTTGATTGTTCAAACACTTATTCATGTTAAACATTGTTATTTCATTAATGCATTACACATGTCTGTTTTGAAGTAATTATTTCGTATTCACTATATGCAAACTGTTTTCATTTTTCTGTGATGATCAATTCTCGGTTAATAATTCTAAGCCTCTTGAGGGAGGATGACGAAAACGATACCACGATTTTTACAGTATGCTTTTGAATAGACCCCGCTGATGAGGTACAAGCATTGTTTCAATTCCTAAACACTGGAGTTATAAGGAAGATAATCCCTCGTCAACCCCTCTCAGCCAAAGAAGTAGGAGTTTTTCTTTTCGAAATTTAAAACCCTTAATCCTAACCTGGGGCAGGGTAGTCTCTCAGTTGATCCAAGTGCATGACGAACGGCACCAAAGAGGTCCTTACAAAACAAAAGACAGTGATGGTTCCGAACAATCATACAGATAGGCAGTCATTATATCTCAAAAAATAAAAACCCATTAAGTCAGAACCTATGAAGGAGACTTACAAAACTGGGGCATCCCGCTGACTGTAATCACAAAAAAAAACAGTTCACGCAAAAAAAAATAGGGATAATAAAATCAAAAAAGGAGGTCACACAAACCCTCAACAAAAAGAAATGACTGCCTATTCAGAATAAATCATCAATATCTAAACCATCATTGGAACATCAGAGCAAAGACTCAAACAAGGTCTAACGTATGATCAACTGAGTTTAGGTTTGGAGAACATCACGAAGAGTGGGTGGGTACAAATAATTTGAGCCCTTATCCTTTGTTTCTTAAACCATGAACCAGGCCACGTTATAACCCTTAAAAGTCCTAGCTGAAGCATGGGTCAGTTCGAAAGCATACTGTTACAAAAGGTATCCTGACTCCTTAAGGCCTACGGTAAATACGGAGTTGACATCACGTTTTACAAACATTCACTTGTTTTATGAAAAAGAGTGCATTTTCAAAATCTTCAAGACAGACATAAGCTTTGCATTTTTAACATAACTTTGTTTGCATATGACCTTTTGTTTGAACAGCAGGGAAATTCGCACGATGAATGCCTAATGAACAGAAGCACTTCCAAACAAGGGGCATGGCATGATCATGGTCCATTATCTGGGGCAGTCCAATCAAGATTCGGAGAATCTCTCAAAGGCCAAATAGCCTGGGGCAAATCTCCGCCTGAGTCACTTGGGGCATTCCAACAATGAATCTTGCCTGATCAAACACCTTCTGGTGGCATGACAAAACGCTTTTAACAGGGGCAACTCCCTACATTCTGAGAGCGTGGATATAGTCGAAAAAATACTATGCAAAATCAAAGACCCGCTAGGCTGACATGCCTAGGCAAAAATAAGGGTTTCCCGACGAACCAAAAGGGTTCGGGCAAAATGAAGGGATGAAATGAAAAATCTGTACACCCGGCAAGTCGAAAACCTGAAAAGGCGGCTTGGGCAAAAATGGGTATCCCGGTGGACTGAAAACCCGAAAGGGCGGTCCAGGCAAAAGTTATGGATCAAAGCGTACGACTATGTCCTGTCATCTTGTCACCTGCCTACCAGAAGAAGGTCTGTCCATCAACAAGCTATCAGCACCTCTTAGGTCTTCCTCTCCCACCTCAGAAACAGGGGCAATAAAGAGTTGTCTGAGCAGTCTAATTGTTCTATCCTCCAAGGTACCAAGGTAGGTTCGGCTAAAGAATACGACCAGTACATCTTAATTCCCCAGAGAGTAAGCAAGTCAGTGCACTCTCTCCAAGCAGAATCATCAAATCTTAAGGAAATTGAGTATCCTCCAGCAGATATCAACATTCCCCAGCAGCAATACATAACAAGCATCCCCGGCAGTCTTGGTCTAAAGATTGTTCCCCGGCGGCGTACCAACATTCAAAGGGATCACTTCCCCAGCATATCAAAACTCCCCAGAAGAGTCCAATCCAGTTTCCCCAGGAAAGTTGGAATTCATATCCCCAAACAGTAAGCTTATCCCCAGTAGATTCTGGAAGCTTATCCTTCGCAGAGCACGAACGCGTCGTCCGGCTTGATTTAAAGAGTTATTTCCTTAATCGGATATAACTGGGTTATCCTCAGCCAAAAGCCACGGAAAGAGCGTCCTCGAAAAAGTCTTCCTATCCCCAGCAAATTACTATTATCAACACTCAGCAAGGCATCCCTCTTCCCACAGAGTATTGCTTCCCAGCATGGTCGCTAGAGTATCTTTTCTCCCCGCAGAATTATTCATTCGCCAAGTTTAGTCCGCAACAGAGTCATCTTCTCCTACCGGTATTCTTGCAGTTATCATCCCCAGCGGAAGCAAAAATCTATTCCTCAACATCAGCCCAGGATACGACTTCCCGGCACCCGTCAAGGATTCACTTTCCTAGACAAAAACATACATAAAACATCACATGCATCATTATAACATGCATAGACACATCATATCATACAAGCCTCATTTATGTTGAGAACATCATTGCTTGATCCATATCATGCATTGCATATGACTGACCTTTACCTTTCAGGAAAGATGCAATTGAAATTCTCAATCATATTTCAAGACCTTCTCTGGTTCAGTCAGATCGACCCTAAGATCTCCCTGATTCTTATCCAGTTGAAGATATTTCAAGACCTAGACCGGTTCAGTTAAATCGACCCTAAGATTTTCCTGATGCTTATCCAGTCAAAGGCCTTCTCTGGTTCAGTCAGATCGACCCTAAGATCTCCCTGATGCTTATCCAGTTGAAGATATTCCAAGACTTTCGTCTGGGTCAGTTGAATCGACCCTAAGATTTTCCTGATGCTTATCCAGTCAAAGGCCTTCTCTGGTCCAGTCAGATCGACCCTAAGATCTCCCTGATGCTTATCCAGTTGAATATATTTCAAGACCTAGACCGGTTCAGTTAAATCGACCCTAAGATTTTCCTGATGCTTATCCAGTCAAAGGCCTTCTCTGGTTCAGTCAGATTGACCCTAAGATCTCCCTGATGCTTATCCAGTTGAAGATATTTCAAGACCTAGACCGGTTCAGTTAAATCGACCCTAAGATTTTCCTGATGCTTATCCAGTCAAAGGCCTTCTCTGGTTCAGTCAGATCGACCCTAAGATCTCCCTGATGCTTATCCAGTTGAAGATATTCCAAGACCTTGTCTGGTTCAGTTAAATCGACCCTAAGATTTTCCTGATGCTTATCCAGTCAAAGGCCTTCTCTGGTTCAGTCAGATCGACCCCAAGATCTCCCTGATGCTTATCCAGTTGAAGATATTTCAAGACCTAGACCGGTTCAGTTAAATCGACCCTAAGATTTTCCTGATGCTTATCCAGTCAAAGGCCTTCTCTGGTTCAGTCAGATCGACCCCAAGATCTCCCTGATGCTTATCCAGTTGAAGATATTTCAAGACCTTGTCCGGTTCAGTTAAATCGACCCTAAGATTTTCCTGATGCTTATCCAGTCAAAGGCCTTCTCTGGTTCAGTCAGATCGACCCTAAGATCTCCCTGATTCTTATCCCAGTAGAAGACACCCAAGATTTTTCTCAACGAGCGTTGTTGAAGTTAAAATCGCCCAAGATTCTCTTATCATTCATGCTAAGGTAGTAACCATCCCTGGTTCATTCATCGCCGTTTGAAGCTCCAGACTCAGCTCCTGTAACCAGTCAGGACACATCTATACCAAGCATCTGAAATCAACTCCTGCAACTTGTCAGGTACTCTTTTCTCTTTTGCAGGTATGCAGGTCCCCGCTAAGGAATCTCTTACGCGATCAACATCCAGATGGCATCTATAATCCCATCATCCTATCCAGCAACCTCTAAATGGCATCCATAAGCCCATTCCATCATCACTGCTACTATGTGAGCGCAAATTTCTGGGCACCTTAGTGTTCAATCATCTTCCACCCTCGGATTACGAAAGGCACGTCAGCCAATCTGCATCCTCAGGTCTAAGAAGATTGAACAGGGGCAACTGTTGTACCCCAAAATTTGCCCTCCCATATTCTTCAAGAAATTGCCAAGCCATGCTTCAAAAATCCCCAAGGGTTGCACAGTGTATGAGCCTCCAAAGCAGTCAAAACTAGGGTTTGTGTTCTGATCAAAGAAAGGAAGTTTTCAAAGGCTCAATCAAGTCTCCCATGCCCACAAATATGGTCAAGTATCCTCATATCAAGTTTCAAGGCATTCAGCTCAAAATTGCACAGTCAAAAACCCTAATTGCACTACAGTCAACTGTAGGGGCAAAATGGTCATTTGACAGTCAAAAGTTCAAATTTTTGGTCAACATATCATTTTGAAGCCACAAACATCATTTGATCAATGCTTGATCATGATTCTCAAAATTTGGCTCAGAAATCATCAAAGATGCAAAAGTTTCCTTATTTGGACAGTTGAAAAAGTCAACTGAAATTGACCAGGGCATAACTTTCACATGGATTATCAGAAAAATCCCATCCAAAGCTCATTTTGAAGAGAAAGACATTTCCTACAACTCATCTTCATACTTCAAGTCCAAGAAATGCTCTCACAAAAAGTTATCAATTTCAACATTATAGGCCATTTTCAAAAGTCAACAAAAAGGGACTTTAAGTCAAAGGCCATAACTTGAGATTGGTAAATAAAAATGACATGGGACCAAAGACATTGTTTAGAGGACTTCAAGACCTTTCTAAAATGTCCAAGAACATGAGCAAAGTTTAAAAATTGAGCAAGTTATGCATTGGAGAAGTTGGGAAATTTTTGTGAAATGGCCAAAATCATTTATCCTTGAAATCTCATTTTTGACAAAAGGGGCCCACTTTTTCCACTTGAATTGACTTGGCCATGCTTCCCACGTGTCCCATCTTTTATTTCAGATTTTTTTATTAATTTTTTCATTTTTATTGATTTTATTGGATTTAATTAGCTTTAAATCTTTTAAAATCAAAAGAAATTCAAAAAAATTAATTTAAAGGGATATTTTGCTTTGATTAACCTTGAAGCATCATTATGTGCCTACCATTTTTTGTGCTAAGGCTCAAACAAGGCAAGAATTCAAATTTGAATCAAAAATGGAAAGTTGGTTATGGTGGTTTATGTGAAAATCCAAATCATCATTGCAAGGCTTAAAAGCTCCTTAATGTGACTGATTCTCATCCAAGCATATATATACAAGCCTCGCAAGCCTCATTCACAACCTAGAAAAAGTGCACAAACGGCCAGAGAAAAGTTCAAAATTTGTCAAAAAAAAGTGTGAGATCCTAAGGTCCATTATCAAGCACTGTAAGTATTCTCAGGTCCCCCCACTTTATTCAATATTTTTCTCTTTAACATAATTCTGTGCAGTGCTTCATCAAAGGACCACCATACAACTCCATCCCTTGGCACGCCACATGTCACCAAGGGTCAATCCAAAGGCTATCACGTGAGTTCCACCATACGCATTGGTCAACACCCCCCTTTGTTTGCTCTCTTTCACTCTTTTTTTATTTTTCTATTTTTATTTGTTTAATTTAGTTTTAATTTAATTCTTTAAATTAATATTTTCATAATATAAAAAACCAAAAAATCATAAAATCATAAAAATCAAAATATGTTTTATTTTAATTTAATTCATCAATGACCTTTTTTTTGTAAATAAATTCAATAAGTAATTTAGTTTTAATTTTAGGTTGTTAATTTTAATGTTTTTTTTAATAACTAAAAAAATATAAAAAAATAGACCTTTAGCACTTTTTTATCTTTTTTTTTAATTAAATATTTTTATTATAAGTATCATTAACCATTAATTTTGTAAATAAATTTTATAATCAATTTAGTATTAATTCTAGGTTTTAACTTTAATGCATTTTCTTTAATAAATTAAAAAATAATTAGAACTAGAATTATTTGACTTTTAATTCCAATTTAATGTTCTTTAATGTCATAAAAAACAAAAACATAAAAAAATAAGTCATTTCTTTTATCTAACTTAATTATTTCAATAATCTTATTTTAATTCCTTTAAAGGGTCCAACGCCCTCGCATTTGATTATTTTCTTTTTCGCGCGTTTTATTTGTTTCTTTGTTGTAAATATAATGTACTTGCTCCAAAGCCCTGTAATGGTTAATTAGACATTTATTTTCTGCACTTTATTTTTAAATCGGGTCTGGATTAATTTGGCGTTGTAGACCCGCGCCTTTGTAATAGCGTAGGACTCTTACCTTTTCCGCACTTTAAATTCCCGCACCTTTAACTGTTAAACAATAACATGAAAGAATGAATGCCCAAAAATAAAATCGAAACATAGATCACCAATGCATGACAAGACAAACAATAAACTGAAAATGACACACAATTCACACACCACCCCTAGGGTACGCCTCACTGTTGCCTTACCTCGAAAGGTGATCGTCGAGTAGAGGATGTCTTAGTAAGTCCTCATGATCCGGGAACCTGGCATGAGGGTAGCTTCTAAGGTGTCTTCCCATTGCTCTGGTGATCACCCTGTTGCCTTGCCCCTCGAAACGTGGTCGTTGAGTACAGGACGTCTTAGTAAGTCCTTATGTTCCATTGATCCAGTTGCCTCGAATAAGTTGCCTCGGAACGGTCGCCTCGGAATAAAAAGATCAATGGCATAAGGGTAGCTTCTAAGGTATCTTATTATTGCTCAGTGTCCACACTGTCCCTAACCCTCGAATTGACCCGAACACCTCCAACGGTGGTGCTACCTACCTCTCAATGGTGGGATGGCACTACCTAAAGGACAATTACACAGCTTAATTCCTTAGGGTAGGTAGATGACTCATGGATACTTGCTCTTTTCAAAAACAAATCAAAATACTTTTCACACCTTACACTTTTCAAAAAGCTTTCAAAACAAACTTTTCAAACACTCTTGAGGACTGATACAAGAGTCGATCTGAAACTTTCAAAGAAACTTTTTTTCAAACCCACTCACACTTGAAAAGCAAACAATTTTGAAAACACAATGAGCAAGTATCTAAGAGCCAATGGATAACCATGGATAGAAAGGGTGCTAACACCTTCCCTTTCTATAATATACCTCCCGAACCGAGAACCAATCTCATAAGGAATTTTTCTGTGCTTTTGTCCTTTCCATGTTGGAGAAAATAAAAGACGGTGGCGACTCTTGCTTACCGCGACATTTCGCGAAACCAGCTTAAAACAGTCAGTTCCAGATCCACCGATCACAGATCGAAAAGCAGATTTCCCTCTTAGATCGAAGAAGACAGTTCCTTCTCTGGATCGAAGGAGACATTTCCTTCTCTGGATCGAAGCCTCTCATTTTTCCCCTAGATCGAAAGACACCTTCTCTGGATGAAAGCTTCCCCTTTTTTCCCTGGATCGAAGGATTCCATTTGTATTTTTATTTTTGTTTTCATTATTTCTTTATTGACCTTATCATCTGAATTAACTTTAAATAAAAAAAATCACAAAAAAACATTAGGTTAGTTTTTTTTAATCAAATTAATTTTGTAAACAAATTAATTAATTATTTTAGCCTTTTCTTGAAATTAAAATTAAATAGACTTAAGTTTTATTTTCTTTTATAATTAAAAACAAAACAAAAAGATTCCCTCTTACCTTAGGATTTTTTAGACGTCTTTTCGAATTCACGCGCGTTTACTATTCTAGCATTATTACTTTTATTTCATTATTGAATGTATTTGCTCACTGGATATAATAGACTAATTAGGATTTCTACCGCTTTCTTTATTTTCTTCCCCCAAGTTTTGTACATTGTAAATATCCTCCTCCCTGAAGCCATGTAATAGCGTAGGGTTATATTTTCGCATTTTTATGTTTTTATGTACATATTAACTGCCAGTAACTAGGATTGGATTGTATGACAAGACTGGAAGTAAACGTTAGAAAACCTAACATAAAAGATACAAATAACTGAATACAAACACAATTGCACATATGCACCTCTAGGGTACCCCTACTTTGGTTGCCTTCGAAATAAAACGGTCATGTCCCTCGAAACGGGGACGCTTTAGCAAAGACCCGCAAATAAAAAAGATCATAGTCCCTCGATGAACCTATAGTTGCCTCTCGGTAAATGATCTAGTCCCTAAACAAAGTTGCTAAAGCGTCTCCACAAGTTGCCTTCGTGATTGTACGTCCCTTTGAATGTCCCTCATACATTCAACGATAGGGATACCTACTCACTAATAGTAGGATATAACTGTCTAAAGTATAGGAGGAAAAGAACAGACCTTTTCGAGTCCAAGTAGATAACTGTTAAATGCTTGCTCAAGTAAAACAAACTCTTTTTACACTTACACATTTCAAAAATGACTTTCAAAAACATTTGCTTTGTCAACACTCTTGAGGACTGATACAAGAGTTATCACAAAGCAAATCGCCGTACTAAGGCATTCCAAGACATTTCTTCAAAACATATAAAGCACAAGTAATTTTGAAAACATGAGCTAGCATTTAAGAGCCCGTAGAAAACTACAGATAGAAAGGATGCTAACACCTTCCCTTTCCATAATCTACCCCCCTTACTCAGAAAATTCTCAAAAAAGTCTTTTTCTGTTCTTTTCACCATTTCCTTAAGTTGGATAAAAGAAAGGTCGGTGGCGACTCTTGCTTATCGCAACATTTGCAAACACAAATGCAAAACCAGTATTAGCAGTCAGTTCTGCCACCATATCACATCAGGGTTCCGCCCAACATGGCTTATTTGAAGGATGCTAAAGCTGCTGTAGAAGAAGGTGGTTGTACTATTTAGGGTCAACTTCCTGACATTCCCTATAAATCTGACAAATTTGGTTTGGGTTTCACTGTAGAGGGTCAAAAGGCTGTTCATCACGCTCGTGCTGGAAGACCTCCACTTCGTATCAGCAATAATGGAGTCAACGCTATAGAGGACACTGGCATTGATTATGTTCTTGATAGCTAGATTTTTCCTACCATTGACAACAAACTCAACAATTGGAAGGCCGAAGACATTATCTCTATCTCCTTTAGTCAGAAGTAATAACTACACTCTTGTTTTTATTGCTTTAAAAAGTTTTGGTTATGTAATTTCTTTTAGACAATGATTTTAAACCTTGTGTCTTACCCGGAGCACAATGGTCCATTTGTTAAGGGTTGTCATTTCATAAATATATTTTCATTTAATAAAGCATTGGACATTTTGCATTCAAATTTTACGCTCTCTCTCTTTCTTTTACTTTATTTCACTTTCAAATAGCTATGTGTTCTTACACACACCCATATCACAAATTACAAATCCACATCTACTCTGGACCCCGTTGATAACGATTATGCTATTACCACTTATGACTTTGAAAATACGATCTACCAAGCCGAGGACGAAGGTGAGGAAGATTGTGAAATACCTGGAGAACTTGCCATACTGTTAGTGCAAGAAGAAAAGGCTATTCAACCGTATGAAGAGCCAGTTGAAGTTATAAATATGGGTACTGAGACAAACAGGAAAGAAGTCAAGATAGGCGCCAACTTAGAGGGCAGTATTAAGAACATGTTAATCAATATATTACACGATTATGTAGAGATCTTTGCTTGGTCATACGAAGACATGCCAGGGTTCGATACCGATATTATAGTTCATCGTCTGCCAATGAAAGAGGGTTGCTCTCCGATAAAGCAGAAGGTTTGTCATATGCGTCCCAAGATGTCAGAGAAGATCAAAGATGAGGTTATGAAACAGTTCAATGCAAATGGGTTACAAATGTGGTTTCGGTACCTAAGAAATACGGTAAGGTGCATATGTGTGTAGATTACAGGGATCTGAACAGGGCGAGCCCCAAAGATGACTTCCCATTTCCATATGTTGACGTTCTAGTCGACAACACTACTCTGCACAAGGTATTCTTCTTCATGGACAGCTTCTCAGGTTATAATCAGATCAAGATGGCACCTGAAGACATGGAGAAAATAACCTTCATCACACAGTGGGGTACTTTCTGCTACAAGGTTATGCCTTTTGGGTTGAAGAATACCAGTGCAACATATCAACGTGCCATGGTAGCTCTGTTCCATGACATGATTTATCACGAGATAGAGGTCTACGTCGATGATATGATAGTCAAATATCAGACTGAAGAGGAACATCTTGACCATCTGCATAAGCTGTTTGAAAGACTGAAGAAGTACAAGCTGAGGTTGAATCCGAACAAGTGCACTTTTGGGGTGAGATCTGAGTTGTCGACCAACATGTCGATATTAGGTAAAGAAAAAGCATCTAGGAGGTCTTTTACAGCTTTTTCAGTAGCCTCGGCTTTTTCGGGAGGCTGCCTATGCCTATGTTGTCCTACTGCCCTAGCGGCTGGATTCACAACAAGTTAGTGACGGGCAACCTCAGGGTCAAGTCCAGGCATCTCCGTAGTGCTCCATGCGAACATGTCAGCATTCTCCCTCAAGCAGGCTTTAAGTTACTTCCTCGCCAGGTCGGGGAGTACAACACCGATCTTCACACCTTTGTTCGGGTCTTCGCCAATGGGGATGAACTTGAAGTCTCCATCTGGGAGGGATCAGAGAGGATCATATCCGCTATTGGGGGCATCGACTTCATCTTTGTTAAAGCGGGTGTCAAGGTCAATGGAGTCAACCTTTGGTGGAGCCTTTTGTTCTTCAACTCGAGCATGTTTGTCCGCTGAGGTAGCCACTGTTGTCGAGGTGTTTTTTCTTTTAGTAAGTTGTGCTCCAGTGTCTACCATGTTTTATCCTTTGAAAGCCGCATTGAAACATCTCCTGGCAACTGAGATGTCTCCATGGATGGTGGCGACGCAGACCCTCTTTGTGTAGAACTTAATCATTAAATGCACCATGAAGGGTACGACGGTTAACTCGACCAGTGTTGGTCTCCCTAAGATGCAGTTGTAGAGACGAGCAATCGATCACTAGAAACCGCACTTTGACTTGTCGAGATGCAGTTTCTTCCTCGAATGTGACAAACTACTCGACGTAGCCCCATGGCTTGGAGGTCGAATAGTTAAATCCTTGCAGGTTGAACCCCACATATGGTGACAAGTGGGTATCATCGAGCTGCAGGATGCAAAACATGTGGGTGTACATGACATCGACGGAACTCCCCTCGTCAACCAGGATGCGATGTTCATCAAAGTTGGCCATCTTTTCCCTCACCAGTAGAGGAATGCTGGAGTTGGGGGATCTGCCGGGCAACTCCTCGAGATAAAAGGTGATCGGCTCAGATTTTCCCTTGAATCTTTCAAGGGTTACAACCTGGATCGGGGCTGCATCCACCAGCTCGTTGAGTTTCCTCTTTGATGAATTCACTGAGATGTCAGTGAATCCCTCGCCCGATATGACCATGGCAGATGGGAACTTCTCCCATCTGCTGTGGGTGAAAAAAGGCTCGTCATCTTCAAGACTGTCGAGGAGGTAACTAGGGAGACCGCCAATGTTCTAGTGTATAACAAATATTCGACCGACTTCCCATGAGGTAACTAGGGAGAGCCTAATAGAGAGAGTTTATGAGTTGATTGAGGGATTTGGGAGCTACGATAGTGATGTGTGCGTCCCAAGATGAATGTCTTGCTTATCCCTCTGTCGGAAGCCCCTTTATATATAGAGTGTCTTGGCTTCATCAAGAGCCCCATCTAATGAGGGAATCTTGAGTTACATAACCGTGTAACCACTGTCGTCTCCATGAATGTAAATGATTAGTGATGTAACGTAGCAATTGAATGCGCCACTAACAGTTGTAAACTTTAATGGGTCGAGAAGGTTATCGGTTACGAGCAGGCGCTATCCGATCATCTTCCTCATCCGAGTTGACGACGAGGGCGAGTTGCTACCCGTCTGGTATTCCCTTAGCTGGGTTGTACCCGGGTATCTTCACTTTAAGTCATTTTACTAGTTCATCCCTTTCTCCTTGTCGGTTACACTACCCGGTATGACCTTTTATTTCTAGGATGTACACAAACAAAAACACAAGACACGTAAGTATGTAAAACTCACCTTGAAAGAGAAGACATACAACTTTAAAGAAGACGAGGGAGGTGGTGGAGGAAGAAAAGGAGAAAGAAGGAATAAGTAGAAGAGGAAGAAGCAGAGCAAGACATATGTGTGTGTGTGTGAGAGAGAGAGAGAGAGAGAGAGAGAGAGGAGAGAGAGAGAGAGAGAGGAGAGAGAGAGAGGAGAGAGAGAGAGAGAGAGAGAGAGAGAGAGAGAGAGAGAGAGAGAGAGAGAGAGAGAGAGAGAGAGAGAGAGAGATGTTGTGTTGTAGAAAATTTGAATTAAAAGAAAAAAAAAAGGAGACATGACTCAATATGGAAACAACAAAATATTTTAGTCTTTTTCAAAACTATTAAAGTTGTAAATTATCAATAAAAACTATTTATTTTATAAAAAATATTCAACATTTTTAATAGTCCTATTATTTTTTAAAATCAAACAATAATTCAATCACATACAATTACATAGTATACCTAAAAATGGTTATTCTCATTGCAAAATTATTAGTACTCTAAAAGATAAAAACTAATTAAAAATATGTAATGCATGAAAAATTGAAAACCTAGATCACCAAAACGCGGCTACATTTTCAAGTGGGAGGAGCACTTTCATTCAAAATCACTATGAAATAGTTGGCGGGTTCATTACACAAAAAATAAATTCACACCTCATCAATCCACCCTACAATCTTTGGACCAATCAAAATCAAGCACTTTAAATCCAACGTTCTATCTTTTAAATTCCCCTCTCACACGGATCGTTACAAATCCAACCGTCAAAATAACGCAATCTTACCCTATATAATATTCTGAATTTTCGTTTCTCTTTCAGCATACACATTCACCTTCTTCTTCACATTGAGCTCAATAGCAAAAGAGAAAGAGAGAGAAAAAGAAACTCAAGAATTTTGAGCCATGTCTGGAAGAGGCAAGGGAGGAAAGGGTCTTGGAAAGGGAGGAGCCAAACGACACCGTAAGGTTCTCAGAGACAACATTCAAGGAATAACAAAGCCTGCAATTCGTCGTCTCGCAAGACGTGGTGGCGTGAAGCGTATCAGTGGGTTGATTTATGAAGAAACTCGCGGTGTTCTCAAGATCTTTCTCGAGAATGTGATTCGTGATGCTGTTACCTACACCGAACATGCTCGCCGTAAGACTGTCACTGCCATGGACGTTGTTTACGCTCTCAAGAGACAGGGGAGGACTCTTTATGGATTTGGGGGTTAGACAATTAGGGATTGGTGTATCGATTAGGGTTTCTTGTTGTTTGGATCTTTATGTTGATATGTATCGTGTAATATTGCTCAGCTTTTGCACTGACAATGGTTTATGCTTTTCTGGGTAATTAATAGATGATTCCAATTCTTAATCTACATCGTGACTGTTTGTTAATTTCACTGTGCTTAAAATACATGAGTTGCTGAATACCAATCAGATCTACATCGTGACTGTTTGTTAATTTCACTGACAATGGTTTATGCTTTTTCTAAATCTACATTAAATCTTTATTTTAATGTTTACATAAGTGAAGGAAAAACGTTTTCCATTAACATACATGAGTTGCTGAATACCAATCACAGATCTTTGTAGAAATCACTCAGAAGCTGATTGCAGGCAGGCTTCACATATGTTTGGAAACATAGCTGAACAGTGACACTACTATGACAGATCCAAACTCAATTATTTCTTGAGGATGTGAATTTTATCTTTTATCACAGGTTGCCTCAAAGTCTATTACCACAAAATACTAAAATTCTTGAAACTATTAATGCGAGTAACGTTGAGATAACATATTAATTGGAGCGTACTCGAGTTGTAGGGTGACAATTAAATCTATTAAGACAAAATCCATCGAATCCATCAACTAAAAAATTCATCTAATCCATTCATCCAATAAAAAGTAAATTAATGGATTGAATTAAATCCAACCATTTATATACATGGATGAATCTAATTTATCTACCACATTTTAATGATCTAATGGATTATTTTTTATATCATTATTTAAATCCAATAAATCTATTTATTTTAAATTCATAAAAACTTATTTTTTTTCGAAAATAAAGAAAACGATGTTATTCAGAATTTCGAAAAATCAAGTATTTTCAGAAAAATCAAAAATCGAGTTTTTTTGGAAAATTGAAAAATCGAGTTTTTATGAAAAGTTGAGTTTTTTTCTCCGGAAAATCCAGCTTTTTTTTCTGGAAAATCGAGTTTGTTCGAATTTTTTTTTCAAAAAATCAAAAAATCGAGTTTTTCCGGCAGAAAATAGAAAAATCAAGTTCTTTCGGAAAATCGAAAAAATGAGTTTTTTTTTTGAAAATACCGAAAATTGAGTTTTTTTGGATAATCGAAAAATTGAGTTTTTTTTCTTCGGTAAATCAAAAATCACGTTTTTTTGAAAAATCGAGTTTTTTGGAAAATCAGAAAAATCGAGTTTTTTTCTTTAGAAAATCGAAAAAATTGAGTTTTATCAGAAAATTGAAAATCGAGTTTTTTTTCTAAAAAATGAGTTTATCGAAAAATCAAAATATCTAGTTTTTCCTAAAAATCGACTATTTTTTTTTCTAAAAATCGAAAATATCGAGTTTTTTTTACGGAAAATCGAAATATCGAGTTTTTTTTCCAGAAAATAAAAAAGTCGAGTTTTTTCGGAAAATAAAATAGTCGAGTTTTTTCGGATAATCGAAAAATCGAGTTTTTTCAGAAAATAAAAAAATCGAGTTTAATTTTTTGAAATATCGATTTTTTTTTGGAAAATCGTATTTTTCAGATAATCGAAAAAATCTAGTTTTTCCGAAAAATATAAAAAATCGAGTTTTTTTAGAAAATCGAAAAAAATTGAAAATACGTAAAATTCTTGTTTTTTTGGAAAATTGAAAAATCGAGTTTTTCCGAAAAATAAAAAATTGAGGTTTTTCGAAAATACAAAAAATATTAGTTTTTTCGAAAATACAAAATATATTTTAAAAAAATGAATAAAATGTTCTTAATGAAGGATTGAATGGATTTTATTCTTAATGGATGGATTGAATTTGATATTTTAAAGGAAGTTTTAGTAGATTGTTAATGCATTAATGGATTGTTTTGATCCATCCATTAACAATCCAATCCATATCCATGAAATCCATCCATTTTGCCACCTCTCATCGACTTTATTGCACTTTAGGAAGAACTTCAAGGTAGGCAATCCACTCACTTAATACCTGCATCAAAGTTAATATTCCAGATATATTTAATCGGTATTATTGTCTTGAACTTTTCCACCTCTTAGTCTTTACTTGAGGCAGATTTTGTGTTAATCAATATAGAAAAGGGTTAACATTTATCCATCTGTTTCCGTTCACGCATTTCTTCTTCTTGTTATATGATATTAACAACACATATGTAAATATCATTGAAATATATGTCACCACATGTAAAATCTGATATAGGAACAATATAATAGTTGGTTAAGATGAAAACATTGACTGTGATATTGACATATATTTTAGTATTGGAATAGATTAAGAATCAGAGAGATAAAACTCTAAATACAATTAGAAAACCACCACTTCCAAAACCAATTATATTATAACCACACAATCAAAAGAATCACAAACCACAACAAATTTGAATGCAAATCATAAAAAACTTCACTGCAAACTAAAAAAATAAAATAGTAAAATAAAAATAGCACACCACACTAAAAAAGGGAAAATCAAAACGAAATCCTTTTGCAAATAAAATAGTTGGATGACAAATATATTAAAATGACAGCAGAGACCAATTTGAAACATACCAATTACACCAATCCAAATTGCTTCTAGATCAGGATCAGTCTATCAAAACCTCTATTAGTGTCGATAGCTTTCGTCAAGGGCAGGTAAGTTCAAGTTCTAATGATACGGCTGCACCAGCAAACTCTATGGTTGGTGAGAAATTAAACAATGTTACAATAACAGAGCCAGAGTCAAATGTTACTGTAACTGAGCCATAATCAAATAAATCTCTCCATGAAGACACACAAACTGTTCATACCTTTCAAACCCTAAAAAATTGAGGTTTTTAAAAGGATATATAAAGTCCAGATAGTCTAACAACTGAACCATCATACTCAAGAATGATTAAAAAGACATCAGTCATTCGACTCTGTGATACGATGGGAGAACTGCCTTGGGTGTTTTGCGTTTTATCGCAAATGTTGCGGTTAGCAAGAGTCGCCATCGACTTTTCTTTTATCCAAAAGGAAAGGTGAAAAAGCACAAGAAAGACCTTTGAGATTGTTTCTTGAGTTCGGGAGATAGATTATGAAAAGGGAAGATATTAACACCCTTTTCATCCATGGTTTTCCATGGGCTCTTAGTTACTTGCTATATCACTTGTTTTTATTTGAAATCGTGCTTTGTGTGGTTTTGAAAGTATTTTTGAAAAGAGGCCATTGTTTATGCAAACTTTGTAATGATTCTCGTTCATAAGAATGTATACAAAATTGTCGATCTTTTGAAAATGTTTTCAAGTTTGAAAGATATTTTTGAAAGTGTTGGTATTTGTTTTGAAAATAGCAAGGATGTTTTGGTTTTGAAATTGAGTAATTAACTAGGAATATTCTACCTACTCAAAAGTCTTTCATGTTCATTGCCTTTTTCCTTTGACATTGTTATCTTACCATTTATTTGGTAAGTAACCCTATCTTTGGATGTAAACGGGACAGGCGTGGGTCATCGTATAACCATGATTAGCAATGTTGCAAGGTATCTTAGCATTTCTCCTTAGAGACTAAGATCATTTTGAAAGGCAACTTTTGATAGCGTCATCGAAGAACTATGATCTTGTATTTTGCTTGTCTTTGCTAAGATACCTCACATGCATAATATGACCATTTTTGTAAGGCAACAAAGTGGATTTACAAATGAGGATTGCAAAAAAATTAAACCTAATTACTTATTACAACCATATTGAATATTGTACAAAATTGAAAATAAAATGCAAGAATATAAATGGAAAAAGAATTTTTTTTTTGTTTTTTATGAAAGGGGTTTTATCCTAATTAAGTGAGACGATTAATAAAAAATAAACAAAATTCAAACTTAAATTAATTAAGAAGGAAATTAAGTTTAAAAAAAAATGTGTTTTATGGTTTTTTTTTGTGAAAAGGTTTTAACTTAATAAAAATAATATGAAAATTAAAATAAATCTAAGTTCTAAATTAATTTTGAAAAAAAATAAAATAATAATTAAGCCTAAGTCTAAATATTATTTATTTAAGAAAAAAAGAAATTAATTTGTTTAAGAAAATGCTTTTTAGTCTTTTTTTTTGTTTTATAAGAAAATAAAATAAATAGTTGTAAATAATAAATAAAATATTTTTGGATTTTTTATGATTAATGAAAATAATAATAATAATAATAATAATAATAATAATAATAGTATTAATAATAATAATAAATAAAAGATAAAAAAAGTAAAAAAATAAAATAAAATAGAAATAAGTCAGGGAGGTGGATTAGTAATGCATGGGGTGTTGTGAGAAAAAAAAGATCAGGCCTAAATGGAAGCCCAGGCGCTGCAAAAAAGCACAAAAATGTCAAAAAATAGTGAAAAAATGCGAAAGGTCACGCTGGGGCTTGAACCCAGGACCTAAGGGTGACAGACGCGCGCTTTAACCACTGGGGTGGTGATACATCCGTTAACTTGTGTGAAAGGATAAATACATAACACAAAACGCGCCCTGATTACACTTCATCTTCAACCTCCAGCCAAAGGATCTGTAACTTCTTTATCTCTCAACAAAAATGAAAAGTTCAAACATGAAAGTTGTGGCATTTCTTCCCACGAATCCAACCATGTAAATAACTTAAGCTAACAGTCAAAGATGAGTGAAAATTTTTGTGACCCTAATTTAAAACCTAAAAATTTCTGAAACTTAAACTCTAAAATTCTCTAAGCTCAGGCCATATAAATTCAAACTATGGATATGTATAGCTTCGTGGCAATGGTATCTACATTTTATCTTCACAAATCAAAATCAAATAATGCTTGTATGAAGAGATAGAAGTTTGAAAACTTATCTCTTGCAGCTGGAGTCGTGTATGGAGTTTGAGCAACCTTTGTGATGGCCTGATGATTCCTGTAGCTTTCCTGGACCTCCTTGAATGTGTTCCAACTCCTACTTTGCTTTGAGGATGGCTGAAACTCCCAACTCAACTCAAGTTGCAAGCTTCAAATTTGGAAATTATGGATAGTGATGGATAGTGATGGAGGAGTTATAGTCAATATATGTATGGAAAATGTTAGAGATCAAATGCACTCAAGGTTTCTGAGTTCTAGCCTTTTGGCTCAATAACTTGCTTTTGAAGAAAAGTGAGAACACAAATCTCAAAGTGTGGTACAAGCATGTTCTGAGTTCAAAGAGACTTTAGACACTTTGCTTTTGGTTTATAGGGGTTGTGTGTGCAGAAAGAACAAGTGCAAAGCTCAAGAAGTTGACAATTGCAAAAGTAGTGCTTTATCAAAATGGAAATGGCAACTTTGTGCCATAAATGGAAATGTAACTTGGATAAAGGCTCAAGTGCTTGGATTAAAGCTCTAACAACTGTGTAAACATTTAATTATGGAGTGAAAAATAAGTTTGAGGCCTGCAAAGCAAAGATTATACAACCTAGGCTTGGATTTGAATTTTTGTTTATCATGAAATGGCTTGTAATTTAAGTTTGAAAACCCTAACTTCATTTCTTCGATTATCCTTGATCACAAATGATCTCAAGGAGTTATTGGACATTTTGGAAATCTTGTAATGTTCTCTACAACCCCTCTTTGAAACACTTTTGGAAATTCCCCTTGGAACTATATGAAAAAGTTCCATGAAGTTAGGTCAAAATCCTGACCAAGACTAGGGCAAAATTTCACCAAGTGTTCAATTTCATGACCATGAATTTGTGAATTAATAACTTGAGATCCAAGCATTTTTATAAGAAGTTGTGTAAATAAATTTTGTATATATCATGGAGATCTACAACTTTCATGTTGAAAGTTTCTTTTGAATCAGCTTGCATCATGGTGAAAAATTGGCTCAAAGTTATGAAAAAACATGAAGTTTTAAACACTTAGAAAAATTTCTAAGTTAGAAAACTTTGACTTTTCAAAAATGAAATCTTGAATTTTTGATTTCTTGATGAATAAGTTTCATATTTTGACATGTTTTGATGAATTGTGATTTTTGACATTAGATTTTGACCAAAGAGTCAAAGTTTGACTTTTTAGTGTACAATTGACTTTTGATCAATTGACTAAAAATTCACTGCCAATCCAATTGATCTTGAGCAATGTTTTGGGTCATTCCATTAGGTCAAAATAATGCAATTGAACTCTTGAAATCATGCTTTAAACCAATTGACCATTTGCTAGTTCAAAAATCAGAAACTGCATTTCCTCAATCAAAACCCAAATTTTGACCATTTTGCCCTTTTGATGATTTGATCAAATTTCTTGAGGAATTATGGTCCAAACTTGATTAAATGATACATATGAGTTTACAATGTTTATGTGGATAAAAATTATGAAGTTTGACTGTAAATTGGCCACAATTGACTTTTTTCCCCAATATAGTTGATTTTTAGGTCATCTGCTCAATTAATTGAGCAAAAATGTGATCCAAGGCTTGAAACTTGACATGAGTAATCTTGAGGGTACCTAATGATCCATGAAAGTCACATGAGGCATTGAAAGTTCAATTATCCTTGTGCAATCTCAAACCCTAATTTTGGTCATCAATGCTTAAGGAGGTGTCTTGAGTTGATCAACCCTAGTGCAGTATTGAACCAAGAGAGATATTTGTGAGAAAATATTTGATAAATGAGAGGGAAAATTTTGGGGTACAACAGCTGCCCCTGTTCAATCTTCTTAAACTTGAAGAGTTAGATTGACGGATTTGCCATTTGTGACTTGAAGGTGGAAGATGATTGGACACTAGAGTGCCCAGAAATTTGTACTCGAGGATGTGATGGTTGATGGTATAGGGAATGGTCTTAAAGATGCCATTTGGAGAGGAGATAAGAAGTTATCGGAGATGGGCTTGCAGATGTCATCTAAAATTATTGCTGGACTGTATCTGAAAGAGAATCTGAATGACTACCAGAATAGTGTCCGTGTTTGGAGCGTATCTGAAATGCATCTGAAAGCTGGATCTGAATGAGTATCAGAATGGCGTCCGTGTCTGGAGCATATCTGAACTGTATCTTACTGAGTATCAAAATGGAATCCGTGTCTGTAGCGTATCTGAACTGTATCTGAAAGCTGAATCTGAATGAGTATCAAAATGACATCCGTGTCTGGAGCGTATCTGAACTGTATCTGAAAGTTGAATCTGAATGAGGATCAAAATGGCATCCGTGTCTGGAGCGTATCTTAACTGTATTTGAGAGTTGAATCTGAATGAGTATCAGAATGACATTCGTATCTGGAGCGTATCTGTACTGTATCTGAGAGTTGAATGAGAGAAAACCCGTGTAGTATCAACTTCAACTGTTTGTGTAGATAATTGTCCTGGCTGGTGGCCGGTATCAATCTCTGACCTTTTGTAAATTGATGATGATAACCATCTGTTGACTGATCTTTCATGAAAAGATGAAAGATTAGTTGTATGCAATGTCATAATGTGTGAAATGCATTGTATAATGATGTTCTCGATAAAGTGAGTGAGATTATGTTGTATGTATTCGTATTGTCAATGTCATATCGTATGGATTCGATGTATAGGCGTATAAGCTATGTTGCTGTAACTTTGTTGGATTAGGGAAAATAAATCCCTGACTGCTGTTGGGGATGTGGATTGTAAGTCTTCATGTTTTGAAGTGCTGATGAGTTGATGAGCTCCTATTTGTTAGAGAAATAAACTCTGTTGTAAGGGAAACGCCGTGTGTTGCTTGTGAAATCTGTTGGGGAATCTTGAGAAATTGGACGACCTTTACTGGGGATTGATAACTGGAAGTTTTATTCTGCTGGGGATACGAGAGAGCTTGGTATCATTAAGCTATACTATTATACCCCAAAATTTTCCCTCTCATTTTATCAATATTTTTCTCACAAGACTTCTTGGACTCAAGACAAGATTAGGGTTTGGTTAGCTCAAGAACCCATCTTGCACTGATGACCTGGAATTAGGGTTTGAGTTTGCACATGGATTTTTGGACCATCAATGCTTCATGTGACTTTAATACACCATCTTGGACCCCTAAGATTGCTCATACCAAGTTTCAAGCCTTGAATCACATTTTTGCCCAGTCAATTGGACAGTTGACCTAAAAATCAGCTGTATTGGGGAAAAAGTCAACCATGGCCAATTTACAGTCAAAATTCATAATTTTTGATCCGCAACAATATTTTAGACTCCTATGTACCATTTTATCAAGTTTGGGTCACGACTCCTCAAGAAATTTGATCAGATCATCAAAAGGACAAAATGATCAAAATTAGGGTTTTGACTGAGAAAGGGAAATTTCTGATTTTTAACCTAGCCAATGACCAATTGGTTTCAAACATGATTTCAAGGACTCAATGGCATCATCTTGAACTAATTACATGGTTCAAAAGATCTCAAGTTCATAGGATTGACAAATGAATTTTCCAATCAACTGATCAAAAGTCAACTGTACACTGAAAAGTCAAACTTTGACTTTTTGGTCAAAATCAAGTGCCAAGGGTCATAATTCATCAAGATGTGTAAAAATGTGAAACTTGTTGACCAAGAAACCTAAATTTGCAAATTAGGGTTTTAATTTGAAATTTTTTCATAACTTAGAATTTTTCTAAGTATGGAAGTTTTCTTATTTTTCCCCAACTTTTCACCACTTTTTCACCATGATGCAATTGGATTCAAAGAAAAATTCCAACATGAAAGTTGTAGTCCTCCATGAAATATACAACTTTTATTCACAAAGTTTTCCCAAAATATGCTTGGATCTCAAGTTATGAATTTGTGAATAGGGGTCCTTAAACTTTTTAACTTCGTGAAAATTTGCCCTAATTTAGGCAGGTTTTTGACCCAACTTCATGGACATTTTTCACCTAGTTCCAAGAGGTATATCAAAATGCATTTCAAATATGGATTGTAGAGAACGTTGTAAGCTTTCCAAAATGTCTAAGAACTCTCCAAGATCATTTGTGGTTAGGGAGAATCGAAGAAGATAAGTTGGCATTTTGTCACTTTTGTTCAAGCCATTTTTACATGAGATCAAGTTGCAAATCAGATTCAAGCATGCTTGTACCTTGCATTACAGGTCCTAAATCCTTATACACTCCATAATTAAATTCTAACTCAGTGGATAATGACTTTATTTTGGCTTTTGAAGCATTGTACAAGGAATAAATCCATAAATGGCATAAAGGGCACATTGCCATTTTCATAAAGGCAAGCTTTTCCAACTTTATCAGCCTTGAGCCTTGGACTTGTTCCTTGAGTACAAGCATTTTCCATAGATCACAAGCAAAGCATACCAACTATCTTCAGCTAGCAAGCAAGCAATACAAGCATATTTGCATAGTCACTTCAACTTTTCTTCAAATGCAAGCAAATTGGCAAAAGAAGTCAAAACTTGTACAACAGGAAAAGGATGGACTTTGTATCACTCTATACATATTGACAAACTTATCTCAAGCTAAAACACGAAGGCTTATGATCTGAAACCCTCAAAAACCAAAAAACTCCATTTTTCTGCCCAAACTGCCAGTTTCTGCAAAACTCTTGCCATTTCATTTTTGGCTCGTGCGTTTCTTGATTCAACACTTCAAACACCTTCGATACATCATATCCAAACTATTCAAGCCCTTGTCCTGGTTCTGTAAGCCCTATTTCGGACATCACCATTTTCATTTTGGAAGGTTGCAGCTTGACTTCTACAGGGAGTTTCAAGCATCCTCAAGGCAAGCTAGGCATTGGAATAGCTTGAGAGAACTTCAAGGAAGCTCACACGATCCTCAGGCCTCACTCAAAGTCCTCACATTGCCATATCCAAATCCAGCTGAAGGAGGTATTTTTCAAAACTTTATCTCTCTATTTAGGCATCCTCAAGCCACGATTTGTGAAGCAAAAATGTAGTCTCTAGCATGGTGAAGCTGTACATATGCATAGTTGTCATTTATATTAACTGAGCTAAAAGTATTTGAATGTTGAACATGCTGAAAAAATTAGGTCAGAAATTATGGGTTACAAAATTCTCCTTGGTCTTTTAGAGTTAGGTTACAAATTTTAATCACTGGAATCGTGAGATTACAAGCTACATTTTTTGTGTTATGAGTTTTTGATTTTATGCAAGCATGAGAAAGTTCCAGATTTAAAGAAGAAACGCGCGCAAATGGAAGAAACTGGAGGACAGGGATGACTGTCCTAGGCCTGACGCGCCTTGGGCCTTCTGTTTTGACTTTCCACACCCCCATGGTCCACTATCCACACCCCGTGGCTTTATTTTGTTTATTTTTCATATTTTCTTTTCATTTTTATATTTATTGTTTTCATTTATTTTTCTGAACCATAAAAAATCATGAAAAATATTTTCTTTATTTTTTTCATTTTATTTTATTTTTTTATTATTTTTTGGCATAAAAATTAGTTCATTAGGTTTATAGAATTCATTTTCTTAAATAAATTTGTAAATATATTTAAAAAATACCATACATTTTTATTTTTATTATTCATACACATAAAATATTATTTTCATACATATTTTAATTTTTAATATTTGTTAATAAAATTATTTATTATTTCTTGTACAAAAAATGGATAAATAAATAATAGAAAACATAATTTTCTTTTAAATAAAAAAATTAGGGTTTCCCCTTTCAAAAATAATAATGTTATTTTTTCTTATTTTTTTAGGACTTAAATAATTTTATTTTCTCATACATAAAACAAATACAAAACATTTTGCATATTTACATTCTTATTGCATTTTTAATATTTGTACATTTATTTAAATTGCAAATATTCAATTGGGTTGTAATAGTATTTTAGGGTTTTATTTTGTGCAAATATCCCCATTCAAAATCTTGTATCCCCCCTCCTATAATAATTGTTGTAATAACTTAGTTTACTTTTACGTAATTTATCGCTTTATACCATGTTTAGTAAAAACTAGGGTTTTGCATGACAAGACAAAAATCAAACAAATAGAATGACCTAATCCAAGATAATCAAATGCATGTAAAATGACACACATTGCACACAAGCACCCTTAGGGTTTCACCCACTTGGTTGCCTAAACAAAAATGGCCATGGTATGCATGCAAAGTATCTTGGCAAAACAAAACAAAACAAAACAAAACAAAAAAAGATCATAGTCCCTCGATGACGCTATCAAATGGTTGCCTAAAACAAAATGATCTTGGTCCCTCAAACATACTAAAGATACTTGGAAATATTGCTATCATGGTCATACGATGACCCACGCCCGTCCCGTTTACATTTAAAGATAGGGTTGTTTACCAAATCAATGGTAAAGCAACAATGTCAAAGGAATAAAAATGCATAGGAAAGACATTTGAGTAGAGTAGATAGTTCCTAGTTACTTGCTCTCTTTCAAACAATCCTTGCTATTTTCAAAAACAATCACACAACACATTTCAAAACATTTCCAAACAACTTTCAAAACATTGAAACATTTTTCAAAAGACAAAACATCTTTGTATACATTCTTACGAACAAGAATCATTACAAAGATTGCCTAAACGTATGGCCTCTTTTCAAAATACTTTCAAAATCACACCAAACACAAAGCACCATTTCAAACAATTGCAAAAGCAAAGCAAGTGATCTAAGAAAGTAACTAAGAGCCCATGGAAAACCATGGATGAAAAGGGTGCTAGCACCTTCCCTTTTCATAATCTACCCCCCGAACTCAAGAAAACATCTCAAAGGTCTTTCCTGTGCTTTTTTACCTTTCCTTTTGGATAAAATAAAAGTCGGTGGAAACTCTTGCTAAACCGCGACATTTGCAACGAAACGCAAAACCTCAAGTCAGTTTTCCCACCGTATCACATGTACACTGTGGGGAATTTTATGAAATAGTCTAAATATATCATCCTATTTCTTAAAGACATTAGTGATTGTCTTCTATTTTTTGCTCATTTGTGAACAGTATTTATGTTCAAATACATATGCTCAAAAATAAATCATTGGACGTTTTTGTAAACAAAACACAAAAATAAAGAAAAACAGATAGTTTTGCACTTTCAAAGGAGTATCTTTGTATTTACTTAAATAAGTATTTTTTACAATGAGACGAACATCCTAGTAAGAGAATGTCGTCATAAAAAAATGAAAATTTGATACAAAGAAAAGATAGCTATGTGTAATAATCCCATGGGGTTCCCATTCTGCTATAGCCTCCGTGCCTCTGAGCATATTGTCCCCTTGCTACCTTGTCCGAAGTTGATTGGATTGATCAGACCCGTTGAGTTTGTCAGTCAAAGCCAAAGGTTGTCTGCAAGGTGATCCAACGGGACATAGTCATACGCTTTAGTTCCCTAACTTTTTCCCGGACCGCCCTTTCGGGTTTTCAGTCCACCGGGATACCCTTTTTTGCCCAAGTCGCCCTTTCGGGTTTTCAACTTGCCGGGTGTACCTATTTTTTTTATCCCTAATTTTTGCCTGAACCTTTTTGGTTTGCCGGGATACCCTTGTTTTTCCTAGATGTGTCAACCTAGCGGGTCTCTTATGCGTAGTATCTTTTGACTATGTCAGCGTTCATAGGGTGTGGCAGGTCGTCGCCATCCATAGTGGTCAAGATCATTGCTCCACCAGAGAATATGCTTTTGATTACAAACGGTCCTTCATATGTAGGAGTCCATTTTCCCCTGGGATCACCTTGTGGCAGTATGATGCGCTTGATCACCAAATCCCGACTTAATATACTTGGCGTCTGACCTTTTTGTTGAAAGCCTTGATCATCCGTTTTTTACATTTGACCATGACAGACATCAGTAAGCTTTTTCTCATCAATTAAGTTCAGTTGATCAAGTCGAGTTTGGATCCAATCGTCTTCATTCAAACCTGCATCCTTCATGATTATTAGAGAGGGGGTCTGGACCTCAATAGGCAAGACAACCTCCATGCCGTATACCAGAGAGTAGGGTGTTACCGCGGTTGATGTGCGTGCCATTGTATGATAACTGTGGAGAGCGAATGGTAGCATCTCATGCCAGTATTTGTATGTGACTGTCATTTTCAGTATGATCTTTTTGATGTTCTTATTTGCGGCTTCATCAACACCATTCATCTTTGGCCGGTAAGGGGAAAAATTATGGTGCTGGATCTTGAATTGCACACACAGTGCAGTGATTATAGTGTTGTTGAGATTCGTACCATTATCTGTGATGATCCTCTCCGGGATACCGTAATGACATATAAGATTCTGTTTGATTAACCGGGCGACAACGTTCTTGGTAACGGAATCGAAAGAAGCCGCCTCAACCCACTTTGTGAAATAGTCAATGGCCACCAAGATGAAGCGGTGTCCATTAGAGGCTGTTAGCTTGATTTCCCCAATCATATCGATGCCCCACATAGCAAAGGGCCAAGGGGCCATCAAGACATTCAGAGGAACCAGAGGTACATGCACCTTATCAGCATAGATCTGACATTTATGACAAGTTCGAGAGTGCTGATAGCAATCTGCTTCCATGGTAGACCAGTAATAACCTGCCCGCAGGATTTTCTTTTCCATCGTATGCCCATTGGAATGGGTTCCAAAAGTGCCTTCATGTATGTGATACGGTGGGAGAACTGACTTGAGGGTTTTGCGTTTTATCGCAAATGTTGCGGTTAGCAAGAGTCGCCATCGACTTTTCTTTTATCCAAAAGGAAAGGTGAAAAAGCACAGGAAAGACCTTTGAGATTGTTTCTTGAGTTCGGGGGGTATATTATGAAAAGGGAAGGTATTAGCACCCTTTTCATCCATGGTTTTCCATGGGCTCTTAGTTACTTGCTAGATCACTTGCTTTTGTTGTTTGAAATTGTGTTTGGTGTGGTTTTGAAAGTATTTTGTAAAAGAGGCCATTGTTTAGGCAATCTTTGTAATGATTCTCGTTCGTAAGAATGTATACAAAGATGTTTGTCTTTTTGAAAATGTTTTCAATGTTTGTAAGATGTTTTTGAAATGTGTGTGTTTGTTTTGGAAAATAGCAAGGATAGTTGTTTGAAAATAGAGCAAGTAACTAGAAGCAATTTACCTACTCAAATGTCTTTCTTGTTCATTTTCTATTCCTTTGACATTGTTGTCTTAGCATTGATTTGGTAAGCAACCCTATCTTTGGATGTAAACGGGACGAGTGTGGGTCATCGTATAACCATGATTAGCAATGTTGCAAAGTATCTTAGCATTTTTGAGGGACTAAGATCATTTTGTAAGGCAACTTAGAATAACGTCATCGAGGGACTATGATCTTATACTTGTTTGTTTTTTCCAAGATACTTCGCATGCGTAACATGGCCATTTTTGTATAAGGCAACCAAGTGGAGGAACCCTAAGGATGCTTGTGTGCAAGTGTGTCATTTTCATGCTTTGATTTTGTCCTGGATTTAGGGTTTTCTATTTGATTTGTTTTTATCTTGCCATGCAAAACCCTAATTACTAACATGGTATATAAAAGCGGTAAATTGCATAATTTAAAGATTACTACGCTATTACAACATTTTATGGGAGGGGGGATACAAATTGTGAATGGGGATTTGAAATAATGTAAATCTAATTAAGCTATTACAACCAAATCGAATTTGTACAAATATTTGAATAAACAATATACAATATTTAAATATGCAATATTATGTATATGCAAGGAAAAGAAATTGTTTTATTTTTCATATGCAAAGAATTTTGACCTAATCCTAAAAATATTAAAAAAGAAATTATTTCTTGAAAAATGGTTAACCCTAATTTCTAATTTAAAAGAAAATAAAGCTCTTTAAGTATTATTTTTGTGTATTTTTTGTCTTAAAATAATAAATAACATTCATGAAAATATTTGGTCTTTTTATTTGTCAAAATAAATATTTATAAGTATATATAAAAAAAGATAAAAATATATCTAAATTTAATTTATTTTTTTACAAGTTTATTTAAGAAAGATAGTTAGTATATAATAAATTTTTTTTATTTGAAAATAAAATAAAATAAACAAAAGTGCAATTTTTAACATATTTATATTTTTTATGATTTTATAGTATTTAAGAAAAATACATTTAATAAAAAAAAAGAAATAAAAAAAAAGTAATAAAAGATTGGGCCAAGGGTGCTGTAAGGAGAAAGGGAGGTAGCTGTTAGAAAAGAAAACAAGAGGCCCAAAGAACCAAGCTCACGCTGCCAGAAACAAAAAAAAATGAACAAAAAGTGTGAAAAATGCAAAAAGGCAGCGCCAAGGCTCGAACCTGTGACCTTAAGCATTTTAGCGGGCTGCCTTATCACTAGGGTGGTTGTACATCCGTTAGTTTAAATGAAATAATAAAAACATAACATATAAAGCCTCCTTGCCCTATACTTCATCTTCTTCTTCAAGCTAGCCAGAACCTCTGTATCTTTCTCATTTCTCCATGAAAATGGAAACTTCCAACATGAAAATGATAGTACTCATTCCCATGATTTCAACGATGTAAATCATGTAAGCTAACAACCAAAGATCAAAACGAATTTTAAAGGCCCTAATTTCAAACCTAATTTTTACAGAAATTTGAACTCTAAAATTCTCTATACATAATGATCAGAAATGAAATCTATGCACATGGTTGGCTTTATCCCAATAATATCTACATTTTCCTTTCACAAATCGTGGCCAATGGATGCCTGTATGAAGAGATAAAAGTTGGAGTTCTTACCTCTTTCAGCTGAGATCGTGAATGGAGTTTGAGTGAGATTTTTGAAGGCCTGAAGATACCTTTAGCTTGCCTGAACCTCCCTGAGTGTGTTCCAATCCTCACCTTGCTTTGAAAGTGCCTGAATCTCTATCCAAGTCAACCTGCAAGCTTGAAAAACAAAAATGGCAGATGAAGAAGGAGAAGTTACAGTGCAGGGATGATGGTCTAGATCACTTAGATATGAGGTAGGTAAAGTGTTTGAATGAATAAAACTTGAAACGCACGAGCCAATTTGTGGATTGCTATGCTTGGACACAAACTACAAGTTTTGACATTTTTTTGGTGATAGGGAGTTTTGGAGTGTTTCAGGCCTTTTACAATCGTGTTCTAAGTTGTAATGTGTTTGTGTATAAGTATAGAGAAGGTTTCAAATCCACTCCTCCACAAATTTCTCAATTGTAGCCTTTTTGCACTCTTACTTTCTTTTTAACAAAGGTGAAGAGACAAGTCTTCACATGCTTGTACTGGCCTGCTTGGAGTTGGTACAATTCCTAGACAACTTGTATTTGGTTTACAGGACTTGTGTGTGCAGAGAAAACAAGTCCAATGCTCAAGAAATGTAAAGTTGCAAAAGCTATACTTTTCCAAAATGGCAATGGCAACTTTGTGCCATTTATGGAATTAAAGCTTGGACAAAGACTCTTGTGCTTGGATTAAGGCTTTATCATCTGTGTAAGCATTAAATTATGAAGTGAGAAACAAGTTTGAGACCTGTAAAGCATGTATTAGGCAGCATAGGTTCAGATTGGAGTTTTGTTCTTCATGAAATGGCTTGAAATCAAAGTGAGAAATTACCAACTTACTCTCTTCGATTCTCCCTACTCAAAAATGATCTCAAGGAGTTCTTGGACATTTTGGAAAGCTTGAAATGTGATATATAACTCATCTTTGAAATTAATTTCAAGATTCTTTTTGTAACTAGGTGAAAAATTGCCATGAAATTAGGTCAAAAACCTGCCTAAATTAGGGCAAAACTTCACTAAGTTATTTTAGTTCATGAGCATGTATTCAGAAAATTATATCTTGAGATACAAGAATCTTTATGGAAAAATGTGTGAAGCAAAGTTGTAAATTTCATGGAGTTCTACAAATTTCATGTTGGGAACTTCCTTTGAATCATCTTGTATCATGGTGGAAAATTGGCTTAAAGTTGAGAAAAAATAAGAAATTTTCTATACTTAGTGTGATCGGTGGAAATAGAACTGACTGTTTAAAGCTGGTTTTGCAAAATGTCGCGGTAAGCAAGAGTTGCCACCGTCTTTTATGTTCTCCAACATGGAAAGGACAAAAGCACAGCAAAATTCCTTCTTTGAGAATGTCTCTCGGTTCGGGAGGTAGATTTATAGAAAGGGAAGGTGTTAGCACCCTTTCTATCCATGGTTATCCATGGGCTCTTAGGTACTTGCTCCTATGTTTTCAATTTTTTTTTGCTTTTCAAGTGTGTGTGGATTTTGAAAAAGTTTCGTTTGAAAAATTTCTAAGTAACTCTTGTATCTGTCCTCAAGAGTGTATGAAAAATTTGTTTGAAAACCTTTTTGAAAGTGTCAGTGTGAAAAGTATTTTTTTTGTTTGTTTGAGAGAGCAAGTACCCATGAGAAATCTACCTACTCTAAGGAATTAGGCTGTGTAAGAGTCCTTTAAACAGTGCTATCCCACCATTGAGAGGTAGGTAGCACCATCGTTGGAGTTATTCGGGTCAATTCGATTATTAGGGACAATGTGGTCACCGAAGCAATAGTAGGACACCTTAGAAGTAACCCTAATGTCCTAGATCCTTTTTTATCCGAGGCAACCGTTTCGAGGCAACTGGATCTTAGACAAGAGGGCGACCTCTAAAACACCCTATACTTGACGACCACGTTCGAGGCAACCAGTGAGGCGTACCCTAGGAGTGGCATGTGCTTGTGTGTTATTTCAGTTTATATTTATCTTTGAACATGTTATTTGTGAGCTACGGATTAATTTTATTTGTCATTCAGTCTTTCATGCATATTAACAGTTAAGAGTGCGGAAAATAAAGTGCGGAAAGGTAAATCTACGCTATTACAAGGCGCGGGTCTATACATCGCCAAAAACATAACCCGTTTTGGAAAATAAATGAAAAAGTAAAGAAAGCAGTAAACCTAATTACTATTACATCCTTGGAAACAGTTACATAAATAATCAAAATAAGAATAATGCGCGAAAAGAATGAATCAGGACGTCCTAGGGTTTTTGACCCTTTTGAGAAAATAATTTAAATTTTGTCCTTTTTTGCAATTTAATTAAAATATTAAACCTAATACTAATTAATCATTATTTACAATAAAAATGTTTTTTTGTGTTTTTGTTTTATGAAAATAAAAGGAAAGGAATTAAAATTACAAGTTAAGAAAACCCTAATTCTAAATTATTTTACTTATTATAAAAAATGTCAAAGTTAACCTAATTAACTAAATTAATTAATTTACATTTTATTTACAAAAATAATAATAATAAATAAATAATAATAATAAGAAAATATGATTGAAAATCGTCAAACCCTAATTCTACATGATTTTTATTTATTTATGAAAAAAGATTAAAGTTGACCTATTAAACTAATTAATTGGTTAGTATTTTATTTACAAAAATAATAGTTAATAGTAAAAATAAAAAATAAAAATATTTACAATTTTTAAGTTTCTGATTTTATTATAAAAATTAATTAATTTGTTAGTTAATAATAATAATAATAATTAGTTAAAAGAATTAAAAGGAAAAAGAAAATAAAAAGAATAGTAAAAACCAGGGGGGTATGCTGGCCCAGATGGAGGTGTTGTTCTGGAGATTTAGGCCCAAGAACACCAAGCCTTTGTTGACTTTCATAATCAAGCGCATGTTGGTTGACTGGGGAATATAGTGTTCATCACTTTTTGGCCTTTGGATTGATGATCATGGCCACTTGGCATGTGGAGCGCTGAAGGTTCATGGTGGAATTCATTTGGAAGCCTGCACATAATCTTATTAAACAAAATAGAAACAAAGGTTTGGGGGACCTGGGAATCGAACCCAGGTCCCATTGATTTCCAGACACGTCCTCTTCCACTAAGCTAAGCGCACGCTTTTGTTAGTATAATACACAACAAATATATTATTAAAAAACAAATTAACATGTTGCATCAAACAAAATCACGCGCGTAAGTTTGAACTACCCAACCACCTGCTTCCACGTCCTTCGTCTTCATCCTGAAACCTGTAAAACAAAAGCAATTAGCAGGGGTTTTAAACCCCCACAAAATAAAACTGCCAATAATAGCGAATAGAAATCCAAGCTACATAAATATGGCGCGAGGTGTTCAACATGTTCGACTTAATCAGACGGTTTCAACCATGGGCATGGGAGGTTCCAATTTTGCATGTGTTGTAAAGCCCTATTTTGAAAGCTCTGAAACCCTAGAATTCAACCATGGTGGTTTACGTTTCAGGGCGCCATAATTCAATTCAATCACACTAATAGTTTCATATGAGTCCTATGAACACAACACAATCAATAAAAGATGTTAAAAATGCATGAATCGATGATTATGATTTTGAAAAAAAGTGGTAAACCGTATGACTGTGCAGGGCGATTTCTTGAGGTAAAACACTTGGTTTCGGTCCACCGGGATACCCATTTTTGCCCAAGCCGCCTTTTCAGGTTTTCGACTTGCCGGGTGTACAGATTTTTTTCTTCATTTCATCCCTTATTTTTGCCTGAACCCTTTTGGTTCGCCGGGAAGCCCTTATTTTTGCCTAGGTATGTCAACCTAGCGGGTCTTTTATTCATGCGTAGTATCTTTTTACTATGTCTGCATTGGCGGGGTGAGGAAGGTCGTCACCATCCATGGTAGTTAGAATCATAGCTCCTCCTGAGAAGATATGTTTAACTACAAATGGCCCTTCGTACGTAGGGGTCCATTTTCCCCTAGGATCACTTTGAGGAAGAATGATGCGCTTGATTACCAGGTCCCCAACTTGATACTCTTGTGGTCTGACTTTCTTGTTAAATGCCCTGATCATCCGTTTTTGGTACGTTTGAGCATGAAAAATAGCGGTGAGTCTCTTTTCGTCGATTAGGTTTAATTGATCAAGTCGAGTCTGGATCCAGTCATCTTTGCTCAAACCTGCGTCCTTCATTATCCGGAGAGAGGGTATCTGGACTTCGATAGGCAAGACTACCTCCATTCCATAGACCAAGGAAAAAGGTGTTGCCCCTGTTGACGTCCTTGCTGAGGTACGGTACCCATGAAGAGCAAACGGTAACATCTCGTGCCAATCTTTGTAGGTCACTGTCATCTTCTGCACAATTTTCTTGATGTTTTTATTAGTTGCTTCTACAGCCCCATTCATCTTCGGTCGGTAAGGAGAAGAGTTGTGGTGCTGTATCTTGAATTGCTCACAGAGCTCAGTGATCATCTTGTTGTTAAGATTGGTACCATTGTCCATAATGATCCTCTCAGGTACACCGTATCGATAGATCAGGTTGTGCCAAATGAACCGTGCCACGACGTTCTTGGTTACGGTAGCATAGGAAGCTGCTTCAACCCACTTCATGAAGTAATCAATCGCTACCAGGATGAAGCGATGCCCGTTGGATGCCGTAGGTTTGATTTCGCCGATAATATCAATGCCCCACATTGCAAAAGGCCAAGGTGCTGTCAAGACGTTCAGAGGAACTGGAGGAACGTGCACCTTATCAGCATAGATCTGGCATTTGTGACACGTCCGAGAATGTTGGTAACAGTTAGCTTCCATTGTGGACCAGAAATATCCTGCCCGAAGGATTTTCTTTGCCATAGTATGTCCACTGGAATGTGTCCCGAAGGTACCTTCATGCAGCTCTGCCATGATCCTTTCTGCTTCAGTCTTATCCACACAACGCAGTAAGGTTGAATCATGGTTTCGCTTGTAGAGAATGCCATTGCTGAGGAAGAACATTGCAGCGAATCTTCTCAGAAACTTCTTGTCGTTAACAGATGCACCCTCGGGGTATTCTTGAGCTTCCAAGTACCTCTTCACTTCATGATACCAAGGTTTTTCAGTTACCTCTTCAGCCTCAAGATCACAACAATATGCAGGTTCATCCAGTTTCCAGATAATGATCCAGGGAGCCTCGTTGTCCCATTTGACTTTGAACATAGAAGACATCGTAGCCAGTGCGTCCGCCAACTGATTCTCCTCTCTTGGGAAGTGTTCAAAAGTTATCTCCGTGAAATGGGGGATCAATGTCAACACACACTCTTTGTAAGGAATAAGATTTGGGTGTTTCGTATCCCACTCGCCTTTGATCTGATTGATCACGAGAGCGGAATCTCCGAAGACACTCAGAAACTTGATCCTTAAGTCAATTGCAGCTTGAAGACCCATGATACATGCCTCATACTCCGCCATGTTGTTGGTGCAGTTGAAACATAGCCGGGCAGTAAGTGGAGTATGAGTGCCTTTAGGGGATATGATCACAGCGCCGGTACCATTACCCAAAGCGTTTGAGGCTCCGTCAAAGTGCATAGACCATCGGGATCCTTCCTCAGGTCCTTCATCCGGCCCAGGTACCTCACAATCAGTCACTACCATGATATTCTCGTCTGGAAATTCAAAGTTCATGGATTGGTAATCATCCACTGCCTGATGTGCCAAATGGTCAGCCAACACACTTCCCTTGATTGCTTTTTGGGTCGTGTACTGAATGTCATATTCAGTCAAGATCATCTGCCATCTTGCTATTCTTCCGGACAAAGCAGGCTTTTCGAATATGTACTTGATCGGATCCATTTTTGAAATCAACAGGGTAGTGTGAGTCAACATATACTGTCTCAGCCGGCGAGCAGCCCATACCAAAGCGCAACAAGTTTTCTCGAGCAGTGAGTATCGGGTCTCACAGTCGGTAAACTTTTTGCTAAGGTAATAAATGGCGTGCTCTTTTCGGCCAGACTCGTCATGCTGCCCCAGCACACACCCCATTGAGCTGTCAAGCACTGTTAAGTATAAGATTAGAGGTATCCCTTCAACCGGTGGCATAAGAATGGGTGGCTCTTGGAGATACTCTTTGATTCTGTCGAAAGCAGCCTGACATTCATCGTTCCAACGTACCACTTGATCTTTCTTCAGCAGCTTGAAGATTGGTTCACAGGTGGCAGTTAGATGTGAGATGAATCGGGCAATGTAGTTCAGACGTCCTAGAAAGCCTCTGACTTCTTTCTCTGTCTTGGGAACTGGCATCTCTTGTATGGTTTCACCTTGGCAGGGTCCACTTGAATACCTTTGTCTCTCACGACGAAGCCTAGCAATTTTCCAGATCTCACCCCGAAGGTGCACTTGTTCGGGTTCAACCTTAGCTTGTACAACTTTAGACGGTCAAACAGCTTCTGTAGATGGTCAAGGTGTTCCTCCTCAGTTTGGGACCTTGCAATCATATCTTCGACATACACTTCGATCTCATGATGGATCATGTCATGAAATAAAGCAACCATGGCATGTTGGTAGGTTGCCCCAACATTTTTCAACCCAAAAGGCATGACCTTGTAACAGAAGGTGCCCCACTGAGTAACAAAGGTAGTCTTTTCCATGTCTTCAGAAGCCATCTTGATTTGATTATAACCGGAGAACCCGTCCATGAAGGAGAATACCTTATGCTGAGCAGTGTTGTTAACCAGAACGTCGATGTGAGGCAAGGGGAAGTCATCCTTAGGGCTGGCCCTATTCAAATCCCTGTAATCAACACACATTCGGACCTTACCATCCTTCTTCGGAACTGGAACCACGTTGGCAACCCACTGAGGGTAAGAAGTCACTGCTAGAAACCCGACATCAAATTGTTTCATAACCTCAGCTTTGATTTTCTCGGACATCTCTGGACGCATACGGCAGACCTTCTGTTTTACCGGAGGGCAGTCTTCCTTGGTAGGCAAGTGATGAACCACAATGTCGGTATCCAACCCAGGCATGTCTTCATAAGACCAGGCGAAGATTTCCACATAATCATGCAGTATCTGAATCAACCGCTGTTTCACACTGAGCTCCAGATTGGCACCAATCTTGACTTCCTTTCTGTCTGTCTCGGTACCCAGATTTACCGTTTCCACTGGCTCTTCATGTGGCTGAATGGCCCTCTCTTCCTGGAGTAACAGTCTTGCAAGCTCACCAGGCACTTCACAATCATCTTCACCTTCGTCTTCGGCTAAGTTGATCGGATTTTCGAAGTCATAACTGGCAGTAGCAGAGTCGTTACCAGTGAGATCTAGAGTGGATTGGAACCTGTATAGGTGAGTGTGTGTAAATATAGCTGTTTTGCAATATATAAAGAAAGAAAGGGAGCACAAGATTTGAAATGCGAAAAACGTCCAATGTTTTTATTCATGATATATGAAAATGACAAATAATAAGCCCTCACAAATGAAGCCACGGTGCCCCGGGTAAGACACCGAGCCATAAAGTTTCAAATTATTGTTTGTTACAAATTTAAAACAAAGGAGTTCATTACTGAGTGACAAAAGTAATAGGTATGAAATCTTTGGCAGTCCAGTTGCTTAGTCCACCGTTGGTCGTTGGGTAGATCCAGCTGTCAAATTCAGATTCCTCCACATCGTCTTCAATAGCATTCACTCCCGGGTTGGTGATGAATACAGGAGGTCTTCCAATCCTTGCCTTACGCACAACCCTCTGAGCTTCCTTCTCAATCACAGCCCGGGAATCCTTTAAGGAAGCCATCTTCAACAGAGAATCTTCTTCAGTCACAGTCTCTGTTGATGCCAATGTCTGAGGCACCTCTTCAAAGTGTTGAAAGGGGGTCTCAATGAACTCCCCATCCATTTCTATGTACCAGAACGAGTTAAGGTGGCTGACCATATATTCTTCCTCCCCCTGCACTGTTACGATCTTCCCTCTGACCGGGTACTTAAGCTTCTGATGTAATGTGGAGGTCACAGCTCCAGCCTTGTGGATCCATGGAAGACCCAGCAAACAAGAATAGGATGGTCGGATGTCCATCACATAGAAAGTAGAATCAAAAACTTGAGAACCAACCCTGATTGGAATGTCAACTTCGCCATGTACCATCCTTTTGGACCCGTCAAAGGCCCGAACAACAATGTTACTTTGCTTGAGCTCTAAACCCTCACAATCCAGCCTGTCTAGAGCTTTCTTGGGTAATACATTTAATGAAGAACCAGTGTCAACCAGCACATGGGCAAGAGTAGCGCCCCTGCATTCAATGGAGACATGCAGGGCGTCATTATGGTTCTTTCCCTTGCCAGTTAGATCGGCGTCAGAGAAACCCAACCCATTATCAGCAGTCAAGTTGGCCATACAATCGGTAAATTGATCAGCAGACGTTTCTTGCGGCACATGGGCCGTCTTCAGGAAGGAGATCAGAGCCTTGGCATGGGCCTCTGAACACAACAACAGTGATAACATAGAAATCTTTGATGGGGTGTGCCCCAGCTGCTCAACTATATTGAAATCACTCTTCTTAATAATCTTGAGAGTCTCTTCCATCTCTTGCTGGGAAGCTTCAACATTTACGGTCTTCGGTGCCTCCGTCTGGGCAGGCACATCAGTAGCAATCCCTTTGCCCCGAGCGTCAGATGACTCGGCAGCAGGGGTAGAAATAGGAACTTGATCAGGAAGGGAAACAGGAACATTTGCAAGTGTGATGACAAGAGGTCTCTGAATAGCTGGAGGTGCAATATCTGGTGAGAAGAGTCTACCACTACGGGTAATCTTAGCAGGCCCGGTGATGTTGGTGACGCCGGTACTGGTATCAAACTCTTGTTTTACTCCGAGCACATAAACATCTGCCCCATAGTGCCAAGGGACAACTTTGTCAGATGTATAAGGGAGGGGCCCCGAAACAGTAATGATGATAGGAGCAATCTTCTGAGTAGACATGATTTTGACAGGCTTTTTTCAGGGAGCCTTAGGAAAGTAAATAGTAACAATAGACACTTCTTCAGCAGGGACAACATGAACAACAATCTTCTTGAACAAGATCTCCTTGCTATCCATCAGGTTTTGGACGCCTGACTTCAGCAAGGGACAACCAGCAGATGAAACAGAACATAAATGGCAACCTTTGCTACATCCCAGAAATAAACCGGCTAGCAACAGGTTCCTCTTGACAGTCAACAACGGAGTAACAATGTCATCCACGGAGGCCACATACAGATCTTCCTTGACATCATTCACTCCATGCTGGGGCATGGGAGCAGTCACAACATTGGGCCTTTCGGGCGCCTCGAACTGTATTTCTTTAGCATCAATAACGTCCTGAACCTTATTCCTCAGAGCCCAACAATCATCAGTAGAATGCCCCGGGCTATCAGAGTGATAAGCACAACGGGCGTTGGGGTTGTATTTTGGAGAGGTTGTATTCACTACCTTCGGAGCTTCCTTGATAGTTACCAGATTGGTTGACAGCAATTGCGGCAAGATCTGAGACAAGGTCATACTAAGCCGAGTGTACTCTCTTCTGGGTCTCTCACCCCTTGGTTGGTTATATTGCCGAGGAGCGGCAGCAGGCTTTGAGATTACCACCACGTTGACAGCTTGGCGGCGTTCCGGTTTATTCTGTTTCCTCGACCCATAAACAGCACTAGATTCATTTTTGAATGGTTTCTTTTCAAAACTTGAGGATGCACCTTTCTGTATCTTCCCCGACTTAATACCAGCTTCTATCCTCTCACCAGTTAAGATCAAATCTGTGAACCCAGCAGAAGAATTACCAATCAGGTGGTTAAAGAATGGACCAGACAGGGTCCCCAGGAACATGTCCACAAGTTCACGGTCAGTCAACGGTGGCTGCACCCTACCAGCCAGGTCTCTCCACTTTTGCGCGTACTCCTTAAAACCTTCTCCCAATCCTAGCGACATACCCTGGAGTTGGGTACGTGTAGGAGCGAGGTCGGCATTATACTGATACTGCTTATAAAATGTAGTAGCCAAGTCCTCCCAGTTACGAATACTGGTTCCATCCAGCTGATAGAACCATTCGAGTTGAGCCCCTGAAAGGCTATCCTGGAAGAAATGGATCCATAGGTTCTTGTCTGCAGTGTAAGGTTGGATCTTCCTCACATAAGATCTGAGATACAGCTTAGGGCAGGAAGCCCCGTCATACTTTGCAAAAGAAGGTGCCTTGAACTTGTGTGGGATCACCACCCCGGAAGATAAACCTAGATCTCCGAAATCCAACCCAGGCACCTGTTGAATCTCCATAGCACTCAGACGGTCCTCTAGTTGCATGTACCTATCCTCAGCAGGAGGGTACTTCTCATCATTGAAATCTGTCTCGTTGTCGGAGACCACAGGACTAGGAACCCTTCCCCCTTGGGGACTATCTTTCCCTACAGAGGAAGTAGCTTAATCAGCCTCATTCTGCAGCGTATTTCCAAACCTCCGTCCAGAGTTGAACAACACAGTCCTCTTCTTCTTCTTTTTCAACAGCAGAGTCTTCAATTCCTCCTGACCCTGGGCTAAGCTCATGACTAGCTCTTGAAACTGGGCATTCTGGGCCTGGAGGGCCTTGATAGCTTGTTCATTGGATGATTCAGGATTTATGATGACTGCTGAAATAAACAACGAAGAAGATTAAGCAACCTGTAAAAAAGAGTACCTGTGATGCATATGATGAATGAAATGCGTATGATTTATGTTTTCAAAGACAATCGGGGTTCAACTTTGTAAACAAAAAGGAAACACACTTCATTAGATTAAACTTTAAATTGTTCAAGAAATTGCCCTTAGGCGTTACATAAATGAAAATACTGAAAAGAAAAATCCAAAGTCCATTAGTGCTCCCATGGCCTCCTCTTCTCAGTACGGATATAGTCATTCAGGATTCGCTCATTCTCCAATTGCTTAGTCAGCTTCCGGATCTTTTGTTCCTGTTCGTTGAACTTTTCCCGATAAGAATCCCGTTCTTCCTGTAGCTGCGCCCAAGACCTCTTTAGTGTATCAACATCAGTGGGTATCTGAGGAGGGAGAACAGTTGGAGGAACCCCGTCTCTATCAGGAAATTCAAGAGTGATAGGCCTGACAGCTTCGTATGGCATACCTAACTTCTGAGCACGGATGCGGACCCATCTGTAGTAGGTTTCCATAGGTAGAGAAGTCTTCGGTCCCAACTCATGTGGGTCAGCTTTGTGAATTCTGTCCCAAGCCTTGATGAATTTACGATGCAGCTCGTCACTGTCTACCTGAAACTCAAAACTGATGTGAGGCACCAACATCTCATGAGGCCCTGCTCTTCTGGCTCTTCCAAACTGACGGAGAGCTAAACATGGATTATAAGAGATTCCTCCCTGAGTACCAATCAAAGGAACATTAGGATATTCTCCGCAACGATTAATAACAGCTACCTCATCCAAACCTCTGAGAGTCCAAATGATGTCATTATCAGTGAGAGACATTAACCTATGAGCCCAGCCCCTTCCTTCTTTGTTCTTCAGCACGAACTTAGGGAGGTGCGAAATAAACCACCTCACTAACAAAGGGGTACAACACCACAGAGTTCCCCGTCTTCGAGCAGTACGAGCATAGAGTTGTTGCAGGATATCACCCAAGAGAGTGGGCACAGGGTTCCGAGACATGAAGATCCTTATGGAATTGACGTTGACAAAGTTATCAGGATTTGGAAACAGAACCATACCATAGATTAAGAGATCCAGAATGTCTTCGTACGCCCTGAAGTCTAAGTCATTCCAGAAACTATTAGCCTTACCAATCAGAAACTTAGCCAAAAATCCCTTAACTCCGCTTCTAGTCACCCAGTTATCCATTACCTCTTTGGTGGTCAAAGGAAGGGCTGCAGCAATCTCCTCAAGCCTAAGAGTCTTTTCCCAACCAGTGAAGGGAATCTGATCCAAGATAGGGATACCAAGCAAATCAGAGAATTCTTCCAGGGTAGGGACCAGCTGGAAGTATTGAAAGGTGAAGCAATGGTACATGGGATCATAAAACTGGGTCAAGACACTCATCAGTTGTTGGTCCCACTTTGAAGTGACTAAACCGAGAAGAGAACCATGCCTCTGGATGAAGGAAGTAGTATTTGGAATTCTGTCAACCAATTCTTTGAGCAAATCAGGTGGGTGAACAAAGTTGAGCCGGATAGTATTCCTTCGCATAGGCATCATAATGTCCTACAAAACAGAGCAAAGAAGAAACCCTCTTGTCTTTGAAATGGGTCAGTCCTTATGTGGGATGCATGCAATGGTATGATGGTATGATGTTATGATAAAGCACACCACAAATATTCACATAAGGCACACATGATAAGGCACACAAGTCACACAAGACATCCCTTAGAGTTTAGGCCAGCATGAAGTTTAGGTACTACCCTCTTTCAGTTTCGTTGGTTAAGACCTGTCCTATCAAAAGTAATCGGGTTCTAGAGGATCTCAATATCATCGACTACCCTCAATCGGTCATAACTCCAGCATCGCAATCTTTTCTTGCGGCCAGAACCATCGCGAGAGTTTAGCCTCAATGAGTGTAGCATACTGCTACTGTTCTATGACCAAGTTGGGTCAATTTAGGGTTCTAAGGTCGGTTGGTGCTTAATGACTCCTCATAAGACCCATATTCTCCTCGTTGCAACACAAGGGATATCGGTACAGACCAAGGTGTCACACCAACGTAGCCACTGCTTCACCCGTGTCGGTCTACACCGGACAGGTCCCTCACAGCTTATGCTACCTAAAAGGTATTTCCCAGATCTGGGTTAGGATCTATGAAACTCCGATGCAAGCCCACAATATTAAAGCAATCAAAGCAAGCAATTGAAAACAAGAGTGGTCTAATCCTAAGGTACACCTCACTTATGAGTAATTCCCCAACAGAGTCGCCAGTTCTGTGATCGGTGGAAATAGAACTGACTGTTTAAAGCTGGTTTCGCGAAATGTCGCGGTAAGCAAGAGTCGCCACCGTCTTTTATATTCTCCAACATGGAAAGGACAAAAGCACAGCAAAATTCCTTCTTTGAGAATGTCTCTCGGTTCGGGAGGTAGATTTATAGAAAGGGAAGGTGTTATCACCCTTTCTATCCATGGTTATCCATGGGCTCTTAGGTACTTGCTCTTATGTTTTCAAAATTTGTTTGCTTTTCAAGTGTGTGTGGGTTTTGAAAAAGTTTCGTTTGAAAAATTTCTAAGTAACTCTTGTATCTGTCCTCAAGAGTGTATGAAATTTTTTTTTGAAAACCTTTTTGAAAGTGTCAGTGTGAAAAGTATTTTTTTTGTTTGTTTGAGAGAGCAAGTACCCATGAGAAATCTACCTACTCTAAGGAATTAGGTTGTGTAAGATTCCTTTAAACAGTGCTATCCCACCATTGAGAGGTAGGTAGCACCATCGTTGGAGTTATTCGGGTCAATTCGATTATTAGGGACAATGTGGTCACCGAAGCAATATTAGGACACCTTAGAAGTAACCCTAATGTCCTAGATCCTTTTTTATCCGAGGCAACCGTTTCGAGGCAACTGGATCTTAGACAAGAGGGCGACCTCTAAAACACCCTATACTTGACGACCACGTTCGAGGCAACCAGTGAGGCGTACCCTAGGAGTGGCATGTGCTTGTGTGTTATTTCAGTTTATATTTATCTTTGAACATGTTATTTATGAGCTACAGATTGATTTTATTTGTCATTCAGTCTTTCATGCATATTAACAGTTAAGAGTGCGGAAAATAAAGTGCGGAAAGGTAAATCTACGCTATTACAAGGCGCGGGTCTATACATCGCCAAAAACATAACCCGTTTTGGAAAATAAATGAAAAAGTAAAGAAAGCGGTAAACCTAATTACTATTACATCCTTGGAAACAGTTACATAAATAATCAAAATAAGAATAATGCGCGAAAAGAATGAATCAGGACGTCCTAGGGTTTTTGACCCTTTTGAGAAAATAATTTAAATTTTGTCCTTTTTTGCAATTTAATTAAAATATTAAACCTAATACTAATTAATCATTATTTACAAGAAAAATGTTTTTTTGTGTTTTTGTTTTATGAAAATAAAAGGAAAGGAATTAAAATTACAAGTCAAGAAAACCCTAATTCTAAATTATTTTACTTATTATAAAAAATGTCAAAGTTAACCTAATTAACTAAATTAATTAATTTACATTTTATTTACAAAAATAATAATAATTAATAAATGATAATAATAAGAAAATATGATTGAAAATCGTCAAACCCTAATTCTACATGATTTTTATTTATTTATGAAAAAAGATTAAAGTTGACCTATTAAACTAATTAGTTGGTTAGTATTTTATTTACAAAAATAATAGTTAATAGTAAAAATAAAAAATAAAAAATAAAAAAATTTACAATTTTTAAGTTTCTGATTTTATTATAAAAATTAATTAATTTGTTAGTTAATAATAATAATAATAATAATTAGTTAAAAGAATTAAAAGGAAAAAGAAAATAAAAAGAATAGTAAAAACCAGGGGGGTATGCTGGCCCAGATGGAGGTGTTGTTCTGGAGATTTAGGCCCAAGAACACCAAGCCTTTGTTGACTTTCATAATCAAGCGCCTGTTGGTTGACTGGGGAATATAGTGTTCATCACTTTTTGGCCTTTGGATTGATGATCATGGCCACTTGGCATGTGGAGCGCTGAAGGTTCATGGTGGAATTCTCTTGGAAGCCTGCACATAATCTTATTAAACAAAATAGAAACAAAGGTTTGGGGGACCTGGGAATCGAACCCAGGTCCCATTGATTGCCAGACACGTCCTCTTCCACTAAGCTAAGCGCACGCTTTTGTTAGTATAATACACAACAAATATATTATTAAAAAACAAATTAACATGTTGCATCAAACAAAATCACGCGCGTAAGTTTGAACTACCCAACCACCTGCTTCCACGTCCTTCGTCTTCATCCTGAAACCTGTAAAACAAAAGCAATTAGCGGGGGTTTTAAACCCCCACAAAATAAAACTGCCAATAATAGCGAATAGAAATCCAAGCTACATAAATATGGCGCGAGGTGTTCAACATGTTTGACTTAATCAGACGGTTTCAACCATGGGCATGGGAGGTTCCAATTTTGCCTGTGTTGTAAAGCCCTATTTTGAAAGCTCTGAAACCCTAGAATTCAACCATGGTGGTTTACGTTTCAGGGCGCCATAATGCAATTCAATCACACTAATAGTTTCGTATGAGTCCTATGAACACAACACAATCAATAAAAGATGTTAAAAATGCATGAATCGATGATTATGATTTTGAAAAAAAGTGGTAAACCGTATGACTGTGTAGGGCGATTTCTTGAGGTAAAACACTTGGTTTCGATTGCAAATTGTTTCTGAGTATGCTAGCAACGTGTTTGAATCAAGAAAAGGCTTCTAATTATGCTGGAAGGTTGATTTCAGTTTTCAACTTTTTCTTGATTTTTTGGATTTTGGTTATGGTGTTTTACATCAGCTTGCACGTTCATGGAATTAGGTTTGACTTCAGCATATATAGTACAATAGAATTAGGGTAAATCTTGCACAAGAAATCCTTTGAATTCATGTTTTCAATATTTGAGTTCAATCAAATCTTTTTACATATTTTTGATTGATAAAGCTTGCCAAACATGGAGTTTTTGCCTCTTTGATGGATGCACGAAATTTCCAGCTTGCCCTGATCTTATTTGCTTCACAAAAGATTTGAAAATCATATCTTTTGAATTTTCCTATAATTAAATCAATTAAATGAATTATTAATCAATTAAAAATCCAAATAATTAATAAAAATAAGAAAATAATTCAATTTAAGTTCAATGAGTCGTGCATAGGCCTTGGACAATGTTTCAAGAAAGAATTTGAGGCCCATTAGCAAAAATGAGGTGTTTTAGGCAAAGTTGACTTTTGCAAATTCCCAAAAATTTCCCAACTTCTCCAATGCATATCTTGCTCAATTTTGATCATATGAACATGTTCTTGGACATTTTGGAAAGGTCTTGAAGTCCTCTAACCAATGCCTTTAGTCCCATGTCATTTTGGTTTACCAATCTCAAGTTATGGTCTTTGACTTAAAGTGCCTTTTTGTTGACTTTTGAAAATGACCTATAATGTAGAAATTGATAACTTTTTATGAGAGCATTTCTTGGACTTGGAATGTGAATATGAGTTGTAGGAAATGTCATCCCCTTCAAAATGAGCATTGGATGGGATTTTTCTGATGAACCATGCAAAAGTTATACCTTGGTCAAGTTACAGTTGACTTTTCAGCTGTCCAAAAATAGAAACTTTTGGCATCTTGATGATTTTTGAGCCATGCTTGAGGAATCATGATCAAGAATTGATCAAATGATGATTGTGGCTTCAAAATAAGATATTGACCAAAATTTTTGACTTTTGACTGCCAAATGACCATTTTACCCCTACAGTTGACTGTGGAGCAATTAGGGCTTTTGACTGTGCAACTTGATGCTGTGAGCCTTGAAACTTGGCATGTAGATGCTTGACAATGTGTATAGGCCTATGGGACTTGATTGAGCCCTTGAAAACCTCGACTTCCTTTCAAGAACCAAAACCCTAATTTTGACTGCCTTAGGAGGTAATTGGACTGTGCAAACCTTGAGGAATCTTGAAGCATTTGAAGATTGATCTTGACAAATCTTAAAGAATATGGGAGGGCAAATTTTAGGGTACAACAGTTAGAAAAATTTCTAAGTTAAGAAAATTCAAATTTCAAAACCAAATCTTCAATCTTTGATTTCTTGATGGACAAGTTTCAAATTTTGACATGTTTTGATGAATTATGATCCTTGGTACTTGATTTTGACCAAAAAGTCAAAGTTTGACTTTTCAGTATACAATTGACTTTTGATCAATTGACTGTAAATTTCATCTGTCAATCTAATGAAATTGAAATGTTTTGAACCATTTTATTAGGTCAATATGATACAATTTAACCCTTGAAATCATGCTTCAAATCAATTGGTCACTTGCTAGGTCAAAAATCAGAAATTACCCTTTCTCAGTCAAAACCCTAATTTGACCATTTTGTCCTTTTGATGATTTGATCAAATTTCTTGAGGAATTATGGTCCAAACTTGATCAAATGATATATATGAGTCTAAAATGTTGATGTGGATCAAAATTTATGAAGTTTGACTATAAATTGGCCATGGTTGACTTTTTCCCCAATACAACTGGTTTTTAGGTCAACAGTCCAATTGACTGATAAAAAATGTGGTTCAATGCTTGAAACTTGTCATGAGTAAACTTAGGGGTCCATAATGATGTTTGAAAGTCATATGAAGCATTGATAGTCCAAAAATCCTTGTGCAATCTCAAACCCTAATTTTGGGTCATCAGTGCAAGATGAGATGTCTTGAGCTGATCAAACCCTAATCCAGTCTTGAGTCAAAGAGATCTTGTGAGAAAATATTGATAAATGAGAGGGAAAATTTTGGGGTCCAACAATGTAGATAAGCCATGATATTTTCTGCCTCAACCTTGTCTACGCAACAGAGCAATACAGAGTCATGGTTGCGCTTGTAGAGAATGTCATTACTAAGGAAGAACTTAGCAGAGAATTTCCTTAAGATGTTCTTATCATTGACTGAAGCTCCTTCCGGATACTCTTGAGCTTTAAGATACCTCTTGACTTCGTGAAACTAAGGCCGGTCCACTATTTCTTCAGTATTAATCTTGTGACAGTGAGCTGGTTCAACCATTCGTTCAATGGTGATCTGGGGAGCCTCGTTATCCAATTTAAGTTTAAACATGGATGGCATTGTGGCTAGCGCGTCTGATAGCTAATTTTCTTCTCGCGGTAAATGCTCGAAGGTAATCTTCTCAAAATGTAGGATCAAAGTCAACACATGTTCTTTGTAGGGGATAAGGTTAGGGTGTTTAGTGTCCCATTCTCCTTTGATCTGGATGATGACCAAAGCTGAATCTCCGAATACATTTAAGGACTTGATCCCCAAATCTATGGCAACTTTGAGACCAAAAATGCACGCTTCATATTCTGCCATGTTATTTGTACATTTGAAGCAGAGTCTTGTCGTGAAGGGAGTGTGACATCCTTCAGGAGATATAAGTACAACACCGATGCTATTGCCTAGTGCATTGGATGCCCCATCAAAAACCAGGGTCCACCAGGATCCTTGTTCAGGTCCGTCATATGGTCTGAATTCTTCACAGTTGCTTACCATCATGATGTCTTCATCTGGGAATTCGAACTTCATGGACTGGTAGTCATCCACAGCTTAATGAGCAAGGTGATCAGCTAATACACTTCCCTTTATTTCTTTTTGGGTAGTATACTGAATGTCATATTCCGTCAGGATCATCTGCCATCTTGCTATTCTCCCTGAGAGGGAAGGCTTCTCGAAGATGTATTTTATTGGATCCATCTTGGATATCAACAAAGTAGTATAGGTTATCATATACTGTCTTAGCCGGCGAGCAACCCATGCCAGAGCACATCAAGTTTTCTCGAGAAGTGAATATCTTGTTTCGCAGTCGGTAAACTTTTTGCTTAGGTAATAAATAACATGCTCTTTTCGGCCAGACTCGTCATGCTGCCCCAGCACACACCCCATTTAATTTTCCAAAACAGTTAGATATATGATCAATGGTCTTTCCTCATCTGGTGGCATCAAAATATGAGGTTCTTGTAGGTACTCTTTGATCTTGTTGAAATCAGTTTGGCACTCGTCATTCCATTTGACTACTTGATCTTTCTTCAGTAATTTGAAGATTGGTTCACAAGTAGCTGTTAAGTGAGAAATGAATCGGGCAATGTAGTTTAACCGTCCTAAGAATCCTCAGACTTCCTTCTCGGTATGAGGAGCAAGCATTTCTTGTATTGCTTTCACTTTGCAGGATCCACTTCTATACCTTTACCGCCGACGACAAAGCCTAAGAGTTTACCGGACCTCACCCCAAATATGCATTTATTCGGGTTCAACCTCAACTTGTATTTCTTTAGTCTCTCAAATAGTTTTTGCAAATGGTCAAGATATTCTTCTTTAGTTTGAGATCTGGTTATAATATCATCCATATAGACCTCTATTTCGTGATGTATCATGTCGTGAAATAAGGCTACCATGGCACGCTGATAGGTTTTCCTAACGTTCTTCAACCCGAATGGCATCACCTTGTAACATAATGTGCCCCATTGTGTGACAAAGGTTGTTTTCTCCATGTCCTAAGGCGCCATTTTAGTTTGGTTGTAGCCTAAGAAACCGTCCATGAAGGAAAACACTTTATGCTGTGCTGTATTGTCAACCAAAATATCAATATGGGGAAGTGGGAAATCATCCTTAGGGCTTGCCCTATTCAAATCTCTGTAGTCCACGCACATTTGCACTTTGCCGTCCTTTTTAGGCACGGGAACAACATTGGCGACCCATTGCGGATAGGAGGTGACAACCAAGAATCTGGCGTTGAACTGTTTCATGACTTCCACTTTGATCTTCTCTGACATGTCTGGTCGTATGCGATGGACCTTTTATTTTACTGGTGGGCAGTCTTCTTTTGTTGGTAGACGATGTACCACGATATCTGCATCAAGTCCTGGCATGTCTTCATACGACCAAGCAAAGACCTCAACATAATCATGTAGCAACTGAATCAGACGTTTCTTGACACTAGGTTCCAGATTGGCACCCACCTTGACTTCTTTCTTGTCCTCTTCGGTACCTAGGTTAACTGTGTCCACTAGTTCTTTGTAGGGCTAAATGGTCCTCTCTTCTTGTTGTAGTAACCTTGCTAGTTCCCCAGGCACTTCACAATCTTCCTTACCTTCGTCTTTGGCTTGGTAGATTATATTTTCAGAGTCACAAAAGGCCATAGCAGAATCGTTACCCATGGGATCCCGAATGGATGTAGATCTGCATTTTGAATGTGAGTTTGTGTAAGAGTATAACTATCTTTAAAATAAAAATAAAAATGTAAAAAAGAAATACAAAGAACACAAAGTTTGTATGCAAAAACGTCCACGATTCATTGATGACATATGAAAATGAGATAATAACCCTTACAAGTGGACCATTGTGCCTCGGGTAAGACACAAGGTTTAAAAAGTCTGAATTGTTTAATTGTTACAGATCCGAAAAAATTTAAAGACAATTACTGTTGGATAAAAGTAATTGGGACAAAATCTTTAGCTTCCCAGTTGCTGAGTCCTCCATTGACAGTCGGGAAAATCCATTCCTCCAGGTCGTAGTTGTCCTCATCATCCTCCACTGCGTTGACTTCGTGGTTACTGATCTTCAAAGGGGGTCTCCCGGTGCGAGCACGACGTACAATTTTCTGGGCTCCTGAAGTGAAACCCAAACCAAAATTTTTAGACTTGTATGGGATATCCGGGAGTTGGCCCCAAATAGTGCACCCACCTTCTTCTATCACTGCCATGGCAACTTTCAGGGAAGACATCTTTAGCGGAGGTCTTGTAATCTTTGGGATTTGGGAAACAACTTTGGTTACTGCCACAGTTGGTGGGACATCCTCCAAATGCTGAAATGAAGTTTCAATGAACTCACCGTCCAATTCCACGTATCTGAAGGAGTTTAAATGACCGGCGATATATTCCTCTTCTCCATGCACAATAACGATCTTCCCCTTGGTTGGGTATTTCAGCATTTGATGTAACGTAGAGGTGACAACACCAACATTGTGAATCCATGGTCGGCCCAATAAGCAGGAGTAGGAAGGGCGAATGTCCATCATGTAAAAAGATGAATCAAAGGTTTGGGTTCCAACTTTTATGCGGATGTCCACCTCCCCATGCACCATTCTCTTTGAACCGTCGAAGGCCCTTACCATTATATTGCTGGGTTTTAAGGTCAAATCTTCACAGTCGAGTCTATCAAGAGCCTTCTTAGGCAGCACATTCAAAGACAAATCGATATCCACCAAGACAGGGCCAAAGTTGTGCCCCGGCATTCGACAGAGACATGTAATGCCTCGTTGTGTTTCCTCCCTCTAGGTGTCAAGTCAGCATCAGAAAATCCTAAACCATTGTCCACGGTCAAGCTGGCCACACAGTCTTGGAACTGATCAACAGAGGTTTCTTGTGGTACATGGGCCGTTTTAAGGAATTTTACCAAGGCCTTTGCATGAGCCTCGGAACACAATAATAAAGCCAGCATGGAAATCTTTGACTGAGTCTGCCCTAGCTGCTCGACTATGTTGTAGTCGCTTCTCTTTATAATCTTTAAAATTTCTTCCATCTCCTTTTTGGAGGCCTCAGGGATAGATACTTTTTGCGCCTTCATCTGGACAGGCTCAACCAAAATTTCTTTGCCCCGAGTTTTGGTTGAATCGGTGGTAAGAGTATCAACATGTGTAATTATAGGAATTGTAGTAGTAGTGGTGTTAGCAGGAACAGGAACATGGATGATTACAGGGCTGATAACAGTCTTCGGAGGAGCAATCTCTGGAGAGAAAATTCTTCCACTTCGAGTTATCTTGCTGGTTCCTGCAATATTACTGATGTCTGGGTTGTCTTCCTCAAAAATTGAGTCTTCAATAACCGGCCAATCTTGCTTGACACCGTGATAGTAGACATCGCCCCCATAATTCCATGGGACGGTCTTGTCTGATGAGTACAGGATTGGTCCAGGCATAGTAATTATTAGTGGAGATACTTTAAGAATTGATGTAATCCTAGCGGGTATTTTGGTGGAGACCCTGGAAGGATTGACGGAAATGGTTATTATTGAAACATCTTTGTAAGAAACAGTTGGAACATGAGTCTTTTCAAACAAAATCTCTTTGTCATCCATCAGGCGTTGAACACCTGCTTTCAATAAATAACAACTAGTTGGTCGGGATAAAAAGAAGTGGCAGCCTTCATCACAGCCCGGAAATAAACCGGCCTTCAATAGGTTCTTCTTGATGGTTAGGAGAGGAGTAACAAGTTCATCAACAGTAGAAACAAACATATTATCTTCGACAACATTAACACCATGACCATGCTTGGGCATATGAGTGATAATAACATTCGGGATCTCGGGAGCATCAAACTAAATTTCTTTGGCTTCAAGGAGGTCTTGCACTTTGTTTTTCAAAGCCCAACAATTGTTAGTATCATGGCCTGGGCTTTCTGAATGGTATGCACAACGAGCATTAGGATAATAATGAGGAGAGGTTGTGTTGGGATTATTCAGAGCTTCTTTTAAAGTTACCAGATTAGATCTCAATAAATGTGGTAGTACTTGAGATATCGTCATATTAATTCGGGTAAATTGTCTTACTGGCCTCTCTGTTCTAGGCTGATCGTTCCTTTGTTGAGCAGGTGCAGGCTTAGGGATCATGACAACCCCTACCATCGGCCGGCGTTCAGTTCTTTCTTGACTCCTTTGAGGATACACAACATCCACTTCTTTCTTCCCAATAAAAGGCTTTCTTACAGCAATATGGGATGCGTCTTTTTGAATCTTCCCACTATTAATCCCAACTTCCACTCTTTCTTCGGTCAAGATTAGTTCAGTGAAGCCTGCCGAGGAGCTTACAATTAAATGATTAAATAAAGGACCAGACAAGGTACCCAGAAACATGTCTACTAGTTCTCTTTTAGAAAAGGGAGGCTGGACTCTTCCTGCTAAGTCCCTCCATTTCTGAGCGTAGTCTTTGAAACCTTCATTTGAAACCATAGCCATACTCTGGAGTTGAGTACGGGTAGGAGAAAGGTATGCGTTGTACTGATATTATTTATAGAAAGAAATGGAAAGGTCTTCCCAATTGTGGATGTTGGCCCTTTCTAGTTGATAGAACCAATCAAGTTGAGTTCCGGATAGACTGTCTTGGAAAAAGTGGACCCATAAATCTCTGTAAGCAGTGTGAGGCTGTATCTTCCTCACATAGGATCAGAGATGCATTTTGGGGCATGAAACTCCGTCGTATTTAGCAAATATCGGTGCCTTGAATTTTGGTGGGATGACAATACCAGACACCAAACCTAGCTCCTCAAAGTCTAGCCCAGTCACTTTTTGGATTTCCATCGTGCTTAGTCGTTCTTCCAGATGCTTGTACTTGTCGTCGGCCAGGGGATACTGCTCTTCAAAGTAATCCTCCTTTTCTTCTTATTCAGACTCTTGCTGGACAACTGCTTCCTTTCCTTTCCCATCTTGATTGTCTTTTTCACCAGATGACGTTGCAAAGTCTAAGGTCCTTCTTGCCTGTCCTTGGAACCTTCTTCCCATATTCAGAACTCCGGTTACTTTCTTTTTCTTCTTCTTTTCTTCAATCAACAAGGTTTTCAGATCTTATTGTGCTTTGGCTAGAGTCAAGAACAACTGCTGAAACTGAGAATTCTGTGCTTGGAGGTCTTTTATCGTCTGCTCGAGATCCATCTTACTAAAATAAACAGTAGAAAGATGAGGAGACTTGTCGTAAGAAACCTGCTTATGTTATGATGAATGGTAAATGCACATACAATGATTTCAAGGAAATTAGAGATTTAAAATTGCTTTAGACCAAAAAGGAACACACGTTATATTAATAAATTAAATCTTAAGTAAATCATGCCTCTTTTGGGCTTACAAAGAAGTAAAAAAAAACTCTAAGATAAAAAAGTTGTACGCATCCTCTTTGGTGCGATGTAGACATTCAGGCTCCGCTCTTCATGAAGTTGCTTAGTGAGTTCCAAAACCTTCTTCTCGCTGGCGTAGAATTGGGCTTCGAAAGTGTCTCTCTCACCCTTAAGCTGTATCCAATCCCTTTGTAAGCCTTCAAGAGAAGTGGGCATGTCAGGATGCAGGATATTGTACAGAACATCTCCTTCCACAATAGGCTCAATGATAACTGAGAGAATGGAGGGGTAAGGCATCATAAGACTTTGAGCACAAGTTCGTACTCATTTGAGGTAAGGCTCAAGAGGGATGGAATTCTTATGCCCCAGTGTCTTACTATCTACCTTGTTCAACATCCTCCAAGCTCGGATAAATCTCTGGTGGTGACCTTGATCGTCGTTCTCGTAGTCAAATACCAAACCTTGAATGAGCATCTCATGTGGGCCATCCCTTTGGGCGTAACCAAACTGTCTCAAGGCTAAGTAGGGATTGTAGGTGATACCTCATCTAATGCCAAGTAAAGGGACATTAGGGAATTCTCCATAACGGTCGACAATAGTAACATTCTCTATAGATCAGGAACACCAATTAATGTCTGAATGTTTGAGTGTTATCAACCTATGTGACCACCTTGAACCTTGCTTGTTCTTTAGTACAGATTGGGGAAGATGCGAAATAAACCATCTTGCCAAAAGAGGAGTACAACACATAAGGATACCTCTTTTCCTCATAGTGTGAGTGTGAAAGGAATGTAGGATGTCCCCTAGCAAAGTAGGCATCGGGTTACGAGACATAAAGATTTTGACGGTGTTCACATCTATGAGTTGGTCAGGATTTGGAAACAAAACCATCCCATAGATGAGGAGAGCCATAATTTCTTCAAAAGCTTGCAAATCCAAAGAGTTCCAATAGTTTTGGGCTTTCTCAAACAAGAACTTTGCTAGGAAACCTATTGTACCCCAAAATTTTCCCTTTCATTTTACTCAATACATGTCCATTGAGATCCTCAATTTGCTCAAGGTTGCCCAAGAATGGACCAGACAAACTCTCTCCTAAGGCAGTGTACCTCAAATTAGGGTTTCCATTTTCATCAAGATGGGTGAACCACAAAGGCCTCATATGCTCTCCATGGTCCTAATATGTTCTCAAGACCCTACATGTCAAGTTTCATGCCTTGCACAAGAAGTTTGCTCAGTCAACTGCTCAGATGCTTGAGAATCGACTGTATTAGGTCAAAAGTCAACTGTGACCCACATACAGTCAAACTTCAAGATTTTTGGTCAATATACACATTTTGAAGTTACTTTTATCATTTGATCACGGGTTCATCATGATTCCTCAATGAATGCTTCAAATTCATCAAAATCCAAAAGTTGCTAAATTAGGGTTTCTCAGTAAAAGTCAACCAAACTATGACCAAGCATAAATTCCACATGATTTATCATAAATTTTCCATCCAAAGCTCATTTTGAAGAGGAGGCAATTCCCCACAACTCATATTCAGCCCACAAGTTCAAAATATGCACTCATAAACAGATATGAATTTCTACATTATGAATCCTTTTGAAAAGTCAACAAAAACACCTTTTGGGTCAAAGCTTCTTACATGAACATGGAAGACTCAATTGAGATGAGACCAAAAGGGTTGCTTAGGGGACATCCTAATATTTCTAAAAAGTCAAAGAACACCTCTCTAGGATTAAAATTGGAGGATATATGCCTTATTAAAGTTGACCTTTTTTGCAAAATTGCCAAAAGTCAAATGTGCTCAAAAATGAATTTTTTGCTAAATGGGCCTAACTTTTTATGCTTGCACCTCACTTATAATGTGGTCCACGACTCAAATATTAATCCACCCATTATTTGCTTCATTTTTCAATTTATTTTGATTTTTTATTAATTAAAAATTGAATTAAATCAAATAATTAATGAATAATAGCAAATATATGATTTGATTTGGTTTTTGGACAGGTTGGCAATTCAAATATGCTGAGTTATCAAGACCAAAATGAATCAAGCATAATTGGTACAAGAAAGGGATGATTTGGCTCAAAATAGAAAGTTTACATGTAGCTTGAAAATCAAATCAAATCTCTCATAATTGCAAAGATTCAATCCAAGTTTGTAACCCTAATTCATCCCTAGATATATATTGGACAAGAACAAAGCATGGGACAAGGTTTTGCAGTCATGAAGGTGAGAGAACAAAAAGTTCAAAATTGGACAAAAGTGGTGAATCGGTTTCAATCATACATGCCATCTTAAGCCATCCCTGCATTTCCAACCGATTACTGAACGTCTCAGGAAGCTTTTCCAATCAATAACAAGCCCTTTCACGCCCAGAAATAGCTTGTATGAACATTACAGTTTGCCTTATTTTTTGAAAATGATTACATCAATCCCTGCATTGTTAATACATTTGATTGGCATATTTGTGATCCTCACCATGTTTGCAAGCTAACTGAATAATTTAATTGCATTTTTGAAGCCTATATCTGCACTTGCCATTGTTAGGGTTTCCATATACGTTTTGGGGTTTTTGGCTACAGGAAAAATTAGACCACAAGCTGGATACTGGGATGACCGGGTCATCATGACCGGTTGAACCATGGTCTTCAATTCCATTTATATTGGGTTTTGTAAATTTTTGAATTGCACGGGTTTTTAGCCATGGAAGTTGTCCGTAGGTATAGGTTATATACCTAAAGCGACGAATGAGGAAGAAGAAGATAACATGTTCAATCATCATTGGAATGTTCAAATAACTGGTGCGCGTTTTGTTTATTTCATTAATCCATTTGTCTTTTATATAATATTAATTGCTCTTGTTATACTAACAAAACAAAGCAGATGGTTCAGTGGTAAAGCGCGCTTGGTATTGGGTGGGAGGACCTGGGTTCGATCCCAGGTCCCAGCAAATTTTACTTTCCAACTTTGTGCTTGCAGATTCTATACACCACCTTGCCAAGTGTCTTCCATGCACCTCACTAATCCAGCCATTGGATCCATTGCTAGCCAGATCCAACACTCAAATCTATGAAGGACCATGGTACATCTCAAGTCAACACTACAGGGAATCAAATGCTGACCGAGCTTGAAGGGTTATTGGGCTTGGGAAACTCAGAATTACACCCCCCATTTGCTAGACTACAGGCCCAATTTGCATTTTCTTTTCTTTCTTTTTTAATTTTTTTAATTAATTTCTTTTATTTGTTTTAATTAATTAACCCAAAAATCATTTTCTTTTTTTTAATCAAAAAATCACAACAAACTACAAAAATCTTTTTTTAATAAAAATATTTTATTTCTTAATTAGTTTAGTTTAATTAACTTAGGGAAATTTAATCTCTTTTTATAATTAAAAATAATCAGACTTAGGATTTGAATTGTACATAATTTAATTGATTTTCTTTAAAAATACACAAAATCTTCTTTTTTGTAAAATATTTTATTTTTCTTGAAATTATTTAATTTGGTTTAGATTAGGTTAATTTCAATTTCTTTTCATAATTAAAATAGTTAGAATTAGGGTTTCAGTCGCACATGACTTAATTAACTCTTTTCTAAAAAAAAACTTAAATATTTTCTAGTCATATTTTTAGGGTTTTCAATTTCTCCTCGCATTTAATTTGCCGCGTGCAGTTTAATTTGTTTTATTATTATTGTACCTGTTTCGAGCTTGTAATAGTTTTAACTAGGGTTTTAAGTTTCAGCATTTTTATTTTTCGTCAAGATAATTATGTAACTGTCAAAGCCTTGTAATAGCTAGGTTTATTTTCTCGCATTTTAAATTCCTGCAAATATTTAACTGTCTAGATGCATGGTTAATAGGATTGTATGGGAAGATTACTTGAAATTAAAACGGTAGATCACCTAATGTGCAAAGATTAAATAACTGAAACAATTCATATGCACATATTCACTCCTAGGGTTTACCTCACTTCGGTTGCCTTCGGTAAACAGTCATTAAGCATAGGAGATTTTAGTGGTTTCCCTCCAGTCAAAAGATCAAAATGTCCCATTCGAATGTTGCCTCAAAAATCTTGCCTCAGAAAGATCTTAAGACTTTAGGGTTACTACTAAAGTTTTCTAACTATTGCTTTAGTGATTGTACTTGTCCCTTTCGAATGTCCCTTACAACTCCAACGACGGTGCTACGTACTCCTTAATAGTAGGATAGCGCTGTCTAAAGGAAACGAGAACAACCAATATTTTTTCGAGTAGGTAGAATCTTAAGTACTTGCTCAATAAAAACTTTTCACACAAACACCTTTCAAAACAAATTTTCAAAACAATTTCGTCACACTCTTGAGGACTGATACAAGGGTTATCACGAAGTAAAACATTTTCAAGACAAGCACACACAAGCAATTTGAAAAATGAGCAAGTACCCAAGAGCCCATGGAAAACCATGGATAGAAAGGGTGCTAACACCTTCCCTTTCTATAACCTACCCCCCGTGCTCAGAATATCTCGAAAAAAGGTTTTTTTTCCTGTTCTTTTCCCTTTTCCATGATTGGATGAAATAAAAGTTGGTGGCGACTTTTACTTACCGCGACATTTTGCAAACAAAAAGCGTAAAACGCAAACCAGTATTAAATAGTCGGTTCTGCCACCGTATCACAAAACTCTTGACACCACTCCTTGTTTCCCAATTAGTTGTGATATCAGATGATTACAAGTGTAGAGCTTGAGCAATATCTTCTGGATTTGGATCTCTTTCCTTACCATTGAAAGGTAGTTGATTGAGAATGTGAATCCTCAAGAGTTGGGAGAATTCTTCCAAAGTTGGCACAAGTTGATAATCGGGAAATGTGAAGCAATGGTGTAAAGGATCAAAGAACTGAAAGAGAACCTTCGTCATGTCTTCATCAGTGTTGGAGGTAACCAAGTTTAGTAGGCGACCATGTCTTTCGGTGAATGGATAATTCTCAGGAATCCTTGATGCTAGCTCTTTAAGTTGAGGAGGAATCCTTACAAGATTGACTTGAATGGTTTTCCTGTGAATAGAATCCATGTCCTACAAAACAAAACAAAGATAAATCCCAATATCCTTGAAACGGTTAGTGAATGAGTATGATGTTATGTACAATTAAATATACACAAACAAAGCAAACAAGTCCTTAGGTTTAGGCTTGTATGGAGTCTCATAGGTAAGTACCCTCTTGAAGTTTAGTTGGCTCAAACATGTCCTAGTAATAGTAACCGGGTTCTAAAGGGCTCAATATCACTGATTTGTTTTTTGGTCATTATTTCAGCACAAGCCTCTTAAATGGCGACTGAAATATCCCAAAAAAACCAAACCTCAATGAGTGTAGTATCTAGTATCTACCAACTTCGGACTGCACCAAAGCCGGTCATCTCACTATGTCCTAATGGCCAACTTGGTAAAGTAAAGGTTCTAAAGGTTCATTAGTGCTTCATGACATCACTCAGCGGCCCCGTATTCTCCTTGACTACTCAAGGGCTACCGGTACCCACAAATATGTCGCACTAATATAGCTATTGCTTAGACCATGTCGGTATACTCCGTACAGTTTCCATAATGTATTGCTACTTACCTATAAGGTATCCCAAATCCGGGTAGAGGATTCAAGCCCAAACAAAGAACCATAATGTAAAGTATACAAGTCAAACAAAGAAAGCAAGTAAATGTGATCTAACCCTAAGGTAACCCCACTTTTAGAATTTTCCCCAACAGAGTCGCCAGTTCTGTGATACGGTGGGAGAATTATCTTGGGTGTTTTGCGTTTTATCGCAAATGTTAATGTTAGCAAGAGCCGCCACCGACTTTTACTTTATCCAAAAGGAAAGGTGAAAAAGAACAGGAAAGACCTTTGAGATTATTTCTTGAGTTCGGGGGGTAGATTATGAAAAGGGAAGGTATTAGCACCCTTTTCATCCATGGTTTTCCACAGGCTCTTAGTTACTTTCTAGATCACTTTCTTTTGTTTGAAATCGTGCTTTGTGTGGTTTTGAAAGTATTTTTGAAAAGAGGCCATTGTTTAGGCAAACTTTGTAATGATTCTCGTTCGTAAGAATGTATACAAGATTATTGATCTTTTGAAAATGTTTTCAAGTTTGAAAGATGTTTTTGAAAGTGTTGGTATTTGTTTTGAAAATAGCAAGGATGTTTTGGTTTTGAAATTGAGCAAGTAACTAGGAATATTCTACCTACTCAAAAGTCTTTCATGTTCATTTCCTTTTTCCTTTGACATTGTTATCTTACCATTGATTTGGTAAGTAACCCTATCTTTGGATGTAAACAGGACGAGTGTGGGTCATCGTATAACCATGATTAGAAATGTTGCAAGGTATATTAGCATTTCTCCTTAGGGACTAAGATCATTTTGAAAGGCAACTTTTGATAGCGTCATCGAGGGACCATGATCTTGTATTTTGCTTGTCTTTGCTAAGATATCTCATATGCATAATATGGCCATTTTTGTAAGGCAACAAAGTTGATTTACCCTAGGGGTCTATGTGTGCAAGTGTATTGGTTTACATGCCAGATTTGTCTTCATTAGGGTTTGCTATTTGTTGGTTTTAATCTTTCCATACAAACCCTAATTACTAGAATTTGTATATAAAGCATTTAAATTACGGAAAATAAAAATACTAAGCTATTACATCACTCATGGGAGGGGGGGGGGGGGGGGGGTGTACAAATTTACAAATAGGGATTGCAAGAAAATTAAACCTAATTACTTATTACAACCACATTGAATATTGTACAAAATTGAAAATAAAATGCAAGAATATAAATGGAAAAAGAAAAGATTTTTTTGTTGTTTTTTATGAAAGGGGTTTTATCCTAATTAAGTGAGATGATTAATGAAAAATAAACAAAATTTAAACCTAAATTAATTAAGAAGGAAATTAAGTTTAAAAAAAAAGTGTTTTAGGGTTTTTTTTTGTGAAAAGGTTTTAACTTAATAAAAATAATATAAAAATTAAAATAAACCTAAGTTCTAAATTAATTTTGAAAAAAAATATAATAATAATTAAGCCTAAGTCTAAATATTATTTATTTAAGAAAAAAAGAAATTAATTTGTTTAAGAAAATGCTTTTTAGTCTTTTTTTTTGTTTTATAAGAAAATAAAATAAATAGTTATAAATAATAAATAAAATATTTTGGATTTTTTATGATTAATGAAAATAATAATAATAATAATAATAATAATAATAATAATAATAATAAATAAAAGATAAAAAAGTAAAAAAAAAAAAAAAAATAGAAATAAGTCAGGGAGGTGGATTAGTAATGCAGGGGGTGTTGTGAGAAAAAAAAGATCAGGCCCAAATGGAAGCCCAGGCGCTGCAAAAAAGCACACAAATGTCAAAAAAAGTGAAAAAATGGAAAAGGTCACGCTGGGGCTTGAACCCAGGACCTAAGGGTGACAGGCGCGCGCTTTAACCACTGTGGTGGTGATACATCCGTTAACTTATGTGAAAGGATAAATACATAAGACAAAACGCGCTCTGATTACACTTCATCTTCAACCTCCAGCCAAAGGATCTGTAACACTTCTTCATCTCTCAACAATAATGAAAAGTTCAAACATGAAAGTTGTGGCATTTCTTCCCACAAATTCAACCATGTAAATAACTTAAGCTAACAGTCAAAGATGAGTGAGAATTTTTCTGACCCTAATTTAAAACCTAAAAATTTCAGAAACTTTAACTCTAAAATTCTCTAAGCTCAGGCCATATAAATGCAAACTATGGATATGTATAGCTTCGTGGCAATGGTATCTACATTTTATCTTCACAAATCAGAATCAAATAATGCTTGTATGAAGAGATATAAGTTTGTAACTTACCTCTTGCAGCTGGAGTCGTGTATGGAGTTTGAGCAACCTTTGTGATGGCCTGATGATTCCTGTAGCTTTCCTGGACCTCCTTGAGTGTGTTCCAACTCCTACTTTGCTTTGAGGATGGCTGAAACTCCCAACTCAACTCAAGTTGCAAGCTTCAAATTTGGAAATGGTGGATAGTGATGGAGGAGTTACAGTCAGGAAATAGGGGTCTGGATCACTTTGATATGATGTATATTAAGTGTTTGGATGGTTAAAACTCAATACGCACGAGTGGATTTGAAGATGGCTATGTGAGGTTCCAAATTGTCAAGTTATGGCAGATTCTGAGTTGCAGAGTGTAGCGGTAGAAATGTTTAAGACTAAGCCATTGGATTGACTAGACTTTATACAAATCAAAAATAAAAATCGCCACCGCGCTTTATTATTTTCAAAGGAATGGGAAAAGGGCGAATAACCCAAAAAAGGGGAAAGATTCAAGGTAAGGAGGTTGGTTATGCAAAGGGAAGGTATTAGCACCCTAAACATCTATGGTACTCCGCAGGAACCTCTTTGAAAAATCTGTATATTTTGGCTATATAAAATGTGTTGTATATAAAACGGAAGGTGGAGGTGAGAAAAGAAATATATTTTTTATGATTTTAGCACCCGCCGCGGTTGCGAACCTTTAGTGCCTACGCACCACCTTTCGTGCAATAAGGGATCAGGGTATACGTAGTTCCTCTTTTAAAAGTTTGAAACACAAGTGTGTTAGTTGATTTTAAGAGATAAGACATCATCGTCATTGTCCGTGTGGAAAATATACTTACTACCCACAATCATGAGAAAGGAGAATTTGCATCATCTCAAAGTGGAGGATATGGCTTGGATTTTAAAATCAACAATGCCTCACTCAACACCCAAGTGGAAAATATCTCACTTTACTACATGTTGTAGAAGTATAGTTGTTTGCATCACTACAAGGATTGACAAGAGTCTAACCTTTTGAGAAAAGTTTTAAAATAAAAGCCAAAGTGGCAAAATAGTTTGAAATGAGATTATTTGAATTTTAATCTTCTCACAAAAATGTCAAGGTATTATTAAATTGATTGTGTTTATTTATGAAAAGATTTTGAAAATGCATGGACCTAAGTTCAAGTTTATTATGAAAGTGGTTTAAGTTTCAAAACAAGAAGAGTTTTCAAAAGGAGGGAGAAGATTTTTGAAATTAAAGAAGGTGGGAGGAAAAGAAGAGATTATCCTAAAGCATAAGGTAAAAGCTAAAGATAAGAACCATATAGCCAACAAGAAGCTAAAACTTGACATTATGAGCCAATATAGAATTCCCATTCTTTGGATTGGAACCAATCAAGCAAAGATACTAGGCCTCTTCAAGTGTATTAAAGTCTTCACAAAAATTGGGCAGAGTAACAGCTGTATACGGGTCAATTCCAGATTACAATCAAAGGATGTAATCACAAAAACCTCCACACAAAAACAAACAAGTAACCCAATGTCTTGAGGTAAACCTCAAGAGCTCCAGACAAAATAATCAGATAAGATCACAAGGTCTCCAAGATAGGCCAAGGTTTCTAATCCTAAGTCCAAGAAAAAGTCCCATGCTCCATAATGCCAAGGATAGTAACCAAATAGTCCAAGTACCATTAAAAGTTTTTTAGGGTTTAAGTTGATTATTAAGTATCTTAAGAAAATAAAAAAGAAAAGCTCAAGTGAGAAAAGTAAAAATGGCAAGAAGATAAATGCTCAAATGAGCAAAGATGAAAATGACATGAAATGAAAAATGCTAAAAAATAAATAGTACATAAAGCATAAAAGAATAAAAGCATAAAATAAACAAGTCAATAATTAGTGGTTAGTTGGATGACAATCTTGAAACTTGCACTTGGAACTCATTAGAGGATTGGTAGAACCAAAGCCTCCACACAACAAGTTGCATTTGCTTTTTGTCAAGTATATCATCCATTTGGAATTCTCATAAGTACCATTTAATGATCAACGTTGTTTAAGTGATCCGCGTTGACCAAAAGTGTTATAGATCCATTAGAGGATTGGTAGAACCAAATCCTCCACACAATAAATCTCAAGGTTATTGGATCAAAGAGATCAAATTAACATACTTGGGCTTGCAATCATAAGTTTGGGCCACGAATGATCATTTATTCGAATCGGGACAAAATTTAGCGCTATGTTAAGCAATCGTAAGTTGACTTATATAGAAGTCGCACCTATTTTGAGGCTGGTCAATAGCAATCTATGCACCATTTGTTTTGAGACATGATATAGAGATCATGCTCCAACAACACTTAGTGCAATGAGAAGGGGATGAGATGAAGAGGAATTAGGGTAAAAAGAGAAACCACATTTGAATTAATATTTAATCAAACTATTATTAAAATCATTCATCCATTTTTTGTGGAGTTAAACTCAACACCATGGATCCAATGATGTTAATAAAGCCATGATCAAAAAATCAACCCAAGACAGCCATAAAATAATCACAAAATAATAATATAATTAATATATACATTAAAAGGTTTAAAAATGTTTAAAAATGGAAAATAATGAGGAAAATATCAATTATATTCAAATTAATCAAGAAATGAAAAATAAGACCATAGGAAAATCAGAAAAGAGGCCAAGTAATTTTACAAATTTTTTGGGAATTTTTAAAAGTCAGAAACTATTTTTAAAAATTAAAATAAATGGGTAAAATAAACAAAAATAGTAAAAAATAGTAAACTCAGAAACAAAAATAAAATAAGGTCACCTATATTTGTCACAATATCATTGGATCATTCCATAATTTTTTTAGAATTTCAAAATGTATAGAAGTATTTTTAAACATTTTAAACAAATCAAATAAGTGTAAAATTTATAAAAAATACCAAAACACAAAATTAAATTGTGAAATAATAAAAATCAGAAAGAGAATAATCAAAAATATTTTTCATAATTTTTTCAGATTTTTTGGATTAAAAATGAATTTTCTATGATTTTTTGAAATTTAAAACAATTAAAATATAAAAATCAGAAAAAGAAAATAAAAGTAAAAGATGTGGACCATTGGATGAGAGTCAAAACGCGTTAGTAATCAAATCCAAGGGATCTGGCGCGCTGTGCATATCATGGTCTTTAATGAATAATGTACATAATCAATAATAAAATCAGAATTTGAAAAATACAGGTGGCGCGCCTTCATTGGTTAGAATATGACACATTGGTCATCTTTAACCTCAAGCAATCACGAATTGCAGGTCTCTGAAACTGTAAAATCAGAAGCTCAGACCTATGCCATTCGCTTCGTCTCTTCAAGACGAAGACAACCACACCCTCGCGCCAATTTTATATAAACTGTAGCTCAAGCAATTTGGAAAGAAAGTTTTGAAAAGGGATTTGAAAATTCATGGTCAAAATGAGTTTCCAGATGAAAGTAAGTGTTACAACTAGAACCAGGGCAATAAGAGCATCACAGTGATATCAAAGGTTTGAAGAATTGATGAAGGAATCTACCTATTGAAGTTAAGTTGCAGAGCTCTGAAACTGGACTTCTATGGAGCAATATAGGGAACGATTCTTGAATGTAATTATATGGTTAGCTTCAGGGAAGATCAAGGAAGGTGAATTGAGGGAAAAAATGGATTGAAAAAGGCTTGAGAAAAGAATTCGAAGTTGCTGAATTCTGGGTTGTGGAGCAAGTTTGGCAGGGTGATTCTGGCTATCTAAGCTTGGGAAAATGAATGGGGGATGACCCTCTATTTATAGGGAAGCAAACAGGATCAAGAGGAATAGCAAATGATACATTTTGGAGGGAATTCGTGTGGGTTTGCATCATGAAGAAAGTGTGACTCAAACTTGATCAAAACTCAGCCAAATCGTGAGTTTCATGATGCTAATAACTCCTGGAAAGTTGCTAAACATGATTAGAAACAAAAACACGTGGAAATCTTGTGATTAGAAGCCAAAACAAAGATTTCAAAATTCTGACTTTGTGCAAAATTCAGTTTCAAACTACCAAATTCAAATCCATGGCATTTCCACCTCAAAGGGTCTTAGGGCATAATTCTTGATGCTTTGGAAAGATGAGGTTACAAGATTTGCAATGGAAAAAGATTGGAATCAAATGGATGCTTGTGCTGAAAGTTACATGGAGTCAAAGTTGAAGAAAAAGAGTTGACTTTCCATACTTAGAAATATTTCAAATTCTTCTTTAAAAATGACCTATAATCTTTTGCATCCAAACATGGCCTTCCACGTAGAATTTGCTTTTGACCAAAAAAGATGGAATTAAGTAGATCTCTTGAATGACACTTTGCAATTTGAACCACTCAAAATCTCCAAAAATTGAGCAAGTTATGACTTGTTGAAGTTGGCCAAAAATCATGAAATGACCTATAATTTTTTGCATTCTTAAGGCAACTTCCATCCATTTTATTACTTTGCACATAAAAGAATGCACGAAGTACACATCCTTAAGATCATCATGAAAAAAGAATGGGATCAAGGTGATAAATATTGACCAAGTTATGACCATTTGAAGTCACATATGGAAAATTGGGAATTCATCTGGGTGACTTGTAACCTTTCTTATTCACCAAGTTCCTTCCACATGTAAACTCCTTGGAACTTTTGAAGTGATTTGTTGGTAACTCTTTTAAGAGAAGGATGTTTTATGGAATCACTCAAAAATACCAAAAGATGAGCAAGATATGCTCCTTTGAAGTCCAAAACCCTAGCCTCTAGATCAAGAGATTGCTTTGAGGAACTTTGCCAAGTTTGAACAAACCTTTTGTGCCAATATTCTTCCTTTATGAATATAAATTGTTGAGGATGATGACGAGGACTCATGGCCACCAAAACCACTTCCATACCAATTCTTCCAAAACAACTTCAATGGTGAGTTTTGAATTTCTCAAGCTATTGACTAGGGCATGGAAATAAACTCATGAACCCATGAAGCAACTTGCTAAACCTCATTTCCTTTACCTACATTATTAACAAGTAAGACAAACCAATATTTTATTTTGTTAATTAGAGATAAAATAAAAGCAAAATACCCATGACCACAAAAGAAAACAAGTCAAGGTGCTTGGTAACTCCTCAAAAGAGCAAGGCTAAAGATAGGGAGAAGAACCAAAAACCTTGATGCGGTCTTGTTGTGATTGAAACAATATGGTATGATGAAGGGATCTTAGGGGCAAAAATTGGGGTACAACAGCTGCCCTTATTTAAGTTTCTTCTATCCAGAGATACGAAGGTTGAAACTCTTTGTGTCGATGTGATCGAAGATACTTAAATATAAAACAAACCCTATTTTTGACCCTAAGATGCCATGCAAATGCTTATGCATATGAATGCATATGAACAGTACCAAAGAGACGCAAAGTATCACTGGGGATGCAACAAAAATAAAGAAACAAAGGAGCAACTCCACCAGCAAAATAAATCAATGGTGGACCAAAAGAACTGAATCAGAGAGGAAGATAACAAGCATCGACGTTCACTGCCGATGTCCTACCAACATTCACTGAAGGTAGAAAGAGAAAATATATCATATCACCGCCGTTCACTGATGATGAACTATTAACATTCACTGATGATAGCAAAAAGATAATAAACACCGACGTTCACTGCCGATGTACTACCAACGTTCACTGAAGATAGAAAGAGAAAATATCATATCACCTCCGTTCACTGACGATGAACTATCAACATTCACTGATGATAGCAAAAAGATAATAAACACCAATGTTCACTGTCGATGTCCTACCAACATTCATTGAAGGTAGAAAGAGAAAATATATCAATATCACCGCCATTCACTGATGATGAACTATCAACATTCATTGAAGATAGCAAAAAGATAACAAACACCGACGTTCACTGCCGATGTACTACCAACATTCACTGAAGGTAGAAAGAGAAAATATCATATCACCGCCGTTCACTGACGATGAACTATCAATGTTCACTGATGATAGCAAAACGATAATAAACACCGACGTTCACTGCCAATGTCCTACCAACATTCACTGAATGTAGAAAGAGAAAGTATATCAATATCACCGCCGTTCACTGACGATGAACTATCAACGTTCACTGAAGATAGCAAAAAGATAACAAACACCAACGTTCACTGCCGATGTACTACCAACATTCACTGAAGGTAGAAAGAGAAAATATCATATCACCGCCGTTCACTAACGATGAACTATCAATGTTCACTGATGATAGCAAAAAGATAATAAACACCGACGTTCACTGCCAATGTCCTACCAACATTCACTGAAGGTAGAAAGAGAAAATATCATATCACCGCCGTTCACTAACGATGAACTATCAACGTTCACTAATGATAGAAAAAAGATAATAAACACCGACGTTCACTGCCGATGTCCTACCAACATTCACTGAAGGTAGAAAGAGAAAATATCATAAGTTTTTCCCCAAAATTCTGGTGTTTCACCTAGAACGGGTCTCAACTTCTTCTTTAACCAAGGAAATCTGCCTAGAAAAGTGTTAGAACATAGTTTGATTCTACAACCCTCAATTAGAGTTTTGATGATAACAAAATACAAGAATAAATAAATTGTAAGATTTATATATAAGACATATATGCTACTTAAAATTATGTTTTGTATTTACAGAAACTCTGATGGAATCAGCATCAGAAGATATGTCAGCATCAGAAGATCAATAACATGTGCTACACGCTGAAGTCACCAGAACATACGCTGAAGCCTGATGACCAGAATCTGCACATAAAATACTCTGATTCTGATCAAGATCCTTACCAATTCATCAACACTCAGAAGCGTCAGAATAAGTTAAAGCCAAGAACACTCTGATTACCATAAGCAGAAAAGACTCTGAAGCGTCAGCGTCACTAAGCATTCAAGACAGATTAATTACCAACAGCTTTATTCCAAGACAAGATCTTCTCAAAAAGGAAAGAACGTTATTATCATTGAAAGTGATTTATGGACAACAACGTATCTCTTCCTTGGCTATATAAACAAGTCAGTGTGAGAAAAGAAAAGGCTAATACTCTATACGCACGCACTCATACAATTGCTAAGCTTTCCAACCACGCTCATCCAAACGCTTTAGCAATCTAGTTTTTATTCCAAGCTTAATATTGTGTATTATCACAGTTGTGATATATAGTTTTGTTAGAAAACATTAACACACTTTTTGTTCAATTATCTGTAAGAGTATTTCCTTGAGATAAACCGGTCTGTGGTTAGACTCAAGAAGGCTTTAACAGTTGTTAAAGTAGACTGTTGTAATCCTATTGAATATAGTGGATTAAGACCTCGTTGGAGAGAGGCGAAATCACCTTGACGGGTGGACTGGAGTAGTTTGAGATCAAACGAACCAGGATAAAAATACAGTGTTATCTGCACATTTGTTTTAAGTTTTACAATTCAACCCCCCTTCTTGTGTTTTTCACATCTTCAATTGGCATCAGAGTTTCTGGTTCTGAGCTTATAACACCTAACCGTGTCAGTACAAGATCCAGTGTCAGAAAAACACAATGGCAGGACCACATCAAAACATCAGCAATGACAACAATGAAGAAAGAGACAGATTCAGTGGCAAACCTCCAGTCTTTGATGGAGAGAACTTTGACTACTGGAAAGACAGAATTGAAAGCTTCTTTCTGGCCCATGATGCTGATCTATGGGACATGGTGACTGATGGATACATGCACCCAGTGAATGGAAGTGGTCAGAAGATTAACAGGAAAGCAATGTCTGATCAGCAAAAGCATGATTTCAGAAATCATCACAAGGCCAGAACAATTCTTCTCAGCGCCATCTCTTATTCAGAATATGAAAAGATATCAAACAGAGACACTGCAAAGAATATGTTTGACTCTCTGAGAATGACGCATGAAGGCAACATTCAAGTCAAAGAAACCAAAGCTCTTGCGCTTATTCAGAAGTATGAGGCATTCAAGATGGAAGAGAGTGAATCAATAGAGACTATGTTTTCAAGATTTCAAATTCTTGTTGCTGGTCTAAAAGTTCTTGACAAAGGGTATTCTATTGCTGATCACGTTAAGAAGATCATCAGAAGCTTGCTAAAACAATGGAGGCCAATGGTCATAGCGCTTAAGCTAGCCAAGGATCTCAACACAATCTCTCTGGAGGAACTTGTCAGCTCCCTCAGAAGTCACGAGATAGAGCTAGAAGCATATGAACCTCAAAAGCAAGGTAAGCCATTAGCTTTAAAATCTAACAGAAAATCTGACTCCAAAGTTTTGCAGGCTGTAGAAGAAACCTCTGATGGGTCCTCATCAGAAGAAGATGAACTGTCTCTCCTCTCCAGAAGGGTGAACCAATTATGGAAGCAGAGGCAAAGGAAGTTCAGGAATCCCAAAAGATCAGAGAATCAGAATGAATCTTTCTCCAGATACAGAAGGTCAGAATCCTCCTCTGGACACAGAAGATCTGAAGGTTCTTCAGGGAACAGAAAGCCAAACAACAAAGACATCATCTGCTATGAATGTAACGAGCAAGGGCACTACAAAAGTGATTGCCCAAAGCTTCAGAAGGAAAATCCCAAAAAGAAGTTTGGCAAGGAAAAGAAGAAAAGTCTCATGGCTACATGGGATGATTCTGACACATCTGAAGTTGACTCAGAATCAGATGATGAAAGAGAAAACATAGCTCTCATGGCAAATATAACAGAAGACAGTGAAGCTTCTGAGTCAGACTCTGAATCAGATACAGAAGAGGTATTTCCTGACTTTGCTATAAACTTTACTAAGGCTGAACTAGATGAAAGCCTTAATGAAATTCTGGAAAGATATTAGCAGATCAGAGTCAAATTCAGAAACCTGAAAAGGAATCTTGCTTATGACTCTGATAAAACTGAGAGTCTCAAATTGGAGAATTCTGAGTTAAAAGATAAAATTTCAAAATTAGAAAATCTATTGCAAAACTCTCAGAAGGAAACAATCCCTGAAACTCCCAGCAGTGCTGATGAGATCATCAAGGAGTATGATCACAGCTTTCAGAAGTTTCTTGCTAAAAACATAGATAGAAGCAAAATGGCTTCAATGATCTATGGAGTTAGCAGAAATGGCAGAAAAGGAATAGGATACCAAGGTAAGGTACCTACACCAAAGAATGCCATGGATTTAGTTATAAAACGCACTTCACTTGATTCACACTTTGTATATGGGCACACACATGACATCAAATATACAAGTAGTAATTATTCTGTCAAGCCAAAATTCAACCAGAAATTTGGTAAAACTAACAAATCAGGACCCAAGAAAATATGGGTACCTAAGGATAAAATAATACATGTGGCAGATATCTTTAGCAGCAAAGCAAAAACACCAATCATAGTACCTGGACTCTGGCTGCTCACGACACATGACGGGAAGAAGGCATATGTTCCAAAGCCTGGAACTTAAGCCTGGAGGCCACGTAGGTTTTGGAGGCAATCAGAGAGGAAAGATCATTGGCTCTGGAACAGTAGGTAATGGAAACCTTCCCTCTATAAGCAATGTTTTATTAGTAGATGGATTAATGCATAACCTGTTATCCATAAGTCAATTAAGTGATAACGGTTATGATATAATCTTTAATCAAAATTCATGCAAAGCTGTTAGTCAGAAAGATGGGACTATCCTATTTAATGGAAAAAGGAGAAACAACAATTATAAAATAAAACTTTCTGAACTAAAAAGTCAGAATGTAAAGTGTCTTCTGTCTGTTAACAACGAGCAATGGATCTGGCACAGAAGATTGGGACATGTTAGTATGAGAAGAATATCTCAGATTAACAAACTCAATCTGGTCAGAGGACTTCCTAACCTGAAGTTCAATTCAGATGCTCTGTGTGAAGCATGTCAGAAAGGAAAGTTTGCAAAACCAGCTTTCAAATCTAAAAACGTTGTTTCCACCTCTAAGCCATTAGAACTTCTGCACATTGACTTATTTGGACCAGTTAAAACTGCTTCAGTCAGTGGCAAGAAGTATGGGTTAGTAATCATAGATGACTATAGCAGATGGACATGGGTAAAGTTCTTAAGGCACAAGGACGAGTCACACTCTGTGTTTGTCACCTTCTGCAACCAAGTTCAGAATGAAAAGGATCTTAGAATCGTCAAAGTCAGAAGTGATCATGGTGGAGAATTTGAAAACAAAGATTTTGAGTCATTCTTTAATGACAAAGGCATTCTGCATGATTTCTCTTGTCCTAGAACTCCCCAGCAAAATGGAGTTGTAGAACGAAAGAACAGAACATTGCAAGAAATGGCCAGAGCCATGATCAACGAGACTAACGTTGCTAAGATCTTCTGGGCAGAGGCAATAAACACAACGTGTTACATTCAGAATAGAATCTCCATAAGACCTATTCTGGAAAAGACTCCATATGAATTGTGGAAGAACAGAAAGCCCAACATTTCATATTTTCATCCATTTGGATGTACTTGCTTTATTTTGAATACAAAAAATTATTTGAACAAGTTTGACTCTAAAGCACAAAAGTGTATTATGTTAGGATACTCTGAACGCTCAAGAGGGTACAAAGTATACAATACATAAACACAGATTATGGAAGAATCAATCAGTGTTTGTTTTGATGATAAGCTTGACTCTCAAAAGTCAAAGCAGAATGAATTCCTTGCAGCTATGGAAGTTGAATTCACAGGTACTGAAGACAAGTCATCAGAAGCTCTTAACAGAGACACTCCTTCAACATCAGAAAGAGGCACTGCAAGCAATCCAACACCTTCTGTTGATCAACTCCAGAAAAGACCATCCAGAAGCAGTATGGATCACCCAGAAGAAACAATCTTAGGAAGAAAAGAAGATCCAATCAGAACAAGAGCCAGCTTCAGAAACTCTGAAGAATCCCTCATGGGACTTGTTTCTCTAATTGAACCATCAACAATTGATGAAGCACTTCTGGACAATGACTGGATCCTAGCAATGCAAGAAGAGCTAAATCAATTCACAAGAAATGACGTATGGGATCTAGTTCCTAAGCCAAAAGGATTCAATGTCATTGGAACAAAATGGGTGTTCAGAAACAAACTGAATGAACAAGGTGAAGTTATCAGAAACAAAGCACGATTGGTAGCACAAGGTTATAGTCATCAAAAGGGGATAGACTATACAAAAACCTTTTCTCCAGTCGCCAGGTTAGAATCTATCAGACACTTAATCTCATTTGCTGTTAATAAAGGCATCACTCTGTATCAGATGGATGTTAAGAGTGCATTCTTAAATGACTATATAGAAGAAGAGGTATATGTGCACCAACCCCCTGGTTTTGAAAGTTCCAAAAATCCATAATATGTTTTCAAACTAAAGAAGTCACTCTATGGTCTGAAACAAGCTCCCAGAGCTTGGTATGAAAGACTAAGTAACTTCCTGTTAGAAAAGGAATTCACCAGAGGGAAAGTGGACACAACCTTGTTCTGTAAGATAGTTAAGAATGACATTTTAGTATGCCAGATTTATGTTGATGACATCATATTTGGATCTACTAAACCCTCTCTGGGAAGAAAGTTTGCTAAGTGTATGCAGGCAGAATTTGAGATGAGCCTAATGGGGGAACTGAAATTCTTTCTGGGCATTCAGATCAATCAAACCCCAGAAGGAACTTACATTCATCAGAGAAAATATGTCAGAGAACTTCTGAAGAAATTTGATCTCTCAGAATGTAAGCCATCAAAGATTCCAATGCATCACACATGCATTCTGGAAAGAGAAGAGGTAAGTAAAAAGGTAGAACAGAAGGTCTACAGAGGTATGATTGGTTCTCTTCTCTATCTGATGGCTTCAAGGCCTGACATTTTATTCAGTGTATGCATTTATGCTAGATTCCAATCAGATCCTAGAGAATCTCACTTAACAGCAGTTAAGAGAATTTTCAAGTATCTGAAAGGTACTACTAATCTGGGTTTATTTTATAGAAAATCAAGTGATTACAGCTTAGTAGGATACTGTGATGCTGATTTTGCTGGAGACAGAGTAGAACGTAAAAGCACTTCTGGAAGCTGCCAGTTTCTGGGAGAAAATCTGATCTCTTGGTCCAGCAAAAGACAATCCACAATTGCTCTATCAACAAAAGAAGCTGAATACATAGCAGCAACTGGATGCAGCACAAATGCTCTGGATGAAAAGTCAACTTGAGGACTTCCAGATATTTGAGAGTAACATTCATATCCTCTGACAATACTTCTGCTATTTGTCTCAGCAAAAATCCAATTTTACATTCTAGGGCTAAGCATATAGAAATAAAACATCATTTTATTAGGGACTATATTCAGAAAGGGATTTTAAATTTTAAATTTATTAACACAGACCATCAATGGGATGATATTTTTACAAAACCTCTTTCTGAAGATAGGTTCAACTTCATTCTGAAACATCTCAGCATGAAGCTCTGTCCAGAATAAAATTGCTTTAATTTTATATATTAACCTTCAGAATTTTGTTTATTTTCTGTGAACTACTGATCAATCTTCTTTTAGAACTTTAGAAGTGCAGATTGTATCAGAATCTATCCATGAAGATCTGAGTGCTTCATTTCAAGGATAGAAATGTGCTGTTCACTCAAGCAAACAAGTGTCATCCAGTCATCAACCATTTTCTGAGGCTGAACACACGTTCACGTTTCTGAAAAAGGAAAAGCGCTGATTGGATGCATTGAGACACATGTCATGGGTAACCGTTCCAAATATCTTTCTGAATCCCCTAAAATCAGCTATCATTAAATGCTAATAATCATTATTAAATTCTCTCTCTTAACGTTTATGTTTTCAAAACCTTTTTAGAAATCTATTTAAACACACTTCACACCATTTACACTCTTTTACCGTCACCTTCAGTGTCTCTAAATATTTTTGATTTCAGTGTTCTTATTTTCTCAAAACCCCTTCATCTTTTTCACAAAAACCTCGTGTGAACATGGCTTCTTCCAGCATTCCTACTTCAGGTTCCCAGAAAACTGTTTCATCTGGATAATATGAAGTACCCTTCAGAACGCTTCTAACACCAATCAAAAATCTTGAAGTGCTGTCAGAATTAATCGTGGATTTCAACAGTCTCAAAGAAAATGGGTTTGATCTATCTGAAGAGGTTAAAGCTCAAGGTTGGAAAAAGTATTTTGACAGACTGGTGGGTCCAACATTTCCTATTCTGGTAAAGGAATTTTGGATTCACGCTTCTTCTTCAAATCATCAGGTCACTTCATATATCATGGGGAAGAAGATTGTTATTACTGAAGACCTCATCGCACGTTTGATAGGCTACAATGGTGGTGGTGTTCGTTGCATTGATATGGCAGAAAGGTGTGCTGATGCTGCCCTAATTGTAAGGGAAATCTTTACTCTGGGGCTTCCCTCCAGAAAGATAAGGGATTTGAAAGACAAACACAGAATTTGGGCCAAGATCATTCTGGGCTGCTTCAACCACAGGAAGCCTACCAGCTCTCCTGATTACATTAATATTGATCAGCAGTTTCTAATCTATTTCATCTCTCAGAAGGTCAAGATAAATCTGGCTCATCTTCTGTTCAACCATCTCAGGACAAGTGTCAAAGAAACAAGAGAAGAGGAGCAAACAAAAAGGGATTGGATACCCTTGGGAAGACTGATATCAGATATTCTTACAGAGAATAGGCTGATTGATCATCTGACAGAGGCTCAAGAAATCAGCACTCTGGAAGCTTCTGTTGGCAAGCAGCTGAATGCCAAAAATCTGAAGAAAATGAAGTTGATAGAGAACATCAAGAAGGAGCCCAGCGTCACTCCTTTTGATGCAATCTCCAGCAGAAGAGTCCCTCTGGACAATTTCCCTCTGTTCTCAGAAATTGACTCTAAACCAGAAATAATTCTCAGATATCTGGATGCTTGCAAGGCTGATGGTACAACACCAAACCTGAATATTCAAGATCTTCAGCAGAAGGCTCCAGAGGTTTTTCTGAAGAAGACAAAGAAAAGAAAAGCTGTTGCAGAAGGATCATCTCAGCAGACTCCTAAGAAGAGAGGTAATCCTTCTTCTGTAACTGTTTTAGATTCAACTGCTGTATCAACATCTATCCCAATTCCAACTCCATCTGAAAACCCAACACATCAAACTTTCGATGATTTTGACCTTGACTTTGACCCTTCTGAATCTTTAACTCTCAGAAGATCTCGCTCCCAACCATAAAATCCAAATACTGAAGCCATACCAGAACAAGAACTTGAAAAAGTTCTTTCTGATATAGACCAACACACTTTTGCTTCCAAAACAGAAAATACAAATCCAAACACAGAACCACAACCAGAAATTCCCTTCTCACCAATACCAGAAATTCCACTCTCTCCAGAACCATAAATCCCACAACCTTCATCTCCTCAACCAGAAATTAATCCACCCTCTCCTCAACCTGAACAATCTCCACAACCTGAGATTCAAACCTCTGAGGCTCAACCCTCTGAATCTCCTAAACCACAACCTTTGGCCATTCAATTGCCCTTTGGCACCATTGTGAATATTCCTCAACTACCCTCTTCACCAGAATTAACTCCACCAAATTCCCCATCAAGTCCAATCATAATTCCTGACTCTCCCACTCCCTCACCAAAAGACAATTCAGACGACCACAACAAGACTGTCATTGATTTAACAGTCCTTGAACGCCTTGCTGCAATAACCAACAAAACTGCCATCCCAAAACCAAAACATCCAGATGTTAGTTCCAGCATATTGAACTTTGAAACAGAAGTACATAAGTGGATCACTTCTTTGAAACAAGCAAGTCTGGAATTGGTTGATCCTGCTGCATCAGACTACCTATGGACAAAGTTCAGAAGATGGGTATGCTCTGAAACCTTTAAGTTGCAAGAACAGAGCTATGGACAAGCTCAATAGAACTTCAGCAATCTGCTGAAGGAAATTAAAGGTCCAGTTCTGAGCAAGATGCTTAAGGAAGAAGTTCTCCCTCTGGACAATGCTCCTTGGGCTGAACATCGTCAACCAGAGTCAGAAGAACAGATGATTCCAGCTGAAGAACAGGTTCAAGAAGAAGATATAATAGAAAGCTCTGAGAAGCATCCTGTTTCTGAAGATCCTCAAGCTTCCTCTCTTGACAGGCAGACTCTGGAAGATCTGAAAAGATCTGATATGCTGATGAATGAAAGAATGGATAAGCAGGACACTAAAATTGATGCAATAGCCAGCATGTTATCTCAGCAACAGGAAACCAGCACCCAAATCAAGAGCATGTTGGAAGCTCTGTTCACACGACTTCCTCCTCCTTCTTAGAAATTTCCTTGTTGTTTTTTTAACTTGTTTATTTGTAATATTTTTATGTGCTGAACTTATCATTGCTTCTGTTTTTAATATAAAAGCATCTAAAGCTCTAATCATTTTAGCTCTGCTTATTAGCGCTTTTTGATAACTGACAAAAAGGGGGAGAAAGAATGATATTTTTCAATAACGGATTACTGAGACATAAGTCTCATACATTCTGATCTATTTGATTTTCTTCTCTTCTGAAAAGCTTACAGGTACAAAACTCTGATGAATCTGATGAACTCTGATACAGTAAAGTTCTGATGCTCAAAGTCTCATGGAATTAAAGGGAAGTAATCAACTCAGGGGGAGTTTTTCTCTTCTTAGCTCTGATACCTTTTATTACTTATCTTTAATCTCTGATACCTCTTATTCTTTATTTTTAATTGAAAAAAATCTGGTTTTTGTCATCATCAAAAAGGGGGAGATTGTTAGAACATAGTTTGATTCTACAACCCTCAATTAGAGTTTTGATGATAACAAAATACAAGAATAAATAAATTGTAATATTTATATATAAGACATATATGCTACTTAAAATTATGTTTTGTATTTACAGAAACTCTGATGGAATCAGCATCAGAAGATATGTCAGCATCAGAAGATCAATAACATGTGCTACACACTGAAGTCACCAGAACATACGCTGAAGCCTGATGACCAGAATCTGCGTATAAAATACTCTGATTCTGATCAAGATCCTTACCAATTCATCAGCACTCAGAAGCGTCAGAATAAGTTAAAGCCAAGAACACTCTGATTACCATAAGCAGAAAAGACTCTGAAGCGTCAGCGTCACTAAGCATTCAAGACAGATTAATTACCAACGGCTTTATTCCAAGACAAGATCTTCTCAAAAAGGAAAGAACGTTATTATCATTGAAAGTGATTTATGGACAATAACGTATCTCTTCCTTGGATATATAAACAAGTCAGTGTGAGAAAAGAAAAGGCTAATACTCTATACGCACACACTCATACAATTGCTAAGCTTTCCAACCATGCTCATTCAAATGCTTTAGCAATCTAGTTTTTATTCCAAGCTTAATATTGTGTATTATCACAGTTGTGATATATAGTTTTGTTAGAAAACATTAACACACTTTTTGTTCAATTATCTGTAAGAGTATTTCCTTGAGATAAACCGGTCTGTGGTTAGACTCAAGAAGGCTTTAACAGTTGTTAAAGTAGACTTTTGTAATCCTATTGAATATAGTGGATTAAGACCTCGTTGGAGAGAGGCGAAATCACCTTGACGGGTGGACTGGAGTAGTTTGAGATCAAACGAACCAGGATAAAAATACAGTGTTGTCTGCACATTTGTTTTAAGTTTTACAATTCAACCCCCCTTCTTGTGTTTTTCACATCTTCAAAAAGATCAAACATAAGCTGTCTCAAATAAAGAGACTTGTTACTCATTGTCATGGGGAATTGTAAAGAGAAATGACTTCCTCAGGATAGAAATCTGACTTCCCGGGGAAATACCACGATATTCCTGCTGAGGAGATAAAGTTCTTCCTGTACAAAATAAATGCACAAACCAAAACTCAAAGTTCTCAGAAATCCAAGTAAATAATATTGTCATGCAACCATAAATCCAATTCAGAAATAAACTGGAGCAAGACGGCCAATGCAGATACATCCTTTGAGAAATAAACTCAAGAGGGAAAACTAAATTCAACTAAGCAAAGAGCGCTGCAGGAAGATCGGAACACAATGTCAATGAACAATGATTTTTAGCAAGCATGATGTATGTACGAACGTATGAGTGATATCGTGCATATGCTGGTAAAAGGATACATAATCAGTAAAAACAAACAAAACCGCCTCAGGTACTAACAACGTTGGGCTAAACTTCAACCAGAAAGATCAATCCAAGAAAGGTAAAAACAACTGCGGAAACCAAACCTATTGCATGTCCTAACTTCACTGAGGAGAAACATAATCCGGATGTATCCAAATCAAATAGATACCGGGATAGAACATCCTTCTTCCAGTTTCATCGGAGAAGCAGTTTTACAAAAGCAGCACACCTACTGGAGATTGCAAGACCAGCCTCAAATAAAGCAGACTGACGCCGACACAACCAAACCTCATTGGGGGATTCAAGTCTACCTCCCTGGAGAAAAAATTGCGGATTGAAATTTTTCATCACGAACACCCATTCCAACAAGAGATTCCCTGGGATAACCTTCCCGGGAAATCGAGAAGTCAACACTAGTGCCAATATTTCAAAAAGAGCGACATCTTAGCACACCAAGGGAATAAAACCTTTCATCATATGAGGGAAGACTTCACTGGGGAATCTGGGACAGAGGCTTCTGACCATGCAAACCCAAAATCAAAAGCAAACCAAGACTTGGCTGGGGATAATGGGATCACAAACCCAATACTGTACCGTACACCCAGTGATATCGTCTTTAACTATCTGAGAAACACACAAAGATCGCGCACATACCAGTAAAATGACCTGAGAAAAACCTTCATGAAGGAAGTAAATCTTCTTAGAACAACCAGAGTTGGTTCATTCTTGGGATCACCATTCTTGTTGTTATTGTTTCATCATAAATCCCAAAGTAAATTGAATTGTAAAAGATCTTTTTTTTTTGAAAATTCAATTTTGCTTTTTTAATCTTTTTGCTTTAATAGTTATTATCAGTAATAAATGGAGTCTTTGCAAGCTAAATAAAAATAAGAACACAAAGATTGGGCAAAAGCTTGAATTTCATTCATAGAATGGTAGTCTGCGAATGGAGAGACTCCATGGATGATTACAAAGTCTGGGAAATGGTAATATATAATGGAAAAGATACATTGAGATACAATGACCACTATCCTCCCTAACAACTTTTGAAATTCTGAGCAGCAACTTATGTTGAAGTATGGTGAGGACCTGAGAAGATTGTTGCTTCAACGATCAAGTCTTGTCTGACGTAGTTATGATCGGTGGGAATGAGAACTGATTGTTTTTTAATGCTGGTTCGCGTTTGCGTTTGTTTTTGCAAAGTGTCGCGGTAAGCAAGAGTCGCCACCGTCTTTTATTTTATCCAACGAGGAAAGGACAAAAGCACATAAAAATTCCTTTTCGAGATTGTTTCTCGGGTTCGGGAGGTAGATTATAGAAAGGGAAGGTGTTAACACCCTTTCTATCTGTGGTTATCCACGGGCTCTTGGTTACTTGCTCACTACGTTTTCAAAAGTTTGCTTTTCTTTGTGTTTGTGGGTTTTGAAAAGAGTTTTGTTTTTGAAGAAAGTGTAAGTGCGAAAAGTTTTGTTTTGTTTTTTAAAGGAGCAAGTACTTAAGAACCTCTACCTACTCAAAAAGGAATTAAATTGTGCTAATGTCCTTTAGACAATGCTATCCCACTATTGAGGAGTAGGTAGCATCGTCGTTGGAGTTTTCGGGTCAATTCGATTTAAAGGACGTGTGGTCACTAAAGCAATGTTAGGATGCTTTAGCGGTAACCCTAATGTCTTAGATCATTTTTATCGAGGCAACCGTTTCGAGGCAACTTTGATCTTTAGACAGAAGGGCGACCTCTAAGACTTCCTATACTCAATGACCACACTTGAGGCAGCCAAGTGAGGTATACCCTAAGAGTGGCATGTGCGAGTGTATTGTTTTTTCAGTTATATTATCTTTACATTTTTAGGTGTTCTACCATTTGTTTTTAAATCTTATCATACAATCCTAGTTAGCATACATCTAAGCAGTTAATATATATACAGGAATTTAAAGTGCGGAAATTGTAAATCCTACGCTATTACAAGGCTTCGGGGAGGGGAATTATTTACATGTCCAAAATTGGGGGGATAATAAGCAGTTACAATAAAATAAACACGCATGAATCTTAAAAATCCTAAGAATATAATCTTTTGTTGTTTTATTTTATTTTTGGGAAAAATGCTAAATGTTCAATTAAGTCAAATTTAATTAATTAAAAATACTGACTAAAATTAACTCTAAAATAAACCTAATATTTTTTTGCATTTTTTTGTTTATGAAAAGGATTGAATTTAAATAAATCCTAAGTCTACTGATTTTAAAAATTGGAGAAAATAAGTTAAAATAATTAACTAAATTAAATCCTAATTCTAAGTTATTTATTTTTATGATTTTTATGTTGATTAAAAAAAACAAACTAAAAGAAATAAACAAAAACAAAGTAAACAAAGTACAAAAGGGCCAGACAGCAAATCAAGAAAAAATATAATTCTGGAGGCCTGGGTCGAAAGAGGTGCAGGCGGTCTTTCGACCCAGTGAAGAGGCTGGATCGAAGGTGTATGAGGGGCTGCACTCTGAGGGTGTTCGATTTGGACATGTCATCCTTCGATCTGGAAATCCTGGGTCCAGTTCGAAGCTAAACTGCTGAGCGTCGAAACTCTGAACAGGAATCTGAGATTGTAGTTCCTGCAAAACGAAACAGATGTTAAAGGTCCAGGGGGGGGGACTTTACCCCCCTGATTCGAATCTCCCCCTTTATTCGCACTTGCTGAATCTGGGTCTGGGTTTGTTTTATCCTGGGATTCGAAGGAGAAACTCAGATTGTGCCTAAGCAATGGCACAATCTCATCTTTGCGCTGTAGTTTATATGTATCACATTAAATCACTCACAAACAAATAATAACGTGAATATGCAATCAAAATGAATTTAAAAAATGAGTTTGAGATTAGATTTATTTACCAAACAGAGGTGCTTTGATCTGTAGTTCTGAGGGTGGAGGTGTTCGCTGGGGTGGCAGCTTTGGCTTGTGCAAGGATTGGGTATGGCTTCCTGGAAGTGCTGATGACTTTTGGCAGCGTATCTCCAAGTTCTCCCTGCTTGTTTTCTCTATTTTTTCTGTATATCTTCGTCCTCTCTTGCAACACTTGTGATCTCTTTATATAGAGGGGGTGGAGGGGACAGGAAGACAAAGGTTTAAATGACCTTGATTATGTGTTTGACAGCCATGAATGAGAATTCGTAACGTTGATTATGTGTTTGAAAGCCATGAATGAGAGTTTGTAACGTTGGCTAAACACATGGGATCTTGTCCCTTTTTGAATTTTGAATGACATGTAACTGGACTTCGAATGCTCCCTTTCGAATGGGCTGATGGCCTCCTTCGAATGCTCCCTTTCGAATGGGCTGATGACCTCCTTCGAATGCTTTTCGAAAGCTTCTTTGAATGGACCCTTTGAATGCTTCTTCGAATGGACCTTTTTGGAATTCCAATCGAAGGACACTGTTATAATGCCAATCGAAGTACTTGTCCATAATGCCAATCAAAAGGCTCCTTCAAAATACCAATCGAAGGGTCTTTCAGAATGCCAATCGAAAGCCTTGACGTAATGCCAATCGAAATGCTTGTCCATAATGCCAATCGAAGAGCTTGACAGAATGCCAATCGAAAGGCTCCTTCAGAACACCAATCGAAGGGTCTTTCAGAATGCCAATCGAAATGTACTTAAAGCACCACTCAAAATTTTTCCTTTTCCTTAGGCAAGAGTTTGTGATCAACCATGCAGGGGGAAGACTTTGGGAAACATGAGAGGTAAAATTTTGGGGTACAACAGTTGCCCCTGTTCAATCTTCTTAAACCTGAGGATGTAGATTGGCTTGCGTGCCTTTCGTGATCCGAAGGTGGAAGATGATTGAACACTAGAGTGCCCAGAAATTTGCACTCGCATGGTGTAGTATCAGCATTGTGATGTCAGGAATGGGCTTCCAGATGCCATTTAGAGATTGTTGGTAGGAGGATGGGCTTATAGATGCCATCTGCAGGAGTGTCGATCGCATAAGAGATTCCTTAGCGAGAACTTGCATACCTGTTGTTGTAGAAGATTCCACTGAGGAAGTCTAACTTTGTTTGAGATTTAGGAACTGACTCGTGCTCACTGGGAGTATACTGTTGAGGTTATAGAACTTGTCCTGTCTGGTTCCAAGTATTAATCGCTGACCTGAGAAAGAAAGACAGTTTTCCCGGCTTGTTACAGGTATTAACCTTCATGTAGATAATTTTCCTGGCTGGTTTCAGGTATTAACCTACAATCAGTCGTCCACAAATATTTTTCCTGGCTTGTTACAGGTATTAAACTGGGACTTAAGAAGTTTTTGGAATAACTTCAATTGGATCGGCATCAGAAAAATCTTTAGGAATCGATTTAACTGAACTAGAGGAGGTCTTGGAATAACTTCAACTGGATCGACATCAGAAAAATCTTTAGGAATCGATTTAACTGAACCAGAGGAGGTCTTGGAATAACTTCAACTGGATCGGCATCAGAAAAATTTTTAGGAATCGATTTAACTGAACCAGAGGAGGTCTTGAAATAACTTTAATTGGATCGGCATCAGAAAAATATTTAGGAATTGATTTAACTGAACCAGAGGAGGTCTTGGAATAACTTCAACTGGATCGACATCAGAAAAATCTTTAGGAATTGATTTAACTGAACCAGAGGAGGTCTTGAAATAACTTCAACTGGATCGGCATCAGAAAAATCTTTAGGAATCGATTTAACTGAACCAGAGGAGGTCTTGGAATAACTTCAACTGGATCGGCATCAGAAAAATCTTTAAGAATCGATTTAACTGAACCAGAGGAGGTCTTGAAATAACTTCAACTGGATTGGCATCAGAAAAATATTTAGGAATCGATTTAACTGAACCAGAGGAGGTCTTGAAATAACTTCAACTGGATCGGCATCAGAAAAATCTTTAGGAATCGATTTAACTGAACCAGAGGAGGTCTTGAAATAACTTCAACTGGATCGACATCAGAAAAATCTTTAAGAATCGATTTGACTGAACCAGAGGAGGTCTTGGACATAGCTGAGAACTTAACTGGATCTTTCCTGAAAGGTAAAGGTCAGTCATATGCAATGCATGATATGGATCAAGCAATGATGTTCTTAACATAAATGAGATTGTATGGTATGATGCGTATATGCATGTATCATGATGTATGGAAATGTGATGTTTTAGCTGGGGAAAATAAATCCCGGAGCTGCCGGAGAATAGAGTTGATTTCTTAGCTTCCACTGGGGATAACGAACGAAGATGATTGCAAGGATAAAACTGTTAGGAGAAAAGAACTCCGTTGGGGGATAAACATGATGAAGAGATTACTCCGAGGGGAAATACTCTGTGGGGAAGAGATACTTTACTGAGATTTTAACGATAAACCCCGCTGGAGGTTCCGTTGATAAGCTCTGTTGGGGATTTTGATGATGAACTCCGCTGGGGATTGATTACCATTGCTGGTGATATTGAATCTGTTGAGGATAGAAGTCCTGCTTGGGGAAAGAAATAACTTCGCTGGGGATGATCTTTCAGTTGCAACTTGCTGAGGATAACCCAGTTAGACTCTTGTGAGGATAACCTTCTGAATTTGGCTGGGGAGATACATTTGTATTCTGCAGGGGACAAGCTTCCAGAATCTACTGGGTAAGATGATTCAACTCTGGCGGGGAAGCCTTTTTAGACTGCGCTGGGGAAATGGCTCCACTGGGGGTATCTTGTATTCCTCCAGGAAACATTCTTATACTCTGTTGAGGAATATTAAGACTGCCGGGGATGCTCTTACGCTTGCTGGAGAATGTCTTTATACTCCGTTGGGGAATATTAAGACCTTCTGGGGATACCCGACCTTTTCAAGGCTGATGGCAGACCAACTCTGCTTGGGGAGAGTATTGCCGACTCGTCCGTAGTTGCAAGTTTTAGCTGAGAGAGCTATCCTTACTGTCTTATCCTGCGGGGAGTGAAGGTATCTTAGCCATATTCTTCAGCTGAATATATACCTTGGTACCTGGTGGACAGAGCAACTAGACCGCTCAGACAATTCTTATTGCCCCTACTTCTGATATCACCCGTAATTTGTCTTTTGTTTCGCATGTAAATATTTATGAGCAACAATTAATGTCAAATGCATATATCAAAAATGAACATTGGACGTTCTTTGCAAAACAAAACATATAAAGGAAAAACAATTTGAAATTTGTTTGAAAATGAATCTGTATTGATTTTTGAAGTTTGGCCTGTAAATAGGCGTTTTGTACAAGAGGCTGACGTCCTAGTAAGAGAACGCCGCCGACCAAAATAGAATTTATACAATTTGTGAAAAGAAAACAAAACAGCTATGTGAATAGTCCCACTGGGTTCCAGCTCTGCTATTGCCTTTATATCTTCAAGCATCTCATCACTTTGCTGCTTAGTTGAAGATGAATCTGATTGACTGGCGTCGTCTGAGCCTGATAGTTGATACCGAAGTCTGGATGCAGGGTGATCCAATGAGACATAGTGTTACGCTTATCCCTAACTTTTTCCTGGACCACCCTTTCGGGTTTTCAGTCCACCGGGATACCCATTTTTGCCCAAGCCGCCTTCTCAGGTTTTCGACTTGCCGGGTGTACAAATTTTTTTATTTTCATCCCTTATTTTTGCCTGAACCCTTTTGGTTCGCCGGGAAGCCCTTATTTTTGCCTAGTCCAGTCAACCTAGTGGGTCTTTGATTATGCGTAGTATCTTTTTACTATGTCTGTATTGACGGGGTGAGGAAGGTCGTCACCATCCATGGTGGTTAGAATCATCACTCCTCCTGAGAAGATGTTCTTAACCACAAATGGCCCTTCGTAAGTAGGGGTCCATTTGCCCCTGGGATCACCTTGAGGTAGAATGATGCGCTTGATTACCAGGTTCCCAACTTGATACTCTTGTCGTCTGACTTTCTTGTTAAATGCCTTGATCATTCGTTTTTGGTACGTCTGACCATGACAAATAGCAGTAAGTCTCTTTTCGTCGATTAGATTCAATTGATCAAGTCGGGTCTGGATCCAGTCGTCTTCGCTCAAACCTGCATCCTTCATGGTCCGAAGATAGGGTATCTGAACTTCAATGGGCAAAACTACCTCCATGCCATAAACCAAGGAATAGGGTGTTGCCCCTGTTGATGTTCGTGCTAAGGTACGGTACCCATGAAGAGCAAATGGTAACATCTCGTCCCAGTCTTTGTATGTCACTGTCATCTTCTGCACAATCTTCTTAATGTTCTTATTTGCTGCTTCAACAGCCCCATTCATCTTTGGCCGGTAGGGAGAAGAGTTATGATGCTGTATCTTGAATTGCTCACAGAGCTCACTGATCATCTTGTTGTAAAGATTGGTACCATTGTCCGTAATGATCCTCTCTGGTACACCGTATCGACAGATCAGGTTGTGCCGAATGAACCGTGCCACGACGTTCTTGGTTACGATAGCAAAGGAAGCTGCTTCAACCCACTTCGTAAAGTAATCAATCGCTACCAGGATGAAACGATGCCTGTTGGATGCCGTTGGTCTGATCTCGCCGATCATATCAATGCCCCACATTGCAAAAGGCCAAGGTGCTGTCAAAACATTCAGAGGAACTGGAGGTATGTGCACCTTATCAGCATAAACCTGGCACTTGTGACATGTCCGAGAATGCTGATGACAGTCGGCTTCCATTGTGGACCAGTAGTATCCTGCCCGAAGGATTTTCTTTTCCATGGTATGTCCACTGGAATGAGTTCCGAAAGTACCTTCATGCAGCTCTGCCATGATCGCTTCTGCTTCAGTCTTATCCACACAACGTAGTAAGGTTGAAGCATGGTTACGTTTGTAAAGAATGCCATTACTGATGAAGAACTTTGCCGCGAACCTTCTCAGAAACTTCTTGTCATTAACAGATGCACCCTCGGGGTATTCTTGAGCTTCAAGGTACCTCTTCAGTTCGTGATACCAAGGTTTTTCTGTTACCTCTTCAGTCTCAAGATCACAATAATGTGCAGGTTCATCCAATTTCCAAATAATGATCCGGGGAGCCTCATTGTCCCACTTGACTTTGAACATAGAGGACATTGTAGCTAACGCGTCCGCCAATTGATTCTCCTCTCTTGGGAAGTGTTCAAAGGTTATCTCCTCGAAGTGGGGAAGCAACATCAACACGTACTCCTTGTAAGGAATAAGATTTGGGTGCTTCGTATCCCACTCGCCTTTGATCTGACTGATCACGAGAGAGGAATCTCCGAAGACACTCAGAAACTTAATCCTTAGGTCAATTGCTGCTCGAAGACCCATGATGCATGCTTCATACTCCGCCATATTGTTGGTGCAGTTGAAACATAGTCGTGCGGTAAGTGGAGTATGTGAGCCTTTAGGAGATATGATCACAGCGCCAATTCCGTTACCCAAAGCGTTCAAAGCTCCATCAAAATGCATAGACCATCGGGATCCTTCCTCAGGTCCTTCATCCGGTCCAGGTGTCTCACAATCAGTCACTACCATGATATTCTCGTCTGGAAATTCAAAGTTCATAGACTGGTAATCATCCACTGCCTGGTGTGCCAAATGGTCTGCCAATACACTTCCCTTGATTGCTTTTTGAGTCGTGTACTGGATATCATATTCGGTCAAGATCATCTGCCATCTCGCTATTCTTCCGGACAAGGCAGGCTTTTCGAAGATATACTTGATTGGATCCATTTTTGAAATCAACAAAGTAGTGTGAGTCAACATATACTATCTCAGCCGGCGAGCAGCCTATGCCAAAGCGCAGCAAGTTTTCTCGAGCAGTGAGTATCGGGTCTCATAGTCGGTAAACTTTTTGCTAAGGTAATAAATAACATGCTCTTTTCGGCCAGACTCGTCATGCTGCCCGAACACACACCCCATTGAGTTGTCAAGTACTGTCAAGTATAAGATTAGAGGTCTCCCTTCCACTGGTGGCATAAGAATAGGTGTCTCCTGGAGGTACTCTTTGATTCTTTCGAAAGCAGCCTGACATTCATCGTTCCAACATACCACTTGATCTTTCTTCAGCAGTTTGAAGATTGGCTCACAAGTAGCAGTTAGGTGCGAGATGAATCGGGCAATGTAGTTCAGTCGTCCTAGAAAGCCTTTGACCTCCTTCTCTGTCTTGGGAGCTGGCATCTCTTGTATGGCTTTCACTTTGGCAGGATCCACTTGAATACCTTTGTCGCTTACGATGAAACCCAGCAGTTTACTGGACCGTACCCTGAAGGTGAATTTGTTTGGGTTCAATCTCAGCTTATATAACTTCAACCTGTCAAATAGCTTCTGTAGATGGTCAAGGTGTTCCTCCTCAGTTTGGGACCTCGCAATCATATCGTCGACGTATACTTCAATCTCATGATGGATCATGTCATGAAATAAAGCAACCATGGCACGCTGATATGTTGCCCCAGCATTCTTCAAACCAAAAGGCATGACCTTGTAACAAAAGGTACCCCACTGGGTAACGAAAGTGTTCTTTTCCATGTCTTCAGGAGCCATTTTGATTTGATGATAACCGGAGAAACCATCCATAAAGGAGAATACCTTGTGCTGAGCAGTGTTGTCAACCAGAACATCGATGTGAGGTAGAGGGAAGTCATCCTTAGGGATTGCCCTGTTCAAATCCCTGTAGTCAACACACATTCGGACCTTACCATCCTTCTTCGGTACCGGAACCACATTGGCAACCCACTGAGGGTAAGAAGTTACTGCTAGAAAACCGGCGTCAAACTGTTTCATAACTTCGGCCTTGATTTTCTCAGACATCTCTGGACGCATACGGCGAACCTTCTGTTTTACCGGAGGGCAGTCTTCCTTGGTAGGCAGGCGATGAACCACAATGTCGGTATCCAACCCATGCATATCTTCGTAAGACCAGGAAAAGATCTCCACATAGTCATGCAGCATCTAAATCAACCGCTGTTTCCCACTAAGCTCCAGATTTGCACCGATCTTGACTTCCTTTTTGTCTGTCTCGGTGCCCAGATTCACCGTTTCCACTGGCTTTTCATGTGGCTGATTGGCCCTCTCTTCCTGAAGTAGCAGTCTTGCAAGCTCACCAGGCACTTCGCAATCATCTTCACCTTCGTCTTCGGCTAAGTTGATCGGATTTTCGAAGTCATAACTGGCAGTAGCAGAGTCGTTACCAGTGAGATCCAGAGTGGATTGGGACCTGTATATGTGAGTGTGTGTAAAATATCTGTTTTGCAATATGTAATAAAGAAAGACAAGGAGCACAAAATCTGAAATGCGAAAACGTCCAATGCTTTTATTAATGATATATGAAAATGGCATATAAAAGCCCTCACAAATGAAGCTACGGTGCCCCGGGAAAGACACCGGGCCATAAAGTTTCAAAACATTGTCTGTTACAAATTCGAAACAAAGAGTTCATTACTGAGTAACAAAAGTAATAGGGATGAAATCCTTTGCTGTCCAATTGTTTGGTCCACCGTTGGTCGTAGGATAGATCCAACTGTCGAATTCAGACTCCTCCATGTCATCTTCGATGGCATTTACTCCCGAGTTGCTGATGAACACAGGAGGTCTTCCGATCCTTGCACTTCGAACAACCCTTTGAGCTTCTGCAGTGAAACCCAAACCAAACTTGTTAGTCTTCTGAGTGAAATCAGGAAGTCGGCCCCAGTTTGCATACTCACCCTTCTCAATAACAACCCGGGCATCCTTTAAGGAAGCCATCTTCATAGGGGAGTCTTCAATCATAGTCTCAGCTGATGCCTGTGTCTGAGGAACCTCTTCAAAGTGTTGAAATGGGGTCTCAATGAACTCCCCATCCATCTCTACATACCGGAACGAGTTGAGGTGGCTGACCATGTATTCCTCCTCCCCTTGTACTGTCACAATCTTCCCTATGACCGGGTACTTCAACTTCTGGTGGAGCGTTGAGGTTACGGCTCCAGCTTTGTAGATCCATGGACGACCCAGCAAACAAGAATAGGATGGCCGAATGTTCATCACGTAGAATGTAGAATTGAAGACCTGAGAACCAACTTTGATTGGAATATCAACCTCACCATGCACCATCCTCTTAGACCCATCAAAGGCCCGAACAACAATGTTACTCGGCTTTAGCTCCAAACCTTCACAATCCAGCCTGTCTAGAGCTTTCTTGGGCAAGACGTTCAACGAGGAACCAGTGTCAACCAACACATGTGCAAGAGTAGTGCCCCCGCATTCAATGGAGACATGCAGGGCATCATTATGGTTCTTCCCTTTAGCAGTCAGATCAGCGTCGGAGAAACCAAACCATTATCAGCAGTTAAATTGGCCACACAATCGGTAAATTGATCAGCTGATGTCTCTTGTGGCACGTGGGCCGTCTTTAGGAAGGTAATCAGAGCCTTGGCATGGGCCTCTGAACACAACAGTAGTGATAACATAGAAATCTTGGATGGGGTTTTCCCCAGTTGCTCAACTACATTAAAATCACTCTTCTTAATAATCTTTAGAATCTCTTCCATCTCCTGTTTGGAAGCTTCAAAATTGATTGTCTTTGGCGCCTCCGTCTGGGCAGGCATATCAGTGGTGATCCCTTTGCCCCGAGCGTTAGAAGACTCGACGACAGGGGGAAGGATAGCAGTAGGTACACTTGCAGGCTTAATGAGAAAAGGTCTTCGGACAGTTGGTAGAGCAATATCAGGTGAGAAAAGTCTACCGCTGCGGGTGACTTTAGCAGGCCCAGTAATGTTGCTGACGCCGGTATCAGCATCAAACTCTTGCTTAATTCCAAGAACATAAACATCTGCCCCATAGTGCCAAGGGACAGCTTTGTCAAAGGTATAGGGGATGGGCCCCGAAACAGTGATGATTATAGGTGCGGTCTTCGGAACAGATGTAATTCTAACAGGCGTCCTCGAGGGAGCCTTGGAAGAATTGTCGAAAATGGTAATGATAGAAACTTCTTCAGAATGAACGGGTGGAACAACAGTCTTTTCAAAAAGAATCTCTTTACTATCCATCAGGTTTTGGATACCTGACTTCAGAGATGGGCAACCAGTAGGTAAAGCAGAACACATATGGCAACTTTCACCACAACCCGGAAATAAACCGGCTAGCAACAAGTTCCTCTTGACAGTCATCAGAGGGGTAATAATATCATCCACAGACACTACAAACAAGTCTTCCTCTATAGAATTTACTCCATGTTTGGGCATGGGAGCATTCACAACATTAGGCCTCTCGGGCGCCTCAAACTCAATCTCCTTTGCATCAATTAAGTCTTGCACCTTGTTTTTCAGACTCCAACACTCATCTGTATTATGCCCCCGGCTATCGGAGTGATAAGCACAGCGGGCGTTAGGGTTATACTTCGGTGATGCAGTATTTTGATTCTTTGGAGCTTCTCTTAGAGTCACCAGATTAGTCTTCAGCAACTGTGGAAACATCTGAGACAAAGTCATGCTGAGACGAGTAAATTGCCTTCACGGTCTCTCATCCCTTTGTTGGTTGTGATGCTGAGGAGCACCAGCAGGTTTTGAGATAACAACCGCATTGACAGCTTTGCAGTGTTCAGGTCTGTTTTGTCTTCTTGAACTGTAGACAACACTTGACTCTTTTTAAAACGGTCTCTTCTCGGTGCTCGATGAGGCACCCTTCTGTATCTTCCCAGCCTTAATACCAGCTTCAATCCTCTCACCAGTCAAGATAAGGTCTGTAAACCCGTCTGAAGAGCTTCCAATCAAATGGTTAAAGAATGGACCGGACAGGGTCCCCAAAAACATATCAACAAGTTCACGATCAGCTAAAGGTGGTTGCACCCTTCCGGCAAGGTCTCTCCATTTTTGAGCATACTCTTTAAATCCTTCACCCGTCCCTATTGACATACCCTGGAGTTGGGTACGCGTAGGAGCGAGGTCGGAATTATACTGATAATGCCTAAAGAATGCAGCAGCCAAATCCTCCCAGCTGTGGATACTGGCTCCGTCCAACTGATAGAACCACTCAAGCTGAGTCCCTGAGAGACTGTCTTGAAAGAAATGGATCCATAAGTTCTTATCAGTATGTAAGGTTGGATTTTCCTCACATATGACCGGAGGTGCAGCTTTGGACAAGAAGCTCCATCATATTTGGCAAAGGCAGGTGCCTTGAACTTATGGGGAATCACCACCCCAGATGATAAACCCAAATCTCCGAAGTCCAGACCGGGCACCTTCTGTACTTCCATAGCGTTCAAACGGTCTTCCAGCTGTTTGTACTTATCCTCAGCAGGAGGATACTGTTCTTCATCATAGTCTGTCTCATTGTCGGAGACCATAGGGTTAGGAGCCCTCCTTTCTTGTGGACTGTCTTTCTCTCCAGACGGGGTGGCCAGATCAATTTCATTCTGCAGCCCATTTCCAAACCTGCGTCCGGTGTTAAACAGGATGGTCCTCTTCTTCTTCTTCTTCATCTCTTTCAGAATCAAGGTCTTCAAGTCCTGCTGACCCTTAGTTAGGCTCATGACCAACTCTTGAAATTGGGCATTTTGGGCCTGAAGGGCCTTGATAGCTTGCTCAGTGGAAGGTTCAGCAAACATGATGATTGCTGAAATAAACAGCGAAGGAGATAAGGGACCTGTAAAAAGGGTACCTATTATGCATATGATGAATGGTATGCTATTTATGTAATGCATTCAAGGGTTCAAAAATTCAAATTTGTTGCAGACAAAAAGAACACACGTCATACTAAGAAGAAGTTTGTTAGTACATAAGTTCCCCATGGGCGAAATATTACAAAATTCTTAATGTAAAAAGACATTGCGCATCCTCTTTGGAGTGATGTAAGTGTTGAGGGTCTCCTCCTCGTGAAGTCGGCGGGTAAGCTCCAAAACCTTCTTTTCACTGGCATAGAAGCTGGCTTCAAAAGTATTCCGCTCTTCCTTGAGTTGGATCCAACTCTTTTGCATTTCTTCCCATGATGTTGGCATGTCAGGATGTAGGATGGCGTATGGAACCTCTCCTTCCATAACAGGCTCTTTGATCAAGGGGAGAATGTGAGGATATGGCATCATAAGATTCTGGGAGCGGGTTCGTACCCACTTGAGGTAAGGCTCAAGGGGGATAGAATTCTTGTGCCCCAATGTCTTACTATCCATCCACACACAACCTTGATCTTTCTTTAACAACTTAAAGATCGGTTCACACGTTGCAGTCATGTGGGAAATAAATCTGGAGATATAATTCAAACGCCCGAGGAAACCCCTGACTTGCTTTTCAGTTCTTGGTGCTGGCATTTCTTGAATTGCTTTGACTTTATCAGGGTCAACTTCAATTCCTTTCTGGCTAACAATAAAACCCAACAATTTCCCCGACCTAACTCTGAAGGTGCATTTATTTCGATTCAAGCGGAGACGATATTTCCTTAAACGCTGAAACAAATTCAACAAATCTTCTATATGCCCTTCTTCAGTTTGGGATTTTGCAATCATATCATCAACATATACTTCAATTTCTTTGTGCATCAGATCATGGAATAGGGTTGTCATAGCCCTCTGGTACGTTGCACCAACGTTCTTCAACCCGAAGGGCATCACTCTGTAACAGAATGTTCCCCAAGGTGTGATAAACGTTTTTTTTTCATGTCCTCTGGAGCCATTCTTATTTGATTATACCCGGAAAATCCATCCATGAACGAGAATACTTTGAATTTTGTTGTGCTGTCCACTAACATGTCAATGTGAGGCAATGGAAAATCATCTTTTGGACTAGCTTTATTTAGATCTTTGTAATCTACGCACATGTGGACTTTTCCGTCTTTTTTCGGTACTTGGAAAATATTGGAAATCCATTGAGGATACACTGATGTCACAAGAAAACCAGCATTAATCTGCTTTAGGACCTCCTCTTTGATCTTTACTTCCATATCCGGGTGGGTTCTTCTCAACTTTTGTTTAACTGGAGGACACTCTGGCTTCAACGGCAAACGATGCTCGACAATGTCTGTATCTAGACCAGGCATATCTTGATAAGAATAAGAAAAAATATCCACATACTCTTTCAACATCCCAATCAACCCGCTCTTTACATCAGGATGCAACGATGCTCCAATCTTGACTTCCTTCGGATCTTCTTCTGAACCCAAATTGATCACTTCCAAAGCTCCTTATATGGTTGAATGGTATTTTCCTCGTGCTCAAGAAACTGTGAGACCTCTTCTGGAATCTCACCATAATCTTCTTCTTCAGCCCCAAATACAAGACAATCAAAGTTGGGAGAGGGTGCAGGGTCATTGTATTTAACGAGTTTTTAATTAATCTGCACATGTGATTTATGATTGCTTTTAGAAACTGACACATATAACAAGTGATCATGCAGATTAATTTTCAGTTATTATTTATTTTGAAAGGTTTTTTATTTTTATTACCATTTCCCAAGAAAAAGAAGAAAATAAAAGACATAATTTTGGAAGCAAAGACAACTTTTATTAATGATCTTAAAAGTTATAGCAAACAGATAAGCCCTACAACATTAATACTTCCACCTTGGGCAGGGTGAAAGCTTTTCAAAAGAAAGAAACAAATTAACAAAACAAATTACTTTGAAACATGTATGCAAGAAGGAACATCAATGGTGACCCAGTTCTGAGCTCGGACTCCATGCGTCACATAATTCGGTACTTCCTGCTCTGCTTCATCCTCTCCAACAACATTAATTCCAGAACCAATTGGATGGAGGTAGCCTCCGCTGCGGAAAACATCCTGATAACTATTCATAATAGACTTTGACTTCAAACTTTCACCTTTGCCATTCCTCGAAGAGAAACCCAAACCAGCTCTGTTTTTGTTCACGGGTGGATCCACAAGTCGTCCCCAAACTGCATTATGACCATTACGCACAATCTACTACGCGTCCTTCAGGGAAACCACAAAATTCTCATTTCTTCTTATGTTGTCAATGGATAGGGCTTAGAAATGGGTTCCAATAACATCCTCATCCGCTTCTACAATACTGTAAGAGGATAGATGGGATATCAATAACGCATGCTCCCCGTTTATGATCACTACCTTCCCTTCACGCACAAATTTTAGCTTCTGATGTAGAGTTGAAGTGACAGCCCCTGCTTCGTGTATCCATGGCCGCCCTAGAAAATAGCTATATGCGGGAATAATGTCCATGACTTGGAAGGTTATCAAGAACAAATGTGGTCCTATATGGATGGACAAGTCCACTTCACCGATGACAGATTTCCTCGACCCATCAAAAGCCTTCACAATGATGCCACTCAGGCGCATAGGTGTTCCCTGATACTTTAACTTCATGAGGGTACTCCTCGGTATAACATTCAATATGGATTCGTTATCAATTAGTACATTGGATATCGAGTCATTCTTGCAATTCATGGATATGTGGAGGGCCAAGTTGTGATTCCTTCCTTCATCTGGTAACTCATCATCACAGAAACTCAAGTTGTTACATGACGTAACGTTTCCAATTACGCTGCTGAATTGATCTAACGACATTTCATTCAGCACAAAATCTTGGTCTAGTACTCTCATCAGTGATTCTATATGAGCAGAGGAATTCATTAATAAAGCTAGGATGGATATCTTTGAAGGAGTCTGCAATAGCTGATCTACAATTTTGTAGTCGCTCATCTTAATTATCTTCAAGATATCATCCACTTATTTCTCTAATGTAGCTCCACTAGTCTCTCATACAGCCTTCTTAGGCTCATCGTTCTCATCAATTTTCTTTCCAGCAACAACATCTCTTCAAAACACCGGCGCAAACACACGACCGCTACGAGTCACCCTGCTATTATCAGCTATATTTCCAACATCTGTCATTGGCTGGATGGGAACTTCCACCCCATCTTCTAAGATTGTAGCGTTGTATTTGTAAGGCACAACCTTATCTGACTTATAGGGAACAAGACCTGGCAGACTAATTACCAGTGGGGTAACAACTGGTTTGCTATGGTACTCCACCTCAAGATGAGAGGGTGCACCAAAACAAGGTACAATGACATTTACCCCTTCCTCAACACAATCAGCCATCAAAAGGTCATTTCCGGCAAACAAATCTTCGTCTGAAGAGAAATACTCATCTGCAGAGGCATACTCTTCCTCTGAATCCTCTTCCATCAAACAAACTTCAACCATATAAATCTCATGATAATCATCTCTCTGACCTATGATCTTGATAGTTCCATTGTCTAACAGCAATTGAACACCTTCCCTCACAATAGAACATCCTCGGGGGTCTTGACAGCAAACTATGCAAGATCCATATTGGTGTTCCACCTGACCAGCAGTACGACATAAGGTAGCATGCAACTGCACGAGATCCTCATTTAAATGCTCCATATCAAAAATTCTGAATTCACCCGGACATCCAGAAACCATATTCACTTCCTCTTCATACTCTGCCCTAGGCCTGATTATATGGATTAAACCTTCATCCATCATCTCCTGTAAATCAGCCTTTATCTTCTCGCAACCCTGTATGTTTATACTGCAAATAGCACAACTGGCGTGCTCATGCGTATAATAACTGAATTCACAAAGGTCTGCGTGCATCTTCACCAAATCCCCTCTAACCAGATTAATGTTAAAAATCCGGAAGTCGCTTGGATAACCGACCACCATATTTACAGCATTCACTCCCCCGTGCTTGAGTAGAGGATTGTCTTTCACATTAGGTCCCATGTATTTGAAAGATAGAATTCCAGACTTCACCAACCTTTGCACTTCAGTCCTCAAAGGATAACAATTTTCAACACTATGCCCTGGTGCTCCCTGATGAAAGGCACACGTCTGGTCTGCTTTGTAATACCAAGTCAATGGTGATGGTACGGCGGGAGGTGGTCGTGTTTGGACCAACTTTTTCTGAATCAAGGCCGGTAATAGCTCTGCATAGCTCATGGGAATAGGGTCATAGTTCTCCCTTCTTTGATTATTCCCTTGGTTCCCCTGCTGGGACTGTCTTTGATAAGCAACGGTAGTCGGAGCGGCATTCATAACAGGAGTAACTGAGGCAACTTGCTGGTGACGCTGATAATTCCTTCTAGGAGCGTTCACTCTCCTCTCTTGTATGACAACATTTGTATCCCCCTCTTTCTTCTTTGTAAAACCATAAGCTGGCCTTTTCACACCTCCGGATCCTTCACCCTTTGTCAAACGGCCTTCTCTTACTGACTCTTCTAGACGGACACCGATTCCTACCATCTCTGTAAAATCACTTGGGGCACTTGCTACCATTCTTTCGTAGTAGAAAGCGCCTAGCGTCTTCAGAAAATTTTTAGTCATTTCCTTCTCCTCCATGGGAGGGATCACTTGTGCAGCCACTTCGCGCCATCTCTGTGCATACTCTTTGAACGATTCTCTGTCTTTCTGAACCATGGACCTAAGTTGGTCACGGTCGGGTGCCATGTCCACATTGTACTTGTATTGTTTAATGAATGCTTCTCCCAAATCATTAAAAGTATGGATGTTGGCGCTGTCTAAACTCATGTACCATTTCAATGCTACGCCGGTCAGACTATCCCGGAAAAAGTGAATCAGCAGACGCTGATCATCGGTGCGGGTAGACATTCTCCTCACGTATATCACCAAGTGGGCACGAGGGCAAGTGTTTCCCTTATACTTCTCAAACTCTGGGACTTTGAACTTAGCAGGCACTTTAACATTCGGGACCAAATACAGCTCATTCACATTCTGCCCAAATAGCTCTTTTCCCCTAAGAGCCTTTATCTCTCTTTGCATTCTATCAAACTGCTCTTGGAAATCATCCATCCTGTCATAAAGACCCAAGTCTTCACTCGGCAGAGGGAAAGGACGACACACATCTTCATTAACAAACGGAACCAAATTCACCAAAGGAGGTGCAACAGTAACAGTATGCACTACAGGAGGTGCTGGAGTAACAACATTTTGAACCACTAGAGCATCTTGGGGGCCCAAATTGAAACCTTCAGGCGCAAAATTCTCTGGCATTCCCCACGGATAACCCTGAGGCATACATTTTTGAACAACAGCCGAAGAAGCGGATACAGGAACAGTAGGAACTTCAACACTCGCCCTTGTTGGTTGAGGTTGAACACTCGGTGGCTGATTCTGAGCAACCACCAGAGTTTCCATCAGAGTAGTCAAGTTTTCCAAGCTAGCCTTCAAAGCATAAACTTCTCCGCGTAGCTCGCGATTCTCCTGTTCCAAGTTGTCCATCTTCTTTTTGAAGTTAGCCCGAGTGTTGTAGTGATGAGTCAGCTTGCTGAACGGAGTAAAGAAGCTGGGTAAGGCACCTGGATATGCATAATAAATGCAATAAATATGTGCAATATGATACATGACATGTAATGCACATGATTATTATTCTTTATTATTCAATATTTCAAGGGATTTATGATTTACGGACATATTGCAAATATCAAAGTAATAACGCATTTGAAATACTAAATTTTTTTTATTATAACAACTTCAAAATGGATTACAAGTTTCAATGATTCCAAGTACAAGCTGAAAATACAATCTAAAAATCCTGAGAAAAAGAACTGATAGGAATCAATCTGTACGCTGGCGCTTCCCTGTGAGCCTGGCAATTTGAGCCCTCAACCTCTGGTTTTCTTCCAAATGCCTGATGGTAACTTCCTTCCAATCATCTGAAGCAGGAAGTGAGTAATCAGCACCTGTTTGAGGCTTAGGAGAAAATAAATCCCCTTGCCTCTCCATAGACTCTACCGCTCGACTCTCAAGGATCTCGATCAAATTATCTTTTTCCTTCAGGTCTGCTCTGTAGGAACTCTCTAAAGTCTGGAACTTGGTCTTTCAAGCATCCCCTTCCCGTTGCATCCTAACCAAAGCAAGCTGCAGCTCCTCTAGATCATCTAATAAGGGAGGAGTGGTCTTCACAAATAGGTCAGGAATCGGTGTCTCCCGAGTATACGACATCTTCAACTGAATGGCTCTCGATCGGACCCACTGAAGATATGGCTCCAAAGAAACAGCACCTCAAGGTCCCAAATCCTTCCTACTCTTCTTATGAATGTGACGCCAGGCCTTCACAATCTTCTCCCTAGCTTCCCTATGGTCTTCTCCTTCCTTCAGAAAGAAACTACTCAAATGAATACTGTTTGGTTTATCCCTCATTGGATAACCAAGCTGTCGCCGTGCAAGAACAGGGTTATAGTTAATTCCTCCCTTTGTACCACGAAGAGGTACATTGGGGAAACTACCACAACTGTCAATAATCTCCACATCCTGGTAGGCTTGATGATACCAATCAATATCCGAGTGAGTAAGTGCCATGATCTTAGGAGCCCTACGGGGTTCCTTCTTGACATCCCAAAAAGCATCAGACTGAGGCATATGAGAGATGAACCACCGTTACAACAAAGGCGTGCAACAGATAATCATTCCCCCATGATAAAAATTCCAAAGATGAGCAGAGTAATAAGCATCACCCAACAGTGTAGGAACCAGCTTTCCAATCATGTAAATCCTAATAGTGTTAATGTCGACAAACTTGTCCATATTAGGAAATAAGAATAATCCATAAGCAAGTAAAGCAAAGATGGCCTCAAAAGCAACCGTACTCTTCATCCTGGAAAAGTAACGAGCTTTCTCCAATAAGAACTAATCTGGTAATCCTCTAATCCCTCCTTTGGTAGTCATATGGGCTTCCACCCCAGACTTCCCCAGATGAATCAAAGCAGCAATCTCATGTGGTTTTGGCTCACCCTCCAAACCAGTAAAAGAAACACGATCGGTAACAGGTAAATCTAAGAGATAGGAATACTCCTCCAGTGTAGGCATCAACTGATAATCGGGAAAAGTAAAGCAGTGATACATCAAATCATAGAATTGGATCAAGGTCGAGAGAATACCCTCCTTCATCTTCAGCTTCATGAGAGGAATAATGGATCCATACTTCTTCCGAAATTCTGCAGAACACTCGATCTCTGAATTAGATTGACCAACTCATCTATCTTGGGATCCTTGAAACTGTATTTCCCGGTCTTTCTGTTTCCAGAATCCATGGTTAAAAGTACCTTAGATATTCACAAATAGTCAACCTTTAAATCCCTTGAAATATTGTTTTCTTCAAAAGATGCTTATGAGTGCATGGATGCATGACGCAACAATCACACACAAGATCACACATATAGGGTTCATAGGTTCAACGTCACGAGCATGAGGTCGAAGGTACTACCCATAAGGTATTGGTCTAAGAGTTATCACCTGCCGAACAAGGTTCTAGAGGTTCCCAGAGTCTACATCCTTCCTTCGAATATTACCAACTTCCCGATTAACTCGATAATTAGTAATATTCTCAAGAAAGACTCGTCTGAGCATAGTATCGCTTGACAACTATTTCCGGATTACTCCTTCATAGCTTCCGCACTACACCTAAAAGGCCAAGATGGGTTTGGTATTCTACGGTCCTCAGTTTCAACAGGCTCCCAGGTCGAAAGCAGTACGTCTTCCCGATTACTCGGTAAACGACACTACCGTCAAAGGGGCCTCCACTGAGTAGGGGATCTCATGCCTCATTTTTTGGGATTACTCCCTCAAAGTTAACATGACTATACTGCCCGTCCCATCTTAAAGTTCGCCCAAGTCCGGGTATAGGACTTATGAGTAATCACCAAGCACCCTGAAAAACCAGGAAAATCCAGATAAACATATATACAAAATATAACACATAAACAACAATAGCACATATACAGATATAAACAAAGATAGGCTCAACCAACTTAGAGATGGACCATCAAGAGGTCAATCTGTCCCTAGTGAAGTCGCCATTTTTCTGTAGCGGTAGAAATGTTCAAGACTAAGCCATTGGATTGACTAGACTTTATACAAATCAAAAATAAAAATCGCCACCGTGCTTTATTGTTTCCAAAGGAATGGGAAAAGAGCGAATAACCCAAAAAAGGGGAAAGATTCAAGGTACGGGGGTTGGTTATGCAAAGGGAAGGTATTAGCACCCTAAACATCTATGGTACTCCGCATGAACCTCTTTGAAAAATCTATATATTTTGGCTATATAAAATGTGTTGTATATAAAATGGATGGTGGAGGTGAGAAAAGAAATATATTTTTTATGATTTTTGCACCCGCCACGGTTGCGAACCTTTAGTGCCTACGTACCACCTTTCGTGCAATAGGGGATAAGGGTACACGTAGTTCCTCTTTTAAAAGATTGAAACACAAGTGTGTTGGTTGATTTTAAGAGATAAGATATCATCGTCATTGTCCGTGTGGAAAACATACTTACTACCCACAATCATGAGAAAGGAGAATTTGCATCATCTCAAAGTGGAGGATATGGCTTGGATTTTAAAATCAACAATGCCTCACTCAACACCCAAGTGGAAAATATCTCACTTTACTACATGTTGTAGAAGTATAGTTGTTTGCATCACTACAAGGATTGACAAGAGTCTAACCTTTTGAGAAAAGTTTTAAAATAAAAGCCAAAGTGGCAAAATAGTTTGAAATAAGATTATTTGACTTTTAATCTTCTCACAAAAATGTCAAGGTATTATTAAATTGATTGTGTTTATTTATGAAAAGATTTTGAAAATGCATGGACCTAAGTCCAAGTTTATTATGAAAGTGGTTTAAGTTTCAAAACAAGAAGAGTTTTCAAAAGGAGGGAGAAGATTTTTGAAATTAAAGAAGGTGGGAGAAGAAGAAGAGATTATCCTAAAGCATAAGGTAAAAGCTAAAGATGAAAACCATATAGCCAACAAGAAGCTAAAACTTGACATTATGAGCCAAGATAGAATTCCCATTCTTTGGATTGGAACCAAGCAAGCAAAGATACTAGACCTCTTCAAGTGTATTAAAGTCTTCACGAAAATTGGGCAGAGTAATAGCTGTATATGTGTGAATTCCAGATTACAAACAAAGGATGTAATCACAAAAACCTGCACACAAAAATAAACCATTAACCCAATGTCTTGAGGTAAACCTCAAGAGCTCCAGACAAAATAATCAGATAAGATCACAAGGTCTCCAAGATAGGCCAAGGTTTCTAATCCTAAGTCCAAGAAAAAGTCCCATGCTCCATAATGCCAAGGATAGTAACCAGATAGTCCAAGTACCATTAAAAGTTTTTTAGGGTTTAAGTTGATTATTAATTATCTTAAGAAAAGAAAAAAGAAAAGCTCAAGTGAGAAAAGTAAAAATGGCAAGAAGATAAATGCTCAAATGAGTAAATATGAAAATGGCATGAAATGAAAAATACTAAAAAATAAATAGTACATAAAACATAAAAGAATAAAAGCATAAAATAAGCAAGTTAATAATTAGTGGTTAGTTGGATGACCATCTTGAAACTTGCATTTGGAACTCATTAGAGGATTGGTAGAACTAAAGCCTCCACACAACAAGTTGCATTTGCTTTTTGTCAAGTATATCATCCATTTGGAATTCTCATAAGTGCCATTTAATGATCAACGATGTTTAAGTGATCCGCGTTGACCAAAAGTATTGTAGATCCATTAGAGGATTGGTAGAACCAAAGCCGCCACATAATGAATCTCAAGGTTATTGGATCAAAGAGATCAAATTAACATACTTGGGCTTGCAATCATAAGTTTGGGACACAAATGATCATTTATTCGAATCGGGACAAAATTTAGCTCTATGTTAAGCAATCGTAAGTGGACTTATATAGAAGTCGCACCTATTTTGAGGCTGGTCAATAGCAATCTATGCACCATTTGTTTTGAGACATGATATAAAGACCATGCTCTAACAACACTTAGTGCAATGAGAAGGGGATGAGATGAGGAGGAATTAGGGTAAAAAGAGAAACCACATTTGAATTAATATTTAACCAAACTATTATTAAAATCATTCATCCATTTTTTGTGGAGTTAAACTCAACACCATGGATCCAATGATGTTAATAAAGCCATGATCAAAAAATCAACCCAAGACAGCCAGAAAATAATCACAAAATAATAATATAATTAATATATACATTAAAAGGTTTAAAAATGTTTAAAAAAATGGAAAATAATGAGGAAAATATCAATTATATTCAAATTAATCAAGAAATGAAAAATAAAACCATTGAAAAATTAGAAAAGAGGCCAAGTAATTTTATAAATTTTTTGGGAATTTTTAAAAGTCAGAAACTATTTTTAAAAATTAAAATAAATGGATAAAATAAACAAAAATAGTAAAGTCAGAAACAAAAATAAAATAAGGTCACCTATATTTGTCACAATATCATTGGATCATGCCATATTTTTTTTAGAATTTAAAAATGTATGAAAGTACTTTTAAACATTTTAAACAAATCAAATAAGTGTAAAATTTATAAAAAATACCAAAACACAAAATTATATTGTGAAAAAATAAAAATCAGAAAGAGAATAATCAAAACTATTTTTCATAATTTTTTCAGATTTTTCGGATTAAATATGAATTTTCTATGATTTTTTGAAATTTGAAACAATTAAAATATAAAAATCAGAAAAAGAAAATAAAAGTAAAAGATGTGGACCATTGGATGAGAGTCAAAATGCGTTAGTAATCAAATCCAAGGGATCTGGCGCGCTGTGCATATCATAGTCTTAAATGAATAATGTACAAAATCAATAATAAAATCAGAATTTGAAAAATACAGATGGCGCGCCTTCATTGGTTAGAAGATAACACGTTGGTCATCTTCAACCTCCAGCCATCACGAATTACAGGTCTCTCAAACTGTAAAATCAGAAGCTCAGACCTATGCCATTCGCTTCGTCTCTTCAAGACGAAGACAACCACACCCTCGCGCCAAATTTATATAAACTGTAGCTCAAGCAATTTGAAAAGAAAGTTTTGAAAAGGGATTTGAAAATTCATGGTCAATACGAGTTTCCAGATGAAAGTAAGTGTTGCGACTAGAACCAGGGCAATGAGAGCATCACAGTGATATCAAAGTTTTGAAGAATTGATGAAAGAACCTACCTATTGAAGTTAAGTTGCAGAGCTCTGAAACTGGACTTCTATGGAGCAATATAGAGCACGATTCTTGAATGTAATTATATGGTTAGCTTCAGGGGAGATCAAGGAAGGTGAATTGAGGGGAAAAATGGATTGAAAAAGGCTTGAGAATAGAATTCGAAGTTGCTGAATTCTGGGTTGTGAAACAAGTTTGGCAGGGTGATTCTGGCTATCTAAGCTTGGGAAAATGAATGGGGGATGACCCTCTATTTATAGGGAAGCAAACAGGATCAAGAGGAATAGCAAATGATGCATTTTGGAGGGAATTCGTGTGGGTTTGCATCATGAAGAAAGTGTGACTCAAACTTGATCAAAACTCAACCAAATCGTGCGTTTCATGATGCTAATCACTTCTGGCAAGTTGCTAAACATGATTAGAAACAAAAAGCGTGGAAGTCTTGTGATTAGAAGCCAAAACAAAGATTTCAAAATTCTGACTTTGTGCAAAATTCAGTTTCAAACTACCAAATTCAAATCCATGGCATTTCCACCTCAAGGGGTCTTAGGGCATAATTCTTGATGCTTTGGAAAGATGAGGTTACAAGCTTTGAAATGGAAAAATAATGGAATCAAATGGATGCTTGTGCTGAAAGTTACATGGAGTCAAAGTTGAAGAAAAAGAGTTGACTTTCCATACTTAGAAATATTTCAAATTCTTCTTTAAAAATGACCTATAATCTTTTGCATCCAAACATGGCCTTCCACTTATAATTTGCTTTTGACCAAAAAAGATGGAATGAAGTAGATATCTTAAATGACACTTTGCAATCTGAACCACTCAAAATCTCCAAAAATTGAGCAAGTTATGACTTGTTGAAGTTGTCCAAAAATCATGAAATGACCTATAATCCTTTGCATTCTTAAGGAAACTTCCATGCATTTTCTTACTTTGCACATAAAAGAAGGCATGAAGTACACATCCTTAAGTTCATCATGAAAAAAGAATGGGATCAAGGTGATAAAAATTGACAAAGTTATGACCATTTGAAGTCACATATGGAAAATTGGGAATTCTTCTGGGTGACTTGTAACCTTTCTTCTTCACCAAGTTCCTTCCACATGAAAACTCCTTGGAACTTTTGAAGTGATTTGTTGGTAACTATTTGAAGAGAAGTATGTTTTTTGGAATCACTCAAAAATACCAAAAGATGAGCAATATATGCTCCTTTGAATTCTAAAACCCTAGCCTCTAGATCAAGAGAATGCTTTGAGGAACTTTGCCAAGTTTGAACAAACCTTTTGTGCCAATATTCTTCCTTTATGAATAGAAATTGTTGAGGATGATGACGAGGAATCATGGCCACCAAAACCACTTCCATACCAATTCTTCCAAAACAACTTCAATGGTGAGTTTTGAATTTCTCAAGCTATTGACCAGGGCATGGAAATAAACTCATGAACCCATGAAGCAACTTGCTAAACCTCATTTCCGTTACCTACATTATTAACAAGTATGACAAACCAATATTGTATTTTGTTAATTAGAGAGAAAATCAAATCAAAATATCCATGATCACAAAAGAAAACAAGTCAAGGTGCTTGGTAACTCCTCAAAAGAGCAAGGCTAAAGATAGGGAGAAGAACCAAAACCCAGATGTGGTCTTGTTGTGATTGAAACAATATGGTATGATGAAGGGATCTTAGGGACAAAAATTTGGGTACAAAACAGAGTGCTTGGGAGTGTTTTGTGGTTTAGAATTCATGTGTTATGTTGCAATTGACTTGTGTATATGTATGGAAAAGGTTAGAGATCAAATGCACTCGAGGTTTCTGAGTTCTAGACTTTTAGCTCAATAACTTGCTTTTGAAGAAAAGTGAGAAGATAAATCTCAAAGTGTGGTACAAGCATGTTATCAGTTTAAAGAGGCTTTAGACATATTGTTTTGGTTTATAGGGGTTGTGTGTGCAGAAAGAACAAGTGCAAAGCTCAAGAAGTTGACAATTGCAAAAGTAGTGATTTATCAAAATGGAAATGACAACTTTGTACCATAAATGGAAATGTAACTTGGATAAAGGCTCAAGTGCTTGGATTAAAGCTCTAACAGCTGTGTAAATATTTAATTATGGAGTGACAAATAAGTTTGAGGCCTTCAAAGCAAAGATTATGCAGCCTAGGCTTGGATTTGAATATTTATTTATCATGAAATGGCTTGTAATTTAAGTTTGAAAACCCAAACTTCATCTCTTCGATTCTCCTTGCTCATAAATGATCTCAAGGAGTTCTTAGACATTTTGGAAACTTGTAATGTTCTATACAAACCATATTTTAATCAATTTTGGAAATTCCCCTTGGAACTATATGAAAAAGTGCCATGAAGTTAGGTCAAAATCCTGACCAAGACTAGGGCAAAATTTCACTAAGTGTTCAATTTCTTGACCATGACTTTGTGAATTAATAACTTGAGATCCAAGAATTTTTAGAAGAAGTTATGTAAATAAATGTTGTATATATCATGGGGATCTACAACTTTCATTTTGAAAGTTTCTTTTGAATCATCTTGCATCATGGTGAAAAATTGGCTCAAAGTTATGAAAAAACATGAAGTTTTAAACACTTAGAAAAATTTCTAAGTTAGAAAACTTTGACTTTTCAAAAATGAAATCTTGACTTTTTGATTTCTTGATGAATAAGTTTCATATTTTGACATGTTTTGATGAATTGTGATCTTTGACATTGGATTTTGACCAAAGAGTCAAAGTTTGACTTTTTAATGTACAATTGACTTTTGATCAGTTGACTAAAAATTCACTGTCAATCCAATTGATCTTGAGCAATGTTTTGGGTCATGTCATTAGGTCAAAATGATGCAATTTAACTCTTGAAATCATGCTTCAAACCAATTGACCACTTTCTAGGTCAAAAATCAGAAATTTCCTTTCCTCAGTCAAAACCCTAATTTTGACCATTTTGCCCTTTTGATGATTTGATCAAATTTCTTGAGGAATTATGGTCCAAACTTGATCAAATGATACATATGAGTTTATAATGTTGATGTGGATAAACAATTATGAAGTTTGACTGTAAATTGGCCACAATTGACTTTTTCCCCAATATAGCTGATTTTTAGGTCAACTGCTCAATTGACTGAGCAAAAATGTGATCCAAGGCTTGAAACTTGACATGAGTAATCTTGGGGGGTCCCTAATGATCCATGAAATTCACATGAGGCATTTAAAGGTCAATTATCCTTGTGCATTCTCAAACCCTAATTTTGGTCATCAGTGCTTAAGGAGGTGTCTTGAGTTGATCAACCCTAGTGCAGTCTTGAACCAAGAGAGATCTTTGTGAGAAAATATTTGATAAATGAGAGGGAAAATTTTGGGGTACAACAGGCTCCTTCCAATGGCCACAACTGGAGAATCCTACATAGAAGTAAATCTAATATAATGAAGACAACCTGCGGATAAGCCATTTCGAGAAATGAAAAAAAAACTATAACACCAAAATCAACTATTATCAAGTTGGATGATCAGTGAAATTCAATTACGTGGTTGATTCCTTTTGGTGAATGGTTAACAAATATAAGGCGTCACAATTACTTAGTTAGTTACCAAACACAATTAACTGTGATTGTAAATGTCATTAACTACAATTTTCACATGTATGTGTATGAACAAAAAACCATGATTAATGAACATACACAACCACAATAAAATTTAATCGAAACTGACTACAATCATACTTGATTATATTGTAACCACAACTCAAATTCCATTTGAAGTGCCAATAATACTTACTCAACAGCTGTAATACCCCAAATTTGTCCTACCCTTTTACTTTTATCTGGCTTATGCATTGTCGCGCTTTTCTCATGTACATAACTCCATTAGGTCATTTAACATTGCATACATTCACTAACAACATAACTTGGCAAGGGGTCGAGAACCTTTAAGAATTAGGTTTTCAATATTGGTTTTCAGTGGAGATTGCTTTAAGCTAGAATTTGGTTCCTCTTCACCATTTCAAGCCTCATCATCCATCTCCAAGAGTTATTTAAGGCATTTACATTGTATGCTCCGCAAGTCAAGATATCTTTGAAGATTGAGGTGCAAAAGCATTGAGTTATGATACAAAGATGAAGAGGTAAGTTCACTGCAAACAAGGCATTATTATCCTCTCAATTGCTTATTGCTTGTAGATCAATATAATATGGATTTGAGATCGAGGTTAGGAGTTTTGACAAGAAGGCAAGTTGATTTATGTTTTTGTTTGTTAAGAATTAAAGTCAATTTGGATTCATTGAAACTACTCATTGTGCTCAAGATTAATATTAGCTCAAGGTCTCAATTTTATGATTAGGCAATGGTTGATTCAAGATAAAGTTAGAAGATTCATTCATGTGGTTCTCTTGGTGTACAAGTTACGAATTTGCGAAGAATTACAAGTCATAACATCATTCAAGGTTATTAATTTAGTCTTATTCATCAAAACTCATCAAGATCCAAGGGTTCACGTTCATGCAATGATATGATCTTTACAAGTTCTAAACATCATGCATGATTTGTCCAAGGGTTATCCAACTTCATTCTCGTTCATTCAAGGTCATAACCATGTAGTAAACAAGCTATGTTATTGGAGCATTACAAGAGAAAATTGCAAAGGCCATTTATATCCAAAATTACTAAATCAAAACAAAAATTTACACTAAATCTTCAAGTGGCCTAAACCTAAAGAGTCCCAAATTCTAGGTCTTCATCATCCATTTCTAAGCTTATTCATTTTCAAGCCATTATCTTCCAAGACTGCTTTATGCCCACTTGGTTATGTCCAAGCCTTAGTCCATGTTTCGTGCCAAAAGAAAACCTGCAAAAATAGTCATAAACAAAAGCAATTAAGCATCACAAATCTATGACCAAATTCAAGATCTGCTTTCATCAATAACCAAAGAAAAAACTAAAAACACGAGCTCTTCATTTCTCCGATGATCTGCATTAACGTGAAAACCCATAACTATCCCTAATTTATTCAATTTACTTCAACCCGTTGGCGTATCATATCAAAAACGAAAAAAGGGACTCTTACGTCAATTCACTGCATAGCGAGCAAGGAACCCAAAAAAGCGCAATATATACCCAAACTAAACCTTTCCCATAGGAGAGATCCGGGAACTTCACTCGCTTCCTCCCAACTCACCGAGTCAACTCGCCGCCATTGTCAAATTACAACAATGAGTTCCAACAGATAACTCTCTGAGCTCATGGCATCAAGATTCTAACGGAAAACTCGGTCGCATTATGCCTCTCCCGAAGATATCAACATCACCAAGTCACACCTTGGTCTTAACTCAGGAATGGCTTCCTCAGAAGTCGATTCCCGTCTGAGTCAGCTTGTCGTTCCTGCACTCGACAAGATCATTAAGAACGCTTCATGGCGAAAGAATGCGAAACTCGCTCACGAGTGCAAATCTATCCTCAAGAGGCTCAGTCTCATCAACCACCAGTTACATCCCGATTCTTCCTCTGAAACTGAACCAGAAACGCCCGGTCCACTTCACGACGGAGGTTTGATTGAGTACTCGCTCACCGAATTGGAATTGATTCTCGTTCCTCTCATCAATGCCGTAGGTTCCAGATTCTTGAAGATCACTGAACCTGCCGTCGACGCCATCCAGAAACTTATTGCTCATGGATACCTTCGCGGCGAAGCGGATCCTGGCGGTAGTGCTAGTGAGGTAAAGTTGCTTTCTAACATGATTGAATCGGTTTGCAAATGCCACGGTTTCGATGATGAAGCGATGGAATTGCAGGTTCTGAAAACGCTCTTATCAACGGTAACTTCGATTTCACTACGAATTCATGGTGATTGTTTGGTTTTGATAGTTAGAACGTGTTATGATATATATATTGTGAGTAAGAATATGGTGAATCAAACTACGGAAAAGGCTTCTTTGATTCAAATGTTAATGATCGTGTTTAGGAGAATGAAAGCGGATTCTTTCACTGTTCCAGTTCAGCCAATTGTGGTGGCAGAATTGATGGCTCCTGCTGAAAAATCTGACGTGGATAATTCTATGACAAAGTTTGTGCAAGGGTTTATTACAAAGATAATGCAGGATATTGATGAAGTTTTGAATCCTGTTACACCTAATAGTAAGATTTATATGTTAGGTGGACATGATGGTGCGTTTGAGACCACCACAGTGGAGACTACAAACCCTGCTGATTTGTTGGATTCTATTGATAAGGATATGTTGGATGCTAAGTATTGGGAGATTAGCATGTACAAGACAACATTGGAGGGAAGGAAAGGGGAGCTGGTTAACGGGGAGTTGGTGGAAAGGGATGACGATTTGAAAGTTCAGATCGGGAACAAGTTGAGAAGGGATGTTTTTTTTTTGGTGTTTAGAGCGCTTTGTAAATTGTCCATGAAGACACCCCCTAAGGAGGAATCTACGGATTCACAGTTGATGGGGGGGGGGGGAGATTTTGGCTTTAGAGTTATTGAAGATTTTGTTGGAGAATGCTGGAGCTGTCTTCCGGACTAGTGAAAGCTTTCGCAATATGAAATGTTTAGAGACTAATTCCTGGATCACTCGTGCGGAGTAGCTTCTGTAGATATTTCTTATTGCTTGCATGGTTATGAAGAGGCAACGGACTTTCTCCATTTGGTATCATCACAACTTTATTTTATTCTTCATTTCCGTACTTTACCTCTTTTCTGGATATCATGAGAAGTAGGAAATAAAGAGCGTGCGCTCGAAGTCACTGTTTAAAGACCTGTAGCAGGCATTCCGCACTTCATTTGCTATATGTGTTGTGCTTGTGTTTGTTTACGTTCTTGTTGATCGATGAGTCACTCAATTTAGCAATTGAGATCACGACTTCGCTCTCAGTGCATGCTCCCTATAGGGTTTTATCGCTTTCCTTTATTTCTTGCTGATCGATGAGTCACTCAATTTAGAAATTGAGATCACGACGTCGCTCTCATTGCATATTCCCTATAGGATAGTTTTTTTAGACTTTTCTTTGACATGCTAACCTAGGCAGGATCTCTTCAGGTGTGCTTTTTTTACTGGCTTGCTTGCTTTATCCTTGTACATACCATGTTCCCTTAGGATGCGCTTGCTCCGTTCGGACGCAAGATAGACCTTAGATTGCAAACCATGCATGCGGACATTAGGTAGAAACTTCCCCTTTAATCCTTGACGTAGGACTACCATTGTATGATAACATTAGGTTTAGAAATAGGCTAGTCTCCCTTAGACTCTTTTCTTCCCCTCTTTGCATCCTTTCATTCAAAACAAAAATCTTTTTCTTAGCAAATAAAAAACATGCTAATCTCGCTTAAACCCTTTTTTCAAGGTAATAAAACACAAACCAATTCAAACCATTTTGTGCGCTCAGACACCATTTCTCTAAAACCCTTTTCAGGTAAGGACATGATTAGTTTACTTCTGTGCCAACGCATAAGTCTCCACAGGTCGAGCTACGGCAGAAGGCGGAATTAAGTTCGTCCATAAAAAACACAAAACAAACAAAAACGTATGAGCCGAACTACGGTAGCTCTGATTCCTCAAAAAGGATACGTAGGCATTGGGGTAGGGCCCAGGCGAGCACAATTTTATTTTCCCTACATTCTTTTCCCTTTTCGTTTGCATGCATTCTCCCTTCACTAGTATAGTAAACAGTAAGCATAGATCAAACACACCCATAAGATAGATAACAAGAGTGGATACCGTAGAGTACTACGGGCGTGTGGGGTGCTAATACCTTCCCCTCGCGTAACAGACTCCCTTACCTGATCTCTCGGTTGCAAGACCGTGACTTCTCCCTTCTCAGGTTTTCTCGATGTTTACCTTTCCCTAAATGTGGGATAAAAGACGTTCGATGGCGACTTCATTGTTTGATGATTTTCAGCCGGTTGTTTCAATAACCTCTCACAATCCACGACTTCAGCAGGTTGCTTGTGAAGACTGTTATCAACATCCATTTCAATTGTTGTTGGTGTTCGTCGGTTGTAGCAAAATCTGACTTAAAAAATGGAAGACCCACAATCATCAATACCTACATTTCTACTTAACTATCAAGAATGCATATTCACATATCATTACTATTATACTTGGCTAGATCTCACCCCCTCAAACAACTATTTGTTATCAACAGCGTGTCCTTTAAATTTAGTTCCTTATGCACCTGGAACCTTTTCTGTAGCCAAGAAAACAACAATTTCATTCTCAATTAAGGATTTATAAAACATAACTCAACTGTTTTTGTTGCAACGGCATTGAAGGTTTGGATGTTTAAGCAACCACAGTCCTAACAAAAACAATTATGATTGAAAATTCACAGTGGTAATAAAGAATCAAGTAAAGTTAAAACATGAAGAGAACAAATACATCTGCATATAATCAACTTGTTTATTCGAAAATATTGAAGATAGAGGCTGAATTTCAAAGTGAACAAAAAAACAGTAAAAAATAAGAACGTGCGAAAGCAACAACATATTTCAGAACAATCACTTCGATTCTTCAATCATCCACGGTGAGCACAAATTATGCAAGAACATATGAAAATTATTTAAGGAGTGCACATTGAGACAAGAGAGAATAAATATGTTCTTACTACAAAAAGAACCCTTTCCAGTGTTGCGCTCGAACATGCAGTTGAATCAGTTGAGAAACAAAACTAACCGTAGAAAAAAAATACAAAATGGTAATTAGGATTATAATGATTCAAAACATTCATGAGTACATTAACCGACTGAAATAACACGATGGCTTTTATAGTTGAATCAACAATGTAATCTTTCTCATATCGAATCAGAAGTTCCAAAGATAACCAACATCACCATTGATGAAGTATATATATATATATATATATATATATATATATATATATATATATATATATATATATATATCATTCATTACCATCATAGAAACAATTCAATCAAACGGAATAATGATGGCATCGAGGAGACTTGAGTTTGTTGAACTTCCTACAATACCGATTCTACCTTATTTAATTTATAGGATTATCGTTGGCACCGACGAAGTCAAAATCGTCGTTCATCAGGTCTTTTACAAATTCATGCCAAACCGTTTCAACAAACACCAACTTTGAGTGACATCAATAAAACCTAAAATAGAACAAAGGGGGAAAAGGTGAAGAAATTAGTGAATCAGGTAATATTAGAGTTCATTGATGAAATAAGATGGATAGTTGAGGTAAAGGTAAATAAATCAACGAAATCTCAATCATGAGTCAAATTCTGCATATAGAAAGCAACAACAAAGAAAAAAGGAAGGAAGATTGATGTAGGTAGTTGAGGTAATAGTGGAGGGTTGTGTTGGTCGAAGAGAGAGAGAGAGAGAGAGAGAGAGAGAGAGAGAGAGAGAGAGAGAGAGAGGGGGGGGGAATTTTAGATAACTTTGTGACTTTTCACAAGCCCCTTTACATGCATCGAGCCAAGAGACAGATTATGATGATTCACATGGAAAAATAGATTTCCATTTCTCAATGCGAAGAGATATAAATTTAAAAGTGAAATACATTAGAATAAAAAAAATAAAAATTAGAAAGGAATAATATATGAGTGACACATCAACATTATTTAATATCAAATGCATAATAATGAAGCAATGGTGTAATTAGACTGTTTTAACTCTGGAATCAGAAAAGTTTAAACTATAAATTAGAGGGTTATACGTGGTATTTCCAGATAGATAGATAATATATTTTATTTTTAAGCAATTTAGATTTGAAAATATGAAAAAATAAAATCTGATTCCTAGAAGGAAATGGAACCTTATAAGAATACATTTTGACATTTTTTTATATGTTTTTAAGTCTGAATTTTTTAAAAATAAAATTGAAATTAAAAATAAAAATCAGTTTAATATTTAAACAATGCAAAATAAAAAATAAAATCCAACGTGGCAATTCAATCACGGTATAAAAGTTGAAACAAAAAGCGGTTTGAAAAAAAATATTAATAGACTGATTAATATGATCCGATTGAATTTCGTAAGAGAGATTAAAATGGTTCAACTCGAATCGTTAAGAATTGGTTCAACTCAAATATCGATTCGAGTTTTTCATGAACTTTTTTTAGCTCAAACTCGACTAGTTAAAAGTTCACGAACAACTCGTTTCGACTCGTTAGGTTCAACTAATTTGCTTCATGAACTTAAAAGGTATTTTTGAAGTCTATTATTTTTATATATTTGACATTATAAAATATTTTTTAAATAAAAAATATAGAAGGAAAATATAAATTATAAGATTGGAATTTATTCGATGTTGATTTTATTTGTATAATTTTTTTAAGAAATATTTTGCTCACTTGAGAATATAAATTATAAATTAAAATCATTGATTAAAAGAAAATATAGGCCTAAGATTAGGAGAAAATCTTTAAACCTACTTTTATAGACAATATAATTCATCTCATATATAATCGAGTTGACTCATGAATCTAACGAGTCAAACTATGTATAGTTAAAGTTCGGCTCATTTAGTTAATGAACTTAGTTTTTAGCTCATATTCAACTCATTTGGTTCATGAACCTAGTTTAACGATTTAATTTTCAAACTGAGTTCTGAACTATTTTCAAGTTGGTTCGGTCCATTGATAGTCCTAGCCATAACACAACACCACATAATACTCGATTCCATCTCCAAATCAAACACAAACCATCAAAAATCATGAAATTCGGTTAAAAATAATCAACAAAGTATTAATAAACATCAAATAGGACTCCAAAGTGAAAATCAGCACTCAACAGAATCAAACAATCGTTACAACATAACCCTGTCGAAGAAATCTATTCGAAATGAATCAACTCTGTGCTATCCGCCTCACTAGGCAACATAATAGCTCAATGGGCAAGCTCTCGCCAGGCAAAGTTCTCGCTCTCCAAGCGAAGTCTCAAAACCAGAACCCCATTTCCTTTTTCACATCTTGTCGAGCAAGCTCCTGCTCTCATCGGGAAAAAGCGCACAAACCTGCAACAGAAATAGAGCGCAAATACACCATGGGAGGGAGCTCCCCCAAAGCTCCAATTTGAATCCCAAATTTCAACCAAAATGGTAATTTACACAAAACTAATCATGAATGTCCAAGGAATCACACTAACATGAATATCCAATGAATCACACTAATCACCTCACTAATATCTTTGCATAACAAATATAACATGATCCTGCTTACATGGTGTTGTTGCTCTCTTTCAGAAATTCCAAATATTAAATGATTTGGTTTGGAGATGATGAAATCAGATTGAAAAAAAACAAAGGTTGCGGGTGTAGTGTGGGTTTTGATTCTCATTAAAGTCATAAGTATAAATTATAACATTACCTATTGTGTATATCTCTTTTGCATATTAATGTACATCAAGTGTGATCATATTCGACACACAGAAATACAATTACAACATGGTATCTAAAGCTGGTTGACCTACTGTCTTCCATAAATTTTTGTTTCTCGTTTTTCAACAAACTTTTTCGGGCGTCCACGACACTGTTTCGAGCGCCACCACTCCTGAAGACTTTCTGGAGACATAATCATACCGTCGAACTTGTCTCTTTCCGATCAGCCGTGATCCGAAAACACTGCCGTCTTCTTCCGTCTGACGCGCCCTTTGACCTCTTGCATGTGGATCTCTTGTGCCTACTTTCCAGCAGCATGTGGTAGCGCGTCACACCGTATATTCCGTCATCGTTCACACTGCCGACACTGCTTTCTTGATCTCTTCCCAAATATTCTCTCATTTTTCCATTCCAAGTCATCCAAAATCATGGGATATACCGACTTCGGCACGTTCACTTAGGTTCCACTTATCCCATGCAAAAAATTAATCGGAACAACCAACTAAAACATATGGGTTGGTTCTATCAAAATGTGTTTTCATGGTCAAAGCTATGAAGATCACTTGACTACAAAATTTAATAGTATTCCGGCCGCTAAACGCGATAAATGGAAACAAACGGGCGCTTCTTTATGCACTGTGTTATGGTTTTCCATAACTACTAATCTCTAAGAACCATACCAAGCCTTTACCACTTGCTATGAAGTTTAGGAAAAGGCTAAGAAAGTCTTCTCTAATGATGTCCATAATTTTTATAGTGTCATCACCAAACTTAACTCTTTGAAATTGGAGAATATGGATACGCAAGCCTATATGAGTAAGCTTGATGCGTTAAAGGCTAACCTTACAACCCTAATGCCTTTTACAAAAGATGCAATGACATATGCTGAATAACAAAGTAAGTATTTCATGATCGTGGCACTTGTTGGACTTCCATCCGAACTTGATTCTATCCGAAACCAAGTTTTATCAAGATCCAATGTTCCTAACTATGAGGCAGTCAATTAACAACTATTGCGCTTGGCTACCCCTCATGCTTTTGGACCAGTTTCTACCCCATCTCCCACTAAATCATTTGCTCGTGCTTCCCATTATCATGGTTGTGGTGGACGAACTAGAGGAGGGGGTGGACATCGTTATGGTATTGGTTGTAACTATTACAATCATTACACTCATATTAAATCTGATTGTCGTACAAAGGTAAGAGACCAACAACAACAACCACGAGTCACTGTTGTTGCTGAAAAGGATATCTCTAAAGACATCAATATTTCTACTGTTGATTACAAGGATTTCGTTCGATTCAAAGAATCCTAACAACCATCACCATTTGCCGATGTTACTCAGTCAGGTAATTATGTAGCTTTTGTCTCTACATCTTCTCTTGGCCCTTGGGTCCTTGATTTTGGCGCCTCTGAGCATATGACTGGTAATAAATACCTTTTATCTCACTTGTCTTATTCTGATTCTCTGTCTTCTGTTACTGTGGTGGATGGTTCTAAAATCAAAGTTCATGGTCTCGGTCAGGCACATCCATTTCCAAACTTATCTATAGAGTTTCTCCTTTACATTCCTTGTTGTCCTTTTAATCTAATATATGTTCACAAGCTTATTCGTACTCTTGATTGTTTTATTTTTTAATGATAAATCTATTTATGTTCAGGATCGAAGTACATGACAGACGATTGGAGCATGGAGTGAATATGGAGGATTATATCATCTATCTCAATCGGTGGCATGTGCTTCTACTGCTTCTCAATGTTAATTCTCTATTTTTATGATTGGCATTAATTTTGGTAAAACTAATTCAGAAGAAACATGTTAAATAGGATGTTCTAATCTTGTTGTGAAAACATGTTGGACACGATGTCTTATCTCGTTTATCCGACATCTTGTCTACTACAACTGCTAACTTGGATTTATCTTGTTTTAACAGTTCCTGAATATTCTGGGAATATTGGGATATTATATGTGTTGTCCAAGATTAAATTTTTAGACATTCCTTTTGAATCTAGAAGGTTAATTTGTTTCATTAAATGTTGAGACATTTTAGGAAAAAAAATCTTTAAAAGACATATTTTTGTACAGAAGTTTCTGCTGATTATCTGCAACATATCAACTGTGTTTTTGAAGCCCATATATAGTTCACTAAAGGTTATAAAAAGGAAAGCTTCAACCCTAATACAGTGTGAAATGAATTGTATCTTGTAGAGAGTTTTAGGGTTTGTGTTCTTGTGAATTTTGAGCCACACTTGTATTGTTTGATACCTGAGTTGGACTGTTAGTAAAGTTGTTATCTATCAACCGTTCCTAAGCTTTTATGAAGTGAATGGTTGTTTGTTTGTGAAGTATGTCTTTTAAAAGTATTCTAAGTTGTTTAGAGTTGTTCAATCACTATTGTGATTGAAAGGGATTTTAGAAAAGTCTCATACCTAGTAGAGTCTTAGGTAGAAGTTAAGCACTGGTAATGATTAAGTGAATAAATTGTAAACTATGTGAGAGTTTGATGTAGGTCTACAAATTGATACTATCTAGTTGACTTCATCCCTGACTTGGTAGCCCCCATAGTATATGTTGTTGTACATCGAATTGGGTTAACAATTATGTGTGTTCCTTTTACTTTTTGCACTATTAATTGTTGTTTTGTATTGTTCATTGTATTGATTATTTAGAGATCAGTGTCTCGACATCTCTTAGGACATCATGATCTAATTACCAGAATTTCAATTGGTATTAGAGCAGGAATGCTTCTCTAACTCTGGGTGAGATTCTGGGAAGTTACTTTCTGGTACAATGAACAAGGAAGAAGGATTTACGAATATACCACCCATTCTTGATAGAAAATTATGATTATTGGAAAGCTCGCATGGTGGCTTTCATCAAGTCCATAGACAACAAGGCATGGAAATCTATGGTCAAGGGATGAGATCCACCAATGGTTATAGGTCATGATAGAAAGGTTACTGATGTTGTGAAGGTTGAGGATGATTGGAATGACGAAGATGAAAAATTATCAGAGGGAAACTCCAAAGCATTAAATGACCTATTCAATGGAGTGAACAATAACATTTTCAGACTGATAAGGAATTGTACTGTGGCTAAAGAAGCTTGGGATATCTTGAATACTTCTCATGAAGGAACCCCTAAGGTGAAGATGTCAAGACTCCAAATTCTTACCACCAAATTTTAGAACTTAAGAATAAAAGAGGATGAGAGTATTCATGACTTTCACATGAACATTATTGAGATAGAAAATGCTTCAAGTGCAATAGGGGAGAAGATGTCTGAAGCTAAGTAGGTGAGAAAGATTCTCAAATCTCTGCCAAAGAGTTTTGACATGAAAGTGACAGCCATTGAAGAAGCCCAAGATATAAACAACATGAAGGTTGGTGAGCTCATGGGATCTTTACAGACCTTTGAACTAAGGATTTGTGAAAAGTCTAAAAAAAATAAGAGCATTGCCTTTATCTCTAATACCGATGACCTAGAAGGTGAGTGTTAAATGGATACAAAAGAAGGGATATCCAATGCTATTGTGTTACTTGGAAGACAATTCAACAAAGTGATAAATAAGGAGGACTAGAAGTCAATATCAAATGTCGAGAACAAGTCATTTGACAAGTCTTTCGACATCAGTAAAAATCAGGAGGTTGAAAGAAGGGCCATAATTGATGACAAATCCAACCAAGGAAGAGGAGTTTAGTGTCATGAATGTGAGGGTTTTGGCCATATAAGGGATGAATGCCCAACTTATCTCAATAAGCATAAGAGAAGTTTATCTTTATCTTGGTCAGAAGAAGACTCTGAAAGTGATCCTGAAGAACAAGCTGTCAACTGAGTCACTGCTTTGACTGGAATCTATGACTCTGATGAAGACTCAGATTGTGAGGAACTTTTTTTGAAGAACTTACTGCTTCCTACAAGGAATTGTGTCTCAGAAGTGAAGAGGTGTGACAATTAGGAGAAAAGAAAAAGAAAAATATAGCTTAATTACAGACTGAAAAAGTGGAACATCTATCTATTATCTCTAGCCTGAAGTTAGAAAAAATTGAGCAACTGACAACCATCTCTAACTTGGAAGGTGAAGTTATATTACTCAAATCTCAAATTGACAATATGACTAAATTTATGAGAATGCTCAACATCGGTTTTGATGTGCTGGATGAGATTCTTTAAATTAGAAAAAGTGCTGGAAATGTCAAAGGTATTGGGTATGATAATCAAGTTGTGAAGAACAAAAGAAAAGAGCCTGAAAGAATGTTTGTAAAAGAAAAAGGGAAGCATGAATAGAAGATGTCAAAGCAAATGTTCTAACATCAGCATATACATCAGAAATATCACTCAGGAAACAAGACTCAATGTTTGAGATATCATTATTGTGGAAGGTTTGGTCACATAAAAAACCTATTGTTATAGGTTATATGGTTATCCTAAACCTGTTGCTCAACCTAGAAGAAAGCAGACCTTTATTAAAGTTAAGAAGGAGAGGGTTCATAGGAAGGAGATGTCTGGACTCACAGCTCACCCCTCTGTCAGAGACTCTGCCAGAGAAGATCGATATTTTGATAGTGGCTATTCTAGGTGTAATGGTAGAAATGTTTAAGACTAAGCCATTGGATTGACTAGACTTATACAAATCAAAATAAAAATCTCCACCGCGCTTTATTGTTTCCAAAGGAATGGGAAAAGAGCGAATAACCCAAAAGAGGGGGGAAAGATTCAAGGTAAGGGGGTTGGTTATGCAAAGGGAAGGTATTAGCACCCTAAACATCTACGGTACTCCGCAGGAACCTCTTTGTAAAATCTGTATATTTTGGCTATGAAAATGTTGTGTAGAAAATGGATGGTGGAGGTGAGAAAATAAATATATTTATAATTTTTTGCACCCTCCGCAGTTGCGAACCTTTAGTTCCTACGTACCACCTTTCGTGCAATAGGGGATCAGGGTACACATAGTTCCTCTTTTTAAAGATTTTAAAAACACAACTGTATTGATTGTTTTTTAAGAGATAAGACATCATCGTCATTGTCCATGTGGAAAACATACTTACTACCCACAATCATGAGAAAGAAGAATTTGCATCATCTCAAAGTGAAGGATATGTCTTGGATTTTAAAACCAACAATGCCTCACTCAACATCCAAGTGGAAAATGTCTCTCTTCACTACATATTGTAGAAGTATAGTTATTTGCATCACTACAAGGGTTGACAAGAGTCCAATCTTTTTGAGAAAAGTTCAAAGATAAAAGCCAAAGTGACAAAATAGTTTGAAATGATATTGATTGACTTTTAGTCTTCTCACAAAAAAATGTCAAAGCCTTATTAAGTTTATTGAAGTTTATTTATGAAAATGCATGGACCTAAGTCCAAGTTTATTATGAAAGTGGTTTAAGTTAAAAAAACAAGAAGATTTTTTCAAAAGGAGGGAGAAGATTTTTGAAGTTAAAGAATATGGAAGGAGAAGAAGAGACTATACTAAAGCATAAGGTAGAAGCTAGGGATAGGAACCATCTAACCAATAAGAAGCCAAAACTTGACATTATGAGTCAAGATATAATTCTCATTCTTTGGATTGAAACCAAGCAAGAAAAGATACTAGGCCTCTTGAGAGAACCAAACTTCAAGTGTATTAAGTCTTCACAAAAATTGGGCAGAGTAACGGTTGTATACGGGTGAATTCTAAATTACAAACAAAGAATGTAATCACAATAACCTGCACACAAAACAAACAAACAAACAACCCAATGTCTTGAGGTAAACCTCAAGAGCTCCAGACAAAATAATCAGATAAGGTCACAAGGTCTCCAATCATAGGCCAAGGTTTCTAATCCTAATTCCAAAAAGTCCAATGCTCTATAATGCCAAGGATAGTAACCAAATAGTCCAAGTATCATTAAAGATTTTTAGGGTTTATGTTGATTATTAGGTGTTTTGAAAAAAGAAAAATAAAGCTCAAGTGAGCAAAAAATAAAAATGACAAGAAAGTAAGTACTCTGTGATCGGTGGATCTGGAACTGAATGTTTAACGCTGGTTCACGAAATGTCGCGGAAGCAAGAGTCGCCACCGTCTTTTATTTTCTCCAACATGGAAAGGACAAAAGCACAGAAAAATTCCTTATTGAGATTAGTTCTCGGTTCGGGAGGTAGATTTATAGAAAGGGAAGGTGTTAGCACCCTTTATATCCATGGTTATCCATGGGCTCTTAGATACTTGCTCATTTGTGTTTTCAAAAATGTTTGTTTGCTTTTCAAGGTAAGTGGGTTTGAAAAAAGTTTCGTTTAAAATTTCAGTTCGACTCTTGTATCAGTCCTCAAGAGTGTTTGAAAAGTTGTTTTTGAAAGCTTTTTGCAAAGTGTCGGTGTGAAAAGAAGTTTTTGATTTGTTTTGAATTATAGCAAGTATCTACGAGTCATCTACCTACCCTAAGGAATTAGTCTGTGTAAATGTCCCTAAGATAGTGCCATCCCACCATTGAGAGGTAGGTAGCACCACCGTTGGAGGTGTTCGGGTCAATTCGAGGATTAGGGACATTGTGGTCACCAGAGCAATAGTAGGACACCTTAGAAGCTACCCTCATGCCATGTTCATGGACATGAGGACTTACTAAAATGTCCTCTACTCGACGACCACGTTTCGAGGGGCAAGGCAACAGTGAGGCGTACCCTAGGAGTAGTGTGTGAATTGTGTGTCATTTTCAGTTATTATTTGTCTTGATCATGCATTGAGTGTTCTACGCTTTGATTTTATTTGAGCATACATTCTTTCATGTGATTAACAGTTTAAAGGTGCAGAAATTAAAATGCGGAAAAATAAAAGTCCTACGCTATTACAAGGCGCGGGTCTACATCTCCAAATTAACAAAGACCCGATTTGAAATAAAATGCGGAAAGTAAATGTCCTAATTATCTATTACAAGGCTTTGGGGAAATTACATAAATTTAAAACGAAAAAATAAAGACAAACGCGCGAAAGGAAAATGGAATTGAAAATGCGAGGGCGTTGGACCCTTTAAAGAAATTAAATTAGGATTGAAAGTAAATTAATGATTAAATGAGAAAAGAAGTTATTATTTTTATGTTTTGGTATTTTAAGAGATAAGGAAAATTAATTAAAGTTAGTAACTAAATAAAACCTAGTTCTAAATTGTTTTAAATTATTAAAGAAAAATGTTTAAATTTTGACCTAATTTAACCTAATTATATAATGACAAGCTTATTTACAAAATAATTAATAATTAATAATAATAAGAAGAAAAATTTAATTATTGAGAAAAAGAGTAAAAATGCTAGAACCCTAATTTTTATGTTTTTTAGTTATTGAGAAGTAAATTAAAATTAAAACCCTAAATTAAAACTAAATTGATCATTAAATTTATTTACAAAATTAATAGAAATTAATATTAATAAAATATATTTTTTTGTTTTATGATTTTCTGTTTTTTTGTGTTATAAAATTTATTTTATGAATTAAATAAAACAATTAACATAATTAAAATAAATAAAAGAAAAGAATAAAAAGAGAGAAAGAAAATGCAAACATAGGGGGGTGTTGACCCAAATTGAGGAGGTTTATAGAAAGCAGTTTGGCCCAAGCATTCCAGGCCCACGTTGACTTTCAGCGTTCGTGTGAGGAGTGGTTGACTGGTGCGTATATGGAACTGCACGTCCTGGCCATTGGATGGAGCCTCTGGGCGCGTGGCAAGCCAGATGATGAGGACACATGATGGTCCTTGGAGAGAGGCACTACGCTGGAACATGTAAATGAACAAAATATGAAATATATAAGAGGACCTGGGAATCGAACCCAGGTCCCAAGACTTACCAATCACATTCCCAACCACTACATCATTCAACGCGTTTGTAATAATTCTGGACATTAAACATTATAATAAGAAATAAAAGTTAATGATATTCAACACAAAAATGCGCTGAAAATTTGAATGTCCCAATCATGCTATGACACGCAGGCTTCTTCCCCGTTTTGTACCTGCAAATAAAAGCAAATAGCGGGGGTTTTAAACCCCCACTAAACAAGACCAGGAAAAATAGCGATTAAGCACTGGGCAATGATAAATTGGGCGCGAGGTGTGGGTTCAATCCATCTTGTTGTCACGATTCCAATGGTGTTAGTCTTATGGTCCAATTTTTTTCCAGGAAAGAAACCCCAATTTCAAACCTCTGAAACCCTAGGCAGCTCTCATGGTAACTTTGCATACAGGTCATATTAGTTCAATTGGAAGACACCAAAAGCTTCAGTGAGTTCATGTTAGTGTAAACCAACAATTAAAAGACATGAAACATGCATATAAATCAAAATACAATTATGAAAGTTTCCATGAACAGGGCTATGGCGTTCTACCGTTTCTCTGCGCGTGGAAGCTTGGTTTCAATTGCAAACGCCTCCTAGATGTGTCAGGAGTGTATTGGAATGATTCTTTTGCTTTGAAACGTGCTCTATGTGGGAAAACAGTTTTCAATTTTTTTGGAAAAAATGCAAAGTTGTTCTTTGAGTTTCAGCGCAGCTTGCTTGTTGTGGCATTAGGGTTATGTTCTTGCATATATGTGGAGTGAATTAGGTTACCAATCCAAGCCCATAATCCTTTGCATTCATGTTTTTGAGATTTGATTATTCAAGCATCTTTTTCAATCTTTTTCATACCTTTCTTATGCCAATCATTGAAGATTCTTGCCTTTTTGAGTATGCACGAAATATTGAGGTCATGATGAGTGGATATGCTGCACAAAAAGGTTTGGAAAACATGATTTGCTATTTTTGTCATATTTTATTTTAATTAAATGAACTAATAATAATAATAATTCAAATAATTAATCAAAAATGATAAAATAACTCCCTTTAAAGTCAATGGGTCGTGCATAGCTTTTGGGTGATGATTCTTGGAAGAAATTGTGGCCCATTAGCAATTTTGAGGCATTTGAAACAAAGTTGACTTTTCAAAATTCCCAAAAATTTCCCAACTTCCACAAGGCATATCTTGCTCAATTTTTAAGCTTGGATCATGTTCTTGGACATTTTGGAAAGGTCTTCAAGTCCTCTAACCAATGCCTTTTGTCCCATGTCATTTTAATTTACCAATCTCAAGTTATGGTCTTTGACTTAAAGTGCCTTTTTGTTGACTTTTGAAAATGACCTATAATGTTGAGGTTGATAACTTTTTGTGAGAGCATTTCTTGGACTTGAAGTGTGAAGAGGAGTTGTAGGAAATGTGATTCTCTTCAAAATGAGATTTGGATGGAATTTTTATGATAAACCATGTGGAAGTTATGCCTTGGTCAAGTTACAGTTGACTTTTTCAACTGTCCAAAAATAGAAACTTTTGCATCTTGAGACTTTTTGAGCCATGCCTTGGGAATCATGATCAAGAATTGATCAAATGATGTTTGTGGCTTCAAAATAAGATGTTGACCAAAATTTTTGACTTTTGACTGTCAAATGACCATTTTACCCCTATAATTGACTGTTGAGCAATTAGGGTTTTTGACTGTACAATTTTGTGCTGTGAGTCTTGACACTTGGCATATGGATGCTTGACAATGTTTACAAGCATGTGGGACTTGTTTGGACCCTTGGAAACTTCAATTTCTTTGCCAGAACCAAAACCCTAATTTTTGACTGTTAGGAGGCCATTGGACTGTGCAACCCTTGGGAGATTTTGAAGCATGATCTTAGCAAACTTTGAAGAATATGGGAGGGCAAATTTTGGGGTACAACAGTTGCCCCTGTTCAATCTTCTTAGACCTGAGGATGTAGATTGGCTGGCGTGCCTTTCGTAATTCAAAGGTGGAAGATGATTGAACACTAGAGTGCCCTGAAATTTGCGCTCACATAGTAGTGTGATGGTGGGAATAGGCTTACAGATGCCATTTGGAGATTGATGGATAGGAAGATGGGCTTATAGATGCCATGTTGAGAGGTGATGGATAAGTGGATGGGCTTATAGATGCCATCTGGGTGTCGATCGCGTAAGAGATTCCTTAGCGAGAACTTGCGCACCTGAAAAAAGAAAGATGATTACCTGACCTGTTACAGGAGTTGGTCTTCAAACTCTTTATATAGACGCACCCTGGTTGGTTACAGGAATCGGGTCTGGAGCTTCAAACGGTGATGAATGAGTCAGGGATGGTTACTACCTCAACGGAACGATGAGAGAACCTTGGGCGATTACTACCTCAACAGTAACGATGAGAGAATCTGGGGCGATTACTACCTCAACAATAACGATGAGAGAATATGGGGCGATTACTACCTCAACAGTAACGATGAGAGAATCTGGGGCGATTACTACCTCAACAGTAACAATGAGAGAATCTGGGGCGATTACTACCTCAACAGTAACAATGAGAGAATCTTGGATGTCTTCTACTGAGTCTTCATCAGGAAAATCTTTAGGAATCGATTTAACTGGACCCGAGAAGGCCTTTGACTGGATCGGCATCAGAAAAAATATTTAGGAGTCGATTTAACTGAACCAGGCAAGGTCTTGAAATAACTACAACTGGATAAGAATCAGAAAAATCTTAGGGTCGATTTAACTGAACCAGAGGAGGCCTTTGACTGGATCGGCATCAGAAAAATCTTTAGGAGTCGATTTAATTGAACCAGGAAAGGTCTTGGAATCTTCAACTGGAATAAGAATCAGGGAGATCTTAGGGTCGATCTGACTGAACCAGAGAAGGCCTTTGACTGGATCGGCATCAGAAAAATCTTTAGGAGTCGATTTAACTGAACCAGGCAAGGTCTTGGAATCTTCAACTGGAATAAGAATCAGGGAGATCTTAGGGTCGATCTGACTGAACCAGAGAAGGCCTTGGGTTAACTTTGACTGGATAAGAATCGGAAAAATCTTAGAATCGATTTAACTGAACCAGACTAAAGTCTTGGAATCTTCTTTGACTGGATAAGAATCAGAAAAATCTTAGGGTCGATTTAACTGAACCAGACGAAAGTCTTGAAATAACTTCAACTGGATAAGAATCAGAAAAATCTTTAGGAATCGATTTAACTAAACCAGAGGAGGTCTTGGACATAGCTGAGAACTTAACTGGATCTTTCCTGAAAGGTAAAGGTCAGCCATATGCAATGCATGATATGGATCAAGCCATGATGTTCTCAACATAAATGAGATTATATGTTCATGATGCATATATGCATGCTATAATGTATAGAAATGCGATGTTTATGAATATATGTTTTTGTCTAGGAAAGTAAATCCTTGACGGGTGCCGGGAAGTCACATCCTGGGCTGATGTTGGAGAATAGTGCTTTGTTGTTTCCGCTGGGGATGATAGTTGTAAGAATACCGGTAGGAGAAGATAACTCCGTTGGGGAATAGTCTTGGCGAATGGATCACTCTGCGGGGAATAACTGCTCTAGCGATCTTGCTGGGGAATAATACTCTGTGGGGAGAGAGAGGTATGTTGCTGGGATGTTGATGGTGACTTCGCTGAGGATACCGTTGTTGTGTTGGAAGTTTTGATAGACTCCGCTGGGGATAGGAATACTTCGTCGGGGACGATCTATCCGTGGCTTTTGGCTGAGGATAACCCAGTTATATCCCGGTAGGGAAATAACCTTTGAATAAAGCCGGGCGTCGCGTTCGTGCTCTGTAGGGGGGAAACTTCCAGAATCTACTGGGGATAAGCTTCCTGCTGGGGAGATGGATTCAAACTTTCCTGGGGAAATCTTGAACTATACTGGACTCTCCTGGGGAAATTTTGAGATGTACTGGGAGTGACTCCACTAAATGCCTGGTATACCGCCGGGGAACAGTCTTAGACCAAGACTGTCGGGGATGCTTGTTAAGAATATTTGTATATTGTGTTGGGGAATGTTGAGATCTGCTGGAGGATACCCAACTTCCTTAAGGCTGATAGTATAACTTTGCTTGGGGAGAGTGCATTGACTTGTTGACTCACTCTCTGGGGAATTAAGGTATATTGGTTATGTTCTTTAGCTGAATCTACCTTAGTACCTTGACGGACAGAACCATTAGACCGTTTAGACAACTATTATTGCCCCTGTTTCTAATGTTACCTGTAATTGATCCTTTGTTTCGTATGCAAATATTTATGAGTTAGCAATTAGCGTCAAATGCATATATCACAAATTGAACCTTGGACGTTCTTCGCAAAACAAAACAGAAAAGGAAAACAATTGGCAATTTTAACTGAAAAGTGATTTTTGTATTGATTTTGAATTTGCCTGTAAATAGGCGTTTATATACAAGAGGCTGACGTCCTAGTAAGAGAATGCCGCCGAACAAAAGAGTTAATACAAATTTGTACAAAGGAAAATAAAACAGCTGTGGTGAAAAAGAATAATCCCACTGGGTTCCAACTCTGCTATCGCCTTTATATCTTCGAGCGTCTCATCACTTGATGACCTAGCTGAAGATGAAGCTGATTGATCAATGCCGTCTGAACTTGATAGTTGATACCGGATTCTGGATGCAAAGTGATTCAATGAGACATAGTATTACGCTTTATCCCTAATTTTTGCCTGGACCGCCCTTTCGGGTTTTCAGTCCACCGGGATACCCATTTTTTCCCAAGCCGCCTTTTCAGGTTTTCGACTTGCCGGGTGTACAGATTTTTTTATTTCATCCCTCATTTTGCCCGAACCCTTTTGGTTCGCCGGGAAGCCCTAATTTTTGCCTAGGTATGTCAACCTAGCGGGTCTTTTATCATGCGTAGTATCTTTTTACTATGTCTGCATTAACGGGGTGAGGAAGGTCGTCACCATCCATGGTGGTTAGAATCATGGCTCCTCCTGAGAACACATGTTTAACCACAAATGGCCCTTCGTACGTAGGGGTCCATTTGCCCCTTGGATCACTATGAGGAAGGATGATGCGCTTGATTACTAGATCCCCAACTTGATATTCTTGTGGTCTGACCTTCTTGTTAAATGCCCTGATCATTCGTTTTTGGTACGTCTGACCATGGCAAATAGCAGTGAGTCTCTTTTCGTCGATTAAGTTTAGCTGATCAAGTCGTGTATGGATCCAATCATCTTCGCTCAGATCTGCATCCTTCATTATCCGGAGAGAGGGTATCTGCACTTCGATCGGTAAGACTGCCTCCATGCCGTAGACCAAGGAGAAGGGAGTTGCCCCGGTTGACGTCCTTGCTGAGGTACGGTACCCATGAAGAGCAAACGGTAACATCTCGTGCCAATCTTTATAGGTCACTGTCATCTTCTGCACGATTTTCTTGATATTCTTATTCGCTGCTTCTACAACCCTATTCATCTTCGGCCGGTAAGGAGAAGAGTTGTGGTGCTGTATCTTAAACTGCTCGCAGAGCTCAGTGATCATCTTGTTATTGAGATTGGTACCGTTGTCTGTAATGATTCTTTCCGGGACGCTGTATCGACAGATCAAGTTATGCCGAATGAACCGTGCTACAACGTTCTTGGTTACTGTAGCGTAGGAAGCTGCTTCAACCCACTTCGTGAAGTAATCAATCGCTACCAGGATGAAGCGATACCCGTTGGATGTCGTAGGTTTAATCTCGCCGATCATATCTATGCCCCACATTACAAACGGCCAAGGTGCTGTCAAGACATTATGAGGAACTGGAGGAACGTGCACCTTGTCTGCGTAAATCTGGCATTTGTGACATGTCCGAGAATGTTGGTAACAGTCGGCTTCCATTGTGGACCAGAAATACCCTGCCCGAAGGATTTTCTTTGCCATAGTGTGTCCACTGGAATGTGTTCCGAAGGTACCTTCATGTAGCTCCGCCATGATCCTTTCTGCTTCAATCTTATCCACACAACGCAGTAAGGTCGAATCATGGTTTCGCTTGTACAAGACGCCATTGCTGAGGAAGAACTTCGCTGCGAACCTTCTCAGAAACTTCTTATCGTTGACAGATGAACCTTCAGGGTATTCCTGAGCTTCCAAATATCTCTTCACCTCATGGTACCAAGGTTTCTCAGTCACCAACTTAGTCTCAAGATCACAACAGTATGCTGGTTCGTCCAGTTTCCAGATGATGACCCGGGGAGCCTCATTATCCCATTTGACTTTGAACATGGAAGACATCGTAGCTAACGCGTCCGCCAATTGATTCTCCTCTCTTGGAAAATGTTCAAAAGTTATCTCTGTGAAGTGGGGGATCAAGGTCAACACACATTCTCTGTAAGGAATAAGATTCGGATGTTTCGTATCCCACTCCCCTTTGATCTGATTGATCATGAGAGCGGAATCTCCGAAGACACTCAGAAACTTGATCCTTAAGTCAATCGCAGCTTGGAGACCCATGATGCATGCCTCATACTCTGCCATGTTGTTGGTGCAGTTGAAACATAGTCGGGCAGTGAGTGGAGTATGAGTGCCTTGAGGGGATATGATCACAACGCCGATACCGTTACCCAAAGCGTTGGAGGCTCCGTCAAAGTGCATAGACCATCGGGATCCTTCCTCAGGTCCTTCATCCGGTCCAGGTACTTCACAATTAGTCACTATCATGATACTCTCGTCAGGAAACTCAAAGTTCATTGACTGATAGTCGTCTACTGCCTGATGTGCCAAGTGGTATGCCAATACACTCCCCTTGATAGCTTTCTGGGTCGTGTACTGGATGTCGTATTCTGTCAAGATCATTTGCCATCTTGCTATTCTCCCAGACAGAGCAGGCTTTTTGAATATGTACTTTATAGGATCCATCTTTGAAATCAACAAGGTAGTGTGAGTCAGCATATACTGTCTCAGCCGGCGAGCAGCCCATACCAAAGCGCAACAAGTTTTCTCGAGCAGTGAGTATCGGGTCTCACAATCGGTAAACTTTTTGCTAAGGTAATAAATGGCATGCTCTTTTCGGCCAGACTCGTCATACTGCCCCAGCACACACCCCATTGAGTTGTCAAGTACTGTCAGGTATAGTATCAGAGGTCTCCCTTCAACCGGTGGCATAAGAATGGGTGGTTCTTGGAGATACTCTTTGATTCTGTCAAAAGCGGCCTGCCATTCATCATTCCAACGTACTACCTGATCTTTCTTCAGCAGCTTGAAGATTGGTTCACAGGTAGCAGTTAGATGCGAGATGAATCGAGAAATATAATTCAGGCGTCCTAAAAAGCCTCTGACCTCTTTCTCTGTCTTAGGAACTGGCATCTCTTGAATGGCTTTAACCTTGGCAGGGTCCACTTGAATACCCTTGTCACTTACGACGAAGCCTAGCAACTTTCCAGATCTTACCCCGAAGGTGCACTTGTTCGGGTTCAACCTCAGCTTATACAGTTTCAAACGGTCAAACAGTTTCTGCAGATGATCAAGGTGTTCTTCCTCAGTTTGGGACCTTGCAATCATGTCATTGACATACACTTCGATCTCATGATGGATCATGTCATGAAATAAAGCAACCATGGCACGTTGGTAGGTTGCCCCAGCATTCTTCAACCCGAATGGCATGACCTTGTAGCAGAAGGTGCCCCACTGAGTAACAAAGGTAGTCTTTTCCATGTCTTCAGGAGCCATCTTGATCTGATTATACCCTGAAAAACCATCCATGAAGGAAAACACCTTATGCTGAGCAGTATTATCAACCAGGACGTCAATGTGAGGTAGAGGAAAGTCATCCTTGGGGCTGGCCCTATTCAGATCCCTGTAATCGACACACATTCTGACCTTTCCATCTTTCTTTGGTACCGGCACCACATTAGCAACCCACTGAGGGTAAGAAGTCACTGCAAGAAACCCGACATCAAACTGTTTCATAACCTCGACTTTGATCTTCTCAGACATCTCTGGACGCATACGGCAGACCTTCTGCTTAACCGGAGGGCAGTCTTCCTTGGTAGGCAAGTGATGGACCACAATGTCGGTATCTAACCCAGGCATGTCTTCGTAGGACCAGGCAAAGATTTCCATGTAGTCATGTAACATCTGAGTCAACCGTTGCTTCACGCTAAGCTCCAGATTGGCACCAATCTTAACCTCCTTTCTGTCCGTCTCAGTACCCAGATTTATTGTTTCCACCGACTCTTCATGTGGTTGAATTGCCCTCTCTTCCTGGAGTAACAATCTTGCAAGCTCGCCAGGCACTTCGCAATCATCTTCACCTTCGTCTTCGGCTAAGTTGATCGGATTTTCGAAGTCATAACTGGCAGTAGCAGAGTCGTTACCAGTGAGATCCAGAGTGGATTGAAACCTGTATGGGTGAGTGTGTGTAAATACAGCTGTTTTGCAATATATAAAGAAAGGAAAGAAAGAAAAGGAGCATAAGATTTAAAGTGCGAGAAAACGTCCAAGGTCTTTATTCATGATATATGAAATGATAATTAATATGCCCTCACAAATGAAGCCCCGGTGCCCCGGGTAAGACACCGGGCCATAGAGTTTCAATTCATTGTTTATTACAAATAACAAAAACAAAGGAATTTATTACTGCGTAACGAAAGTAACAGGCGTATGATCTTTAGCAGTCCAATTGGTCAATCCACCAGCAGTCGTCGGGTAGATCCAGCTATCGAACTCTGATTCTTCCACTTCATCTTTACCCCAATGGCATTCACTCCTGGATTGGTGATGAGCACAGGAGGTCTTCCGATCCTAGCCTTGCGCACGTTCCTCTGAGCCTCTGCAGTGAAGCCCAGTCCAAACTTGTCAGTTTTTGGTGTAAAATTAGGGAGCCTGCCCCAGTTAGCACATTCACCTTTCTCGATTACAGCCCGGGCGTCCTTCAAGGAAGCCATCTTCAAAGGAAAGTCCTCTTCAACCACTATTTCTGCTGCTGCCAAAGTTGGAGGTACCTCTTCAAAATGCTGAAAGGGGGTTTCAATAAACTCCCCGTCCATCTCAATATACCGGAAGGAATTCAAGTGACTAACCATATACTCCTCCTCCCCCTGCACAATGACGATCTTCCCTCTGATAGGGTACTTGAGCTTCTGGTGTAAGGTAGATGTCACTGCCCCAACTTTGTGAATCCAAGGTCGACCCAGTAAACAGGAATAAGATGGACGAATATCCATCACATAGAAAGTTGAGTCGAATACTTGAGAACCAACACGGATAGGAATGTCTACTTCTCCATGAACCATCCTCTTCGATCCGTCAAAGGCTCGAACAATGATGTTGCTAGGTTTCAACTCCAGGCCCTCACAATCCAACCGGTCTAAGGCCTTCTTGGGCAACACATTCAGGGAAGAACCGGTGTCCACCAACACGTGAGCAAGAGTAGTGCCCCTGCATTCTATAGAGACATGCAGGGCATCATTGTGGTTCTTTCCCTTAGCAGTAAGGTCAGCATCCGAGAAACCCAAACCATTGTCAGCTGTCAAATTGGATACGCAATCAGTAAACTGGTCTGCAGATGTCTCCTGTGGTACATGGGCCGTCTTCAGAAATGAAATCAGGGCCTTAGCGTGGGCCTCTGAGCACAGCAGCAATGAGAGCATAGAGATCTTGGAGGGGGTATGCCCCAGCTGTTCAACAACATTAAAATCGCTCTTCTTGATTATTTTAAGAATTTCCTCCATCTCTTGCTGGGAGGCTTCAACATTCACAGATTTTGGTGCCTCCATCCGGGCAGGCTCATCTTCAATCCCTTTGCCCCGAGCATTAGATGACTCGGCAGCAGGGGAAACAACTTGATCAGAAACGGAAACAGGTGCTGTTATTATGAGAGGTCTTCGAATAGTTGGTGGTGCAATGTCAGGCGAGAAGAGCCTGCCACTGCGGGTTACTTTGGTTGGACCAGTGATATTACTGATGCTGGTACCAGTGTTGAATTCTTGCTTTATACCATGTACATATACATCTTCCCCATAGTGCCATGGGACAGCCTTATCAGATTCGTAGGGGAGAGGCCCCGGAACAGTAATAACAATGGGTGCGACAGTCATGATTTTAACTGGCTTCCTCAGGGGAGCCTTGATTGGATTGTTGAAAATTGTAATGACAGATACTTCTTCCACAGGAACAAAAGGAACAACGGTCTTCTTGAACAAAATCTCCTTGCTATCCATCAGGCTTTGGATGCCTCACTTCAGCAACGGACAACCAGAAAGGGAAACAGCACACAAAAGGCAACCTTCGCTACAACCCGAAAATAAACCGGCCAGCAGTAGGTTCCTCTTAATAGTAAACAGAGGAGTAGCTACATCATTCACAGAAATGGCATATAAGTCTTCATCAACAACATTTACTCCATGCTGGGGCATAGGAGCAGTCACCACATTTGGTCTCTCAGGCGCCTCAAATTGTATCTCTTTCGCATCAATAAGGTCTTGCACCTTATTTCTCAGGGCCCAGCAATCATCAGTAGAGTGCCCCGGGCTATCGGAGTGATAAGCACAGCGGGCATTTGGATTATACTTCGGAGAGGCAGTATTCACAACCTTCGAGGCCTCCCTGACAGTCACTAAGTTGGTGGATAACAACTGCGGCAAGATTTGTGACAAAGTCATACTCAGCCGGGTAAATTCTCTTCTGGGTCTTTCAGCCCTTTGTTGATTAGTTTGCCGAGGAGCGGCAGTAGGCTTTGCAATCACCACCGCATTGAAAGACTGGCGGTGCTCTGGTTTATCTTGCCTTATAGGCCCATACACATGACTGGCCTCCTTCTTAAAAGGTTTCTTCTCAGAATTTGCAGACGCACCTTTCTGAATTTTACCGGACTTCATCCCAGCCTCTATCCTTTCCCCAGTCAGAATAAGGTCAGTGAACCCTGCAGATGAATTACCAATAAGATGATTGAAGAATGGCCCGGAGAGGGTCCCCAAGAACATATCTACCAGCTCACGGTCTGTTAACGGAGGCTGCACCCTGCCAGCTAGGTCCCTCCACTTCTGTGCATACTCTTTAAAACCTTCGCTTGATCCTAGCGACATACCATGGAGTTGGGTACGTGTAGGAGCAAGGTCGGCATTATATTGATACTGCTTGTAAAAAGCAGTAGCCAACTCCTCCCAGTTACGAACCTTGGTTCCATCCAGCTGATAGAACCATTCGAGATGAGTCCCTGAAAGACTCTCCTGGAAGAAATGGATCCACAAGTTCTTATCCACTGTGTACGGTTGAATCTTCCGTACATAAGATCTGAGGTGTAGTTTAGGGCAAGACGCCCCGTCATACTTGGTGAAAGATGGTGCCTTAAACTTGTGAGGAATGATCACACCAGTAAATAAGCCCAAGTCTCCGAAATCCAGCCCAGGCACTTGTTGGATCTCCATGGCGTTCAGACGGTCTTCCAGCTGCTTGTATCTGTCTTCAGCCGGAGGATACTGTTCCTCATTAAAATCAGTCTCGTTGTCAGAGACTACTGGACTTGGAGCCCTTCCCCCCTGGGGACTGTCTTTGCCTACAGAGGAACTAGCTTCCTCATTCTGCAGAGTGTTACCAAACCTCCGGCCTGAGTTGAAAAGAACAGTTCTCTTATTCTTCTTCTCCTTCTTCAGGAGCAGAGCCTTCAGCTCTTCTTGGGCTTGAGCCAAACCCATGATCAGCTCTTGAAATTGTGCGTTCTGCGCCTGAAGGGCCTTGATAGACATCTCTGTTGATGATTCAGGGTTCATGATGCTGAAATAAACAGCAAAGAACAGTAAGCAACCTGAAAAGAAGAATGCCTGCTATGCACATGATGAATGGAATGCGTATGATTCATGTTTTCAAAGACAATCGGGAATCAACTTTGTAAACAAAAAGGAACACACTTCATTAGATTCAACTTTGAAATTTAAATTGTTCAACAGGTTGCCCTTAGGCGTTACATAAAATGGAAATACTGAAAAGGGAAATAAAATTGTAAAAGAACATCCAAAGTTCATCATTGATCCCAGGGTCTCCTCTTCTCAGTACGGATATAGTCATTCAGAGCTCGCTCATTCTCCAACTGCTTTGTCAGCTTCTGGATCTTCAATTCCTGCTCGTTGAACTTTTCCCGATAAGAATCCCGTTCTTCTCGCAGTTCCGACCAAGACCTCTTTAATGTCTCATAATCAGTAGGTATCTGAGGAGGGATGACAGTTGGAGGAGCCCCATCTGTGTCAGGATACTCAAGAATGACGGGTCTGACAGCTTCATATGGCATACCTAACTTCTGAGCACGGATGCGGACCCATTTGTAGTAGGCTTCCACAGGTAGAGAAGTCTTTGGCCCCAACTCTTGTGGGTCAGCTTTATGGACTCTGTCCCAAGCTTTGATGAACCTACGACGCAGCTCGTCACTATCCACCTGAAACTCAAAACTGATGTGAGGCACCAACATCTCATGAGGCCCTGCTCTTCTGGCTCTTCCAAACTGACGGAGAGCTAGACATGGATTATAAGAGATTCCACCCTGAGTACCAATCAAAGGGACATTAGGGTATTCTCCGCAACGATCAATAACAGCTATCTCATCCAAACCTCTGAGAGTCCAAATGATGTCCTTATCAGTGAGAGACATTAACCTATGAGCCCAACCTCTTCCTTCTTGGTTCTTCAGCACGAACTTAGGGAGGTGCGAAATAAACCACCTCACCAACAAAGGGATACAACACCACAGAGTTCCTCGTCTTCGGGCAGTACGAGCATAAAGTTGTTGCAGGATGTCACCCAAGAGAGTGGGCACAGGATTCTGAGACATGAAGATCCTTATGGCAGTGACATTGATGAAGTTGTCAGGATTAGGAAACAAGACTAGCCCATAGATTAAGAGAGCCAAGATGTCTTCATATGCCCTAAAGTCCAAGTCATTCCAGAAACTGTTAGCTTTACCAACCAGAAACTTGGCCAAGAAACCCTTAACTCCGCTTCTAGTCACCCAGTTGTCCATTACTTCTTGATGGGTCAAGGGAAGAGCTGCAGCAACCTCCTCAAGCCTGAGGGTCTTTTCCCAACCAGTGTAAGGAGTCTGATCCAAGATAGGGATACCAAGCAAATCAGAGAACTCTTCCAGGGTAGGGACCAGCTGGAAGTCTTGAAAGGTGAAGCACTGGTACAGTGGGTCATAGAACTGGGTCAGGACACTCATCAACTGTTGATCCCGCTTTGCAGTGACTAAACTGAGAAGAGAACCCTGCCTCTGGATGAAGGAAGTGGTGTTTGGAATTCTGCTAACCAATTCTTCAAGTAACTCAGGTGGGTGAACAAAGTTGAACCGGATAGTATTCCTTCGCATAGGCATCATGATGTCCTACAAAACAGAGCAAAGGTGAAACCCTCTTGTCTTTGAAATGGTCAGTCCTTATGCAGGATGCATGCAATGCTCATGATGTTATGATGTTATGATAAAGCACACCACAAATATTTACAAAGGCAAACATGATAAGGCACACAAGTCACACAAGACAAGCCCTTAAAGTTTAGGCCAGCATGAGGTCTAGGTATTACCCTCTTTCAGTTTGTTGGTTCATACCTGTCCTATCAAAAGTAACCGGGTTCTTAGAGGATCCCAATATCACTGACTACCCTCAATCGGTCATAACTCCAGCATCGCAATCTTTTCTTGCGGCTAGAACCATCACGAGAGTTTAGCCTCAATGGGCGTAGCATACTGCTACTGTTCTATTGGCCAAGTTGTGTCTTTTAAGGTTCTAAGGTCTGTTGGTGCTTAATGACTCCTCAGAAGACCCATATTCTCCTCGTTGCAACACAAGGGATATCGGTACAGACCAAGGTGCCACACCAACGTAGCCACTGCTTCACCCATGTCGGTCTACGCCGGACAGGTCCCTCACAGCTTATGCTACCTAAACAGGGTATCCCCAGATCCAGGTTAGGATCTATGTAACTCCGATGCAACCCACAATTTAAAGCAAACAAGTCAAAACAATTGAAGACACAGTTATGAACTATCCTAAGGTACACCTCACTTTATAATATCCCCAGCAAAGTCGCCAGTTCTGTGATCGGTGGATCTGGAACTGACTGTTTAACGCTGGTTCGCGAAATGTCGTGGAAGCAAGAGTCGCCACCGTCTTTTATTTTCTCCAACATGGAAAGGACAAAAGCACAGAAAAATTCCTTATTGAGATTAGTTCTCGGTTCAGGAGGTAGATTTATAGAAAGGGAAGGTGTTAGCACCCTTTCTATCCATGGTTATCCATGGGCTCTTAGATACTTGCTCATTTGTGTTTTCAAAAATGTTTGTTTGCTTTTCAAGGTAAGTGGGTTTGAAAAAAGTTTCGTTTAAAATTTCAGTTCGACTCTTGTATCAGTCCTCAAGAGTGTTTGAAAAGTTATTTTTGAAAGCTTTTTGCAAAGTGTCGGTGTGAAAAGAAGTTTTTGATTTGTTTTGAATTAGAGCAAGTATCTACGAGTCATCTACCTACCCTAAGGAATTAGTCTGTGTAAATGTCCCTAAGATAGTGCCATCCCACCATTGAGAGGTAGGTAGCACCACCGTTGGAGGTGTTCGGGTCAATTCGAGGATTAGGGACAGTGTGGTCACCAGAGCAATAGTAGGACACCTTAGACGCTACCCTCATGCCATGTTCATGGACATGAGGACTTACTAAAACGTCCTCTACTCGACGACCACGTTTCGAGGGGCAAGGCAACAGTGAGGCGTACCCTAGGAGTAGTGTGTGAATTGTGTGTCATTTTCAGTTATTATTTGTCTTGATCATGCATTGAGTGTTCTACGCTTTGATTTTATTTGAGCATACATTCTTTCATGTGATTAACAGTTTAAAGGTGCAGAAATTAAAATGCGGAAAAATAAAAGTCCTACGCTATTACAAGGCGCGGGTCTACATCGCCAAATTAACAAAGACCCGATTTGAAATAAAATGCGGAAAGTAAATGTCCTAATTATCTATTACAAGGCTTTGGGGCAATTACATAAATTTAAAACGAAAAAATAAAGACAAACGCGCGAAAGGAAAATGGAATCGAAAATGCGAGGGCGTTGGACCCTTTAAAGAAATTAAATTAGGATTGAAAGTAAATTAATGATTAAATGAGAAAAGAAGTTATTATTTTTATGTTTTGGTATTTTAAGAGATAAGGAAAATTAATTAAAGTTAGTAACTAAATAAAACCTAGTTCTAAATTGTTTTAAATTATTAAAGAAAAATGTTTAAATTTTGACCTAATTTAACCTAATTATTTAATGACAAGCTTATTTACAAAATAATTAATAATTAATAATAATAAGAAGAAAAATTTAATTATTGAGAAAAAGAGTAAAAATGCTAGAACCCTAATTTTTATGTTTTTTAGTTATTGAGAAGTAAATTAAAATTAAAACCCTAAATTAAAACTAAATTGATCATTAAATTTATTTACAAAATTAATAGAAATTAATATTAATAAAATATATTTTTTTGTTTTATGATTTTCTGTTTTTTTGTGTTATAAAATTTATTTTATGAATTAAATAAAACAATTAACATAATTAAAATAAATAAAAGAAAAGAATAAAAAGAGAGAAAGAAAATGCAAACATAGGGGGGTGTTGACCCAAATTGAGGAGGTTTATAGAAAGCAGTTTGGCCCAAGCATTCCAGGCCCACGTTGACTTTCAGCGTTCGTGTGAGGAGTGGTTGACTGGTGCGTATATGGAACTGCACGTCCTGGCCATTGGATGGAGCCTCTGGGCGCGTGGCAAGCCAGATGATGAGGACACATGATGGTCCTTGGAGAGAGGCACTACGCTGGAACATGTAAATGAACAAAATATGAAATATATAAGAGGACCTGGGAATCGAACCCAGGTCCCAAGACTTACCAATCACATTCCCAACCACTACACCATTCAACGCGTTTGTAAAATTCTGGACATTAAACATTATAATAAGAAATAAAAGTTAATGATATTCAACACAAAAACGCGCTGAAAATTTGAATGTCCCAATCATGCTATAACACGCAGGCTTCTTCCCCGTTTTGTACCTGCAAATAAAAGCAAATAGCGGGGGTTTTAAACCCCCACTAAACAAGACCAGGAAAAATAGCGATTAAGCACTGGGCAATGATAAATTGGGCGCGAGGTGTGGGTTCAATCCGTCATGTTGTCACGATTCCAATGGTGTTGGTCTTATGGTCCAATTTTTTTCCAGGAAAGAAACCCCAATTTCAAACCTCTGAAACCCTAGGCAGCTCTCATGGTAACTTTGCATACAGGTCATATTAGTTCAATTGGAAGACACCAAAAGCTTCAGTGAGTTCATGTTAGTGTAAACCAACAATTAAAAGACATGAAACATGCATATAAATCAAAATACGATTATGAAAGTTTCCATGAACGGGGCTATGGCGTTCTACCATTTCTCTGCGCGTGGAAGCTTGGTTTCAATTGCAAACGCCTCCTAGATGTGTCAGGAGTGTATTGGAATGATTCTTTTGCTTTGAAACGTGCTCTATGTGGGAAAACAGTTTTCAATTTTTTTGGAAAAAATGCAAAGTTGTTCTTTGAGTTTCAGCGCAGCTTGCTTGTTGTGGCATTAGGGTTATGTTCTTGCATATATTTGGAGTGAATTAGGTTACCAATCCAAGCCCATAATCCTTTGCATTCATGTTTTTGAGATTTGATTTTTCAAGCATCTTTTTCAATCTTTTTCATACCTTTCTTATGCCAATCATTGAAGATTCTTGCCTTTTTGAGTATGCACGAAATATTGAGGTCACGATGAGTGGATATGCTGCACAAAAAGGTTTGGAAAACATGATTTGCTATTTTTGTCATATTTTATTTTAATTAAATGAACTAATAATAATAATAATTCAAATAATTAATCAAAAATGATAAAATAACTCCCTTTAAAGTCAATGGGTCGTGCATAGCTTTTGGGTGATGATTCTTGGAAGAAATTGTGGCCCATTAGCAATTTTGAGGCATTTGAAACAAAGTTGACTTTTCAAAATTCCCAAAAATTTCCCAACTTCCACAAGGCATATCTTGCTCAATTTTTAAGTTTTGATCATGTTCTTGGACATTTTGGAAAGGTATTGAAGTCCTCTAACCAATGCCTTTGGTCCCATGTCATTTTAATTTACCAATCTCAAGTTATGATCTTTGACTTAAAGTGCCTTTTTGTTGACTTTTGAAAATGACCTATAATGTTGAGGTTGATAACTTTTTGTGAGAGCATTTCTTGGACTTGAAGTGTGAAGAGGAGTTGTAGGAAATGTGATTCTCTTAAAAATGAGCTTTGGATGGAATTTTTCTGATAAACCATGTGGAAGTTATGCCTTGGTCAAGTTACAGTTGACTTTTTCAACTGTCCAAAAATAGAAACTTTTGCATCTTGAGACTTTTTGAGCCTTGCCTTGGGAATCATGATCAAGAATTGATCAAATGATGTTTGTGGCTTCAAAATAAGATGTTGACCAAAATTTTTGACTTTTGACTGTCAAATGACCATTTTACCCCTACAATTGACTGTTGAGCAATTAGGGTTTTTGACTGTGCAATTTTGTGCTGTGAGTCTTGACACTTGGCATATGGATGCTTGACAATGTTTACAGGCATGTGGGACTTGTTTGGACCCTTGGAAACTTCAATTTCTTTGCCAGAACCAAAACCCTAATTTTTGACTGTTAGGAGGCCATTGGACTGTGCAACCCTTGGGAGATTTTGAAGCATGATCTTAGCAAACTTTGAAGAATATGGGAGGGCAAATTTTGGGGTACAACATACTCAAATAAGAAAAGATGAAAATGGCATGAAATGTAAATGCTAAAAGTAAATAGTGCATATAAATAAATGGGCATATAATAAAAATAAAGGATAAAGTCAATTATTAGTGATTAGTGGTTAGTTGGATGATCATCTTGAAACTTGCATTTGAAACTCATTAGAGGATTGGTAGAACCAAAGCCTCCACACAACAAGTTGCATTTGCTTTTTGTCAAGTATATCATCCATTTGGAATTATCATGAGTACCATTTAATGATCAACAATATTTAAGTGATCCGCATTGACCAAAGGTGTTGTAGATCCATTAGAGGATTGGTAGAACCAAAGCCTCCACACAATGAATCTCAAGTTTATTGGATCAAAGATATCAAATTAACATACTTGGGCTTGCAAACATAAGTTTGGGCCACGAATGATCATTTATTCGAATCGGGACAAAATTTAGCGCTATGTTAAGCAATCATAAGTGGACTTATATAGAAGTCACACCTATTTTGAGGCCGGTCAATAGTAATCTATGCACCATTTGTTTGGAGACATGATATAGAGATCATGATCCAATACCACTTAGTGCAATAAGAAAAGGGATGAGATGAAGAGGCGTGGGAGAGAACATACAAACCATATTTGAATTAAATTTAATCAAACTATTATTAAAATCATTCATCCATTTTTTGTGGAGTTAGACTCCACACCATGGATCCAATGATATTAATAAAGTTCATGATCAAAAATTTAACCCAAGATCAGCCAGAAAATAATCACAAAATAATATTGCATTTAGTATATACAAAAAAAGTTTTAAAAAGTTTTAAAATAGAAATAAAAGAGAAAATTATCAACTATGTATAAATTAGTAAAGAAATAAAAAGTAAGACCATAGAAAAATCATAAAAGGACTCAAATGATCTCATACAATTTTTGTTAATTTTTTAAAGTCAGAAACTATTTTTAAAATTAAAAGAAATGAGTAACATAAACTAAAAATCATAAAAAATACCAAAGTCAGAAATAAAAAATAAGTGAAGTCACCAATATTTGTCACAATATCATTGGATCATTCCATAATTTTTTCAGAATTTAAAAAGGCATACAAGTATTTTTAAACATTTAAAACAATTCAAATAAAATGAAAATTTATAAAAAAATACCAAAACAAAAAATTAAATTATGAAAAAATAAAAATCAGAAAGCAAATAATCAAAAATATTTTTCATAATTTTGTCAGATTTTTTGGACTTAAAATGAATTTTCTATGATTTTTTGAAGTTTAAAACAATTAAATATAAAAATAAAAAAAGAAAAAAAAAATATGTGGACCATTGGATGAGAGTCAAAACGCGTTAGTAATCAAATCCAAGGGATCTGGAGCGCTGTGCATATCATGGTCAATAGTGAATAATGCATAAGATCAATAATTAAATCAGATCTAAAAAAATACAAGTGGCGTGCCATCATTGGTTGGAAGATGAAACGTAGGTCATCTTCAACCTCCAGCCAACGTGAATTGCAGGTCTCTCAAAACTGTAAAATTAAAGCTCAGACCTATGCCATTCGCTTCGTCTCTTCAAGACGAAGACAACCACACCCTCGCGCCAAATTTATATAAACTGTAGCTCAAGCAATTTGGAAGGAAAGTTTTGAAAAGGGATTTGAAATTTCATAGTCAAAACGTGCTTCCAGTAAAAGGCAAGTGTTGCGACTAGAGCCTGGGCAATGAGAGCATCACAATGATATCAAAGTTTTGAAGAATTTATGAAGGAATCTACCTATTGAAGTTAAGTTGCAGAGCTCTGAAACTGAACTTATATGGAGCAATATAGGGCATGATTCTTGAATGTAATTATATGGTTAGCTTCAGGGAAGATCCAGGAAGGTGAATTGATGAAAAAAACGGATTGAAAAAGGCTTGAGAATGGATTTCGAAGTTGCTGAATTTTGAGTTTAGGAACAAGTTTGGCAGGGCGATTCTGGCTATCCAAGCTTGAGGAAATGAATGGGGAATGACCCTCTATTTATAGGAAATCAAATGGAATGTCCAAGCGTGTGAAATGATGAAGTTTGGAGGGAAATCATGTGAAGTTGGAAACAAGAAAAGTGTGACCTCCAATTTGATCAAAACTTATCCAAAATGCATGTTTTGCTATGCTAATCACTTCTAGAACTTCATTAAACATGTTTAGAGGCATAAACGCATAGAAACAAAGTGTTTAGAAGCTAAACCAATGATTTCAAACTTCTGTCTTGGTGAAAAATTCAGTTTCAAATTGCCAACTTCTGACCAATGGCATTCTCAGCTCAAGGGGTCTTAGGGCATGATTCTTAATGCTTTAGAAAGATGAGGTTACAAGATTTGCAATGTGGAAATAATGGAGACAAATGGATGCTTGAGCTGAAAGTTATAACGAGTCAAAGTTGGAAAAAAATGTTGACTTTCCATACTTAGAAATATTTCAATTTTTTCTTCAAAAATGACTTATAATGTCTTGCATCCAAACATAGCCTTCCACTTGGAATTTGATCTTGGACAAAAAAGATGGCATGAAATAGACCTCTTAAATGACACTTTGAAACTTGAAACATTCAAAATATCAAAAAATTGAGAGAGTTATGAATTGTTGAAGTTGGTAAAATATCATGAAATGACCTATAATATTTTGTATCCTTAGGGCATCTTCCATCCATTTTATCACTTTGCACATAAAATAAGGCATAAAGTTCACACCCTCAAGATCATTGTAGAAAAATAATGGGCTCAAGGTGATAAAAATTGACCAAGTTATGATCATTTGAAGTCACACATGAGAAATTGGGGGTTCATCTGGAGGACTTGTAATCTTTATTCATCATCAAGCTTCTTCCAAATGAAAAATCCTTGGAACTTTTGAAGTGATTTGTTGATAACCATTTCATGAGAAGGATGTCTTTGGAATCACTCAAAAATACCAAAATATGAGCATGATATACTCCTTTGAAGTTCAAAACCCTAGCTCCTAGATCAAGAAACATGCCTTGAGGAACTTTGACAATTTTGAACAAAATTCTTGTACCAACACAAATTGTTTGTAAATATAAGTTGTTGAGGATGATAATGAGAACTCATAGAAACCACAACCACTTCCATATCTTGAGAATTGAGAGAAATATGCATTTGTGACCAATGGGAACAAAGCCTTGTCCAAGCAAGCCAGCTTCTCCAATCAATCCCTTGTGCTTTTGAACCAAATTTTATAACCTTGAAATATGGTGAACCAAATTAAGCTTGCCATGCCATTCCTTCCCAAACAAATTCAATGGTGAGGCTTGAACTTCTCAAGCTTTATTAACTAGGGCATGGAAATAAACTCATGAACCCATGGAGCAACTTGCTGAATCTTATTGCCTTTACCTACATGGATAACAAGCAAGACAAACCAACATTGCATTTTATTAATTAAAATAAGAAATCAAGACAAAAAATATTCATGATCACAAAAGGACACAAGTCAAGGTGCTTGGTGATTCCTCAAAGAGCAAAGATAAATATAGGGAGGGGGACCAAGAATCCTAATGTGATCTTGTTGTGATGGAATCAACATGGTATGATGAAGGGATCTTAGGGGGAAAAATTGGGGTACACCAGCTGCCCTTATTTAAGTTTCTTCTATCCGGAGATACGAAGGTTAAAAATCTTCATGTTGACGCAATCAAATATACTTAAATATAAAACAAACTCTATTTTTGGCCCTAAGATGCCATGCAATGCTTATGAGCATGAATGCATATGAACAAGACCAAAGAGATGAAAAACTCCACCGGGGATGTATTAATAAAAAAAATAAAAAAATAAAGAAACAAGAGAGTAACCCAACCAGGAAAATAAATCACTGGTGGATCGAAAAGACTTGAATCAGAGAGGATGGTAGAATGGTCAAAGGATACACCAACTTCCACTAAAGGCGAATCTACCAACGTTCACTAAAGGTAGAAAGAGGAAAGAAATAACAACACCGACATTCACTGACGGTGAGCTACCAACGTTCACTGAAGGTAGAAGGAAAAGAAATATCATAGCATCACCGTTCACTGACGATGAACTACCAGCGTTCACTGAGGGTAGCAAAAAGATAACAATCATCGAGGTTCAATGTCGATGACCTACCAACTTTCACTGAAGGTAGGAAGAGAATATATCATAGCACCACCGTTCACTGATGATGAACTACCAACGTTCACTGAGGGTAGAAAAAAGACAACAAGCACCAACTTTCACTGATGGTGATCTACCAACTTTCACTGAAGGTAGAGAGAAAATATATTATAGCATCGCCGTTCACTGACGATGAACTACCAATGTTCACTGAGGGTTGCAAAAAGATAACAAGCACCAACTTTCACTGGAGGTAGAGAGAAAATATATTATAGCATCGATGTTCACTGACGATGAACTACCAACGTTCACTGAGGGTAGCAAAAAGATAACAAGCACCAACTTTCACTGATGGTGATCTACCAACTTTCACTAAAGGTAGAGAGAAAATATATCATAGCACCATCGTTCACTGACGATGAACTACCAACGTTCACTGAGGGTAGCAAAAAGACAACAAGCATCAACTTTCACTGATGGTGATCTACCAACTTTCACTGAAGGTAGAGAGAAAATATATTATAGCATCGCTGTTCACTGACGATGAACTACCAACGTTCATTGAGGGTAGCAAAAAGATAACAAGTTTTCCCCAAAATTGTGGTATTTCGCCTAGAATGGGTCACAACTTCTTCTTTAACCGAGGCACTCCGCCTGGAAAGGGTAATACATAAGTTGTCTCAAATAAAGAGACATACACTTGAAAAGATTTCACAACGAGCTGTCTTTGTGATATAGAAAGACTTGCCATTCACTGGAGTAATTTGACAACAAACTGCAAACTATCCACTCATTTAGAAGATAGAAAAAAAGTAACGTCGACTTTTACGGAGAAGTACAAGTTGCTCAAATAAAGAGACCGGCTACTTGCTTTTACAAAGGATTGTAAAAAGAAATGACTTTGTGAGGAGAACAATATGGCTTCATGGGGAATGAAATATGACTTCCTGGAGAAATGCCACGATATTCATGCTGAGGAGATCAAGTCTTCTTGTGAAACATAAATGCACGAACCAAAACTCAAAGCTTTTAGAGATCCATAGTAAATAATATTGTTGGGAAACCAAAGATTCAAACCAGAAATAATATGGAATGAAACAGTCAACCAAAATACAACCTTTGAGAAATAAACTCAAGAGGGAAAACTAAATCCATCCAAACAAGGAGATGTATTGGAAGGCTAAAGCAAAAATCTTCCACAAGGGATAACTCAATGGGGAAATTGAAAGAATATACACTTTCTGCTTACGGCCAACACTCTATTGAAGAGAGGACAACGTAACTCTGTAAAACAGGGTGATATGTCAACAAAAATATTAACAAATTTTAATGAGCAATGATTCGCCAATTTTAGCTATGCATGATGTATGTATGAATGTATGAGTGTTATCGTGTGTATGTTGACAAAACAGATATATAACACCGGGAGTAACCAGTAAAAACCACCTCAGGCACCAACAACACTCAGCTAAATCACATCCAAGATGATAATTCCAAAAAATAGTAAGCGCCAGCTGAGGAAACATGACCTACTGCCTGCTTCAGCTTTACTGGGGAGAAACACAATCCGGAAGTAAACGGAACAAAGTGACAAAATAGTAGAGATACAGGGATTGAACATCCTTCTCCAGGCTTCACTGGGGAAACAAATGTTTTCAAAAGTAACACTTCTACTAGGGATTGCAAAACCAATATCAAGTAAAGTAGATGGACACCAAATCATCAAAACATTCACTGGGGAATTCCGTCCCACTTCATTGGGGAGGTTAACACCACATTCACAAAGGGGAAACCAAAATACGTTCTTCACTGGGAAAGACAAAGGTCCGTGTTCTTCGAGAGTAATTATTGTACCGAATTCTCTGGAAAAAAGAACTCCTATTAGACCGAATGAAAACTTCACTAGAGAAATCTCAAATTAAAACCTTACATCATGAAAACTCAGACAAGGAGGAGAAATGAATCCAAACTCGACCGAGGATACCAGAGTTTTGAATCCAATACTGCGAATCATCCTGAGTAAACTTTCCCGAAGGAAACAAAAACTTCTTAAAAACAACTGGAGTTTGTCCATTCCCGGGATCACCATTTTTGTTGTTATTATTTTTTTTTGCATCACAAATTCTAAAGTAAAAGCAAATTGTAAATTCTTTTTGAAAAATCGATTTTGTTATTTAATATTTTTGCTTTGAAAGTTATTATCAATAATAAATAAAGTCTTTGCAAGCTAAATAAAATAAGAAACACAAAGAATTGGGTAACAACTCAAACTTTCTTAATAGAGTGGTAGTTGGCGAATGGAGAGACTCCATAGATGATTACAAAGTTTGGAAAATGGTAATATATAACGGAAAAGATAGATTGAGATACAATGACCACTATCCCCTCTAACAATTTTTGAAATCCTGAGAAGTAGCTTCCATTGAAGTGTGATGAGGATTCAAGAAGATTGTTGCTTCAATGATCAGATCTTGCATGATCCAGTTACTTGCCAATAAAGTCCCTAACTTTTTCCTAAGCTGACCTTGCGGGTTTTCAACTTAGCGGGAAATTTATTCTGTTTATGTCTCTAACTTTTGCCTAGACCGCCCTTTCGGGTTTTTGGCCTACTGAGATGCTCTTTTTTTTTCTAAGCCACCCTTTCGAGTTTTCAACTTAGCGAGCTGTTCTTTTATTTCTTTAGGAAAAGTATTTCTTGACTGCATCAACATTAATGGGACGTGGGAACTCCTCGCCATCCATAGTTTCAAGAATTAATGCACCGCCAGAGAAGGCTTTCTTGACAACACATGGGCCTTCAAAATTGGGAGTCCACTTACCCCTAGAATCATTGTTGAAAGATATGATCTTCCTGAGCACGAGGTCGACTTCTCTGAATTCACGAGGTTTGACCTTTTTATCAAAAGCTTTCTTCATTCTTTTCTGATATAACTGTCCATGACACAAAGCTGTCATCCTCTTCTCTTCGATCAGATTCAATTGGTCAAACTGGTTTTGGACCCATTCAGCCTCTGTCCACTTGGTTTCCATTATCACACGCAAAGAGGGAATCTCAACCTCGACTAGGAGTACAAATTCCATTCCATACACCAGGGAGAACGGGGTTGCTCCTATTGAAGTGCAGACAGACGTTTGATATCCATGCAAAGTAAAAGGGAGCATTTCATGCCAATCCTTATAAGTAACGACCATTTTCTGGATAATTTTCTTGATATTCTTATTAGCAGCTTCAACAACCCCATTCATCTTTGGCCTATACGGAGAGGAATTATGATGGACAATCTTGAATTCTTCGCACATTTCTGTCATCATTTTATTGTTCAAATTTGAGCCATTGTCGGTGATAGTTCTGCTCGACACATCATACCGACATATAAGATTATTCTTGACGAAGCGCACAACCACCCGCTTAGTAACATTCGCATATGAAGCAGCCTCCACCCACTTGGTGAAGTAATCAATTGCTACCATGATAAAACCGTGTCCATTCAAAGCTTTGGGTTCTATCATCCCTATCATGTTAATACCCCACATAGAGAAAGGCCATGGGGAAGAGATCACATTAAGAAGTGTCGGAGGCACATGGACCTTATCTGCATAAAACTGACATTTATGACACTTCTTTGCAAATTTATAAAAATCAGATTCCATTGTCAGCCAATAGTAACCTGTCCTTAACATCTTTTTAGCCATCGAATGTCCATTGGCATGAGTGCCAAATGAACCTTCATGAACCTCATGCATCAACATGCCTGCTTCGTGTCTATCCACGCATCTGAGCAAGACCATGTCATAATTTCTCTTATACAACACATTTTCACTGAGGAAGAAACTGCCAGCCAATCTTCTCAATGTCTTTCTAATCTTCTTCGATGCACCAATCGGGTATTCCTGAGTCTGAAGAAAATTTTTGATGTCATGGTACCAAGATTTTTCATCTGCTACCTCCGCTGTTGTAAACACATGAGCAGGCCTATCCAGTCGCTGAAATATAATTCGAGGTATATCATTCCAAGTATTCAGTTGGTACATAGAATCCAGAATTGCCAGAGCATCTGCCATCTAATTTTCATCTCTTGGAATATGATGGAATTCAACTTTATTAAAGAAGGGTAACAACCTTCTAGCATAATCTTTGTAAGGGATCAAGCCGGGGTGACGAGTATCCCATTCCCCTTTAATCTGGTTTATTACCAAAGCTGAATCACCATACACATCTATATTTTTAATTCTGAGATCAATAGCTTCTTTGAGACCCATGATGCAAGCCTCATATTCTGCCATATTATTAGTACAATCAAATGTTAACCTTGTGGTGAAAGTAATGTGCGATCCATGTGGCGTGACAATCACAACACCAATTACTTTACCATAAGTATACACAGCTCCATAAAATATCATACTCCAACGAGATTCAGGGCCAGGACCTTCCTTAGGCAATGGTTCATCACAATATTTCACTTTCAAGAACATCACATCCTCATCGGGGAATTCATATCCTACAGACTGATGGTCCTCCACTGGTTGGTGAGCAAGATAATCTGCCAACACACTACTTTTAATAGCTTTTTGAATGCAGTATTCGATATCATATTTAGATAACAACATCTGCCAGCGGGCAATTCTCCCAGTAAGAGCGGACTTTTCAAAAATGTACTTGATTGGATCCATTTTGGAGATTAACCAAGTAGTGTGATTCAACATATACTGCCGCAAATGCTTTGTCGCCCAGGACAAAGCACAACATGTCTTTTCCAGCATGGAATACCGCGACTTACAGTCAGTGAACTTTTTACTGAGATAATAAATGGTGAACTCTTTCTTCCCTGTTTCATCCCGTTGTCCCAAAATACAACCCATGGAATTATCTAACACTATCAGATACATAATCAACGGTCTTCCTTCGACATGAGGGAGCAAGATAGGAGGTTCAAGCAAATATTCTTTAATACTTTCAAATTCCCTTTGGCAGTCATCCGTCCACACACAACCTTGATTTTTATTTAACAACTTAAAGATCGGCTAATATGTTGCAGTCATGTGGGAAATGAATCTGGAAATATAATTCAAACGCCCGAGGAACCCTCTGACTTTCTTTTCAGTTCTAGGAGCTGTCATCTCTTGAATTGCTTTGACTTTATCAGGGTCAACTTCAATTCCTTTATGGCTAACAATGAAACCCAACAATTTCCCTGATCGAACACCGAAGGTTCATTTATTTGGATTCAAGCGGAGACGATACTTCCTCAAACGCTAAAACAACTTCAACAAATCTTCTACATGCCCTTCTTAAGTCTGGGATTTGGAAATCATATTATCAACATATACTTCGATTTCCTTGTGCATCAGATCATGGAATAGGGTTGTCATAGCCCTCTGGTACGTTGCACTAGCGTTCTTCAACTCGAAGGGCATCACTCTGTAACAGAATGTTCCCCAGGGTGTGATAAACGTTGTTTTTTCCATGTCCTCTGGAGCCATTCTTATTTGATTATACCCGGAAAATCCATCCATGAACAAGAATACTTTGAATTTTGATGTGCTATCCACTAACATATCAATGTGTGTCAATGGAAAATCATCTTTTGGACTAGCTTTATTTAGATCTCTATAATCTACACACATGCAAACTTTTCCGTATTTTTTTGGTACTGGGACAATATTGTAAATCCATTGAGGATACACCGACATCACAAGAAAACTAGCATTAATCTGCTTTAGAACCTCCTCTTTGATCTTCACTGCCATATCTGGGTGAGTTCTTCTTAATTTCTGTTTGATTGGCGAACACTCTGGCTTCAACAGAAAACAGTGTTCTACAATATCTGTATCTAGACCAGGCATATCTTGATAAGACCAAGCAAAAATATCCACATACTCTTTCAACAGTTCAATCAACCTGCTCTTCACATCAGGATGCAACAATGCTCCAATCTTGACTTCCTTTGGATCTTCTTCTGAACCCAAATTGATCACTTCCAATGGCTCTTTATATGGCTGAATGGTTTTTTCCTCATGCTCAAGCAACCATGAGACCTCTTCTGGAATATCATCATAATCTTCTTCTTCGGCCCCATACACAGGACATTCAAAGTTGGGAGAGAGTGCAAGGTCATTGTATTCAACGAGTTTTTTTAATTAATCTGCACATATGATTTATGATTGCTTTTAGAAACTGACACATATAACAAGTGATCATGCAGATTGAATTTCAGTTATTTATTTATTTTGAAGGGTTTTTTCTGATTACCATTTTCCAAGAAAAAAAAGCAGAAAATAAAGACACAATTTGGGAAACAAATACAACTTTTATTATTGATTTTAAAAGTCACAACAAACAGATAAGCCCTACAACATTAATAATTCCACCTTGGGCAGAGTGAAAGCTTTTCAAAAAGATTAACAAAACAAATTACTTTGAAACATGTATGCAAGAGGGAACATCAATGGTGATCCAGTTCTGAACCCTAACTCCGTGCATCACATAATTCGGCATTTCTTGCTCTGCTTCATCTTCTACAATGACATTAATCCTGGAAACAGTTGGATGAAGATAACCCCCGCTACAGAAGATGTATTGATACTTGCCTGCAGCAAACTTCGACTTCATGCTCTTACCTTTGTCATTCTTCAAAGAGAACCCCAATCTGGCTTTGTTCTTGTTCACAGGTGGATCCACAATCTTTCCCCATACCTCGCTATGACCCTTTTGCACAACTTACTGCGCATCCTTAAGTGAAACCATGGAATTCTCATTTCCTCTTATGTTGTCAATGGATAAGGCTTGGAACTGAGTTCCGACAGCAACTTCATCCGCCTCCACAATGCTGAAAAAGGACAAATGAGATATCAATAATGCTTGTTACCCATTTATGATCACTACTCTCCCTTCACGTACAAACTTCAGTTTCTGGTGTGTTGTACCCCAAATTTTGCTCTCTCATTTATCAAATATTTTCTCACCAAGATCTCTTGGTTCAAGACTGCACTAGGGTTGATCAACTCAAGATACCTCCTTAAGCACTAATGACTGAAATTAGGGTTTGAGATTGCACAAGGATAATTGAACTTTCAATGCCTCATATGACTTTCATGGATCATTATGGACCCCCAATATTACTCATGTCAAGTTTCAAGCTTTGGATCACATTTTTGCCCAGTCAATTGACCAGTTGGCCTAAAAATCAGCTGTATTGAGGAAAAAGTCAACTGTGGCCAATTTACAGTCAAAATTCATAATTTTTTATCCATATCAACATTATAAACTCATATGTATCATTTTATCAAGTTTTGACCATAATTCCTCAAGAAATTTGATCAAATCATCAAAAGGGAAAAATGGTCAAAATTAGGGTTTTGACTGAAAGGGCAATTTTTGATTTTTGACCTAGCAAATGGTTAATTGGTTTGAGGCATGATATCAAGAGTTCAATTGGATAATTTTGACCTGATGGAATGACTCAAAACATTGCTCAAGATCAATTGATTGATAGTTGTTTTTCAGTCAACTGATCAAAAGTCAACTGTATACTGAAAAGTCAAATTTTGACTTTTTGGTCAAAATCAAGTGTCAAAGATCATAATTCATCAAAACATGTCAAAATATGAAACTTGTTCATCAAGAAATCAAAAATTCAAGATTTCATTTTGAAAGGTCAAAGTTTTCAAACTTAGAAATTTTTCTAAGTGTTGAAAACTTCATGTTTTTTCACAACTTTGAGCCAAATTTTCACCATGATGCAAGATGATTCAAAAGAAACTTTCAGCATGAAAGTTGTATATCTCCATGATATCTACAACATTTATTTACACAACTTCTCCTAGAAATGCTTGGATCTCAAGTTATTAATTCATGAAGTCATGGTCTTGAAACTAAACACTTAGTGAATTTTTTGCCCTAGTTTAGGCAGGATTTTAACCTAACTTCATGGAAATTTTTCATATAGTTCCAAGGGGAATTTTCAAAAGTGATTCAAAGATGGTTTGTAGATAACATTACAAGCTTTCTAAAATGTCCAAGAACTCCTCGAGATCATTCTTGAGCAAGGATAATCGAAGAGCGGAAGTTAGGGTTTCAAACTAAAATTATAGGTCATTTTGTGATGAACAAGAATTCAAATCTTAAACCCATGCTGCATAATCTTTGCTTTACATGCCCCAAACTTGTTAGGCACTCCATAATTAAATGCTTGCACAGCTGTTAGAGGCTTCAACTCAAGCATTCAATGCAATGCCCATGCTTTATGCCCATTTTAGGAAGAAAGTGCACAATGCCATTTTGAAAAAGTAGCTTTATACACAAAACTTGTTCTTGAGCCTTGCAATGGTTTTCTTATGATCATACACGACCTATAACTCAAAAGAAGTTTGTCTCAAGCCTCACAATCACTCAGCCCATGCTTGTACTTCATCTTGGAACCATACTTTCACTTTTCTTCAAAATCAAGTAACATAGCAATCAGTCAAGAGCTTGTACTTCTGACCCTCTCAAGCACTCAAACCTTCTCATTACTTATGTACAAGTCCCTGGCATCAAAACACATGCATGCTTAAGCCCTCAAACACACAAGAACACAAAACTGTATCACATAATTCCATTCTTGCATAACCTGACCAAAAGTTTGAAACTCACATCTCCCTCGTGCGTTTCAAGCCTTTTGGTTCCTAAAGCTTCTAAATATCATTTAGAACTCATCCCATACCCTGTTACAAGACTGTAACACCATTAACACCATCCTCCATTTTCAAAACAGAGCTTTGCACTTGGACTTCTCTAGCACGATTCAGCCACCTCCAGTACAAACTAAACATTGCATTAGCTTCCTGGGACCTCAGTGGAGCTATTCTGATCATCACAACACCTTGAGGAGTGCTCAAACTCAAAATAGGATTTCCAGTTTTGAGGTAAGTTTCCTTAACTTGGAACTCTTCATACAAGCATCATTAATGTTTAATTTGTGAATGAAAAATGTAGATATCATTGCTCTGAAGCTAACCATATCCATAATTTTCATTTATGTTGCTTGAGCTTAGAGAGTTTTAAGATTGAAATTTCTGGAAAAGTTAGGGTTCAGATTAGGGCCATTAAAATTCATGTTTGTCTTTGATCTATAGTTTTAAAACTTTACATGTCTGAAATCGTGAGGAAATTTGCCACAAGATTCATGTTTACACTTTTGCAAATGAATGAGAAATGAGCAAGATGCAGGTGGTCTGGCCAGGCGCGAGGTTGAAGATGAAGTTTGTCTTCAGGAAGAAGTTTCTAATATATATTTATGGTTTGAAATAAGTTGACAGTTGTATAGCCACCCCAATGGTAAGGCAGCGTGCTGGTAACCAAGAGGTCATGGGTTCGAACCTCAGCGCGCTGCCTTTTGCATTTTTTTCCACATTTTCTCACATTTTTTTACTCTTGCAGCGCCTAGGCCTCCATTTGTTTGGGCTTTATTTTTTTTGCTACTTCTGACCCCCTGCCTTGTTGCTTGCACCCCTGGCCCATTTATTTTTCTTTACTATTTTACTTTATTTTTTTTTAATTTCATTTTAATTCTATATTTTCTTTGTTATTAATATTACCATTATTATTATTATTATTATTATTATTATTATTATTATTATTATTATTATTATTATTATTATTTTCATTAATAAAAAAAATCAAAAAATATTTATATCTTATTATTCATTTTCATTTAGTTTTTTTTTCTTCACAAAAAAAAAGAACAAAAACATTTCTTTTACATTTTCTTTAATAAATCAATTTCTCCCTTTTTTTAAAATACTTAGATAATTTAATTTTAATTGTTATTATATTATTTTGTAAATTAAAATAAATTTAGAATTTAGGATTTTTATTTAATTATTTTTATTTATTAGTTTAATTAAATTCACCAAAACCCTAAAAAGCTTGTTTTCTTTAAATTAATTTATTTTACTAACTTAATGTTAATTTTCTTCTAGTTAATTATTTTATTTTAATTTATTAGGTCAAAAACCCTTTTCTTGAAAAAAAAAACAAACAAAAATCATATTTCTTCTTACATTTTATATTCTTGCATTTTATCTTTATTTTGTACATTTATTTAAAATTCAATATGGTTGTAATAGATAATTAGGATTTTAATTTCTTGCAAATTCCCCATTTTTGTAATTTGTATATCCCCTCCCCTAAGTGATGTAATAGCTTAGTATTTTTAATTTCAGCAATTTAAACGCTTTATATACCAATGCTAGTAATTAGGGTTTGTATGGAAAGATTAAAATCAACGCTTAGAAAACCTTAATCAAAGACAAATCAAGCATGAAAATCAATACACTTACACACATACACCCCTAGGGTAAATCCACTTGGTTGCCTTACAAAATGGCCATATTAGGCATGTGAGTTATCTTAGCAAAAACAAGCAAAATACAAGATCATAGTCCCTCGATGACGCTATCCATGTTGCCTTTCAAAATGTTCTTAGTCCCTAAAGAAAATGCTAAGGTATCTTACAACATTTCTAATCATGGTTATACGATGACCCTTGCCCGTGCCTTTTACATCCAAAGATAGGGTTACTTACCAAATCAATGGTAAGATAACAATGTCAAAGGAAAGAGGAAATGAACATGAAAGACTTTTGAGTAGGTAGAATGTTCCTAGTTACTTGCTCTATTTCAAAACAAAAACATCCTTGCTATTTTCAAAACAAACACCAACACTTTCAAAACATCTTTCAAAACTTGAAAACATTTTCAAAAGATCAAACACCTTGTATACATTCTTACGAACAAGAATCATTACAAAGTTTTCCTAAACGATGGCACCTTTACAAAATACTTTCAAAAACCACACAAAGCATATTTTCAAACAAAAGCAAGTGATCTAGAAAGTAAATAAGAGCCCATGGAAAACCATGGATAAAAAGGGTACTAATACATTCCCTTGTTATAATCTACCCCCCGAACTCAAGAAAAAAATCTCAAAGGTCTTTCCTGTGCTTTTTCACGTTTCCTTTTGGATAAAAGAAAAGTCAGTGGCGACTCTTGCTAACTGCAACATTTGCGATCAAACGCAAAACAACCAAGTGAGTTCTCCCACCGTATCACATGGTGTAAAGTTGAAGTGACAGCCCCTGCCTCATGAATCCACAGCTTTCGCAAAAGTAGGTCCCAAATCCTTCCTACTCTTCTTATGAATGTGACGCCAGGCCTTCGTAATCTGCTCCCTAGCTTACTTATGGTCTTTTCCCTCCTTCAGAAAGAAACTACTCAAATGAATACTATTTGGTTTATCCCTCATCGGATAACCAAGTTGTCGTCGTGCAAGAACAAGGTTATAGTTAATTCCTCCCTTTGTACCAAGAAGAGGTACATTGGGGAAACTACCACAACTGTCAATAATCTCTATATCATGGTAAGCTCGATGATACCAATAAATATCCGAGTGAGTAAGTGCCATGATCTTAGGAGCCCAACGGGGTTCCTTCCTGACATCCCAAAAAGCATCAGACTGAGGCATACGAGAGATAAACCACCGGTACAACAAAGGCGTGCAACAGATAATCACCCCCCTATGATAAGAATTCCGAAGATGAATAGAGTAATAAGCATCACCCAACAAGGTAGGAATTGGGTTTCCAATCATGAAGATCCTGATAGCATGAACATCAACAAACTTTTCCATATTAGGAAATAAAAACAACCCGTAAGCAAGTAGAGCAAAGATGGCGTCAAAAGCGACTGTACTCTTCATCCTGGAAAAGTAACGAGCTTTCTCTAATAAGAACTGAGCTGGTAATCCTCTAATCCCTCCTTTAGTAGTCATATGGGCTTCCACCTCAGACTTCCCCAGATGAATCAAAGCAGCAATCTCATGTGGTTTTGGCTCACCCTCCAAACCAGTAAAAGGAACACGATCGGTAACAGGTAAATCCAATAGATAAGAATACTCCTCCAGTTTAGGCATCAACTAATAGTCAAGAAAAGTAAAGAAATGATATATTGGATCATAGAACTGGACCAAGGTCGAGAGAATACCTTCCTTCATCTTCAACTTCATGAGAGGAATGATGGATCCATACTTCTTCCGAAAGTCTGCAGAACACTTGATCTCGGGAATTAGACTGATCAACTCATCTATCTTGGGATCCTTGAAACTGTATTTCCCGGTCTTTCTCTTTCCAGAATCCATGGTTAAAAGGTACCTGAGATATTCACAAATGGTCAACTTTTTAAATCCCTTGAAATAAGATCTCTTCAAAAGATGCTTATGAGTGCATGGATGCATGATGCAACAATCACACACAGGATCACACATATAGGGTTCATAGGTTTAACGTCACGAGCATGAGGTCGAAGGTACTACCCATAAGGTGTTGGTCTAAAAGTTATCACCGGACGAACAATGTTCTAGAGGTTCCCAGAGTCTACATCCTTCCTTCAGATATTTCCAACTTCCTAATTAACTCGGTAATTAGTAATATTCTCAAGAAAAACTCATCCGAGCGTAGTATCGCATGACAACTATTTCCGGATTACTCCGTCATAGCTTCCGCACTACACCTAAAAGGACAAGATGGGTTTGGTATTCTATGGTCCTCAGTTTCAGCAGGCTCCCAGGTCGAAAGCAGTACGTCTTTCCGATTACTCGGTAAACGATACTACATTCAAAGGGGCCTCCACTGAGTGGGGGATCTCATGCCTCCTTTTTTGGGATTACTCCCTCAAAGTTAACATGTCTATACCGCCCGTCCTACCTTAAAGTTTGCCTAAGTCCGGGTATAAGACTTATAAGTAATCACCAAGCACCCTGAAAACCAGGAAAATCCAGGCAAACATATATACAACATATAACACATAAACAATGATAACACATATACAAATATAAACAAAGATAGGCTCAACCCACTTAGGGATGGACCTGCAAGAGGTCAATCTGTCCCCAGTGAAGTCGCCATTTTTCTGTAGCAGTATAAATGTTTAAGACTAAGCCATTGGATTGACTAGACTTATACAGATCAAAATAAAAATCACCACCATGCTTTATTGTTTCCAAAGGAATGGGAAAAGAGAGAATAACCCAAAAGAGGGGGGAAAGATTCAAGGTAAGGGGGTTGGTTATGCAAAGGAAAGGTATTAGAACCCTAAACATCTACGGTACTCCGCAGGAACCTCTTTGTAAAATGTGTATATTTTGGCTATGAAAATGTTGTGTAGAAAATGGATGGCGGAGGTGAGAAAAGAAATATATTTATAATTTTTTGCACCCGCCGCGGTTGCGAACCTTTAGTGCCTACGTACCACCTTTCATGCAATAGGGGATCAGGGTACACGTAGTTCCTCTTTTTAAAGATTTTAAAAACACAAGTGTGTTGATTGATTTTTAAGAGATAAGACATCATCGTCATTGTCCGTGTGGAAAACATACTTATTACTCATAATCATGAAAAAGTAGAATTTGCATCATCTCAAAGTGGAGGATATAGCTTGGATTTTAAAATCAACAATGTCTCACTCAACATCTAAGTGGAAAATGTCTCTCTTAACTACATATTATAGAAGTATAGTTATTTGTATCACTACAAGGATTGACAAGAGTCCAATATTTTTGAGAAAAGTTCAAAGATAAAAGCCAAAGTGGCAAAATAGTTTGAAATGAGATTGATCGACTTTTAGTCTTCTCACAAAAAAATGGCAAAGCATTATTAAGCTTATTGAAGTTTATTTATGAAAATGTTTGAAAATGCATGGACCTAAGTCCAAGTTTATTATGAAAGTAGTTCAAGTTAAAAAAACAAGAAGAGTTTTTCAAAAGGAGGGAGAAGATTTTTGAAGTTAAAGAAGTTGGAAGGAGAAGAAGAGACTATCCTAAAGCATAAGGTAAAAGATAGGGATATGAATCATCTAAACAACAAGAAGCCAACACTTGATATTATGAGTCAAGATAGAATTCTCATTTTTTGGATTGAAACCAAGCAAGCAAAGATACTAGACCTCTTGAGAGAACCAAACTTCAAGTGTATTAACTCTTCACAAAAATTGGGCAGAGTAACGGCTGTTTACGGGTGAATTCCAAATTACAAACAAAGAGTGTAATCACAATAACCTGCACACAAAATAATTAAACAACCCAATGTTTTGAGGTAAACCTCAAGAGTTCTAGACTAAATAATCAGATAAGGTCACAAGGTCTCCAATCATAGGACAAGGTTTCTAATCCTAAGTCCAAAAAGTCCAATACTCCATAATGCCAAGGATAGTAACCAAATAGTCCAAGTATCATTAAAGATTTTTAGGGTTTATGTTAATTATTAGGTGTTTTGAAAAAAGAAAAGTAAAGCTCAAGTGAGCAAAAAATAAAAATGACAAGAAAGTAAATACTCAAATAAGAAAATATGAAAATGACATGAAATGTAAATGCTAAAAGTAAATAGTGCATAAAAATAAATGGGCATATAATAAAAATAAAGGATAAAGTCAATTATTAGTGATTAGTGGTTAGTTGGATGATCATCTTGAAACTTGCATTTGAAACTCATTAGTGGATTGGTAGAACCAAAGCCTCCACACAACAAGTTGCATTTGCTTTTTTTCAAGTATATCATCCATTTGGAATCCTCATGAGTACCATTTAATGATAAATAATGTTTAAGTGATCTACGTTGACCAAAGATGTTGTAGATCCATTAGAGGATTGGTAGAACCAAAGCCTCCACACAATGAATCTCAAGGTTATTGGATCAAATTAACATACTTGGGCTTGCAAACATAAGTTTGGGCCACGAATGATCATTTATTCGAATCAGGACAAAATTTAGCGCTATGTTAAGCAACCGTAAGTGGACTTATATAGAAGTCACACCTATTTTGAGGCCGGTCAATAGCAATCTATGCACCATTTGTTTTGAGACATGATATAGAGATCATGCTCCAATAACACTTAGTGTAATAAGAAAAGGGATGAGATGAAGAGGGGTGAGAGAGAACATACAAACCACATTTGAATTAAATTTAATCAAACTATTATTAAAATCATTCATCCATTTTTTGTGGAGTTAGACTCAACACCATGGATCCAATGATGTTAATAAAGTTCATGATCAAAAATTTAACCCAAGATCAGCCAGAAAATAATCACAAAATAATATTGCATTTAGTATATACAAAAAAAAAGTTTTAAAATGTTTTAAAATAGAAATAAAAGAGAAAAATATCAACTATGTTCAAATTAGTCAAGAAATAAAAAGTAAGTCCAAATAAAAATCAGAAAAGGACTTAAATGATCTCATAAATTTTTTGGTAATTTTTAAAGTCAGAAACTATTTTTAAAATTAAAAGAAATGAGTAAAATAAACTAAAAATGATAAAAAATACCAAAGTCAGAAATAAAAAATAAGTGAGGTCACCAATATTTGTCACAATATCATTGGATCATTCCATAATTTTTTCAGAATTTAAAAATGCATAAAAGTATTTTTAAACATTTAAAACAATTCAAATAAAGTGAAAATTTATAAAAAATATCAAAATAAAAAATTAAATTATGAAAAAATAATAATCAGAAAGAGAATAATAAAAAATATTTTTCATAATTTTTTCAGATTTTTTGGACTTAAAATGAATTTTCTATGATTTTTTGAAGTTTAAAATAAATAAATATAAAAATCAGAAAAGAAAAGAAAATGTGGACCATTGGATGAGAGTCAAAACGCGTTAGTAATCAAATCCAAGGGATCTGGCGCGCTGTGCATATCATGGTCATTAGTGAATAATGCATAGGATCAATAATTAAATCACATTTAAAAATATACAAGTGGCGTACCATAATTGGTTGGAAGATGACACGAAGGTCATCTTCAACCTCCAGCCAACGTGAATTGCAGGTCTCTCAAACTATAAAATCAGAAGCTCAAACTTATGCCATTCGCTTCGTCTCTTCAAGACGAAGATAACCACACCCTCGTGCCAAATTTATTTAAACTGTAGCTCAAGCAATTTGGAAGGAAAGTTTTGAAAAGGGATTTGAAATTTCATTGTCAAAATGTGTTTCCAGTAAAAGGCAAGTGTTACGACTAGAACCAGGGAAATGAGAGCATCACAATGATATCAAAGTTTTGAAGAATTGATGAAGGAATCTACCTATTAAAGTTGAGTTGCAGAGCTCTCAAACTGGACTTCTGTGGAGCAATATAGGGCACAATTCTTGAATGTAATTATATGGTTAGCTTCAGGGAAGATCAAGGAAGGTGAATTGATGAAAAAATGGATTGAAAAATGCTTGAGAATGGATTTCGAAGTTGCTGAATTTTGAGTTATAGAACAAGTTTGGCAGGGTGATTGTGGCTATCCAAGATTGAGGAAATGAATGGGGAATGACCCTCTATTTATAGGGAATCAAATGGAATGTCCAAGCGTGTGAAATGATGAAGTTTGGAGGGAAATCGTGTGAAGTTGCAAACAAGAAAAGTGTGACTTCCAATTTGATCAAAACTTATCCAAAACGCACGTTTTGCTATGCTAATCACTTCTTGAACTTCATTAAACATGTTTAGAGGCATAAATGTGCAGAAACAAAGTGTTTAGAAGCTAAACCAATGATTTCAAACTTCTGACTTGGTGAAAAATTCAGTTTCAAATTGCCAACTTCTGACCAATGGCATTCTCAGCTCAAGGGGTCTTAGGGCATGATTCTTGATGCTTTAGAAAGATGAGGTTACAAGCTTTGAAATGTGGAAATAATGGAGACAAATGGATGCTTGAGTTGAAAGTTATAACGAGTCAAAGTTGGAAAAAATGTTGACTTTCCATACTTAGAAATATTTCAATTTTTTCTTCAAAAATGACTTATAATGTCTTGCATCCAAACATATCCTTCCAATTGGAATTTTCTATTGGCAAAAAAAGATTGCATGAAATAGACCTCTTAAATGACACTTTGAAACTTGAACCATTCAAAATCTCCAAAAATTGAGAGAGTTATGAATTGTTGTAGTGGGTAAAATATCATGAAATGACCTATAATATTTTGTATCCTTAGGGCATCTTCCATCCATTTTATCACTTTGCACATAAAAGAAGGCATCAAGTTCACATCCTCAAGATCATTATGGTAAAATAATGGGCTCAAGGTGATAAAAATTGACCAAGTTATGATCATTTGAAGTCACACATGAGTAATTGGGGGTTCATCTGGAGGACTTGGAATCTTTCTTCATCTTCAAGCTTCTTCCACATGAAAAATCCTTGGAACTTTTGAAGTGATTTGTTGATAACCATTTGAAGAGAAGGATGTATTTGGAATCACTCAAAAATATCAAAATATGAGCAAGATATACTCCTTTGAAGTTCAAAACCCTAGCTCCTAGATCAAGAAACATGCCTTGAGGAACTTTGACAATTTTGAACAAAATTCTTGTACCAACACAAATGATTTGTAAATATAAGTTGTTGAGGATGATAATGAAAACTCATAGCAACCACAACCACTTCCATATCTTGAGAATTGAGAGAAATATGTATTTGTGACCAATGGGAACAAAGCCTTGTCCAAGCAAGCCAGCTTCTCCAATCAATCCCTTGTGCTTTTGAACCAAATTTTATAACCTTGAAATATGGTGAACCAAAATAACCTTGCCATGCCATTACTTCCAAAACAAATTCAATGGTGAGGCTTGAACTTCTCAACATTTATTAACTATGGCATGGAAATAAACTCATGAACCCATGGAGCAACTTGCTGAATCTTATTACCTTTACCTACATGGATAACAAGCAAGACAAACCAAAATTGCATTTTATTAATTAAAAGAAGAAATCAAGACAAAAAATATTCATGATCACAAAAGGACAAAAGTCAAGGTGCTTGGTGATTCCTCAAAGAGCAAAGCTAAATATAGGGAGGGGAACCAAGAATCCTAATGTGATCTTGTTGTGATGGAATCAACATGGTATGATGAAGGGATCTCAGGGGCAAAAATTGGGGTACAACACTAGGCACATGGCTGGTGTCAAGAAATTCTTAGTGTACAGTAAACCACAATCCACTGGCTATGTCACTTTTGGAGATAGATCAAAAGGTGAAATAAAAGGGGTTGGAAAACTGGAATATACATGACAACCTAGTCTTCATGATGTGCTATTTGTTAAGGGGATGATTGCTAATTTGTCAGTATTAGTCAACTATGTGACCAAGGCCTCATAGTTAACTTTACTGAATCTGAATGTCTGGTAACAACTGAGAAGAATGAAGTGGTTATGAAACGAGCTAGATCAGAAGACAATTGTTACCTATGGCCTCCTAAAGAACCAAACATTTTCCCAAACTATCTAATGTCTGAGGATGAGGAAGTAAATCAGAGTCATCAAAAGCTGGGATATTTGAATCTGAATACTTAAGAAATAAAGGAGGACAATGATAAAATCCTAGGGGTCAAAATGAAAAAGGGAAAGCTCAAGAGTCTTGATGGTCATGTGTTCGGAAAGATGTCAGAAGAAATGATACAACATTTTGATGGGCAGACGATGATTGAATATAATGTTACACAAGACATCTTGACATCATTGTATGACTACCTGAATGGTGATGCTGTTACCAAGGACTTGTTTGATTTAAAATTTAAATGTTTAGGAGGAATGCTTGGTATTGGTATTTATGAGAATTTATAGAAATTACGGCTATTTATGTGGGCTAAGCAAAATCTCAAAATTTATGATGCCCACTCTCACACTTGCCCAAGCCCTTTAAATAAAAGTGTGACTAAAACATGCTACCTATACCAAACCCTTCGCTTCAACATTCTTTTTGTCTTCTCTTTCAAAAGTTTGTAGTCACGTTTTCTCTCTTGTGCTCCAACATCTCATAAGATCAAAACAAGGTCAAAGATGTCTCAACATCCATCACCCGACCAAATGCATGCATCCTTTGAAGACCGGAGATCATCTCTACCAAATTCTAGGGCTAAAGATTCTTTTCAAATGATCAATCTTTCTGATCTTGTGTTAGATGTCGTTCCCTTGTCCACTCTTCATCCTTTATCCCATAATGAAGAAATTCCTTTTTCTTCTAAGAATGTAAAGACTTATGGTAAGTCATTTGTGTCTCCCATTAAGTTTGATAAGGAACCTAGGTTAAATAAGCATGACAAGATGAATCCATATGGATCATCTAATGTTAGTAAGAATTTTCCTGAACCTAGAAAGAATTTCGCTGACAAAGAACTTAGGGATTTTATTGCAACTGTGTTGGAAGAAGTTGGGGCTGATGTTCAAACATCTTTGCCAAAAGATTATATCCCTAATAGGAATACTGGAGGAAACATTGTTGATGTTGGGTCTGAGCATGTGGCTCGTGAGAGAAGAAGAAAGAAGAAGGCATATGTGGTTATCAATGTTGATGAACTAACATCTGATGAGGAACCAATTATAAAAAAATTGGCTCCTGGTATTGATGTGAGGCTCTAGAAAAAAAAGGAAAAGTTGTAGTGGTAGAAAAATCACCTGCTAAGGAAATAAAGGTAAAGAGTGGTGAGTTTAAAAGGAAACCTCAGTATGGTCCTCTTAAGCAATGGAGTAAAGGGGTTATTCCTACAAGGAAGAGGAAAGCGGTGATGTCAAGTGACTCTGACTTTGATGTTGAAGAGGATGTCCATGACATCGTCTATCAAAAGGCCCGTGTCTAAGAAGAGATGTACAGATACTCACAAGATTTCTGTTGACAATGTGATTTTCACTCTAGAGAGAATGCTGATAAATGGAAGTTTGTTGTGTAAAGAAGGTTGGCCTTGGAAAGGGAATTGGGAAAGGACTTTAAAAAATGTAAGGATGTTGTGAAACTTATAAAGGTGTCTCGTCTGATGAAAATTGTCTCAAAATTTAGCTTTTGCTATGAAATACTGGTCAAGGAGTTTGTGGTAAATGTGCCTGATGGTTGTGATGTTGTGGGGAGTGAGGATTACTTGAAAGTGTATGTTAGGGGAAATATTGTGACTTTTCTCCTACTGTAATCAACAAGTTTCTAGGGAGAACTTAAGAGCCTCAAGCTGAACTAGAGGTTTCAGATAACGAAGTGTGCAAAGAAATAACTGGTGGCCAAGTGAAGCACTGGCCAAAAGAAGGAAAGTTGTTCTCTGGTAAGCTTAGTGTGAAGTATACGATTTTGCACATAGTGGATAATGTTGTACCCCAAAATTTTCCCTCTCATTTATCAAGATTTTCCTCACAAAACTTCTTAGACTCAAGACAGGATTAGGGTTTTGGTCAGCTCAAGGCATCCCCTTGCACTGATAACCTAAAATTAGGGTTTGAGTTTGCACAAGGATTTTTGGACCACCAAGGCTTCATGTGACTTTCATACACCATTTTGGACCCCTAATATTTCTCATGTTAAGTTTCAAGCCTTGAACCACTTTTTTGATCAGTCAATTGGACAGTTGACCTAAAAATCAGTTGTGTTGGGGAAAAAGTCAACCATGACCAATTTACAGTCAAACTTCATAATTTTTGATCCACAACAACATTTTAGACTCATATGTACCATTTGATCAAGTTTATATCACAACTCCTCAAGAAATTTGATCAAATCATCAAAAGGGAAAAATGGTCAAAATTAGGGTTTTGACTGTGGAAGGGCAATTTCTGATTTTTAACCTAGCCATTGTTGTTGTAACCCCTGTTTCAGCCATTACCATTTTCACTTTGGAAGCTTGCAACTTGACTTTTACAGAGAGATTTGGCCATCCACAAAGCAAGCTAGGTATTGGAATAGGTTGAAGGAACTTCAAGGAAGCTCACACGATCCTCAGTCCTCACTCAAAGTCCCCACATTGTCATATCCAAATCCAGTTGAAGGAGGTATTTTTCAAAACTCTATCTCTCTATTTAGGCATCCTCAAGCCACGATTTGTGAAGAAAAAATGTAGCCTTTATCTTGGTGAAGCTGTACATATGCATACTTGCCATTTATATTAACCATGCTGTGAGAATTTAAAGCTTGAAGTTCATGAAATAATTAGGTCACGAATTAGGGCTGATTAAATTCTCTCTGATCTTTGAGAGTTAGGTTACAGATTTTATATCATTGGATTTGTGAGATTACAAGCTATATGTTTTGTTTTATGGGTTTTTGTTTTTGTGCAAGCAATAGCAAGATACAGATTTGAAGCATATACACGCGCACAGGGAGGAAGCTGGAGAACAGGGATGACTTGTCTGGGCCTTGGCGCGCCTGGGCCTTTACGTTTTGATTTTTTCACCCTCTAACTTACTGCTACACCCCCTTGCATATTTGTTTTATTTTTCATATTTCTTTTTATATTTTTATATTTATTGTTTTTATTTATTTTTTCTGAATCATAAAAATCATGAAAAATATTTTCTTTATTTTTTGCATTTTATTTTATTTATTATTTTTTGGCATAGAAAATAGCTTATTAGAATGAATAGAATTTTATTTTCTTATATAAATTGTAAATATATTTAATAAATACTATACATTTTTATTTTATTATTTTACACATAAAATATTATTTTCATACATATTTTAATTTTTAATATTTGTACATAATATTATTTATTACTTTCTTGTACAAAAAAATGGATAAAATATTAATATAAAGCATTATTTTCTTTTAAATTGAAAACTAGGGTTTCACCCTTTCAAAAATAATAATATTTTTTCTCTTATTTTTAGGGCTTAGATAAATCATTTTTCTCATACATTAAACAAATACAAAACTTTTTTTGCATAAATACATTACATTGCATATTTAAATATTTGTATATTTATTTATTTCGCACAATATTCAATTGGGTTGTAATAGTATTTTTAGGGTTTATTTTGTGCAATATCCTCATTCAAAAACTTGTATCCCCCTCCCATAATAATTGTTGTAATAACTTAGTTTACCTTTACGCAATTTATCGCATTTATACCATGTTTAGTAAACTAGGGTTTGCATGATAAGACCAAGAACAAACAAATAGAAAAGACCTAATACAAGACAAATAAAATGCATGAAAAATGACACACATTGCACACAAGCACCCTTAGGGTTTCACCCACTTGGTTGCCTAAAAAAAATGGTCATGTTACGCATGCGAAGTATCTTGGCAAAACAAAACAAAATAAAAGATCATTGTCCCTCGATGACGCTATCAAAAGGTTGCCTAAACAAATGATCTTGGTCCCTCAAACATGCTAAGATACTTGGAAACATTGCTATCATGGTCATACGATGACCCACGCCCGTCCCGTTTAACATCCAAAGACAGGGTTGCTTACCAAATCAATGGTAAGTCAACAATGTCAAATGAATAAAAATGTACAAGAAAGACATTTGAGTAGGTAGATAGCTTCCAAGTTACTTGCTCCATTTCAAAACAATCCTTGCTATTTTCAAAAACAAACACACACACACATTTTCAAAACATTTCCAAACAACTTTCAAAACATTGAAACATTTTTTCAAAAGATAAACATCTTTGTATACATTATTACGAACGAGAATCATTACAAAGATCGCCTAAACAATGGACTCTTTTCAAAATACTTTCAAAACTACACCAAATACAAAGCACCATTTCAAACAATTTCAAAAGCAACGCAAGTGATCTAAACAAGTAACTAAGAGCCCATGGAAAACCATGGATGAAAAGGGTGCTAGCACCTTCCCTTTTCATAATCTACCCCCCGAACTCAAGAAAACATCTCAAAGATCTTTCCTGTGCTTTTTTACCTTTCCTTTTGGATAAAATAAAAGTCGGTGGCGACTCTTGCTAAACCACGACATTTGCAACGAAACGCAAAACCTCAAGTCAGTTCTCCCACCGTATCACAGAACTGGAGACTCTGCTAGGGAATATTATATAAAAGTGGGGTTACCTTAGGGTTTAGATCACATTTACTTGCTTAGAATTTCTTGACTTGCTTGCTTTACCTTTTTGGTTCTATTGTTTGGGTTTGAATCCTCCACCCGAATTTGGGAAACATTATAGGTAAATAGCAATACATTATGGAAACTGTGCGGGGTATACCGATACGGTCTAAGCAATAGCTATGTTAGTGTGACTTATTTGTGGGTACCGGTAGCCTTTGAGTCAATCAAAGAGAATACGGGGCCGCTGAGTGATGTCATGAAGCACTAACGAACTTCTAGAACCTTTACTTGACCAACTTGGCCTTTTAGGATGTAGTGAGTTAACCGACTTTGGTGCAGTCCAAAGTTGGTAGATACTCGATATTACACTCATTGAGGGCTGGTTCCTTGGAATATTTCGATGTCGGTAAGAGGTTTGAATTAAATCAATGAACAAGGAAACAATCCAGTGATATTGAGCTTCTTAGAACCCGGTTACTATTTACTAGGACAGGTTGAGCCAACTAAACTTCAAGAGGGTACTTACCTATGAAACCTCATGCAAGCCTAAACTAGGAACTTGTGTGATTTGCTTGTACATATATACTTGTGCATAACATCATGGACATCATGAGCATCATATGCATCCACTAACCATTTCAAGGATTTTGGAAATTCATCTTTGTTCTTGTTTTATAGGATATGGATTCACTTCGCAGGAAAACTATCCAAGTCAACCTTGTAAGAACTCCTGCACAACTCAAGGATCTAGCTTCAAGGATTCCTGAGAATTCTCCATTCACCGAGAGGCATGGTCGTCTACTCAACTTGGTCACCTCCAACACAGAGGAAGACATGATGGAGGTTCTCTTCCAGTTCTTTGACCCTTTGCACCACTGCTTCACATTTCCTGACTACCAGTTTGTGCCCACTTTGGAGGAATTTTCTCAACTCTTGAGGATTCCTATTCTTAATCAACTACCTTCCAACGGTACGGAAAGAGATCCAAAGACATAAGATATTGCTCAAGCTCTGCACTTACACTCATCTGACGTCACAACCCATTGGGAAACTAGAAGTGGTGTCAAAGGCTTCTTGGCAAAGTTCTTGTTTGAAAAGGCCCAAAGCTGTTGGAACTCCTTGGACTTACATTCTTTTGAGGAGATTGTAGCTCTTCTCATCTATGGGATGGTCTTGTTCCCTAACCCTGACCAACTCATAGATGTGAGTGCTATCAAAATCTTCATGTCACGCAATCCGGTGCCTACATTGCTTGGAGATATCTTACACTCTTTTCACACTCGTACAATGAGGAAAAGAGGCGTTCTCATGTGTTTCACTCCTCTCTTGGAAAGATGGTTTATTTCTCATCTTCCCCAATCAGTCTTGAAGAATGAGCAAGGTTTGAGGTGGTCACAAAGGTTGATGACACTTACACATTCAGATATTCATTGGTGTTCTCGATCCAGAGAGAATGTTATCATCATCGACCGTTATGGGGAATTCCCTAATGTCCCTCTACTTGGCATTAGGGGAGGCATCACCTACAACCCTTGCTTGGCCCTAAGAAAATTTGGTTATGCCCGAAGGGATGGCCCATATGGCATGTTGATTCAAGGCTTGGTTTTCGACTTCGACAACGACAATCAAGGACTTTGTCAAAGGTTCATCCGAGCTTGGAGGATGCCAAACAAGGTGGATAGCAAGACTTTGGGACACAAGAATTCCATTCCTCTTGAGCCTTACCTCAACTGGGAACGAACCCGCGCCCAAAGTCTTATGATGCCTTACCCCTCTGTTCTCCCAGTGATTATAGAGCCTGTTAAGGAAGGAAAGGTTCCATACACGCTCCTACATCATGACATGCCAACATCACTCGAAGATCTACAAAGGAGTTGGATACAACTCAAGGGAGAACACGATACTTTCGAAGCCCAATTCTATGCAAGCAAGAAGAAGGTTTTGGAACTCACTCGACTACTCCATGAAGAGCAGACTCTCAACACCTACATTGCACCAAAAAGAATGCACAACGTCTTTTTATCTTAGAATTTGTATTATTTTTCCCTAGGGGCATTGATGTACTCAAATTCTATTAATATAACGTGTGTTCCTTTTTGTTTGACACAAATTTGAATTTTCAAATCCTTGAAAACATTGCATGAATACATATCATGCATCATGAGCATAAAGAGGTCTTTGCAAGAAGTTTCCTCCTCCCTCTGCTGTTTATTTCATCAAAATGGATCTTGAACAAACGGTTAAAGACTTGCAAGCTCAGAATTCACAATTCCAACAGTTACTCCTGACCTTGGCCAAGGGGCAGGAGGAGCTCAAGACTCTGCTAGAAAAAGAAAAAGAGAAAAAGAAGAAGAAGTCGACTGGGGTGGTTATTATGGGCAGAAGGTTCCAAGGACAAGCCAGAAGGACCTTGGAATTTCCATCAACCTCTGAGGAAGGGGAGAGAAAAGGTAAAGAGACGACAATACCATCTGATTCTGAAGCAGAAGAAGAGGAAGAAGAGGACTACTCCAAACAACAATATCCTCTGGCCGATGACAAATACAAAAACTTGGAAGAGCGCCTAACTGCTATGGAGATACAGAGAGTACCCGGGCTGGATTTCGAGGAATTAGGGCTGGTGTCTTGAATAGTAATCCCGCTGAAGTTTAAGGTGCCTTTATTTGCTAAGTACGATGGGGTGTCTTGTCCCAAAATGTACCTTCGGTCGTATGTCAGGAAGATGCAGCCACATTCTGCAGACAAAGACTTGTGGGTTCACTTTTTCCAGGATAGTTTATCAGGGACGCAGCTGGATTGGTTCTACCAGTTGGAAAGGGCTGATGTGCATAATTGGGAAGACTTGACGGCAACCTTCTATAAATAGTATCAATACAACGCCGACTTGGCACCAACCCGTACTCAACTCCAGAGTATGGCTATGGTGTCCAATGAGGGCTTCAAAGACTACGCCAAAAAATGGAGGGATTTAGTCGGAAGAGTACAACCACCTTTATCTGAAAGAGAGCTAGTGGACATGTTCTTAGGAAACCTATCAGGTCCTTTCTTTAATCACCTGATTGGAAGCTCCTCTGCAGGTTTCACTGAATTGATTTTAACCGGCGAAAGGGTGGAGGCCGGTATAAGAAGCGGGAAAATTCAGAAGGACGCGTCTACCTTTGCTGCTGTAAAAAAGCCCTTCACGGGAAAGAAGGAAGTGTCTGCTATCTATGCACAGAGAAATCAGGGAAGAACCGAACAAAGACCAATAGTGGGGGCCGTTATGATTCAGAAGCTTGCATCAGACCAGCCGAGAAACAATCAGCCGAGAAATAACCAGTAAAGGGTGGAAAGGCCTGTACGGCAATTCACCAAGATAAACATGACTCCAGCTCAAGTCCTACCACATCTTCTGAAGTTGAATCTTGCCATGTTAAAAAAGGCCTCTAAAAATCCCAATACTACATATCCACATTACCATCCGAATTCCAGGTGCGCTTACCATTCTAAAAGTCCAAGGCACGACACCAACAACTGTTGGGCTCTGAAGAACAAAATTCAAGACCTGATTGATGCAAAGGAAGTTGAATTTGAAGCTCCTGAGAAACCGAATGTTATTTCTTCTCCAATGCCTAGGCATGGACACAATGCTAATGTTGTTGAGGAAGATCTGTTTGTTTCTACCGTGGATGAACTGTTAACTCCTCTCCTGACCATCAAGTTGAATTTGTTCAAAGCTGGTATTTTCCCAGGTTGTGACAAGGATTTCCATGTCTGCCTATCCTCATTGTTTGACCGCCCTATGTTGAAAAAAGGTATCCAACAACTGATTGATAACCAGGAAATTTTGTTTGAGAAAGCTCCTGTTTCACCCGTTCCAGTGAAAGAAGTTTCAATAATAACCATCTACGCCAATCCTTCCAGGGTCCCTAAAAGACCCGTTAGGATTACATCTGCTCCAATGACTACTCCGTTGAAGATAACAATGCCCGGGCCTTCCCCATACAAATCAGATAAAATGGTACCATGGAATTATGGTGGAGAAATCTACTACCATGGTGTCAAACAGATTGAACAGACCGCCGAAGATGAGAGCTCCGAAGAGGACAATTCCGACATCAGTAACATTATTGGAACAGGCAAAATTACCCGTAGTGGAAGAATTTTCTCTCCAGAGATTGCGCCTCCAAGGGCAGTCTTTGGACCCGTGACCATTCCGAAGATTACATCTGTACCAGTGATTACGCCTGCAAGCGTATCTACCGACAAAAAAGACAATACAATTCCTATCCCTACTTCCACTGCTGAGAATAAAGGAAAGAATGTTCAAGAGGAGCCTGTCATGACGAAGGCTCAATCACTAGCTGTTCCTGAAACATCCAAGAAGGAGATGGAAGAAATCCTGAGGATCATTAAGAAGAGTGATTATGATGTGGTTGAACAACTAGGGCAGACCCCCTCCAAAATCTCTATGTTAGCCTTGCTGCTTTGCTCTGAGGCACATGCTAAAGCTCTAGTGAAATTTCTGAAGACGGCTCATGTGCCGCAAGAGACATCTGCGGATCAATTCCAAGAGTGTGTGGCCACTCTGACAACTGACAATGGCCTGGGTTTCTCTGATGCAGACTTGACATCCAAAGGGAGAAAACACAACGACGCACTACATGTCTCGGTGGAGTGTAGGGGAATCACCCTAGCCCATGTCTTGGTGGATACGAGATCATCTTTAAATGTCTTGCCAAAGAAAGCCCTGGATAGACTGGATTGTGAGGGGCTGACTTTAAAACCCAGCAACATCATTGTGAGAGCATTTGACAGCTCTAAGAGGATGGTCCATGGGGAGGTGGACATCCTGATCAAGGTGGGTACCCAGACGTTCAATTCAACATTCTATGTGATGGACATCCGTCCTTCTTACTCTTGCCTGTTGGGACGCCCCTGGATTCACAATGCCGATGCTGTCACCTCCACTTTGCATCAGATGCTGAAGTACCCCGTCCAAGGGAAGATCATAACTGTCCATGGGGAAGATGAATACATGATTAGTTATCTAAATTCATTCCGATATGTGGAATTGGATGGCGAATTCATTGAAACCCCTTTCGAACATTTTGAAGAAGTCTCTCAGGAAATAGCAGCGACTAAGGCGGTATCCTCAATTCCCGTGGTCACCAGACCCCCACCTCGGATGTCGTCTCTAAAGGATGCAAAGGCAGTAGTGGAAGGAGGCGGAAGCACCATCTAGGGGCAGCTTCCAGACATCCCTTACAAATTAGACAAATTTGGCTTGGGGTTTACCTCAACTGCTCAGAAGGCCGTGTGCCACGCCTGTGCCGGAGGGCCACCTGTGAAGATCAGCCACCAAGGGGTTAATGCACTAGAGGACAATGAAGAAGAGGGTAGCCTGGAAGACTGGATATTTCCTACTAGCGGCGGAGGACTGTGCAACTGGGAAGCAAAAGACTTTGTTCCGATTACTTACATATCACAGTAATTTATCTTTTCCATTTCTGTTGGACCTATAATAATTCACAAACAATTCATACTTTTTCAACCTTGTGTCTTACCTGAGGCACAACGGTCCATTTGTAAGGGTTCTTATTTCATTTTCATATGTCATTTAATGAATCATGGATTCTTTTTGATATATAAACCTTTTGTGCTCATTGTTTTTCTTTTACATTTTGTTGTTTTAAAGATGGCTATACCCTTACACACACCCACACTCACAAATGCAGGTACCCTTCCATTCCGGATCCCATGGGTAACGATACTGCTATAGCCTTCAGTGACTCTGAAGATCTGATTTACCAAGCCAAATACGAAGGTGAGGAAGATTGTGAGGTGCCAGGGGAATTGGCCAGACTACTACAATAAGAGGAAAGAGCTATTCTGCCTCATGAGGAGCTGTTGGATACAATCAACTTAGGTACTGAGGAAGACAAAAAGGAAATCAGAGTGGGTGCCAATCTAGAGCCGAGTGTCAAGGAGCGCCTAATTCAGTTGTTGCATGATTACGTTGAGATCTTTGCCTGATCATACGAAGACATGCCGGGACTCGATACAGACATTGTGGTACACTGTATACCCACAAGAGAAGACTGTCCACCAGTGAAACAAAAGGTCCGCCGCATGAGACCTGACATGTCAGAGAAGATCAAAGCAGAAGTTATGAAACAGTTCAATGCTGGATTTCTGGCTGTTACTTCCTATCCACAATGGGTTGATAACATTGCGCCCGTGCCTAAAAAGGACGGAAAAGTGAGAATGTGCGTGGATTATAGAGATTTAAACAGGGCCAGCCCTAAAGATAACTTTCCACTTCTGCACATCGACATCTTGGTTGACAATACAACTCAGCACAAAGTATTTTCTTTCATGGACGGATTCTCAGGCTATAACCAGATCAAAATGGCACCTGAGGACATGGAGAAAACTACATTTGTTACACAGTGGGGTACGTTCTACTACAAAGTGATGCCATTCGGACTGAAGAATGCCGGGGCAACCTATCAATGCGCCATGGTAGCTCTGTTTCATGATATGATACATCATGAGATAGAGGTCTACGTAGATGACATGATAGCCCGATCACAAACTGAAGAAGAACACCTTGATCACTTGCAAAAGCTGTTTGTCAGGTTGAAGGAGTACAAGCTAAGATAAAACCCAAACAAGTGCACATTCGGAGTCCGATCCGGTAAGCTCTTAGGTTTCATTGTCAGCAACAAAGGCATTGAGGTTGATCCTTCCAAAGTCAAAGCTATATAAGAAATGCCTGCTCCTCGCACCGAGAAGGAAGTCAGAGGTTTTTTGGGACGCCTAAACTACATTTCTAGGTTCATTTCTCACCTAACATCTACTTGTGAACCAATCTTCAAGATGTTGAAGAAAGATCAGGTAGTTAGATGGAATGATGACTGTCAGATTGCTTTCGATAAAATCAAGGAGTATTTACTAGAGCCTCCTATCTTGATGCCCCCAGTCGAGGGAAGACCGCTAATCATGTATCTGACCGTCTTGGAGAACTCAATGGGGTGCGTATTGGGGCAGCATGACGAGTCTGGCCGAAAAGAGCATGCCATTTATTACCTGAGAAAAAAGTTTACCGACTGTGAAACTAGATATTCGCTGCTCGAGAAAACTTGCTGCGCTCTGGTATGGGCTGCTCGCCGGCTAAGACAATATATGTTGACTCATACCACTTTGCTGATATCTAAGATGGATCCGATAAAGTACATCTTCGAAAAGCCTGCTTTGTCTGGAAGGATAGCTAGATGGCAGATGATCCTAACAGAATATGACATACAGTACACGACCCAAAAAGCTATCAATGGCAGTGTACTAGCTGATCATCTGGCTCATCAAGCTGTAGAAGATTATCAACCCATGAAGTTTGACTTCCCTGATGAGGACATCATGACATTGGACAATGTTGAAGATTTTAGACCATATGACGGACCTGAACAAGGATCCCGATGGACCCTGTACTTTGATGGGGCATCTAATGCACTTGGTAACGGTATCGGTGATGTACTTATATCTCCGGAAGGTTGCCATACTCCTTTTACAGCCAAACTTTGCTTCAACTGTACGAACAACATGGCAGAGTACGAAGCATGCATCTTTGGACTCAAGGCTGCCATAGACTTGGGAATCAAATCTTTAATTGTGTTTGGGGATTCAGCTTTGGTTGTCAGTCAGATCAAAGGAGAATGGGACACTAAGCATCCCAATCTTATCCCTTACAAAGAACATGTCTTGACATTGTTACCACATTTCGAGCAGATTACCTTCGAGTATTTCCCGCGAGAAGAAAACCAGCTAGCAGATGCTCTAGCTACAATGTCATCCATGTTTAAACTTAATTGGGATAATGAGGCTCCCCAGATCACCATTGAATGAATGGACGAACCCGCACATTTTCACGAGATTAATACCGAAGAAGTAGTGGACCAGCCTTGGTTTTGTGAGGTCAAAAGGTATCTCGAGGCTCAAGAATACCCTGAAGGAGCTTCAGTCAATGACAAAAAGTTCTTAAGGAGATTCTCAGCTAAGTTCTTCCTAAGTAATGGAATCCTGTAGAAATGCAATCATGATTCTATTCTGCTCCGTTGTGTGGACAAAATTGAAGCTGAAAGGATTATGGCTGAATTGGATGAAGGTACCTTCGGCACTCACTCTAGCGGGCATACGATGGCGAAGAAGATCCTACGGGCAGGCTATTACTGGTCTACCATGGAAGCAGACTGCTATCAACATTCCCGGACCTACCATAAATGTCAAATCTATGCAGACAAGGTGCACGTACCTCCAGTCCCTCTAAATGTCTTAACAGCTCCTTGGCCCTTCGCTATGTGGGGAATCAATATGATTGGGGAGATCAAGCCTACAGCCTCCAATGGACACTGCTTCATTCTAGTGTCCATTGATTATTTCACAAAGTGGGTCGAAGCAGCTTCCTTCGCATCTGTTACTAAGAATGTTGTTGCCCGCTTCATCAAACAGAATCTTATTTGCCGGTACGGTATCCCAGAAAGGATCATCACTGATAACGGTACAAACCTTAACAATACTGTAATCACCGCTTTGTGCGAGCAATTCAAGATTCAACATCACAATTCATCCCCCCATCGGCCAAAGATGAATGGTGTTGTCGAAGCTGCGAACAAAAACATCAAAAAGATCATACAGAAAATGACAGTCACCTACAAGGACTGGAATGAGATGCTACCGTTTTCTCTCCACGGGTACCGTACCATGGCTCACACATCAACTGGGGCAACACCCTATTCTTTGGTTTATGGCACGGAGGCTGTTTTACCAATTGAGGTTCAGATCCCCTCTTTACAAATCATGAAGGACGCAGGTTTGAGTGAAGACGATTGGATTCAAACCCGACTTGATCAATTGAACTTAATTGATGAAAAGAGATTTACTGCTGTTTGCCATGGTCAGACGTATCAAAAGCGGATGATCAAGGCCTTCAATAAGAAAGTCAGATGCCAAGTGTATCAAGTTGGGAATCTAGTGATCAAGCGCATCATCTTGCCGCAAAGTGATCCCATGGGAAAATGGAATCCTACCTATGAAGGACCATTTGTAATCAAGAACATCTTTACTAGTGGGGCAATGATCTTAACCACCATGGACGGCGACGACCTGCCGCACCCTGCGAATGCAGACATAGTCAAAAGATACTACGCATAAGAGACCTTCTAGGTTGACACACCTAGGCAAAATAAGGGCATCCCGGCGAACCAAAAGGTTCGGGCAAAAATTAGGGATAAAAGAAAAAAAATCTGTACACCCGGCAAGTTGAAAACCCGAAAGGCCGACTTGGGCAAAAAAGGGTTTCCCGATGGATCGAAAACCCGAAAGGGCGGTCCAGGAAAAAGTTAGGAAATTAAAGCGTATGACTATGTCTCGTCGGATCACTTTAAGAACAATCTCTTCACAGACAAACCTGGAGCTTCTGATTAATCCAATCATCTTCGGACGAAGCAACAAATGGACAAGATATTCAGAGATACGAAGGCTATAGCGGAATGGGAACCCCATGGGATTTTTACACATAGCTATCTTTCTTTGTATAAATTTTTTCTTACTTTTATGACACCATCCTCTTACTATGATGCCTGTCTCCTTTGTACAAAACACTTATTCAAAGTAAATACAAAGATATCTATTTCAAAGTATAGAAAAATTATTTGCCTTTTTCTTTTACACTTGTGTTTTTATTTGCAAAAAACGTCCAATGATTCATGGATGAACATATGCATTTGAACATAATTACTGTTTACAAATGAACAAAGTGGAAAAGAACAATTACTGACAGGTTGAAAGAATAGGAAAACGTCTATAGGCTATTCCAGGGGAAATCCCTACAATACATCATTAAGATCCCCAGCGGAGCTAAAACTTCAAATTCTCAAGCCCCGACGGAGCCAAAATTTCAAACTACCAATCCCCAGCGGAAACCATCCAGTTTCTATAAATCCCCCATCAAGTTGTATTGAAGTCTGAAAATCAACCAAATAGTAGTTAACTTTTGTCTCTCCCCAACCTAGGATAATTCCCCAGTAAGCCTTCTTCCCCACAGAGTTTTTATTGCTTTCCAACAGAATGAAGACTCTCATTCTTGATTCCCCGCAGAAGTCATCCGAGTTTTCTCTATTCCCCAGCAGAACAAGGATTCCCATTGTGTAATCCCTGGTAGAAGTCATCTAAATTCTCTGGATTTCCCAAGCGGATTACTCAAGCAGTATATGGAATTGCTCGCAGCAGATTTTTGTCAATACTCCAACTTCAAGACATGAAGGATCCCTATATCCCCAGGAAAGTCATCAAGGATTTTTAATCCCCAACAGTCGCCAAGGATTTCTCATCCTCAGCAATCAAGGATTTTTAATCTCCAGCAGCAGTCAAGGATTTATTTTCCTCAGTAATACAACGAATCAGCTTACATGCGCATACATCACATCCATAAAACACATTTATTGCATCATACATTTCATGCAACATAACTTTGTGTTTCATCTAACATTTTACCCTTTTCAGGATAAGATTAACAAATATCATTAACAATGTTCAAAGATTTCAGATACAGTACAGATACACTCCAGACACGGAAGTCATTCTGTCACTTATTCAGATACAGTCCAGATATACTCCAGACACGGAAGTCATTCTGTCACTTATTCAGATTCCAGTCCAGATACGCTCTAGACATGGTTGCCATTCTGTCACTTATTCAGATTCAGATTTCAAGATATAGTACGGATACACTTCAGACACGGAATTCATTCTGCTACTCATTCAGATCTCAACTTCTAGATACAACTCGGATATGCTCCAGACACAGATGCTATTCTGTCGCTTATTCAGATTTCACTTATTCAGATTCAGATTTCAGATACAGTACAGATACACTCCAGATACGGAAGTCATTCTGTCACTTATTCAGATACAATCCAGATATACTCCAGACATGGAAGTCATTCTGTTACTCATTCAGATGCAGCTTTCAGATCCAAGTTCAGATACACTCCAGACACGGAAATCATTCTGCTACTCATTCAGATCTCAACTTCTAGATACAGCTCGGATATGCTCTAGACATAGATGCTATTATGTCGCTTATTTAGATGTCACTTATTCAGATACAGTCCAGATACACTCCAGGAACGAAAGTCATTCTGTCATTTATTCAGATTCCAGTCTAGATACGCTCCAGACATGGTTGCCATTCTGTCACTTATTCAGATTCAGATTTCAAGATACAGTACGGATACACTCCAGACACGGAAGTCATTCTGTTACTCATTCAAACATAATTCAGATACGCTCCAGATATAGACGCTATTCCATTGCTCATACAGACTCAGTCTCCAGATACAATTCAGATACGTTCTAGATACATACACCATTCTGATACTCATTCTTTTGACTTACAACTTACAATTCAAAAAACACTCTTGGATGGTATCTTTAAGCCCATCTCCAACAAGATTCTATCACTTCTCCAAATGGCATCTTTAAGCCCATTCCCTCAACTACACTTTGACGAGTGCAAATTTACGGGCACTCTAGTGTCCAATCATCTTTTACCTTCGAGTCACGAACGACAAAACTCGCCAATCTAACTCTTCAGGTTCAAGAAGATTGAACAGGGGCAGCTGTTGTACCCCAAAATTTTCCCTCTCATTTATCAAGATTTTCCTCACAAAACTTCTTGGACTCAAGACAGGATTAGTGTTTTGGTCAGCTCAAGGCATCCCCTTGCACTGATAACCTAAAATTAGGGTTTGAGTTTGCACAAGGATTTTTGGACCACCAAGGCTTCATGTGACTTTCATACACCATTTTGGACCCCTAAGATTGCTCATGTTAAGTTTCAAGCCTTGAACCACTTTTTTGATCAGTCAATTGGACATTTGACCTAAAAATCAACTGTGTTGGGGAAAAAGTCAACCATGACCAATTTATAATCAAAATTCATAATTTTTTATCCACAACAACATTTTAGACTCATATGTACCATTTGATCAAGTTTGGATCACAACTCCTCAAGAAATTTGATCAAATCATCAAAAGGGCAAAATGGTCAAAATTAGGGTTTTGACTGTGGAAGGGAAATTTCTGATTTTTAACCTAGCCAATGACCAATTGAGTTCAAACATGGTTTCAAGGGTTCAATGGCATCATCTTGACCTAATTACATGATTCAAAAGATCTCAAGTTCATTGGATTGACAAATGAATTTTGCAATCAACTGATCAAAAGTCAACTGTACACTGAAAAGTCAAACTTTGACTTTTTGGTCAAAATCAAGTGCCAAGGGTCATAATTCATAAAGATGTGTCAAAATATGAAAATTTTTAACCACGAAAACCAATTTTGGAAATTAGGGTTTTGAATTTGAAAATTTTCATAACTTAGAATTTTTCTAAGTATGTAAATTTTCTTATTTTCCCCTAACTTTCCGCCACTTTTTAACCATGATGAAATTGAATTAAAAGAAAACTTCCAACATGAAAGTTGTAGTCCTCCATGAAATATACAACTTTGATTCACAAAGTTTTCCCAAAGGATGATTAGATCTCAAGTTATGAATTTGTGAATAGAGGTCCATGAACTAAATGACTTAGTAAAAATTTGCCCTAATTTAGGCAGGTTTTTGACCCAACTTCATGGATATTTTCCAACTAGTTCCAAGAGGTATCTCAAAATGCATTTCAAATATGTATTGTATAGAACATTGCAAGCTTTATAAAATGTCCAAGAACTCTCCAAGATCATTTGTGGTTAGGGAGAATCGAAGAAGAGAAATTGGCATTTTGTCACTTTTGTTCAAGCCATTTTTACAATGCATCAAGTTGCAAATCTGATCTTGGATGCTTGTACCTTGCATTACAGGTCCTAAAATAATTCTACACTCCATAATTAAATACAAACTCAGAAGGTAAAGGCTTTATCTTGCCTTTTGGAGCATTGTACAAGAAATAATTCCATAAATGGCCAAAAGTTCACAATGCCATTTTCATAAAGCAAGCTTTTTGCAACTTTATCAACCTTGAACCATGGACCTGTTCCTTTGGTACAAACAACTTCCACATATATCAAGCACTGTATACCAACTCTCTGTAGCTAGCAAGCCAATCCAGTACAAGCATGTTTAGTGTGGTCACTTCACTTTTCTTCAAAAGCAAGAAAAGTTGCAAAAGTCCAAAGGCTTGCACATCTGATGAAGAGTGGACTTTGTATTCATTCTATACATATCCACAAACTTGTCACAACTCAGGACACAAATTGATAGCATCCAAAACTCTCCCAAACTGAAAAACCTCATTTTTCTGCCCAAACATCCAGCTTCTGCAAAATCCTTACCAACTTCATTTTGGCTCGTGCATTTTGCCTTTTAACCTTTGAAACACTTCATCCACATCATATCAAAGCTATCCAAGCCTTTACATTGTTGCTGTAACCCCTGTTTCAGCCATTACCATTTTCACTTTGGAAGCTTGCAACTAGACTTCTACAGAGAGTTTTGGCCATCCACAAAGCAATCTAGGTATTGGAATAGGTTGAAGGAACTTCAAGGAAGCTCACACGATCCTCAGGCCTCACTCAAAGTCCTCACATTGTCATATCCAAATCCAGCTGAAGGAGGTATTTTTCAAAACTCTATCTCTCTATTTAGGCATCCTCAAGCCACGATTTGTGAAGAAAAAATGTAGCCTTTATCTTGGTGAAGCTGTACATATGCATACTTGCCATTTATATTAACCATGCCGTGAGAATTTAAAGCTTGAAGTTCATGAAATAATTAGGTCACGAATTAGGGCTGATTAAATTCTCTCTGATCTTTGAGAGTTAGGTTACAAATTTTATATCATTGGAATCGTGAGATTACAAGTTACAAGTTTTGTGTTATGGGTTTTTGTTTTTGTGCAAGCAATAGCAAGATACAGATTTGAAGCATATACGCGCATGCAGGGAGGAAGCTGGAGGACAGAGATGACTTGTCTGGGCCTTGGCGTGCCTGGGCCTTTCTGTTTTGATTTTTGCACCCCCTAACTTACTGCTACACACCCCTTGCATATTTGTTTTGTTTTTCATATTTCTTTTTATATTTTTATATTTATTGTTTTTATTTTATTTTTTCTGAATCATAAAAATCATGAAAAATATTTTCTTTATTTTTTGCATTTTATTTTATTTATTATTTTTTGGCATAGAAAATAGCTTATTAGAATGAATAGAATTTTATTTTCTTATATAAATTGTAAATATATTTAATAAATACTATACATTTTTATTTTATTATTTTACACATGAAATATTATTTTCATACATATTTTAATTTTTAATATTTGTACATAATATTATTTATTACTTTCTTGTACAAAAAAATGGATAAAATATTAATATAAAGCATTATTTTCTTTTAAATTGAAAATTAGGGTTTCACCCTTTCAAAAATAATAATATTTTTATCTTATTTTTAGGGCTTAGATAAATCATTTTTCTCATACATTAAACAAATACAAAACTTTTTTTGCATAAATACATTACATTGCATATTTAAATATTTGTATATTTATTATTTCGCACAATATTCAATTGAGTTGTAATAGTATTTTTAGGGTTTATTTTGTGCAATATCCTCATTCAAAAACTTGTATCCCCCCTCCTATAATAATTGTTGTAATAGCTTAGTTTACCTTTACGCAATTTATCGCATTTATACCATGTTTAGTAAACTAGGGTTTGCATGATAAGACCAAGAACAAACAAATAGAAAAGACCTAATACAAGACAAATAAAATGCATGAAAAATGACACACATTACACACAAGCACCCTTAGGGTTTCATCCACTTGGTTGCCTAAAACAAAAATGGCCATGTTACGCATGCGAAGTATCTTAGCAAAACAAAACAAAACAAAAGATCATAGTCCCTCGATGACGCTATCAAAAGGTTGCCTAAACAAATGATCTTGGTCCCTCAAACATGCTAAGATACTTGGAAACATTGCTATCATGGTCATACGATGACCCACGCCCGTCCCGTTTAACATCCAAAGATAGGGTTTCTTACCAAATCAATGGTAAGTCAACAATGTCAAAGGAATAAAATGTACAAGAAAGACATTTGAGTAGGTAGATAGCTTCTAAGTTACTTGCTCCATTTCAAAACAATCCTTGCTATTTTCAAAAACAAACACACACACATTTTCAAAACATTTCCAAACAACTTTCAAAACATTGAAACATTTTTTCAAAATATAAACATCTTTGTATACATTCTTACGAACGAGAATCATTACAAAGATCGCCTAAACGATGGCCTCTTTTCAAAATAATTTCAAAACCACCCCAAACACAAAGCACCATTTCAAACAATTTCAAAAGCAAAGCAAGTGATCTAAACAAGTAACTAAGAGCCCATGGAAAACCATGGATGAAAAGTGTGCTAGCACCTTCCCTTTTCATAATCTACCCCCCGAACTCAAGAAAACATCTCAAAGGTCTTTCCTGTGATTTTTTACCTTTCCTTTTGGATAAAATAAAAGTCGGTGGCAACTCTTGCTAAACCGCGACATTTGCGATGAAACGAAAAACCTCAAGTCAGTTCTCCCACCGTATCATAAATACTATTAATTGGGTTCCCACAAACCATACCTCCATTACCTCTACTTCTCTTGGGAAATTAATTTTTACTAGTGGAAAGGAAAGAGTATTTGACTTTGGCAAATACATTTTTGATCAAGTTTTAAAGCAAGCATCTTCATATGCTATAAAGTTGCCTATCTATTTCCCTTCCCTCATCTGTGGAATAATCCTGGAACAGCATCCTGAGGTCCTGTTTCCTTTTTATAGTGTGAAGAAAAGGGAATCTCCTTTGACTCTACACTATAAATTATTTGGTGGTGAACATGTCCCAGACATTCTTCTGACATCTTCTCAAATACCCAGTCTTGTAACTTCCAAAGCAGGAATTAATGCTCATCTGAAGGAGACCTGCAGAGAGCTAGATGAAATCATAAAGACTAGAAATGCTAGGAAAATAAAGCTTGAGAAAATGATGAAGGCCTTGATGGAGGAAGAAGACAATAATGATGAGTCTGATGTTACTGATGATGATAATGATGATGAGGAAACTGAAGATGCTAGTTGTTGTACCCCAAAATTTGCCCTCTCATTTCTTAAAGGATCATCCTGGACCCTCAGGTTTGCTTCTATCAAGTTTTAAGTCTTGAATTACAACTTTTTAAGAAAATCATTCACAAGGGCAAAATGGTCACAAGCACACTGAAAAGTAAAACTTTGACTTTTAGATCAAAAATCAAGTTTCAACAATTATATTTCATCAAGACATGAAATTGGTTCATAAAAAATCAGAAGTCAGAAATTACTTTGAAAAAATCAAATTTCTAAACATTTAGAAAATTTTCTAAGTGTTACGAGAATATGATACTTCAGAACTTCTGATCCAGCCTCCATGCAAGTGCAGTCAGAATTTGCAAACATGGTTCAGAACATGATTCTTCAATCAGAACATGACTCTTCAGCATATGCTTCGATCAGACCATCACCCTTCGAGTTTCACTCTGGTCTTCTTCGATCAGAACATCACAAAGCCCCAAAACCTTGTTTGAGCAGCCTGCTGCACTGCTATAGCACAGTCCTGCAACCAGCTGCCACAACACTCCAAATTGCTGCTAATCTAGTCCACACCTGCATTTTTCCCAAACCCTGTATTTTCACCAAATTAGCATACAAAAATTGTGATTAAAAAGAAATGGAACAGTATACCAAAAAGGTTTAAATCCCATTTAATTTCCCCCCAAAACTACAACAAACCCATCTATAAATTATTTTCTCCATCACACGTTCAAGGGGCTGGCTTTTGGAGAGAGAGAATCATCAAGGAGAGAAAAGAAAACAGTAAAACCTTCACAAATCCAGAATTCCCAAACAAAACCAAAACCTTTGTTCTTCCCTTTAAATCAAAGAACATAACATTTCCTGTTCCGTTCCAGAATATCTGAAGGCATCAACTCAAGTTCCAAATACACGTTCCAGATTCAAGGTAAGTCTTTCTGACTTTGCATCTTTTCATTCAGAACATCATTAAATATGTAAATATCATAGTATGGATGTTGTCCATATCATTGCATAAGTAGAAAAACCATGGACTAGAACTTCTTGAATAAAGCTAGACTCAAAATTAGAATTAGAACTTCTATAAACTGCTGTGTTTTTATCCTTTTGATTTGCTGTTAAGAACTGAATAAATTGCTGATATGCTAATTAATATAAGGAAAGAGTTGAAATGTAACACATAACTTCTGAGTTTCTCTTCACTGTTTTAACACGAAAACTTCTAGGATTTCTTATTGTTTCAACACAGAACTTCTGATTTTCACTCACTGTTTAGCACAACGCAGAACTTCAGATTTTCACTCATTGTTTAGCACAACACATAACTTCTGAGTTCTTCTCACTGTTTTAACATGCCATAATTCCTAGGTTTTTACACTGTTATGATACGGTAACTGAACTTCTGAATTTTCACCCACTGTTTAACACGACACAAAACTTCTGAAATTTCGCTCACTTTCTAAACACCACCCAGAACCTCTATTTTATTTCCCTCTGACGTTTCTTGCAGGACCTCAGAGTGTATTAGTCCAGAACTTCTGATTCCCACTAACGTTTCTTTTTGAGTCACAGCGCGCCTGACATCAGAACTTCTGATCCCTTTTGTTTTGCTTGCAGCAGCACGCTGATTCTATCTCTCATTATTTTCCCTTTTTTTTTTTATCATTTTCAATATTAATACTTTTTTATTAATATAAAAAAGACATAAAAATATTTCCTTTTTATTAATTAATTTATTTCTTTTTTTATTCATTAAGACAAAAAACCACTTTCAAAACAAGTCCTTTTTCTTCTTATATTATACATTTCAATATGGTTGTAATAGTTAAATAGGATTTAAATTCTTGCAACCCCCCATTTGTAAATTTGTACCCCCATCCCTAAATATTGTAATAGCGTAGGACTTTATATTTCCATTATTTATCACTTTTCAAATATAATGCTAGTAATTAGGGTGTGTATGGCAAGACATAAAATTAACAAATAGATAATCATAATCAATACTAAATGCATGTAACACACTTGCACACTAGCACCCTTAAGATAATCCCATTTTGTTGCCTATCGAAAAATAGTCATGTCCCTCGAATATGGGTGTTTTAGCAAAAGACCCTCGATAAAAGATCGTAGTCCTTCGATGACCCTCGATGTTGCCTTCGGTAAACAATCTAGTCCATAAAACGACATTGCTAAAACGTTCCATGGGTTGCCTTCTATGACTATACAAACGCCCATGCCCGTCCCTTCACATCTAATGATGGGGCTTCTTACCAAATCAATGGTAAGATAGAAACATCTAAAGGAGGAGGAAAAGAATATTTAAGACCTTTTGAGTAGGTAGATTAGCTCCTAGTTGCTCGCTTGCTCATAACCAAACATTTTACACCAACATTTTCACATTAAAACCTTTTTTCAAAAGACAAAAGTTTTTTGTATACGTTCTTATAGAGACGAGAACCATTACAAAAACATCTTTTCAAGAACACTTTCAAAAAACACATTCCACAAACACCTCTTCGAACTATTTTTGAAACAACACTTTGTACGCGTTCTTATAGAAACGAGAACCATTACAAAGACATTTTCAAAATATTTTCAAACCCATAACACAGCATATTTTCAAACAAAGCAAGTGATCTAGCAAGAAACTAAGAGCCCATGGAAAACCATGGATGAAAAGGGTGCTAATACCTTCCCTTTTCATAATCTACCCCCCGAACTCAAGAAATAATCTCAAAGGTCTTTCCTGTGCTTTTTCACCTTTCATTTTTGATAAAAGAAAAGTCGATGGCGACTCTTGCTATTCGCAACATTTGCGATCAAACGCAAAACAACCAAGTCATTTCTCCCACCGTATCACAGAACTAGCGACTCTGCTGGGGAAGATTTTAAAAGTGGGGGTCACCTTGGGGCTAGATCACATTTACTTGCTTTCATTGTTTGATTTGTTTGCTTTACATTTTGGTTCTTTATTTGGGTTTAAATCCTCTACCCGGATTTGGGATACCTTATAGGTAAGTAGCAATACATTGTGGAAATTGTGCAGGGTATACCGACATGGTCTAAACAATAGCTACATTAGTGTGATATATTTCTGGGTACCGGTAGACCTTGAGTAGTCAAGGAGAATACGGGGCCGCTGAGTGATGTCATGAAGCACTAACTGACTTCTAGAACCTTTACTTGACCAACTTGGCCTTTAGGACGTAGTGAGATGACCGACTTTGGTGCAGTCCGAAGTTGGTAGATACTCGATACTGCACTCATTGAGGTTTGGTTTTTTAGGATATTTCGATCGCCATTAAAGAGGCTTGTGCTGAAACAACGCCCGAGAAAACAAACCAGTGATATTGAGCTCCTTAGAACCCGAATACTATTACTAGGACAGGTTTGAGCCAACTAAACTTCAAGAGGGTACTTACCTATGAGAATCCATGCAAGCCTAAACCTAAGTACTTGTTTGCTTTGTTTGTATTTATATACTTGTACATAACATCATAAACATCATAACATCATACTCATATTCACTAACCATTTCAAGGATCTTGGGATTTATCTTTGTTATGTTTTGTAGGACATGGATTCTATTCACAGGAAAAACATTCAAGTCAATCTTGTAATAATTAATCCTCAACTTAAAGAGATAGCATCAAGGATTCCTGAAAAATCTCCATTCATTGAAAGACATGGTCGCTTGCTAAACTTGGTTACCCCCAACACTGATGAAGACATGATGAAGGTGCTCTTCCAGTTCTTTGATCCTTTACACCACTGCTTCACATTTCCGATTATCAACTTGTGCCAACTTTGGAATAATTCTCCCAACTCTTGAGGATTCCCATTATCAATCAAATACCTTTCAATGGTACGGAAAGAGATCCAAAGCCCAAATAGATTTCTCAAGCTCTACACTTTCAACCATCTGATATCACAACTAATTGGGAAACAAGGAGTGGTGTCAAGGGTTTCCTTGCAAAGTTCTTATTTGAGAAAGCCCAAAACTGTTGGAACTCTTTGGATTTGCAAGCTTTTGAGGAAATTGTGGCTCTCCTCGTCTATGGGATGGTTTTGTTTCCAAATCTTGACCAACTCATAGATGTGAACACCGTTAAAATCTTCATGTCTCGTAACCTGGTGCCTACTTTGCTTGGAGACATCCTACATTCCTTTCACACTCGCACAATGAGGAAAAGAGGTATCCTTATGTGTTGCACTCCTCTCTTGGCAAGATGGTTTATTTCACATCTTCCCCAATCTATATTGAAGAACGAGAAAGGTTCAAGGTGGTCACAAAGGTTGATGACGCTCAAACATTCAGACATCCATTGGTGTTCCCGATCTATAGAGAATGTTATTATAGTCGACCGTTATGGAGAATTACCTAATGTCCCCTTACTTGGAATTAAGGGAGGTATCAACTATAACCCCTGCTTAGCTTTAAGACAGTTTGGGTATGCCTGAAGGGATGGTCCACATGAGATGCTGATTCAAGGGTTAGTATTTGACTACGAGAGTGACAATCAAGGTCATCGCCAGAGGTTTATCCGAGCCTGGAGGATGTTAAACAAGGTAGATAGCAAGTCATTGGGGCACAAGAATTCCATACCTCTTGAGCCTTACCTCAAATGGGTACGAGCTCGTGCTCAAAGTCTTATGATGCCTTACCCCTTCATTCTCCCAGTGATCATAGAGCCTGTTGTGAAAGGAGATGTTCCATACACTATCCTGCATCCTGACATGCCCACCTCTCTTGAAGACTTACAAAGGGATTGGATACAGCTTAAGGGGGAACGAGACACTTTCGAGGCCCAATTCTACGCCAGCGAGAAGAAGAATCTGGAGCTCACCAAACAGCTTCATGAGGAGCGGACACTAAACTCCTACATCACACCAAAGAGGATGCGTACAATCTTTTTATCTTAGATTTTTTGTATTTCTTTGTAAGCCTAAAGAGGCATGATATACTCAAGCTTTGATTTATTAATATAAGGTGTGTTCCCTTTTTGTCTAAAGCAAATTTGAATCTCTAATTTCCTTGAAATCATTGCATATACATATCATCCATAACATTGCATAAGCAGGTACCACTACAGGTTTCTTATCTTCTTCGTTGTTTATTTCAGCAAAAAATGTCTTCTGAACAAAGCATCAAAGATCTTCAGGCATAAAATGCCTAATTTCAATAGATGTTCATAACTCTGGAAAAAGGGCAGGAGGATCTGAAGGCCTTCATCCTGAAAGAGAAGAAGAAAAAGAAGAAGCCCGTGGGTTCCCTCAATATGGGCAGAAGATTTGGGGGGCCGCTAAGGCAACCATTCGACCTGACCTCCTCGTCCAAAGAAGGGGAAAATCAAGAGAGAGAAACGAGGGAGGAGAACCTTAGTCCTGAAGTCTCTGACAATGATACAGACTGCAACAGTGAGCAGTATCCTCCCACTGAGGATAGGTACAAGCAGTTAGAGGATCAGTTAAGTGCTATGGAGATCTAGAGAATACCAGGCTGGATTTTGAAGAGTTGGGATTGGTGTCTGGGGTAGTTATCCCACAAAAAATTAAAGCTCCGATTTTTGCAAGGTATGATGGGGTGTCTTGTCCCAAGCTTCATCTTTGTTCCTATGTGAGGAAGATCCAGCCTCACACTGGTGATAGGAACTTATGGGTCCACTTCTTCCAAGACAGTCTGTCAGGGACTCAGCTTAAATGGTTCTACCAATTGGAGGGAACCAATGTCTGAAACTGGGAGGATTTGGCCGCTGCTTTTTATAAGCAGTATCAATATGACACCGACCTTGCCCCTACCCGTACTCAACTTCAGAGTATGTCCACGGGTGCAGGTGAAGGCTTTAAGGACTATGCGCAGAAGTGGAGAGATTTGGCTGGGAGAGTCCAACCCCCTTTTTCTGATAGGGAGTTGGTCGACATGTTTCTTGGGACACTGTCTGATCCATTCTTCAACCATTTGATCGGTAGCTCATCGACTTGTTTTACTGAGTTGATATTAACTGGAGAGAGGGTAGAAGCTAGGATATGGAGCAGCAAAATACAGAGAGACACCTCCTCGAGTTTAGTAAAGAAGCCCTTCGCTGGTAAGAAGGAAGCCAGTGCTATCTATAGCCCAAGAGGTCAGAGAAGAGTTGAACACCCTCCGGCGGTAAGTGTTGTAATGATACCTAGGCCTGCGGCTGCTCCACAATGCAACAATCAACAAAGGGTAGAAAGACCACAAAGGAAGTTTACCCAGATTAACATGACATTGACACAGGTTCTACCCCATCTGCTGAGATCCAACTTGGCAACCTTGAAGGAGGCTCCCAAGAATCCTAATACCACCTCTCCTCGGTACAATCCAAACGCTCGGTGTGCCTACCATTCTGAGAGTCTTTGTCACGATACAAATGACTGTTGGGCTCTAAGAAATAAAGTACAAGATCTGATTGAAGCTAAGGAGATTGAGTTCGATACTCTGGAGAAGCGCAATATCATAACTGCTCCCATGCCTAAGCACAACCGTGGAGTTAATGTCATTGATACCGATCTGTTTGTGACCTCAGTTGATGAAGTTTCTACTCCCCTTATGACTGTTAAGAAGAATTTGTTGCTGGCCAGTTTATTTCCGGGTTGTGGTGAAGGTTGCCACATGTGTTCATCTCTGCCTTCTGGTTGCTATTTGCTGAAGACAGGTGTCCAGCACCTGATGGACAGCAGAGAAATTTTGTTCAAGAAAACTTTGATTCCAACTATCTTGTGTGAATATATTGATATTATAACCATTTCCGCCAATCCTTCCAAGGCCTCCTCGAGAAGACCTGTTAGGATTACACCCGCTCCGATAGTTGCTCCGTTAATAATCACCTTTCCTGGTTCTGTCCCGTACACCTCAGACAAAGCTGTCCCTTGGCATTATGGCACTGATGTTTACTATCATGGCATTAAACAAGATCTGAAGAATGAAGAGGCTGATCCCGATGTCAGTAACATTGTCGGGACCAGTAAGATTACCAGAAGTGGAAGGGTTTTCTCTCCCGAGATTCCTCCGAGGACTGTCAATAAGCCTATTGTTATTTCACCTGCTATTCCTACCGGTACTTCAACTACTACTCCTGTTATTACTCCATTTGTTACTCCTGCCGTCGAGTCATCTGGGACCCGAGGCAAAGAAGCTATAGGTGAGCCTGCCCGGACGGAGGCACCTAGAAAGATTGTCATAGAAGCCTCTAAGCAAGAGATAGAGGAAATCTTTAAAATAATCAAAAAGAGTGACTACAATGTGGTCGAGCAGTTGGGGCAGACCCCCTCAAAGATATCGATGTTGTCTTTACTGTTATGTTCTGAGGCCCATGCAAAGGCTTTGATTGCATTCCTCAAGACCGCACATGTGCCGCAAGAAACCTCAGTCGATCAATTCAAAGACTGTGTGGCCAGCTTGACTGCTGACAATGGGCTGGGTTTTTCAGATGCTGACTTAACTCCGAAAGGGAGAAAGCACAATGGTTCTCTGCATGTCTCGATCGAATGCAGGGGTACCACTATGGCTCATGTGCTAGTGGATATTGGGTCTTCATTGAATGTTCTGCCTAAGAAGGCTCTTGATCGGCTGGATTGTGAAGGCTTGACCCTAAAGCCCAGTAACATTGTGGTAAGGGCTTTAGACAGGTTAAAGAGATTGGTACATGGAGAGGTGGACATCCCTGTCAAGGTAGGCTCTCAGACCTTTGAATCCACCTTCTATGTGATGGACATCAGGCCGTCATACTCTTGTTTGTTGGGTCGTCCTTGGATCTATGAACCTGGGGCTGTTACTTCTACACTGCACCAAATACTGAAGTATCCGGTGAAGGGGAAGATTGTCACTGTGCGTGGCGAAGAGGAGTATATGGTGAGCCACCTGAAATCCTTTCGGTACGTGGATATGGACGGGGAATTCATAGAGACCCCTTGTCAAAACTTTGAAGAAGATCCCCAAGTTCTGGCATCAACTGAGACTACTACTGGCACCAAACCTCCTCTGAAGATGGCTTCTCCCAAATACGCCAGAGCAGTGGTTAAAGAAGGTGGGTGTACCAATTAGGGACAGCTCCCCGATTTTACCTCACAAAACTAACAAATTTGGTCTGGGCTTTACTTCAGGGGCTCAAAGGGCTATTCGACGTGCTCGGGTTGGAGGACCTCCCCTACGCATCAGTAATCGTGGGGTCAATGCTATTGAAGACAGTGAGGAAGACTCTGACATTGACAACTGGATCTACCTGACTACCAACGGTGGATCGAGTAACTGGACGACTAGAGATTTTATACCAGTTTCTTTTATTCCGCAGTAATTGTCTTACTTGTGTTATGAATCTGTAATAAACAATTTTTAACTTTTTGGCCTTGTGTCTTACCCGAGGCACAATGGTTCTATCTGAGAGGGTTATTATATGTCATTTCATATGTCATCAATAAAGCATTGGACGTTCCTTGCATACGAATTTTGCGCTCTCTGTTTTTATTTTCTGTTTTTACTTTATCAATACAGCTATGCTCTTACACACACTCACGTATCAAACTGCAGATCTATATCCACTCTGGATCCCATTGATAACAATTCTGCTACTGCCAGTTATGATTTCGAAAATCCGATCAACCAAGCCGAGAACGAAGGTGAGGACGATTGTGAGGTTCCTGGAGAACTGGCTAGACCGTTACAACAGGAAGAGAGGGATATACAACCTCATGAAGAGCCAGTTGAGACAATAAACTTGGGCACGTAGATGGATAGAAAAGAGGTCAAGATCAGCGCAAATCTGGAAGCTAAGATCAAACAGCGGTTGATGCAGATGTTGCACGACTACATTGAGATCTTCACCTGGTCATATGAAGACATGTCTGGTTTAGACACTGACATCATGGTACATCGTCTACCGACTAAAGAGGGTTGTCCTCTAGTTAAATAGAAGGTCCACTGTATGCACCCTGAAATGTCAGAGAAGATCAAAGCAGAGGTTATGAAACAGTTCAACACTGGGTTCTTGGCCGTCACCTCCTATCCGCAGTGGGTTGCCAACGTTGTTCTGGTACCTAAAAAGGACGGTAAGGTACAAATGTGTGTAGACTACAGAGACCTGAACAGGGAAAGCCCCAAGGATGACTTCCCGCTTCCTCACATTGATGTTCTGGTTGACAACACCGCACAACACCAAATTTTCTCCTTCATGGATGGTTTCTCTGGCTATAACCAGATCAATATGGCTCCTGAAGACATGGAGAAGACAACCTTCGTCACACAGTGGGGCACCTTCTGTTACAAGGTGATGCCTTTTGGGTTGAAGAATTCTGGGGCAACTTATCAACGAGCCATGGTCGCTTTGTTCCATGATATGATTCACTGTGAGATCGAGGTTTATGTTGATGACATGATAGCCAGGTCTCAAACTGAAGAAGAGCACCTCGACCATCTACAAAAGTTGTTTGACAGGTTGAAGACATACAAGCTAAGGCTAAATCCGAATAAGTGCACCTTCGGGGTAAGGTCTGGTAAACTTCTGGGGTTCCTCGTCAGTGGCAAGGGTATTCAGGTAGACCCTGCAAATGTAAAATCCATACAAGAGATGTCGGCTCCCTGCATAGAGAAGGAGGTTAGAGGTTTCTTGGGACGCCTAAATTATATCGCCAGGTTCATTTCACATCTAACTGCTACTTGTGAGCCAATCTTCAAGCTTCTGAAGAAAGATAAAGTGGTAAAGTGGAATGACGAATGCCAAACTGCTTTCGAAAGAATCAAGGAATACCTTCAGGAACCACCAATTCTGATGCCTCCAGTTGAAGGAAGACCTTTGATATTGTACTTAACAGTGTTAGACAATTCAATAGGAAGTGTGTTGGGGCAGCATGACGTCGAGTCTGGTCGAAAAGAGCATGTAATATACTACCTTAGCAAAAAATTTACCGACTGTGAGGCAAGATACTCATTGCTCGAGAAAACTTGCTGCACTTTGGCATGGGCTGCTCGCCGACTAAGATAGTATATGCTGACCCACACTACTCTGTTGATATCTAAGATGGATCCAATCAAATACATCTTCGAGAAGCCCGCTCTCTCCGGAAGAATAGTGAGATGGAAGATGATCTTAAATGAATACGATATACAATATACAACCCAGAAAGCAATCAAGGGAAGTGTATTGGCTGATCATTTGGCTTATCAGGCTGTGGATGACTACTAGTCCATGAATTTTGAGTTCCCGGATGAGAATATCATGCTAGTGACTGATTGCGGAGAACCTGGACCAGATGAAGGACCCGAGGAGGGATCCTGATGGACTATGGTTTTTGACGGATCTTCGAACGCACTTGGTAATGGCATTGGCACCATAATCATATCTCCTGAGGGCTGTCATACTCCTTTCACTGCCCGACTATGTTTCAAATGCACTAACAATATGGTGGAGTATGAAGCCTGCATCATCGGTCTCAAAGCTGCTATCGACCTCAAGATCAAGTTCTTAAATGTCTTCGAGGATTCAACCTTGGTGATAAGTCAGATCAAAGGCGAATGGGATACGAAGCATCCGAATCTCATCCCATACAAAGAGCACGTACTGACATTGCTCCCACACTTTGAGGAGGTAACCTTTAAACATTTCCCACGATAGGAGAATCAGTTAGAAGACGCGCTAGCTACCATGTCTTCTATGTTCAAGGTCAGATGGGACAACGAAGCTCCCCGAATCACCATTGAAAGGTTAAATGAACCAGAACGCTGCTGCGAGATTAATACTGAAGAGGTAGCAGATAAACCTTGGTTTCATGAAGTGAAGAAGTACCTCGAGACTCAAGAGTATCCCGAAGGGGCATCTGTCAACTATAAGAAGTTTCTGAGAAGGTTCACTGCGAAATTCTTCCTCAGTAATGGAATCCTCTACAAGCACAACCACGACTCTACCTTACTGTGGTGTGTAGACAAGAGCGAAGCAGATAGGATTATGACAAATTTACATTAAGGTACTTTCGGAACCCATTCAAGTGGACATACCATGGAAAAGAAAATCCTAAGAGCAGGATACTACTGGTCTATTATGGAAGCAGGTTGTTATCAGCACTCCCGAACTTGTCATAAGTGCCAAATCTATATTGATAAGGTGCATGTGCCTCCGGTTCCTTTGAATGTCTTGACAGCTCCGTGGCCCTTTGCAATGTGAGGCATTGACATGATCGAAGAAATCAGGCCTACCGCTTCTAATGGGCATCGCTTCATCCTAGTGGCCATCGATTACTTCACAAAATGGGTTGAGCCGGCCTCTTTTGCTACAGTGACCAAGAACGTTGTGGCGCGATTCATCAGGCATAACCTGATTTTTCGGTATGATGTGCCAGAGAGAATTATCACTGACAATGGTACGAATCTCAATAACACAATGATCACTGAGATCTGTAAGCAATTCAAGATACCGCATCATAACTCTTCTCCCTACCAGCCGAAGATGAATGGTGTTGTCGAAGCGGCTAATAAGAACATCAAAAAGATTATACAGAAGATGACGGTGACATACAAAGACTGGCATGAGATGTTACCATTCGCTCTTCATGGGTACCATACCTCAGCACGGACGTCGACATGGGCAACACCCTACTCTCTGGTATATGGCATGGAGGAAGTCCTACCAATTGAGGTCCAGATTCCTTCTTTAAGGATTATGAAAGATGCAGGTTTAAACGAAGACGACTGGATCCAGACTCGACTTGATCAACTAAATCTGATCGACAAATAGAGACTTACTGCTTCCTGTCATGGTCAGACGTATCAAAAGAGGATGATCAAGGCTTTCAACAAAAAAGTAAGACGTCAAGAATATCAAGTCGGGGATCTAGTGATCAAACGCATCATACTTCCACAAGGTGATCCCAGAGGTAAATGGACTCCCACATACGAAGGGCCATTTATGATTAAAAACATTTTCTCGGGTGGAGCCATGATTCTAACCACCATGGACGGTGACGACCTCCATCACCCTGTCAATGCAAACATAGTGAAAAGATACTACGCATGATAAAAGACCCTCTAGGTTGACTATCCTAGGCAAAAATAAGGGCTTCCTGGAGAACCAAAAGAGTTCGGGCAAAAATAAGGGATGAAAAATAAAAAATTTGTACACCCGGCAAGCCGAAAACCTGAAAAGGCGGCTTGGGCAAAAAAGGGTATCCCGATGGACTAAAAACCCAAAAGGGAAGTCCAGGAAAAAGTTAGGGATGAAAAGCGTATCACTATGTCCCATTGGATCACCCTGCGATTAGACCTCAGTATCAACTGTCAAGCTCGAACGACATCGATCAACCTAATCAACTTCGGACAAGCAGCAAAGTGATGAGACGCTCGAAGACATATGGACAATAGCAGAATTGGAACTCAATGGGATTGTTGTACATAACTGTTTTCTTTTTACACAATATTGTATAAATTTCCATTTTTCAGCGGTGTTCTCTTACTAGAGCATCAGCTTCCTTGTACAAAAACGCCTATTATAGGCCAACTTCGAAAATCAATACAAATCATTTTACAAACTATGTGGTTCTTTTTCTTTTCTGTTTTGTTTTGCAAGAACGCACAATGATTTATTCTTGACATATGCATTTGAATATGATTGTTTTGTTTTGCAAGAACGCACAATGATTTCCATTTTTCAGCGGTGTTCTCTTACTAGAGCGTCAGCTTCCTTGTACAAAAAACGCCTATTATAGGCCAACTTCGAAAATCAATACAAATCATTTTACAAACTATGTGGTTCTTTTCTTTGCTGTTTTGTTTTGCAAGAACGCACATATGCTTTACTCTTTGGTACTTGAGTATCTCTTTGTGATAAAAAAATTCGTATAACTCTAACAAAATATAAACGAATATTTAGAATAATCTCACATGAATAAATAAATAAATATACAAATGAATATTTAGAACAATCTAACTTACGTATCAACCATCTCCTTCATATTTGGGTATTTTGTCCAATCACCTTCTAACGAATTCAGATAATATATAATTTCTCTTATAGGATTAATCACAACCAACAACCAATGTCCATTGTAAGATTAACAAATGTTAGATGGAAACTTTATACACAATGTCAAAACACGAAAAATTATAATAGATGAAGTTTGAATGAAAATCTAACCCATTGCCAGTATTAAATGGTAAAAAAAAAATTTTATATATCTTTGTTGGTCATAAATTCACGGACAAAGTACTCTTTGACTTCATCTGGTCTTTGTACGATTAATCATGAGTTTATATTGTTTGGAGATAAGAAACATAAACTTTGGTCCAGTTGATGTGGGCGCATCATGTTGGCATACATGAAACTAAAATAAAAACATCATTAACATAAGACCATTAATTGAAATGAGTATATAAACTTTTCAATTAATTAAATAAATTTGATCAGAGTATACCTGATGTATATATCGATAACACAGAGGTCTAATTCTGAATGTCTAAGAACTTGATCCACATCCTCTTTAGTAATTGTTTCGTAATAGGAAAAATCAAAAATACCTTCCTCCATAGGTATATTACGAGCACCTCCGTCAGCCAAATATGATATTCCCATTAATGTCCGAGGGCACAACCTATATCGATAAGTAGGCTTTTTTCTAGCCGCGTACTTTGCAACATCCTTTTTTTGTATGGACATATTGTCAATTTCAGACTTCTTACTCATAGTGACTTGTTGCATCTCTTTAGCATGAACCTAAAGATCAAATGCATATAAGTTAGGTGAAGTATAAGATCGTGAATTAACATTTTCTCTCTCTCTCTCTCTCTCTCTCTCTCTCTCTCTCTCTCTATATATATATATATATATATATATATATATATATATATATATATATATATATATATATATATATATATATATATATATATATATATATATATATATATATATATATATATATATATATATATATATATATATATATATATATATATATATATATATATATATATATATATATATATATATATATATATATATATATACCTCTTTTTTGGATGCAACTGACTAGGTTTTCCGCGTAATCCCCTTATCTTTTAATTTGGATTTTGTAGGAGTCTAACATTACCATGAAAAAATGTATGTTAAATGGTCGTAACAAATTTGAATACTCAAAGATTCATAATTTTTTTCAACATGCCTCATCATCTATGCAAATGAGGTTTGATGGTCATGTAACATACGATCCTATTGCCTCTCCCACCAATGTTGCATCTGAAATATCGTCAGGTAAAGGTAATGACGCATCCCTCTCTAAAGCAATATCAATTGATACTTTCAAAAATCTAGTAGGGAGCGGTTTATGGTGAAGTACTTCTCCCAGAGTGTTATGCATTTTTCCCTTGCCAACCATGTGATAAGTCGTCGGTGATAAATAGAGCTGACAAGGTGAAATGCCCTAAGCCAATAATAAATATGAAATTATTAATGTGTATATATGTCAATTAAAATAATTGTGCTAATTCATAATAATATATATTACCTCGGGAATTTTCTGTTGGAAATCATAATTGATACTATTTTTGTCACTAGTATCCTTGAACCCTGAACCTTGCCTTTCTGATATGTATCTTTCTTTATCCTTTTCAAACTCACGAACTTTAGCTTTTAATTTTTCTAACTCTTTTATCATTTATTTATTGCTATGACCTTTCCTCTTTTGATGGTTACCCAAAGATGTTTGAGTCACCCCAAATCCCTTACCCCTCACACGACCGGTATACTCAGGAACATTTAATACTCGACTAAGCATGCTCCTGCAATCATGGTCTTCAGCTTGAGTTAAAGATTGAGATAAATTCTCCTGAAATTCATATGCATATCGAAATAAATTAGTGGTGAATAAAACTCATAAATTCTTTATGTTAATAAACTTTTGACTTAATTAAAAGAATATTGATATACTTACACATTTCTCATAAATTTGGAGCACATCTTCCTTAACAACTCCATCCTTACCCACACGAGCAGCCTTTCACAAAACATGTTCCAGAAGAAATGTTTCCTGACTTTTCTCCTCTCCTAACTACACATTAATATAAATAATAAAATCAATTGTAACACATGATGAACAAGTATATCATATCATTTATATATACTTACCATTCTTTGTTTTAAGCGTGCATATCCCATACGCTCTTTTCTGTATGGATATGGGGGACTTGATGCTCGTTGGATATTTACAACACTCACATCTTCAAAATCTGAGGTTCTTCGTTTGCCTTTAAAGGTTTCCAATTATTCAAGTGAAATCAAGCCTGCATAAGCCTTTGGAAGTTCTGCATCGATAAAATTGTTATCAGTATCCCGAAGAAACTTGTTTGTCAAAAAGATCGAAACCATCTTAGTCTTTTTATGGCCAATTGAAGACAATATGTTTTTCGATCATCATCAATATTAAAAGACCTATACAAAAAAACATATGTAGAGTGCGTTAGTAATTTAAAGACATAATCGCCAACAAAAATAAATGACATCACATATGGTACCTTCATATCACTCCATATTTTTTCTTTAGCGGGTTTCAACTCTCACTTTCTCTAATCACACAAGTGATTAGAACTTCTCTCCTCACAAGGGAACCAATGTAACTTGTCAACATTGAACTGTTAGACTCAATTAGTTGTTTGTCTTCATTCTAATGTACGTCAAATTTGATACCTTTATCTCTTACGCAAATTATTGACTTCATAATAGTTATTCCCCGTCTAATATCATTCTCCATATCATGAACTGATTCATTTCCATCATTATTAGAAGCGGGATGTGATTTTTCCTTGTTACTAGCCATTTGACCTGTAATATTAAAGAAAAACATAAACACCATATAAAATTCAAGTAGCATTGAATGAATAAACACTATATAAAAACATAAACACAATATAAAAACATAAACACAATATAATAATTTTATTGAATGACAGAACATATAACATTTTACTAGTACCTTTTTCTCTAAGATATCTTTCTTTTCTGGATTAGAATATGAATTACTTGGCTCTTAACAACTCGGACGGATAGATTGATCCAAATTCCCTCATTATGATCATTTCTAATATATGATTCATCCTTTATAATATTCTCATCTTGATCATTTCTTATATACGACTCATTCCCTCATATGACTTATTCTTAACATCAATATCACTTTGATTTACACTGTTATCATCAATCGCTTTGTTTGATAAAAGCATTATAGACCATTTCGTACTTGTCATATCTCAATGAAATAGAACACTTGTTTAGCTTGAGAGGCAAGAATAAAAGGCTCATCTTTGTACCCCACCCTATTAAGATCCACTTATAAAAAACCCGACTTATCCATTCGTATGCCACTATTATGTACCCACTTGCAAACAAAGATAGGAATCTGAAACTTCTCATAATCAAACACCCAAATATGCTCGATAACCCCAAAATATGACATATTTGCATATTTGGGGTTTAAGTTCTTCATACTTGAAATGTGTATTGCTTCAGGTACAACTGTGACACCATTATTTTACATAGTACTTCTATCATCTTGTTATTTGATATTAAATGTGTATCCATTAATTGCGTATGCGCTATAAGAAAACACGCGCAAACCCGAACCATATGCTAAACATCTCAACTGTGATCGGTGGAAATAGAACTGACTGTTTTTAGCTGGTTTCACGAAATGTCGTGGTAAGCAAGAGTCGCCACCGTCTTTTATGTTCTCCAACATGGAAAGGAGAAAAGCACAACAAAATTCCTTCTTTGAGATGTCTCTCGATTCGGGAGGTAGATTTATAGAAAGGGAAGGTGTTAGCACCCTTTCTATCCGTGGTTATCCACGGGCTCTTAGGTACTTGCTCTTATGTTTTCAAAATTGTTTGCTTTTCTAGTGTGTGTGGGTTTTGAAAAAGTTTCGTTTGAAAAATTTCTAAGTAACTCTTGCATCTTTCCTCAAGAGTGTATGAAAAATTTGTTTGAAAACCTTTTGAAAGTGTGAGTGCGAAAAGTTGTTTTGTTTGTTTTTGAGAGAGCAAGTACCCATGAGATCTACCTCCTCTAAGGAATTAGGCTGTGTAAGAGTCCTTTAGATAGTGCTATCCCACCATTGAGAGGTAGGTAGCACCATCGTTGGAGTTATTCGGGTCAATTCGATTAAGGGACATGTGTGGTCACCAAAGCAATAGTAGGACGCCTTAGCGGTAACCCTAATGTCCTAGATCCTTTTTATCCGAGGCAACCGTTTCGAGGCAACTGGATCTTTAGACAGGAGGGCGACCTCTAAGACACCCTATACTTGACGACCACGTTCGAGGCAACCAGTGAGGCGTACCCTAGGAGTGGCATGTGCATGTGTGTTGTTTTTCAGTTTATATTTATCTTTGAACATGTCATTTGTGAGCTACGGATTGATTTTATTTGTCAGGCAAGTCTTTCATGCATATTAACAGTTAAGAGTGCGGAAAGGTAAATCTACGCTATTACAAGGCGCGGGTCTATACACCCCCAAAAACATAACCCGTTTGGAAAATAAGTGCGGAAAAGTAAAGAAAGCGGTAAAAGCCTAATTAACTATTACATCCTTGGAAACATATACATAAATAATCAAAAATAATGATAATGTGCAAAAAGAAATTTAATCAGGACGTCCTTAGGGTTTTGACCCTTTTGAGAAAAGAATTGAAAGTTTTGTCCTTTTTTGCAATTTAATTAAAATATTAAACCTAGTACTAATTAATTATTTAATTATTTAAAAGAAATTTTTTTTTTGTATTTTTATGTTTTTTAATGAAAATAATAAAAATAAAAGGAAATTAAAAGTCAAAAGGAAAACCCTAATTCTAAGTTAATTTTATTTATTATAAAAAATGTCAAAGTTAACCTAATTTAACTAAGTTAATTAATTTACATCTTATTTACAAAAATAATAATAATTAATAAATAATAATAATAAGAAAATATGATTGAAAATTGTCAACCCTAATTCTACATGATTTTTATTTATTTATGAAAAAGATTAAAATTAAACCTAAATTAAACTAAGTTGATTAATTAGAATTTATTTACAAAATAAATTAATAATGAAATTAATACATAATAAAAATATTATAAATATTTAATTCTGAGTTTATTATGAAAATTAAGATTAATTATGTTAGTAATATTAATAATAAAAAAATAGTTAGTTAAAAGAAAAAATAAAAAGAAAAACAATTAACCAGGGGGTTTGATGGACCCAATGGAGGTGAATCTGGAATTTCTGAGGCCCATTAAGAAGCAAGCCTATTTGACTTTTGGAATTATCTGCACGTTGCATTGACTGGGAACACCATGGTCCACGCCTCATGGCCATCAGATTGGCGTTAGTGGCCAATTGGCAGGCTGATTGCTTGAGATGTATGATGATCACTATTTGGAAACCTGCATAGGATTAGGTAAAGAAAAACAATATGGAAATTTTGGGAGACCTGGGAATCGAACCCAGGTCCCAAGGCACTTTGCACGTTTCCCTTAACCATTCCAACTGCACGCTTCAATCGTTATCACAATGATCAATAAATATAATATAAAAAAACATAACGCTTATGCTGGAAAGAGAAACGAGCGCTCCTTTTTTTTGAATTGGCCAATGGTGTATTACCACGTCTTCGTATTCTTCATGAAACCTGCATAAAACATATCAAATAGCGGGGGGTTTTTAACCCCCACAACATGGAAGCACGATTAATAGCGATTAGGCCCCTGATGATCAGAAATTGTTCGCGAGGGTTGGGTTGGATTCGTCTGGCCTTGACGAATTCAACCATAGGTCTAAGAAGGTCCAATTTTTCCTGCGCTGGAAATCCCTAAATTGAAAGCTTTGAAAACCTAGAATTCGTCCATGGTAATTTTCGTTTCAGGGCACCATAACACAATTGAATCACATCAAAAGTTTCACCTGAGTTCCATAAACACAAAACAATCAATAAAAGATGTTAAAAATGCATGAATCGATGATTATGATTTTGAAAAAAAGTGGTAAATCGTATGACTGTGTAAAGCGATTTCTTGAGGTTAAACGCTTGGTTTTGATTGCAATGCGTTTCTGGGAGTCCCTGCAACGTATTGGAATCAAGAAAAGGCTTTGAATTGGCCTGGAAGGTTGAATTCAGTTTTTGACTTTGTTCTTGATTTTTTGGAATTAGTTTATGGCTTTTTGCATCAGCTTGCACGTTCCAGGCATTAGGGTTGGCTTCAGTATTTATGTTGGAAGGGAATTAGGGTTCAATCTTTGTCCAAGAATCCATGAAATAATGTTTTCAATATTTGATTTCAATCAAATCTTTTTGCACATTTTTGATTGACAAAACTTGCTAAAATTGGATATTTTGGTCCCCTTGATGTGTACACGAGATCTTCAGCTTGTCTTGAGTTCATTTGCATCACAAAAAGATTTGAAAACCATATCTTTTGAATTTTCCTACAATTAAATGAATTAAATGAATTAATATTAATAAAAATTCAATTAATTAATTAAAAATAAGAAAATAAATCAATTTAAGTTCAATGGGTCGTGCATAGGCTTTGTACAAAGTTTCAAGAAAGAATTTGAGGCCCATTAGCAAAAACAAGGTGTTTTAGGCAAAGTTGACTTTTGTAAATTCCCAAAAATTTCCCAACTTCTCCAATGCATATCTTGCTCAATTTTGATCATATGAACATGTTCTTGGACATTTTGGAAAGGTCTTGAAGTCCTCTAACCAATGCCTTTGGTCCCATGTCATTTGGATTTACCAATCTCAAGTTATGGTCTTTGACTTAAAATGCCTTTTTGTTGACTTTTGAAATTGACCTATAATGTAGAAATTGATAAATTTTTGTGAGAGCATTTATTTGACTTGGAATCTGAAGATGAGTTGTAGGAAATATCATCCCCTTCAAAATGAGCATTGGATGGGATTTTTCTGATGAACCATGAAAAAGTTATGCCTTGGTCAAGTTACAGTTGACTTTTCAACTGTCCAGAAATAACAACTTTTGCATCTTTGATGATTTTTGAGCCATTCTTGTGGAATCATGATCAAGACTTGATCAAATGATGATTGTGGCTTCAAAATAATATGTTGACCAAATTTTTTGACTTTTGACTGCCAAATGACCATTTTGCCCCTGCAGTTGATTATGGAGCAACTAGGGCTTTTGACTGTGCAATTGGACCCTGTGAGTCTTGAGACTTGACATGTAGATGCTTGGCAATGTATATAGGCCTATGGGACTTGATTGGACCATTGAAAACCTCCAATTTCTTGAGAGAACCAAAACCCTAGTTTTTGATTGGCTTAGGAGGCATTTGGACTGTGCAACCCTTGAGTAGTCTTGAACCAATTGAAGATGATTCTTGACAAACTTTGAAGAATATGGGAGGGCAAATTTTGGGGTACAACAGTTGCCCCTGTTCAATCTTCTTAGACCTGAGGATGTAGATTGGCTTGCGTGCCTTTCGTGATCCGAAGGTGGAAGATGATTGAACACTTAGAGTGCCCAGAAATTTGCACTCACATAGTGGAGTATCAGCAGTGTGACAGCGGGAATGGGCTTACAGACGCCATTTGGAGAGATGGTGGATAGGAGGATGGGCTTATAGATGCCATCTGGAGATGTGACAGAACCTTGTCGGGAATGGGCTTATAGACGCCATTTGGAAGTGTCGATCGCGTAAGAGATTCCTTAGCGAGAACTTGCGTACCTGAGAAAGAAAGATAATTACCTGGCCTGTTACAGGGGTTGATCTTCAAACTCTTCATGTAGATATGCCCTGGCTAGATACAGGTATCGAATCCATAATCAATCGCTCACAGATGTGCCCTGGCTAGATACAGGAATCGAATCCGGAACTTCAAAAGGTTGCTTATAGACGTGCCCTGGCTGGATACAGGTATCGAATCTACAAACAATCGCTCACAGATGTGCCCTGGCTAGATACAGGAATCGAATCCAGAACTTAAAAAAGGTTGCTTACAGACGTGCCCTGGCTGGATACAGGAATCGAATCTCTAAACAATCGCTCACAGATGTGCCCTGGCTAGATACAGGAATCAAATCTGGAATTGGTCGTCTACAGATATGCCCTGGCTGGATACAGGTATCGAATCTCTAAACTCTTCATGCAGATGTGCCCTGGCTAGATACAGGTGTCGAATCTATAATCAGTTACTCACAGATATGCCCTGGCTAAATATAGGAATCGAATCTGGAAACTCTTCATGCAGATGTGCCCTGGCTAGATACAGGTGTCGAATCCACAATCAGTTACTCACAGATATGCCCTGTCTAGATACAAGAATCGAATCTGGAATTGGTCATTTGCAGATATGCCCTGGCTGGATACAGGTATCAAATCTCTAAACCCGTCATGCAGATATGCCCTGTCTAGATACAGGAATCGAATCTATAATCAATTGCTCGCAGATATGCCCTGGCTAGATACAGGAATCGAATCTGGAACTGGTCGTCTACAGATATGCCTTGGCTGGATACATGAATCGAATCTCTAAACTCTTCATGCAAACATGCCCTGGCTAGATACAGGTGTCGAATCTACAATCAGTTACTCACAGATATGCCCTGGCTGGATACAGGAATCGAATCTGGAATTGGTCGTCTACAGATATGCCCTGGCTGGATACAGGTATCGAATCTCTAAACCCGTCATGCAGATATGCCCTGGCTAGATACAGGAATCGAATCTACAATCAATTGCTTGCAGATATGCCCTGGCTAGATACAGGAATCGAATCTGGAACTGGTCGTCTACAGATATGCCCTGGCTGGATACAGGAATCGAATCTCTAAACTCTTCATGCAGACATGCCTTGGCTAGATACAGGTGTCGAATCTACAATCAGTTACTCACAGATATGCCTTGGCTAGATACAGGAATCGAATCTGGAATTGCGACAGTTGATAGTAATCATCTTTGGATTGACCTTTTCCTGAAAAGGCAAAACATCAGTTGTATGCAATGTCACGATGTATGAAATGCATGACGTCATGATGTTCAAAATGAGATAGTGTCATATGCACTTTATCATGTATGTAAGCAGGATGTATGAAATGTGAAATGTCTATGAATGTATTTTTCGTCTAGGAAAATAAATCCTTGACGAATGCCGGGAGCTTGTTGAATCCTGGGTTGCTGTCAAAGAATAGAGTTCTTCATTTCCGCTGGGGAATGATGGTTGCAAGAATAAACCGGTAGGAGAAGATGACTCCGTTGGGGAATAAACTTTTTGAAGAGATTACTCTGTGGGGAATTTCTCTGTGGGAAGAGATACTTCGTTGAGGTTTTGATGAGAACTCCACTGGGGATTCCTGTTGATAAGCTTTGTTGGAGGATTTGATGAACTCCGCTGGGGATAGGAAGAACTTCGCCGAGGACGATCTTTCCGTGGTAATTAGCTGAGGATAACCCAGTTATAAGCTCTGGTGGGGAATAACCTTCTGCATATGGTCGGGGACGCGTTCGTACTCTGCAGGGGATAAGCTTCCAGAATCTACTGGGGATAAGCTTCCAGAATCTACTGGGGAAATTGATTCAGCTCCTGGGGAAACTTTTGGACTGTACTGGGGTGTCTGGTATTCCTCCGGGGAACAATCTTATATTAAGACTGTCGGGGATGCTTGCTGAGGAACAATTGTATACTCCGCTGGGGAATATTGAGATTTTCTGGGGATATCCAACTTCCTTAAGGCTGACAATAGACTAACTCTGCTTGGGGAGAGCGTCGTTGACTTGCTGGAGATACTGTGCCTTTACGGGGATGATGGGAGACCAACTCTGCTCGGGGGAGAGTATTGCTGAACCTTGTCTTATTATGCGGGGAGTGAAAGTATCTTGGTCACGTTCTTCAGCCGAACCTACCTTGGTACCTTGGTGGACAGAGCAACTAGATCGCTTAGATAACTCATTATTGCCCCTGTTTCTGATGTCACCTGTAATTAGTCCTTTGTTTCGCATGCAAATATTTATGAGTTAGCAATTAGTGTCAAATGCATATATCAAAAACGAACATTGGACGTTCTTCGCAAGACAAAACAGAAAAAGGAAAAACAATTGGCAATTTGTCTGAAAAGTGGATTTGTATTGATTTTGAATTTTGCCTGTAAATAGGCGTTTGTGTACAAGAGGCTGACGTCCTAGTAAGAGAACACCGCCGAACAACATAGAATTTATACAATTTTGTGAAAAAGAAAACAAAACATTTATGTGAAAAAAAATAATCCCACTGGGTTCCAACTCTGCTATCGCCTTTATGTCTTCAAGAGCCTCATCACTTTGCTGCTTAGTTGAAGATGAAGCTGATTGATTGATGCCGTCTGAACCTGATAGTTGATACCGAATTCTGGATGCAAGGTGATCCAATGAGACATAGTATTACGCTTTATCCCTAACTTTTGCCTGGACCGCCCTTTCGGGTTTTCAGTCCACCGGGATACCCATTTTTGCCCAAGCCGCCTTTTCAGGTTTTCGACTTGCCGGGTGTACAGATTTTTTCCATTTCATCCCTTATTTTTGCCCGAACCCTTTTGGTTCGCCGGGAAGCCCTTATTTTTGCCTAGGTATGTCAACCTAGCGGGTCTTTAATTCATGCGTAGTATCTTTTTACTATGTCTGCATTGGAGGGGTGAGGAAGGTCGTCACCGTCCATGGTGGTTAGAATCTTAGCTCCTCCTGAGAAGATATGTTTAACCACAAATGGCCCTTCGTACGTAGGGGTCCATTTTCCCCTGGGATCACCTTGAGGAAGAATGATGCGCTTGATTACCAGGTCTCCGACTTGATTCTATTGTCGTCTGACTTTCTTGTTAAATGCCCTGATCATCCGTTTTTGGTACGTCTGACCATGACAAATAGCAGCGAGTCTCTTTTCGTCAATTAGATTTAATTGATCAAGTCGAGTCTGGATCCAGTCATCTTCGCTCAAACCTGAGTCCTTCATTATCCGGAGAGAGGGTATCTGGACTTCAATAGGCAAGACTGCCTCCATGCCATAGACCAAGGAAAAGGGTGTTGCCCCTGTTGACGTCCTTGCTGAGGTACGGTACCCATGGAGAGCAAAAGGTAACATCTCGTGCCAATCTTTGTAGGTCACTGTCATCTTCTGCACAATCTTCTTAATATTCTTATTAGCTGCTTCTACAGCCCCGTTCATCTTCGGCCGGTAGGGAGAAGAGTTGTGGTGTTGTATCTTGAATTGCTTGCAGAGCTCAATGATCATCTTATTGTTAAGATTGGTACCATTATCCGTAATGATCCTCTCAGGTACACCGTATCGACAGATCAGGTTATGCCGAATGAACCGTGCCACGACGTTCTTGGTTACGGTAGCATAGGAAGCTGCTTCGACCCACTTTGTAAAGTAATCAATCGCTACCAGGATGAAGCGATGCCCGTTAGATGCCGTAGGTCTGATCTCTCCGATCATATCAATGCCCCACATTGCAAAAGGCCAAGGTGCTGTCAAGATGTTCAGAGGAACTGGAGGAACATGCACCTTATCAGCATAGATCTGGCATTTGTGACACGTCCGAGAATGCTGGTAACAGTCAGCTTCCATTGTGGACCAGAAATATCCTGCCCGAAGGATTTTCTTTGCCATGGTATGTCCACTGGAATGTGTTCCGAAGGTACCCTCATGTAGTTGTACCATGATCTTTTCTGCTTCAGTCTTATCCACACAACGCAGTAAAGTTGAATCATGGTTTCGCTTGTATAGAATGCCATTGCTGAGGAAGAACTTTGTCGCGAACCTTCTCAGAAACTTCTTGTTGTTGACAGATGCGCCCTCGGGGTATTCTTGAGCTTCCAAGTACCTCTTCACTTCATGATACCAAGGTTTTGCCGTTGCCTCTTCAGTCTCAAGATCACAGCAATATGCAGGTTCATCTAATTTCCAAATGATAATCCGGGTAGCCTCGTTATCCCATTTGACTTTGAACATAGAAGACATCGTAGCCAGCGCGTCCGCCAACTGATTATCCTCTCTTGGGAAGTGTTCAAAAGTTATCTTCGTGAAATGGGGGATCAACGTCAACACATACTCTTTGTAAGGAATAAGATTTGGGTGTTTCGTATCCCACTCGCCTTTGATCTGGCTGATCACGAGAGCGGAATCTCCGAAGACACTCAGAAACTTGATCCTTAAGTCAATTGCAGCTTGAAGACCCATGATGCATGCTTCATACTCTGCCATGTTGTTGGTGCAGTTGAAACATAGTCGGGAAGTGAGTGGAGTATGAGTGCCTTTTGGGGATATGATCACGGCGCCAATACCGTTACCCAAAGCGTTTGAGGCTCCGTCAAAGTGCATAGACCATCGGGATCCTTCCTCAGGTCCTTCATCCGGTCCAGGTACTTCACAATCAGTCACTACCATGATATTCTCGTCTGGAAATTCGAAGTTCATAGATTGGTAGTCATCCACTGCCTGGTGTGCCAAATGGTCTGCCAACACACTTCCCTTGATTGCTTTTTGAGTCGTGTACTGGATGTCATATTACGTCAAGATCATCTTCCATCTTGCTATTCTTCTGGACATAGCAGGCTTTTCGAATATATACTTGATTGGATCCATTTTTGAAATCAACAGAGTAGTGTGAGTCAACATATACTGTCTCAGCCGACGAGCAGCCCATACCAAAGTGCAACAAGTTTTCTCGAGCAGTGAGTATCGGGTCTCACAGTCGGTAAACTTTTTGCTAAGGTAATAAATAGCGTTCTCTTTTCGGCCAGACTCGTCATGCTTCCCCAGCACACATCCCATTGAGTTGTCCAGTACTGTCAAGTATAATATTAGAGGTCTCCCTTCAACCGGTGGAATAAGAATGGGTGGTTCTTGGAGATACTCTTTGATTCTTTCGAAAGCGGCCTGGCATTCATCGTTCCAACGTACCACTTGATCTTTCTTCAGCAGCTTGAAGATTGGTTCACAGGTAGCAGTTAGATGTGAGATGAATCGGGCAATGTAGTTCAGCCGTCCTAGAAATCCTCTGACTTCTTTTTTTGTCTTGGGAGTTGGCATCTCTTGTATGGCTTTCACCTTGGAAGGGTCCACTTGAATACCTTTGTCGCTCACGACGAAGCCTAGCAATTTTCCAGATCTCACCCCAAAGGTGCACTTGTTCGGGTTCAACCTCAGCTTGTACAACTTCAGACGGTCAAACAGCTTCTGTAGATGGTCAAGGTGTTCCTCCTCAGTTTGGGACCTTGCAATCATATCATCGACATATACTTCAATCTCATGATGGATCATGTCATGAAATAAAGCAACCATGGCACGTTGGTAGGTTTCCCCAGCATTTTTTAACCCAAAAGGCATGACCTTGTAGAAAAAGGTGCCCCACTGAGTAACAAAAGTGGTCTTCTCCATGTCTTCAGGAGCCATCTTGATTTGATTATAACCGGAGAACCCGTCCATGAAGGAGAATACCTTATGCTGAGCGGTGTTGTCAACCAGAACGTCGATATGAGGCAAAGGGAAATCATCCTTGGGGCTTGCCCTGTTCAAATCCCTGTAATCAACACACATTCGGACCTTACCATCTTTCTTCGGCACTGGAACCACGTTAGCAACCCACTGAGGGTAAGAAGTCACTGCTAGAAAACCGGCGTCAAATTGTTTCATAACCTCAGCTTTGATTTTCTCGGACATCTCCGGACGCATACGGCAGACCTTCTGTTTTATCGGAGGGCATTCTTCCTTGGTAGGAAAGTGATGAACCACAATGTCAGTATCCAACCCAGGCATGTCTTCGTAAGACCAGTCAAAGATTTCTACATAATCATGCAACATCTGAATCAACCGTTGTTTCACACTAGCCTCCAGATTGGCACCAATCTTGACTTCCTTTCTGTCTGTCTCAGTACCCAGATTTACCGTTTCCACTGGCTCTTCATGTGGCTGAATGGCCCTCTCTTCCTGGAGTAACAGTCTTGCAAGCTCACCAGGCACTTCACAATCATCTTCACCTTCGTCTTCGGCTAAGTTGATCGGATTTTCGAAGTCATAACTGGCAGTAGCAGAGTCGTTACCAGTGAGATCCAGAGTGGATTGGAACCTGTATAGGTGAGTGTGTGTAAATATAGCTATTTTGCAATATATAAAGAAAGAAAGGGAGCACAAGATTTGAAATGCGAAAAACGTCCAATGTTTTTATTCATGATATATGAAAATGACAAATAATAAGCCCTCACAAATGAAGCCACGGTGCCCCGGGTAAGACACCGGGCCATAAAGTTTCAAATTATTGTTCGTTACAAATTTAAAACAAAGGAGTTCATTACTGAGTGACAAAAGTAATAGGTATGTAGTCTTTGGCAGTCCAGTTGCTTGGTCCACCGTCGGTCGTTGGGTAGATCCAGCTGTCGAATTCGGATTCCTCCCTGTCGTCTTCAATAGCATTCACTCCCGGGTTGGTGATGAACACAGGAGGTCTTCCAATCCTTGCTTTGCGAACAACCCTCTGAGCTTCTGTAGTGAAACCCAAACCAAACTTGTCAGTCTTCGGAGTAAAATTAGGAAGTCGGCCCCAATTTGCACACTCACCCTTCTCAATCACAACCCGGGCATCCTTTAAGGAAGCCATCTTCAAAGGAGACTCTTCTTCAGTTACAGTTTCTGCTGACGCCAGTGTCTGAGGCACCTCTTCAAAGTGTTGAAAGGGGGTCTCAATGAATTCCCCATCCATCTCTATGTACCGAAACGAGTTAAGGTGGCTGACCATGTCTTCTTCCTCCCCCTGAACTGTCACAATTTTCCCCCTGACCGGGTACTTCAGCTTCTGATGTAATGTGGAGGTCATAGCTCCAGCCTTGTGGATCCAAGGACGACCCATCAAACAAGAATAGGACGGTCGGATGTCCATCACATAGAATGTTGAATCAAAGACCTGCGAACCAACCCTGATTGGAATATCAACTTCACCATGTACCATCCTTTTCGACCCGTCAAAGGCCCGGACAACAATGTTACTTGGCTTGAGCTCTAAACCCTCACAATCCAGCCTGTCTAGAGCTTTCTTGGGTAATACATTCAACGAGGAACTAGTGTCAACCAGCACATGGGCGAGAGTAGTGCCCCTGCATTCAATGGAGATATGTAGGGCATCGTTATGGTTCTTCCCCTTAGCAGTCAGATCGGCGTCAGAGAAACCCAACCCATTATCAGCAGTCAAGTTGGCCACACAATCGGTAAATTGATCAGCAGACGTTTCTTGTGGCACATGGGCCGTCTTCAGGAAGGAAATCAGGGCCTTGGCATGGGCCTCTGAACATAACAACAGTGATAGCATGGAAATCTTAGATGGGGTGTGCCCCAGCTGCTCAACGACGTTGAAATCACTTTTCTTGATAATTTTGAGGATCTCTTCCATCTCTTGCTTGGAAGCTTCAACATTGGTCTTCGGTGCCTCCGTCCGGGCAGGCACATCAGTAGCAATCCCTTTGCCCCGAGCGTCAGATGACTCGGCAGCAGGGGTAGAAACTTGATCAGGAGGGGAAACAATCACATTGGCAGGTGTGATAACAAGAGGTCTTTGAATAACTGGTGGCGCAATATCAGGCGAGAAGAGCCTGCCACTGTGAGTGACTTTAGCAGGCCCGGTGATGTTGGTGACGCCGATACTAGTATCGAATTCTTGTTTTACTCCAAGAACATAAACATCTGCCCCGTAGTGCCATGTGACAGCTTTGTCAGATGTATAGGGGAGGGGCCCCGGAACAGTGATGATGATAGGAGCAATCTTCTGAGTAGGCCTGATTTTGACAGGCTTCTTTGAGGGAGCCTTAGGAGGGTTGTTGAAAATAATAACAATGGACACTTCTTCAGTAGGGATAGCAGGAACAACAATCTTCTTGAACAAGATCTCTTTGCTATCCATCAGGTTTTGGATACCTGACTTCAATAAGGGACAACCAGCAGGTGAAACAGAACATAGGAGGCAACCTTTACTACATCCCAGAAATAAACCGGATAGCAACAGGTTCCTTTTGACAGTCAACAACGGAGTAACAATATCATCCACAGAGGTCACATACCGGTCTTCTTCCACAGCATTCACTCCATGCTGGGGCATGGGAGCAGTCACAACATTGGGCCTTTCGGGCGCCTCGAACTATATTTCTTTAGCATCACTAAGGTCCTGAACCTTATTCCTCATAGCCCAACAATCATCCGTAGTATGCCCCGGGCTATCAGAGTGATAAGCGTAATGGGCGTTGGAGTTGTACTTTGGAGTAGTTGTATTCACTACCTTCGGAGCTTCTTTGACTGTTACCAGATTGGTTGACAGCAGTTGCGGCAAAATCTGAGACAGGGTCATACTGAGCCGAGTGTACTCCCTTCTGGGTCTCTCACCCCTTGGTTGGTTATATTGCCGAGGAGCGGCAGCAGGCTTTGAAATTACCACCGCGTTGACAGCTTGGCGGCGTTCTGGTTTATTCTGCTTCCTTGACCCATAAACAACACTAGATTCCTTTTTGAATGGCTTCTTTTCAGAGCTCGAGGAGGCACCCTTTGGTATCTTTCCAGACTTGATACCAGCTTCTATCCTCTCCCCAGTTAAGATCAGATCTGTGAACCCAGCAGAAGAATTACCAATCAGATGGTTGAAGAATGGACCAGACAGGGTCCCCAAGAACATGTCCACGAGTTCATGGTCAGTCAAAAGTGGCTGCACCCTGCCAGCCAGGTCTCTCCACTTCTGCGCGTACTCCTTAAAACCTTCACCCATCCCAAGCGACATACCCTGGAGTTGGGTACGTGTAAAAGCGAGGTCGGCATTGTACTGATACTGCTTATAAAATGCAGTAGCCAAGTCCTCCCAGTTACGAATACTGGTTCCATCCAGCTGATAGAACCATTCGAGTTGAGCCCCTGAAAGGCTATCCTAGAAGAAATGGATCCATAGGTTCTTGTCTGCAGTGTAAGATTGGATCTTCCTTACATATGATCTGAGATGCAGATTAGGACATGATGCCCCGTCATACTTCGCAAAAGAAGGTGCCTTGAACTTGTGTGGGATCACCACCCCAGAAGATAAACCCAGATCTCCAAAATCCAACCCAGGCACGTGCTGAATCTCCATAGCATTCAGACGGTCCTCTAGTTGTTTGTACCTGTCCTCAGCAGGAGGGTACTGTTCATCATTGTAGTCGGTCTCGTTGTCGGAGACCACAGGACTAGGAACCTCTCTCTCTTGGGGACTATCTTTCCCTGCAGAGGAAGTAGCCTGATCAGCCTCATGTTGTAGTGTATTCCCAAACCTCCATCCAGTGTTAAACAACACATTCTTCTTCTTCTTCTTCTTCAAAAGCAGAGTCTTCAATTCCTGTTGACCCTGGGCTAAGCTCATGACCAGCTCTTGAAACTGGGCGTTCTGGGCCTGGAGGGCCTTGATAGCTTGTTCATTGGATGATTCAGGATTCATGATGACTGCTGAAATAAACAGCGAAGAAGATTAAGCAACCTGTAGAAAAAGGGTACCTGTTATGCACATGATGCATGAGATGCTATTTATGCAATGCATTCAAGGGTTCGAAAGTTCAAATTCGTTGTAGACAAAAAGGAACACACGTTATATTAAGAAATAATCTGTTCAGTACATTAGGGCCTCATGGGCGAAACATTACAAAATAATGAATCCCAAAAGACACTGCGCATCCTCTTTGGTGCGATGTTGGTATTGAGAGTCTTTTCCTCGTGAAGTAGCCGGGTGAGATCCAAGACCTTCTTCTCACTGGCATGTAGACTGGTTTCAAGAGAATTTCGTTATTCCTTGAGTTGGATCCAGCTCTTTTGCATTTCTTCCCAAGATGTCGGCATGTCAGGATGTTGAATGGTGTAGGGCACCTCTCCTTCCAAAACAGGCTCTTTGATTACGGGGAGAACATGAGGATATGGCATCACCAGCTTCTGGGAGCGGGCTCGTACCCACTTGAGATAAGGCTCCAAGGGGATGGAGTTCTTGTGCCCCAGTGTCTTGCTATCTACCCTGTTGGGCATCCTCCAAGCTCTGATAAACCTCTGGCGAAGTCCTTGTGCATCGTTGTCGAAGTCAAAAACTATGTCAGGAATCAACATGTCATGAGGGCCATCCCTCCGAGCATATCCAAATTGCCTCAAAGCCAGACATGGGTTGTAAGTGATGCCCCCTCTAATTCCAAGTAAAGGAACATTAGGAAACTCTCCACAACGATCAATGATAGTGACATTTTCTCTGGACCGAGAACACCAATGTATATCAGCATGTGTAAGAGTCATCAATCGTTGTGACCATCTCAAACCCCGCTCATTCTTCAAAACTGATTGTGGAAGGTGCGAAATAAACCACCTTGCCAGGAGAGGAGTGCAGCACATGAGAACACCTCTTTTTCTCATGGTTCGAGTGTAACATGAATGGAGGATGTCCCCAAGCAACGTAGGTATAGGATTCCTGGATATGAAGATCTTGACAGCATTGATATCTATAAGCTGATCCGGATTCGGGAACAACACCAACCCATAGACAAGGAGCGCCACAACTTCCTCAAAGGCTTGTAGGTCAAGGGCATTCCAACATTCTTGTTCTTTCTCAAACAGGAACTTTGCCAAGAATCCTTTGATACCACTTCTAACTTCCCAATTCCCCTTGATGTCAGATGGTTGTAGGCGTAATGCTTTAGCAACCTCTTCAAGTTTTGGTTCCCTTTCCGTACCGTTGTAGGGTAGTTGATTAAGAATAGGAACCTTCAGAAGCTGGGAAAACTCTTCCAAGGTAGGCACCAGTTGATAATCCGGGAAAGTAAAACAGTGGTGCAAAGGGTCAAAGAACTGGAAGAGAACTTTTATCATATCTTCTTCAATGTTGGTGTTGACCAAGCTGATGAGTCTACCATGCCTTTCACTGAAGGAAGAGTTCTCGGGAATCCTGGATGTAAGCTCCTTAAGCTGAGGAGGGATCCTTACAAGGTTGACCTGAATTGTCTTTCTGCGGATAGTTTCCATGTCCTACAAAACAAGAACAAAGATGAAGATTCGAACCCTTGAAGTGGTTAGTGGATGCATATGATGCTGTATGATGTTATGATGTTATGATAAAAACACACCACAAGAATTCACAAAAGGCAAACATGATAAGGCACACAAGTCACACAAGTCAGCCCTTAAAGTTTAGGCCAACATGAAGTTTGGGGTACTACCCTCTTGAAGTTGGTGGGCTCAAAACCTGTCCTATCAAAAGTAACCGGGTTCTAAGGAGCTCAATATCATTGGGTTGTTTTCTATGTTCATTGTTTTGATTTAGCCACTGAACTGGCGATCAAAATATTCCAAGAAAACAACCCTCAATGAGTGTAGTATCGAGTATCTACCAACTTCGGACTGCACCAAAGTCGGTCATCTCACTACCCCTAAAGAGGCCAGGATGGTCAAGTAAGGTTCCTAAGGTCAGTTGATGCTTCACGACACCACGCGGCAGCCCCGTACTCTTCTTGACTTGACTCAAGGGTTACCGGTACTCACCAAAGTGCCACATCATTGTAGCAACTGCTTCAACCGTGTCGGTATACCCTGCACAGTTCCCTCACAGTTTGTTGCTACCTAAAAGGTATCCCCCATATCCGGGTTAGGATCTATGAAACTCCCAAAACAGGCCCACAATATTAAAGCATTCAAAACAGGCAATTGAAAACATAAGAGTGGTCTAATCCTAAGGTACACCTCACTTTTATCAGTATCCCCAGCAGAGTCGCCAGTTCTGTGATCGGTGGAAATAGAACTGACTGTTTTTAGCTGGTTTCGCGAAATGTCGCGGTAAGCAAGAGTCGTCACCTTCTTTTATGTTCTCCAACATGGAAAGGACAAAAGCACAACAAAATTCCTTCTTTGAGATGTCTCTCGGTTCGGGAGGTAGATTTATAGAAAGGGAAGGTTTTAGCACCCTTTCTATCTGTGGTTATCCACGGGCTCTTAGGTACTTGCTCTTATGTTTTCAAATTGTTTGCTTTTCAAGTGTGTGTGGGTTTTGAAAAAGTTTCGTTTGAAAAATTTCTAAGTAACTCTTGTATCTGTCCTCAAGAGTGTATGAAAAATTTGTTTGAAAACCTTTTGAAAGTGTGAGTGCGAAAAGTTGTTTTGTTTGTTTTTGAGAGAGCAAATACCCATGAGATCTACCTACTCTAAGGAATTAGGCTGTGTAAGATTCCTTTAGATAGTGCTATCCCACCATTGAGAGGTAGGTAGCACAATCGTTGGAGTTATTCGGGTCAATTCGATTAAGGGACATGTGTGGTCACCAAAGCAATAGTAGGACGCCTTAGCGGTAACCCTAATGTCCTAGATCCTTTTTATCCGAGACAACCGTTTCGAGGCAACTGGATCTTTAGACAGGAGGGCGACCTCTAAGACACCCTATACTTGACGACCACGTTCGAGGCAACCAGTGAGGCGTACCCTAGGAGTGGCATGTGCACGTGTGTTGTTTTTCAGTTTATATTTATCTTTGAACATGTCATTTGTGAGCTACAAATTGATTTTATTTGTCAGGCAAGTCTTTCATGCATATTAACAGTTAAGAGTGCGGAAAATAAAGTGCGGAAAGGTAAATCTACGCTATTACAAGGCGCGGGTCTATACACCGCCAAAAACATAACTCGTTTGGAAAATAAGTGCAGAAAAGTAAAGAAAGCGGTAAAAGCCTAATTAACTATTACATCCTTGGAAACAGATACATAAATAATCAAAAATAATGATAATGCGCGAAAAGAAATTTAATCAGGACGTCCTTAGGGTTTTGACCCTTTTGAGAAAAGAATTGAAAGTTTTGTCCTTTTTTGCAATTTAATAAAAATATTAAACCTAGTACTAATTAATTATTTAATTATTTAAAAGAAAAAATGTCAAAGTTAACCTAATTTAACTAAGTTAATCAATTTACATCTTATTTACAAAAATAATAATAATTAATAAATAATAATAATAAGAAAATATGATTGAAAATTGTCAACCCTAATTCTACATGATTTTTATTTATTTATGAAAAATATTAAAATTAAACCTAAATTAAACTAAGTTGATTAATTAGAATTTATTTACAAAATAAATTAATAATGAAATTAATACATAATAAAAATATTATAAATATTTAATTCTGAGTTTATTATGAAAATTAAGATTAATTATGTTAGTAATATTAATAATAAAAAAATAGTTAGTTAAAAGAAAAAATAAAAAGAAAAACAATTAACCTGGGAATCGAACCCAAGTCCCAAGGCACTTTGCACGTTTCCCTTAACCATTCCAGCTGCACGCTTCAATCGTTATCACAATGATCAATAAATATAATATAAAAAACATAACGCTTATGCTGGATAGAGAAACGAGCGCGCCTTTTTTTTGAATTGGCCAATGGTGTATTACCACGTCTTCGTCTTCTTCATGAAACCTGCATAAAACATATCAAATAGCGGGGGTTTTTAACCCCCACAACATGGAAGCACGATTAATAGCGATTAGGCCCCTGATGATTGTTGTACATAACTGTTTTCTTTTTACACAATATTGTATAAATTTCCATTTTTCAGCGGTGTTCTCTTACTAGAGCATCAGCTTCCTTGTACAAAAACGCCTATTATAGGCCAACTTCGAAAATCAATACAAATCATTTTACAAACTATGTGGTTCTTTTTCTTTTCTGTTTTGTTTTGCAAGAACGCACAATGATTTATTCTTGACATATGCATTTGAATATGATTGTTTTGTTTTGCAAGAACGCACAATGATTTCCATTTTTCAGCGGTGTTCTCTTACTAGAGCGTCAGCTTCCTTGTACAAAAAATGCCTATTATAGGCCAACTTCGAAAATCAATACAAATCATTTTACAAACTATGTGGTTCTTTTCTTTTCTGTTTTGTTTTGCAAGAACGCACATATGCTTTACTCTTTGGTACTTGAGTATCTCTTTGTGATAAAAAAATTCGTATAACTCTAACAAAATATAAACGAATATTTAGAATAATCTCACATGAATAAATAAATAAATATACAAATGAATATTTAGAACAATCTAACTTACGTATCAACCATCTCCTTCATATTTGGGTATTTTGTCCAATCACCTTCTAACGAATTCAGATAATATATAATTTCTCTTATAGGATTAATCACAACCAACAACCAATGTCCATTGTAAGATTAACAAATGTTAGATGGAAACTTTATACACAATGTCAAAACACGAAAAATTATAATAGATGAAGTTTGAATGAAAATCTAACCCATTGCCAGTATTAAATGGTAAAAAAAAACTTTTATATATCTTTGTTGGTCATAAATTCACGGACAAAGTACTCTTTGACTTCATCTGGTCTTTGTACGATTAATCATGAGTTTATATTGTTTGGAGATAGAAACATAAACTTTGGTCCAGTTGATGTGGGCGCATCAAGTTGGCATACATGAAACTAAAATAAAAACATCATTAACATAAGACCATTAATTGAAATGAGTATATAAACTTTTCAATTAATTAAATAAATTTGATCAGAGTATACCTGATGTATATATCGATAACACAGAGGTCTAATTCTGAATGTCTAAGAACTTGATCCACATCCTCTTTAGTAATTGTTTCGTAATAGGAAAAATCAAAAATACCTTCCTCCATAGGTATATTACGAGCACCTCCGTCAGCCAAATATGATATTCCCATTAATGTCCGAGGGCACAACCTATATCGATAAGTAGGCTTTTTTCTAGCCGCGTACTTTGCAACATCCTTTTTTTGTATGGACATATTGTCAATTTCAGACTTCTTACTCATAGTGACTTGTTGCATCTCTTTAGCATGAACCTAAAGATCAAATGCATATAAGTTAGGTGAAGTATAAGATCGTGAATTAACATTTTCTATATATATATATATATATATATATATATATATATATATATATATATATATATATATATATATATATATATATATATATATATATATATATATATATATATATATATATATATATATATATATATATATATATATATATATATATATATATATATATATATATATATATATATACCTCTTTTTTGGATGCAACTGACTCGGTTTTCAGCGTAATCCCCTTATCTTTTAATTTGGATTTTGTAGGAGTCTAACATTACCATGAAAAAATGTATGTTAAATGGTCGTAACAAATTTGAATACTCAAAGATTCATAATTTTTTTCAACATGCCTCATCATCTATGCAAATGAGGTTTGATGGTCATGTAACATACAATCCTATTGCCTCTCCCACCAATGTTGCATCTGAAATATCGTCAGGTAAAGGTAATGACGCATCCCTCTCTAAAGCAATATCAATTGATACTTTCAAAAATCTAGTAGGGAGCGGTTTATGGTGAAGTACTTCTCCCAGAGTGTTATGCATTTTTCCCTTGCCAACCATGTGATAAGTCGTCGACGATAAATAGAGCTGACAAGGTGAAATGCCCTAAGCCAATAATAAATATGAAATTATTAATGTGTATATATGTCAATTAAAATAATTGTGCTAATTCATAATAATATATATTACCTCGGGAATTTTCTGTTGGAAATCATAATTGATACTATTTTTGTCACTAGTATCCTTGAACCCTGAACCTTGCCTTTCTGATATGTATCTTTCTTTATCCTTTTCAAACTCACGAACTTTAGCTTTTAATTTTTCTAACTCTTTTATCATTTATTTATTGCTATGACCTTTCCTCTTTTGATGGTTACCCAAAGATGTTTGAGTCACCCCAAATCCCTTACCCCTCACACGACCGGTATACTCAGGAACATTTAATACTCGACTAAGCATGCTCCTGCAATCATGGTCTTCAGCTTGAGTTAAAGATTGAGATAAATTCTCCTGAAATTCATATGCATATCGAAATAAATTAGTGGTGAATAAAACTCATAAATTCTTTATGTTAATAAACTTTTGACTTAATTAAAAGAATATTGATATACTTACACATTTCTCATAAATTTGGAGCACATCTTCCTTAACAACTCCATCCTTACCCACACGAGCAGCCTTTCACAAAACATGTTCCAGAAGAAATGTTTCCTGACTTTTCTCCTCTCCTGACTACACATTAATATAAATAATAAAATCAATTGTAACACATGATGAACAAGTATATCATATCATTTATATATACTTACCATTCTTTGTTTTAAGCGTGCATATCCCATACGCTCTTTTCTGTATGGATATGGGGGACTTGATGCTCGTTGGAGATTTACAACACTCACATCTTCAAAATCTGAGGTTCTTCGTTTGCCTTTAAAGGTTTCCAATTATTCAAGTGAAATCAAGCCTGCATAAGCCTTTGGAAGTTCTGCATCGATAAAATTGTTATCAGTATCCCGAAGAAACTTGTTTGTCAAAAAGATCGAAACCATCTTAGTCTTTTTCTGGCCAATTGAAGACAATATGTTTTTCGATCATCATCAATATTAAAAGACCTATACAAAAAAACATATGTAGAGTGCGTTAGTAATTTAAAGACATAATCGCCAACAAAAACAAATGACATCACATATGGTACCTTCATATCACTCCATATTTTTTCTTTAGCGGGTTTCAACTCTCGCTTTCTCCAATCACACAAGTGATTAGAACTTCTCTCCTCACAAGGGAACCAATGTAACTTGTCAACATTGAACTGTTAGACTCAATTAGTTGTTTGTCTTCATTCTAATGTACGTCAAATTTGATACCTTTATCTCTTACGCAAATTATTGACTTCATAATAGTTATTCCTCGTCTAATATCATTCTCCATATCATGAACTGATTCATTTCCATCATTATTAGAAGCGGGATGTGATTTTTCCTTGTTACTAGCCATTTGACCTGTAATATTAAAGAAAAACATAAACACCATATAAAATTCAAGTAGCATTGAATGAATAAACACTATATAAAAACATAAACACAATATAAAAACATAAACACAATATAATAATTTTATTGAATGACAGAACATATAACATTTTACTAGTACCTTTTTCACTAAGATATCTTTCTTTTCTGGGTTAGAATATGAATTACTTGGCTCTTAACAACTCGGACGGATAGATTGATCCAAATTCCCTCATTATGATCATTTCTAATATATGATTCATCCTTTATAATATTCTCATCTTGATCATTTCTTATATACGACTCATTCCCTCATATGACTTATTCTTAACATCAATATCACTTTGATTTACACTGTTATCATCAATCGCTTTGTTTGATAAAAGCATTATAGACCATTTCGTACTTGTCATATCTCAGTGAAATAGAACACTTGTTTAGCTTGAGAGGCAAGAATAAAAGGCTCATCTTTGTACCCCACCCTATTAAGATCCACTTATAAAAAATCCGACTTATCCATTCGTATGCCACTATTATGTACCCACTTGCAAACAAAGATAGGAATCTGAAACTTCTCATAATCAAACACCCAAATATGCTCGATAACCCCAAAATATGACATATTTGCATATTTGGGGTTTAAGTTCTTCATACTTGAAATGTGTATTGCTTCAGCTACAACTGTGACACCATTATTTTACATAGTACTTCTATCATCTTGTTATTTGATATTAAATGTGTATCCATTAATTGCGTATGCGCTATAAGAAAACACGCGCAAACCCGAACCATATGCTAAACATCTCAACTGTAATCGGTGGAAATAGAACTGACTGTTTTTAGCTGGTTTCGCGAAATGTCGCGGTAAGCAAGAGTCGCCACCGTCTTTTATATTCTCCAACATGGAAAGGATAAAAGCACGGCAAAATTCCTTCTTTGAGATGTCTCTCGATTCGGGAGGTAGATTTATAGAAAGGGAAGGTGTTAGCACCCTTTCTATCTGTGGTTATCCACGGGCTCTTAGGTACTTGCTCTTATGTTTTCAAAATTGTTTTCTTTTCAAGTGTGTGTGGGTTTTGAAAAAGTTTCGTTTGAAAAATTTCTAAGTAACTCTTGTATCTGTCCTCAAGAGTGTATGAAAAATTTGTTTGAAAACCTTTTGAAAGTGTGAGTGCGAAAAGTTGTTTTGTTTGTTTTTGAGAGAGCAAGTACCCATGAGATCTACCTCCTCTAAGGAATTAGGCTGTGTAAGAGTCCTTTAGATAGTGCTATCCCACCATTGAGAGGTAGGTAGCACCATCGTTGGAGTTATTCGGGTCAATTCGATTAAGGGACATGTGTGGTCACCAAAGCAATAGTAAGACGCCTTAGCGGTAACCCTAATGTCCTAGATCCTTTTTATCCGAGGCAACCGTTTCGAGGCAACTGGATCTTTAGACAGGAGGGCGACCTCTAAGACACCCTATACTTGACGACCACGTTCGAGGCAACCAGTGAGGCGTACCCTAGGAGTGGCATGTGCATGTGTGTTGTTTTTCAGTTTATATTTATCTTTGAACATGTCATTTGTGAGCTACGAATTGATTTTATTTGTCAGGCAAGTCTTTCATGCATATTAACAGTTAAGAGTGCGGAAAATAAAGTGCGGAAAGGTAAATCTACGCTATCACAAGGCGCGGGTCTATACACCGCCAAAAACATAACCCGTTTGGAAAATAAGTGCGGAAAAGTAAAGAAAGCGGTAAAAGCCTAATTAACTATTACATCCTTGGAAACAGATACATAAATAATCAAAAATAATGATAATGTGCGAAAAGAAATTTAATCAGGACGTCCTTAGGGTTTTGACCCTTTTGAGAAAAGAATTGAAAGTATTGTCCTTTTTTGTAATTTAATTAAAATATTAAACCTAGTACTAATTAATTATTTAATTATTTAAAAGAATTTTTTTTTGTATTTTTATGTTTTTTAATGAAAATAATAAAAATAAAAGGAAATTAAAAGTCAAAAGGAAAACCCTAATTCTAAGTTAATTTTATTTATTATAAAAAATGTCAAAGTTAACCTAATTTAACTAAGTTAATTAATTTACATCTTATTTACAAAAATAATAATAATTAATAAATAATAATAATAAGAAAATATGATTGAAAATTGTCAACCCTAATTCTACATGATTTTTATTTATTTATGAAAAAGATTAAAATTAAACCTAAATTAAACTAAGTTGATTAATTAGAATTTATTTACAAAATAAATTAATAATGAAATTAATACATAATAAAAATATTATAAATATTTAATTCTGAGTTTATTATGAAAATTAAGATTAATTATGTTAGTAATATTAATAATAAAAAAATAGTTAGTTAAAAGAAAAAATAAAAAGAAAAACAATTAACCAGGGGGTTTGATGGACCCAATGGAGGTGAATCTGGAATTTCTGAGGCCCATTAAGAAGCAAGCCTATTTGACTTTTGGAATTATCTGCACGTTGCATTGACTGGGAACACCATGGTCCACGCCTCATGGCCATCAGATTGGCGTTAGTGGCCAATTGGCAGGCTGATTGCTTGAGATGTATGATGATCACTATTTGGAAACCTGCATAGGATTAGGTAAAGAAAAACAATATGGAAATTTTGGGAGACCTGGGAATCGAACCCAGGTCCCAAGGCACTTTGCACGTTTCCCTTAACCATTCCAACTGCACGCTTCAATCGTTATCACAATGATCAATAAATATAATATAAAAAAACATAACGCTTATGCTGGAAAGAGAAACGAGCGCTCCTTTTTTTTGAATTGGCCAATGGTGTATTACCACGTCTTCGTATTCTTCATGAAACCTGCATAAAACATATCAAATAGCGGGGGTTTTTAACCCCCACAACATGGAAGCACGATTAATAGCGATTAGGCCCCTGATGATCAGAAATTGTTCGCGAGGGTTGGGTTGGATTCGTCTGGCCTTGACGAATTCAACCATAGGTCTAAGAAGGTCCAATTTTTCCTGCGCTGGGAATCCCTAAATTGAAAGCTTTGAAAACTTAGAATTCGTCCATGGTAATTTTCGTTTCAGGGCACCATAACACAATTGAATCACATCAAAAGTTTCACCTGAGTTCCATAAACACAAAACAATCAATAAAAGATGTTAAAAATGCATGAATCGATGATTATGATTTTGAAAAAAAGTGGTAAACCGTATGACTGTGTAGAGCGATTTCTTGAGGTTAAACGCTTGGTTTTGATTGCAATGCGTTTCTGGGAGTCCCTGCAACGTATTGGAATCAAGAAAAGGCTTTGAATTGGCCTGGAAGGTTGAATTCAGTTTTTGACTTTGTTCTTGATTTTTTGGAATTAGTTTATGGCTTTTTGCATCAGCTTGCACGTTCCAGGCATTAGGGTTGGCTTCAGTATTTATGTTGGAAGGGAATTAGGGTTTAATCTTTGTCCAAGAATCCATGAAATAATGTTTTCAATATTTGATTTCAATCAAATCTTTTTGCACATTTTTGATTGACAAAACTTGCTAAAATTGGATATTTTGGTCCCCTTGATGTGTACACGAGATCTTCAGCTTGTCTTGAGTTCATTTGCATCACAAAAAGATTTGAAAACCATATCTTTTGAATTTTCCTACAATTAAATGAATTAAATGAATTAATATTAATAAAAATTCAATTAATTAATTAAAAATAAGAAAATAAATCAATTTAAGTTCAATGGGTCGTGCATAGGCTTTGGACAAAGTTTCAAGAAAGAATTTGAGGCCCATTAGCAAAAATAAGGTGTTTTAGGCAAAGTTGACTTTTGTAAATTCCCAAAAATTTCCCAACTTCTCCAATGCATATCTTGCTCAATTTTGATCATATGAACATGTTCTTGGACATTTTGGAAAGTTCTTGAAGTCCTCTAACCAATGCCTTTGGTCCCATGTCATTTGGATTTACCAATCTCAAGTTATGGTCTTTGACTTAAAATGCCTTTTTGTTGACTTTTGAAATTGACCTATAATGTAGAAATTGATAACTTTTTATGAGAGCATTTATTTGACTTGGAATATGAAGATGAGTTGTAGGAAATGTCATCCCCTTCAAAATGAGCATTGGATGGGATTTTTCTGATGAACCATGAAAAAGTTATGCCTTGGTTAAGTTACAGTTGACTTTTCAACTGTCCAGAAATAACAACTTTTGCATCTTTGATGATTTTTGAGCCATTCTTGTGGAATCATGATCAAGACTTGATCAAATGATGATTGTGGCTTCAAAATAAGATGTTGACCAAAAATTTTGACTTTTGACTGCCAAATGACCATTTTGCCCCTGCATTTGATTGTGGAGCAACTAGGGCTTTTGACTGTGCAATTGGACCCTGTGAGTCTTGAGACTTGACATGTAGATGCTTGGCAATGTATATAGGCCTATGAGACTTGATTGGACCATTGAAAACCTCCAATTTCTTGAGAGAACCAAAACCCTAGTTTTTGATTGGCTTAGGAGGCATTTGGATTGTGCAACCCTTGAGTAGTCTTGAACCAATTGAAGATGATTCTTGACAAACTTTGAAGAATATGGGAGGGAAAATTTTGGGGTACAACATCAACCTTTCTGTTATTGAAGCGGGATCTAAATTAAACTTTGAATAAATATGATCCTTGAACCATTGTATAAAACTTTGATTGTTCTCTCGTACTATCCAATTTACATTTCTATTCGAATTTAAACCCCGAAGTACATCCTTGTGCATTTTAACATACAACTTAACCTCATTGTCATTGTGCAGAACATATAAATGCACTTGATCCTGTTCAACCCTTGATATTGTCACAATTTTATTTCCAATTAAAATTTTTCCCTTCCTTCCTTTCGAAAATATGAGATTTGGGTAGTCCAATGGATTGAACACTGGACAAATATTCAGTACAAAACTCAACTTCATCTTCAAAAATGTATCGTTCAACCATACAATCCTCTGGTCGACTTCAGTTTTTCATGTACCCTTTTAATATTTTCATATAGAGCTTAACAGGGTACGTCCATCTCATATAAGCTGGTCCACACAGTTGTATCTCTTTCACAAGATGAACAACAAGATGTACCATAATGTCAAAAAATGAGGGAGGAAAATACATTTCAAGCTCACACAAAGTAATAACATTTATTTTTGCAATATTGGTAAGATCTCAGGATCGATCACCTTACTACAAATTGACCTGAAGAAAAAACACAATTTAGTTATGGAGCTTCTTACTTTTTCTGGAAAAATATAACGTATACCTATTGGTAGAAAATTCTCCATTATAACATGGAAATCACGTGTCTTTAAACTCTTTAACTTGAGGTCTTTCATAGACACAAGTCTTCTAATATCTGAAGAGTAACCTTCTGGAACTTTAACTTCACTTAGGAACTTACACAATATTTTTTTCTCCTTTCTAGATAAAGTATAAGCAGCAGGCGATAGATATGTTCGTGTTCCTTTCTTCATAGGTCCTAATTCAGATCTTATTCCCATCTATATCAAGTTCTTTCTTGCTTTAAGGTCATCCTTAGACTTTCCTTGTATATTGAGTAACGTACCAATAACACTTTCAAATACATTTTTTTCAATATGCATAACATCAAGAAAATATCTTACATACAATGACTTCCAATATGGAAATTCAAAAAAAATTGACCTCTTCTTCCACCCACCTTTGACAAGTGTGTATGCAAAAGGCTTGCCAAACCGAGTACTCATATCTTTCACCTTTTCAAAAATTTGGTCACCTGTCAATGTAGGTGGAGCTCTATCATGTTCTGGATTTCCATTGAATGCCTATCTCCACCCACGGTAGTGATGATTAGAATTTAAGAATCTACGATGATCGAGAAATACATTCTTTTGACAAAATTCCAATCGCTTCCAATTTGTGTTTTCTTCAAAAATAGGACACACTTTTTGACCTTTAATGCTATACCCTGATAGATTTCTGTATGCCAGAAAATCATTAATTGTGCCAGACAACATCACCCTCAAATTGAAACTTTCTTTCATATATCCATCATAAACCTCCACACCGTTCTCCCACAAAATCTTTAAATCTTCGATTAAAGGTGTCAAGTATACGTCTATGTCATTCCCTCATTGTTTAGGCCCAAAAATTAACATAGATAACACCATGTACTTGCACTTCATACATAGCCATGGAGGTATGTTATAAATAATAATAATCACAGGCCATGTGGTATATAAGATACTTCTAAGACCATGTGGGTTCATTCCATCAGTAGATAATGCCAAGCGAAGGTTTCTTGCTTCTCCTCTAAAATCAGGATAATCATTATCAATTTTCAACCACTGTGGTGAATCTGTCGGATATCGAAACTTTCCATCAATAATGCTTTTGTCTGCATGCCAAGTCAAGTGTCTTGCATCGGTTTCACTATGAAACATGTGTCTAAATCTCGGACTTATAGGAAAATACCATAAGACTTTTGTCGGAGACAATTTTGTTCTTATATCAAGATAAACCGCATTTAAGACACCCATTTAATGATGCATATTCATTTCGAAACAAAATGCAATCATTTGGACAAGCATGTATCTTATCATAGCTCATTCCAATAGAGTACAACATTTTTTGGCCTCATAGGTTCAATTAGGAAGAACATTATCCTCCGGAAGCATATCTTCCACAAGGACTAATAACTCTGAAACTTTTATTCGACCATCCATTGCCCACCTTTAAGTTGTACAACTTTAATACCACAGACAGTCTTGTGAATTTAGTGATGTAAGTACGAAGTGCGCCTAAGAGGGGGGGGGGGGGGGGGGTGAATTAGGTACTTTAAAAGTTTTACCGTTTTAGTGATGATGGATATTATTTTTCTGGTTTAGTGCATGAGTTTACAAATGTGTTTCTTTCTTTTCTGGTTTATGACTAGTGATGAAAGCAGTAAATGCGGAAAAGTAAAGAAGACAAAGATGTATCTTGGTTCCCCTCACAGTCCGAGAGTACTCCAGTCCCCTTTCAACATGAAAGGGATTTCCTTATTGTTAGATCTCTAGACAAGACACCCTAGTCCTTCTATACAAGACTCTAACCAATAAAACCACCAAGAACAATCCTCTTGGACCAAGAACAATCCTCTTGGATTTTCACTATGTCAATAATGAGAATAATCCTCTCTAAGTGACTTTACTTGTATCCAACCATCCTGGAAAAACAAGATTTCAAAATCACTTGAACTTATTTTCAACAATCCTAAAAAATAACCAAGTACATATCAATATTTGATTTGAGTGAGTTTGAGTAGCAATGATCACTTTGAGTGATTTAATCAATGAATTGATTCTTCTCTTCCAATGATAATAGTATACAATGACTCAAGATATAATGCTCAAAGTTTTCAGGTTGACAATATGTGAAAGTGTGCAAAAAACTTGTGTATAAAAATGTATAACAACTTGAGTTTGATTTTTGAAAAATCAGAAAATATGATTGGAAGAGGTGTTTAAAAATGATTTTGAAAATGAGTATTTATATGTTCATAGCATCCTTTTGAAATAGCATAAAGTCCTGTAAATGAATCATGAACAATTGCCAAGATTGAGTGAAAGGTTTCCATGAATTGGTGTTATGAACAGGCATGTGTAAAGCTGCTATTTTTCAAAACGTTCAGCATGCAACCGATTGCACCCTTTGTGTAAATCGATTGCACGAGGTTTCAACAACTAGAAATTCAAATGTTTTGAGTGTGCAATCGATTGCACAAGAGTGTAAATCATTTGCATTTGAAGTCAGTAGCAAAAATTGATTGAGTGCAATCGATTGCATAAACATGCAAATCGATTGCACTTAGAAACAATAGCAAATGTTTTGAAAAATTGAAGCATGCAATCGATTGCACTAATATGCAAATCGATTGCACTCAAGTGAAAAATTATTTTTAGCTTAGAAAAACTTGAGTAAGGATTTGGACAATATAAAATATTTCTTTTGACCATTGAGCATCTATGTCTTAAGTTCAAAGTAAGTATTATCATTATACCTTGAAATTTTGCTAAGTGCTTGAACCAAAGACTTTATCCACAGATGCTTTTAGCTTGATCAATAATCTTTGCCTTCTTTGTCAATCATGGTTTGTCTTCATTAAAACAAAAGTGCATTTGAGAAGCTTGATTTTACAAGTGAAACCTTTATACAACAGTTTCTCTGCATCGCTTACGAACCTCTCAAACATTCTGGGGCATTCCTGAAGATCTTATTCAAGTGCTTATGCAATCTCTTCGACACGATCACAATCGTATGTATTTGTGCCATTATCGTCTGAAGTATATGTCGTACTATCCCCCGGTTCAACATTCCCGTTACTTTTCTCACCATGAAATGTCCAACATGTATAACTTTGATCAATTCCATTCCTCAGTAAATGTGATTCCAACCCAACTGCGTCAACCAGACCCCCATAACAACAACCCAATCAAGGACATTTCATTCGACTGAGGTTTAAGGCATGTTCAACAACAAACTTAACGAAATCTAATACCCCATTCTCGTACTCTTTTGACAATTAATTGGAAGACATCCATTTTTTATCCATAGTTTTACTACTAAGTAAGATAAACAAAAACACTATAATTAATCACACAACTATAACAAAAGAACAACTAATTACCTGTAGAGAAGTCATCAACTTATGGAACCACACAGTGTAAGATTCTTGGAACAATCATAATTTCACTCTTCACAAGAGAAATAAGAGATGCAGCAGCGGCTATGAAATCGGGTAGCAACTACACATGAAACGGGAAAGCAACCAATTTTACAACCAAAATTTTGTAAAATCATACTATAGCATAGTTTAAGGCCAAAAAATTTCACAATTAAATCCTAATTAAATAGGATTCATTACACATTTGCATCAATGCGGGTAAAAATGGTGGATATGGATAAGTGCATCAACAACAACTACTTTACTCATAATATGCCCACTTATTCTATGTTTAGCAATAAAGAAACACAAATATGGACTTAGAGGTACTTGAATACTTAAAAATAATCGATTACATACTTTTAAATCAAGTCCATTATTTTTCTCTCTTTAATATATTTTTCTATGCAGAGAAGAAAGTTAAAAGAAAGGAGAATGAGATGCAAGAGTTGGCAGGTTCGAATGAATTCTATAGTATCAAAGATCTTGAAATCTATACTTGTGAATGCACCATAGTATAAACTACATGTTTTGTTGAGCCTTTTTTTGCTTTCCTATTTCCAGAAACCTTTTCTTCATTGTGCCTTATTAAAATTAAGATTTTTATAATCTATTAAAGTACAATGATGTTTCTCACTAAACTTTTAAAAAGTCGTTTTTGTTACCTATACTTTTCTGTCTATTTGTACTCAAAGTTATTTCAACATTTCCTAACACAACAAACAATATGTTTAAGAAAATTTTTACCCTAGGCATCATAACAGTTCTAACGCAGCCATTGAGAAATAAAACACCTAACTCTGCTATCAAAATGTTTTTTTTCACAAATGTCATGATAACAAGTTTCAATATCCAGATTCGCATAAGTCAAAAGAGATTGAGATATGAAAGTGAACTGAACTGACCTTACCAATTCAAAGTTGTCAAAAGCAAAACAACATCAAAGGGATATCATTGATGAAGGTGCGCTTGTGCTATTACCGGAATCTGGCGGACAAATTATCGCAAGAAAAATTGAGACAGTGGAAAAATTAATCGAAATAATAGAGCGCTGAGGTAGACACACGGATGAGCAAGATGAAGAGTGTTGTTGGTAGGTGAAATCGACAGAGGGAGGAGAAGGTCGATGGTGGATGCAAGAACGATGGTGACATTATGTTGGATGTTCAATTGAGAGGAGAGGTCACGAAAGCTGATGAAGTTGGGAGAAGGCCGGAGAGATAGAGATGAAGTTGGAAGAGAAGGAGATGGTGTTGTTAAATCTGGATTTCTTCCGGTTCACGATCTCCTATGTCTTCTTCTACAAGAACATCAATTGAGTTACATAGATGTTTTGAGAGAGATGTTTTGAGAGAATAACAAAAAAAATCTGAGTTTTAGGGTTTTTGTATTTTTATTTTAATTAGAAATTAGAAATTAATGACCTTAGGCAACGCTTCTTGAAGCATTTTCTGATGTATTTGCTTTAGCAACGCTTTTTCATTAAAAAATGCTTTCGGATCTATGCCTTATAGCAGCGCTTATATAAAGCGCTTTCTAAATAAATGCTTTAGCAACGCTTTGTGTATGTATGTCCTTAAGCAGCACTTCATACAAGCACTTTCTAAAGTAAGCCTTTAGCAATGTTTTTTCTCAAATTTCTTTTAAATCTATATCAACGCTTTCTAAAGGAAGCCTTTAGCAACGTTTTTTCTCAAATTTCTTTTAAAGCTATAACAGTGCTTTGTGGGTATGTATGGCCTTAAGCAGCGCTTCCTACAAGCGCTTTCTAAAGTAAGTCTTTAGCAGCGCTTTATCTGAAATTTCTTTTAAAGTTATAGCAGTGCTTTCTAAAGTAAGCCTTTAGCAGCACTTTAGCTCAAATTTCTTTTAAAGCTATAGCAGTGCTTTTTGAAGAAAGTGCTGTCTATATTGCACTTTGGGCCTATGGCAACACTTTCTACTGTTAGGCCCATAGCAGCGCTTTCATTAGTGAACCTAAGGCAACGCTTTTTCTTAAGTTTAGGCAACACTTTTTTATAAAGCGTTGTCTAACGTATAAAGTTTTAAAATTTAAATTTTTATCGGGACATTTAGCAACGCTTTGGTTCAGAAGCGTTGTCTAAGGTGTGCTTCCTAAAAGTAATTTTGGCATAGTGAACATTAAAACATGATTTCTAACACAAAATTGTGAATCCTAATTCCAAACCCTAACATATCAAAACTAGTATTTGAAGAACAAATCCCTTATTTCATGTTACTTCCCATCACATACCATTACATACACCCATAAATCAATGAATACTCACCCTTACCTTGAATGTAGATACTCTAGGGTTCTTCTCTCTTCTCTTTTTCTCTTTTCCTCTTCTCTTGTTTTCTTCACTTCTCTTTCTAATTCTATATTTTCCTTATTTTGTTTAATTCTTACTAACTCGAAATGGATTAACTCATTCTCACACTATCTCATCCTACCAAGGCCCAATTAATATTTTGCTATTCTCACACTCAAAAAAAATCTCTAGGGAAGGTTAGGGGCATAGTGGTTGGTCGTTGTTTGACTTGCATCTTAACCAATCTCTTTCTCCTCCTAGAAAGTTAGATTCTTGAATAATGGCGATTAATTAGAAGAAGGTAATGAAATGTGAAAACAATAAATAATGGTGAATAATAAAAGTGCGATAAAATAGAAGTGATAAATAAATTGGCAAACAATGTCGGAATGTAGATTTCATTAATCAACAATATTCTTATTTATTTCTAAATAGGATTTCAAGTGAGGAAATATTTTCTATTTGGAAAAGAATCAATTTAATGGGAACTGTCACTCTCGCGTATTCAGAACTGAGTTTATCCTTTAATTTATACCCGCCATTGTCACTTATGGAAGGTGCTTCTCGCATTAAAATAATTAACCTATGTGATACGGTGACAAAACCGACTGTTATATACTGGTTTTGCATTTTATATTCGCAAATATGCGGTAAGCAAGAGTCGCCACCAACTTTTCTTTTATTCAAATTAAGGAAAGGGTGAAAAGAACAGAAAAAGACATTTTTGAGAGTTTTCTGAGTAAGGGGGTAGATTATGGAAATGGAAGGTGTTAGCACCCTTTCCATCTGTAGTTCTCTACGGGCTCTTAGAGGTTTTCTCATTTTTCAAGATGCTTTTGTGCTTTGTGTTTGAAAATGTTTTGGAAACGCCTTAGTACGGCGAACTTTGTAATGTTTCTCGGGATAGTGGAGAAAATATACAAAGTGTTTTGAAATTGTTTTTGGAAAGTAGTTTTTTGTGTAATTACAAAATGTTTGAGCAAACTTCTAACAGCTATCTACTTTATTACTCAAAAAGGGTCCTTCTTTTCCTCTTTTCCTTTAGACAATGCTATCCTACTATTACTGAGTAGGTGGCCTTATCGTTGGATGTTGAGGGTCAATTAAAGGGACGTTTTACAGTCATAAAGGCAACATATAGAGACACTTTAGCAATTTCGTTTAAGGGACGAGATCGTTTACAGAAAGGCAACACCGTAGGGTCATCAAGGGACTATGATCTTTTGATTTTTACGGGTCTTTGCTAAAGCGTCCCCATTCTCGAGGGACATGACTTTTTTGTTTTCCGAAAGGCAACCGAAGCGGGGATACCCTAAAGGTGCATATGTGCATATGCGTTCAATTCAGTTATTTTTTGTCTTTTTATTAGGTTAGCTAACGTTTTAATTTACAGTCTTGTCATACACGTCTAATTACTAGCAGTTTATATACAGGCATACAATATAGTGCGGAAAGTGAAACCTACAGTTATTACAAGGCTTCGGGACAATTACTAAAATGTAAAGTGCAAATGATAAAAATCCTAATTAGGGTTATTACAATCCATAGGCAGATACATAGTCATGAAATAAAATGCGCGCGCAATAAAATTACAAACCATAGGAAGATACATAATAATATAAGGGCGCGAAATAAAGAAACGTCTAAAAACCTAGTAAATAAAAATATGCTCTTTTTTTGTTATTTTTTTATTTAAGAAAAGAATTAAGTTAATTATCCTAAAGTATAATTATAAAATGGAATTAATTAAGAACTTATTTATTGTTTTTACTATGAAAAGAAATTAGATTGAACATAAATTAAAACCTAAGTTCTAAATTATTTTAAATTTATAAAAAAAGTTAAAGTTGAATTAATACTTAATTTCTAAAATTAGTTTTAAAAAAATCTAATCCTATTTTTTTGTGATTTTTGTTATTATTATACTAATTAAATAAATAACAAAAGAAAACCAAAAAGAATTAAAGCAAGACCAAGAAAAAAGAAATGGGCCTGGGTTTTAATAAGCAATCAGGGGGGGTGTTGTTTGAATTTCTGTTTGGCCCAAATGAGGCCAAGACCATGACATCTTGGGATCCTATGGAGACGGCCTCTGAGTGTCCATGGTGGTCTACATATCCTGGGAGCTGGATCTGGATCTCATATAGATTTGCTGGCATAGATCTTAGGAGTATGGTATGCGCCTGAGTATGAGAAATGCTGGATCTGCAGAATAAATATTAGAAAAATACAAAACGCTGGACCTGGGACTCAAACCTAGGTCCTCTCCCTCACAAATGCGCCTGTTTACCAACTGAGTTGCCAAGTCATTCATATATATATATAATAACTATGATATATTATATACAAAAGAAAATCAATATCTGGGATTTTAAAAATGCGCGCGCGGTATTTGAATGAGCCAATGGAGGGCTGCCAACACATCGTCTTCCTCCTGCCTCCGTCGTATTAGACCTATACCTATAGTGACAGATTTATGTCTGTCACTGTAACCCCTGCATTCGAAACGAGCAGAATACGCCAGAAAAATAAATTGTGAGGCCATGGATCAACTGGCCTCGTCTCCTTGGGCATGATGGTATCAGTGGTCAAGCCTAATTTTTCTTAACAACGGAAGCCCCAATTCTAAGGTCCAAACCCTAGATATGGTAACACTCGATTCCTACGTCAAAAACCCAATTCAAACATACAGATAGCTTGCAAACACGAAAATAGTCAGTAATTCCTAGTTAAAACATGTTTATATTACATAAATCAAAGATAGCAAGTTTGGGAAAAACGCAAACCTTGAGCTACTGTATTGGGTGTTTTGTTGTGCTTCAGGGCCTGGTAACGATTGGAAGAGTTTCAGGGGACTTCCAAGAATGTGTTTGAGTCTTTGTTTGGGACTAAAACAGGCTGGAACTTGAAATTCGAGTTTGACAATTTTTGAGTTTTTGGGTGAAATGTGTAGCAATTCTCCAAGCTTTCTGTGCATGAATTTGGCTTGCTAACACAATGCATATATAGTGGAGATGAGGGGGACAAGATGAAATGGAAAAAATCATGGCCATAACTCATGTTTTCAAACCAAAATCCAACAAATTCAAAGCCTTCCAAATTTGCCAAAACTTGCCTTATCCTTGCTTGAATGAACCTGGTCATTTGTGCATAAAAAATGGGCCTCAAGACTGACCCAAAACACTAGCCCATGTGTCCAAAATAGTAACCTATTATTTTATGCATTTATTTTATATTTATTTAATTTTTAAATTAAACAAAAATCAAAATAAATTTAAATAAAATCAAAGGCATAAAAAAATGGATTTAGAGGTCCTTCATAAGATCATGAGAGTGTTCGAAGTCCAAAAAGTTAGGCCATTTCCCTAAAAGTTCAAATTTGCTCAATGCACCATTCTTGAATTTTCCAAAATTTTCCCAACTTGGGCAAGCCATAACTTGCTCAATTTTTATCTCATGATGATGATCTTGGACTTTTTGGAAATCCCAAGACGTCTAATACAATCCCTCTTTTGATCAATTTTGCATTTGAAGATGTTATATTGATGTAAAAGGTCTTTGCAAAAAGTGGCTTTTGTTGACTTTCTGAAAATGAACTGTAATGTATGAGCTCAAATATTTCAAATGGTGTATTTCTTGATCTTGAGGGCTGAAGAGAAGTGGTAGGGAATTGTATTCTCTTCAAAATGAGCTTTGGTGTAGAAATTTCTGATAAAGTATGAGAAAGTTATGATTGGTCAAAGTTTGGTTGACTTTTCCTATAGAAACCCTAATTTAGCAATTCTTGAATTTTGATGAATTAGGAGAATTTCTTAAGGAATCATGATCAACCCTGGATAAAATGATGGGTATCACTTAAAAATGTTGATGTTGACCAAAAATCTTGAAGTTTGACTGTACATGGGTCACAATTGACTTTTGACCTAGCACAATTGATTTTCCAATACTTGAGCAATTGACTGAGTAAACTTGTAGTGCAAGGCATGGAGTTTGGCATGGATAATCTTGAAGGCGTATTAGGAACATGGGAAGCATTTGAGACCATTGGAGCTCAACCATCTTGATGAAAATTAAAACCCTAGTTGGGGGTTCATTGCCTTAGGAGGAGAATTTGTCTGATCAATTCTTGGTCAACCTTGGGCAAGTTGGGGACCTCAATGGGCATGTGTTGAGTAAAAAGGGAGGGAAAGTTTTAGGGTACAACAGCTGCCCCTGTTCAATCTTCTTGGACTTGAGGATGTAGATTGGCTTGTCTGCCTTTCGTGATCTGAGGGTAGAAGATGATTGAACACTAGAGTGCCCAAAAATTTGCACTCGTCTAAAGTGATACTGTTGGTGAATAATATCGGGAATGGGCTTACAGATGCCATTTGGGAAAAGATGACAGAAGACTGTCAGAGATGGGCTTAGAGATTCCATCCAAAGTAGATGCTAACTTCATAAGAAATCGCTTTGTGCGGATTCATGTTCCTGTTGTCTGAGGAGGAGTCCACTGGGGAATGTTTTAGGGGAATATAGTCTAGAAGCTTCAGTTGTCCATTACTCTATTGGAGAGTTATCTCTTGAAGGCAAGCTGTTATCTGGTCGGGATCCAGGCTTCACAACGACTTGCTGAGGACAATAAGGCTTACTGTTATCTGGTCGTATTCCAGGCTTCAGAGTGACCTATTGGGGAATATGAAATGAACTGCTATCAGGTCGGTTCCAGGCTTTGCATTAATTATAGACATTGAAATGTTATCTGGTCGTATCCAGGCTTCAGCGGTTTGAATAAATTAAGTTGTTATATGGTCGGGTCCAAGTTTCAACCTGAATATGAGGTATACTGTTATTTGGTCGAGTCCAGGCTTCGGTATCATAGGTTATATTATCATCTGGTATGGTCCAGGCTTCATAGTAATTAATAAACTGCTATATGGTCGAACTCCAGGCTTTACAGTATCTTTAAATGGATAAGAATCGGAAAATCTAAGGGTTGATTTACCTGAACCAGAGAAAGTAGCTATCGGAAAAGAATCAGAATAAATCATTGATCGATTTAAACTGAACCAGAAGAGGTCTTGATTCATCTTTGACTGGATAAGAATCAGAAAAATATTAGTGTCGATTTAACTAAACCAGAAAAAGGTCTTGGATTGTCTTCAACTGGAATGGAAATCAGAAAAATCTTAGTGTTGATTTAACTGAACCAGAAAAGGTCTTGAATTGTCTTCAACTGGAATAGAAATCAGAAAAAACTTAGTGTCGATTTAACTGAACCAGAGAAGGTCTTGAATTAACTTTGACTGGAATGGAAATCAGAAAAATCATAATATCGATTTAACTGAACCAGAAAAGGTCTTGAATTATCTTCAACTGGAATAGAAATCAGGAAGATCTTAGTATCGATCTAACTGAACCAGAGAAGGTCTTGAATTAACTTTGACTGGAATGGAAATCAGAAAAATCTTAGTATCGATTTAACTGAACCAGACAAAAGTCTTGGAATATCTTCAACTGGAGTAGAAATCAGAGAGATCTTAGCATTGATCTAACTGAACCAGAGAAGATCTTGAATTAACTTTGACTGGAATGGAAATCAGAAAAATCTTAGTATCGATTTAACTGAACCAGAAAAAAGTCTTAGAATATCTTCAACTGGAATAGAAATTAGAGAGATCTTAGTATTGATCTAACTGAACCAGAGAAGGTCTTTTGAGAATAATTTTTATGAGGAACATGCTGAAATAGTCCTTCGTCAGACGTAGCCTTTGAGAAGACTGTCAGGTTATATAAGTGGTCAATGATACTTGTCGATTTGATCTTTCCTGAAAAGGTAAAGAGTTAGTCGTTTGCAATGTCATAATGTATGGAATCCATTGTGTAATGATGTTCTCCAAATAAATGAGATTATGTTGTATGCAACATGTATGTGCATGCCATGATGTGCGAATATGAAACGTTGTTGCGATATTTCTTAGTCAGGGAAAATAAATCTCTGACTGCTGCTAGAGAGTACTGGGAAGCTGAATCCCAGACCGTTGTTTGGTAGGTGAGGAAAGTGATTCTTTCATTCCCGCTGGGGATGATGAGCGGAGATAATTTGCTGGGGATTTTCTCTTTCCGCTTGAGGATATTTTGCCGGGGATCTTCGAATCCTGCTTGAGAATGACTATGCAGGGAGAAAGATGCTCTGTTGGAAGATTTTACTAGTGTAGAAAAAAACTCTGTTGGGGGATAAACTTCCGCAACTAGGGAAATGAACTCTACCAGGGGATAAGGCTTTATAAACTATTGATATTTGTAAAACTCAACTAGGGATCTAGATTTCAGCTCTCTGAGGGAACTTTGTTGGAGGAGGTAATTCCTGCTTGGGGAAGAAGGGATCAAAACTTTGGTTGTTTCTACTTTGTGGGGAACCTAAACATCACTGGGTCGTATGCCAAGGATGTAGAGGTGGCTTCGTCCCAAGACGTTTCTTCCCCTGTACCTGCTGGAAAGAGTAACTGTCGGAACTACAAATGGCCTTTTTAGACTTTGCCCCGTTTCTTAAAGTCATTAGCAACTGTCTTTCTGTTTCTTATGCAAGTATTTGTAAACAGTAATCATATTCAAATGCATATGTCAAAAATAATCACTGGACGTTTTTGCAAAACAAAGCAGAAAAATAGAAAACAAATAGTTTTGTACTTTCAAAGAAATGATTTGTATTGGTTTTGAAATTTGCCTATAACAGGCATTTTTGTACAAAGAGACTGACGTTCTAGTAGGAGAACACCGTCGTGAAAATTAAAACTATACAAGATAGTGTACAAAGAGAAAACAATTATGTGTAATAACCCCATTGAGTTTCAATTCTGCTATTGCCCCTATGTCCTTGAGCGTCTCATCACTTTGCCACTTGCCCGAAGCTGACTGGATTGATCGGTACCGTTTGAGCTTGGTATCTGATACTGAAGTCTGGTCGTAAGGTGATCCAATGGGACATAGTTATACGCTTCAAATCCCTAACTTTTTTCTGGACCGCCCTTTCGGATTTTCAGTCCACCGGGATACCCTTTTTTGCCCAAGCCGCCTTTTCAGGTTTTCGACTTGCCAGGTGTACAATTGTTTTTGTATTTATCCCTAATTTTTGCCAGAACCCTTTTGGTTCGTCGGGATGCCCTTATTTATGCTTAGGCCATTCAACCTAGCGGGTCTTTATTCATGCGTAGTATCTTTTCACTATGTCCGCATTCACAGGGTGAGGAAGGTCCTCACCATCCATGGTGGTTAGAATCATAGCTCCACCGGAAAATATGCTCTTGATTACAAATGGCCCTTCATACGTGGGAGTCCATTTTCCCCTGGGATCACCTTGTGGCGGTATGATGCGCTTGATTACTAGATCACCCACTTGATATACCTGGCGTCTGACCTTTTTGTTGAAAGCCTTGATCATTTACTTTTGGTACATCTGACCATGACAAACAGCAGCAAGCCTTTTCTCATCAATTAGATTCAATTGGTCAAGTCGAGTCTGGATCCAATCATCTTCATTCAAACCTGCATCCTTCATGATTCTCAAAGAAGGGATCTGGACCTCAATAGGTAGGACAACCTCCATACCATACACCAGAGAGTAAGGTGTTGCCCCTGTTGTCGTTCATGCTGAGGTGAGGTAACCATGAAGAGAAAATGGTAACATCTCATGTCAGTCCTTGTATGTCACCGTCATCTTCTATATGATTTTCTTAATGCTCTTGTTAGCATCCTCCACAACGCCATTCATCTTCAGCCGGTAAGGGGAAGAATTATGATGCTGGATTTTAAATTGTTTATAGAGTTCGGTGATCATAATATTGTTGATATTTGTACCATTATCTGTGATGATTCTCTCTGGAACACCACACCGACAAATAAGGTTATGCTTGATGAACTGCGCCACAACATTCTTGGTAACAGTAGCAAAAGAGGCAGCTTCAACCCACTTCGTGAAGTAATCAATGGCCACTAGGATGAAGTGATGCCCATTGGAAGCAGTAGGTCTAATCTCTCCGATCATGTCAATTCCCCACATTGCAAAGGTCCAGGGAGCCGTCAAGACATTCAAGGGAACCGGAGGTACATGTACCTTATCAGCATAGATTTGGCATTTGTGACAAGTTCGGGAATGCTGATAACAATCTACTTCCATGGTGGATGTTGTACCCCAAAATTTGCCCTCCCATATTCTTCAAGATTTGCAAAGAGCATGCTTCAAAGTCTCCCCAAGGGTTGCACAGTTCAAGGGCCTCCTAACAGTCAAAAACTAGGGTTTTGGTTATGACAAAGAAATTGAAGTTTCCAAGGGTCCAATCAAGTCCCACATGCCTATGAACATGGTCAAACATCCTCATGTCAAGTTTCAAGACTTACAGCACAAAATTGCACAGTCAAAAACCCTAATTGCCCTACAGTCAACTGCAGGGGCAAAATGGTCATTTGACAGTGAAAAGTTCAAATTTTTGGTCAACATCTCATTTTGAAGCCACAAACATCATTTGATCAATTCTTGATCATGATTTTCAAGGTATGGCTCAAAAATTCTCAAGATGCAAAAGTTTCCATATTTGGACAGTTGAAAAAGTCAACTGTAACTTGACCAAGGCATAACTTCCACATGGATTATCAGAAAAATTCCATCCAAAGCTCATTTTGAAGAGAAAGACATTTACTACAACTCCTCTTCACACTTCAAGTCCAAGAAATGCTCTCACAAAAAGTTATCAATTTCAACATTATAGGTCATTTTCAAAAGTCAACAAAAAGGGACTTTAAGTCAAAGGCCATAACTTGAGATTGGTAAATCAAAATGACATGGGACCAAAGGCATTGGTTAGAGGACTTCAAGACCTTTCCAAAATGTCCAAGAACATGATCGAATATTAAAAAGTGAGCAAGATATGCCTTGTGGAAGTTGGGAAATTTTTGGGAATTTTGAAAAGTCAACTTTGCTTCAAATGCCTCAAAATTGCTAATGGGCCACATTTTCTTCCAAGATTCATCATCCAAAGACTATGCACGACCATTTGGCCCAAAGGGGATTTATCTCATCATTTTTATTTATTTATTTGAATTTTTAATTACTATTAATTCATTTAATAAAATAAAATATGACAAAAATACTAAAATAAGGTTTTTAAATCTTTTTGTGCTGAATAAACTCTCATCAAGGCCTAAGGATCTCGTGCATATCAAAAGAGGAAAGAATTGGTGCAAATTGGCATAATTCTTCATGAAGAAAATATTGAAAAAGATTCATAAAAATCAAATCTTGAAAACCATTAAAGACAAAGCTTTGGGCTTGGATTATTGACTAAAAATCATTCCTTATACAAGCACAAACCTAAACCTAAGGCCAAGGACCGGAAAAACTGCGCCTCACATCAAGAACAAAGTTTGTACTTTTGTCAAAAAAATCAAAAACTGAAAACTGTCTTAGAGGACGATTCAAAGGAAAATATTGATCCCAAAAGCTTCCTAAGACATCATTGAACCTGACTGAATACTTTTCCACGCCCATAACATCAAGAATTGGCACATAGAAGTCAAACTGTCTCATATTTTTTGCATAATCGTGTTTCTTCATTCATGCCATATTTTTGATTTCTAATGCTTGTTTTGTGCTAGTCTTATCACTCTGAAGCTAACCATACTGTTTAATTGAGTTTTTATTGCCTATACGCGAAGTTACCATTGAAGCTTGCTAGGGTTACAAAACTGTAAAATTGGGGCTTTACGTTTAAGGAAAAATCAGGCAACAAGACTTGTACCGTTCGAACCAAAAGCTTCATACGAACCCAATGCACTAGTCGCGCTCAATTTATCATGGGCTAATTTCTAATCGCTATTTTCATGTTCATCATTTAGTGGGGGTTTAAAACCCCCGCTATCTCTTTTTATTTTACAGGCAATTGGAGAAGAAGACAGACGTGTCCATGGCTTATAGGCTCATTTGAATTTCGCGCGAAATACCCACTAATCGTTTGTTTTACCTAATATTCATTATTTTCTATATTATATACAACGCGTTGAAGCAGCTCAGTTGGTGGAATGTTGTGTTGGCAAGCTTTGGGACTTGGGTTCGATTCCCAGGTCCCCTCACTTTCTTGATATATTTTGTTTCCATGTGATTCTATGCAGCGTGCCTCCTAATGACCATCATGTGTCCCCATAATCTGACGTGCCATGCGCCCACTAAGATCCAACCAAGGGCCCTGATCTGAAGAGTACCATGTGCATAAGTCAACCAGGCTACACGCCAGCATGAAAAGTCAACTAGGCCAAGGGTCTATTGGGCCAAATTGCTGGGACAAAACCTCCAAACTGGGGTCAACACCCCCAAGGGTTTGCATTTCTTTTCTTTTTTCTTTATTTTATTTTTATTTGTTTAATTTTAATTTAATTCTTCAAATTAATATTTTCATAAAACATAAAAATAATAAAAATCAGAAAAGGCAAAATAAAAATATATTTTATTTAAACGTCTTTTTGTAAATAATTGTTATCAATTAATTTAGTTTTTAATTCTAGGATTAATTTTAACATTTTCTTAATAAACTAAAAAAATTGTAGAATTAGGGTTTTAAACACTTTTGTATTTTTTCTTTTCTTTTACCATTATTAATAATTAATTATTTATTTTTGTAAATAAAATTGTATTAATTAATTAGATTAATTTTAGATTCAATTTTAACATATTTTTCTTAATAATTTAAAAATAGTTAGAAATAGGTTTTAATTTCATTAATTCTCATTAAAATCCATAAATACAAAAACTCTCTAAAATAATTTCCTTTCACGTTTAATTTCATTAATTTCATAATTATAATTTAATTTCCTTAAAAGGGTCCAACGCCCTCGCATTCCCGATTTTAATTCTCTTCGCATTTTTATTTTCTTGTTTTGTAAATATTCATGTAATTCTCCCAAAGCCATGTAATAGATCAATTAGGGTTTTTATTTTCCGCACTTTATTTTTTATTTCAAATCGGGTCCTGGATTAATTTGGCGATGTGGACCCGCGCCTTTGTAATAGCGTAGGACTTTTAATTTCGCATTTTTAACTGTTAATTAAATTGCATGAAAGAATGAATGCCAAAATAAAAGCAACGCGTAGATCACCAATACATGACAAGACAAAAATATCTGAAAACGACACACAATTCACACACCACCCCTAGGGTACGCCTCACTATTGCCTTGCCCCTCAGAAGGTGATCGTCGAGTAGAGGATGTTTTAGTAAGTCCTCATGTCCATGAACATGGCATGAGGGTAGCTTCTAAGGTGTCTTCCCATTTCTCCGGTGATCACCATGTCCCAAACCTTCGAATTGACCCGAACACCTCCAACGGTGGTGCAACCTACCTCTCAATGGTGGGATGGCACTACTTTAAGGACATTTACACAGACGAATTCCTTAGAGTAGGTAGACGACTCTAGATACTTGCTCTAATTTCAAAACAAAAATAAAAAAAACTCTTTTCACACCGACACCTTTTCAAAAAGCTTTCGAAAGCAACTTTTCAAACACTCTTGAGGACCGATACAAGAGTCGAACTGAAATTTTCAAAGAAACTTTTTTAAAAACCCACAGTTGAAAAGCAAACAAACCATTTTGAAAACACAATGAGCAAGTATCTAAGAGCCCATGGATAACCATGGATAGAAAGAGTGCTAACACCTTCCCTTTCTATAATCTACCTCCCGAACCGAGAGCAATCTCTATAAGGAATTTTTCTGTGCTTTTGTCCTTTCCATTTGGAGAAAATAAAAGACGGTGGCGACTCTTGCTTACCGCGACATTTCGCGAACCAGCGTTAAACAGTCAGTTCCAGATCCACCGATCACAGAACTGGCGACTCTGCTGGGGATCTTTATAAAGTGAGGTGTACCTTAGGACTAAGATCACTTGTGTTTTCCATTGTCTGAACTGTTTGCTTTATTATTGTGGGTATTGTCTCGGGAGTTCTATAGATCCTAACTCGGATCTGGGGGATACCTTCTTAGAAAGTAGCAACAAGGCTGTGAGGGAACTGTGCGGGGTATACCGACATGGTTGAAGCAGTCTGCTACGTTGATGTGGCACTTTGGTGTGTACCGGTAACCCTTGAGTCCAGTCAAGGAGAGTACGGGGCCGCCGCGTGGTGTCGTGAAGCATTAACTGACCTTAGGAACCTTAATTGAACCATCTTGGCCTCTTTAGGGTAGTGAGATAACTGACTTTGGTGCAGTCCGAGGTTGGTTGATACTCGATACTACACTCAATTGAGGGTTGTTTTCTTGGAATATTTCGGTCGCCAGTTCAGTGGCTAAATCGAAACGATGAACAATGAAAGCAATCCAATGATATTGGGACCCTTAGAACCCGGTTACTTCTGATAGGACAGGTTTTGAGCCCACCAACTTCAAGAGGGTAGTACCCCAAACTTCATGTTGGCCTAAACTCTAAGGGCTGTCTTGTGTGACTTGTGTGCTTTCAAACTTGACTATTTGCATGCTTGTTATCTGACACTTGAGTTTCTTGCAGGTTTTGTTTACAGTCCTTAATTGGGACTCATAGCAGGGTTTACCTACATTACCCCATGCATAGCATAACATCATACCATTGCATGCATCTTGCATAAAGACTAACCCATTTCAAGGATCTCAAGGGCTTGTGATGCAGGTCATGACGAACCAACATGTCTGGCAAGGGGCAAAGGGGATTTATTTTCCTCTAGCCAAGGAAGTCAGGGGCTATGACCCACTGGATATGGTGAGCCTTTGACTCTTGAAGAAGAATTCTCAACAACATGGGTTTCCTTCAATCAAGCTACAAATTCCAATGCTAACAATATTTCTTGTTTACCCTGCGAGGTCCTTGAAAACATGGCATACATATCATGCATATCATTGCATTACAGGTACCCTCTTGACAGATCACTTACCTTTGTCGCTGTTTATTTCAGCAATGACTTCCCAACAAGATAACCAGGACCTTCTTGCTCAAGAGACTCGGTTCGGGGAAATCCTCCTGAATTTATCCAAGGGGCAGGAGGAGCTGAGAACACTTCTCATGGGGACTTTGGTCAGGAACAGTGCTGAGGATGAACGGCTGAAACACCTGCAAGCTGAGATGGATGCAATGAAAGCCCAGATGTTGGGGCAGGTGACTGCCATCCAAGGTTTAGCTCAAAGACAAGAAGAGCTCGGAGTTCTCATCAACCAACTGCTTCAGGGAAACCAACTGGGGAAAACGTCTAAGGGTAAAGAGCCAGTCGTCGTTCAACCATCTTTAAGACAAGGAATTAAGGGGAGAGCTCCTCAAATGGCTCCAGTGTCACAAGTTCAGCATCAACCTCACCAGCTTCAGCCAGACGAGCCCATGAGGCAATTCACCCAGCTCAACATGTCGCTGTTTCAAGCTTTACAACGCCTGTTGAGATTGAATCTGATCACATTAAGGGCTCATCCTCGGAACCCCAACACGGCATCTCCTACCTATCATCCCAATAAAAGGTGTGCCTACCACTCTGCCAGCCCAGGACATGATACAAATGAGTGTTGGGCTCTGAAGAACAAGATCCAGGACCTGATTGATGAAGGAGCATTGGAGTTCACACAAGATGGTCAGGCTGAGTTTTTCTACCATCCCTCCAAGGCTCACCATTTGAAGTAACAAGCCCTGAGATGAAAAGACTTTTGTTCATTAGGATTTTCAAGTTATAATTTTCTTTTGTTCAAACATTTACTCATGTTAAACATCGTTATTTCATTAATGCATCGCATATGTCTGTTTTGAAGCAATATATTCGTATTCACTATATGCAAATTATTTTCATATTTTTTTGATGATCAACGCTCGGTTAATAATTCTAAGCCTCTTGAGGGAGGATGACGAAAATGATACCACGACTTACAGTATGCTTTCGAACATACCCCGCTGATGAAGTACATGCATTGTTTCAAATCCCTAAAAACTGGAGTTATAAGGAAGATAATCCCTCGTCAACCCCTCTGAGCCAAAGAAGTAGGAGTTTTTCTTTTCGAAAATTAAAACCCTTAATCATAACCTGGGGCAGGGTAGTTCTCTCAGCTGATCCAGGTGCACAACGAATGGCATCAAAAGAAGTCCTTCTGAAACAAAAGACAGTGATGGTTCCAAATAACCATAAAAACAGGCAGTCATTACCAAAATAAAAAAGCCCATTAAGTCAAAACCTATGAAGGAGACTTACAAAACTGGGGCATCCCGCTGACTGTAATTCCAAAAAGAAACAGTTCAGGCAAAAAACAGGGATAATGAAAGAAACAGAAAGAGGTCTTACAAACCCTCAATAACAAAAAGGAATGACTGCCTATTCAAAATAAACTATCAACATCCGAACCATCACGGGAATATCAGGACAAAAACTCAAATAAGGTCTAACGCACGATCAACTGAGTTTAGGATTGAAGAACATCACGAAGAGCGGGTGGGTACAAATAAAATTTGAGCCTTTATCCTTTGTTTCTTAAACCGTGAACCAGGCCACGCTACAACCCTTAAAAGTCCTAGCTGAAGCATGGGTTGGTTCGAAAGCATACTGTTACCAAAGGTATCCTGACTCCTTAAGGCTTGCTATAAAATATTGAGTTGACATCACATTTTACAAAATTTGTTGGTTTTACTGAAAAATGCATTTTTCAAAAACTTCAAAGACAGACATAAGCTTTGCATTTTTAACATAACTTTGTTTGCATATGACTTTTTGTTTGAACAGCATAGAAATTCGCACGACGAATGCCTAATGAACAAAAGCACCTCCAATCAAGGGGCATGGCCTGATCATTGTCCATCATCTGGGGCAGTCCAGTCAAGATTCAAGGAATCTCTCAAGATGCCAAACAGCCAGGGGCAAACCTCCGCCTGAGCCACTTGGGGCATTGGACATGAATTCCCAGCAACAAATCTTGCATGACCAAACATCTTCTGGTAGCGTGGCAACACAATAACAGGGGCACCTCCCTACATCTTGAGAGCATAGACATAGTCGGAAAAAATACTACGCGTAATTAAAGACCCGCTAGGTTGACACACCTAGGCAAAAATAAGGGCTTCCCGGCGAACCAAAAGGATTCGGGCAAAATGAAGGGATGAAATGAAAAAAAATATGTACACTCGGCAAGTCGAAAACCTGAAAAGGCGTCTTGGGAAAAAATGGGTATCCCGGTGGACTGAAAACCCGAAGGGGCGGTCCAGGCAAAAATTAGGGATTTAAGCGTACGACTATGTCCCGGCATCTAATCGCCTGTCTACCAGAAGATTTGTCAACTACCTCCACAAGGTATCTTTTCCCCTCACCTCAGAAACAGGGGCAATAATGAGTCGTCCAGGCGATCCAGTTGCTCTGTCAACCAAAGTACCAAGGAAAGGTTAATACAAAGACGATTACCATCTACCTTTACAAATTCCAGATCGTGGGTTAATATCCGAAACCAAACAGGACAATCATCCACTTGATCATCATCAGGCAACCCTACATCGGTTCCTTTTCTTTCAGAAAAAGTCTTACACGGACTTATCATCAAAGTAACCCTACACCGGTTCCTTTTCTTTCAGAAAAAAGTCTTACACGGACTTATCATCAAAGTAACCCTACACCGGTTCCTTCTCAATGTTCAGATAAAGTCTTACACGGACTCATCCTCCACAAGTAACCTTACCCCGGTTCCTCCAGAAGTCTTACACGGACTTATCTCAAGATGACCTTACCCCGGTTCATCCAGAAGTTTTACACGAACTTATCCTGCAGTAACCTTACCCCGGTTCCTCCAGAAGTCTTACACGGACTTATCTCAAGATGACCTTACCCCAGTTCATCCAGAAGTTTTACACGAACTTATCCTGCAGTAACCTTACCCCGGTTCCTCCAGAAGTCTTACACGGACTTATCTCAAGATGACCTTACCCCGGTTCATCCAGAAGTTTTACACGAACTTATCCTGCAGTAACCTTACCCCGGTTCCTCCAGAAGTCTTACACGGACTTATCTCAAGATGACCTTACCCCGGTTCATCCAGAAGTTTTACACGAACTTATCCTGCAGTAACCTTACCCCGGTTCCTCCAGGTGTTTTACACGAACTTATCTCGAAGTAACCCTACACAGGTTATCTCTTTCCAGACATAGTTTTACACGGACTCGTCATCAGTAAACCTTACACAGGTTTCCTTCTCAAAACTCCAAATGTAGTTTTACACGGACTCGTCACCCAGAAACCCTACACAAGTTTCCTTCAACTCCAAATGCAACTCCACACGAGCCCAACCTCAAAGCAACCCTACACAGGCGTCCTTCTTTCCAAGATGCGGTTTTACACGAGCTCATCATCAGGCAACCCTACATAGGTTCCCTCTTTCAGCTTACAAAAATTATAGTTCAAAACTTCCCCAGGAGAGTCCAATCCAGTTTCCCCAGGAAAGTTGGAATCCATCTCCCCAAGCAGTAAGCTTATCCCCAGTAGATTCTGGAAGCTTGTCATTCGCAGAGCACGAACGCGTCTCCCGGCTTTATTCAAAGAGTTATTTCCCTACCAGGATATAACTGGGTTATCCCCAGCCAAAAGCCACGGAAAGATCGTTCTCGGCAAAGTCTTCTTATCCCCAGCGAAGTCCATTAACACTTCCAACATAACAATGGTATCCCCAACAATTTACCATCAACATTCCAGCAAAGTACCTCTCTCCCCACAGAGTATTGTTTCCCAGCAAGATCGCTAGAGTACTTTTCTCCCCGCAGGGTAATCCATTCGCCAAGTTTATTCCCCAACGGAGTCATCTTCTCCTACCGGTATACTTGCAACTATCATCCCAAGCGGAAGCAAAGATCTATCCTTCAACATCAGCCCATGAGTGACTTCCCGGCATCCGTCAAGGATTTATTTCCTAAGACGAAAAGATACATCCATAAACATCACATTTTCATACATTATAGCATGCATATACGCATCATACCTTACAATCTCATTTATTATTGAGAATATCATTGCTTGAGCCATATCATGCATTGCATATGACTGACCTTTACCTTTCAGGAAAGACCCAGTTAAGTTCTCAGCTATATTTCAAGACTTTAGTCTGGTTCAGTTAAATCGACCCTAAGATTTTCCTGATTCTTATCCAGTCAAAGACCTTCTCTAGTTCAGTCAGATCGACCCTAAGATCTCCTTGTTTCTTATCCAGTTGAAGATTTCAAGACCTTGGCCGGTTCAGTTAAATCGACCCTAAGATTTTCCTGTTTCTTATCCAGTCAAAGGCCTTCTCTGGTTCAGTCAGATCGACCCTAAGATCTCCCTGTTTCTTATCCAGTTGAAGATTTCAAGACCTTGTCCGGTTCAGTTAAATCGACCCTAAGATTTTCCTGTTTCTTATCCAGTCAAAGGCCTTCTCTAGTCTAGTTAAATCGACCCTAAGATTTTCCTGATGAAGACTCAGTAGAAGACATCCAAGATTCTCTCAGCGTTACTGTTGAGGTTGAAGTCGCCTATGATTCTCTCAGCGTTACTGTTGAGGTTGAAGTCGCCCAAGATTCTCTCAGCGTTACTGTTGAGGTTGAAGTCATCCAAGATTCTCTCAGCGTTACTGTTGAGGTTGAAGTCGCCCAAGATTCTCTCAGCGTTACTGTTGAGGTTGAAGTCGCCTATGATTCTCTCAGTGTTACTGTTGAGGTAGTAATCGTCCCCAGATTCTCTCAGCGTTCCTGTTGAGGTAGTAATCGCCCCAAGATTCTCTCAGCGTCCCGTTGAGGTAGTAACCATCCCTAGTTCATTCATCACCTTTTGAAGCTCCAGATTCAACTCCTGTAACCAGTCAGGACACATTTATACAAAGAGTCTGAAGACCAGCTCCTGTAACAGGCCAGGTAATCATTTTCTTTTTCAGGTACGCACGTTCTCGCTAAGGAATCTCTTACGCGATCACCTCTCAGCATGGCATCTATAAGCCCATCATCCTACTCATCAATCTCCAAATGGCATCTGTAAGCCCATTCCCCACATCACACTACTATGTGAGCGCAAATTTCTGGGCACTCTAGTGTTCAATCATCTTCCACCATCGGATTACGAAAGGCACGTCAGCCAATCTGCATCCTCAGGTCTAAGAAGATTGAACAGGGGCAACTGTTGTACCCCAAAATTTTCCCTCCCATATTCTTCAAGATTTGCAAAGAGCATGCTTCAAAGTCTCCCCAAGGGTTGCACAGTTCAAGGGCCTCCTAACAGTCAAAAACTAGGGTTTTGGTTCTGACAAAGAAATTGAAGTTTCCAAGGGTCCAATCAAGTCCCACATGCCTATGAACATGGTCAAACATCCTCATGTCAAGTTTTAAGACTTACAGCACAAAATTGCACAGTCAAAAACCCTAATTGCCTTACAGTCAACTGCAGGGGCAAAATGGTCATTTGACAGTGAAAAGTTCAAATTTTTGGTCAACATCTCATTTTGAAGCCACAAACATCATTTGATCAATTCTTGATCATGATTTTCAAGGTATGGCTCAAAAAGTCTCAAGATGCAAAAGTTTCCATATTTGGACAGTTGAAAAAGTCAACTGTAACTTGACCAAGGCATAACTTCCACATGGATTATCAGAAAAATTCCATCCAAAGCTCATTTTGAAGAGAAAGACATTTACTACAACTCCTCTTCACACTTCAAGTCCAAGAAATGCTCTCACAAAAAGTTATCAATTTCAACATTATAGGTCATTTTCAAAAGTCAACAAAAAGGGACTTTATGTCAAAGGCCATAACTTGAGATTGGTAAATCAAAATGACATGGGACCAAAGGCATTGGTTAGAGGACTTCAAGACCTTTCCAAAATGTCCAAGAACATGATCAAATCTTAAAAATTGAGCAAGATATGCCTTGTGGAAGTTGGGAAAGTTTTGGGAATTTTGAAAAGTCAACTTTGCTTCAAATGCCTCAAAATTGCTAATGGGCCACATTTTCTTCCAAGATTCATCATCCAAAGACTATGCACGACCATTTGGCCCAAAGTGGATTTATCTCATCATTTTTATTTATTTATTTGAATTTTTAATTACTATTAATTCATTTAATAAAATAAAATATGACAAAAATACTAAAATAAGGTTTTTAAATCTTTTTGTGCAGAATAAACTCTCATCAAGGCCTAAGGATCTCGTGCATATCAAAAGAGGAAAGAATTGGTGCAAATTGGCATGATTCTTCATGAAGAAAATATTGAAAAAGATTCATAAAAATCAAATCTTGAAAACCATTAAAGACAAAGCTTTGGGCTTGGATTATTAACTAAAAATCATTCCTTATACAAGCACAAACCTAACCCTAAGGCCAAGGACCGGAAAAACTGCGCCTCACATCAAGAACAAAGTTTGTACTTTTGTCAAAAAAATCAAAAACTGAAAACTGTCTTAGAGGACGATTCAAAGGAAAATATTGATCCCAAAAGCTTCCTAAGACATCATTGAACCTGACTGAATACTTTTCCACGCCCATAACATCAAGAATTGGTACATAGAAGTCAAACTGTTTCATATTTTTTGCATAATCGTGTTTCTTCATTCATGCCATATTTTTGATTTCTAATGCTTGTTTTGTGCTAGTCTTATCACTCTGAAGCTAACCATACTGTTTAATTGAGTTTTTATTGCCTATACGCGAAGTTACCATTGAAGCTTGCTAGGGTTACAAAACTGTAAAATTGGGGCTTTACATTTAAGGAAAAATCAGGCAACAAGACTTGTACCGTTCGAACCAAAAGCTTCATACGAACCCAATGCACTAGTCGCGCTCAATTTATCATGGGCCAATTTCTAATCGCTATTTTCATGTTCATCATTTAGTGGGGGTTTAAAACCCCCTCTATCTCTTTTTATTTTACAGGCAATTGGAGAAGAAGACAGATGTGTCCATGGCTTATAGGCTCATTTGAATTTCGCGCGAAATACCCACTAATCGTTTGTTTTACCTTATATTCATTATTTTCTATATTATATACAACGCGTTGAAGCAGCTCAGTTGGTGGAATGTTGTGTTGGCAAGCTTTGGGACCTGGGTTCGATTCCCAGGTCCCCTCACTTTCTTGATATATTTTGTTTCCATGTGATTCTATGCAGCGTGCCTCCTAATGACCATCATGTGTCCCCATAATCTGACGTGCCACGCGCCCACTAAGATCCAACCAAGGGCCCTGATCTGAAGAGTACCATGTGCATAAGTCAACCAGGCTACACGCCAGGATGAAAAGTCAACAAGGCCAAGGGTCTATTGGGCCTAATTGCTGGGACAAAACCTCCAAACTGGGGTCAACACCCCCAAGGGTTTGCATTTCTTTTCTTTTTTCTTTATTTTATTTTTATTTGTTTAATTTTAATTTAATTCTTCAAATTAATATTTTCATAAAACATAAAAATAATAAAAATCAGAAAAGGCAAAATAAAAATAAATTTTATTTAAACGTTTTTTTGTAAATAAATGTTATCAATTAATTTAGTTTTTAATTCTAGGATTAATTTTAACATTTTCTTAATAAACTAAAAAATTTGTAGAATTAGGGTTTTAAACACTTTTATCTTTTTTCTTTTCTTTTACCATTATTAATAATTAATTATTTATTTTTGTAAATAAAATTGTATTGATTAATTAGATTAATTTTAGATTCAATTTTAACATATTTTTCTTAATAATTTAAAAATAGTTAGAAATAGGTTTTAATTTCATTAATTCTCATTAAAATCCATAAATACAAAAACTCTCAAAAATAATTTCCTTTCACGTTTAATTTCATTAATTTCATAATTATAATTTAATTTCCTTAAAAGGGTCCAACGCCCTCGCATTCCCGATTTTAATTCTCTTCGCATTTTTATTTTCTTGTTTTGTAAATATTCATGTAATTCTCCCAAAGCCATGCAATAGATCAATTAGGGTTTTTATTTTCCGCACTTTATTTTTTATTTCAAATCGGGTCCTGGATTAATTTGGCGATGTGGACCCGCGCCTTTGTAATAGCGTAGGACTTTTAATTTCGCATTTTTAACTGTTAATTAAATTGCATGAAAGAATGAATGCCAAAATAAAAGCAACGCGTAGATCACCAATACATGACAAGATAAAAATATCTGAAAACGACACACAATTCACACACCACCCCTAGGGTACGCCTCACTGTTGCCTTGCCCCTCGAAAGGTGATCGTCGAGTAGAGGACGTTTTAGTAAGTCCTCATGTCCATGAACATGGCATGAGGGTAGCTTCTAAGGTGTCTTCCCATTTCTCCGGTGATCACCATGTCCCAAACCTTCGAATTGACCCGAACACCTCCAACGGTGGTGCTACCTACCTCTCAATGGTGGGATGGCACTACTTTAAGGACATTTACACAGACGAATTCCTTAGGGTAGGTAGACGACTCTAGATACTTGCTCTAATTTCAAAACAAAAATAAAAAAAAACTCTTTTCACACCGACACCTTTTCAAAAAGCTTTCGAAAGCAACTTTTCAAACACTCTTGAGGACCGATACAAGAGTCGAACTGAAATTTTCAAAGAAACTTTTTTAAAAACCCACAGTTGAAAAGAAAACAAACCATTTTGAAAACACAATGAGCAAGTATCTAAGAGCCCATGGATAACCATGGATAGAAAGGGTGCTAACACCTTCCCTTTCTATAATCTACCTCCCGAACCGAGAGCAATATCTATAAGGAATTTTTCTGTGCTTTTGTCCTTTCCATTTGGAGAAAATAAAAGACGGTGGCGACTCTTGCTTACCACGACATTTCGCGAACCAGCGTTAAACAGTCAGTTCCAGATCCACCGATCACAGTGGACCAGTAGTATCCTGCCCGTAGGATCTTTTTATCATTGATATGTCCACTAGAGTGGGTGCCAAAGGTACCTTCATGTAAATTTGCCATAATCCTCTTTGATTCACTTTTGTCTACACACCGAAGTAAAGTAGAGTCATGGTTGCGCTTGTAGAAGATTCCATTACTGAGGAAGAACTTTATAGAGAACCTTCTCAGAAACTTCTTATCATTGACAGATGCTCCCTCAGGATATTATTGAGCCTCGAGATACCTTTTAACCTCATGGAACCAAGGTTTTTATGCTACTTCTTCAGTATCTATCTCATAGACGTACGCTGGTTCATCTAATCTCTCAATAGTAATCTGAGGAGCCTCATTGTCCCACCTGATTTTGAACATAGATGACATAGTAGCTAGCGCGTCCGCTAACTGATTCTATTTTCATGGAAAATGTTCAAAGGTGACTTCTTCAAAGTGTGGAAACAATGTCATCACATGTTCTTTGTAAGGTATGAGATTAGGGTGCTTCGTGTCCCACTCTCCTTTAATTTGACTTATTACCAAGGATGAATCTCCGAAAATACTCAAGAGCTTGATCCTCAGGTCAATAGCAACTTTGAGACCCATGATTCCTGCTTCATACTCAGCCATATTGTTGGTACAGTTGAAACATAATCTAGCGGTAAAAGGAGAATGACAGCCCTCGGGAGATATGATTACAACACTGATACCATTGCCGAGTGCATTGGAGGCCCCATCAAAAACCATAGTCCATCGGGATCCTTCCTTAGGTCCTTCATCCGGTCTAGGTTCTTCAAAATCTGTTACTAACATGATATTCTCATCAGGGAATTCAGAGTTTATGGATTAGTAGTCATCCACAGCCTGATGAGCAAATGATCAGCTAATACACTTCCCTTAATTACTTTCTGGGTTGTGTATTGAATGTCGTATTCGGTCGGGATCATTTGCCATCTTGCTATCCTTCCGAAGAGAGCGGGCTTCTTGAAGATGTACTTGATAGGATCCATTTTAGATATCAACAAAGTAGTGTGAGTCAACATATACTGTCTTAGTCGGCGAGCATCCCATGCCAAAGCGCAACAAGTTTTCTCGAGTAGTGAGTATCTTATTTCAAAGTCGGTAAACTTTTTGCTAAGGTAGTATATTGCATGCTCTTTTCGATCGAACTCGTCATGCTTCCCCAACACATACACCATTGAATTATCTAACACTGTTAAGTACATTATCAAAGGTCTTCCTTCAATCAGAGGCATCAGAATTCGAGGCTCTTAAAGGTATTCCTTGATTCTATTGAAGGCAGTCTGGCATTCGTCATTCCATTTTACCACTTGATCTTTCTTCAGGAGTTTGAAGATGGGCTCACAAGTAGCAGTTAGATGGGAAATGAACTTGGCAATGTAGTTTAGGCGCCCCAAGAAGCCTCTAACTTCCCTCTCGGTGCGAGGAGGTGGAATCTCTTGTATGGCCTTGACCTTTGCAGGGTCTACCTGAATACCCTTATAACTGACAATGAGACCTAGGAGTTTACCAGACCTTACCCCAAAGGTGCACTTGTTCGGATTTAGTCTCAACTTGTACGTCTTCAGTCTATCAAACAGATTTTGTAGATGATCAAGGTCTTCTTCCCCAGTTTGAGACATGGCTATCATGTCATCAACATAGACCTATATCTCATGGTGAATCATGTCATGGAACAAAGCCACCATGGATCGTTGATAGGTTGCACCAGCATTCTTCATTCGAATGACATCACTTTGTAATAGAAAGGGCCCCATTATGTGACGAAGGTTGTCTTCTCCATATCTTTGGGTGCCATCTTGATCTGATTGTAACCAGAGAAACCGTCCATGAAGGAAAAGATCTTATGTTGTGCAATGTTGTCAACCATAATTTCAATATAGGGAAGCAGGAGGTCATCCTTGGTGTAGCGGTAGAAATGTTTAAGAATACGCCATTGGATTGACTTGACTTATACATATCAAAATAAAAATTGCCACCGCACTTTATTGTTTCCAAAGGAATGGGAAAAGAGCGAGTAACCCAAAAAGATGGGGAAAGACTCAAGGTAAGGGGGTTGGTTATGCAAAGGGAAGGTATTAGCATCCTAAACATCTATGGTACTCCGCAGGAACCTCTTTGAAAAATCTATATATTTTGGCTATAAAATGTTGTATAAAAAATATATGGTGGAGGTGAGAAAATAAGTATTTTTTATGATTTTTGCACCCTCCGTGGTTGTAAACCTTTAGTGCCTACATACCACCTTCAGTGCAATAGGGGATCAGGGTACACGTAGTTCACCTTTTAAAAAATTTAAAACATAGGTGTGTTGGTTAATTTTATGAGATAAGACATCATTGTCATTCTCCGTATGGAAAATATACTTACTACCCACAATCATGAGAAAGGAGAATTTGCATCATCTCAAAGTGGAGGATATGGATTGGATTTTAAAATCAACAATGTCTCACTCAATACCCAAGTGGAAAATATCTGTCTTCACTATATATTGTAGAAGTATAGTTATTTGTATCACTACAAGGATTTACAAGAGTCCAATCTTTTGAGAAAAGTTGTAAAATAAAAAGCCAAAGTGGCAAAATGGTTTGAAATGAGATTGATTGGATTTTAGTCTTCTCACAAATATTGTCAAGGTATTATTAAGTTGATTAGAGTTTATTCATGAAAATGTTTTGAAAATGCATGGACATAAGTACAAGTTTATTATGAAAGTGGTTCAAGTTTAAAAACAAGAAGAGTTTTCAAAAGGAGGAAGAAGATTTTTTAAATTAAAGAAGATAGGAGGAGAAGAAGAGACTATCCTAAAGCATAAGGTAAAAGATAGGGATAAGAACCATCTAACCAACAAGAAGCAAATAATTGACATTATGAGTCAAGATAAAATTTCCATTCTTTGGATTGAAACCAAGAAAGCAAAGATACTAAATTTCTTGAAAGAACCAAACTTCAAGTGTATTAAGTCTTCATAAAAAATTGGGCAGAGTAACGGCTGTATACGGGTGAATTCCATATTACAAACAAAGTATGTAATCACAATAACCTGCACACAAAACAAACAAACAACCCAATGTATTGAGGTAAACCTCAAGAACTCCAGACAAAATATCAATTAAGGTCACAAGTTCTCCAACATATTCCAAGGTTTCTAATCCTAAGTCCAAGAAGTCCAATACTTCATAATGCCAAGGATAGTAACTAAATAGTCCAAGTATCATTAAAGTGTTTTATGGTTTATGTTGATTATTAAGTATCTTCAAAAAGAAAAGAAAAGCTCAAGTGAGAAAAATAAAAATGACATAAAGTAAATGCTCAAGTGAGAAAAGATGAAAAATAGCATGAAATGTAAAATGCTAAAAGTAAATGGTACATAAAGCATAAAAATAAAAGCATAAAATAAAGTCAATTGTTAGAAATTAGTGGTTAGTTGGATGACCATCTTGAAACTTGCATTTGGAACTCATTAGAGGATTGGTAGAACCAAAGCCTCCACACAAAAAGTTGCATTTGCTTTTTTTCAAGTATATCATCTATTTTGGAATCCTCAAAAGTAACATTTAATGATCAACGGTGTTTAAGTGATCTACATTGACCAAAAGTGATGTAGATCCATTAGAGGATTGTGTAGCGATAAAAAATGTAGCGGGGTAAATCGGAGATCGAATTATTGATTAATTCGTCTCACAAAAGCAAGAGTCGCCACCGCGCTTTATTGTTTCCAAAGGAAAAGGGAAAAGAGCGAAATAAAACCCTAAATATGCAATGTAAATAATAATAAAAATACAAAGCGTTTTTGAAAAGAGATCTTATGGTTCAGGGGTTGGTTATACAATGGGAAGGTACTAGCACCCAATGCATCTATAGTACTCTATAGGAACCTTTTGAAATATCTGTTTATTTAAAAATTGATTGCTTGATTAAAGAAATAAATTATTTTTGGCCGAAAAGGGGTACGGACGGTTTTTTGAAGTTGCGACGACCTAATGTCGAAGTTTTTGCTTAAAGGGGCACAAATTTTGAAAAGAGTGAATATTTGAGGAAAAATTATCCTAAGTTTTAATGAAATGCGAAAATTCGCGCAGTTAGACTTGAAGACATGAAGTCAACAAATTTACTGTTTTTTCCTTTGGATTCAAGCATAAACCGAATAAACAAATAAATACACGGACAAAATATGTGAATAACGATTAAATAACGATAATCTAAATGATGGAATAAATGATGCGAATAATGCGTTTTTATGATTTTTTGGTTTAATGTTAACGGGAAGAAAGTATTTTAATTTTTTACGCATTCGGATAAGGGTAAAAACAAAGAATTATTTAACGAGGACGTAACGTTTTTTAGTTTTAAGTTATTAAGTTTTTGATATATTTGATATTAATATTAATAAAGCAAGAAAAATGAGTTAATAAAATATTTTTTTAGTTTTTTATTTTTATATGTTTTAGGATTTTTTGATTGATAATGATATAAGAAAAGATTAATTAGTTAATAAAATATCTATAACCTTAAATTCCATGTTTTTTATGTATATAAATAAAATACTTATTTAAAAATTAAGGGGGTTCCAAATTAAGTTAAAAAATTAACAATTTACCTTAATGAAATAAAAAATAAAAGTTCTTAAATTAAACCCAAAAATTTAAACTAAGAGGTCAACTTATTTAAATAAAACCTAGTTAGACATATTTTGTTTTTTTTTTTAAATATAATTACCAATTTATTAACATAAATAACAATTCCACAAAAAAACAAATTAACAAAAGAGAATATCAAAAATAACCAACAAAAGTGGATGGGCCAGGGAGCTGAAGGCCCAACGCAGAAGCTCAAGGAGGGGAGGGGGGTGTAAAAGGCAGGTCGTGGGCTTAAAGGGAAAAAGGGTGAGGCCCACCAGTTGACAAAGCATAGGGTTAATTCGTTTTAACAAAAGATTAGGGTTTTGTGTTATGAGGCAGAAACGGTGCGCCTCTCTTCTTCACGATCTTCTTCTTCGCCTCTCCTTCTTCACTCTCGCCTCTGAACTTGATGCCTCTCCTTGCTATGGCCACCCACTCCAGCTCTTCTTCCCTCCAGTTGAACGAGAAACGGGACGGTTACGGACTCGGTAAGAACGCGTTTGATTTGTTAACACTTAATTCATTCTTTTGCATGTTGGTTCTGATTTCACGATTTCTGTTATGTTGATCTTGATTCTTATATTTGGTTGTTAATGCTTGATTTGAGGGTGTTCAAAGAAATAAAAGAAGAGAAGAGACCGTTACCTAGGTGGAGACGGAGGAGGAAGCTAGGAGCGACGGAGGCCAGGCGGTGAGGAGAGGGGAAGCAAGCCCGTTACGGTGACCGGTATTATGCGATTTTTTCTTCTTGTTGCTGCCACTGTATTGTGATGCTTTTTCTTGTTGAAACTGTATTGTACTTCTTCCTCTTCGTTTGCCTTCGTACTGTGCTTTGTTGTCCTTCTTCTTCTTTGAACGTGATGCTGGATGATGATTCTGTTTTTTCTTCTTTGAACGGGTTACTGTTTCTCTTCTTTCTTCTTGAAACTGCTACTGGCGATGTATATTGGTCTGAATAATGGTTTTTTGGAATGATGTTGGCTTGAGTAATTGTTTTTTTTTAAAGGCCAGTGATGGTAACACTGAGGCCTAGCCTGTTGCCTTAAAAACTGGTTCTAGCTTGGGTCGTTTCAGGTTTTTGGTGGAGGGTATTCAGGCTTGGTGTAATGGACTTGACATGGTTATGTGTATAGGGGTTTCGTGTGGTTTGGACAGGTTGATGGAAATTGGGGCGTGAATCTTTTGTTAGGCCATATTGATGGTGTGGTTTTTTACTGGTTCTGTGAGATTATTTTTGATATTTTCTTTGACAATGGGATGGTGATGATGTTGGCTTGAATGGCTCAATCAAACTTACCAAGTTTTGGCCATAAGGTTGGAAATAGTTTTGACAGTATGTGGGTGATTATGCAGGTTTGCTGAGATTTTTTTTATGTTTTTCTCTGATGACTATCTTTTCTAAGTGTTCCTCGAAGGCTTGTCCCTCTACTTGTATTGGTTTCCTTTTGTTATATGCTATAACAACTTCCCTCTTCTTTTCGCTACAGGCTGGAAGTTTGAAATGTGCTGGGATTTCCTGGGCATTCTGCACTAATGTCCCTCCAATTTGTTTCTATTCTTCTTTTGTGTTATTATCTCTACTGGCTATATTTTAGTTTGTCTTGTATATCCTTTTTCTGCCTATGCCAAGCCTGTATAACCCACACTTCTCCCTCTCTTTTTCTCTCAGTATAGCTTTGATAAAAGAGTGATAAGCTGTACTTTTTTCTGAAACTGCAATGGCCAGAAAATGATGAAAAATGGAATTTCTATATTGCTTGCATATGTAGTTAAACTGCATGTTTTCCTTTAATACAAAAGCTTGTTTTGTTTTCTGCTATGTGGGCATTGGTTACGTGAGCATGCTTGCATATGTAGTTCATGCAGGGCTTTGTATGCTTATGCTGTATGTTTTTGAAATTGCATTTGGGATTTTGAAAAAATGTAATTAATTTAAACATGCAATTTTTTGGAAAACATAAACTTGTGCATTTATTTAAAATTCCTTTCTTTTTTGTGAACCGGGAGCAATCCCGTGATTTGCAAAAAAGAGTAACTGATTCCGGCCATTGCATTTAATGATGAAACTTTAATAATTTCGCTTTTTAATCATTTATTCGAATTCTAATCTCTTTTTTTAATTTTGCAGGTAACATTAAGTGAGCGGACAAAACGCATTGGATCGGAAGTTTTAGAATTAGGATAGATTAGTTTTTTTTTATTTCATTTTAGTTTTTGTAAATTTATTATTGTAATTTATTGTAATAGATACAATGTTTACATAATAACTGTACAATCAGAAAAATGAATAATAAAAAACACTATTTGCCAATTAAATTCTTCTTTCCCTTTAATTATTTATTTATCGTTTACAATTCTTCAAACGAATAATAATTGAAAACAAATTTCAATTACCTACATTTAAAATAATAAACAGATAAATAAATAATTATCGTTGATCAACTAATATCTTCAATTATTTAATTCATCATTCATAACTAAATTATAACAATTAAAACAGGGTTTCAATTATTTAACTTAGAATGACAAATGATTAAACAATCGTTATTGACCAATGAACTTTTTTCCAAATGCTTATTATATTATTCATAAACCTTTAAATCATGTAATAACTAAGAATAAATTCCAGTTACTTAAATTTAAGATAATGAGTAATAAATAAATACTGTCCGCACAATTAATGCGCCTCTTCTTTGATGTTCATTTTATTATCTATACATCTTTAAACTACATAATAATCGAAAATGAATTTCAATTATTTAAATTTTAGATAATAAATAATTAATAAACATCATTTTAGCACGAATCGATTAAATGATTTAATGTTCAGCATAAATAGCTCTTGGCCTGAAAAAGTTATGAATTTTAAAATCGATGGATCAAAACAAATGTAATGTAATAATGCAGGTAGGAGACGATATCTTAGGTCAAAATTTGGGGTACAACAGCTGCCCCTATTTAAGTTTCTTCTATCCGGAGATATGAAGATTGAAATCTTCGTTTCGACGAGATTGAAGGTACTTAAATACATAACTACGCAAATTTTGTCCTAAGATGCCGTCGTCATGTTTGATATGAATGCAGCGATCGAACTCCCAGAGGAAGATATGGTGTGAAACGAGACAATGTTGGGGGGAATCGAACACCAACAAAACACAGCGGCATGGATTATACATTACTGGGGAAACAAGCTATCGACTTCAGACGACGGACTCTTGACAGCGAATAAAATCGAGGGAATACAACCTCTATCCCTAACAAAGAGAGCATCTTGCATAGGCCATAACAGATCATTGATCCAAAACAGTGAGTTCGCAACTCAAGGTCGATGGTAGACAGAGAGTATCAAATTGCTGATAACGGATTACCGACTTCTGGAGGTATAGATTCGTAACAGACTTCTCTGCTAGATTTTCAGAGGTATACTCATTAATGCTGAGGTAATGGGACTGTAGATACGAAGGTTGTTCAAATAAAGAAAACTGCCATTTGTTGTCGTCCAAAGAAAATACCGATAACATACAAGCTGCTCAAATAAAGAAGCTGCCGCTTGCTGTTGTCCAGAGAAAATACCGATAACATACAAGCTGCTCAAATAAAGAAGCTGCCGCTTGCTGTTGTCCAGAGAAAATACCGATAACATACAAGCTGCTCAAATAAAGAAGTTGCCGCTTGCTGTTGTCCAGAGAAAATACCGATAACAAACAAACTGCTCAAATAAAGAAGCTGCCGCTTGCTGTTGTCCAGAGAAAATAACGTACTGGTAACTCATGAAGAGTTTGCTGCTTGTCGCTTTCAGAAAAATAAAATGACGCACTAGTAGTTCGTGAAGAACTGCTGCTCGGCGCTTTCAACAAAGTAAATAACGCACTAGTAGCTCATGAAGAACTGCTGCTCGGCGCTTTCAGAAAAATAAAATGACGCACTAGTAGTTCGTGAAGAACTGCTGCTCGGCGCTTTCAACAAGTAAACGTACAAGTTGCTCATGAAGAGCTGCCGCTTGTCGTTTTCAAAAAGTAACGTACAAGTTGCTCATGAAGAGCTGCCGCTTGTCGTTTTCCAACGGTGTCTATAACGCACAAGTTGCTCATGGAGAGCTGCCGCTTGTCGTTTTCCAAAAACAAACAGGAGGAAATTGCGATGATACTGGCAGAGAATAAAATCGTCATCAAAGATAACCCTGAATCAATCCTTCCCGAGGAGATCATATACTTAAATGTGCAAAATAAATGCACCAACCGTCTAGGTCGCAAATTCACTGGGGAACGTTAAAGAGATAGCCTATACAAGAGGCAACGACTTCATCTAGGAATAAACCAGAGAGAACACAGTCAAACAAAACTCCACCCGATGAGAAAGTAACTCAAATGGGGAATTCCTCGTATTCAGAAGTGGGCAAGGTAGGCTAAACCAAAATCATCCATGAGGATTAGCTCAGTTGGGGAATTTAGAAAGGAAGCACATTTTCTACCTAAGCTGACTTTCTACCTGGAAAGAACATATGTACGTTGTTCGAACAAACAAGGTACGACTCAAAATCAACGACAAATGTGGATATGCATGCTGATATGAGTGTAAATGAATAAATGAATGTTATGCTGACAAAACAGACAGATGGAATATCTTGGAGATAATAAGATGTCACAGCAAAATAGATACTCGACCAATCTTGAAAAGACGGAAGATAAACGGAATTGGAAACACAAAGCAACGTTGGAGGGTGTCACGCTACAAGGTCCAAGTCTTCTGAGGAGAAAAGCAATCAAATTCTTCTAACACCAATAGATCACGGTATGAGACAAAATGTACCACACTTCAGAAATCGCCCAGATAGAGATAGCCAAAACAAAGCTCCACTGGAACAGTTGGGGGGTCACCAAACTTAGTACCACTAGAAGCACAAGTCTACAACCAACACCTCATGGCGATTTTGAAATAAAACATGTTCATCATGCAAGGATAAATTACTGTACTGCTTTGCATTTCATGCCTTGACCGTCCTCGGAACGACTGTTAATATTCCTTTCATGATTCGCGACGCATTAAAAATAAGAATACTTTGTTTCAAATATTTCCGTAAAAAATTAAAATTTTGCCCACAAAAGTTAAATGCTCAATTTTCATTAATAAGAGGTTGTTCGCTAACAATGCGACTCCAACAGTTTACAAAAGCTTGGGGAGATAATACATGAAATAACAGGTCATACACAAACAATGATCGCTATTCTCCCTAACAACTTTGAATTCCAGACTGTGTTCAGATGCTGAAACTGATTTGACCAGACATTTGCCTAAGCGAAATACTTCTTGACTGCATCGGCGTTCATGGGACGCGGGAGTTCTTCACCGTCCATATTGGTGAGAATCAAGGCACCTCCAGAGAAAACTTTCTTAACAACATACGGTCCTTCATAATTCGGAGCCCACTTGCCCCTTGAATTAGGTTGGAAAGATAATATTTTCTTGAGTACAAGGTCACCTTCCCTGAACTCGCGTGGTCGAACCTTCTTATCAAAAGCCTTCTTCATCCTTTGCTGGTACAACTGACCGTGACACAACACTGTCAATCTCTTCTCTTCGATTAAATTCAACTGATCGTATCTACTTTGACACCATTCAGCCTCAGAAAGTTTAGCTTCCATTAACACTCTCAAAGACGGAATCTCAACCTCCACGGGGAGTACTGCTTCCATACCATAAACTAGGGAAAAAGGGGTCGCGCCCGTTGAAGTTCGAACTGAAGTACGGTACCCGTGCAGAGCAAACGGAAGCATTTCATGCCAATCCTTGTAAGTTACCACCATCTTCTGGACAATCTTCTTGATGTTCTTGTTCGCAGCTTCAACAGCCCCATTCATCTTCGGTCTGTAAGGAGAGGAATTATGATGTTCGATCTTGAACTCTTCACAAAGCTCCTTCATCATCTTGTTATTCAAATTCGAACCATTATCAGTGATGATCTTGTTCGGGATACCGTATCGACAAATGATCTGATTCTTGATAAATCTGACTACCACCTGTCTGGTTACATTAGCATAAGATGCTGCTTCCACCCATTTAGTAAAATAATCGATCGCTACCAAGATGAAACGATGACCATTTGAGGCTTTGGGTTCAATCATCCCAATCATATCAATGCCCCACATAGAGAAAGGCCAAGGTGAAGATATAACATTGAGGAGGGTCGGCGGCACGTGCATCTTGTCCGCATAAATCTGGCATTTATGACACTTCTTCACATACTTGCAGCAATCAGATTCCATGGTCATCCAATAGTAACCAGCTCTCAACATCTTTCTAGCCATCACATGTCCATTGGCATGAGTGCCAAAGGATCCTTCGTGTACTTCTTGCATCAGCATGTCCGCTTCACGTCTGTCTACACATCTGAGTAAGACCATGTCGTAATTCCTCTTATACAAAACTTCTTCATTGAGAAAGAAACTGCTTGCTAATCTTCTCAACGTCTTCCTATCTTTATTGGATGCCCCAGGCGGGTACTCTTGAGTTTGAAGAACACGTTTAATGTCATAGAACCACGGTTTGTCGTCGGTGACCTCTTCCACTGAAAACACATGAGCAGGTCTGTCGAGGCGCATAACTCGGATTGTAGGCACGTCGTTCCAATCATTCACTTGAAACATTGAAGACAAAGTGGCTAAATCATCAGCCATTTGATTCTCATCTCTAGGGATATGATGTAATTCCACCTTGTTAAAGAAAGTTAACAACCTTCTAGCATAGTCTCTGTAAGGGATCAAACCAGGATGACGAGTCTCCCATTCTCCTTTGATTTGATTAATCACCAATGCCGAATCTCCATAAATATCAAGAATCTTAATCCTTAAATCTACTGCTTCTTCGAGACCCATAATACATGCCTCATATTCAGCCATGTTGTTCGTACAGTCAAACTTCAGTCTTGCTGTGAACGGGATATGAGTACCTCGGGGAGTGATGATGACTACCCCAATTCCATTTCCATAGGAATTCACAGCTCCGTCAAATATCAAACCCCAACGGGATTCAGGATCAGGTCCTTCTTCAGGTAACGGCTCTTCACAATCTTTAACTTTCAAGTACATAACATCTTCATCTGGGAAATCAAACTTGATGGACTGATAGTCTTCAATTGGTTGGTGAGCCAAATGATCGGCTAAAATACTCCCTTTGATCGCTTTCTGAGTGTGATACTCAATGTCATATTCGGACAACAACATCTGCCAACGGGCTATTCTTCCAGATAAGGCGGGCTTCTCAAAGATATACTTGATCGGGTCCATTTTGGAGATCAACCAAGTAGTGTGATTAATCATATACTGGCGTAGACGGCGAGCAGCCCAGGCTAAAGCACAACAGGTTTTCTCAAGCAATGAGTATCGAGACTCACAGTCTGTGAATTTCTTACTCAAATAGTATACGGCATGTTCCTTTCTTCCAGTCTCATCTTGTTGACCAAGCACACATCCCATGGAGTCTTCCAATATAGTCAGGTACATAATCAAAGGTCTTCCTTCCACCGGAGGAATCAAAATGGGAGGTTCAAGCAAATACTCTTTGATGCTATCAAAAGCTCTCTGACAATCTTCTGTCCACACACATCCTTGGTTCTTCCGGAGAAGCTTGAAAATCGGCCCACAGGTAGCAGTCATATGAGATATAAACCTAGAAATGTAGTTCAGTCTCCCAAGGAATCCTCTTACTTGTTTTTCCGTCTTGGGTGCGGGCATTTCCCGAATAGCTTTGACTTTATCAGGATCTACCTCAATACCTTTCTGACTGACAATGAAACCCAGAAGTCTTCCAGAACGAACACCAAAAGTGCACTTGTTGTGATTCAGACGGAGTTTGTACTTTCTCAAACGCTGGAATAACTTCAACAAATGCTCCAAGTGATCTTCTTCAATTTGTGATTTGGCAATCATGTCATCCACATACACTTCGATCTCCTTATGCATCATGTCATGGAACAAAGCAGTCATGGCCCTTTGGTATGTTGCACCAGCATTCCTCAAACCAAACGGCATAACTCGATAACAAAAAGTTCCCCACGGTGTAATGAAAGCGGTCTTCTCCATATCTTCCGGCGCCATCTTGATTTGATTGTAACCAGAGAAACCGTCCATGAAAGAAAAGACTTTGAACTTGGCGGTACTGTCGACCAATACGTCAATATGAGGTAATGGGAAGTCATCCTTCGGACTAGCTCTATTCAGATCTCTGTAGTCTACACACATCCGAACCTTGCCATCCTTCTTTGCAACAGGCACTATGTTGGCTAACCACTGAGGATAGACCGATGTAACAAGGAAACCTGCGTTGATCTGTTTCTGAACCTCCTCTTTGATCTTGTCAGCCATATCAGGACGAGTCCTTCTCAACTTCTGCTTGATCGGTGGGCACTCAGGTCTCAACGGTAAACGATGCTCCACAATGTTATTGTCCAACCCTGGCATATCTTGGTAGGACCAAGCAAACACGTCAACATACTCTTTGAGAAGCTCCAACATTTTCTCCTTAACTCCCGGGATAAGCAATGCTCCGACTTTGACTTCCTTTCTATCCTCTTCATCACCCAAGTTGACCAACTCTACAGGTTCTTCAAATGGTTGAATAACCTTCTCATCCTGCTCAAGCAAACGGGAAATCTCAACAGGAACCTCTTCACTATCCTCTTCTTCGGCTCTGAACACAGGGAATTCAAAGTTGGGAGAGGGCATAGGATCATTGTTTTCGATGGTTAAGTCATGAAGTAATCTGCACACATGATTATGCTTTATTTTAGAAATCGATTTGTGCAAATAAAACAAGATGTTATTAATTAATTTTCATTGTTATTTCCCAGAAAAGTGAAAAAGGAAACAGTAGTGGACAAAATAACATTTTTATTCATTAAAAGGGAAATACTTGAAACAAAAAGCCCAGACATTTCTCTTTTGCCTTGGGCAGAGCAAAAGGAGTTATTTTTCATAGCCCGACACAAAATACGTTTCGCCTTGGGCAGAGCGAATTTTTCAAAGGAAAATAAACAAAACATTACTCGGAAATGTGCATAACCACAGGAACATCAACAGCTATCCAGTTTTGGCAAGCCAATCCGGGCGTCACAAACACGGGCACACCCTCCTCGAAATCATCATCTATGATAGCATCAACCTCAGGATGCACAAACCCCGCACTTCGGAAGACCTCTTGAATCGGACGAACAACCACCTCCTTCTTGACCCTTGCAGGTATTGGATGAAAACCCAAACCTTCCCCAGACTTGTTCTCGGGTAACGTCAACACCTGGCCCCATCCTTCGGCTGAACCACTCTCCACCACTCGCCGCGCATCCTCAAAAGAAGAGATGGATGCCCCTTGCTTCTTCATTGTATTCTTAGCAACAGATAGGCCCTGGAACTGGGTCCCAACATCCTCGTCAGCATCAATGAAAGAAAACGATGATAAATGGCTTACCACCATAGCCTGTTCTCCCCCAATCATCACTAGCTTCCCATGTCTTACAAACTTTAGTCTCTGATGGAGCGTGGAGGTGACTGCCCCGGCATCATGGATCCAGGGACAACCCAATAAACAGCTGTAGGCAGCACGGATATCCATCACTTGGAAAGTGATTTGAAAAGTATGGGGGCCAATCACTATGGGAAGATCCACTTCACCAATAACTGTCTTCCTGGAACCATCAAATGCTTTAACAATTACTCCACTTGGCCTCATAGGAGCACCTGGGTACGAAAGTCGAGACAGCGTGGTCTTGGGCATCACATTCAACGATGAGCCCGTATCCACCAACACGCTTGATAAGGTATCGTTTCCACAACTTACCGAAATGTGCAAAGCCATATTATGGTTTCTCCCCTCCTCTGGGAGTTCTTCATCACTGAAACCCAGATTGTTGCACGAAGTTATATTTCCCACAATCCCATCAAACTGATCAACTGTCACATCATGGTCTACGAACTCTTGGTCCAAAACCTTCATCAAAGCTTCTCTATGTGCCCCGGAATCTCTTAATAAAGCAAGCAAAGAAATCTTGGAAGGTGTTTGCAAAAGCTGGTCCACAATCTTATACTCACTTCTTTTGATAAGCTTTAAGATCTCATCCTCTTCAGGGTGAGGGATAGGTTCACTGGATCGGCCTATCTCAACTCTTGGTTCAACATTTCTTACAGGAATCTCCGCCGGTATGGACCTCCTAACTTGAACTTCTGGTCTCCTCGACGGTACTGCGGCAAAAACACGCCCACTTCTTGTAACTACTCACATCGGCAATGTTAACAAAAGACGGTCTGGTTGGTATGGGGACTTCTACCCCATTCTCAATCATTGTGGCGTTATACTTGTACGGCACAGCTTGGTCTGAGCTGTAAGGCACAGGGCCAGGTGGGTAAATAATCAAAGGATCAACAGACGCAGCCTGACTGTTGTAAGCAATCTCTACTGATTCTGGCAAATTAAATTGTGGGGTGATAACATTCACTTCATCTTCAGGATTTCGGTCATAGGTAATAGTGATAATTCTCTGATCTAGCAACTTCTGAATGTCCTCCTTCACAACAGGACAATCATCCTCTCTTGAACAAAACTCACAAACGTCATAATCATGCTGGTGCCTAACAAAGGCAAGTCTTCTCAAACTCTGATGTAACCTGATCAATGATTCTCTTATGTGCTCGACTTGAAAAACTCGGAACTTCCCCGGACAACCTTCCACCATATTCACTGAAGCTGCCCCATGTCGAGGCAAAGGATTATCTCTAACATTTGGGTTAACATCCTTGAAAGACAAGATACCGTTCTTAATTAACCTCTGCACGTCCGCCTTTAAAGCAAAGCAATTCTCAAGGTTGTGCCCCGGCGACCCTTAATGATATTCACAGAATTGATCCGCCTTGTACCACGGAGAAGCATTGTTCGGTGCGACAGGAGGAGGCTTTGTTGTGATGAGATTCTTTCTAATGAGAGCAGGGAACAATTCAGTATATGTCATAGGAATGGCATCGAACTGCGGTTTTCTGGGTGAACGGTTCTGATTGTTGAACGGATAAGCCTGTTGTCGAGGCTGCTGCTGAAATGGCCGGGGTTGAGTTGACGGGATTTGATGAGCTGAGGCCATCAAAGTTGGGCGGACAGCCGGAGTGACTGCCGCAACGTGAGAGTAGCCTCTCCTAGGCCTAACTGGAAACAAAGCACTGACATCTTGCTCTTTTCTTTTCGGGAAAACACTTCCAAACTTCTTCGCACTGCTAGACGGACTTCCTTCTTTAACCAACCGCCCTTCGCGAATCCCTTCCTCTAATCGCATGCCCATGCTTACCATTTCGGTGAAGTCACTGGGTGCGCTGGCTATCATTCTCTCATAGTAAAAAGACCCTAAAGTCTTCAAAAATATCTTAGTCATCTCTTTCTCCTCAAGAGGTGGATAAATTTGAGCAGCAATTTCACGCCACCTCTGGGCGTACTCCTTAAAAGATTCTCGGTCTCTCTGCGACATTGCCCGGAGTTGATCCCTGTCCGGCGCCATACATCAATGGTAAAGGAATTTAGAACAACAAAACTCAATCCGTTAATCGAAAGCGATAAATTACAACTTACAATTTGGAATAGCAAATTACAACTTTGGGATAACAAATCCACTAATGAAAGCAATAAACTACAACTTTGTAACCATAATCAAGTGATAAATTACATTTTTAAAACATGAAAGCAGCAAATTACAACTTGGAGCATGAAGCCCAAAATAAGACAATAAATTACAACTTCGGAGCATGAAGCCCTTAATAAAACAATAAATTACAACTTCGGAGCATGAAGCCCTTTTACATAGTTTTACAAAATGACATCAATAAAATAAACTAAAGCTAAAGCTTACTCGGAATCCTCAGATGACGGACCAAACACCAGCTGTAATCGGAGCTTCTTGATCTTTTCTTCGTAAAAGTCTTCCATATCCTTCTTTTCCGCTATCAGTCGATCGATGATTTCTTCCTGCGGATTAGGAACGAGAGCCACGCTTACCGAACCTTCCCTTTTTCTTTTCCTTTCACTCGCATACTTCTTCAGCAAGGCATCCTTCTGACGAAGCTTCTCATCGTGGTCAACGAACCGGCCATCTTGAATAAGCAACAACTCCTTCTTTTCTTTCAGCTGTCGAGTCAGGACTCGATTCTCATATTCAGACATATGGTACTTTTCCTTCCAAGCATCCCTCTCGGACTTCATTCTAGCCAGGTTTCCTTGATATTCTCCTACATCCGCGATAGGGATAACAACTGATGATGGTGCGATGGCAGGGAATAAAGGTTTCTCAAGTTTATACGGCATCTTGAGAGCACAAGCCCTAGAACGGACCCACTGCAGGTAAGGTTCCAAAGAGACGGCACCTCTATGTCCCAGCATATCTCTCCCTTTCTTGTGGATATGGCGCCAAGCTCCTTCAATCTCCCTCTTAGCAGCCTGATGATCTTGTCCTTCCTGAAGAAAGAAACCACTCACATGGATACTGTTCGGCTTATCTCTCATCGGGTACCCGAACTGACGACGCGCTAGAACAGGGTTGTAGTTGATTCCACCCCTCGTACCAAGAAGAGGTACGTTGGGAAAAGCACCACAGCTGTCAATGATCTCCACGTCATGGTAAACTCGATTGTACCAGTCAATATCGAAATGAGTGAGAGCCATAATCTTTGGCGCCCAACGCGGTTCCCTCTCGAGATCCCAGAAAGCATCGGACCCAGGTAAATGCGAGACGTACCACTGATACAGCAACGGCACACAACAGATAATCATCCCTCCTTGATAAGAGTTTCGAAGATGGATAGAGTAATACGTGTCCCCTAGCAGCGTAGGGACCGGATTTCCAATCAGGAAAACTCTGATGGCGTTGACATCCACAAATTTATCAACGTTAGGGAATAAGAAAAGACCATATGCAAGCAAAGCAAACACGTCCTCGAAGGCAACAGTATCCTTTGTATCAGCAAAATAACGAGCTTTCTTCAACAGAAACTGTGCCGGCAAACCCCGGATTCCCCCTTTCGTAGTCATATTCTCCTCTATCTCTGACTTCTTCAGGTGAGTGATGGTTGCTATCTCGTGGGATTTAGGCTCCTCTTCTAATCTAGAAAAAGGAACACGGTCGACGATCGGTAAACCAAGAATATAGGAGTACTCCTCTAAAGTGGGCATCAGCTGGTAATCCGGGAAGGTGAAACATCGGTACAAGGGATCATAAAACTGAACCAACGTGTTGAGGATGCCTTTCTTCATCTTGCGCTTCATGAGCGGTACGATGGACCCATATTTCTTCTGAAAATCTGTCGGACTCTCTATCTTCGGAATCAAACTCTTCAGTTCTTCAATCTCGGGCTCTTTGAAGCTAAAGCTTCGAGTATTTCTCCTTCCAAGTTCCATAATACCCTGAGACGTTTGCAAAAATCATTCCAAAGTTCCTTGAAAAACGAGTTTTTTACAAAGATGTTGATGAATACATGAATGAATGATAATGCAACAGTCACACACAAGTTTGCAAACATGGGGTTTAAAGGTTCAACGCTCAGCATGGAGTCGAGGGTAAAGCCCACCCAAAGGTATGTACTAATGGTTCAGTCACACCTGTAAGACAAGGTTCTAAGAGTTCCCAGAGTCTACATCCCTCTTTCGGATATTGCCAACGTCTTGATTACTCAATAATTAGCAATATTCTCAAGAGAAACTCGTCCGAGCGTAGCATCGCGTGACAACTACTTCTGAATTACTCTGTTGTAGTCTCCGCGCTACACCTAAAAAGGCTAAGATGGGTTAGGGTTCTACGGTCCTCAACTTCTCGGGCTCCTAGGTCGAAAATAATAATGTCTTCCCGATTACTCGGTAAACAAATATTAAGTTCAAGAGGGCCTTCCATTGAGTGGGGGATCTCATGCCTCCTTCTTCGGGATTACTCCCTCAAAGTTAACATGACTATACCGCCCGTCCTATTCCTTAAGTGTTACTTAATCCGGGTATAGGATTCGTCCTTTGCAAAAAACCCAAACACCCCAATTTAAACATATAATCAAGCAAATCAAATAATAGTAAACAGATAAAACAAATTAGGCTTAACCCACTTAGGGATGGACCAGCAAGAGGTCAATCTTTCCCCAGCAGAGTCGCCAATTCTGTAGCGATAAAAAATGTAGCGGGGTAAATCGGAGATCGAATTATTGATTAATTCGTCTCACAAAAGCAAGAGTCGCCACCGCGCTTTATTGTTTCCAAAGGAAAAGGGAAAAGAGCGAAATAAAACCCTAAATATGCAATGTAAATAATAATAAAAATACAAAGCGTTTTTGAAAAGAGATCTTATGGTTCGGGGGTTGGTTATACAATGGGAAGGTACTAGCACCCAATGCATCTATAGTACTCTATAGGAACCTTTTGAAATATCTGTTTATTTAAAAATTGATTGCTTGATTAAAGAAATAAATTATTTTTGGCCGAAAAGGGGTACGGACGGTTTTTTGAAGTTGCGACGACCTAATGTCGAAGTTTTTGCTTAAAGGGGCACAAATTTTGAAAAGGGTGAATATTTGAGGAAAAATTATCCTAAGTTTTAATGAAATGCGAAAATTCGCGCAGTTAGACTTGAAGACATGAAGTCAACAAATTTACTGTTTTTTCCTTTGGATTCAAGCATAAACCGAATAAACAAATAAATACACGGACAAAATATGCGAATAACGATTAAATAACGATAATCTAAATGATGGAATAAATGATGCGAATAATGCGTTTTTATGATTTTTTTGGTTTAATGTTAACGGGAAGAAAGTATTTTAATTTTTTACGCATTCGGATAAGGGTAAAAACAAAGAATTATTTAACGAGGACGTAACGTTTTTTAGTTTTAAGTTATTAAGTTTTTGATATATTTGATATTAATATTAATAAAGCAAGAAAAATGAGTTAATAAAATATTTTTTTAGTTTTTTATTTTTATATGTTTTAGGATTTTTTGATTGATAATGATATAAGAAAAGATTAATTAGTTAATAAAATATCTATAACCTTAAATTCCATGTTTTTTATGTATATAAATAAAATACTTATTTAAAAATTAAGGGGGTTCCAAATTAAGTTAAAAAATTAACAATTTACCTTAATGAAATAAAAAATAAAAGTTCTTAAATTAAACCCAAAAATTTAAACTAAGAGGTCAACTTATTTAAATAAAACCTAGTTAGACATATTTTGTTTTTTTTTTAAAATATAATTACCAATTTATTAACATAAATAACAATTCCACAAAAAAACAAATTAACAAAAGAGAATATCAAAAATAACCAACAAAAGTGGATGGGCCAGGGAGCTGAAGGCCCAACGCAGAAGCTCAAGGAGGGGGGGGTGTAAAAGGCAGGTCGTGGGCTTAAAGGGAAAAAGGGTGAGGCCCACCAGTTGATAAAGCATAGGGTTAATTCGTTTTAACAAAAGATTAGGGTTTTGTGTTATGAGGCAGAAACGGCGCGCCTCTCTTCTTCACGATCTTCTTCTTCGCCTCTCCTTCTTCACTCTCGCCTCTGAACTTGATGCCTCTCCTTGCTATGGCCACCCACTCCAGCTCTTCTTCCCTCCAGTTGAACGAGAAATGGGACGGTTACGGACTCGGTAAGAACGCGTTTGATTTGTTAACACTTAATTCATTCTTTTGCATGTTGGTTCTGATTTCACGATTTCTGTTATGTTGATCTTGATTCTTATATTTGGTTGTTAATGCTTGATTTGAGGGTGTTCAAAGAAATAAAAGAAGAGAAGAGACCGTTACCTAGGTGGAGACGGAGGAGGAAGCTAGGAGCAACGGAGGCCAGGCGGTGAGGAGAGGGGAAGCAAGCCCGTTACGGTGACCGGTATTATGCGATTTTTTCTTCTTGTTGCTGCCACTGTATTGTGATGCTTTTTCTTGTTGAAACTGTACTGTACTTCTTCCTCTTCGTTTGCCTTCGTACTGTGCTTTGTTGTCCTTCTTCTTCTTTGAACGTGATGCTGGATGATGATTCTGTTTTTTCTTCTTTGAACGGGTTACTGTTTCTCTTCTTTCTTCTTGAAACTGCTACTGGCGATGTATATTGGTCTGAATAATGGTTTTTTGGAATGATGTTGGCTTGAGTAATTGTTTTTTTTTGAAAGGCCAGTGATGGTAACACTGAGGCCTAGCCTGTTGCCTTAAAAACTGGTTCTAGCTTGGGTCGTTTCAGGTTTTTGGTGGAGGGTATTCATGCTTGGTGTAATGGACTTGACATGGTTATGTGTATAGGGGTTTCGTGTGGTTTGGACAGGTTGATGGAAATTGGGGCGTGAATCTTTTGTTAGGCCATATTGATGGTGTGGTTTTTTACTGGTTCTGTGAGATTATTTTTGATATTTTCTTTGACAATGGGATGGTGATGATGTTGGCTTGAATGGCTCAATCAAACTTACCAAGTTTTGGCCATAAGGTTGGAAATAGTTTTGACAGTATGTGGGTGATTATGCAGGTTTGCTGAGATTTTTTTTATGTTTTTCTCTGATGACTATCTTTTCTAAGTGTTCCTTGAAGGCTTGTCCCTCTACTTGTATTGGTTTCCTTTTGTTATATGCTATAACAACTTCCCTCTTCTTTTCGCTACAGGCTGGAAGTTTGAAATGTGCTGGGATTTCCTGGGCATTCTGCACTACTGTCCCTCCAATTTGTTTCTATTCTTCTTTTGTGTTATTATCTCTACTGGCTATATTTTAGTTTGTCTTGTATATCCTTTTTCTGCCTATGCCAAGCCTGTATAACCCACACTTCTCCCTCTCTTTTTCTCTCAGTATAGCTTTGATAAAAGAGTGATAAGCTGTACTTTTTTCTGAAACTGCAATGGCCAGAAAATGATGAAAAATGGAATTTCTATATTGCTTGCATATGTAGTTAAACTGCATGTTTTCCTTTAATACAAAAGCTTGTTTTGTTTTCTGCTGTGTGGGCATTGGTTACGTGAGCATGCTTGCATATGTAGTTCATGCAGGGCTTTGTATGCTTATGCTGTATGTTTTTGAAATTGCATTTGGGATTTTGAAAAAATGTAATTAATTTAAACATGCAATTTTTTGGAAAACATAAACTTGTGCATTTATTTAAAATTCCTTTCTTTTTTGTGAACCGGGAGCAATCCCGTGATTTGCAAAAAAGAGTAACTGATTCCGGCCATTGCATTTAATGATGAAACTTTAATAATTTCGCTTTTTAATCATTTATTCGAATTCTAATCTCTTTTTTTTAATTTTGCAGGTAACATTAAGTGAGCGGACAAAACGCATTGGATCGGAAGTTTTAGAATTAGGATAGATTAGTTTTTTTTTTATTTCATTTTAGTTTTTGTAAATTTATTATTGTAATTTATTGTAATAGATACAATGTTTACATAATAACTGTACAATCAGAAAAATGAATAATAAAAAACACTATTTGCCAATTAAATTCTTCTTTCCCTTTAATTATTTATTTATCGTTTACAATTCTCCAAACGAATAATAATTGAAAACAAATTTCAATTACCTACATTTAAAATAATAAACAGATAAATAAATAATTATCGTTGATCAACTAATATCTTCAATTATTTAATTCATCATTCATAACTAAATTATAACAATTAAAACAGGGTTTCAATTATTTAACTTAGAATGACAAATGATTAAACAATTGTTATTGACCAATGAACTTTTTTCCAAATGCTTATTATATTATTCATAAACCTTTAAATCATGTAATAACTAAGAATAAATTCCAGTTACTTAAATTTAAGATAATGAGTAATAAATAAATACTGTCCGCACAATTAATGCGCCTCTTCTCTGATGTTCATTTTATTATCTATACATCTTTAAACTACATAATAATCGAAAATGAATTTCAATTATTTAAATTTTAGATAATAAATAATTAATAAACATCATTTTAGCACGAATCGATTAAATGATTTAATGTTCAGCATAAATAGCTCTTGGCCTGAAAAAGTTATGAATTTTAAAATCGATGGATCAAAACAAATGTAATGTAATAATGCAGGTAGGAGACGATATCTTAGGTCAAAATTTGGGGTACAACAGATTGGTAGAACCAAAACCTCCACACAATGAATCTCAAGGTTATTGGATCAAAGAGATGAAATTAACATACTTGGGCTTACAAACATAGGTTTGGGCCATGAATGATCATTTATTCGAATCGGGACAAAATTTAGCGTTATGTTAAGTAATCGTAAGTGGACTTATGTAGAAGTCGCACCTATTTTGAGGTCGGTCAATAGCAATATATGCACCATTTGTTTTGAGACATGATATAGAGATCATGCTCCAATAACACTTAGTGCAATAAGAAAGGGATAAGATGAAGAGGGATGGGAAAGAATATACAAACCACATTTCAATTAAAATTTAATCAAACTATTATTAAAATCATTCATCCATTTTTATGGAGTTAGACTCAACACCATGGATCCAATGATGTTAACAAAGTTCATGATCAAAAATTAAATCCAAGATCAGCCAGAAAATAATCACAAAATAATATTACATTTAATATATGCATTAAAAAGGGTTTTAAAATGAATAAAAATGAAATAAAAGGAAAAAATATCAACTATATTCAAATTGATTCATAAAAAAGAAATAAGGTCATAGAAAAATCAGAAATAGACTCAAATATTTTTACAAAATTTTTGATAATTTTTTAAAGTCAGAAAATATTTTTAAACTAATTAAAATTGCTCAAACAAATAGAAAATAGATCAAAAATAGTAAACATCAATATAAAATTCCATAAAATTTTCAAACATGGTCTTCCTCTTGGAATTTGCTCTTTACCAAAAAAGATTGCATGAAATAGACATCTTCAATGACATTTTGAAACTTGAATCATTCAAAATCTCCAAAAATTGAGAGAGTTATGAATTGTTGAAGTTGGAAAAAAAATCATGAAATGACCTATAATCTTTTGTATCCTTAGGGCATCTTCTATCCATTTTCTCACTTTTCATATAAAAATAAAGTTCACATCCTCAAGATCATTGTGGAAAAAGAGTGGGCTCAAGGTGATAAAAATTAACCAAGTTATGATCATTTGAAGTCACACATGGGAAGTTAGGGGTTCATCTGGAGGACTTGTAATCTTTCTTCATCATCAAGTTTCTTCCACATGAAAACTCCTTGAAAATTTTGACGTGATTTGCTAATAATCCTTTGAAGAGAAGGATATTTTTGGAATAACTCAAAAATAACAAAATATGAGCAAGATATACTTCTTTGAAGTTCAAAACCCTAGCTCCTAGATCAAGAAAATGATTTGAGGAACTTTGACAATTTTTAAAAAACCTTCTTGTACCAACACTTTTGCTTTTTAGATAGGATTTGTTGAGGATGATAATGAGAACTCATAGAAACCGAAACTACTTCCATATCTTGAGAATTGAGAGAAATATGCACTTGTGACCAATGGGAACAAGGCCTTGTCCCACCATGACAACTTCTTCAATCAACCCCTTGTACTTTTGAATCAATATTGATAACTTTGAAAGGTGGTAAACCAAAATAAACCTTTCCATGCCATTTATTCCAAAACAACTTCAATAGTGAGGTTTGAATTTCTCAAGCTTTATTGACTAGGGCATGTAAATAAACTCATGAACCCATGGATCAACTTGCTAAGCCACATTGCCTTTACCTACATTATTAACAAGTAAGACAAATTAACATTGAATTTTATTAATTAAAAGGAAAGTCAAAACAAAACATGCATGATCACAAAAGAAAAAAAGTCAAGGTGCTTGGTGATTCCTCAAAGAGCAAAGCTAAAGATAGGGAGGAGAACCAAAAGCCCTAATGTGATCTTGTTGTGATTGAATCAATATGGTATGATGAAGGGATCTTAGGGGGAAAATTGGGGTACAACAGCTGCCCTTATTTAAGTTTCTTCTATCCGGAGATACGAAGGATAAAAATCTTCGTGTCGACGTGATCGAAGATACTTAAATATAAAACAAACCCTATTTTTGGTCCTAAGATGCCATTCAATGCTTATGAGTATGAATGCATTTGAACAACTTCAAAGGGATGCAAAACACCACTGGGGATGTAGCAAAGGAAATAAGGATAAAAAGAGAAACCCGACTAGGAAAATAAATCACTGGTGAATCAAAAAGACCTGACTCTATTGGTGTAACACCCAAAGAAGAGAGATAAGGTAGCATCAAATCAGATAAAAAGGAGATAATACAAGATAAAAGTGATTGACAACCAGTTGTAAACTACTAAACTCTATATTTGGAGGTATAAGATCAAAAGGATACACCAACTTTTACTGAAGGCGAAACTACCAACGTTCACTGAAGGTAGAAAGAGAAAAGAATAACAACACCGACATTCACTGACGATGAGCTACCAACGTTCATTGAAGGTAGATAGAGAAACATCGATGTTCACTGATGATGAACTACCAACTTTCACTGAAGGTAGAGAGAAAATATCATAGCACCGACGTTCACTGACGGTGAACTACCAACATTCACTGAAGGTAGCAAAAAGATAATAATCACCAACGTTCACTGATGGTGAACTACCAACTTTCACTGAAAGTAGTAAGAGAAAATATCATCGATGTTCACTGACGATGAACTACCAGCTTTCACTGAAGGTAGAGAGAAAATATCATAGCACCGACATTCACTAACGGTGAACTACCAACGTTCACTGAAGGTAGCAGAAAGATAACAATCACCAATGTTCACTGATGGTGAACAACCAACTTTCATTGAAGGTAGAGAGAAAAGAAATATCATAGCACTTGTTATACCCCAATTTTTGCCCCTAAGATCCCTTCATCATACCATATTGTTTCAATCACAACAAAATCACATTAGGCTTTTGGTTCTTCTCCATATATTTAGCCTTGCTCTTCTGAGGAATTACCAAGCACCTTAACTTGTTTTCTTTTGTGATCATGGATATTTTGCTTTGATTTTTCTCTATAATTAATAAAATTAAATATTGGTTGGTCTTACTTGTTAATAATGTAGGTAAAGGCAATGAGGTCTAGCAAGTTGCTTCATGGGTTCATGAGTTTATTTCCATGCCCTAGTCAATAGCTTGAGAAATTCAAACCTCACCATTGAAGTTGTTTTGAAGTTGGTATATAAGTGGTTTAGGTGGCCATGAGTCCTCATCATCATCCTCAACAATTTCTATTCATAAAGGAAGAATATTGGCACAAAAGTTTTGTTCAAACTTGGAAAAGTTCCACCAAGCATTCTCTTGATCAAGAGGCTAGGGTTTTGGACTTCAAAGGGGCATATCTTGCTCATATTTTGGTATTTTTGAGTGATTCCAAAAACATTCTTCTCTTCAATGAGTTACCAACAAATCACTTCAAAAGTTCCAAGGAGTTTTCATGTGGAAGGAACTTGGTGAAGAAGAAAGATTACAAGTCATCCAGATGAATCCCCAATTTTTCATATGTGACTTCAAATGGTCATAACTTGGTCAATTTTTATCACCTTGAGCCCATTATTTTTTCATGATGATCTTAAAGATGTGTAATTCATGCCTTCTTTTATGTGCAAATTAAAAAAATGGATGGAAGTTGCCTTAAGAATGCAAAAGATTATAAGTCATTTCATGATTTTTGGCCAACTTAAACAAGTCATAACTTGCTCAATGTTTGGATATTTTGAGTGGTTCAAATTGAAAAATGTCATTCAAGAGATCTACTCCATTCCATATTTTTTGGTCAAGAGAAAATTCTAAGTGGAAGGCCATGTTTTGATGCAAGAGATTATAGGTCATTTTTAAAGAAGAATTTGAAATATTTCTAAGTATGGAAAGTCAACTATTTTTCTTCAACTTTGACTCCATATAACTTTCAGCTCAAGCATCCATTTGATTCCATTCGTTTTCCATTGCAAAGCTTGTTTCCTCATCTTTCCAAAGCATCAAGAATTTTTCCCTAAGACCCCTTGAGGTGGAAATGCCATTGGATTGAACTTGGTAACTTGGAACTGAAGTTTCTCCATAAGTCAGAATTTGAAATTCATGTTTTGGCCTTTAAACATCAAATTAGCACGCGTTTGTGATCTAAACATGTTTAACCAAGTTGCCAAAGTGGATTAGAGCCTTGAAACTCAAGGATTATATGAGTTTTGATGCAAATCAGATCACACTTTGCTCGTGCATCAGGTTCACACGATTTCCCTCCAATTTGCATCATTCCACACGCTTGAACATTCCATTTGATTCCCTATAAATAAAGGGTCATCCCCCATTCAATTTCCCAAGCTTAGATAGCCAGAATCACAATGCCAAACTTGCTTCACAACTCAGAATTCAGCTACTTCGAATCCTATTCTCAAGCCTTTTTCAATCCATTTTTTCCATCAATTCACCTTCCATGATCTTCCCTGAAGCTAACCATATAATCACATTCAAGAATCGTGCCCTATATTGCTCCATAGAAGTCCAGTTTCAGAGCTCTCCAACTCAACTTTAATAGGTAGATTCCTTCATCAATTCCTCAAAACTTTGGTATCATTGTGTTGCTCCCATTGCCCTAGTTCTAGTCGCAACACTTACTTTCATCTGGAAGTACGTTTTGACCATGAATTTTCAAATCCCTTTTCAAAAATTTCTTTCCAAATTGCTTGAGTTATAGTTTATATAAATTTGGCGCGATGGTGTGGTTGTCTTCGTCTTGAAGAGACAAAGCGAATGGCATAGGTCTGAGCTTCTGATTTTACAGTTTGAGAGACCTAAAATTCGTGAAGGCTGGAGGTTGAAGATGACTAACGTGTCATCTTCTAACCAATGAAAGCGTGACATTTCTTATTTTCAAATTCTGATTTTATTAATGATTCTGTACATTATTCATTAGAGACCATGATATGCACAGCGCGCCAGATCCCTTGGATTTGATTACTAATGCGTTTTGACTCTCATCCAATGGTCCACATCTTTTTCTTTTATTTTCTTTTTTTTATTTTTATATTTTAATTGTTTTAAATTTCAAAAAATCATAGAAAACTCATTTTTAGTCCAAAAAATCTAAAAAAATTATGAAAAATATTTTTGATTATTTTCTTTCTTATTTTTATTTTTTCACAATTTAATTATGTGTTTTGGTATTTTTTTAATGAATTTTACACTTATTTGATTTGTTTAAAATGTTTAAAAATACTTTTACATATTTTTAAATTCTGAAAAAATTATGGAATGATCCAATGATATTGTGACAAATATTGGTGACCTTATTTTATTTTTGTTTCTTCCTTTACTATTTTTTAACTGTTTTTGTTTATTTTACCCATTTATTTTAATTTTTAAAAATAGTTTCTGACTTTTAAAAATTCCCAAATTTTTTATAAAATCACTCGGCCTCTTTTCTGATTTTTCTATGGTCTTATTTTTCATTTCTTGATTAATTTGAATATAATTGGCATTTTCTTCATTATTTTCCATTTTTTAAAACATTTTTAAACTCTTTAATGTATATATTAATTATATTATTATTTTGTGAATATTTTCTGACTGTCTTGGGTTGATTTTTTGGTTATGGCTTTATTAACATCATTGGATTCATGGTGTTGAGTTTAACTCCACAAAAAATGGATGAATGATTTTAATAATAGTTTGATTAAATATTAATTCAAATGTGGTTTCTCTTTTTACCCTAATTCCTCTTCATCTCATCCCCTTCTCATTGCACTAAATATCGTTGGAGCATGATCTCTATAACATGTCTCAAAACAAATGGTGCATAGATTTCTATTGGCCGGCCTTAAAATAGGTGCAACTTCTATATAACTCCACTTACGATTGCTTAACATAACGCTAAATTGTGTCCCGATTCGAATAAATGATCATTCGTGGCCCAAACTTATGATTGCAAGCCCAAGTATGTTAATTTGATCTCTTTGATCCAATAACCTTGAGATTCATTGTGTGGAGGCTTTGGTTCTACCAATCCTCTAATGGATCTACAACACCTTTGGTCAACGCGGATCACTTAAACATTGTTGATCATTAAATGGTACTTGTGAGAATTCCAAATGGATGATATACTTGACAAAAATCAAATGCAACTTGTTGTGTGGAGGCTTTGGTTCTACCAATCCTCTAATGAGTTCCAAATGCAAGTTTCAAGATGGTCATCCAACTAACCACTAATTATTGACTTGTTTTATTTTATGCTTTTATTCTTTTATACTTTATGCACTATTTATTTTTTAGCATTTTTCATTTCATGCCATTTTCATCTTTGCTCATTTGAGCATTTATGTTCTTGTCATTTTTACTTTGCTCACTTGAGCCTTTTCTTTTTCTAAGATACTTAATAATCAACTTAAACCCTAAAAAAGTCTTAATGGTACTTGGACTATTTGGTTACTATCCTTGGCATTATGGAATATGGGACTATTTCTTGGACTTAGGATTAGAAACCTTGGCCTATCTTGGAGACCTTGTGATCTTATCTGATTATTTTGTCTGGAGCTCTTGAGGTTTACCTCAAGACATTGGGTTGCTTGTTTGTTTTTGTGTGCAGGTTTTGTGATTACATCCTTTATTTGTAATATGGAATTCACCCGCATACAGCCGTTACTCTGCTCAATTTTTGTGAAGCCTTAATACACTTGAAGTTTGGTTCTCTCAAGAAGTCTAGTATCTTTGCTTGCTTGGTTCCAATCCAAAGAATGGGAATTATATTTTGCCTCATAATGTCAAGTTTTGGCTTCTTGTTGGTTAGATGGTTCTTATCCTTAGCTTTTACCTTATGCTTTAGGATATCCTCTTCTTCTCCTCCCATCTTCTTTAATTTTAAAAATCTTCTCCCTCCTTTTGAAAAACTTTCTTGGTTTGAAACTTAAACACTTTTATAATAAACTTGGACTTATGTCCATGCATTTTCAAAAAAAAATTCATAAATAAACTTTAATCAATTTAATAATACTTTGACATTTTTTATGAGAAGACTAAAAGTCAACCAATCTCATTTCAAACCATTTGGCCACTTTGGCTTTTACCTTTAAACTTTTCTTAAAAGATTAGACTCTTGTCAATCCTTGTAGTGATGCAAACAACTATATTTCTATAATATATAGTGAAGTGAGATATTTTCCACTTGGGTGTTGAGTGAGGCATTGTTGATTTTAAAATCCAAGCCATATCCTCCACTTTGAGATGATGTAAATTCTCCTTTCTCATGATTGTGGGTAGTAAGTATGTTTTCCACACGGACAATGACGATGATGTCTTATCTCATAAAATTAACCAACACACTTGTGTTTCAAACTTTTAAAAGAGGAACTACGTGTACCCTGATCCCCTATTGCATGAAAGGTGGTACATAGGCACTAAAGGTTCGCAACCGCGGCGGGTGAAAAAATAATAAAAAATATATTTCTTTTCTCACCTCCACCATCCATTTTATATACAACACATTTTTTATAGCCAAAATATACAGATTTTACAAAGAGGTTCCTACGGATTACCGTAGATGTTTAGGGTGCTAATACCTTCCCTTTGCATAACCAACCCCCTTACCTTGAATCTTTCCCCATCTTTTTGGGTTATTCTCTCTTTTCCCATTCCTTTGGAAATAATAAAGCATGGTGGCGATTTTGATTTTGATTTGTATAAAGTCTAGTCAATCCAATGGCTTAGTTTTGAACATTTCTACCGCTACAACACTGACGTTCACTGACGGTGAAATGCCAACGTTCACTGAAGGTAGAAAAAAGATAACAATCACCAACATTGACTTATGGTGAACTACCAACTTTCACTGAAGGTAGTAAGAGAAAATATCATCGACGTTCACTGACGATGAACTACCGACTTTCACTGAAGGTTGAGAGAAAATATCATAGCACTGACGTTCACTGACGGTGAACTACCAACATTCACTGAAGGTAGCAAAAAGATAACAATCACCAACGTTCACTGAAGGTGAACTACCAACTTTCACTGAAGGTAGTAAGAGAAAATATCATCGATGTTCACTGACGATGAACTACCAACTTTCACTAAAGGTAGAGTGGAAATAATATAGCACCGACATTCACTGACGATGAACGACCAACGTTCACTGAAGGTAGAAAAAAGATATAATGTCAATAACAAGCTCCCAAAATCATGGCATTTCACCTAGAACGGGTCTCAACTTCTTCATTAACCGAGGCATTCAGCTTGGAAAGGGTAATATATAAGCTGTCTCAAATAAAGAGACTACCACTTGCAAAGATTCCTTAATGAATTGTCTCTGCCATATTGAAAAGACTTGCCATCCATTGGAGTAATTTGACAACAAACTAAAAACTATCCACTCATAGAAAAGATAGCAAAAATGTAACGTCGACTTTTACGGGGAAGTACAAGTTTCTCAAATAAAGAGACCTGCTACTTACTGTTGTGGGAAGGATTGTAAAAATGACTTTCTGGGAAAAGCAATATGGATTCCTAGGGAAAGAAATATGACTTCCTGGGGAAAGCAATATGGCTTCCTGGGGAAAGAAATATGACTTCCTGGGAAAAGCAACATATTCCTGCTGAGGAGATAAAAGTTTTCTCATGCCAAAATAAATGCACATTCTCAAATCAATGCTCGAAGCTTGCAGAAATCCAAAGTAATAATATTGCTGGGAAACAAATATTCAAACCAGAAATAAACTGGAGTGAAACAGTCAACCAAAATACATCATTTGAGAAATAAACTCAAGAGAGGAAAGCCAATCTATCCAGAAAAAGAGTTGTACAGGAAGGATAAAGCAAAAATCTTCCATGAGGGACAACTCAGTGGGGAAATTGAAAGAATATACACTTTCTGCTTAAGGATGACGCTCTATTGGGGAGAGGACAACAGAACTCTATAAAACAGGGTAATATGACAACAAAATATTAACGAATGTGAATGAGCAATGATTTTCTAAATTTAACTATGCATGATGTATGTATGAATGTATGAGTGTTATCATGTATATGCTGACAAAACAAACATATAACACTGGGAGTTACCAGGCAAAACCAACTCAGGAACAATCAACACTCGGCTAAATCACATCCAAGATGAACACTCCATAAGAAAATAAGCACCAAATGAGGAAACATAATCCTATTTCGCGGCTTAACTTCACTGGGAAGGAACATAATACGGAAGTAAACAAATCATAGCGGCAAAATAGTACAGATACATGGATATAACATCCTTCTCCAGGCTTCACCGGGGAATAGCACTCAGACTTTAATAGGGAAACAAATGTTTTCACGGTCTGCACTTCTACTGGGGATTACAATACTGATTTCAAAAAAGGCAGATGGAAACCATATCGGCAAAACATCAACTGAGGATTTCGAGCTGACTTCATTGGGGAACATTGTGATACAGTGGGAGAACTGACTTGGGTGTTTTGAGTTTGATCACAAATGTTGCAGTTAGTAAGAGTCGCCATCGAGTTTTCTTTTATCCAAAAGGAAAGGATGAAAAGAACAGGAAAGACCTTTGAGATTATTTCTTGAGTTCGGGGGTAGATTATGAAAAGGGAAGGTGTTAGCACCCTTTTCATCCATAGTTATATATGGGCTCTTAGTTGTTTGCTAGATCACTTGCTTTTGTTTAAAAATGTGCTTTGTGTGGTTTTTGAAAGTATTTTAAAAATGCACCTTCATTTTAGGCAAACTTTGTAATAGTTCTCGTTCGTAAGAACATATACAAAGTGTTGATCTTTTGAAAATGTTTCATGTTTGGAAAATGTTTTGAAAGTGTTTGGTGTTTGTTTTGAAAATTAGTAAGGATGTTTGATTTGAAAATGAGCAAGCAACTAGGAACAACCTACCTACTCAAAAGTCTTTGTTCATTTCTTCCTTTCCTTTGATATTGCTATCTTACCATTAATTTGGTAAGAAGCCTTATCTTTGGATGTAAAGGGACGGGCGTGGGTTATTGTATAGTCATGATAGCAATGTTGTGAGATATCTTAGCATTTCTCTTTGAGGGACTAAGATCATTTGAAAGGCAACATTTATAGCGTCATTGAGGGACTATGATCTTGTATTTTTGATTGTTTTTGCTAAGACATCCCACATGCATAACATGACCATTTTTAGGCAATAAGTGGAGTTAACCTTAAAGGTGCATGTGTGAATAGTATGTTTGATTTGCATGCATTTAATATTTTATTAGGGTTATCTACTTGTTGATTTTAGTCTTGTCATACAAACGCTAATTACTAACATTTATATTGAAAGCGATAAATTGCATAAATGTAAAATTCTACGCTATTATATAATTTGGGGATGGGGACACAATTTACAAATGGGGGATGAAAGCAATAAAGTTCTAATTATACTATTACAATCATATTGAATATTGTAAGATAAAATGTGCAAGAATATAAAATCAATGTGAAAGGAAAAGAAATTTTTTTTTTTTTTGTTTATGAAAAGTCTTGATTTAATTAAACTAATAAAAGGAAAGAATTTAATTAATTAAAATCTCTAAATTCTAATTTGATTTAATTAGAAAAGAAATTCAAAGAAAAAACTATGTTAAAAATTAATTTAATCAAGAAAAGAAATTTGTTAAGAAAAATGTTTTTTTTTTGTTTTAAGTAAAGAAAAAAACCCTAAAACATGCTACTTTGAATAAATCACGAATAGTGAAAATAAAAATATTTTTGGTGAAATTTTTATATATTCATAAAATAGACCTAATAAAATAGTAGTGTGCAAAAATATTAGTTCAAAAGGAGTTAACTTGATGGGTTAAATAAATTGTTGAAGTTTGTTAAAAATGTAAAATGAGTCAAGTGATAAAAAGAAGGTGTTGGTCTTGCCAAGGCTTGAACTCAAGATATTCAGGTTGCTGGCTCAAAAGAATACCACTAGGCTAGGTATGTTTACTTTTCAACCATGTGCTTGAATGATATTATATGAGAAGATTGCTTCCTGAAATCACAAAAATCACAAAAATAACACAAAATATGCAAAAGGGGGGGGGGGGGGGGGGGAGGGTTCACTATGGTTTGAACCCGCGCCCTTAAGATAAGAAGTGACATGAAATGCGCGTTTCTTGCCACTGAGGTGGTTGTTACATCCGTTAGTGAAACCACAATCATTAAATATAAAATAAACTTAGATGTAAAATTTTGAAAATGACCAAGCCCTCCTTCCTCTTCCTCCTGCACGCTAACAGTTACTGTAATAACAATATTTTCTATTTTTTCAAAAAACTCTAACTTCCTCATTTCTCAACCAAATTCAAAAATGTAAAAATGAAACTTGCTTAGAATTTTCCAAGAATTTCAAATATGTAATTAGTTTTTATTTATTCCCACTATAACTCACGAGTTTATACCTGTACCAAACTGAAAACCTAAATTTCCAAAAAATTCAGTTTCAAAATTCTCATCCCACAATCAATTAAAATGAAATTTAAGGATATGGTTAGCTTTATAGACATGATATCTACATTTTATCTTTTGAAAGTAAGTGCAAATGATGCTTGTATTAAGATTTCAAAGTTGGAAAAACTTACCTCTAGATGCAAAAATTCAATGGCCTCTACACGACTTCTAGATGCAAAAATTCAATGGCCTCTACACGACTTCTAGAAGCAATATGATGATTGCTTTAGCTTCCTGGGACCTTGGTGAGTATGTTGCAACTTTTACTTTGCCTTGAAAGTGTCTCGATTGGTCTACTGAAGTCAAGTTGAAATGGTGGATTTTGAAAATGGTGGATGATGAAAATGATGTTACAGTGAGGAAACAGGGGTATGGATAGTTTCTATATGATATATATGAAGTGTTTAGATGATTTGTTTGGATAATAGTTGCAAGAGTGATGAGTTTCGAAGTTAAGGTTTCAAAAGCTTAAAAATGGTGATTTTTGGCCAATTCGGGTTTGAGAGTGTATGAGAGGGTTTAAAGGCTTGTAAAATCGTGTCCTTAGTTGCATAAGAGTGTCTTGATATATAGGAAAAGGTTTGGAGACTTGAGATGATCAAATTACCAAGATCACATGTTATGACATTTTTGCTTGTTTTTGAAGCAAAGTGGAAAACCAAAATCCCAACATGTGGTACAAGCTATGTAGAGTGGTTGAATCACTTTAAACATGCTTCTTCTGAGTTTCTAGGTTGAGTGTGTGCAGATGGAGCCATTGAGAGGCTCAAAAAGGGTTGACATTGTGAAAAATCTTGCTTTACAAGAATGGATATGTTACTTTTTGCAATTTCAACCATAAATGGTATCAAGACTTGGACAAAACATCAAATCCTTGTGTAATACACTTAGGGCCTGTGTAATTACTTAATTATGGAGAGGTTTAGAAGCAAAATGGCCTGAAAAGTGAGATTGAATGATAAGGTTATGAGATTTGATTATGAGTTCATCACAAAAATGACTTATAATTCAAGTTTATCATGCCAACTTCAAGTCTTCGAATCTCCTAGGTCAAAAATGATCTCTTCAAGTTCCTCGACATTTTGAAAAGCTTGGAACACCCTCTACAACTTTTATGTTGGACATTTTTGAAGAATAAATTTGGAACTATGTGAAAAGTTGTCATGAAGTTAGGTCAAAATCCTGACTAAAATACTCAAAATTTCACTAAGTATTTTTAGTATCATGGACATGTCTTCATAAATTCATAACTTGAAATACAAGCATTTCTAGAAAGAGTTCTGCCCTACAATGTTTTATATCTCATTTAGATCTACAACTTTCATGGTGGAAGTTTTCTTTGAATCATCTTTCATCATGATGGAAATTTGGCACAAAGTTATGAAAAAATGTTAACTTTCCAACACTTAGAAAATTTTCCTAAGTCCTAGAATTTTGACTTTTCAAAGATAACTTTGACTTTTCAATTTATTGATGAAAAAACTTCATATTTTGACATGTCTTGATGAAATATGATTTTTGAAACTTGATTTTGATCAAAAAGTCAAAGTTTGACTTTTCAGTATACATTTGACTTTTCATCAGTTGACTGAAATTCATCTATCAATCCAATGATCTTGAGAGGTGATTTGAACCATGCCATTAGGTCAAAATTATGTATTTGAATCCTCGAGATCATTTCTTAATCCAATAAGTCATTTGTTAGGTCAAAAGTAAAAAATTGAACCTCCTCAGTCAAAACCCTAATTTTGACCATTTTGCCCTTTTGATGATCTGATCAAATTTCTTGAGGAATTGTGATCCAAACTTGATCAATTGACATATATGAGTTCATCATGTTGATATGGACAAAAATTATGAAGTTTTACTATAGGTTGACCACAATTGACTTTTTATCCAATACAACTGATTTTAGGTCATCTGATCAACTGACTGAGCAAAAATGTGATCCAAAGCTTGAAACTTGACATGAGCAATCTTGAGGGATCCTAATTATCCATGAAAGTCAATTGAGGCCTTGAAAGTTCAATTATCCTTGTGCAAACTCAAACCCTAATTTGTGTCATCAGTGCTTGAGGAGGTGTCTTGAGCTGATCAAACCTTATGCAGTCTTGAACCAAGGGAGATCTTGTGGGAGATTACTTGAGAAATGAGAGGGAAAATTTTGAGGTACAACATTTTCCCCTGTTAAATCTTCTTAAACCTGAAGAGTTATATTGGCGGATCTGTCATTCGTGACTTGAAAGTGGAAGATGATTGAACACTAGAGTGCCTAGAAATTTGCACTCGAAGATGGATTGGGAATGGGCTTATAGATGCCATTTGGAGGAATGATGGTAAATACTGGAAGAATTATCAGGACAAATCTTTGGTCGATTTATACCAAAACTTAATGTTTTACCTGTGGAAAAAGGGTTAGTTAAATGCATATGCGTTCATGATGTTCACAAAATGTGGTATTATGCTAAATGCATTTTGTATGTATATGCTATGATGTATAAACGTGGGATGCATATTTGTCCTGAAAAAAATCCCTGACTACTGCTGAGGACTTTTGAATCCTAGATTGCTATTGGTGATTAAGAATATACATATCTTCAAACTTGGTTGAAAGAAGGCTTCTGCTGGGGAATATCTCTTGAATGTTAGTTGTTATCTGGTCGGGTCCAGGCTTCACAACTTGCTGAGGATGAGGAAGTCAACTTCTATCTAGTCGGATCCAGGCTTCACGGTAACTTACTGGGGAAGAATAAATTAACTTTTATCTGGTCGGATTCCAGGCTTTACAGAAAATTTCATGGGGAGAGTGAAGTTAGGTTGTTATCTAGTTGGATTCCTATCTTCACAACAATTTGCTGGGGATAAGGAAGTTATCTGTTATTTGGTCGGATTCCAGGCTTTACAGTAACTTGCTAGAAAGGATGAAGTTGAACTGATATCTGGTCAGGTCCAAGCTTCATAGTAACTTGAAGTGATAACTACTATCTGGTCGGGTCCAGGCTTCATGGTTTTTGAAAAGTTATACTATTATCTGGTCGGGCCCAGGCTTCACAGAGTCTTGCTGAGGATTGTAGCTAGTTGTTATCTGGTCGGACTCCAGGCTTCACAATAACTTGCTTGAATAGACGAAGTCAAAATGATATATGGTCAGATCCAGGCTTCACAGATTTTGAGGTGGATGAAGTTAATTGCTATCTGGTCGGGTCCGGGCTTCACAATAAACTTGTCTGAAGTGATAGAGTTAAACTGACATCTGGTCGGGTCCAGGCTTTACAGTTACTTGCTTGGGAATTAGTTGTTATCTGGTCGGATTCTAGGTTTCACAAAAAACTTCTGAGAGGAATTGCTATCTGGTCAGATCCAGGCTTCACAACGACTTGTTGGGGTAGAGACAAACTCTACTGGGGGAAAAAAGAAGTTAAACCCTGGTCTGGTTGAGTCCAGGTTCTTCAATATCTCGAAGAGTTGAACTATTATCTGGTCGGGTCCAGGTTTCATAGTTTGTGAAAGGTTACACTTGTTATCTGGTCGGACCCAGGCTTCATAGTAACTTGAAAATTGTACTAATATCTGGTCGGGTCCAGGCTTCATAGTATCTTTTGGAGATAGTAAAGATTTTGTTGGCGACTTTACTATGGACTAGGGGTTGTGGCCCTATGATTTGTAATAGTATGAAAGGAAAACTCAAGCTGGAGAGTGTAGACTCAATCGGGGAGGATAAACTCAGCTGGGGAGGATAGACTATGCTGGGGGAATTTTGTTGTTCGCTGATTGTTGTATGTTAGGGAAATAAACCTTGTTGGGGAAATAAACCCTGTTGATGAATACTGGATGAATTGTTGACGAGATGAATTCTTTGAGGAAGAGATTCACAAAGTTTTTTCTTATAGTATAAGCTTAGCTGGGGAGAGAGCTGCCAAGAGATTGAGACTCTAGCTGGAGATCAACCTATGCAAAGAAACTTCATGGGTAACTTTGTTGAGGATTGGTTTATTGTAGTCGTCTTTGTGGGGAAAATGCTAATGAAATAACTCTGGGGATATTTCATATACATTAAAGAGATGTTTGCTGCTGCTTAGCAGGACACATGTGCCAAATACTTTTAATTATTTTCATATGCATATGTTCGTTCAATTTTAGTCATTGGACAAGTTTGCATTCAAAAAAGACAGAAAGTTTGCACTTCAAAGTATATTTGTATTGATATTTTGCCTGTGAATAAGCGTTTTTTGTACAAAGAGACATAGATCCTAGTAAGAGGAAATCGTCTAAAGGAAAACAAAAATTAAAAACAAAAACAAATAGCCATGTGAAATGATCTCATCGCATTCCAACTCTACTATTGCCCCCAATGTCTTTGAATGCCCCTTGTCGTTGACAGAAGTTGATTGGATTGATCTTGGACCATTTGAACTCGGACCTTGGTGATAAAGTTGACTGTGGTGATTTCACGGGACATAGCCATATGCTTTAAATCCTTAATTTTTTTCTGGACCGCCCTTTCGGGTTTTCAGCCCACCAGGATACCCATTTTTGCCCAAGTCGCCCTTTCGGGTTTTCAACTTGTCGGGTGTACAATCTTTTGCATATATCCCTAATTTTTTCGCAAACCTTTTGGTTTGTCGGGATGCCCTTATTTTTCCTAGGTGTGTCAACCTAGCGGGTATCTTGTGTGTAGTATTTTTTAACTATGTCCGCGTTTATAAGATATGGGAAGTCTTCACCATCATTGGTAGTCAGCATCATGGCACCGCCAAAGAATGCTCTCTTGACAACAAATGGCCCTTCGTAGGTGGAAGTCCATTTGGCCATGTGGTCTCCTTGTTGCAGAATGATGCGCTTTATCACCAAGTCACCATCTTGATATACTCGAGGCTTGTTCTTTTTGTTGAAAGCCTTGATCATACGTTTTTGGTACGTCTGACCATGACAAACACCAATCAGTCGCTTCTCATCAATCAAGTTCAACTGATCCAGTCTTGTCTAAATCCACTCATCTTTGCCTAAGCTTGCTTTATTCATAATCCTTAGTGAGGGAATCTGAACTTCCACTGGCAAAACAGCTTCCATGCCATAGACCAAAGAAAAGGGAGTTTCCCCAATTGATGTTCTAGCTGAAGTACGATAGCCATGTAGAGCAAATAGTAACATCTCATGCCAGTTGTTGTACCCCAAAATTTGCCCTCTCATCTTTTCAAAAGTCTTCCCTTACATGGTTGGTCATAAACACTTGCCTAACGAAAATAAGATTTTTTTTGAAGATGAACAAAGTGTCTTTCAATTGGCATCTAGGAAAAGTCTTCGATTGGGTATCCAAAATCCTTCGATACATGCTTGACTCACCAGTCTTCGATTGGGCATTTGGCACTCTTCGATCAGGCTTTAATTAGTAAGCTTCGATTAGGTGTTTAGAACCCTTCGATCAAGCTTTGGTCTGCAAGTCTTCGATTGAGCGTTGGACCCCTTTCGATCAAGTAAATTTCACAATGCTTCGACTATGCATTAACTACTTCAGGCTTACCTTCGACTCAAGAGGAAAGAATCTCCTACAAGTTTGTTTCGATTCACAAAGGAAAAGGCCTCTCAACTTACCAGCACACCAGGCAAGAGGCTCATTCGAAGAACATGTAAATGACTCATTCGAAGAACATGTAAAGGTCCATTTGAAGAAGCATTCAAAGGGTCAATTCGAAGAACATTCAAAAGGTCCATTTGAAGAAGCATTCAGAAGGCCCATTCGAAGGGCACATAAGAAGTCCATTCGAAGGAGGCAACTCAAGACCAATCGAAGAGCATGGCCTTGAGGCATTCGAAGAACATGTAAAGGTCCATTTGAAGAAGCATTCAGAATGCCCATTCGAAGAGTACATAAGAAATCCATTCGAAGGAGGAAAATCAAGACCAATCAAAGAGCAGGGCCTGAAGGCATTCGAAAATCATAGGTGTCCAGGTTCATTCAAGATTCCAAAGAGATATGAATATTTCAAAAAAGGAAATCTTTTAATATGTCTGATTCTTGTCTCATGGATTTAAAGGCCTGGTTAAATGGCTGTCCCTTGCCATTTTCATGCACCCTCACACTCCTATAAATACGATGCCAATGACACATTACGAAGGGGGAAAAGACACACAAAACTCTGCAGAAACGGAAAAAAACACCACGAAGACGACCACACATACCTTGCCTCGCAAAAGCACCAGCCTGCCCCACGAAAATCTAGACTCCATTGCAGGCACCTTCCGTCCAAATCCAGGCACCTCCAGTGGTATAATGTTCAATCTCACTTAATCTTAAAATTACTCATAATTGCATATTCATAGTTTTTTTGTTATTACTTGTGAGCGATTTAACAAAGCGTGTATAAGTTGCAGTGTTCATACGTTTGAACCCCCCCATGGATAAAGTTTCTTTCAAAGCAAGTTACATTTGAAATCCATGATCTTGGATATGACAAATCGAAACCAACCCAGATCTGGGTTTAGGAATTGATTTCGAATGAGACGTTTCTCTATGTTGTTTAGTTCCGAATTGACTAATTTGCAGGGCCAAAAGTAGGAGTCATGCCTTTTGAATGAGCAAGCCGCTCAGGGGTGAAAGGGAATTCGCTCAATCAAAGGGACTAGGATCCAATATCACATGCCTTATATTTTCAATTTCTAACAAACTTCCTTACAGGTCCAACATCCCAGGTCCCCCAAAACTTTGTTATGTTTTTCCTTCAGGTATTCAGGCGCAGCATCCCAAGCGTGGACCACCATACGTCCTCAGATCTCAATGTGCCAAGTGGCTTCAAGCTATATCCAAAGGCCAGAACCATTGATCCACCATGGATTCAAGTCAATGCAAGCATAGGCAATCTGGAGGGTCAACAAGGGCCAGCGTTCTGGGCCTGGAAAAATTGCTGATCATACAACCTCTTCAGCCCCCCCCCCCCCAAAGTTTGCTTATATTTTTATTTCTTTTCATTTTTTTATTGCTTTTCATTATTATTATTATTAAAACTAATTAATTAACAAACTAACCTTTTTTTCATAAAAAATCAGAAATAACAAAAAATAATATTTATTAATTTCACTATTTTTATTTTTGTAAATAAATCATTAATTAATTTAGTTTTTTTTAATTAGGTTTAATCTTAACATATTTTGCATTAAATTAAAATTAATTTAGAATTAGGGTTTTGATATATTTTTACCTTTCTAATTTTATTTCCTTAATTAAAATAAAACTCAAAAAAATATTTTCTTTTTAATTAATTAATCATTAGTTAGGCTTAATTCTTAAATCAAAAGTGACAAAAAATATGCTTTATTTAATGAAAAAAGGGTCAAAACCCTAGGATGTTCCGATTCAATTTTCTCGCGCGTATTATTGTTGATCCATATATTGTAATTGCTCCGAGGATGTAATAGTTTTAACTTAGGACCTTTATTTATCGCTTTATTTACTTTTTCGCATTTAATTTTAAGGGTTTGTTTTTGGCGATGTAAATACCTGACGCCTTGTAATAGCTTAGCTTTATTTTCCGCAATTTATTTTCTGCAATCATTAACTGTTAGATGTTTGAACAATAGGCTATGCATGACAAGATTAACCTTTAATTTAAAATCAATCGTAGCCCACCATAACATGTACAAAGATAATATAACTGAAAAACAATACACTCGCACATGCCACTCTTAGGGTACGCCTCACTTGGTTGCCTCGAACGTGGTCATTAAGTATAGGATGTTTTAGAGGTCGTCCTCTTGTCCAAAGATCATAAAGTTTCCTCGAAACAGTTGCCTCGGAAAAATGATCTAAGACATTAGGGTTACCACTAAGGCGTCCTAACATTGCTTTAGTGGCCACACGTCCCTTAAATCGAATTGACCCGAAAACTCCAACGACGGTGCTACCTACTCCTCAATAGTGGGATAGCATTGTCTAAAGGACATTTACACAGTTTAATTCCTTTTTGAGTAGGTAGATGTTCTTAAGTACTTGCTCTTTTGAAAACAAAAACAAAACTTTTCGCACTTACACTTCTTTCAAACGAAAACTCTTTTCAAACCCACAAACACAAAGAAAAACAAACTTTTGAAAACATAGTGAGCAAGTACCTAAGAGCCCGTGGATAACCATAGATAGAAAGGGTGCTAACACCTTCCCTTTCTATAATCTACCTCCCGAACCCGAGAAACATCTCGAAAAGGAATTTTTCTGTGTTTTGTCCTTTCCTTGTTGGATAAAATAAAAGACGGTGGCGACTCTTGCTTACCGCGACATTTTGCAAAAACAAACGCAAACGCGAACCAGCATTCCAAAACAGTCAGTTCTCATTCCCACCGATCACAGAACTGGCGACTCTGCTGGGGAATTGTTATAAGTGAGGTGTACCTTAGGATTAGATCACTTGTGTTTTCAATTGTATGCTTTGTATGCTTTAAATTTTGTGGACTTGTATCAGAGTTCTATAGATCCTAACCCGGATCTGGGGATACCCTTTAGGTAAGTAGCAATAAACTGTGAGGGATCTGTCCGGCGTAGACCGACACGGATGAAGCAGTAGCTACGTTGGTGTGACACCATGGTCTGTACCGATATCCCTTGTGTTGGAACGAGGAGAATATGGGTCTTCTAAGGAGTCATTAAGCACCAACTGACCTTAGAACCTTAAATTGACCAACTTGGCCATAGAACAGTAGCAGTATGCTACACTCATTGAGACTAAACTCTCGCGATGATTCCGGCTGCAAGAAAAGGTTACTAAACTGGAATTATGACCGATTGAGGGTAGTCAGTGATATTGAGATCCTCTAGAACCCGGTTACTATTTTTAGGACAGGTTTAAACCAACTAAACTGAAACAGGGTAATACCTAAACTCCATGCCAGCCTAAACTTAAGGCTATATGTGTGACTTCTGTGCCTTCAAACTTGAACTACTTGCACATTCTTGTTATCTAACAACATGAGTTCCTTGCAGGTTTTGTTTACAGTCCTTATCCAATAATTTGGACTTATTGCAGGGTTTACTTACATCACCTCACGCTTTTGCTTAAACGCATAGCATACACATCATAACATCATGCCTTAACATTTCCTTAACTATTTCAAGGATCTCAAGGGTCTGTGATGTAGGTTATGGTAAATCAGATGTCCAGCAAGGGGCAAAGGGGATTTATTTTCCTCTAGCCAATGCCATCTAGAGATCAAAACACGATAACTTGAGTCAGGGGCTATGACCCACTCGATATGGTGAGCTTGACTCTTGAAGAAGGACTCTCAGCAACATGAAGTTCCTTCAATCAAGCTACCAGATTCAGATTCTAACAGTTTCTTGTTTACCCCGCGAGATCCTTGAAAACATTGCGTACATATATCATACATATCATTGCATAACAGGTCTCCCAGTGCAGGTCTCTTATCTTCTTCGCTGTTTATTTCAGCAATCATGTCTTCTGAAACACCTACTGATCAAGCCATCAAGGCTCTTCAAGCTCAGAATGCTCAGTTTCAGGAAATGTTCGTGAACTTGGCCAATAGTCAACAAGATTTGAAGACTCTAATCTTGACGGACAAGAAGAAGAAGAAGAAGAAGAAGAAGGTGGTCCTCTTGAATATGGGTCGCAGATTCGGGAACAATTTGCAACAGGAGACTGATTTGTCCCATTCATCTGGAGGGGGAGAGAATCAAGAGGAAAGAAAGGGTCCTAGCCCTATGGTTTCTGACAATGACACAGACTATGATGAAGAACAGTATCCTCCTGCTGAGGATAAGTACAAATAGTTGGAAGATCGCTTGAGCGCTATGGAGATACAGAAGGTGCCCGGTCTGGACTTCGGAGATCTGGGTCTATCATCTGGAGTGGTGATTCCCCATAAGTTCAAGGCACCTGCCTTTTCCAAGTATGACGGAGCTTCTTGTCCAAAGTTGCACCTCCGATCATATGTGAGGAAGATCTAACCTTACACTGCTGATAAGAACTTGTGGATCCATTTCTTTCAAGACAGTCTTTCAGGGACTCAGCTTGAGTGGTTCTATCAGTTGGACGAAGCCAGTATCTGCAGCTGGGAGGATTTGGCTACTGCGTTCTATAGGCAGTATCAGTATAACTCCGACCTCGCTCCTACGCGTACCCAACTCTAGGGTATGTCAATAGGGACGGGTGAAGGATTTAAAGAGTATGCTCAAAAATGGAGAGACCTTGCCGGAAGGGTGCAACCACCTTTAGCTGATCGTGAACTTGTTGATATGTTTTTGGGGACCCTGTCTGGTCCATTCTTTAACCACTTGATCGAAAGCTCTTCAGCCGGGTTCACCGAGCTAATACTGACCGGCGAAAGGGTCGAAGCTGGCATCAAAAGTGGGAAGATTCAAGAAGCTACACCTTCTGATGCTCAGAAAAAGCCCTACAATGGGAAGAAAGAGTCCAATGCTGCGTATGGTCAAAAGAGTCGTCATGACCAACACGTAGGAGAAATCTTGATCTCTAATCCTACGCCTGCTCAACAAAGACAGGGGCATCAGCGTAAGGAGGTCATGCCTAAAAGACAATTCACTAAGATCAACATGTCACTGGGTCAATCGCTACAACACATGTTGAAGGCAGAGCTGATTACGTTAAAGGCTCCTCTCCGGAACCCAAATACTTCCGCTCCTACCTATCACCCCAATGAAAGGTCTGCATACCACTCTGACAGTCCGGGACATGACACAAACAATTGTTGGGCTCTGAAGAACAAGGTCCAAGACATGATTGATGCCAAGGAGATCAAGTTTGACCCTCCGGAGACTCCAAACATAATCACTGCTCCTATGACGAATCATTGAAAGCTTTTGTTCATTTGAATTTTCAAGTTGTAATCTCTTTGTTATTCAAACAATTATCTATTAATGTCAAACTTTGTTTCATTAATGCATTGCATATGTTTGTCTTGATTTGATCCACTCATTTTCATTACATTTAAACTATGTTTTTTTACTCACTTTATGACATTCAACTCTTGCTAAAAGTTACAAGCCTTTAGAGGGAGGATGACGAAACAATGCCATAATCTCAAACAGTATGCTTTTGGACAGACCTCGCTGACGATGTACAGGCGTTTCTTTCAAATCCTAAATACTGGAGTTATAAGGAAGATAATCCCTAGTCAACCCCTTCGAGCCAAAGAAGTAGAAGTTTTCTATTTTAACACAAATTGAAACCTTTAATCAAAACCTGGGGCAGGGTAGTCTCTCAGTTAATTCAAATGCGCTTTAAGTCGCAAAACTCTCAGTTCATAATACAACGAATGACATCAAAAGCATTCCTCTGGAATCAAAAGACAGTGGTGGTTCCTTATCTCATAGGCAGTCAATCCCTCAAAAGAGAAAAGTCCACTGAGCCAAAACCTATAAAGGAGGCTTAAGAAAGTTGGGGCATCCCACTGACTGTAATCTCGAAAACAGAAACAGGCAGGAAAAAGTTAGGGATAACAAATCAAAAGAACGAGGTCGCTACAAATCCTCAACAACATGAAAAATGTTGCAAAAATGACTGCCTTCCAACAAATCCAACTTGTGTGAACCATCACCAAAACGTCATTCCAAATTCGAATAGAGTTCGACGCATAATTAACTGAGTTTAGGATTGAAGAACATCACGAAGAGCGGGTGGGTACAAATATACTTTGAGCCTTTATCCTTTGTTTCTTAAACCGTGAACCAAGCCACGTTACAACCCTTCAAAAGTCCTAATTGAAGCATGTGTTAGTTCAAAAGCATACTGTTACAAAAGGTATCCTGACTCCTGTAAGGCTTTGCCCTAAATCTTGTGTTGAATTTGTCTTATAAAAAGTTTTCTGCTAAAAAACACATTTTTCAAAACTTCGAGACAAGCATAAACTTTGCATTATTTGAATATCACTGTTTGAATTTGGCTATTTGTTTGACAGCGGAGAAATTCACACAACGAATATACGATGAACGAAAGCCCTCTCAGTGAACAAAATCACTTCAAAAAGGATGACACTTCCATTGACAAATCTCCTATCAACAAGGGGACTTGACATGTCACTATCCAGCACACCTGGGGCAGTCCAGTCAAGATTTTAAGAAATCTCTGAAGAAGTGCAGAGTAACCAGGGGCAAGTCTCCATCTCCGTCACTTGGGGCATTGAACATCAATCTCGGTGAAGGGTTACGTACAATTAAACATTTTCTGGCAATGTCACAAACACTTGCTACTAGGGGCAATGACAAATCTCCCCAAAATCCTTCTCATAGGATGACTCCCGGCAAGGGTTTAATCTCTGAAAACCTTTCCCCAGCTGAATCAACCTCAAGAATCCTCGAGGACTTCCCCCAACAAAGATGTCACCTCTCTAGCGGACTGACGACATGGTTTATTTCCCCAACAACATCAGGATTCCCCAGCTTGAGTTTGCCTCTCCGACTACTATAAATCAAAGGACCACAACTCCTCTTCCCCAGTAGACTACTCTACAATCCCCAGCAAGTTACTGCAAAACCTGGACCCGACCAGATATCAGTTCAACTTCGACTCTCCAATAGAGCAACGGACGACTAAGACTCCTAAACTCTTTTCCCAAGTAGAAATAAACATACTCCCCACAGAGTTTTCAATATCCCCCAGCGGAGTTCTCCTCAAACAACAAAGCAGGGATCCCCGGTGGAAACATTTTGAGCAAAGTCCAAGACAAAATTACACTTCAACAAAATTCATAACATATGCATACAAAATACATATGACACAAATCTCATTTTATTTTGAGAACATCATTACACAATGCATACATCATGACATTGCATACAACTAACTCTTTACCTTTTCAGGAAAGATCAATCAACAGGCAAAGATCATCATCTTCTGAGATCCCTTCTAGAGACAGTTCAGATGCGACCCAGATATGGCTGACATTCTGATACTTATTCTAGACTCCTTCTAGAGACAGTTCAGATGCAACCCAGATATGGCTGACATTCTGATACTTATTCCAGAGACAGTTCAGATGCGACCCATATATGGATGACATTCTGATACTTATTCCAGACTCCTTCTAGAGACAGTTCAGATGCGATCCAGATGTGGTTGACATTCTGATACTTATTCCAGATTCCTTCTAGAGACAGTTCAGATGCAATCCAGATATGGCTGACATTCTGATACTTATTCTAAATTCCTTCTAGAGACAGTTCAGATGCGATCCAAATATGGCTGACATTCTGATACTTATTCCAGACTCCTTCTAGAGACAGTTCAGATGCGATCCAGATATGGCTGACATTCTGACACTTGTTCTAGATTCCTTCTAGAGACAATTCAAATGCGATCCAGATATGGCTGACATTCTGATACTTATTCCAGATCCCTTCTAGAGACAATTCAGATGCGATCCAGATATGGCTGACATTCTGATACTTATTCCAGATTCATTCAAAATACAATCCAAATACGATCCAGATTTAGATGTCATTCTGTCACTCGTTCAAAATACAGTTCATATACGATCCAGATTTAGATGTCATTCTGTCACTCATTCAAATTACAGTCCAGATACGATCCAGATTCGGATGTCATTCTGTCACTCATTCAAAAACATTTCAGATACGCTCCAGATGCAGACGCAATTCTGACAATCATCCAGATTCAACTCTCAGATCCGGTTCAAATACGCTCCAGACACGGAAGCCATTCTTTTGCTCATACAAACTCAGGCCCCCGATACAGTTCAATGGCATTCCAGACACGAATACCATTTCGATACTCATTCTTTTGGCCTACAGCATTGCGGGTCAACAAACATTCTTGGATGGCATCTTTAAGCCCATCTCCAGCAAAACTCTACCATCTCCAAATGGCATCTTTAAGCCCATTCCCGACATCATAATGCTGATACTACACCATGCGAGTGCAAATTTCTGGGCACTCTAGTGTTCAATTATCTTCCACCTTCGGATCACGAAAGGCTCGAAAGCTAATCTATATCCCCAGGTTTAAGAAAATTGAACAGGGGCAACTGTTGTACCCCAAAATTTTCCCTCTCATATTTTCAAAAGTCTTCCCTTACATGGTTGGTCACAAACACTTGCCTAACGAAAATAAAGTTTTTTTTGAAGATGAACAAAGTGTCTTTCGATTGGCATCTGGGAAAAGTCTTCGATTGGGTATCCAAAATCCTTCGATACAGGCTTGACTCACCAGTCTTCGATTGGGCATTTGGCACTCTTCGATCAGGCTTTGATTAGTAAGCTTGGATTAGGTGTTTGGAACCCTTCGATCAAGCTTTGGTCTGCAAGTCTTCGATTGAGCGCTGGACCCCCTTCGATCAAGTCAATTTCATAATGCTTCGACTATGCATTAACTACTTCAGGATTACCTTCGACTCAAGAGGCAAGAATCTCCTACAAGTTTGTTTCGATTCACAAAGGAAAAGACCTCTCAACTTGCCAGCACACCAGGCAAGAGGCTCATTCGAAGAACATGTAAATGACTCATTCGAAGAACATGTAAAGGTCCATTTGAAGAAGCATTCAAAGGGTCAATTCGAAGAACATTCAAAAGGTCCATTTGAAGAAGCATTCAGAAGGCCCATTCGAAGGGCACATAAGAAGTCCATTCGAAGGAGGCAACTCAAGACCAATCGAAGAGCATGACCTGGAGGCATTCGAAGAACATGTAAAGGTCCATTTGAAGAAGCATTCAGAATTCCCATTCGAAGAGTACATAAGAAATCCATTCGAAGGAGGCAAATCAAGACCAATCGAAGAGCAGGGCCTGAAGGCATTCGAAAATCATAGGTGTCCAGGTTCATTCAAGATTCCAAAGAGACATGAATATTTCAAAAAAGGAAATCTTTTAATATGTCTGATTCTTGTCTCATGGCTTTAAAGGCCTGGTTAAATGGCTGTCCCTTGCCATTTTCATGCACCCTCACACTCCTATAAATATGATGCCAATGACACATTACGAAGGGGGAAAAGACACACAAAACTCTGCAGAAACGGAAAAAAACACCACGAAGACGGCCACACATACCTTGCCTCGCAAAAGCACCAGCCTGCCCCACGAAAATCTAGACTCCATTGCAGGCACCTTCCGTCCAAATCCAGGCACCTCCAGTGGTATAATGTTCAATCTCACTTAATCTTAAAATTACTCATAATTGCATATTCATAGTTTTTTGTTATTACTTGTGAGCGATTTAACAAAGCGTGTATAAGCTGCAGTGTTCATACGTTTGAACCCCCCCATGGATAAAGTTTATTTCAAAGCAGGTTACATTTGAAATCCATTATCTTGGCTGTGACAAATCGAAACCAACCCAGATCTGGGTTCAGGAATTGATTTCGAATGAGACGTTTCTCTATGTTGTTTAGTTCTGAATTGACTAATATGCAGGGCCAAAAGTAGGAGTCATGCCTTTTGAATGAGCAAGCAGCTCAGGGGTGAAAGGGAATTCGCTCAATTGAAGGGACTAGGATCCAATATCACAGGCCTTATATTTTCAATTTCTAACAAACTTCCTTGCAGGTCCAACATCCCAGGTCCCCCAAAACTTTGTTATGTTTTTCCTTCAGGTATTCAGGCGCAGCATCCCAAGCGTGGACCACCATACGTCCTCAGATCTCAATGTGCCAAGTGGCTTCAAGCTAGATCCAAAGGCCAGAACCATTGATCCACCATGGATTCAAGTCAATGCAAGCATAGGAAATCTGGAGGGTCAACAAGGGCCAGCGTTCTGGGCCTGGAAAAATTGTTGATCATACAACCTCTTCAGGCCCACACCCCCCCCCCCCCAAAGTTTGCTTATATTTTTATTTCTTTTCATTTTTTTTATTGCTTTTCATTATTATTATTAAAACTAATTAATTAACAAACTAACCTTTTTTTCATAAAAAATCAGAAATAACAAAAAATAATATTTATTAATTTCACTATTTTTATTTTTTTAAATAAATCATTAATTAATTTAGTTTTTTTTTAATTAGGTTAATCTTAACATATTTTGCATTAAATTAAAATTAATTTAAAATTAGGGTTTTGATATATTTTTACCTTTCTAATTTTATTTCCTTAATTAAAATAAAACTCAAAAAAATATTTTCTTTTTAATTAATTAATCATTAGTTAGACTTAATTCTTAAATCAAAAGTGACAAAAAATATGCTTTATTTATCGCTTTTATTTACTTTTTCGCATTTAATTTTAAGGGTTTGTTTTTGGCGATGTAAATACCCGACGCCTTCTAATAGCTTAGCTTTATTTTCCGCAATTTATTTTCTACAATCATTAACTGTTAGATGTTTGAACAATAGGCTATGCATGACAAGATTAACCTTTAATTTAAAATCAACCGTAGCCCACCATAACATGTACAAAGATAATATAACTGAAAAACAATACGCTCACACATGCCACTCTTAGGGTACGCCTCACTTGGTTGCCTCGAACGTGGTCATTAAGTATAGGATGTTTTAGAGGTCTTCCTCTTGTCCAAAGATCATAAAGTTGCCTCGAAACAGTTGCCTCGGAAAAATGATCTAAGACATTAGGGTTACCGCTAAGGCGTCCTAACATTGCTTTAGTGGCCACACGTCCCTTAAATCGAATTGACCCGAAAACTCCAACGACGGTGCTACCTACTCCTCAATAGTGGGATAGCATTGTCTAAAGGACATTTGCACAGTTTAATTCCTTTTTGAGTAGGTAGATGTTCTTAAGTACTTGCTCTTTTGAAAACAAAAACAAAACTTTTCGCACTTACACTTCTTTCAAACGAAAACTCTTTTCAAACCCACAAACACAAAGAAAAGCAAACTTTTGAAAACATAGTGAGCAAGTACCTAAGAGCCCGTGGATAACCACAGATAGAAAGGGTGCTAACACCTTCCCTTTCTATAATCTACCTTCCGAACCCGAGAAACATCTCGAAAAGGAATTTTTCTGTGCTTTTGTCCTTTCCTTGTTGGATAAAATAAAAGACGGTGGCGACTCTTGCTTAACGCAACATTTTGCTAAAACAAACACAAACGCGAACCAGTATTCCAAAACAGTCAGTTCTCATTCCCACCGATCACACCAGTCCTTATAGGTTACTACCATCTTCTGCATAATCTTCTTAATGTTTTTGTTGGTCGCTTTGACTGCGCCATTCGTTTTAGGTTTATATGGAGAAGAATTGTGATGCTTGATCTTGAACTGAGTGCAAAGCTCAATAATCATAGCATTGTTGAGGTTAGTCCCATTGTCAGTAATGATCCTTTCGGGGATACCATAGCAGCAAATGAGGTTATGTATGATGAATATGGCTACCACATTCTTGGTGACTGAGGCAAACGAGGCGACTTCGACCCATTTGGTGAAATAATCAATAGCGACCAGAATGAAGCGATGTCCATTGTAAGCACATGGACTTTGTCAGCATAGATTTGGCATTTGTGACAAGTTCTTGAGTGTTGATGGCAATCAATCTCCATTGTTGACCAATAGTAACCAGCTCTCAAGATCTTCTTGGCTATAGTATGTCTGCTTGAGTGAGTGCTTAAGAGACCATCATGCATGTCTTCCATAATTTCCTCTGCCTCCTTCTTGTCCATACACTAGAGTAAAGTAGAATCATGGTTGCGCTTGTACAATATTCCATTTCTTAGGAAGAAATTGGCTAAAAATATTCATAAGAAATTTCTGTCATTGATGGATGCTCCCTCGTGATACTCTTGTGCTTCAAGATATCTCATCACCTCATGGTACCATGGCTTTTCTGCGTCAGTGTCAAGCTTACAGCAGTGTACAGGTTCATTGAATCTTTCATTGTAATCATAAGAACTTCGTTGTCCCATCTGACCTTGAACATTGAAGACATGGTTGCCAGAGTGTCAGCCAACTGATTTTCTTCCCTAGGGAAATGCTCAAAGGTGATCTCTTCAAAGTAAGGAATTAGTGATAACACAAGTTCCTTGTAAGGGATGAGATTAGGGTGCTTAGTATCCCAATCTCATTTTACTTGGCTAATCACTAGAGCGGAATCCCAAAACACATTCAAATACTTAATCCTCAAATCAATGGAAGCTTTCAGACCCAAGATGCACGCTTCGTATTCATCCATATTGTTCATGCAATCAAAGCATAGTCTGGCAGTGAAAGGAGTGTGGCAACCTTCAAGGGATATGATCACAATACCAATTCAGTTACCCAAAGTGTCGGAAGCCCCATCGAAGACCATAGTCCATCAGGATCCTTGTTCAGGTCCGTCATACGGTCTAGGTTTTGTGCAGTCAGTCACTAGCATGATGTTCTCATCAGGGAAGTCGAAGTTCACGAACTGATAATCATCAACAGCTTGATGGGCCAAATGATCTGCTAGCACACTTCCTTTGATGGCCTTTTATGTTGTGTATTAGATGTCGTACTCAGTCAAGATCATTTGCCATCTGGCTATCCATTCCGAAAGAGCCAGTTTCTCGAAGATATACTTGATTGGATCCATCTTAGAAATCAACAGCGGTATGAGTCAACATATACTGTCTTGGCCGGTGAGCATCCCATGCCAGAGCACAACAAGTTTTCTAGAGCAGTGAATATCAAGTTTCACAGTCGGTAAACTTTTTGCTCAGGTAATAAATAGCATGCTCTTTTCGGCCAGACTCGTCATGTTGGCCCAAAACACACCCCATAGAGTTCTCTAGCACTGTCAAGTACATGATCAAGGGTCTTCCTTCAACTGGATGCATGAGGATAGGAGGCTCTTGCAGATATTCTTTGATTTTTCGAAGGCATCTTGGCATTCATCATTCCATCTGACTACTTGATCTTTCTTCAAGAGTTTGAAGATTGTCTTACAAGTAGCAGTCAAGTGAGATATGAAGCAGGCGATGTAATTGAGATGACCCAAGAATCCTCTAACTTCCTTTTCAGAGTGGGAGACTGGCATTTCTTGGATGTCCTTTACCTTGGAAGGATCAACTTCAATGCCTTTATTGCTGACAACAAAACCTATAAGCTTTCCAGATCGTACTCCAAATGTGCACTTGTTATGGTTTAACCTCAACTTGTACTTTTTCAACCTTTCGAATAGCTTGAACAGGTGATCGAGATGTTCCTCCTCAGTTTGTGATCTGTCAATCATATCATCCACATAGACCTCTATTTCATGATGAATCATATTCTGAAACAAAGCTACCATAGCCCTTTGATATGTTTCCCTTGCATTCTTCAATCCGAATGGCATGACCTTGTAGCAAAAGGTGCCCCATTGCATAACAAAAGTTGTCTTATCCATGTCTTCAGGAGCCATCCTTATATGATTATAGTCATAGAAACTGTCCATGAAAGAGAAGACTTTATGCTGAGCAGTATTATCGACCAAGACGTCAACGTATGGTAGAGGAAAGTCATCCTTGGGGCTTACCCTATTCAGATCCCTATAATCTACGCACATACGCACCTTTCCATCTTTCTTTGGCACTGGCACCACATTGGCAACCCATTGGGGATAGGATGTCACAACTAGGAACCCTGCATCAAATTGTTTCATCACTTCAGCTTTTATCTTTTTAGACATGTTAGGCCTCATGCGACAAACTATTAGTTTGACAGGAGTACAATCTTCTTTTGTCGGCATACGATGAACTATGATGTCGGTATCCAACCCTGTCATATCTTCATACGACCAAGCAAACACTTTCACATAATCATGCAACATTTGAACCAATATGCTCTTGACACTACTTTCCAAGTTAGCGCCGATCTTGATTTCTTTCTTGTCTGTCTCAGTACCCAGATTGATGACTTCAACTGACTCTTCGTGCGGCTGAATAACTTTTTCCACTTGTAATAGAAGCCTGGCTAGTTCTCTCGGTATTTCACAATATTCCTCGCCTTCGTCTTCGGCTTGGTTAATTGGACATTCTAAGTCATAGTCAGCAATAGTAGAGTCATTTGCAATGAGATCTAGAGTGGATGAGGACCTTCAAGTGTGTGTGTGTGTGTGTGTGTGCATGTAAGATACATGGCTATTTTGAAAAATGTATTTGAAGGAAAAGAAAGACAATAAACATAAAGATTTGAATGCAAAAGAGTCCAATTATTTGTATTGAATGATCATATGATTAGATGAATATAAATAAAACCCTTGACAAATGGACCATAGTTCCTCTGACCTGGCACATGGCTTAAAAGTCACTGTTTAAATATTACAGACAAAATGTTCTTGAATTTAATAAAAATCAATAAACAAGTAGATTACTCCTCAATGAAGGATATGGGTATAAAGTCCTTTGCATGCCAATTCTTAAGCTCTGTTATAGTAGGATACACCCAATCTTCAAATGCAGTTTCATCATCCGAATCACCCACAACGTTAACTTCATGGCTTCCAATGCGGAGAGGTGGATTTCCTGCACGAGCACGTCTCACTTCCTTCTGAGCCTTGACGGTGAAACCCAAACCAAATTTGTCCACTTTGAATGGTATCTCGAGGAGTTTCCTCCAAGTATCACAACTTCCTTCTTCAATTGCAGCATGAGCATCTTTGACTGAAACCATCTTCGGCACGACCTTAACAGCTTTGGACACATCAGAGGAACATTTGGTAGAAGCAACCATTGGTGGCACAACTTCAAAGGCTTGACACGGGGTCTCAATGAATTCTCCATCCATCTCCACGTACTTGAAAGAGTTGAGGTGGCTTACCATATACTCCTCCTCTCCACAGACAGTGACAGTTCTTCCTTTAACCGAATATTTGAGTTTTTGATGGAGAGTTGAGGTTACTGCCCCAGCTTTATGGATCCATGGGCGACCCAACAAGCAAGAATAGGTAGGATGGATATCCATGATGTAGAAGGTGGAATTGAAAATTTATGAGCCCATATTGATTGGAAGATCTACCTCCTCATGAACTGTCCTTTTTGATCCATCGAAGGCCCTCACAATGATATCACTTGGCTTCAAGACTAAACCTTCACAGTCTAGACGGTCTAACGCCCCCTTTGGTAGCACGTTTAGAGAAGAACCAGTGTCGACTAGAACATGTGCTAGGGTGGTCCCCTTGCACTCGACAGAAACATGTAGAGCTTTATTGTGGTTCTTCCCAAGCGGTGTTAGGTCAGCATCTGAAAATCCCAAGCCATTATCATCCATCAAGCTCGCCACATAATTCTCAAACTGGTCCGTTGTGGTCTCATGAGGGACATGGGCCTTCTTCAAGAATTTGATTAATGTCCGAGCATGGGCATCATAATAGATTAGCAATGACAGCATATAAATCTTAGAAGGGGTTTTCCCCAACTGTTCCACAATCTTGAAATCACTCCTTTTTATGATTTTCAAGATCACGTCCATCTCACGAGCGGAGGGTTCTCCATCAGCAACGTCCTTTGCGGGTATTTATGTCACGACCAGTTGAATAACTTTCTCCTTCCCTCTTGTATCGGTACTTGGCTTAGCAGCAATAATGCGGACCGGTGCCTTTGTAACAACTAGTGGCGAGATATTGGGTGAAAAGATTCTCCCAGTTCTGGTCACTTTTCTTGAGCCAGTTATGTTACCAACATTATCAGCATTGTCTTCCTTGATCCAAGCGTCTTATTTTATCCCATGGTAAAACACCTCATCACCATAGTTCCATGGAATTGCCTTGTTTGAAGAGTAGGGAATTGGTCAGGGATTGGTAATTATTAAGGGAGCAACAGTTAGTTCATTTGAAATCCTAATTGGACCTTTAGGGGAGATCCTAAGAGGCTTGTTTGAGAAGGTTATAATGGAGAGATCTTCACATTTATTTATCAAACTTTTGGCAAGCTGAGTCTTCTTAAATAGGATATCATAGCTATCCATCAGGCCTTGAATGCCTTCCTTCATCCCTTCGCATCCATCGAGTTATTCGGTACAGCAAACACAATCTTTCACACAGCCAGGGAAAATCCCGGCTTTCAACAGATTCTTTTTGATGATATTCAAAGGAGTAGTCAAGTCTTCAACAGAGGCAACGAAAATGGTATCTTTAACAGCATTGACACCCTTGCCATGATTTGGCATAGGCGCGGTAATTACATTCGGAGTTGGAGGAGGATCAAATTCAATAGTCTTGTTATCGATCAAATCCTGAATTTTATTCTTCAAGACCCAGCATTGGTTAGTATCATGCCCGGGGCTACTTGAGTGGTAAGCACATCTTGCGTTTAGATTATACTTTGGTGAAGAGGTATCTGGATTGGCAGGAGGATCGCACAATATCACCAAATTAGCCTTTAGCAAGTGTTGTAAGTCTTGGGATAGTGACATTCCTATCCTCGTGAATTGTCTTCTCGGAGTTTCAAAACGTTGATGATTAGCATATGGTCTTTGAGTAGGAGTTGGATTGGAGATTCGAACAACATTAACAGAGAAATGGTCATTCTTCTTGGTACAGGCCCTTTCCCCGTACACAACATTGATTTCCTTCTTTGCGGCAAAAGGTTTCTTTACAGGATTGGAAGTGGAGGCAGATGCCATGGAAATCTTCCCACTTTTGATGTCGCTTTCAACTCTTTCTTTGGTTAAGATTAACTCGGTGAAACCGAAAGAAGAAAAACCAACCAATAGATTAAAGAATGGACCAGATAAAGTGTCCATAAACATGTCAATGTGCTCCCTATCAGTCAAAAGTGGTTGAGCCTTACTGGCGAGGTCTCTCCACTTTTGTGCATATTCTTTAAATCTTTCATTCTTTCCCATTGTCATATCTTGCAACTGAACCCTTGTTGGTGCCAAGTCGGTGTTATACTGGTATTGATGGTAGAAGGCGGTAGCTAAGTCTTCCCAGGTATTGATACGGGAACCATCCAAATGGTAGAACCACTCTAGTTGCGTTCCGGTCAAGCTCTCTTGAAAAAAGTGAACCCAGAGTTTCTTATCAGCGGTGTGCGGTTGTATCTTGCGCATATAAGATTTCAGGTGATGTTTCAGACAGAAAACTCCATCGTACTTTAAAAAGACTGGTATTTTGAATTTGTGGGGAATGACAACCCCGAGAGATCAAACCCAAATCATCAAAATCTAAACCGGGGATGGCTTGGATCTCGACGGCCTTTAATATGTCTTCTAATTGCTTATACTTGACATCGGCATGTGGATACTGCTCGTCGAAGTAATCATCATCATACGCTTGATCATTAATATAGTCAGCCTGAGTACTCTTAACCTCACCAATCTAATTCTCGTATTCTTCAGCTGAGTCTTCCACTACCAGGATCTGACGAACCGACTCCTTGAACCTTCTGCCCATGTTGACCAGGGCTTTCTTCTTGGGTTTCTTCTTAACTGCCAGCAATGCCATCATATCTTGTTACCCATTGGCTAGGGCTAGTAGAGTCTCTTGGAATTGAAAGTTTTGTGCTTGAAGATCCTTCACAATTTTCTCTAGATCCATCTTGCTGAAATAAACAGCATAAAGATAAGGAAAACTGTTGTGTGAAAACCTGTCATGTTATGATGCATGGAAGATGTATATGCAAATGTTTTCAAGGATTTATGAAATTTAAATTTGTATAGACAAAAGAATGAAAAAACGTCAACTTTCATTAATTAGTTCAAAACATTACAACATGCCTCTTGGGCTTACAAAATAACTCTCTAAGATAAAAAGACTGAACGCATCCTCTTCGGTGCAAGGTAGGCATTCACACTTTCCTCTTCTTGTAGATGTTTTATAAGCTCCAAGACCCTCTTCTCACTAGCGTAAGATTGAGCTTCGAAAGCATCTCGCTCTTCCTTTGGCTGAATCTAACCTTTTTGCAAGTCTTCGAGAGAAGTAGGCATGTCGGGATGGAGGATAGTGTATGGGACATCTCCTTCAACCACAAGTTCCATGATGACTGGTAAGATGGAGGGATAAGGCATCACAAGTTTCTGAGCACGAGATCGCACCCACCTAGGCTCAAGGGGAATGGAATTATTGTGTCACAGTGTCTTACTATCTATGATACGGTGGCAGAACCTACTGGTTGATACTGGTTTTCATTTTGCGTTTTCTGTTTGCAAAATGTCGCGGTAAGCAAGAGTCGCCACCGACTTTTATTTCATCCAACCGGAAAGGAAAAAAGCACAGAAAAAAAATCCTTTTTTGAGATATTCTGAGTACGGGGGGTAGATTATAGAAAGGGAAGGTGTTAGCACCCTTTCTATCCATGGTTTTCCATGGGCTCTTAGGTACTTGCTCATCTTTTTAAAATTGCTTGTGCATGTGCTTTGTTTTTGAAAAGAGTTTTAACTTCGTGATAACCCTTGTATCAGTCCTCAAAGGTGTGACGAAGTTGTTTTGAAAATTATTTTGAAATGTGTAAGTGTGAAAATCTTTGATTTGAGCAATTACCTACTAGCATCTACCTACTCGAAAAAAAGATCGTTTCTATTCTTGTTTCCTTTAGACAGCATTATCCCACTATTGAGAAATAGGTAGCACCGTCGTTGGAGTTGTAAGGGTCAATTTGAAAGGGACGTACGATCACTAAGGCAATGTTAGGACACCTTAGTAATGACCCTAGTGTCTTAAGATCATATTCGAGGCAACATTTCCGAGGCAACATTTGAACGGGACATTTGATCTTTTTAGACAGGAGGGCAACCACTAAGACACCATATACTTAATAACCATTTACCGAAGGCAACCGAAGTGGGAGTATACCCTAAGAGTGACATGTACGAGTGATTTGTTTTCAATTATTTATCTTTGCACATTAGGGTTTTCTAACTGTATTAATTTGTCATGCATTCTTGTCATATAATCCTATTAGCATACATCTAAACAGTCAAATATTTGTGGGAATTAAAATGTGAGAAAGTAAATCTACGCTATTACAAGGCTTCGGGGAGGGGGATTAATTACATAGCCAAAAACCCGGGAAAAAGAGATAAGTAAAAGCCCTAAATTAACTATTACAAGCCATGAACAGTTACAGAAATATTGGAAAAAATATTTAACACGCGCGCGATGAATCAAGTATGAGACAACTAGGGTTTTGACCCTTGACTAAACCTAATTGTGATTGACTAAAAAAGTATTTTGTCATGTTTTAAGGAAATAATGAAATAGTTAAATAAAAAGAAGACCTAATCACTAATTAATTGTAATTAAGAAAAATAAATTAATTCAATCTAAAAAGCTATTTTTTTGTATTTTTATTTATTTGAGAAAAAATTAAATCATAAATTTACCCTAATCTCTATTTAATTTTATTTATATAAAAAAAGTTAAAATTGCCCTAAGTTAAACTAAATTAAATTAACAAAATTAATTTTGATTAAAAAAATCTAATTCTAATTTTTTTTTATTTCTTGATTTTATAATTTTATGAAAAATAATTAATTTGTTAATTAAAGGAAGTATAAAAAGAATAAAAAAAAGAAATAAAGAAGAGATGAGATGGGCCTGTGCTAACAATTATGGGGGTATATTGTTGAAATTCTGAGCCCAAATAATCCAAGCCCGTTTGACTTTGCCTGATTCAGTATGGCTACTTGAGGCGTATGGTGGGCCTCTTGCTACCTGAGTGTTGGATCCAGCTTGCTGATGGATCTGGTGGTGAAATTTGGATGGCCTATGGTGGACGCTGGAGGCTGCAGTGTACCTGATCTCATGAAACAAAATAACATGAACAAAGTATGGGACCTGGGGATCGAACCCAGGTCCTCGTGCTTACTTCCAATACCACGCTACCATCTGTGATACACGTTTCTGTTGTACATATAATAATAATAATGCACAATATATAAAACATGATGGTTAATTGAAAAAACGCGCGAAATTTCAAAACAGCCAATGGTGCCTAGACATGTTGCCTTCTTCTTCCTTGTCCGTCGTATTAGACTGCAAACTTTTACCTACGGGCATGACTCCATGGCTAAAAACCTGTAAACTTCAACAATCAAGAAAACACATGATAAATAAATTCTAATTACATGGTTCCATTTGTCTTGAACCCACGAACATCATGGTATTACTTTCTTGGACCAATTTCACTGATATAGAGAAGCCCTAAAACACAAGAGCAAACCCTAACAATGGTAAACACATATATAAGCCTAAAAAATTCAATTAAACGATCCAGACATGTTAGAAATACATCAATAATCACAAATATGTCATTAAATTATACTAATGATGCAACAATGGCTATAATCGATTTTGAAAAAGCAAGCAAACCGTGTGAAGCCTATAGGTCGATTCTGGGCGCGAGGAGGCTTGCAATTGATTCAGTTAGCTTCAGAGACGCTCCAGCACGCGATTGGGAGTGTTGGAGTGCTTTGAATTGGTCTCTATGCTGAAATCCAATTCACCAATTTTTTCCAAAAGTTTGGGTTCTTCTTTGTGCTTTCCACGACTTCTAGCCTTTGTTCTTGCCTTGGACACGTTCAATATATAATCCTGAATGAATTAGGGTTATAAAAACTACATGTATCTTTGAAAACTTTAAAGATTTGATCTCATTCCTTCCTTGTATGATTTGTTTCCAAATTAGGCCTAATCATGCTATTTTTGTTCCAATTACCATTGATACGAATTGATCATGCAAGCTCATCAAATCTTGGTTGCTAACCTGTCAAAAAAACCAATCAAATCAAATCTTTTCTAATTTTCATCATTTATTTGATTTAATTCACCTTTTAATTTATGAAAAATCAAAATAAATTGAAAAATGAAGAAAACAATTGGTGGATAAGCATTTGAGTTGTAGACCACATTATAATTGAGGTGAAAGCATAAAAAGTTGGGCCCATTTAGCATAAAATGCAAATTTGAGCACATTTGACTTTTGGCAATTTTGCAAAAAAGGTCAACTTGGCCAATGCATAACTCTCTCAATTTTGACCCTAGAGAGGTGTTCTTGGACTTTTTAGAAAGCTTAGGATGTCCCCTAAGAAACCCTTTTGTTCTCATCTCAATTGAGTCTTACATGTTCATGTATGAAGCTTTGACCCATAAGGTGTTTTTGTTGACTTTTCAAAATGACCTATAATGTCAAAATTCATATCTTTTTGTGAGTGCATATTATGAACTTGGTAGATGAAGATTAATTGTAGGGAATTTCATCCTCTTCAAAATGAGCTTTGGATGGGTCATTTCTGATAAAGTATGAGAAAGTTATGCTTGGTCAAAGTTGAGTTGACTTTTCCTACAAAACCCTAATTTAGCAACTTTTGGGTTTTGATGAATTGTGAGAAATCCTTGAGGAATCATGATCAATCCTTGATAAAATGATGGATAATACTTCAAAATGAGTATGTTGACCAAAAATCTTGAAGTTTGACTGTATGTGGGCCACAATTGACTTTTGACCTAGCACAATCGATTTTCAAGCATTTAGGCAATTGACTGAGCAAACTTCTTCTGCAAGGCTTAAAACTTGACATGGATGATATTGAGAACATATGAGGACCTTGGAAGGAATTTAGGACCATTTGGACACAAGCATCTTGATGAAAAATGAAATCCTAATTTGAGATAGACTGTCTTAGGAGAGAGTTTGTCTGGTCAACTCTTGAACATCCTTGAGCAATTTGGGGACCTCACTTGTCATGTGTTGAGAAATATGGGAGGGAAAATTTTGGGGTACAACAGCTGCCCCTGTTCAATCTTCTTAAACCTGAGGATGTAGATTGGCTTGTCTGCCTTTCGTGATCTGAAGGTGGAAGATGATTGAACACTAGAGTGCCCAGAAATTTGCACTTGCATGAAGTGATATTTGATTTGTGATATTGAGAATGGGCTTATAGATGCCATTTGGTAGCTTCTAGGGAATTGTCGGAGATGGGCTTAAAGATGCCATCCGAAGAGATGTCGATCGCATAAGAGATTCCTTTGCGATAACCCGTATACTTATTGTTGAGGAGGACTTCGCTGGGGAATGCTGATCTTTGTCTTGGGAGAAATAGAGTTTTAGGAGTTTCAGTTGTCCGTTACTCTACTGGGGAACTATGAAATCAATTGTGTTTGATCAGGTCCAGGTCTTATAGTGCTGTGGACTGCTGTCTGGGGATAAGAGAGGAAGAAAAACCCAGATAGTAAGGTTAGGAGAAGGAACCTGTATAGTAGGGTTACTTCGATATGAAAGCCTAGATAGTAGGGCTGTGAGAAGGAACCTGGATAGTATGGTTACTTCGATATTAAAGCCTGGATAGTAGGGCTGTGAGAAGGAACCTGGATATTAGGGTTACTTCGAGATGAAAGCCTGGATGGTAGAGCTGCAAGAAGGAGCCTGGATAGTAGGGTTACTTTGATATGAAAGCCTGGATAGTAGGGCTGTGAGAATGAACCTGGATAGTAGGGTTACTTCGATATGAAAGCCTGGATAGTATGACTGTAAGAAGGAACCTGGATAGTAGGGTTACTTTGAGATGAAAGCCTGGATGGTAGGGATGCAAGAAGGAACCTGGATAGTAGGGTTACTTTGATATGAAAGCCTGGATAGTAGGGTTGTGAGAAGGAACCTGGATAGTAGGGTTACTTCGAGATGAAAGCCTGGATGGTAGGGCTGCAAGAAGGAACCTGGATAGTAGGGTTACTTCGATATGAAAGCCTAGATAGTAGGGCTGTGAGAAGGAACCTGGATAGTAGGGTTACTTCGAGATGAAAGCCTGGATGGTAGGGCTGCAAGAAGGAACCTGGATAGTAGGGTTACTTCGAGATGAAAGCTTGGATAGTAGGGCTGTGAGAAGGAACCTGGATAGTAGGGTTACTTCAAGATGAAAGCCTGGATAGTAGGGCTATGAGAAGGAACCTGGATGGTAGGGTTACTTCGATATGAAAGCCTGGATAGTAGGGTTGTGAGAAGGAACCTGGATGGTAGGGTTACATCGATATGAAAGCCTGGATAGTAGGGCTGTGAGAAGGAACCTGGATGGTAGGGTTACTTAGATATGAAAGCATGGATAGTAGGCATGTGAGAAGGAACCTAGATGGTTGCATTTGTCACTGATGATTACTCTGCTTAGCTTCGAGTGTTGATCATGGTCTTGCTAGAAATTGTTGATAATAACTGTCTTTCCTGAAAGAAATACATGGTTAGTTATGTGCGATGCATGAGATGCATTGTATAATGACATTATCAAAATAAATGAGACTATGTTATATGTAATGTATGCACATGTCATGATGTATGAACATGAAATGCTGACGTGATAATCTGAGTCTGGGAAAACAAATCCCTGACTGCTGTTTGGAGAGTATGAGAAATGGTATTCTTTACTGCTGTAAAAGCCATAGTTCCTCTACTTCTGTCAGGGATGGTGAACAAAGATGACTATGTTGGGGATTTTCCCCTTGGTTGGTAAATATTCTGCCGGACGAGACTCTGTCTGAGGATGTCTCTACGGGGAATAACTCTGTTGGAGAGGAGATACTCTGTTGATAGATCTGCTGACTTGGAGAAATAACTCAGCTGAGGATGAATTCCCGTTGTTGGTGATAATGAATCTTGTTGGAGATTGAATTTCTGCCTGTGAGAGAGATAAACTCTGCTTGGGGAAAAATTTACCGACTCACTCACGATTGTGAACCTCAGCTGGGGAGAGTTCTATCCTGCTCGGGGAAGCTGACATCACCATCTTTGGATACCTTTTACTCTGTGGGGAGTGTATGTACCACTACTCATGTTCTCGAGCTGGCTCTATCCCGGTACCTGATAGGCAGAGTAACTGTAAGGTTTGGGCACTTCTTGTTTTCCTTGCTCTTGGAATTACGAGTAATTGTCTTTTGTTTTTTATGTGAATAGTTATGAGCAACAATTATTTTCAAATGCATATATCAAAAATGAATTATTGGACGTTCTTGCAAAATAAAAAAATAAAAAACAAATGGAAATTTCTTGTGAAAATGACTTGTATTGATTTTGAAGTTGGCCTATAATAGGCGTTTTGTACAAGGAGGCTGACGTCCTAGTAAGAGAATGTCGTCGAAAGAAATTACAATTTGTAAAGAAAAGAAAAACAGCTATTTAAAACAATCCCATTGGGTTTCAGCTCTGCTATTGCCTTTATATCTTTAGGCGTCTCATCACTTTGCTGCTTGGTCGAGGGTGAATCAGATTGATTGGCGTCGTTCGAGCTCGATAGTCGATAACGAAGTCTGGTTGCAAGATGATCCAGTGAGACATAATGTTACGCTTCAATCCCTAAATTTTTCCTGAACCGCCCTTTCGGGTTTTCAGTCCACCGGGATACCCTTTTTTGCCCAAGCCGCCTTTTCAGGTTTTCGACTTGCCGGGTGTACAGTTTTTTCATTTTCATCCCTTACTTTTGCCCGAACCCTTTTGGTTTACCGGGAAGCCCTTATTTTTGCCTAGACCAGTCAACCTAGCGGGTCTTTGATTATGCGTAGTATTTTTCACTATGTCTGCATTGACGGTGTGAGGAAGGTCGTCACCACCCATGGTGGTTAGAATCATAGCTCCTCCCGAGAAAATGGTCTTAACCACAAATGGCCCTTCGTATGTGGGGGTCCATTTTCCCCTGGGATCACCTTGCGGTAGTATGACGCGTTTGATCCCTAGATCCCCGAATTGATATTCTTGACGTCTGACTTTCTTGTTAAAAGCCTTGATCATTCACTTTTGATACGTCTGACCATGACAGATAGCAGTAAGTCTCTTTTTATCGATTAGATTCAGCTGATCAAGTTGGGTTTGGATCCAGTCGTCTTTGTTCAAACCCGCATCCTTCATGATTCTGAGAGAGGGTATCTGGACTTCGATGGGTAGGACTGCCTCCATGCCATATACCAAAGAATAAGGTGTTGCCCCTGTCGATGTCCGTGCTGAGGTACGGTATCCATGAAGAGCGAAGGGTAACATATCGTTCCAGTCTTTTTATGTCACCATCATCTTCTGTACAATCGTTTTGATGTTCTTATTAGCCGCCTCAACAGCTCCATTCATCTTCGGCCGGTAGGGAGAAGAGTTATGATGTTGTATCTTGAACTATTTACAGAGATCGATGATCATTGCGCTATTGAGATTTATACCATTGTCAGTAATAATCCTCTCTGGTATACCGTATCGACAAATCAGATTGTGTCGGATAAACCACGCCACGACGTTCTTGGTCATTGTAGGGAAGGAAGCTGCCTTAACCCACTTCGTAAAGTAATCAATTGCTACCAGAATGAAGCAATGTCCGTTAGACGCAGTAGGTCTGATCTTGCCGATCATGTTGATGCCCCACATTGCAAATGGCCAAGGAGCTGCCAAAAAATTCAGGGGAACCAGAGGTACATGCACCTTATCAGCATAGATTTGGCACTTATGACAAGTTCGAGAGTGCTGATAACAATCGGCTTCCATAGTGGACCAGTAATATCCTGCCCATAGGATCTTCTTAGCCATGGTATGTCCACTAGAATGGGTTCCGAAGGTACCTTCATGTAGATCTGTCATGATCCTCTCTGCCTCGCTCTTGTCTACACACCGTAGTAGTGTGGAATCATGGTTACGCTTATAGAGGATTCCATTACTGATGAAGAACTTCGCAGCAAACCTTCTCAGAAACTTCTTATCATTAACAGATGCCCCCTCGGGGTATTCTTGAGCCTCAAGATACCTCTTTACCTCGTGAAACCAGGGTTTATCTGCCACCTCTTCAGTCTCAATATCACAACAATGTGCGGGTTCGTCCAACCTCTCAATGGTAATCTGGGGAGCTTCATTGTCCCACCTGACTTTGAACATAGAAGACATGGTAGCTAGTGTGTCCACCAACTGGTTCTCTTCTCGTGGGAAATGTTCAAAGGTTATCTCATCAAAGTGTGGGAGCAATGTCAGTACATACTCTTTGTAAGGAATAAGATTCAGGTGCTTCGTATCCCACTCGCCTTTGATTTGACTTATTACCAGAGCGGAATCTCCGAATACACTCAAGAATTTAATCCTCAGGTCAATAGCAGCTCGAAGACCCATGATACACGCTTCATACTCTGCCATATTGTTGGTGCAGTTAAAACATAATCGGGCGGTGAACGGAGTATGACAACCCTCAGGAGATATAATTACAGCGCCAATGCTATTACCCAAAGCGTTTGAGGCTCCATAAAAATACATAGACCATCGGGATCCTTCCTCGGGTCCTTCATCCGGTCCAGGTCTTCGCATTCGGTTACCAACATGATATTCTCATCCGGGAACTCGAAATTAATGGACTGGTAGTCATCCACGGCTTGATGCGCCAAATGATCCGCCAATACACTCCCCTTGATTGCTTTTTGGGTTGTGTATTGGATGTCGTACTCGGTTAAGATCATCTTCCATCTTGATATTCTTCCGGATAAGGCGGGCTTCTCAAAAATATACTTGATTGGATCCATCTTTGATATCAACAAAGTGGTGTGAGTCAGCATATATTATCTCAGTCGGCGAGCAGCCCATGCCAAAGCGCAGCAAGTTTTCTCGAGCAATGAGTATCGGGTCTCACAGTTGGTAAACTTTTTGCTAAGGTAATAAATGGCGTGCTCTTTTCGACCAGACTCGTCATGCTGCCCCAGCACACACCCCATTGAGTTATCTAGCACTGTCAAGTATAATATCAAAGGTCTTCCTTCAACTGGAGGCATCATAATTGGTGGTTCTTGAAGGTATTCCTTGATTCTCTCGAAAGCAGTCTGGCATTCATCATTCCACTTTACCACTTGATCTTTCTTCAGCAGCTTGAAGATTGGCTCATAAGTAGCAGTCAAATGTGAAATGAACCGGGCGATGTAATTCAGAGGTCCCAAGGAACCTCTAACTTCCTTTTCTGTGCGGGGAGCTGGCATCTCCTGTATGGCTTTTACCTTTGCAGGGTCCACCTGAATACCTTTGTCACTGACAACGAAACCCAGAAGCTTACCAGACCTTACCCCGAAGGTACACTTGTTCGGATTCAACCTCAGCTTGTACGTCTTTAACCTGTCAAACAATTTCGGGAGATGATCAAGATGCTCTTCCTCAGTCTAGGACCTGGATATCATGTCATCAACATAAACCTCACTCTCGTGGTGAATCATATCATGGAACAAAGCGACCATAGCACACTGATAAGTTTCCCCAGCATTCTTCAACCCAAAAGGCATTACCTTGTAACAGAAGGTTCCCCACTGTGTAATGAAGGTTGTCTTCTCTATGTCCTCAGGAGCCATCTTGATCTGGTTGTAGCTAGAAAAACCATCCATGAAGGAGAAGATCTTGTGTTGTGCTGTGTTATCGACTAGAACATCAATGTGGGGAAGTGGGAAGTCATCCTTGGGGCTTGGCCTGTTCAGATCCCTGTAGTCCACACACATCTGTACCTTACTGTCCTTCTTAGGTACCGGAACGACATTGGCAACCCACTGCGGATAAGAAGTGACAACTAAGAATCCTGCGTCAAACTGTTTCATGACCTCTTCCTTGATTTTCTATGACATTTCAGGGCGCATACAGCGGACTTTCTGCTTTACCGGAGGGCAGTCTTCTTTGGTTGGTAGGCGATGTACCACAATATCAGTGTCCAGATCAGGCATGTCTTCATAGGACCAGGCGAAGATCTTAACATAGTCGTGTAGCATCTGTATTAGCCGTTGTTTGACACTAGGCTCCAAATTCGCACCTATTTTAACCTCCTTCATGTCTTCCTCTGTACCCAAATTCACTGACTCAACTGGCTCTTCATGAGGCTGTATGGTCCTTTCTTCCTACTATAATAGTCTAGCAAGTTCTCCAGGCACCTCACAATCATCCTCACCTTCATCCTCGGCTTGGTTGATCAGATTTTCGAAGTCATAATTGGCAGTAGCAGAGTTGTTATCCATGGGATCCAGAGTGGATATGGATCTGCAGTATGATATGTGAGTGTGTGTAAGAGAATAGTTGTTTTGATAAAGTGAGAGACAGAAAAGAAAAACAAGGAGCGCAAAATTTGTAATGCAAGAAACGTCTAATGCTTTATTAATGATATATGAAAATGATAAATAATAAGCCCTCACAAGCAGAGCCAAGGTGCCTCAGGCAAGGCACCGGGACGTAAAGTCTCAAACTGTTTATTATAAATCTTAAAACAAAAGTCAATTACTGCGGAATAAAAGAAACAGGTATGAAGTCCTTCGCCGTCCAGTTATGCAGTGCACCATTGGTTGTTGGGTAGATCCAACTGTCGATGTCTGAATATTCTTCATTATCCTCAATCGCATTAACTCCCTGATTGCTGATGTGTAGAGGAGGTCTTCCAATCCGTGCGCGCCTAACAGCCCTTTGAGCCCCTGTAGTAAAGCCCAAACCAAATTTGTCAGTTTTGTGAGTGAAATCAGGAAGCTGACCCCAATTGGTACACCCACCTTCTTCAACAACAACCTTGGCATCCTTGAGAGAAGCCATCTTTAGTGGAGGTTTGTTGGTAGTAACTTCAGTTGGCGCCAAAGTCTGAGGGACCTCTTCGAAGTTCTGACAAGGAGTTTCTATGAAATCCCCATCCATCTCCACATAACGGAAGAAATTGAGATGACTCACCATATACTCTTCTTCACCTCGCACCGTGATAATTTTCCCCTAAACTAGATACTTCAACATTTGATGGAGCGTAGAAGTAACTGCCCTAGCCCTATGGATTCAAGGACGACCCAGCAAGCAAGAATACGATGGCCTGATGTCCATTACATAAAAGGTGGACCCAAAGGTCTGAGAACCCACTTTGACAGGGATGTCCACCTCCCCATGCACCATTATTTTTTATCCGTCAAAAGCCCTTACCACAATGTTACTCGACTTTAAAGTCAAACCCTCACAGTCCAAACGGTCTAATGCTTTCTTCGGCATAACATTCAGCGAAGACCCGGTGTCTACCAGCACGTGAGCCATAGTGGTGCCCCTGCACTCAATCGAGACATGCAGAGCATCATTATGATTCCTCTCCTTAGGGGTCAGATCCGCATCTGAAAAGCCTAGCCCATTGTCAGCAGTCAGGCTAGCCACACAATCTTTGAACTGATATGCAGAAGTTTCCTGCGACACATGCGCAGTCTTGAGAAATGTAATTAAATCCTTTGCATGGGCTTCAGAACACAATAGCAGAGACAACATGGAGATCTTTGACGGGGTCTACCCCAGCTGTTCGACCATATTGTTGTCACTTTTCTTGATAATTTTCAGTATTTCCTCTATTTCTTGTTTAGAGGATTCCACAACAATTTTTCTAGGCGCCTCCGTCCGGGAAGGCTCACCTATGATTTCTTTGCCCCGAGTCCCAGATGGCTCGGCGACAAGGGTGATAATTGGAACAATAGTTGATGTACTAGCAGATGGAATGATAATAGGTTTGTGGACAGTCAAAGGGGAAATCTCGGGAGAGAAGAGTCTTCCACTTCTGGTAACCTTACTAGCCACGAAAATATTACTGACATCAATATCAGCTTCTTCATTATTCAACTCTTGCTTAATGCCATGATAATACACATCAGCACCATAGTGCCATGGGACAACCTTGTCTCAAGTGTACGGGATGGGACCAGGAACGATGATTATTGGTGGAGCAATTCTTTGAACAGGTGTGATCCTAACAGGTCTTCTCGAGGAAACCTTGGAAGGATTGGCGGAAATGGTTATGATGGCAACATCTTCATTTGGAACAACAGGAATCATAGTCTTCTCGAACAGAATCTCTTTATTATCCATCAGGCATTGAACACCTGACTTCAACAAGCGGCAACCAGAAGGTAGAATCAAGCACATGTGGTAACCTTCACCACAACCCAAAAATAAACCGGCCAATAACAAATTTCTCTTAACAGTCATAAGAGGAGTAGAAATTTCTTCAACAGAGGTCACAAACAAGTCAGTTTCAACAACATTAACCCCACAACCATGTTTGGGCATAGGAGCAGTTATTACATTCGAATTTTCTGGAGCATCGAACTCTATCTCCTTGGCTTCCAGCAAATCTTGTATTTTGTTTCTCAAAGCCCATAAGTCATTGGTGTCATGGACAGGACTCTCAGAATGGTAGGCGCATCGCGCTTTGGGATTGTATCTAGGAGAGGTAGTGTTTGGATTTTTGGGAGCCTCCCTCAATGTGGTTAAGTTGGATCTCAGCAGGTGAGGTAACACTTCAGCCAATGTCATGCTAATGCGGGTAAACTTCCGCTGTGGTCTTTCCATCCTCTGTTTATTGTTGCATTGTGGAGCAACTACGGGTCTTGGTATCACTACAGCATTTACCGTTGGACGGTGTTCAGATCTGTTTTGGCCCCTCGGACTATAAACTGCACTGGCTTCCTTCTAACCAGTAAAAGGTTTCTTTACCGAACTCGAAGAGGTATCCTTCTGTATTTTACCACTTCGAATTGCAGCCTCCACTCTTTCTCCAATTAAAATCAACTCGGTGAAACCAGATGACGAACTACCGATTAAGTGATTGAAAAATGGACCAGACAACGTCCCAGAAACATATCAACCAACTCCCTATCAGACAAAGGGGGTTGAACTCTGCCAGCCAAATCTCTCCATTTTTTAGCGTAATATTTGAAACTTTCACCTGCGCCCATGGACATACTCTGGAGTTGAGTACGAGTGGGAGCAAGGTCAGCATTGTGCTGATACTACTTGTAGAAAGCAGCAGCAAGATCTTCCCAGTTTCGGACATTGGCTCCCTCTAACTGGTAGAACCATTCAAGCTGAGTCCCTGATAGACTATCTTGAAAGAAGTGCACCCATAAATTTCTATCAACAGTGTGGGGTTGAATCTTCCTGACATAAGAGCGGAGATGGAGCTTTGGGCAGGACACCTCATCATACTTAGCAAAAACTAGAGCCTTGAACTTCTGAGGGATGACCACCCCCGATACCAGTCCTAGTTCTCCAAAATCCAAGCCAGGTATCTTCTGAACTTCCATAGCACTCAGACGGTCTTCTAACTGCTTGTATATATCCTCAGCAGGAGGATATTGCTCATCATCATAATCAGTATCATTATTAGAGACTGCAGGACTAGGGTCCTTTTCCTCTTCTTGGTTCTCCCCGTCTTTGGATGAAGAGATCAAAACAGTTTGATACTTCAACCTTTCTCCAAACCTTCTTCCCATATTCAAAATACCGACTTTCTTCTTCTTCTTCTTCTTCTCTTTCATAATGAGGGCTTTCAGATCCTCTTGCCCCTTTGCCATACTGGTGAACATCTGTTGGAACTGGGCGTTATGTGCCTGAAGATCTTTGATGACTTGATCGGAAGACATTTATGCTGAAATAAACAGCGAAGAAGATGAGAAACCTGTAGTGGTACCTGTGATGATGTGCATGATAATGGGATGCACATGTAATGATTTCAAAGACTTTGGGAGATTTAAATTTGCAAACCAAGAATAAACAAAACTTTATTAGCTTAACTTTGAAAGGTTCAACAATGCCCTTAAGGCGTTACAAAGAAGTAAATAAGACAAATATAAAACTAGAAAAGCAAAATCAAAAGTCCCATGGACGCTTTCTGTTTGTGCTGATGTAATCATTGAGCACTCTTTCTTCCTCGAGCTGTCTGGTGAGCTTTAAGACATTCCTCTCTTGCTCGTGGAACTGCTCCCTGTAAGTATCTCGCTCATTCTTTAGCTAAATCCAAGACCTCTATAACTCTCCAAGATCAGTGGGCATGTAAGGATAGAGAACCGTGTAAGGAATGACATCTTCAGTAGTGGGTTCCACAATCACTGGTAACACTACCGTATAAGGCATCATAAGCTTCTGGGCACGAGCTCGAACCCATTGGAGGTAAGGCTGCATAGGAAGGGAAGTTTTTGGTCCCAACTCATGGGGGTCAGATCTATTTACCATGCCCCAAGCTCGTATGAACCTCCGGCGATGCCCCTTAACATCATCCTCATAGTCGAATGCAATATCCTCGAGAAGTAACCTATGGGGACCATCTCTTCGAGCACGACCAAATTGTCGCAAAGCTAGACAAGGATTATAAGTTATACATCCTCTGATACCAAGTAATGGGACATTAGGATACCCCCCACAACGGTCAATAACAACAACGTCTTCCATAGCTCAAGAACACCAAAGAATATCCGTATGAGCGAGCGACATTATTCTGTGTGACCAACCCAAACCTTCTTCGTTCTTCAGTATAGACCTAGGGAGGTGAGAAATAAACCACCTCGACAACAACGACATGCAACACATAAGAGTCCATTTTCTCCTCGTGGTACGAGTATAAAGAGCGTGCAAGATATCTCCAAGCAAGGTAGGCACAGGGTTACGAGAAAGGAAAATCTTGACAGCATTCACATCTACAAAGGAATCCGGATTAGGGGAGAGAACCAAACCATAGATAAGAAGAGCCAAGACATCTTAAAAAGAATGAAAATCCAAATCATCCCAGAATAGCTGAGCCTGGTCTATCAGAAATTTGGCTAGAAAACCTTTGACTCCGCTTCGAGTTTCCCAATTGGATACTACATCGGCCCGTTTCAAATGCAAAGCTGAGGCAATGACTTCTGGCTTAGGAACTTCTTCCATACCTGTGAGGGATACCTGTTCAAGAATGGATATGCCCAATAGATGAGAGAATTCCTCCAAGGTTGGTACCAACTGATAATCTAGAAAGGTGAAACAATGATGCTCGGGATCGAAGAACTGAAAAAGTAAGCTCATCATCTGTTCATCAGGGTTTGAAGTAACCAGGCTGAGAAGTTGACCATGTCTCTTAATGAACATAGAAGTTTCAGAAATTCTTGACACTAGATCTTTGAGTTGGGATGGTATCTCCACAAAATTGATTCAGATAGTCTTTCTACGCACTGAAGTCATGATCTGCAAAACAGAACAAAGATAAATTTCCTTGGTCTTTGAAATGGTTAGTGTAATGAAGCATGAATGCTATGTTATGATGCATGATGTCATGATAAAATACAGGTATACCAAATAACAGGTATTGCAAACACATTCAAATCACACAAAGCCCTTAGGTTTAAGGCTTGCATGAGGTCAAAGGTAATACCCTCTTGAAGTTAAGTTGGTTTCAAACCTGTCCTAGAAAAGTAATCGGGTTCTAGAGGATCTCAATATCACTGACCATCCTCCATCGGTCATGGTTTCAGCTCATGCAATCTTTTCTTGCGGACAAAATTATTCCGAGAGTATGGTCTTAATGAGTGTAGCATCGAGTATTAACCAGTTCTCAGCTTTATACCGAGGCCGACTATCTCACTACTTTCTAATGGCCAAGTTAGGCGATTAAAGGTTCTAAGGTCAGTTGATGCTTAACGACACCATGCGGTGGCCCCGTATTCTCCTCGTTTCTCCACAAGGGATACTGGTACCAACCAAAGTGCCACACCAACATAGATACTGCTTCAACCATATCGGTCTACGTTGTAAAGTTCCCTCACAGTCTATTGCTACTTACCTAAAAGGTATCCCAAGATCCAGGTTAGGATCTATAGTAACTCCAAACAAACCCTTAAAAGTAAAGCAAATAAATAAATCAAGAGAAGCAATTATGATGAACTAGATCCTAAGGTATACCCCACTTATAACTCCCCAGCAGAGTCGCCAGTTCTGTGATACGGTGGCAGAACCGACTGTTTGATACTGGTTTGTGTTTTGCGTTTTCTGTTTGCAAAATGTCGCGGTAAGCAAGAATCGCCACCGACTTTTATTTCATCTAACCGGAAAGGAAAAAAGCACAGAAAAAAAAATCCTTTTTCGAGATATTCTGAGTACGGGGGGTAGATTATAGAAAGGGAAGGTGTTAGCACCCTTTCTATCCATGGTTTTCCATGGGCTCTTAGGTACTTGATCATCTTTTTAAAATTTCTTGTGCATGTGCTTTGTTTTTGAAAAGAGTTTTAACTTCGTGATAACCCTTGCATCAGTCCTCAAAGGTGTGACGAAGTTGTTTTGAAAAGTGTAAGTGTGAAAAGCTTTGATTTGAGCAAGTACCTACTAGCATCTACCTACTCGAAAAAAATATCGTTTCTATTCTTGTTTCCTTTAGAAAGCGCTATCCCACTATTGAGAAATAGGTAGCACCGTCGTTGGAGTTGTAAGGGTCAATTCGAAAGGGACGTACGATCACTAAAGCAATGTTAGGAAACCTTAGTAATGACCCTAGAGTCTTAAGATCATATTCGAGGCAACATTTCCGAGGCAACATTTGAACGGGACATTTGATCTTTTTAGACAGGAGAGCAACCACTAAGACACCCTATACTTAATGATCGTTTACCGAAGGCAACCGAAGTGAGAGTATACCCTAAGAGTGATATGTGCGAGTGATTTGTTTTCAGTTATTTATCTTTGCACATTAGGGTTTTCTAACTGTATTAATTTGTCATGCATTCTTTTCATACAATCCTATTAACATACATCTAAACAATCAAATATAAATCTACGCTATTACATAGCCAAAAACCCAGGAAAAAGAGATAAGTAAAAGCCCTAAATTAACTATTACAAGCCATGAACAGTTACAGAAATATTGGCAAAAATAATTAACACGCGCGCGATGAATCACGTACGAGACAACTAGGGTTTTGACCCTTGACTAAACCTAATTGCGATTGACTAAAAAAGTTTTTTTGTCATGTTTTAAGGAAATAATGAAATAGTTAAATAAAAAGAAGACTTAATAATTAATTATTTTTAATTAAGAAAAATAAATTAATTCAATCTAAAAAGCTATTTTTTGTATTTTTGTTTATTTGAGAAAAAATTAAATCATAAATTTACCCTAATCTCTATTTAATTTTTTTTATATAAAAAGTTAAAATTGCCCTAAGTTAAACAAAATTAAATTAACAAAATTAATTTTGATTAAAAAAATCTAATTCTATTTTTTTTATTTCTTGATTTTATAATTTTATGAAAAATAATTAATTTGTTAATTAAAGGAAGCATAAAAAGAATTAAAAAAAAGAAATAAAGAAGAGATGAGATGGGCCTGTGCTAGCAATTATGGGGGTATATAGTTTAAATTCTGAGCCCAAATAATCCAAGCCCGTTTGACTTTGCCTGATTCAGTATGGCTGTTGACTTGAGGCGTATGGTGGGCCTCTTGCTACCTGAGCGTTGGATCCAGCCGGCTGATGGATCTGATGGTGGAATTTGAATGGCCTATGGTGGACGCTGGAGGCTGCAGTGTACCTGATCTCATGAAACAAAATAACATGAACAAAGTTTGGGACCTGGGGATCGAACCCAGGTCCTCGTGCTTACTTCCAATACCACGCTACCATCTATGCTACGCGTTTCTGTTGTACATATAATAATAATAATAATGCACAATATATAAAACACGATGGTTAATTGAAAAAACGCGCGAAATTTCAAAACAGCCAATGGTGCCCAGACACGTTGCCTTCTTCTTCCTTGTTCGTCGTATTAGACTGCAAACTTTTACTTACGGGCATGGCTCCATGGCTAAAAACCTGTAAACTTCAACAATCAAGAAAATGCATGATAAATAAATTCTAATTACATGGTTCCATTTGTCTTGAACCCACGAACATCATGGTATTACTTTCTTGGACCAATTTCACTGATATAGAGAATCCCTAAAACACAAGAGCAAACCCTAACAATGGTAAACACATATATAAGCCTAAAAAATTCAATTAAACGATCCAGACATGTTAGAAATAGATCAATGATCACAAATATGTCATTAAATTATGCTAATGATGCAAGAATGGCTAATCGATTTTGAAAAAGAAAGCAAATCGTGTGAAGCCTATAGGTCGATTTTGGGCGCGAGGAGGCTTGCAATTGATTCAGTTAGCTTCAGAGACGCTCCAGGACGCGATTGGGAGTGTTGAAGTACTTTGAATTGGTCTCTATGCTGAAATCCGATTCACCAATTTTTTCCAAAAGTTTGAGTTCTTCTTTGTGCTTTCCACGACTTCTAGCCTTTGTTCTTGCCTTGGAAACGTTCAATATATAACCCTGAATGAATTAGGGTTATAAAAACTACATGTATCTTTGAAAACTTTGAAGATTTGATCTCATTCCTTCCTTGTATGATTTGTTTCCAAATTAGGCCTAGTCATGCTCTTTTTGTTCCAATTACCATTGATACGAATTTATCATGCAAGCTCATCAATTCTTGGTTGCTAACTGTGATACGGTGGGAGAACTGACTTGAGGTTTTGCATTTTGTGTTCGCAGATGTTTCGGTTTAGCAAGAGTCTCCGCCGACTTTTTATTTTATCTTAAGGAAAGGTCAAAAAGCACAGGAAAGACCTTTGAGATGTTTTCTTGGGTTCGGGGAGTAGATTATGAAAAGGGAAGGTGCAAGCACCCTTTTCATCCATGGTTATCCATGGGCTCTTAGTTACTTGTTTAGATCACTTGCTTTGCTTTTCAATTGTTTGAAATGGTGCTCTTCAATTGTTTGAAATGGTGCTTTGTGTGTGATTTTGAAAGATGTTTTGAAAAGAGGCCATCATTGTGGCAACCTTTGTAATGATTCTTGTTTGAATGTATACAAAGATGTTTTTGTCTTTTAAAAAGTTTTCAATGTTTGAAAGTTGGATTTTGAAATTGTGTTGTGAAGTGTGTTTGAAAATAGCAAGGATGTTTTTGCAAGCTTTTGATCAAGTAACTAAGAGTTATCTACCCTATTTTACTCAAAGATCTTTCTTATGTTTTTAACCCTTTTAACAGTGTTGTTTCACCATTGCATTTGGTGAACAACCTTGTGTTAGGATGTTAAACGGGACAGGCGCGGGTCATCGTATAGACCATGATAGCAATTGTGTCAAGTATTTTTGGCAATTTTCTTGAGGGACTTGATCATTTTGTTTAGGCAACTCAGATAGCGCCATCGAGGGACTATGATCTTTTGTTTTGTTTTTGTCTTGCCAAAGTGCTCAACATGCATACCATGGCCCATTTTTGAAGGCAACAACTGGATTGTAACCCTAGGGGTGTAAGTGTGCATTTGTGTTTGTTTTTCATGCATTTTTGTCTTTGATTAGGTCAAACTATTTGTTAATTTGATTTTGGCATACAAACCCTAATTCCCTAATCATGGCATAATTGAAAGCGTTAAGTGCGAGAATTTAAATCCTAAGTTATTACAACATGATTATGGGGATGGGGGTACCATTTTTGAATAGGGGGTATTTGACAAGAAATATAAACCCTAATTACTATTACATCCAAATTGAATCTCAAATGCAATCAATATTTAAATGTACAATATTTAAATAAACAAAATAAATAAATATTAAGTAAAATGTATTATGCAAAAAAGAAGTTTTTATTTATTTATGTATGTAAAGTATTTTTATTATGAAAAAGGTGTAAAGAATTAAAATAAAAAAAGTTGATTTTATTTAATTAAGGGGTAAACCCTAATTTTCCTTAAGAAAATAATATTATATATTATTTATATACAAAAATATATTAACATGTACAAAAATGAAATATATTGAAGAAAAGGTATTTTTTAGTATAAAAAATAAAAAAAAGGTAATATTTTTATATTTTTGTTCTAATTATTTAATAAAATAAAAGTATATATATATATATATATATATATATATATATATATATATATATATATATATATATATATATATATATATATATATATATATATATATATATATATATATATATATATATATATATATATATATATATATATATATATATATATATATATATATATATATATATATATATATATATATATATATATATATATATATATATATATATATATATATATATATATATATATATATATATATATATATATATATATATATATATATATATATATATATATATATATATATATATATATATATATATATATATATATATTAAATATATATATTAAATATAATAAGTATGTATAAAATAAAATAAAATATTTACAAAAATAAAATATATTCAAGAAAATATTTTCAGTGTGAATAAAAATAAGAAATAAAAATAAAAGTATTATTTACATTATTTTTAAATTTAAACAAATAATATAAAAGTATATAAAAATGTATTAATGTTAGAAATAATTAAAATAAATACCAAATAAATGTAAAAAATTATGAAAATATTTTTTAAGCATTTTTTATGTTTGGAAATAAAATAATAAAGTCAGAAATGAAATTAAAATGCAAAAATAATAAAAATACAAGAAATTGGGCCAGGGGGTGTGAAAAGCAAGCATAGGGGTGCAAAAAGTGAGAAATAGCCAGGCCCAGCCCAACTACTTCATCTTCAACCTTCGTTCAAACAAAACACGCGCCTTCTGTGTACAAACTCGTATCTCCTGTATTTGTGATCTTTTGCCAAAACTCAAAACATGAAACTTGTAGAGCATCAAACCACGATTCTAACCATATAAAAAACTTAATCTAACTCTCAAAGACCAGAGAGAATATCTCTGGCCCTAAAATCTGACCTAATTTATTCAGCATGTTCATGGATGAAATTCTCTTAGCACGCTTAATATAAATGAAAACTGGGCATATGTACAGCTTCATGGCAATGAGTACTACAACTTTCATTCACAAACCTAAGGCTAAATGTTCCTAAATAGAGAAATAGAAGTTGGAGAAATACCTGTTTCAGTTGGATTCGAGTTGGACAATGCAAAGCTTCTCAACAAGTTTTGAGGTGCCTGGTAGCTTGCCTAAACTTCACTTGGTCTTTTCCAATAGCTAGTTTGCTTCGAATATTCCTGAATCAGCCTCTAGAAGTCAACCTGCACAAGCTTGAAATGAAAATGGTGAACACTGTAAATGGAGTTACAGTTGGCAATGGAGGTTTGAGATAGCTTGAATGAGTTGAATGGAAGGTATTGGAACTGGTTGCAAGCAAAACGCACGAGTGGATGTGAAAATGGAAGTGATTCTACAGGGCCTGCCGTGTTTTGCAAGAAAATGTGATTTTTGTGTACAAGGGTGTTTGAGGGATGAATGGCTCGTGTTTCTGGCTCACATGGATGTGCAAAACTTGTTTGGAATCTTGGCTTGAGTTGAATATATCAGATATGCAAGTTATGTCCTTTTGGAAAGTTGACTTGTTTTGAAAGAAAAGTGTGAAGTGAAATGAGGTAGGCCTGTACAGGCTATCTCCAAGCATGCACAAGTTTCTTGTACCTTTGTCTGAGTTTGTGGAACTTGTTTGCTGCAAAGAAAGAGGTCCAAGGCTCAAGAGAAGCAATGTTGACATAAAGTTGTCTTTATGAAAATGGAAGTGCTACCATTATGCCAAAAATGGATTTGTTCATTGTGCAAACCTCTAATGATCAGAATAACACCAATGTATAATGAGTTTGCATTCAATTTTTTAGTGTTGAAGGGTTTAGAGACCTGTAATTAAGTACAAAGCTAGTTTGGACAAATTTTGCAACTTGTATGAACATGTATTGGCCATGGTTACAAAGTGAGTTTTTGCCAACTTCAAGCATTCGATTCTCCATAACCACAAATGTGTTTGAGGAGTTCTTGGACAATTTGGAAAGCTTGCAACATGTACTATAATCCATCTTTGAAATGCAACTTGAGATTCAAAGTGGAACTATGTGAAAAATGTCCAAGAAGATGGGTCAAAATCCTGCCTAAATTAGGGCAAAATTTCTCTAAGTTAAAAGTTTTAGGGACCCTTGTTCCAAAAATCATAACTTGAGATCCAAGCTTCTTTTGATAAAAGTTGTAGACTTTGTGGAGGACTAAAACTTTCATGTTGTAAGTTTTATTTGAATCCATTTGCATCATGGTGAAAATGTGGGACAAAGTTAGGAAAAATTAAAAAAATTTCATGACTTAGAAAATTTCTAAGTTATGAAAATTTTCAATTTCAAACCCTAATTTGCAATTTTGGGTTTCTTGATGAACAAGTTTCATAATTTTACATATCTTGATGAAAAATGACCCTTGGCACTTGATTTTGACCAAAAAGTCAAAGTTTGACTTTTCAATATACAGTCAAAATTTGATCAGTTGACTGAAAAATGCATCTGTCAATCCTATGCATTTGAGATCTTTTGAACTTGTTGAATAGCTCAAGATAATGTCATTGAGTCCTTGATTCCATGGTTGGGCTTAATTTGCCACTGGTTAGGTCAAACAGTCAAAAATTGCCTTTGTACAGTCAAAACCCTAAAAATGACCATTTTGCCCTTTTGGTGATCTGATCAAATTTCTTGTGGAATTGTGGTCTAAACTTGATCAAATGGTTCATATAAGTTTATAATGTTGATGTGGGTCAAAATTCATGAGGTTTGACTGTAAATTGGTCACAATTGACTTTTTCCTCAATACAGTTGATTTTTAGGTCAACTGTCCAATTGACTGGGCAAAAATTTGATTCAAGGCTTGAAACTTGGTATGGACAAACTTATGAGTCCAACATGAAGTATGAAAGTCAATTTGGGCATTGAAGGTCCAAAAATCCCTGTGCAAACTCAAACCCTAATTTAGGTCAACAGTGCAAGGAGGTGTCTTAAGCAGAGCAAACCCTAGCTTGGTCTTGAGTTCCAAGAGCCTTGTGATGAGAAATGTTGATGAAAATGAGAGGGAAAATTTTTGGGTACAACACTAACCTGTCAAAAAACCAATCAAATCAAATCTTTGCTAATTTTCATCATTTATTTGATTTAATTCACCTTTTAATTAATGAAAAATCAAAATAAATTGAAAAATGAAGCAAATAATTGGTGGATAAGCATTTGAGTCGTGTACCACATTATAATTGAGGTGCAAGCATAAAAAGTTGGCCCCATTTAGCAAAAAATGCAAATTTGAGCACATTTGACTTTTGGCAATTTTGCAAAAAAGGTCAACTTGGCCAATGCATAACTCTCTCAATTTTGACCCTAGAGATGTGTTCTTGGACTTTTTAGAAATATTATTATGTCCCCTAAGCAACCCTTTTGTTCTCATCTCAATTGAGTCTTCCAAGTTCATGTATGAAGCTTTGACCCAAAAGGTGTTTTTGTTGACTTTTCAAAATTACCTATAATGTCAAAATTCATATCTTTTTGTGAGTGCATATTCTGAACTTGGTAGATGAAGATTAATTGTAGGTAATTGCATCCTCTTTAAAATGAGCTTTGGATGGATCATTTTTGATAAATTATGAGAAAGTTCTGCTTGGTCAAAGTTGAGTTGACTTTTCCTACAAAACCCTAATTTAGCAACTTTTGGGTTTTGATGAATTATGAGCAATCCTTGAGGAATCATGATCAATCCTTGATCAAATGATGGATAATACTTAAAAATGAGTATGTTGACCAAAAATCTTGAAGTTTGACTGTATGTGGGCCACAGTTGAATTTTGACCTAGCATAGTCGATTTCCAAGCATTTAGGCAATTGACTGAGCAAACTTCTTCTGCAAGGCTTGAAACTTGACATGGATGATCTTGAGAACATATGAGGACCTTGGAAGGCATTTGGGACCCTTTGGACTCAAGCATCTTGATGAAAAATGAAACCCTAATTTGAGATAGACTGTCTTAGGAGAGAGTTTGTCTGGTCAACTCTTGAACTTCCTTGAGTAATTTGGGGACCTCACTTGTCATTTGTTGAGAAATATGGGAGGGAAAATTTTGGGGTACAATACTATCCACTTTGCTTACCATCCTCTAAGCTCGGATAAACCTCTGACGGTAGCTTTGATCGTCGCTCTCCTAGTCGAATACCACTCCTTGGATCAGCATCTCATGGGGACCATCCCTCCGGGCGTAACCAAACTGTCTTAAGGCTAATAAAGGGTTATAAGTGTAACCTCCTCTAATTCCAAGCAAATATACATTAGGGAATTCCCCATAACGGTCGACGATAGTAACATTCTCCAAGGATCGAGAACACCAATGAACATATGAATGTCTGAGCGTCATCAACCTATGGGACCACCTCAAACCTCGCTCGTTCTTCAACATAGATTGGGGAAGATGCGAAATAAACCATCTTGCCAAGAGAGGAGTGCAACACATGAGGATCCCTCTCTTCCTCATAGTGCGAGAGTGGAAAGAGTGTAGGATATCTCCCAACAAAGTAGGCACTGGATTGCGAGACATGAAGATTTTGACAGCATTTACATCTATGAGTTGGTCAGGGTTTGGAAACAAAACCATACCATAGATGAGAAGGGCCAAGATTTCTTCAAAATCTTGTAAGTCCAAAGAGTTCCAACAATCTTGAGCTTTCTCGAACAAGAACTTGGATAAGAAACCTTTGACACCACTCCTTGTTTCCCAATTAGTCTTGATATTAGATTGTTGCAAGTGTAGTGCTTGGGCAATCTCCTTAGGTTTTGGATCTCTTTCTGTACCGTTGAAGGGTAGTTGATTGAGAATGGGAATCCTCAAGAGTTGAGAGAATTCTTCCAGAGTAGGCACAAGCTGATAATCGGGGAAAGTGAAGCAATGGTATAGAGGATCAAAGAATTGGAAAAGCACCTTCATCATATCTTCATCAGTGTTAGAGGTAACCAAGTTTAGGAGACGACCATGTCTTTCGGTGAATGAATAACTCCCAGGGACCCTTGATGCTAACTCTTTGAGTTGAGGAGGAATTCTTACGAGATTGACTTGGATAGTATTCCTGTGGAGGGAAGCCATGTCCTACAAAATAGAACAAAGATAAATTCCAATAATCCTCGAAATGGTTAGTGAGAATGAGTATGATGTTATGATGTTTATTATGTCATGTACAAGTAAGTATATACAAACAAGGCAAACAAGTCCTTAGGTTTAGGCTTGCATAGAGTCTCATAGGTAAGTACCCTGTTGAAGTTTAGTTGGCTCAAACCTGTCCTAGAAATAGTAATCGGGTTCTAAGGGATCTCAATATCATTGATCTGTCTTCTCGGGAATTGTTTCAGCGCAAGGCTCTTTTACGACAACTGAAATATCCCGAGAAGTCAAACCTAAATGAGTGTACTATCGAGTATCAACCAACTTCGGACTGCACCAAAGCCAGTTATCTCACTACGTCCTAATGTCCAAGTTGGTCAAGTAAAGGTTCTAAAGTCAGTTAGTGCTTCATGACATCACACAGCGGCCCCGTATTCTGCTTGACTACTCAAGGGCTACCGGTACCCACAAATGTGTCACACTAACGTAGCTATTGCTTAGACCATGTCGGTATACCCCGCATAGTTTCCATAATGTATTGCTACTTACCTATAAGGTATCCTAAATCCGGGTAGAGGATTAAAACAAGCCCAAACAAGGAACCAAAATGTAAAGCAAGCAAATCAAACAATGAAAGAAAATAAAGGTGATATAGCCCTAAGGTAAACCCAATTTTAAGTTCTCCCCAGCAGAGTCTCCAATTCTGCGATGCGGTGGGAGAACTGACTTGGGTGTTTTACATTTGATCGCAAATGTTGCAGTTAGCAAGAGTCGCCACTGACTTTTATTTTATCCAAAAGGAAAGGCTCAAAAGAACAGGAAAGACCTTTGAGATTATTTCTTGAGTTTGGGGGGTAGATTATGAAAAGGGAAGGTGTTAGCACCCTTTTCATCCATAGTCATCTATGGGCTCTTAGTTGCTTGCTAGATCACTTTCTTTTGTTTAAAAATATGTTTTGTGTGGTTTTTAAAGTATTTTGAAAAGGCGCATTCGTTTTAATCAAATTTTGTAATAGTTCTCGTTCGTAAGAACGTATACAAAGTGTTGATCTTTTGAAAATGTTTCATGTTTGGAAAAATGTTTTGAAAGTGTTTTTGAAAGTGTTTTTGAAAGTGTTTGGTGTTTGTTTTGAAAATTAGTAAGGATATTTGATTTGAAAGTGAGCAAGCAACTAGGAACAACCTACCTACTCAAAATTATTTGTTCATTTCTTCCTTTCCTTTGAAATTGCTATCTTACCATTGATTTGGTAAGAAGCCTTATCTTTGGATGTAAAGGGACAGGCGTGGGTCATCGTATAGTCATGATAAAAAATTTGTGAGATATCTTAGCATTTCTCTTTGAGGGACTAAAATCATTTGAAAGACAATATTCGTAGCGTCATCGAGGGACTATGATCTTGTATTTTTTATTATTTTTGGTAAGACATCTCACATGCATAACATGACCATTTTTTAGGCAACAAGTGGAGTTAACCTTAAGGGTGCATGTGTGAATAATGTGTTTGATTTGTATGCATTTAATATTTGATTAGAGTTATCTACTTGTTGATTTTAGTCTTGCCATACAAACCCTAATTACTAACATTTATATTGAAAGCGATAAATTGCGGAAATGTAAAAATTTTACGCTTTTACATCATTTGGGGATGGGGACACAATTTACAAATGGGGGGTGAAAGCAATAAAATTCTAATTATACTATTACAACCATATTGAATATTTCAAGATAAAATATGCAAGAATAGAAAAGCAATGTGAAAGGAAGAGAAAATTGTTTTTTGTTTTGTTTATGAAAAGTCTTGATTTAACTAAACTAATAAAAAGAAAGAATTTAATTAATTAAAATCCCTAAATTCTAATTTGATTTAATTATAAAATAAATTCAAAGCAAAAACTAATTTAAAAATTAATTTAATCAAGAAAAGAAATTATTTAAGAAAAATGTTTTTTTTTAGTTTTTAATAAAGAAAAAAACCTAAAACATGTTACTTTGAATAAATCACGAATAATAAAAATGGAAATATTTTTGGTGAGATTTTTATATATTCATAAAATACACCTAATAAACTATTAGTGTGCAAAAAGTTAGTTAAAAAGGAGTTAACTTGATGGGTTAAATAAATTGTAGAAGTTTGTTAAAAATGTAAAATGAGTCAAGTGATAAAAATAAGGTTTTGGTCCTGCCAAGGCTTGAACTCAATATATTCAGGTTGCTGGCTCAAAAGAATACCACTAGGATAAGTGTGTTTGCTTATCAACAGTGTGCTTACATGATATTATATGAGAAGATTTCTTCCTGAAATCACAAAAATAACACAAAATATGCAAAGGGGTGGGGGGTTCACTATGGTTCGAACCCACGCCCCTAAGATAAGAAGTGACATGAAACACGCGCTACTTGCCACTGAGGTGGCTGTTACATCCGTTAGTGAAACAATAATCATTAAATATAAAATGAACTTATATGTAAAAAATAGAAAATGGCCAAGCTCTCCTTCTTCTTCCTCCTGCACGCTAACAAGTTACTGTAATAACAATATTTTCCATTTTTTTTCAAAAAACTCTAACTTCCTAATTTCTCAACAAAATTCAAAAATGTAAAAATGAAACTTGCTTAGAATTTCACAAGGATTTCAAATATGTAATTTAGTTTTTATTTATTCCCACTATAACTCACTAATTTCTACTTGTACCAAACTGAAAACCTAAATGTCCAAAAAATCCAGTTTCAAAATTCTCATCCCATAATCAATTAAAATGAAATTTAAGGATATGGTTAGCTTCATAGACATGATATCTACATTTTATCTTTTGAAAGTAAGTGCAAATGATGCTTGTATTAGGATTTCAAAGTTGGAAAAACTTACCTCTTGATGCAAAAACTCAATAGCCTCTACACGACTTCCATAATCAATATGATGATTGCTTTAGCTTCCTGGGACCTTGGTGAGTATGTTGCAATTTTTACTTTGCCTTGAAAGTGTCTGGATTGGTCTACTCAAGTCAAGTTGCAATGGTGGATGATGAAAATGATGTTACAGTGATGAACAGGGGTATGGATGGTTTCTATATGATATATATGAAGTGTTTATATGATTTGTTTGGACAATAGTTGCAAGAGTGATGAGTTTCAAAGTTAAGGTTTCAAAAGCTTAAAATGGTGATTTTTGGCCAATTCGGGTTTGAGAGTATACGAGAGAGTTTAAGGGCTTGTAAAATTGTGTCCTCAGTTGTATAAGAGTGTCTTCATATATAGGAAAAGGTTTGGAGACTTGAGATGGTCAGATTACCAAGATCACGTGTTATGGCATTTTTGCTTGTTTTTGAAGCAAAGTGAAAACCAAAATTCCAATGTGTGGTACAAGCTATGTAGAGTGGTTGAATCAATTTAAACATGCTTCTTCTGAGTTGATAGGTTAAGTGTGTGCAAATGGAGCCATTGAGAGGCTCAAGAAGGATCGGCATAATGGATATGTTACTTTTTGCAATTTCAACCATAAATGGTATCAAGACTTGGACAAAACATCAAATCCTTGTGTAATAAACTTAGGATCTGTGTAATTACTTAATTATGGAGATATTTAGAAGTAACATGGCCTGAAAAGTGAGATTGAATGATAAGGTTATGAGATTTGATTATGAGTTCATCACAAAAATGACTTATAATTCAAGTTTATCATGCCAACTTCAAGTCTTCGAATCTACTAGATCAAAAATGATCTCTTCAAGTTCCTCGACATTTTGAAAAGCTTGGAACATCCTCTACAACTTTTATGTTGGACATTTTTGAATAATCAATTTGGAACTAGGTGAAAAGTTGTCATAAAGTTAGGTCAAAATCCTAACTAAAATACTCAAAATTTCACTAAGTATTTTTAGTATCATGGACATGTCTTCATAAATTCATAACTTGAAATACAATAATTTCTAGAAAAAGTTATGCCCTACAATGTTTTATATCTCATTGAGATCTACAACTTTCATGTTGGAAGTTTTCCTTGAATCATCTTGCATCATGGTGAAAATTTGGCACAAAGTTATGAAAAAATGTTAACTTTCCAACACTTAGAAAAAATTTCTAAGTCCTAAAATTTTGACTTTTCAAAGATAACTTTGAATTTTCAATTTCTTGATGAACAAAATTCATATTTTGACATGTCTTGATGAAATATTATTTCTGAAACTTGATTTTGATCAAAAAGTCAAAGTTTGACTTTTCAGTATACAGTTGACTTTTCATCAGTTGATTGAAATTCATCTATCAATCCAATGATCTTGAGAGGTGATTTGAACCATGTCATTAGGTAAAAATGATGTATTTGAATCCTTGAGGTCATGTATTAACCCAATAAACCATTTGTTAGGTCAAAAGTCAAAAATTGAACCTCCTCGGTCAAAACCCTAATTTTGACCATTTTGCCGTTTTAATGATCTGATCAAATTTCTTGAGGAATTGTGATCCAAACTTGATCAATTGACATATATGAGTTCACCATGATTACATGGATAAAAAATTATGAAGTTTGACTATAGATTGACCACAATTGACTTTTTATCCAATATAGTTGATTTTAGGTCATCTGGTAAACTGACTGAGCAAAAATGTGATCCAAAGCTTGAAACTTGACATGAGCAATCTTGAGGGCTCCTAATGATCCATGAAAGTAAATTGAAGCCTTGAAAGTTCAATTATCTTTGTGCAAACTCAAACCATAATTTGAGTCATTAGTGCTTGAGGAGGTGTCTTGAGCTAATCAAACCTTATGCAGTCTTGAACCAAGGGAGATCTTGTGGGAGATTACTTGAGAAATGAGAGGGAAAATTTTGGGGTACAACAAACATCATACAGACTTCACTAGAGGAGATAATGCCTCATCATCGAGACATCAACTGGAGACCTTGTGCTGACTTTATTGGGGAGGCCAACACCACATCGAAAAGAGGAAATCAAGATACGTTCTTCAGTATTAAGAGTAAGTATTGCACCAACTTCTCTGGGGAAAAAGTATGAAACCTCATGGGGATAACAACTTGAGGAGTTAAGAAGTGAAACATTACAGCAAGAAATCAATCTTATGGATATTTTAAATCAAACCCAGCACTTGGCGAGTGAAAACCCTAAAAAAACTGACAAATACCTCAACACTTCTTAAGTAAAACATTGCCCTTTCCTGATTATCGGGAAATCAAACAAAATGCAAGTACTGTCGAAAGGGAGATGCTTCGTAAAGGAGTCAAATCTCAGCATGCACGGGGAGAAAAGACTTTTATCAAATAAGTGAAGCCTTCACTGGGGAATTAAGAAGCTAGCATAATCGGAAGAGGTCAAACTCATGGGGATTTTAAATCAAACCCAGCACTTGGCGGGTGAAAACCCAAAGGGTTGACAACTGTCTCAACACTTCTTAGAAAATATAATTCCCTGGGAAATAAATACCAACAATAATGTCAATACTGCAGAAAGATCGACATTTTGCAAATAGTTCTATCTCAGCACACTAAGGGAAAAAACCCTTTCGTCATATGAGGGAAGACTTTGCTGGGGAATCTGGGATAGAGGCCTCAGACCATGCAAACCCAAAAATCAAAAAAATGAACTAAGACTTGACTCGGGACACTGGGATCACAAACCCAATATTTCACATTACGCCAATTGGTATCGTCTTCAATATACAAAAATCACACGCATACCAGCGAAAACGACCTGAGAAAACCTTCCCGGGGGAAACAAAAATTCCCAAAATTACTGGAGTTTGTCCATTCCTGGGATCACCACTTTTGTTTTCCTATTGAATCACAAAATCTAAAGTAAAAGTAAGTTGTAAATTCTTTTTGAAAAATAATTTTGTTATTTAATCTTTTTGCTTTGAAAATTATTATCAATAATAAATGGTGTCTTTGTAAGCTGAATAAAAATAAGAAATACAAAGAATTGGGTAAAAGCTCAAATTTTATTGATAGAATGGTAGTCTGCAAATGGTGAGACTCCACGGATGATTACAAAGTTCGGAAAATGGTAATATATAATGGAAAAGATACATTGAGATACAATGACCACTATTCCCTCAAACAACTTTGAAATTCTGAGCAGAAACTTCCATTGAAGTATGGTGAGGATCCAAGAAGATTGTTGTTTCAATGATCAAGTCTTGTCTGACGTAGTTACTTGCCAAGAAAGTCCCTAACTTTTGCCTAAGCTGCCCTTGCGGGTTTTCAACTTAGCGGGAAAATTTATTCTGTTTATGTCTAATTTTTTCCTAGACCGCCCTTTTGGGTTTTCGGCCTACCGAGATGCTCCTTTTTGCCTAAGTCGCCCTTTCGGGTTTCAACTTAGCAAGTTGTTCTTTTATTTCTTTAGACGAAGTATTTCTTGACTGCATCAGCATTCATGGGGCGTGGTAACTCCTCGCCATCCATAGTTTCAAGAATTAATGCACCGCCAGAGAAGGCTTTCTTGACAACATATGGGCCTTCAAAATTGGGAGCCCACTTTCCCCTAGAATCAGCATTAAAAGACATGATCTTCATGAGCACGAGGTTTCATTCTCTGAATTCACGAGGTTTGACCTTCTTATCAAAATATTTCTTCATTCTCTTCTGATATAACTACCCATGACATAAAGCCGTCATTCTCTTCTCTTCAATCAAATTCAATTGGTCAAACCTGTTCTGGACCCATTCAGCCTCTGACAACTTGGTTTCCATTATCACACGCAAAGAGGGAATCTCAACCTTTATTGGGAGCACCACTTCCATTCCATACATAAGGGAGAACGGGGTTGCTCTTGTTGAAGTGCGGACAGATGTCTGATATCCATGTAAAGAAAAAGGGAGCATTTCATGCCAATCTTTATAAGTAACAACCATCTTCTGAATGATCTTCTTGATATTCTTATTAGAAGCTTCAACAACCCCATTCATCTTCGGCCTGTACGGAGATGAATTGTGATAGAAAATCTTAAATTCTTCACAAAGTTCTGTCATCATCTTGTTGTTCAGATTCGAGCCATTGTCAGTGATAATTCTACTCGGCACACCATACTGACATATAAGATTATTCTTAATGAAGTGCACTACCACCTGCTTAGTAACATTAGTATATGAATCAGCTTCCACCCATTTGGTGAAGTAATCAATTGCTACCAAGATAAAATGGTGTCCATTCAAAGATTTGGGTTCTATCATTCCAATCATGTCAATACCCCACATAGAGAAAGGCCACGGAGAAGAAATAACATTGAGAAGTGTCGGAGGCACATGAATTTTGTCCGCATAAATCTGGAATTTATGGCACTTCTTTACAAATTTATAACAGTCAGATTCCATTATTAGCCAATAGTAACTTGCCCTTAGCATCTTTTTAGCCATCAAATGTCCATTGGCATGAGTTCCAATTTAACCTTCATGAATCTCATGCATCAACATGTCTGCTTCTTGTCTATCCACACATCTAAGCAAGACCATGTCATAATTTCTCTTATACAACACATTTTCACTGAGGAAGAAGCTTCCAGCCAATCTTCTCAATGTCTTTCTATCTTTATTCGATGCACCAATCGGGTATTCCTGAGTCTGAAGAAAATGCTTGATATCGTAATACCAAGGTTTCTCATCTGCTACCTCTTCAGTTGTAAACACATGAGCAGGCCTATCCTTTTGCCGAACTATAATTCGAGGTATATCATTCCAAGTATTCACTTCATACATAGAAGCCAGAGTTGCTAGAGCATCCACCATTTGATTTTCGTCTCTGGAGATGTGATGAATTCAACTTTACTAAAGAAGGGTAACAATATTCTAGCATAATATTTGTAAGGGATCAAGCTGAGGTGACGAGTATCCCACTCTCCTTTAATCTGATTTATTGCCAAAGCTAAATCGCCATACACATATAGAATTTATTTTCTGAGATCAATAGCTTCCTCGAAACCCATGATGCAAGCCTCATATTCTGCCATATTATTAGTATAATCAAATGTCAACCTTGCAGTAAAAGGAATGTGTGATCCATGTGGCTTGACAATCACAACACCAATTCCTTTACCATAAGCATTTACAGCTCCATCAAATATCATACTCCAGTGAGATTCAGGATCAGGACCTTCCTCAGGCAATGGTTTATCACAATCTTTCACTTTTAGAAACATCACATCCTCATCAGGGAAATCATACTTCACAGACTGATAATCATCAACTGGTTGGTGAGCAAGATAATCTGCCAACACACTGCTTTTAATATCTTTTTGGGTGCGGTATTCGATGTCATATTCAGATAACAGCATCTTCCAGTGGGTAATTCTCCCAGTAAGAGCAAGATTTTCAAAAATGTACTTGATTGGATCCATTTTGGAGATCAACCAAGTAGTGTGATTCAACATATACTTCCGCAAACGTTTTTCCACCCAGACTAGAGCACAACATGTCTTTTCCAGAATGGAATACCGCGACTCACAATCAATAAACTTTTTACTGAGATAATAAATGGCATACTCTTTCTTCCATGTTTCATCTTGTTGTCCCAAAATACAACCCATGGAATTATCTAACACGGTCAGATGCATAACCAATGCTCTTCCTTCAACAGGAGGGAGCAAGATAGGAGGTTCAAGCATATATTCTTTAATACTTTCAAATTCCCTTTGGTAGTCATCTGTCCACACACAACCTTGATCTTTCTTTAACAACTTAAAGATTGGTTCACACGTTGCAGTCATGTGGGAAATGAATTTGGAAATATAATTCAAATGCTCGAGGAACCCTCTGACTTGATTTTCAGTTCCCGATGCTGGAATTTCTTGAATTGCTTTGACTTTATCAGGGTTAACTTCAATCCCTCTCTGGATAACAATGAAACCCAACAATTTCCCTGATCGAACACCAAATGTACTTTTATTTGGATTCAAGCGGATACGATACTTCCTCAAACGCTGAAACAACTTCAACAAATATTCTGCATGCCCTTCTTCAGTCTGGGATTTAGCAATCATATCATCAACATATACCTCAATTTCCTTGTGCATCAGATCATGGAATAGGGTTGTCATAGCCCTCTGGTACGTTGCACCAGCGTTCTTCAACCCGAAGGGCATCACTCTCTAATAGAATGTTCCCCAGGGTGTGATAAACGTTGTTTTTTCCATGTCCTCAGGATCCATCCTTATTTGATTATACCCAGAAAATCCGTCCATGAACGAGAAAAATTTGAATTTTGATATGCTATCAACTAACATATCAATGTGTGGTAATGGAAAATCATCTTTTGGACTAGCTTTATTTAGATCTCTGTAATCTACGCACATACGAAATTTTGTGTCTTTCTTTGGTACTGGGACAATATTGGCAATCCACTGAGGGTACACTGATGTCACAAGAAAACCGGCATTAATCTACTTTAGAACTTCTTCTTTGATATTCACTGCCATATCTGTGTGAGTTCTTCGCAACTTCTGTTTGATTAGAGGGCACTCTGGCTTCAGCAGCAAATCATGTTCTACAATATTTGTATCTAGACCAGGCATATCTTGGTAAGACCAAGCAAAAATATCCACATACTCTTTCAACATCTCAATCAACCTGCTCTTCACATCAGGATGTAATAATGCTCCAATCTTGACTTCCTTCGGATCTTCTTCTGAACCCAAATTGATTACTTCCAATGGCTCTTTATATGGATGAATGGCATTCTCCTCGCGCTCAAGCAACCGTGAGACCTCTTCTGGAATCTCATCATAATCTTCTTCTTCAGCCCCATACATAGGACACTCAAAGTTGGGAGAGGGTGCAGGGTCATTATATTCAACGGGTTTTTTAATTAATCTGCATATATGATTTATGATTGCTTTTAGAAACTGACACATATAACAAGTGATCATGCAGATTGAATTTTAGTTATTATTTATTTTGAAAGTTTTTTTATTACCATTTTCCAAGAAAAAAGCAAAAAATAAAAACACAATTTGGGAAACAAAGACAACTTTTATTATTGATTTTAACAATCAAAGCAAACAAATAAGCCCATATAATATCAATACTTTCACCTTGGTCAGAGTGAAAGCTTTTCAAAAATACTAACAAAAACAAATTACTTTGAAACATGTATGCAAGAGGGAACATCAATGGTGATCCAGTTCTGAACCCTAACTCCGTGCGTCACATGATTTGGCATTTCTGGCTCTGCTTCATCTTCCATAATGGTATTAATCCCGGAAATAGTTGGATGAAGATAACCCCCGCTATGAAAGATGTCTTGATACTTTCCTGTAACAGACTTCGGCTTCATGCTCTTACCTTTATCATTCTTCACAGAGAACACCAAGCTAGCTCTATTCTTGTTTACAAGTGGATCAACAATCTTTCCCCATACTTTACTATGGCCATTACGCACAACCTGCTGAGCATCCTTAAACGAAGCCATAGAATTCTCATTTCCTCTTATATTATCAATGGATAAAGCTTGGAACTGGGTTCTAACATCAACTTCATTCGCCTTCACAATGCTGAAAGAGGATAAGTGAGATATCAATAATGCATGTTCTCCATTTATAATTACCACTTTTCCTTCACACACAAACTTCAACTTCTGGTGTAAAGTCGAACTGACAGCCCCAGCCTCATGTATCCACGACCGTCCCAACAAATAGCTATAAGCGGGTATAATATCCATGACTTGGAAAGTAATCTGAAACAAATGTGGGCCTATATGAATAGGCAAGTCCACTTCACCAATAACAAATTTCCTTGATCCATCAAACGCTTTCACAATAATGCCACTTGGGCGCATGGGCGTTCCTTGATATTTCAACTTCATAAGTGTGCTCCTTGGTATAACGTTCAATGCGGATCCATTATCAATCAGCACATTGGATAATGAATCATTCTTGCAGTTCATAGAGATGTGGAGGGCCAGATTGTGATTCCTTCCTTCATCGGGCAGTTTATCATCGCTGAAACTCAGGTTATTACACGATGTAATGTTCCCTACCACACAGCTGAATTGGTCTACACGCATATCACTTTCCACGAAAGCTTAGTCCAATACCCTCACCAAAGACTCTCTATAAGCAGAGGAGTTCATCAATAAAGCCAAGATAGATATTTTTGAAGGAGTGTGCAGTAGCTGAACTATAATTCTGTAGTCACTCATCTTGGTTATCTTCAAAATATCATCCACCTCTTTTTCTAACGTAGCTCCACTAGATTCACCCACTGCCTTCTTGGGTTCAACATTTTCAACAATTTTCTTTCCAGTACCAACATCTCCATGAACAACTGGTGCAAATACACTACCACTGCGGGTCACTCTGCTAGTCTCATCAATATTTCCAACATTAGGCATTTCCTGGATGGGAACTTCCACACCATCCTCTAAAATTGTAGCATTATATTTGTAGGGTACAACCTTGTCTGACTTGTATGGGACAGGACCCGGTAAGCTAATCACCAATGGAGTAATAGCTGGCTTGCTATGATATTCAACTTCAAAAGGGGTAGATGCACCAAAACAAGGAACAATAACATTCACTCCCTCTTTAACACATTCATTCATTATAAAGTCATCTCTGGAAAACATATCTTCATCTGAGGAGAAGAACTCATCCGCAGAGGCATACTTATCATCTGACTCTTCTTCAGCCAAACAAACCTCAATCTCATCAACCTCATGGTAATCATCCCTTTGGCCTGTAACCTTGATAGTTCCATTATACAATAACAATTGAAAACCTTTCCTTACAATTAAACATCCTCGGGAGTCCCGACAGCAAATTCGGCAAGATCCATACTGATGTTCTACCTGACCATCCATGTGGCATAAAGTAGCATGCAATTGTACAAGATCCTCATTCATATATTCCACATCAAAGATTCTGAACTCTCCAGGACATCCAGAAACCATGTTTACTTCCTCTTCATACTCTGCCCTAGGCCTAATTATATGGATGAGACCCTCATCCATCATCTCCTACAAATCAGCCTTTATCTTGTCACAACCTTGTATATTCGTACTGCAAATAGCACAATCGGCATGGTCATGCATATAGTAGCTAAATTCATAAAGGTCTGCATGAATTTTTACCAAATCTCCTCTAACCAATTTAATATCAAAAATCCGGAAGTCGCTTGGACAACCGGCCACCATGTTCACAGCATTTGCTCCTCCATGCTTTGGCAAAGGATTATCTTTCACATTAGAGCCAACATCTTTGAAGGATAAGATACCAGACCTCATCAATTTTGGTACTTCAGTTTTCAAAGGATAGTAGTTCTCAACATTGTGCCCTGGTGCTCCCTGGTGAAAAGAACATGTTTGGTCTGCCTTGTAATACCAAGGCAATGGTGATGGTATAGCGTCATAACCAACTTCTTTTGAATTAACACCGGGAGTAATTCTGTATAGCTCATAGGGATAGGGTCATAACTCTCCCTTCTTTGATTATACCATTGATTCCCCTGATGGGGTGGTCTCTGATAAGCAAAAGTGGTTGGAGCTACACCAACAACTGGAGTTACTGATGCGACTTGTTGATGACGCTGATAATTTCTTCTAGGAGGATTAACCCGCCTCTCCTGCATAACAACATTTGTATCTCCTTCCTTATTTTTGGAAAAACCATAGGGTGGCTTCTTCGTACTTCCAGAATTTTCACTTTTTGTTAAACGGACCTCTCCTACAGCCCCTTCTAAATGGATACCCATGCCCACCATTTCAGTAAAGTCACTTGGCGCACTCGCTACCATCCTCTCATAGTAGAAAGCACCCAGAGTCTTCAGGAAAATCTTAGTCATCTCCTTTTCTTCCATGGGAGGAATCACTTGAGTGGCTACCTCACGCCATCTCTGTGCATATTCTTTGAATGATTCCCTGTCCTTCTGGACCATGGCCATGAGTTGATCACAGTCAGGCGCCATATCCATGTTGTATTTGTATTATCTGATAAATTCTTCTCCCAAGTAGTTGAAAGTATGGATATTGATGTTGTCCAAACTCATATACCACTTCAACGCAGCACCAGTCAAACTATCCTGAAAAAAGTGAATCAACAAACGTTGATCATCAGTGTGGGTAGACATTATTATAATATACATCACAAGATAAGCGCGGGGGCAAGTGTTTCCCTTGTACTTCTCGAATTTCGGGACTTTAAACTTCGCAGGTATCTTGACATTTGGGACCAAGCATAAATCATTCACATTTTGCCCGAACAATTCCTTTCCCCTGAGGGCCTTCATCTCTCTCTGCATCTTGTCAAACTGATCTTGAAAATCATCCATTCGATCATAGAGATCCAAGCCTTCACTTGGTGGAGGAAAAGGACGATACATATCATCATTAGAAAATGGGACCATATTCACCGAAGGAGGTGCAACAGGAGTAGCATGCACCACAGGAGGTACAGGAGTAACAAAAGTATGAACAACTGGAGTGTCTTGAGGACCAAGATTGAAACCTTTAGATGCAAAGTTCTTTGGAATTCCCCATGGACAACCTTGAGGCATGCGATTATAAACAACAGTTGGAGTAGCAAACACAGGAACAATCGGAGCTTCTGTAGTAACCCTTGTTTATTGAGGTTGAACACTCGGAATTTTATTCTTTAGTGCCCAGCATTGGTCAGTCTCGTGCCCGAGACTATTTGAGTGATATGCACACTTGGTATTCGGATTGTATTTGGGTGAAGAGGTATCTGGATTGGCCAGAGGATCATGCAGTGTCACCAAATTAGCCTTTAGCAGGTGTTGTAAGGTTTGGGATAATGACATGCCTATCCTTGTGAATTGTCTTGGTAGAGCCCGAATTTGCTGATGATTGGAAGATTGTCCTTGAACAGGAGTTGGATTGGAAATCCGGACAATGTTAACATACGGACTGTCATCCTTCTTGGTACGGGCCTTTTCCCCATACACATCATTGGTTTCTTTCTTCCCAACAAAAGGTTTCTTTATAGGATTGGAGGTGGAGGCAGATGCTATGGGAATCTTCCCACTTTTGATGCCACTTTCAACTCTTTCACCGGTTAAGATCACCTTGGTGAAACCGGAAGAAGAACAACCAACCAATAAGTTGAAAAATGGACCAGATAAAGTTCCCATAAACATATCAATGTGCTCCCTATCAGTCAAAGGTGGGTGAACCCTACTGGCAAGGTCTCTCCACTTTTGGGCGTACTCTTTGAATCCTTCATTCTTACCCATTGTCATGTCTTTCAATTAAACTCTTGTCGGCGCCAGGTCGACATTGTATTGGTATTGGTGGGAGAAAGCGGTGGCTAAGTCTTCCCATGTATGGATACGGGAACCCTCCAATTGGTAAAACCACTCTAGTTGTGTCCCAGCCAAGCTTTCTTGAAAGAAGTAAACCCAAAGTTTCTTGTCAAAGGTGTGCGGTTGAATCTTGCGCACATAAGACTTCAAGTGAAGTTTTGGACAGGAAACCCCATAGTATTTTGCAAAGATTGGTATCTTGAATTTGTGGGGAATGACAACCCCAGATATTAAACCCAAATCATCAAAATCCAAACCGAGAACAGCTTGAATCTCAACGGCCTTTGTTGTACCCCAAAATTTTCCCTCTCATTTCTCAAAGGATCATCCTGGGAATTTTTTTTATTAATAACCATGTATTAAAAAAATATTTCGCAAATAACCGGGTTTCGGAAAAAATTACGCAAATAACCATGTTTGAGATGGCTCCATAAAGGAGGAGCCATCTCATTTGGCGCATCCTCCTATATTTATAAGGGAGGCGCCATCTCATTTGGCGCCTAAGGGCAAATGGCAAGCCCTAAGCCAAATGAGATGGCGCCTAAGTGGAAAATTAGGTCAAAAAAAAATTTTTTTTTCCTTCCCTGCGCGTTGCGTATTAGACAGAGATAACCAAAATTGATTTTTATTTGAAAAAAAATAATTACATTCAACTGTTTTACATTTAAATAACAGTAAAAAAATAGATACAAAAAATACTGAAAAAAAAAAGATACATCAATGATCCCCAGGAACCCGGTAATGACCCCCAGTTCCGCATCCCCGTCCTCGCCTTTCTCTTGCTGGGTGCCGTCTCGTTTCCTGTTGCGGCAAGGTCGATGGCCCAGCGAAGTCAATGCGATCCGAATCCATAAAATCAGTAAGATCTCCATATCTCGAAGATCCGCTCTGGTACAGTCGGTTACCCATGCCCTCGAAGTTTGGTCGTGTTGGCGGTGGGTGGGGTTCCATGGTTGGTCGGTAGCATTGGTCGTCTGAGTATGGGGGGTAGAAAGGAAATGGATCTTGGGGTGTTTGGTACTGTGGATGTTGGGTTGTTTGGTGATATGGTGGTTGATGGTAGGTTTGGTCGGGTTGGTCGTAATCTTCTGACATTCCCATATCAGGGCTAAGGCTGGATGTTGAGGGCCCCATATTGGGATATGTGGAAGACTGAAATTGTGTATGGGGTATGTGGGTTTGTTGGTATTGGGGTTGGTATTGTGGTTGGGTTTGAGGCATATCTGGGTATTGGTAGTTTGGCGGTGATTGTGGTTGGTAGTACGGCATTTGGTTGTAGTTGTGTTGTGGTGGGGAATGTGGTTGTGTGTTTGTTGGTCTGTTTCTTCTTGGGGGTGGGTTTGAGGTTGATGGATTTTGGGTTTGTTGGTGGGGAATCGAGGGTTGTGCCCATTGTGTGCATGGGTCAACCAAGTACCTCGGATGAGACACGTGCATATCTGGGTTACTAACCGACCTGTACCACGACATATATTGATCGGTGTGTCGCATGTTACCTTGAGTAATGAAAACAGGGGATTGCAAGATGTAGCGGTGACGCCTTTGCCACATTTTACACCATTCTGGAGCAAAGTCTTTCCAGTTGGTTAGATTCCACTGGGCGTCGACCCTTTTTAGATGCCAGGGGGACAAATCTGTTGGGTCACTTGGTATCTCTTGGATCATTCTGAACTGCATCTTCACACGGTCGCTGTGGTGCATCTCCACAATGTTGAACCGAATGAGTGCAGTCTTTGCAGTCCAAGTTGCTGCATCCTCTGGATTTGGAGAATGGTCCAAACCCAAATATGGTCTCCAGACGAACTGCGATAAAATTTAAATCAGGTAAGCGCAAAAGTAATGTATAAATAAATAAAATGAACAAAAGTTAAAAGCTACGACTTACGTCATCTGGGCCTAGGTGATCCAACAGATTCCGGTAGAGTGCGACATTGAATCTGGGATTCTTGCCGTAATCCATACCCCTCACGCAGTACCTATAGGAAATGAGAAACATGTTATTTTTAGCATATATTTTGGAAAGAGAAGAATAGTTATAAATGCTATAACTTAATGACTTACTTTGTTGCGTAAGGGAAACCAAAAGTGTTGTTGTTGATGGGGTTTAAGGACTCCATCCTCCACCAACCCCAGGCTTGTAGTAAAAATGCGCACCCATAAAACGTACATTTTTCCTTGACTGCGTTTTTGCACAAGGAACTGTACAGGTGGGCTAATACTGCAGAACCCCAACTAAATTTTCTAGTTTTATCAAAATTGGTTAGTAAATGTAAGTACATGAAATTTACACTATTTCCCGTACTTTCGGGAAATAAAAAAGTACCAAAAAGTATCATAATATACGTTCGGGCTTTTACTACTCGGTCATTTTCTGAGGAATTTTCATTTAATTCCATACTTGCATAATGCTGTTTCAGGTCAGTGAGTAGTATTCCCTGCCCTCTTGCTCCACCACCTTCTACCATGTCCCTACCCAACAGTTCTTCACATTGTGAGTTTGGTTGCTGAACCGACCCGTTCATCGCTTTACCGTCAATAGGGAGGCCCAGTAGCATGTAGACATCTTCGAGAGTGATGGTACATTCACCTATTGGTAGGTGAAATGTATGGGTCTCCGGTCTCCACCTCTCCAACATTGCAAGGATGAATTTGGAGTCAATGGTGCAGTTGGAGATCTTTATCACGTGTCCAAAACCTGCATATTCCAGATAAGGGACGATAAAAGGGTCGGGGGCCAGGTATTTGTGCGAACGGATTCTGAATCTTTGTGTATCCTGAGATCATAATTAAACAAGAGTAAGATTAATTAAGATAAACAACACGTTTTTTAAAGTATGAAAAATGTATAACCAAAGAAGAGACTTACAAATGCAGCAATGTTTTCCCTTGTGCCTCTGTGAGTATCTCCCATTGTTAGAAGGGCCATTCTTCAGAACGCTTGAGTGAATGAAAGACTTAGGAAGAAATAAGGAGTATGATAGACTTAAGAAATATTTCGTAGCAGAGAGTGAGAGAGTGAGAGTTGTGTGGGTGTGAGACATGTTTCATAAGGTATGTATTTATAGGCAAATAATTCTGATGTAGTGGTTGCATGCCTGCGAGGTGTCACATTTGCATGCTTAGGGAGTTACACATATGCATGCATGCATTTACAAATAATGTAAGGTGTCACTCTTGCAGGCTAGGTGGCAGCCCATGCATGTATCACGATTGGACAGTAAGGGAGGCGCCGGTGACACAAGAGGTAGAGCCTCCGGTGACACAGGAGTTTAATCCTTTGGAGAATGAGCAAGATGAGGTGGATGCAGTTGATGATGAGGAAGAAGATAACGAGTTAGAGTTCGATGAAATGGTGAACGACGATTCTGACGATGATGGCATCCCAAGTATTCCTACCGACAAAATCTACACACCACCTACGCACATGACAAACTTCAACATGGGCGGAGATGAACCTTCTACGGACTTGTTTTTCCAACCGTATATGCAATCAGATGAAAATTTAAAAGAGAAGGACAAGTTCCGTAATAGAGAGGAATGCATAAGGGCCATCAAAAAATTTCACATGCTCAACTCGGTTGATTATAAGGTGGATCGTGTAAACCCGGAAAGGTACAAGATCAAGTGTGTCCACCCTGACTGCATGTTCAAGCTGACCGCTTCATACAGACTAAGGGGTGACTGCTGGGTCATAGGTTCCATGACTACCCATACTTGTGTAAGTTCCACTCAATCACAAGACCACCGAAAACTCAACCATGATCTAATATGTCAAGAAATCCTACCCTTGGTCAGCAACGACCCTTCTTTGAAGGTGAAAACAATCATCTCCCACATCACCACGGTTTTTAACTACACTCCGTCTTACCGTAAGGCGTGGTTAGCAAAGACTAAGGCGATTGAAAGGGTGTACGGAAACTGGGAGGAGTCATACCGAGAACTTCCCCGCTACCTAAATGCACTCAAGACATATTCTCCAGGTAGTGTTTATGTTCTGGAAACATTGCCAGCGTACGCTCAAGATGGTAGTCTACTACATGGCAACGGAATATTCAGTCGCGTCTTTTGGGCTTTTCAACCATGCATCGCAGGGTTTGCATCATGCAAACCAATTCTACAAATAGACGGGACTTGGTTGTATGGGAAGTACAAAGGCACGCTTTTGATGGCAGTTGCACAAGATGGAAACAATAACATTTTCCCCGTTGCGTTTGCCCTTGTCGAGGGGGAGACCGGTGGTGCTTGGAGCTTTTTCCTGAAAAATCTTCGTACACACGTGGCTCCTCAACCAGATCTCTGTTTGATCTCGGACAGACATGCCTCCATTGAAAGTGCCTATAATAATCCGGCAAATGGTTGGCATGACCCTCCTTCTACGCATGTCTATTGCGTCAGGCATATCGTCCAGAATTTCTCGAGGGAGGTCAAGGACAAAACATTGAGGAAAGCGGTGATGAATGCGGGATACGCACTGACACAGCCCACATTCAAATATTACCGTAACGAGATCCGTTTGTCTAACCCAGAAGCCGGTACGTGGATCGACAATATACCGGTCGAAAAGTGGACTAGGTCATACGACAATGGCCAAAGATGGGGGCATATGACAACAAATCTGATTGAATCAATGAATGGGGTATTCAAGGGCATACGAAACCTCCCCATCACTGCCTTGGTGAAATCCACATATTTTAGGATGGCTGCGTTATTTGCCAAAAGAGGTGAAATGTGGTATGCGGTCTTGCAATCAGGACAACTATGGAGTGAAAGCTGTATGAAATACATTAAGGCTGAAAGTGCTAAAGCCAACACTCACATGGTTACACGGTTTGACCGCCATAGCCACAACTTCATTGTGAAGGAGACAATTGACCACAATGAAGGCCTGGCAAGACAAGAATACAGGGTCATTTTACCTTCTCAATGGTGCGATTGTGGCAGGTTTCAAGCTTTTCGTATGCCTTGCTCTCATGTCATTGCCGCTTGTGCGCATACCCATCAAGACGCGCTTCAACTGCTCTCAAACGTTTATAAATCTGAAACGTTGCTCACTGTTTACAACAACAACTTTCCTTTGGTGGCAAAACCGGACTATTGGCCTGAATACAACGGTGATATAGTTTGGCACAATGACCAAATGCGAAGGAACAAGAAGGGTCGTCCCAAAAGCAGGCGCATAACAACAGAAATGGACGATCTTGACAGGTTGGAAAGAAAGTGTGGTTTATGCCGTCAGGTCGAACACAATCGCAAAAACTGTCCGAATCGGGCCTCTGGCTCGACCACATAAATTTTGTAATACAATAAATCTTTTCAATATTTGTGTTGTAAACATTATGGGTTTTCCGTTAATAAAACTGTTCACACAATTTAAGAAATTCAATATAGGAAATTACATTAGGGTTTTCGCGTACAACAATGATTAACGATAATCAATATAGGAAATTACATTAGGGTTTTCGCATACAACAATGATTAACGATAATCAATCTAGGAAATTACAACTGTTAACACAATTTCATCTGACCCATGCATCATCAGCATTACATCACTGTCTGTTTTGACTTCCTCCAACCACACATTAGGTCTTCCTGTCGCATGCGAGGTTGTTGTTCGTTTTCGCTGGATCCTTCGAATTTTTTCCCCCTCTGCGATGTCTCCATCTAGCCACTGCATCAACTCCCGCTTCAGACGCTCCATGGAGTGAATGTGCCAGAATTTCATTTTCATCGCGGGTTTCGTGGCGGAGAATATAACGTAACCATCTCTGCTAAAAATCATAGGCGACGTCATTACGTAAATAAGGGAGTACAAAATAAAAATACAGTGCGAGAAAGTGTGAGAAATTTCAAAGAAACGGACGAATTATTTATAAAACGGCAAAAAACCCTAGTTTTGCCCTAGGCGCCAAGTGAGATGGCGCCTCCTCTCCTTTTTAAGGAGCATGCGCCATCTCACTTGGCTAAAAGCCAATGGAGGCGCCAAGTGAGATGGCGCCTAGGGCAAAACCCTAGGTGCATGCGCCAAATGACTTGGCTCCTCCTTTGTGGAGCCATCTCAAACATGGTTATTTGCGTAATTTTTTCCGAAACCCGGTTATTTGCGAAATATTTTTTTAATACATGGTTATTAATAAAAAAAATTCTCATCCTGGACCCTCAGGTTTTCTCCTATCAAGTGTCAAGTCTTGAATTACAACTTTTCAAGAAAATCATTCACAAGGGCAAAATGGTCAAAAGCACATTGAAAAGCCAAACTTTGACTTCTAGATCAAAAATCAAGTTTCAACAATTATATTTCATCAAGACATGAAATTGGTTCATCAAAAAATCAGAAGTCAGAAATTACTTTGAAAAAAGTCAAATTTCTAAACATTTAGAAAATTTTCTAAATGTTAAGAGAATATGATACTTCAGAACTTCTGAGCCAGCCTCCACGCAAATACAGTCAGAAGTTGCAAACATGGTTCAGAACATAGTTCTTCAATCAGAACATGACTCTTCAGCATATGCTTCGATCATAGCATCACCCTTCGAGTTTCATTCTGGTCTTCTTCGATCAGAACATCACAAAGCTCAAAAACCTTGCTTGAACAGCCTGCTGCACTGCTATAGCACAGTCCTGCAACCAGCTGCCACAACACTCCAAATTGTTGTTGATCTAGTCCGCGCCTGCATTTTTCTCAAACCCTATATTTGCATCAAATTAGCATACAAAAACAGTGATTAAAAAGCAATGGAACAGTATACCGAAAGGGTTTAAATCCCATTTGTTCCCCCCCCCCCCCCTCCAAAAAACCACAGCAAACCCATCTATAAATAATTGGCTCTATCACACGTTCAAGGGGCTGGTTTTCGGAGAGAGAGAGAATCATCAAAAGAGAGAAAAGAAAACTGTGAAGCCCTTCGTAAAAATCGAGAAATCCCAAACATAAAACCAAACCTTTGTTCTTCCCTTTAAATCAAAAGAACTTAGCATTTTCTCTTCCATTGTTCTTGTTGACTCCAGAACATATGAAGGCAGCAGTTCAAGTCCCAAGCACATGCTCCAGGTCCAAGGTAAGTCTTTCAGACTTTGCATCTCTTCATTCAGAACATCATTAATATGTAAATGTCACAATATTAATTTTGTCCGTATCATTGCATAATTAGAAGAAACAAATTATGGATCATAACTTCTTGATTAAGGCTAGGCTCAGAATTAGGATTAGAACTTCTATAAAATGTTGTGATTTTATCCTTTTGATTTACTGTTTGTTAAGGACTGAATAAATTGCTGATGTGCTGATTAATAGGAGGAAAGAGTTGAAATATGGCACAGAACCTCTGATTTTCACTCACTGTTTTAGCACAACATAAAACTTCTGAGTTCTCCTTACTTTTAAACACACTGAACTTTTGATGTTTCCACTTGTTGTTTTAACACTTAGAATTTCTGACTTACACACGCTGATAACACACTGAACTTCTGATGTTCACTCACTGTTTTAACGCACAGAGCTTTTGATTTTCACTCACTGCTTATCACGACACAGAACTTCTGACTTTTGGCTCACTGTCTGAATACCACCCAGAGCCTTTGTTCCCTTCCCCTCTAACGTTTCTTGCAGGACCTCAGAGTGTACTAATCCAGAACTTCTGATTCTCACTGGCATTTCTTTCTGAGTCACAACACTCATGGCATCAGAACTTCTGATCCCTTTTGTTTTGCTTTCAGTAGCACGCTGATTCTATATCTTTTTTATTTTCTTTTTTATCATTTTCAATATTAATACTCTTTTTATCAATATAAAAAAGACATACAAATATTTTCTTTTTACTAGCTAATTCATTTCTTTTTTTCTTAATTCATTAAGACAAAAAACCATTTTCTGAACAAAGTCCTTTTTCTTTCTTGCATTATTATTTCAATATGGTTATAATGAATAATTAGGATTTATTTTCTTGCAACCCCCCATTTGTAAATTTGTATACCCCCATCCCCCTAATGATTGTAATAGCGTAGAATCTTTACTTTCTGCACTTTTATTGCTTTCATATATTGTTAGTAATTAGGGTGTGTATGGCAAGACATGAAATAGACAAGTAGATAACCCTAATCAAAGACTAAATGCATGTAATCAAACACACTTTTCACACATGCACCATTAGGGTAATCTCACTTTGTTGCCTTTTGGAAAATAGTCATGTCCCTCGAATATGGGCGTTTTAGCAAAGACCCTCAATAAAAGATCGTAGTCCCTCGATGACCCTAGATATTGCCTTCGGTAAACGATCTAGTCCCTAAATGACATTGCTAAAACGTCCCATAGGTTGCCTTCTATGACTATACGATGACCCACGTCCATCCCTTCACATCCAATGATGGGGCTTCTTACCAAATCAATGGTAAGATAGCAACATATAAAGAAGGAGGAAAAAGAACATCTAAGATCTTTTGAGTAGGTAGATTCGCTCATAGTTGTTCGCTTTCTTACAACAAAAACATTTTATACACCAACACTCTCATTTTGAAACATTTTTAAAAGACAACACTTTGTACGCATTCTTATAGAGACGAGAACCATTACAGAGACATTTTCAAAACACTTTCAAACTCACAACACAAAAGCATAACCTTCAAACAAAGCAAGTGATCTAGCAAGCAACTAAGAGCCCGTAGATAACTACAGATGAAAAGCGTGCTAACACCTTCCCTTTTCATAATCTACCCCCCGAACTCAAGAAAACATCTCTAAAGGTCTTTCCTGTTCTTTTCAGCCTTTCCTTATTGGATAAAAGAAAAGTCGGTGGAGACTCTTGCTAACCGCAACATTTGCGATTAAACACAAAACACCCAAGTCCGTTCTCCCACCGTATCACAGAACTGGAGACTCTACTGGGGACATATTCTAAAAGTGGGGTTACCTTAGGGCTAGATCACATTTACTTGCTTTCATTGTTTGACTTGTATGCTTTACATTATGGTTCTTTGTTTGGGTTTGAATCCTCTACCCAGATTTGGGATACCTTATAGGTAAGTAGCAATACATTGTGGAAACTGTGCGGGGTATACCGACACGGTCTAAGCAATAGCTATGTTAGTGCGACATATTTATGGGTACCGGTAGCCCTTGAGTAGTCAAGGAGAATACGGGGCTGCTGAGTGATGTCATGAAGCACTAATGAACTTTTAGAACCTTTACTTGACCAACTTGGCCATTAGGACGTAGTGAGATGACCGGCTTTGGTGCAGTCCAAAGTTGGTAGATACTCGATACTACACTCATTGAGGTTTGGTTTTTTTGGATATTTCGGTCACCATTAAAGAGGCTTGCGCTGAAAAAATTCCCAAGGAAACAAACTAGTGATATTGAGCTCCTTAGAACCCGGTTACTATTATTAGGACAGGTTTGAGCCAGCTAAACTTCAAAAGGGTACTTACCTATGAGACACCATGCAAGCCTAAACCTAAGGACTTATTTGCTTTGTTTGTGTATATTTTACTTGTACATAACACCATGAACATCATAACATCATACTCATTTACTAACTATTTCAAGGATCTTGGGATTCATCTTTGTTCTGTTTTGTAGGATATGGATTCTCTTCGTAGGAAAACTATTCAAGTCAACCTTGTAAGGATTCCCTCTTAACTTAAAGAGATAGCTTCAAGGATTCCTGAAAACTCTCCGTTCACCGAGAGACATGGTCGTATGCTAAACTTGGTCACCTCCAAAACTGATGAAGATATGTTGAAGGTGCTCTTCCAGTTCTTTGATCTTTTACACCATTGCTTCACATTTCCCGATTATCAACTTGTGCCTACTTTGGAAGAATTCTCCCGACTCTTGAGGATTCCCATTCTCAATCAACTACCTTTCAACGGTACAAATAGAGACCCAAAGCCAGAAGAGATTGCTCAAGCTCTACACTTGCAACCATCTGATGTCACAACTAATTGGGAAACAAGGAGTGGTGTCAAAGGCTTCTTAGCTAAGTTCTTGTTTGAGAAAGCCCAAAACTGTTGGAACTCTTTGGATCTACAAGATTTTGAGTAAATTGTGGATCTCCTCATCTATGGGATGGTCTTGTTTCCAAATCCTGACCAACTCATAGATGTGAACACCGTCAAAATCTTCATATCTCGCAACCCGGTGCCTACTTTGCTAGGGGACATCCTACATTCTTTTCACACTCGCACTATGAGGAAAAGAGGTATCCTTATGTGTTGCACTCCTCTCTTGGCAAGATGGTTTATTTCTAATCTTCCCTAATATGTATTAAGGAATTATCAAGGTTCAAGGTGGTCATAAAGGTTGATGACGCTCAAGCATTCAGACATCCATTGGTGTTCCTGATCCATAGAGAATGTTATCATCGTCGACCATTGTGGACAGTTCCCTAATGTCACCTTACTTGGCATTAGGGGAGGTATCACCTATAACCCCTGTTTGGCTCTGTTGTACCCCAAAATTTTCCCTCCCATATTTCTCAAAACATTTCAAGAAAGATCCTCAAGTTGCTCAAGGAAGTCCAAGGGTTGACCAGACAAGCTCTCTCCTAAGGCAGTCTACCTCAAATTAGGGTTTCATGTTGCATCAATATACTTGAGTCCAAGGGCTCCCAAGTTCTCACCATTTCCCTAATATGTTCTCAAGATCATCCATGTCAAGTTTCAAGCCCTACAGAGAAAGTTTGCTCAGTCAATTGCTCAAAGGCCTAAAAATCGACTATGCTAAGGCAAAAGTCAACTGTGGCCTACATATAGTCAAACTCCAAGATTTTTGGTCAACATCCTCATTTTTAAGTATATTTCATCATTTTATCAAGGTTTGATCATATTCATCAAGGGTTTCTTATAATTCATCAAGAACCAAAAGTTGTTAAATTAGGGTTTTGAAGGAAAAGTCAAATCAACTTTGACCAAGCATAACTTTCTCATACTTTATGATAAATGACCCATCCAAGGCTCATTTTTAATAGGATTATATGCCCTACAATCCATATTCATCTCCCAAGTTCAAAATATGCACTCACAAGAAGTTATGAATTTGGACATTATAGGTCATTTTGAAAAGTCAACAAAAACACCTTTTTTGTCAAAGCTTCATACATGAACATGGAATACCAAATTGATATGAGACCAAAAGGGTTGCTTAGAGGACATCTCAATATTTCTAAAAAGTCAAAGAAAACCTTCAAATAGTCAAAATTAAGGAAGTTATGCATTGGTGAAGTTGACCCTTTTTGCAAAATTGTCAAAAGTCAAATATGCCTAAAAATGCAATTTTTGCTAAATGGGCCTAATATTTTGCACTTTTTTTGAATTGATAGCATGGTCCACGAGCCCTAGCTCTTGCCACTTGTCATTATCTTATTTTTATTATTTATTTTGATTTTAATTTGAATTAAATCAATTTTAATCAAAACAAATCATGAAAAATATAAAACATTGAAATCTCAAGATTTTGTATATGTTTCAGGTCCTATGTCCAGTTGGCAAGTGATTGAATTCGTGCAAAGCCTTTGTGAGCACAAAAAGATTGAGTTTGGCCTATTTTTGGAAGTATCTTCAAGTGAATCAAATCCAAATCAAAAGCTATAATGGAGGAAGATTGAGATCATGTTTGCAACCCTAATTCAATCATTGATATATATTTAACAATTGAAGACCTAAAGAGAGAGGTTAGAGAGGTATGAGAGGTCAGAACAAACTTGAAAAAAACATAAAAAAGTGCTAAGTCGAATTCATAGTTCCAGGAAATTCCAGAGCTTCTTGACCATCCCAATCGCTTCCTGGGATCACAAGCAAGCGAAACCAATCAAGAACAAGGAGTTTCCATTGCCAAAAACCACTGTAAGTCAGTCACGACCTTGGACCTTTTTTGAAATCGAATTGCATCATTCTGGCATTGATAGCATGAAATAATTACATATTCTTGCTCCCTGAAGCATTTGCAAACTATCTGTAACGTTTAATTGCATTTTTATGGACTGTATCAAGATTCACCATGGCTAGGTTTTGCTGCTTCATTTTAGGGTTTTTGTGTGCAGGCAAAATTGGCCCATAAAAAGGGCATCATAATACTCAGCAGGTCTAGACGAGTTGATCCATGGCATTAGATGTCATTTATCATAGCCATGGAAGATTTTGGAACGAGCCAAGGTTATAGCTACGGATGTTGTCGGTAGGTAAAAGTGTTTCACTTTTAGCAACGGAGCAAGGACAGAGATTACCAGCATGGCATCATCCTGTTGGTCCATTCAAAATTCTGGCGCGTTTTTTTATTATCTCCACTAACTCCTTTTTATTGCATATTATTTATTATTATTATTTTATGTACAAATGGAACCCACAGCTCAGTTGGTGGCCAGGCGTTGGAAAAGTGCTTTGGGGCCTGGGTTTGAATCCCAGGTCCCCCCATTCTTTCACATTATTTTTCTTTCCAGGATCAGGCGCGCATACAAAGTCAAGGGATCACCATATGCCCTCAGGATCTAGCCCTTGGATTTCCAGATGGCCAAATTTGATGGCCATCATTTGAAGGACCATGATACGCCTAGTCAACGTATGGCATGGGATGCAAAGAGTCAACATGGATCAACTTGCTTCTTGGGCCAGATTTCTATCCACACTCCCTCAATTTGCTTTCTCAGGCCCATTTTCTCTCTTTTTCATATTTCTTAATTTATTTATTTGTTTTACTAACATTAAAATTACTTTTCTTTTATTCAAAAAATCATACAAATAATGTTTTTCACCCAATTAGATTTAGGTTTATTTTTTATCAAAAATTAATTAATTTAATTAGGTTATTTAATTTTAGGTAACTTTAATTTCTTTTTGTATAATAAATTAAAATTAAGTAGAACAATTAGGGTTTTAGCTTAATTTAAATTATATTTTCTTTTTTTTCCTTAAAATAACCAAAAACATAGAAATAGGTTAAATTTAGTCATTTTCTTTAATTAATTTATTTAACTAATTAATTTTGTATTTAATTTAAAAACCTAATTCTTCTTTTTCTTAAAAATAATTAAAAACAACAAAAACAATTTTCTTCTTCCAATTAGGTTAGAAGGGGTCAAAACCCTAATTTCTTATCGTTCTTAATTTCCTCGCTCGCGCTTTATTATTATTTTTTTCATATTGATGTGATTGCTCACAAGTTGTAATAGATTAATTAGGACTTTTACTTTCATTTATCGTTTTTTTACGGGTTTGTTTTTGGCTATGTAAATACCCGAAGCCTTGTAATAGCGTAGCTTATTTCCCGCACTTTAAATTCCGCAAAATATTAACTGTTAGATGTATGGTAATATGGATGCATGACAAGAATGTATGATTAACTTTAAAATAGTTAGCAAACCCTAAATGTGCAAAGATAATAAACTTGAAATTGAATCACTCGTACATGCGCACAATACTCCCACTTCGATTGTCTTCGGTAAACGGTCATTGAGTATAGGATATTTTAGTGGTCGCTCTTTTGTCTCAAAGATCAAAGTTGCCTCGGAAAGGTTGCCTCGGAATTGTTGCCTTGAATGTTGATCTTAAGACATCAGGGTTATTACCAAGACGTCCTAACATTGCTTTAGCGACCGTATGTCCCTTTCGAATTGACCCTTAAAACTCCAACGGTGGTGCTACCTGCTCACTAATAGTGGGATAGTGTTGTCTAAAGGAAACGAACATAGAACAATTCTTTTTTCGAGTAGGTAGATTAGCTCTTAAGTACTTTCTCCAACAAAACAAACTTTTTCACACTTACACTCCTTTTCAAGCAAAGTTTTCAAAAACACTTCGTAACACTCTTGAAGACAGAAGCAAGGGTTAAATCAAAGTCAAAACAAAACAACTTTTTAAATCACACAAACACACAGAAGCAGTTTTGAAAATGATGAGCAAGTACCTAAGAGCCCGTAGGTAACTACGGATAGAAAGGGTGCTAATACCTTCCCTTTCTATAATCCCCCCCCCCCCCCCCGTACTCAAAATATCAAAAAAAGGAATTTTTCAGTGCTTTTTTCCTTTCCAGTTGGATAAAATAAAAGTCGATGGCGACTCTTGCTTACCGCGACATTTTGCAAACACAAACGCAAAACGCAAACCAGCATTCCTAAAACAGTCCTGGTTATAGCCACCGTATCACAGAACTGGCGACTCTGCTAGGGAGAAATAAGTGGGGTATACCTTAGGAATAGTTCATCATATTGCTTCTATTGTTTAATTTAATTGCTTTATTTTTGTGGGCTTTGTATCGGAGTTACTATATATCCTAACCAAGATCTAGGGAACACCTTTTAGGTAAGTAGCAATAAACTGTGAGGGAACTGTAAGGCGTAGATCGATACGGTTGAAGCAGTAGCTACGTTTATATGGCACATTAGTTGGTACCGGTATCCCTTGTGGAGGAACAAGGAGAATACGGGCCTGCTATATGGATCGTTAAGCATCAACTGACCTTAGAACCTATAATTGACCAACTTGGCCATAGGAAGTAGTGAGATAGCCGGCCTCAGTATAGAGCTGAGAACTGGTTGATATTCGATACTACACTCATTGAGACCATACTCTCAAGATAGTTCCGGCCTCAAGAAAAGATTACGTGAGCTGAAACCATGACCGATGGAGGATGGTCAGTGATATTGAGAACCTCTAGAACCCGGTTACTATTATTAGGACAGGTTGAACCAACTGAACTTCAAGAGGGTAGTACCTAGACTCCATGCAAGCCTAAACTTAAGGCTATTGTGTGACTTGTGTGCCTTTGCCATGTTTGTTACCTGTTATACCTGTTTGTGTTTTTATCATGGAATCATGCATCATGACATAGCATGCATATTTCATTAGACTAACCATTTCAAAGACCGAGGGGATTTATCTTTGTTCTGTTTTGCAGATTATGGCTTATATGCACAGAAATACCATTTGAGTCAACTTCGTGCAGATACCTGCTCAGCTCAGAGAGTTAGTCTCAAAAGTTCCTGATACTTCTTCCTTTGTTAGAATACATGGTCATCTCCTTAGCCTGGTCACTTCAAAGTTGGATGAGCAGATGATGAGCGTGTTGTTCCAGTTCTTTGATCAGCTGCATCATTGTTTTACCTTCCCGGATTATCAGTTGTTTCCCACTTTGGAGGAGTTTTCTTATTTACTAGGTATATCCATTCTCGAGCATACACCCTTCATAGGTTTGGAGGAGGTTCCAAAGTCAGAGGATATTGCTTCAGCCCTACATCTAAAAAGGGTTGATGTAGTGTCCAATTAGGAGACACGGAGTGGGGTTAAAGGTTTCTTGGCTAAGTTTCTGATTGATCAAGCTCAACAGTTCTGGGATAATTTGGACTTTCAAGATTTATAAGACATCTTGGCTCTCCTCATCTACGGCTTGGTTATGTTCCTGAATCCAGATTCTTTCATAGATGTGAATGCGGTCAAGATCTTCATGTCTCGTAACTCAGTACCTACTCTTCTGGGTGATATCTTACATGCTCTCTATACACGTACTGTGTGGAGAAGGGGAACTCTCATGTGTTGTACGCCGCTGCTGGCGAGGTGGTTTATTTTGCACCTCCCCAAGTCTGTATTGAAGAATGAGGAAGGTGTAGGTTGGGCTTACATAATCATGTCCCTTGCTCATACGGACATTCTTTGGAGTTCTAAGGACATGGAATGAGTAGCTGTCATTGATCGATATGGGGATACCCTAATGTCCCTTTGCTTGGAATTAGAGGGGGAATAACCTATAGTTCTTGCTTGGCTCTACAACAGTTTGGTCGCGCTCGGAGAGACGGTCCTCATGAGCTGCTTCTTACAGATATCGTCTTTGACTATAAGGGGGACATTAATGAGCATCGTCGAAGGTTTATACGAGCCTGGGGCAGGGTGAACAAGTTTGACCCACATGAGCTAGGACTGAATATTTCTCTCCCAATGCAACCTTATCTCTAGTGGGTTCGAGCCCGTGCTCAAAAGCTGGGGATGTCATATGAAGCTGTTTTGCCGGTGATTGTAGAGCATACTAATGAAGAAGGGGTTCCTTATACAGTCCTTCATCCCTACATGCCTACTGATCTTGGAGCATTGAAGAGATCTTGGATCCAGTTAAAGGAAGAAAGGGATACCTACAGGGAGAAGTATCATGAGCAAGAAAGGAATATCTTGAAGCTCATGAGGCATCTTGAGAATGACAGGACAATCAACGATTATGTCAGCACGAAGGGAAAACGACCATGGGATTCCTGATGTCTTTTATTGTTTCTAGTTTAGATTTTCTTTTCAGTTATTTCTTTTTGTAACGCCTTAAAGGCATTGTTAAACATTGTTCCAAGTTTAATCTAATAAAGTGTGTTTTATTTTGTTTTACAAATTTGAATCTCCCTAAGTCTTTGAAATCATTTCATACACATTCCATTACCATGCACCCCATTACAGGTACCATTACAGGTTTCTTATCTTCTTCGTTGTTTATTTCAGCATAAAATGTCTTCTGAAACACCTACCGATCAAGCCATCAAGGCTCTTCAAGCACAAAATGCTCAATTCCAGGAGATGTTCTTGAACTTGGCCAAAGGACAACAGGATCTGAAGACTCTCATCTTGAAGGACAAGAAGAAGAAGAAGAAGAAGAAGAAGAAAAAGGTGGTTCTTCTGAACATGGGTCATGGGTTTGGGAATAGGTTGCGATAGGAAGCTGATCTGTCTCATTCATCTGGAGGAGGAGAGAATCAAGAGGAAAGAAAGGGTCCTAGCCCTGTGGTCTCTGATAATGACACTGATTTTGATGATGAACAGTACCCTCCTGCTGAGGATAGGTACAAACAACTTGAAGACCGTCTGAGTGCTATGGAGATTCAGAAGGTTCCCAGTTTGGACTTCGGAGATTTGGGACTGGCATCAGGGGTGTTGATCCCTCACAAGTTTAAAGCTCCGGTCTTTGCTAAGTATGATGGAGTGTCCTGTCCAAAGCTCCACCTCCGCTCATACGTCAGAAAAATCCAACCCTACACTGCCGATAGGAATCTGTGGGTCCACTTCTTTCAAGATAGTTTGTCAAGGACTCAACTTGAATGGTTTTATCAATTGGAGGGAGCTAATGTCCGCAACTGAGAGGACCTTGCTGCTGCTTTTTACAAGCAATACCAGTATAATACCGACCTTGCTCCCACGCGTACTCAACTTCAGGGTATGTCCATGGGTGCAAGTGAAGGTTTTAAGGACTATGCTCAGAAATGGAGAGATCTGGCTGGAAGAGTCCAACCTCCGTTGTCTGATAGGGAGTTGGTGGATATGTTTCTTGGAACCTTGTCTGGTCCATATTTCAATCATTTGATCGGTAGTTCATCGTCAGGGTTTACTGAATTAATTATGACTGGTGAGAGAGTAGAGGCCGGTATTAGAAGTGGCAAGATACAAAAAGGTGCTTCATAAAGTACGGAAAAGAAGCCTTTCAGGAAAGAAGCTAGTGTAGTTTATAGCTCGAGGAACCAAAACCGACCTGAGCGCCGCCAAGCAGTGAATGCGGTAGTAATATCAAGACATACAGTTGCCCCACAATGCAACAATTAGCAAAGAGTCAAGAGGCCGCAAAGACAATACACTCGGCTCAGTATGACTTTATCTCAAATTTTACCGCAGTTATTGAAGACCAACCTGGTAACTCTGAGGGAAGCTCCGAAGAATCCCAGTACCACCTCTCCGCTGTATAATCTAAACGCCCGATGTGCCTATCACTCTGATAGCCCAGGGCATGATACCAACAACTGTTTGGCCTTGAGGAATAAGGTGCAAGATTTGATTGAAGCTAAAGAAATCGAGTTTGACGCACTAGAAAAGCCTAATGTCATGACTGCTCCTATGCCCAAGCATGGACTAAATGTTGTGGACGATGATTCATTTGTGACCTCAGTGGAAGACATTTTTACTCTGTTGATGACCGTAAAGAAGAATCTATTGTTGGCCGGTTTATTTCCGGGCTATGGCGAAGATTGCCACCTATGTTCAATCCTGCCTGTTGGTTGCCATTTATTGAAGTCAGGTGTTCAACGCCTGATGGATAACAAAGAGATCCTGTTCGAGAAGACTTTGATTCTGTTGATTCCCATTGAATATGTTTCCATAATAACCATTTCCGCCTATCCTTCCAAGGATTCCTCGAGAAATCCTGTTAGGATTACATCTGTTCCGAGAGTTGCTCCATTGATCATTACTATTCTTGGTCCTATCCCATACACTTCGGATAAAGCTGTCCCATGGCACTATGGGGCCGATGTGTATTATCATGGGATCAAACAAGACTTGAAGACTGAAGAGGTTGATACTGATGTCAGCAATATTGTCGGGTCTAGCAAGGTCACCCGAAGCAAAAGACTCTTCTCTCCTGAGATTTCTCCTCCGACTGTTCAAAAGCTTGTTGTCATCCCATCTGCCAGTACACCAGCTACTATTCCAATTCTTACTCCAGTTATCACCCCTGTCGCCGAGTCATCTGACACTCGGGGAAAAGAAGTTACAGGTGGGCCTACCAGGATGGAGGCACCTAACAAAGTCATTGTTGAAACCTCTAGGCAGGAGATAGAGGAAATTCTGAAGATTATCAAGAAAAGCGACTACAACATAGTCGAACAGCTGGGGAAAACCCTTTCGAAGATCTCCATGTTATCTCTATTGTTGTGCTCAGAAGCCCATACAAAGGCTTTAATTGCTTTCCTTAAAACTGCGTATGTGCCGCAGGAAACCTCTGCTGATCAATTCAAAGACTGTGTGGCTAGTTTGACCGCTGACAATAGGTTGGGTTTCTCCGACGCAGATCTGACTGCCAAAGGAAGGAATCACAATGATGCTCTGCATGTTTCGATCGAGTGCAGGGGCACTACTTTGGCCCATGTGCTGGTGGATACTGGGTCCTCATTAAATGTTTTACCCAAGAAAGCATTAGATCGGCTGGATTGTGAAGGGTTGGTTCTGAAGCCAAGTAATATTGTGGTTAGGGCATTTGACGGGTCCAAAAGGATGGTGCACGAGGAGGTAAACGTCCCTGTTAAGGTTGGTTCCCAGACTTTTGTGTCTACATTCTATGTGATGGATATCTGACCATCTTATTCTTGCTTGTTGGGTCGCCCTTGGATTCATAAGGCTGGGGCAGTAACTTCTACGCTCCATCAGATGTTGAAATATCTAGTGAAGGGGAAGATTGTTACGGTACAGGGTGAGGAGGAGTACATGGTAAGTCATCTTAATTCCTTTCGGTATGTGGAGATGGATGGGGAGTTCATCGAAACCCCATGTCAGAACTTTGAAGAAGTCCCCAAGACTCTGGCGTCGACCGAAATTGCTGCTGACAAACCTCCGATGAAAATGGCTTCCCTCAAAGATGCCAGGGCTATCATTGAAAAAGGTGGGTGTGCGAATTGGGGCCAACTCCCTAACTTTGCACACAAGACTGACAAGTTTGGTTTGGGTTTTACTGCAGAAGCTCAAAGGGTTGTTCGGCGTGCGCGAATTGGAAGACCTCCTCTGTGCATCAGTAATCCGGGAGTGAATGCAATTGAAGATGATGAAGAAGAGTCACATTTTGACAGCTAGATTTACACGACTACTGACGGTTGTTTGAACAACTGGACGGCTAAGGACTTCGTGCCCGTTTCTTTTATTACACAGTAATAGACTTTTGTTTTGAAATTTGTAACAGATAATTTGAAACTTTACGGCCCGTTGCCTTGCCCGAGGCACCTTGGCTCTGTTTGTGAGGGCTTGCTATTTGTCATTTTCATATATCATCAATAAAGCATTGGACGTTTTCTTGCATCAAAAATTTTACGCTCTTTGTTTTTCCTTTCTATCTTGCACTTTATCAAAACGGCTATTTGTCTTACACACACTCACATATCATAATACAGGTCCACATCCACTCTGGATCCCATTGATAACGACTCTGCTACTGCCAACTATGACTTAGAGAATCCGATCAACCAAGCCGAGGAAGAAGGCGAGGATGATTGTGAGGTGCCTGGGGAACTTGCTAGACTGTTACTTCAGGAAGAGAGGGCCATACAGCCGCATGAAGAGCCAGTGGAATCAGTGAATTTGGGTACGAAGGAAGACAAGAAAGAGGTCAAGATAGTTGCGAATCTGGAACCTAGTGTCAAGCAACGGTTGATACAGATGCTACGCGACTATGTTGAGATCTTCGCTTGGTCTTATGAAGATATGCCTGGGTTGGATACTGACATTGTGGTACACCACTTGCCAACCAAAGAAGACAGTTCTCCAGTGAAGCAGAAGGTTCGCCATATGCGCCCAGAGATGTCTGAGAAAATCAAAGCTGAGGTTATGAAACAGTTTGACGTCGGGTTTCTAGTTGTTACTTCTTACCCACAGTGGGTTGCCAACGTGGTTCCGATGCCGAATAAGGATGGTAAGGTCCGTATGTGTGTGGACTATAGAGATCTGAACAGGGCGAGCCCTAAGGATGATTTCCCTCTGCCTCATATCGATGTTTTGGTTGAAAACACTGCACAGTATAAGGTCTTCTCCTTTATGGATGGTTTTTCTGGTTACAATCAAATTAAGATGGCTCCCGAAGACATGGAGAAGATAACCTTCGTTACATAGTGGGGCACTTTTTGTTACAAGGTAATGCCATTCGGGTTGAAGAACACTGGGGAAACTTATCAGCGCGCCATGGTCGCTTTGTTCCACGAGATGATTCACCATGAGATTGAGGTTTACGTTGATGACATGATTGCAAGGTCCCAGACTGAGGAAGAACACCTTGACCATCTTCAGAAGCTATTTGACAGGTTGAAGATGTATAAGCTGAGGTTAAACCCGAACAAGTGCACCTTCGGGGTAAGGTCTGGTAAGCTGCTGGGTTTCGTTATTAGTGATAAAGGTATTCAAGTGGATCCTGCAAAAGTAAAGGCTATACAGGAAATGCCAGTTCCCCGAACAGAAAAAGAAGTCAGAGGCTTTTTGGGACGGTTGAATTACATTTCCCGATTCATTTCACATTTGACTGCTACTTGTGAGCCGATCTTCAAGTTGCTGAAGAAAGATCAAGTGGTAAAGTGGAACGATGAATGTCAGGCCGCTTTCGAAAGGATCAAAGAATATCTCCAAAAGCCACAAATTATGATGCCTCCAGTTGAAGGAAGACCTTTGATCTTATACTTGACAGTACTGGATAATTCAATGGGGTGCGTGCTGGGGCAGTATGACGAGTCTGGCTGAAAAGAGCATGCTATTTACTACCTTAGCAAAAAGTTTACCGATTGTGAGACCCGATACTCACTGCTCGAGAAAACTTGTTACGCTTTGGCATGGGCTGCTCGCCGGCTGAGACAGTATATGCTGACTCACACTACCCTATTGATATCAAAGATGGACCCAATCAAGTATATCTTCGAGAAGCCTGCCTTGTCCGGAAGAATAGCAAGATGGCAGATGATCTTAACTGAGTACGACATCCAATACACAACCCAGAAGGCAATCAAGGGGAGTGTGTTGGCAGATCATTTAGCACATCAGGCCGTGGATGATTACCAATCCATGAATTTCGAGTTCCCGGATGAGAACATCATGTTGGTGACTGACTGTGAGAAACCTGGACCGGATGAAGGACCTGAGGAGGGATCTCTATGGTCTATGTATTTTGATGGAGCTTCAAACACATTGGGTAATGGCATTGGCGCCGTGATCATATCTCCTGAAGGCTGTCATACTCCGTTCACCGCCCGATTATGTTTTAACTGCACCAACAACATGGCGGAGTATGAAGCGTGTATCATGGGCCTCCGAGCAGCTATTGACCAAAGGATTAAGTTTTTGAGTGTATTTGGAGATTCCGCTCTCGTGATCAGTCATATTATAGGCGAGTGGGATACGAAGCACCCAAATCTTATTCCTTACAAAGAGTATGTACTAACGCTGCTTCCACACTTCGAGGAGATAACCTTTGAACACTTCCCCAAAGAGGAGAATCAGCTAGCGGACGCGCTAGCTACCATGTCTTCTATGTTCAAGGTTAGGTGGGACAATGAGGCTCCCCGGATTACCATCGAGAGGTTGGACGAACCCGCACATTGCTGTGATATCGAGACTGAAGAGGTAGCAGATAAACCCTGGTTTCACGAGATAAAAAGGTATCTTGAGGCTCAGGAATACCCCGAGGGTGCATCTGTTAATGATAAGAAGTTTCTTAGGAGGTTCGTTGCGAAGTTCTTCATCAGTAATGATATCCTTTACAAGCGTAACCATGAATCAACCTTACTGCGATGTGTAGACAAGAGCGAGGCAGAAAGGATCATGGCAGAGTTACATGAAGGTACTTTCGGAACTCATTCCAGTGGGCATACCATGGCAAAGAAAATCCTACGGGCAGGATATTATTGGTCTACTATGGAAGCCGATTGTTATCAACATTCTCGGACCTGTCATAAGTGCCAAGTATATGCTGATAAGGTGCATATACCTCCAGTTCCTCTGAATGTCTTGACAGCTCCTTAGCCTTTTACAATGTGGGGCATCGACATGATCGGCGAGATCAGACCTACTGCGTCCAACGTGCATCGTTTCATCCTGGTAGCAATTGATTACTTTACAAAGTGGGTTGAAGCAACTTCCTTTGCTACTGTAACCAAGAACGCCGTGGCGCAGTTTATGTGACACAATTTGATCTGTCGATACGGTGTACCAGAGAGGATCATTACGGACAATGGTATAAATCTCAACAATACAATGATCACCAAGCTCTGCAAGCAGTTCAAGATATAACATCACAACTCTTCTCCTTACCGGCCGAAGATGAATGGGGCTGTTGAAGCGGCTAATAAGAACATCAAAAAGATTGTGTAAAAGATGACGGTGACATACAAAGATTGGCATGAGATGTTACCATTCGCTTTTCATGGGTACCGTACCTGAGCACGGACATCAACAGGGGAAACACCCTATTCCTTGGTATATGGCATGTAGGCAGTCTTTCCCATTGAAGTTCAGATACCCTCTCTTTGGATTATGAAGGATGCAGGTTTGAGCGAGGACGACTGGATCCAGACCCGACTTGATCGGCTGAACTTAATCGACAAAAAGAGACTTACTGCTATTTGTCATGGTCAGACGTATCAAAAGCAAATGATCAAGGCATTTAACAAGAAAGTCAGACGACAAGAGTATCAAGTTAGGGATTTAGTGATCAAGCGCATCATACTGCTGCAAGGTAATCCCAGGGGCAAATGGACCCCTACTTACGAAGGGCCATTTGTGGTTAAGAACATTTTCTCAGGAGGAGCTATGATTCTAACCACCATGGATGGTGACGACCTTCCTCACCCCGTCAATGAAGACATAGTGAAAAAATACTACGCATAATCAAGGACCCGCTAGGTCGACTGGCCTAGGCAAAAATAAGGGCTTCCCGGTGAACCAAAAGGGTTCGGGCAAAAATAAGGGATGAAAATGAGAAAACTGTACACCCGGCAAGTCGAAAACCTGAAAAGGTGGATTGGGCTAAAAAGGGTATCCCGGTGGACTGAAAACCCGAAAGGGAGGTCCAAGAAAAAATTAGGGATTAAAGAGAAACACTATGTCTCATTGGATCATCTTGCAACCAGACTTCGGTATCGACTATCAAGCTCGGACGGCGCCAATCAATCTGATCTACCTTCAACCAAGTAGAAAAGTGGTGAGATGCTCAAAGATATAAAGGCAATAGCAGAGTTGGAACCCAGTGGGATTGTTCACATAGCTGTTTTTCTTTGTTTTTCACAAATTGTAAAATTCATCTTTCGACGGTGTTCTCTTACTAGGACGTCAACCTCTTGTACAAAAACGCCTATTTACAGGCCAAACTTCAAAATCAATACAATTCATTTTCACAAAGAAATTTCAAATTATTTTCCTTTCTCTGTTTTGTTTTGTAAGAACGTCCAATGGTTCATTTTTGATATATGCATTTGACAATAATTGCTGCTCATAAATATTTACATGCGAAACAAAAGACGATTACTCGTAATTTCAAGAAACAGGGGCAAACAAAAATGTACAAGCCTTACAGTTGCTCTATTCACCAGGTGCAGGGATAGACCCAGCTAGAGAAAATGACTAAAAGTATATACACTCCCTGCAGAGTAAGAAAAAGACAGTGATGTTAGCTTTCCCGAACAACATCATAACTCTCCCCAGCTGAGGTTCGCAATCGCGAATGAGTCGGTAAGATTCTCCCCAAGCAGAGTTCATCTATCACCAACGATGGAGGACCATCCCCAGTGGAGTTTATTTCTTCCACAAACAGGAACTTTATCCCCGACAGAGTTATCATTACCAACAATAGTAATTCATCCCCAGCCGAGGTTATTCCTCCAAATCAGCGAATCCTTAGCAGAGTATCTCTTCCCCACAGAGTCATTTTCTCACCAGTGTATTCTCCAGTAGGATTATGCTCCCAATCATCTTCGGTCGTGATCCCCAGCGAGCGAAACTCTTTATTCTCCAGCAGCAGTCCAGGATTTATTTTCCCCAACTAGAGAACATCATAAAAACATTGCACATCCATACATCGTAGCACGCATATACGCATTATACAGCCCAATCTCATTTATTTTGAGAACATCATTGCTCGATACATGTCATGCATCATGACATTACATACGAATAACCTTGTACCTTTCAGGAAAGATACAATCAAATTCTCACAAAGCTCAAGTTATGAAGCCCGGGTACAACCGGATAGTATCTTGATTTCTCCATCATATTGTGAAGCCCAGAGAACGACCGGATAACAGTATCAGAACACCGCGAAGCTTGGATTACGACCAGATAGTGGTTTATCTCAGATTCAAGCTATGAAGCCTAGATTCTACCGGATAATAGTTTAATCCCCAGCAAGCCGTGAAGCCCGGATTACGACCGGATAACAGCCCAGCAAGTTACTGTGAAGCCTAGATTACGACCAGATAGCAGTGCGATACACCATGAAGCCTGGATTCGGCCAGATAGTGGTATATCATAAACACAAACCGTAAAGCCCGGAGTCGACTGGATAGCAGCTTAATAAGTTATTATGAAGCCTGGATTACGACCAGATAGCAATACAAGATCATGAAGCCTGGATTACGACCAGATAATGGTAGAAGATGTTGTGAAGCCTGGATTACGACCAGATAGCAATGCAAGTTTCTGGGAAGCCTGGATTACAACCAGATAGCAGCCAAGAATACTACGAAGCCTGGATTACGACCAGATAGTGGTATAGCTTTAATGCAAGTTATGAAGCCCGAATTCGACCGGATAATATCTTGATTTCTCCAAACACCATGAAGCCTGGATTCGACCAGATAATGGTATGATACATCATGAAGCCTGGATTATGACCAGATAGCGGTAAAGACACTGAAGCCTGGATTATGACCAGATAACAGTGAGGGACACTGTGAAGCTTAGATTTCGACCAAATAGCAGTTCACCCGGCCAATTACTATGAAGCCCGGAGTCGACCGGATATTAGTAGGCCTTAAAATCAAATGGAAGCCCGGATGTGACTGGATAACCACTTGATTTCTTCTGAATCCTGGATTTCGACCAGATAAGAAGTGAGGTATTGTGAAACCTGGATTCGACCAAATAACAGTACAAGACACCATGAAGACTGGATGCGACCAGATAATGGTAGGAAACATCGTGAAGCCTAGATTACGACCAGATAGCGGTACAAGACATTGGGAAGCTTGGATTTCGACCAAATAGCAATTTTACATGGACAATTACTAAGAAGCCCGGAGTCGACCGGATATTAGTGTGCCCTAAAGACAAGTTGAAGCCTGGAGGCGACCGGATAACAACTGAATTCATTCTGAAGCCTGGATTATGACCAAATAAGAACTGAGAAATTGCGAAGCCTGGATTATGACCGGATAGCAAGTTTAATCTCATCTCCCCAGTAAGTCACTGTAAAGCTTGGATTACGACCAGATAGCAGTCGGTCTTATCACTATGAAGCCTGGATTATGACCAGATAGTAGTTCATTCTCACCTCTTCAACTAAGAGGCGATTCCTCAGTAGAATAACGGACGACCGAAGCTCCTAAAATTCAACTTTTCTCAAGACAGAGAACAATATTCCCCAGCAGAATCCTCCTCAACAACAGGTATACAGACTCTCGCTAAGGAATCTCTTATGCGATCGACACTCCTTCGGATGGCATCTTTAAGCCCATCTCCTATCACTCCTTCCAAATGGCATATTTAAGCCCATTCCCGACATCACAAGATGATTACTACCTCATGCGAGTGCAAATTTCTGAGCACTCTAGTATTCAATCATCTTCCACCTTCGGATCACGAAAGGCAGAAAAGCCAATCTACATCCTCAGGTTTAAGAAGATTGAATAGGGGAAGATGTTGTACCCCAAAATTTTCCCTCCCGTATTTCTCAAAACATTTCAAGAAAGATCCTCAAGTTGCTCAAGGAAGTCCAAGGGTTGACCAGACAAGCTCTCTCCTAAGGCAGTCTACCTCAAATTAGGGTTTCATGTTGCATCAAGATACTTGAGTCCAAGGGCTCCCAAGTGCTCACCATTTCCCTAATATGTTCTCAAGATCATCCATGTCAAGTTTCAAGCCCTACAGAGAAAGTTTGCTCAGTCAATTGCTCAAAGGCCTAAAAATTGACTATGCTAAGGAAAAAGTCAATTGTGGCCTACATACAGTCAAACTCCAAGATTTTTGGTCAACATCCTCATTTTGAAGTATATTTCATCATTTTATCAAGGGTTGATCATGATTCGTCAAGGGTTGCTCATAATTCATCAAGAACCAAAAGTTGCTAAATTAGGGTTTTGCAGGAAAAGTCAACTCAACTTTGACCAAGCATAACTTTCTCATACTTTATGAGAAATGACCCATCCAAAGCTCATTTTGAAGAGGATGCAATTACCTATAATCCATATTCATCTCCCAAGTTCAAAATATGCACTCACAAGAAGTTATGAATTTGGACATTATAGGTCATTTTGAAAAGTCAACAAAAACACCTTTTTTGTCAAAGCTTCATACATGAACATGGAATAAAAAATTGAGATGAGACAAAAGGGTTGCTTATAGGACATCACAAGCTTTCTAAAAAGTCCAAGAAAACCTTCAAAGAGTCAAAATTGAGGAAGTTATGCATTGGTAAAGTTGACCCTTTTTGCAAAATTGTCAAAAGTCAACTATGCCTAAAAATGCAATTTTTGCTAAATGGGCCTAATCTTTTGCACTTGTTTTGAATTGGTAGCATGGTCCACGAGCCCTAGCTCTTTCCACTTGTCATTATCTTATTTTTATTATTTATTTTGATTTTTATTTGAATAAAATCAATTTTAATCAAAACAAATCATGAAAAATCTAAAACATTGAAATCTCAAGATTTTGTATATGTTTCAGGTCATATGTCCAGTTGGCAAGTGATTGAATTCGTGCAAAGCCTTTGTGTGCATAAAAAGATTGAGTTTGGCCTATTTTTAGAAGTATCTTCAAGTGAATCAAATCCAAATCAAAAGATATAATGGAGGAAGATTGAGATCATGTTTGCAATCCTAATTCAATCATTGATATATATTGAAAAATTGCAGACCTAGAGAAAGAGAGAGGTTAGAGAGGCGTGAGAGGTCAGAAAAAACTTGAAAAAAACACAAAAAAGTGTTGAGTCGAATTCACAGTTCCAGGCAATTCCAGAGCTTCTTGACCATCCCAATCGCTTCCTGGGATCACAAGCAAGCGAAACAATCAAGAACAAGGAGTTTCCATTGCCAAAAACCACTGTAAGTCAGTCACGACCTTGGACCTTTTTTAAAATTGAATTGCATCATTCTGGCATTGATAGCATGAAATAATTTTATATTCTTGCTCCTTGAAGCATTTGCAAACTATCTATAACGTTTAATTGCATTTTTATGGACTGTATCAAGAATCACCATGGCTAGGTTTTGCTGCTTCGTTTTAGGGTTTTTGTGTGCAGGCAAAATTGGCCCATAAAAAGGGCATCATATTACTCAGCAGGTCCAGACGAGTTGATCCATGGCATTAGATGTCATTTATCATACCCATGGAAGATTTTGGAACGAGCCAAGGTTATAGCTACGAATGTTGTCCGTAGGTAAAAGTGTTTCACTTTTAGCAACGGAGCAAGGACAGGGATGACCAGCGTGGCATCATCCTGTTGGTCCATTCAAAATTCTGGCGCGTTTTTTATTATCTCCACTAACTCTCTTTTATTGCATATTATTTATTATTGTTATTTTATGTACAAATGGAACACACAGCTCAGTTGGTGGCCAGGCGTTGGAAAAGTGCTTTGGGGCCTGGGTTCGAATCCCAGGTCCCCCCATTCTTTCACATTATTTTTCTTTCCAGGATCAGGCGCAAATACAAAGTCAAGGGATCACCATATGCCCTCAGGATCTAGCCCTTGGATCTCCAGATGGCCAAATCTGATGGCCATCATTTGAAGGACCATGATACGCCTAGTCAACGTATGGCATGGGATGCAAAGAGTCAACATGGATCAACTTGCTTCTTGGGCTAGATTGCTATCCACACTCCCTCAATTTTCTTTCTCAGGCCCATTTTCTCTCTTTTTCATATTTCTTATTTTATTTATTTATTTTACTAACATTAAAATTAATTTTCTTTTATTCAAAAAATCATACAAATAATGTTTTTCACCCAATTAGATTTAGGTTTATTTTTTATCAAAAATTAATTAATTTAATTAGGTTATTTAATTTTAGGTACTTTAATTTCTTTTTGTATAATAAATTAAAATTAAGTAGAACAATTAGGGTTTTAGCTTAATTTAAATTATATTTTCTTTTTTTTCTTAAAATAACCAAAAACATAGAAATAGGTTAAATTTAGTCATTTTCTTTAATTAATTTAATTAACTAATTAATTTTGTATTTAATTTAAAAACCTAATTCTTCTTTTTCTTAAAAATAATTAAAAACAACAAAAACAATTTTCTTCTTCCAATTAGGTTAGAAGGGGTCAAAACCCTAATTTCTTATCATTCTTAATTTCGTCGCTCGCGCTTTATTATTATTTTTTCCATATTGATGTAATTGCTCACAAGTTGTAGTAGATTAATTAAGACTTTTTACTTTCATTTATCGTTTTTTTACGGGTTTGTTTTTGGCTATGTAAATACCCGAAGCCTTGTAATAGCGTAGCTTATTTCCCGCACTTTAAATTCCGCAAAATATTAACTGTTAGATGTATGGTAATAGGGATGCATGACAAGAATGTATGATTAACTTTAAAACAGTTAGCAAACCCTAAATGTGCAAAGATAATAAACTTGAATTCAATCACTCGCACATGCACACTCCTAGGGTATACTCCCACTTCGGTTGCCTACGGTAAATGGTCATTGAGTATAGGATATTTTAGTGGTCGCTCTTTTGTCTCAAAGATCAAAGTTGCCTCGGAAAGGTTGCCTCATAATTGTTGCCTTGAATGTTGATCTTAAGACATTAGGGTTATTACTAAGACGTCCTAACATTGCTTTAGCGACCGTATGTCCCTTTCGAATTGACCCTTAAAACTCCAACGATGGTGCTACCTGCTCACTAATAGTTGGATAATGCTGTCTAAAGGAAACGAACATAGAACAATTCTTTTTTCGAGTAGGTGGATTAGCTCTTAAGTACTTGCTCCAACAAAACAAACTTTTTCACACTTACACTCCTTTTCAAACAAAGTTTTCAAAAACACTTCGTAACACTCTTGAAGACAGAAGCAAGGGTTAAATCGAAGTCAAAACAAAACAACTTTTCAAATCACACAAACACACAGAAGCAATTTTGAAAATGATGAGCAAGTACCTAAGAGCCCGTAGGTAACTACGGATAGAAAGGGTGCTAATACCTTCCCTTTCTATAATCTCCCCCCCCCCCCCCCCCGTACTCAGAAAATCTCAAAAAAAGGAATTTTTCTGTGTTTTTTTCCTTTCCAGTTGGATAAAATAAAAGTCGGTGGTGACTCTTGCTTACCGCGACATTTTGAAAACACAAACTCAAAATGCAAACCAGCATTCCTAAAACAGTCTGAGTTCTGGCCACCGTATCACAGGCTCTAAGACAGTTCAGATATGCCCGAAGGGATGGTCCACATGAGATGTTGATTCAAGGGTTAGTGTTCGACTACGAAAGTGAAAATCAAGGTCTTCGCCAGAGGTTTATCCGAGCATGGAGGATGTTGAACAAGGTAGATAGCAAGACATTGGGGCACAAAAATTCCATCCCTCTTGAGCCTTACCTCAAATGGGTACGAGCTCATGCTTAGAGTCTTATGATGCCTTATCCCTCCATTCTCCTGGTGATCATAGAGCCTGTCGTGGAAGGAGAAGTTCCATACACTATTGTTGTACCCCAAAATTTGCCCTCCCATATTTATCAATACATTTCAAGAAATATCCTCAAGTTGCTCAAGGAAGTCCAAGGGTTGACCAGACAAGCTTCCTCTTAAGGCAGTCTACCTCAAATTAGGGTTTCATGTTGCATCAAGATACTTGAGTCCAAGGGATCCCAAATTCTAACCATTTTCCTAATATGTTCTTAATATCATCCATGTCAAGTTTCAAGCCTTGCAGAGAAAGTTTGCTCCATCAATTGCTCAAAGGCCTGAAAATCGACTGTGTTAGGGCAAAAGTCAACTGTGGCCCACATACAGTCAAACTTCAAAAATTTTGGTCAACATCCTAATTTTGAAGTATATTTCATCATTTGATCAAGGTTTGATCATGATTCATCAAGGATTGCTCACAATTCATCAAGAACCAAAAGTTGCTAAATTAGAGTTTTGTAGGAAAAGTCAACTCAACTTTGACCAAGCATAAATTTCTCATACTTTATGAGAAATGACCCATCCAAAGCTCATTTTGAATAGTATTCCATTTTATACAATCCATATTCAGCTCCCAAGTTCAAAATATGCACTCACAAGAAGGGGTCAAAACCTTAGTTCTCTCCCGATCTAAATTTCCTCGCGCGCGCTTTATTGTTTTATTTTTATCCTATTATTGTAATTTCTCACAAGTTTGTAATAGTTTAATTAGAACTTTTATTTTCATTTATCGCTTTATTATTTAAGGGTTTGTTTTTGGCTATGTGTGATACAATGGGAGAACTGACTTGATGTTTTGCGTTTCAATCGCATTTGTGCGGATAGCAAGAGTCGCCACCGACTTTTCTTTTATCCAAAAGGAAAGGTAAAAAAGCACAGGAAAGACCTTTCGAGATTATTTATCGGGTTCGGGGGGTAGATTATGAAAAGGGAAGGTATTAGCACCCTTTTCATCCATGGTTTTCCATGGGCTCTTAGTTACTCGTTTAGATCACTTGCTTTCATTTGACAGTGTGCTTGTGGTGTGGGCTTTGAAAGTATTTTGAAAAATCTCTTTGTAATGGTTCTCATTTCTATAAGAACGCGTACAAAGTTTTGTTTCGAATAGTGGTTCAAAGATGTGTTTGTGAATCGTGTTTCAGAAATTGTTTTGAAAAGATGTTTTGCAATGGTTCTCGTCTCTATAAGAACGTATATAAAACGTTTTGCATTTTGGAAAATGTTTTGAAATGAAAGTGTAGGTGTAAAACTGTTTTTTTTATCGTGAGCAAGCGAGTAACTAGGAGTGAATCTATCTACTCGAAAGGTCTTAAATTGTTCTTTTCTTCCTTCTTTTAATGGTGCTATCTTACCATTAATTTGGTAAGAAGCCCCGTCATTGGATGTGAAGGGACAGGCGCGGGTCAATTTTACAGTCATCGAAAGCAACTTATGAGACGCTTTAGCAATTTTCGTAAGGGACGAGATCGTTTTATCGAAGGCAGCGTCGAGGGTCATCGAGGGACTACGGTCTTTTTTATCGAAGGGTCATTGCTAAAGCATCCCATATTCAAGGGACATGACTGTATTTCTGAGGCAACGAGCGAGGTTACCCTAGAGGTGCGCGTGTGAAAAAGTGTGTTGGTTTCAAGTTATTTTATTTTTTTGATTAAGTTATCTAGCGATTGATTTTTGAATCTTGCCATACACGCCTAATTACTATACAGTATAAGGAAAACAGTAAATTGCGGGAATGGAAATTCTATGCTATTACAAAGTGTTCGGGAATGGGGATACAATTCTTACAAATGGGGATGAGTCAAATGTGATAGCAAGATCCAAATAGCAAACAATACAACCAAATCGAATTTTGTGAGATTAATAAAAGCTACAATAATCTATGAAATAAACTTAACCAACAAAATAAAAATCTAAGTATTTTCACTTGAAAAGAGGAAAGTAAACCTATTCTAAAAATAAAATAAAATAATTGATTAAATTATAAGTTTTATTTTTTGTATTTTATTTACTTAAGTAAAATCTAAAGAAGGAAAACAAACTAAATTATTTTTTTGGTGTTTTATTATATGTAAATTAAACCTAAAACAAAGTTTATTAAAGAAAGAAAAATAAATTGATAAAAATTATTCACAAAGTCTAAATCAAATTAATTATAAAAAAAGTATATTTTAAGTTTAATAGTATTTTGTATAAAAGAAAAAATATATAAAAAGAAAATAAACCAATAGTTAATTGGGCTAAAATTCAGTATAGTATGGGTGCATGGTTCATAAAATCTGATTGGGCTTATGGATGATTTGGGGCGGAGGCCCAACGAAAATGGTTGTTTACAAAAATCAGGCAAAATGGGAGGGTGAGGCGAGTAAACATATTGGGCTTATGGAATACAGGCCAAAGATATATCCAATACAAATCAGTAAAACAAAACCCAAGTTTCTAAACCAAGCTTAGTTACGGATTAAGGGACAAAACCAAAATTTGGGTTTGGGAAACTTTCCTCACGTGGCGCTGTTCTTCATCTTTTATCGTTTGCTAAAATTTTCTACACATCCTCACTACCCCATCCCTGTACTACCTCACGACCGAATCGACCTCTTCAGTAACATACTGCCTCTTAGTCTCACCGTGATTTGCATCTTTTGAAAACCCTTCTCTTTGAATTCAGATTTAAACCCAGAAAGACCTGAAATTGCCTCATCCTTGACCTCCCTCAACCTCTCTGTTACAAGAAAACAACCCTCTCATCTCCCTAATCAAGCTTTAACGGTTTTTTTTTTTGAAAAGAAAGGTAAGATTTCTGTTATTTTCAAAAAGCTTACGGATTTTTGATAATCTTCCTATCTTTGTTGCGTTTTCCCTTAACTAAACCCTTGTTCTTTTAGATGCAGAAAATATGCTTATGGAAGTATGAGAAAGAGGAAGAACTCATACCTGTTGGAGCTTTACAATTTCTCTCTTGTGAAATAGGAAGAGAGAGGCGAGACTGAGGACGGTATTCAGTGGTGACAGAGGATTTACGAGGGAAAGAGATGAGTATGGGAGCGTGGATTTTTTTTGGTTTGTTGGTAACCTTTTATGTTTTCTTTGTTATCCAATTTTAAATGATGATTATCAGGTTTTTCTGAATTTTTTTGTGATGGCTGTTTGATTCTGAGTTTTGATGATGGCTAACAGTTTTGGGATTTTGATGATGGTTATTGTTTTTTTTTTAGTTTGATGCTGGTTAATAGGTTTGGGATTTTGGTGATGGTTATTGCTTAATTCTGAGTTTTGCTGATGGTTAATAGTTTGGGATTTGGTGATGGTTATTGCTTGATTCTGAGTTTTACTGATGGTTAACAGTTTGGGATTTTGGAGCTTTGTTTCTGGATTTTGAGTTTCATGATAGTTAACAGGCCTTGAGTTTTATGTTGGTTTTCTGGATTTTGAGTTTGATGATAGTTAACAGGCCTTGAGTTTCTTGGTGATTTGTTACTGTGTTTGTGAGTTTGAGAATTGTTAACAGGTTTTTGTTCTCTTTGCTCTTCTTTTTCTCTTTTGGATGGCTCACACTTCTGTTATATTGACCTCTCCTAATGTTGTGGCTTATTGGCCTTTGGTCTCTACATCAGGTTTTTTGCTTACAGCAGGTTTTGCTTGGTTTTGATTTTTAGCAGTTTTGATGATTCTGGGGTTTACAGCAGGTTTTGCTTGGTTTTGTTTTTTAGCAGTTTTGATGATTCTTGGGTTTACAGCAGCTCTTCCTTTTGCAACATAGCTTTTGTAGGATGTATTTTGGGCAATTCTAATAGCCTAGGTGACTTCTTTCCTCTCTTCTCTCTCAATGACAATAAAAAAGAAATTTTCTCTTTTGCCTTTTTTATTAATCTGAAAGGTTTGCAGTTTGGAAAATGATGATATCTTGTTTCTTGAGCAAGTTGACTTGCTATTTTGTTTGATTTAGCTATTTGTTTATTTGCCATACTGCTGCCTCGTTTTAGCTTATAATGCTGTCGGTTTGGACTATTGTAATGCTGCTGTTTGTTTGTCCAGTTTGTGATGTTGTCGTTTGTTTGGATTGTGATAATGTTGTTTGTTTGGTTTGTGAGGCGGCTGTTTGTTCAGTTTGGTAATGTTGTTTGTTTGGAATGTTTTAGCATTTTGTTATTGTAGCATGTTATCGAATTTCTCTTCTTCTTTCTTTTTGTGAACCAATAAGGGCAACCTTCTTGTGATTTGCAACTAGGGGAAATAGGTTGTGATGAAATAAATAGCATTCTGATTCCACGTTGCAAACCTTAATGATGAGTTTATGAAATAACTTTTGGAAAATTCCTTGTTCATGCCAATATAATTTTGTACTAATCATGCTTTATTTCTCTTGTTTTCATGTGAGCAAAAAATGGAGATGACGAAGCAAAGAACGCAAGAAATCTGTGGCAAACAGGAAAGTCTTGGAGATAAGCAAAGGAATCTGATATGACTTCAATCTTCGAACAACTTAAGCATAAATTAATTCTCCTAGGCCAAACATTCATTTTGATTTTCTTTGTAACTTAGAAAAATCATTCTTGTATTTTGATGTATTGTATCCAATAGTTGTACCAATTTATCTTTAAATACAATAAGTTGTAAAACATAAAGTATTAAAAGAATAATTTTTTTTGTAACAATCTTGGACGGTGTGTTTGAAATTGGAGAAAATCTTGAGTTGTAGCATGAAGTATTCTGGTGTCATTTTATAACTTGAAATCCTTTATCAATAACAATTTGTAATTTCTCTTCGCATCCTAATTGATTTTTTTGAAATTCCCAATCAGGATATTTGAAATAAAATGCTCCAGTCTAGTAACTTAAATTCCAAATAATCCTAATAACTTTGTAACTGCATTTCAAACAAACACGCATTGTGTACTCCATTTCCTAACAAAACAAATGTTTTAAGGACGTAAATCATCTGGTCAACCTGGATCCCAAAATCATGATTGTCCTAAATGACAGTCTTAACCTCCATCTCTTGTCCCAAACAAATCATGCTCTGAGAACAAACATTATCCTTTCAATAAACTGTGTTTTTTTAAGAAAATTCAAAATCAATCAAATGCCTTGCGATGATTTGATAATTTTAAAGTTTTCCAAACTCAAATTTCTTCCGATTCATTGAAGATAAACCTGTGAGCGACATCACATGTGACCATGAACAGACATAATCGTCTCAAAATCATGTAGCTTGAAGAAATCATAAATACAACCTTGAGGAAGCATGAAGACCTATGAAGGCCAATTGGATCTTTGAAAACTCATTTTCTTTTGAGAATTGCAAAAAACCCTAATTGCTGGTTTACTGCCCCAGAAGAGAATCTGTCTGGTCGATTTCTGAGCCAACTTGAATATCCGAGAAACCCTAGGGTTATGTCTTCTATGAAAAATGGGAGGTCAAATTTTGGGGTACAACAGCTGTCCCTGTTCAATCTTCTTAAACTTGAAAAGCGAAATCAACATGTTTGTCGTTTGTGGCTTGAAAGTAGAAGATGATTAAACACTAGAGTGCCCAGAAATTTGCACTTGACGATGCAATGGTTTGATTGTGTATGGAAATGGGCTTAAAGATTCCATTTGGAGAAACATAGGAGAATTGTCGGAGATGGGCTTATAGATGTCATCCAAAGGTGATTGTTGACGGAAAGTTTGAACTGGATCTGAACAGAGAACGAACCAGAATAAACCGTTGAGAGATTTATCTGAAACAGTGAGATAATCTTGAGACGAATCAGAATAAACTGTTGAGAGATTTATCTGAACCAGTGAAATCTGGAAATGAATCAGAATAAACTGTTGAGAGATTTATCTGAAACAGTGAAATAATCTGGAGACGAATTAGAATAAACCGTTGAGAGATTTATCTGAACCAGTGAAATCTGGAGACGAATCAGAATAAACCGTTGAGAGATTTATCTGAACCAGTGAAATCTAGAGACGAATCAGAATAAACCGTTAAGAGATTTATCTGAACTAGTGAAATCTGGAGATGAATCAGAATAAATCGTTGAGAGATTTATCTGAACCAGTAAAAATCTGGAGACGAATCAGAATAAACCGTTGAGAGATTTATCTGAACCAGTAAAAATCTGGAGACGAATCAGAATAAACCGTTGAGAGATTTATCTGAACCAGTAAAAATCTGTAGATGAATCAGAATAAACCGTTGAGAGACTTATCTGAACCAGTGAAATCTGGAGATGAATCAGAATAAACCATTGAGAGATTTATCTGACCCAGTAAAAATCTAGAGACGAATCAGAATAAACCGTTGGGAGATTTATCTGAACCAATAAAAATCTGGAGACGAATCAAAATAAACCGTTGAGAGATTTATCTGAACCAGTAAAAATCTGGAGATGAATCAGAATAAACCGTTGAGAGATTTATCTGAACCAGTAAAAATCTGGAGACGAATCAGAATAAACCGTTGAGAGATTTATTTGAACCAGTAAAAATCTAGAGACGAATCAGAATAAACCGTTGAGAGATTTATCTGAACCAGTAAAAATCTGGAGATGAATCAGAATAAACCGTTGAGAGATTTATATGAACCAGTAAAAATCTGGAGACGAATTAGAATAAACCGTTGAGAGATTTATCTGAACCAGTAAAAATCTGGAGACGAATCAGAATAAACCGTCGAGAGATTTATCTGAACCAGTAAAAATCTGGAGACGAATCAGAATAAACTGTTGAGAGATTTATCTGAACCAGTAAAAATCTGGAGACGAATCAGAATAAACCGTTGAGAGATTTATCTGAACCAGTAAAAATCTGGGGACGAATCAGAATAAACCGTTGAGAGATTTATCTGAACCAGTAAAAATCTTGAGATGAATCAAAATAAACCGTTGAGAGATTTATCTGAACCAGTAAAAATCTGGAGACGGATCAGAATAAACCGTTGAGAGATTTATCTGAAACAAATGAGAATCAGCCTTTTCTCGGAAACTGATATGTATTTGACTTGTTGAAAATTTGTGTTTGTCAGAAGTTTGTTGATAGTAACTGTCCAATGGCTCTTTACTATAAAAGGTGAAGAGTTAATTGTATGCAATGCTATGATGCATGCGATGCATGGTGTGATGTTTTCCCTTAAAAAAAATGAGATTTCACCGTATGCACTTGAGTTGTCAATGTTATGACGTATGTATGCAAATGTATGAAAAGTAAAGATTGTTTGTGCCGTAGCGTTGTTGAAAGTGGGGAGAATAAATCCCCTCTGAAGTACTGATGGGTGAATTTCCAAGTAAAAACTCTGTTACAGAAGGGAAAAGCCAGTCATTGCTTGTGATATCCTGCTGGGGAAATCTGAGAAGTTGGGCAACTTGCTGGGGACACTTTGGACCAGTGATTGGAAATTTTGCTCTGGCTGGAGAAAGTACCTGTGGGGGGTTTTATGGAATGGCTTACAGATGTTACTCTATTTCTTAAAGTCATTAGTAATTGCCTTTCCGTTTTTTTATTTGTAACAGGAATCACGTTCAAATGCATATGTTCAAAAATAAATCATTGGACGTTTTTGTAAATAAAACATAGAAATAAAGAAAAAACATATGGTTTTGCACTTTCAAAAGGGATATCTTTGTATTAACTTGAACAAGTGTTTTTTTACAATGAGACAAAGCATTCTGGCGAGAGAATGTCATCGTAAAAAAAATGAAAATATATACAAAGAAAAGGTAGCTATGTGAAATAATCCCATGGGGTTCCCGTTCTACTATAGCTTTCATGCCTCTAAATGTCTTGTCCGCTGGTCGCCTCGGCGAAGTCGATTGGATTGATTTAGAGCCAATTGAGTTAATTGGTTGACGCTGAAAATTGTTTTCCAGATGATCCAACGGGACATAGTCATACGCTTTAATCCCTAACTTTTTCCTGGACCGCCCTCTCGGGTTTTCAGTCCACCGGGATACCCGTTTTTGCCCAAGCCGCCCTTTCGGGTTTTCAACTTGCTGGGTGTACAGATTTTTTTAATTTTCATCCCTTATTTTTGCCCGAACCCTTTTGGTTCGTCGGAAAGCCCTTATTTTTGCCTAGGCCAGTCAACCTAGCGAGTCTTTGGTCATGTGTAGTATCTTTTAACTATGTCTGTATTTACAGGGTGCGGGAGGTCGTCGCCATCCATAGTAGTCAAGATCATTGCTCCACCAGAGAAAATGATTTTGATTACAAATGTCCCTTCATATGTAGGGGTCCAATTTCCCCTGGGATCACCTTGTGGCAAAATGATACGCTTGATTACCAAGTCACCGATCCGATATACCTGACGTTTGACCTTTTTATTAAAAGCTTTGATCATGCGTTTTTGGTACATCTGACCATGACAGATAGTTGTAAGCCTCTTCTCATCAATCAAGTTTAGTTGGTCAAACCGAGTCTGAATCCAATCTTCTTCATTCAAACCAGCATCCTTCATGATTCTTAGAGAGGGGATCTGGACCTCAATAGGCAAGACAGCTTCCATGCCGTATACCAGAGAATAAGGTGTTGCCCCAGTTGATGTGCGAGCTGTGGTACGATACCCATGGAGAGCGAACGGTAGCATCTCATGCCAGTGTTTGTATGTGACTGTCATTTTCTGTATGATCTTCTTAATGTTTTTGTTAGCAGCTTCTACAACACCATTCATCTTTGGCCGGTAAGGGGAAGAATTGTGATGCTGAATCTTGAATTGCTCGCACAAGGCGGTGATCATAGTATTATTCAGATTTGTACCATTATCAGTGAGGATTCTCTCTGGGATACCGTACCGACAAATGAGATTCTACTTGATGAACCGGGCAATCACATTCTTAGTAACAGAAGCAAAGGAAGCTGCCTCAACCCACTTTGTAAAATACTCGATGGCCACAAAGATAAAGCGATGTCCGTTGGAGGCTGTTGGCTTGATTTCCCCGATCATATCGATTCCCCACATAGCAAAGGGCCAAGGAACCGTCAAGACATTCAGAGGAACCGGAGGTACATGTACTTTGTCGGCATAGATTTGGCACTTATGGCAAGTCCGAGAGTGTTGATAGCAATCTGCCTCCATGGTAGACCAATAATAGCCTGCCCGTAAGATTTTCTTTGCCATTGTATGCCCACTGGAATGTGTACCAAAAGTGCCTTCGTGTAGCTCACCCATGATCCTTTCAGCCTCAGCCTTGTCTATGCACCGAAGCAATACATAGTCATGACTGCATTTGTACAGAATGTCGTTACTCATGAAGAATTTAGCCGAGAACCTTCTCAGGAATTTCTTGTCATTCACCGAAGCTCCTTCTGGATATTCCTGAGACTCGAGATACCTTTTGACTTCATGAAACCAAGGCAAGTCCACTACTTCTTCGGTATTAATCTCATGACAGTAGGCTGGTTCATTCATCCGCTCAATGGTGATTTGAGGAGCCTCGTTATCCCAATTAAGTTTAAACATAGATGACATTGTAGCTAATGCGTCTGCTAGCTGATTTTCTTCTCGCAGGAAATGCTCGAAGGTAATCTTCTCAAAATGCGGCAACAATGTCAACACATGTTCTTTATAAGGGATAAGATTGGGGTGCTTGGTATCCCATTCCCCTTTGACTTGACTGATGACCAAGGTTGAATCTCCAAATACATCCAAGTGTTTGATCCCCAAGTTTATGGCAGCCTTGAGACCAAAGATGCACGCTTCGTATTCTGCCATGTTCTTTGTACAGTTGAAGCAAAGTCTAGCAGTAAAGGGAGTATGACATCCTTCAGGAGATATGAGTATGGCACCAATACCATTGCCAAGTGCGTTGGATGCCCCATCAAAGAATAGGGTCCATCGGGATCCTTGTTCAGGTCTGTCATATGGCCTAATTTCCTTACAGTTGTCTAACGTCATGATGTCTTCGTCCGGGAATTCAAACTTCATGGACTGATAGTCTTCTACAGCTTGGTGAGCAAGATGATCAGCCAATACACTGCCCTTTATAGCTTTCTGGTTAGTATATTGTATGTCATATTCTGTCAGGATCATCTGCCATCTTGCTATTCTCCCAGAAAGAGCAGGCTTCTCAAAGATGTACTTTATCGGATCCATTTTAGATATCAACAAAGTAGTGTGGGTCAGCATATACTGTCTCAGCCGGCGAGCAGCCCATGCCAGAGCGCAACAAGTTTTCTCGAGCAGTGAATATCTTGTTTCACAGTCGGTAAACTTTTTGCTCAGGTAATAAATAGCATGCTCTTTTCGGCCAGACTCGTCATGTTGCCCCAGCACACACCCCATTGAGTTTTCTAAAACAGTTAGATATAAGATCCATGGCCTTCCCTCGACAGGTGGCAACAACACAGGAGGTTCTTGCAGGTATTCCTTGATTTTTTCAAAAGCAACTTGGCATCCGTCGTTCCATCTGTCTACTTGATCTTTCTTCAAGAGTTTGAAGATTGGTTCACAAGTAGCTGTCAGGTGAGAAATAAACCTGGCTATGTAATTCAGACGTCCCAAGAATCCTCTGACTTCTTTCTCAGTACGAGGAGACGACATTTCTTGTATCGCTTTAACCTTGGCAGGATCAACTTCGATACCCTTGTTGCTGACGACAAAACCCAAGAGTTTACCAGACCGTACTCCGAATGTACACTTGTTTGGATTCAATCTCAAATTGTATTTCTTCATCCTTTCAAACAGCTTATGTAGGTGATCGAGGTGCTCTTCTTCTGTTTCTGATCTGGCTATCATATCGTCTACGTAGACTTCTATCTCATGGTGTATCATGTCATGAAATAAAGCTACCATAGCGTGTTGATAGGTTGCCCCAGCATTCTTCAATCCGAATGGCATGACCTTATAGCAAAAAGTGCCCCACTGTGTAACAAAAGTCATTTTCTCCATATCCTCAGGCGCCATTTTGATTTGGTTGTAGCCCGAGAAGCCATCCATGAAGGAAAACACTTTGTGTTGTTCCGTATTATCCACCAGGATGTCGATGTCGGGAAGTGGGAAATCATCTTAAGGGCTTGCCCTATTTAAGTCTCCGTAGTCCACACACATCTGCACTTTACCGTCTTTCTTAGGTACAGGAACAACATTGCACACCCATTGGGGATAAGAGGTGACAACCAAAAATCCAGCATTGAATTGCTTCATAACTTCTGATTTGATCTTTTCAGACATATCGGGTCTCATACGACGAACCTTTTGCTTTACTGGGGGACAATCTTCCTTTGTAGGCAGACGATGTACCACAATGTCTGCATCCAGTCCTGGCATGTCTTCGTAAGACCAGGCGAAGATCTCAACATATTCCTGCAATAGCTGAATCAGACGTTCCTTGACACTCGGCTCTAGATTAGCACCCACCTTGATTTCCTTTTTATCTTCCTCGGTACCCAAGTTGATTGTATCCAACGGTTCCTCATGAGGCTTAATAGCTCTGTCTTCTTGTTGCAACAACCTGGCCAACTCTCCTGGCACTTCATAATCTTCCTCACTTTCGTCGTCGGCTTGGTAGATCGGATTTTCAAAGTCACAATTGGCCATAGCAGAATTGTTACCCCTGGGATCCTGAGTGGACGTATATCTGCATTTTCAATATGTGAGTGTGTGTAAGAGCATAGCTACCTTTGAAAGAAATAAAATGTAAGAAAGAAAGGACAAAGAAAACAAAATTTGATGTAAAAACGTCCATGATTCATTAATGACATGTGAGAATGAAGTGACAACCCTTACAGATGGACCATTGTGCCTCGGGTAAGACACAAGGTTTAAAAAAGAGTCTGAATTGTTTAAATATTACAAGCCTGAAAATATTAAAAGACAATTACTCTTGAATAAAAGTAATAGGAATGAAATCCTTCGCCTCCCAATTATTAATCCCTCCGCCGATAGTTGGAAAAATCCATTCATTCATGTCACAGCTTCCATCACTATCTTCTATTGCATTGACTCCTTGATTGCTAATACACAGAGGTGGTCCCCCTGCGCGAGAACGTCGGACAGTTTTCTGAGCCTCTGAAGTGAACCCCAACCCAAATTTGTTGGACTTGTAGGGAATATCCGGAAGCTGACCCCAGATAGTACATCCTCCCTCTTCAACTATTGCTCGAGCGTCTTTCAATGAAGCCATCTTTAGCGGAGGTCTAGTAATCTTTGGGACCTTTGGAGTAGACTTGGTTGCTGCGACTGTTGCTGGAACCTCCTCAAAGTTCTGATAGGGAGTCTCTATGAATTCACCATCCATTTCAACATACCTGAAAGAGTTCAAATGGCTAACCATGTATTCATCTTCTCCGTGAACTGTGACAATCTTCCCTCTGATCGGGTATTTTAGCATTTAGTGTAGGATGGAAGTGACAGCACCAACACCATGGATCCATGGTCGACCCAACAGACAAGAGTATGAAGGGTGGATGTCCATCACATAGAAAATTGAGTCAAAGGTCTGAGTCCCAATTTTGATGGGGATACTAACTTCTCCATGCACTGTCCTCTTGGAACCATCAAAAGACCTTACTATGATGTTGCTAGGTTCCAAGATGAGTCCCTCACAATCCAGCCGGTCGAGAGCATTTTTGGGAAAGACATTCAATGATGAACCGGTATCCACCAAAACATGGGCAAGTGTGGTTCCCCTGCATTCAATGGAAATATGTAAGGCATCTTGTGCTTCCTTCCCTTAGAGGTTAAATCAGCATCGGAAAAGCCCAATCTGTTATCAGCAGTTAGACTGGCCACACAGTCTTCAAATTGGTCGATGGAAGTCTCCTGGGGCACGTGAGCAGTCTTAAGAAACTTTACCAAGGCTTTGGCGTGAGTTTCAGAGCATAAAAGTAAGGACAATAATGATATCTTCGAGGGGGTCTGCCCCAATTGTTCTACAATGTTGTAGTCACTTTTCTTGATTATCTTCAAGATTTCTTCTATTTCTTTTCTAGAAGCTTCAAGGATGACTTCGGGATGTTCTCTTGCTTGGGCAGGTTCAACCAAAGCCTCTTTGCCCCTGGTATCGGCAGTAGGGATAACAGCAGGAGTATCACTGGCGGTGTTGGTAGGAGTGGCAGTAGTGATGATCACAGGAGTAGCAACGGTCTTTAGAGAAATCTCAAGGGAGAAGACTCTTCCACTTCTTGTTATTTTGCTGGTTCCAGTGATGTTACCGATATCAGGATCAATATCTCTCACAACTTCATTTGTGACAGCCAACTGATCTTGCTTGACGTCGTAGTAACAAACGTCAGCCTCATAACTCCAGGGAACAACTTTATTTGAGGAGTATGGTATTGGTCTTGGCATAGTGATGATCAATTGTGTAGATCTGGGAGCAGATGTAATCCTGACGGATCTTTTGGTGGAGACCCTGGGAGGATTGTCAAAAATGGTGATTATCGAAACATCTTGATAAGAGCTTTTGATAAGAGGTACCTTTTCAAATAGGATTTCTTTACTAGTCATCAGGCGCTAGACGCCTATCTTTAGTAACAAACAACTGTTTGGCAGAGATTTGCAAAGATGGTAATTTTCATCACAACCTGGGAACAAACCGGCTTACAGTATATTTTGTTTAACGGTCAACAGAGGAGTAACCAAGTCATTCACGGAGAAAACAAAATGATCATCATCAATGGCGTTAATACCTTGGCCATGTCTGGGCATTGGTGTCGTTATTACATTAGGCATTTCTGGGGACTCAAATTCAAGCTCCTTCGCGTCGATAAGGTCTTGCACCTTATTCTTTAAGGCCCAACAGTCATTTGTATCGTGCCCTGGGCTTCCAGAATGATAGGCACATCGAGAGTTCGGGTTGTAGCGAGGAGAAGCAGTATTGGGGTTCTTGGGAGCTTCCTTTAAAATTTCCAGATTGGTCCTTAAAAGGTGTGGCAAAACTTGAGACATGGTCATGTTAATCCGGGTAAATCGTCTCATGGCCGCTTCTGGTTTGCGCTGATAATTTCGCTGCTGATTTGGCGCAGGATTAGAGATCATGACAACCCCTACTGCCGGACGATGGTCGGTTTTGTTTTGATTCCTATGGTCATACACAACACTGACCTCCTTCTTTCCAACAAAAGGTTTCTTCACCAAACTTGAGGATGCATCTCTTTGAATTTTGCCTCTTTTTATTTGACCCGCTCACCAGTCATGATTAATTCGGTAAACCCAGATGAAGAACTCCCAATCAGGTGATTGAAAAATGGTCCTGACAAGGTGCCAAGGAACATATCCACTAATTCTCTGTCGGATAGAGGGGGCTGGACTCTGCCTGCGAGATCCCTCCATTTTTGAGCATAGGTTTTGAAACCCTCATCTGTTCCCATATATATACTTTGTAACTGTGTCCTAGTCGGGGCCAAATCAGCATTATACTGATATTGTTTGTAGAAAGCGGCAGCCAACTCTTCCCAGTTATGGATATTGGACCCTTCTAATTGGTAGAACCAATCCAACTGAGTCCCCGATAAGCTCTCCTGGAAGAAATGCACCCACAGATTTTTGTCAGCCGTGTGGGGTTGAATCTTTCTGACATATGACCTCAGGTGTAGTTTTGGGCAAGAGATACCATCATACTTAGTGAAAGTTGGGACTTTGAATTTCTATGGGATGACAACCCCTGAGATGAGTCCTAATTCTTCAAAGTCCAAATCGGGTACCCTATGAATCTCCATGGTGTTCAAACGATCCTCTAGCTGTTTGTATTTATCATCAGCATGAGGATATTGCTCCTCAGAGTAATCAGGCTCTTCCTCTCCTTTGGATATTGGGTCGTCGTTCACTTCCTGGGTCTCAGATCCTTGGTTATCTCCTTCACCCGATGATGTTGCAAAGTCCAAGTTTCACCTGGTCTGTCCTTTAAACCTTCTTCCCATGATCACAACTTCGGTTGGTTTCTTCGTTTTCTTCTTCTTCTCTTTGGCTAGCAGAGTCTTCAACTCCTCCTTCCCTTTTTTCAGAGCCATGAGCATTTGTTGAAACTGGGCATTCTGCGCCTGAAGATCTTTCATAGTCTGTTCAACATCCATCTCACTGAAATAAACAGTAGAAGGATAAGGCGACCTGTTATGAGAAACCTATATGATGTCATGATGAATGAAGATGCAATATGCAAATGATTTCAAGGAAACTTAGAAGATTTAAACTTGTCCAAACCAAAAAAGAACACACGTCATATTAAATAAAACCAATTTTAAATACATTATGCCTCCTTGGGATTACAAAGAAAGAAACAAAATACAGCAAAAATTCTTAAGACAAAAAGACCGAACGCATCCTCTTTGGAGCAATGTAGGTATTCAGATTTTTCTCTTCATGAAGCGGTTTGGTGAGCTCTAAAACCTTCTTTTCACTGGCGTAGTACTGGGTTTCAAAGGTGTCTCGTTCTTCCTTCAACTGAATCCAAGCTTTCTGCAGGTCTTCGAGAGAGGTAGGCATGTCAGGATGAAGAACAGTGTATGGGACGTCTCCTTCAATAACAGGCTCGATGATGACAGGAAGGATGGAAGGGTAAGGCATCAAGAGATTCTGAGAACGAGCTCGTACCCACTTAAGGTAAGGTTAGAGAGAGATAAAGTTTTTATGTCCCAAAGTCCTACTGTCCACCTTGTTCACCATTCCCCAAGCACGTGCAAACCTCTGGCGATAACCTTGATCTTCTTTGCCGTAGTCGAAAACCAGACCCTGGACGAGCATCTCATGAGGGCCGTCTCTTCGGGCATACCCAAACTGCCAAAGGGCTAAACATGGGTCGTAGGTGATACCTCCCCTAATACCTAGCAGAGGTACATTAGGGAACTCACCACAGCGGTCAATGATAGAAATATCTTCCAAGGATCTCGAGCACCAACGGATATCAGCGTGGGAGAGAGACATCATCCTTTGAGACCAAGTCAATATTTGCTCGTTCTTCAATGCTGACTGAGGCAGGTGTGAAGTGAACCACTTAGCGAGTAGGGGTATACAACACAAAAGGCTACCTTTTTTCTTCATGGTACGGGTATGAAGGCAATGCAAGATGTCTCCTAGCAAGGTGGGTAGAGGATTGCGAGAGAGAAAGACTTTGATGGCATTAACGTCTATGAATTGGTCCGAATTAGGAAACAGAACCAAACCATAAATGAGGAGAGCTAGCACATCTTCGAAAGCTTGGAAATCCATGTCATCCCAGAATGAACGAGCTTTTTCCAATAGAAACATAGTTAAAAAACCTTTAACCCCACTTCTTGTCTCCCAATTGGCTATGACGTCGACCCTTTTCACATGTAAAGCTTCGGCGATGACTTCAGGTTTTGGAATCCCTTCTAGACCGGTGAACGGTATCTGATTAAGCACTGGCACCCCTAAGAGTAGAGAGAACTCTTCCAGTGTAGGTACCCACTGATAGTCCGGGAAAGTGAAACAATGATGTACGGGATCAAAGAATTGGAATAGTACACACATCATCTCTTCTTGGAAGTTGGATGTAGCCAAACTGAGGAGTCGACGATACTTCTTGGTAAAAGGAGAATCCCCAGGCACTCTTGAAGCTAGCTCTTGAAGTTGAGGATGTGCTTTTACAAAGCTGATTCGGATGGTGTTTCTTCAGAGAGAATTCATATCCTACAAAACAAAAACAAAGATAAATTTCTAAATCCTTGAAATGGTTAGTGAGCATGCATATGATGTTGATGATGTTTATGATGTTTATGTACAAGCAAAGATATACACACACAACAAACAAATCCCTATGTTTTAGGCTTGCATGAGTTTGTAGGTAAGTACCCTCTTGAAGTTTAGTCGGCTCAACCTGTCCTAGAAATAATGATCGGGTTCTAAAGGATCTCAATATCACCGACCTTTCTATTAGGCATTGTCTCAGCACAACAATCTTTTCTTGCGGCCGAGATATCCCAAAAGTCTAGCCTCAATGAGTGTAGTATCGAGTATCAACCAATTTTCAGCTTTACACCGAAACCGGCTACCTCACTACGTCTTAATGGCCAAGTTTGTTCAATTAGGGTTCTAAGGTTAATTAGTGCTTCATGACGCCACTCAGCGGCCCCGTATTCTCCTCGATTCACCACGAGGGATACCGGTACCCACAAATGTGTCACACTAACATAACCATTGTCTCAACCGTATCGGTCTACACCATACAGTCTCCATAATGTATTGCTATTTACCTAAAAAAGTGCCCCAAATCAGGGTGGAGGATCAAAGCAAGCACAATACAAAGAACTAAATATGAAGCACACAAATTAAATAATGAAAGCGAGTAAAGGTGATCTATCCCTAAGGTAACCCCACTTTTTATTATTCCCCAGCAGATTCGCCAGTTCTGTGATACGGTGGGAGAACTGACTTGATGTTTTGCGTTTCGATCGCATTTGTGTGGATAGCAAGAGTCGCCACCAACTTTTCTTTTATCCAAAAGGAAAGGTAAAAAAGCACAGGAAAGACCTTTCGAGATTATTTCTCGGGTTCGGGGGGTAGATTATGAAAAGGGAAGGTATTAGCACCCTTTTCATCCATGGTTTTCCATGGGCTCTTAGTTACTCGTTTAGATCACTTGCTTTCATTTGACAGTGTGCTTGTAGTGTGAGCTTTGAAATTATTTTGAAAAATCTCTTTGTAATGGTTCTCGTTTCTATAAGAATGTGTACAAAGTTTTGTTTCGAAAAGTGGTTCAAAGATGTGTTTGTGAATCGTGTTTCGGAAAGTGTTTTGAAGAGATGTTTTGCAATGGTTCTCGTCTCTATAAGAACGTATACAAAACGTTTTGTCTTTTGGAAAATGTTTTGAAATGAAAGTGTAGGTGTAAAAATGTTTTTTTATCGTGAGCAAACGAGTAACTAAGAGCGAATCTATCTACTCGAAAGGTCTTAAATTGTTCTTTTCTTCCTTATTTTAATGGTGCTATCTTACCATTAATTTGGTAAGAAGCCCCATCGTTGGATGTGAAGGGACAGGCACGAATCAATTTTACAGTCATCAAAAGCAACTTATGAGACGCTTTAGCAATTTTCGTAAGGGACGAGATCATTTTATCGAAGGCAACATTGAGGGTCATTGAGGGACTACGATCTTTTTTATCGAAGGGTCATTGCTAAAGCATCCCATATTCGAGGGACATGACTGTATTTCCGAGGCAACGAGCGAGGTTACCCTAGAGGTGCGCGTGTGAAAAAGTGTGTTGGTTTCAAGTTACTTTATTCTTTTGATTAAGTTATCTAGCGATTGATTTTTGAATCTTGCCATACACGCCTAATTACTATACAGTATAAGGAAAATAGTAAATTGCGGGAATGGAAATTCTACGCTATTATAAAGTGTTCGGGAATGGGAGTACAATTCTTACAAATGGGGATGAGTCAAATGCAATAGCAAGATCCAAATAGCAAACAATACAACCAAATCGAATTTTGTGCGATTAATGAAAGCTACAATAATCTATGAAATAAACTCAACCAACAAAATAAAAATCTAAGTATTTTTACTTGAAAAGAGGAAAGTAAACCTATTCTAAAAATAAAATAAAATAATTGATTAAATTATATGTTTTATTTTTTGTATTTTATTTACTTAAGTAAAATCTAAAGAAGGAAAACAAACTAAATTATTTTTTTGGTGTTTTATTATATTTAAATTAAACCTAAAACGAAGTTTATTAAAGAAAGAAAAAGAAATTGATAAAAATTATTCACAAAGTCTAAATCAAATTAATTATAAAAAAAGTATATTTTAATTTTAATAGTATTTTGTATAACAGAAAAAAATATAAAAAGAAAATAAACCAATAGTTAAATGGGCTAGAATTCAGTATAGTATGAGTGCACGGTTCATAAGATCTGATTGGGCTTATGGATGATTTGGGGCGGAGGCCCAATGAAAATGGTTGTTTACAAAAATTAGGCAAAATGGGGGGGTGAGGCCAGTAAACGGATTGGGCTTATGGAATACAGGCCAAAGATATATCCAATACAAATCAGCAAAACAAAACCCAAGTTTCTAAACCAAGCTTAGTTACGGATTAAGGGACAAAACCAAAATTAGGGTTTGGGAAACTTTCCTCACGCGGCGCTGTTCTTCATCTTTTATCGTTTGCTAAAATTTTCTACACATCCTCACTACCCCATCCCTGTACTACCTCACGATCGAATCGCCCTCTTCAGTAACATACTGCCTCTTTGTCTCACCGTGATTTGCATCTTTTAAAAACCCTTCTCTTTGAATTCGGATTTAAACCCAGAAAGACCCGAAATTGCCTCATCCTTGACCTCCCTCAACCTCTCTGTTACTGGAACACAACCCTCTCGTCTCCCTAATCAAGCTTTAGCGATTTTTTTTTTTAAAGAAAGGTAAGATTTCTATTATTTTCAAAAAGCTTACGGATTTTCGATAATCTTCCTATCTTTGTTGCGTTTTCCCTTAACTAAACCCTTGTTCTTTTAGATGCAGAAAATATGCTTATGGAAGTATGAGAAAGAGGAAGAACTCATACCTGTTGGAGCTTTACAATTTCTCTCTTGCGAAATAGAAAGAGAGGGGCGAGACTGAGGACGGTATTCAGTGGTGACAGAGGATTTACGAGGGAAAGAGATGAGGATGGGAGCGTGGCTTTTTTTGGTTTGTTGGTAACCTTTTCTGTTTTCTTTGTTATCCAATTTTGAATGATGATTATCAGGTTTTTCTGAATTTTTTTGTGATGGTTGTTTGATTCTGAGTTTTGATGATGGCTAACAGTCTTGGGATTTTGATGATGGTTATTGTTTTTTTTTAGTTTGATGCTGGTTAACAGGTTTCGGATTTTGGTGATAGTTATTGCTTGATTCTGAGTTTTGCTGATGGTTAACAGTTTGGGATTTTGGTGATGGTTATTGCTTATTTCTGAGTTTTGCTGATGGTTAACAGTTTAGGATTTTGGGGCTTTGTTTCTGGATTTTTAGTTTGATGATAGTTAACAGGCCTTGAGTTTTATGCTGGTTTTCTGGATTTTGAGTTTGATGATAGTTAACAGGCCTTGAGTTTCTTGGTGATTTGTTACTGTGTTTGTGAGTTTGAGGCTTTGTTAACAGGTTTTTGTTCTCTTTGCTCTTCTTTTTCTCTTTTGGATGGCTCACACTTCTGTTATATTGACCTCTCTTAATGTTGTGCCTCTTGGCCTTTGGTCTCTACAACAGGTTTTTTGCTTATAGCAGGTTTTGCTTGGTTTTGTTTTTTAGCAGTTTTGATAATTCTGGGGTTTACAGCAAGTTTTGCTTGGTTTTGTTTTTTAGCAGTTTTGATGATTCTTGGGTTTACAGCAGCTCTTCCTTTTGCAACAGAGCTTTTGCAGGATGTATTTTGGGCAATTCTAATAGCCTAGGTGACTTCTTTCCTCTCTTCTCTCTCAATGACAATAAAAAAGCAATTTTCTCTTTTGCCTTTTTTATTAATCTGAAAGGTTTGCAGTTTGGAAAATGATGATATATTGTTTCTTGAGCAAGTTGACTTGCTATTTTGTTTGATTTAGCTATTTGTTTATTTTCCATATTGCTGCCTCGTTTTAGCTTATAATGTTGTTGGTTTGGACTGTTGTAATGCTGCTGTTTATTTGTCCAATTCGTGATGTTGTTCTTTGTTTGGATTGTGATAATGCTATTTGTTTGGTTTGTGAGGCTGCTGTTTGTTCAGTTTGGTAATGTTGTTTGTTTGGATTGTTGTAGCATTTTGTTATTGTAGCATGTTCGCGAATTTCTCTTCTTCTTTCTTTTTGTGAACCAAGAAGGGCAACCTTCTTGTGATTTGCAACTAGGGAAATAGTTTGTGATGAAATAAATAGCATTATGATTCCATGTTGCAAACCTTAATGATGAGTTTACAAAATAACTTTTGGAAAATTCCTTGTTCATGCCCATATAATTTTGTACTAATCATGCTTTCTTTCTCTTGTTTTCATGTGAGCAAAAAATGGAGATGATGAAGCAAAGAACGCAAGAGATCCGTGGCAAATAGGAAAGTCTTGGAGATAAGCAAAGGAATCTGATATGACTTCAATCTTTGAACAACTTAAACATAGATTAATTCTCCTAGGCCAAACATTCATTTTGATTTTCTTTGTAACTTAGAAAAATCATTCTTGTATTTTGATGTATTGTATCCAGTAGTTGTACCAATTTATCTTTAAATACAATAAGTTGTAAAACATAAAGTATTAAAAGAATAAATTGTTTTTTGTAACAATCTTTGACGGTGTGTTTGAAATTGGAGAAAATCTTGAGTTGTAGCATGAAGTATTCTGGTGTCATTTTATAACTTGAAATCCTTTATCAACAACAATTTGTAATTTCTCTTCGCATCCTAATTGATTTTTTTGAAATTCCCAATCAGGATATTTGAAATAAAATGCTCCAGTCTGGTAACTTAAATTCCAAATAATCCCAATAACTTTGTAACTGCATTTCAAACAAACACGCACTGTGTACTCCATTTCCTAACAAAACAAATGTTTTAAGGACGTAAATCATCTGGTCAACCTGGATCTCAAAATCATGATTGTCCTAAATGACAGTCTTAACCTCCATCTCTTGTCCCAAACAAATCATGCTCTGAGAACAAACATCATCCTTTCAGTAAACTGTGTTTTTTTTAAAGAAAATTCAAAATCAATCAAATGCCTTGCGATGATTTGATAATTTTAAAGTTTTCCAAACTCAAATTTCTTCCGATTCTTTGAAGATAAACCTGTGAGCGACATCACATGTGACCATGAACAGACATAATCGTCTCAAAATCCTATAGCTTGAAGAAATCATAAATACAACCTTGAGGAAGCATGAAGACCTATGAAGGCCAATTGGATCTTTGAAAACTCATTTTCTTTTGAGAATTGCAAAAAAACCTAATTGCTGGTTTACTGCCCCAGAAGAGAATCTGTCTGGTCGATTTTTGAGCCAACTTGAATATCCGAGAAACCCTAGGGTTGTGTCTTATATGAAAAATGGGAGGGAAAATTTTGGGGTACAACACTATGTAAATACTTGAAGCCTTGTAATAGCATAGTTTAATTTCCGCACTTTTAATTCCACAAAATATTAACTGTTAGATGTATGATATTAGGATGCATGACAAGAATGTATGAACTTTAAAACAGTTAGACAACCCTAAAATGTGCAAAGATAATAAACTTGAAATTGAATCACTCGCACATGCGCACTCCTAGGATACACTCCCACTTCGGTTGCCTTCGGTAAATGGTCATTGAGTATAGGGTATTTTAGTGGTCGTCCTTTTGTCTCAAAGATCATAGTTGCCTCGGAATGGTTGCCTCGGATATTGTTGCCTCAAATAATTGATCTAAGACATTAGGGTTACTACTAAGACATCCTAACATTGCTTTAGTGACCATACGTCCCTTTCGAATTGACCCTCAAACTCCAACGACGGTGCTACCTACTCATTAATAGTGGGATAGCACTGTCTAAAGGAAACAAACATATAACGATTCTTTTTTCGAGTAGGTAGATTAACCCTTAAGTACTTGCTCAAAACCCAAACAAACTTTTTTTTTACACTTACACTCCTTTTCAAACAAAGTTTTCAAAAACACTTCATTACACTCTTGAAGACAGAAGCAAGAGTTAAATCGAAGTCAAAACAAAAACTTTTCAAATCACACAAACACACAAAGAAGCAATTTTTAAAATGATGAGCAAGTACCTAAGAGCCCGTAGATAACTATGGATAGAAAGGGTGCTAATACCTTCCCTTTCTATAATCTACCCCCCGTACTCAGAAATATCTCGAAAAAGGAATTTTTCTGTGCTTTTTTCCTTTCCTTGTTGGATAAAATAAAAGTCGATGGCGACTCTTGCTTACCGCGACATTTTGCAAACACAAAAGCAAAATGCAAACCAGCATTCCTAAAAAACAAGTCCCGGTTCTGGCCACCGTATCACAACTATCCTACATCCTGACATGCCCACCTCTCTTGAAGACTTACAAAGAGATTGGATACAACTCAATGGGAGAGCGAGACACTTTTGAGGCCCCATTCTACGCTAGCGAGAAGAAGGTTTTGGAACTCACTAAGCAACTTCATGAGGAGTGGACCCTGAATGCCTATATCACACCAAAGAGGATGCGCATAACCTTTTTATCCTAAAGTTTTTGTATTTCTTTGTAAACCTGAAGGGGCATGATGTACTCAAGCTTTGATCTATTAATATAACGTGTGTTTCCTTTTTATCTAAAGAAAATTTGAATCTCTAATTTCCTTGAAATCATTGCATACACATATCATCCATAAAATTGCATAAGCGGGTACCATTACAGGTTTCTCATCTCCTTCGCTGTTTATTTCAGCACAAATGTCTTCTGAACAAAGCATCAAAGATCTTTAGGCACAAAATGCCCAATTCCAGCAGATGTTCATAACTCTGGCGAAGGGGCATGAAGATCTGAAGGCCCTCATCCTGAAAGAGAAGAAGAAGAAGAAGAAGAAGAAGCTCGTTGGTGCCCTCAATATGGGAAAAAGATTTGGGGGGCCGTTAAAGCGACCGGCCGATCTGACCTCCTCGTCCAAAGAAGGGGAAAATCAAGAGAGAGAAACAAGGGAGGAGAAGCCTAGTCCTGAAGTCTCTGACAATGATACAGACTACAATAATGAGCAGTATCCTCCCACTGGGATAGGTACAAGTAGTTAGAGGATCAGTTAAGTGCTATGGAGATCCAGAGAATACCAAGACTGGATTTTGAAGAACTGGGATTGGTGTCCGGGGTGGTCATCCCACAAAAATTTAAAGCTCCGGTTTTTGTAAAGTATGATGGGGTGTCTTGTCCCAAGCTTCTTCTCCGTTCCTATGTGAGAAAGATCCAGTCTCACACTGCTGATAGGAACTTGTGGGTTCACTTCTTTCAAGACAACCTGTCAGGGACTCAACTTGAATGGTTCTACCAATTGGAGGGAACCAATGTCCAAAACTGGGAGGATTTGGCCGCTGCTTTTTATAAGCAGTATCAATACAACGTCGACCTTGCCCCTACCCGTACTCAACTTAAGAGTATGTCCATGGGTGCAAGTGAATGCTTTAAGGACTATGCGCAGAAGTGGAGAGATTTGGCTGGAAGAGTCCAGGCCCCTTTGTCTGATAGGGAGTTGGTCGACATGTTTCTGGGGATGTTGTCTGGTCCGTTTTTCAACCATTTGATTGGTAGCTCATCGGTTGGTTTTACTGAGCTAATATTAAATAGAGAGAGGGTAGAAGCTGGGATCAGGAGCGGTAAAATACAGAAAGATACCTCGCCAAGTTCAGCAAAGAAGCCCTTCACGGCTAAGAAGGAGGTCAGTGTCGTTTATAGCCCAAGAGGTCAAAGCCTAAATAACTACCGTTTGATAGTAGGCGCTGTGATGATACCAAGGTCTGCAACTTCCTCACAACGCAACAATCAGCAAAGTGTAGAAAGACCACAAAGGCAGTTCACCCGGATTAACATGACATTGATAGAGGTTCTACCCCATCTGCTGAGATCTAACTTGACAACTTTAAAAGAGGCTCCCAAAAATCCTAATACCTCCTCTCCTCGGTACAATCCGAACGCTCGGTGCGCCTATCATTCTGAGAGTCCTAGTCACGATACAAATGACTGTTGGGCTCTAAGAAACAAAGTACAAGATTTGATTGAAGCCAAGGAGATTGAGTTTGGCGCTCCGGAGAAGCCCAATGTTATAACTGCTCCCATTCCTAAGCACAACCGTGGAGTTAACACCGTTGATACCGATCTGTTTATGACCTCAGTTGATGAAGTTTCTACTCCTCTTATGACCGTTAAGAAGAATTTGTTGCTGGCCGATTTATTTCCGGGTTGTGGTGAAGGTTCCCACATGTGTTCATCTCTGGCTTCTGGTTTCTATCTGCTGAAGACAGGTGTCCAGTGCCTGATGGACAACAGAGAAATTTTGTTCGAGAAAACTTTGACTCCAGCTGTTCCGTTTGAAGATGTTGCTATTATAACCATTTCCGCCAATCCTTCCAAGGCCTCCTCGAGAAGACCTGTTAGGATTACACCCGCTCTGAGAGTTGCTCTGTTAATAATCACCTGGCCTGGTCTTGTCTCGTACGCCTTGGACAAAGTTGTCCCTTGGCATTATGGCGTCGATATTTACTATCATGGCGTTAAACAAGACCTGGAGAATGAAGAGGATGATCCCGATGTCAGTAACATTGTCGGGACCAGTAGGATCACCAGAAGCGGAAGGGTTTTCTCTCCCGTGATTTCCTCGAAGACTGTCAATAAGCTTGTTGTTATTTCACCTGCTATTCCTACTGATGCTCCAACTACTACTCATGTTCTTACTCCAATTGTTACTCCTGTCGTCGAGTCATCTGGGACTCGAGGAAAAGAAGCTATAGGTGAGCATGCCCGGACGAAGACACCTAGAAAGATTGTCGTAGAAACCTCTAAGCAAGAGATAGAGGAAATATTAAAAATAATTAAAAAGAGCGACTACAATATGGTCGAGCAACTGGGGCAGACCCCTTCGAAGATATCGATGTTGTCTTTGCTGTTATGTTCTGAGGCCTATGCGAAGGCTTTGATTTCATTCCTTAAGACTGCACATGTGCCACAAGAAACCTCAGCCGATCAATTCAAAGACTGTGTAGCCAGCTTGACAGCTGACAATGGGCTGGGTTTTTCAGATGCCGACTTGACACCAAAAGGGAGGAAGCATATCGATTCTCTGCACGTCTCGATCGAATGCAGGGGAACTACTATGGCTCACGTGCTGGTGGACACTGGATCTTCACTGAATGTTCTGCCTAAGAAGGCTCTTGATCGGCTGGATTGTGAGGGCTTGACCTTAAAGCCTAGTAACATTGTGGTAAGGGCTTTTGACGGGTCGAAGAGAATGGTGCATGGAGAGGTGGACATCCCTGTCAAGGTAGGCTCTCAGACCTTCAAGTCCACTTTCTATGTGATGGACATCAGGCCATTGTACTCTTGTTTGTTGGGCCGTCCTTGGATCCATGAAGTATGGGCTGTTACTTCTACACTACACCAAAATGTTGAAATATTCAGTGAAGGGGAAGATTGTCACTGTGCATGGCGAAGAAGAGTATATGGTGAGTCACCTGAACTCCTTCAGGTATGTAGAGATGGACGGAGAATTCATAGAAACTCCTTGTCAGAACTTTGAAGAGGTTCCCCAGATTTTGGTGTCAACCGAGACTATCACTAGCACCAAACCTCCCCTGAAGATGGCTTCTCTTAAGGACGCCAGAGCAGTAGTTGAAGAAGGTAGGAGTACCAATTGGGGACAACTTCCTGAGTTTATTCACAAAACTGACAAATTTGGTTTGGGCTTTACTTCAGGGGCTCAAAGGGCTGTTCGGCACGCCCGAGTTGGAAGACCTCCCCTACACATCAGCAATAGAGGGGTCAATGTTATTGAAGGCAGTGAGGAAGACTTTGATATTGACAGTTGGATTTACCCGACTACCAACGGTGGACCGAGTAATTGGACAGCCAAAGATTTTATATCAGTTTCTTTTATTCCGCAGTAATTGTCTTACTTGTTTTCTAAGTTTGTAATGAACAATTTAAACTTTATGGCCTCTTGTCTTACTCGAGGCACAATGTCTCTATCTGTGAGGGTTATTATATGTCATCTCATATATCATCAATGAAGCATTGGACGTTCTTTGCATACAAATTTTGCGCTCTCTGTTTTTATTTTTTGCCTTTACTTTATCAATACAACTATGCTCTTACACACACTCACGTATCAAACTGCAGATTTGTATCCACTCTGGATCCCATTGATAACAATCCTGATATTGCCAGTTATGACTTCGAGAATCCGATCAACCAAGCCGAGGACAAAGGCGATGATGATTGTGAGGTTCCTGGAGAACTTGCTAGACTATTACAACAGGAAGAGAGGGCTATACAGCCTCATGAAGAGCCAGTTGAGACAATAAACTTGGGCACAGAGATGGACAGAAATAAAGTCAAGATCGGCGCAAATCTGGAGACTAAGATCAAACAGCGACTGATACAGATGTTACACGAATACATTGAGATCTTCGCCTGATCATATGAAGACATGCCTGGTTTAGACACCGATATCATGGTGCACCGTCTGCCAACTAAAGAGGATTGTCCTCCGGTTAAACAAAAGGTATACCGTATGCACCCTGGAATTTCAGAGAAGATCAAGGCAGAGGTCATGAAGCAGTTCGACGCATGGTTCTTAGCTGTCACCTCCTATCCGCAATGGGTTGCTAACATTGTTCAAATACCTAATAAGGACGACATGGTACATATGTGTGTGGATTACAGAGACTTGAACAAGGCCAGCCCCAAGGATGACTTCCCGCTTCCTCACATTGATGTTCTGGTTGACAACACCGTGCAACATAAAATCTTCTCCTTCATGGATGGTTTCTCTGGCCATAACCAGATCAAGATGGCTCCTGAAGATATGGAGAAGACAACCTTCATCACATAGTGGGGCACTTTCTGTTACAAGGTGATGCCTTTTGGGTTGAAGAATGCTGGGGCGACTTACCAGCGAGCCATGTGTGATACGGTGGGAGAGAACTGACTGTTTTTGGAATGTTGGTTTGTGTTTTGCGTTTGTTTTTGCAAAATGTCGCGGTAAGCAAGAGTCGCCACCGTCTTTTATTTTATCCAACAAGGAAAGGAAAAAAGCACAGAAAAATTCCTTTTTCGAGATGTTTCTCGGGTCCGGGGGGTATATTATAGAAAGGGAAGGTGTTAGCACCCTTTCTATCCGTGGTTATCCATAGGATCTTAGATACTTGCTCAAAGTGTTTTCAAAAATTGCTTTTCTTTGTGTTTGTGGGTTTGAAAGAAGTTTTTGTTTGAAAGGTGTAAGTGCGAAAAGTTTTATTTTGTTTTGGAAAGAGAAAGTATTTAAGAACCATCTACCTACTCGAAAAAGGAATGAATCTGTGCTAATATCCTTTAGACAATGCTATCCCACTATTGATGAGTAGGTAGCATCATCGTTGGAGTTTTAAGGGTCAATTCGATTAAGGGACGTGTGGTCACTAAAACAATGTTAGGACGCCTTAGCGGTAACCCTAATGTCCTAGATCATTTTTCCGAGGTAACCGTTTCGAGGCAACTATGATCTTTGGACAAGAGGGCGACCTCTAAAACTTCCTATACTCAATGACCACGTTTGAAGGCAACCAAACGAGGTGTACCCTAAGAGTGCGCATGTGCGAGTGTGTTGTTTTCAGTTAATTTGTCTTTGTACATGTCAATGGTTATCTATGTTGATTTTAGGTTTAAACATTTGATCTTGTCATGCATTCCCTATTATCAAACATCTAACAGTTTATAAGTTGCGGAAATTAAATTGCGGAAATTAAAACTAAACTATTACAAGGCGTCGGGTATTTACATCGCTAAAAACAACCCTTGAAATTAAAATGCGGAAAGTAAGTAAAGCGATAAAATAAAGTCCTATTTAACTATTACATTCTGGGAAGCAGATACAATATTATGATAAAAATGGAACGCGTGCGGGAAATTAAATCGGATGCGGATTTTTTTTAGGGTTTTGACCCTTTGATTATTAAAGAAAGTGATTTTTTTGGTTTATTTGAATTAAAAGAAAATAATACTAAGTTAACAATTAAATAAATTAATTAATTAATTAAAAAAAAGTATTTTTGGATTTTTGGATATTTAAAGAAATAGAAATAAATTAGATCAAAGTTAATAAAAACCTAATTTTCTATATTAATTTTAATTATTGCAAAAATATTAAAGTTATTTCCTAATTAAACTAGATTAATTGAATTAATATTTATTTACAAAAATAAAATGCTGAATTTAATTTTAATAAATAAAATATATTTTTGGTTTTTGATTTTATTAAGAAAAAGATTAATTGGTTAGTGATTAAATAATAAAAATAATAATACACAATAATTAAATAAAAGAAATAGGAAATAGAAATAGAAATACTCAGGGGGTTCTGGGCCCAAAAGGAGGTAAGAATTGCAATTTTCAAGGCCCATTAACTTTGGCCCTTTGTTGACCCTTCCAGATTCTCTATGGCATGTTTGACTTGGGAGTATGATGGACTCTCGTTCTGGACCACCAGATCTGGCCTGGGGCCATCTGGCAAGTGATTGGATGAAGGTGTATGATAGGCCATAATTGCTGAAAAGCACTAGAACACTTGAAGAAAAATAGCAAAGTAATACGGGGGGACCTGGGATTCAAACCCAGGTCCTATTGGATCTTGCACTAACGCCTTCGCCACTGAGCCAATGTGTTTCATTTGTTATAGTATTGGATAACAATTAATATATTGGAAAAACAAACATTATGCCAAAATTAAAAAAAATAAGGCGCGAAGTTTAAATCAACCAATAGGAGGGAGACACGCCTTCGTCTTCCTCGCTGAAACCTGGTTTTTTTACCTGCGGATTTGTATCCGCAGCTAAATGCGTAGGTGTCTCCTAAAATCAATTTCAGGCCATGGAAATTAGTTTCAAGACCATGGTCATGCTCGTCTCTCCCTCCTGAACACACCTATGTCCATTACTTGCATTGATTTTTCCTTAAAATAAAACGCCCAAAAACAAATACCAAGAACCCTAGATTCGGGTATGGCACTACAGGTCATATAAACACAATTAAATAATGCAGAAAGTTAGAAATTACTCAAGGATCATGAACATGTCAATGATTTGTCAAGAAAATGCCAGAATGAGAGGTTGCGATTTCAAATGTAGGGTGGTGTTTCGAAGGACTTGCAGTGGGACTGAGAGGATGTGATGGCTTGCTAGGGGTTGGTTTCGCTTCAGTGGATGTCCAGCAGTTGATTCACGTTGAGTTTTGGTTCTGAATTGGCCTCTATGAGTGATTTCAGTTTCAAGCTTTTTCCAAGTTTTTTCAAGTTTGGTTTTGGTGATTCTGCAGCTTCCAACCTCTAATTCGTGTGCCTTTGTATTGTTTATGTATTGAGCATTGGATTAGGTCAACAATTTGGACTTGAATCTTTGTAAGTCAATGCTTGGAGATGTGATTTGATTCACCATTGATAACTTGCTTATTTTGTCCAAAAAACAATCTATTTGCACATGGAATGGCTGATTCGAATTTGATCTCATTGATGATGATTATTAGGTCCTGAAATAGCCAAAAAGAGATCCAATAATCAATGTTTGGATTTTATATGATTTAAATTGATTTAAAATGCAATAATTCATTAAAAAATCAAACTAAATAATAAAATTGATAAATGGTCATGAGGCAGAAGCTAGGACACGTGTGTAGTGTGATAAGATCAAATCAAGTGAAAAAGAATGGGCTCATTTGACAAAATTTGAAGTTTTGGGGATAGTTGACTTTTGGCAATTTTGCAAAAGTGCCCAACTTCAACAATGCATAACTTCTTCAATTTTGAACTTTTGGAAGTGTTCTTTGACTTTTTGGAAAGCTTGAGATGTCCTCTAACCAACCCTTTTGGTATAATCTCCGTTTGATATTCCTTTATCAAGTTATAAGCTTTGGCAAAAAAGGTGTTTTTGTTGACTTTCAAAAATGACCTATAATGTCCAAATTTGTAACTTCTTGTGAGTGCATTTCTTGATCTTGGGGTATGAAGATGGATTGTAGGAAATTGAATCCTATTCAAAATGAGCTTTGGATGGGTCATTTCTCATAAAGTATGAGGAAGATATGCTTGGTCAAAGTTGAGTTGACTTTTCCTACAAAACCCTAATTTAGCAACTTTTGAGTCTTGATGAATTTTGGGAAATCCTTGATGAATCATGATCAACCCTTGATCAAGTGATGAAATATCCTTCAAAATGAGAATTTTGACAAAAAATCTTGAAGTTTGACTGTTTATAGGTCACAGTTGACTTTTGCCCTAGCACAGTCGATTTTTGGACCTCTTGAGCAATTGACTGACCAAACTTTCTCTGCAAGGCTTGAAATTTGACATGGATGAACTTGAGAACATATTAGGACATTGGGGAGAACTTGAGGTCATTTGGATGCAAGGACATTGATCTAATACAAAACCCTAATTTGAGGTTGATTGCCTTAGGTGATGACTTGACTGTCCAACTCTTGAGCAATCTTGAGCAACTTGGCGTTTATTCTTGCAATGCCTTGAGAAATATGAGAGGGAAAATTTTGGGGTACAACAGCTGCCCCTGTTCAATTTTCTTAAACCTGAGGATATAGATTGGCTTTCGGGCCTTTCGTGATCCAAAGGTGGAAGATGATTGAACACTAGAGTGCCCAGAAATTTGCACTCGCATGAAGTGGTATCAGCATTGTGATGTCGGGAATGGGCTTACAGATGCCATTTGGAGACTGTTGATAGATGGTCTGAACTTCGACTGGAATATGAATCAGGGAGATCTTATCGGCGATCTGACTGAACCAGAGGAGGTCTTGGATTAACTTTGACTGGATCGGCATCAGAAAAAAATTTAGGAATCGATTTAACTGGACCAGACAAGGTCTTGGAATAACTTCAACTGGATCGGCATCAAAAAAATCTTTAGGAATCGATTTAACTAGACTAGAGAAGGTCTTGGATTAACTTTGACTGGATCGGCATCAGAAAAATCTTTAGGAATCGATTTAACTGGACCAGACAAGGTCTTTGATTAACTTCAACTGGATCGGCATCAGGAAAATCTTTAGGAATCAATTTAACTGGACCAGAGTAGGTCTTGGATTAACTTTGACTGGATCGGCGTCAGAAAAATCTTTAGGAATCGATTTAACTGGACCAGACAAGGTCTTGGAATAACTTCAACTGGATCGGCATCAGGAAAATCTTTAGGAATCGATTTAACTGGACCAGAGAAGGTCTTGGATTAACTTTGACTGGATCGGCATCAGAAAAATCTTTAGGAATCGATTTAACTGGACCAGACAAGGTCTTGGAATAACTTCAACTGGATCGGCATCAGGAAAATCTTTAGGAATCGATTTAACTGGACCAGAGAAGGTCTTGGAATAACTTTGACTGGATCGGCATCAGAAAAATCTTTAGGAATCAATTTAACTGGACCAGACAAGGTCTTGGATTAACTTCAACTGAGTCGGCATCAGAAAAATCTTTAGGAATCGATTTAACTGGACCAGACAAGGTCTTAGAATAACTTTGATTGGATCGGCATCAGAAAAATCTTTAGGAATCGATTTAACTGGACCAGGCAAGGTCTTGGATTAACTTTGACTGGATCGGCATCAGAAAAATCTTTAGGAATCGATTTAACTGGACCAGACAAGGTCTTGGAATAACTTCAACTGTATCGGCATCAGAAAAATCTTTAGGAATCGATTTAACTGGACCAGAGAAGGTCTTGGAATAACTTCAACTGGATCGGCATCAGAAAAATCTTTAGGAATCGATTTAACTGGACCAGAGAAGGTCTTTGACATAGCTGAGAACTTTAATTGTATCTTTCCTGAAAGGTAAAGGTCAGTCATATGCAATGCATGATATGGATCAAGCAATGATGTTCTCAACATAAATGAGATTGTATCGTATGATGCGTATATGCATGTATCATAATGTATGGAAATGTAATGTTTTAGCTGGGGAAAATAAATCCCGGATAGCTGCTGGAGGATAGAGTTGAATTCTTCGTTTCCGCTGGGGATGATGAACGAAGCTAATAAACCTGCAGGAGAAGAGAACTCCGTTGGGGAATAAACTGATGAGGAGATTACTCTGTGGGGAAGAGATGCTCTGCTGAGGGTTCCACTGATAAGATCCGCTGGGGATGGACTACCGTTGTTGGTGATACTGAATCTATTGAGGATTGAATTCCTGTTGGTGAAAGGAAAGAATTTCGCTGGGGATAATCTTTCAGTTGCCACTTGCTGGGGATAACCCTGTTAGACTTTTGTGGGGATAATCCTCTGAATTATACTGGGAATGATCCTTTGAACTCGGCTGGGGAGATTTATTTTGTACTCCGCTGGGGATAAACTTCCAGAGTCTACTGGGGATAATGATTCAACTTCTGTTGGGGAAGCTTTTTCAGACCGTGCTGGGGAAATATTGACTCCACTGGGGGGTATCTTGTATCTTGTCGTGGAACATTGTTATATTCTGTTGGGGAATATTAAGACTGTCGGGGATATCGAGCCTTTTTTAGTGCTGATGGTAGATAAACTCTGCTTGGGGAGAGCATTGCTGATTCGTTCATAGTTGCAAGTCTCAACTGGGGGAGAGCTACCATTACCGCCTTACTTTGCGGGGAGTGAAAGTACTTTAGCCATATTCTTCAGATGAATTTACCCTTGTACCTGGTGGACAAAGCATCTATACAGTTTGGACAATTCTTATTGCCCCTGTTTCTAATATTACCCGTAATCGTCTTTTGTTTCGCATGTAAATATTTATGAGCAGCAATTAATGTCAAATGCATATATCAAAAATGAACATTGGACGTTCTTTGCAAAACAAAACAGATAAAGGAAAACAATTTGAAATTTCTTTGAAAATGAATTGTATTGATTTTGAAGTTTGGTCTATAAATAGGCGTTTTTGTACAAGGGGCTGACGTCCTAGTAAGAGAACGCCGCCAAATAATAGAATTTACACAATTTGTGAAAAACTAAACAAAACAGCTATGTGAATGATCCCACTGGGTTCCAACTCTACTATTGCCTTTATGTCTTCGAGCATCTCATCACTTTGCTACCGGTTGAAGGTGAATCAGATTGACTAGTTCCGTCTGAGCTTGATAGTCGATACCGAAGTCTGGATGCAAGGTGATCCAATGAGACATAGTATTACGCTCTGATCCCTAACTTTTGTCTGGACCGCCCTTTCGGGTTTTTAGTCCACCGAGATACCCTTTTTTTCCCAAGCCGCCTTTTCAGGTATTCGACTTGCCGGGGGTACAAATATTTTTCATTTTCATCCTTATTTTTTCCCGTCAACCTTCACTCTTGTCCACACATCGTAGTAAGGTTGAATCATGGTTGCGCTTGTAAAGAATACCATTACTGATGAAGAACTTTTCCGCGAACCTCCTAGGAAACTTCTTGTCATTAACAGATGCACCCTCGGGGTATTCCTGAGCTTCAAGATGCCTCTTCACCTCATGATACCAGGGCTTTTCTGTCACCTCTTCAGTCTCAAGATCACAGCAATGTGCAGGTTCGTCCAATCTTTTAATGATGATCCGGGGAGCTTCATTGTCCCAATTGACTTTGAACATAGAAGACATCGTAGCTAGCGCGTCCGCCAACTGGTTCTCCTCTCTAGGGAAGTGTTCAAAGGTTATCTCCTCGAAATGGGGAAGCAACGTCAATACATACTCCTTGTAAGGGATAAGATTTGGGTGTTTCGTATCCCACTCGCCTTTGATCTGACTGATCACGAGAGCGGAATCTCCAAAAACACTTAGGAACTTAATCCTTAGGTCAATGGTTGCTCGAAGACCCATGATGCATGCTTCATACTCCGCCATATTGTTGGTTCAGTTGAAACATAGTCGGGCGGTGAACGGAGTATGAGATCCTTTAGGAGATATGATCACAGCACCAATGCCGTTACCCAAAGCGTTTGAAGCTCCATCAAAGTACATAGACCATCGGGATCCTTCCTCAGGTCTTTCATCCGGTCCAGGTGTCTCACAGTTAGTTACCAACATGATATTCTCGTCCGGGAATTCAAAGTTCATAGAATGGTAATCATCCACTGCTTGGTGTGCCAAATGATCTGCCAACACACTTCCCTTAATTGCCTTTTGGGTCGTGTACTGGATGTCATACTCAGTCAAGATCATCTGCCATCTTGCTATTCTTCCGGACAAGGCAGGCTTCTCGAAGATATACTTGATTGGATCCATTTTTGATATCAATAAAGTGGTGTGAGTCAGCATATACTGTCTCAGCCGGTGAGTAGCCCATGCCAAAGCGCAGCAAGTTTTCTCAAGCAACGAGTATCGGGTCTCGCAGTCGGTAAACTTTTTGCTAAGGTAATAAATATCATGCTCTTTTTGGCCAGACTCGTCATGCTGACCCAGCACACACCCCATTGAGTTATCGAGTACTGTCAAGTATAAGATCAAAGGTCTCCCCTCAACTGGTGGCATCAGAATAGGTGGTTCTTGGAGATACTCTTTAATCCTTTCGAAAGTGGCCTGTAATTCATCATTCCAACGTACTACTTGATCTTTCTTCAGCAGCTTAAAGATGGGCTCACGAGTAGCAGTCAGGTGCGAGATGAATCGGGCAATGTAGTTCAGTCGTCCCAGGAAGCCTCTGACTTCTTTCTCTGTTCTGGGAGCTGGCATTTCCTGTATGGCCTTCACCTTTGCATGATCCACTTGAATACCTTTGTCGCTCACGATGAAACCTAGCAGTTTACTAGATCTCACCCCGAAGGTGCACTTGTTAGGGTTTAATCTCAGCTTGTACAACTTCAGCCTGTCAAACAGCTTTTGCAGATGGTCAAGGTGTTCCTCCTCAGTTTGGGACCTTGCAATCATATCGTCGACGTATACTTCGATATCATGATGGATCATGTCATGAAACAAAGCAACCATGGCACGCTGATACGTTGCCCCAGCATTCTTCAATCCAAAAGGCATGACCTTGTAGCAAAAGGTACCCCACTGAGTAATAAAGGTTGTCTTCTCCATGTCTTTGGGAGCCATTTTAATCTGATTATAATCGGAGAAACCATCCATAAAGGAGAATACCTTGTGTTGAGCGGTGTTGTCAACCAGGATGTCAATATGAGGTAGAGGGAAGTTATCCTTAGGGCTTGCCCTATTCAAATCCCTGTAGTCGACACACATTCGAACCTTACCATCTTTTTATTCGGTACATGAACCACATTAGACACCCACTGAGGGTAAGAAGTAACTGCTAGAAAACCGGCGTCAAACTGTTTCATAACTTCAGCCTTGATCTTCTCATACATCTCGGGGCGCATTCGGCGGACCTTCTGTTTTACTGGAGGACAATCTTCCTTGGTAGGCAGGCGATGAACCACAATATCAGTATCCAAACCAGGCATGTCTTCATAAGACCAGGCAAAGATCTCAACATAGTCATGCAGCATCTGAATTAACCGTTGCTTCACACTAGCTTCCAGATTTGCACCGATCTTAACTTCTTTCTTATTTGTCTCTGTACCCAGATTCACTGATTCCACCGGCTCTTCGTGTGGCTGAATAGCCCTCTCTTCCTAAAGTAACAGTCTTGCAAGTTCACCAGGCACTTCGAAATCATCTTCACCTTCGTCTTCGACTAAGTTGATCGGACTTTCAAAGTCATAACTGGCAGTAGCAGAGTCGTTACCAGTGAGATCCAGAGTGGATGTAGACCTGTATATGTGAGTGTGTGTAAAATAGTTGTTTTTCAATATATAATAAAGAAAAACAAGGAGCACAAAATTTGAAATGCAAGAACGTCCAATGCTTTTATTAATGATATATGTAAATGACACACATAAAGCCCTCACAAATGAAGCCACAGGGCCCCGGGTAAGACATTGGGCCATAAAGTTTTAAAATATTGTCTGTTACACATTCAAAACAAAAAGTCTCATTACTGGGTAACAAAAGAAATAGGGATGAAGTCCTTTGTTGTCTAGTTGCTTGGTCCACCGTCGACCGTAGGATAGATCCAGCTGTCGAATTTAGACTCTTCCACATCGTCTTCAATGGCGTTCACTCCCGAGTTGCTGATGAACACGGGAGGTCTTCCGATCCGTGCATTCCGAACAGCCCTTTAAGCTTCTGCAGTGAAACCCAAACCAAACATGTTAGTCTTCTGTGTAAAATGAGGGAGTTGGCCCCAATTTGCACACCCACCTTTCTCGACAACAGCTCGGGCATCCTTTAAGGAAACCATCTTCATAGGAGAATCTTCAATAACAGCCTCAGCTGACGCCAATGTCTGGGGAACCTCCTCAAAATGCTGGAACGGGGTTTCAATGAACTCCCCATCCATCTCTACATATCAGAAAGAGTTGAGGTGGCTCACCATGTACTCTTCCTCTCCTTGTATTGTCACAATCTTCCCTTTGACCGGGTACTTCAGCTTCTGGTGGAGTGTTGAGGTTACGGCCCCAGCTTTGTGGATCCATGGACGACCCAGCAAACAGGAATAAGATGGCCGAATGTCCATCACATAGAATGTAGAATTGAAAACCTGAGAACCAACCTTAATCGGAATATCAACTTCTCCATGCACCATTCTCTTAGACCCATCAAAGGCCGTGACAACGATGTTGCTTAGTTTCAGCTCCAACCATTCACAGTCTAACCGGTCTAGAGCTTTCTTCGACAAGACGTTCAACGAGGAACCAGTATCCACCAATACATGTGCAAGAGTAGTGCCCCTGCATTCAATGGAGACATACAGAGCATCGTTGTGATTCTTCCCCCTTAGCAGTTAAGTCGGCGTCAGAGAAACCCAACTCATTATCAGCAGTTAAATTGGCCACGTAATCTGTAAACTGATCAGTTGATGTCTCTTGTGATACGTGGGAAGTCTTCAGAAATCTAATCAGAGCCTTGGCATGGGCCTCTGAGCATAGCAACAATGACAACATAGAAATCTTGGACGGGGTTTTCCCCAGCTGTTCAACTACATTGTAGTCACTCTTTTTGATGATTTTCAGAATTTCTTCCACCTCTTGTTTAGAAGCCTCAACAGTAATCGTCTTTGGTGCCTCCGTCTGGGCAGGCTCACTGGTGGTCCCTTTGCCCCGAGTGTCAGATGACTCGGCGACAGGGGTAAGAATAGGAACTTGAACAAGAACAGTAGCAGGTACACTGGAAGGTGTAATAACAACAGGTTTTTGGGCAGTTGGTGGAGAGATATCAGGTGAGAAAAGTCTTCCGTTGCGGGTGACTTTAGCAGGTCCGACAATATTGCTGACGTCAGTATCAGCATCCAACTCTTGCTTAACTCCATGAAAATAAACATTAGCCCCATAGTGCCAAGGGACAGCTTTATCAGAGGTGTAGGGGATGGGCCCCGGGACAGTGATGATCAATGGTGTGGTTCTTGGAACAGATGTAATTCTAACAGGCTTCCTCGAGGGGGCCTTGGAAGAATTGTCGAAAATGGTAATAATGGCAACTTCTTCAGTAGGAACTGAGGGAACAACAGTTTTCTCAAATAGAATTTCTTTACTATCCATCAGGCGTTGGACACCTGATTTCAAAAGATGGCAGCCGGTTGGTAGAACAGAACACATACGGCAACCTTCGTCACAACCCGGAAATAAACCGGCTAGCAAAAGGTTCTTCTTCACAGTCATCAAAGGGGTAGCAATATCATTCACAGAAACCACAAATGAGTCTTCATCTATAGCATTTACTCCATGCTTGGGCATAGGAGCAGTCACAACATTAGGTCGTTCGGGCGCCTCAAACTCAATCTCCTTAGCATCAATTAAGTCTTGTATCTTATTCTTCAAAGTCCAACAATCATTTGTATTATGCCCCGGGCTATCAGAGTGATAAGCACAACGGGCATTAGGGTTATACTTCGGTGATGTTGTATTTGGATTCTTCGGGGCTTCCCTTGGAATCACCAGATTGGTCTTCAGCAACTGTGGCAGAATCTGAGATAAGGTCATGCTGAGACGGGTGAATTGCCTTCGAGGTCTCTCGTCCTTCTGTTGATTTTTGTGATGAGGAGCACCAGCAGGTTTTGAAATAACAACCGCATTAACCGCTTGGCGGCGTTCAGGTCTATTCTGGTTTCTTGAACTGTAGATAGCACTGGACTCTTTCTTAAATGGCTTCTTCTCGGTGCTTTATGAGGCACCCTTCTGTATCTTACCAGCTTTAATACCAACCTCAATCCTCTCACCAGTCATAATCAGCTTTGTAAACCCAGATGAAGAGCTTCCGATCAGATGGTTAAAAAATGGACCAGACAGGGTCCCTAGAAACATATCCATAAGCTCCCGATCAGCCAAGGGTGGTTATACTCTTCCGGCGAGGTCCCTCCACTTCTGAGCATAATCTTTGAAACCTTCACCCGTTCCTATTGACATACCCTAGAGCTGGGTACGCGTGGGAGCGAGGTCGGAGTTGTACTGGTACTGCCTGTAGAAAGTAGTAGCCAAATCCTCCCAACTGCGGATACTGGCTCCGTCCAACTGGTAAAACCATTCAAGTTGAGTCCCTGAGAGACTGTCTTGAAAGAAGTGGATCCATAGGTTCTTATCAGCGGTGTATGGCTGAATCTTCCTCACATATGACCGGAGATGCAGCTTCGGACAAGAAACTCCGTCATACTTAGCAAAGGCTAGTGCCTTGAATTTGTGGGGAATCACCACCCTAGATGATAGACCTAGATCACCAAAGTCCATACCAGGCACTTTTTGAACTTTCATAGCACTCAACCGGTCTTCCAGTTGTTTGTATCTATCCTCAGCAGGAGGATACTGGTCTTCGTCGAAGTCCGTCTCGTTGTCGAAGACCACAGGGCTAGGAGCCCTCCTTTCCTCTTGATTATCTTTCCCTCCAGATGAGGTGGTCAAATCAACTTTATCCCGAAGCCTGTTTCCAAACCTGTGTCCTATGTTAAACATGATTGTCCTCTTCTTCTTCTTCTTCTTCTCTTTCAGAATCAGGGTCTTCAGATCTTGCTGACCCTTAGCTAGATTCATGAACAACTCTTGGAATTGGGCATTTTGGGCCTGGAGGGCCTTGATTTCTTGCTCAGTTGAAGGTTCAGCAGACATGATGAGTGCTGAAATAAACAGCGAAGAAGATAAGAGCCATGTAATGGGTACCTGTTTATGAAGTGCATGGGATGAAATGCGTATGACATGATTTTAAACACAATCGAGAGATTCAAATTTGTAAACCAGAAAGGAAACACACTTTATTAGATAAACTTTGGAATTCAAATTGTTCAACTGATGCCCTTAAGGCGTTACAAGAAAGGAAATACTGAAAAGTAAATAAAACTGGAAAGGAAATAATCAAAGGACAATCAGTGCTCCCATGGTCTCTTCTTGTCGGTGCGGACATAGTCATTGAGAATCCGCTCGTTCTCCAGCTGCCTAGTCAACCTCTGGATCTTTTGCTCTTGCTCATTAAACTTCTCTCGGTAAGCATCTCGTTCTTCTCTCAGCTGCATCCAAGACCTTTTCAGTGCCCCAATGTCAGTGGGCATGTAAGGATGGAGGATAGTAGGAAGAACCCCCTCTTCATTAGCAATTTCAACAATGATAGGAAGGACGGCTTCATATGGCATACCCAACTTTTGGGCACGGATACGGACCCATCTGAGATATGGATCCATTGGAAGAGAGGTCTTTGGACCCAGCTCATGTGGATCAGATTTGTGAACTCTATCCCAAGCCCTTATGAATCTCCGGCGTTGTTCGTCGCTATCCCATTGAAAATCAAAGATGACACTAGGCATTAACAACTCATGAGATCCTTCTCTTATGGCTCTCCCAAACTGACGTAAGGCTAAGCACGGATTGTAAGAAATTCCTCCATGGGTTCCTATCAGTGGAACATTTGGGTACTCCCCACATCGATCAATAATAGCCACTTCGTCCATACCCTTAAGAGTCCAAAAGATGTCATTATGAGAGAGAGACATAACTCTATAAGCCCAGTCCATGCCTTCTTTGTTCTTTAACACTGATTTGGGGAGGTGCGAAATAAACCACCTCGCCAATAATGGAGCACATCACATCAAGGTTCCCCTCTTTCGGGCAGTACGAGCATAAAGCTGATGAAGAATGTCACCCAAGAGAGTGGGTACAGGATTACGAGAGATGAAAATTTTCACAGCATTAACATCAACAAAGGAGTCAGAGTTCGGAAACAATACCAAGCCATATATCAGAAGATCCAGAATATCCTCAAATGCCTTAAAGTCTAGACTATCCCAGAAATAATTAGCCTTACCAACCAAGAATTTAGTCAGAAAGCCCTTTGCTCCACTTCTAGTCTCCCAATTAGCCATTACCTCATCCTTTGTCAAATGAAGGGCTGAAGCAATCTCTTCGGGCCTAAGAATCTTCTCCCAACCAGTAAATGGGGTCTGCTTCAGAATAGAGATACCGAGCAGCTCAGAGAATTATTCTAAGGTGGGAACCAGCTGGTAGTCCTGGAAAGTAAAGTAATGGTACAATGGATCATAGAACTGGACTAGGACACTCATCATCTGCTCGTCCAATTTGGAGGTGACCAAACTGAGAAGATAACCATGTCTCCTGAGGAAGGAAGTAGTATCAGGCATCTTTGCAACCAAATCTTTGAGCATGGTGGGAACCTGGACAAAGTTGATCCGGATGGTATTCCTACGCATGGGAATCATGATGACCTACAAAACAGAACAAAGATGAATCCCTCCTGTCTTTAAAATAGGTTAGTCCAATGCAAGATGTATGCAATGTTATTATGTCATGATGTCATGATAGCAAGCACACCACAAGTATCCACAAATAGCATACATGGTAAAGGCACACAAGTCACACAGAGAGCCCTTAGATTTCATGCTGGCAAGGAGCTTAGGTACTACCCTCTTTCAGTTCAGTTGGTTTAAACCTGTCCTAAAAATAGTAATCGGGTTCTAGAGGATCTCAATATCACTGACTACCCTCGATCGGTTATAATTCCAGTTTAGCAACCTTTTCTTGCAGCCGGAATCATCGCGAGAGTTTAGTCTCAATGAGTGTAGCATATTGCTACTGTTCTATGGCCAAGTTGGTCAATTTAAAGGTTCTAAGGTCAGTTGGTGCTTAATGACCCCTTAGATGACCCATATTCTCCTCATTCCAACACAAGGGATATCGGTACAATCTAAAGTGCCACACCAATGTAGCTACTGCTTCAACCGTATCGGTCTACGCCATACAGTTCCCTCACAGTTTATTTCTACTTACCTAAAGGGTATCCCCCAGATCCGGGTTAGGATCTATAGTAACTCCGATATAAGCCCACAAATATAAATCATACAAAGCAAACAATTGAAAACATTATGAACTATTCCTAAGGTACACCCCACTTAAAGATATCCCCAGCAGAGTCGCCAGTTTTGTGATACGGTGGGAGAGAACTGACTGTTTTTGGAATGCTAGTTTGTGTTTTGTGTTTGTTTTTGCAAAATGTCGTGGTAAGCAAGAGTCGCCACCGTATTTTATTTTATCCAACAAGGAAAGGAAAAAAGCACAGAAAAATTCCTTTTTCAAGATGTTTCTCGAGTCCGTGGGGTAGATTATAGAAAGGGAAGGTGTTAGCACCTTTTCTATTCGTGGTTATCCACGGGCTCTTAGATACTTGATCAAAGTGTTTTCAAAAATTGCTTTTCTTTGTGTTTGTGGGTTTGAAAGAAGTTTTTGTTTGAAAGGTGTAAGTGCGAAAAGTTTTATTTTGTTTTGGAAAGAGCAAGTATTTAAGAACCATCTACCTACTCGAAAAAGGAATGAATATGTGCTAATTTCCTTTACACAATGCTATCCCACTATTGATGAGTAGGTAGCATCGTCGTTGGAGTTTTAAGGGTCAATTCGATTAAGGGACGTGTGGTCACTAAAGCAATGTTAGGACGCCTTAGCGGTAACCCTAATGTCCTAGATCATTTTTCCAAGGCAACCCTTTCAAGGAAACTATGATCTTTGGACAAGAGGGTGACCTCTAAAACTTCCTATACTCAATGACCATGTTCGAAGGCAACCAAGTGAGGTGTACCCTAAGAGTGCGCATGTGCGAGTGTGTTATTTTCATTTAATTTGTCTTTGTACATGTCAATGGTTATCTATGTTGATTTTAGGTTTAAACATTTGATCTTGTCATGCATTCCCTATTATCAAACATCTAACTGTTTATAAGTTGCGGAAATTAAATTGCAGAAATTAAAACTAAACTATTACAAGGCGTCGGGTATTTACATCGCCAAAAATAACCCTTGAAATTAAAATGCGGAAAGTAAATAAAGCGATAAAATAAAGTCCTATTTAACTATTACATTTCGGGAAGCAGATACAATATTATGATAAAAATGGAACACGTGCGGGAAATTAAATCGTATGCGAATTGTTTTTAGGGTTTTGACCCTTTGATTATTAAAGAAAGTGATTTTTTGGTTTATTTGAATTAAAAGGAAATAATACTAAGTTAACAATTAAATAAATTAATTAATTAAAAAAAATTATTTTTGGATTTTTGGATATTTAAAGAAATAGAAATAAATTAGATCAAAGTTAATAAAAACCTAATTTTCTACATTAATTTTAATTATTGCAAAAATATTAAAGTTATTTCCTAATTAAACTAGATTAATTGAATTAATATTTATTTACAAAAATAAAATGCTGAATTTAATTTTAATAAATAAAATATATTTTTGGTTTTTGATATTATTAAGAAAAAGATTAATTGGTTAGTGATTAAATAATAAAAATAATAATACACAATAATTAAATAAAAGAAATAGGAAATAGAAATAGAAATACTCAGGGGGTTCTGGGCACAAAAGGAGGTAAGAATTGCAATTTTCAAGGCCCATTAACTTTGGCCCTTTGTTGACCCTTCCAGATTCTCTATGGCATGTTTGACTTGGGAGTATGATGGACTCTCGTTCTAGACCACCAGATCTGGCCTGGGGCCATCTGGCAAGTGATTGGATGAAGGTGTATGATAGGCCATAATTGCTGAAAAGCGCTAGAACACCTGCAGAAAAATAGCAAAGTAATATGGGGGGACCTGGGATTCGAACCCAGGTCCTATTGGATCTTGCACTAACGCCTTCGCCACTGAGCCAATGTGTTTCATTTGTTATAGTATTGGATAACAATTAATATATTAGAAAAACAAACATTATGCCAGAATTAAAAAAAAATAAGGCGCGAAGTTTAAATCAACCAATAGGAGGGAGACACGCCTTCGTCTTCCTCGTTGAAACCTGGTTTTTTTACCTGCGGATTTGTATCCGTAGCTAAATGCGTAGGTGTCTCCTAAAATCAATTTCAGGCCATGGAAATTAGTTTCAAGACCATGGTCATGCTCGTCTCTCCCTCTTGAACACACCTATGTCCATTACTTGCATTGATTTTTCCTGAAAATAAAACGCCCAAAAACAAATACCAAGAACCCTAGATTCGGGTATGGCACTACAGGTCATATAAACACAATTAAATAATGCTGAAAGTTTAGAAATTACTCAAGGATCATGAACATGTCAATGATTTGTCAAGAAAATGCCAGAATGAGAGGTTGCGATTTCAAATGCAGGGTGGTGTTTCGAAGGACTTACAGTACGACTGAGAGGGTGTGATGGCTTGCTAGGGGTTGGTTTCGCTTCAGTGGATGTCCAGCAGTTGATTCACGTTGAGTTTTGGTTCTGAATTGGCCTCTAGGAGTGATTTCAGTTTCAAGCTTTTTCCAAGTTTTTTCAAGTTTGGTTTTGGTGATTCTGCACTTCCAACCTCTGATTTGTGTGCCTTTGTATTGTATATGTACTGAGCATTGGATTAGGTCAACAATTTGGACTTGAATCTTTGTAAATCAATGCTTGGAGATATGATTTGATTCACCATTGATAACTTGCTTATTTTGTCCAAAAAACAATCTCTTTGCACATGGAATGGCTGATTCGAATTTGATCTCATTGATGATGATTATTAGGTCCTGAAATAGCCAAAAAGAGATCCAATAATCAATGTTTGGATTTTATATGATTTAAATTGATTTAAAATGCAATAATTCATTAAAAAATCAAATTAAATAATAAAATTGATAAATGGTCATGAGGCTGAAGCTAGGACACGTGTGTAGTGTGACAAGATCAAATCAAGTTAAAAAGAATGGGCCTATTTGACAAAATTTGAAGTTTTGGGGATAGTTGACTTTTGGCAATTTTGCAAAAGTGCCAAACTTCAACAATGCATAACTTCTTTAATTTTGAACTTTTGGAAGTGTTCTTGGACTTTTTGGAAAGCTTGAGATGTCCTATAACCAACACTTTTGGTCTCATCTCAGTTTGATATTCCATGCTCAAGTTATAAGCTTTGGAAAAAAAGGTGTTTTTGTTGACTTTCAAAAATGACCTATAATGTCCAAATTTGTAACTTCTTGTGAGTGCATTTCTTGATATTGGGGTATGAAGATGGATTGTAGGAAATTGCATCCTCTTCAAAATGATATTTGGATGGGTCATTTCTAATAAAGTATGAGAAAGTTATGCTTGGTCAAAGTTGAGTTGACTTTTCCTACAAAACCCTAATTTAGCAACTTTTGAGTCTTGATGAATTTTGGGCAATCCTTGATGAATCATGATCAACCCTTAATCAAATGATGAAATGTCCTTAAAAATGATAATGTTGACAAAAAATATTGAAGTTTGACTGTTTATAGGTCATAGTTGACTTTTGCCCTAGCACAATCGATTTTTGGACCTCTTGAGCAATTGACTGACCAAACTTTCTCTGCAAGGCTTGAAATTTGACATGGATGAACTTGAGAACATATTAGGACATTGGGGAGAACTTGAGGTCATTTGGATGCAATTACCTTGATGCAATGCAAAATCCTAATTTTAGGTTGACTGCCTTAGGAGATGACTTGACTGTCCAACTCTTGAGCAATCTTGAGCAACTTGGAGTTTATTCTTGCAATGCCTTGAGAAATATGAGAGGGAAAATTTTGAGGTATAACACCATGGTTGCTTTGTTCCATGATATGAATCACCATGAGATCGAGGTTTATGTTGATGACATGATATCCAGGTCTCAAACCAAAGAGGAACATCTTGATCATCTACAAAAGTTGTTCGACAGGTTGAAAACATACAAGCTGAGGTTGAATCCGAACAAGTGCACCTTTGGGGTAAGGTATGGTAAGCTTATAGGTTTCATCGTCAGTGACAAAGGTATTCAGGTAGACCCCACAAAGGTAAAGGCCATACAAGAGATTTCAGCTCCCCGTATAGAGAAGGAAGTTAGAGGTTTCTTGGGACGCCTAAATTATATCGCCAGATTCATTCCACATCTAACCGCTACTTGTGAGCCCATCTTCAAGCTTCTGAAGAAAGATCAAGTGTTAAAGTGGAATGATGAATTCCAGATTGCTTTCAAAAGAATCAAGGAATACCTTCAAGAACCACCAATTCTGATGCCTCCGGTTGAAAGAAGACCTTTGATATTATACTTAACAGTGCTAGATAATTCAATGGGGTGTGTGTTGGGGCAGCATGACGAGTCTGGTCAAAAAGAGCACGCAATATACTACCTTAGCAAAAAGTTTACCGACTGTGAGACATGATACTCATTGCTCGAGAAAACTTGTCGTGCTTTGGCATGGGCTTCTCACCGACTAAGACAGTACATGCTGACCCACACTACTCTGTTGATATCTAAGATGGATCCAATCAAATACATCTTCGAGAAGCCCGCTCTCTCCAGAAGAATAGCGAGATGGAAGATGATCTTAACTAAATACGATATACAATATACAACCCATAAAGCAGGCCGTGGATGACTACCAGTCCATGAATTTTGAGTTCTCGGATGAGAATATCATGCTAGTGACTAACTACTAAGAACCTGGACCAGATGAAGGACCTGAGAAAGGATCCCGATGGACCATGGTTTTTGACGGAGCTTTAAACGCACTCAGTAATGGCATTGGCGTCGTAATCATATCTCCTGAGGGTTGTCATACTCCTTTCACTTCCCGACTATGTTTCAACTGCACTAACAATATGGCAGAGTATGAAGCCTACATCATGGGTCTCAAAGACGCTATTAACCTTAGGATCAAGTTCTTAAAGTCTTCAGGGATTCAGCCTTGGTGATAAGTCAGATCAAAGGCGAATGGGATACGAAGCATCTGAATCTCATCCCATACAAAGAGCATGTATTGACGTTGCTCCCACACTTTGAGGAGGTAACCTTTGAACATTTCCACGAGAGGAGAGTCAGTTATCGGACGTGCTAGCCACCATGTCTTCTATGTTCAAAGTCTGGTGGGACAACGAAGCTCCCCGAATAACCATTGAAAGGTTGGATGAACCAGCACACTGCTGCGAGATTGATACTGAAGAGGTAGTAGACAAACCCTGGTTTCACGAAGTGAAAAGGTATCTCGAGGCTCAAGAATATCCTGAAGGGGCATCTGTCAACGATAAGAAGTTTCTGAGAAGGTTCACTGCGAAATTCTTCCTCAGTAATGGAATCCTCTATAAGCGCAATCATGACTCTACCTTATTGTGGTGTGTAGACAAGAGCAAAGCATAGAGGATTATGACAGATCTACATGAAGGTACCTTCAGAATCCATTCCAGTGGACATACCATGGCTAAGAAGATCCTACGAGTAGGATACTACTGGTCCACTATGGAAGCAGATTGTTATCAGCACTCCCGAACCTGTCATAAGTGCCAAATTTATGCTGATAAGGTGCATGTGCTTCCGGTTCCTTTGAATGTCTTGACAGATCTGTGGCCCTTTGCAATGTGGGGCATAGACATGATCGAAGAAATCAGGCCTACCGCTTCCAATGGGAATCGTTTCATCCTGGAAGTTATCGATTACTTCACAAAGTGGGTTGAAGTTGCCTCCTTTGCTACCGTTACCAAGAATGTTGTAGCGCGGTTTATCAAGCATAACCTAATCTGTCGGTATGGTGTGCCAGAGAGAATTATCACCGATAATGGTATGAATCTCAATAACACAATGATTATCGATCTCTGTAAACAATTCAAGATACGGCATCACAACTCTTCTCCCTACCGACCAAAGATGAATGGCGTTGTTGAAGAGGCTAATAAGAACATCAAGAAGATTATACATAAGATGACGGTGACATACAAAGACTGGCATGAGATGCTACCATTCGCTATGCATGGGTATCGTACCTCAGCATGGACGTCGACAGGGGAAACACCCTACTCTCTCGTATATGGCATGGAGGCAATCCTACCCATTGAGGTCCAGATTCCTTCTTTAAGGATTATGAAAGATGCAGGTTTAAACAAAGAGGAGTGGATCCAGACTCGACTTGATCAACTGAATTTGATCGATGAGAAGAGACTTACTACTGTCTGTCATGGTCAAACGTATCAAAAATGGATGATCAAGGATTTCAACAAAAAAGTCAGACTCCAAGAGTATCAAGTCGGGGATCTAGTGATCAAGCACATCATACTTCCGCAAGGTGACCCCAGGGGCAAATGGACTCCCACATACGAAGGGCCATTTATGATTAAAAATATTTTCTCGGGTGGAGCCATGATTCTGACCACCATGGACGGTGACAACATTCCTAACCCTGTCAATGCGGACATAGTGAAAAGATACTAAGCATGATAAGAGATCTGCTAGGTTGACTAGCCTAGGCAAAAATAAGGGTTTCCTGGCGAACCAAAAGGGTTTGGCAAAAATAAGGGATGAAAATGAAAACTCTGTACACCTGACAAGTTGAAAACCTGAAAAGGCGGCATGGGCAAAAAAGGGTATCCCGGTGGACTGAAAACCCGAAAGGGAGGTCCAAGAAAAAGTTAGGGATGAAAACCGTATCATTATGTCCCATTGGACCACCTCGCGATAGGACCTCAATATCAACTGTCAAGATCGAACGACACCGATCAATCTAGTCAACTTCGGACAAGCAGCAAAGCAATGAGATGCTCGAAGACATAGGGGCAATAGCAAAGTCGAAACCCAATGGGATTGTTGCACATAGCTGTTTTCTTTTTACACAATATTGTATGGCTTCTATTTTTACGACGGTGTTCTCTTACTAGAGCGTCAGTCTCCTTGTACAAAAATTCCTATTACAAACCAACTTCGAAAATTAATACAAACCATTTTTACAAAACTATTTGTTTTTCTTTTTCTGTTTTGATTTGCAAGAACATCCAATAGTTTATTCTTGACATATGCGTTTGAATATGATTGCTGCTCATAAATATTTACATAAGAAATGAAAAGACAATTGCTCGTAACTTAAGAAACATGGGCAAAAATAGGAAATGTCAAACCCGACAGTTACTCTGTCCAGTAGGTACCAGGGCAGAGACAGCTTTCGAGCACAGTCATCAGTACACGTGACCTTGTAACATTTGTATTCCCTACAGAGTACAAGTAATCAAATCATTGATATTGGTTCTCTCAGAACGGGAAGTAACCTCCTTAGCCAGGGTCGTCCAGAAATCTGACATCTATATCCCCCGACCGAATTTCATAATTGCGAGCGGATCATCATAAATTATTATCTCCCCAAGAAGAGTTTATTTCTCTAGATACAGAGTCATTCCCCTGCAAAGCTATTCTCGTACAGAGTCTCTCCCTGACATAATATTCACAAACAACAAAGAGCAAATCTTTGGCACGGTCATTTCCGTTCACCATCCCCAACGGAAGTAGAAGAATCACAATTCTCTACAACAGTCAGGAATGCTATACTCTCCAACAGTAGTCAGGGATTTATTTTCCCAGACTCGGACATGTCACAATAGCATTTCATGTTCATACATCGTGACATGCGCATACATATTGCATACTGCATAATCTCATTTATTTTGAGAACATCATCATACAATGCATTGCATGCATCGCCTATAATTAATCTTGTACCTTTTCAGGAAAGATGGTTATCATCAACAATTCCAACAGTTCAAGATTAAACCCATGAAGCTATACGTCCCATAAGCCCTACTATCCAGGCTTTCATCTCGAAGTAACCCTACTATCCATGTTCCTCCCCATAAGCCCTACTATCCAGGCTTTCATTTCGAAGTAACCCTACGACCCAGATTCCTTCTCATAGCCCTACTACCCAGGCTTTCATCTCGAAGTAACCCTACTACCCAGGTTCCTTCTCATAGCCCTACTACCCAGGCTTTCATTTCGAAGTAACCCTAATATCCAGTTTCCTTCCCATAGCCCTACTATCCAGGCTTTCATCTCGAAGTAACCTTACTATCCAAGTTCCTTCCCATAAGCCCTACTATCCAGGCTCTCATCTCGAAGTAACCCTACTATCCAGGTTCCTTCTCCCTTATCTCCAGACAACAGTTTACAACACTGTAAGGCCCAGACCCGACCAGATACGGTCGATTTCACATTTTCCCAGTAAGTCGCAGTACAGCCTGGACCCTAACTAGATATGCATTCTACTTTCACCTCTTTAATCAAGAGTTAATTCCCCAATAGAGTAATGGACAACCGAATCTCCTAGACTCTACTCACCAGGAAATAAATCAACATTCCCTAGAGAAGTCCTCCTCAACAGTAGGTACAGGAATTCTCGCCAAGGAATCTCTTCTGAAACCGATCTTTTTTGGATGGCATCTTTAAGCCCAACTCCGACGATTCTCCATCGCATTCCGAATGGCATCTGTAAGCCCATTCCCGATGTCACAATCAACCACAACATTATCGAGTGCAAATTTCTAGGCACTCTAGTGTTCAATCATCTTCCATCTTCAAGTCACGAATGGCAGACTTACCAATCTAACTCTTCAGGCGTAAGAAGATTGAACAGGGGCAGCTGTTGTACCCCAAAATTTTCCCTCTCATTTCTCAAAGGATCATCCTGGACCCTCGGGTTTGCTCCTATCAAGTGTCAAGTCTTGAATTACAACTTTTCAAGAAAATCATTCACAAGGGCAAAATGGTCAAAAGCATACTGAAAAGCCAAACTTTGACTTTTAGATCAAAAATCAAGTTTCAACAATTATATTTCATCAAGACATGAAATTGGTTCATCAAAAAATCAGAAGTCAGAAATTACTTTGAAAAAAGTCAAATTTCTAAACATTTAAAAAAATTTCTAAGTGTTAAGAGAATATGATACTTCAGAACTTCTGAGCCAGCCTCCACGCAAGTGCAGTCAGAAGTTGCAAACATGGTTCATAACATAGTTCTTCAATCAGAACATGACTCTTCAGCATATGCTTCAATCAGAGCATCACCCTTCGAGTTTCATTACGGTCTTCTTCGATCAGAACATCACAAAGCCCGAAAACCTTGTTTGAACATCCTGCTGCACTGCTATAGCACAGTCCTGCAACCAGCTGCCACAACACTCCAAATTGCTGTTGATCTAGTCCACGCCTTCATTTTTCTCAAACCCTATATTTGCATCAAATTAGCATACAAAAACTGTGATTAAAAAGCAATGGAACAGTATACCAAAAGGGATTAAATCATATTTGTTTCCCCCCCCCCCCCAAAAACCACAACAAACCCATCTATAAATAATTGGCTCTACCACACGTTCAAGGGGCTGGCTTTCGGAGAGAGAGAATCATCAAAAGAGAGAAAAGAAAACTGTGAAGCCCTTCGTAAAAATCCAGAAATCCCAAACAGAAAACCAAACCTTTGTTCTTCCCTTTGAATCAAAAGAACTTAGCATTTTCTCTTTCGTTGTTCTTGTTGACTCCAGAACATCTGAAGGCAGCAGTTCAAGTCCCAAGCACACACTCCAGGTCCAAGGTAAGTCTTTCTGACTTTGCATCTTTTCATTCAGAACATCATTAATATGTAAATGTCACAATATTAATGTTCTCCATATCATTGCATAATTAGAAAAAAAAACTGTGGATCAGAACTTCTTGATTAAGGCTAGGCTCAGAATTAGGATTAGAACTTCTATAAACTGTTATGCTTTTATCCTTTTGATTTGTTGTTTGTTAAGGACTGAATAAATTGATGATGTGCTGATTAATATGAGGAAAGAGTTGAAATGTGGCACAGAATCTCTGATTTTCACTCACTGTTTTAGCACAGCATAGAACTTCTGAGTTCTCCTTACTGTTAAATACATTGAACTTATGATGTTTCCACTCGTTATTTTAACACTTAGAATTTCTGACTTTCACACGTTGATAACACACTGAACTTCCGATGTTCACTCACTGTTTTAACGCACAGAGCTTCTGATTTTCACTCACTACTTATCACGACACAAAACTTCTGACTTTTGGCTTACTGTCTGAATACCACCCATAACCTTTGTTTCCTTCCCCTCTAATGTTTCTTGCAGGACCTCAGAGTGTACTAATCCAGAACTTCTGATTCTCACTGACGTTTCTTTTTTAGTCACAACACTCCTGGCATCAGAACTTCTGATCCCTTTTGTTTTGCTTGCAGTAGCACGCTGATTCTATATCTCGTTTATTTTCATTTTTATAATTTTCAATATTAATACTCTTTTTATCAATATAAAAAAGACATAAAAATATTTTCTTTTTACTAGCTAATTCATTTCTTTTTTTCTTAATTCATTAAGGCAAAAAACCATTTTCTGAACAAAGTCCTTTTTCTTTCTTGCATTATTATTTCAATATGGTTGTAATAAATAATTAGGATTTATTTTCTTGCAACCCCCCATTTGTAAATTTGTACACCCCATCCCCCTAATGATTGTAATAGCGTAGAATCTTTACTTTCCGCACTTTTATTGCTTTCATATATTGTTAGTAATTAGGGTGTGTATGGCAAGACATGAAATCGACAAGTAGATATCCCTAATCAAAGACTAAATGCATGTAATCAAACAAACTTTTCACACATGCACCCTTAGGGTAATCTCACTTTGTTGCCTTTCGTAAAATGGTCATGTCCCTCAAATATGGGTGTTTTAGCAAAGACCCTCGATAAAAGATCGTAGTCCCACGATGACCCTCAATGTTGCCTTTGGTAAACAATCTAGTCCCTAAATGACATTGCTAAAAAGTCCCATAGGTTGCCTTCTATGAATATACGATGACCCATGACCGTCCCTTCACATCCAATGATGGGGCTTGTTACCAAATCAATGGTAAGATAGCAACATCTAAAGGAGGAGGAAAAATAACATCTAAGACCTTTTGAGTAGGTAGATTCACTCCTAGTTGCTCGCTTGCTTACAACAAAAACATTTTATACAGCAACACTCTCATTTTGAAACATTTTCAAAAGACAACACTTTGTACGCGTTCTTATAGAGACGAGAACCATTACAAAGACGTTTTCAAAACACTTTCAAACTCACAACACAAAAGAATAACCTTTAAACAAAGCAAGTGATCTAGCAAGCAACTAAGAGCTTGTAGATAACTACGGATGAAAAGGGTGTTAACACCTTCCCTTTTCATAATCTACCCCGCGAACTCAAGAAAACATCTCTAAAGGTCTTTCCTGTTCTTTTCATACTTTCCTTATTGGATAAAAGAAAAGTCGGTGGCGACTCTTGCTAACCGCAACATTTGCGATAAAACATAAAACACCCAAGTCCATTCTCCCACCGTATCACAGCCTTCAATTTGTCTTCTAGCTGCTTGTACTTGACATCGGCAGGATGATACTGCTCGTTAAAATAATCTTCATCATTAGACGCTTGATCATTGATACACCCAGCCTGGGTACTCTTTGCTTCTCCAATCTGATTCTCGTCTTCCTCAGATGAGTCTTCCACTAACGACATTTGATGTACCCGCTCTCTGAATCTTCTACCCATGTTGACTAAAGCTTTCCTCTTTGGTTTCTTTTTGGCTGCCAGTAACGTCATCAACTCTTGTTGCCCCTTGGCTAGGGTTAACAGAGTCTCTTGAAATTGGGAGTTTTGTGCTTGTAGGTCTTTCATAGTTTTCTTGATATCCATCTTGAGAAAATAAACAGCAGAAAGATAAGGAAACCTATCATGGAAAACCTGTTATGTTATGATGCATGGAAGATGCGTATGCAAATGATTTCAAGGATTTATGAAATTTAAATTTGTATTAACAAAGAATGAATAAACGTCAAATTTCATTAGTTAGTTCAAAATGACTACATCATGCCTCTTGGGCTTACAAAATAAATCTCTAAGATAAAAAGGTCGAACGCATCCTCTTTGACGCAAGGTAGGTGTTCACACTTTGCTCTTCATGTAGCTGCTTTGTAAGCTCCGAGACCCTTTTCTCACTAGCATAGAATTGAGCTTCGAAGGCCTCTCACTCCTCCTTTAGCTGAATCCAACCCTTTTGCAAGTCTTCAAGAGAAGTAGTCATGTCGGGATGGAGGATAGTGTACGGGACATCTCCTTCAACCATAGGCTCCATGATAACTGGTAGGATGGAGTGATAAGGCATCACAAGCTTTTGAGCACGAGCTTGTACCCACCTAAGGTAAGGCTCAAGGGGTATAGAATTATTGTGTCCTAGCGTCTTGCTATCCACTTATTTTACCATCCTCCAAGCTCGTATAAACCTTTGGAGATAGCCTTGATTGTCGCTCTCGTAGTCGAATACCACTCCTTGGATGAGCATATCATGCAGACCATCTCTTCGGGCGTACCCAAACTGTCGTAAGGCTAAGCAAGGGTTGTAAGTGATACCTCCCATAATTCCAAGCAAAGGGACATTAGGGAATTCCCCACAATGGTTGATGATAGTAACATTCTCCAATGATCGAGAACACCAATGAATATCCGAATGTATGAGCATCATTAACCTATAGGACCACCTCAAACCTTGCTCGTTTTTCAACACAAAATGGGGAAGATGTGAAATAAACCATCTATCCAAGAGAGGAGTGCAACACATGAATGCCCCTCTCTTCCTCATAGTGCGAGAGTGGAGAGAATGTAGGATATCTCCCAACAAAGTAGGCACCGGATTGCGAGACATGAAGATTTTGATAGCATTCACATCTATAAGTTGGTCAGGGTTTGGAAACAAAACCATCCCATAGATGAGAAGGGCCAAGATTTCTTCAAAAGCTTGTAAATCCAAAGAGTTCCAACAATCTTGAGCTTTTTCAAACAAGAACTTGGCTAAGAACCCTTCGACACCACTCCTTGTTTCCCAATTAGTCGTGACATCAGATTGTTGCAAGTGTAGTGCTCGGGAAATCTCTTCAGGTCTTGGATCTCTTTCCGTACCATTGAAAGGTAGTTGATTGAGAATTGGAATCCTCAAGAGTTGGGAGAATTCTTCTAGAGTAGGTACAAGCTGATAATCGGGAAAAGTGAAGCAATGGTGTAGAGGATCAAAGAATTGGAAAAACACCATCATTATATCTTCATCAGTGTTCGAGGTAACCAAGTTTAGGAGGCGACCATGTCTTTCGGTGAATGAAGAATTCTCAGGGATCCTTGATGCTAACTCTTTAAGTTGAGAAGGAATTCTTACGAGATTGACTTGGATAGTATTCTTGCGGATAGAAGTCATGTCCTACAAAACAGAACAAAGATAAATTCCTAAATCCTTGAAATGGATAGTGAGAATGCTTATGATGTTATGATGTTATGATGTTTATGATGTTATGTTCAAGTAAGCATATACACACAAGGCAAACAAGTCCTTAGGGTTAGGCTTGCATGGAGTCTCATAGGTAAGTACCCTCTTGAAGTTTAGTTGGCTTCAAAACTATCCTAGAAACAGTAACCGGGTTCTAAGGGATCTCAATAATACTGGTCTTTCTTATCAGGCATTGTTTCAGCGTAATCCTCTTTCACGGTGACCGAAATATCCCGAGAAGTCTGATCTCAATGAGTGTAGTATCGAGTATCAACCAAATTCGTACTGCATCAAAGCTGGTTATCTCACTACTTCCTAATGGCCAAGTTGGTCAAGTAAAGGTTCTAAAGTCAGTTAGTGCTTCATGACACCACACGGCGGCCCCGTATTCTCGTTGACTACTCAAGGGCTACCGGTATCCACAAATGTGTCACACTAATGTAGCTATTTCTTAGACCATGTCGGTATACCCCACACAGTCTCCACAACGTATTGCTACTTACCTATAAGGTATCCTAAATCTGGATAGAGGATTAAAACAAGTCCAAACAAGGAACCAAAAATGTAAAGCAAGCAAGTCAAACATTGAAACAAAATAGAGGTGATCTAGCCCTAAGGTAACCCCACTTTTAAGTTTTTTCCCAGCAGAGTCGCCAGTTCTGTAATACGGTGAGAGAACTGACTTGGGATGTTTTGCGTTTGATCGCAAATGTTGTGGTTAGCAAGGGTCACCATCGACTTTTCTTTTATCCAAAAGGAAAGGTGGAAAATAACACGAAAGACCTTTGAGATTATTTCTTGAGTTCGGGGGGTAGATTATGAAAAAGGAAATTGTTAGCACCCTTTTCATCTATAGTCATCTATGGGCTCCTAGTTACTTGCTAGATCACTTTCTTTTGTTTGAAAATGTGCTTTGTTTGAAAATGTTCTTTGTGGTGGTTTTTGAAAGTATTTTTGAAAAGGCGCCTTTGTTTAGGCAAACTTTGTAATAGTTCTCGTTCGTAAGAACGTATACAAAGTGTTGGGATTTTGAAAATATTTCAACGTGTTGAAAGTATTTGGTGTTTGTTTTGAAAGTGTTTGGTGCGTATTTGTTTTTGAAAGTGTTTGTTTTGAAAATGAGCAAGGATGTTTGTTTTGAAAGTGAGCAAGAAACTAAGAACGTTTCTACCTACTCAAAAGTCTTTGTTCATTTCTTCCTTTCCTTTGATATTTCTATTTTATCATTGATTGGTAAGAAGCCTTATCTTTGGATGTAAAGGGACGGGCGTGGGTCATCGTATAGTCATGATAACAATGTTGTGAGATGTCTTAGCATTTCTCTTTGAGGGACTAAGATCATTTGAAAGGCAACATTTGTAGCATAATCGAGGGACTATGATCTTGTGTTTTTGATTGTTTTTGCTAAGATATCTCACATGCATAACATGACAATTTTATAAGGCAACAAGTGGAATTATCCTAAGGGTGCAAGTGTGCAAGTGTTTTGTATTTCATGCTTGATTTATCTTGGATTTAGGGTTATCTACTTGTTGATTTTATATTTCCATACAAACCCTAATTACTAGAATTTATATGAAAGCGATAAATTGCGGAAAGTAAAATTACTACGCTATAACATCATTAGGGGAGGGGGTATAAAAATTTACAAATGGGGATTGCAAGAACTTAAACCTAATTATCTATTACAACCATATTGAATAATGTATAAGGAATGAATAAATGCGCAAAAATATAAGTGGAAAAAGAAATGATTTTTGTTTGATTTTTGTTAAGGGTTTTAACCTAATTACCTAAGATAAAATAAATAATTAAATATTGACCTAAACTAATTAAGAAAAAATTTAAGTTAGAAAACATTTTTAGGGTTTTTTATGAAAAGGTTTTTGTGTTTAATGAAAATAATATGGTAATTAATTAAAAGAAATATAAATTCTAAGTTAATTTTAATTAAGAAAAAGAAAATAACTAAACCTAAATTTAATTATTATTTATTAAGAAAAATAATTAAATTTTTTTTTCAGAAAATATTTTTTTTGTCTTTTTAGTTTTATAAAGAAAATAAACATATAAGTGTGTAAATAATAAATAAAAATATATTTGGATTTTTTTATTAATAAAAAATAATAATAATAATAATAATAAAATAATAAAGATAATAAAGAAAAATAAAATAAAATAAAATATAAAAGTCAGGGGGTGAAAAAGAAGTTTAGGGTGTTTATTAGAAAAAAAATATTTTTGTTTGAGTCTGGCCCATTAATATTTTTTGTAAGTCAGAAAAATAAACAAAATAAAAAAAAGGATGGGCATGTGTTGTGCAGTGAAATGGGGGTGTAGTGCATCAAAAAATGACAAGGGCTCAGTAACTAAGCTCGGGCGCTGGTTGTAGCAAAAAGAAAGAAAAATATGAAAAAATATGAAAAGTGGCAGCGATGGGGCTTGAACCCACGCCCTTGACATGAAACGCGCGTTGCCTTACCACTGGGGTGGCTATACATCTATTAACTTAAACAAAACAATAAATATATAACATAAATCCATTCCTAGAAATGAATTCATCTTCAACCTCCATCCATGGTTCCTGTAACTCACTCATTTCTCAACAAAAATGAAAGATGTAAACATGAAAGTTGCTCCATTTTTCCATACGAATCCAACCATATAAATATCATAAGCTATAAATCAAAGATGAATGAGGATTTCTAAAAGTACCAAATTCTGACCTAACTTTTTTCAGAGATTCAAACCTAAAGTTCTCTAAGCTCAATCAATATAAATGAAAACTATGGACATGTATAGCTTCAGGGCAATGATATCTACATTTTATCTTCATAAATCAGAATCAAATGATGCTTGTATGAAGAGATAGAAGTTCAGAAAACTTACCTTGTAGATGGAGGTCGTGATTTCAGTTGGATCAAGCTTTGAGGTTTCCCAAGATCTGTTTAGCTGGCATGGACCTCCTTGAGTGTATTCCAACTCCTACTTTGCTTTGAGGATGGCTGAAACTCCCAACTCAAGTCAAGTTACAAGTTTCAGTTTTGAAAATGGTGGATGGTGATGGAGGGGTTACATTCAGGAAACAGGGGCCTGTATCACTTTGATATGATGTATGGAAGGTGTTTGGATAATTAGTTCAAAACGCACGAGTGAAAATGGAGATGGTGAGTTTTGGCTCAAAACTGTCAAGCTAGGGAAGATTTTATGCAGCAGGGTGCTTGGGAGGTTTTGAGGGTGCTTGAACTCGTTTATCTGCTTGCAAATAACTTGTATAGTTGTAAGAAAGAGGTTAGAGGAATTTTGCACAACAGATTTCTGAGTTATAGGGTTATGGCTAGGTTGCTTGATTTTGAAGAAAAGTGAGAAAATCAAGTTTCAATGTTTTATACCATCAATGTAGAGTGGTTAAGCACTTTTATCACATTTCTTATGACTTTGTATATGAAGTGTGATCATAGGGAACAAGTGAGAGGCTCAAGAATTGACTTTGTGCATAAAGCTTGCTTTTCCAAAATGGCAATGTTGCCTTTCTTCCTAAAATGGTATTAAGCATGGGTAATGCATTGAATGCTTGGATTAAAGCTCTAACAGCTATGTAAACATTTAACTATGGAGTGACAAACAAGTTAGAATCCTGAAAAGTGGGATTTGTATAGCATGCTTGAAGATTGGATCAAGTGTTCATCACAAAATTGACTTGTAATACAAGAATGAAACCCTAACTTCATGGCTTCGATTCTCTTAGCTTAAGTATGATCTCAATGAGTTTTTGGACATTTTGGAAAGCTTATAACATCCTTTACAACCTTCATGTTAGACATTTTTGAAAATTAAAATTGGAACTAGGTGAAAATTTCCATGAAGTTAGGTCAAAATCCTGCCTAACTAGGGGAAAATTTCACTAAGTCTTTTAAGTTTCATGGACATGTCTTCACAAATTCATACCTTGAAATCCAAGCATTTCTATGAAAAGTTATGCCCTAAAATGTTTTAGATCTCATTGAGATATACAACTTTCATGTTGGAAGTTTCCCTTGAATCATCTTGCATCATGGTGGAAATTTGGCACAAAGTTATGAAAAAACATGAATTTTCCAACACTTAGAAAAATTTTGAAGTCTTGGAATTTTGACTTTTCAAAGATGTAGTTTGAATTTTCAGTTTCTTGATGAACAAGTTTCATATTTTGACATCTCTTGATGAATTGTAATCTTTGAAACTTGATTTTAATCAAAAAGTCAAAGTTTGACTTTTCAGTTGTACAATTGACTTTTCATCAGTTGATTGAAATTCAACTATCAATCAATTGATCTTGAGAAATGTTTTGAGCCATGTAATTAGGTCAAAATGATATACCTGTATCCTTGAGATCATATCTTGAACCAATAAGTCATTGGTTAGGTTAAAAGTCAAAAATTGAACCTCCTCAGTCAAAACCCTAATTTTGACCATTTTTCCCTTTTGATGGTCTAATCAAATTTCTTGAGGAATTGTGATCCAAACTTGATAAATTTACATATATGAGTTCATGATGTTTATATGGATCAAAAATTATGAAGTTTGACTGCAAATTGGCCACAATTGACTTTTTCCCCAATATAGTTGATTTTAGGTCAACTGATCAATTGACTGAGCAAAAATGTGATCCAAGACTTGAAACTTGACATGAGCAATATTGAGGGTTCAAAATGGTCCATGAAAGTCACATGGGGCATTAAAAGTCCATTTTTCCTTGTGCAATATCAAACCCTAATTTGAGTCATCAGTGCTTGAGGAGGTGTCTTGAGCTGATCAATCCTTGTGTAGTCTTGAATCAATGGAAATCTTATGAGAGATTTCTTGAGAAACGAGAGGGAAAATTTTGGGGTACAACAGAGCCACTATATGCCTTACCTGCTTGATCTGAAAATATACAATTAGCCCAATCGAACACTTCCTTCTGGCCTGTCGAAGCTTCGATTTGTTATTTCCTTCGATGTAATTGTGTAGGTGGCCTTTCGATTATAACTCCCACCCTCTGCTTATGTCTTTGCTTTCCTGGAAGAAACAAGTTTTTTGCGCATTAGTCCATCTTTGATTGGTGAATACAACTTGTATTGCACCAATCAAAGGGTATTGTAAGAGCATCAGAACTTCTCTTCAAACATTCCACACCTATTCAGGTGCATGCAAAAAGTTCTTAATTGTCTTTCGACCATGCCATGCCTGAAGATGGCATGTCTTTTGAATCACGAGATTTCCACCTGTCTTCTTTGGATAAAATAAAAGCCTTTCGATTCCAAAATATTCTTCTTTGCAAAGTTCCCATTCAAATAACGTGTCAATCGAAAGGTCTTTTCTTGTAGTGCTTCAAATAACTTATATTTCCATTATTCGAAAACAACACCCTTTTGTAATACCCCAAATTTTCCCTACCCTTCTACTTTTATCTGGTTTATGCATTGTCGCGCTTTTCTCATGTACATATCTCCATTAGGTCATTTAACATTGCATACATTCGCTAACAACATAATTTGGCATGGAATCAGTGATATGTTGGAATTAGGGTTTCTGTGGCTTTGATGGTCCTCATCTTCGCTCAGGCTTGAATCAGTTGGTTTCCCAATAACTGTGGTTTATGGAACTAGGGTTTGGATTCTTAATTATTGTGAACTTCTCCTCCATCAAGCTATAAGGCTGTCATCCTCGTCAAGGGCAGCATCACTAGGGTTTCACTAAAGTTTTAAGTAAAGACTATGTGAACTAAGGTATAAGTTCAAAGTCATCTTGAATATCTTCTCCAGGGGTCCAAGACGTCGTTATTCTAGTGCTCATATAGTCGGGACATGGTACAAGATGTGGATTGTAATCGAGGCGTCACTCTTTCAAATTTATTATTGCTTGACACGCAAATTTAGTTTAGATCGGAAAATTGAATTGAATTATGGATTCACTGAAGCTGTAGTTTGATTAAAATCCATTCATTAATATTTGAAGTGGATTTCGAGAAAATCAAAGTTCTTAAATATTTGTGTGGCTTTTCTTGGAATTCAAATCACAAGTATGAAAAAGCATGCATCGAATTCATCCAACCATCAAAATATCGTCCAAATAGCCTCTCATGGATTCATTCAAGATTCAAGTCTCTTTTGATTACCTTGCAAATATTTTGGATTCATACCATGATCATTTGAATTCATAAAAAAGCCATTTCATTATGTGGAAATAAAGTCAACATACATTCCAATATGTATTCAAATACATACAAGTCCAAATTCCATTACAATTATACACAACATCTATACATTTTTACCAAAACCTATCCTAATTTTCAATCATTCTTCATGCTTCAACCTTTAACCCAAACTTCAAGCTTCCAAAACTTCGTGTTGTGCATCTTTGTTCCAACTTAATATCATCTCCAAACTCATTCAAATCCTCACTTGGTGTTTTCCTTTTGCCTTTGCTTCCCAATAGCCCTGATATCCAAACATGAGCCTGCACCGAAAAATCAACAAAAAACGATTCAATTTATGATTCCAAAATTAATCAGAAAATCATATTTGCTACCCTGCACGAGAGAAAAAAACCAAAACAAAATTGCATTCCCTAACCATTTTCTAACAAACCTACAGCCTCCTAACCAATTCCAACTAACATTTCAAATAGAAAACCAAACAGAATAACCAGTCCAAACTGCAAATAGCCCAAAACAGAATTCACTAACCTCCATAACAAACCAAAACAGAATTCACTAACCTCCATAACAAACCAAAACAGAATTTTATAAAAGCTCCCTCCCACTCTCTCGTCAGATATACATAATCAGATTCACGATACAATTATACACATCACCATACAAATGACAGAAAGCTCTCTCTCAGTCTCTATGATTCAGAGGGAAAGAAACAAGAGAAAAACTCGCAAGAACCTAACAGATACAGATCCACACGATGGATTATATGAAGATCCATTAACAGAAACTTCTGAAAAGAAACTCACCATTTTCTGAATCTTTCTCCTCTCTGACTTCACATTCCTCCCTTCAATCTTCATCTTCTTGTATCATCACCATCATTCAATCATCAACTATGTGTTCATCAATGTCTTCGACGCAACGAATCATCTACAAGGCAGCAACGACTTCAATCATCAATTAATTGCAAGAAGATTACAAAAACGATTAGTACAAAATTCATAACAGGGAGAACAATGAAAAGGGACTCACCTCTCAACCTCTCTGAGGGGAATCTCATCAAGATTCCTGTCTTCCTATCTCTGCAAGTTCCTCTACACCCCCTTTTCCACCATCAACCACCTTCACCCTCAATCCCACTGAACCATTGTCATTCACCTTCTCCACACACATCAAACACAATTAACCTCCATCCTTTTTGCTCTTCACCTTCGACAGCAACACATTCATAGCCATCCTTTTCCCGTTCAACCTTCGCCACTTCATCTTCTTTACACCTTCAATTTCCGGCCCCTACAAGCACCTTCTGACTCCCTTAATCTCGCGCACATCAACGCCCATGAATAAACATAACAACAAACATCAACGAGAATCACAAACTGCTCACACAGAGTTCACATCAAAGAAGATTCAGAAGAAGCTAAGGAGAGGATGAAGAACAAGAGGAGCAACGAATCAAAAACGGAAAAGAGGAAGGAAGTAGAAATCTTACCTCTAACCCCTCGGCGTAGTTCGTCTTTACCCCGCTTTAAACAGGTGTCATTCAATGTCTTTGATGCTCATTGTTCGTTCGAATCGGCGCCTCCTTAAGTTCGATTGGCCACTCTAATTTGCGTCTGATAAAACTGGGGATGAAGGTTCTTTCGGTGTGTTTGAGAGATTGAGACGGACTAAGAAATAGAGAAAGGTTCTTCCGGTGTTTTAGAGATTGAGGCGGGTCAAAAGTAAGGTTGAGGAAGGTGTGGAGAAGAAGGGAAGTCCAAGAGGTGTATTCACGATGAATACAGCAGACAAAATGTTGTGTGTGAAGCGGCGCTGAGACGAGAATCATCGGGTGAAGTGCTGAGAGGTTTCATCGGCGGTGATTTTTGGCTTCAAGCATAGAAGAGACTCTTTCACAGTCACATGACATACAAAACCTAATCCTCATTCCAATTTTATTTATTATTCCTATTTTATTATTATTTTTTATATATTATATTTTGTGTATAATTTAATAATGACAAGAAAATGAAATAGTTGGTGATGGGTTTGGGCTATATAATATCTAATAAGCCCATTGCAATTTTTGAAGGAGACTGAATTTTGTGAACAAAAAAGATCTCATTGGGCTGTGCTAGTTTGGGCTTAATGCATATTTCAGTTACTTGCAATGGACCACTGAATTCAGCCTTGCACCTCCAGAAGATTCATTCTCTATACTTATTTCAACTCCATCTTTTATATAATTGTTATGATTGATCTTTAATTTATTATAGGATAATTTTGTGGGATCTTGGTGAATAAAAGTAACTTGAATGAACAGTTCAGAGGGGCTTCTAAGTAAATTAAGAGTGTGATATTCATCTAGAAAATTCAAGGAAGCTTTATGTAGAGTTTTCTCTTCACTTGCATGGTTTTGAAGAGGCAACGGACCTTCTCTGTTCGGTATCATCGTGGCCTTATTTTATCCCTCATTTTGCACTTTATTGCATTTCTTTATCGCAAACCATATGCATGCTAACATTAGGTAGACGTTTCCCTTTCATTCATCCTTGACTTAGGTCTAACAATGCATAATAACATTAGGTTTAGAAATAGACTAGTCTCCCTGTGACTTTTCTTTCTCCTTTCGCATATGCATTTAAAACTAAAACTTCTTTTTCTTTCAAAATTCAAAACACTTTAAAACTACTGATGAGAATCATGCCTTCGCTTAGTATGGGAAATGATAAGCGGGTCTCTTCTCGATCTTATTGTTCTTCATCTCAAGTTTAGGTGTGGTTCAATTCTCAAAGACTCCTTTCATGGCTAAGTAGAAAAGTGGCTAATATCTCTCTCTTGAGGTCAGTCAGTCATCGTCTACAACAAAAATATAAACCAATTCAAATCTTTTGTGCGCTCGAGCACCTTTCTTTAAAAACCCTTTTCAGGTAAAGACACGATTAATTTACTTCTGTGCCAACGCATAAGTCTCCAAAGGTCGAGCTGCGGAAGAAGGCGAAATTAACTTCATCCATAAAAAACGTAAACAAACAAAAACATATGAGCCGAACTACGGTAGCTATGATTCCTCAAAACGGATACGTAGACATTGGGGTAGGGCCCAAGCGAGCATAATTTTATTTTCCCTACATTTTTTCCTTTTCTTTTGCATGCATTCTCCCTCCAGTAGTATAATAAATAGTAGGCATAGATTAAACACACCCATAAGATAGATAACAAGAGTGGATACCGTAGAGTACTACGGGCGTGTGGGGTGTTAATACCTTCCCCTCGCGTAACAGACTCCCTTACCTGATCTCTCGGTCGTAAGACCGTGACTTCTCCCTTCTCAGGTTTTCTCGATGTTTACCTTTCCCTACATGTGGGATAAAAGACGTTCGATGGCGACTTTATTGTTTTGATGATTTTCAGCCGGTTGTTTCACCTTTGATGACTTTACTAGCTCTTCCAATCGAAAACCTCAGAAAAAGCCTCCTCATGTGCTTTCTTTCAATCCAGCCTTCCTTGGACATTTCAAATAGCTTATATTTCAGTGGTTCGAAAACGAACCCTTCGAAGCTCCAGTCGAAGACTTCAAATTAGGCTCCTCACATTTTCCTTCGAATTAGCCTTCCTTCGATCCATCAAATTAGCTTGCATACTGCTGTCGAAGCTGCTTCGACCCAACAACTCTTATGCATATCTTCAGCCTTCGACCTACGCTTTGTCATATGTACTTCTTTTCTTTGTTTCAGTTGTTCCATTATGCTGAAGCATATAGGGTGCCATGAAAATCATTTGACGCCCCTTGAGCAATTGGGGACCTTAATGAGCATGCCCTGAATAAAATGAGAGGGGAAATTTTAGGGTGCAACAGCTTCCCCTGTTCAATCTTCTTAAACATGAAGATTTAGATTGGCTCGCCTGCCTTTCGTGATCTGAAGGTAGAAGATGATTGAACACTAGAGTGCCCAGAAATTTGCACTCGCATGTAGTAACGTTGTTGGTTAATGATATCAGGAATGAGCTTACAGATGCCATTTGGAGAAAATGACTGAGAGTTGTCAGAGATGGGCTTAAAGATGCCATCCCAAGTAGATGTTGACTTCATAAGAGGTATCTTTATGGGGATTCTTGTTCCTGTTGTCTGAGGAGGACTCCACTAGGGAATGTTGACTTTTGTTGTTCTCTCGCTTGAGGAAAACACTGTGGGGAATATAGTCTAGGAGCTTTAGTTGTCCATGGCTCTATTGAGGAGTTATCTCTGGGCTGAAGAGATGAATGTTAGTTGTTTTCTGGCTGAAATCCAGGCTTCACAGTAATTTGCTGGGGAGAATGAAATTAATTGTTATCTGGAAATGTATTAGAAGGAGCCCGTGTAGGGCTGTTTCAGGATGAGTCTGTGTTAAACTTCATCTAGAGATTGTGAGAAGGAACTCGTGTAAGATTGCTTCGTCTGGTCGTGTAGATAGTCACCCCGTATTGTTCCGGGAATCGATCCATAGTCAGTTGTTCACAGATAGTTGTCTTGTCTTGTTTCAGGTATTAATCTGGGATCTTGCTTTTGTGTTGGTCGTTGAGATAGCTGCCCTGTAAGTCTCAGAGTGCCTAAGAGGGGGGGTGAATTAGGTATATAAAAATTTATTCGGTTTTATGAGAATACTTGTAGTACTTTTTGGTTAAGTGTTTGAAGGTTTTGATTATATCTTTATCTTTTCCTGATTATGGTGATGAAAGCGATAAATGCGGAAAAGTAAAGAACACGGTGATATATCCTGGTTCCCCTCACAATCCGAGAGTACTCCAGTCCCCTTTCCAACACGAAAGAGATTTCACTATAGTTAGAATGATTGTACAACCTATGCTTACTATCTAACCTATAGGGTGATCAAAGGTTCTTAACACCTTTAAGACCAAACAAACACTAATGTGAATGAAGAACAATCCTCTTCAAATCACAACACTTACTTCCAACAATCCTGGATAGTAAGGTAATAATTTCTTTAATGTAATACAATGATTTAATTTGAAATAGATGGAGAGCACTATCAATCTTCAATTGATCTTCTTCTTCAAGATAGAAACAATTCTCAAGCAATGATTATAAATGTTCACAATGTATGTATGAAACTTGTAAAGATTTCTTAATGAAAATGTATATGGCAAGTTTCACAAAATTATGAACACATGAAAGTTTAAGTGCAAATGTGAATTGATGAAAATTGTTTATTGAAGAAGTATTTTTGTTGTTATTGAAAGTTGAAGCATGTTTTTTTGAAATAAGAAAATCTTCAGCATTTTATAAAGTCACAAGAACATCTTCATTCATGCCAATTCATATGAAAAGTTGCAATGCATTCATGAAAGAGTACCATTGAAAATATGTTCAAAAACCAAAAGAAAAGCTGCACTGGTTCGCTGGGAACCGGTTCCGACACAGGCAGAACCCGGTTCTTAGTGAACGTTATAAGTCAGAATTCAAAAATATTACGCAGGAACCGGTTCCCCTATTGGTACAACCCGGTTCCTGGTACAAATTCCAGGGACGCGTTTTTGAAACAAGTTTGGAACCCGGTTCCCTGTTAGGGAGGAACCGGTTCCTGAAAATTTATTTTCAAAAATTCTTTTTGAAAAAGATTTTAAACAAAGTTTTTCTTAAATGAAAACATGTGAGATATGTATATGATTATGAATGCAATTTTTGTGAACATATATATTCAAGATTAAGAATTATTTATACCATTTGACATTTGTTGATTCTTCAAAATTCTTCTTCTAATCTTCAAGACTTTTATATGATGTTGATAATCTTTTTGCACATCCTTTAAATGTTGATGTCCATGTTGTCTTCATCAAAACAAATGCTTTAAATATGACTTGAGAAGCTTGCAATTACATGCCCTATCTGGTTTCAGGAATTAATCTCTGACCTAAGAGAAAGGAAGATAGTTTCCCCGTCTTGTTTCGGGATTTAATTTTCAATCTGCTCATTAGATAGTTGTCCTGTCTGGTTTCTGGTATTAACCTATAATCAGTCGCACACAGATAGTTGTTTTGTCTTGTTTCAGGTATTAATCTTGAACTTGTTTTTTTTTTGTCGTTGAGATAGTTGCCTTGTTTGGTTTCAGGATTTAATCTCTAACCTTAGAAAAAGAAAGATAGTTTCCCTGTCTTATTTCAGGAGTTAATCTTCAAACTGCTCTTGTAGATAGTTGTCCTGTCTGATTCCAGGTATTAATTTAAAATTAGTCGCTCACAGATAGTTGTCCTGTCTTGTTTCAGGTATCAATCTGGGATTTGCTTTTGTTCGTTGTTGAGATAGTTGTCCTGTCTGGTTTCAGGTATTAATATCTGACCTTAGAGAAAGAAAGATAGTTTCCCCGTCTTGTTTCGGGAGTTAATCTTTAATTTGCTCATGTAGATAGTTGTCCTGTCTGGTTTCAGGTATTAATCTATAATCGGTCGTTCATAGATATGTGTCCTATCTTGTTTCAGGTATTAATCTAGAACTTGTTTTTGTTGGTCGTTGAGATAGTTGCCCTGTCTGGTTTCGGAAATTAATCTCTAACCTTAGAGAAAGAAAGATAGTTTCCCCGTCTTGTTTCGGGAGTTAATCTCCAATCTGCTCCTATAGATAGTTGTCCTATCTGGTTCCAGGTATTAATCTACAATCAGTCGCTCACAGATAGTTATCTTGTCTTGTTTTAGGTATTACTCTGGGATTTTCTTTTGTTGGTCATTGAGATAGTTGTCTTGTCTGGTTTCAGGTATTAATATCTGACCTTAGAGAAAGATAGCTTCCCCATCTTGTTTCGGGAGTTAATCTTTAATCTGCTCATGTAGATAGTTGTCCTGTCTAGTTCCAGGTATTAATCTATGATCAGTCATTCACAGATAGTCGTCCTCTCTTGTTTCAGGTATTAATATAGAACTTGTTTTTGTTGGTCGTTGAGATAGTTGCCCTGTCTGGTTTCAGGTATTAATCTCTGACTTTGTCTTATAGATAATTGCCCCGTCTTGTTTCGGGAATTGATCTACACTCAGTCGTTCACAGATAGTTACCCTGTCTGGTTTCAAGAATTAATCCAGAACTGTTGAAAATTGGCGATGATATTTGTCTACTTGATAACTTTCCTGAAAAAGGTAAACAGTCAGCTGTATGCAGTGTCATGATGCATGAAATGCATTGGGTAATGATGTTCTCAAAATAAATGAGATTGTGATATATGCATTTGTGTTGCATATGCTATGATGTTTGTAGAGTGATGTATGAATGCCATGTATGAACGTATCAGTTGTTCTATTGCAGTGTTGTTGAACTGGGGACAATAAATCACTGACTGTTGCTGGGGACGAAGAATGTAAGTCTTTAAATGAAGTTGAAATGTTGAGAGACGGATTTTCGTTGTTAGAGAAATAAACTCTTTCGGGGAAGGGAAACTTTGTAATCCGCTTGGGGATTTTTATGAAACCTTGTTAGGAAACCCAAGAAGCTTGTGAACCAGGCTAGGGAATCCTTTGAGATGCCGGGTAAGTAATTGGAAATTTTTGTTCTGCCAGGGATATAAGAATGTCTGACATCATTAGGCTGTATGCTGAGGATATGGCAGTAACTTTATAGTAGGATGCCCCTGCCTCTGTACCTGCTGGAGAAATTATCTCAGCTTCTAGAGCCCGTGGTGAATGTTGATCAGGGCGATAAGTCTTCTACTGATAGACTAGTGATGAGATGACGGGATATAGTCGTACGCTTTAATCCCTAACTTTTGCCTGGACTGTCCTTTCAGATTTTTAGTCCACCGGGATACCCTTTTTTTCCCAAGCTGCCTTTTCAGGTTTTTGACTTGTCGGGTGTATAAATTTTTTCATATGTATATCCCTAATTTTTGCCTGAACCCTTTTGGTTCGCCGGGATGCCCTTATTTTTGCCTAGGCCAGTCAACCTAGCAGGTCTTTGTTCATGCGTAGTATTTTCTAACTATGTCCACGTTCACAGGGTGCGGAAAATTGTCACTGTCCACAGTAGTAAGTGTTGCAGCACTTCCAGAAATATGTTCGCTTAATTGCACATGGCCCTTTGTTGGAATTCATGTCCAATGCCCCAACTGATTCAGATGGAGATCTGCCCCTGGATATTTGGCACTTTTGAGAGATTCCTTGAATCTTGACTTGACTTCCCCATATCAGCTGGACACCATGCCATGCCCCTTGATTATGAAAGGCCTGTTACTGGAAATGTCTTTCCATCTGACGTGATTTTGTTCATTGAGAGGATTTCTGTTCATCGAATATCTGTTGTGCGAATTTCTCTACTGTTGAACAAATAGTCATTTGCAAACAATGGTATTTTATTTTTTAAAAAATGAAAAGCTTATGTCTGTCTTGAAGTTTAAAAATTCATTTTTTAGTAAAATAAACAAAATTTATAAGAATGTGATATCAACTCAGGATTTACAGGAAACCTTACAGAAGTTAGGATACCTTTTGTAAAAGTATACTTCTGAACTAACCTATGCTTCAGCTAGGACATTTAAGGGTTGTAACGTGGCCTGGTTCACGATTCAAGAAACAAAAGATAAAGGCTCAAACTTTATTTATACCCAACCTATTCTTTGTGATGTTCTTCAGTCCTATACTCAGTTAACTGTGCGTTTAGATCCCAACTGAGTTCTGGAATATTGGCCCTGATATTCTGGTGATGGTTCGGATATTGGAAGTTTATTTGAGAAGGCAGTCATTTTTGTAACCTTTTATTTTTATTGAGGATTAGTAGAGACCTCTTTTTTTATTTTATTATTCCTGGCTTTTGCCTGAACTATTTCTTTTGTGATTACAGTCAGCGGGATGCCCCGGATTTTTTTCTTTCTTAAGTCTCCTTCATATGTTTTGGCTTAGCGGGCTTTTCTTTTGAGAGATAATGACTGCCTGTTTTAATGATTATGTGGAACCATCACCATCTTTTGTTTTGTAAGGGCGTCTTCAACACCATTTGTCGTGTATGAAGAGAAAGCTTGCGATTGAATGCACCTTTGAACTAACTGAGAAACTACCCTGCCCCAGGTTGTGAATAAGGGTTTCAATTTGCATAAAAAAGAGAACTCCTACTTCTTAGGCTCAAAAGGGTTTACTAGGGATTATCCTCCTTATAACTCCACTGTTTAGGATTTGAAACAACGCATGTACATCGTCAGCAAGGTTTGTTCAAAAGAATACTGTAGAGATTATGGTATCTTTTCCGTCATCCTCCCTCTAAAGGCTTATAGCTTTTAATCAAGAGTTGAATATCACAAAAGAAGTAAAAGCAAAATTTAAGTATAGTGAAAATGAATGGATTAAGTCAAGATAAACATATGCAATGCATTAATGAAAGTAAACAAAGTCTGACATAAGGATAAGTGTTTAGACAAAACAAAGAAATTAAAACTGAAAATTTGAATGAACAAAAATTTCTCTGCCTAAACTTTGCCACTTCAGATGATGTGCCTTTGAGGGATGGCAGAAGAACTCAGTCTGACCATCTTGTGTGAACTCCAACACTCATTCGTTGATCATGTCCTGAATCTTATTTTTCAATGCCCAACAGTCATTTGTATCATGTCCAGGACTATTGGATTGGTATGCGCACATTGCATCAGGATGATATCTAGGAGTAGAGACATTTGGATTCCAATGAGGATCCCTTAATGTAATCAACTCCATCTTCAACATGTGTTGCAATACCTGAGCCAAGGACATGTTAATTTTGGTGAATTTCCTTTTGGTGTGTCCTTCCTACGTTGATTTCCTTGTCGTTGTTGTTGCATCAATGCTGGAATAGAGGTCTGCACTACCCTCACAGATTGGTTGAGATTACTCTTATTGTGGCCCTTCTGATCGTACACAGTATTAGACTCTTTATTCCCATTGTATGACTTCTTCTAAGCACTTGAAGATGCGGTCCCCTGAACTTCACAGCTCCTGATCCCATTTTTAACACACTCTTGCATGAACATGTCACCCAATTCCCTATTTGCTAGGAGAGATTGATCATTGATTAGGCCCCAAGCTCTGGCAGTTTGCCTCAGACTGTCGTATATGTCTTGATGAAGCTTGCTGGTGAGAATCCTCAACTTTTCTTGTTCCCGAGCTAAACTTTGGATAAGGTCCATCTGACTACTCATCTAGATTCTCATCCCTCCTATCTTAGCCTGCAATTGTTTCAACTGGTCATCCTTGTTGTTGTCAGGATGTTTCTTGGTCGAGTTTCCACTGAGGAGTGCTTTCAATTCTCCTTGCCCCTGGGATAGATTTAGGAACATTTCCTTGAACTGAGCATCTTGATTTCGGAGATCTTTGTCATTCTGTTTGAGAGCCATTTCCCTTGCTGAAATAAACAGCGAGAAAATGAGAAACCTGTACTGGAAGACCTATTATGTAATGACATGCATGCAATGTTTTCAAGGACCTCGCGGGGTAAACACAAGAAGCTATTAGAATTTGACTGCAGCTTTGATTGAAGAACTTCATATCGTTGAAGATCCTTCTACGAGAATCGAGCTCACCATGTCGAGTGAGTCATAGCCTCTGACTCAAGTTGTTGTGTTTTGGTCTTTTGACAGCATTGTCTAGAGGAAGATAAATCCCCTTCCCCCTTGCTAGACGTCTAGTTCATCATAACCTGTATCACAGGCCCTTAAGGTCCTTGAAATGGTTAAGGAAATGATATGGTATGATGCTATGATGTGTATGCTATGCATCAAGCAAAAATGTAGGGTGATGAAGACAAGTATGTCTTGCCAGAAATCCAAGTTATTGGATAATGACTACAAACAAATCCCGCAAGGAGTACAAAAAAAGCCCTGCAATGAGTTCAAGTTGTTAGACAATGAAAGCAAACAAAGTCACACAAGTAGCCTTAGGTTCATGATTGCATGAGGTTTGTAGGTAAGTACCCTCTTGACGCTTTAGTTGGTTCAACCTATCTTAGAAAAGTAATCGGGTTCTAAGGAGCCTCAATATCACTGATCTTTCTTTATCAGGCACTGTTTCAGCTCAAGCGATCTTTTCTCGTGGCCAAAATATCCCAAAAGTCTGATCTCAATGAGTGTAGCATCGAGTATCAACCAATCCTCAGCTTTATACCGAGGCCGGCTATCTCACTACTTTCTAATGGCCAAGTTTGTTCAACTAAGGTTCTAAGGTCCATTAGTGCTTTATGACACCACACAGCGGCCCCGTATTCTGCACGATTTAACACAAGGGATACCAGTACCAACAAATGTGTCACACTAGTGCAGCTATCATTTCAACCATATCATTTTACGCTGTACAGTCTCCACGGTCTATTACTACTTACTTAAAAAGGTGCCCCAAATCCAGGTGTGAGATCTTTACAAGTAAACCCAAACAAACACTTAAAGATAAAGCATACAAACACACAATGTAAAGCAATTTTAAAATGAACTAAGCTCTAAGGTAACCCCACTTTTTAATATTTCCCCAGCAGAGTCGCCAGTTCTGTGATACGGTGGCAGAACTGGCTGTTATACTGGTTTTGCGTTTGTGTTTACAAATGTTGCGGTAAGCAAGAGTCGCCACCGCCTTTTCTTTTATCCAACGAAGGAAAGGTGAAAAGAACATAAAAAGACCTTTCGAGATTATTTCTGAGTAAGGGGTAGATTATGGAAAAGGAAGGTGTTAGCATCCTTTCCATCCGTAGTTAACTACGGACTCTTAGATGCTTAGCTCATTTTGAAATACCTTGTGCTTTGTGTGTTTTAAAAAAAAAATTGAAAGGCCAATAGTAAGGAGATTTTCTTTATGATAACTCTTGTATCAGTCCTCAAGAGTGTTGATAAAGCATTTTGAAAAGGTTTTTGAAAGTTGTTTTGTGTAAGTGTAAAAGTTTTTTTTGAGCAAGCATCTAACAACTATCTACTTTTACTCGAAAGAGTCGTTATTTTCCTGTTTTCCTTTAGACAGTGCTATCCCACTATTAGTGAGTAGGTAGCCCTATCGTTGGATGTTTGAGGGGCATTTGAAGGGATGTTTATAGTCACAAAGGCAACTGGGCAAGAAACCTTAGTAACTACCCTATGGTTTTGAGATCCTTTTTACCGAGGAAACGTTGAGAGGGTCATTGAGGGACTTATGATCTTTAAACTGGAGGGTAGCCACTAAAATCACTCACGTTCTGAGAGTTATGACTGTTTTCCGAAGGCAATCAAAGTGGGAGTACCCTAAAGGTGCACATGTGCAATTGTATTATGTTTCAATTATTTGTCTTGATGTTAGATTTTGCTAATGTTTGATTTTTATCTCTTGCCATACAATCCTATTAGCATACATATAAACAGTTAATATATGTACAGGAAATATAAAGTGCGGAAATTAAATCCTACGCTATTACATCCTGTGGGCAGTTACATAATAGAAAAATACGGAAAAATAAACTAAACTATTACAAAATTTCCCATGCAACCTATACATTCTTTCTAGAATTTAAATGGAAAATAAATAGAAAAATGATAAGAAAAAATATAAAAATATCCTGAAACCTTAAGTATTAAGAAAAATGATTTTTTGGTATTTTTGAGAAATAGAATTAAAATTGATTAGAATCTTAAGTCTACTGATTTTAAATTAAACAAAATGTTAAAGTAATTAATTAATTTATTTACAAAATTAGCTTAATTAATAAAAATACTAACCTAATATTCTTTTGGGATTTTATTTATTTATTAAAATTAAATTAAATCTTGAAAATAAAATATGAAAGTAATAAATAATACAAACTAAAACAGTAGAAGAGGAAAACGCAAACGGGTCTACTAAAAAATAATAAAGGGGGTGCAATGTTTGAAATTGGTCATGCCCAATTAAGCTGGCCCAGGGTGCACTAGGATCAGGTGAGAACACATCTGGAGAGTCCACGGTGGGGACTACGTACTGGAGGCGCTAGATCCATGTTGTATGGATCTGATGGTGCTGATGGTAGAGTGCATGGTGTGCATGTTTGGACTTGAAGCGCCATATCTGTCAATATAACATGAGAAAAATAGAAAGGCTGAAGCCTGGGATCGAACCCATGTCCTCTAGCCCATCGCGTGCTTCTTCACCACCCAACCATCTACTTCAATTGTTAGTACAAATAAAAAAACAATAATATATTTGAAACCCAGTCAAAAATATGTTTGAATAAAACAATAATATGCCATGGCCGAATGAAACAGTTTCAAATGCCCAAACAATGGCAAATTTTTATCCTGGTGTCAGTATTCGCATGTGAGGACTGTAACACACACAAACACGTTAGAACGATAAAAAAATGCTTGAATTAAGAGATTGAATTTCGAAATTTATACATATGGTCGGTATACTTCGATCTGCAGTTTTGAGTATGGAACCACTTTGTTGAAATTTGGAGAAAAGTTGGTGTGGTTTTCTGGGGGTAATGTTTTCGTCTGTGGAGGAAGTGCTTCGTCTGGCTAATGCGTGTATAGGAAAAAAATGTTTTTTTCTTTGGTGGCAACGTTTCTGTGTCTCTGCCTTTTGCTTGTGCTTTTAGATTTTTATTTATAGGGGCGCAATGGTGAACGAGAATGGCAAGAATCAACCATTAATCATGGCTTTGAAGGAAAAATCGAAAGCCTTAAAAGGTTGCTTTTTTTGATGATTTTCTACCCTTTTGGGTTTTGAATGAACCTGGACAGGTTTCACTCCTTGAATTCTTTCGAATGCCCTCAAGCCTTGTTCTTCAATTAGCTCTGAGTTCTAATTCGAATGGCTCAAGGCCTCATCATTGTGGCTTCGTCGATTGAGCCACTATTTGCCTTAGTTGCTTGATCTGAAAATATCCAACTAGCTCAATCGAACACTTCCTTCAGGCGTGTCGAAGCTTCATTTTGTTATTTCCTTCGAATGTAATTGTGCAGGTGGCCCTTTGATTCTAACTCCCACCCTCTGCTTATGTCTTTGCTTGCCTACAAGAAACTACTTTGTTGCGCATTAGTCCACCTTCGATTGGTGAATACAACTTATATTGCACCAATCGAAGGGTAACCTAAGAGCATCAGAACTTCTCTTCAAACATCCCACACTTGTTCAGGTGCATGCTAGAAGTTCTTAACTGTCTTTCGACCATGCCATGCCTGAAGATGGCATGTCCTTCGAATCACGAGCTTTCCACCTGTCTTCTTTGGATAAAATAAAAGCCTTTCGATTCCAAAATATTCTTCGTTGCAAAGTGCCCATTCAAATAACGCGTTAATTGAAAGGTCTTTTCTTGTAGTGCTTCGAATAGCTTATATTTCCATGATTTGAAAACAACACCGTTCGATAACTTTACTATATCTTCCAATCGAAAACCTCTGAAAAAGCTTCCTCACGCGCTTTCTTTCGATCCAGCCTTCCTTGGACATTTCAAATAGCTTATATTTCATTGGTTCAAAAACAAACCCTTCGAAGCTCCAATCGAAGACTTCAAATTAACCTCCTCACATTTCCTCCAAATTAGCCTTCCTTTGATCCATCAAATTAGCCTACATACTGTTGTCGAAGATGCTTTGACCCAACAACCCTTAGGCATATCTTCAGCCTTCGACTTACGCTTTGTCATATGTACTTCTTTTCTTTCTTTCAGTTGTGCTATTATGCTGAAGCATATAGGATGCCATGAAAATCATTTGAAGCCCCTTGAGCAATTGAGGACCTTAATGAGCATGCCCTGAATAAAATAAGAGGATAAATTTTGGGGTGCAACACCTGGGTATGCAAAAAAAAAATCTTTTGGGTATGCAAAAAAAGTTTCATAGATATGCAATGCGACACACACGTAGTAGGAGGGTAGACGTAAGGGTACCTTATACAAGTTTAATGGTAGATATGAAAATGATGATGTCCTACATTGACTCAGACATTGAGACAGGAAAGAACTTCTTAAGGACGAAGATAATGATAAACATGGAAATGAAGACAATCTATACTGACTCCGAGATTGAGACAGGCATGAACTCCTTAAGGATAAAGAAAGACGAAGAAGAATCCCTACAGGCTATGGATTATAATAGAGGGACGTGAATTCCTACATGCTAGGAATTGTGATAGACCAACAAATGGTTGAGATGAAGGCTGGACTTGATGGAATTTCATGGAAGAGAGCACATGATGACCATTCAACAGTCACCAGATCCCATGGCTTGATATAGGCCACATGGCATACATTAGAGAGGACGTCCTTCATGGGAAGATGAACAAGATTCTATAAGACCTTTAAGGATAATGTCGGACGAAAGGGGATCCCTACTAACTAGGGATTAATATTTTCAAAAGAAAATCCCTACTGACTAGGGATTATATCATAAAATGATGAAAGCCCTACGGGCTAAATATAGTAGTGGAAGAAAAGATAACCCTTGCGGGTTTAGGGATTATATTGGTATTTTTGAAATGTATCTTTAGTTGGTAGGTTCCTAGTATTGGCCTACGAATATTCTACCCTTCCTATAAGGTGGTTTCCTTAAGTTTATCATGGATAACACTAGAGGGAAAGGCACATGGGCCTCCCTTAAGTGGAGCCTCTTTACAGATTGAAACTTTCATCTCTAGGTCATGAAAGGTCTCGTCATGAGATTTTGGTTGAAGGTTTGTACAAAGAGTCATAGGTTTCATTTTAAAGTCCTACTCCCCAAGAGAATATCTCTTGATACGTATTCCTTTCGTGGAATTCCACCGACTCTAGGCGAAGTCAGCATATAAACTCATAAGGCTGATGTATCCCTTTGGCTAATAGACGAACCTTCTTTCTAAGGGTTTTGAAAAATATTTTTGCAATAATAAAATATCACCACAAATGAATAAATACAATGAATAAAAATAATAAGAAGAAATAAATAAATAATTAAATATGCAAATATAAAAACCTAAAAAACAAAAAACCCAAAAAACCCTAAAACCGAAAGTCAAGGCTTCTAAACCTAGGGTTGAGTCCCTAGCAGAGTCGCCAGCTATTGTAACTGGTTTTAAATTCAGAGTCGCCACCCTTAATTTTTATCCTAAGGAAGAGAATATAAAGGAATAACCCTAATTAAGTCAAAAATTCTAGGTTGTTGGGCTCGTTCTTAGACGAAGCGAAGGTGTTAGGCACCCCTCATCTACCTTGCTCACAATGATACTAGGGTTAGAAGCGCAATCTTTAGAAAAAAAGGGTTTTAACTTTTATTAGGGGAACTCACCACGATTTTAGTCGTATGCCTACGTATCCTCTTAGGAGGAATCAAAGTCCTAATTCGTAGTTCACAATGGGTTGTTGTTTTTTATAAGATTGCATAGAATTGCTTTCGAATTAACCTTAAACCTTATCTGGGTTGTAAGTTGAGTGATCGTAGACGCAGTTCGCAGTTTGATTTGAAGACAATGCTATTTAATTTTTTTTTTTTGAAAATGATCTTGAAGTTTTGATTAAGTTAGTAGAAAAGTATTTGAATTGTTGTTGGTTATCTGTTTTGAGTTTTGATTTGATTAGAGAATATGGTTGGATATAGAGCGGGGGAGTATGATATAATCTCCTTATCACGTGACCAAATATTGGCCACGTGTCGCTCGCGGATGACAATTTTGATGAGTTTGCATAGATTTTAATATTTTGATGTAAAATATTAAATTAATTAAATTTGAAAAATATTCTTATATTACTTAAATAATTTAATATACTGACTAATTAAAATAACTAATTAGACTAGCTAAAAGTTACTAACCTAATATATTTAATTAATTAAAGACTAAAATCCAGAATAAGGGATATGAAATAGAAAGATGAGGGGGCTGTTGAGGGAATTAAGAAATAGGTCCAAGCCCATAACTAAAATTAAAACCTAAGAATCAAGAGAAGAGGATTTGTTGTTGTTCTTGTTTGGAATATGACGGTGGTCGGAAGTGTTGTTTGTGGTTGTGAAGTGGGGTAGCGATGCGTGATCGAAGCAAGATGTCGCGGCAGTGTTGCAGATCGTGGTCGTTGGGTTGCGATCAAAGAGGATTCGTCTGCCGTTTCGCGGTGGTCGTAGCTGCTCTTTGTTCTTCTACTTTTTTTTTCAATTTTCCTGTAAAGTAAAACACAACAAGAACATATAATACAATAAATTACTCCCTCCGTTTCTTTTTAAGTGTCGTTTTAGAAGTTTTTTTTTGTTCCTATTTAAGTGTCGTTTTGATGTTTTAAGGTTACAATTTACCAATTATACCCTTACTTTTTAAATAAGTCCACTTTATATTTTATAAAATTTTCCTTTCTTAATATATGTAATAACTCACTTCACATTTTCCATAAAATTCTCTTTCTTAATACGTATTCCTATTCTCATGAAAATTTAATATATGTAATAACTCACTTCACACTCACTTCAAATTATATTCCAATATTACATAGAAAAATGTTTAGCATTAAATTTTGTCAAAGGAACAAATTTTTCAATTGAAGACTAATGATTCTATAAAAGGATTAGTACCATTGTTTAAATTATCCCGTACAAAACAAAAGAGCTGTGGTGGAACAACAAAAGACTCCATGGATCTTCAAAAAGAAGAAAGAGTGGAAGAGTCATTGGAGCAAGAAGAAGGGGAAATCGTGGAAGACTCTTTTGGCAAGATTCAAGAACAAGATGACAACGAAGAAGAAGAAGTATTATCAAGAGTTGTACTGGATTTTGATTTAAATGAAGAGGCAGATTATGAATTTGATTTGAACAAATTTCCTGAAGAAGACGAAGAAGAAGGAGAAAAAAACGGAGAAGAATCTTCCCACCATACTGAGTTTCGACCTGTGATAAAAAAGATGATAAAAAAACTTCTTCCAAAATTTTACTGAAAAATATTTGTGGACTAAATATGGAGTATCTCATTTTAGATTTGGCTTAAGTGTATAAGTTGTAGGAGTTGTTATTTAAGAAGTCCTTATTATTGGTATTTTTTTATATAAAATAAGTATGGAGAAGAATTCCTTGTTATTGCTACAATTTAGGAATGCATTTCTTAAGTTCATTCTTATTGTTTTTTTATTGATACATTAAAAAAAATCATGGCAAAAGTTTAGGAAGTTGCGTGCAGGAGATTTGCTAAAGTTTAGGAAGTTACTGTAACTTTTTATGGCAAAAGTTTAGGAAAATATAAACTTAATTCTCACGCACAATACATATGATAAAAGTGACTACATCCATAAACTATATTTATGGCAAAAGTTACTGTAACTAAATTTGTTATTCCATAAACTAAATTTTAGGAGTAAAATCCATAAACTTAAAAAAAAAACTCTATTTGAAAATCTCAAATGTCTACATCCCACTTACAATAAGTGTTACTCCATGTTTAAGTAATTCTTGACTTCTTGTATTAATATTGGATCACACTTAATTTGAATTGGTAGTTGTCCTATTCTTTCTAGCCTTTCCTTATTTATATGAGGAATTTTATATTTATTGGAACCTGTCACTTTCATGATCTCTACCATGCATAATTGCAATGATACAAATATACGATTGGACATAATTGAAGGAAAATTTTCAAATGACTTCACCACTGCATCGATAAGTTGATCAATAGTTTTTGGTGCTTCCTTGTATTGCAATGATTGTATAGCCGAGAAAAACCCAAGATCTAAGATATTTAAATCTGGAGAGTTTGCAGGCTGACACATTAAACGAATATCAAACCCATCCTTGGTAGCAGCCTCACAGAACAAAGGATCATTATGGTTTATATGTGTCCTTGCGTTATCCTGCTGAATAAATATTGTTGACTTCAAGTCATCTCTTGGCCATTTTTCTCTTATAGCCGGTAGGACTTTGTCAATAAGGAATGATCTTACTACATCTCTCTTAACCGAAGTTATTGCTTTTGTTACTATTGTTCCTGCAACTCTGTTAATACTTGACCTTTGAGCCGGTTCATGGGTAACAAACGGGAAAACACCAATTTTACCCGAAAAAGTTTCATTTTCTCCTGCGTCAAATCGTGACTGAGTTTGAGCAACTAAGAACATAACTTTGGCAATGAAATTTTTGCTCTTACATGTTCGATATGGCTCATCTTCATCTGGGAGCAAATAATACTTCTCGGATTTTTTAGTCATATAAAACCATTTTTCATCAATATGAATAATATTGTGCATGCTTTTAAACATTGGATCATGTGGTGTACCTTCAAGCATTGATAAACAAAATTCCAGCCTAGATATTTTGTTTTCTTCTTTCAATAATGGTTTTATGGCATTTGAATTACGCCGTATAAGCCCTGATTTTATAAGCCTGAACACCGATGTTGGATTGGTTTTCAACCCAAAAGCTAAAGATCGAATGTTTGTTCTTTGACTGAAAGGAAGTTCACGAATTTGATTCTCATCAATTGAAATTCTCTTACGTCCACAATTTTTTATCTTCCTATGAGAGACATCACGCGTTTCACTTTCTTTTGCTCTTTTCCAAATACGTTGAACAGTTCTTATAGGAACCGAACCGAATTTGATGAAGCCACCTCATTTGTAGCTCCTTTACGTAATTGTCCATCAACGCTTTTTTGTAGTAGCTCATGATAAATAGACATGCGTTCTTCATTGCTTAAGACTCTTAATTTCTTTCTTTCTCTAGATTCTGCTTCAAAATTTTCTGCAACATACACTATAATTTTTTTAAAAAAAATAACAAAATTACTAGAAACAACCACATAAAAAATAAACACACATGAAATATCACTGTGAATTTAAATATAGAAACCACCACATAAAAAACAAACACACATGAAATAAAAAATATACCAATGTCATTGTTTCCTTCAACCTCCTCTTGTAAATTATCTTCATAGGACTCATCAATGTCATTAGTTGCTTCAACCTCCTCTAAAGCCATATTTGATGAGATATAAATATTTTGAACTTATAATATGAAACCATATTATATATACTACTCCTTTTATTATTGGTTCAACCTCATCATTGGTTTTAATTTTATGGTGGGAAACTTACGTTTTTATTAAAATAATTGGAGGGAATAAGTATTTTTACAGTGGAAAACTTAAGTTTTCCTTTAGCCATTCATTGAAACAATAAGCAATAAATATTTTTATAGTAAAAGTAAATATTTAATGAAACAGCAGTACATATTCTTATAGCATGCAAGATTAATTCCAAAAATTTAGGAATAGTTACGGAAGAGAGAGAGTTGTGTGTCCCAAAATATGAAATTAATTATTTGAATTAAATAATTTAATGAGTTTTATTTAGAAAGAGAATGAGGGTAGAATGGAAAAAAATTATAACAATTCATGTATCTTGGTTGGAGAGTTTTTGGCTAAAACGTCAATTAAAAAGGAACGGAGGGAGTAACATTTTTGGGTTAATGATTATTTACTGGTTGTTAGATTATGTATGGTGTTGATGAAGCTTGTGTCATCATTCTCAGGTTTGTGTTTGAGCTAACCAAATACTAAAGTATAAGTGGTAAAAACATCATAAATAAAAATAAGAAAGAAGATGATGAATATGCCCCGTTAACATGATTTCCTCGTGAATTCAGATTTTATCGCAGGTTTCAAAAATGTTTAAAATCTTTGGCTTCAAGATTTTGAGGTGAGGACGTGCATTTGTTAGTGTGTATGATATGTGGATTAGTAAAAAAATGTATAGAATGAAAATAGTTAGTGTGAGAAAGATGTGTGAATTGTTAGGATAAAGATTTAAAAAAAGCAATTTGATGTATAGTATGAAATAAGTGTAAGTGGGTAATATAATAGTGATAGGAAACATCAATCAAAGAATAATTTTTGCTAACAAAATACAATGAACAAATTAAAAAAAGTAAAGAAGTGAACCATCTATCATCATTTGGTTAAAAAATAAATAAATAAAAATTGAAAGTTTGAAAATCAAAGGGAGGTCTCATATTTGAATTATTGGCCAAAACAAAAAATATCACTAAAATTATTGAAAAGAAAATAAACAAGTTTGCAAAAACGTAGTGTATGTGAGTGAGTGAAATTGTGAGAAGTTGTGAAATTGTTGATGAGAAACTAGGACAACAATAGTCATATTTATATAGTGAAATTAGGTCAAAATGCTTAGTAAGTAAGTTAGCCCAAAATGTATGAAAAACTCAAAACCTGATTTGCAAAAAAGGAAAGAAAATTAGTAACAAAAAGAAATACAAAAAATGTTAAAAAGTGCACCATAAGAGGTTTGAACTCGCGACCTCATACTTACAAGCTTAATTTCTTAGCAATTGTGTTATGTTAATTATTGGAAATAAAAAGTCAATTGAAAGTACATGAAGATGAGTAAGTATTTATTATTTAAAAATACAAATAATTTGAAATAAATTATTATATTTTAACTGGGCTTGAGAACGAATATTTATAAAACCCCAAAATATTAATGTAAATCAAGAGAATTTTATAAAAATCCAAGTTTGAAAATAAACTTGACAGTAGCACTTAGGGCCGGCAAATTTGGGGTATGACATCGAGGTGAACGCCATCGAGGACAGTACATGTTGGATGACCCTAATATTCAATTATCTCACTAAGGGAGAGTTACTTGCTGAACCAAAAGAGGCTAATGCAACCAAACGACGAGCATGCTCTTACGTAGTAGTCGAGCAGAAGCTATATAAACGGGGTTTCTCCATCCCACTCCTGAAATGCGTCGAGGAGTCTAAAGTCCCCAAGATCCTATGGGAAATCCCTAAAGGAATCAATGCCCAACACTTGGGCGGAAGATCCCTAGCACGAAAGGCGCTGCGAGCAAGGTATTACTGGTCCACCATGCAGCAGGATGCGAATGAGCACGTTAAAAAACACGACAGGTGTCAACGACACGCAGACATGCACCTAGCACCCCTGCACGAGCTTAAAAAATTATCGTCCCCATGGTCGTTCGCCTAGTGGGGGATGGGCATCCTCGGCCCTTTCACCCAAGGATCATACCAAAATAAATTTGTGATTGTAGTTGTCGACTATTCACAAAATGGATAGAGGCCGAAGCCCTCGCCAAATTCACATCACGCGACATTCTTCAATTCTATAAAAGAAACATGCTCGTCTGATTCGGCATACTGCAAGCGCTCGTCACCGACAACGGGACCCAGTTCACCGAGAAGAAAATCCAAGATTTCATCGCCTAGCTCGGCACCCAACAACATTTCACCTCCGTCAAACACCCTCAAATGAATGGGCAAGCTGAGGCCGCGAACAGAGTCATTTTATGAGGAATCAAGCGCGGGCTAGGCGAGGCCAAAAAGAGATGGGTCAAAGAGCTCTATAACATGCTTTGGACGTACAAGACGACACTGCACTCAATGATCGGGAAAACTCCATTGCGACTAACCTACGGTACCGAAGCAATCATCCCCGTGGAAATCATTGAATCGTCTAGAAGAACTGAATTCTCTCTCGACGAAGAACTAAACAACGAGGCCATGGGGGAAGAGCTCGACCTGGTCGAAGAGATCCGATCAAGGGCGTCTCTACGCGAGGCCACACTGAAGCAGCATATAACTGTGCGGCATGACGCCAAGGTCATAAAACGCGAATTCCAAGTCGGTAGCCTAGTCCTACACACAAATCAGAAAGATTCTCGTGAAGGCAAGATGGCTGCCAACTGGGAAGGCCCTTATCGTGTCTGCGGGGTGACGGGAAAGGGGGCCTACTACCTCAAACACCCAAGTGGAGAACAACTACCTCGACTGTGGAACACTATAAAGCTAAAACAATATTACAACTAAGTCCCAAGTAAACGCCAGGGCCTAGAAATCGATGTACCCTCTCCAAAAAATGACAGGGCTCGCTCGACCACAGAAGCATGTTGAGGTACGAACATAGCCTCCAACCAATAACAAAAGGAAGGTTTTCGCTCATTGGTCAAGTGGAACCTTAGCCCGACGGGGACACCTCGACTGAGCTTCACCGTCGAAGTACCAAATAGGCAGAATACCCAGCCCGTGATGGGGAAGTTCACGCCACAAAGTCAAGACCCCAACAACGGTCTTGGTCTTGTCCATGTGGACCCCGAATCCGCCTCCTCGATACATCTTCATATGTGTCGACAATAACTAAGGTCGAGCATAAATTTCCACACTTCACGAAATGAACAGGTCAAACACAACGATAAAATATCTAAATAAAGAATATAGGAGCAAAGCAAAAACATTCAAAATCTGACCACGAAGGTCGGTGTTGTCTGTATAGTACAAAAGTGAGACACGCAGACCCAAATTAAAAGCAATCATACAAAAACGGGCAAAGCCCCTTGTCTAAAACATTTAACAAAAAGTTGGAACGTGTTATTTCTCTAAAATTATGGTTGGCTTACATTTTGGTAAACCATTTTAGCAGCAACATGTTCAACAAGATGTTTCAGCATTCTATTTTAACATGTCGAGTAAGATCTCCCAACAAGGAGATAAATCATTGTGTATGCAACAAGGTGACAGTGTGAATCAGCTGATTGGTAGCTATTGAATATTCAGTTAGCTTATGTGGCATCCAAGATTGATTGGTCAGAATATTCTTTGATTGGTTTCTAAGATTTGATCATTTTCTAAATATGGAGATTTATTAGGAAACTAATGATTGAAGACCTATTTTCTTGGAGGACTTTTTGCATACTTTTTGGAGCCTCACTGTCGCGGTTTTGAAGCCCAACTCAGTCTAGAATAAAGTTATAAATAGACTGGTGTATACCTAGTATTAGGTAGAACTTACGTGTGTGTTTTTAGAGTTGTATAATCCTTATTTTGTGAGCCTCTCTAATATCATATTGATAGAAGAGTAGGATTGTTTTTCTGGGTTGTAAGTTCTCTTTTTTATATGTTCATAGCTTTTAAGCATTGAACATACTGTGTGTCAATTCTCATAAGCTTTTGAACATCGAGTCTCATGTGTTTTAGAAGTATAGATTACGATTGGTTTTGTTCTCTACTTGTGTTTAGAGTTTGCTCCAATTGTCGAGTGTAATTGAAGATGGATTTGAGGAGGGCCTCATACCTAAGTGCGTCTTAGGTAGAATTTAAGAAAAGGGTAGTGATTAAATGCGTAGACTGTAAACCGGTGGTTTGCTGTAAGGTCTGAAAACTGATGATATCTAGTTGATTTCGTCTCTGGCTTGGTATCCCCCAGAGTAGGAAAGTTGTTCCGAACTGGGTAAACATATCTCGTGTTATTTAATTTCAGCACTGCTATTTTTGTTTATACATCTTGATGTTGTGTGTGAAGTCGGCTCTGGTGTCTCGACATCTCGTAGGACATTCGAGATTTGATAGCCATAATTTCAGCATGCAGGATGGGTAAACATACGGGCATGCATACCCAAAAACTCCTAATCTTTTCGCCCATCCCCCTTGCCATCCCATTCATCCTCGGAATGATCATCGAGAGTGTTGTACCCCAAAATTTTCCCTCTCATTTTTCATTCAAAATGTCATCCTAGGGTTTCTCAAATACTCAAAATGGCTCAAGATTTGATCAAACAAATTCTCCTTCTAAGCATTGAGTCAGCAAATAGGGTTTGGTATTTCTCAAGAAAGATTGAGTTGTCCAGGGTTTCAAATAGTCTCCATGGTTCTTCATGTATTCTCAAGGATGCTTGTGCCAAGTTTCAAGCCTCGCATCGCAATTTTGCTCAGTCAATGGTTTATATGGCTGAAAATCAGCTGCATTGACCCAAAAGTCGACCTTTTCAAGATCAAGTTCAAACGACTATAACTTCTTCATTATTCGATATTTTTGAGTGGTTCCTTTTGCGTATGACTCTCCTTGACATCGTCTCTAATTTCTCTTTACAAGTCAAGAGCTGATTACGTGCGGAAGATTATCAGAAATTCGAATGCTTTAGAGGAATGTCATCTATAAACTTCTTTAAAGATCGGAGTCAAATTATGCTTTGAATGCTATGGAATTTATTGAAACATTATAGGCCATGTTTTGATTTGGAAAAATTCTTAACTTCTAATTTCCATTCATATCATGATGAGATTTTTCAAAGCACCGTTTGATTATGTGAATTGAAGTACAAGTGCGAAAGCGCATGAGATATGGCACGGGGTTAAGGATTGTTCAAATTCTTGTTTGTTTGCAAGATGACTTGAATTTGAGATTTGAATCAAGAATGGATTTGTTGCTGTGAAATTTTCTTTCAAGTATCCAATGCTATAAAATCGATATCCAAGTTTGTCAATTAAATTGCAAGAGTGATTCAAGAAGATTTATGAATTTGGAATTTTGAGTAAAATGCACCCCAATTTCTAAGAGGATTATTTCAAGAATGCAAGAGCAAAGTCCATTGATATAAATTTCATTTATTTCTTAAAAATTTCAAGAACAAAGTGCAAGACTTTTTTCTTACTTGCATTACAATTCAAAGATGATTCAAGAATGCAATATTACAACAAAGCTTCGTTGTTTAAATTTACAAGTGAATTGGAATATATTTTACAAGTCTCTAAACCTCAAAGTTCAAATCACAAAACTCAATGATACAAAATTTCTAACAAATGTAATAAACTACAAAGGAATTTCTTTATCTTCAAGTCTTCATCAAGCATTTCAAGTCACTCTCCATCAATTCTCCCTATTTCCCAATTTGCTCGTACATGTAACAAAAAAAGAGAAGAATGTTAGCAACATGAAACATTGGGCATAAAATCAAAATTTTCAAAGATTTTCTCCTAATCTCATCATTAGGATTTGTGAGAGGAATCAGAGATAAAAGGTTTGCAATCAACCATGCTCTAAACCTCATAAACCATTGTGGTTTCATAAAGTCAAAATTTACAAGTAAAGTCAATCATGGGCAGCATTTCGTCCATTGCAAATCACAATTGTTATTGGTTCACAGAGGACAAAATGGAGAAGAAATAACAGCTAAACTCAGAATTACATCACAGTATCATAACAAAAAAATAGTCACAATGTCAAGCTGCTGCCCAAAACAGTCCTACAGGCTTCTGCCCATAAACAATTCATAATCAGCCTGCAAACTATGCCTAAAAAAACCCATAATCAGCCTATAAACCAAGCATAAACATGTTCAAACAATCCTGCAAAATTGTGCACATATAACAATCCAAAATCTGCCCAAGAGTTGCACTAAAATGGTAACACAAAAACTATATCAAAAAGGAATTAAGGCAGCATCCAAAATATTCAAAACCATCACTTTTTCCCCCCAAAATGTTATCCTTCTAATGTTATAAAACACATAGATATAGAAAGAGAGAGAACGAAATAGAATTCAAAAATACACACAAAATACCAGAGAGAAACCAAGCCACCACAAAAAAAAACCATAACTATCATAACAACCCAACTTGTGTTCATCATTTTCCTAACCCACAATCCTTCAGAAATTAAAAAAAAAAAGAGAGAAATTTTTATGGAAGAAACTCCCCTGTAGGATACTGAGACATACATATAAAAACCTGCTTCATACCAAGCTTCTGTTTCAGAAATCTCCCTACAAGTCTCAGTAAGTGGTAGCCTAAAAAACTAAAACCTGCAGAATTCAACATCAAACTTCGCAAAAAAAGAAAGAAACAAAAGAAATTAAAGAAGGGGGAGCATCAAAAATCTTACCTAAGAAGAACCGAAACTCCAATCTGGTAACTTCTTTTCTTTCTCTTCACTGATTATTGTTATACTGAACATATGGGGCTGCTACGGTTTGTTTACTATATAGAAATTTTGTTTTGTTGTCATAAAAAAATCCACAGTGATTCACAAAGAAAAAAAAACAAAAATGTTAGAAACAGAGAAAACTGCATTTTATAAGTCATTTACCATAAGAATTTAGAGGAGAAATTAGAAAAAAAGAGCAGTAATAAACTCTGCAAAAAAATTTGTTCTATCTTCCTACAAACTACCCTCGCCTACATACTCCAGCCATACTCCTCCTTCGTCAGGGTACCCTCTTCTTCCATCAACACTAATACCACTAGTTCTCAACAACAAACACATAACATATTAACAACATTCTTCTTCTTTAAGCAACTTTGTTAGGGTTTTGAAACAAAACATCATCGTATCTTTTGAGAAACAAAGACAATGAGTAATGGAAGTCGTAATGAAGGATTAAACAACATCAACATCAAAACCTGCAACAAGAATGCATCAAAGCCATATTATCCAAACTCAGAAAATGCGGAAAGTAAAAGTATATTGAGACAAGATTTTAAATACCTTGTTAATAGAGCGGATTTGTGAGGTGAATAGAGACAATTTCGAATGCTAAATCGTGAGAGAGATGAGCTGAAGCATTAAACAGTGCAAGTCATCAAAGTTGAACGATGAATTGGTGATGATGATGGCTAATCGATTGGAAAACAACAACGAGGAGGCGGTTGCTGTTTGCGTCAGAATGAAGAGAGGAAGGTCAAAAACTGAAGCGAGGCGGATTATCGCCGGAATCACTAACGGATGAAAGGGAGAGGCGAAACAGCGAAGCTATGTTGCGAATCGGAAGCAGAGAGAAAAGATCAGGTTGCCGCTGAAGGATCAAAGAAGAAGAAGTTGATTTCACAAAGTAACACAAACAGTCACAACAACGTTTAACCCTATCTTCCAATTCCAAACGCATGTGTTTTGTCCTTTTTTTTTCCTACTTTTTCATTGTTTTTTTTATGTTGAAACTATTAATAAAATAAAATAAGAGTTGAAAAGATGAGATAATAATGGATAATTAGAAGGTGGATTTAGACTGAAGAGTTGCAGTTTTTGGATTTGGTGAATCCGCATTGGGCCCTCATTGTTCCCTGAGCCCGTTTTTTTCTTTTTGTATATTTAAGAACTAATTCTACAAGAAAATTGACTCATGGACCACTCCCCTGAGCCTCTGTGGCATTTTTCTGGGCCTTACGCCTGTTTCTGGTCTAAACACCTTAATTCTGCCCACACCCCCCTGTTTGCTTAAATTATGGCTCATTTACTTTAATTTTACTCTTGTAATTTTTTTTTTCAGTTTAAGTTTATTTGTTTTGTTAATTATTTTAGTTTTCTTTATATAAAAAAATAAAATACCAAAATATATACATATGATTTAATTTCTATTAGTCAATCATTTTATTTTTTAGAATAGGTTTTATTTTCTCTTCAAAATTTCTCACAAACAAAAAATACCAAGAATATTATTTTCATATTTTTACTTTTCTAATTAATTTCATTTTATAGATTGCTTTAGTTTAATTAACTATTTATTTTATTTGATTGGTTTGTATTGATTGATTATTTAGACTTTTAATCGCATTGTCGATTCGATCCATCCCTATTTGTAAATTTGTATCCCCCATTCCCGAAAGCTTTGTAATAGTGTAGAATTTTAATTTCCGTAATTTACTGTTTTTTTATACTGTATAGTAATTAGGAGTTTATGATAAGACATAAAAATCAAACGATATATAACTATAAATTTCAAGATAAAAAGATCGAAAACAAATCACTTTTTGCACACGTGTACCTCTAGGGCTAACCTCGCTTGTTTCCTCAGAAAAGCAGTCATGCCCCTCGAATGTGGGATGCTTTAGCAAATGACCTCAATAAAAAAATATTGTAGTCCCTCTATGACCCTTCAATGTTGCTTTCGGTAAAACGATCTTAGTCCCTTACGAAAATTGCTAAAGCGTCTCGTAAGTTGCCTTTTATGACTGTACGATTGACCCATGTCTGTCCCTTCACATCCAATGATAGGGCTTCTTATAAATCAATAGTAAGATAGCTGATGTATCCCAAAATTTTCCCTCCCGTTTTTTACTCAAGACATGCTCATTGAGGTCCTCAATTGCTCAAGGTTAACCAGAGAATTGATCAGACAAATTCTCCTCCTAAGCAATGAACCTCCAGCTAGGGTTTCACTGTCCATAAAGATGTTTGGGTTGCAAAGGCTTCAAATGATTTCCATGGTCCTTAATATTTCTTCAAGAATGTCCATACCAAATTTCATGCCTTACACTACAAATTTGCTCAGTCAACTGCTCAAGTGTTTGAAAATCAACAGTGTTAGGTCAAAAGTAACCTAAACTTTGACCAGACATAACTTTCACATACTTCACCCATTTTGCCCCAACCAAAGTTCATTTCGAAGAGAACCCAGTTCCCTAAAACTTCTCTTTTATCCTCAAGTTAAAGCAATGCATCATTTGGAAGATACAAGCTCATACATTATAGCTTCCAATATAGAGGGAGGACCGGAACAATATTCTGGAGGTTCGCCGAGGCTACCACAACATCTTGAAAGAGGTTCAAATTCAAAACAAATGATTAAGGCAAAAAAACTACAGCATGAGTTGACACGTACCCACATGAGTCGACTCATTCTAGTGACAAAATAGGGTATGAGTCGACACATGGCCTTATCCATCGACTCATACTGTTATCCAGCCCCCAAACAGAAGGATGAAAGGTGCATGGGTCGATACAAACACGTATGTGTCGATGCAAACATGTATGAGTCGACACAAAGCCTTATGTATCGATACATACTGTTATCCAGGATCCAAAATAGAGGGAGGAAAGGTGCATGAGTCAACGCATCCCATTATGCACCGACTCATACTGAGCTGATTTTGTTTTTACAGGAGCAAGAAGAGTTATATATCGATACATAGTAGCATTGTGTCGACACATAACAATTCAAAATACATTTTTTACTGTCTTTTTACACTGCCTTTACAGTTTCAACATTAGTGTCCAACTATTCAATATGGGTTGATGTTTGGATTTATTTTAAGACCCAATTTTCGTGCAAGATACATTAGAAAAGATCAAGTTCATGCAAAGACCAAAATGGAAAAGAGAATCACCCAAAATGGAATGTTTTCTATACAAATATGGAAAAAATTCAAATTTTGATCATGGCTTCAATTCATGAGTTAAAGGCCAGATTATTTCCTTGTTTCTTTCTTAACTCCACCTCCTCTATATAAGGACCATTTCTGCAAGCAAAATGACATATACACAGCCTGAGAAAAGCTCCATAAATTTCCAGGAATCCTATCACTCTCCTGAGGTTCCCAGAGTTCATTTCCATCCATCCCTCGAAACAAAACGTGCCCAGAATCACCATATCCAAGTACTTTGATCGGTAAGATTATCGTGAATCCAATTTCGTTAGTTAAGCAAAAATAAATGGATTATACATACATGTATGCATTCATACTAACGTTTGTGATTGTTTAGAGCCATTACATGTAAGCTTTGGAGTCAGGATGGAGCTTTGCCATTTTTAGGGAAAAGTTTCAGACGTGGTTGGTTCTCAAGGATACAGGCCGTTTCAGGTTGAACCAACACCATGGTTGGATTGGCAGACCCCAATTTAAGGAGGGAGGGTAGCCTAAATATTGAGCTTTGATTTTGCCTTTTGCAGGTTTTAGGATTTTTGTTTGACTGGAGAGGGTGACCGGAGTTTGACTCCGGCACCCCTGAAAAATGTTGACTCCGGCAGCATACGCGTCTTTCATTCATTGGTCTGTTTGAAATACATTTGGTGTGCGTCTGAGAAATTTAAATTGTGGTTGATTTTGTATATTATATTATTTTGTTATTTATATCAACGAATGAACATGTGGCTGAGTGGTAAGGCAAGTGAGTGTGTAAGAGGAAACCTGGGTTCGATACCCAGGTGATGTATTTTGTTTTTCTAACAAAACTTTTGCAGATCCAGTACGTTGCATCACCAAGCACCTAACATATGCCTTCACATCTAGGCCACCAAATATCAACAGGATGAAGATCCAACACCTCAAGCGCGTTGCACATGATGGACCCTCAAAGGGTCAGCAGCACAAGATCCCAATGTGGCATGGGCTTGCCATTTTTTAGGCCTAGCAATTTCAACATTACACCCCCTTTTACTTTAGCACCAGGCCCATTTAATTTCTTTTCTTTATTTTATTTTAATTATTTCTTGCCTTATGTTTTAAAAATAATTTTTATTTAATTAAAAATCAGAAAAATAATAATAATAGAATTTAGGATTTTTCTAATTAATTTTAATTTTGTAAATTAAGTAAGTTAATTATTTTGACCTCATCTTATTATTTAAAAATAATTAGAACAAGGTTCACTTTAATTCAAATTTTTCTCAAACAAAAATGCAAAAAAAATATTAGGTTTGTTTAGATTTAATTTTGATTGATAATTTTATTTTCCTTTTTTATTTTAATTAATTGAGATTTAATTTAATTTAATATCTTCCTAAATAAACAAAAACAACAAAAAGATTTTCTTATTTTACTTGGAACTTTTTTAGGGTTTTAGACGTTCCTTTCGACTCTCGCGCATTATTACTTAGAACAATAGGTCTTGCTTGACGTTGTGATAATAAACGTCAGCTCCATAATTCTAAGGAACAACTTTGTTGGAGGAATATGGTATGGGCCCTGGAGAGGTAATGATCAAGGGATAAATTTTAGGGCTGTCAGTAATCCTTATAGGCCTTTTGGAGGAGACCCTTGTAGGATTATTAGATATGGTAATAATTGATACATCTTCACACAAACTTTTTCAGATGGAACCTTCTCAAAGAGGATCTATCGATCGTCTATCAAACGCTGAACACCTATCTTCAACAATAAACAACCATTGGGAAGTGACGTACAAAGGTGGCAACTTTCACTATATCCCAGAAATAAACTGGCTCATAAGAGATTCTTCTTAAAAACTGGAAGATGAGTAGTTAATTCACCCATAGAAGAAATAAACAGAATATCATCAACAACATTGATACCCCTGTCATGTTTGGGCATCGGTGCAGTTATTACATTGGGGGTCTCAGGAGGTTCAAATTCAATCTCCTTTGCATCAATAAGGTCTTGAACTTTATTCTTTAACACCCAACAGTCATTCGTATCATGCCCCGAGATGTTGGAGTGGTAAACACACCGTGCATTTGGATTGTAACGGGGAGAGGAAGTGTTTGGGTTTTGGGGAGGATCCTTCAGAGTGACCAGGTCAGCCTTCAACAAATGTTACAATGCATGAGACAAAGGCATGTTAGTTCTGGTGAATTGTCTTCTAGGCGCATCCTTCCTGTGCTGATTATTTTTTCGTTGAGTTGGTGCAGGGTTAGAGATCCTAGGCAGCACTAACTATATCATGATTTCTTTGACCATAGGCAGCACTAACTTCCTTCTTTCCACTGAACGGCTTCCTCGCAGAACTTGAAAAAGCAGCCCCTTGGATTTTACCACTCTTGATACCAGCTTCCACTTGTTCTCCTGTCAGTATCAGCTCGGTGAATCCGACTGAAGAACTTCCAATCAAATGGTTGAAAATGGGCCTGTCAGAGTACCCAAGAACATGTCCACCAACTCCCTATCAGACAGGGGAGGCTGGACTCTACCGGCGAGATCCCTCCACTTTTGGGCATAATCTTTGAAACCCTCACTAGAACCCATAAACATGCTTTGGAGTTGTGTACAGGTTGGAGCGAGGTCATCATTATATTGATACTGCTTGTAAAAAGCAACATCCAAATCTTCCCAATTACGGATGTTGGTTCCTCCCAACTGATAGAACCACTCTAACAGTGTCCCTGACAAACTCTCCTGAAAGAAATAAACCCGTAACTTCCTATCACTTGTATGGGGTTGGATCTTCCTGACATAAGACCTCAGATGCAGCTTGGAACACGAAACTCCATCATACTTTGCAAAGGCGGGAACTTTTAATTTTTATGGGATAACTACTTCCAAGACCAACCCTAGCTCTTCAAAGTCCAGACCAGGTACCCTCTGAATCTCCATAGCATTGAGACGACCCTCCATCTATTTATACTTGTCATCAGCAGAAGGATATTGTTCTTCGGCATAGTTTGCTTCCTCTTCATCAGTCCTTGGGCTGTTATCTTCTTCTTTTGTCTTCTTGTCATACTCTTCCTGATTATCCCCCTAATTTGATGGAGTTGCGAATTCTAGAGCTCGCTTGGCTGGTCCTCTAAATCTTCTTCCCATATTCAGGACCCCAACTGGTTTCTTTGTCTTCTTTGTCTTCTATTTGACAATGAGAGCTTCAGATCTTCTTGTCCTTTAGCCAGAGCCATGAACATATGTTGGAATTGAGCGTTCTGTGCTTGAAGATCCTTAACTCTTTATTCAAGAGCCATTTCTTTTTGCTGAAATAAACAGCGAAAAGATAAGAAACCTGTCTTGAAATACCTGTTTATGTGATAATATGCATGATATGCTTGTGTAATGTTTTCAAGGACCTCGTAGGATTTAAACTCTTTTAACCAAAACAAAAACAAAGCCTTTTTATTAGTAAGTTCAAGTGAAACAAAAGTTTACAAAGAAATAACAATTAAAAGAAACTTCTAAAACTCATAAGTCTCCCATGGACGCTTCCTTTTGGTGCTGATATAGGCATTAAGATTCTGCTCTTCATGAAGCAGCTTCGTCAGTTCCAACACTTTCTTCTCACTGGCATAGATTTGGGTCTCAAAGGTGTCCTGTTATTCCTTGAGTTGGATCCAAGACCTTTGCAATTCTTCGAAGTTGGTTGGCATATCAGGATGAAGAGTGACACGAGACTCGTCCCCTTGAACAATAGGCTCTAAGATCACTGGTAAGATGGCAGTATATGCCATCATAAGACTTTGAGCACGAGCTCACACCCATTTGAGGTAAGGTTCTAAAGGGATGAAGTTCTTGTACCCCAAAGTCTTACTATCAGTCTTCTTAACCATGCTCCAAGCGCGGATAAACTTCTGACGATAACCTAGCAGATCATTTAAGTAGTCGAAAATAATACCCTGGATAAGCATATCAGGAGGACCGTCTCTCCGTGCGTAACCAAACTGGCGTAGGGCTAAAGAAGGGTTATAGGTGATGCCTCCTCTAATGCCAAGGAGTGGCACATTAGGAAATTCTCCGAAATGATCAATAAAAGAGATGTCTTCTTGAGAGCGAGGACACCAATAGATATCAGAGTGAGAGAGAGACATTAACCTTTGATTCCACCTTAAGCCTAACTCATTCTTCATTACTGATCGAGGAAGGTGCAAAATGAACCACCTATATAGCAAAGGCATACAACATATAAGAGTTCCTCATTTCTTCATAGTACGGATATGGAGTGAATGCAGAATATCCCCGAGCAATGTAGGTACTGGATTGTGAGTAAGGAAAATGTCGATGGCATTTACGTCTATAAATTGTTCTGAATTAGGGAACAAAACCAACCTATAGATTAAGAGAGCCAAGATATCTTCAAAAGCATGGTAACTCATAGAGTCTAGGAATACCTGAGCTTTCTCCATCAGAAACTTTGCAAGAAGACCTTTAACCCAACTTCTTCTTTTCAAACTGGATTCAATGTCAGATGGCTTCAAGTGCAAGGCTATGGCAACATATTCAGCAATTGGATCTTTTTCTAAACCGGTGAAAGGTATCTACTCCAATATAGGCAAGCCAAGTAGCTTAGAGAATTCTTCTAGCGTAGGCACCAACTGATAATATGGAAATATGAAGCAATGGTGTTTAGGATCGAAGAACTGGAATAGGACGCTCATCAAACCTTCATCAAAACCAGTAGTAACCAAACTAAGCAAGTGACCATATCTTTTGTTGAATGGTGAACTTTCAGGAACTTTTAAGACCAACTCCTTAAGCTTGGGAGGGATTTCTACAAATTGATCCGAATGGTTTTTCTGCAAGCGGAATCCATAACCTACAAAACAGAGAAGAGATAAATCCACAGGTCCTTGAAATGGTTAGTGCAAATGATATGTCATGATGTTCATGATGTTATGATTATGCTTAAAAATAGAGATAGCAAACACAAGCAAGTCACACAAAGACCTTAGGTTTAAAGGCTTGCATGAGGTTTAAAGGTAAGTACCCTTTTGAAGTTTCAATTGGCTCAACTTGTCCTAGTAATAGTAATCGGGTTCTAAGGAGTCGCATATCATTGACCTTTACGTTAGACATTGTTTCATCTCAATCACCAAAGTATTACAGCCAAAATATCCCGAAAGTCCAATCTCAATGAGTGTAGCATCGAGTATCAACTAATCTTCTGTCGGAACCAAAGCCGGCTATCTCACTACTTTCTAATGGCTAGGATGAGTTAATTAAAGGTTCTAAAGGTCAGTTGGTGTTTAATGACACTATAAGGAAGCCTAATGTTATCCTTGACTGACTCAAGTAACATTAGTACAAGCCAGAGTATCACGCTAACGTAGCCATCACTTTGTCCGTATTGGTTTATGTCGTACAACCTCCATGATTTATTGCTACTTACCTAAAAAGTGTCCCAGATACGTGTGTAGGATCTTTAACAATAACCCAAGCAACCCTTTAAAAATAAAGCATGCGAAACACACAATGAAAGCAATTAAAATGATCTAACTCTAAGGTAACCTCACTTTTTATATCCCTAGCAGAGTCGCCAGTTCTGTAATATGGTGGAAGAACCTACTGTTATACTGGTTTTGCGTTTGTATTTGCAAATATTGCAGTAAGCAAGAGTCGCCACTGACTTTTCTTTTATCCAACAAAAGAAAGGGTGAAAAGAACATAAAAAAAACCTTTCGAGAATATTTCTGAGTAAGAGGGGTAGATTATGGAAAGGGAAGGTGTTAACACCCTTTCCATCTGTAGTTATCTACAGACTCTTATATGCTAGCTCATTCGAAAATACCTTATGTTTGTGTGTTTGAAAAAAGTATTTTGAAAAGACACCTTGGTACGTCGAACTTTGTAATGTTTCTCATATTGTTGAGAACGTATACAAAGAATCTTTTAAAATATTTTTGGAAAGGAGTGTATGTGTGGAAAATGTTTTGTTTTGAGAAAGCATCTAAGAAATATCTACCTACTCGAAAAGTTTTGTTCTTTTCCTCTTTTCCTTTAGACAGTACTATCCTACTATTAGTGAGTAGGTAGCCCCATCATTGGATCTTTTAGGGATAATCGAGGGTCATCATACAGTTACATAGACAACTTAGCAAGATACTTTAGTAACACCCCTAAGGTTTTAAGATCATGTACCGAGGCAACATCGAAAGAGTCATTTTTATGATCTTTGAACCAGAGGGTTGCCGCTAAAACCCCTTATGTTCGAGAGTTATGACTATTTTATTCTGAAAGCAACCGAAGTGGGAGTACTCTAGAGGTGCGCATGTGCGAGTGCGTTGTGTTTCAGTTATTTATCTTTGATGTTAGGTTTTCTAACCTTTACTTTTAGTTTTTGTCATGCAGTCCTATTAGGCATACATCTAACAATTCAGTATTAGTGCGAAAAATTAAAGTGCAGAATTTAAACTAGCTATTACGTGGCTTCGGAGAGGGGGAAAATTACAAGTCCAAAACTGGGGATAAAAACAGTAAAGAAAAACTAATTAGTCTATTACAATCCATGGGAAGATAAAATAATAAGAAAGTAATAATGCGGGAAGTAAAATGAACGTGCGAGAATTAAAAAGAACGTTTGTTTAAAACCCTAAGGAAATCTATGCAAATTAAGAAAATTCTTTTTTGGTTGTTTTTGTTTATTTTAAGAAAATATTTGAATTAAAATTAAACAAATAAGAATAAAAGTGAAAAAAATAAACCTAAAAAAAAATTGATTCTAATATTTTTGTATTTTTATTATTGAGAAGAGATTTGAAATTAATTAAATCCTACGTCTATTGATTTTAAATTAAATAAAAAAAGTTAAGATAATTATAAATTAATTTACAAAAATTAGATTTAATTAAAGAAGAAAAAAAAGAAACTAAACCTAATATTTTTTTATGATTTTCTGATTAAATAATAAAAAAAAGATTTAAAAGAAACAAGATATTTAAAACAAAAAAAAAAGAAAATGGAATAGGAAAAAAGAGTCTGTTGTTGTTGAAGCAATTTGGGGGGGGGGGTGCAGTTTGAAATTTCGTTTGAGCCCAGTTAGACTGAGTCCAGCGTCCAACATGATCAAGTACATATTACCCTTGAGGCTACAGGGTGGAAGTGCACGTTAGGGTAACCGGATCTCCTTGCATCAACATCTGATGGCCCAGATGTAAGGTCTATGATATGCACATGAACCTGCACGTCACTGGATCTACAAAGAAAATATAAGAAAATAAAAAATTCAAAACCTGGGATCGAACCCAGGCCTTCTAGGATAACATATGCGCTTCTCACCACCAGGTCATCTATTCATTCATTATTTTCTATAAACAAAGAAATATATATATTAAAATCAGTCAACAATATGAAAAAATAAAATGTGCGCTGCTTATTCAAATGAACCAATGAGAAGGTGACGCGATGGCTACTGGAGTCAACCCACTGGAGTCGATATTCCGGTTTTCTTCTCCGGTGGGTTCCAAACCCTAACCTAAAAAATAAGCAAAATCAATGGATTAAAATACCCCTACCCCCTTAAAATGATGCGTTGAGTCCAAATCTAGCGTTAGTTTTGGCTAAAGGTCTCTGAATTTTGCGTTTCAAATAAAGTAGCAGATCAGAGTTAAAAATGGTATCCTGCAAATTTGGCCCAAAAACTCACATGCTTTACATCCAACCTGTTCTGTATATTGCTATAAACATGTATGCAAACATTAAATCGATCAACAATGCATAATAAACAATATTAGATTTGAAGAAAATATACCAAAATGGTACAACTCGTGTGTGCAATTCAGGCGTGCCTTAAGCTAGTGTAAGGACCGAAAATGAATCCTGGAGACCTCAGGAGAACGTTTGGATCTTTGGTTTTGATCGAGGGTGGCTGGAAACTGAGTTTCGAATTTCACAACTTTGATATATTTTTTTGAAATTTTGTGGAGCTCTTCTCAGGCTATGTATGCGTGTCTTATGCTATGTTTTGCTTGCATATTTATACAAGAGTGTAATGGTACACAAATTTGGCAAGAATCAAGCCATCAAACCATGTTTAAAACCAAAATCAAACCAATTGAAAACATGCCTTTTTGAGTTATTCTCTTGCCATTATTATTCTTGCATGAACCTGGACTCATTTGATGTATCTTGCACAAAATTATGAGCCTCTCAATGGATCAAATCAAGCCCAAATGTCATGGCCCATTTTTCTTGCATTTTATCTTCATTTATTTAATTTTAAATTAAATAAAATTCAAAATAAAATCAAAGCCATGAAAAAATGGACTTAGAGGTCCTTTAAGACACTATGAGCATGCTTGAAGTCCAAAAAGTAGGCTCATTGGTCTAAAAATACAATTTTGCTCAATGTGTACTTTTTGAAATTCCTCAAAATTCCCCAACTCACGCAAACCATAACTTGATAAATTTTTATCTTTTGAAGATTATCTTAGAATTTTTAGAAAGCTCAAGATGTTACCTAAAATCTCTATGTTTATGATTTTTGCATTTGGAGAATTTATCTTGATGTAACTTGCCTTGACAAAAAATGCCTTATTGTTGACTTTCAAAAAAACCTGTAATGTATTGGCTCATATCTTTCCAATGATGCATTTTTTGAACTTGGGGAAAAACGAAAAGTTGTAGGGAATTGAATTTTCTTCACAATGATATTTGGTTGGGGCAAAATGGATGAAGCATGTGAAAGTTATGCTTGGTCAAAGTTCAGTTGACTTTTCCTAGGAAACCCTAATTTTGCACTTTTGTATTCTTGATGTTTTGAGAGTATTCCTTGAGGAATCATGATCAACCCTTGATCAAATGATGGATATCACTTCAAAATGTTTATGTTACCCAAAAATCTTAAAGTTTGACTGTATATTGACCATAGTTGACTTTTGACCTAATATAGTTGATTTCCAGTCATCTGAGCAATTAACTGAGCAAACTTGTAATGCAAGGCATGAAAATTGGCATGAGAATTCTTAAGGACATATTAGGAACCATGGAAATTACTTGAGGCCTTTTAAACCCAAACTTCATTATGAAAAATGAAACCCTAGTTGGAGATCCACTGCTTAGGAGGAGAATTTGTCTGGTCAATTCTTGGTCAACCTTGAGCACTTGGGGACCTCTAGGAGTATGTTTTGAATAAAAATGATAGATAAAATTTTGGGGTACAACAAACCCCCCTAACTTTAAATATTGCATCTAAATGTCCATATAAATTTCATTTTTAACCCCCTGAAAATTTTTAGTTGCACCATTTGTTCATTTGATCTTGAATTTATTTACTTTTGTACCTTCAGATCTAAGGTTTTGTCTATATAAATTACGCTTTAAACTTCTAAATTTTTTTATTTGCACCATTAATTTACTTAGTTCTGAATTTATTTATTTTTGCACCCCCTGACCTAAGGCCCTGGCTCCACCACTACGTGTGAGGCATCGGGAGTTCCACTGTGTTGTGTTACATAATCGTGATGCTATAGAAGCAACTTGAAAATTTTGCTCTTGCATCACATTCATTATTAATCACATGTTGCATGACATGTTTCATAATTTTTTATGCTTTCTGTTTATCAAATTTTCATCATTACACACACACACGCACACACACACACACACACACACACACACACACACACACACACACACAGATATATATATATATATATATATATATATATATATATATATATATATATATATATATATATATATATATATATATATATATATATATATATATATATATATATATATATATATATATATATATATATATATATATATATATATATATATATATATATATATATATATATATATATATATATATAAGGATATGTGATTGTTGTCTTCTATGCAAAAACGCCTCTGAGAGATATATGAGTGATGTTGTCAAAGAGGGAGAAGCATATGCGAGATGAAATTGGGAAGCACAAAATCAGGGGGAGCCTTCGATAACTACATAAAATGCCTCGTCGCAAGTTTTTCCATCGTCAAAACGGGGGAGTATGTGAGTGCAACTTCACCATTAGATGTTTTGCATGATGTCAAAACTAAGAAAACTTAGCATTTTTGTATATTGGACGGTATCTTTATGTCATGTGGCACACCCTTGCACTAGAGGTCTTAGGAATCATTCAAAACCATTTTCAAATTGACCAAAACCTTGAAAATTAATTTTCTGCATAAAAATTGCTTACATGTGCGGCACATGCGTATTTCAGGGCGACACATGTAACTCAATAAGGAAGCATGTAGCTTCTGTTTGACACAGACCGACACATGCATCACACATGCTGACACATACTATAACTTTTAGTTTTATGTGCCGACACATTACTATTTTCAGGCCGACACATTTATTGCAGTATTAAAGGTTGTAGCTATTGACTTGCATAGGCTAACACATCTGCATTTTCAGGCCCGCACATACTATTATTTTTTACTTATGTTCCGGCACATACGTATTTTAGGCCGACACATATTGTTTGATTGGGTCAATTTTTTAACTCTTTTTAATTTGGAAAATTACCTTTTTGCATACAAACTTCCACAACTATAAATACATCATCCATGCATCATTCCAACTTGATGAAACTATAAACATTTACCACCATTATACTTCATCTTCAACCTTCAACCTATGCATACACACTGATAAATCACACATAATTATCTTTTACAGGGGTGACATCTAAGCGGAGGTTTGATAACGTCCAATTAGGTTTTTGTGTAACCAAGAATATTGGGTAGAGAATCATGGGGGGTTTCATCCCGAAAAACTTATAGTTTGTCCTCTAAGATCTTTGGTAGATTTGGGGGTTTCGTTCAAGACTTTCAAAAGAGGATTGCGGCCAGGTGAAAATCCTTCAGAGTTTGGTACCCAAGAAAGTCGCGAGAAAACGACGAATCAAATTGAAAGTGCTTGTCATCAATATGTACAATTGATCGTGCACGAAAGATATTTGGATTTTGATACCCAAAGGAGTAGCAATATTCGATAAATCAATTGGTAGCTATTGTGTCTTGGTCTTTCTCAAGATCAAAGGAAGAGAAGAGGTTTAATCAACAAAAAACAATTAGGATTTGTATGGTTGCTCCTGGAACGCTTCTCTTGTAATCAACTTTTTGCATAGTAAGAAATTACCCTAATTCCATATCAGAATTGAGGGGAGACGTAGACATAGCTAGAACGATTGGTGAACTTCTTAAACAAATCCTCGTGTCACTCTCTCTTATCTCTTTACTTAATTTACTTTTCATCAAGCAATTTGTTAAATAACATTGATTGATCGATCGACTTGTAAGAAATTTTCTGTAGTTGTTTTTGTTTTGAATTGGTTGTTGATTAACTTATAATCACTTTGATTGTAAGGGATTTTTCATATCAACACAACTCCAGGAAAAATTATGAAAATTTGTATGTACACCAAGTGTTTGATAAATTGTAAAGTTCGTTATTTTTGGTTAATTTCATTGGAAATAGAGTTTCTAGTAACTTGCTATAAACAAATGATATTGTGTTGCTTGTTTCAAGTGTATAAATTTATATTATTGTGTTTTTCATTTCATTAGGCTTAATTGCATATTCGAATTCCAATAACTAGGTTCGTATATGCGACTTTTATCGATATATATATATATATATATATATATATATATATATATATATATATATATATATATATATATATATATATATATATATATATATATATATATATATATATATATATATATATATATTAAAACCTTTCACTTGCACTCTTTTCAATTAACTTTTAAAACTCTAATTTTAATTGGTATTTTGACTTGATGACTTATTCACCCTCTTTCCCTTTAGATAAGTCTTCATCATCCAACAATTGAGACTTTCTTCTATATACAATCCAACTTGAAGATGGTGTCGGATATGTTTGGGCCTTATTCTTGGATTTACGATAGACCCATTAACCAATTATAGTTTACTTATAAGTTTTTTGTACTTTTTATTTAAGGCTAATTGTACTTTCTTTCACACTTTATGCTTCGTCTATGTGCAATATTAACAATTATTGAAATAGATTATTCTACATTATTATACACTTTATTTTTATAAACTTACGTTTATATTCTCATCACATCACATTGACATAATTCTTAAGGTGTTTGAAATTTAAATTAGTGAAAATTCATTTTAAGTGTATGATTTTTTTCTAATTGCAATAAAATGAATATTTTAAAATAATATTTGCACAAAAATAAAATATATGTACTTTTAAAAATATTTGTTTTTGTTTTCACGTGTCTTATATCACCTTTAAGCATTTTCTTTTTTGGTATGATAACATCATATGAAAAGAGATGATACATACAATATTCAAAGTGATATAAAACAAATAAAAATAAAATTAAAAATAAAAGAAAAATTGAGTAGGAAAAGTTGATCAATTTAATTGATTGGATTAGCAACTTTATTATTTATGACGTGATTTTCATATCGTTGTCATTTGTATTAGTGCAAGGTAATAAAATGGGAGAAGAAGAATGAGCAATAAATGATAACAAAGATGACTACTATTGTATATCAAATAGAGAAATGAATGAGTTACAATATTGATAGCATAGGTAGCATATTTATACTAAAATTGAAAATACCAAAAGACCCTATTAAAGAATGAGCATTGGGAATTGTAGACATTAACTAAATTATATTTCCAATACCATCCCTTAATTTAGATATTCTATCAGAAGCTAACAACACCAATTTCATCTCTCAAATGAAAAAATTGATTTGTTTTAACTACCTTTGTCAGAAGATCTGCAAGTTGTTTCTGAGTGCTACAGTGCAAAACTTCTAACACTCCTTTCTGACTTGACTTATGAGAAAGTGATACTTCGTATCAATGTGCTTGCTTCTTCCATGTAGCACTGGATTCTTGGCAAGATCAATTGCAGACTTATTATCAATCATCAGCTTCAGAGGTTCCTCAACTTCAACCTTCAGATCATGCAGGAGATTCAGAAGCCAAACAACTTGACAAGCAGCTACAACACCTACGATATACTCAGTTTCACATGTTGACAGAGCCATGACAAGCTGTTTCTTGGAACTCCAGGAAATGGGACCTCCCATAAATTTAAACAAGTATCCATAAGTACTTCTCCTGTCCACTCTGTCTCCGCACCAGTCAGAATCAGAATAACTTACTAGTTCTGATTCTGTCTTTCTTTCAGAAGGAAACAACACTCCATATCTCAGAGTTCCCTTGATATATATCTGAATTTTGATAGCAACATAGAAATGAGACCACTTTGGATTACTCATAAATCTGCTAACCAACCCAACTGCATAACAAATGTCAGGTCTAGTATTACATAAATACCTTAGAGAATCAACCAATTGTTTGAAGGTTGTAGAATCAACATAATCACCATCAGAGTCAGAATCCAATTTTGGATTGGTTTCTGATGGTGTCACAGCAACTTTGCAATTTTGCAGCTTAAATCTCTTCAGAAGTTCTTGTTCGTATTTTAACTGATGCAGAATGATACCCTTCTTCGAGTACAAAATCTCCATCCCTAGGAAATATGTCATTTTCCTAGATCTGTCATCTCGAACTCATTCATCAGAGCTTCTTTGAACTTCTTTATATCTTCTGGGCAACTACTACCTATTAGCAAAATATCATCAACATAGAGACACACCAGAATCATATTGTTATCAGAGTGTTGTACATAAACTCCATATTCCATCTCACATTTCTAAAACCTATGCTTCTTGAAAAATGAATCAATTTTCAGATTCCAAGCTCTAGGCGCTTGCTTCAGTCCATACAGGGATTTATTTAACCTGTATATCATCCCTTCCTGATTCTTTTTCACAAATCCAGGAGGTTGTGACACATAAACTTCTTCCTGTAATGGACCATTCAGAAATGCAGACTTCACATCCAGATGCATTAAAGGACAATTTTTGTTTGCAGCTAAAGCAATCACCAGTCTGATTGTTTCATGCCTAGCTACAGGCGCAAACACCTCAAAGTAATCTAGCCCAGGTTTCTGAAGAAAACCTCTAGCTACTAGTCTAGCTTTATGCTTGCCAATTGAACCATCTGGCTTAAGTTTCAACTTAAAAACCCATCTGACGCTGATGGCTTTTTTCTTATCTGGAAGTTTAGTCAATTTCCAAGTTTTGTTCCTTTCTATTGCCTCAAGTTCTTCTTTCATGGCATTAAGCCATTCTTTCTTCTTGAGAGCTTCTTCGATGCCCACTGGTTCAGAATCTACTAACATGGCACACTGAACGAATTCTCCTTCAGAGTCAACTTCATTATCCTGCAACATGTCAAAATCTGCAAACCTTCTTGGTTTTTGTCTGATTCTCTGTGGTCTTTGAGCTTGTTCTGAAGCTGCACCAGAACTACTACTTTCAGAGTTACCACCTTCAGAGTTTTCCCTTCCAGAACTATGATCACCACCAGATTCTGGATCATCATCAGCATCTGGATCAGAATCAGATCCATTTCTAGAATCTTCTTCTGACTCATCTTCAAGATCTTCAGAATAAGATTCATCTTCTGAACTTTCTAAAACATCTTCAGAGGCTAACTCTGGTGTTGGCACTACACTAAAATCTGATTGAGATTTGTTCCAATCTCATGCTTCAGACTCTCTCACCACAACGTCTCTGCTGACTTCAACTTTATTAGTTTATGGACAATAAAGCTTATACGCACCTGTACTGTGGTACCCCACCAGCAACATTACTTTGCTTCTATCATCCAGTTTTTGTCTTCTAGCTTCTGGAACATGTTTGTAACAGACAAAGCCAAACACCTTCAGATGACTGACACTCTGCTTATCTCCAATCCATTTCTCTAAAGGAACAACTTCCTTCAGTTTCTTCGTTGGACACCTGTTCAGAATATATGATGATGTGGCAATAGCTTCTCCCCATAGCACGTGAGGTAGCTTTTTCTCTTTCAGCATGCTTCTGGTCATATCAAGCAAAGTTCTGTTTCTTCTTTCAGCAAGACCATTGTGCTGAGGAGTATATAGAGCAGTAACCTCATGTTCTATTCCACTCTCCTCACAGAAAATTTGAAACACTGTAGAGTTATACTCACCTCCACCATCCATTCTCAAAATTTTTAACTTCTGACCACTCTGCTTCTCAGCCTTCACTTTGAATTTCTGGAACTCAGTAAACACTTCATGCTTGAACTTGATGAGTGTTACCCATGTCATTCTTGTAAACTCATCCACAAAAGACACAAAGTAATTGTTTCCTCCAAGTGAAGGTACTGGAAATGGTCCACACACATCAGAATATACTACTCCCAGAGTATGCTTCGCTCTAGGGGATACTTCTGATGTAAATGGCAATCTAGGTTGCTTGCCTTTCATGCATATCTCACATGACTTCTCAGGCTTCACAATCTTTGAAATACCATGTACAAGCTTCTTAGAACATAGATGCCCTAAGCTTCTATAGTTCAAATTCCACAACCTCTTATGCCACAGCTTACTGTTACCTTCAGCGCCTTCTGCACTAAGACACGTTGCTTCAGCTATTTCTACATTCACCTTGAATGTTCTGTTGCCTCCTTGTTCAGACTTCATAATAAACTTCTGATTAGAATCATACAACGTCAAAAGATTGTTTTTCATAACAATTGAGAAACCTTTCTCAATCAGCTGACCTACGCTCATCAGATTGCTTCTAATACCAGGAACATACCAAACGTCTTTGATCATAATGTCTTTCCCATTCATCACTCTAACTCTGACATCTCCCATACCTCCTGCATTAAGATACTTATCGTCAGCACATCTGATCTTTGTTCTCCTTCTAGAGTCAAAGTCTGTTAGTCATTGTTTGTTTCCAGTTAAATGATTTGAACAGCCAGTGTCCATATACCACCAATCTTCTGAGCATTTTCCATCAGAGTCAGAAGCCATTAGTAGTACAGGTTCATCATCAGAGTTTCTCTTAGCCATATATGCTTCTTCTGATTTCCTTTCCTTGTTTGACCTACAATCTCTGGCAAAATGGCCAAATTGTTTACAAGAATAACATTGAACCTTTCTTTTATCATACCTCTCCTTTCCTTTATGATATTTCTTATCATCAGAAGTTGAGGCTTCTGACTTCTGGAATCTATCACCACGTCTATTCTGCTTCTGGTCTTTCTTGACAAAAAAATCCTTCAGAGCTTGCTCAGCTTCCCACTCATAAGTTCTCTCAGACAGACGTAACTCTTGTGCTTCTAAGTTAATTTGCAATTCTTCTATTCTCATGGTTTCCAGATCTTTAGAATGTTCAATAGAAACAACAATGTAATCAAACTGAGGAGTAAGCGACCTCAGAATCTTCTCTATGATTACCTGTTCAGACAAAGTTTCTCCACACGCCTTCATCTTATTAGTGATCAGAATCACTCTGGAGATATATTCAGAAATTTTCTCATTTCTCTTCATGTTCAGGTTCTCATATTGCTTTCGTAGAGATTGAAGCTTCACCTTCTTTACTGACGCATCACCACCGTAACATCTCACCAATAAATCCCACGCCCTTTTTGACGTTGTTGAGTCAGCAATCTTCTCGAACACACTTTCATCCACACACTGATGGATATAGAACAAATCTTTCTGGTCTCTCTTCCTCATCATCCTCTCAGCAGTTCTCTGTTCTTCAGTTGCATTTGCTGCAGCTGGTACATAACCATCTATAATCAGATCCAGAACATCTTGTGCACCAAACAGCACATGCATTTGTATCATCCATCTGTTCTAGTTTTTGCCATTAAAAACTGGAAGTTTAGTGTTCAAACTACTGTCTCCACTCATTTTAAACCTTGCACGGATTTTTCAGATCTTCAAACACACTGTTTGCCAACCCACAAAATCAGATTCTGTTTGGATTTTTGTTCAAGATTTCAACAGAAAAATCAATGAACCAAAGTCAAACACACAGCTCACAAACACTCGTGTTTCCCAGGAAAAACAGAACCAAGTGCTCTAGATACCAATTTGTTAGTGCAAGGTAATGAAAGGGGAGAAGAAGAATGAACAATGAATGATAACAAAAAGGACTACTATTGTATATCAAATAGAGAAATGAATGAATTACAATATTGATAGCATATTTATACTAAAATTGAAAATGTCAAAAGACCCTATTAAAGAATAAGCATTGAGAATTGTAGACATTAACTAAATTATATTTCCAATAATTTGTGGTGTGATTTTCTCATGAAAAAATTATTCTATTTCATATATTGTTAATTTCCCAAAATCTCTTCTCACTTCTTATTTTCTTATTCTTTCTTCTTCTTTCTCCCCTCCACCATTTTCTTCTTCTTTTTTTTTCTCCACCATTTTTCTTCCACCAAAAACCAAATTTTCAGTGTTCATTCAAAAGATACTATGTTTTTTATTAAGGTTAAATTTATTACTATAATTGCACTATAAATACATTATATACTCACACATATTAGTTGTAATGTTTTTTGAAATATTTGTTTAAGAACGAACTGATATCAATAGAGAATCATAGAAATAGAGTATTGTTCTTTTATCATATTCAGGTAATAAACATTATATATGCTTATGTTATGTAGAAATCTAATTATAGAATTTTGATTATTTCATTCTATTTCATATCTAAAACAAAATTACAAACAATATTATATAAATACAAAATATAATTAAAATAGAATATATAATATATATTTTATAATATTAAATCTATATAAATATTTATACTGTGACTTTTATGTGGCAAATTTCTAGAACATAATAGATTAAATCTACAATTATTGTTGAATTTTGTGACATAATTTTTATATGGTAAAATATTGCAACGTAAATTACATATAGTAATGTTGTGGTATAATTTTCACTTCACAACTGAGTTGTCAATAACGCTCTTGTCACGTGTTTGCACACATCACTAGTTAATGGATTGGAGCATAAATTTATTGTTTATGATGTGATTTTCGTGTAGTTAAAAAACGGGTTTTTTTGTAATATATATAATTATTTTTTCTTTTGTTTTAGCACCATGCAAAATTCTCAAAAAAAAATCAAAAATATATTTAATTCTAAAACAAATTAGACATTTTTTTTCTCAAAAGACATTTAATTTTACATCTCAAACCGATAATAAAACAAATTTCTACAATTATACAAGTTGAAATCATTATTTTACAAATAAAAAATTATATTTAATCCATAAACAATTAATTAAAAAAAAAAACAAATCATGTAAAATTAAAATAATTTGTAAAAATCATTTAAATATATTCTAATCAAACCCATGAAAGAAAGAGAGTGATCCAAGAAAAGTTGGAGAGTAATCCAATCCAACAGTTTTTTCCCATAATTTTGTGGAACCCGCAAACCCTAATTCTCTTTCCGCCCTAATTCTCTTCGATAGCACCGATTTCTTCCACTGTCCCGGAATTTCCTTTAAAATAATTCTGCCGCTTTTGCCTTTTCTTCTGCACCCACCAAAGGACTATAACTTGCATTTGATCATAATCTTAGGTGTGACTGGTACGTTCTTAATTCATACTTTACTACATGCATTTTCACCACTTGTTTTTCAAATGCTTTTATGGACTCTCCAAATCAAATTTCTTGACTCTTTTCATGTGTCCTGGCAGAGATATGGAGCATGAAGAATCTAGCGTTGAGAAGTTTAAGAAATTCACGTGGAAGGTTGAAAATTTCTCTCGCTTGAATACCAATGAGGTTCGATCTAAGCCTTTTATATTAGGCGGCTATCCATGGTAATGATGAGTATTTACTTACTGAATTTCCACTTTCACACCAATAATTTTGTTGAGAACTTTTATGTATATTGAAACTAAAAGAAAGAACTGAACAAATTGGACTGAATGAATCCCTTTATTAACTGTAGTATTGGCTTAAATAAGCCATTGAATACACGATGGAAATAATAACTGAAACAATCAACTATGCTAAAATAAAGGCTGATAATGCTAAGTGGTTCCTAAAATTAAGGAAAGCAGAATACAACTAAAAGACTAAGTCTGTCCTATAAAATAGGACTTTTATTCTAACTTAAAATTAAGCAGTAACTCTTTCATTCCCTCCCTTAAACTAAATGCTGTACAACAACTAGTTTATGTCAGGAATTTCACATACACCCAGCATCTTCCTAAGCTTCTGAAAAACTTCAAGTTTCAATGGTTTGGTCATTATGTCTGCAACTTGATCTTCAGTCCCACAATGAACTAGTTCAATTGTGCCCTCTTTAGTAAGATTCCTTAAGAAATGAAATCTCACATCAATATGCTTGCTGCGACCATGCATAATGGGATTTTTAGACAGCTTGATGGTTGAGCTATTGTCACACATTATAGTTATACCATCTCCATGACAATGTCCCAACACCTCTAAAATTCTTTTCATCCAGATTCCTTGACAAACACATGTTGCAGCAGCCACAAACTCGGCTTCTGTCGTTGACAAAGTCACAATAGGCTGTTTTTTCGAACACCAAGAAACAGAACAGCCCCTGAGCTCATTAAAAACACATAACCAAATGTACTCTTCCTATCATCCACATCTCCGGCATAGTCGCTATCTGTAAACGCTAACAGCTCACCATCTCCTCCTTTCTTATAATGAAGTCCATAATTCACAGTCCCTTTTAAATATCGAAGTGCTCTCTTAGTCAATAGTAGATGAATATACATTAAGCTTCCCACCAATTGCTTGTAGTATGTTTCATCAATAGTTTTTCCATCTCCATCTTTACTTACTTTAAATCCTGGAACCATTGGACTGCTCACTGAGTTGCTTTCCATCATGCCAAACCTATGCAAAACTTCTAATGCATATTTCTTTTGACATATATATATATATACCATCAGACTTTTGTAACACCTCTATTCCAAGAAAAAACCTCATCTTACCCAAGTCTGACATATCAAACTCTCTTAACATAGAGCTTTTAAATTCAGACATCATCACTTCACAATTTCCAGTAAAAATCAAATCGTCAACATAAACACTTACAATTATAATTTTTCCTTCTTTGCTTCTCTTTGTGAATAATGTTTGCTCACTATCACATCTCTGAAATCCTTCACCAATGAAATGTGCTTCGATTCGACTAAACCAAGCCCGTGGTGCTTGTTTTAATCCATACAAAGCTTTGTGTAATTTGTAAACAAGATGTTCACTGCCCTCTTTTTCATATCCTCTTGGTTGTTCCACATAAACATCTTCACGCAGCTCACCATGGAGGAAAGCCGACTTGACATCCAGCTGAAAAATCTGCCAATTCTTATATGCCGCTAGAGCAACAATCATTCTCACTGTATCCATCCTTGCCACTGGTGCATAAACTTCTGTGTAGTCCACTCCATGCATTTGAGAATACCCTTTCGCAACCAAACGAGCCTTGTACTTGTCAATTTTTCCATGTTCATTGTATTTGGTTTTGTAAATCCATTTTACTCCAATTATTTTGGCACCAACAGGTGGTTCAATGAGTGTCCATGTAAGATTCTTTTCAATGGATTTAATTTCATTATCCATGGCCAATTTCCAATTTTTACTCTTCACGGCTTCCTCGAAACTTAATGGATCGGTTGACACCATTAAAGCCAAGTGGGCTTCATCGTCGGACAAACCTTCGCCACTAACATAATCATTCATCCATGTAGGAGGTCGCCTCACTCTCTCTTCACCATCACTATCATCATTCACAATTTCTCCAACTCCCTCGTCACGGGTTTCACCATTCTCCCTGTCAATATTTGCTTCACTCTCATTTTCACTTGCCATTTCTTCCCACTCTAAATCTAGTACTGTTTGTTTTTCATTTCAATCCCATTTCTTTTCCTCCTCAAAGATAATATCTCTACTTACGACAACCTTTTTAGCAACCGGATCAAACAATTTATATCCTTTTGATTCTTCACTAACTCCTAGCAAAACACATGTAATACTTCTATTGTCAAGTTTAGTCCTCCTTGATTCTGGAACATGAGTGTGTGCTATGCACCCAAATACCCGAAAGTGGTCAACCGACGGTTTTATTCCACTCCAGGCCTCCTCTGGCGTTACATCCTTGACTGCAAAAGTAGGACACCTGTTTAGAACATAAACAGTCCAATTTACAGCCTCCGGCCAGAAGGTTTTTGGAATGTTTTTATCAGATAGCATGGAACGAACCATGTTCATAACAGTTCTGTTTTTCCTCTCAGCGACACCGTTCTGTTGCGGAGTATAAGCAGTGGTTAATTGCCTCTTAATTCCACTTTGTTTGCAAAAATCATTGAACTCGTTTGAATTAAATTCACCTCCTCTATCAGTGCGTAGACACTTAATAGGCATCCCAGCTTCCTTCTCAACCATGATTTTAAAGCATTTAAAAGAATTTAAAGCCTCAGACTTTTCTACCAAGAAATACACCCATGCTTTTCTACTATAATCATCAATGAATAATAGGATGTACCTTTTGTTGCTGTTAGATATGGGACTGATAGGACCACATATGTCTGAATGAATGAGTTCTAACTTTTGTGTTGCTCTCCAATTACTCTTCCTTGGAATAGAGTCACGATGTTGCTTTCCGTTGATGCAATCAGCGCATGTCACAGTGGAGATGGAGAGTTGAGGAAGTCCATGAACCATGTTTTTGTACAACAAAGTTTTCAAGCCTTTATAACTTAGATGTCCATACCTTCGGTGCCAGAGATGCAACAATTCTTGAGCTTTAGTGTGAAAGCACTTATCAGATTGTGTTAGTGAAGAGGATTGAGTTTGGGGCAGCAAGATAAACATCCTATTGGCACTCATGCTGGTTTGAATAATCAAGCCCTTCTCTGGATGAAATATCTTGCAACTTCCTCCCTTGATCAAAATCTCCAAATTCTTTTCTTGCAACTGCTCTATACTTAAGAGATTATTTTTCAATTCTGGAATAAAGTATACTTCAGTAACAACAAGGTTCATTCCATTTAGCAGTAATTTCACACTTCCTTTTCCCATCACATCCATCTTAGTGTTGTTTCCCAATTTTACAGAATGTCGGAATTTTTCATCAAGTTCATTGAACATAGTTCGATCACCGCACATATGATTGGAACATCCTGAATCAAGGAACCATGCATCTTGTCTTTTAGCTTCATACAACTCCTCATAAGACATCAAAAGCATTTCCGTTTCTTCATCAAATTCTGCATAATTAGCTTCATTGTTGCGAGGACATTCATAACGAAAATGTCCAAGTCGATGACATTGGTAACACTCAATAGTCGCCTTGTTGAAATTCGTTCGACCTCTACCTCTTCCCCTTCCTCTGTAACCAGCTCGACCACGACCTCTTCCTCCTTCATATGTAACTTTCAAAGCTTGTTCTTCGCCACTGCGTCTTTGGAACTTCTGTTCATGCACTATTAAGGAGCTTTGTAACTCATCGATAGAAAGATCATCGATATCCTTTGACTCTTCAATAGAAGAAACAATATAGTTAAACTTCTCCGTTAAAGAGCGTAAAATCTTTTCAACCACTTTAATATCTGACATATCCTCCCCGTATATTCGCATTTTATTTGCCACTGCCATGACCCTAGAGAAGTATTCTGTTATACCTTCACTAGATCTCATCTCAAGAGTTTCAAATTCTCTGCGGAGAGCTTGAAGATGAGACTTTTTGACCCCTGCATTTCCTTCAAACTTTTTCTTCATAGCATCCCATATATCTTTAGAAGTATCCTTCTTAAGGATGGTGTCAAGCACAGTTCGATCAATCGCCTGAAAGAGATAGTTTTTCGTTTTGGGATCCTTCAACTTCATCTCATCGTTCTTCTTTCGTTGTGTTTCTGTCAGTACCACTCCACTTGCTGGCTCAACATAGCCAGGCTCGATTAGCTCCCAATATTCCTTTGATCTGAGGAAATTTTCCATTAGCATACTCCAATGATCATAATGACCATCAAACCGCGGGATTGCGGGTTGCACAAAGCTCCCTTCTGTAGTCATTTTTCTTTTGCTGCTGCAAGGATATCAAAGACTGCTGCTTTGATATATCAGGCCCAGTGGGGGCTCTGATACCAAATTGTTGAGAACTTTTATGTATATTGAAACTAAAAGAAAGAACTGAACAAATTGGACTGAATGAATCCCTTTATTAACTGTAGTATTGGCTTAAATAAGCCATTGAATACACGATGGAAATAATAACTGAAACAATCAACTATGCTAAAATAAAGGAAAGCAGAATACAACTAAAAGACTAAGTCTGTCCTATAAAATAGGACTTTTATTCTAACTTAAAATTAAGCAGTAACTCTTTCAAATTTAACTGTTTTGTGTATTGATCTGCTTTGGTTTTTCCATAGGAGGATTCTTATGTTTCCAAAGGGGAACAATAAAATCAAACATTTATCATTATATTTGGAGGCTGTGAAAACTGCTAATATGTCTGAAGGATGGAGTAGAGATGTCAAATTTAAGTTAGTTGTATTCAATCAATTGGATGCCAACAAAACAGTCACACGTGGTAATTCTTTTTCTTTACAAACTGCTAATACGTGACCATTTTTTAATAATTTAAACCGACTCTTATACATGGAATTGCCTGAAACAGAAAGTAACCATGAATTCAATGCAACTGAGGAGAATGTCTGGGGCTTTAAATCATTCATGAAGTTAACTAAACTCCATGACGCTGAGAAGGGGTTTATTGTGAAGGATACATGTATTGTGGGCGCTGAGGTTTTTGTTTTAAAGTCAACACGTGAGAAACCAGTAAATCAAGCTGCATCCTTAATGTTAGGATGTCAAACAAGCCATGTGAAAGTGGAAATCCCAAGTTCAGAGCCAGAAGCCACAAATCTTCAAACATGTTCAACTCTTTCATCTCAACCTTCCGAACAAGCTGATGTAGGATTGGTGTATGCTGCAATGGGGAAAGTTATATATTTCCTTAACACTAGAAAAGTGAAAGACATTAACGAACAAGCATGTAAGGAACTTCAAGTTTTATGGGATGAACTTGACAAAACAAAATTTGATCTTACTTGGTTAGAGCCACAAGTTGAATCTGCTTTAGGAATGAAAAGTTATGTGGAGAAAGCTTTGGAGGTTGAAAAGTTGAAGGAGAATGTTGCAGTTCAAGAGCTGAAAACGGAGATGCTACAGGCAACTTTGGCTGCTGCTAAGGTAAGTCTTGACATAGAAAGAGACTTGTTGAATTCAAAAGGTATCAAAGAAAGAGATTTGGATTCTGAATTGGGTTATGGGAGTTGGGGGCATAGATCTATATAGCTCAACATGGGTTGATTTGAAATAATGAATGCTTAAATTTGTAATTTGAGGTATTACTTATTTCGTTTGATAATTTTTGGTTTGGAAGTTTCACAACTATATTTCTTAAATCAAGACTTGGTAACGTAGTTTTCAACTTCACGTCATTTAAACTTATATCTAATATAATAAAGCAGTATATATATTCTTGAGGTTGATTATTTCTCACTGTTATGATTGAGTATGTATAAATAGAAGTTAATCTTTATGAGAAAATGAGACCTCACTTTTAAAAGAGGTAGTAGTTTAAAAAAGTTAGGCAAAGTAAATAATAACTAGATTGTGATTTGTGACATGAGCCATGTGTGGGTGTAGATTAATTTTTATTTGTTAGGTATAGTGAGTTTTTAGTTTAGAATTATAAATAGGTATACCACATGAGTGGTCTACTTGTACACATCACCCCTCCATAAATAGTAAAGCATATAAGAGAAAATGATAAGAAATTATCATTGTTTATGTGTCTCCCTTTTTTCTTCGATTCAAAATCATCCCTCTAATTTTTTTACTAATAAGTTATTCACATATATATTTTTTAACTTTCTTCTTCATTATTTCATCGTTTTAGTGCGATGTTGTATTGATTGTCATCTTATTGTAATATTATTTTATTTTTCTGTCTTAGTACGATATTTGTTTAATTCAGATTGACATATTAATTTTGACTTAATACATATTTAATCAAAAAATTTAATATTGTCAAAACTGTAGACTCAGAGACATGAGTATTTTAAATATTTCAATTTCGTGATATTTATAGACATTTTATCGTTATATATTATTAATGTGAATACTGTAAATTTGTTTACAGATTCATCTTTTTTAATTTATAATAATTTTAATTTGTATTATTCAATATATTATATCCATTTAAATGAATGAATATTATTTTTAATAAAAAAAATAAAAAAATGATAATAAATGTAACAATCATTTTGTAAAACTCTTAAAAATTTGAGTCATACTACAAATTTTAAGGTGAATTTTTTTTAGTATAGACTATAGAGCTACCTCCAAGTTGTTTTTTAAAGTGGAATGTATCGGGTAAATGATGAAAAGAAAGACATAAGTGTTGATAATAAATTTAGGATAGGTAAACCAAGATTTGAGTAACTTTAGATAAGATAAAAATAATATAATTTTTCAAACTGAGTTTTTAGGCTCAATGGAATAGACAATGAGATAATTATGTGATAGTAATATGTAGTAAAACTAACCCATACTTAATAATTAGGACTTCACTATCTTTTATATAGACATATATTTAGAGTGATAAAACGGATCGAGTTTGTCGGGTCGAGTCGGCTCGTTTAAACCATCATTTTTGATAGACTGAATTGAGGTTTTCGATTTGATATTTTAAGTTGATTTGCCTCGTCTAACCTGTTTAAAAAAGTGGATCGAGGCGGGACGGGTTGGGTTTTACCTAGAGATTATTTTTTTTAAATTGTTTTTTATTTAGAATTAAAATAACTTTAACTATTAAAACAACACTCTTTTCTTAAGATTATATAGATTGAATTGCATTCTAAATTATTATTCAGACAAATTGAGTTATATATGTAAGATTTTTTCTATAATTTTCTAATACATGTGTTGGTTGGAGAAGCTCAAAATAAAAGAACAATTGTATGGCGTGAAGAATTATTAAGTTGTTAATACATTATCTCACATCTTTTCTTTAGAAACAGATGTTGATTTTAAGAAAAAAATGATTTTATTAGTGTATACTAGTGACAAATTTATGATATAACTATTAAGAAATCAGTCAATATAAGAGTCTATATGATATAAACAGTGAGAAAATCATGTGTTTATATTTTATGTCATATTGTTTCATGTACTCTAATGTTTTATGCAATGTAGTTGTTATCATTGTTTGTCTTGTGCAAATTATCAATTAGGTTATTTTAGGTGTTAGTTTTAAAATAGAATATGGATGATGTGTGTTGTTTATTTATTTATTTTTATACGTTTTTTTATTGCGTTTGAGTTTGTTTCATTATTTTTTTCTTGTAATTTTTATTTATTTTATTTCTGAACTATTTAGACTTAAGATATGTTGAAGTTCTATTATACGTTGTTAAAAATATCTTTTATTTGCCTCTTTGGTAATGATTAATTTTTTTGTAAATCATGTAAAAAATTAAATTGTAAATAAAAAAAATGGTGGACCAGCCCGTCAACTCGTTAGTAAATGGGGCGGACTTGATTTTTGAACTCGAACGCTTAAGCTGGCCCGTCGTGCCCCGCCCCGCCCCATTTTTGGACGGGCTTAAACGGGATAAACCTAAATAAGACGGGCCGCCCACTTTGCCACCCCTACATATATTGAATCGTGATACTCTTTATTTTAGAAAAATAATTTTTTATATAATATTAAAATATAATTATTGCGTGCATGTTTACTAGTGTATATATTTGATTTTGAAATGAATACGTGGATTGGAGTGAATGAAATTATGATTCAATGTTTGTCGAGTTTATGATGAATGCGTTTAAGATTTTCTCCACGTCCATAGGATTTATTGTTAATCCTGGCAAATGTAAGATTTAGTTTGGAGGAGTTGACAATGATACTAAGAGAATATTCTCAACCTCGCCAGGTTTATGGAAGACCCTCTCCCATTTCGATATTTGGGGGTCCCTCTCACATGTAAAAAGTGGTCCATCAATCACTATTTGTCTTTAGTGGATAAGTGTCTTGGATTGACCTAATAACTAGAATTGGCCCAATCCGCTCCTACCATTGGCATGACCCAACAATGTTGGCTCAGCATCTCTGGTCGACTGTGCCCTCGAGCGGCACGACCAACGATGCCTGAAACATGCACCTGCCCGTGCGAGCAGCCATCTCTCAGTTAACTCGATGCAAGAAGAGCGGACACCCAAGAAACGTTTATAAACGCTTATGTCCGTCATCTCATCCTTGCTCGACGCAACGGCTAATTACGGGCACGACTGCCCGTTTTGACCAAGTCCTGGCAGTTACCTATTTTTGCGGACCCGCATATCTAGGCCCAAAAATAGGGACCATTGGCCAAGCACCAGGGGCACTATATAAACCCTCACACATGTGAGGGCCTGGTATCAAATATTTAAACCTAAAACCCTAATATCTTTCTTGTATCTCTTTGCATCCATTCTTACTTGATCGTTGGAGTGCCTTGCAGGTACAATCCCCATTTTTTCCTCAATTTTCTAGCAAACCATACATCATCCTTCGGCCCACTTCCAGGTTCTGATTACCGGTAAGACCGGTGACACCGTCTGTGGGAAGCTATCTTCCCCGCCTTCCTTTTCCTCAAAACCGAAGACCAAAGATACCTTCACTACTCTAATCATGGCCAGTCATGATGACCATAATCTCTCTGGAAAGACTATACTCTCACCCGTCCACAAGACCGACGAAAGTCAGAAGCATCCTCATCTCGAGGATGACCTCGATGTCGGAGATGGATAGACTGTGTCCCCAGATTCAGTCCCCAGACCTTGAGGATTACCATAATCTCTAACATGTCCTTTGTATTTGTTGTTAGACATTTGAAGCTTTACACATTCTAGGCGTCTTTTCTCTGCATCTTTAAGTGCTTTTTGGTAATCATTTGTAGAAACAGAAGTATTTCCCACTCCAGGTCTTTTTTTTGGCTTTCTTGACTTCAGAAGTCTCATCGCTGGCCATCTTGAGTTTATGAACCAAGTTCAACTTATCTTCTCTGGCTTCATAAAGTTGCATTCTTGACTCGTGGTATTTTCGATGAAGTTCTATGTTTTCAACTTGAACTTGATTGTATTCTTCAATAGGAACTGGTTCAGACAAAACAAGAGGTGGATGCTCGCACAATGAAATCTCCCTTTGAAAAGGAAACAAAATGGTCTCAGCTCTCTTTTTGACCCACTCAATATACGGAGTTCTGGAAATAGAAATCTTCTTCCTGATTGAGTCCCTGTATCTTCTATGAATCTTTTTCCAAGCATTCCCTATTGTCTGCAACAACTCTGGATTTTCTCCTTTTCCAAAATACACAGTCTCTACAACTTATATCTCTTTGGGTCGATCATTCATGGCGTACCCCAATTGTCGGAAAGCCAGAACAAGATTGTAGTTGATGCATATATGTGTTCCCATAAGAGGAACATTGGGAAAGTCTCTGAAACTTGTGATAATACCTGAACCTTCACCTAAGATATAATGTCATTTATTGTCAAAGGAAGTAAGTGCAACAAGTCTCTTTAACTAAGGAAGAGAGTCCTTGGTGTCCACACACGGACCCTTCGTAAGAAGATGAATTATGAACCATTTATATAGCATAAGCAAATAGATATTAACAATCCTGTTCTTCTTATGCCTCGAATGAATGCCATAATAGGTATCCGCCAACAGAGTCGGTATAGGATTTTTGGTCATAAAGACACACATGGAAGCAAAATCCACAAACTCCTTCTTACTTAGAAAAAGGACTACACCATAGATCATGGCAGCAAGCAGTGTGTTAAAAGCAACTCAGTTTCCTCTTTCAGCCACATCTCTAGATTTTCTTCCTAAGAATGCAAAAGTAAAACCAAGAGCACCATCATTTGGTTTCCAATCATATTTCACTTCCTTCAAGCTCAAATAAAGAGCACCGGTGATGAAATCCTCTCTTATCTTCTCAGACGTACAGATAAAAGGTATGATGTCTCTAATTTTCAAGTTCAAGAGATAAGCGTACTCCTCTGGCGTGGGAGCCAATTGGTAATCTTGGAATGTAAAATATCTCAAACCAAGATCATAGAATTGAAGGAGGGTTAACAGAGCTCTCTGATCAACTGCGATATCAAGTAACCACAACAGACTGTCGTAACTGTCAGCAAACTTGTTTAGGTTATCTCCCACAAATAAAGTGCTCAACCTCTTCAAGAGTGATACTCTGGTACTAGAAAACGTTTAGCCATAGGTATGTCTGGTAGCTTCTTTGTCGTTATCAGTGTTGTTATCCATCTTTGGTGTGGATAATAACTCTTGAGGTACCCTGGAATGAACATGCATATGCTAGTTAACATTTTTTGTACATCATTTTTTCTGAAAATTAATATGTTATGATGTAAAAATGACAGGATCAAGGTTTCCATAACATTGGACATTGTTGAACTGTTAAAATAAACAGCTATCACAAGCTGATAAGTCCAGAACAAAACCAAGATATCATATAGTCACCATCAGGAACAGATTCACCAACAAAACCAAAAGTCACCATCGGTACCTGTAATATCAAACCATCCCCACTCACGGGTGTAGTTTAGGTTAGGGTAAGGAAAAGGTTAATCAGAATCGTAGGTTTTCTTTAAAGTATTATCATCGTACAACATACATGATGATGATAGCACCCCATTAAAACCTACTCTGATTGTGGCTCTCATGATCGGGCATGATAGAGCATTCGCATATTATCCGCCATGACTCTCCACTCTAATCCTATGTGTTCTTAGTGGTATACAACTTTGGCATGTGTATTGGGACTTTTATCTCAGAAGTAACAACCCACCCAATAGATAAACAACACAACATCAGTATCTAGAGTATAGAAACCATGAAATAAGATGCAATGCATAAAAGCAAACAAAAAATAAAGCAGTAAAGCAATAAACAAACAAAACACCCAAAGAAAAGAAAGCAAACAAGAGCTAGGATTGACTTGCATAAGGATGGACCAGTAATTGGTCAATCTTATCCCCACCAGAGTCACCAGCTGTCGCGTCTAGGATTTTCATCGAAGCGTAAACGGGGGCAAAAGACAGAAGAATCGCCATCAATGTCATTTATCCCAAGAGAGGGAAAGGAAACACCGAGTAAACTTGATGGAAGTAAAGGAGCATGGTCTCACAACCAAGAGAAAAAGGATAAGGAAGTCGGTTACGCGAGGGAAAGGTATTAACACCCATTACGTTTGTGGTACTCTATAAAATTCACTCGAGTTTGTTCTAATCTAAGGGTGTGTCTAATATATTCTAAAGCTCAAGGCTAAAAGGGAATGCATGAATGCAAAGTATATACAAAAATAAAGTTTTTAATAGTTGTGTCGGCCGCGGTTGCAAACCTTTTTGCGTATGTACCACCGACTGTGCTATGGGGATCAAGGCACTCGTAGTTCACCTCAAAAGTTTTGGTGAGTTGTATGTTTTTTATGAACGATACTAGTGAAGCATGTCCTTTTTGAAAAGGTTTTAAAAGGAAAAGACCGAAGACAAAAATATTTGCATTAGTTGATATTTTTTACCTTGAAAAGCAATTTTAGAGTGTTTTATGAGTTTGAAAGAAAAAGAGTTTTTTTTTGTTTTAACATGGATGTAAAAGAGAAAAGACTAACAAAAGGGGATCTCAATCCTATAAGTTGTCATGCTTGGATAGCAAACCTAAGGTATATTTAGTCCAAAATTATAGAAGAATGAACTAAGGATCCTATGAGAACATGGAAATCTCATAAAAGAGAAGAAGAGGAAGAAGAAACAACCAATCACACTTAGATGAGAGAGAGAGAGAGAGAGAGAGAGAGAGATTATCACATAAACATGCATGCAATAGGGTAAATACCTAAGAATATAAGAAGAGATGATAAGACATCAAGTAACAAATATATAAAGGATGATAAAACATCAAGCAAACATGCATCAAGTATGGAAGACAAAACATCATGTGAGAGATGACAAGACATCGTGTAAGAGATGACAAAATATCACGTAAGAGATGACAAAACATCATGTATGGATGACAAAATGTCAAGCATAAATGGTAAAATATCAAGCATGAATGGCAAAACATCAAGTATGAATGACAAAACATGAAGCATACATGCATTAAGATGACAAAATATCAAGTAAGGGATTATATAACATCAAGTAAGGGATGATAAAACATCGTGTAAGGGATGATAAAACATCATGTGAAGATGATAAAACATCAAATAAGAAGTCAGAGGATAAAACATCACATAAAGAGAGAGATGACAAACATCAAGTAGGGATGAAAAAACATCAAGTAAGGATGACAAAACATCACACAAGCAAGATGATAACACATCAAAAATCACACGAGACATGGTGATAAAACACATAAGAGATGAAGATCTCACAAACAAACTTGAATAAGTGAAGAAGCATGAAGGCAAAGATAAGAAGTCAAAATGCATGGCATAAAAGCACATCAAGACATGATATAGATTATGACCTTAGCATTTTATACACCTTAAACTACCCTAAGAATGTCAACATGGGTCAAGAAAAATTAACTATTACCAAACTAGGTAAGTAGAAGTGCAAGTGTGCAATTAGAAGATAAAACTTCACATCATGATAAAAACATGCAAGAAAGGATGAGACAAGAGGTAAATACCTAAGTCTAAATTTTTTTAAAACATCACGAACTATCTTTAAGGGATTATATGTTAACAAACATCACCTAATCAAGACAAGTTCATGATGAAAAGAGATAAAACTCAAATAAGTAACAAGATAAGACTTGGGTAACAAGTAAATAATAAAACAAAAAGGGGAAACAATATGACATCAAAGATAACACTTAGACATGTCAAAACAATCCCTAATGATCATGCACAAGAGGTATAGATCTAAAGATCATAAAAAAAGTCACAAAGGCAAGGACATTAGCATAAGAGAACTCGTGTGTCAAGTGCCTAATCAAGCATGGCATAAGAAGGTGAAATGAAATGAGATAAATAAAAAAGTGTACAAATCATAAGCAAACACATCAAGGACTCATAATCATCACATAAACACACTTGAGAAAGATCCACAACACAATCAAATAAAGAAAGGATCACAATCAACCCTAAGTGGACATAAGTCTTCATGCATTACTAACAAGAAAACAAATTAGAAAAGAAGAGGTAATATGAAGAAGAAGGGGTAAACATAGACATGTTATACAATTACCATAAACCTCATGGTCAAGAAGAAGTTCAAATAGTCATTGAAAACATGGTACAAACACCAAAGCACACAAACTAGTTTCAATCAAAGTTGTGATGTGAGATGAGAACAAGTGTGTGATAAAGTGAATATGGCAAGACATGTCAAGTAAGATTTAAGTCAGAAGCACAACACATAAGTACAATGCATATTAATGAGATCTAATAACCCTAAGGTATCATTACTTAAGCACATCAAAAGTTAAGGCAAGACTAGGTCAAAACCAAACACTAACATGTTCCTAAAGGTGGGTGAAGCACAATAAAAGGATAGATGAAACGGGAACATGTTTATAGGGTGATACAACATACAAGTAATTAGCTAATAATATCTAAGATCACACATTCAAACATCACAAGCATGGGGAAAAGAATGCATGCAAAGCACACAAAGGAAATGGCCAAAGGAGGCAAGCAAGTAATGTTCAATTTAACAAGCAAAGATCAAAAGAAGAGAGCATAATTGAAGAATTATGCGATTTGTGACTTGTATAGTAAGTTAACTCAATATTATGTTCAAGAGAAACCAAGTAAGAAGATGAAACTTCATACACAAGAAAAGTCACCTATTTAATGAATAAAATCATCTAAAAAAGGATGATACTTGTTTTAGATCAAACAATATTGATGAAGATCAAGTAAGAGTGAAATGACATCTTATATATCATAAGATAATGGTGAAACCCTCCCAAGATATCAATCATGACCTTAAAGACTCAAGAAATGTCAACAAGATAACATACTTAAGTGTCATGATATATGGCAAAGTATAGTCCCTTGGATGCACAAAATAAATATGATCTAAATAAATCAAATTCAATATTCTTAGATGTTATAGGTAGTATCTAACATCAAGACACATTCATGGTACATGGCACAAAAGCTCATGAAGCAATCATTAGAAAATGATGTTCAAAACACAGGTAGAAAAGAGAATGTAGCTTCTTATGTATCACCATGTTGATTAGAAAGTGAGGGCTTAATAAAAGATCAAGGAAGAATGAGAAATGATATGATAAAAGAGGTTAAGATCAAAGTTTAAATATGAAAATATTGGACTCAAAGTCCTCAAGAAAGATACATCACCCATTAATTAGGTCAAAACAAAGAATGTGGCTCCTAACTTGTCATCATGATGAATTGACAATGAAATGTCAATCAAAGAATAAAATGAGCATTGATTTATAGATGATAAGACATGAAGTCAGAAGTATAAACAAAGGGATTTCAATCTTTTTGGATAAATGATACTTAATTAGAAACGTACAAACACATTCTCCTAAACCATGATCACAAAAGATAAGTAAACGACTTCTAAATAAATGTGAGATGTTAGAGCACTTGAATGGTTCATCGACATGAACTCAAGGCTCTATATATGCTAATGATAATAATAGAAATAAGAAGTAACTTGGTTCCTTATAGGTTGCACAAGTGCATACCTTGTATCTCAAGCAACAAAGAAGTGAGTTCAAAATAGTAAGGCAAAAGTTCAACATAAAAAGCATGGAGAAAGGTTGGCCTAATGAGGTCAATTGATTATCAAAACTCAAAGGGTTTATCTTTGAACTTATCATTCCACACACATGGATCAATATACAAAGGAACTCAACAAAGTGACTCTAAATGTTAACCAAAATACCAATGATCACATACAATGTTTAAATCAAATAAAAATAAGCAAATGGATCAATAAACTCAAAAAAAAATATTTAAAGCATATTAAGATCATCAAAATTCAAGATCAAGTGTTACCACACATTCAAAGTTGAATAAAAATAGAAAATGGAATTAAAAGATGCAGACTAGCTTCACAAGATATCCAAAAAAACACACATAGAAAACAATTTTCAAATAAAATCAAATTAATCAAGAAAAATGGGGGGGGGGGAATTATCCAAGCATCACAAAACATTCATGAGTATCAAAATATTTTTTTACACATTTTTTATATCAAGAAAAAGTTAAAAATAAAATTCAAAAAGCAAGACTAGTTATAAACAAAGCCAAACTAGACACCTTTCACCATAAAATGGATTAAAAAAACAAAAACAGAAAATAAAAATGATCAAAAATCATCATAATATTCATAATATACAAAATTATATCAAACATATTTTTCCATATTTTTTATGTCATTGGAATATTCAAAATTAAATCAAAACTTGCAAACTAGTCATGAAAGGCGTTCAATGAAGCACAATTTATAAGCAATTTTCAAACAGTCACGAAATCAATATGGAAAATTATTTAAAAATCATTTTTAGTGTTTCAACACGTCCATAAATTAACTTGGAATTTTTATATCAAGGAAAGATAGGAAATGAAGGTGAAACTTCTAACCTAAGCAAGAAAAAAGACCAAAATATATGTTCATCTTCAATAATTTTTAAAATAAAAATAAAATAAAATAAAAATGAATAAAAAATATCATAATCATCTCTGGACATCAAAAGGCATTAAAAATATTTTTTTATATTTTTTAGTTTAAGGAATTTATTTAAAATGAAATCAAAGTTTATTCTAAACCAAAAACTTAGAGAAAATGATGCATTCAACTAACTGATTTAAATAATGCACCAAGAAAATTATAAAATAAAATAAAAATCATTTTCATAAAGTAGACTGAAAAAGAGACTTGACATATTTTTTGGTAATTTTTGGATGAGTGAAACTATTTTAAATAAAATTGACAAAACAATTAAATTAGAATAAAATTCAAATTATGAACAGATCTATAACACCTGATTTAAACAAAAAGCGCTACGAAAGGATTTTGAACATGTTCAATTAGAAGACGACACCTCATCGTCCCTATCCTGTAGACGAAACCCTAACGAGTTACAGTTTCATCATGCGATCTTTAAAGCATCATAACTCTCTAGTTTCTCCATGAAATCAAGTGAAATTAAAAACAAACATGAAGATAAAACTTCGTAGAATAACATAACATCAATAACTTTCACAATCCATGCACGAATCATAAATAAAACTGGACATGAAGGTCACGGTATAGGCAAAATTATAACAAGTTCAAATTACAGATCCACCACACATACTTCAGATCCTTATAACTTGCTCATCTCTTAATGAAAATGCATGATGTAAAGAGCAAAATGCAAGATCTCACAACAAGGAACACAACGGTACCATTAATTTTCACAAATGAAGCAAGATCAAAGATAATTTTAGATTAAAAGTCACTGAAAAATGAGATTTCACATGATTTACATGAATGTTCAGATCAAAAATTCACACACAATGCAACATATAAACCACATCAAACTTATTGTTTGGACAGCTATATGCTCATGAGCAAGATTAAATGAAATAGTTCAAGATAGCATGAGGGATTCAAGTTCCATGGAAACTTACCTCAAACGTGAAAAATAAATTCACAATTCTAGAGCTACAGATCTTCAGAAACTCGATGGTCTTGATCTACAAGCTTCAATGATAAAGAAAATGAAGAAGAATTGAGAGCTGGAGCAATGCATTCAAGCTGCTCGAAGAGAACTTGGGAGAGAAGAATGAAGCTTCAGATTTGGCTTGTGATTAATGAGGGATGCGTGATTCACAATGAAAACATATAGAGTGCTTATAAAGAGTGAGGAGAGCGAGGGTAGTGAGGTAATTGTGAGGTTTGAGACTGTTAGGGGCAAAAGAGGCAGACTTGATAAATTGAGATGGTGAGCATAATTCCTTGTGTTTCGTTCTTCTTTTGACAGTCCTTTGCTACATTTTGAACCAAGTGCGATATAATGATAAAGGTTTGAGAGAGTTAGTTGTTATACATGTGCACATGGGGTGATATTTGAGTGGAGGGAATATTTCCATTTTTGGCAAAAAGAGATAATCACGTACGCATGCACAACATGGAATTGCTTGGCTAAATGAGGCAAAGGAAAAAGGTGAGATTCGTATGGTAATGAGGCTTCAAGGGCATGCTGCAAGCAATCCATAAGGAATGTGCCAGAATTGGTACAATTCCATGCCAACCAAAACAAACGAGTCAACCATGGTTTCCTCTCTATAACTCAATCAATTCTTGATCTCTTGGCATGATTTTGATCATATTGGAAAGCTGAGATTATGAGCTTTAATATGATGTAAATGAACATTGGAAATAAAGCTTGTAAAGTATTGAAAAGTTGGCATGAAAGTGATGAGAATTAGACTGACGGGGAAAAGGCAAGCCTCTTGCGTGCACGGGCCTTGTCATGCTGGAAAAACTTAGCAACTTCAACCCTCCAGATTCTAAACTCAATAACTCTTTCCATATTGATCTAAATGGAATAAAGTTTGAAGCAAAGTTGAAGAGGGAAGTTCAAATTTCATTTTTGATGTTGATCATTTTTCAAAATGATGAGTGACTCAATGAGAAAAAATACCTGAACATGTGCCCACAAACTGTTTGATGAAATTTCATGCCTGACACGCGTGTTTGCTAGCATTTTGATAATTTGAGGCTTCAAAACCTAAGCATTATATCTCTCTATAGTGAGCCAAATGAAATTATCCTTGAATCAAAATTGAAGAATAAGTTCTAAACTTTATCTTTCATGTTTGGAAATTTATTATTTGAGTCCAAATGAAACCCTAAAAAAGGCCATGAAGAAATCTCATTTTATGCACATGACTTGAAATTTTTATTAAGTGTCAAAAAATTTCTAAGCCATATAACTCTCAAAATAATCATTTTTTGGACATGGGATCACAAATATAAAGTTGAAGAACTTTTCTTCCTCTTTCCAATCATTCAAAGTTTGCAATTTTTCAACAAAAGATGAAGAAGTTATGAATTTTTGAAATTCAGCCTTATGAGTTTCCATACTTAGCAAATTTTCAATTTTCATCAAGATATCTTCATGAACAAGTTAACTTCAAAAATAAGCTTTGTCTTGAATTTCTTCAATCATAGGCCACATGATATTGAAACATGATCATTTACCTCAACTTTGACCACAAGACCACTTGGTCAACAATTGACTTTTGTTGACTTTTGCTCAGATGATTGTTTTACCCCCAATTGATCAATTGAACCTCTTCCAACCAAAATTGATGCTCAATTCTTCAATCATAACTGCTCATGGATATGTAGAGAAGCATGGAAGCAAGTCTTGCCCAAAAAGTCAGAGATTCTGATTAAAACCAAAACTCTAATTTGGGTCCTTTGTGCTAGGAGATGATGATCAAGGCTCCAAACCCAAATTCCATGGAACCTGATGAGAAATTCCTTGAACAAATATGCCTCATGTGATAATGAGAGGATAACACTTCAAGGAATTGGATCATACAAGTATCAAACACTTCATCCGGCCAAAACCCTAATCTCAAGAGATGAATAAGAGAGCAATGATTCACTTCAATACTCTTGCAAATTTCAAACTTATGATGGATCAATGAGATAGTTGAGATGTCTTAAGGTATAAAAAAAACTTGTATCTTGAATGACTCAAAGATTGAGGGCATGAGACCCTTCTTGCACTGATTAATAACACAACCGTCTTTCATAGCTTGCAGAGGAACTTGGGGAACCAAGATACCTTGATCCTATCACAATAGATGAATGCACACGATGTAACATAAGCCTTTAAAGTTCTAAAAATCAAGAGGATAAATTTTGGGGTGCAACATTAATGCTCGATTTCGTTTATCTGTTAGACTAACTCCCGATAGGTTCGAGTTTTTTTCATACAAAAGAAAGATGGGAAAATAAAAGCAAGAATTTTCGTTAGTCTATACGGTGCAATTACAAAGTTACGATATTGGCGACATTAGTCCCTGACAACGGTACCAAAATCTTGATAGGTGTTGGCTGAAGATTTTGATGATATTATTAGAAGCAAAGCAAATTGGACGTTTCGATTGGAATAAAGCAAGATGTCATGTTTCGAAATGGTAGAAGCAGTGCTTCGAATGGGCATATCAAAGCTTGGAGCTTCGAGTGACAGTTATGAGAATATATTCAAAGAAGTCTCGAAATGTTAACAAGGTTGTGTCCAAGAAATGCATTCGAAGCGAAGAAGTGCCAAAACATTTGAAATTCAAATGCAAGCGGGATGTTCGAAATTTGAAATATATGCGCTGGAGCATTCGAAGACGCGTGGAAACTAGAAAGAGGCATTGCTCTGCATGTTCTGAACGTGGCAGAATCTTATAGCAAGACCGTTATGGTCGAAGTAGTATAAATAGAAGTCTTAGCATTAGGATTTCGTGTGTCATATCTATTGTACAAAAAACTCAGTAAACATTCAAAATACCACATGGCTAGGGAAACGAATGCACGAGCAATGTACGTATGATAACACCAAGTGTTTATGATTTAATAAAAACTCTTTATCATTTCCAGTATTTTCCTTTATCTTCATGTCAATACTATTCAAAAGCTTTTGCACTAAAATGTTTTCATTCGAAGTCTTTTTACTGATGCCTTACATTTAAATGCTTTCTTTCCATTTCAAATACTTTACATTTCAGAAACTATTGTACATTTCATGCCTTTATCTTCAAGCTTTTATCATTCGAACACCTTTTTCAATTAAAGTCATTTTACTGTTTTCTTGCATTTAAACGCTTTCTTCATATTTCGAATCTTTTACATTCCAGAGAATCTTTTACATTACATGTTTTTATGCTTCGAAGTCGTTTACTTGTCTTTTATGCAGTTTTTACATGTCTTTACAATTGAACTTTATTCATGCAATTTAGTTTCGCGCACATTTACTTGATCACGCCTTTAGATCTTTAATAGAGAAATCGAAGTAAGTTAAACACCTACACAACATTCTAAATACCAACCATGAATACCAGTTCTATAATGAGAGTTATCCTAATGACCAATACATCCTAGGATCAATCTAGTCAATCCTGCGAGTTACCAGAGAGATTGAATAACAGTCAGTAAGATTATTCGATAGTTTGGAGGACTAGCGGTTGTTTACTAGAAATCACTGTAAACAAATTGGCACACCCGGTGGGACGAGTCGTTGGCCATTACAGAATTTAGAACAAAATAAAAATTGTTGAGACGTAACCATTGTAAAAATACTCTGAGTGATAAGTTTGTTGTTTTATGAACCTTAGAAGTGGTAGAATAACCAATAGCAACCAACCCTTACCCAGAAGAAAACGTTTGAACAAGATGTCTAATTCTGACAATCAACAAGGGGAACAAAATGCCCCACATACAACAGGCACTAATATGACCGCTTCGATGGGAACATCTAATGTGATCCCTTCGAATGCACAGTCTGTTGCATCCTCTATCAGTAATATAGCCACTAATGGAATAAGTGGCATATCAACTAATAGTTCGATCCTAGGAAATACTGGAACCATTGGTTATCCTGGCGGATTCGTCCCACCATCAGGGACACAAACCCATTTCGCCACCCCACTAACTAGACCACCAGGTTTCGATGGTAATAGAACCAAAAATTCCTCTTATGGAATGCCAACATCTTTTATGGCAGGCTTACACAATTCCACATTGAATTCATCACCATAATTAGGGTCTGGGTCTGGGGCAAATCAGTTTATGACAAATAACCAAGGGTCAGTGGGTTATAGTGCAATGCCTATTTTAACCACAGAAAACCAGTTGGCTTTTAGGCAATTAATGGATGACAGTAACCATAATATGATAGGGGTATTAGCACAAACTATGCAGGAAATATTTGCCCCAATAGTATAAAATGTGACTGTGACAAACAGAGAAAATGCAGATAATATGAGTCGAATAGCATATTTTTTCGCTCCCCCAGAGAGGCGTAGGCAGAATCAGGCGGGAGTTCGAGCGAACGTGCCTATTATAGAACAAGTTGCTAACGACCCAACCTATATACCAGCCAGAGAGGAGGTTAATTTGGGGGCAAGGGCACAAAGGCTAGAAGCCCCAATGATCCAAGGCCCACAAAGGGTTATGGAACCAGGGGCAAGGGTCGAAAGGCTGGAAGTCCCAGAGTTTCGAGAAGAACAACCTAGAGGGGTTGTCATGGTGGGTCGAAATCAAGATGCTGATGCAGTCGTTCATAGAATTCGAAACAATAACATCTTGGCAGAAAATAATTTAACCACCATGATAGAGAGAATCATGGCCCAGAATGGCCTCAACACAGGAATTAGAAGGCCAAATTATGCCTCCCCTATATTAGATTACATAATGCACACTGATTTACCAAGGGGATATAAAGTCCCTAAGTTTACAAAGTTTGCTGGGGATACCAATGAGTCAACAGTCGAACATATAGCCAGGTATCTAACCGAAGCGGGAGATATAGCCAATAATGAGGACCTCAGGATCAAATATTTCCCAAGTTCCCTGACTAAGAACGCTTTCACATGGTTCACCACTTTGCCTCCTGGGTCCATTGATACTTGGGCTCTTTTAGAGATATTATTCCATGAACAGTTCTACATGGGACAATCAAAAATAAGTCTGAAGGAACTAGCCAGTGTCAAGAGAAAGTTCACTGAACCCATAGATGATTATCTGAATAGATTCAGGCTTTTGAAATCCAGATGTTTCACAGTAGTGCCTGAACATGAGTTAGTCGAAATGGCCGCTGGCGGCTTGGATTACTCTATTCGAAAGAAACTAGACACTCAATATTTGAGGGATATGGCTCAATTAGCCGATAGGGTTCGACAGGTCGAAAGGCTAAAGGCCGAAAAGGCCAGAGTCTTTAAAAATAACAAGAAGGAAAGGATCTCCTATGTTGGAACTGAGGAAGCAGAAGATTATCCTGAATTTGAATTCGAAGAGGTCGAAATCGACCTCGCTGAATTAAAACAGGCACCACCTTACTCCTGCAAATTATTAGTTCCCACAAAAGGGAAAGAAATTGTTGAAAATGAGAAAAGTGACAAATTCCCAAAGAAGGTTTATACCTTCGATGTCACTAAATGTGACGAGATTTTTGATTTACTTGTCAAAGATGGCCAACTCATTATGCCATCAAATGTCAAAATACCTCCTTTAGATCAAAGAAAGAAAAGAGGATTTTGCAAATATCATAGTTTCCTAGGCCACAAAACCTCACAGTGTTTTCTTTTCAGGGACCTAATTCAGAATGCAATTAAAGATGGCAGACTGAAGTTTGCTGATAAAGCAAAAATGAAAGTGGACGAAGACCCTTTGGACGTCGCAGACACCAATTACTCCGAGCCTGCATGCATTGGAGAAATTAACATGGTGGAAGCTGACCAAAGTGACGCTCCAGTGGGAGAGAAAGGTACTGAAAATGAAAGCTGGGTGATAGTCGAAGTCAATAAGGGGGTCACTAAAGACGTCCACAAGCAACCAGAGACTTCTATTGAAGCAGCACCTTTAGATGTTGCAGAAGAAATCCAGGCTACTGAAGGCCAGGAAAACCAAAACCAAGAATTGACACAGGTTACTGAAGGCCTGAGGCTAGAATTGGAGAAAGTCCAAATCACGAAGCCAACCTCCCCTCAGAAAGAAATATGAGACACTTTAGGGGAACCCAGTGGAAAATTTGACTATTTGGTCAAATATTCTGCCCCAGAGAGTTCAAAGGTCCACATTAAAGATATAAAACCCACAGGATGGGGAGATGATGACGCTAAGGGGGAGGATGTTGAGGTAAACATGGTGGATATGGAGAGACCTCGTTCTGAGATGGAGGAGGTAGAGAGATACTTAGAAAAAGAGAAGTATAAAATGGAGGATAATCATGTTGGAGATGCTAGTCTCAAGGATTACCTCATGATGTGCCACAAGAGAGATACGGGAATGATACTATGCCCTAGGTGCAGCATCCTCTGCAATCAGAGAATCGCTGCGAACTTTGAGAGGGTACAGAGAGCGCGAACTGGCAACAACTGGCGTCGGGATAACCAGCTATTCAGGTGTTATCCTAAGGCTGGAGAAAGTTTGCTGGAATTTGTGTTTCGCTGCTACAAAGGGGCAACCAAATGCTTGATATGCCCAAGGTGTTCTGCTGTGTATGATCAAAGCATGGCCAGAGCCTTCGAAACAGTCCCCTTCGCCCCTTGCTGGAACCATCAAGAAACTGTTCAGATGGGCCCACGTTTCGATAGCAAATACAAACAACGAAGGCCTGATAGTCCTCATCCCAAGGGTGCTCGAAGAGTGACGTTCAAACTCCCTGCTGAAGTGCCAACAGACAGATGGCTGCAAGTCAGGAATGACAAAGGCAAAGACAAATGGAGAAACGTTGAACGAAACGCACGCCATGCTATGACATATAGAAGGCATCTCAACATAGCGAAGAGGGAAGAGGTGAGATTAGAGAACTACAAAGGAAGAAACCCCATGTCAAGATCCCAGTGGCGAAGGCAACAGAGGATTCGAAAGGCTGAGAGGGAAGCTGTGGCAAATAAAGGGGCAACTTCAACAAAGAACCAAGGTGAATCTAGCACCAACAAACCCACACCAAAAAATCAAACTGAAGACAAACCCCCAGTTAATAGGAGGCTCTTTTCTGAAGTACAACTAGATGAACCAAAGGAATACACTCCAGGTCCAGAAGAAGACGAAGATATGATAACGGACAACTTCGAATCAGAGGGGGAGTCTTCATTCAACCTCAATTGCAACGTGGTATCTGTGCTTCCCTGTGAGTTTGGACAGGAAACTGAAATTGATGAATATGAGGAAGAAGATACCATAGACCTGATGAAGCATAGGCCTGTGTGCTACTATGTGAGGGACAATGGGGCTGTCGAGGAGCAGAATGCGTTCTTCGAACGTTCAGAACCAGCTATGAAGAACCATCTTAAGCCACTATTTATTCGGGCAAAGGTTGGTGCCCATGGCGTGAATAAGGTTCTAGTGGATGGGGGTGCTGCAGTCAACTTGATACCCCACTTCATGCTGAAAAGGTTAGAAATACGCGAAGGAGACATCAAGCCCCACAATATGGTTCTATCCAATTATGAAGGGAAAGTGGGCAAAACACTGGGGGTGGTTCAATTGGACTTGATAATAGGCTCAAACTGTAGGCCCACCATGTTCATGGTGATCGAAGCCAAGGCCAACTACAACTTGTTGCTGGGAAGGGAGTGGATCCATGGCGTAGGGGCAGTTCCTTCGTCAATGCACCAGCGATTAGTTCTATGGAGAGAAGATGGGATCGTGGAAAACATTGAAGCAGACCAAAGTTACTTCATGTCAACAGTCAATTTAGTTGACAAGAGGAATTATGACAAACATTTGGCAAAGATTGCTCCTTGTGTCCCAAATGATGAAATCAACGAAACCAGAAACGCCCACTACTATATGATCCTTCGCCATGATGGCCTATACTGGGATAGAAGGATAATCAGTGATGACGAAGGAGTCGAAAGTACTATACAAAGACGGCCAGCAGGCTGGGAATTCGACAACCTTACTCATGACTGAGTCCTCCTTTTTCGAAAGGATTTCGGCCTATATGGTTGAGAATGAATCAAAGGCGGCCTTAGAGGCTGAAATGAATAAACTGGCTGTGAAGATGAACGAAATAAGTGGGGATGGCTCGAAAGGCTCACCCTCTAAAGAACTTGAGATAGATCAAAGGCTGGACGCCATCTATGATAAAGAACCCTTAGGCTTCGAAAGGGACCCCATAGACTCAGGTGCCAAAATGTTGGCGCAGGATCCACTCGAAGAAGTGAACTTAGGGGATGAAAACACGAAAAGAATAACCTACATAAGTGCAAAACTTAGCCCAGGCCTCAAGCAGGAAGTGATCGAAGTCCTCAAGAAAAACAAAGATTGCTTCGCATGGGATTATGACGAAATTCCTGGTTTAAAGAGGGAGTTAGTCGAACACAGACTTCCAATCAAAGATGGAAAGAAGCCCATCAAGAAAACTCCTAGAAGATTCGCACCAGCGGTTCTCACAAAGATTAAAGCTGAGATCGAAAGGTTGCTGCGTTGCAGATTCATCAGAACCACAAGGTATGTCGAATGGTTAGCAAATATAATACCTGTTATTAAGAAAAATGGTTCTTTGAGAATCTGCATAGATTTTAGGGATTTAAACACTGCAACCCCTAAGGATGAGTACTCCATGCCTGTGGCAGAAATGCTAGTAGACTCTGCTGCAGGATTCGAATACTTGAGTATGTTAGATGGATACTCTGGGTATAATCAAATTTTTATTGCTGAAGAAGATGTTGCCAAGACAGCATTTCGTTACCCAGGAGCCTTAGGCACCTACGAATGGGTGGTGATGCCTTTTGGTTTAAAAAACGCTAGGGCAACTTATCAAAGGGCAATGAATTCGATTTTCCATGATTTCATTGAAACCTTTATGCAGGTGTATATTGATGATATAGTCATCAAATCTATATCTACAGAAGCCCATTTGCATCATTTGAGCCAATCATTCGAACGAATGAGAAAACATGGCTTAAAGATGAATCCCCTTAAATGTGCATTTTTTGTGCAGGCTGGAGATTTCCTTGGCTTTGTGGTTCACAAGAAAGGAATTGAGATCAACCAAAACAAAACCAAAGCCATAATGGAGACGAAAACACCTACGTCAAAAAGGGAGCTGCAATCTTTGCTAGGGAAGATTAACTTTCTCAGAAGGTTCATTTCGAATCTGAGTGGAAGAACCCAAGCTTTCTCTCCGTTGCTTCGTTTAAAGCAAGGCCAAGCCTTTGAATGGAACGAAGCCCATCAGGAGGCATTTGACAAGATAAAAAGATACCTCTCTCAGCCTCCCATCTTGTCTCCACCTTCATGGGGAAAGCCCATGAGATTGTACATATCTGCCTCTGAAGTTAGTATAGGTAGTATGTTAGCACAAGAAGACAACAATGGCATCAAAAGAGCCATATACTATTTAAGTAGAGTATTGAATGATGCAGAGACCAGATATAGCAATTTAGAAAAGCTATGTCTCTGTTTGTACTTCTCTTGTATGAAACTCAAGTATTATATAAAGCTTGTTGATGTTTATGTTTCATCTCATTTCGATGTCATTAAACACATGCTTTCGAAACCAATAATGCATAGCAGAGTTGGTAAATGGGCTTTAGCCTTAACAGAATATTCTTTGACTTTCATGCCTTTAAAAGCTATGAAAGGCCAAGTGATTTCTGATTTCATTGTGGACCATTCATTGGTTGAGCAGACTGTCATGAGTTACGTCGAAATGCAACCATGGAAATTATACTTTGATGGTTCGACCCACAGAAATGGAAGTGGTGTTGGAGTCCTTATAATTTCTCCTGAAGGAATTCCAACAAAATTCAAGTATAAATTAGATGGTCCTCGTTGCTCGAACAACGAAGCTGAGTATGAAGCGCTCATTGTTGGACTTGAAGCTTTGTTGGAATTGGGGGCAACTAGAGTCGAAATTAAAGGAGACTCAGAATTAGTGGTCAAGCAAATAACAAAGGAGTATAAATGCATAAAGGAAAACCTGATGATATACTTCGTCATAGTTAACAGGCTACTTAGGAAATTTGAATACATGGATATTCAACATATACCAAGAATAGAAAACCAAGAAGCAAATGACTTAGCACAGTTGGCTTCAGGTTATAAAGTTTCTGCCATAAACTTTGAGGATTTAGTTGAATTAAGGGGTAGAGTTATGGCTACTAGATTCACACCATCAGATCTAGAGATTATGAAATTGGGTTATGCTGAGAAATAGGGATTCGAAATATTAGCCATGAACACTTTATCAGATGCAGATTGGCGAAGTCCACTTGTGAGTTATTTAACAAACCCAACTCTGAATGTTGATAGGAAGATAAAATATAGAGCATTGTCATATGTCCTCATGGGAAACGAATTGTTCAAAAAGACCCAAGAAGGCGTATTACTGAAGTGCCTAGGAGAAAGTGAGACATACTTAGCATTGTCAGAAGTCCACAATGGGGCATGTGGGGCACATCAAGCAGGTCATAAAATGAAATGGCTGTTATTTCGATATGGCATGTATTGGCCCAGCATGCTCAAAGATTGTATAGACTTTACTAAGGGTTGTGAAGAATGTTAGAAACATGCAGGGATTCAACATGCCCCTGCAAGTGAGTTACATTCAATCATTAAACCATGGCCATTTAGAGGATGGGCATTGGATTTAATAGGAGAAATAAATCCTGCTTCGTCTAAAGGACAGAAATATATCTTGGTAGGAATAGATTATTTTACCAAGTGGATCGAAGCAATACCATTAATAGTTGCTATAGTTGCTGATCAAGAGGCTGTTATTGAGTTTATACAGAAACAAATTATCTATAGGTTCGGATTGCCAGAGAGCATAACCACAGACCAAGGCTCTGTGTTTACTGGTAGAAAGATGCAAGAATTTACTCAAGAAATGGGGTTTAGATTACTAACATCAACGCCATATTATGCTCAAGCAAATGGTCAGGTCGAAGCAGCTAATAAAGTGATAATAGGATTAATTAAGAAACATATTGGTAAAAAGCCAAGGAACTGGCACAAAACTTTGGACCAAATACTATGGGCCTGTAGAACATCTCCTAAAGAAGCTACTAACACCACGCCTTTCCAACTCACATTTGGTCATGATGCAGTTCTGCCAGTAGAAATTCATCTACAATCAGTTCGTATTCAAAGACAAAACGAAATTCCAGCTGCATTATATTGGGAGATGATGATGAATGAGTTAGTTGAGTTGGACGAAGTTAGATTACATGCATTGGAAATCTTGATGAGACAAAAAGAAAGAGTGGCCAGGACATATAACAAAAGGGTGAAAAGAAAAGCATTCACTATTAATGACTTAGTCTGGAAAGGCATATTGCCCATGGGCAAGAAAAATAAAACGTTAGGTAAATGGTCACCTCATTGGGAAGGGCCTTTTCGAATAATAAAGGTATTCTCAAACAATGCATATGAAATCGAAGAGCTGATGGATGATAAACGTATCCTAAAGGTTAATGGGAAATATTTAAAGAAATATAAGCCACGCCTGCAGGAGATTCGAATAGTAACAACGTAATCAGAATATCATAAAAATGCCAAAATGGCAATATGGGGTTGCCAAAATGGCGTTGTTCAAATATTACATACAAAAAAACCAAATTTTAACCAAATCAACACTAAGATTTAGAAATAGGAATTATTCTTCAATCTGTTAAAGGTACTTCGAAAAGACTCAAGCCTTTGTTAAGCAAAACGTCTTGCTTCCTCTAAGGTGGCCACTTCTCCCTTGAGTTGTTCTGCAGTTTCCATTTCTGCAAGCCCCTTGTTGAGGAGCTCTTCGAATTGGTTACCAGCAGTATTGGTTTCGTAGGCTAATTGTTGTTCTTGAGCCTCTTTAACCTTCTGTTGAAGTTCCTGAATTTGCCTTTCCCAGAGAAGGATAGACTCAGCTCGAGCCTCATAATCAGTTTTTGCTTGCTTCAGATGCATGGCTTGATCCTCAGCTTCTTGAGAGAGTTTCGAAGCATGCTCATAAGCAGCATCCATTGCAGTTCGTTTTTCTTGAACCTTTCTGGCAGCAAATTCATCTTGGAGAAGGTACCCAGTCACGTTTTCCAGCAAAGATTGAAGATCGAACAAGATAGTGCTAACTGGCAAGGAGCAGGTAGCAAGGTTGACTTTTGTAAGCAACTCCTTCATAGTGTAGCAAGCTGTGCTATCCTGTTTGAGCACTTCGAACAAATCCACATCAAGAATTGTCCTCCTGATCCTGTTAAGAAGTACAATTTTGTCATCTGTGGGAAACGGATGGCTAGTCGAACTTGTGCCAGCCCTAGCAGGTGGAATATCCCTTTGAGCCAGCTTCGCCTTCATGTACCCAATAGGGTCATTTCGTCTCAGGAGAGCAAGCTCCTCTTCAGTCATTCGGGACAAAGACGGTTGAGGGAGTTCCATGCGCAGGGGAGTCACATCCATTTCGACTTCCATGGGTTTATTGGTCGCGTCACCGTCACCTTCATTCGTTTCATGCTCATTATCTTCTTCATCGTCATCCAAATCCACCACTTCGATATCTTCGTTCTCGCTGCTATTTGCATCTGACTCTGTCCCAGCAGTCGAACCATCGTTGGCATCTCCTTCCTCAGACCCTTTGTGATACGGTGGGAGAACTGACTAGTGTTTTGCGTTCGTATTCGCACTTGTGCGGTTGAGCAAGAGTCGCCACCGACTTTTTATTTTATCCTAAAGGAAAGGTTAAAAAAGCACAGCAAAAAACCTTTTGAGATATTTCGTGGGTTCGGGGGGTAGATTATGAAAAGGGAAGGTATTAGCACCCTTTTCATCCATGGTTATCCATGGGCTCTTAGTTACTTGGTTTTTTTAGATCACTTGCCTTGTTTTTCAATTGCTTTAAAAATGGTGTGTGTGTGTGTGTGGGTTTTGAAAATGTCTTGGAAAAAAGATGCCTTGTCTTTAAGCAACTAATGTATTTGACTCATGTTTGAGTGTTTTACAAAAGTGTGAATCTTTTCGAAAAGATGTTTCAAATGTTTTTTGAGAGTTTGTTTGAAAGTGTTGTGGATTGTGGTTTTTGAAAAGAAGGCAAATGTTTTTGCAAGTTTGATCTCAAGTAACTAAGAGTTTTGTCTACCCTATTGTACTCAAAGGTTTTTGTCATGTTTTAACCCCTTTTAACAATTTTGTTCTACCATTGAAATTGGTAGACAATCTTGCATTTTAGGAAGTTTATTCGGGACGGGCGCGGGTCATCGTATGGACCATGAATGCAATGATGCCAAGTGTCTTTGGCAATTTGCTTTGAAGGGACTATGATCGTTCCGTTTAGGCAACACTTTGAGGGACTAATGATCATTTGATTTTGTTTTGCCAAAGATACTCGACGTGCAAGCATGGCCCATTTTGGAAGGCAACGTGTGGGATTACCCTAGGGGGTGCAAGTGTGATTGTGTATTGATTACATGTATTTGTCTTGTATTAGGTTATCTAGCGTTTGATTTTATGTACATACAAACCCTAGGTCTAACCATGGTATAATTGGAAAACTGTAAATTGCGGAAATGTAAAATCTACGCTATTACAAAATAGTATCCGGGAGTGGGGGTATAAATGTACAAAAGGGGATGAGACTTATGGTACCCAATAAGTTACAACCAAATCGAATTCGCGATCAAAACATAAATATCGAATATACAAATATAAGATAAACAAATGTGTATAAGGCAATGTGAATGTATTTGTGTAAGTGTACATGTATATGGGTATGTGTAATTATGTACAAACGCGATAATGTGAAATTGAAGCGTATTAGGGTTTTTGATCTAGGAAAATGTTTTAAATGAATCTTTGATTTATATGGCTTTGATATGTATAAAGGAAAAAAGTGTTTTTAATTAAATGTTCAAGTTTTAATTAAAAAGTATTTTAGTCAAGTGTTTGTGAATTTTAATATTAGAAAAATGTATATATTTTGTCTATTATGTACAAAAGTATGTCAATCAAAAAGAATAAAAAGAAGTATTTTCAATTCTTAATTATATGATGAAAAAAAAAACATTTTATTATTATTATTTTATATACAAATATACATTTAAAAAGATATTTTGACTATATGATAAAAAATGTATAATAGGTACAAAATTAATATTTCGAAATTTATGTATAAAGTATATTAAAAAAAGATTAACTTAGAAAAAAGAAAGTATTAGTTTGTAAAAAGTATTTTAATAAAAATAAAATAATAAGAATAAATCATAAAAAAGGGTTTAACATTCTAATTATCTTTTCTTGATTATATTAGTGTAAGAAGTTTTTACTAATGTAAAAAAAAAAGAAGAAGTGAAGTTAGTGTTATAAAAAAATGATTAATTGTGAAATATTGACTTAGGTTAGTAAGAAATAAATGGTTAATATTAATTTTTTGTTAAACAAGGAAAGAAGCGTTTAATGGGCTTCAGAGAGGGTGAAACGGGTCAGGCCCAGGTTTGGGGGTCAGTCATGTTTAGGGTTGTTTGGCATTTTGTCATTCAGAACGAAAGTTAGGGTTCGAGACGGCGCGTTCGTGCACTGAGGTTCATCGTTCCTCTTCATCCTTGTGAGCTTCCTGAGCAACTCACTCCGGCCACCAGCGTCGCCCTCCAGACCTTTCTTCCCTCCAAGGCGTAAGCTTCGCGTCCTCTTGATTTAAGGTTTGATTTTAGTGTTATGAATTGCATGTTTTTTATTTGAGTTCTGATTCCTAAATTCGTACTATTATGAGGTGGTGAAGAGGAAAGGGGAAGAAGATTGGCTACCTGACTTTGGAGATGGAGGAGAGGCGGAGCGGCGACGCTTAGGAGGCCGGGACGGCAAGGGAAACGTGACGCTTGCCCTGGGTGACCCTGGTATCTTTTAACTGATTGATATTTTTGCCTATGGTTTTGATGATGATTTTTGCTGAGAAACCCTCTTGAATTCACTTCTTTATCTTCTTCTTCTATGCCATTGTTGCCTATGTATCGATTGGAATATGATGCTTTGCTTGTCTATATGCTCGAGATATGTCTTTCTGAGATGTTTGCTTGCCTTGAATTTCTGTTGAGTTTGCCTTCTTCTGAATTGCCTAGTTTGAAATGGCCAATGATGAACACTTTTCTGAGGCTTAGGAGTTGGTTGGCTCAGGGTTGGTTCAGGTTTGACAGGGGTTCAGGCTTGAGATTTGGCAATAGGCATGGTGATTCTGGTTATAGTTTTGAGATGTGTTTGATTTGCTTCAGTTTGGTGACAGGCAGGTTAAGGCATTAGCAAGTTTTGGGTGGTTTTTGAATTTGTATGTTTTTGATGTTCCACAGGTTTTCTATGCTTTTTGAACTTGGTTTCAGGTTTTGAACTTTGGAATTTGAGGTTGAACTTCAGGTTTTATGTGAAAATGTTTGACAGTTTTTTTTCTGAGTTTTGAAACGTGTTTGATGGCTTTGTGACAAGTTCATATGGTTGGGTTGCTGGTTTGGACTTGTATGTTTTATGACAGGCAGGTTAAGGCATTAGCAGGTTTTGGTGCTTTGTTTATCAGGTTTTTGAATGTTTGAAGGTTGAGGCAGGGTTGATGAGGTTTGATGGTTATGCTATTGAGGTTATGTGCTTGCAATAGGTTCTGTTAGGCGTTTGTGATGGTGGTTCTGGTTTTAGGTTTGAACTTGCCGTGGGTTTATCTCTGCTTGGCTTGGTTCTGACTTTGCAGATTATATATTTTTGTGATATTGGTGCTTGGCTCAATCAGGTTTGACAGTATGTTTTCTTGTGTTCTTTTGTCCTCTTTCTCTTGGTCTTTGGCGCCCAATCTTTATTCAAACCTTGGTCTTCTCTTTGATCCAAGTTTGCTGGGTAGTTTTACAAAGTTTCCTGGCACTTTTCTATTTTTGGTAATTGTCTATGCTGTGTACTTCTGCCCAGTTTTGAATAATGCTGAATTGATGCTTCTCTTGGATTATATCTTTTCTTGTTATTTCTGCACTGTCTGAACCTAAAGCCTACAAAACCTGCCTCTATTTCTCTCTTCTTCTCACTCTATGGTACAGTAAGGAATTTTATATGATTTTATTTCTTGTACTTTCTCTGAAGGGGCCCTACTGGTGGGAAATGATGAAAAAGATTTTAGTTGCTTGCATAATACATTTTCTGCATCTTTATCTTGCTTTGACAGTTTGGATCTGACTTTGCATTTTGATATCCTTTCCAAATCCTTCTTATTGGCAGCCTTGAGTAGACTTACACTTTAGACAGTAGATTGCTCTTTTGCTTTTGATAGAAAGTGGAATTGGATTTGAACTATGCAGTTTGAATTTTGGGTTTGAGATTCTATGCAGCTTGAATTTTGGATTTTATGCATTTGACATTTTTTATTTATGATAAAAATCTTCCCTCTTTGTGAACCGGGAGAAATCCCGTGATTTGCAGAGAGGGTCAACTGATCCCAGTCAGTGGCCTCTAATGATGAGCGAATTTTTAACTGTCTTTTCCAATTTAATGCTTTCTGACTTTTCTTTTTCTTTTTGCAGATAAAAAATGGAGCACCGGAATGAAGTGAAGAATGAAGAATTAGAAATAGGATAGAATTTTTATTTTCAGTTTAATTTTTGTACATTATTATTATTTTAAATACTTTGTAATAAATATTCGTATCCAAATAATAACAATTGTAACAATTATTAAATGTGAAATAAAAATTCCATTGATATTTAATTCTCTTTCAATTCCTTTTCTTTAATTGTTTACTTGTTATTTATAGTTCCTTAAATAAAATAAAATGAAAGTTTAAATTTCAAATATTTTAATTCTTAGAACCATAAATAATCAACTAAACCTTTGATGATCAAAATAAATGAATTCGACGTATCCATTATTCAAAGCAACGCACAGTCGAACACAAAAACTTAATCAGATGCAATTCTTTTTTTTTTCACTGATTCTTTTGCCAAGCACTGTAATTCCACATTGCACACATCCCTTTTGACTGGTGAATTCAAACCAACTGCCTCCTCTACTGATTAAATCAAGATAACGCGAATTTTAACCCGAATCTCAGAATAAACTGCAAAGTGCGGTAGAATTTAAATTCTTCTGAGAATATGCCCATAAAACCTTAATTCCTGATTAAATGCTAGATAACGCTCGCCTGATCAAAATTGAACCAAAAATCATCCAAACTCTGAGCCAACTGTATGAAACAAATCAGAACTCTGAAAATCAGTAAAAAACCCTAATTTTGCTTGACTGTCAAGAAAAGTCCGTTTGTCCGATTCTTGTGCCAGTTTGAAAAGTCAGAAAATGTTTGAAGCTGAGATTGCTTGTAGAAAAATGCGAGGGCAAATTTTGGGGTACAACAGTTGCCCCTGTTCAATCTTCTTAGACCTGAAGAGTTAGATTGGCAAGTTTGCCTTTCGCGACTTGAAGGTAAAAGAAGATTGGACACTAGAGTGCCCAGAAATTTGCACTCGCATGTTGAAGTATCAGCAATGTGATGTCGGGAATGGGCTTATAGATGTCATTTGGAGAGATAGTGGATAGGTGGATGGGCTTATAGATGCCATCTGAAGATGTGACAGAGTCTTGTCGGGAATGGGCTTATAGATGCCATTTGGAAGTGTTGATCGCGTAAGAGATTCCTTAGCGAGAACTTGTGTATTTTGAGAAAGGAAGATGTTTTCCTGGCTCGTTACAGGTATTGATCTTCAAACTCTTTAGGTAGATATGCCCTGGCTGGATACAGGAATCGAATCTTCAAACTCTTCAGACATGCCCTGGCTAGATACAGGAATCGAATCTGGAATTGTGACAGTTGATAGATATGCCCTGGCTGGATACAGGAGTCGAATCTTTAAACTCTTCAGACATGCCCTGGATAGATACAGGAATCGAATCCGGAATTGATAGTTGATAGATATGCCCTGGCTGGATACAGGAGTCGAATCTTCAAACTCTTCAGACGTGCCCTGGCTAGATACAGGAATCGAATCTGGAATTGTGACAGTTGATAGATATGCCCTGGCTGGATACAGGAGTCGAATCTTTAAACTCTTCAGACATGCCCTGGCTAGATACAGGAATCGAGTCTAGAAATGTGGTTGTTGAAGGTAATTGTCTTTTGGATTGCCTTTTACCTGAAAAGGCAAAAATATAAGTTGTATGCTATGTCATGATGTATGATATGCACGATGTCGTGATGTTCGGCATGAGATGGTGTTGTATGCGCTTTATCATGTATGTAAACAAGATGTATGAGAATGTGAAATGTTTATGAATGTAATTTTCGTCTTAGGAAAGTAAATCCTTGACGACCGGCCGGGGAGTTGCTCTGTGGAAGAGATATTTGGCCGAGATTTAACGAGAGGCCTGTTGAGGACTTTGATGATGAATTCCGCTGGGGATCGAAGGAACTTTGCTGGGGGCGATCTTCTGTGGTTTTTTTTTAGCTGAGGATAACCCAGTTGTAAGTCCTTGAGAGGAAATAACTCTGAATAAAGACTCAGGAGAGACGTCCGTACTTTGCAGGGGATAAGCTTTCTGCCGGGGAAATGGATTCCACTTTCCTGAGGAACCCTTTGGATTGGACTCTCTTGGGGAAATAGGGCATCCCTTGTAAGGCTGATGTAATGCTGAAACTTTTCCTTACTCCGTGGGGAATTGAGATAACCTGGTCACATTTTTCAGTTGAATCTATCTTGGCGGACAAGGCGACCAGACTGCATTAGACAACTCCACATTGCCCCGGTTTCCGATGTCACCTGTAATTAATCTTTCGTTTCATACGTAAACATTTATGAATCAGCAATTTAATGTCAAATGCATATATCAAAAATGAACATTGGACGTTCTTCGCAAGACAAAACAGAAAAAGGAAAACAACGGTAATTTGCATGGACAAGTGAATTTGTATTGATTTGAATTTTGCCTGTGAATAGGCGTTTTTGTACAAGAGGCTAACATCCTAGTAAGAGAATGCCGCCGAATAACATAGAGTTAACAATTTGAAAAAAAGGAAATCAAAACAGCTATGTGAATGATCCCACTGGGTTCCAACTCGGCTATCGCCTTTATGTCTTCGAATGTCTCATCGCTTTGCTACCTAGTTGAAGATGAAGCTGATTGGTCGATGCCGAAATCTGAGCCAGATAGTTGATGCCGAATTCCGGATGCGAAGCAATCCAATGAGACATAGTGTTACGCTTTTATCCCTAACTTTTGCCTGGACCGCCCTTTCGGGTTTTCAGTCCACCGAGATACCCATTTTTGCCCAAGCCGCCTTTTCAGGTTTTCGACTTGCCGGGTGTACAGGTTTTTATTCATTTCATCCCTTATTTTTGCCCGAACCCTTTTGGTTCGCCGGGAAGCCCTAATTTTTGCCTAGGTATGTCAACCTAGCGGGTCTTTTATTTATGTGTAGTGTCTTTTCACTATGTCTGCATTGGCGGGGTGAGGAAGGTCGTCACCATCCATGGTGGTTAGGATCATGGCTCCTCCTGAGAATACACGTTTAACCACGAACGGCCCTTCGTATGTAGGGGTCCATTTGCCCCGGGGATCACTTTGAGGAAGGATGATGCGTTTTATTACCAGGTCCCCAACTTGATACTCTTGCGGTCTGACTTTCTTATTGAATGCCCTGATCATCCGTTTTTGATACGTTTGACCATGACAGATAGCAGTGAGCCTCTTTTCGTCAATCAGATTTAACTGATCAAGTCGGGTCTGGATCCAGTCATCTTCACTCAAGTCTGCATCCTTCATTATCCGGAGAGAGGGTATCTGGACTTCAATTGGCAAGACTGCCTCCATGCCATAGACCAAGGAGAAGGGAGTTGCCCCGGTTGACGTCCTTGCTGAGGTACGGTACCCATGAAGAGCGAACGGTAACATCTCGTGCCAATCTTTATAGGTCACTGTCATCTTCTGCACAATTTTCTTGATATTTTTATTAGCTGCCTCTACAGCCCCATTCATCTTCGGCCGGTAGGGAGAAGAATTGTGGTGCTGTATCTTGAATTGTTCACAGAGTTCAGTGATCATTTTGTTATTGAGATTGGTACCATTGTCCGTAATGATTCTTTCCGGGACGCCGTACCGGCAGATCAAATTATGCCGGATGAAACGCGCCACGACGCTCTTGGTTACTGTGGCGTAGGAAGCTGCCTCAACCCACTTCGTGAAGTAATCGATCGCCACCAAAATGAAGCGATGCCCGTTGGATACCGTCGGTCGGATCTCACCGATCATATCGATGCCCCACATTGCAAAAGGCCAAGGTGCCGTCAGGACATTCAAAGGAACCGGAGGGATATGCACCTTGTCCGCATAGATCTGGCATTTATGACAAGTTCGGGAGTGTTGGTAACAATCGGCTTCTATTGTGGACCAGAAATATCCTGCCCGAAGGATTTTCTTAGCCATGGTATGTCCACTGGAATGTGTTCCAAATGTGCCTTCATGTAATTCCATCATAATTTTCTCTGCTTCAGCCTTATCCACACAACGTAGCAGAGTTGAATCATGATTTCGTTTGTAGAGAATGCCGTTGCTGAGGAAAAATTTTGCAGCAAACCTCCTCATGAACTTCTTGTCATTGACAGACGCACCTTCAGGATACTCCTGAGCTTCCAAGTACCTCTTCACCTCATGATACCAGGGTTTTTCAATCGCCTTCTCATCCTCGAGCTCGTAGCAGTATGCCGGTTCATCCAACTTCCAGATAATGATTCGGGGAGCCTCATTGTCCCATTTAACTTTGAACATTGAAGACATCGTAGCTAGGGCGTCCGCTAGCTGATTCTCCTCTCTGGGGAAGTGTTCAAAAGTTATCTCTTCAAAGTAGGGAAGCAAGGTCGACACATACTCCTTGTAAGGAATAAGATTCAGGTGTTTCGTATCCCACTCGCCTTTGATCTGATTGATCACGAGAGCGGAATCTCCGAAGACACTTAGAAATTTGATCCTTAAGTCGATTGCAGCTTGTAGACCCATGATACATGCCTCATATTCCGCCATATTGTTGGTGCAGTTGAAACATAACCGGGCAGTGAGGGGAGTATGAGTTCCTTTGGGCGATATGATTACAGCGCTGACGCCGTTACCCAAAGCATTGGATGCTCCGTCAAAATGCATGGACCATCGGGATCCTTCCTCAGGTCCTTCATCCGGTCCAGGTACTTCACAGTCAGTTACCACCATGATGTCTTCGTCCGGAAAATCAAAGTTCAATGATTGGTAATCGTCCACAGGTTGGTGTGCCAAATGATCTGCCAATACACTTCCTTTAATTGCTTTCTGAGTTGTATACTGGATGTCATATTCTGTCAAGATCATTTGCCATCTCGCTATTCTTCCAGACAGAGCGGGCTTTTCGAATATGTACTTGATAGGATCCATCTTTGAAATCAATAAAGTAGTGTGAGTCAACATATACTGTCTTAGCCGGCGAGCAGCCCATACAAGAGCGCAGCAAGTTTTCTCAAGCAGTGAGTAACGAGACTCACAGTCGGTAAACTTTTTGCTCAAGTAATAAATAGCGTGCTCTTTTCGGCCAGACTCGTCATGCTGCCCCAGCACACACCCCATTGAATTGTCAAGTACTGTCAAGTATAGTATCAGAGGTCTTCCTTCCACCGGTGGCATAAGAATGGGTGGCTCTTGGAGATATTCCTTTATCCTTTCAAAGGCGGCCTGACATTCATCGTTCCAGCGTACTACTTGATCTTTCTTCAGCAATTTGAAGATTGGCTCACAAGTAGCAGTCAAATGTGAGATGAATCGGGCAATGTAATTCAGTCGTCCTAGGAAACCTCTGACTTCTTTCTCTGTTTTTGGAGTCGGCATCTCTTGTATGGATTTTACCTTGGCAGGGTCCACCTGAATACCTTTATCACTTACGATGAAACCTAGCAATTTTCCGGATCTTACCCCGAAGGTGCATTTGTGGGGATTCAATCTCAGCTTGTACAACTTGAGTCGGTCAAATAACTTCCTTAGATGGTCAAGGTGCTCCTCCTCAGTTTGAGACCTTGCAATCATGTCATCAACGTATACCTCAATCTCATGATGGATCATATCATGAAATAAAGCAACCATAGCGCGTTGATAGGTTGCCCCAGCATTTTTCAATCCGAATGGCATGACCTTATAACAGAAGGTGCCCCACTGAGTCACAAAGGTAGTCTTTTCCATATCTTCTGGAGCCATCTTGATTTGATTATACCCTGAAAAACCATCCATGAAGGAGAACACCTTGTGTTGAGCAGTATTGTCGACAAGAACGTCGATGTGGGGTAAGGGGAAGTCATCCTTGGGGATGGCCCTGTTCAAGTCCCTATAGTCGACGCATATTCTGACTTTGCCGTCCTTCTTTGGTACTGGCACCACATTGGCAACCCACTGAGGGTAAGAAGTCACTGCAAGGAAACCGGCATCGAACTGTTTCATAACCTCGGCCTTGATCTTTTCAGACATCTCTGGTCGCATCCGTCGAACTTTTTGCTTTACCGGAGGGCAATCTTCCTTGGTTGGCAGGTGATGAACTACAATATCGGCGTCCAAACCAGGCATATCTTCATAGGACCAAGCAAAAATCTCCAGGTAATCCTGTAGCATTTGGATCAACTGTTGCTTTACGCTGAGCTCTAGATTGGCACCAATCTTGACCTCTTTCCTATCTGTCTCGGTACCCAAGTTAATCATCTCCACCGGCTCTTCATGTGGTTGAATGGCTCTTTCCTCCTGGAGTAGCAGTCTTGCGAGTTCACCAGGCACTTCGCAATCATCTTCACCTTCGTCTTCGGCCAAGTTGATCGGATTTTCGAAGTCATAACTGGCGATAGCAGAGCTGTTACCGGTGAGATCCAGGGTGGATTGAAACCTGTATAAGTGAGTGTGTGTAAATATAGCTGTTTTGCAATATGTATAACACAGAAAGAAAAAGAGCGCAAGATTTGAAATGCAACAAACGTCCAATGTTTTGATTGATGATATATGAAAATGTCATACAAAAAACCCTCACAAATGGAGCTATGATGCCCCGGGTAGGACACCGAGCCAACAAAGTTTTAACATATTGTTTGTTACAAATTTGGAAATCAAAAGAAATCAATTACTGCGTGACAAATGTGATAGGTGTAAAATCCTTTGCCGTCCAGTTGCTTGGTCCGTCGCCGGTAGTCGGGTAGATCCAACTGTCAAACTCTACTTCCTCTACATCTTCCTCAATAGCATTCACCCTTGAACTGGAGATAAACACCGGAGCCTTTCTGATCTTCTCCTTGCGTACATCCCTCTGAGCCTCTGCAGTAAAGCCCAGCCCGAACTTGTCGTTCTTCTGAGTGAAGTCAGGGAGCTGACCCCAGTTTGCACAATCACCTTTCTGAACCACAGCCCGGGCATCCCTTAGGGAAGCCATCTTCAAGGAAACATTCTTCTCGACTGTTGTTTCTGCTGCTGCTGAAATTGGATGTACCTCCTCGAAATGCTGAAAGGGGGTTTCAATAAACTCCCCGTCCATCTCAATGTATCTGAAGGAATTCAAATGGCTCACCATATACTCCTCTTCTCCTTGCACAGTGACGATCTTCCCTTTGACAGGGTACTTCAGCTTCTGGTGCAAGGTGGAGGTCACTGCCCCAGCTTTGTGGATCCAAGGTCGACCCAGTAGACAAGAGTACGATGGACGTATATCCATCACATAAAAAGTAGAGTCAAACACCTGAGAGCCCACGCGGATAGGGATGTTAACCTCTCTATGAACCATCCTTTTTGAACCGTCAAAGGCCCTGACGATGATATTGCTGGGCTTCAACTCCAGGCCTTCATAATCCAGACGGTCTAAAGCCTTTTTCGGTAGAACATTCAAGGAAGAACCAGTATCCACCAATACATGCGCCAGAGTAGTGCCCCTGCATTCGATAGAGACATGCAAGGCATCATTGTGGTCTCTTCCCTTCGCAGTCAGGTCAGCATCTGAAAAACCCAAGCCATTGTCTGCTGTCAGATTTGCTACACAATCAGTGAACTGGACTGCAGTTGTCTCCTGCGGCACATGGGCCGTCTTGAGAAATGAGATTAAGGCCTTAGCATGGGCCTCGGAGCATAGCAACAAGGAGAGCATGGAGATCTTGGAGGGCGTATGTCCCAGCTGCTCGACAACATTGAAGTCATTTTTCTTTATTATTTTCAGGATCTCCTCCATTTCTTGTTGGGAGGCCTCAGCATTTATAGGTATTGGTGCCTCCATCCGGGCAGGCTCTTCTTCAATCCCTTTGCCCCGAGCATTTGATGACTCGGCAGCAGGGGAAACAACTTGATCAGCAGTAGGAACAGGTAAACTTGTAGGTGTTATAAGGAGGGGTTTTCGAGTAGCGGGCGGTGCAATGTCAGGCGAGAAGAGCCTGCCACTGCGGGTGACCTTGGCTGGACCAGTGATATCGCAGATACTGGCGCCAGCGTCGAATTCTTGTTTGATTCCATTTACATATACGTCTTCCCCATAATTCCAGGGGACAGCTTTATCAGATACGTAGGGGAAAGGCCCCGGAATAGTAATAACCACAGGTGCCACAGTCATGATTTGAACAGGCTTCTTCGGGAGAGCCTTGATTGGATTTTTGAAGATGGTAACCACAGAAACTTCTTTTACCGGAACCAACTGAACAGCAGACTTCTTAAACAGAATCTCCTTGCTATCCATTAGGCTTTGAATGCCTAATTTCAGCAAGGGACAACCAGATAGGGAAACAGCACAGAACAGGCAACCTTCACTGCAACCCGGAAATAAACCGGCCAGCAGTAGGTTCTTCTTGACAGTCAAAAGAGGGGTAACAACTTCATTTACCGAAACAGCATACAACTCTTCTTCAATGGCATTTACTCTATGTTGGGGCATAGGAGCAGTTACAACATTTGGTCTCTCTGGCGCTTCAAACTGAATTTCCTTTGTATCGATCAGATCTTGCACTTTGTTTCTCAAGGCCCAACAATCATCAGTAGTGTGCCCGGGACTATCAGAATGATAAGCGCACCGGGCATTTGGGTTATACTTAGGAGACGTAGTTTTGACGACCTTAGGAGCTTCTTTGAGAGTCACCAGGTTGGTGGATAACAGTTGGGGTAAAATTTGAGATAAGGTCATACTCAGTCGAGTATACTGCCTCTTGGGCCTTTCGCTTCTTTGTTGATTGTACTGCTGAGCAGCAACAGGTTTCGAGATGACCAAAGCATTGACGGCTTGGCGACTTTCGGGCTTGATCTGTCTTTTAGGACCGTAGACGGCACTTGCTTCTTTCTTAAACGGCCTCTTCTCAGCGCTTGTGGAGGCAGCCTTTTGTATCTTGCCTGACCTGATGCCAGCTTCAATCCTTTCTCCCGTCAATATCAAATCTGTAAACCCAGCGGAGGAGTTACCAACCAAATGATTGAAAAACGGACCAGACAACGTCCCTAGAAACATATCAACCAGCTCCCGATCAGTCAATGGAGGCTGCACCCTGCCAGCCAAATCTCTCCATTTTTGAGCGTACTCTTTGAACCCTTCACCCGTTCCTAGAGACATACCCTGAAGTTGGGTACGCGTAGGGGCGAGATCAGAATTGTATTGGTATTGTCTGTAGAATGCGGTTGCCAAATCTTCCCAGTGTCGGATGCTAGCTCCATCCAATTGGTAGAACCATTCAAGCTGTGACCCCGAGAGGCTATCTTGGAAGAAGTGAATCCAGAGATTCTTATCTGCCGTGTAAGGTTGGATTTTCCTTACGTACGACCTCAGATGCAGCTTTGGGCAGGAGACCCCATCATACTTGGCGAAGGCAGGCGCCTTAAACTTGTGTGGAATTACTACCCCGGAAGATAACCCCAAATCTCCGAAATCCAGCCCCGGCACATTCTGAATTTCCATGGCGCTCAAGCGGTCCTCCAATTGCTTGTATCTGTCAGCAGCAGGTGGGTATTGTTCGTCGTTGTAGTCCGTCTCGTTGTCGGAGACTGCGGGACTAGGAGCTCCTCCCCCTTGGGGACTGTTTTTCTCAGCATAAGAAGTAGTTGGATCAGCTTCATTATGGAGTGTGTTCCCAAATCTGCGTCCGGTGTTGAACAACGCAGTCCTCTTTTTCTTCTTCTTCTTCAGGAGTAGAGTCTTCAACTCTTGCTGACCTTGGACTAGGCTTAGGACCATCTCTTGAAATTGTGCATTTTGGGCCTGAAGGGCCTTGATTGCTTGCTCACTGGAGGAGTCTGGATTCATGATGACTGTTCAAAATAAACAGCGAAGGAGAGTAAGCAACCTGTGGAATAGGGTACCTGCTATGCATATGGTGTAATGGAATGCGTATGTATGCAATGCATTCAAGGATTTAGAATATTCAAAATTTGTTGTAGACAAAAAGAACGCACATCATATTAATAAGGAGAAATTCGTTAGTACATAAATGCCCCATGGGCCAAATATTACAAAACGTCCCCTTAAGGCAAAAAAACATTGCGCATCCTCTTTGGTGCGATGTAGGTATTGAGATTCCTCTCCTCGTGCAGTAGGCGGGTGAGTTCCAGGACTTTCTTTTCACTAGCATGTAGACTGGTCTCAAGAGAATTCTGTTCTTCCTTAAGCTGGATCCAGCTCTTCTGCATCTCTTACCAAGACGTGGGCATGTCAGGATGTTGAATGGTGTAGGACACCTCTCCTTCCAAGACTGGTTCTTTGATCACAGGGAGCATATGAGGATAAGGCATCACTAACTTCTGGGAGCGGGCTCGTACCCATTTGAGATAAGGTTCCAACGGGATGGAGTTCCTGTGCCCCAGTGTCTTGCTGTCTATCCTATTTGGCATCCTCCAAGCTCTGATAAATCTCTGACGAAGTCCCTGAGTATCGTTGTCGAACTCAAAAACTATGTTAGGAATTAACATGTCATGAGGGCCATCCCTCCGAGCATAACCAAACTGTCTCCAAGCCAGGCATGGGTTGTAAGTAATACCTCCTTTGATTCCAAATAAAGGAACATTAGGGTACTCCCCACAACGATCAATGATAGTGACGTCTTCCCTGGACCTAGGGCACCAATGTATATCTGCATGCGTGAGAGTCATTAACCGTTGTGACCATCTCAAACCCCGCTCGTTCTTCAAAACTGATTGTGGAAGGTGCGAAATAAACCACCTTCCCAGGAGAGGAGTGCAACACATGAGGACACCCCTTCTTCTCATGGTTCGAGTGTAACATGAGTGAAGGATGTCCCCCAGCAACGTAGGTATAGGATTCCTGGTTATGAAGATCTGGATAGCACTGATATCAATAAGCTGATCTGGGTTATGGAATAACACCAAACCATAGACAAGGAGGGCCATAACTTCTTCAAAAGCTTGTAGGTCAATGGAGTTCCAACATTCTTGGGCCTTCTCGAACAGAAACCTGGCTAAGAACCCCTTGATACCACTTCTAACTTCCCAATGTCCCTTGAGGTCAGACGGTTGTAGGTGTAAGGCTTTAGCAATCTCTTCAAGCTTGGGTTCCTCTTCCGTACCGTTGTAGGGTAGTTGATCAAGGATAGGGATCTTCAGAAGTCGGGAGAACTCTTCCAATGTAGGCACCAATTGATAATCCGAGAAGGTGAAGCAGTGGTGCAGAGGGTCAAAGAACTGGAACAAGACTTTTATCATATCTTCCTCAATGTTGGTGTTAACCAAGCTGATGAGTCTTCCATGTCTCTCACTGAATGAAGAACCCTCGGGAATCCTGGACATAAGTTCCTTAAGCTGAGGAGGGATCTTTACAAGGCTAATCTGAATTGTCTTTCTGCGAGCAGTTTCCATGTCCTATAAAACAAGAACAAAGATGAAGATTCGAAACCCTTGAAATGGTTAGTCAATGCACATGATGTTGTATGATGTTATGATTAAATACACCACAAATATTCACAAAGGCAAACATGGTAAGGCACACAAGTCACACAAGACAAACCCTTAGAGTTTAGGCCTGCATGGGGTCTGGGTATTACCCTCTTGAAGTTTGGTGGTTAAAACCTGTCTTATCAAAAGTAACCAGGTTCTAAAGGTCCCAATATCACTGGATTGCTTTCATTGTTCATCGTTTCGATTTAGCCACTGAACTGGTGACCGAAATATTCCAGGAAAGCAACCCTCAACTGAGTGTAGTATCGAGTATCAACCAACCTCGGACTGCACCAAAGTCAGTTATCTCACTACCCTAAAAAGGCCAAGATGGTTCAATTAAGGTTCCTAAGGTCAGTTGATGCTTCGCGACACCACGCGGCGGCCCCGTACTCTCCTTGACTGAACTCAAGGGTTACCGGTACACACCAAAGTGCCACATCAACGTAGCAGACTGCTTCAACCATGTCGGTATACCCCGCACAGTTCCCTCACAGCCTTGTTGCTACCTAAAAGGGTTTCCCCAGATCCGGGTTAGGATCTATAAAACTCCGATACAAGGCCCACAAATGTAAAAGCAAACAAGACAATCAATTGAAAACAAAAGTGATCTAAACCCTAAGGTAACCCCACTTTAAAAATAATCCCCAGCAGAGTCGCCAGTTCTGTGATACGGTGGGAGAACTGACTAGTGTTTTGCGTTCGTATTCGCACTTGTGCGGTTGAGCAAGAGTCGCCACCGACTTTTTATTTTATCCTAAAGGAAAGGTTAAAAAAGCACAGCAAAAAACCTTTTGAGATATTTCGTGGGTTCGGGGGGTAGATCATGAAAAGGGAAGGTATTAGCACCCTTTTCATCCATGGTTATCCATGGGCTCTTAGTTACTTGGTTTTTTAGATCACTTGCCTTGTTTTTCAATTGCTTTAAAAATGGTGTGTGTGTGTGTGTGGGTTTTGAAAATGTCTTGGAAAAAAGATGCCTTGTCTTTAGGCAACTAATGTATTTGACTCATGTTTGAGTGTTTTACAAAAGTGTGAATCTTTTCGAAAAGATGTTTCAAATGTTTTTTGAGAGTTTGTTTGAAAGTGTTGTGGATTGTGGTTTTTGAAAAGAAGGCAAATGTTTTTGCAAGTTTGATCTCAAGTAACTAAGAGTTTTGTCTACCCTATTGTACTCAAAGGTTTTTGTCATGTTTTAACCCCTTTTAACAATTTTGTTCTACCATTGAAATTGGTAGACAATCTTGCATTTTAGGAAGTTTATTCGGGACGGGCGCGGGTCATCGTATGGACCATGAATGCAATGATGCCAAGTGTCTTTGGCAATTTGCTTTGAAGGGACTATGATCGTTCCGTTTAGGCAACACTTTGAGGGACTAATGATCATTTGATTTTGTTTTGCCAAAGATACTCGACGTGCAAGCATGGCCCATTTTGGAAGGCAACGTGTGGGATTACCCTAGGGGGTGCAAGTGTGATTGTGTATTGATTACATGTATTTGTCTTGTATTAGGTTATCTAGCGTTTGATTTTATGTACATACAAACCCTAGGTCTAACCATGGTATAATTGGAAAACTGTAAATTGCGGAAATGTAAAATCTACGCTATTACAAAATAGTATCCGGGAGTGGGGGTATAAATGTACAAAAGGGGATGAGACTTATGGTACCCAATAAGTTACAACCAAATCGAATTCGCGATCAAAACATAAATATCGAATATACAAATATAAGATAAACAAATGTGTATAAGGCAATGTGAATGTATTTGTGTAAGTGTACATGTATATGGGTATGTGTAATTATGTACAAACGCGATAATGTGAAATTGAAGCGTATTAGGGTTTTTGATCTAGGAAAATGTTTTAAATGAATCTTTGATTTATATGGCTTTGATATGTATAAAGGAAAAAAGTGTTTTTAATTAAATGTTCAAGTTTTAATTAAAAAGTATTTTAGTCAAGTGTTTGTAAATTTTAATATTAGAAAAATGTATATATTTTATCTATTATGTACAAAAGTATGTCAATCAAAAAGAATAAAAAGAAGTATTTTCAATTCTTAATTATATGATGAAAAAAAAAATTTATTATTATTATTTTATATACAAATATACATTTAAAAAGATATTTTGACTATATGATAAAAAATTTATAATAGGTACAAAATTAATATTTCGAAATTTATGTATAAAGTATATTAAAAAAAGATTAACTTAGAAAAAAGAAAGTATTAGTTTGTAAAAAGTATTTTAATAAAAATAAAATAATAAGAATAAATCATAAAAAAGGGTTTAACATTCTAATTATCTTTTCTTGATTATATTAGTGTAAGAAGTTTTTACTAATGTAAAAAAAAAAAAGAAGTGAAGTTAGTGTTATAAAAAAAATGATTAATTGTGAAATATTGACTTAGGTTAGTAAGAAATAAATGGTTAATATTAATTTTTTGTTAAACAAGGAAAGAAGCGTTTAATGGGCTTCAGAGAGGGTGAAACGGGTCAGGCCCAGGTTTGGGGGTCAGTCATGTTTAGGGTTGTTTGGCATTTTGTCATTCAGAACGAAAGTTAGGGTTCGAGACGGCGCGTTCGTGCACTGAGGTTCATCGTTCCTCTTCATCCTTGTGAGCTTCCTGAGCAACTCACTCCGGCCACCAGCGTCGCCCTCCAGACCTTTCTTCCCTCCAAGGCGTAAGCTTCGCGTCCTCTTGATTTAAGGTTTGATTTTAGTGTTATGAATTGCATGTTTTTGATTTGAGTTCTGATTCCTAAATTCGTACTATTATGAGGTGGTGAAGAGGAAAGGGGAAGAAGATTGGCTACCTGACTTTGGAGATGGAGGAGAGGCGGAGCGGCGACGCTTAGGAGGCCGGGACGGCAAGGGAAACATGACGCTTGCTCTGGGTGACCCTGGTATCTTTTAACTGATTGATATTTTTGCCTATGGTTTTGATGATGATTTGTGCTGAGAAACCCTCTTGAATTCACTTCTTTATCTTCTTCTTCTATGCCACTGTTGCCTATGTATCGATTGGAATATGATGCTTTACTTGTCTATATGCTCGAGATATGTCTTTCTGAGATGTTTGCTTGCCTTGAATTTCTGTTGAGTTTGCCTTCTTCTGAATTGCCTAGTTTGAAATGGCCAATGATGAACACTTTTCTGAGGCTTAGGAGTTGGTTGGCTCAGGGTTGGTTCAGGTTTGACAGGGGTTCAGGCTTGAGATTTGGCAATAGGCATGGTGATTCTGGTTATAGTTTTGAGATGTGTTTGATTTGCTTCAGTTTGGTGACAGGCAGGTTAAGGCATTAGCAAGTTTTGGGTGGTTTTTGAATTTGTATGTTTTTGATGTTCCACAGGTTTTCTATGCTTTTTGAACTTGGTTTCAGGTTTTGAACTTTGGAATTTGAGGTTGAACTTCAGGTTTTATGTGAAAATGTTTGACAGTTTTTTTTCTGAGTTTTGAAACGTGTTTGATGGCTTTGTGACAAGTTCATGTGGTTGGGTTGCTGGTTTGGACTTGTATGTTTTATGACAGGCAGGTTAAGGCATTAGCAGGTTTTGGTGCTTTGTTTATCAGGTTTTTGAATGTTTGAAGGTTGAGGCAGGGTTGATGAGGTTTGATGGTTATGCTATTGAGGTTATGTGCTTGCAATAGGTTCTGTTAGGCGTTTGTGATGGTGGTTCTGGTTTTAGGTTTGAACTTGCCGTGGGTTTATCTCTGCTTGGCTTGGTTCTGACTTTGCAGATTATATATTTTTGTGATATTGGTGCTTGGCTCAATCAGGTTTGACAGTATGTTTTCTTGTGTTCTTTTGTCCTCTTTCTCTTGGTCTTTGGCGCCCAATCTTTATTCAAACCTTGGTCTTCTCTTTGATCCAAGTTTGCTGGGTAGTTTTACAAAGTTTCCTGGCACTTTTCTATTTTTGGTAATTGTCTATGCTGTGTACTTCTGCCCAGTTTTGAATAATGCTGAATTGATGCTTCTCTTGGATTATATCTTTTCTTGTTATTTCTGCACTGTCTGAACCTAAAGCCTACAAAACCTGCCTCTATTTCTCTCTTCTTCTCACTCTATGGTACAGTAAGGAATTTTATATGATTTTATTTCTTGTACTTTCTCTGAAGGGGCCCTACTGGTGGGAAATGATGAAAAAGATTTTAGTTGCTTGCATAATACATTTTCTGCATCTTTATCTTGCTTTGACAGTTTGGATCTGACTTTGCATTTTGATATCCTTTCCAAATCCTTCTTATTGGCAGCCTTGAGTAGACTTACACTTTAGACAGTAGATTGCTCTTTTGCTTTTGATAGAAAGTGGAATTGGATTTGAACTATGCAGTTTGAATTTTGGGTTTGAGATTCTATGCAGCTTGAATTTTGGATTTTATGCATTTGACATTTTTTATTTATGATAAAAATCTTCCCTCTTTGTGAACCGGGAGAAATCCCGTGATTTGCAGAGAGGGTCAACTGATCCCAGTCAGTGGCCTCTAATGATGAGCGAATTTTTAACTGTCTTTTCCAATTTAATGCTTTCTGACTTTTCTTTTTCTTTTTGCAGATAAAAAATGGAGCACCGGAATGAAGTGAAGAATGAAGAATTAGAAATAGGATAGAATTTTTATTTTCAGTTTAATTTTTGTACATTATTATTATTTTAAATACTTTGTAATAAATATTCGTATCCAAATAATAACAATTGTAACAATTATTAAATGTGAAATAAAAATTCCATTGATATTTAATTCTCTTTCAATTCCTTTTCTTTAATTGTTTACTTGTTATTTATAGTTCCTTAAATAAAATAAAATGAAAGTTTAAATTTCAAATATTTTAATTCTTAGAACCATAAATAATCAACTAAACCTTTGATGATCAAAATAAATGAATTCGACGTATCCATTATTCAAAGCAACGCACAGTCGAACACAAAAACTTAATCAGATGCAATTCTTTTTTTTTTCACTGATTCTTTTGCCAAGCACTGTAATTCCACATTGCACACATCCCTTTTGACTGGTGAATTCAAACCAACTGCCTCCTCTACTGATTAAATCAAGATAACGCGAATTTTAACCCGAATCTCGGAATAAACTGCAAAGTGCGGTAGAATTTAAATTCTTCTGAGAATATGCCCATAAAACCTTAATTCCTGATTAAATGCTAGATAACGCTCGCCTGATCAAAATTGAACCAAAAATCATCCAAACTCTGAGCCAACTGTATGAAACAAATCAGAACTCTGAAAATCAGTAAAAAACCCTAATTTTGCTTGACTGTCAAGAAAAGTCCGTTTGTCCGATTCTTGTGCCAGTTTGAAAAGTCAGAAAATGTCTGAAGCTGAGATTGCTTGTAGAAAAATGCGAGGGCAAATTTTGGGGTACAACAGTTGCCCCTGTTCAATCTTCTTAGACCTGAAGAGTTAGATTGGCAAGTTTGCCTTTCGCGACTTGAAGGTAAAAGAAGATTGGACACTAGAGTGCCCAGAAATTTGCACTCGCATGTTGAAGTATCAGCAATGTGATGTCGGGAATGGGCTTATAGATGTCATTTGGAGAGATAGTGGATAGGTGGATGGGCTTATAGATGCCATCTGAAGATGTGACAGAGTCTTGTCGGGAATGGGCTTATAGATGCCATTTGGAAGTGTTGATCGCGTAAGAGATTCCTTAGCGAGAACTTGTGTATTTTGAGAAAGGAAGATGTTTTCCTGGCTCGTTACAGGTATTGATCTTCAAACTCTTTAGGTAGATATGCCCTGGCTGGATACAGGAATCGAATCTTCAAACTCTTCAGACATGCCCTGGCTAGATACAGGAATCGAATCTGGAATTGTGACAGTTGATAGATATGCCCTGGCTGGATACAGGAGTCGAATCTTTAAACTCTTCAGACATGCCCTGGATAGATACAGGAATCGAATCCGGAATTGATAGTTGATAGATATGCCCTGGCTGGATACAGGAGTCGAATCTTCAAACTCTTCAGACGTGCCCTGGCTAGATACAGGAATCGAATCTGGAATTGTGACAGTTGATAGATATGCCCTGGCTGGATACAGGAGTCGAATCTTTAAACTCTTCAGACATGCCCTGGCTAGATACAGGAATCGAGTCTAGAAATGTGGTTGTTGAAGGTAATTGTCTTTTGGATTGCCTTTTACCTGAAAAGGCAAAAATATAAGTTGTATGCTATGTCATGATGTATGATATGCACGATATCGTGATGTTCGGCATGAGATGGTGTTGTATGCGCTTTATCATGTATGTAAACAAGATGTATGAGAATGTGAAATGTTTATGAATGTAATTTTCGTCTTAGGAAAGTAAATCCTTGACGACCGGCCGGGGAGTTGCTCTGTGGAAGAGATATTTGGCCGAGATTTGACGAGAGGCCTGTTGAGGACTTTGATGATGAATTCCGCTGGGGATCGAAGGAACTTTGCTGGGGGCGATCTTCTGTGGTTTTTTTTTAGCTGAGGATAACCCAGTTGTAAGTCCTTGAGAGGAAATAACTCTGAATAAAGACTCAGGAGAGACGTCCGTACTTTGCAGGGGATAAGCTTTCTGCCGGGGAAATGGATTCCACTTTCCTGAGGAACCCTTTGGATTGGACTCTCTTGGGGAAATAGGGCATCCCTTGTAAGGCTGATGTAATGCTGAAACTTTTCCTTACTCCGTGGGGAATTGAGATAACCTGGTCACATTTTTCAGTTGAATCTATCTTGGCGGACAAGGCGACCAGACTGCATTAGACAACTCCACATTGCCCCGGTTTCCGATGTCACCTGTAATTAATCTTTCGTTTCATACGTAAACATTTATGAATCAGCAATTTAATGTCAAATGCATATATAAAAAATGAACATTGGACGTTCTTCGCAAGACAAAACAGAAAAAGGAAAACAACGGTAATTTGCATGGACAAGTGAATTTGTATTGATTTGAATTTTGCCTGTGAATAGGCGTTTTTGTACAAGAGGCTAACATCCTAGTAAGAGAATGCCGCCGAATAACATAGAGTTAACAATTTGAAAAAAAGGAAATCAAAACAGCTATGTGAATGATCCCACTGGGTTCCAACTCGGCTATCGCCTTTATGTCTTCGAATGTCTCATCGCTTTGCTACCTAGTTGAAGATGAAGCTGATTGGTCGATGCCGAAATCTGAGCCAGATAGTTGATGCCGAATTCCGGATGCGAAGCAATCCAATGAGACATAGTGTTACGCTTTTATCCCTAACTTTTGCCTGGACCGCCCTTTCGGGTTTTCAGTCCACCGAGATACCCATTTTTGCCCAAGCCGCCTTTTCAGGTTTTCGACTTGCCGGGTGTACAGGTTTTTATTCATTTCATCCCTTATTTTTGCCCGAACCCTTTTGGTTCGCCGGGAAGCCCTAATTTTTGCCTAGGTATGTTAACCTAGCGGGTCTTTTATTTATGCGTAGTGTCTTTTCACTATGTCTGCATTGGCGGGGTGAGGAAGGTCGTCACCATCCATGGTGGTTAGGATCATGGCTCCTCCTGAGAATACACGTTTAACCACGAACGGCCCTTCGTATGTAGGGGTCCATTTGCCCCGGGGATCACTTTGAGGAAGGATGATGCGTTTGATTACCAGGTCCCCAACTTGATACTCTTGCGGTCTGACTTTCTTATTGAATGCCCTGATCATCCGTTTTTGATACGTTTGACCATGACAGATAGCAGTGAGCCTCTTTTCGTCAATCAGATTTAACTGATCAAGTCGGGTCTGGATCCAGTCATCTTCACTCAAGTCTGCATCCTTCATTATCCGGAGAGAGGGTATCTGGACTTCAATTGGCAAGACTGCATCCTTCACCAAGATTCATTTAGATTCAAGCAAAAGTCAAAACATGAAAGTTGTAGTCCATTGCAAAATCTACAACTTTGATTCACAAAGTTTTCCCAAAAGAAGCTTGTATCTCAAGTTACAATTTTGGAACAAGGGTACCAAACCATTCTTAACTTAGAGAAAATTTGACCTATTTTAGGCAAGGTTTCTACCTAACTTCAAGACCATTTTTCACATACTTCCACTTGGAATTTCAATTTTAATTTCAAAGATGGATTGTAGTACACATTCCAAACTTTCCAAAATGTCCAAGAACTCATCAAACAACCTCATGGTTAGAGAGAATCGAATTTGGCAAGATGGGAAAAACTCACTTTGTTCATGACCAAGTTACATGTCCATAACCTTGCATTTTTGAACTCAGCATTCCTTAAGCTAGATTACAGGTCTTTTATCTCATCTACACTCCATAATTTAATGCCAATCCTTTGTGCCAAGGTGTTGTTTTGTGTGTTCAAACATTGTATACCAAACTAAGCCATAAATAGAAAAAGTAAAATAGCCATTCTTGAAAAGTTACACTTTATGTCAAGATGCAAATCCAAGCAAGTACAATTAAGATCTCTTTGGCACAAGTTTATGGGCTAATTGCACTGATCAAGACTAAGTTGTGCAGCATAGATTGGGGGCCTCTACCTGTCTAAAAACCAACTTGGACATTTGTTGCTTAAAGTGTAAGAAACTTGCCATAACACATAACAACTCTCATCTCAGCTAACACAACCTTAAGCAAACTTGTCAAACATATTCAAAACATCCATTCTGAGCTAGAACACGAGCCAACCATCCCCAACACCCTCTCATTCACAGAATCACCCTCAAACTGCTCAAAACAAGGCATCCCTGCAGTTTGAGTTCCATAGCTCAAACCTTCCATGCATTCTTGCTAAAAACACTTCAAACACATCCCACAACATCCCTTGAAGCTATTCCAAACCTCAAACACGACCTGTAACACTCCCAGGCAACATCACCATTTTCATTTTCTTGTTTTGCAACTGAAGTTCCATAGCACGATTCAAAAGGTTTCAAGACAAAGTAAAGCTTGGAATAGCATCCCTGGACATCAAGGAAGTTGTACCAATCATCACCTTGCATTGAAGACACCTCCATCACCAGATACAACTTCAACTGAACAGGTAAGTTCATGAACTCGTATCTCTCTATCCAGGCATTGTTAGCTTTAGGTTTGTGAAGAAAACATGTCACATTCATAGCCCTGAACATGCCCATGTAATTAGATTTCATTTATATTACGTGTGCTTAGAGAATTTTAAGTCTGAACATTGAACAAAAACTAGGTCAGGAATTGGGGGAGAAGAAATTCTCTCTCATTTATGAGAGTTAGATTAATTTCTTTATATGTCTGGAATCGTGGCTTCAAGCTCTACAGGTTTCATGTTGGAAGATTTGGCAAAAGATCAAGGAATTGGAAGATAGAAAACGCGTGTTTTCTTGAACAAACATGTTCTGAGGTTGAAGATGACAGGGTTCTGGGCTGGGCCTTGTTTCATATTTCTGTTCACACCATACTTTTGCTTTTACACCCCCTAGGCCCATTTTGCTTATTTTTATGACTTTTTGACTTTTTTCTTTTTTGTTCTGACTTATTTATTTTTTCTTATAATATTAAAAATATAAAAAATATTTTTTACACCATTTTCATATTTATTAGGTATTTATTTGTTTAGATTAATATTTGTACATAAATAAATATATAAACATACTTTTATTTGAAAAATACTAAAATAATGCAAACACATTTTATTTTCCATTTTTTATTTTATTTTATCTTCTGAAAATATTTTATATAAAATATACTTTTTTTATAAATATTAAATATTATTATTTTGTATATATAATATATATTTAGTAAATAATACAAATATTTATATATATATATATATATATTAGTATATTTAGGTTAAAAATACAAAATATACACATTTTTATTTTTATTAATATTTAATATTAAAAATACCCTTTTTTACAAATATACTTCATTTTTATTTTATTTTTGTACATAATTGATAAATATTTGTACATATTAAATAATTAATTCTTTTATTTAATAGATTAGGGTTTTGCCCTAAACATAAAAACTCCAAAAAAATAATACTTTTTATTTTGTTTATTTGACATATAAAAATACTTTTTTTTCATACATATAAAAAGCCTTTTTGCATCTTGCATATTTATTTTATTTCTATTTAATTTGTGCAATTAATTACCATGTATAATTCCATATTGATGTAATAGTCTAGGTTTAAATTCCTTGTCAAAATACCCCCCATTTGAACATTTGTACCCCCCTTCCCATATTGTGTTGTAATAACTTAGGAACTTTATTTTTCGCACTTTAATGCTTTCTAATTATACCATGCTAGAATTAGGGTTTGTATGCAAATCAAAAACGACAAAAAATAGTTTGACCTAATTTCAAGATAATCAAGCATGAAAATGGACAATACACAATCACACTTGCACCCCTAGGGTATTCCACTTGTTGCCTTCAATAAATGGGCCATATTGCACGCTAGGTCTCTTTGGGCAAAACAAAACAATTCAAATGATCATAGTCCCTCGATGATGCTTTCGAAAGTTGCCTAAAAAATGATCAAGTCCCTCCAAGGAAAAATTGCCCAAAGATACTTGGCACCATTGCAATTATGGTCTAAACGATGACCCGCGCCCGTCCCTTTCACATCCTAACATAAGATTGCCCACCAAATGCAATGGTGGAACAAACTTGTTAAAAGGGTTAAAACATAGCAATAATCTTTGAGAAATTTAGGAGTAGACAACCTCTTAGTTACTTGAATCAAACTTGCAAAACAAAACACTTGCCTATTTTCTAAACCACACATCACTACACTTTCAAAACAACTTTCAAGAAACAAATGAAAACCTTTTCAAAAGACATACACTTTTGTATACATCCCAACATGGATCATTACAAAGGTTGCCACCACATTGGCCTCTTTTCAAAACATTTTCAAACCCACACACAAAGCACCATTTCAAACGATTGAAAATTAAGGCAAGTTGATCTAAGCAAGTAACTAAGAGCCCATGGATAACCATGGATAGAAAGGGTGCTAATACCTTCCCTTTCTATAATCTACTCCCCGAACCCAAGAAAACATCTCAAAGGTTTTTGCTGTGCTTTTTAACCTTTCCTTAGGATAAAATAAAAAGTCGGTGGCGACTCTTGCTCAACCGAAACATTTGCGAAAACAAACGCAAAACCATAGTCAGTTCTCCCACTGTATCACAGAACTGGCGACTCTGCTGGGGAATAAAATCTAAAGTGGAGTAACCTTAGGGCTTAGATCACCTTTGTTTTCAATTGTTTGCTTTGTTTGCTTTTATATTTGTGGGCTTTGCATCGGAGTTTCATAGATCCTAACCCGGATCTGGGGAATACCCTTTTAGGTAGCATAATCTGTGAGGGACCTGTCCGGCGTAGACCGACATGGGTGAAGCAGTGGCTACGTTGGTGTGGCACCTTGGTCTGTACCGATATCCCTTGTGTTGCAACAAGGGGAATATGGGTCTTCTAAGGAGTCATTAAACACTAACCGACCTTAGAACCCTAAATTGACCAAACTTGGCCATTAGAACAGTAGTAGTATGCTACACTCATTGAGGCTAAACTCTCGCGATGGTTCTGGCCGCAAGAAAAGATTGCGATGCTGGAGTTATGACCGATTGAGGGTAGTTAATGATTTGAGATCCTCTAGAACCCGGTTACTTTTGATAGGACAGGTTTTAACCAACGAAACTAAAAGAGGGTAATACCTAGACTTCATGCTGGCCTGAAACCTAAGGGTTGTCTTGTGTGACTTGTGTGCCTTATCATACTTGCCTGTGCGAATATTTGTGGTGTGCTTCATCATAGCATCATGCCATCATACCATTGCATGCATCCTGTATAAGGACTAACTCATTTCAAAGACAAAAAAGTTTCATCTTTTCTCGGTTTTGTAGGACATCATGATGCCCGTGTGTAGGAATACTATCCGGCTCAACTTTGTTCAACCACCAACTTTGCTCAAGGATTTGGTTGGTAGGATTCCAAACACTACTTCCTTCATCAACAGACATGGTTCTCTCCTTGGTTTGATCACTGCAAAGTAGGACCAACAACTGATAAGCGTCCTGACCCAGTTTTACGATCCCCTGTATCATTGCTTCACCTTTCAAGACTTCCAGCTGGTCCCTACCCTGGAAGAATTCTCTTATTTGCTTGGGATCCCTGTTTTGGAGCAAACCCCATTCACTGGTTGGGAAAAGACTCCTAGGCCTGAAGAGGTTGCTGAAATCCTCCCATTGACCAAAGAAGAAGTATTGGCTAACTGGGAAACTAGAAGTGGAATTAAGGGCTTTTTGGTCAAATTTCTGGTTGGCAAAGCTAATAATTTCTGGAATGACTTAGACTTCAAGGCGTACGAAGACATTCTAGCTCTTTTAATCTATGGTCTGGTATTGTTTCCCAATCCTGACACCTTTATCAGTATCTATGCCATAAGGATCTTCATGTCTCGGAATCCTGTACCCACTCTTTTGGGTGATATCCTGCAACAACTTTATGCTCGTACTGCCCGAAAACGGGGAACTCCATGGTGTTGTGCTCCTTTGCTAGTGAGGTGGTTTATTTCGCACCTTCCGAAGTTCGTGTTGAAGAATGAAGAAGGAAAGGGTTGGGCTCATAGGTTAATGTCTCTCGCTGATAACGACGTCACTTAGACTCTCAGAGGTTTGGATGAGGTAATTGTTATTGATCGTTGCGGAGAATACCCTAATGTTCCATTGATTGGTATCCAAGGAGGAATCTCTTATAATCCATGCTTAGCTCTCCGCCAGTTTGGAAGAGCCAGAAGAGTAGGGCCTCACGAGATGTTGGTTCCTCACTTCCATTTTGAATTTCAGGTAGATAGTGACAAACTACGCCATGGATTCATTAAGGCTTGGGACAGAATTCACAAAGCTGACCCACACGAGTTGGGACCAAAGACTTCTCTACCATTGGAACCCTATTGCAGATGGGTCCGCATCCGTGCTCAGAAGTTAGGTATGCCGTACGAAGCTGTCAGACCTATCATTCTTGAAACTCCTGATGAAGATGGGGTTCCTCCAACTGTCCTCCCTCCTCAGATACCCACTGATTTTGACACATTGAAGAGATCTTGGGCGCAGCTAAAGGAAGAACATGATTTTTATCGGGAAAAGTTCAATGAACAGGAACGGAAGATCCAGAGGCTGACTAAGCAATTGGAAGAGGAGCGGGTCCTGAATGACTACATCCACACTGAGAAGAGGAGGTCATGGGAGCACTAATGGGCTTTGAAGATTTCCTTTTACAGCTTTTATTTCCTTTTCAGTATTTTTCATTCCTGTAATGCCTAAGGGCAAGTTGTTGAACAATTTAAAATTCGAATCTAATGAAGTGTGTTTCCCTTTTTGTCTACAAAGTTGAATCTCGTTTGTCTTTGAAAACATAAAACATACGCATCTCATTGCACCATATGCATGACAGGTACCCTTTTTCACAGGTTGCTTAATCTTTTTCGCTGTTTATTTGAACAGTCATCATGAATCCAGACTCATCCAGTGAGCAAGCAATCAAGGCCCTTCAAGCCCAAAGTGCCCAGTTTCAAGAGATGGTCCTAAGCCTGGCCCAAGGTCAGCAAGAGTTGAAGGCTCTGCTCCTAAAGAAGAAGAAGAAGAAGAGAACTGCGTTATTCAACATTGGACGCAGGTTTGGGAACACACTCCATAATGAGGCTGATCCAACTACTTCCTCTGCAGAAAAAGACAGTCCCCAAGGGGGAGGAGCTCCTAGTCCTGCAGTCTCTGACAATGAGACGGACTATAATGACGAAAAATACCCACCTGCTACTGACCGGTACAAGCAATTAGAAGACCGTTTGAGCGCCATGGAGATTCAGAATGTGCCGGGGCTGGATTTCAGATATTTGGGCTTATCTTCTGGGGTAGTAATCCCACACAAGTTTAAGGCGCCTGCCTTTGCCAAATATGACGGGGCTTCCTGTCAAAAGCTGCATCTAAGGTCGTACGTAAGGAAGATCCAACCTTACACGGCAGATAAAAATCTTTGGATCCACTTCTTCCAAGATAGCCTTTCGGGGTCACGGCTTGAGTGGTTCTATCAACTAGATGGAACTAGTATCCGACATTGGGAAGATTTGGCAACCGCATTCTATAGACAATATCAATACAATTCTGACCTCGCTCCTACGCGTACCCAACTTCAGGGTATGTCTCTAGGAACGGGCGAAGGGTTCAAAGAATATGCACAAAAATGGAGAGATTTGGCTGGCAGGGTGCAGCCTCCATTGACTGATCGTGAGCTGGTTGATATGTTTCTAGGGACCTTGTCTGGTCCATTTTTCAATCATCTGGTTGGCAATTCCTCAGCTGGGTTTACGGATTTGATTCTGACGGGAGAAAGGATAGAAGCTGGCATCAGGTCAGGAAAAATACAGAAAGCTGCCTCCGCAAGTACTGAGAAGAGACCTTTCAAGAAGGAAGCAAGTGCAGTCTATGGTCCTAGAAGACAAGTCAAGCCAGAGAGCCGTCAAGCCGTCAATGCCTTGGTCATCTCAAAGCCTGTTGCTGCTCCTCAGCAGTACAATCAACAAAGAGGTGAAAGGCCCAAGAGGCAGTATACTCGTCTGAGTATGACCTTGTCACAAATCTTACCACAGCTGTTATCAACCAACTTGGTGACCATCAAAGAGGCCCCGAAGGTCGTAAATACTGCATCTCCTAAATATAACCCAAATGCCCGTTGTGCTTATCATTCTGATAGCCCCGGGCATACTACTGATGATTGCTAGGCCTTGAGAAATAAGGTGCAAGACCTTATCGATGCGAAGGAAATTCAGTTTGAGGCGCCTGAGAGGCCAAATGTTGTAACTGCTCCTATGCCCCAGCATAGAGTAAATGCCGTCGAGGAAGATTTGTATGCTGTTTCGGTGAATGATGTTGCTACCCCTCTATTGACTGTTAAGAGGAACTTACTACTAGCCGGTTTATTTCCGGGTTGTAGCAAGGGTTGCCTCTTGTGTGCTGTTATCCCTACCGGTTGTCCGCTGCTGAAATCAGGCATCCAAAGCCTGATGGATATCAAGGAAATCTTGTTCAAGAAAATTGCTGTTCCGTTTGTTTCCACTGAAGAAGTATCTATCGTCACAATTTTCAACAATCCTACCAAGGCTCTCCCGAGGAAGCCAGTCCAAATTATGTCTGTTGCACCCATTATTATTACTGTTCCGGGGCCTCTCCCCTATGAATCTAACAAGGCTGTCCCATGGCATTATGGGGCAGACGTGTATGTGCTTGGAGTGAAGCAGGAGTTTAACACCAGTACCAGTATCAGTAACATCACTGGTCCCGCCAAGATTACTCGCAGTGGCAGGCTCTTCTCGCCTGACATTGCACCACCAGTTATCCGAAAGCCGCTTATCATCACACCCGCAAGTGTGCATGTTCCAAATCAAGTTCCTGTGTCTACTACTACCGCCGAGTCCTCTGATGCTCGGGGCAAAGAAGTTGCTACCGATTTGCCTGCCAGGATGGAGGCACCAAAAAAGACTATTGTTGAAGCCTTCCAACAAGAGATGGAGGAAATCCTTAAAATCATTAAAAAGAGTGACTTCAATGTTGTTGAACAGCTGGGGCATACCCCCTCCAAAATCTCTATGCTATCATTGCTGCTATGCTCAAAGGCCCATGCAAAGGCCCTGATTTCATTTCTGAAAACGGCCCATGTGCCGCAAGAGACCTCTGCAGATCAATTCACTGACTGTGTGGCTAATTTGACAGCTGACAATGGTTTGGGGTTCTCGGATGCTGACCTTACCGCCAAAGGGAAAAATCACAATGACGCCCTGCATGTCTCTATAGAGTGCAGGGGCACTACTCTCGCACACGTGTTGGTGGATACCGGTTCTTCCCTGAATGTTTTGCCCAAGAAAGCCTTAGATCGCTTGGATTGTGAGGGCCTGGAAATGAAACCTAGTAACATCATTGTTAGAGCCTTCGACTGTTCTAAGAGGATGGTGCACGGTGAGGTAGACATTCCTATTCGTGTGGGTTCCCAAGTCTTCGACTCAACGTTCTATGTAATGGATATTCGTCCATCTTATTCCTGCTTGTTGGGTCGACCCTGGATTCACAAAGCTGGGGCAGTAACATCCACTCTACACCAAAAGCTCAAATACCCTGTCAAAGGGAAGATTGTTACTGTGCAGGGTGAGGAGGAATACATGGTTAGTCACTTGAATTCATTCTGGTATATCAAGATGGACGGGGAGTTTATTGAAACCCCCTTTCAGCATTTTGAGGAGGTACCTCCAACGTTGGCATCGGCTGAAACAGTGGTTGAAGAAGACTTTCCCTTAAAGATGGCTTCCCTGAAGGATGCCCGGGCAGTGATTGAGAAAGGCAAATGTGCAAACTGGGGTCAGCTTCCTGACTTCACTCAAAAGACCGACAGGTCTGGGCTGGGCTTCACTGCAGAGGCTCAGAGGGATGTGCGCAAAGAAAGGATCAGAAAGGCTCCAGTGTTCATAACCAACCCAAGGGTGAATGCTATCGAGGAGGACGTAGAGGAAGCATAATTTGACAGTTGGATCTATCCAACCACCAGCAACGGGCCAAGCAACTGGACGGCAAAGGATTTTACACCCATTACATTTGTCACGCAGTAATTAACTCTTTTGATTTCCAATTTGTAACAAACAATATGTTGAAACTTTTATTGGCTCGGTGTCCTACCCGGGGCATCGTAGCTCCATTTGTGAGGGCTTTTTGTATGACATTTCCATATATCATTAATCAAAACATTGGACGTTTGTTGCATTTCAAATCTTGTGCTCTTTTTCTTTCTGTGTTATATATTGCAAAACAACTATATTTACACACACTCACTTATACAGGTTTCAATCCACTCTGGATCTCACTGGTAACAACTTTGCTACTGCCAGTTATGACTTCGAAAATCCGATCAACTTGGCCGAGGACGAAGGTGAAGATGATTGCGAAGTGCCTGGTGAACTCGCAAGACTGCTACTCCAGGAAGAGAGGGCCATTCAGCCGTATGAAGAGCCGGTGGAAACAGTAAACCTGGGTACTGAGACAGATAGAAAAGAAGTCAAGATTGGTGCCAATCTAGAGCTCAGCGTGAAACAACGATTGATCCAGATGCTGCATGATTACATGGAGATCTTTTCTTGGTCCTACGAATACATGCCTGGTTTGGATGCCGACATTGTAGTTCATCACCTGCCTACCAAGGAAGACTGCCCTCCGGTAAAGCAAAAGGTCTGCCGTATGCATCCAGAGATGTCCGAAAAGATCAAAGTTGAGGTTATGAAGCAATTCGATGCCGGGTTTCTAGCAGTGACTTCTTACCCTCAGTGGGTTGCCAATATGGTGCCAGTGCCGAAGAAGGACGGTAAGGTCAGAATGTGTGTTGACTACAGGGATTTGAACAGGGCAAGCCCCAAAGATGATTTCCCTCTGCCTCACATCGACGTTCTTGTTGATAATACGGCTCAACACAAGGTGTTCTCCTTCATGGATGGATTTTTAGGGTATAATCAGATCAAGATGGCTCCGAAAGATATGGAAAAGACTACCTTTGTGACTCAGTGGGGTACCTTCTGCTACAAGGTCATGCCATTCGGGTTGAAAAATGCTGGGGCAACCTATCAATGTGCCATGGTTGCTTTATTTCATGATATGATCCATCATGAGATTGAGGTATATGTTGATGACATGATTGCAAGGTCTCAAACTGAGGAGGAACACCTTGACCATCTGCGGAAGCTGTTTGATCGACTGAAGTTGTACAAGCTGAGGTTGAACCCAAACAAGTGCACCTTTGGGGTAAGGTCTGGAAAATTGCTAGGTTTCATTGTAAGCGATAAAGGTATCCAGGTGGACCCTGCCAAGATAAAAGCCATACAAGAGATGCCGACTCCCAAGACAGAGAAAGAAGTCAGAGGCTTTCTGGGACGACTGAATTACATTGCCCGATTCATCTCACATCTAACTGCTACCTGTGAGCCAATATTCAAATTGCTGAAGAAAGATCAGGTAGTACGTTGGAACGATGAATGTCAGGCTGCTTTTGAAAAGATAAAGGAGTATCTCCAAGAATCACCCATTCTTATGCCACCAGTAGAAGGGAGACCTCTGATACTATACTTGACAGTACTTGACAATTCAATGGGGTGTGTGCTGGGGCAGCATGACGAGTCTGGCCAAAAAGAGCACGCTATTTATTACCTGAGCAAAAAGTTTACCGAATGTGAGTCTCGTTACTCACTGCTCGAGAAAACTTGTTGCGCTCTGGTATGGGCTGCTCGCCGGCTGAGACAGTATATGTTGACTCACACTACTCTGTTGATTTCAAAGATGGATCCCATCAAGTACATATTCGAAAAGCCTGCTCTGTCTGGAAGAATAGCAAGATGGCAAATGATCTTGACAGAATATGATATCCAGTACACAACTCAGAAAGCAATCAAGGGAAGTGTATTGGCAGATCATTTGGCACACCAACCTGTGGACGATTACCAATCCTTGAACTTTGAATTTCCGGACGAAGATATCATGATAGTAACTGATTGCGAAGTACATGGACCGGATGAAGGACCTGAGGAAGAATCCCGATGGTCTATGCATTTCGACGGAGCCTCGAACGCTTTGGGTAATGGAATCGGCGCTGTAATCATATCCCCCAAAGGAACTCATACTCCACTCACTGCTCGGCTGTGTTTCAACTGCACCAACAACATGGCAGAGTATGAGGCATGTATCATGGGTCTTCAAGCCGCAATCGACTTAAGGATCAAGTTTCTGAGTGTCTTCGGAGATTCCGCTCTCGTGATCAATCAGATCAAAGGCGAGTGGGATACGAAACATCCAAATCTTATTCCTTACAAGGAGTATGTGTTGACTTTGCTTCCCCACTTTGAAGAGATAACTTTTGAACACTTCCCGAGAGAGGAGAATCAGTTAGCGGACGCACTAACTACGATGTCTTCAATGTTCAAAGTCAAATGGGACAATGAGGCTCCCCGGATCATTATCTGGAAGTTGGACAAACCTGCATACTGTTGCGATCTTGAGGCCGAAGAGGTGACTGAAAAACCCTGGTATCATGAGGTGAAGAGGTACTTGGAAGCTCAGGAATACCCTGAAGGTGCATCTGTCAACGACAAGAAGTTCATGAGAAGGTTTGCGGCAAAATTCTTCCTCAGCAACGGCATTCTCTACAAACGGAATCATGATTCAACTCTACTGCGTTGCATGGATAAGGCTGAAGCAGAGAAGATCATGGCAGAGCTGCATGAGGGTACATTCAGAACACATTCCAGTGGACACATCATGGCAAAGAAAATCCTTCGGGCAGGATATTTCTGGTCCACAATGGAAGCCGACTGTTACCAACATTCTCGAACTTGTCATAAATGCCAGATCTATGCTGATAAGGTGCATATCCCTCCAGTTCCTCTAAACGTCCTGACGGCACCTTGGCCTTTTGCAATGTGGGGCATCGATATGATCGGTGAGATCCGACCGACGGCATCCAACGGGAATCGCTTCATCTTGGTAGCGATCGATTACTTCACGAAGTGGGTTGAGGCAGCTTCCTACGCCACGGTAACCAAGAGCGTCGTGGCACGTTTCATTCGGCACAACCTGATCTGTCGGTACGGCGTCCCGGAAAGAATCATTACGGACAATGGTACCAATCTTAACAACAAGATGATCACTGAGCTCTGCGAGCAATTTAAGATACAGCACCACAACTCTTCTCCTTACCGGCCGAAGATGAATGGGGCTGTAGAAGCAGCTAATAAGAATATCAAGAAAATTGTGCAGAAGATGACAGTGGCCTATAAAGATTGGCACGAAATGTTACCGTTCGCTCTTCATGGGTACCGTACCTCAGCAAGGACGTCAACCGGGGCAACTCCTTTTTCCTTGGTCTATGGCATGGAGGCAGTCTTGCCGATTGAAGTCCAGATACCCTCTCTCCGGATAATGAAGGATGCAGACTTGAGTGAAGATGACTGGATACAGACTCGACTTGATCAATTAAACCTGATTGACAAAAAGATACTCACCGCTATCTGTCATGGTCAGACGTACCAAAAACGGATGATCAGGGCATTTAACAAGAAAGTCAGACCACGAGAGTATCAAGTTGGGGACCTGGTAATCAAGCACATCATCCTTCCTCAAAGTGATCCCCGGGGCAAATGGACCCCTACATACGAAGGGCCATTTGTGGTTAAACATGTGTTCTCAGGAGGAGCCATGATTCTAACCACCATGGATGGTGACGACCTTCCTCACCCCGCCAATGCAGACATAGTAAAAAGATACTACGCATGAATAAAAGACCCGCTAGGTTGACATACCTAGGCAAAAATAAGGGCTTCCCGACGAACCAAAAGGGTTCGGGCAAAATAAGGGATGAAATGAAAAAAAAATCTGTACACCCGGCAAGTCGAAAACCTAAAAAGGCGGCTTGGGCAAAAATGGGTATCCCGATGGACTGAAAACCCGAAAGGGCGGTCCAGGCAAAAGTTAGGGATAAAGCGTAATACTATGTCTCATTGGATCACCTTGCATCCATAATTCGGCATCAACTATCTGGCTCAGACTTCGGCATCGATCAATCAGCTTCATCTTCAACTAAGTAGCAAAGTGATGAGACGCTTGAAGACATAAAGGCGATAGCAGAGTTGGAACCCAGTGGGAATATTGTGCACATAGCTGTTTTGTTTCCTTTTCAAAATTGTATAAACTTTATGTCATTCGGCGACGTTCTCTTACTAGGACGTCAGCCTCTTGTACAAAAAACGCCTATTTACAGGCAAATTTCAAAATCAATACAGATTCAGTTTTCCAAACAAATTGCCAATTGTTTTTCCTTTTTCTGTTTTGTCTTGCGAAGAACGTCCAATGTTCATTTTTGATATATGCATTTGACATTAAATTGCTAATTCATAAATACTTGCATATGAAACAAAAGACTAATTACAGGTGACACCAGAAATAGGGGCAATGTAAAGTTGTCTGATGCAGTCTGGTTGCTCTGTCCGCCAAGGTACCAAGGTAGATTCAACTGAAGAATGTGACCAAGTTATCTCAACTCCCCACAGAGTAGGACAAGATATCAACATTCCCCAGCGGAGTATATGCATTCATCAGCAAGCATCCCCGGCAGTCTTGATCTAAGATTGTTCCCCGGCGGAATACGGACACCCCAGTGGAACCATTTACCAGTACAGTCTGAAAGTTTCCCCAGGAAATTTGGCATTCTTATCCCCAGCAGGTCTTGAAGCTTATCCCCAGTAGATTCTGGAAGCTTATCCCCTGCAGAGTACGGACGTCTCTCCCGAGCTTTATTCAAAGTTATTCCTCATAAGGGCTTATAATTGGGTTATCCTCAGCTAATTACCACGGAAGATCGCCCTCGGCGAAGTTCTTCCTATCCCCAGCGGAGTTCATCAAAGTTCCCCAACATAACTTATCAACACAATCCCCAGCAGAGTTTATCATTGTCATCCCCAGCGGAGTTTATCATTGTCATCTCCAGCGGAGTTTATCATTGTCATCCCCAGAGGAGTTTATCATTGTTATCCCCAGCGGAATCCATCATTGAAATCCTCAGCGGAGCTCTCATCAAAACTTCAGCGAAGTATCTCTTCCACAGAGTAATTCCCCTCAGAGTAATCTCTCCAACAAGTTTATTCCCCAACGGAGTCATCTTCTCCTACCGGTGTATTCTTGCAACCATCCTCCCCAGCGGAAGCGAAGAACTTTACTCTTCAATGTTTGCCCAGAATTTAATTCCCCGGCCGGTCGTCAAGGATTTATTTTCCTAGACGAAAATAAATTCATAAACATTTCATGTTTCATACATCTTGCTTACATACATGATAAAGTGCATACAACACTATCTCATTTTGAACATCATGACATCATGCATTTCATACATCATGACATTGCATACAACTGATGTTTCGCCTTTTCAGGAAAAAGACAACTACCTTCAACTGTCACAGTTTCCAGATTCGATTCCTGTATCTAGCCAGGGCACATCTGTGAGTGATCAGTTTCCAGACTCGATTCCTGTATCTAGCCAGGGCACGTCTGAAGAGTTTGAAGATTCGATTCCTGTATCCAGCCAGGGCACATCTATCAACTATCACAATTCCAGATTCGATTCCTGTATCCAGCCAGGGCAAATCTGTTGACGACTACTTCAAGATTCGATTCCTGTATCCAGCCAGGGAATATCTACCAACTGACAACAATTCCATATCCGATTCCTGTATCCAGCCAGGGCATATCTGTTGACAACAATTCCAGATTCGATTCCTGTATCTAGCCAGGGCACATCTGAAGAGTTTGAAGATTCGATACCTGTATCCAGCCAGCGCATATCTGTTGACGACTATTTCCAGATTCGATTCCTATATCCAGCCAGGGCATATCTGTGAGCAACCGATTGTAGATTCGACACCTGTATCTAGCCAGGGCATATCTGCATGAAAAGATTGAAGATCAAACACCTGTAACAAGCCAGGAAAACATCTGTCTTTCTCAAAATACACAAGTTCTCGCTAAGGAATCTCTTATGCGATCAACACTTCCAAATGGCATCTATAAGCCCATTCCCGACAAGGTTCTGTCACGTCTCCAGATGGCATCTATAAGCCCATCTCCCTATCCACCATCTCTCCAAGTGGCATCTGTAAGCCCATTCCCGACACCACATTGCTGATACTCCAACATGCGGGTGCAAATTTCCGGGCACTCTAGTGTCCAATCTCCTTTTACCTTCGAGTCACGAAAGGCAAACTTGCCAATCTAACTCTTCAGGTTCAAGAAGATTGAACACGGGAAACTGTTGTACCCCAAAATTTGCCCTCCCATTTCCTCAACATTTTCTCATCACAAAACCCTTGGAGCTCAAGATCCAGTTAAGGTTTCCTCTGCTCAAGACTTCTCCTTGCACTGTTGACCTAAATTAGGGTTTGTGTTTGCACAAAGATGTTTTGACCTAAAATACCTAAGATGACTTTCATGCTTCATGTTGGACTCCCAAGTTTATCCATACCAAGTTTCAAGTCTTGATTCCAAATTTTGCCCAGTCAATTGGACAGTTGACCTAGAAATCAGCTGTATTGGGGAAAAAGTCAACTGTGGCCAATTGACAGTCAAATCTCATGAAAATTGACCCACATCAACATTATGAACTCATATGGACCATTTGATCAAGTTTGGATCACAATTCCACAAGAAATTTGATCAAATCACCAAAAGGGCAAAATGGTCATTTTTAGGGTTTTGACTGCACAAAGGCAATTTTTGACTGTTTGACCTAGCCAATGGCAAACCAAGCTCACATATGGACTCAAGAACCCCATGGAATTGTTTTGACATGCTCAACAAGTTCAAAAGATCCCAAATGCACAAGATTGACAGTTGAATTTCCCAGTCAATTGATCAATTTTGACTGTATACTGAAAAGTCAAACTTTGACTTTTTGGTCAAAATCATGTGTCAAGATTCATTTTTAATCAAAACATGCCAAATCATGAAACTTGTTCATCAAGAAATCAAGAATTGTAAATTAGGGTTTGAAATGAAGATTTTTCATAACTTAGAATTTTTCTAAGTTATGAAAAACCCTAATTTTTTCCTAACTTTGCCCCACTTTCTCACCAAGATTCATTTGGATTCAAGAAAAAGTCAAAACATGAAAGTTGTAGTCCATTGCAAAATATACAACTTTTATTCACAAAGTTTTCCCAAAAGAAGCTTGTATCTCAAGTTACAATTTTTGGAACAAGGGTACCAAACCATTCTTAACTTAGAGAAAATTTGACCTATTTTAGGCAAGGTTTCTACCTAACTTTAAGACCATTTTTCACATACTTCCACTTGGAATTTCAATTTGAATTTCAAAGATGGATTGTAGTACACATTCCAAACTTTCCAAAATGTCCAAGAACTCATCAAACAACCTCATGGTTAGAGAGAATCGAATTTGGCAAGATGGGAAAAACTCACTTTGTTCATGACCAAGTTACATGTCCATAACCTTGCATTTTTGAACTCAGCATGCCTTAAGCTAGATTACAGGTCTTTTATCTCATCTACACTCCATAATTTAATGCCAATCCTTTGTGCCAAGGTGTTGTTTTGTGTGTTCAAACATTGTATACCAAACTAAGCCATAAATAGAAAAAGTAAAATAACCATTCTTGAAAAGTTACACTTTATGTCAAGATGCAAATTCAAGCAAGTACAATTAAGATCTCTTTGGCACAAGTTTATGGGCTAATTGCACTGATCAAGACTAAGTTGTGCAGCATAGATTGGGGCCCTCTACCTGTCTAAAAACCAACTTGGACATTTGTTGCTTAAAGTGTAAGAAACTTGCCATAACACATAACAACTCTCATCCCAGCTAACACAACCTTAAGCAAACTTGTCAAACATATTCAAAACATCCATTCTGAGCTAGAACACGAGCCAACCATCCCCAACACCCTCTCATTCACAGAATCACCCTCAAACTGCTCAAAACAGGGCATCCCTGTAGTTTGAGTTCCATAGCTCAAACCTTCCATGCATTCTTGCTAAAAAACACTTCAAACACATCCCACAACATCCCTTGAAGCTATTCCAAACCTCAAACACGACCTGTAACACTCCCAGGAAACATCACCATTTTCATTTTCTTGTTTTGCAGCTGAAGTTCCATAGCACGATTCAAAAGGTTTCAAGACAAAGTAAAGCTTGGAATAGCATCCCTGGACATCAAGGAAGCTGTACCAATCATCACCTTGCATTGAAGACACCTCCATCACCAGATACAACTTCAACTGAACAGGTAAGTTCATGAACTCGTATCTCTCTATCCAGGCATTGTTAGCTTTAGGTTTGTGAAGAAAACATGTCACATTCATAGCCCTGAACATGCCCATGTAATTAGATTTCATTTATATTACGTGTGCTTAGAGAATTTTAAGTCTGAACATTGAACAAAAACTAGGTCAGGAATTGGGGGAGAAGAAATTCTCTCGCATTTCTGAGAGTTAGATTGATTTCTTTATATGTCTGGAATCGTGGCTTCAAGCTCTACAGGTTTCATGTTGGAAGATTTGGCAAAAGATCAAGGAATTGGAAGATAGAAAACGCGTGTTTTCTTGAACAAACATGTTCTGAGGTTGAAGATGACAGGGTTCTGGGCTGGGCCTTGTTTCATATTTCTGTTCACACCATGCTTTTGCTTTTACGCCCCCTAGGCCCATTTTGCTTATTTCTATGACTTTTTGACTTTTTTCTTTTTTGTTCTGACTTATTTATTTTTTCTTATAATATTAAAAATATAAAAAATATTTTTTACACCATTTTCATATTTATTAGGTATTTATTTGTTTAGATTAATATTTGTACATAAATAAATATATAAACATACTTTTATTTGAAAAATACTAAAATAATGCAAACGCATTTTATTTTCCATTTTTTATTTTATTTTATCTTCTGAAAATATTTTATATAAAATATACTTTTTTTATAAATATTAAATATTATTATTTTGTATATATAATATATATTTAGTAAATAATACAAATATTTATATATATATATATATATATATATATATATATATATATATATATATATATATATATATATATATATATATATATATTAGTATATTTAGGTTAAAAATACAAAATATATACATTTTTATTTTTATTAATATTTAATATTAAAAATACCCTTTTTTACAAATATACTTCATTTTTATTTTATTTTTGTACATAATTGATAAATATTTGTACATATTAAATAATTAATCCTTTTATTTAATAGATTAGGGTTTTGCCCTAAACATAAAAACTCCAAAAAAATAATACTTTTTATTTTGTTTATTTGACATATAAAAATACTTTTTTTTCATACATATAAAAAGCCTTTTTGCATCTTGCATATTTATTTTATTTCTATTTAATTTGTGCAATTAATTACCTTGTATAATTCCATATTGATGTAATAGTCTAGGTTTAAATTCCTTGTCAAAATACCCCCCATTTGAACATTTGTACCCCCCTTCCCATATTGTGTTGTAATAACTTAGGAACTTTATTTTTCGCACTTTAATGCTTTCTAATTATACCATGCTAGAATTAGGGTTTGTATGCAAATCAAAAACGACAAAAAATAGTTTGACCTAATTTCAAGATAATCAAGCATGAAAATGGACAATACACAATCACACTTGCACCCCTAGGGTATTCCACTTGTTGCCTTCAATAAATTGGCCATATTTCACGCTAGGTCTCTTTGGGCAAAACAAAACAATTCAAATGATCATAGTCCCTCGATGACGCTTTCGAAAGTTGCCTAAAAAATGATCAAGTCCCTCCAAGGAAGAATTTCCCAAAGATACTTGGCACCATTGCAATTATGGTATAAACGATGACCCGCGCCCGTCCCTTTCACATCCTAACATAAGATTGCCCACCAAATGCAATGGTGGAACAAACTTGTTAAAAGGGTTAAAACATAGCAATAATCTTTGAGAAATTTAGGAGTAGACAACCTCTTAGTTACTTGAATCAAACTTGCAAAACAAAACACTTGCCTATTTTCTAAACCACACATCACTACACTTTCAAAACAAATTTCAAGAAACAAATGAAAACCTTTTCAAAAGACATACACTTTTGTATACATCCCAACATGGATCATTACAAAGGTTGCCACCACATTGGCCTCTTTTCAAAACATTTTCAAACCCACACACAAAGCACCATTTCAAACGATTGAAAATTAAGGCAAGTTGATCTAAGCAAGTAACTAAGAGCCCATGGATAACCATGGATAGAAAGGGTGCTAATACCTTCCCTTTCTATAATCTACTCCCCGAACCCAAGAAAACATCTCAAAGGTTTTTGTTGTGCTTTTTAACCTTTCCTTAGGATAAAATAAAAAGTCGGTGGCGACTCTTGCTCAACTGAAACATTTGCGAAAACAAACGCAAAACCATAGTCAGTTCTCCCACCGTATCACAGTTGGCACAAGCCAAATTGTCTCGAAACGAAGTTGGGTTGATAAGCAAAAAGGAAAATTTGATTCTTAGCAGGAGTAATTCTTGAAGAGATTAGTCTGGGTAGCAAAAAGGCTCTCCATACATCTTGAATTTCTTTGCTTTTGACAGCTTCTGAGAGAGCCATGGTGAACCATGAGGGCCCATGAGCCCTTGAAGCAAAAGGCGCCATGGTCTCTTCGAATTTATGCCTCTTGGAGAATATCATGATATATTTTGAGAAGAGAACTTTGAAGTCATCCTTATCATCGTTTGGGGTTAGTCTTCGCAGCCTAGTGCCTTCGATGATTCTATCCGCTATTTCTGGGTCTTGTTCAGCAATAGTATTGGCAGTTGATAGTGAAGGTTCGAACATGGCATTTAGCCATAACTGGAGTAACCAGAAAGGGCCAGCTAGCAGGATGTTCTTGGAGGTGTGAGATTTCAGACTCGAAACAGCTGACCTTAGACTTTCGTAAAGATCAACTAATAGCAGTTCGCTTAAACACACCCTCTGATTCTCATGCAAATCTCTAGCTAGAGGAATAAACCTACTGGCTACCTGTAGGGATCTGCTGCAAAAGACATACCTTGACAACCATAAAGTAAGGAAAGCAATGTGTTCCACATCCGACACACTGTCTCCTTCAGTGTGATAGCGGCTGATAAACTTTGAAAAGCTAGCTAGCTTGACTTCGAAGTCAATAATACTCGAATGCTCTTCATTGTCAAGAATATAGGTTTCTCCTATTGGTGATAACCCAGTAATGGCTGCTATGTCAAAAAAGGTGGGTGTAATCATTCCACCAGGGAGATGGAAAGTATTGTAAGTACTGTCCCAGAAATATAGGGACGCGAATAACAATGGGTGGCTATAAGTAAAACCTGGTTTCGATAGTTTAATCAAGTTGTAAATGCCTAACTCTTCCCATTGCTGGGATTTCTTAGCTTCTACCTTATTAAACCAGTTGTGATAAGCTGTGTCGGAGGTGGGGCAAGATCGAAATGGTTTGAAGTTACTCTTTACATAATCTAGTACAAAAGGGTCCTTAGGGGGAATGATTGGACTTTCCATGGTGGTTGAATCAGAAGACTCTATTGTCTTAGGGGTATCCATTTTATTAAACAGAGGTTTGAAATTATAACAAACAGGGAAAAAATTTCTGGTGTCTTTTAAGATTTCAAAGACTGTAAGAGGGCCCATTAAAGCTAACCTCTTGCCAGCGGCGTTAGTAGGAATTAGTATCTGGGATGCATAAAGCATTTCCTTCTCTTTTGAGATCATCTGGGGAACAAGAACAGATTGACCTTGGTAGGTGCCAACCTTGCTTTCCATTATGGTTCCTGTGGTCTTTCCTTTCTTTTTGGAAGCCTTTTTCAGTTGAGATGAAGTTGAAGAAGACATTGTTGGAAGAATGTTGGAAGTTTAGGGTTTCGATGAGAAAAGAGGAAGAAAAGATTCAGAATGTGGGAAGAAAAGAAAAGACTAAGTTAATGGGTTTTTATAGTGTGGAAGTTTAAGCATCCACTGAGTAATATTGTGATACGTGGTAGTCGTGGGTTGGTTTGATGAGGAGGTGGCGTAAAGTCAATATTGGTAATAGGCGTGATTAAAGATAATCATTGTTTTGTAACTGCACCATGCTGTGAAATGGTTCAAGGCGGTTAAGGAATCTGAAAAGCGTTGTGATTGACGTGACTGGAGTCATATGCAATAAATGTTACGATGATTCGAAGGTCGCATCAAAATCTTGTGTATATGTTTAAAATAAGTATTTCTCAAAGGAATCGAAATACATATTTTAAAGGGGCATTTTGTTGGCTGAAGATTTTGATGATATTATTAGAAGCAAAGCAAATTGGACGTTTCGATTGGAATAAAGCAAGATGTCATGTTTCGAAATGGTAGAAGCAGTGCTTCGAATGGGCATATCAAAGCTTGGAGCTTCGAGTGACAGTTATGAGAATATATTCAAAGAAGTCTCGAAATGTTAACAAGGTTGTGTCCAAGAAATGCGTTCAAAGCGAAGAAGTGCCAAAACATTTGAAATTCAAATGCAAGCGGGATGTTCGAAATTTGAAATATATGCGCTGGAGCATTCGAAGATGCGTGGAAACTAGAAAGAGGCATTGCTCTGCATGTTCTGAACGTGGCAGAATCTTATAGCAAGACCGTTATGGTCGAAGTAGTATAAATAGAAGTCTTAGCATTAGGATTTCGTGTGTCATATCTATTGTACAAAAAACTCAGTAAACATTCAAAATACCACATGGCTAGGGAAACGAATGCACGAGTAATGTACGTATGATAACACCAAGTGTTTATGATTTAATAAAAAACTCTTTATCATTTCCAGTATTTTCCTTTATCTTCATGTCAATACTATTCAAAAGCTTTTGCACTAAAATGTTTTCATTCGAAGTCTTTTTACTGATGCCTTACATTTAAATGCTTTCTTTCCATTTCAAATACTTTACATTTCAGAAACTGTTGTACATTTCATGCCTTTATCTTCAAGCTTTTATCATTCGAACACCTTTTTCAATTAAAGTCATTTTACTGTTTTCTTGCATTTAAACGCTTTCTTCATATTTCGAATCTTTTACATTCCAGAGAATCTTTTACATTACATGTTTTTATGCTTCGAAGTCGTTTACTTGTCTTTTATGCAGTTTTTACATGTCTTTACAATTGAACTTTATTCATGCAATTTAGTTTCGCGCACATTTACTTGATCACGCCTTTAGATCTTTAATAGAGAAATCGAAGTAAGTTAAACACCTACACAACATTCTAAATACCAACCATGAATACCAGTTCTATAATGAGAGTTATCCTAATGACCAATACATCCTAGGATCAATCTAGTCGATCCTGCGAGTTACTAGAGAGATTGAATAACAGTCAGTAAGATTATTCGATAGTTTGGAGGACTAGCGGTTGTTTACCAGAAATCACTGTAAACAATAGGGTCGTAAGTGCACGACTTTAACGATTTAGTATAAAAGATGTTGAATCCCATATAGATTAATTGACAAGTATTGTTATTAGTTATCACGTTGTTTATCTAAGGCGATGCAATTCGATTTGTTCGCATAATTGAAAAATAAGCGGTTTAAACTTAATTCTAATAACGAGAGATCGGATTGTAATTCTCATCGGCCATTGATACTCACAAAATCTTGTTTTATAAGTATAACGAGAAAATATTTTTTCACAAGAAAAGATTATGTTAAAGGCATTGTCTGCTTTCGCGTGTACGATACTAGATTACAAATATGTAATTGCCCGCTTGTGTGATACGAATTATAGCTTAGAAGTTATATTTGAAAAATAATCAATTCTTACTCAAAAAGTTATTTTAAGTAGAAAATTAAGAAGTTTTCTTTTTTCACCCTATACTTTTCTAACGCACCACGCAAAGTTACAAAAATGTCTTTGAAAATCGGAAATACATTTCTGGGACACATCAGGATTTAATAAAATGTAGGCTGAAACCAGAAATACAATATCGATTCTAACCAAAACTATAAATTTGGTTATGTTTTTGTCTTTTGAATAGGGAGGAACCACGTTTGGTTTGTTTGTGTGTGGTGGTGTGCATGGTGCACACCGAAAATATATTTCCGATTTCTAAGAGGAATTTTAGGAATTGCGTAGGATTTTTCTTTTCAATATAGGGTGAAAAAAGATATTCTCAAAATTAATTTAAAAATAGTACATTTTCGTGTGTCCGATACCATATTCCACTTATAAGTTCAAAATCCGTTTTTGAAAATTAAAGTTTTGTAAATTAAATTGAAAAGTATAACCGTTGTATTTAAAAATTAATTTATGAGTTTTTTTCATCAGATATCATTTTCACTCTTTCGAATTAAAATCGTTATCAAAGTGTTTCTCCTTTCGTAGCAAACTTTTAATAATAACAAAGATGTTAGACTTTAAAATAATATTCGTTACAATTATTTAAAGTACAATTTATTAAAGTATTGTCGGTATGACTATCCTCAACTCAATAAAAATCTACTCTGGTAAACAAAACATATAATGCATATTTTTATTGCATACATAATGAAAATAAGCATAAGCAAGTAAAAAGAGGAACATGTAAATTGTATAAAAGCTGAAACTTTGAATTAAATGGTGCTCCAAATGGAGACTTTAATCGGAAACAAGCTTGAATTAATGCTAGAAATAATACTGGAAATAATGTCTGCAAACTTCAATTAAAATACAGCAACTACAAATAGCTCCAAAGTGCAGAAAATAATAAATCAAAAATTGCATAAACAATAAGTTTGGGAAATTTACATGGAAGTTTGGATCCTCACATTCCGTTCTTGATGTTCGCTCTGGACCTTTTATTATAGGCGGATATCCATGGTATGACGTTTGAATGAATAAATTTTTTCTACTGAAAATGAAATGATCTGATTTGGATTTTTTGTTTTGTATTTTGAAAATGATCTGATTTGAACTTGGATGTGATTTAGGGAGATTGTTTTTTAAGTGCTGTGGAAACTGCTAATATATCTAAAGGATGAAGCAGACATATGAAATTTAAGCTGTTCTTACTTAACCAAATCGACAGCAAATCAATCATATCAGAAGTTTTTTAAGTGCATGGAATATCTCTCGTTGTCTTTCTAATTTAAAAGAATTTTAGATGTGAATTTTTAAAACTTACAATTAGCTATATACCCTTGGTGCATTAAAAAGAACTAGTAGTATTTTGCTGATAGTACTATTTTAATCTAGAGACTTATAAGATCAACTACTTATTGTAGAAAGAAAATAAGTTTAATAAGTATGGTTAATGTGTTTCAGACAAAGTCTGGTTTATTGAAATTATCCTAGTTCAATCATGATTGAAACAATAGTTAACCATACTTTATTACATTAGAAGCAGTTTTTATTTACAATCCATTAGAAGCAGTTAAACTGACTCTTGATACATGTATTTCCAAGAGGTTGAAGTAGAATTCATGCAAATGCTAGTATATTGGGTAATGAATGCTTAGTGACTTCGGGTGTGATTCATGATCCTCTTAGCGGATTTCTTTCGAAAGAAACTTGTATTATTGGTGTAGAGGTTTCTCTTTGTAACTCAAAAAATGAGAGAGTGACTCAGGAATCTAGCTTAACTACTTCCCATACATCTGGAAGTCAAACAGTACAAATGGAAGCTCAAGTTCTAAGGCCTAACTAGACGAAAGTAATGGCCAAAATCTAGGTGAACCTATGGATTTCAATGCGTGTTGGTTCCACTGTTAGACAAAATTTGTGCTCAACACCCTTCACTTATTTAGTGCCAGCAGAAAAGAAGTCACAAGTTTATGGAATGGGCAATCAATGCTCTCGGCAGAGTTCTTTATTTTCTTAAGACTAGAAAGATGAAAGATATGAATGACGTAGCTTGTAAGGAACTGCAAATTTTCTGGGAGGAACTTGAACACTTTGGTTTTGATTTGACATGGCTCGAACTTCATGTTCAATCAGCCTTGGAATGAAAGTTTATGTGGAGAAAGCTCTGGAGTTTGAAAACTTAAGGATAATGAGGTAGCTCTCGAGTTGGAAATTATGAAGATGAAGGCAAAGATGGCAACTCTTGAGGTAAATCTCATGCTGTCAGAGACTTGTTGGAAGCAGAAGACTTCCAAGAGAGAGATTTGGATGCTGAACTAGGATATGTGAAGCCCTAAATATGCATGTTGACAATCATAAATCTTTATTTCTTGAATGTTTTATTAAACAATTGTATGGGAACATATTTTCTGTCATTCCTTATTTCCTTTGTTAGCTTTTGGTTATATAGAAGTTTCATAAAGTATGAGCCCAAATTGGACCCTCTCTTTCCTCTTTAAGGTAGACTTTTTTTTGGTAAAAACTTATAAGGTAGACTTGATAGTAAAAGAGAACTAAGAACATAGTAGAAATTTTATAAGATTCACAATGTAGTTTCTTCTCACAGGGTCATTTTGCCAATACCATACCTATTCTAGTTTCACCATTAAATGCATAAGGAATAAGTTGAAATGTACAAATTACAGAACTTAAAAATGAAATGGAACAAATTTAAAATTCCAAATTGATAGAAGTTAGAACATTTCAAACATGTACCTAGTAATATAAGTATTGTGTTGTGCTTATCTGCCTTGTATGTGCTTCTTAGAATGATATATAACAAAACATACACAACGGCAAATCAGAGGATGACAAATGTTTTCCATTGCATCTCATATTCTACAATATTCTATACGATAATAGACCGTCAATTACCTCAACAACCATATGATTCATGCGCACTAAAAGCAGCAAATAAGATCTTGCTTTAGGTCCTGAAATAACAGACAGTGTCACAAATAAGTTTGAATAAAAAATATCTCCCAATTGAAGGTCATATGGATGATTGAACTATGCCAAAGAGCGATCTTGTAATGGAAATAAATGAGAAGCACAAAAGGAGACACAATAAGACTACCTAAATCAAAAGAAGGAATATCATCTTGACCGAAGAAGTTGCATCCGCTGGTCTTCTTGCTTAGACTTGAATTAATCTTATCAACGGCTACAAGTAGATCCTAGGAAGCCAAATCACGCAAAGAAACCAAAGAAAAATTGAGGAATTAAGGCTATCTGGTTAAGGCAAACAAAATATCAGTCCAGTATACTACTATTTTTTTTAGAGTATCTAGAATCTCATGTCATAGAGTAAAATAATTAAATGAGCATGCGAAGCTCATTCTTGTAGAAGCATCATCATCTCACCAAAGAATCAACAAAAATGCCTATGATACATGATGCTGATGTCCAGAAACTTTAAGCATGATTGTTGTATAGTATGCAACTGTTATAGGCCAACCCTTTTACATATACTCTTATATAACCTACCATTGTTGTTAGGGGTTTTCACCTCAGGACTGTTTAGTTTGTTTAAGGAAACGAGTTTACTTTTCTTGGTTTTTTAAATATTTAAATGAGATTGTTAAAACAGCGCAAATTCTGTTAGTTGCATAAATATTTGAGAATAGAAAATAACATGATGTTTGTACAATTATTGATAAAAATAGAAAATAAATGTGTTTTCTTGAATAAAAAACAGGCCCTTCGCTGGGCGAAACCCAGTTAGCAACCCTTCATCACTGTGCTTATGAAGAACTAACATCCCTTTGGAATACTAACACGTGTATAATACTGAAAGCCATAAAGAACCTCACCTCCCATGATGCTAGATCCTTCATATAGGTGGGAAGACATTCAAATTCGCTCTTTAATACCTTCAAAGAGGGGCTGGGAGCATCAGGTACTCTGCTGACTCATAACTTGGAGAGTCAGAATCATGCAGGAATTATCAATAGAAATGCAAATATCCAAAAATTGTAACTTACTTTTCAACTTCTGGTGAAGGTACATTATCTGCAAACAAGGATAAAGAAAGATAGTCTTAGAAAAGGTAATTAGCAACATAGAACTAATTTGAGAAGTTAAGGCTAGTCTAATTCTCAACAAAAAGACAGGTCGTAGGACCTTCACTGAAAATACCAATCAACAATTTATAGAAAAGTCGTGTGATATTAACAGATAGCCTAAAAACAAGTATCACTAGGGAAAATGAAACATAACAAGATCAGAAGAGAAACTTGCAGGCTAATAGAAGCATGAAAATGGAATTCTCAAGTTGTATCCACTAACCTTCCAATGCTAACCTGGCTAGACTTGCATCTGATAGCCCAAGCTGTTTCAAACTCATAGATTCATCAAATCTAAAAAGAGTTAAATGACATAACAAGTTTTTCAGGAACAATAATAATCAATCAAGCCACTCAACGAAACTTAACAATCAATCTATTCCAGAGCTGTAACAGAAAATCACAAACGAAAAATAATAAACGAATTGTGAATTGAAAAAACAAATATGTGTGATTTTTAGTTGCAACTATCCAAGACTCAATATCAACATAAATTCAGCATTTCATCTCAGCAACAATTTTTTTTTTGTCATTCCATATAAAATTGATTAAAAAGCTGGAACACTGTGCCTGCATTCTTAACATATAAGGAACATCGAGATAAACTTAGTGTAAGAAATTCATAAGATAAGGATACAAATCATCATCATCATCTTCGTAATTCTTGAAGCCAGATTCAACAACAGAATCAGGAACAAAGAGTGATCCATAAAAAGAAGAGAGACTATCCAATTTATCATCCGAAACCGGAGATCTCATATTGTAAACTTCATCTTTCTCCTCAATATCCGAAGCTAAATCGAGATACGAAGTAAATTACAGTCAAAATTTGAACAGAAAATTACTAAAAAAACGTAACAGAATTTGAATTTTTTTTAAAAAAACCTGGAACGTATCCGTAGGTTTTAAGATGATCTTCGAGTTGATGCATATCGGATTGATTTATCTTATACAGTTCATTGCAGTGACCTAAAAGCTCTTGGAAAGAAACGGTACTGGACATTGATTCGAGCATTTCAAGATCGGAGGTTGCGGTTGATACACGGCGATTGAGGGATTGAACGAAGGTGGAAGATGCAGAATCTGTTGCGATGATTGAAGGATTTAGGTTTTAACGGAAAGAAAGGGAAATTAGAGAGAGTGAAAAGTTTATACCGAGAGGAATAGGTCTTCGATCGATGGATTGTTTGAGTGCATTGGTGGAGGATTGAAGATGATTGCAGAATGATGAGAGTTCGTTGCAGAAGCTGGAAATTTGATCCTTTGACATCGTTCAATTTTTTCTTCTTCGTCTTTCGGGTTTTCGAATTTGTTGTAAGGTTTAGTGTTGAGCGGGAATATCACTAAATCAAAATAAACTGTTTTATCCTTTGTTCATGAGATTCAATCGAGTAAGCAGAAGCATCTACAACATGAGCGCCTGTAGCTCAGTGGATAGAGCGTCTGTTTCCTAAGCAGAAAGTCGTAGGTTCGACCCCTACCTGGCGCGGTGCATTTTTTTAGTACGTGTTATTATAACAATTTGTTTAGACTTGGTTTAATGATTTTTTGGTTTTTGGACAACTAAATTTATTTTTTTAATTAAATTTTTATTCATATTGAGTCACCATATATTTTATCTTTGACACGTGAATCTTCATTTTTTTGGGGACAAAGTGATTCAGCAATTTAATTGTTTTAAAATTATTGATTGTGATTATTTATTTAATTTATTTTATTAAGATTTGATTAAATTTTTTTTATTCAAATGTAATGGCATAGTGAGTTATAATTTGGAATATATCTTATTAATTAAAGTTGTTAAGTGTTTTAAAAAATTTTAGAGTTAAAATTATGATTAATTTAATAATTATTAATATTATTTTATTAATTAATATATTAGAAATAGTTAAAAAAATAAGAGATATTTATTTAACTTATCATTTCTAATTAATTAATATATCGAAAACTATTAATTAAACTATTAATTAGAAATTAATAATTAATATATTTAAACACATATTAATATATTAGAAATAGCTGAAAAATAAGAGATACCTATTTAACTTATTATTTTTAATTAAATAATATATTGAAAATTATTAACTAAATTATTAAATTAAATATTAATAACTAATATATATTTAAACACCTATGCAGATTATGAAATGATCTTATTAATTAAAGTTAATACAATAACTCCGTAATTTTTCCTTATCATTTTTAATTATAATTAATATATTAGAAATAAATAAAAAGTAAGAGATATTTATTTAATTTATCATTTTTAATTAATTTTTATTATATTAAAATAGAATATACACTTAGGTAAAATTCCGTCTAAACAGTATTAATTTTTTTTTTTAATAAATATTATTTAATATATTAATTAATAATTAATATTAATTATTCTAGATCATTACTCCACCACTAATTTCTATATATTTCAACTATTCAATCAACAAAAATTTTAAAATTTTTATTGTCACGTACAATATATATCCATAATTTATATACATAAGTGAAAATACTAGTTAATATATTGAAAACTATTAATTAAATTATTAAATTAGAAACTAATAATTAATATATATTTAAACATATATGTAGATTATGAAATGATCTTATTAATTAAAACCCAATAATTCTATAATCTCTCTTTATCATTTCTAATTAATTAATATATTAGAAATGGCTAAGAAATAAAAGATATCTATTTAACTTATCATTTCTAATTAATTAATATATTAAAAACTATTAATTAAATTATTAAATTAAAAATTAAAAATTAATATATATTTAAACACATATTAATATATTAGAAATGACTTTAAAAAATAAGAAATATCTATTAAACTTATCATTTTTAATTAATTAATATATTAGAAACTATTAATTAAATTATTAAATTAGAAACTAATAACTAATATATATTGAAACACGTAGGCAGATTATGAAATTATCAATATAATGTATACACCACTCTCTTTATTTTATATTATATTCAAATTATCAATATATTGTATGCACAATTATTTTCATTTTTTTATATTAAGTCAAATTGTTTGGTTCAATTGAGAGTCAATAAATTTATTGATTTCATAACAATTACAAAAATTAATTTAATAATATATATTCGTGCATCGCACGGATAATCTCTAATCTCTAGTGGATATTAAGCATTATTGGCTATTATTACTCAAAATTAACTATTATTATTCAAAAATCAACTATAGTAATCATGTTATTTTAATAAATTTTATTTATCTGTGATTTTTTTCTTGTGATTTTTTAATGATTTTAATTTATTAGAAATTAATTAATTAAAATATTAACTATTATTACTCAAAAATCAATTATGGTAATCATGTTATTTTAATAATTATTACTCAAAAATCAATTATGCTAATCATGTTATTTTAATAAATTTAATTTATCGTGATTTTTTTCTTGTGATTTTTTAATGACTTTTATTTATTATTTATTAGAAATTATTATTTATTATTTATTAGAAATTAATTAATTAAAATTTTGAAATTTCCTTCTATCTATCTTTAGTCCAAAGCCCATTTTATTACTATAAGAGTCCATTAACTAAATTCAAGAGCCCATGTATCAATGAGCTATATAAACACGACCAATGTGGATGAAAAACAAAACCAACCAACAGCCACAACTTGCTTAAACCATGTGGGACTTATCCAAAAATCTTGTCTTTCTCTCTCTCCCACTTTAACCATGCCATTATCATCAACAACAAGACAGATTCATCATAAGCAACATGTAATAGTTCAACATTTTATTGCGTAACAATATTAACTTCACATGTTACTACTAACATATTAAAAATGTTCGGTTGTTTTATAGGACCGTGTGTTACATCTGACAGGATGAGGATTGTATTATAAGATTAGATTAGATACATCATCATAAATGTATTACACAATAAATAATAAAGAGAATCTTTATTTATTCTCAGATCCAACACCAAATGCACAAAAGAAACATTGAACAGTTTCATTAGTAGACTTTTCTTTATGATATCCTTATGTATATTTTTATATCATAAGAAAATTGCATGTTTTTGTAGAACACAATTTTATTGTATTTAGTGTTAGTTGGTTAATTCTTTTTATGTAATTATTTATGTTTTTAACAAGTATTTGGGTCTGGACTCTTTTGCTTATATAAAAGGTCATTATGTTTGTAGTTAACAAGCAGCAACAATAATACAAATCAGTTAGATAGTTAGTTACATTTAACTAACTCATCATTCTCTCTCTCTCTCTCTCTCTCTCTCTCTCTCTCTCTCTCTCTCTCTCTCTCTCTCTCTCTCTCTCTCTCTCTCTCTCTCTCTCATCTTCTTCTTCTTCTTATTATTATTCTTCTTCTTCTTCTTCTTGTTTTTCACAAAATCATCTTTCTTGAATCCTTTGTTCTAACAAATTGGTATCAAGAGCTTGTTTGCGATTCAGAGAGAATCTAATGGCAAACGGATCAACAACATCAACACAGTTTCCAGCGAATCTACCAGTTTTCAAAGGTGAAACCTATCAACGATGGATGGGGCAAATGAAGGTTCTTTTCAGATTTCAAGATGTTGTAGAAATTTTGAATGGTAAAATATCAGAATTGGAAGTAGATGCTACAGAAGCTCAGAAAGTTACGCACAAAGATCAGAGGAAGAAAGATGGCAAGACGCTGTTCTTGTAGACGAAAGCAAAGGGTGGGATTGGAGTCGTAGTTCAGTTCGACAAGAATCAGACACAGTCACAACTATGCTCGAAGAAGATGAACAGAACAAAGCTTTGACAAGTCGAAATGAAGAATCACCTGTGCAAAATGAAAGAAGATCCACAAGAACAAGAACTGAGTCGACTAGGCTGGTTGGATATGAGAGATTTCCAGATCAAGAAATCAATGTAAATGGTGACTTAATCGAAGAAACCATGATGATGACTGAAGTAGAACCAATTGATTTGGGCGGAGCCTTGAGCAATTCGAATTTGTGTGAATCCATGAAAGAAGAACTTAGAGCCATTGAGAAGAATAAGACTTGAGAGCTTGTTGAAAGAACCAACAAGAAACCAATTGATGTGAAATGGATCTACAAGGTGAAACAAATGCCAAATGGTGAGATTGCAAAGTATAAGGCAAGACTGGTGGCCAGAGGTTTTCTACAAAAACCTGGTATTGATTTCGATGAAGTATATGCACCTGTTGCGTGTAGAGGATGGAAAATGCACCAACTTGATGTGAAGTCAGCATTTTTGAATGGTCCATTGGAAGAAGAAGTCTACGTTACTCAACCACCAGGTTTTGACGTCAAAGGACAGGATTCGAAAGTTTACAGATTAAGGAAGACTCTCTATGGCTTGAAGCAAGCTCCTAGAGCTTATAATAAAAGGATAGATAGCTTCCTAATCGAAGCAGGTTTCACAAAGTATGTCTCTGAATAGGGTATATGTAAATGATGTCAAAAGTGTCAATCGAATCATCTTATGCCTCTATGTTGACGACTTACTCATTACAGGAGCAGACGAAGCTGAGATAATGAAGGTAAAGTCGAAGTTAATGTAGGAATTCGAAATGTCTGATTTAGGGAATCTCTCTTATTTCCTAGGAATGGAATTCAAAGACATTGAAGAAAGAGTATTCTTGCATCAAACGAAGTATGCTCAAGATATACTGAAGAGGTTCAATATGAGCAACTATAAGGCAAATGTTACTCCATTAGAGACTGGAGCAAAGCTGAAAAAGGAATTGAATGATGAGTTTGTAAGTTCGACCATTTACAAACAAATCATTGGATCCTTGAGGTATCTTTGCAATACTAGACTAGATATCTGCCAAAGTGTAGGATTGTAGAGCAGATTTATGGAGAAGCCTCAAGAATGTCATCTCATCGCAATGAAGAGGGTATTGAGATACATAAAGGGAACTATTGATCATGGTGTGCTGTTACCGAAGAAATTGAAGAACAACTCAGATGTCGAAGTTCATGGATACACTGACTCAGACTTCAATGGAGATCAAGACGAAAAGAAGAGTATTACAGGATACATATTCATGATCGAAGGAGCTCGAACCTCTTAGAGTTCGAGGAAGCAAAGCATTGTGGCTTTGTCATCATGCAAAGCAGAATATGTGGTTGCATCATATGTTGCATGCCAAGCAACATGGATTGAAATGCTACTTGAAGAACTCAGGATAATGGATTCGAAGATGAAGTTGTTTGTTGATAACAAGTCAGCTATAAACCTTGTGAATCACCCAGTGTGTCATGGTCGAAGTAAGTACATTGAAAGAAGGTATCATTTTCTGAGGGATCAAGTCAACAAAGGGAAGCTTGAAATAAAACATTGCAAGATAGAAATGCAACTAGCTGACATATTCACCAAACCTGTGAAGAAAGTAAGGTTTGAAGAGTTAAAGAAAGACATTGAGATGATAAGTCTTAATAACATGAATTAGGGGGTGTATTAGTTGGTTAATTCTTGTTATGTAGTTATTTGAGCTTTTAGCATGTATTTGGGTCTAAGCTCTTTTGCCTATATAAAGGGTCATTATGTTTGTAGTTAACAAAAAGCAACAATAATACAAATCAGTTAGATAATTAGTTACACTTAAATAACTCATCATTCTCCCTTTTCTCTTCTTCTTCTTCTTCTTCTTCTTCTTCTTCTTCTTCTTCTTGTTTTTCACAAAATCATCTTTCTTGAATCCTTTGTCCTTTGTTCTAACATTTAGATGCTCAAGAGATGTCGTATAACATGTTTGCAGCCAATGGAGGCGATAGTAAAAGAAGATTAACTTGTGCTGCTATTCAAACTCCACTCACCATGCTTTTTCTTGAAGATAAGTTGGTGGATACAGTAACACATCACTTTTCTTTGTGTTTCAGTTAGAGTTTATATAGGATATTTAATCAATGAGTTGTATCTATTTAATCAACAAAATATATAGGATAATTTATTATTTAATAATTTTGACATTGAGAAATTAATTAATAAAAATTATTAAATAATAATTTTTTTCTTTTGTTGATAGAAAGGAGGTCTTGAGAAACAGATTACACAGCAACAACCCTAAAAGTAACACAATCCCGCTCATGTACCTCTAGCAAATGTGAATAAACTTTTGAGCAAGAATTTTAAAAAAAATGCAACATATCATCTAATAAAACTATACTTTGCTATAGCATCTGCTAGCTTATTCGCTCCCGATACGAGTGAATAACCACCACTTTCCAATTTAGATCTAAAAAACTCTAAATAATAAATTATCTTAGTCACTAATATCACATCATTAAAAATAATTTTTTATATCTTATTTATCAATGCCAAGAGTGTCATAAAGTTTAAGGATTTGAAAGTTGGCTTTTAAAATGAAGGGACTAAAACTTAAAAAACATAAAACTACAGAAATCAAAAGTGCATTTAAACCAAAAAAATTATAAACAAACTTTTCATAAAATCTTCAAATGAAAATTTGATTTAAATAGTTATTTTTAAACTATTATTTTAAATATTATATTATCTTATTTAAATTTTTTTTAGATATTAAAATTTTAAAAAATCACTTAATTTTTAAATTGTTTTAAATAGTTTTCGATAAAAATCATTTTTAAGATATAATTTTTTGAAAAATTACGATTTCGACTATGCTTTGATTTTTAATAATATATGTTTATGTTATAGAATGTCAAATTTTATCTTTCAATTTAAAAAAATGAATATAAAAAACTTAAATATTTTAAAAAATAATCTTGGTATGATGTATCTCGTGGGAAGAGAAAAAATGGGAGAGTGTATGGTGCTGGAGGTCTCGTCAAAACAATCTGACGGCGTGATAGGAGTTTCAGAATGCAAATTGCTTATGGTGAAGGATCATCGACTCAACCTTCACTTACACTAGACTTGATGGAAACTGTGAGATCATTAGCGCACTCTGAGGTTGTCCGTGAAGTGGAAGCGATAAATGCTGAAATAAAAGAATTGAAGAAGAGACAAAGAGAAATGGAGGAAGAAATGAGAATAAAAACTAGAGAATATGAGAAATCGATACGTATTTTTCAACAGTTTATGCAACAATTTGGTGGGCGTGATAATCAAGGGCAAAATGACAATGAAGACAGTAACACCGATGAAGAAAATTAATCTTTATCAATAACACTTTTTATTTATAATTATAAACAATGTTCTTGTAATATTTTAATTTTAATTCCGTATTTTATTAATATAATATTAATTATAAATTATATTATGTATTATATTTAAAAATATATTACTAATATTATTAATATTGAATTTTTTATTTTATTAAATTATAATTATGAAATTCATTGATTATAAATATAATAATAATAAATAAATTAAATAATTACGTTTATAATTTAAAAAATAAATTATGGTTTTTAGCTTGGGGTAAACCCCCTAGCTAATGTCACACGTACTATGCATCTTTTTGCACGCTTCCTTCCTGCACACTCCCCGCGTTTACTGAGCACCTGCGCCAAAAGCAGTATGATATTTAGTTAGGGGTAAAGCCCCTAGCCAATGGCCAATCAAATTTTGCCTTTAGCGAGGGGTTTAGCCCCAAGCTAATTGTCTAGGTGCTTAGCCCCCCACCCCTTGTCTGCGATCAGTGATTTAGCTAAGGGACATAGCCCCTCACAAATGTTGATTTTATGAGGTATTTTTTGACTTAGTGAGGAGTTAAACCCCTAGTTAAATGATTTTTTTTCTTGTAGTGTCCTAACAGTGGAACAAGTGTAAGCCCAATCCAGATCATATATATTAATAGCGCTATTTATTTTTATCTTTTTTTAAACTTTTTAGATCGTCCTTTTTAGTTGAAGAAAAACATATTTATGACTTGTATGACAAGGCCAATCATATAATTATAGTGTATATATATTTTTCGCTACTACTTTTATATAATTCATTTTAATTTATTTTATTTTGGCTTAAATGCAGTTTTGACCCCCCTAGTTTAAGGTTTTTGGAGTTTCGATCCCCTAGTTTAAAAGCCAGGTTTCTAGTCCCCATAGTTTTCAAATTTGGGATTTTTGAAGCCCCTCCATCTGACTGCCCAAAAAGTTTGCAAATTTGGGATTTTTGAAATCTCGTACGGGCGGATGGAAGAGGAAATTAGGTTAAGCAATTTGGGATTTTCAGAAAATATGAATTATGAAATTAAAAATTCATTTGGAAATTAATATCACTTATTTAAATGTTTAAAAAATATTATTCTAAATAAGAAATAAGAAAATAATACGTGGCATTACTCTCCCTGTGCCATGTCACATGGAGGGGGCTTCAAAAATCCCAAATTTGAAAACTTTTTGGGCAGCCAGATGGAGGGGGCTTCAAAAATCCCAAATTTGAAAACTATGGAGACTAGAAACCTGACTTTTAAACTAGGGGGATCGAAACTCCAAAAACCTTAAACTAGGGGGGTCAAAACTGCATTTAAGCCTTTTATTTTTTATAAAAATAATTAATTAAAATTTATTTATAAAATATTTATTTTGGTATACTATAAATTACAAATAAATTGTTTATTTAAACATACGTAGCTCTTAGAGACAATAACTCCATTTCTTTTTCCACGTGTCGCATGTATGTAAGACGTAAGAAGAACAAAAAATGTGAGAGGTTACGTTTTAGAGAGAAGGCAATAATGCTCAATAATTAAAATTAAACACTAGCCTTTAAATATTTGTACAATATTAATAAAAACATAATCAATTATTGCTAAAGAACAAACATATTGAACCTTGAAGCCAAAGATAAATTAGAAACTATTTTGAGTTACACATGAAGAAAGATATCAAATTATATATCTTTAAGTCGAAAAAATGTTTCAAACTTTACTATATTTATATTTTGAAAGTTTAATCATATATAAATCATTTATATGTTATTTAATAATATTATCGAGATGTATTTATATTAACTATTATTTTTACAAAATCAGTGAAATCATATTTGATGAACAAATAGTTCGCAAAATCAAAATCTTCTATAAGTAGCATAGGGTTTAATGTCTATCATAATTTTTTGATTTGCTATGATTCTATTTTAATTAATTCAATGGTGAAAACAAAAACCTTATAAACCTCATTCTCCGTCCATTTCTATTCTCATTTACATCTTTCAACTCGTTGTTTTCTTAGAAAATTACAACGTCACGATGTTTTCTACCACGGTTAGAGCCTATACTACTCTACTAGATTCACTCTTTCTTTTTCTTTGGTTGATATTCATATACAATTAACTATTCTCTCTTTTTTTCATGCAAGACTTGTGCTTTGAAAGTGGACACAAACTGTGAAGGATGGTCTGAGATTATAAGCAAAATACTCGACGAAATCAAAGGTATGTGTTATTATAATTTATGTGTATTCTTTTTTCTATTTCATTTAAGAATAATTTTTTTTGTTGATGATAGATCTAAGCTACAACTTCAATACAAAAGAAGGGGTGATATATATTTCTGGCAGGATGGATTCACCTAAAATTATGAAGATGATAACCAAGAATGGAAATACAGTGAAGCTTCACTGGATGAAGAGTGTGAAACAATATCCACCTATGCATATGCCTATGTATGGTGCAGGTTATCCACCATATCGAAGAGGATTCTACCCTCCTCCTCCTTATCCTACTCCAATGCCGTATTATCAGCATCAGTACAATAACTATGATCCCATGTATGGCCCTCAGCGATATGGCTATCATCCTCGATTACCTTATTATTACTAGGGTTTTTGTTGTTGGTGTTTGTAGTACCATGTTCATGTCATTAATTTGTGATGTTTCTAGAATAGTACTGCTATTATTGTGAACCTGGTTTTTTAAGGTTCATAATTCTAAGCTTTTGATGTTAAGTATAGTTTGTGGTTGTTATTAATAATTATGATCCCATGTATGGCCCTCAACAACATGGGTATCATAGGGATTAGGGTTGGGTTTGGTGTTTTTACCATGTTCTTGTCATTAGGAACCATATCTGTTATGTTTCTAGAATAGTACTGCTATTATTGTGAACCTGATTTTTTTTTAAGGTTCATAATTCTAAGCTTTTGATTCAATAATATGAATTCTGAATTTATTTTTCATTTAAAAAATTGTAAGATTATGTTTATCATAAGAATATTGAAATTAACAATTACAAATTCAAGAGGGCAAAATCTGTGGAAAAAATGATTTCCCTTTGGTTAACTTAATGTACAGTTATACAGATTAAGATTCTGACCACTATACTCTTTGTAGGGATAAATAAAAACTAATATTTACATGTAAAAACTCAAATATATAGACTCTTTCATCTAATTCTAGACCAGTTTTCATATTAGTGTTTATTTATGCGAATTCTCCTCTCAGTGCTGAAGTAGCTCTTTGTATGGCTCTGGTAACCCTCCAGATCTCGTGTTGAATTTCTGTTAGTCTTTCTTTTTCACTTATGCTGCTTGACCTAGTCGTAGAATCAACAATCCCAGGGAAAAAATCTAACTTTTCGGCGTCGTTTGGAGGCCCAAACACCTGTAACGCAGAAACATAAACCGAAGTGATTAGTAACTAGTATATGATGAACAAAGGCAAACATAACAATGTGAAACAGTGTGTTCCTCCAACAGAAAAGTAGCATATTAAGAATTTCATAGAAGTTTGGAAGTTGCCACAAAAAATGAGCTATACTCTCGCACAATATATAGTTCTCATTTTGCGGACTGCTTGTAACTTTGAAGATAGTAACTTTAAATCAGTTAAAGAGGTTTAATCGGTGTATTCATGATACAAATAAACACACTCACAAGATGCTTGAACCACTGTTTTCCTTTAAGTCCATCTCCATCTAGGAAGCCTTTTTCTACCAGCATTAATCTATCATTAAACGCTCGCCTTTTCATATCTACCAACTGACCTGAAGTTTCTGCCAATCTAAGTTCCTGCAGTTCAAAATGAAGACAAGCATAACTATCTTGGAAAATAGATATTCCTTTTCGATGCTAAGTTTTTTTTTTTGTTTTACTTTACTTTACCTTTAATTCGCCGTCAACTTCTTTTGCAGCAGAAGCAAATTCATTGATTGACGTTGTTAACGGGAGTAGAGAAATTTTCTGATCTAACACGTTGCTCAATTTGTCCCTGTACAACTGCCAAAGACGGGAAGATTTTATAAGTAACATAATATAATTCTGCTGTTGCAAGAAACATTCTTTAATTTGCTTCTCAGTTCTTACTGTCTCTGCATTTACTGGTAGCAACCAAGTTAAATTTGTAAACTACATTTAACTCTCAAATTAAATTCCTTAACATAGGGAGACAGTAATTAGAAAGAAGTTAATTAAAATAAGAGGTGAATATAAATACCCACCTGTAACTCATTTGCATATGATAAATAATCGAATGGAAGAATGGAATCATCGGCCAGGCGCAGAGCTAGAAGGCCCCAAATTCCAGTAACTAATACAACAAGGAACACAAAAGATAAATCTTACGATTGCTGCATGGATTAACATTTTATCAAACGAAAGCCATTTTACAAGCACAATAAGATGTTATGCTAGAATCTGACCGGCAACATGGCGCTGGAAGAATGGATCTCCATATTCTGCCATCCAGTTATAGGAGTCGAAAGCAGTGTGATAGACCGGAAAATCTGGGGAAAAAGGGAAAGATATTATTGTATAACCATATCAACCTCACCATATACTAGAGAGTTCCTTTTAAGTCCTGGACTAGACCCTAAAATGCCCGAAAATATATACCAATTGATAGGAATTGAATAAAAACAGTAAATGCCTCTTATAGGTGATGTGAACCACAGGCTTTGGTTTTTTCCAATCATTCTACATGTATTGTTGCATATACGTGTCTGATATTGACCGAGGTATGTACCTTTTCCATAATACACATCAACAGATGGAACCCCTGCATGTTGCACAAACGGAGCAAAATCAGAATCAACTCTACCAAGCCTTTGAATCTGCAGTCCAACAAAACAAAAGCAGCTAAGTAATGAGAATATGATAACAAAATTGAACCCGCTTTTTTAATAGCATTGTAGTAGTGTCTTTGTCGTATATGTGTCAGATATCATATATACAAACACACTGTCAGAACAACACTACTGAATTGACGGTAAAGGCATAATAAGTAAGTACAAACAAATTCTTGGAAAGCAGTAACAAAAGCATTACATTATTTCCTGCATCGGAAGCAGCCCATGTCTCGTATACTGAGACACCCTTAGAGTCGGGATCCTTGACCTGAAATTAAAGTTAATGCAGATTAAAATTTTAGAATTACTAAAATATCAAAAGCAAGCAAAGTGTATGTGTTTGTGCGTAAATAGTTATTTGTATGCATGTTTGAATTTGCATCAACAAATTATTGTTATTTCAAATACCTTTTTTGTGACCTCGCGAATAAGACTGTCTAGCTGAGGAGTTGAGCCAACAAAAAAACCAGGGCCTTGAACAGCACAATCCACATTAAGGTATGCTACAGCTTTGGAAGCAAGATTGATAAGGTTTTGTTCAACCCATTCAGTGGATCCTATCTACATAAACAGATAAGCTTGATTTACAGAGAATATTTCAGGAAATGACACCGTAATGGAAATAAAGCGAACTCACTCAATTTAATATATTGGACAATTGAAGAAGGAAATTGACGATGCAGTAGTGTTGTCGATGGCGGATGGTGGTCCTTGGCGGAGAGCCAAAATCCCACTATACCAGCCGTTTTGCAGAGCCGTTATAGCAGATTATGGCAGGAAAACCCGCAATATCGGTCGATATTTACCATTACGGCAAGCCCAAAAACCGCCATGTATATCCGGTATAGCAGCCATGGTACCGCATAACACTACGATGCACTTAAGGAAACTGAAGAGTTTTTAGCTTATAACGGGTAAAAATCATTGCAGACATGGTATATTGAAATTGAGAAGTGAATTGTAGTGCTGCCACATTAAATGTTTGTCATATTCTAATGTTTCCAAGTTAGTGTTGTTGCGATGCGAGTTGCGTCCTCATGACATTAAATGTAAATGTTTGTCGTATTCTAAGGAAGCGCCATCTCACGAGTGGTAGTGTCTCCATATTAAATTAAATGTTTGTTGTATTCTAATGTTACAGCCTATACAAAAGATTTGAGCAAGTTACAAAAGTTGTTTGCTGTTCTAGAAATTCATCGGAAAAAAGCTATCTAACGCACCAGGTTACGTGCAGTGTTATCAAATATCCGCAATTGCGGCACTTTGGCGGATATACATGGGGTTTTTGGGCTGGCCATAATGGTAAATATCGGCTGATATTGTGGGTTTTTCCGTCATAATCCGCTATAACGGCACTACAAAGTAACCGGCGGGATTTTGGCTCTCCGCCATGGACGACATTGGCAACGTGTCACTTTCCCTTCTACCACTTGCAATTAAACCTAGGTGCCACAAGGCAAGGGAAGCTCAAATTTGGCATTAAATATGTGATGCGGAAACGCACGAGTTATGTGGAAAAAAACAAATCCATTGATTTGATTCTTGAAGACTATGTAAGTTACACATGCAACTACCATATTAAAGACACACTTAGAGAAGTGCATTGTTAAGAAGGAAGTATTGCCTACCATGCCAAATTCCTCGGCATCCCAACTGCATAGAACGATTGTCCTCCTTGGCTTCCAACCTGAACTCAGTAGAATAGAGTATCGTCGAGCAAGGTCAAGTAGGGCAGCTGTTCCACTGCTGGGATCAACAGCTCCATAAGTCCATGCATCTCTATGGTTCCCAAGAAGAACATGGCGATCAGGTTCTTCTGATCCTTTTATGACAGCAAAAACATTTTGGATGGTGGCCATCTTCTTTTCACCCTGAAAAACAGAAAACATGTTCAGAAATACATGCAAAACCCTTTAACAACAAGAACCTTCACCTACTTTCTTACTAGATGCTTATAATTTGAAAAGTATTTTAGCTCAACCAGAGTATCAAAAACAGGAAGACATTTGAAAATAGAATGAAATTGGAAAGATTAGAGTGAAATATAATTTCCATTTCATTATTTGGATATTTTCTATAATTGAATATTAAACCATTCCATAGTGAAATATTTCATGTCCCAAACCATTTTATCCACCAATTTTGTACAATCCAAACAATAAAACCTAATTCCATTCCACCCCCATTTCATTCTTTTCCTTCAATTAATCTGAATACAGCATCAGATTTACCTATACATAGAATTTAAAAAGAAACTTAATAAAACCCTATTTTAACAAACAAAAAAAAACTTAATTAAACAAATTATAGTTAAACACTTTTTATAGAGGTGCTTATTTGTAAGTTATTTCTACAAGAAATAAAAGATAAAATAACATCAAACTCATAACATAATTTCATAAACTATGATAACATGCTTTCATAAAAATGAAAAAACTATCATGTAAGAACTTATGAAAATAAATTAAAAATAGCTTATACACATATCATAAGTTTTCAAACTATCTCAGAAGTGATTGTAGTTGTAGTTGTATTGATTCATAATGTTGTAAAATTGATTTTGACTTGTTTGGTTGTTCTCGAGAAAAATTGATTATTGCTTTCTAAAATTAATTATACTTGCAGTTAAAATTTATAACTTTTGAATCTAAACATGATTTTTACTCTATAATTTATCGTTCAACTCACTTTTACAAAAATCACTTCACATTTCAATCTCTTAGTGTATGTTTGGATTGGTGGTGGACAGAATTGATTCTAGTATAATTGAATTTGGTAGAATGATTTTAACAAAATTAAGTTGAGTATAATTGATTTATGTTCGGATACATTTATGTAAAAGTGAGTTGAACAATAAATTTCAGTGTAAAAATCATTCAGAATCAATTCTGGTGGTAGAAACTATAAATTCTAGCTTCAAGTAGAACTCATTCTAGAGACAGAATCAACCCTACTTTTAACAAACCAAACACTTCAAAATCACTCAGAATCAATTCTACATCTCTAGAATTGATTCTAGGTCTTGAAGAAGTGGAACCAAACATACACTAATCTCTTTTAATCAGAATAAATTTTACATAATCAATTAACTCAAAATCATTTATTTTTCCCGCATACCAAACACATGAAACACAGAGTAGTTAAAGTCAAGGCTCACTTATCAAAAGAATAAAAGCAAACGACACGACATTGTAACAAAAAAAAAGTATACAAGTGGGTACAAAGTACTAACCAAGTAGGTAAAATTGAGCATAGTGGGACCAGAAGCAACATGGCTAATAACAGCCTTAGATTTCAGGGTATTCCTCCACTCCAAAGGCACCAAATTTCCCCCAAGTGAAGACAAAATAGCATCAGCAACATTAGCAGAGATTGGCATGGAAGGAATTTTAGGAAACCTTTCCATAACCTCATTATCTTCCAAACTCAACCTCTCACTCCCATCCACACTTCCCCAACCAGGACTCACTGGGTCCCCCACACCCTTCATAACATTACCTCTCTCAAACCCATTACGCCACGTGTCATTTTCGTCGTTGTAGATTAAAACCGCCGCAGCACCGTTTTTCTCCGCCTTCTCAACCACCGTATTCCTCCCTAATCCACCGCCTTTTCTTACTATCACTATACACCCCTTAACATCCAGCCCAAGCGTACGATAGTCTGTATCTCTTCCGTAGTTAACGAAAACCGCCTTAGCGTAAACCGAACCGGAAGGTGAATAGGCATGGTAGGCGTGAACCATATCCGAACCGGGTTCGGATGGTTCGGTTAAAGGAAGGTTGATGAAAGAACCGTTGGTTAGGTGTATTGATAGTGAAGAGTTTAATGGATAAGAGAGTAGAACGTTGTAGGATGTTTTATGGGATTCGAGGTTTAAGGAAGTGAAGTGATTGAGAACGAAAAGAGCGGTGTTGGAATTGGGTTTGGTTCCGGCGAGGTGAGGGTGCATGGTGAGGGTGCGGAGGTAGGATGAGATGGTGGAGTTGGAAGAAGATGAGAGGAATAGGCTTTGGAAGGTGGTGGATTTGTTTGGATGTTTCAGAGAGTGAGGGAAATGGAACGAGTAGAAAGCCACGATGGTGAGGATTAGGATTGACACCATTGTTGTTAGAGGTGAAAGCTTTGTTGTTAAGAGATTGAGGGGTTTTATTGTCATTTTGTCAATGTTTTTTCTTCTTCAGTATTTGCAGAAGAAGAAGGAGGACAACAACAAGAGGTTGTGATTGAGAACGTTTTTTTTCAGTGGTGAAGTTAAATAGTAGGTTGGACTTGGCTTGTGCGGTTTTCTTTTTGATAGTGATTTTGTATGAGTAGGAGAAAAGAGGGAATTGTTTTTTTTTTTTACTATTATTATAGGACAAAAATGAGAATGAGATGTTTTATACAAGTTTAGATATTTTCATTTCTACAGAAATTGATAACTTGGTTTATGAGAAAGATAAAAGGATTGAACAGATAGATTTTAATTTTATTAATTAATTTTAAAAATATTTTGCTTAAGTTAAAAATGATTGACAGTGTGACTGCAGAAAAATATCTGACTGAAACCAAACCCAATCTAAAATTGTAGACAAGATTGACTTAACTTAACTTTTTTCTGACACATTTTTATTAAATAAAATTTTTGAGGATCAACATTCAACCTGTTAAAAATACACATCATAATTTTTATTTAAAATTTATGAGGATAACATGTTAAAAACACACATCATATAAAGTGATAACATTTCATCAAACATGTTTAAAATAGATATGATTTAATGTCATAACATTTTGTATAATATTTTTTCATTTTAAGACACTACATTTATGTAGTGAAGAACGAAAAATTGTAACATATAAAGTCATTGATAGTGATCAAAATCTATTCATAGTTTTTAAAGAGTCTTTAAAGGTGGTTGGATAATGGATGTATGAAAAGTGTATATGATAGTTTAGTTTGTGTTTCTTATAGGACAAAAGAGGTCAGGAGCCACGTTGTAAATATTTCAAAACCATCTACAATGAAATATGAGACTACAATGAAATATGAGACTCAATGTAAATGAGGGATTTGTTATGGATGTAAGGTTGTTATATAGAGTCTTTACGGTGTGTACTTTTTGATAGTTCCTAAATTCGACACTCATATATATTTGTCTTAGTTAAAAATATATTGAAGAAATCTAAGTTGAAGACATTTCGATAGAAAAGCCTGTGAAAGGAGTTGTGTCGAAGTCATCCTTGCTAAAAATGGAAAAAACACTTAGAAAAATTTTAAAGTTAAAGACAGTTTCGACCGAAAAGCTCTTGTATCAGCAGCAAGTGGATTTGAATCTAAAGGGATGAGAGAAAGGTAATTTATTTGGCAGTTGGGAAAAACGACGTGGCGTGAAGACAGGGGTCGAAGAGCATGCAGAGGACACTTGTCCTCATCCTAGAACAAAGCAACTATTCGACAGTTACTTATTATTAGTATAAATATAGGAATTTTGTGTAGAATTTCCTGTGTTCAACTCATTGTACAAGTCACTCAATTTTATTCAAGTACCCGCTGTGAGAAAAAGAATATTGAGAATGTACGTTTGAATCACCATACTTTATTGCAATCAAAGTCTTTACATTTCTTTACAATTCTTGCCATTTAACATTTTTCTGCAAACTTTACCACTACAGCCTTTTAAATTACTGTAAATTTACTTTATCCTGTACTTTACTTGCGTTTTTACCAAGTTTTTACCTTCATCTTGTACATTTAAATCTATCCAAGCCTTTACTTTTAGTGTCTAGTCGAACTTGTTCATTAACAACATTAAGACTTCTTATGAAACCCCAAAAACACTTAGCATATGTCCTAGGATCAAACTGATCGATCCTGCAAGTAACCAAAATAACCTCTTTTGGAAGATCAACGGTTGTTTATCAATTTTCACGGTAAACAAATTGGCATGCTCAGTGGGACGTTGCTAAGTTTTTGTTATTTTTACAAACTTTGATAAAAACAGTTTTTATCATAAGTGCTTTACGTAATTTCCTTTCTCTCAAAAGTGTTGTATGTTATTGAGAAGTGGTAAATCAACCACCAAAGAGTACATACCTAGGAGAAGAAATACGAGAATGGCTAATCCTAATTAGCCAAGTTGTGGAGAAATGTCTCCACCAATTCCCGCGGGAATAGCGGTTATACAAACAGTTAGTGAATCTATGCCATCAACGGTTGGTTCGACACCAGCATTGGCAGTTACACAAATAGGACCAATACTTCCTCATGTAGGTCCTAGGGGTCCACCAGGAACACCCCCACCAAGAGGAAATTCGGGAGTTCGACCTTATGTCCCTCCAGGATTTTCGACAGCCTGGATGGATCGAGACCAACCCTATGGCATGCCAAATGCTAAAATGGCATGCCTTATGAATGCCTCATCCACATTTTCAGAACTTTTGGTGAGTACATCTTCGTCATTGCATGGATCTGGAACTGGTATGGCAAATCTAGGTATAAACCAACTCTTAGGAGGGACATCCCATATAATGCCAAGTCTCACAAATGCTTCTGCAGCAATTTTGAGGCAACAAATGGATGAGAGTAACCATGACATGGTGCAGATGTTGGCATAAACCTTGAGTACAGTACTTAACCCTCTGATACAAAATACCACTCAGTCGAACCAGTAAACGGCAGCACAAATGACGCACATGGCCGAATTTTTCGGGGTTCCTCAACCTATCTGACCCCCAAAGAGAGCTGGTAAGAGGAAATCAGGGTGTGGTCTTAGAGGATGGCATGACCATTAACCAGAATCCACAGCCAGATGGGATGAACCAAAGAGTGGAGGTCGAACAACCTAGGGTCGAAGTACCCAGAGTTGCCCCACAAATCCCAAGAGCTGTCGAACAAGGTGTAGTTGTGGTAAGTAGAACCCAAAATGCTGATGAGGTAATACAGCAGGTTTGACACCACAACTATGCAGCAGATAATAACTTAACAGCCATGGTCGAAATAATCATGGCACGGAATGGAGTGAACATTGGCTTTCATAGGCCAAACTTTACATCTTCATTGTCAGATTATATCTTGCAATCAGATTTACCCCTAGGTGGAAAGTTCCAAAGTTCACCAAGTTTTCAGGGGATAAGACAGAGTCCATTATCGAACATGTGGCAAGGTATTTGATAGAGGTTGGGGAAATCTCAAATAATGAGAATCTTAGGATTAAGTATTTCCAAAGCTCCTTAACCAAAAATTCCTTCACTTGGTTTACCATACTTCCTGCCAATTAGATTTACAATTGGAATCAGTTGGAAAGATTGTTCCATGAATAATTCTGTATGGGACAGTCCAAAATAAGTCTGAAAGAACTGGCTAGTGTGAAGAGGAGATTCACTGAGCCAATTGATGAGTATCTGAACAGATTTTGACTGCTCAAAGCCATATGCTTTACACAAGTGCCTGAACATGAGTTGGTCGAAATGGTTGCATGGGGTCTAGATTATTCCATTGGGAAGAAATTAGATACCTAATACCTGAGAGACATGGCCTAATTAGCCGATAGAGTTCGACAGGTAGAACGCCTTAAGGCGAATAAAAATCATCGAAGAGAAAGGGTAGCATATGTCGAAGTGGATGATGATGATCCAGAGGCACCTAGTGGCCCTATAACTATCGAAGAGAGTGAGGTCGATCTAGCATAATTAAAGCAAGGGTCATCATACTCTTGCAAACTGTTAATACCCTCAAATGGGAAGAATCCTACTGAATCTGAAAAGAGTAGTGATAGGTTCCAAAAAAAACATATAGTTTCGATGTCACAAAATGTGACGAAATATTTGACTTGTTAGTTAAAGATAGCCAGGTGATAGTGCCCCCAGGGGAAAAAATGCCAACTTTAGATCAAAGGAAAAAGAGAGATTTTTGTAAATATCATAATTTTTGGGCCATAAAACCTCACAATGTTTTCTTTTCAGGGATCTCATTCAAGGCGCAATAAAAAACGACAGACTCAAGTTTATTGACAAACCTCCCATGAAGATGGATGCAAACCCGTTGCAGGAAGATGCCCATTATGTTGAACCTTCATGCATCAATATGGTCGAAGTCTCAGAAGACTTCATCAACAAACCTGTTTTTGGCAGTCTCACTGAGGACATTAGTAGAAAAGCTATCAAAGAGGTACAAAGAAAGGCTACTGAAAGCCTAAACAAGGAAGCCATTAAAGGCTAAAATAAAGGAACTACTGAAGGTTCCTACTTGGCTGTTGTCACAGGTTCGACAAAAATCCTAGAGGCTAAGATGCAAAAGTTAAGTGTAGCTGATAAGAGCAATGTGGAAATAAATATGGTTGAAGTGTCTGAACCTAAAGCTACAGATTCATAAGACATCATCAGGCAAGAGGAAATCAGTAAGCTTGCATTTCCTAAGGAAAACAAAAATCTGGAAGATTTTCTACACAGATTCCAGAAAAAGAAGTCAGAAGTTATGTTGTGTCCAAGATGCAGTTCTATCTTCGATAAAAAAGATGCTGAGCACATGCAAGGTGTGCGTGTAGCAAAGAAAAAATGGGGCAACATTGCCCAGCCTAACATAGATCCTGAAGTAAGGTACGACCCTATAAGGGGATACCAAAAGGGGCCAGTAAACCAGGTGAGTAGGGCATCAACCTTCAAGCCTCCAACAAATGCCCCTGTGGACACTTGGTTGAAGATAGTGAATAGAAAAAGGCCCAACGAGGGAAAATGGCATATGTTCGATATGCCAAGAGGATCCTCTTTGGCCTACAGAAAGGAATTCCAGTCAATAACAACAAACAGAGTTGCTCATGTGTCGAACAATTACAAAGAAAAGAACCCTATGACCCGCTCCCAATGGAGAAGGTATCAGAGACGGCGAAAGGCCGAAAGAGAAGCTGCAGGAAAGCCCCAACTAGAAACAAGCACTAACTTGCCACAAATAAAAGAAAAGGCTAAACCAAGAATGACTTTGGAGAAAAAGCCAATTGCTATAAGGATGGTATAGCCTGAACAAGATGAATCGGAGGAAGAATCTGATTCTGGGTCTGATGCTACATTAGACATCATGGTAAATGTGGTGCATGTGTTGTCCAGAGAATACAACCAACATGTCAAAGTTGAAGAGACCGAGTGGGAGGTCGAACAAGAAATGGCCAAGCATAGGCCAATATGCTACTATGTTATGAATAATGGATGTGTAGAAGAGAAAAATGCCTTCTTCGAGCGTCCCACTGAGGCAATGGGGAATCACCTCAAACCCTTGTTCATAAGGGAAAAAATAGGGGAGGCGACCGTCAGCAAAGTCTTGGTTGATTGTGGGGCCACAGTTAACATAATCCCTCAATGTATGCTGAGAAAGTTGGGTAAGGGAGATGAAGACATCAAGCCCCAAAACATGGTTTTATCAAACTATGAAGGTGGAATTGGGACCACCACGGGAGTAATCCAATTGGACCTCAAAGTGGGGACCATTGTTCGACCAACAATGTTTATGATCATCTCAACAAAACCCAACTACAATTTTCTCCTAGGAAGGGAGTGGATCCATGGCATAGAGCAGTGCCATCGTTGATGCATCCGTGTGTTACAATCTGGCGCCTAGACGACATAGTAGAAAACATTAAAGTTGACCAGAGTTATTATATGGTCGAAGTCAACAATGTTGACAGAATAAGCTTTGACAGAAATTTGGCCCACATAGGGCCATGTAATCCTCCAGACTTCAACTTGGTGCCAGCACCCAACGCTTTCTGCTCCATATACCTACACTCAGATCATGGATTTCAATGGGATAAGGAGGATTTGTCAAACATTGATTTAGAAGGGATTGATGATATACGACCAACGGGTTGGGGAAGTGATTTCAGTGACCATGACTGAGTCACAAGCATTACAGAGGATTTTGGCATATGTGGCCAAAAACATAATGATAGCAGCCTTAAAGGCTGAAGTGAAGTATATGAATGTCAAAGCCAATGAGCAAGTTCCACTTCCAGAAGGCCCTGAGAAAGATTTCGACCCAGAACTACCTGACTCAAGAGAGGAGGAAGTGCAAGGCCAAAGACTAGATGCCATCTACGATGATGAGCCTTTGGGTTTCGAGAAGGATCCGCTGGCAAGAAATATTAAAATACTAGCACAAGATCCTCTTGAAGAGATAGACTTGGGCGAAGGAATGGTGAAGAGACCAACATATATCAGTGCAAAGATAGATCCATAGCTCAGAGTCAAAGTAATCCAATTGCTGAATAAGTTTAAAGACTGCTTTGCATGGGATTATGACGAAATCCCTGGTCTCGACAGAGGATTGGTGGAGCTTCAACTACCAATAAATCCTGGGGAAAAACCGGTCAAGCAAACTCCAAGGCATTTTGCACCAAAGATCTTGTCGAAGATCAAGACGGAAGTCGAAAGACTGCTGAAATGCAAGTTCATCCGAACAACCAGGTATGTCGAATGGATTGCAAATATAGTACCTGTTATAAAGAAAAATGGTACATTAAGGGCGTGCATTAATTTTAGAGATCTAAATGCTACAACACCCAAGGATGAATATCCAATGCTTGTGGAGGAAATGCTTATTGATTCTGCCGCTGGCTTCGAGTACATGAGTATGCTTGATGGATACTCTGGGTATAATCATATTTTCATTGCTGAAGAAGATGTGTCGAAAACAACATTTCGATGCCCTGGGGCTTTAGGCACTTACGAATGGGTAGTAATGCCTTTTGGACTAAAAAATGCAGGGGCAACATATCAAAGAGCAATGAATTCTATCTTCCATGATTTTATTGAAACTTTCATGCAGATTTATATTGACGATATTGTTGTCAAATCTGTTTCAGGGAAGAATCACATAGACCATCTTCGACAATCCTTTGAAAGGATGAGAAGCTATGGTCTAAATATGAATCCTCTAAAGTGCGATTTTTGCGTAAAGGCATGAGACTTTTTAGGCTTTATGGTCCACAAAAAGGAATCGAAATAAATCAAAACAAGACCAATGCCATTTTGGAGGCGAAAGCGCCAACAAACAAGAAGGAATTGCAATCTCTACTTGGCAAGATAAATTTCTTGAGGAGATTTATATCCAACTTAAGTGGAAAAACGCAAGCCTTCTCACCCTTACTTCGACTCAACAAAGGAGGATTCGAATGGGGGCAAGAACAACAAGAGGCCTTCGGCAAAATCAAAGGACACCTCACCAAGCCACCTATTCTAGTGCCTCCTTGTAGAAATATGAGTATAAGATTGTACATAGTTGCATTTGATAGAACTTTATGGAGCATGTTGGCTCAAGAGGATGAGAATGGTGTCGAAAGGCCTATCTACTACCTCAGTAGAGTTTCAAATGATGCAGAAACTAGATATAGCAAAGTTGAAAAACTATGTTTATGTCTTTACTTCTCATTGTTGTACCCCAAAATTTGCCCTTTCATTTCTCAAAGGATCATCCTGGACCCTCAGGTTTGCTTCCATCCAATTCCAAGCCTTGAATCACAAATGTCCCAAGAAAGTCATTCACAAGGGCAAAATGGTCATTTATATACTAAAAAGTCAAACTTTGACTTCTGGATCAAAGTCAAGTTTCAAGAATCATATTTCATCAAGGCATAAAGTTTGTTTCATCAGGAAAATCGTAAGTCAAGATTCATGTTGAAAAGTCAAAATTCTAAATACTTAGAACTTTTCTAAGTGTTTAAGAAATATGACAAGCTCAGAACTTCTGGCCAGATTTTCACCATGATGCAAGCTGATTCTGGAAGAACTTATAACATAAGAGTTTTAGATCTCAATAAGACCTAAAATATTGCAGAACATAACTTCTTCTAGAAATGTGGGGATTTCAAGTTATACATCTTCAAAGTCACGTCCCTGAAACTTAAACACTTAGTAAATTCTGAGCATTTTCAAATCAGAATTTGTTTACAACTTCTGGGCCAGTTTTCACATAGGTCCAATCAGAAGTTACAAGAGTAATTCAAAAAAGGCTTACAAAGCATGTCATAAGCTTTCTGGAAAGTCTGGGAACTTGCTTAGAACATGCTGAAGCAAAAGGATTCAAGGATCAGAAGTTGGATGTTTGTTCTAAGTTGCACTGATGATGAACTTCTGGCCCAGATTTAAGCTATGATGCACAATCTTATAGCACATGATTTCTTGTTTGATCAATCTCATCATCATTTAATGCTTACAACCACTTTTAATTTTTTATCCAAAGGATTTCCCCACGTGTGAGATAGAAGTACCACTGCTGTCCTTGAAAAGCAAACTTTTGTACAAGTTTATGATAGGCTCATGCTTTGCTTTTGCCTCTGAGCTTACTTTTCCTTAATTCATGCTTACAAATCCAGCTTAGGCACGACTAAAAGCTACTAACCACCATACTTGTTTATCTTGCTTCAAGAACAAGCCAACACACTAGCATGATGTTGGTACTTTTGACTTCTCCAAGCTTCAAAGTTTTTGCCTATAAATTGAACTTCATTTGCAATTATGAAGGGGTCGGTCAGAAAAATTAAAAGGAAAAGCTTTGAAACCTTGCTAAAATTTCCAGAAATCTAAAAATGCAAACACAAATACAAAACCTGCTAGTTTTTTATTCTTGCATTCAAACTCCAATTTCCCTTAAGTGTTTCTAGACCAAATCATTCATTCACCATTCATAACCCAAGCTAAAGGTTGTTCCAGCCTGCTGAATATGTGAGGAAGCTGATTAGAACATTACAAGTAGTTAGAACCAGACTCCAGCTCACAAAACATTTTTCAACTGCAAGGTAAGCTCCTACTAACACTCATCATATCACTTAAGCATTGTTAGACTTGCATGTTCAAAACACAACGTAGACATCTTGATTATAATGATGTACACATTCTGAGGTTTCATGTACTTGCCTGCCTAAATAGGAAGAACATAGGTTCAGAACTTCTTAAGGAAACTAGAACTAGCAGATACATGTTTATTTCTGATTTATAGTCTTGACATTTTTTATGCTTCTGAAACCATGAGGGAAACCTACCATAATTGCTATGTTTGTGTTTTTTTGTTCTGTTGAGAAATGAATAAGTTACAGATGTTCTGATTAGCATGGAGAAAAAGATGAATCTCATCATCAGAATTTACTTTATGTTATATGTTTATGTTTTTGCTTCTAATACCGAATGTACAGCCACCCCAGTGATAGAAAGCGTGCGCATAAGACATTAGTGCTAAGGGTCATGGATTCTAGCCCCAGAAGCATCTTTTTAGGTTTATTTATTGATATTTTTTACCTATGTATCTGTCGGACGATACTCCTAAGTCATAACTTCTAGATATCCTCACCTAACAACATATTCACTTCACTCTCTCAAACAATCAGAACCTCTCACTTGCCAGAGTTACATAAACTTCTAGGTTCCCAGCTATGCTATAGCCTATGAACCCTTCAACCTCAGAATTTGGTGTATCCAGGCCCAAAACTTCTGACCTTCTACTTGCCTACTAACGTTTTCTCTCTTGCAGCGTATCAGAATCAGAACTTTTGTTCCTCCTCGTTTCAGCAATGTGCTGATTCTGACTTCTTTTTCTCTCACTTGTCTTATTTTTGCTTTTAATAACCAAAACACCAAAAATATTTCATATTCACATGTTTTGTTTTATTCCTTTAAGAACAAAAAAATATCAAAATATTTTCTTAAGTAAACTAATTTCTTAACAAAAAAACAAAACAAGTCCATTTCAATTCTAGTACGTTATTTCAATATGGTTGTAATAGATAATTAGGACTTTAATTTCTTGCAATCACCATTTGTAAATTTGTACACCCCATCCCCCTAGTGTTTGTAATAGCGTAAAATCTTTACTTTCTGCATTTTTATTGCTTTCATATAAATGCTAGTAATTAGGATTTGTATGGGAAGATAAAAATCAATAAAGTAGAAAACCCTAATTCAAAGATAAAACAATGCATGTAAATCAACACACTTACACCCTTAGGGTAAATCCACTTTGTTGCCTTACGAAAAATGGCCATATTATGCATGTGGGGTATCTTAGCAAAAATAAATGAAACACAAGATCATAGTCCCTCGATGATGCTATCAAAGTTGCCTTTCAAAAATGATCTTTGTCCCTTAAAGAAAATGATAATATATCTTACAATATTGATAATCATGGCTATACGATGACCCTTGCCTGTCCCTTTTACATCAAAAGATAGGGTTACTTACCAAATCAATGGTAAGATAAAAATGTCAAAGTAAAGAGGAAATAAACATGAAAGACTTTTGAGTAGGTAGATTACTCCTAGTTACTTGCTCAATTTCAAAACCAAAACCTCCTTGCTATTTTCAAAAACAAACATCAACACTTTCAACAAACATCTTTCAAAATTGAAAACATTTTCAAAAGATTAACAGTTTGTATACATTCTTACGAACAAGAATCATTACAAAGTTTGCCTAAACGATGATACCTTTTCAAAATACTTTCAAAAACCACACAAAGAACATTTTCAAACAAAAGCAAGTGATCTAGCAAGTAACTAAGAGCCCATGGAAAACCATGGATGAAAAGGGTGTTAATACCTTCCCTTTTCATAATCTACCCCCCGAACTCAAGAAAACATCTCAATGGTCTTTCCTGTTCTTTTCAGCCTTTCCTTTTGGATAAAAGAAAAGTCGGTGGCGACTCTTGCTAAACCGCAACATTTGCGATCAAACGCAAAATAACCAAGTCAGTTCTCCCACCGTGTTACAGAACTGGCGAATTTGCTGGGGAAAAACTTAAAAGTTGGGTTACCTTAGGGCTAGATCACATTTACTTGATTTCTTTGTTTGACTTGTTTGCTTTACATTATGGTTCCTTGTTTGGGCTTACTTTGATCCTCCACCCGGATCTGGGACACCTTGTTAGGTAAGTAGCAATAGATCGTAGAAATTGTACGGCGTAGACCGATATGGTTGAAACAATGGCTATGTTAGCGTGACACATTTGTGGGTATTGGTATCCCTTGTGTTGAATCGAGGAGAATACGGGGCCGCTGAGTGGCGTTATGAAGCACTAACTGACTTTAGAACCTTAATTGAACAAACTTGACCATTTAGGACATAGTGAGATAACCGGTTTCAGTGGAAAGCTTAAAATTGGTTGATACTCGATACTACACTCATTGAGACTAGACTTTTGGAATATCCCAGCCGCAAGAAAAGATTGATTGTGCTGGGATAATGCTTAAAAGAAAGGTCAGTGATATTGAGATCCCTTAGAACCCGGTTACTATTAACTAGGACAGGTTTGAGCCAACTAAACTTCAAGAGGGTACTTACCTATGAGACTCAATGCAAGCCTAAACCTAAGGACTTATTTGTTTTGTTTGAATATACTTACTTGTACATAACATCATGAACATCATAACATCATACGCAATCTCACTAACCATTTCAAGGATTTAGGAATTTATCTTTGTTTTTATTTTGTAGGCCATGAACTCCGTTCGAAGAAACACCATCCGAATCAGCTTCGTGAAAGCACACCCTCAGCTCCAAGAGTTAGCATCAAGGGTGCCCGGAGATTCTCCTTTTACCAAGAAATATGGACGACTCCTCAGTTTGGCTACCTTCAAATTCCAAGAAGAAATGATGTGTGTGCTCTTCCAATTCTTTGATCCCATAGATCATTGCTTCACCTTTCCTGACTATCAGTTGGTACCTACACTAGAAGAGTTCTCTCTACTATTAGGAGTGCCCGTGCTTGATCAGATACCGTTCACTGGTCTAGAAGGGATCCCGAAACCTGAGGTCATGGCCGAAGCTCTACATCTGAAGAGAGCCGACATTATAGAAAATTGGGAGACTAGAAGTGGAGTTAAAGGGTTCCTAGCTAAATTTCTATTAGAGAAAGCTTGTTCATTCTGGGAGGATATGGATTTTCAAGCCTTTGAAGATGTCCTGGCCCTTCTCATCTATGGTTTGGTTATTTTCCCCAACTCGGACCAATTCATAGATGTAAATGTTAGAACATAGTTTGATTCTACAACCCTTGGTTAGAGTTTTGATGATAACAAATACAAAGAATAAATAAATACAAAGAACAAATATGCACCTTAAAAATATGTTTTATGTATGCAGAAGTTCTGATCAAATCAGCATCAGAAGATAAGCCATAAGTGCTACACGCTGAAGCAATCAGAACATACGCTAAAGATTGATGACCAGAACCTGCGCTTAATCAAAGTAAACTCTGACTCTGAATAAGAACATATCAAACCAAGTCATCAATATTCTGAAGCGTCATCAGTAGTAAGGAGAAAAGATTCTGAAGCGTTACTGAACATTCAAGACATAATCAATTCCAACGGCTTCCTTCAGACAGGATCTTCTCCAAAAGGAAAGTGTGTGAATGACATTAAACATGCTTTATGATTAACGTCATTACACTGCCTATATAAACAAGCCAGCTTTCAAAATGAAGTACGTACGTACATACAACGATTTTGCTAGATCACCACTCACGCATATTCAAGCTGCAAGCAATTTCATTCTTTATTCTAAGCTATAAACCTGTGTAATTTATCACAGTTGTGATAAACCATTTTTTGTTATAAAAACAACAACACATATTGTATAATCATATTGAAAAAGAGATCCTTGAGATTAACCAGATTGTGGTTATACTCAAGAAGACTTTAACAGTTGTTAAAGTAGCTTTTGTAATCTTGTTGAGATTAGTGGATTAAGACCTCGTTGGAGAGTGGCAAAATCACCTTGACGGGTGGACCGGAGTAGTTTGAGATCAAACGAACCAGGATAAAAATACCGTGTTATTAAGCTTTTTAGATCCAAGTTTTCAATTCAACCCCCCCCCCCCCCTTCTTGTGTTTTTCACATCTTCAATTGGCATCAGAGCGCCTGGTTCTGAGCTTAAACACTTAACCGTGTCAGTACAAGATCCAAGCTTCAGAAAAACACTAGGTGGGACCAAGCCAAAACATCAGCAATGACAACAATGAAGACAGGGACGGATTTAGTGGTAAACCTCCAGTCTTTGATGGAGAAAACTTTGACTACTGGAAAGACAGAATTGAGAGTTTCTTTCTGGCCCATGATGCTGATCTGTGGGACATGGTGACTGATGGATACACGCATCCTGTGGATGGACGTGGTCAAAAGATAGACATGAAAATGATGTTTGATCAGCAAAAGAGTGAATTCAAAAACCACCACAAGGCCAGAACAATTCTCCTCAGCGCCATCTCATACTCAGAATATGAGAAAATATCAAACAGAGAAACTGCCAAGAATATGTTTGACTCTTTGAGAATGACGCATGAAGGCAACATTCAAGTCAAAGAAACCAAGGCCCTTGCGCTCATTCAGAAGTATGAGGCATTCAAGATGGAAGATAGTGAATCAATAGAAACTATGTTTTCAAGATTTCAAATTCTTGTTGTTGGACTAAAAGTTCTTGACAAAGGGTATTCTACAGTTGATCACGTTAAGAAGATCATCAGAAGCTTGCCCAAACAATAGAGGCCAATGGTCACAACACTTAAGCTAGCCAAAGATCTCAACAAAATATCTCTGGAGGAACTTGTTAGCTCCCTCAGAAGTCACAAGATAAAGCTAGAAGAAGACGAACCTCAAAAGCAAGGTAAGCCATTAGCTTTAAAATCTAACAGAAAATCTGACTCCAAAGTTTTGCTTGCTGTGGAAGGAACTTCTGATGGATCCTCATCAGAAGAAGATGGACTGTCTCTCCTCTCCAGAAGGGTGAACCAACTGTGGAAGCAGAGACAAAGGAAGTTCAGAAATCCTAGAAGATCAAAGAATCAGAATGAATCCTCCTCCAGATACAGAAAGTATGAGTCCTCCTCTAGATACCGAAGATCTGAAGGTTCTTCAGGATACAAAAAGCCAAATAACAAGGACATCATCTGCTATGAATGTAATGAGCAAGGACACTACAAAAGTGACTTCCCAAAGCTTCAGAAGGAAAATCCAAAAAAGAAGTTTCTCAAGGAAAAGAAGAAAAGCCTCATGGCTACATGGGATGATTCTGACACATCTGAAGCTGACTTAGAATCAGATGATGAAAGAGCAAACATAGCTCTCATGGAAAACGTATCAGAAGACAGTGAAGCTTTTGGTTCAGATTCAGAATCAGACACTGAAGAGGTATTCCCTGACTTTACCATAAACTTTACTAAGGCTGAACTTGCTAAAAGCCTAAATGAAATTCTGGAAAGGTATCAGCAGATCAGAGTCAAATTCAGAAACCTGAAAAGGAATCTTGCCTCTGACTCTGAAAAGATTGAGAGTCTCAGATTGGAGAATTCTGAGTTAAGAGAAAAAATTTCAAAATTAGAAAATCATTTGCAAAACTCTCAGAAGGAAATAATCTCTGAAACTCCCAGCAATGCTGATGAGATCATCAAAGAGTATAATCACAGCTTTCAGAAGTTTCTAGCTAAAAACATAGACAGAAGCAAAATAGCTTCAATGATCTATGAAGTTAGCAGAAATGTCAGAAAAGGGATAGGATATCAAGGTATTGTACCTACACCAAAAAATGCCATGGACTTAGTTATAAAACACACACCACTTAATTCACATTTTATATATGGGCACACACATGACATAAAATACACAAGTAGTGATTATTCTGTCAAACCAAAATTCAATCAGAATTTTGGTAAAACTAACAAATCAGGACCCAAGAAAATGTGGGTACCTAAGGATAAAATCATACATGTGGAAGATATCTTTAGCAGCAAGGCTAAGACACCAATCATGGTACCTGGACTCTGGCTGCTCACGACACATGACGGGAAGAAGGCATATGTTCCAAAGCCTGGAACTTAAGCCTGGAGGCCACGTGGGCTTTGGAGGAAATCAGAGAGGAAAGATCATTGGCTCTGGAACAGTAGGTAATGGAAATCTTCCCTCTATAAGTAATGTTTTATTAGTTGATGGATTAATGCATAACCTGTTATCCATAAGTCAATTAAGTGATAATGGTTATGATATAATCTTCAATCAAAATTCATGCAAAGCTGTTAGTCAGAAAGATGGGACTATCCTATTTAATGGAAAGAGGAAAAACAACATTTATAAAATAAAACTTTATGAACTAAAGAGTCAGAATGTAAAATGTCTACTGTCTGTTAACAACGAGCAATGGATCTGGCACAGAAGATTGAGACATGTTAGTATGAGAAGAATATCTCAGATTAACAAACTCAATCTGGTCAGAGGACTTCCTAACTTGAAGTTTAATTCAGATGCTCTGTGTGAAGCATGTCAGAAAGGAAAATTTGCAAAACCTGCTTTCAAATCCAAAAATGTTGTTTCCACCTCTAAGCCATTAGAACTTCTGCATATTGACTTATTTGGACCAGTAAAAACTGCTTCAGTCAGTGGCAAGAAGTATGGGCTAGTAATCGTAGATGACTATAGCAGATGGACATGGGTAAAGTTCTTAAGACACAAGGACGAGTCACACTCTGTGTTTGTTACCTTATGCAACCAAGTTCAGAATGAAAAGGATCTTAGAATTGTCAAAGTCAGAAGTGATCATGGTGGAGAATTTGAAAATAAAGATTTTGAATTATTCTTTAATGAAAAAGGCATTCTGCATGATTTCTCTTGTCCTAAAACTCCCCAGCAAAATGGAGTTGTAGAACGAAAGAACAGAACATTGCAAGAAATGGTCAGAACCTTGATCAACGAGACTAACGTTGCTAAGATCTTCTGGGCAGAGGCAATTAACACAGCGTGTTACATTCAGAATAAAATCTCCATAAGACCTATTATGGAAAAGACTCCATATGAATTGTGGAAGAACAGAAAGCCCAACATTTCTTATTTTCACCCATTTGGATGCACATGTTTTATTCTGAATACAAAAAATTATTTGAACAAGTTTGACTCTAAAGCACAAAAGTGTATTATGTTAGGATACTCTGAACGCTCGAGAGGGTACATAGTATATAATACAGAAACACAGATTGTTGAAGAGTTAATAGGTGTTAGGTTTGATGATAAGCTTGACTCTCAAAAGTCAAAGCAGAATGAACTCCTTGCAGGTATAGAAGTTGAACTCACAGATACTGAAGACAACTCATCAGAGGTTCTCAACAGAGACACTCCGTCAATAGCAGAAAGAGTCACTGCAAGCAATCCAGCACCTTCTGTTGATCAACTCCAGAAAAGACTATCCAGAAGCAGTATTAATCACCTAGAAGATACAATACTAGGAAAGAAGGAAGATCCAATCAGAACAAGATCAACATTCAGAAACTCTGAAGAATCCCTCATGGGACTGGTTTCTCTGATTGAACCAACAACAATTGATGAAGCACTTCTGGACAATGACTGGATTCTGGCAATGCAAGAGGAACTAAATCAATTCACCGGAAATGACGTATGGGATCTGGTTCCCAAACCAAAAGGATTCAACATCATTGGTACAAAATGGGTGTTCAAAAATAAACTGAACGAGCAAGGTGAAGTCATCAAAAATAAAGAACGACTGGTAGCACAAGGTTATAGTCAGCAAGAGGGGATAGACTATACAGAAACCTTTGCTCCAGTCGCCATGTTAGAATCTATCAGACTATTAATATCATTTGTTGTTAATAAAGGCATCACTCTGTATCAGATGGCTGTCAAAAGTGCATTCTTAAATGGCTATATAGATGAAGAGGTATATGTGCACCAACCTCCTAGTTTTGAGAGTTCCAAAAATCCAGAATATTTTTTCAAACTAAAGAAGTCACTCTATGGTCTGAAACAAGCTCCCAGAGCTTGGTATGAAAGACTAATTAACTTCCTGTTAGAAAAGGAATTCACCAGAGGGAAAGTGGACACAACCTTGTTCTGTAAGACAGTTAAGAATGACATGTTAGTTTGTCAGATTTATGTTGATGACATCATATTTGGATATACTAAACCCTCTCTAGGAAGAGAGTTTGCTAAATGTATGCAGGCAGAGTTTGAGATGAGCCTAATGGGGGAACTCAAATTCTTTCTGGGTATTCAGATAAATCAAACTCCAGAAGGAACTTACATTCATCAGAGCAAATATGTCAGAGGACTTCTAAAGAAATTTGATCTCTCAGAATGTAAGCCCTCAAAGATTCCAATGCATCCCACGTGCAATCTGGAAAAGGAAGAGGTAAGTAAAAAGGTAGAACAAAAGGTCTACAGAGGTATGATTGGTTCTCTTCTCTATCTGACGGCTTCTAGGTCTGACATTCTATTTAGTGTTTGAATTTGTGCTAGATTCCAATCAGATCCTAGAGAATCTCACTTAACAGCAGTTAAGCAAATTTTCAAGTATTTGAAAGGTACTGCTAATCTGGGTTTGTTTTATAGAAAATCAAATGATTACAGCTTACTAGGATACTGTGATGCTGACTTTGTTGGAGACAGAGTAGAACTTAAAAGCACTTCTGGAAGCTTCCAGTTTTTGGGAGAAAATCTGATCTCATGGTCCAACAAAAGACAATCCACAATAGCACTATCAACAATAGAAGCTGAATACATAGTAGCTGCTGGATGCAGTACGCAAATGCTCTGGATGAAAAGTCAACTTGAAGACTTCAATATATTTGAGAGTAACATTCCTATCCTCTGTGATAATACTTCTGCTATTTGTCTCAGTAAAAATCCTATTTTGCATTCTAGGGCTAAACATATAGAAATAAAACATCATTTTATTAGAGACTATATTCAGAAAGGGATTCTTAACTTAAAATTCATTGACACAGACCATCAATGGGCTGATGTCTTTACAAAACCTCTTTTTGAAGATAGGTTTAACTTCATTCTGAAACATCTCAGCATGAAGCTTTGCCCAGAATAAATTGTTTTATTTACATATCTTAACCTTCAGAACTTAGTTATTTTCTGTGAACTACTGATCAACCTGCCTTCAGAGTTTTAGAAGTACATATTGCATCAGAATCTATCCATGAAGATCTGAACGTTTCATTTCAAGGATATAAGTGTGTTGTTCACGTAAGCAAACAATTGTCATCCATTCATCAGCTACCTTCTGAGGCTGAACACGCGTTCACTTTTCTGAAAGGTCAAAAGCGCTGATTGGGTGCATTGAGACACACGTCATGGGTAACCATTCCAATATCTTTCTGAATCCCCTAAAATCAGCTGTCATTAATGCTTATAATCATGACTAATTGTTTCTCTCTCTTATTGTTTATGCTTTCAATAAAATCTATTTAAACTCAAGTTTCACTCTTTATAATCTTTCACTTTTACTCTCTCAATACCTTCTATTGTTTTCAGTTTGTACTTTCAAAAACCCTTTCATCTTTCTCAAAACTCTTGTGTGAACATGGCTTCTTCAAGCGTCCAAAACATCAGTACTCAGGAAACTGCTTCTTTGAAATAGTACGAAGAACCATACAGAACACTACTCACTCCCATTGACAATCTGGAAGTTCTTTCAGAACTGATTGTTGACTTTGAAAGCCTTTAAGAAAACGGCTTCAATTTGTATGAAGACGTCAATGCTCAAGGTTGGAATAAATATTTTGATCGTCTTCTAGGGCCAACGTTTCCAATTCTTGTCAAAGAATTCTGGATACATGCTTCCTCCTCAAACCTTCAAGTTACCTCGTATGTCACGGGGAAGAAGATTATCATTACAGAAGACCTAATTTCAAGGCTTATTGGCTACAATGGTTGAGGTGTCAGATGTATTGACATGGCTGAGAGATGTTCTGATGTAGCTTCTATTGCAAGGGAAATATTTACTCTAGGCCTTCCCTCCAGCAAGATAAGGGATCTGAAGGATCATCACATAATTTGGGCTAAAATAATTATGGGATGCATCAACCACAGGAAGCCAACTAGCTCTCCTGATTACATAAATATTGATCAGTAGTTTCTGATCTACTTTATCTCCAAGAAGACTAAGGTAAACCTCCCTCACTTGCTATTTAATCATCTGAGGACCATTGTAAAGGAAACAAGAGAAGATGAGTGTACCAAAAGGGACTGGATACCCCTAGGAAGACTCATATCAGATATTCTGACAGAGAATAGGCTGATAGAGCATTTGACTGAAGCACAGGAAATCAGCTCACTAGAAGCAACAGTTGGGAAGCCTCTGAATGCAAAAAATCTTAAAAAGATGAAAATCATTGAGAACATCAAGAAGGAACCCAATGTTACCTCTTTTGCAACCATCACTTCCAGAAGAATTCCCCTGGATGATTTTCCTCTTTTCTATGAGATTGACTCCAAGCCTGAGATAATTGTCAGATATATGGATGCGTGTAAGGCAGATGGCACTGCACCAGAAATAAACATCCAGGACTTGCATCAAGCTGCTCCAGAAGTTATTCTGAAGAATACCAATGTGATATGGTGGGAAGAAATGACTGTTTTTGGAATGCTGGTTTGCGTTTTGCGTTTGTTTTTGCAAAATTTCGCGGTAAGCAAGAGTCACCATCGTCTTTTATTTTATCCAACAAGGAAAGGAAAAAATCACAGAAAAATTCCTTTTTCGAGATGTTTCTCGGGTCCGGGGGGTAGATTATAGAAAGGGAAGGTGTTAGCACCCTTTCTATCCGCGGTTATCCACGGGCTCTTAGGTACTTGCTCAAAGTGTTTTCAAAATTTGCTTTTCTTTGTGTTTGTGGGTTTGAAAGAAGTTTTTGTTTGAAAGGTGTAAGTGCGAAAAGTTTTGTTTCGTTTTTTTTAGAGAGCAAGTACTTAAGAACCATCGACCTACTCGAAAAAGGAATCAATCTATACTAATGTCCTTTAGACAATGCTATCCCACTATTGATGAGTAGGTAGCGTTGTCGTTGGAGTTTTAAGGGTCAATTCAATTAAGGGACGTGTGGTCACTAAAGCAATGTTAGGACGCCTTAGCGGTAATCCTAATGTCTTAGATCATTTTTCCGAGGCAACCGTTTCGAGGCAACTATGATCTTTGGACAAGAGGGTGACCTCTAAAACTTCCTATACTCAATGACCACGTTCGAAGGCAACCAAGCGAGGTGTGCCCTAAGAGTGCGCATGTGCAAGTGTGTTGCTTCGGTTAATTTTATCTTTGTACATGTCAAAGGTTATCTATGTTGATTTTAGGTTTAAACATTTGATCTTGTCATGCATTCCCTATTATCAAACATCTAACAATTTATAAGTTGCGGAAATTAAAATTGCGGAAATTAAAGCTAACTATTACAAGGCGTCAGGTATTTACATCGCCAAAAACAACCCTTGAAATTAAAATGCGGAAAGTAAATAAAGCGGTAAAATAATTAAAGGTCCTAATTAAACTATTACATTCCGGGAAACAGATACAATAATATGATAAAACTGGATCGCGTGTGAGAAATTAAATCGGGCGAATTTTTAAGGTTTTGACCCTTTTATTATTAAAGAAAGAATTTTTTTGTTATTTTTTTGAATTTAAAGGAAATAAACTAAGTTAATTATTAAATTAAATAAGCTAATTAATTAATTAATGAAAATGATATTTTTTGGATTTTTGATATTTAAAGAAATAAAATAAAATTGGTCAAAGTTAGTAAAACCTAATTATCTAAATTGATTTTAATTATTACAAAAAATATTAAAAGTTATACCTAATTAAACTAAATTAATTGAATTAATATTTATTTACAAAAATAAAGTGCTGAATTTGATTTTAATAAATAAAATATATTTTTTGATTTTTAATTTTATTAAGAAAAAGATTAATTGGTTAGTGATAATAAAAATAAATAATAAAACAAATAAATAGATAAAGTGAAAAGAAAGAAATATAAATACTCAAGGGGGTTTTGGGCCCAAATTGGAGGTGAGATTAGCAACTTTGTGGCCCAATTGGCGCAGGCCTCTTGCTGACTTTTCTGATCCCATATGGCATGTTGACTAGGCAATAGGGTGGACATCACATCTGGGCCACCAGATCTGGCCTGGGGCCATCTGGCGTTTGGAGATTTGAAGGAGTATGATGGACCACAATTCATGAAACACGCTGGAATATCTGTGGAAAAATAACACAAAGCAATATGGTGGACCTGGGATTCGAACCCAGGTCCCATTGGATTTTGAACGTTCGCCTTGCCACTCAACCACTGCACTTCATTTGTTCTTATAATGGATAACAATTATTATATGAAAATAATAATTAATATGCCAGAATTATAAAAAAACACGCGCGAGATTTGAACCAACCAACCAGGGGAAGACACGTCATCGTCTTCCTCGTTCATCCCTGTAATATTTCCTGCGGATTCATATCCGCGGCTGAATCCCTAAGTCAAACCTAAAAGCCATTCTAGGCCATGAAAATCAATTTCAAACACATGGTTGTGCTCGTCTTCTTCCACTGATCATGTCTATATCCATTAATGGCCTCAATTTTTCCTGTAAATAAAACACCCAAAAAAAATACCAAGAACCCTAGATTCGGGTATGGCACTACAGGTCATATAAACACAATCAAATAATGAAGAAAGCTTCTAAAGGGAACGATAAGCATGAATATGTAAAGATTTTACCAAGAAAGTGCAAGAATATGAGGATACGATTTCAAGTGCAGAGCGGTTTTTTGAAGGACTTACAACGCGATTGAGAGGGTGTGATGGCTTGCTTTTGATTGCTTCTCACTCAGTGATTGCCCAACAATGGATTCACGTTGAGATTTGGTTCTGAATTGGCCTCTAAGATGGATTTCAGTTTCAAGCTTTTTTCAAGTTTTCTCAAGTTTGGTTCTTGTGATTTTGCAGCCTCTCCCCTCTGAAACTCGTGCCTCTCACTTGTATATGTATAAAGCAATGCATTAGGTCAAGTTTTGTGGATTAAATCTTTGTGCATTATGGCTTGGAGATTTGATTTGATCCTCCATTAAAAAGCTTCCAATTTGATCCAAAATCTATCTTTTTGTTCATGATATGGTGAGATACAAATTTGATCAACTTTATGATGATGATTAGGTCTTGAAATAGCCAAAAGGAGATCCAATAATCAATGTTTGAATTTTATATGATTTAAATTGATTTAAAATGCAATAATTCATTAAAAAAATCAAATTAAATAATAAAATTGATAAATGGTCATGAGGCTGAAGCTAGGACACGTGTGTAGTGTGACAAGATCAAATAAAGTGAAAAAGAATGGGCCTATTTGACAAAATTTGAAGTTTTGGGGATGGTTGACTTTTGGCAATTTTGCAAAAATGCCCAACTTCAACAATGCATAACTTCTCCAATTTTGAACTTTTGGAAGTGTTCTTGGACTTTTTATAAAGCTTGAGATGTCCTATAACCAACCCTTTTGGTATCATCTCATTTTGATATTCCATTATCAAGTTATAAGCTTTGGAAAAAAGGTGTTTTTGTTGACTTTCAAAAATGACCTATAATGTCCAAATTTGTAACTTCTTGTGGGTGCATGTTTTGATCTTGGGGTGTGAATATGGATTGTAGTAAATTGAATCCTCTTAAAAATTAGATTTGGATGGGTCATTTCTCATAAAGTATGAGAAAGTTATGCTTGGTCAAAGTTGAGTTGACTTTTCCTACAAAACCCTAGTTTAGCAACTTTTGAATCTTGATGAATCTTGAGCAATCCTTGATGAATCATGATCAACACTTGATCAAATGATGAAATATACTTCAAAATGATAATGTTGACAAAAAATCTTGAAGTTTGACTGTATTTGGGTCACAGTTGACTTTTGCCCTAGCATAGTCGATTTTTGGACCTCTTGAGCAATTGACTGACTAAACTTCCTCTGCAAGGCTTGAAATTTGACATGGATGAACTTGAGACCATATTAGGACATTGGGGAGAACTTGAGGTCATTTGGATGTAAGGACCTTGATGCAATACAAAACCCTAATTTGAGGTTGACTGCCTTAGGAGATGATTTGACTGTCCAACTCTTGAGCAATCTTGAGCCACTTGGTGATTTTTCTTGCCATGTCTTGGGAAATATGGGAGGGCAAGTTTTTGGGTACAACAACCAAGAAAAGGGAAGCAGCAACAGAAGGACCATCTCAGAAGACTCCAAAAGCTGCAAGAAAGAAAGGTAATCCTTCCTCTGTTACTATTTTAGAATCAATAACTATATTAACATCTGAAACCATAACTACCCAATCAGAACATCCAACTCCACAAAATTTTGATGACTTTGACATATGGTTTGATCCATTAGAAACTCTAAGTCTAAGTGAAACTCACTCCCTTCCTATTAATTCAAATCCTGAACAAACTCAACCGGAACTTGCCAAAGTTCTGTCTGACATTGACTCTTTTGACCAAGACATTTCAGCTCCCACACCACAAAATCCAAATCCTCAAATCCCTGATAATCCAAACTCCGAAACTACAACAGATATTCCACTACCTCTCTCTCCACAACAAGATATTCCTCATCCACCATCACCTCAACCTGAACAACCAGAAGCTCAAACTTCTGAGAATCAACCATCTGAGACCCATGAACCAGAACCTCACAATGTTTCATCCAACCAATCTGAAGAACCTACTTCAGATTCGGATACTATACCAATCCCAGGAATCATTGAACCACTTGCTATTCACATGCCTCTCACCATCCCGGACATTCCACAAATTCCTTCTTCTCTGGAACTCACACCACCAAATTCCCCTACCAGTCCAATCATCATACCTGACTCTCCCACTCCTTCACCCAAGAGCAATTCAGCTGACAACGTAAGACTTATCATTGATCCAATTGCATTGGAAAGATTAGCTTCTATATCTCACAAAACTGCCATTCCCAAACCAAAACCAACTGAAACCACACCAGATGTTGGTACAAGTTTGTTGATGTTTGAAACAGGAATACAGGAATGGATAACCTCCTTGAAGCATGCTAGTCTAGAGACGATTAATCCTGCTGCTTCTGATTATATATGGACAAGTTTCAGAAACTGGCTAAGTTCTGAAACACTAAAGCTAAAAGAACAGAGCTATGAACAAGTTCAATGGAATTTCAGTGATATGCTAAAGGTTTTTGAAGACCAAGTTCTGAGCCATCTGCTCAAGGAGGAGATTCTCCCTCTGGATAATGCTCCCTGGTCAGAACATCGTCCCTCAGATGAAGTTCAACCAGAATCAGAAGGTCTCTCCCTGACTGCTGCTCCAGAAGAGATGATCTCAGTAGAGGAAATGGTTCAATGTGATAAAGATGCAGAATGCTCTGAGAAGCGTCCAGATACTGAAGAATCTCCAGCTCCTTCCTATGTCATGCAAACTCTGGAAGAATTGAAGAGAGCAAATTCTGTTATCCAGGAAAGGTTGGATAAGCAGGAGAACACAAATAAAGAAATCAAGAGCATCTTGGGAAAACAAGAAGAATCTAACACCCAAATCAAGGGCTTGATGGAAGCTTTGTTCACACGCCTTCCTCCTCCCTCTTAGATTCTTTTCTATTTTAAATCTGTTTATCTGTAACGTTTGTTTTACCACTTCTGTTCTGGACTACTTATCATTGCTTCTTGTTTTTAATATAAATCAACTTTTTAGCTCTGATTATATTGCCTTTTTGATAACTGACAAAAAGGGGGAGAAAGTAAGATATTTTCAATAACGGTTTACTGAGACAGAAGTCTCAAACATTCTGGACTACTTAACCTCTATCTTCTTTCTGAAAAGCTTGAACAGGTAGAAACTCTAATGAAACTCTGATGCTCAAAGACTCAAGGAACTTAAGGGAAGTAATCAACTCAGGGGGAGTTTTTCTTCTTTATTCTAAACTCTTTATTCTTTATTTTTTAATTGAAAAATCTGGTTTTTGTCATCATCAAAAAGGGGGAGATTGTTAGAATATAGTTTGATTCTACAACCCTTGGTTAGAGTTTTGATGATAACAAATACAAAGAATAAATAAATACAAAGAACAAATATTCACCTTAAAAATATGTTTTATGTATGCAAAAGTTCTGATCAAATCAGCATCAGAAGATAAGCCATAAGTGCTACACGCTGAAGTAATCAGAACATACGTTGAAGATTGATGACCAGAACCTGCGCTTAATCAAAGTAAACTCTGACTCTGAACAAGAACATATCAAACCAAGTCATCAATATTCTGAAGCGTCATCAGCAGTAAGGAGAAAAGATTCTGAAGCATTACTGAACATTCAAGACATCATCAATTCCAACGGCTTCCTTCAGACATGATCTTCTCCAAAAGGAAAGTGTGTGAATGACATTAAACATGCTTTATGATCAACGTCATTACACTGCCTATATAAACAAGTCAGCTTTCAAAATGAAGTATGTACGTACATACAACGATTTTGCTAGATCACCACTCACGCATATTCAAGCTGCAAGCAATTTCATTCTTTATTCTAAGCTATAAACCTGTGTAATTTATCACAGTTGTGATAAACCGTTTTTTGTTAGAAAAACAACAACATATATTGTATAATCATATTGAAAAAGAGATCCTTGAGATTAACCGTATTGTGGTTGTACTCAAGAAGACTTTAACAGTTGTTAAAGAAGCTTTTGTAATCTTTTTGAGATTAGTGGATTAAGACCTCGTTGGAGAGAGGCGAAATCACCTTGACGGGTGGACTGGAGTAGTTTGAGATTAAACGAACCAGGATAAAAATACTGTGTCATTAAGCTTTTTAGATCCAAGTTTTCAATTCAACCCCCCCCCCCCCTTCTTGTGTTTTTCACATCTTCAGTAAATGCCATCAAAGTCTTTCTCTCCCGTAATCTTATACCTACCTTGTTGGGAGACATCTTACATTGCATCCATACCCGCACCATGAAGAAAAGAGGTACCCTTATGTGTTGTATTCCCCTACTCGCCAAGTGGTTCATTTCACACCTACCTCGATCAACATTGAAGAACGAGCAAAGATTGACACGGTCTCAAAGGATGATGTCTCTCACCCACTCTGATATTCATTGATGCTCAAGATCCTTGGAGGATACTTCTATCATTGACCGTTGTGGGGAATTCCCTAATGTCCCTCTACTTGGCGTTATGGGAGGTATCACTTACAACCCTTGCTTAGCATTACGACAGTTTGGGTATGCTTGGAGAGATGGTCCTCATGAGATGCTCATCCAAGGTTTGGTATTCGACTACGAAAGCGACGATTAAGGCTACCGTCAGAGATTCATGCAAGATTGGAAGATGGTAAACAAGGTGGATATGGAGACACTGGGGCACGAGAATTACATCCCTCTTGAGCCTTATCTCAAATGTGTATGAGCCCGTGCTCAAAGTCTTATGATGCCTTACCTGTTTATTCTCCAAGTTATCATAGAGTCTGTTATGGAAGGAGATGTCCCATTCACTTTCCTCCATCCCCGGCATGCCCACCTCTCTCGAAGACTTGCAAAGGGATTGGATACAACTTAAGGGGGAGTGAGACACTTTCGAGGCCCAATTCTTCACCAACAAGAAGAAAGTTTTTGAACTCACCAAACAACTTCATGAGGAGCGGAGTCTGAACGCCTACATCGCACCAAAGAGGAGGCGTTCAAATTTTTTATCTTAGAGTTTTTGTATTTCTTTGTAAGCCCAAAGAGGCATGATGTACTTAAACTTTGTTTTATTAATATAACGTGTGTTCCTTTTTTTTGTCTAAAGTAAATTTAAGTCTCTAATTTACTTGAAATCATTTGCATATGCATCTTCATTCATCATCAAATAAACAAGTTTCTTACCATAAGTATCCTCATCTTTCTACTGTTTATTTCAGTAAAATGGATCTCGAGCAAACAGTAAAAGACCTCCAGGCGCAGAATGCTGAGTTTCAACAGATGTTCTTGACTCTAGCCAAAGGATAAGAGGATTTGAAAACTTTTTTGATTGAATAAAAGAAGAAGAAAGCAAAGAAAGCAACCGGTGTTCTGAATCTAGGAAGAAGGTTCCCAGGGCCAGCCAGACGGACCCTAGACTTCGCAACATCATCTGGTGAAAAGGATAATCAAGAAGGGAAAAACAAAGAAGTGATTGCCCATCCAGAATCTGAAGAGGAAGAAGAAGATGATTACGCTGAAGAGCAGTATCCTTCGGCCGACGACAAATACAAACATCTGGAAGAACGTCTAAGTGGAATGGAGATTCAGAAAGTGTCTGGGCTAGACTTTCAAGAGCTGGGTTTAATGTCTGAGATTGTTATTCCACCAAAGTTCAAGGTACCAGTATTTGCTAAGTACGACAAGCTTTCGTGTCCCAAGATGCACCTCCGATCTTATGTGAGGAAGATACAACCTCACACCACTGACAGGGATTTATGGGTCCATTTCTTTCAGGATAGTCTATTCGGGACTCATCTAGATTGGTTCTATCAATTGGAAAGGGCCAATATCCATAATTGGGAAGACCTTGCGGCTGCTTTTTATAAACAGTATCAATACAACGTAAACCTTGCTCCCACCCATATTCAACTCCAGAGTATGGCTATGATTTCAAGCGAAGGTTTCAAAGACTACGCTCAGAAATGGAGGGACTTAGCAGGAAGAGTCCAGCCTCCCTTGTCTGACAGGGAGCTAGTAGACATGTTTTTTCGTACCATGTTCGGTCCTTTCTTTAATCATCTAATTGGAAGCTCCTCAGCAGGCTTCACTGAATTAATCTTGACCAGGGAAAGAGTGGAAGCTGGGATTAAGAGTGGGAAGATCCAAAAAGAAGCATCCCCTAGTGCCGTGAGAAAACCATTTATTGGAAAGAAAGAAGGTTGTGTTGTGTATCCTCAAAAGAATCATGACAAAACTGAACGCCATCCAATGGTAGGGGCCGTCATGATCCCTAAGCCTGCACCTACTCAATAAAGGAATAAACAGCCTAGAACAGAAAGACCGGTAAGACAATTTACCCGAATAAATATGACATTGTCTCAAGTCCTGCCACATTTATTGAGATCTAATCTGGTAACTCTAAAGGAAGCCTCGAAGAATCCCAACACCTCCTCTCCTCATTACCACTCTAATGCTCGTTGTGCTTACCATTCAGAAAGTCCAGGCCATGATACCAACAACTGTTGGGCTTTGAAAAACAAGGTGCAAGACCTTCTCGAGGCAAAAGAAATCGAATTTGATGTTCCTGAGATCCCAAATATTATCACTGCTCCTATGCCCAAGCATGGCCGTGATGTTAACGCTGTTGAAGATGGTGTGTTTGTTACTATTGTTGATGAACTTATTAATCCTCTCCTGACTGTCAAGATGAATCTGTTGAAGTTCGATTTATTTCCGGGTTGTGGCAAAGGTTGTCACCTCTGTTTATCCCTACCAACTGGTTGTCATTTATTGAAAGCATGTGTCCAACGCCTAATGGATGACAAAGAGATTTTGTTTGAAAAGACTCACATTTCGACAATTTCTTACAAAGATGTTTCAATAGTGACCATTTCCGCCAATCCTTCCAGGGTCTCCACCAAAAGACCCGTTAGGACTACATCTCTCCATAAAGTGACTCCACTGATAATTACTATTCCAGGGCCGATCCCGTACTCATCAGATAAAACTGTCTCGTGGAATTATGTGGGTGACGTCTACTATCACGGTGTCAAGAAGGATTGGCTGGCTGATGAAGACTCGATTTTTGAGAAGGCTGACCCTGACATTAGCAATATTGCGGGAACCAGCAAGATAACCCAAAGTGGAAGAGTATTCTCCCCATATATTGCTCCTCCGAAAACTGTTACCGGTCCTGTGATCATCCCTGCTTTTGTTCTTGTTGACACTACTACTACTACAGTCCCTATGGTTACCCCTACTGACACCCCGATCACCGAGTCGACCGAGACTCGGGGAAAAGGCATTTTGGTTGAGCCTATCCAGATGCAGGAGCAATCAGTATCTATCCCAAAGGCCTCAAAAAAGGAGATGGAAGAAATTCTGAAGATTATAAAGAAAAGCGACTACAACATAGTCGAACAGCTAGGGCAAACTCCGTCAAAGATTTCTTTGCTAACTTTATTGTTGTGCTCCGAGGCTCATGCGAAGGCCTTGGTGAAATTTCTTAAAATTTCCCATGTGCCACAAGAAACCTCTATTGATATGTTCCAAGACTGTGTGGTCAGTTTAACCACTGATAATGGCTTAGGATTTTCTGATGTTGACCTGACACCTAGAGGGAGGAAACACAACAAGACATTGCATGTCTCTGTCGAATGCAGGGGCGCAACTTTGGCCCATGTCCTGGTTGATACTGGTTCATATTTGATTGTTCTGCCTAAGAAAGCTTTGGATAGACTAGACTGTGAAGGTCTAACCTTAAAACCCAGCAACATAGTGATAAGAGCCTTTGACTATTCAAAAAGATTGGTGCACGGGGAGGTGGACATCCCCATTAAAGTTGGAACTCAAACCTTTGATTCAACCTTCTATGTGATGGACATTCGCCCTTCCTATTCCCAATTATTGGGCCGACCTTGGATTCATGACATTGGTGTCGTCACCTCTAAATTACATCAGATGCTGAAATACCCAACCAAGGGAAAAATCGTTATTGTCCATGGAGAAGAGGAATATATGGCCAGTCACTTGAACTCCTTCAGATACGTGGAATTGGATGGTGAATTCATTGGAATGCTGTTTCAGCATTTCGAGGAAGTCCCACAAACCGTGGCAGTAACCAAGACTTTTCCCCAAGTCCCGAAGATTACCAGACCCCCGCTAAAGATGTCTTCTCTGAAAGATGCCAAGGCAATGGTCGAAGAAGGTGGGTGTACTGTTTGGGGCCAACTCCCGAATATCCCATACAAATCTGACAAATTTGGTTTAGGTTTCACTTCAGGAAGCCAAAAAGTTGTTTGTCGTGCTCGTACCGGGGGACCACCTTTGCGGATCAGCAACCATGGAGTCAACACAGTGGAAGATGATGATGATAGCTGTGACCTAGAAGATTGGATTTTCCCAACCATCAACGGAGGACTCAACAACTAGGAAGCTAAAGATTTTGTCCCAATTACTTTTATCCAATAATAATTGTCTTTAAATTTTTTTCGGACTTGTAATAATTAAACAATTCAGACTTTTAAAACCTTGTGTCTTACCCGAGGCACAACGGTCCATTTGTAAGGGTTGTTACTTCATTTTCATATGTCATCAATGAATCATGGATGTTTTTGCATGCAAACTTTGTGCTCTTTGTCTTTCTTTTTCTACATTTTTTATTTCTTTCAAAAATAGCTATGCTCTTACACACACTCACATATCAAAATGCAGATCTTCATCCACTCAGGATCCCATGGGTAACAATTCTGCTATGGCCATTTGTGATTTTTAAAATCTAATCTACCAAGCCAAAGACGAAGGTGAGGAAGATTGTGAAGTGCCATGGGAACTAGCCAGGTTACTACAACAGGAAGAAAAGACCATACAGCCCCACAAAGAACCAGTGGACATAGTTAACCTAGGTACTGAAGAGGACAAGAAAGAAGTCAAGGTAGTAGCCAATCTGGAACCCAATGTCAAGAAGTGCTTAATTCAGTTACTACATGACTATGTTGAGGTCTTTGCTTAGTCATACAAAGACATGCCAGAACTTGATGCTGATATTGTGGTCCATTGTCTACCGACAAAAGAAGACTGCCCTTCGGTAAAATAGAAAGTTCGTCGCATGCGGTCAGACATGTCAGAAAAGATCAAGGCTGAGGTTATGAAACAATTCAACGCCGGATTCTTAGTTGTCACCTCCTATCTATAATGGGTCGCCGATGTTGTCCCAGTGCCTAAAAAGGACGACAAAGTATGCATGTGTGTGGACTGTCGAGATTTGAATAGGGCAAGCCCTAAGGATGATTTCCCACTTCCCCATATCGATATTTTGGTTGACAATACCGCACACCATAAAGTGTTCTCATTTATGGATGGTTTCTCAGGCTACAATCAAATCAAAATGGCACCTGAGGACATGGAGAAAACAACCTTCATCACACAGTGGGGCACCTTCTGTTACAAGGTTATGCCATTCGGGTTGAAGAACGCTGGGACAACTTATCAGCGCGCCATGGTAGCTCTATTTCACGACATGATCCATCATGAAATAGAGGTCTATGTGGATGACATGATAGCCAGATCTCAAACTTAAGAAGAACATCTTGACCATTTGCAGAAACTGTTTGAAAGGCTAAAGAAATACAAGCTAAGGTTGAACCCGAATAAATGCACATTTGGAGCGAGGTCCGGTAAACTCCTTGGCTTCATTGTCAGCGGTAAAGGTATCAAAGTGGACCCTGCTAAGGTGAAAGCAATACAAGAAATGCCTGCTCCTCGCACCGAGAAGGAAGTCAGAGGATTCTTAGGATGACTTAACTATATTTCTAGATTCATTTCTCACTTAACTGCTACTTGTGAACCAATCTTCAAATTACTGAAGAAAGATCAATTAGTCAAATAGAATAATGAATTCCAAGCTGCCTTCGACAAGATCAAGGAGTACCTTCAAGAGCCTCCTGTTTTGATGCCACCAGTCGAGGGAAGACCTTTAATCATGTATCTAATTGTCTTGGAAAATTTAATGGGGTGTGTGTTGGGGCAGCATGACGAGTCTGGCCGAAAAGAGCATGATGTTTACTACCTGAGCAAAAAGTTTACCGACTGTGAAACAAGATATTCGCTGCTCGAGAAAACTTGTTGCGCTCTGGCATGGGCTGCTCTCCGGCTAAGACAGTATATGTTGACCCATACCACCTTATTGATATCCAATATGGATCCAATTAAATACATATTCGAAAAGCCTTCCCTCTCTGGGAGAATAGCAAGATGGCAAATGATCCTGACTGAATACGACATTCAGTACACTACCCAAAAAGTAATAAAGGGCAGTGTGCTAGCCGATCACCTTACTCATCAAGCTGTGGATGACTATCAGTCCATGAAATTGGAGTTCCCAGATGAAGACATCATTGTTGTACCCCAAAATTTTCCCTCTCATTTTATCAATATTTCTCATCACAAGGCTCTTTGAACTCAAGATCAAGCTAGGTTTTGCACTGCTCAAGACATCTCCTTGCACTGTTGACCTAAATTAGGGTTTGAGTTTGCACATGTATTTTTGGATTTCTAATGCTCAAAATGGCTTTCATACTTCATGTTGGACTTACAAGATTGCCTCTACCAAGTTTCAAGCCTTGAATCAAATTTTTGCCCAGTCAATTAGACAGTTGACCTAGAAATCAACTATATTGGGGAAAAAGTCAAATGTGGCCAAATTACAGTCAAAACTCATAAATTTTGACCCACATCAACATTATAGACTCATATGAACCATTTGATCAAGTTTGGACCACAACTCCACAAGAAATTTGATCAGATCACCAAAAGGGCAAAATGGTCATTTTTAGGGTTTTGACTGCACAAGGGCAATTTCTGATTTTTAACCTAGCCAATGGCAAATTGGGTTCAAGCATGGATTCAAGGACTCAATGGCATCATCTTGACCTATTCACAAGGTTCAAAAGACCTCAATTGCATTGGATTGACAGATGAATTTTTCAGTCAACTGATCAAATTTTGACTGTACACTGAAAAGTCAATCTTTGACTTTTTGGTCAAAATCAAGTGCCAATGGCCATTTTTCATCAAAATGTGTCAAAACATGAAACTTGTTCATCAAGAAATCCATTTTTGCAAATTAGGGTTTAAAGTTGAAAAATTTCATAACTTAGAATTTTTTTAAGTTATGAAACTTTCTTAATTTTTCCTAACTTTGCCCAACATTTTCATCATGATGCAATTGGATCAAAGCAAAACTTATAACATGAAAGTTGTAGTCCTCCATAAAGTTTTCCAAAAAGAAGTTTGGATCTCAAGTTATGATTTTTGGAATAAAGGTCCCTAAAACTTTTAACTTGGTGAAATTTTGCCTTAGTTTAGGCAGGAATTTGACCTATCTTCTTGGCCATTTTTTATATAGTTCCACTTGGAGTCTAAAATTGAATTTCAAAGATGGATTGTATAGCATGTTACAATCTTTCCAAAATGTCCAAGAACTCTCCAAACACATTTGTGGTTAGGGAGAATCGAAGGCTTGAAGTTGGCAAAAACTCACTTTTCATCCATGGCATATTCATTGTGATGCAAATTGCAAATTCAAATCAGCTTGCTTTGCACTAGATTACAGGCCTCAAAACCATTCCACACTCAATAATTAAGTGCAAAACCATTGGTCTAAGGCATTGTTTTGGTCATTAGGGCATTGCACACAAGATTAACCCTTAAATAGAAAAAGCAGCATTACCATTTTTGCTAAAATCTTGCTTTATGTCAAAACTGATTTCTTGAGCATTGGTCCATATCTTATGTAGCAAATCAAATCCCCAAATTGGAGGGGCCAAGGGCAAAGTGTTCAAGCATATGGATAGCCTGTACAGGCCTGTTGGACATCACTTCTCATGTTTGCTTAAAATACAAGAAAGATATCCAAAACACTAGAACTTGAACATCAACAAAAACTAACTTGAAAAAAGCTTTTGAAACATATTTCTCACATCCCCTTGAACCAGAAACACGACCCTTTGAGCCCTCAAACATCCCATAGATCAAAATCACCTCCCATTGGAAAAACAGGGCAGTGTCTGCAACTTGACTTCCATAACACAATTTGCTCGTGCGTTTTGTCCCAAACTTGTTCAAACACCTTCCATTCAATCCATCCAAGCTATCCCATACCTTAAACACCAACTGTAACTCCATTTACAGGGTTTGCCATTTTCATTTTGAGCTTGTGCAGATTGAGTTCTGTAGGCTTGTTCAAGTGCATTCAAGGCAAGCTAGACATTGGAGAAGGTCAAGTGAAGTTCAAGCAAGCTCCCAGACATCTCAAGCCTTGTTGAAAAGCTCCACATTATCCTACACGAAGTCAGTTGAAACAGGTTTTTATCAACTTCCTATCTCTCTATTTAGGAACATTTAGACTTAGGTTTGTGAATAAGAAATGTAGTATTCATAGCCATGAAGTTGTACATATGCTCAATTTTCATTTTTATTAAGCATGCTAAGAGAATTTGGTCCATGAACATCCTGAAAAAATTAGGTTAGATTTTAGGGCCAGAGAAATTCTCTCTGGTCTTTGAGAGTTAAGACAAGTTTTTTATATGGTTGGATTCGTCTTGAAAAGCTCTACAACTTTGATGTTATATGTTTTTGTAATAGAGCTCGTATGCAGGATCTAGCATTTGTATCAGGCGCGCGCGTTTTTGAAGTACAGAGGTTGAAGATGAAGTGTGGTGGGCTGGGCTTGGTCCTGACTCACCATTGACACCCCCTTTTGCTTTTTGCACCCCCTGGCCCAATTTCTTTACATTTTTGTATTTTTATATTTATTTTCATTTTCTGATTTTGTTTTATATTTTCCAAACATAAAAATATCCAAAAATATTTTCATAAAATTTTCACATTTATTTTTATTATTTTTTAGACATAAAAATAATTATTAGGGAATATATACTTTTATTTTTTTATTTAATAAAAACTTATAAATATTATAGAAATATTATATATTTTATTTTTATTATTCATACCTATAAAAATAATATTTTTCTCATATACTATCATTTTTCCTATATACTTGTATATATTTTATTTTATTTATTGTACATATTTAATATAATTAATATATTTATATATATACTTTTATTTTATTAGATACTTTAGAATAAAAACATAAAAATATTACACTTTTATTTTTATTATTATTTATACTTAAAAAATACTTTTTCTAAATATATTTTATTTTTTGTATATATACTATTTTATTTTATTATATATAAATAATATAGCCAATATATTTATATTCTTAAAAATTAGGGTTTTACTCTTAACCAAAAAAAATATATAATCTTTCATTTATTTCTTTCTTTTTATATTAAATATTTTTACATACATAAAAATAAACAAAAACCTTTTTGCATATTCATATTATTTTGTATATTTATTTAATTTGTTTATTTAAATATTATTCATTTATTATTTATGCCATTTGATTTAATTTGGATGTAATTGTAAAACTAGGGTTTTAATTTCTTGTCAAATAATCCCCATTCAAAAACTGTATCCCCCTCCTATAATCATGTTGTAATAATATAGATTATTTTACGCATTTACGCTTTCAATTATGCCATGATTAGAGATTAGGGTTTGTATGCAAAAAAATCCAAAATTAACAAGTAGCTTGACCTAATACAAAGATAAAAATACATGAAAATCAATACACAAGGCACACTGTGATCGGTGGATCTGGAACTGACTGTTTTAAAGCTGGTTCGCGAAATGTCGCGGAAGCAAGAGTCGCCACCGTCTTTTATTTTCTCCAAATGGAAAGGACAAAAGCACAGAAAAATTCCTTAAAGAGATTGCTCTCGGTTCGGGAGGTAGGTTATAGAAAGGGAAGGTGTTAGCACCCTTTCTATCCATGGTTATCCATGGGCTCTTAGGTACTTGCTCAATACGTTTTCAATTTGTGTGTTTGCTTTTCAAATGTGGGTTAAAAAGTTTCTTTTGAAAAAAGTTCCAGATCGACTCATACGTCAGAGTGTTTGAAAAGTTTTTGTTTTGAAAGCTTTTGTGTGGTGTGAAAAGTATTTTTGAGATTAGAGCAAGTACCTACGAGAACCTACCTACCTTAAGGAATTCGTCTGTGTAGATGTCCTTAAAAGTAGTGCCATCCCACCATTGAGAGGTAGGTAGCACCACCGTTGGAGGTGTTCGGGTCAATTCGAGTTTTAGGGACGCGGTGATCACCAGAGCAATGGGAAGACACCTTAGAAGCTACCCTCATGCCAGGTTCCCGGATCATGAGGACTTACTAAGACATCCTCTACTCGACGATCACCTTTCGAGGCAAGGCAACAGTGAGGCGTACCCTAGGGGTGGTGTGTGATTCGTGTGTCAGATTCGCTTATTTTTGTCTTATTATGTCAAAGTGATCTATGCGTTTGATTTTAATTAGACATTCATTCTTTCATGCTTGATTAACAGTTAGGAGTGCGGAAAAGATAAATCTACGACTATTACAAAGGCGCGGGTCCACATCGCCAAAATTAAACCGGACCCGATTTAGCGGAAAAATAAATAATGCGAAGAAATAAAGTGCGAAAAGTAAATTACAACGCTTTGGGGCAATTACAAAATTATAGTAAGCGATAATAAAATAAATGTGCAATTAAATGGTTAATGACGGGCGTTGGACCCTTTTTGCAAATAACTAAAAGTTAATGAGGATTAAAAAATTAAAATTAAATGAGAATGATATTTTTGTTATTTTTTGTGATTCTTTAAATTTAATGAAAAAAAAGAAATTAAAATTAAATTAAGAAGCAAACCCTAATTCTAATATTTTTTAAGTATTAAGAAAGAATTAAAATAAGATCTAAATTAACCTAAAATTTATGTATAATTTAGTTGGAAAATAAATGAATAAATAATAATTATTGTTGTTCTAAAAAGGGGAAAAATATAAAGAAAATAAAAAGTTGTTTAAACCTAAATTCTACTTTTTGATTTTTTATTAGAAAGATTAAAATGATAACCTAATTAACCTAAATTATTTACATGTTTAAAAATAATCATAATAAATAAATATTACATCTTTTATTTTTCTGATTTTTGTATGTTTTTGTTATTTTGATGGAGATAATTAATTAATGAAAACCAATGAAAATAAGAAAATAATATAACAATTAAAAAAGAATGAAATATAAAAAAAAAAGAAAAAGTCAAACCAGGGGGGGGGTAGTCCCCAAGTGGAGGTTCAGGCCTGGTAATTTAAGCCCATTTGTGCCTTGATTTCGTTGACCTTCCTGGATCTTGTATGACACATAGACCAGCCTCCATGGTATTCCTTGAATCTGTGCCCTTGATTTGCTTTTGTAGGACGCGTGTTCATTGGATTTTGAGTGTGCACTATGGACCAACGAATTGTGCTTGCATATAATCATCAGAGGAAAAATAATATAGAGTTGTTGAAGACCTGGGAATCGAACCCAGGTCTCATGCCTTGCCTATGCCTTCCACCTGCCACTGAGCCACTTTGATTCGTTTTAATATATAATAACAATTAAACCATACAAAAGAAAAAGTAGAGTTAGTGGAGGGAAGCGCGCCAGATTTTGAATGGACGAGTTGCAGCGTGCCACATAGTCTTCTTCTTCGCGTATCCTTCTGCCTGAAAAAATATCAAACGTTTAACGGGGGTTTTGAACCCCCTCAATATATGCCTTTTTTCAAAATAGCGATTAGGTCGTGTGGATAGATAAATTAGGCGCGAGGGTCTCTTTATTTTCGTCTGAGCACGCTGGTTTGATTGGCAGTGGTCTGGAGTTCCAATTTTGCATCGTTACAAAACCCCTATTCAGAAACTCAGTAAACCCTAACCTTCAATCATGGTGAAATCGCGTTGGGAGCCCAAAAACAAAATCGAACTATGCAGTTAGCATCAGAAATCATTCATGAGTAATAATCTATAAACAAAATGCAATGATTATGCTTCAAAATTAAAACACGATTAAGCAATTTTCTTGATGCAGTTTACATTCAATCTACCAATTCCTGGAGCTTTGGTTATTGGTTTCGAGTGGAATGCGTTCAGGAATTGCCAAGGAAGCTTCTTGAATAGGTTTGGCACCTTGAATTGACCTCTAGAATGGATTTCAGATTTTTAGTTTCCAAGCAATTTCCAAGTTTTGTATTCAGGCTCTGGGCGTAGCTTCCAGTCTCTTTAGCATTAGGTTATGTTCTTGTATATGTAAGGAACGATTTAGGTCAAAAACATTGAACAAAATCCATGGCCATAATGATTTTGAAGATTTGATTTCATAAGATCTTTTACAATCTTTTTTCCATGGCTTTTGATGTCAATTAGTTCCAATCAACCCTAAACCTGCCTAATTGGGATATGCACGAAATCTTAAGCCTAGAATATGCACAAAAAGATTTTTTTGGGTTAGTTTGATATTTTTTCATATATTAAAATCATTTAAATGAATATAAATTAATATTAATTCAAATAAATAATTTAAAAAATATGAGAATACTTCCCTTTGGGCCTAGTGGTCGTGCATAGGCTTGGCATGAAGAAATTTGGAAGAAAATTGGGCCCATTTGCATTTTTAGGCCTTTTGAACCATTGTTGATTTTCAAAAATTTCCAAAAATTTCCCAACTTCCACAAGGCATAACTTGGTCAATTTTTAAGCTTTTCACATGTTCTTGGACATTTTGGAAAGGTCTTTGAGTCCTTTAACCAATGCCTTTGGTCCCATGTCATTTTGATTTACCAATCTCAAGTTATGGCCTTTGACTTAAAGTCACTTTTTGTTGACTTTTGAAAATGACCTATAATGTTGAAATTGATAACTTTTTGTGAGAGCATTTCTTGGACTTGGAACATGAAGATGAATTGTAGGAAATGTCTTTCTCTTCAAAATGAGCTTTGGATGGGATTTTTCTGATAATCCATGTGAAAGTTATGCCCTGGTCAATTTCAGTTGACTTTTCCAGCTGTCCAAATATAGCAACTTTTGCATCTTTGATGATTTCTGAGCCAAATTTTGAGAATCATGATCAAGCATTGATCAAATGATGTTTGTGGCTTTAAAATGATATATTGACCAAAAATTTGAACTTTTGACTGCCAAATGACCATTTTGCCCCTACAGTTGACTGTAGTGCAATCTAGGGTTTTGACTGTGCAATTTTGAGCTGAATGCCTTGAAACTTGACATGAGGATATTTGACCATCTTTGTAGGCACATGAGACTTGATTGGGCCTTTGAAAAGTTCATTTGCTTGACCAGAACTCAAACCCTAGTTTTGACTGTCTAGGAGACAGTTGAGCTGCACAACCCTTGGGGCATTTTGTGACCTTGATTTTGACAATTCTTGATGAATATGGGAGGGCAAATTTTGGGGTACAACAGTTGCCCCTGTTCAATCTTCTTAGACCTGAGGATGCAGATTGGCTGACGTGCCTTTCGTAATCCGAGGGTAGAAGGTGATTGAACACTAGAGTGCCCAGAAATTTGCGCTCACATAGTAACAGTGATGATGGAATGGGCTTATAGATGCCATTTAGAGATTGCTGAATAGGGTGATGGGCTTATAGATGCCATCTGGATGCTGACTGCGTAAGAGATTCCTTCGCTAGAACCTGCATACCTGCAAAAGAGAAAATGAGTACCTGACACGTCGCAGGAGCTGATTTTAGATGCTTGATATAGATGTGTCCTGACTGGTTACAGGAGCTGGGTCTGGAGCTTCAAACGCTGATGAATGAACCAGGGATGGTTACTGCCTTAGCATGAAGGGTAAGAGAATCCTGAATGATCTCAACAACGCTCGTTGAGAAAATCTTGGTGAGAATTACCATCTTCGTAGTGTCAGGAAGGGAACCAAAGGACATTACAATCTCAAAGGGAGTTACCTCACTCACGTTGGAGAGGGAACTATAGGAAATTATAATCTGAAAGGAGATATCACCTCACGCTCATGCCGGAGAGGGGAACATCTGAAAAAGGGATTACTACCTCACACACCGTTGGAGAGGGGACCATAAGAGACTATCACCTCACGCTCATGCCGGAGAGGAGAACATCTGAAGAAGGAATTACCGCCTCACGCTCACCGTCGGAGAGGGGACCATAACTTCTACTGAGTCTTTATCAGAAAAATCTGTTTGGAGTCGATTTAACTGGACTAGAGAAATCCTTGAAATATGTTTGAGAATTTCAACTGCATCTTTCCTGAAAGGTAAAGGTCAGTTATATGCGAAGCATGATATGGATCAAGTAATGATGTTATCAATATAAAGGAGACTTGTATGATGCAATACGTTATGCATGCTATAATGATGTATGTGATGATTCATGTATGTTTTTGTCTAGGAAAATGAATTCTTGACGGGTGCCGGGAAGTCATATCCTGGGCTGATGAAGAGATTTTGCTTCCGCTGTGGATGATTCGTTGCAAGAATACCGGTAGGAGGAGACAACTCCGTTGAGGAGTAAACTTGGCAAATGAGATAATTCTGCGGGAGAAAAGATACTCTAGCGATCATGCTGGGGGAGTGCTATTCTGTGGGGATAGCGATGCTTTGCTGAGTTGATGAAGATAGCTCTGCTGGGGATACCGTTGATGAGTTGTGCTTGGATATATTCTTGTTGTGCTGGAAGTGTTGATAGACTTCGCTGGGGGTAGGAAGATACTTTGCCGAGGACGCTCTTTCCGTGGCTTTTGGCTGAGGATAACCCAGTTATATCCTGTTACGGAAATAACTCTTTAAATCAAGCCGGGACGACGCGTTCGTGCTCTGCGAGGGGATAAGCTTCCAGAATCTACTGGGGATAAGCTTATTGCTTGGGGATATGACTTTCAATTTTGCTGGTGAAGCTGGATTGGACTCTTCTGGGGGAAGTTGAACTGTAATGCTGTAGGTTGAAAGAGGGAGCCTATGTAGGGTTGCCTGCTGATGAGCTCGTGTAAAACCGCATCTGAAATGGAGAAGGAACCTGGGTAGGGTTACTTTGATGATGAGTTCTTGTAAAACTTCGTTTTTGGAAAGGGGGAACCGGTGTAGGGTTTCTGGGTGACGAGTCCATGTAAAATTGTATCTTGAATAGGGGGAACCGGTGTAGGGTTGCTTGGTAAGGTAAGTTCATGTAAAACTTTTTGATGAATCGGGGTAAGATTATCTTGAACTAAATCCATGTAAGACTTCTAGAGGAACCGGGGTTAGGTTATCTTGGGGTAAATCCATGTGAGATTTCTTGATGAACCGGGGTAAGGTTGCTTGGACGAGTTTGTGTAAAAACTTTGATGAACCGGGGTTAGGTCATCTTCAGGTAGGTCCATGTAAGACTTCAGGAGGAACCGGGGTTAGGTTACTTGGATAAGTTTGTGTAAAAACTTTGATGAACCGGGGTTAGGTCATCTTAAGATAGGTCCATGTAAGACTTCAGGAGGAACCGGGGTTAGGTTACTTGGATAAGTTTGTGTAAAAACTTTGATGAACCGGGGTTAGGTCATCTTAAGATAGGTCCATGTAAGACTTCAGGAGGAACCGGGGTTAGGTTACTTGGATAAGTTTGTGTAAAAACTTTGATGAACCGGGGTTAGGTCATCTTAAGATAGGTCCATGTAAGACTTCAGGAGGAACCGGGGTTAGGTTACCTTGGGATAAATCCATGTAAGATTTCTGGGGGAACCGGGGTAAGGTTGCCTTGTGGTAAATCCATGTGAGATTTCTGGAGGAACCGGGGTTAGGTTACTGGAAGCGAGTCCATGTGAGACTTATGGGGGAACCGGGGTTAGGTTACCTTGGGATAGATCCGTGTGAGATTTCTTGATGAACCGGGGTAAGGTTGCTTCGGGATAAGTTTGTGTAAAACTTCTTGATGAACCGGGGTTAGGTCATCTTATGGAGGAGGAGTTTGTGTATGACTTTGTCTGAAGGTTGAGAAGAAACCGGTGTTGGGTTGCATGATTTTGATTAAGTGGATGATTGTCCTGTTTGGTCTCGGACGTTAACCCACGATCTGGAATTTGTAAGGGTAGATGGTAATCATTCTTATGTTGATCTGTCCTTTGTACTTTGGTTGACCGAGCAGTTGGATCGCCTGGATAACTCATTATTGCCCCTGCTTCGGAGATGAGGGAAGAGGATACCTGTGTGGGTGATTGACAGATCTTCGGGTAGACAAGTGATGAGATACCGGAACATAGTCGTACGCTTTTGATCCCTAACTTTTGCCTGGACCGCCCTTTCGGGTTTTCAGTCCACCGGGATACCCATTTTTGCCCAAGCCGCCTTTTCAGGTTTTCGACTTGCCGGGTGTACATGTTTTTTTCGTTTCATCCCTTCATTTTGCCCGAACCCTTTTGGTTCGCCGGGAAGCCCTTATTTTTGCCTAGGCGTGTCAACCTAGCGGGTCTTTGATTATGCGCAGTATTTTTCGACTATGTCCACGCTCTCCGAACGTAGGGAGTTGCCCCTGTTAGGAGTACCTTGTCCTGCCCCAGATAATGGGCAATGCTCCTACTGTGCCCCTTGATTGGAGGTACTTCTGTTCACCAGGTGTTCATCGTGCGAATTTCCCTGCTGTTCAAACAAATAGTCATATGCAAACAAGATTATTTTAAGAATGCAAAAGTCTATGTCTGTCTTGAATTTTGAAAATGCGTTTTTTGTAATACAGTGCGATGTCAACTCAAGATTTTACAGCAAACCTTCAGGAGTCAGGATACTTTCGTAACAGTATGCTTTCGAACTAACCCATGCTTCAGCTAGGACTTTTAAGGGTTATATCGTGGCCTGGTTCACGGTTTAAGAAACAAAGGATAAAGGCTCAAATTTTATTTGTACCCACCCGCTCTTCGTGATGTTCTCCAAACCTAAACTCAGTCGATCATACGTTAGACCTTGTTTGAGTCTTTGCTTTGATATACCAGCGATGGTTCGGATATTGACAGCATATTTTGATTAGGCAGTCATTTCCCTTTTTTTTTGTTGAGGTTTTGTAGGACCTCTTTCTTTTTGATTTCGTTATCCCTATTTTTTTGCCTGAACTGTTTCCTTTTTGGAACTACAATCAGCGGGATGCCCCAGTTTCATAAGTCCCTTTTTATAGGTTTTGACTTCTTGGGCTTTTCGTTTATGATTTTTTTTTTTTTTTTGATAATGACTGCCTGTCCTTTTGATTGTTTCGAACCATCACTGTCTTTTTTTCGTAAGGATCTCTTTGGTGCCATTCGTTATGCACTTGGATCAACTGAGAGACTACCCTGCCCCAGGTTATGATTAAGGGTTTTGATTTTCGAAAATAAAACTCCTGCTTCTTTGGCTCGAATGGGTTGACGAGGGATTATCATCCTTATAACTCCAGTGTTTAGGGATTGAAACAATGCCTGTACCTCATCAGCGGGGTTTGTTCAAAAGCATACTGTAGATTGTGGTATCGTTTTCGTCATCCTCCCTCAAGAGGTTTAGAATTTTCAATTAAGAGTTGACCATTGCAAAAAATATGAAAGCGGTTTTAAGCATAGTAAACACAATTAATCAAGACAGACATGTGTAATGCATTCATGAAATAAAGAGTTTAACATAATAATTGTTTATCTGAACAAGAAAGGAAAAATACAACTTGAATTCAAATGAACAAAAAATTTCTCAATCCTAGCCATGTTTCGGCAATGGAGCATTGATCACGTTGGGGGTTTCAGCAGGCTCGAACTCGATCTCTTTGGCGTCGATCATGTTCTGAATCTTGTACTTTAATGCCCAACAGTCCTCAGTATCGTGCCCCGGGCTATCGGAATGATAAGCACACCTCGCTTCTGGATTGTAGCTTGGAGAGGAGGTCTTAGGATTGGCAGGAGGGTTGATCACTGCAATCAGGTTCATCTTCAACATATGTTGCAATGCTTGCGACCATGGCATGTTAATATTGGTGAACTGCCTTTTAGGCCCATCCGGCCTTTGCTGGTTTCCCCTCTGTGGTTGGCGGCGTGGTGCAGAACCAGAGATCATGACTGCCCCTGCATGTTGATCCCGGCGACTCTTTTGACTGTATGCGGCATTAGATTCCTTCTTTCCCGTGTAAGGCTTTTTATGAATGTCAGAAGGTATGGCCTCTTGAATTTTCCCGCTCTTGATACCAGCTTCAATTCTTTCGCCGGTCAGGATGAGGTCGGTAAATCCAGCAGATGAGTTACCAATGAGGTGGTTGAAGAATGGACCAGACAGGGTCCCCAAGAACATGTCCACAAGTTCACGGTCAGTCAGAGGTGGTTGTACTCTTCCGGCAAGATCCCTCCATTTCTGCGCATATTCTTTGAATCCTTCGCTTGCACCTAACGACATACCCTGGAGTTGAGTACGCGTGGGGGCAAGGTCGGCATTATACTGGTACTGCTTATAGAAAGCAGTTGCCAACTCCTCCCAGTTACGAACTTTGGTCCCATCCAGCTGATAGAACCATTCGAGGTGAGTCCCTGAAAGACTTTCCTGGAAGAAGTGGATCCATAGATTCTTATCCGCAGAGTACGGCTGAATCTTCCGAACATAGGACCTTAAGTGCAGCTTGGGACAAGACGCCCCGTCATACTTCGAGAAAGTTGGTGCTTTGAATTTATGTGGGATAATCACACCAGTCGACAAACCCAGATCTCCGAAATCCAGTCCAGGTACCTGTTGAACCTCCATAGCTTTCATTCTGTCCTCCAGTTGCTTATATCTATCATCAGCGGGAGGGTATTGCTCTTCATCAAAATCTGTCTCGTTGTCGGAGACCACTGGACTAGGAACCTCTCTCTCATGATGACTGCTTTTTCCCACAGATGGGGTTGTCCTCTCAGCTTCAACTTGTGGTGTATTCCCAGATCTGCGTCTAGGGCTGAACAGAATAGTCCTCTTCTTTTTCCTGTCCTTCTTCAAAAGCAAAGCTTTCAGATCTTGCTGCCCCTGGGTCAAATTCAGGATCAGCTCTTGGAACTGGGCGTTCTGAGCCTGGAGATCCTTGATGGACTGTTCAGCTGATGATCCAGGATTCATGACGATCGGCTGAAATAAACAGCGGAGAAGGGTAAGCAACCTGTCAAAGGGATACCTGCAATGCAATGAGATGTATGACGTGCATGCAATGATTTCAAGGACCTCGCAGGGTAAACAGAGAAACTTGTTAGAGTTGAAAACCGGTAACTTGACTGAAGAAACTTCCTGTTGTAGAAAATCCTTCCTCACGGGTCAAAGGCTCACCATATCCAGTGGGTCATAGCCCCTGACAACCTTGGCTAGTGGAAAATAAATCCCCTTTGCCCCTTGCTGGACAGTTGGTTCATCATGACCTGCATCACAAGCCCTTGAGATCCTTGAAATGGGTTAGGATGTATGCAATGGTATGATGTCATGCTATGCATGGGGTAATGTATGTAACCCTGTTGTGAGTCCCAATTAAGGACTATAGACAAAACCTGCAAGAAACAAGCGTCAGGTAACAAGTACGCAAGTAGGCAAGTACAAAGGCACACAAGTCACACAAGAGAAACCCTTAGGGTTTAGGCCAGCATGAGGTCTAGGTACTACCCTCTTGAAGTTGGTTGGTTCGTACCTGTCCTAATCAAAGTAACCGGGTTCTAAGGTTCCCAATATCACGGGGTTGCTTTCATTGTTCATCGTTTCGATTTAGCCACTGAACTGGCGACCGAAATATTCCAGGAAAGCAACCCTCAATTGAGCGTAGTATCGAGTATCCACCAACCTCGGACTGCACCAAAGTCAGTGATCTCACTACCCTAAAGAGGCCAAGATAGTTCAATTAAGGTTCCTAAGGTCTGTTGATGCTTCACGACACCACGCGGAGGCCCCGTACTCTCCTTGACTGAACTCAAGGGTTACCGGTACACACCAAAGTGCCACATCAACGTAGCAGACTGTTTCAACCGTGTCGGTATACCCCGCACAGTTCCCTCACAGCCTTGTTGCTACTTTCTAAGAAGGGTATCCCCCAGATCCGGGTGTAGGATCTATAGAACTCCCAAGCAACCCGCAATTTAAAGCACACAAGGAAAACAATTGAAAACATAGTTATAAGCTAGCCCTAAGGTACACCTCACTTTATAAGATGTCCCCAGCAGAGTCGCCAGTTCTGTGATCGGTGGATCTGGAACTGACTGTTTTAAAGCTGGTTCGCGAAATGTCGCGGAAGCAAGAGTCGCCACCGTCTTTTATTTTCTCCAAATGGAAAGGACAAAAGCACAGAAAAATTCCTTAAAGAGATTGCTCTCGGTTCGGGAGGTAGGTTATAGAAAGGGAAGGTGTTAGCACCCTTTCTATCCATGGTTATCCATGGGCTCTTAGGTACTTGCTCAATACGTTTTCAATTTGTGTGTTTGCTTTTCAAATGTGGGTTAAAAAGTTTCTTTTGAAAAAAGTTCCAGATCGACTCATACGTCAGAGTGTTTGAAAAGTTTTTGTTTTGAAAGCTTTTGTGTGGTGTGAAAAGTATTTTTGAGATTAGAGCAAGTACCTACGAGAACCTACCTACCTTAAGGAATTCGTCTGTGTAGATGTCCTTAAAAGTAGTGCCATCCCACCATTGAGAGGTAGGTAGCACCACCGTTGGAGGTGTTCGGGTCAATTCGAGTTTTAGGGACGCGGTGATCACCAGAGCAATGGGAAGACACCTTAGAAGCTACCCTCATGCCAGGTTCCCGGATCATGAGGACTTACTAAGACATCCTCTACTCGACGATCACCTTTCGAGGCAAGGCAACAGTGAGGCGTACCCTAGGGGTGGTGTGTGATTCGTGTGTCAGATTCGCTTATTTTTGTCTTATTATGTCAAAGTGATCTATGCGTTTGATTTTAATTAGACATTCATTCTTTCATGCTTGATTAACAGTTAGGAGTGCGGAAAAGATAAATCTACGACTATTACAAAGGCGCGGGTCCACATCGCCAAAATTAAACCGGACCCGATTTAGCGGAAAAATAAATAATGCGAAGAAATAAAGTGCGAAAAGTAAATTACAACGCTTTGGGGCAATTACAAAATTATAGTAAGCGATAATAAAATAAATGTGCAATTAAATGGTTAATGACGGGCGTTGGACCCTTTTTGCAAATAACTAAAAGTTAATGAGGATTAAAAAATTAAAATTAAATGAGAATGATATTTTTGTTATTTTTTGTGATTCTTTAAATTTAATGAAAAAAAAGAAATTAAAATTAAATTAAGAAGCAAACCCTAATTCTAATATTTTTTAAGTATTAAGAAAGAATTAAAATAAGATCTAAATTAACCTAAAATTTATGTATAATTTAGTTGGAAAATAAATGAATAAATAATAATTATTGTTGTTCTAAAAAGGGGAAAAATATAAAGAAAATAAAAAGTTGTTTAAACCTAAATTCTACTTTTTGATTTTTTATTAGAAAGATTAAAATGATAACCTAATTAACCTAAATTATTTACATGTTTAAAAATAATCATAATAAATAAATATTACATCTTTTATTTTTCTGATTTTTGTATGTTTTTGTTATTTTGATGGAGATAATTAATTAATGAAAACCAATGAAAATAAGAAAATAATATAACAATTAAAAAAGAATGAAATATAAAAAAAAAAGAAAAAGTCAAACCAGGGGGGGGGTAGTCCCCAAGTGGAGGTTCAGGCCTGGTAATTTAAGCCCATTTGTGCCTTGATTTCGTTGACCTTCCTGGATCTTGTATGACACATAGACCAGCCTCCATGGTATTCCTTGAATCTGTGCCCTTGATTTGCTTTTGTAGGACGCGTGTTCATTGGATTTTGAGTGTGCACTATGGACCAACGAATTGTGCTTGCATATAATCATCAGAGGAAAAATAATATAGAGTTGTTGAAGACCTGGGAATCGAACCCAGGTCTCATGCCTTGCCTATGCCTTCCACCTGCCACTGAGCCACTTTGATTCGTTTTAATATATAATAACAATTAAACCATACAAAAGAAAAAGTAGAGTTAGTGGAGGGAAGCGCGCCAGATTTTGAATGGACGAGTTGCAGCGTGCCACATAGTCTTCTTCTTCGCGTATCCTTCTGCCTGAAAAAATATCAAACGTTTAACGGGGGTTTTGAACCCCCTCAATATATGCCTTTTTTCAAAATAGCGATTAGGTCGTGTGGATAGATAAATTAGGCGCGAGGGTCTCTTTATTTTCGTCTGAGCACGCTGGTTTGATTGGCAGTGGTCTGGAGTTCCAATTTTGCATCGTTACAAAACCCCTATTCAGAAACTCAGTAAACCCTAACCTTCAATCATGGTGAAATCGCGTTGGGAGCCCAAAAACAAAATCGAACTATGCAGTTAGCATCAGAAATCATTCATGAGTAATAATCTATAAACAAAATGCAATGATTATGCTTCAAAATTAAAACACGATTAAGCAATTTTCTTGATGCAGTTTACATTCAATCTACCAATTCCTGGAGCTTTGGTTATTGGTTTCGAGTGGAATGCGTTCAGGAATTGCCAAGGAAGCTTCTTGAATAGGTTTGGCACCTTGAATTGACCTCTAGAATGGATTTCAGATTTTTAGTTTCCAAGCAATTTCCAAGTTTTGTATTCAGGCTCTGGGCGTAGCTTCCAGTCTCTTTAGCATTAGGTTATGTTCTTGTATATGTAAGGAACGATTTAGGTCAAAAACATTGAACAAAATCCATGGCCATAATGATTTTGAAGATTTGATTTCATAAGATCTTTTACAATCTTTTTTCCATGGCTTTTGATGTCAATTAGTTCCAATCAACCCTAAACCTGCCTAATTGGGATATGCACGAAATCTTAAGCCTAGAATATGCACAAAAAGATTTTTTTGGGTTAGTTTGATATTTTTTCATATATTAAAATCATTTAAATGAATATAAATTAATATTAATTCAAATAAATAATTTAAAAAATATGAGAATACTTCCCTTTGGGCCTAGTGGTCGTGCATAGGCTTGGCATGAAGAAATTTGGAAGAAAATTGGGCCCATTTGCATTTTTAGGCCTTTTGAACCATTGTTGATTTTCAAAAATTTCCAAAAATTTCCCAACTTCCACAAGGCATAACTTGGTCAATTTTTAAGCTTTTCACATGTTCTTGGACATTTTGGAAAGGTATTTGAGTCCTTTAACCAATGCCTTTGGTCCCATGTCATTTTGATTTACCAATCTCAAGTTATGGCCTTTGACTTAAAGTCACTTTTTGTTGACTTTTGAAAATGACCTATAATGTTGAAATTGATAACTTTTTGTGAGAGCATTTCTTGGACTTGGAACATGAAGATGAATTGTAGGAAATGTCTTTCTCTTCAAAATGAGCTTTGGATGGGATTTTTCTGATAATCCATGTGAAAGTTATGCCCTGGTCAATTTCAGTTGACTTTTCCAGCTGTCCAAATATAGCAACTTTTGCATCTTTGATGATTTCTGAGCCAAATTTTGAGAATCATGATCAAGCATTGATCAAATGATGTTTGTGGCTTTAAAATGATATATTGACCAAAAATTTGAACTTTTGACTGCCAAATGACCATTTTGCCCCTACAGTTGACTGTAGTGCAATCTAGGGTTTTGACTGTGCAATTTTGAGCTGAATGCCTTGAAACTTGACATGAGGATATTTGACCATCTTTGTAGGCACATGAGACTTGATTGGGCCTTTGAAAAGTTCATTTGCTTGACCAGAACTCAAACCCTAGTTTTGACTGTCTAGGAGACAGTTGAGCTGCACAACCCTTGGGGCATTTTGTGACCTTGATTTTGACAATTCTTGATGAATATGGGAGGGCAAATTTTGGGGTACAACACACACTTGCACCCCTAGGGTTTCATCCACTTGTTGCCTTATAAATGGGCCATGTTATGCATGTTGGGTACTTTGGCAAAACAAAAACAAAACAAAAGATCATAGTCTCTCGATGACGCTATCTTGGTTGCCTATACAGAATGATCTAGTCCCTCGGAAAATTGCTAAAAATACCTAACACAATTGCTATCATGGTCTATACAATGATCCGCGCCTGTCCCGTTTAACATCCTAATACAAGGTTGTTTACCAAATGCAATGGTAAAACAACACTGTCAAAAGGGTTAAAAATGTGTAGGAAACATCTTTGAGTAAAATAGGGTAGACAACTCTTAGTTGCTTGATCAAAAACTTGCAAAACATCCTTGCTATTTTCAAACACACTTCACAACACAATTTCAAAACATTTCCCCAAAACAAACTTTCAAACATTGAAACATCTTTTCAAAAGACAATACATCTTTGTATACATTCAAACAAGAATCATTACAAAGGTTGCCACAACAATGGCCTCTTTTCAAAACATCTTTCAAGACCACACACAAAGCACCATTTCAAACAATTGAAAAGCAAAAGCAAGTGATCTAAACAAGTAACTAAGAGCCCATGGATAACCATGGATGAAAAGGGTGATTGCACCTTCCCTTTTCATAATCTACTCCCCGAACCCAAGAAAACATCTCAAAGGTCTTTCCTGTGCTTTTTGACCTTTTCTTAGGATAAAATAAAAAGTCGGTGGTGACTCTTGCTAAACCGAAACATTTGCGAACACAAACGCAAAACCTCAAGTCAGTTCTTCCACCGTATCACAATCATGATGGTAAACAATTGTGAAGAACTCATGCCATATGACGGACCTGAACAAGGATCCCGATGGACTTGGTTTTTGATGGAGCCTAATGCACTCGGAAATGGCATAGGTGTTGTGATCATATCCTCTGAAGGATGTCATACTCCCTTCACCGCAAGACTTTTCTTCAACTGTACCAATAACATGGCAGAATACGAAGCATGTATTTTTGGTCTCAAAGCTGCCATAGATTTGGGAATCAAGTCTTTAAGTGTATTTGGAGATTCAACCTTAGTCATCAGTCAGATCAAAGGAGAATGGGACACGAAGCACCCTAACGTCATCCCCTACTGTGATCGGTGGATCTGGAACTGACTGTTTAATGCTGGTTCGCGAAATGTCGCGGTAAGCAAGAGTCGCCACCGTCTTTTATTTTCTCCAACATGGAAAGGACAAAAGCACAGAAAAATTCCTTATTGAGATTAGTTCTCGGTTCGGGAGGTAGATTTATAGAAAGGGAAGGTGTTAGCACCCTTTCTATCCATGGTTATCCATGGGCTCTTAGATACTTGCTCATTGTGTTTTCAAAATGTTTGTTTGCTTTTCAAGGTGAGTGGGTTTGAAAAAGTTTCTTTGAAAGTTTCAGATCGACTCTTGTATCAGTCCTCAAGAGTGTTTGAAAAATTGTTTTTGAAAGCTTTTTGCAAAGTGTCGGTGTGAAAAGAAGTTTTTGATTTGTTTTGAATTAGAGCAAGTATCTACGAGTCATCTACCTACCCTAAGGAATTAGTCTGTGTAAATGTCCTTAAGGTAGTGCCATCCCACCATTGAGAGGTAGGTAGCACCACCGTTGGAGGTGTTCGGGTCAATTCGAGGGTTAGGGATAGTGTGGTCACCGAGCAATAGTAAGATACCTTAGAAGCTACCCTTATGCCATTGATCTTTTTATTCCGAGGCAACCTTTTCGAGGCAACTGTTCCGAGGCAACTTGTTCCGAGGCAACTTGTTCGAGGCAACTAGATCAATGCAACATAAGGACTCACTAAGACGTCCTTTACTCGACGACCACGTTTCGAGGGGCAAGGCAATAGTGTGATCACCAGAGCAACAGTAGGACACCTTAGAAGCTACCCTTATGCCATGTTCATGGGCATAAGGACTTACTAAGACATCCTGTACTCGACGACCACGTTTCGAGGGGCAAGGCAACAGTGAGGCGTACCCTAGGAGTGGTGTGTGAATTGTGAGTCATTTTCAGTTATTATTTGTCTTGTCATGTATTGGGTGAGCTACGCTTTGATTTTATTTGGGCATTCATTCTTTCATGTGATTAGCAGTTAAAAGGGTGCGGAAAATAAAAATGCGGAAAATAAAGGTCCTACGCTATTACAAGGCGCGGGTCTACATCGCCAAATTAAACCAAGACCCGATTTGAATAAAAGTGCGGAAAGTAAATGTCCTAATTATCTATTACAAGGCTTTGGGGCAAATACATTATATCCACAAAAGAAATAAAAATAAATGCGAAAAGAAATAAGAATCGAGAGTGCGAGGGCGTTGGACCCTTTAAAGAAATTAAATAGAAATTATAAATTAATTAATGATTAAATAAAGAAAAGAGATTATTTTTATGTTTTTTTGGTATTTTATGAAATAAAGAAAGTTAATTGAAATTAGAAATTAAAATAAAAGCCTAGTTCTAAATTTGTTTTTAATTAAAAAAATGTTTAAGTTTTAGCCTAATTTATCCTAATTAATTAAATGCCATATTTATTTACAAAATTAATTAATAATAATAATAAGGAGAAAAAGTTATTTATTGAGAAAAGAATAAAGATAATAATAACCTAATTTTTATGTTTTTTTTTATAATTATTTTAGAAAAAGACATTAAAGTTAAAAACCTAAATTTAAACTAATTGTTTTATTGGAATTTATTTACAAAAACTATTTAAAGAATTAAAAAAATTAAATAAAACATATTTTTATTTTTTAATGATTTCTGATTTTTTTGGTTTTGTGTTATTATTAAGATTAATTTTGGTGAATTAAATAAAACAAAAGAAAAACAATTAAAATAAAAAGAAGAAAAGAAAAATGGAAAAATGAAAGGTGATGCAAACCATGGGGGTGTTGACCCAATTTAGGAGGGAGCACGAAGTCGCGGCAGAAGCGAATCTGGAAGCGGCGGTTGAGTCCGCGGTTGCGCGGCGGAACTGCGATTTGGACGCTTCTCGTTCTTCTGTTTCTGATTCAGAGAGCCAAATTCCAGTCCTGATCTTCACAAAGAATTTTATGGATAAAGTTCAAACAATCAAAAAGAAAATTAAATAGAATAAATGAAATTGAAAATTTTAGAATTTTGTGTTGCTTTATCATGACTCAATGATGTTGTTGTGGTGCTGTCAAGAGGATGATGATTTGTGGTTGCATCAGTTTTGAGCTTGTGTCAACGGTATGAACATGAGCTTGTGTAAGGTTTCTGTTTTGGTTGATGAGATTTTTGTTAAAGTTGGTTCATGGGAAATTGCACGTGAAAAATGAATTTACAGTGCAACAAGAAGAAAAGTGGGGGTTTCCATCGAGTGGCCTCCGTACAGGATTTTGTATAAGAGAATATGAGGTTTTTTTTGTGGAATTTTTTATTTTTTTCGTTTTAGAGAGTTCTCTAGGTTGTGTTCTCTTTTTTTTTTATCACTTGCATATACATTATGTAATGTATTTCAATTGGAATTAAGGGCCTTGAAGCCTTGCATTCATACATAAGATTTTGCCATAAACCTTCATTAACAAACTTTCCATCTTTGTACCAATTTTGAATTCTTGCTTGATTAGGCCTTGAAACAAATTTGGGATGTTGTATAATGATGATTCAAAGCTAATCAAGACCAAATATGCCCCTTAATTAACCTTCTTGATTTTTATTTGATTTTAAAGGATTTAAAATGAATTAAATCCAATAAAATCAAATAAAAATGAAAAAATTAATTTTAAATTTTGAAATAATTTCTGGGACACGTGGGAAGCATGTCTAAGCTGAATCAAGCGGAAAAAGTGGGGCCCTTTTGTCAAAAATGAAATTTCAAGGATAAATGATTTTGGCCATTTCACAAAAATTTCCCAACTTCTCCAATGCATATCTTGCTCAATTTTGAAGCTATGAACATGTTCTTAGACATTTTGGAAAGGTCTTGAAGTCCTCTAACCAATGCCTTTGGTCCCATGTCATTTTGATTTACCAATCTCAAGTTATGGTCTTTGACTTAAAGTGCCTTTTTGTTGACTTTTGAAAATGACCTATAATGTTGAAATTGATAACTTCTTGTGAGAGCATTTCTTGGACTTGGAATGTGAAGATGAGTTGTAGGAAATGTCTTCCCCTTCAAGATGAGCATTGGATGGGATTTTTCTGATGAACCATGAAAAAGTTATGCCTTGGTCAAGTTACAGTTGACTTTTCAATTGTCCAAAAATAGAAACTTTTGACACCTTGATGATTTTTGAGCCATTCTTGAGGAATCATGATGAAGAATTGATCACATGATGATTGTGGCTTCAAAATAAGATGTTGACCAAAAAATTTGACTTTTGACTGCCAAATGACCATTTTGCCCCTACAGTTGACTGTGGAGCAATTAGGGTTTTTGACTGTGCAACTTAACCTTGTGAGCCTTGAAACTTGACATGTAGGTGCTTGACAATGTGTATGAGCATATGGGACTTGATTGAGCCCTTGAAAACTTCAACTTCTTTGCAAGAACCAAAACCCTAATTTTGACTGGCTTAGGAGGATGGTTGACTGTGTAGCCTTTGAGTAGACTTTGAACCCTTTGAGGTGATGCTTGTCAAAACTTTGAAGATTATGGGAGGGAAAATTTTGGGGTACAACAGTTGCCCCTGTTCAATCTTCTTAGACCTGAGGATGTAGATTGGCGTGTGTGCCTTTCGTGATCCGAGGGTGGAAGATGATTGAACACTAGAGTGCCCAGAAATTTGCACTCACATAGTAGAGTATCAGCAGTGTGATAGCGTGAATAGGCTTAAAGATGCCATTTGGAGAGATGATGGATAGGAGGATGGGCTTATAGATGCCATCTGGAAGTGTGACAGAACCTTGTCGGGAATGGGCTTATAGATGCCATTTGGAGACTGTCGGATAACTGAATTTGAATAAGAAATAGAATAGCTTCCGTGCCTGGAGCATATCTAGCCTATATCTACTTGTTGACATCTGAATAAACAGTAGAATGACCGCCGTGTCTGGGGTATATCCATACTGTATCTGTATGAGCGACAAAATGTCATCCGAATCTGGATCGTATCTGGACTGAACAATAGAAGAGCATCCGGGATGGAGCATCTCTAAGTTGTTTTTTAGAAGTTTGAATCTGAATAAGCAATAGCACATCATCCGGATCTGGAGCATCTCTAGGCTATATCTGAAAGGAAATCTGGAATGAGTGTCAGAACGTCGCCATGCCTGGGTCACATCTGAACCATATCTAGAAGGAGTCTTGAATAAGCAAAAGAACAGTATCTATATCTGGAGCATTTCCAAGCTATCTCTGAGAGGAAATATGGAATAAGTATTAGAACGTCGCCATGCCTGGGTCACATCTGAACCATATCTAGAAGGAGTCTTGAATAAGCAAAAGAACATCATCCATATCTGGAGCATTTCCAAGCTATCTCTGAGAGGAAATCTGGAATAAGTATCAGAACGTCGCCATGCCTGGGTCACATCTGAACCATCTCTAGAAGGAGTCTTGAATAAGCAAAAGAACAACATCCATATCTGGAGCATTTCCCAGCTATCTCTGAGAGGAAATCTGGAATAAGTATCAGAACGTCGCCATGCCTGGGTCACATCTGAACCATCTCTAGAAGGAGTCTTGAATAAGCAAAAGAACAGCATCCATATCTGGAGCATTTCCCAGCTATCTCTGAGAGGAAATCTGGAATAAGTATCAGAACGTCGCCATGCCTGGGTCACATCTGAACCATATCTAGAAAGGTGATCTCTGAATAAACAACAGAATAGCCTCCGTTCCCGGAGCATCTCTAAGTTATATCTGAGAAGAAATCTAGAATAAGTATCAGAACGTCGCCATGCCTGGGTCACATCTGAACCATATCTAGAAAGGTGATCTCTGAATAAACAACAGAACAGCCTCCGTGCCCGGAGCATCTCTAAGTTATATCTGAGAAGAAATCTGGAATAAGTATCAGAACGTCGCCATGCCTGGGTCACATCTGAACCATATCTAGAAAGGTGATCTCTGAATAAACAACAGAATAGCCTCCGTGCCCGGAGCATCTCTAAGTTATATCTGAGAAGAAATATGGAATAAGTATCAGAACGTCGCCATGCCTGGGTCACATCTGAACCATATCTAGAAAGGTGATCTCTGAATAAACAACAGAACAGCCTCCGTGCCCGGAGCATCTCTAAGTTATATCTGAGAAGAAATCTGGAATAAGTATCAGAACGTCGCCATGCCTGGGTCACATCTGAACCATATCTAGAAAGGTGATCTCTGAATAAACAACAGAACAGCCTCCGTGCCCGGAGCATCTCTAAGTTATATCTGAGAAGAAATCTGGAATAAGTATCAGAACGTCGCCATGCCTGGGTCACATCTGAACCATATCTAGAAAGGTGATCTCTGAATAAACAACAGAACAGCCTCCGTGCCCGGAGCATCTCTAAGTTATATCTGAGAAGAAATCTGGAATAAGTATCAGAACGTCGCCATGCCTGGGTCACATCTGAACCATATCTAGAAAGGAATTTTGAATAAGCAAAAGAACAGCATCCATATCTGGAGCATTTCCAAGCTATCTCTTTAATCTTTTTAACGTAGACATGCCCTGGCCGGATGCAGGTATCGAATCCACAATCAATCGCTCACAGACATGCCCTGGCTAGATACAGGAATCGAATCTGGGATTGTGATAGTTGATAGTAATCATCTTTGTATTGACCTTTCCTGAAAAAAGGCAAAAAATTAGTTGTATGCAATGTCATGGTGCATGGAATGCACGGTGTCATGACGTTTATAACCAATGGGATTGTAGAATGTGATGTTTATATCATGTATGAAAATGTGATGTTTGCGAATGTATTTTTGTCTAGGAAAATAAATCCTTGACGAATGCCGGGAGCTTATCCTGGGCTGATGTTGCAAGAATACCGGTAGGAGAAGATAACTCCGTTGGGGAATAAACTTGGCGAATAGATTACTCTGCGGGGAAAATTACTCTAGCGATCTTGCTGGGGAAAATACTCTGTGGGAAGAGAGGTACTTTGCTGAGATGTTGTATGAGAACTCCGTTGGGGATACCATTGTTGAGTTACGTTTGGGAGGTTTGAGGAATTCCGCTGGGGATAGGAATACTTCGCTGAGGACGATCTTTCCGTGGCAATTAGCTGAGGATAACCCAGTTATAAGCTCTGGCGAGGAATAACCTTCTGAATAAAGACGGGGAGAGATATGCTCTGCAAAGGATAAGCTTCCAGAATCTATTGGGGATAAGCTTCCTACTGGGGAGATGATTTAACTCTCCTGGGGAGACTTTGGACTGTACTGGGAAGGGCTCCGCTGGATGTCTAGATTCCGCCGAGGAACAATCTTAGATCAAGACTGCCGGGGATGCTTGTTGAGGGTGTTTGTAGACTCTGCTGAGGAATGTTGAGATCCGCTGGGGAGAATCCAACTTCCATAAGGCTGACTGAGTAGGCTAATTCTGCTTGGGGAGAGTATGTTGACTTGCTGGCTCACTCTCTGGGGAATTAAGGCATCTTGGTTGTTCTTCAGCTGAACCTACCTTGGTACCTTGATTGACAGAGCAACTAGACCGCTTGGACAACTCATTATTGCCCCTGTTTGTGATGTGGGAAAAGAAGATACCTTGTGGAGGTGCTTGATGACTGTCAATTGACAAATCTTCTTCTGGTAGGCGAGTGACGAGGTGACGGGACACAATCGTACGCTTTGATCCCTAACTTTTGCTTGGACCACCCTTTCGGGTTTTCAGTCCACCGGGATACCCATTTTTGCCCAAGCCGCCTTTTCAGGTTTTCGACTTGCCGGGTGTACAGATTTTTATTTTCATCCCTTATTTTTGCCCGAACCCTTTTGGTTCGCCGGGAAGCCCTTATTTTTGCCTAGTTGTGTCAACCTAGCGGGTCTTTAATTCATGCGTAGTATTTTTTCGACTATGTCCACGCTCTCAGAATGTAGGGAGTTGTCACTGTTATTAGCATTGTGTTGCTATACTACCAGAAGATGTCTGATCATGCAAGATTCGTTGCTGGAATTGATGTCCAATGCCCCAAGTGACTCAAGCGGAGATTTGCCCCAGGCTATTTGGCATTTTGAGAGATTATCCGAATCTTGACTGGACTGCCCCAGATGATAGGCAATGATCATGCCATGCCCCTTGATTGGAAGTGTTTTTTGTTCACTAGATATTCTTCGTGCGAATTTCTCTGCTGTTCAAACAAAAAGTCATATGCAAACAAAGTTATGTTAAAAATGCACAGTTTATGTCTGTCTTGAAGTTTTTGAAAATGCATATTTTTTTCATAAAAACAAGTGAATTTTGTGAACTGTGATGTCAACTCGTCATTTTACCGCAAGCCTTAAGGAGTCAGGATACCTTTCGTAACAGTATGCTTTCGAACTAACCCATGCTTCAGCTAGGACTTTTGAGGGTTATAACGTGGCCTGGTTCATGGTTTAAGAAACAAAGGATAAAGGCTCAAATTTATTTGTACCCACCCGTTCTTCGTGATGTTCTTCCAACCTAAACTCAACTAATCGTGCGTTAGACCTTATTGAGTCTTTGCTTTGATATAGTGATGGTTCGGATACTGACAGTTTATTTTGACCAGGCAGTCATTTCTTTTTGTTGAGGGTTTGTGTGACCTCTTTCTTTTTGATTTTATTATCCCTATTTTTTGCTTGAACTGTCCCTTTTTGTGATTACAGTCAGCGGGATGCCCCAGTTTTGTAAGTCTCCTTCATAGGTTTTGACTTATTGGGCTTTAGTTTTTTTTGATAATGACTGACTATCTTTGTGATTATTCAGAACCATCACTGTCTTTCGCTTTGTAAGGAGTCCTTTGATGCCATTCATTGTGCACCTGGATCAACTGAGAGAACTATCCTGCCCCAGGTTATGATTAAGGGTTTTAATTTTTGTGAAAAGAAAAACTCCTACTTCTTTGGCTCGAAGGGGTTGACGAGGGATTATCTTCCTTATAACTCCAGTGTTTAGGAATTGAAACAATGCTTGTACCTCATCAACGGGGTTTGTTCAAAAGCATACTGTAGATTGTGGTATCGTTTTCGTCATCCTCCCTTAAGAGGCTTAGAATTATTAATCGAGAGTTTGAACATCACAAAAAAAAATGAAAGCAATTTGAATATAGCGAATGCGAATATATTGATTCAAAACAGACATATGCGATGCATTGATAAAGTAAAAGAGTTTGACATGAACAAATGTTTGAACAATCAAAGAAAAATACAACTTGAACATTCAAATGAACAAAAGCTTCTTAGTTTGCACTAGTCATCTCAGATGGAAGATTCTCAGCAGAAGATTTTCATTTTGCCACCCGGCATGAACTCCAGCACCCTTCCGTCGATCAAGTCCTGGATCTTGTTCCTCAAGCTCCAACAGTCGTCAGTGTCATGTCCAGGACTGTCAGAATGGTAGGCACACCTTTCATCAGGATTGTACTTCAGGGAGGTTATGTTGAGATTCTTAGGAGGATCTTTTAAAGCAATCAGCTTGACCTCCAACAAGTGTCTCAATATCAGTGATGATGGTATACCAGTCTCCAAGAAATGTCTTCCAGACGTATTTCGCTTACGCCGATCACCCTGTTGACGCTGGGCTTGTGACCCTGAAGCAAACTGAGGAGCTTTTCCCTTGTCCTCTTGCACCACAGGTGGTTGAATGATGGCTCGCTCTTCAACCTTAGATGTTTGCCCCAGTTGGTTATCCCGAAGCAGTTGGTTGATGAGAACCCTGAGCTCTCCTTGTCTTTGAGATAAGTCTTGAATGAGAGCCATCTGCCCCAACATCTGGGTTCTCATTGTATCTACCTCAGCTTGCAGACGTTTCAGCCGTTCGTCTTTATCGTCTTCTGGACTGTTCCTGACCAAAGTCCCCATGAGGAGTGTTCTCAGCTCTTCCTGCCCCTTGGATAGATTTAGGAGGATCTCCCCGAACCGAGTCTCTTGAGCATGAAGATCCTGGTTGCCTTGTTGGGAAGCCATTGCTGAAATAAACAGCGAAGAAAGTAAGTGACCCGTAACAAGGGTACCTGTTATGCAATAATGTGTATGTTTGCATGCAATTTTTTCAAGGATCTCGCAGGGTAAACAAGAAAATTGTTAGAATTTGAATTTGATTGAAGGAACTTCATGTTGTTGAGAGTCCTTCTTCAAGGGTCAAGGCTCACCATATCGAGTGGGTCATAGCCCCTGACCACCTTGGCTCGGGGAACTTTCTTCAAGTGTCAAAGCTCACCATATCAAGTGGGTCATAGCCCCTGACAACCTTGTCTAGAGGAAAATAATCCTCTTTGCCCCTTGCTGAATAGTTGATTCATCATGACCTGCATCACAAGCCTTTGAGATCCTTGAAACAGATTAGTCCTTATGCGGGATGTATGCAATGGTATGATGTCATGCTATGCATGGGGTAACATAGGTAAACCCTGTTATGAGTCCCAATTAAGGACTGTAAACAAAACCTGCAAGAACCTCAGTAAACCCTGTTATGAGCCCCAATTAAGGACTATAAACAAGACCTGCAAGACTCTCAGTAAACCCTGTTATGAGTCCCAATTAAGGACTATAAACAAAACCTACAAGAAACTCAAGTGTCAGATAACAAGCATGTAAGTAGTCAAGTTGGAAGGCACACAAGTCACACAAGAGAAGCCCTTAGAGTTTTAGGCCTGCATGGGGTCTGGGTATTACCCTCTTGAAGTTGGTGGGCTCAACCTGTCCTATCAGAAGTAACCGGGTTCTAAGGGTCCCAATATCACTGGATTGCTTTCATTGTTCATCGTTTCGATTTAGCCACTGAACTTGCGACCGAAATATTCCAGGAAAGCAACCCTCAATTGAGTGTAGTATCGAGTATCAACCAACCTCGGACTGCACCAAAGTCAGTTATCTCACTACCCTAAAGAGGCCAAGATAGTTCAATTAAGGTTCCTAAGGTCAGTTGATGCTTCACGACACCACGCGGCGGCCCCGTACTCTCCTTGACTTGACTCAAGGGTTACCGGTACTCACCAAAGTACCACATCAACGTAGCAGACTGTTTCAACCATGTCGGTATACCCCGCACAGTTCCCTCACAACCTTGTTGCTACTTTTTAAGAAGGTATCCCCAGATCTGGGTTAGGATCTATAGAACTCCCAAGACAGTCCCACAATTTAAAGCAAACAAGTCAAAGCAATTGAAAACACTGTGATCTTAGTCCTAAGGTACACCTCACTTTAAAAAATCTCCCCAGCAGAGTCGCCAGTTCTGTGATCGGTGGATCTGGAACTGACTGTTTAACGCTGGTTCGCGAAATGTCGCAGTAAGCAAGAGTCGCCACCGTCTTTTATTTTCTCCAACATGGAAAGGACAAAAGCACAGAAAAATTCCTTATTGAGATTAGTTCTCGGTTCGGGAGGTAGATTTATAGAAAGGGAAGGTGTTAGCACCCTTTCTATCCATGGTTATCCATGGGCTCTTAGATACTTGCTCATTGTGTTTTCAAAATGTTTGTTTGCTTTTCAAGGTGAGTGGGTTTGAAAAAGTTTCTTTGAAAGTTTCAGATCGACTCTTGTATCAGTCCTCAAGAGTATTTGAAAAATTGTTTTTGAAAGCTTTTTGCAAAGTGTCGGTGTGAAAAGAAGTTTTTGATTTGTTTTGAATTAGAGCAAGTATCTACGAGTCATCTACCTACCCTAAGGAATTAGTCTGTGTAAATGTCCTTAAGGTAGTGCCATCCCACCATTGAGAGGTAGGTAGCACCACCGTTGGAGGTGTTCGGGTCAATTCGAGGGTTAGGACAGTGTGGTCACCGAGCAATAGTAAGATACCTTAGAAGCTACCCTTATACCATTGATCTTTTTATTTCGAGGCAACCGTTTCGAGGCAACTGTTCCGAGGCAACTTGTTCCGAGGCAACTTGTTCGAGGCAACTAGATCAATGGAACATAAGGACTCACTAAGACGTCCTATACTCGACGACCACGTTTCGAGGGGCAAGGCAACAGTGTGATCACCAGAGCAACAGTAGGACACCTTAGAAGCTACCCTTATGCCATGTTCATGGACATAAGGACTTACTAAGACGTCCTGTACTCGACGACCACGTTTCGAGGGGCAAGGCAACAGTGAGGCGTACCCTAGGAGTGGTGTGTGAATTGTGAGTCATTTTCAGTTATTATTTGTCTTGTCATGTATTGGGTGAGCTACGCTTTGATTTTATTTGGGCATTCATTCTTTCATGTGATTAGCAGTTAAAAGGGTGCGGAAAATAAAAATACAGAAAATAAAGGTCCTACGCTATTACAAGGCGCGGGTCTACATCGCCAAATTAAACCAAGACCCGATTTGAATAAAAGTGCGGAAAGTAAATGTCCTAATTATCTATTACAAGGCTTTGGAGCAAATACATTATATCCACAAAAGAAATAAAAATAAATGCGAAAAGAAATAAGAATCGAGAGTGCGAGGGCGTTGGACCCTTTAAAGAAATTAAATAGAAATTATAAATTAATTAATGATTAAATAAAGAAAAGAGATTATTTTTATGTTTTTTTGGTATTTTATGAAATAAAGAAAGTTAATTGAAATTAGAAATTAAAATAAAAGCCTAGTTCTAAATTTGTTTTTAATTAAAAAAAATGTTTAAGTTTTAGCCTAATTTATCCTAATTAATTAAATGCCATATTTATTTACAAAATTAATTAATAATAATAATAAGGAGAAAAAGTTATTTATTGAGAAAAGAATAAAGATACTAATAACCTAATTTTTATGTTTTTTTTTTATAATTATTTTAGAAAAAGACATTAAAGTTAAAAACCTAAATTTAAACTAATAGTTTTATTGGAATTTATTTACAAAAACTATTTAAAGAATTAAAAAAATTAAATAAAACATATTTTTATTTTGTAATGATTTCTGATTTTTTTGGTTTTGTGTTATTATTAAGATTAATTTTGGTGAATTAAATAAAACAAAAGAAAAACAATTAAAATAAAAAGAAGAAAAGAAAAATGGAAAAATGAAAGGTGATGCAAACCATGGGGGTGTTGACCCAATTTAGGAGGGAGCACGAAGTCGCGGCAGAAGCGGATCTGGAAGCGGCGGTTGAGTCCGCGGTTGCGCGGCGGAACTGCGATTTGGACGCTTCTCGTTCTTCTGTTTCTGATTCACAGAGCCAAATTCCAGTCCTGATCTTCACAAAGAATTTTATGGATAAAGTTCAAACAATCAAAAAGAAAATTAAATAGAATAAATGAAATTGAAAATGTTAGAATTTTGTGTTGCTTTATCATGACTCAATGATGTTGTTGTGGTGCTGTCAAGAGGATGATGATTTGTGGTTGCATCAGTTTTGAGCTTGTGTCAATGGTATGAACATGAGCTTGTGTAAGGTTTCTGTTTTGGTCGATGAGATTTTTGTTAAAGTTGGTTCATGGGAAATTGCACGTGAAAAATGAATTTACAGTGCAACAAGAAGAAAAATGGGGGTTTCCATCGAGTGGCCTCCGTACATGATTTTGTATAAGAGAATATGAGGTTTATTTTTGTGGAATTTTTTTGTTTTTTTTCGTTTTAGAGAGTTATCTAGGTTGTGTTCTCTTTTTTTTGATCACTTGCATATACATTATGTAATGTATTTCAATTGGAATTAAGGGCCTTGAAGCCTTGCATTCATACATAAGATTTTGCCATAAACCTCCATTAACAAACTTTCCATCTTTGTACCAATTTTGAATTCTTGCTTGATTAGGCCTTGAAACAAATTTGGGATGTTGTATAATGATGATTCAAAGCTAATCAAGACCAAATATGCCCCTTAATTAACCTTCTTGATTTTTATTTGATTTTAAAGAATTTAAAATGAATTAAATCCAATAAAATCAAATAAAAATGAAAAAAATAATTTTAAATTTTGAAATAATTTGTGGGACACGTGGGAAGCATGGCCAAGCTGAATCAAGCGGAAAAAGTGGGGCCCTTTTGTCAAAAATGAAATTTCAAGGATAAATGATTTTGGCCATTTCACAAAAATTTCCCAACTTCTCCAATTCATATCTTGCTCAATTTTGAAGTTATGAACATGTTCTTGGACATTTTGGAAAGGTCTTGAAGTCCTCTAACCAATGCCTTTGGTCCCATGTCATTTTGATTTACCAATCTCAAGTTATGGTCTTTGACTTAAAGTGCCTTTTTGTTGACTTTTGAAAATGACCTATAATGTTGAAATTGATAACTTCTTGTGAGAGCATTTCTTGGACTTGGAATTTGAAGATGAGTTGTAGGAAATGTCTTCCCCTTCAAGATGAGCATTTGATGGGATTTTTCTGATGAACCATGAAAAAGTTATGCCTTGGTCAAGTTACAGTTGACTTTTCAACTGTCCAAAAATAGAAACTTTTGACACCTTGATGATTTTTGAGCCATTCTTGAGGAATCATGATCAAGAATTGATCAAATGATGATTGTGGCTTCAAAATAAGATTTTGACCAAACAATTTGACTTTTGACTGCCAAATGACCATTTTGCCCCTATAGTTGACTGTGGAGCAATTAGGGTTTTTGACTGTGCAACTTGACCTTGTGAGCCTTGAAACTTGACATGTAGGTGCTTGACAATGTGTATGAGCATATGGGACTTGATTGAGCCCTTGAAAACTTCAACTTCTTTGCAAGAACCAAAACCCTAATTTTGACTGGCTTAGGAGGATGGTTGACTGTGTAGCCTTTGAGTAGACTTTGAACCCTTTGAGGTGATGCTTGTCAAAACTTTGAAGATTATGGGAGGGAAAATTTTGGGGTACAACAGTTGCCCCTGTTCAATCTTCTTAGACCTGAGGATGTAGATTGGCGTGTGTGCCTTTCGTGATCCGAGGGTGGAAGATGATTGAACACTAGAGTGCCCAGAAATTTGCACTCACATAGTAGAGTATCAGCAGTGTGATAGCGGGAATGGGCTTAAAGATGCCATTTGGAGAGATGATGGATAAGAGGATGGGCTTATAGATGCCATCTGGAAGTGTGACAGAACCTTGTCGGGAATGGGCTTATAGATGCCATTTGGAGACAGTCGGATAACTGAATTTGAATAAGAAATAGAATAGCTTCCGTGCCTGGAGCATATCTAGCCTATATCTAGTTGTTGACATCTGAATAAACAGTAGAATGACCGCCATGTCTGGGGTATATCCATACTGTATCTGTATGAGTGACAGAATGTCATCCGAATCTGGACTGAACAATAGAAGAGCATCCGGGATGGAGCATCTCTAAGTTGTTTTTTAGAAGTTTGAATCTGAATAAGCAATAGAACGACATCCGCATCTGGAGCATCTCTAGGCTATATCTGAAAGGAAATCTGGAATGAGTGTCAGAACGTCGCCATGCCTGGGTCACATCTGAACCATATCTAGAAGGAGTCTTGAATAAGCAAAAGAACAGTATCTATATCTGGAGCATTTCCAAGCTATCTCTGAGAGGAAATATGGAATAAGTATCAGAACGTCGCCATGCCTGGGTCACATCTAAACCATATCTAGAAGGAGTCTTGAATAAGCAAAAGAACAACATCTATATCTGGAGCATTTCCAAGCTATCTCTGAGAGGAAATCTGGAATAAGTATCAGAACGTCGCCATGCCTGGGTCACATCTGAACCATCTCTAGAAGGAGTCTTGAATAAGCAAAAGAACATCATCCATATCTGGAGCATTTCCCAGCCATCTCTGAGAGGAAATCTGGAATAAGTATCAGAACGTCGCCATGCCTGAGTCACATCTGAACCATATCTAGAAAGGTGATCTCTGAATAAACAACAGAATAGCCTCCGTGCCCAGAGCATCTCTAAGTTATATCTGAGAAGAAATCTGGAATAAGTATCAGAACGTCGCCATGCCTGGGTCACATCTGAACCATATCTAGAAAGGTGATCTCTGAATAAACAACAGAACAGTCTCCGTGCCCGGAGCATCTCTAAGTTATATCTGAGAAGAAATCTGGAATAAGTATCAGAACGTCGCCATGCCTGGGTCACATCTGAACCATATCTAGAAAGGTGATCTCTGAATAAACAACAGAATAGCCTCCGTGCCCGGAGCATCTCTAAGTTATATCTGAGAAGAAATCTGGAATAAGTATCAGAACGTCGCCATGCCTGGGTCACATCTGAACCATATCTAGAAAGGTGATCTCTGAATAAACAACAGAACAGCTTCCGTGCCCGGAGCATCTCTAAGTTATATCTGAGAAGAAATCTGGAATAAGTATCAGAATGTCGCCATGCCTGGGTCACATCTGAACCATATCTAGAAAGGTGATCTCTGAATAAACAACAGAACAGCCTCCGTGCCCGAAGCATCTCTAAGTTATATCTGAGAAGAAATCTGGAATAAGTATCAGAACGTCGCCATGCCTGGGTCACATCTGAACCATATCTAGAAAGGTGATCTCTGAATAAACAACATAACAGCCTCCGTGCCCGGAGCATCTCTAAGTTATATCTGAGAAGAAATCTGGAATAAGTATCAGAACGTCGCCATGCCTGGGTCACATCTGAACCATATCTAGAAAGGAATTTTGAATAAGCAAAAGAACAGCATCCATATCTGGAGCATTTCCAAGCTATCTCTTTAATCTTTTTAACGTAGACATGCCCTGGCTGGATGCAGGTATCGAATCCACAATCAATCGCTCACAGACATGCCCTGGCTAGATACAGGAATCGAATCTGGGATTGCGATAGTTGATAGTAATCATCTTTGTATTGACCTTTCCTGAAAAAAGGCAAAACATTAGTTGTATGCAATGTCATGGTGCATGGAATGCACGGTGTCATGACGTTTATAACCAATGGGATTGTAGAATGTGATGTTTATATCATGTATGAAAATGTGATGTTTGCGAATGTATTTTTGTCTAGGAAAATAAATCCTTGACGAATGCCGGGAGCTTATCCTGGGCTGATGTTGCAAGAATACCGGTAGGAGAAGATAACTCCGTTGGGGAATAAACTTGGCGAATAGATTACTCTGCGGGGAAAATTACTCTAGCAATCTTGCTGGGGAAAATACTCTGTGGGAAGAGAGGTACTTTGCTGAGATGTTGTATGAGAACTCCATTGGGGATACCATTGTTGAGTTACGTTTGGGAGGTTTGAGGAATTCCGCTGGGGATAGGAATACTTCGCCGAGGACGATCTTTCCGTGGCAATTAGCTGAGGATAACCCAGTTATAAGCTCTGGCGAGGAATAACCTTCTGAATAAAGACGGGGAGAGATATGCTCTGCAAAGGATAAGCTTCCAGAATCAACTGGGGATAAGCTTCCTACTGGGGAGATGATTTAACTCTCATGGGGAGACTTTGGACTGTACTGGGAAGGGCTCCGCTGGATGTCTAGATTCCGCCGAGGAACAATCTTAGATCAAGACTGCCGAGGATGCTTGTTGAGGGTGTTTGTAGACTCTGCTGAGGAATGTTGAGATCCGCTGGGGAGAATCCAACTTCCATAAGGCTGACTGAGTAGGCTAATTCTGCTTGGGGAGAGTATGTTGACTTGCTGGCTCACTCTCTGGGGAATTAAGGCATCTTGGTTGTTCTTCAGCTGAACCTACCTTGGTACCTTGATTGACAGAGCAACTAGACCGCTTGGACAACTCATTATTGCCCCTGTTTGTGATGTGGGAAAAGAAGATACCTTGTGGAGGTGCTTGATGACTGTCAATTGACAAATCTTCTTCTGGTAGGCGAGTGACGAGGTGACGGGACACAGTCGTACGCTTTGATCCCTAACTTTTGCTTGGACCACCCTTTCGGGTTTTCAGTCCACCGGGATACCCATTTTTGCCCAAGCCGCCTTTTCAGGTTTTCGACTTGCCGGGTGTACAGATTTTTATTTTCATCCCTTATTTTTGCCCGAACCCTTTTGGTTCGCCGGGAAGCCCTTATTTTTGCCTAGGTGTGTCAACCTAGCGGGTCTTTAATTCATGCGTAGTATTTTTTCGACTATGTCCACGCTCTCAGAATGTAGGGAGTTGTCACTGTTATTAGCATTGTGTTGCTATACTACCAGAAGATGTCTGATCATGCAAGATTCGTTGCTGGAATTGATGTCCAATGCCCCAAGTGACTCAAGCGGAGATTTGCCCCAGGCTATTTGGCATTTTGAGAGATTATCCGAATCTTGACTGGACTGCCCCAGATGATAGGCAATGATCATGCCATGCCCCTTGATTGGAAGTGTTTTTTGTTCACTAGATATTCTTCGTGCGAATTTCTCTGCTGTTCAAACAAAAAGTCATATGCAAACAAAGTTATGTTAAAAATGCACAGTTTATGTCTGTCTTGAAGTTTTTGAAAATGCATATTTTTTTCATAAAAACAAGTGAATTTTGTGAACTGTGATGTCAACTCGTCATTTTACCGCAAGCCTTAAGGAGTCAGGATACCTTTCGTAACAGTATGCTTTCGAACTAACCCATGCTTCAGCTAGGACTTTTGAGGGTTATAACGTGGCCTGGTTCATGGTTTAAGAAACAAAGGATAAAGGCTCAAATTTATTTGTACCCACCCGTTCTTCGTGATGTTCTTCCAACCTAAACTCAGCTAATCGTGCGTTAGACCTTATTGAGTCTTTGCTTTGATATAGTGATGGTTCGGATACTGACAGTTTATTTTGACCAGGCAGTCATTTCTTTTTGTTGAGGGTTTATGTGACCTCTTTCTTTTTGATTTTATTATCCCTATTTTTTGCCTGAACTGTCCCTTTTTGTGATTACAGTCAGCGGGATGCCCTAGTTTTGTAAGTCTCCTTCATAGGTTTTGACTTATTGGGCTTTAGTTTTTTTTTGGTAATGACTGACTGTCTTTGTGATTATTCAGAACCATCACTATCTTTCACTTTGTAAGGACTCCTTTGATGCCATTCATTGTGCACCTGAATCAACTGAGAGAACTACCCTGCCCCAGGTTATGATTAAGGGTTTTAATTTTTGTGAAAAGAAAAACTCCTACTTCTTTGGCTCGAAGGGGTTGACGAGGGATTATCTTCCTTATAACTCCAGTGTTTAGGAATTGAAACAATGCTTGTACCTCATCAACGGGGTTTGTTTAAAAGCATACTGTAGATTGTGGTATCGTTTTCGTCATCCTCCCTCAAGAGGCTTAGAATTATTAATCGAGAGTTTGAACATCACAAAAAAAAAATGAAAGCAGTTTGAATATAGCGAATGCGAATATATTGATTCAAAACAGACATATGCGATGCATTGATAAAGTAAAAGAGTTTGACATGAACAAATGTTTGAACGATCAAAGAAAAATACAACTTGAACATTCGAATGAACAAAAGCTTCTTAGTTTGCACTAGTCATCTCAGATGAAAGATTCTCAGCAGAAGATTTTCATTTTGCCACCCGGCATGAACTCCAGCACCCTTCCGTCGATCAAGTCCTGGATCTTGTTCCTCAAGCTCCAACAGTCGTCAGTGTCATGTCCAGGACTGTCAGAATGGTAGGCACACCTTTCATCAGGATTGTACTTCAGGGAGGTTATGTTGAGATTCTTAGGAGGATCTTTTAAAGCAATCAGCTTGACCTCCAACAAGTGTCTCAATATCAGTGATGATGGTATACCAGTCTCCGAGAAATGTCTTCTAGACGTATTTCGCTTACGCCGATCACCCTGTTGACGCTGGGCTTGTGACCCTGAAGCAAACTGAGGAGCTTTTCCCTTGTCCTCTTGCACCACAGGTAGTTGAATGATGGCTTGCTCTTCAACCTTAGATGTTTGCCCCAGTTGGTTATCCCGAAGCAGTTGGTTGATGAGAACCCTGAGCTCTCCTTGTCTTTGAGCTAAGTCTTGAATGAGAGCTATCTGCCCCAGCATCTGGGTTCTCATTGTATCTACCTCAGCTTGCAGACGTTTCAGCCGTTCGTCTTTATCGTCTTCTGGACTGTTCCTGACCAAAGTCCCCATGAGGAGTGTTCTCAGCTCTTCCTGCCCCTTGGATAGATTTAGGAGGATCTCCCCGAACCGAGTCTCTTGAGCATGAAGATCCCGGTTGCCTTGTTGGGAAGCCATTGCTGAAATAAACAGCGAAGAAAGTAAGTGACCCGTAACAAGGGTACCTGTTATGCAATAATGTGTATGTATGCATGCAATGTTTTCAAGGATCTCGCAGGGTAAACAAGAAAATTGTTAGAATTTGAATTTGATTGAAGGAACTTCATGTTGTTGAGCGTCCTTCTTCAAGGGTCAAGGCTCACCATATCGAGTGGGTCATAGCCCCTGACCACCTTGGCTCGGGGAACTTTCTTCAAGTGTCAAAGCTCACCATATCAAGTGGGTCATAGCCCCTGACAACCTTGTCTAGAGGAAAATAATCCTCTTTGCCCCTTGCTGGATAGTTGATTCATCATGACCTGCATCACAAGCCTTTGAGATCCTTGAAACGGATTAGTCCTTATGCGGGATGTATGCAATGGTATGATGTCATGCTATGCATGGGGTAACGTAGGTAAACCCTGTTATGAGTCCCAATTAAGGACTGTAAACAAAACCTGCAAGAAACTCAGTAAACCCTGTTATGAGCCCCAATTAAGGACTATAAACAAGACCTGCAAGACTCTCAGTAAACCCTGTTATGAGTCCCAATTAAGGAGTATAAACAAAACCTGCAAGAAACTCAAGTGTCAGATAACAAGCATGCAAGTAGTCAAGTTGGAAGGCACACAAGTCACACAAGAGAAGCCCTTAGAGTTTTAGGCCTGCATGGGGTCTGGGTATTACCCTCTTGAAGTTGGTGTGCTCAACCTGTCCTATCAGAAGTAACCGGGTTCTAAGGGTCCCAATATCACTGGATTGCTTTCATTGTTCATCGTTTCAATTTAGCCACTAAACTGGCGACCGAAATATTCCAGGAAAGCAACCCTCAATTGAGTGTAGTATCGAGTATCAACCAACCTCGGACTGCACCAAAGTCAGTTATCTCACTACCCTAAAGAGGCCAAGATAGTTCAATTAAGGTTCCTAAGGTCAGTTGATGCTTCACGACACCACGCGGCGGCCCCGTACTCTCCTTGACTTGACTCAAGGGTTACCGGTACTCACCAAAGTGCCACATCAACGTAGCAGACTGTTTCAACCATGTCGGTATACCCCGCACAGTTCCCTCACAGCCTTGTTGCTACTTTCTAAGAAGGTATCCCCAAATCCGGGTTAGGATCTATATAACTCCCAAGACAGTCCCATAATTTAAAGCAAACAAGTCAAAGCAATTGAAAACACTGTGATCTTAGTCCTAAGGTACACCTCACTTTAAAAAATCTCCCCAGCAGAGTCGCCAGTTTTGTGATCGGTGGATCTGGAACTGACTGTTTAACGCTGGTTCGCGAAATGTCGTGGTAAGCAAGAGTCGCCACCGTCTTTTATTTTCTCTAACATGGAAAGGACAAAAGCACAGAAAAATTCCTTATTGAGATTAGTTCTCGGTTCGGGAGGTAGATTTATAGAAAGGGAAGGTGTTAGCACCCTTTCTATCCATGGTTATCCATGGGCTCTTAGATACTTGCTCATTGTGTTTTCAAAATGTTTGTTTGCTTTTCAAGGTGAGTGGGTTTGAAAAAGTTTCTTTGAAAGTTTCAGATCGACTCTTGTATCAGTCCTCAAGAGTGTTTGAAAAATTGTTTTTGAAAGCTTTTTGCAAAGTGTCGGTGTGAAAAGAAGTTTTTGATTTGTTTTGAATTAGAGAAAGTATCTACGAGTCATCTACCTACCCTAAGGAATTAGTCTGTGTAAATGTCCTTAAGGTAGTGCCATCCCACCATTGAGAGGTAGGTAGCACCACCGTTGGAGGTGTTCGGGTCAATTCGAGGGTTAGGGATAGTGTGGTCACCGAGCAATAGTAAGATACCTTAGAAGCTACCCTTATGCCATTGATCTTTTTATTCCGAGGCAACCGTTTCGAGGCAACTGTTCTGAGGTAACTTGTTCCGAGGCAACTTGTTCAAGGCAACTAGATCAATGGAACATAAGGACTCACTAAGACGTCCTATACTCGACGACCACGTTTCGAGGGGCAAGGCAACAATGTGATCACCAGAGCAACAATAGGACACCTTAGAAGCTACCCTTATGCCATGTTCATGGACATAAGGACTTACTAAGACGTCCTGTACTCGACGACCACGTTTCGAGGGGCAAGGCAACAGTGAGGCGTACCCTAGGAGTGGTGTGTGAATTGTGAGTCATTTTTAGTTATTATTTGTCTTGTCATGTATTGGGTGAGCTACGCTTTGATTTTATTTGGGCATTCATTCTTTCATGTGATTAGCAGTTAAAAGGGTGCGGAAAATAAAAATACGGAAAATAAAGGTCCTACGCTATTACAAGGCGCGGGTCTACATCGCCAAATTAAACCAAGACCCGATTTGAATAAAAGTGCGGAAAGTAAATGTCCTAATTATCTATTACAAGGCTTTGGGGCAAATACATTATATCCACAAAAGAAATAAAAATAAATGCGAAAAGAAATAAGAATCGAGAGTGCGAGGGCGTTGGACCCTTTAAAGAAATTAAATAGAAATTATAAATTAATTAATGATTAAATAAAGAAAAGAGATTATTTTTATGTTTTTTTGGTATTTTATGAAATAAAGAAAGTTAATTGAAATTAGAAATTAAAATAAAAGCCTAGTTCTAAATTTGTTTTTAATTAAAAAAAGTGTTTAAGTTTTAGCCTAATTTATCCTAATTAATTAAATGCCATATTTATTTACAAAATTAATTAATAATAATAATAAGGAGAAAAAGTTATTTATTGAGAAAAGAATAAAGATACTAATAACCTAATTTTTATGTTTTTTTTATAATTATTTTAGAAAAAGACATTAAAGTTAAAAACCTAAATTTAAACTAATTGTTTTATTGGAATTTATTTACAAAAACTATTTAAAGAATTAAAAAAATTAAATAAAACATATTTTTATTTTTTAATGATTTCTGATTTTTTTGGTTTTGTGTTATTATTAAGATTAATTTTGGTGAATTAAATAAAACAAAAGAAAAACAATTAAAATAAAAAGAAGAAAAGAAAAATGGAAAAATGAAAGGTGATGCAAACCATGGGGGTGTTGACCCAATTTAGGAGGGAGCACGAAGTCGCGGTAGAAGCGGATCTGGAAGCGGCGGTTGAGTCCGCGGTTGCGCGGTGGAACTGCGATTTGGACGCTTCTCGTTCTTCTGTTTCTGATTCAGAGAGCCAAATTTCAGTCCTGATCTTCACAAAGAATTTTATGGATAAAGTTCAAACAATCAAAAAGAAAATTAAATAGAATAAATGAAATTGAAAATGTTAGAATTTTGTGTTGCTTTATCATGACTCAATGATGTTGTTGTGGTGCTGTCAAGAGGATGATGATTTGTGGTTGCATCAGTTTTAAGCTTGTGTCAACGGTATGAACATGAGCTTGTGTAAGGTTTCTGTTTTGGTTGATGAGATTTTTGTTAAATTTGGTTCATGGGAAATTGCACGTGAAAAATGAATTTACAGTGCAACAAGAAGAAAAGTGGGGGTTTCCATCGAGTGGCCTCCGTACAGGATTTTGTATAAGAGAATATGAGGTTTTTTTTTTGTGGAATTTTTTTGTTTTTTTTGTTTTAGAGAGTTCTCTAGGTTGTGTTCTCTTTTTTTTTGATCACTTGCATATACATTATGTAATGTATTTCAATTGGAATTAAGGGCCTTGAAGCCTTGCATTCATACATAAGATTTTGCCATAAACCTCCATTAACAAACTTTCCATCTTTGTACCAATTTTGAATTCTTGCTTGATTAGGCCTTGAAACAAATTTGGGATGTTGTATAATGATGATTCAAAGCTAATCAAGACCAAATATGCCCCTTAATTAACCTTCTTGATTTTTATTTGATTTTAAAGGATTTAAAATGAATTAAATCCAATAAAATCAAATAAAAATGAAAAAATTAATTTTAAATTTTGAAATAATTTGTGGGACACGTGGGAAGCATGGCCAAGCTGAATCAAGCGGAAAAAGTGGGGCCCTTTTGTCAAAAATGAAATTTCAAGGATAAATGATTTTGGCCATTTCACAAAAATTTCCCAACTTCTCCAATGCATATCTTGCTCAATTTTGAAGTTATGAACATGTTCTTGGACATTTTGGAAAGGTCTTGAAGTCCTCTAACCAATGCCTTTGGTCCCATGTCATTTTGATTTACCAATCTCAAGTTATGGTCTTTGACTTAAAGTGCCTTTTTGTTGACTTTTGAAAATGACCTATAATGTTGAAATTGACAACTTTTTGTGAGAGCATTTCTTGGACTTGGAATGTGAAGATGATTTGTAGGAAATGTCTTCCCCTTCAAGATGAGAATTGGATGAGATTTTTCTGATGAACCATGAAAAAGTTATGCCTTGGTCAAGTTACAGTTGACTTTTCAACTGTCCAAAAATAGAAACTTTTGACACCTTGATGATTTTTGAGCCATTCTTGAGGAATCATGATCAAGAATTGATCAAATGATGATTGTGGCTTCAAAATAAGATGTTGACCAAAAAATTTGACTTTTGACTGCCAAATGACCATTTTGCCCCTACAGTTGACTGTGGAGCAATTAGGGTTTTTGACTGTGCAACTTGACCTTGTGAGCCTTGAAACTTGACATGTAGGTGCTTGACAATGTGTATGAGCATATGGGACTTGATTGAGCCCTTGAAAACTTCAACTTCTTTGCAAGAACCAAAACCCTAATTTTGACTGGCTTAGGAGGATGGTTGACTGTGTAGCCTTTGAGTAGACTTTGAACCCTTTGAGGTGATGCTTGTCAAAACTTTGAAGATTATGGGAGGGCAAATTTTGGGGTACAACACCTATAAAGAACATGTGTTGAAATTAATCCCACATTTCGAGGAAATTACCTTTGAGCATTTTCCACGAGAGGAAAATCAACTAGCGGACGCGCTAGCCGCTATGTCATCCATGCTTAAACTCAAGTGAGGTAACGAGGCTCCCCAGATCACCATTGAATGGATGGATGAACCAACTTACTGTCACGAGATCAATGTTGAATAAGTAGTGGACAAGCCTTGGTTCCATGAAGTCAAGAGGTATCTCGAAGTCCAAGAGTATCTGGAGGGAGCTTCAGTCAATGATAAGAAGTTCTTGAGAAGATTCTATGCTAAATTCTTCCTCAGTAATGGCATTCTCTACAAGTGCAACCACTACTCTGTTTTGCTTCGTTGCATAGGCAAGGTTGAGGCAGAAAATATCATGGCTGATCTACATGAAGGCACTTTTGGCACCCATTTCAGTGGGCATGCGATGGCTAAAAAGATCCTACAGACAAGATATTACTGGTCTACCATGGAAGCAGATTGCTATCAACATTCACGAACCTGCCACAAGTGTCAGATCTATGCTGACAAAGTGCATGTGCCTCTAGTTCCTCTAAACTTCCTGACTTATCCATGGCCATTGGCAATGTGGGGCATCAATATGATTAGAGAAATAAAACCTACAACTTCTAATGGGCACCACTTCATCTTAGTGGCCATTGACTATTTCACGAAGTGGGTTGAGGCAGCTTCTTTCGCTTCCGTTACCAAGAATGTTGTGGCTCGTTTCATCAAACAAAATCTCATCTATCGGTATGGTATCCCAGAGAGAATTATCACAGACAATGGTATGAATCTCAACAATACTATGATCACTGCACTATGCGCGCAATTCAATATCCAGCACCATAATTCTTCCCCTTACTGGCCAAAGATGAATGGCGTTGTCGAAGCCGCAAATAAGAACATCAAGAAGATCATACAAAAAATGACAGTAACATACAAGGACTAGCATGAGATGTTACCTTTTGCTCTCCATGGTTATCGTACCACGGCGCGTACATCAACAGGGGCAACTCTCTTCTCCTTGGTATACAGCATGGAAGTTGTTCTACCAATTGAAGTCCAAATACCTTCTCTGAGAATCATAAAGGATGCAGGGCTGAATAAAGATGATTGGGTCCAAACTCGACTTGACCAGTTGAACCTAATTGATGAGAAGAGGCTTATGGCTGTCTGTCATGGCCAGATGTACCAAAAACGTATGATCAAGGCTTTTAACAAGAAGGTCAGACGTCAGGTATATCAGGTTGGTGACTTGGTAATCAAGCATATCATATTTCCGCAAGGTGATCCCAGGGGAAAATGGACTCCTACATACGAGGGACCATTTGTGATCAAAAGCATATTCTCTGCTGGAGCAATGATCCTAACCACTATGGATAGCGACGACCTTCCACACCCTGTGAACGCAAACATAGTAAAAAAATACTATGCATAAGAGACCCGCTAGGTTTACACACCTAGGCAAAACAAGGGCATCCCGGCGAACCACAAAGGTTCTGGAAAAAATTAGGGATAAAATATAAAAAAATCTGTATACCCAACAAGCTAAAAACCTGAAAGGGCGGCCTGAACAAAAAAGGGTATCCCGGTGGACTGAAAACCCGAAAGGGCGGTCCAGGAAAAAGTTAGGGAATTAAAGCACATGACTATGTCTCGTTGGATCACCTTACAGACAACCTTTAGCATCAACTAAAAAATTCGAACGATTCTAATCAATCCAATCAGCTTCGGACAAGGCAGCAAGTGGACAAGACGCTCAAAGACACGAAGGCTATAGCAGAATGGGAACCCCATGGGGCTATTTCACATGGCTATCTTTTCTTTGTATCCATTTTCATTTTTTACGACGATATTTTCTTACTAGAATGCTCATCTCATTGTACAAAAATACTTATTCAAGTTAATACAAAGATATCCCTTTGAAAGTGCAAAACTATCTGTTTTTCTTTTTGTGTTTTGTTTACAAAAACGTCCAATGATTTATTTTTGAACATATACATTTGAACGTAACTACTATTTACAAATGAGCAAAAAGGAGAACATAAAATAGAAAGACAATCACTAATGGCTTTAAGAAATAGGATAATATCTTTAGACTATTCCATAAAATCCCACACAGGTACCTTCTCCAACAAAAATGAAAAACGAGACATCCCACTACAGGATTGCTAACGTATCTCCAGTATACAACTTAATGATATCAAGCTCTCTCTCATCCAAGATAGAACAAAACTTCCACTTATCCCTCCTAAGATTCCCCAGTGAAAGTCACCCAATTTCTCAGGATTCCCCGACAAGATTTCACGAGGTCTACAAGTGATACACATCGTTTCCCCTTACACAGTAAAGTTTAATTATCTAACAATTGGAAGCTCATCAACACTTCATCTTCAAAACATGAAGACTTACACTCCTTGTACCCAACAGTACCCAGGGATTTATTTTCCCTGACTCCAGCAACACTGTAGCATAATAATTAATGTGTCCATACATTACATCCATATGTCATAGCATTGACAACACAGATATATACAACACAATCTCATTTATTTTAAGAACATCATTGTACCATGAATTTCATACATGATGACATTGCATACAACTAACCTTTTATCATTTTAGGAAAGATCAATCAACAGAAAATATATCGTCAAATTTTCAACAAGTCAAATACAAATCAATTCCCAAGAAAGGATTGGTCAACCATCTACATAACAGATATTTCTTTCAGACCCCTGCCAGTTCATTTTAAATCCCTCAACGGTTTATCCCGATTCTTTCCCGCAGACGTCTTCTCTGGTTCAGTTTAAATCTTTCAATGGTTTATTCTGATTCTTTCTCGCAGATGCTTTCTCTGGTTTAGATAAATCACTCAAAGATTTACTCTGATTCTTTCCAATTAAAGAATATTCAAGATCTCTTTTGGTTCACTTTAAACCCCTCAACGATTTATCCTGAAACTTTCCAAAGGAACACTTCTGGTTCAGATAAATCTCTCAATGATTTGTTCTGATTCTTCTCCAGACCCCTGCTAGTTCAGTTTAAATCTCTCAACGGTTTATTCTGATTCTTTCCCACAGACGCTTTCTCTGGTTCAGATAAATCAATCAAAGATTTACTCTTATTCTTCCCAGTTAAAGGTTATTCAAGATCTCTTTTGGTTCAGTTTAAACCCCTCAATAGTTTATCCTGATACTTTCCAAAGGAACACTTCTGGTTCAGATAAATTGCTCAAAGATTTACTCTGATTCTTTCCAGTTAAAGAATATTTAAAATCTATTTTGGTTCAGTTTAAACCCCTCAACGGTTTATCCTGATATTTTCCAAAGGAACACTTCCGGTTCAGATAAATCGCTCTAAGATTTATTCTGATTCTTCCCAGTCAAACAACATACAAAACTTCTTCTGGTTCAGATAAGTCGCTCCAAAGATTTATTCTGATTCTTTTCCAGTTGAAATCAAGTTCAGACTTAGTCCATTCTCTATCAACAGTCACCCTTGGATGGCATCTACAAGCCCATGTCCGTCAAATCTCTGTCATTCCTCCAAATGGCATCTATAAGCCCATTCCCATTTCATCTTCGAGTCCAAATTTCTGGGCACTCTAGTGTCCAATCATCTTCCACATTCAAGTCACGAATGGCAGATTCGCCAATCTAACTCTTCAAGTGTAAGAAGATTGAACAGGGGCAGCTGTTGTACCCCAAAATTTTCCCTCTCATTTCTCAAAGGATCATCTTGGACCCTCAAGTTTTCTTCCATCCAATTCCAAGCCTTGAATCACAAATTTCCCAAGAAAGTCTTTCACAAGGGCAAAATGGTTATTTACATACTGAAAAGTCAAACTTTGAATTCTGGATCAAAGTCAACTTTCAAGAATCATATTTCATCAAGGCATAAAGTTTATTTCATCAAGAAAATCGTAAGTCAAGATTCATGTTGAAAAAGTCAAAATTCTAAATACTTAGAATTTTTCTAAGTGTTTAAGAAATATGACAAGCTCAAAACTTCTGGCTAGATTTTCACCATGATGCAAGCTGATTCTGGCAGAACTTTTAACACAAGAGTTTTAGATCTCAATAAGACCTAAAATATTGCAGAACATAACTTCTTCTATAAATGTGGGGATTTCAAGTTATACATCTTCAAAGTCACGTCCCTAAAACTTAAACACTTAGTAAATTCTGGGCATTTTCAAATCAGAATTTGTTTACAACTTCTGGGCCAGTTTTCACATAGGTTCAGTCAGAAGTTGCAAGAGTAATTCAAAAAGGGCTTCCAAGCATGTCATAAGCTTTCTGGAAAGTCTGGGAACTTTCTCAGAACATGCTGGAGCAAAGGGATTCAAGGATCAAAAGTTGGATGTTCGTTCTAAGTTACGCTGATGATGAACTTCTGGCCCAGATTTAAGCTATGATACACAATCTTATAGCACATGATTTCTGGTTTGATAAATCTCATCATCATTTAATGCCTACAACCACTTTTGAGTTTTTATCCAAAGGATTTCCCCACGTGTGAGATAGAAGTACCATTGTTGTCCTTGAAAAGCAAACTTTTGTACAAGTTTATGATGGGCCCATGCTTTGCTTTTGCCTCTGAGGTTACTTTTCCTTAATTCATGCTTACAAATCCAGCTTAGGCACGGCTAAAAGCTGCTAACCACCATACTTGTTTATCTTGCTTCAAGAACAAGCCAACACGCTAGCATGATGTTGGTACTTTTGACTTCTCTAAGCTGCAAAGTTCTTGCCTATAAATTGAACTTCATTTGCAACTATGAAGGGGTCGGTCAGAAAAATTAAAAGGAAAAGCTTTGAAACCTTGCTAAAATTTCCAGAAATCTGAAACTGCAAACACAAATACAAAACCTGCTAGTTTCTTATTCTTGCATTCAAACTCTAATTTACCTTAAGTGTTTCTTGACCAAATCATCCATTCACCATTCATAACCCAAGCTAAAGGTTGTTCCAGCCTGTTGAATACACGAGGAAGCTGATTAGAACATTACAAGTAGTCAGAACCAGACTCCAGCTCACAGAACATTTTTCAGCTGCAAGGTAAGCTCCTGCTAACCCTTATCATATCACTTAAGCATTGTTAGACTTGCATGTTCAAAACACAACGTAGACATCCTGATTCTAATGTTGTACATATTCTGAGGTTTCATGTACTTGTCTTCCTAAATAGGAAGAACATAGGTTCAAAACTTCTTAAGGAAACTAGAACTAGAAGATACATGTTTATTTCTGATTTATAGTCTTGACATTTTTTATGCTTCTGAAACCATGAGGGAAACCTGCCATAATTGTTATGTTTGTGTTTTTTTGGTTCTGTTGAGAAATGACTAAGTTGCAGATGTTATGATTAGCATGGAGAAAGAGATGAAGCTCATCATCATAATTTACTTTATGTTATATGTTTATGTTTTTGCTTCTAATACCGGATGTACATCCACCCCAATGGTAGAAAGCATGCGCATAAGACATTAGTGCTAAGGGTCCTGGATTCTAGCCCCAGAAGCATCTTTTTAGGTTTATTTATTGATATTTTTACCCATTTATCTGTCAGACGATACTCCTAAATCAGAACTTCTAGATAGCCCCACCTAACAGCATATTCACTTCACTCTCTCAAACAATCAGAACTTCTGACTTGCCAGAGTTACATAAACTTCTAGGTTCCCAGCTACACTATAGCCTATGAACCCTTCAACCTCAAAATTTGGTGTATCCAGGCCCAAAACTTCTGACCTTCTACTTGCCTACTAACATTTTCTCTCTTGCAGCGTATCAGAATCAAAACTTCTATTCCTCCTCGTTTCAGCAATGTGCTGATTCTGACTTCTTTTTCTCTCACTTGTCTTATTTTTGCTTTTAATAACCAAAAACACCAAAAATATTTCATATTCACATGTTTTATTTTATTTCTTTAAGAACAAAAAAATATCAAAATATTTTCTTAAGTAAACTAATTTCTTAACAAAAAAAAAACAAAACAAGTCCATTTCAATTCTAGTACGTTATTTCAATATGGTTGTAATAGATAATTAGGACTTTAATTTCTTGCAATCCCCATTTGTAAATCTGTACACCCCATCCCCCTAATGTTTGTAATAGCGCATAATCTTTACTTTCCGCGTTTTTATTGCTTTCATATAAATGCTAGTAGTTAGGATTTGTATGGGAAGATAAAAATCAACGAAGTAGAAAACCCTAATACAAAGATAAAACAATGCATGTAAATCAACACAATTACACACTTACACCCTTAGGGTAAATCCACTTTGTTGGCTTACGAAAAATGGACATGTTATGCATGTGGGGTATATTAGCAAAAATAAACGAAATACAATATCATAGTCCCTCGATGACGCTATCAAAGTTGCCTTTCAAAAATGATCTTTGTCCCTTAAAGAAAATGCTAAGTTATCTTACAACATTTCTAATCATGGTTATACGATGACCCTTGTCCGTCCCTTTTACATCCAAAGATATGGTTACTTACCAAATAAATGGTAAGATAACAATGTCAAAGGAAAGAGGAAATAAACATGAAAGACTTTTGAGTAGGTAGATTACTCCTAGTTACTTGCTCAATTTCAAAACCAAAACCTCCTTGCTATTTTCAAAAACAAACATCAACACTTTCAACAAACATCTTTCAAACTTGAAAACATTTTCAAAAGACTAACACTTTGTATACATTCTTACGAACTATAATCATTACAAAGTTTGCCTAAACGATGGCACATTTTCAAAATACTTTCAAAAACCACACAAAGCACATTTTCAAACAAAAGCTAGTGATCTAGCAAGTAACTAAGAGCCCATGAAAAACCATGGATGAAAAGGTTGCTAAACCTTCCCTTTTCATAATCTACCCCCCGAACTCAAGAAAACATCTCAAAGGTCTTTCATGTTCTTTTCAGCCTTTCCTTTTGGATAAAAGAAAAGTCGGTGGCGACTCTTGCTAAACCGCAAAATTTGCGATCAAACGCAAACAACCATGTCAGTTATCCCACCATGTTACACTCATGTACAAAACTAAAGCAATATATTAAACCAGTTGATTTTTATGTTCTGTCTCATTTCGATGTTTTCAAATATATGTTGTCGAATCCCATCTTGCACAGCCGAATTGGCAAATGGGCACTTGCATTAACTGAGTTTTCACTAATCTGTATGCCTCTCAAGGCTGTAAAAGGAAAAGTGGTAGCAGACTTTATAGTCGACCACTCAATAAATGAAGAATCCTTAAATTACTTGGAGATTGAACCCTGGAAGTTATACTTCGACGGTTCCAGTCATAAAGATGGAATTGGAGTGGGAGTTCTAATTATTTCTCCAAATAAAATTCCAACAAAATTCAAGTACAAGATCGAAGGTTCTTGTTCGAACAATGATGCTAAGTATGAAGCTTTAATTGTTGGCCTTGAAATCTTGTTGGAATTGAGGGAAACTCGAGTCGAAATAATGGGAGACTCAGAGTTAGTCATAAGGAAAGTTACAAAAGAATAAAAATGTATAAGAAAAAATTTGATCATGTATTTTGTAATAGCCAATCGCTTGTTGAAAAAATTCGAAGTGATCAAAGTTAAAGGAAGGGTAGTATCAACCAAGCTGTCTCCAATAGATTTAGAAACAAAAACGTTGGGGTATGCCGACTAAGAAAACTTCAAGATTTAGTTCATAAATAGTCTAACAGAGCAAGATTGAAGAAATCCTATAGTAGATTATTTGCAAAGTCCAACAACTTTGGCAGAATGAAAGACAAAATATAGGGTGTTGAGTTATATTCTAATGGGAAATGAGTTATTCAAGAGCACGCCTGAAGGAGTACTACTAAAATGCCTAAGTGAAACAAAGGCATATATAGCCCTTTCGACTACACATGTTGAAGCATGTGGAGTACATCAAGTAGGACATAAAATGAAATGGTTGTTGTTTCGACAAGGATTATACAAGCCTACTATGTTGAAAGATTCTGTTGAGTTTGCAAAAGGCTGCCAAGAATGTCAAGTGCATACAAGCATCCAGCATGTACCTGCAAGCGAACTTCACTCAATTGTGAAACCTTGGCCTTTTAAGGGATGTGCTTTGGATCTTATTGGAGAGATTCGACCAGCATTATCTAAAAGACAAATATATATATATATATATATATATATATATATATATATATATATATATATATATATATATATATATATATATATATATATATATATATATATATATATATATATATATATATATATATATATATATATATATATATATATATATTGGTGGGCATTGACTACTTCACTAAATGGTTCAAAGCAATTCCATTAGTCAATGTAGACCAAGAAGATGTCATTGAATTTATTCAAAAGAACATTATATATAGTTTTAGAATCCATGAGACAATAACAACTAATTAAGGACCAGTATTTACTGGTAAAAAAATGCAAGAATTTGCTACATAAATGGGATTCAAGCTGTTAACATCTACACCTTATTATGCGTAAGCCAATGGCCAAGTCGAAGCGGCAAATAAGGTAGTGATTGGATTAATAAAAAATCATGTAGGAAAAAAGCCAAAAAATCGGCATAAGATGTTGGACCAAATCTTATGGTCATGTCGAACTTCTCCTAAAGAAGCTACCAATACGACATCATTTCGATTAACCTATGGTCATGACATAGTGCTTCCAGTAGAAATCTGTCTGCAACCAACAAGAATTCAGAGACATCAAGATATTCCTTCTGAATCTTATTGGAATTTGATGTTAGATGAACTGGTTGATTTGGATGAAAAAAGACCGAGAGCTTTCGACCTCTTAAGGATATAGAAGAAAAGAGTGGAAAAATCTTATAATAAGAGAGTAAAACCCAAGACATTCTTATTCTTGCCTAAAGATTTGGTGTGGAAGGTAATTCTCCCAATGGATCAAAAGGATAATAGCATGGGAAAATGGTCTCCTAAATGGGAAGGAACTTTTAAGATTATCCAAGTATTTTCTGGTGGTGCCTATGTGTTTACCGTAAAAATTGGTAAACAACCGTTGATCTTCCAAAAAGGGTGATTTTTGGTTACTTGCAGGATCGATCAGATTGATCCTAGGACATATGCTAAATATTTTGTTGTTTTGATAAAAGTGCTAATTTTAATAAAGAACACGTTCGATTGAGAAAGGTGGAGGTTAGAGGCAGACGAAAACTTGATAAAAGTGCAAGTAAAAGTAAGTAGAAAGGGGTTGAGAAGAGTAGAAATCTGGTAAAAGTGCAAGTAAAATGCAAGGGAAAATAAACTTTGCAAGTAAGATAAAAGGCTGTAAGCAGGAACGGCAAGGAATGTAAAATACTTTGATTATAAAATGTGGTGTTTCAAACGTACATTCTCAATATTCTTTCTCACGCAGCGGGTACTCGAATAGTATTGGGTGACTTGTACAATTGGTTGAACACACAAAAAATTTACATAAACTTCCTATATTTATACTAGTAAAAAGTAACTGCTAGACGGTTACTTCGATACAGGATCAGGACAAATGTCCTTTGCATGTTCTTCGATCTTCAACTTCATGCTATGTTGCTTTCTTCAACTGCCAAGTGAACTGCTTTCCCTCTTATTCAAATTTGAATTCAAATTGTTGCTGATACGAATGCTTCCAGGTCGAAGGCTCTTACAAGATCGAAGCCTCTGGGTCGAAGACCCTTTCTAACTTAGAGAATTCTCTAAGTGTTTTTTCCTTCTTAACAAGGATGACTTCTATGGGCCTTTTCAAAGGCTCTCAATTCGAAGTATCTTCGAATTAGACTATGTTTCCAAATCGAAGGGTTCTTAATTTGGACTTCTTCAATCTCTTAGATTTCTTCAGTCTATTTTTAGCCAATAAAGCCAATGTGTCTGGGTGTAAAATTTAGGAGCTAACAAATTTCCCCCCAAGAATGTCAATTTCCACGCCAGAAGAAATGGTCATTCTTTGATATTCCCATTTGACACCTGTCTTCTTCTTGGCCACAAAAGTCAATCATGCGCTTTTCGCCTTCTACCAACCACTATTGGTATTCAGAGTCATCATTACCCTTTTCCCAAGACGTCATTATTAGTCAGCCGTTACATGCTGCCATGATGGCCATTATCCCTACAACCTAGGAAAGTATGGCAAACGTTTCCATCACATGTATGATAAATGCCTCAACGTTCGCCACTTGCCCCACTAACTCTGCAACATTAAATGGTTTTGAGGGAAAACACTCTTCCCTGGACACTATAAATAGCCACAAATTCTCTTCTTTGGAATTTTTACAACTCCTAATATTCCTTATTTCCTTGCAAAAAAGAAATCTTAAGAACTTCATCTTCTTCATTCTTTTACTACCGTCAACCATGGCTTTCCTTTCAAAGCACCAAACAATCTCAAAACCAAGAACGCTTCTGACTTACAACAACAACCAAAAATCTTTTCCACTAGTTCTGGTCCTACTTCGAATGGGGAGAGAAGGGTTGTTTATGAACCCATGACTAGAGAATAGCGTGAAGCTTACAATTCTCATGTAATTATTCCTGTTAGGTACTCCAGGCACATGTACGCCATGTCTGGTCCGCTATCTGCATGCGTTGAGAACCCCAAACAGAATAATGCCTTCTTCCCAACTCACCTTAGGCTCAAGCATATAGGTTGCATGAAGAAACCCGAGAATGACCCTAAGGATGCTACTCCCGCTAACCAACAACACTCTCATACGAAGGAAGACATGAACCTTCAGTTTTTGAACAAACGGAACAAGATCTTTCAATCTTGCCCTAGCCTTACTTCATAGTATTCAGAATGGCTAAGTAAGATGGAAAAAATGCAGACCCAAATTTGGAAAGATATGGGGATTTATGACTTGGTCATGTTATCGAAGACTGGGTTACCTTATTGCCCTCTTATGTTGGTATCTTTGCTGTACTTCTGGGATAACATGCATTTCACTTTCAATTTACCCTGTGGAATGGTGACTCCAACTCTTTTCGACATAACAGCCATTATTGGTCTTCGACCAACTGGTGACTATTTCGACCCTGAAGATTTATCTGAAGACACTATTGGGTTTTCGGCCATGAAACCCACATACACCATATTCATCAACCACTTTCACGACAAGTCTAGAAGCACTGTCTCTGAAGTGGAACACTAGATTTTCTAGCTTTGTGGTTGTCTCGCTTTGTTTTCTGCACCAAGTCACTTCAAGTGACTAAGAAGATGCTCACCCTTGGAACGCAACTTCATCATGGCTACAACCTTTGTTTGGATGAATTGATTTTGGCCAACCTGTATGAGTCCATCAACAATGGTGTGACTCAGCCTAAAGTTATTGGAGATAAGGCGAGTTTGCTCCTTGCTGGCTCCTTCAATTGTGGCTTAATGCCACTTTTGAATCTTTTCTTCCTCAGAAGAAAAAGATTAATGAGAAGGCCCTAGAAATCCTAAACAGAAGGGTCGAAGGCACTAGATTAGTCCTATTAACTCCAACTGACGAGGGTCAACAATTCCAGAAAGCGTGTACTAGCTTTATAATGATGTTTATAGAGCGTAAGGAGTTTGTTTTAACTATGGCTCCCTTCTCCAGTCGAAAGGTTGGTCCTTAATGGTTTATTCAACCATATCCCTCATCCGATGAAGAGGATCAAGTGGAGGAGTATGTGGCTATTTGGGAATCGTTTCTTCGCCAAAGGATTATGCCATTGAGATTTAAGAGTTCGAAGAATCAACTCAGTTTGATTGCTTATCAACTGAATCTTGTCTCTCGCCAATTTGGCATCATCCAATCACTCCCTTCTCCAATCTATCCCCGAGAAAAGTCTATGTTATTTTATAATGCAGACTATTCAGAGGATGCTGCTACCGAGCATATTGGTAGGTATGTTGGTTGAACCGTACTAACTTTGTTCGACTTCAAACTCAACTTCCTGTGTTCACCTATCTTTGAAGACTGGTGGAAGCAGTAATATGACGAAGAATTCTTCGATGTAAAAGACTTTGCTGACCGTCTTCAAGAGGCGTTTATGCTGGTCTCTGACAAGATCAAAAAAGGTAATCTTTCTTTTCAAAACAAATGCCTCATTTTCTTCGATTCAATCATTCAACATCTGGCTTATACTTGTTTATTTTCTAGCCGTCAAGAACACCATTACCAAGAAAGTCGCTGAAAACGCAAAGGGAGGATACCTTTCTGTAAAATATCCACCACAGGTAAATACTTTCTTCCATAACTTTCTTTTCAACATATTAGTATTGATGTTGATGCTTTCGACTCCTTTCTTTTTTGGGTATTAAGAAAACTACTCCAAAGAAAAGGAAAGTTCAAGAAATTGAGATTTTCAGTGATGAAGAAGAAGAATCTCCTCCTATCCCTCTTAGGAGGAAAAAATCAAAGAAACCAACTCCTCTTTCTGAACCTCATCCAAAAACCAAAACCAAGGTTATGGCTATTAAGTCGAGGCCTCCTCCTGTCATCATCAAAGAGCAAACGAAACGAGAAATAGCTGCTAGGCTAAACAATCCCAGTGAAAGTGATAATTCTTCTCCTGGTGCTGAAGTTCCACCCTGGGTAACAACTTTGACCATCTAAAACTCTTCTTTGAATTATTTCACAATAATTCTAATAATACTCTTTTGATCCTTAGGACACTGCTGGCACTTCAAAACAGGCTCCTACACCTGTAGAAGAATCTGTCACTTTAATAAATAGTGAGGGTGATCCCACTTATAGGCCTTCTTCATCAAAGGGATCCTTTGTGAGCTCAGCCATCGAGGTGAACCAAACCTCTGAGCATTAAGTTTCAACTTTTAGGGAGCAGAATAAAGAAATCCCTAGTGAGGAGAATTCTGACCTGCCACACACTACTCTCAGAACCTTACTAGCCACTGATGATGAACAAGAAGAGGAAGAGGAAGCTGCTGATGATGCAGTCAAACCAGAGGGGGAGGACATACCAGAGGGAGAGAATCAAAATAAGGATATTCTGGCGGCTGATAGGAGAGAGAATTCTGCAGGGGGAGCAAGAAACCCTGTAAATGTTGAAGGTGCCCATGTCTCGATACAGGATTTATCCATAGGAGAAAATGTGGCCCATGTAACCAATGAGAGAGTCACTTCGACATGGTCCCATACTAAGGAGGATTTGGCATTACTAAAACATAATAATCCTCTTCGCTACTTGAATGCCATACTCGAGGGCAGAGAAAATTCTTCCGATCAAAGTAACAATACTTCGACTGTATTTGGAAAATCTACTTCAACATCTCCTCTTGAGGAGGCACTTCAGAAAGTCAAGGCGCAACTTTTTAAAATAGATTTAATGCTGACCTTAGAGGGAGAACCTATTGCTCCTTCCTTTCTGAAGACCACTTTAAGAGCTGTCGACCTTCGTGCTTTCTCCCCTGACATCGCTAGTGTTATTTTAGATTTGACTTCGATCATCGATCAGGTCTCAGCTGATTATAATCGCCGAAGGACTCTCAATCGCGGAATTGAAGAGGACAATGGCCATGTAGCTGTTGCCTGGAGTGCTGCCACTAAATTAGCTTCAAGGCTAAAGGAGTTGTCGAAGGAGCAAGAGGATAGGCAGAAAGAAGTCGAAGAAATCGACCAAAATACAGCCAGCACGAAGGCTCAGATCAGAGAATTGGAGGCTAAGATTACCGCCAATGATAAACGAAAAGAAGAACTTCTTGCTATCAACACTGATTCTGAGAGCCAAGAGGAACTCAGTGATGGATTAAAATATGTTGATCAGGCCCAAACATTAGATTCTAAAATCGAAGCTCTTCCTCAGTCAAAGGCTTTGTGCAAAAGATGTTTGGAGCTGCAGAAGATCTAATATCTCCAAATCAAAGCTAACCTCCCATTTTGATTTTGACTTTTTATTTGTATAATTTCTGTTTTTGTAATGACTTATATCCATTTTGGATGCTTAATGCATTTTCCATTTTGGCTCTTTACTTCTACTGAGATTAAACATTGGTTATTTTAACCTCTTGAAGTACAGGTCTTTACTTTTTCAAGTATTTACCATTTACTCTCAAGAGCCTTTGATCTTCATTTAACTCTTCAATCTCATAGGCACCACCAGGCAATGTTTGGATAATCTTAAAAGGTCCTTCCCATTTAGGAGACCATTTTCCCATATTTCTGTCCTTTCGATCCATTGGGAGAATTACCTTCCATACCAGACCCTCAGGCAAGAATGTCTTGGGTTTTACTCTTTTATAGAAAGATTTTTCCACTCTTTTATTTTGTATCCTTAAGAGATCTAAAGCTCTCAGTCTTTCTTCGTCCAAATCAACCAATTCGTCTAACATCATATTCCAATAAGCTTCAGAAGGGATATCTTGATGTTTCTGAATTCTTGTTGACTGCAGACAAATTTCTACTGGCAATACTCCGTCATGGCCATAGGTTAATCGAAATGGTGCTGTTCTAGTAGCTTCATTAGGAGAAGTTCGACATGCCGATAAGATTTGGTCCATCATTTTATGCCAATTCTTTGGCTTTTTTCCTACATGCTTCTTTATCAAGCCAATTACTATCTTATTTGCTGCTTCGACTTGTCCATTAGCTTGCGCATAGTAAGGCGTAGATGTTAACAACTAGAATCCCATTTTTATGGTGAACTCCTGCATTTTCGACCAGTAAATACTAATCCTTGGTCAGTTGTTATTATCTCAAGGTTTCTAAACCTATATATAATGTTATTTTGAATAAATTCAATGACATTCTCTTGGTCCGTGTTGACTAAAGGAATTGCTTCAATCCACTTAGTGAAATAGTCAATGCCCACCAATATATATTTCTGGCTTTTAGACGACGCTGGTCGAATCTCCCCATTGAGATCCAAGGCCCATCCTCTAAAAGGCCAAGGTTTCACAATCGCGTGAAGTTCGCTTGCAGGTACATGTTGGATGCCTGTATGTATTTGACATTCTTGACAACCTTTTGCAAACTCCACACAATCTCTCAACATAGTAGGCCAATATAATCCTTATCGAAACAACAACCATTTCATTTTATGGCCTACTTAATATGCCCCACATGCCCTAGCATGTGTAGTTGAAAAGGCTATGTATGCCTCTGTTTCACCTAGGCATTTTAGTAGTACTTTTCAGGCGTCTTTTTAAATAACCTGTTTCCCATTAGAATATAACTTAGCGCTTTTTACTTTGTTTTTCGTTCTGTCAAAGCCATTGGATTTTGAAAATAATCTACTATAGGCTTTCTCCAATCTTGTTCTGTTAGATTGTCTATGAACGAAATTTCGAAGTTTTCTTGGTTAGTGTACCCCAGTTTTGTTGTTTCTAAATCCGTTGGAGACAACTTGGTTGATGTTACTCTTCCTCTAACTTCGATTGCTTGTTGTAATTTTTCTTTTGAAATTTTATACCCAGATGCAATCTGTGCTAAGTCATTAGCCACTTGATTTTCCAATCTTGGTATATGTCAAATGTTGATAACTTCAAAGTTTTTCAACAAACGATTGGCTATTACAAAATACATGATAAGATTTTCTCTTATACATTTGTATTCTTTCGTAGCTTGCCTTATGACTAACTCTGAATATCCCATTATTTCGACTCGAGTTTCCCCCAATTCCAACAATATTTCAAGGCCTGCGATTAGAGCTTTGTACTCAGCCTAATTGTTCGAACAAGAACCTTTAATCTTATACTTAAATGTTGTTGGAATTTTATTTGGAGAAATAATTAGAACTCCTACTCCAGTTCCATATTTATGACTGGAATCGTCGAAATATAACTTCCAGGGTTCGAACTCCAAGTAGTTTAATGATTATTAATTTATTGAGTGGTCAACTATAAAGTCTGCTACCACTTGACCTTTTACAGCCTTGAGAGGCATAAAGGTTAATGAATACTCAGTTAATGCAAGTGTCCATTTTCCTATTCGACTGTGCAAGATGGGTTTCGACAACATATATTTGAAAACATAAAAATGAGACGAAACATAAACATCAACTGGTTTTATATATTGCTTGAGTTTTGTACATGAGAAGTAAAGACATAAGCATAGTTTTTCAACTTCTCTATATCTAGTTTCTTCATCATTTAAAACTCTAATGAGGTAGTAGATGGGTCTTTCGACACCATTTTCATTCTCTTGAACCAACATGCTCCCTAGAGTTTTATCAGATGCAACTATGTACATCTCATACTCCTATTTCTACAAGGAGGTACCAGAACAGGTGGCTTGGTGAGGTATCCTTTGATCTTGTCGAAGGCCTCTTGTTGTTCTTGCCCCCACTCGAATCCTCCTTTGTTGAGTCAAAGTAGTGGTGAGAAGGCTTTCATTTTTTCACTTAAGTTGCATATAAATATGTTAGAACAAAGTTTGAATCTACTACCCTAAGTTTAAGTTTTGATGATAACAAAATGAAAAGATATATTAATTATGTGATTCATGTAAGAACTATTTGCTACCTAAAATATTACCTTCTGTTTTGCAGAAACTCTGATAGGTACCAGCAAGAGTACACTTAATCAGAATCAGAAGATTGGTTATCAATATCAGCATCAGAAGATGCTATATTAGAATACCAGAATCAGAAGAACAACTCACGCATATGCTGAAGCTTAATGAACAGAACTGCGCTCAACACTCTGATAAAGACAACAACAGTTCATCAGCACTTAAGCAGAGTCAAAATGAGCCCAAGCCAGAACACACTTTAAGTAGCAACGGTACTGTGCATTCAAGACGAGTTATTACCAACGGCATCATTCCAGACAAGATCTGCTTAATAAGGAAAGATTGTTATTGGCATTGAATCAAGATTATTGCTCCAACGTTCACCAATTCTCAATGCTATATAAACAAGACAATGAAGATTGAATTGGCTAATGCTCTACATCAATTCACACGCCTAAAAGCTAATCATCATCTTCCTTCTATTAGTTTGCTAAAAGCTCCATATTTCCTTACTCAATTATTTTTAGCAATCTAGTTTCAATAAGCTTAAGTTGTGTAGTATCACAATTGTGATAAACAGTTTTGTAGAAAACATTCACACACCTAGATTTCTATTCTGTGTAAGAAAGTGATTCCTTGACAAACCGGTTTGTGGTTTGCATCAAGAAGGCTTTAGCAGTTGTTAAAGCAGATTGTAATATTTAGTTGAATATAGTGGATTAAGACCTCGTTGGAGAGAGGCGAAATCACCTTGACGGGTGGACTGGAGTAGTTTGAGATCAAACGAACCAGGATAAAAATATCGTGTTCATTGCATTGATTTTCAGTTTTACAATTCAACCCCCCTTCTTGTGTTTTTCACTTCTTCAATTTGCATCAGAGCGCCTGGTTCTGAGCTAAAACACTTAACCGTGTCAGTACAAGATCCAGCGTCAGAAAAACACAATGGCAGGAACTTATTCTCACGCCAGCAATGACAACCATGAGGACAGAGACAGATTCAGCGGCAAACCTCCAGTCTTTGATGGAGAAAATTTTGATTACTGGAAAGACAGAATTGAAAGCTTCTTTCTGGCACATGATGCTGATCTGTGGGACATGGTGACAGATGGATACACGCACCCTGTGAATGCAAGCGGTCAGAAGATTGATAGGAAAACAATGTCTGACCAACAAAAGCGTGACTTCAAGAATCACCACAAGGCCAAAACCATCCTTCTCATCGCCATCTCGTATGCTGAATATGAAAAGATCTCCAACAGAGACACAACAAAGAACATGTTTGACTCACTCAGAATGACGCATGAGGGTAACGTTCAGGTCAAAGAAACTAAAGCTCTGGCGCTCATTCAGAAGTATGAGGCATTCAAAATGGAAGAAAGTGAATCCATTGAAACAATGTTCTCAAGATTCCAGATTCTGGTAGCTGGTCTCAAGGTTCTGGACAAAGGTTACTCTACTGTTGATCACGTCAAGAAAATCATCAGAAGCTTACCCAAGCAGTGGAGGCCAATGGTTACAGCTCTGAAGCTAGCAAAAGATCTCAACAAAATTTCTCTGGAGGAACTTATCAGCTCCCTCAGAAGTCATGAGATAGAGCTAGAAGCTGATGAACCCCAGAAGCAAGGTAAGCCTTTAGCATTAAAATCTAACAAAAAATCTGAGTCTAAAGTTTTGCAGGCAGTTGAAGAAACATCTGATGGATCCTCATCAGAAGAAGACGAACTCTCCCTCCTCTCCAGAAGAGTGAATCAACTGTAGAAGCAGAGGCAAAGGAAGTTCAGGAATCCCAGAAGATCTGATCAGAACGAGTCTTCTTCCAGATACAGAAGGACATATTCTTCCTCTGGATACAGAAGATCTGAAGGCTCCTCAGGAAGCAGAAAGCCAAACACCAAGGACATCATCTGCTATGAGTGCAATGAGCAAGGACACTACAAGAGTGACTGCCTAAAGCTTCAGAGGGAAAAGCCCAAAAAGAAGTTTGGAAGAGAAAAGAAGAAAAGTCTCATGGCTACATGGGATGACTCTGACTCGTCTGAAGCTGACTCAGAATCAGATGATGAGAGAGCAAACATAGCTCTCATGGCCAACATTTCAGAAGATAGTGAAGCTTCTGAATCAGACTCAGAATCAGATACTGAAGAGGTATTTCCTGACTTTGCAGTTAATTTTACCAAGGCTGAACTTGCTGAAAGCCTTAATGAAATTCTGGAAAGGTATCAGCAGATTAGAGTTAAATTTAGAAACCTAAAAAGGAATCTTGAATCTGACTCTAATAAGACTGAGAGTCTTAAATTGGAGAATTCTGAGCTGAGAAATAAAATTTCAAAATTAGAAAATTCTTTACAAAACTCTCAGAAGGAACCAATTTCTGAAACTCCCAGCAACGCTGATGAGATCCTCAAGGAGTATGATCAAAGTTTCCAGAAGTTCCTTGCTAAAAGCATAGATAGAAGCAAAATGGCTTCAATGATCTATGGAGTTAGCAGAAACGACAGGAAGGGAATAGGATACCAAGGTAAGGTTCCTACACCAAAGAATGTCATGGATTTAACCATTAAACACACTCCTCTGAATTCACATTTTGTGTATGGTCACACACATGATATTAAATACACTAGCAGTAAGTACTCTGTGAAACCAAAATTCAACCAGAGTTTTGGTAAATCTAACAAATCAGGACCCAAGAAAATCTGGGTACCTAAGGATAAAATAATACATGTTGCAGATATCTTTAGCAGCAAATCAGAAACACCAGTCATGGTACCTGGACTCTGGCTGCTCGCGACACATGACGGGAAGAAGGCATATGTTCCAAAGCCTGGAACTTAAGCCTGGAGGCCACATTGGCTTTGGAGGCAATCAGAGGGGAAAGATAATTGGCTCTGGAACTGTAGGTAATGGAAATCTTCCCTCTATTAATAATGTTCTGCTAGTAGATGGATTAATGCATAATCTGTTATCCATAAGTCAATTAAGTGATAACGGTTATGATATAATCTTTAATCAAAAATCATGTAAAGCTGTTAGTCAGAAAGATGGGACTATCCTGTTTAATGGAAAGAGGAAAAACAACATTTACAAAATCAAACTTTCTGAACTGAAAAGTCAGAATGTAAAGTGCCTTCTGTCTGTTAACAACGAGCAGTGGATCTGGCACAGAAGATTGGGGCATGTTAGTATGAGGAGAATATCTCAGATTAACAAACTCAATCTGGTCAGAGGACTTCCTAATTTGAAGTTCAATTCAGATGCTCTGTGTGAAGCATGTCAGAAAGGCAAGTTTGCAAATCCCTCTTTTAAATCTAAAAATGTTGTTTCTACCTCAAAGCCATTAGAACTTCTGCACATTGACTTATTTGGACCAGTTAAAACTGCTTCAGTCAGTGGCAAGAAGTATGGGTTAGTAATCGTAGATGACTATAGCAGATGGACATGGGTAAAGTTCTTAAGACACAAGGACGAGTCACACTTTGTGTTTGTTACCTTCTGTAACCAAGTTCAGAACGAAAAGGATCTTAGAATCGTTAAAGTCAGAAGTGATCATGGTGGAGAGTTTGAAAACAAAGATTTTGAGTCATTCTTTAATGACAGAGGCATTCTGCATGATTTCTCTTGTCCTAGAACTCCCCAACAAAATGAAGTTGTAGAACGAAAGAACAGAACATTGCAAGAAATGGCCAGAACCATGATCAATGAGACAAACGTTGCTAAGATCTTCTGGGCAGAGGCAATAAACACAGCGTGCTACATTCAGAATAGAATCTCAATAAGACCTATTCTGGAAAAGACTCCATATGAATTGTGGAAGAACAGAAAGCCCAACATTTCATATTTTCATCCATTTGGATGTACTTGTTTTATGTTAAATACAAAGAATTATTTGAACAAGTTTGACTCTAAAGCACAGAAGTGTATTATGTTAGGATACTCTGAACGCTCAAGAGGGTACAGAGTATACAATACAGAAACACAGATTGTGGAAGAATCAATCAGTGTTCGTTTTGATGATAAGCTTGACTCTGAAAAGTCAAAGCAGAATGAAGTTTTTGCAGGTATGGAAATTGAATTTACAGGTTCTGAAGACAAGTCATCAGAAGCTCTCAACACAGACACTCCTTCAACGTCTGAAAGGAGCACTGCTAGCAATCCTACAACAGCTGCTGATCAACCTCAGAAGAGATTACCCAGAAGCAACTTGGATCACCCAGAAGAAACTATCTTAGGAAGAAAGGAAGATCCAATCAGAACAAGAGCAAGCTTCATAAACTCTGAAGAAACCCTCATGGGACTTGTGTCTCTGATTGAACCTTCTTCTATTGATGAAGCACTTCTGGATAACGACTGGATTCTAGCAATGCAAGAAGAGCTGAATCAATTCACCAAAAATGACGTATGGGATCTTGTTCCCAGACCAAAAGGATTCAACGCCATTGGAACAAGATGGGTGTTCAGAAACAAGCTATATGAACAAGGTGAAGTCATCAGAAACAAAGCACGACTGGTTGCACAAGGTTATAGTCAGTAAGAGGGGATAGACTATACAGAAACCTTTGCTCCAGTCGCCAGGTTAGAATCTATCAGACTTTTAATTTCATTTGCTGTTAATAGAGGCATCACTCTGTATCAGATGGATGTCAAAAGTGCATTCTTAAATGGTTATATAGAAGAAGAGGTTTATGTGCACCAACCCCCTGGTTTTGAAAATACAAAACATCCAGAACATGTTTTCAAACTAAAGAAGTCACTATATGGTCTGAAACAAGCTCCCAGAGCTTGGTATGAAAGACTAAGTAACTTTCTGTTAGAAAATGAATTCACCAGAGGGAAGGTGGACACTACCTTATTCTGTAAGTCAGTTAAGAATGACATCTTAGTCTGTCAAATTTATGTTGATGATATTATTTTTGGATCTACTAATCCTTCTCTTGGAAGAAAATTTGCTAAGTGTATGCAGGCAGGATTTGAGATGAGCCTCATGGGGGAACTGAAATTCTTTCTAGGAATTCAGATCAATCAAACCCCAGAGGAAACTTACATTCATCAGAGCAAATATATCAGAGATCTTCTGAAGAAATTTGACCTCTCAGAATGTAAGCCATCAAAGATTCCAATGCATCCCACGTGCATTCTGGAAAGAGAAGAGGTAAGCAAAAAGGTAGAACAGAAGGTCTACAGAGGTATGATTGGTTCTCTCCTTTATCTGACTGCTTCAAGACCTGATATCTTATTCAGCGTATGTATTTGTGCTAGATTCCAATCAGATCCTAGAGAATCTCACTTAACAGCTGTTAAGCGAATTTTCAAGTATCTGAAAGGTACTACTAATCTGGGTTTATTTTATAGAAAATCTAGTGATTACAGCTTAGTAGGCTACTGCGATGCTGACTTTGCTGGAGACAGAGTATAGCGTAAAAGTACTTCTGGAAGCTGCCAGTTTCTGGGAGAAAATTTGATCTCTTGGTCTAGCAAAAGGCAATCCACAATTGCGCTATCAACAGCCGAAGCTGAGTACATAACAGCAGCAGGATGTAGCACACAAATGCTCTGGATGAAAAGTCAGCTTGAAGACTTCCAGATTTTTGAGAGTAACATCCCTATACTCTGTGACAATACCTCTGCTATTTGCTTAAGTAAGAATCCCATTTTACATTCTAGAGCTAAGCATATAGAAATAAAACATCATTTCATTAGGGACTACATTCAGAAGGGAATTTTGAACTTCAAATTTATAGATACAGACCATCAATGGGCTGATATCTTCACTAAACCCCTTTCTGAAGATAGGTTCAATTTCATTCTGAAACATCTCAGCATGAAAATCTGCCCAGAGTGAAAATGCTTTAATTCTATATATTTATCTTCAGAATGTATTTGTTTTACTGTGAACTTCTGATCAATCTCTTTTCATAAAGATAGAACATGCAGATTGTATCAGATGCTAGTCTTAAAGATCTGAGCGTTTCAGCTCAAGGATAGACGTGCTGATCACTAAATCAAACAAGTGTCATCCAATCATCAGCAAATCTCTGAAGCAGAACACGCGTGCACGCTTCTGAGAAGGCAAAACGCTGATTGGGTGCATTGAGACACATGTCTGGTAACCGTTTCAAGTATCTTTCTCAAATCCCCCAAAATCAGCAAGCATTAAATGAAAGTAATCACGTTTTAAAAAATGCAATCATGATTTTATTTTCTCTTTCTTGAAACTGTTTACACTTTCAAAAAATTTTCTTAAATCTATTTAAGCACTTTAAACTTCTCACATTAATCTTTTACCGTTTCTCATAATCTCTCAAATATTTTCTTCATTTTCTCTGTGTTCATCTCTTTCAAACTTAAACCCATTTTCTCAGTTTTCTCAAAAAAACCCTAAGTGTGAACATGGCAACCTCCAACAGTGCTTCTGCAGGTTCTCAGAAGAAAGCTTCCTCTGAACAGTACCAAGTTCCCTTCAGAACACTCCTTACACCAGTGAAGAATCTAGAAGTGTTGTCTGAACTGATTATTGACTTTGGCAGTCTGAAAGAGAATGGTTTTGACTTGACAGAAGAAGTTAGGGCACAAAAATGGGAGAGATATTTTGATAGGTTGGTTGGACCAACATTCCCAGTTTTGGTCAAGGAGTTCTGGATTCATGCGTCCGCTTCAACGCATCAAGTCACCTCCTACATAATGGGAAAGAAGATTGTGATCACTGAGGATCACATAACAAAACTAATTGGTTACAATGGCGGTGGCGTCCGCTGTATTGATATGGCTGAAAGATGCTCTGACGTTGGTGTCATAGCAGAACAGACTTTCACCCTTGGGGTGCCCAACAGCAAAATCAGAGACCTAAAGTATCACCACAGAGTTTGGGCGAAGATCATTCTGGGGTGTTTTAATCATAGGAAGCCAACAAGTTCCCCTGATTATATAAATATAGATCAGCAGTTTCTGATCTATTTTATCAATCAGAAGGTAAAAATCAACTTGGCTCATCTTCTGTTTAATCACCTCAGAACTAGCATCAAGGAAACCAGGGAAGAAGAAAGAACAAAGAGGGATTGGATACCCTTTGGAAGGTTAATATCAAATATTTTGACTGAGAATAGGCTGATAGAGCACCTGATAGAAGCTCAAGAGTTAAGCACTATTGAACCAATTGTTGGCAAGCCTCTGAACGCGAAGAATCTGAAGAAAATGAAATTAATAGAGAATATCAGAAAGGAACCCAGCGTTACTCCTATTGCTGACATCACCAGCAGAAGAGTCCCACTGAGTGACTTTCCATTATTTTCTGAGATAGAATCTAAACCAGTGGTGGTTCTCAAATACTTGGACGCGTGCAAGGCTGATGGCACAGATCCCAAGCTGAATATCAAAGATCTGCACCAAGCTCAACCAGAAGTCTCTCTGAAGAAGACGAAGAAAAGGAAGGCCCCTTCAGAAGGAACATCCCAGCAGACTCCCAAGAAAAGAGGTAATTTATCTGCTGCTTCTGTTTTAAATTCTTCTGCTATTCCAACATCTATCCCAACTCCAGCTTCTCATGAAATCCCAATCCCCATCCCAACTATAGATGAAACCGAACCAGAAGATGACCCTTCTGAGGCACTAACACTCAGAAGACCCCGCGCCAAACATCCCAAACCAACAACTTCAACAACATCAGAACTTGACAAAGTTCTGTCTGACAGTGATCAACGTGTTTCTGATCACCTCTCCAATAATCCAAACACTGAACCAGATATTGCCCAATATCCTCAACCAGAACATCCTCTCTCACCCATACCAGAAGAACCACATATTCCTGAACAATCAGAAATTCCTCCTCCTTCTCCATAACCAGCAATTCCTTCTCCCTCTCCTCAACCAGAAATTCATCCACCATCACCTCAACCATCACCTCCTCAACCTGAGTTTAATCATTCTGAAACTCCATCTCCTCCATCTCCTGAACCTCATTCTCCTCAATCCTCTGAGCCACAACCTCTGGCAATACAGCTGCCATGTGGAACAACTGTAACAATGGCCCAGCTGCCATCCTCGCCAGAAACCACTCCTCCAAACACTCCCAAAACCCCACACAGTCCAATTATTATTTCTGACTCTCCCACTCCATCTCCCAAACAAACATCTCCCAAACAAACCACAGAAGACCCCAGCAGGACCTTCATAGATTTAACAATCCTTGACCGTCTTGCTGATCTGAAAAATAAAATAGCCATTTCAAAACCAAAACAGCCAGATGTTGACTCTGGCATTATGAATTTTGAAACAGGTTTGCAGCAGTGGATTGCTTCTCTGAAGCAAGTCTATCCTAGAATGATTGATCCTGCTGCCTCAGACCAGCTCTGGACACGATTCAGAATTTGGGTACGTGCTGAAGCTCTAAAATTGCAAGACATCAATTATGAGCAAGCACAGCAGAATTTCAGCAAGCTTCTGAACGAAGTTGGAAGTCAGCTGCTGAAAGAAGACGTGCTCCTTCTGGATAGTGAGCCATGGTCTGAGAAGCGTCCAGCTTCAAAAGTGCAGCCAAAAGAAGATCCGACAATTCAAGCTGAAGCCAGTCAAGCTGAAGATGTTGCAGAAAGCTCCCAGAAGCTCCCTGCTTCTGATGTTTCTCAAGCTGCCTTGGACAGGCAGACTCTGGAAGAGCTGAAGCTGAATGATATTCGTCTGCAACAAAGGATGGATGAAAATGATCAGAAGATGAAGGAAAGGATGGATGTGCAGGACAACAGGATAGATACAGTAGTCAGCATGGTGCACAAGCAGACTGAGACTGCTGATCAGATTAAGGCAATGCTGGAGACCCTGTTCACACGCTTTCCTCCCCAACCTTAGATTTTCATTCATGCTATTTTCATGTTTTCTTTGCATATCTTCTGTACTGTTTTGTCTGGCTCTGAATATTTTAATATAACAAGTTTTTCTGCTCTTATCGTTTTAGCACATCACTTACACTTTTTGATTGCTGACAAAAAGGGGGAGAACAAGAATGATATTTTTCAATAACGGATTACTGAGACAAAAAGTCTCGAACATTCTAACTCTGATATTTTTGAATGTTTTCTATGTTTGCTTAAGTCTACAGGTACAAGAATGCTCTCTGATTCACTGAAGACTAAAGCCCTGATACTCTGATCCAAAGAGAAAAACTCTGATAAAGCTCTGACATTCTGATATAAAGTTCTGATAGTCAAAGCTTTGACATTCTGATGTTCAAATATTCAATAAAGATCTGATCCTGAAGAACTCTTGGAATTAAAAAGGGAAGTAATAAATTCAGGGGGAGTATCTCCGATCTTATCTCTGATATCTTTTCACACTATTTTCAATTAAAAATATCTAGTTTTTGTCATCATCAAAAAGGGGGAGATTGTTAGAACAAAGTTTGAATCTACTACCCTAAGTTTAAGTTTTGATGATAACAAAATGAAAAGATATATTAATTATGTGATTCATGTAAGAACTATTTGCTACCTAAAATATTACCTTCTGTTTTGCAGAAACTCTGATAGGTACCAGCAAGAGTACACTTAATCAGAATCAGAAGATTGGTTATCAATATCAGCATCAGAAGATGCTATATCAGAATACCAGAATCAGAAGAACAACTCACGCGTATGCTGAAGCTTGATGAACAGAACTGCGCTCAACACTCTGATAAAGACAACAACAGTTCATCAGCACTTAAGCAGAGTCAAAATGAGCCCAAGCCAGAACACACTTTAAGTAGAAACGGTACTGTGCATTCAAGACGAGTTATTACCAACGGCATCATTCCAGACAAGATCTGCTTAATAAGGAAAGATTGTTATTGGCATTGAATCAAGATTATTGCTCCAACGTTCACCAATTATCAATGCTATATAAACAAGACAATGAAGATTGAATTGGATAATGCTCTACATCAATTCACACGCCTAAAAGCTAATCATCATCTTCCTTCTCTCAGTTTGCTAAAAGCTCCATATTTCCTTACTCAATTATTTTTAGCAATCTAGTTTCAATAAGCTTAAGTTGTGTAGTATCACAGTTGTGATAAACAGTTTTGTAGAAAACATTCACACATTTAGATTTCTATTATGTGTAAGAAAGTGATTCCTTGACAAACCGGTTTGTGGTTTGCATCAAGAAGGCTTTGGCAGTTGTTAAAGCAGATTGTAATATTTAGTTGAATATAGTGGATTAAGACCTCGTTGGAGAGAGGCGAAATCACCTTGACGGGTGGACTAGAGTAGTTTGAGATCAAACGAACCAGGATAAAAATATCGTGTTCATTGCATTGATTTTCAGTTTTACAATTCAACCCCCCTTCTTGTGTTTTTCACTTCTTCAAAATATCCTCAAGAAATTTATCTTGCCAAGTAGAGATTGCAACTCCTTCTTGCTAGTTGGAGCTTTCGCATCCAAAATGGCTTTAGTCTTGTTCTGGTTTATTTTGATTCCCTTTTGTTGTACCCCAAAATTTGCCCTCCCATATTCTTCAAGTTTGACAAGCATCATCTCAATTTGCTCAAGTCTACTCAAGGGTTGCACAGTTCAAACACCCTCCTAAGCCAGCCAAATTAGGGTTTTGGTTCTTGCAAGGAAGTTAAGGTTTTCAAGGGCTCAATCAAGTCCCACATGCCTATAAACATTGTCAAGCATCTACATGCCAAGTTTCAAGGCTCACAAGGTCAAGTCGCACAGTCAAAAACCCTAATTGCTTCACAATCAACTGCAGGGGCAAAATTGTCATTTGGCAGTCAAAAGTCAAAATTTTTGGTCAACATCTTATTTTGAAGCCACAATCATCATTTGATCAAGTCTTGATCATGATTCCACAAGCATGGCTCAAAAATCATCAAGGTGTCAAAAGTTTCTATTTTTGGACAGCTGAAAAGTCAACTGTAACTTGACCAAGGCATAACTTTTTCATGGTTCATCAGAAAAATCCCATACAATGCTCATTTTGAAGGGGAGGACATTTCCTACAACTCATCTTTACATTCCAAGTCCAAGAAATGCTCTCACAAAAAGTTATCAATTTCAACATTATAGGTCATTTTCAAAAGTCAACAAAAAGGCATTTTAAATCAAAGACCATAACTTGAGATTGGTAAATCAAAATGACATGGGATCAAAGGCATTGGTTAGAGGACTTCAAGACCTTTCCAAAATGTCCAAGAACATGTTCATATGATCAAAATTGAGCAAGCTTTGCATTGGAGAAGTTGGGAAATATTTGTGAAATGGCAAAAGTCAACTATCCTTGAAACTTCAATTTTTGACAAAAGGGCCTACTTTCTTCCACTTGATTCAGCCTTGTCATGCCACCCACGTGTCCCATGACCAATTACAAGACCAAACATTTATTTTTTCATTTTTATTTAATTTTTATGGATTTAATTCATTTTAATCCATAATAATTCAAATAAAATCAAAAAAATGAATTAAATGGTATCTTTGAGTTTTGAATGGCTTTCATGTGTCATGAACAACCTACCAATTTCGTGCTAGGGCCATTTATGCATAAAATTCAAATTTTGAACCAAGCTTGGAAAGTCTTTAATGGTGGTTAAACAAGAATCCAAAAACTTAAATGCAATGGATCATTGGCTCTTTATGTGACTTATTCTCATTCATACATACATATGCAAATGTTCCATACCTCAAGCACGACCTGAACATCCCTGAAACGGCCAAACCAATTCCAAAAAATTCCAAAGAAATTTGAAAACTGAAATCCACCTTTCAGCATGATTCAAAGTGTTTCCTTGATCCAAACACATTCCTAACACTCCCAGGAATCTATTGCAATCACAAACAAGCTTCAACACCCAAGAAAACACTCTACACAGTCGTACAGTTTGTCAATTATTTTGAGAATCGAAATCCATATTCCATGCATTATTAACATAATTTGTTGTTTGTTTTGTACTGTATGAATACACAGGGAACTTTTGGCATGGTTTAATTGCATTATAACACGCAGAATCGTGACTTGCCATTAACATATTTTAGGGTTTTAAAGGTTTTGAATTGGGGCTTTACATCATAAGTGTAATTAGAACCAATGATACCCATGGTTGAACTCAGAATGACAAAACGAATTCAACACCATGCTCGCGCCCTATTTATATAGCGTACATTTCTAATCGCTATTTTCTGTGGTTGCACTTTGTGGGGGTTTAAAACCCCTGCTAATTTTTTTACAGGCCAGGTGAAGAAGACAAGACGTGGAAGCCATCTATTGGTTTATTCAAATATATGGCGCGCGCTTTATTGATTCCAGCATGTATTGTTATTTCCTCATAATATTTTCATTGACCACTATAATAACAAGATACAACGCTTGGCTCAGTGGAGAGGGACGTGGCTATGCATCATTGGGACCTGGGTTCGATTCCCAGGTCCCCCCAAAATTCTATGTTATTTTTCATATTGTGTTCCTATGCAGCTTCACAATAATATTCCATCATGGACTCCATGCGCCCAGCTTGCCAAGTGTCTCAAAAGACAGACCCAAAGGCCAGGGATGGCTCCACACCATGTTCCAAGTCAATGAGCATGCACATGATTCCAGGAGTCAACGTGACTTTGTGCTTAATGGGCTTCAGTTTGCTAACAATACACCCTCAATTCTGGCCCAACACCCCTATGGTTCTATTTTATTTTCTTTTGTTTTCTTTTACTTTTTTTTATTTTCTTTTAACTAATTTTTAATTATTATCATTATTGTTAATTAACCTAACAAACTAATTTTTTCCATAAAATTCAAAAATTCAAAAAAAAAAGCATTTTATTATTTATTAACTTATTTTGTAAATAAATGTAAATTAAATTAAATTAGTTTAATTAGTTAATTTTAATACCTTTTTACAATAAATAAAATAATTTAGACTTAGGCTTTTCTTTTGACATTTTTAATTCCTTTTTATTTTATTTCATTAAAACATAAAAATACAAAAAAAAAACATTTTTTTTCTTTTAATTAATTAATTAATTAGTTAGTTATTAGTTTTAATTTCATTAATTACAAAAAGGGACAAAAATTCAATTCTTTTCTTAAAAGGGTCAAAACCCTTAGGACGTTCCCGATTAAATTTCTACTCGCGCGTATTTATTCATTTTGATTATTTATGTAACTGTCTCCAGATATGTAATAGTTAATTAGATTTTTACCGCTTTATTTACTTTTCTATCACTTTATTTTCAAAACGGGTTTTTGTTTTTTGGCGATGTATAGACCCGCGCCTTGTAATATCTAGATTTACATTTCCGCAATTTACTTTCCGCACCCCTAACTGCTAATATGCCTGCAAGAATGTATGTAAATAAAATCAATCCGTAGCTCACAAATAACATGTACAAGATAACCTTAACGGAAAAACAACACACAAAGCACATGCCACTTCTAGGGTACGCCTCACTGGTTGCCTCGAAGTGGTCATCAAGTATAGGGTGTCTTAGAGGTCGCCCTTATGTCTAAAATATCCAGTCGCCTCGAAACGGTTGCCTCGGATAAAAGGATCTAGGACATTAGGGTTACCGCTAAGGTGTCCTACCATTGCTTTGGTGACCACACTGTCCCTTAATCGAATTGACCCGAATACCTCCAACGACGGTGCTACCTACCTCTCAATGGTGGGATATCACTGTCTAAAGGACTCTTACACAGCCTAATTCCTTAGAGTAGGTAGATTTCTCTTAAGTACTTGCTCTTTTCAAAACAAACAAAAATACTTTTCGCACCCACACTTTCTAAAAGCTTTCAAACAAATCTTTCATACACTCTTGAGGACTGATACAAGAGTTACTTAGAAATTTTTCAAACGAAACTTTTCCAAAACCCACACACACACTTGAAAAGCAAACTTATTTTGAAAACATAAGAGCAAGTACCTAAGAGCCCATGGATAACCATGGATAGAAAGGGTGCTAACACCTTCCCTTTCTATAAATCTACCTCCCGAACCGAGAAACATTCTCGAATAAGGAATTTTGCTGTGCTTTTGTCCTTTCCATGTTGGAGAACATAAAAGACGGTGGCGAATCTTGCTTACCGCGACATTTCGCGAAACCAGCTTAAAAAACAGTCAGTTCTATTTCCACCGATCACAGAACTGGCGACTCTGCTGGGGATTATAAAAGTGAGGTGTACCTTAGGATTAGATCATACTTATGTTTTCAATTGCTTTGCTTTGATTGCTTTATATTTGTGGGCTTTGCATCGGAGTTTCATAGATCCTAACCCAGATCTGGGGATACCCTTTTAGGTAGCATAAGCTGTGAGGGACCTGTCCGGCGTAGACCGACACGGGTGAAGCAGTGGCTACGTTGGTGTGGCACCTTGGTCCGTACCGATATCCCTTGTGTTGCAACGAGGAGAATATGGGTCTTCTGAGGAGTCATTAAGCACCAACCGACCTTAGAACCCTAATGTGACCCAACTTGGCCATAGAACAGTAGCAATATGCTACACCCATTGAGGCTAAACTCTCGCGATGGTTCTGGCCGCAAGAAAAGATTGCGACGCTGGAGTTATGACCGATTGAGGGTAGTCAGTGATATTGGGATCCTCTAGAACCCGGTTACTTTTGATAGGACAGGTCTTAACCAACGAAACTGAAAGAAGGTAGTACCTGAACTTCATGCTGGCCTAAACCCTAAGGGCTGTCTTGTGTGACTTGTGTTCCTTATCATGTTTGCCTTTGTGAATATTTGTGGTGTGCTTTATCATAACATCACACCATCATACCATTGCATGCATCCTGCATAAGGACTGACCTATTTCAAAGACAAGAGGGTTTCACCTTTGCTCTGTTTTGTAGGACATTATGATGCCTGTGCGAAGGAACACTATCCGGCTCAACTTTGTTCACCCACCTGATTTGCTTAAAGAGTTGGTTGACAGAATTCCAAACACTGCTTCCTTCATCCAGAGGCATGGTTCTCTTCTCGGTTTAGTCACCTCAAAGTGGGACCAACAACTGATGAGTGTCCTGACCCACTTCTATGATCCTCTGTACCATTGCTTCACCTTTCAAGACTTCCAGCTGGTCCCTACCCTGGAAGAATTTTCTGATTTGCTTGGTATCCCTATCTTGGATCAGACTCCCTTCACTGGTTGGGAAAAGGCTCTTAGACTTGAGGAGATTACAGCAGCCCTTCCTTTGACCAACAAGGAGGTAATGGACAACTGGGTGACTAGAAGCGGAGTTAAGGGCTTCTTGGCTAAGTTTCTGATTGGTAAAGCTAACAGTTTCTGGAATGACTTAGACTTCAGGGCGTACGAGGACATTCTGGCTCTCTTAATCTATGGTCTAGTATTGTTTCCAAATCCTGATAACTTTGTCAATATCAATGCCATAAGGATCTTCATGTCTCGAAACCCTGTACCCACTCTCTTGGGTGATATCCTGCAATAACTCTATGCTCGTACTGCCCGAAGACGAGGAACTCTGTGGTGTTGTACTCCTTTGTTAGTGAGGTGGTTTATTTCGCACCTCCCCAAGTTCGTGCTGAAGAACCAAGAAGGAAGAGGCTGGGCTCATAGGTTAATGTCTCTCACTGATAATGACATCATTTGGACTCTCAGAGGTTTAGATGAGGTGGCTGTTATTCATCGTTGCAGAGAGTATCCTAATGTTCCATTGATCGGTACCCAGGGAGGCATCTCTTATAATCCATGTTTAGCTCTCCGTCAATTTGGAAGAGCCAGAAGAGCAGGGCCTCATGAGATGTTGGTACCTCACATCAGTTTTGAGTTTTAGGTAGATAATGACGAACTGCGCCGTAGATTCATCAAAGCTTGGGACGGAATTCACAAAGCTGACCCACATGAGTTGGGACCGAAGACTTCTCTACCAATGGAACCCTATTACAGATGGGTCCGCATCCGTGCTCAGAAGTTAGGTATGCCATATGAAGCTGTCAGGCCTATCATTCTTGAAATTCCTGATGGAGACGGGGTTCCTCTAACCATACTCCCTCCTCAGATACCCACTGATGTTGATACACTAAAGAGGTCTTGGGCGCAACTACAGGAAGAGCAGGATTCTTATCGGGAAAAGTTCAACGAACAGGAACAGAAGATCCGGAAGCTGACCAAGTAATTGGAGAACGAGCGGATCATGAATGACTATATCCGTACTGAGAAGAGGAGGCCATGGGAGCACTGATGGGCTTTGGATGTTTCCTTTACAGATTTTATTTCCTTTTCAGTATTTTCATTCCTGTAACGCCTAAGGGCAATTTGTTGAACAATTTAAATTCCAAAGTTTAAATCTAATAAAGTATGTTCCTTTTGTCTACAAAGTTGATTCCCGATTGTCTTTGAAAACATAATTCATACGCATTTCATTCATCACATGCATCACAGGTACCCTTTTTCTATAGGTTGCTTAATCTTCTTCGCTGTTTATTTCAGCACTCAGTCATCATGAGTCCTGAACCAACTACCGAACAAGCTATCAAGGCCCTCCAGGCCCAGAACGCCCAGTTTCAAGAGCTGGTCATGAGCTTAGCCCAAGGACAACAGGAGTTGAAGGCTTTGCTCCTGAAAAAGAAGAAGAAGAAGAGGACTGTGCTATTCAACACTGGACGCAGACTCGGGAATACACTGCAGAATGAAGCTGAGCTGACTACTCCATCTGTTGGGGAAGGCAGTCACCAAGGGAGAGAGGTCCCTAGTCCCATGGTCTCTGACACCGAGACAGACTTCAATGATGAACAATACCCTCTTGCTGAGGACAGGTACAAACAGCTGGAGGACCGACTAAATGCTATGGAGATTCAACGTGTGCCTGGGTTGGACTTTGGAGACTTAGGGTTATCTTCCGGGGTGGTGATCCCACACAAGTTCAAGGCGCCTGCCTTTGTGAAGTACGACGGGGCTTCCTGTCCTAAGCTGCACCTCCGTTCTTATGTAAGGAAGATCCAACCTTACACTGCATACAAGAACTTATGGATCCATTTCTTCCAGGAGAGTCTTTCAGGGACTCATCTCGGATGGTTCTATCAGCTGGATGGAACCAACATTCGTAACTGGGAGGACTTGGCTACTGCTTTTTGAAGGGGTGAAAAACACAAGAAGGGGGGGTTGAATTGTAAAACTGAAATCTTAAAGCAATTGACAAGATATTTTTATCCTGGTTCGTTTGATCTCAAACTACTCCAGTCCACCCGTCAAGGTGATTTCGCCTCTCTCCAACGAGGTCTTGATTCACTATATTCAACTGAATATTACAGACTGCTTTAACAACTGCTAAAGCCTTCTTGATTCAAACCACAATCCGGTTTGTCAAGGCAACACTTTCTTTCAAAGGTATAAAACAATATGTGTGAATGTTTTCTACAAAACTTTATCACAACTGTGATGTATACACAAATGAAGCTTAGAAACTAGATTGCTAAACAATAATGAATATCAGAGTTTAGTTTAGCAAAACTGGTAGAGTGAAGATAATGGTTCAGCTTTGTGCGTGTAGAGATTTTTAGAGCATTAGCCATTATAATCTTCGAAGCCTTGTTTATATAGCACTTGAGAAGATGAACGTTGAATGCAATATTCTTGATTCAATGCTAATAACAAGCTTTCCTTTTTTAGTAGATCTTGTCTGGAATGAAGCCGTTGGAATTAATTAGCGTTCAATGCACAGTACCGTTGCTTCTTCAATGCACGTTCTGGCTTGGCTCATTCTGATTCTGCTTCGCTGCTGATGAACTATTGTGTTTCTGTATCAGAGTGTTTACGCACAGTTCTGTTCATCAAGCTTCAGCATGTACGTGAGTTGATCATCTGATCTTGACGTTCTGATTCAGCAACTTCTGATGCTGGTGTATGAAATCAAATTCTGATGCTGAAGAAGTGATCTTGCTTATTTTAATCAGCGTATCTGCAAGTCAGAGCATAGTAATTTTAGGCAGCATATAGTTCAAACATGAAACATATAAATACTATATCTTTTCACTTTGTTATCATCAAAACTTAAATATAGGGTAGTAGATTCAAACATTGTTCTAACAATCTCCCCCTTTTTGATGATGACAAAAACTAGATATTTTAAATGAAAAATAACGTGAAAAGGTGTCTGGGAAATGTTTCAGAGATAAGAAGTAAGGAGAAATCAGAGTTAAGAGATACTCCCCCTGAGTTGATTACTTCCCTTTGATGATACGTGTTCTTCAAGATCAGATCTTTTTCTTTCTTTGAACATCAGATTATAAGAGTCTTTGACTTATCAGAGAGCAGAGCTTCAGAGCTTTTCCTGTCAGAGCTTTGCTTTGGATCAGAGTATTTGGTCGATCAGAACTTCATATTTGATCAGAGCAACATTGATCAGAGCTTCTACATTTTGATCAGAGCTTTTAGTCTTCATAGTGTTCAGGAGCTTCCTTGTGCCTGTAGACTTTAAACAAAAACAGAAAAACATTTCAAGTAATAGAGTTAGAATGTTTGAGAATTTCTGTCTAGTTAGCCGTTATTGATTTTAAATATCATTCTTGTTCTCCCCCTTTTTGTCAGCAATCAAAAAGTGTTGGTGATGTGCTAAAACAATTTAGATCAGAAAAACAAATTATATTAAAATAGTTCATAATCAGAGCAAAAGAACATTACAAAACATAGTCAAAAAAGTACATCAGAAAATGAAGAAAGCATGAAAAAGTTATGCATGAAAAAGATTTAAGGTTGAGGGGGCATGCGTGAGAACAGGCTTTCCAGCATTGCTTGAATCTTTTCAGAAGTTTCATTCTGCTTCTGAACCATGTTGACAACAGTGTCAATCTTGCTGTCCTGTACATCCATTCTTGCTTTCATCTTCTGATCATTGTCGTCCATCCGCTGCTGGAGACGCAAGTCATTCAGCCTTAGTTCTTCCAGAGCCTGCCTGTCCAAGGCAGCTTGAGAAGCATCAGAAGGAGGAGGCTTCTCAGAACTTTCAGCGACATCTTCTGCTTAACTTTCAGCCTGAATGGTCTTGTCTTCTTCTGATGGTTGCACCTGTGCAGCTTGCTGTTTCTCCAACCAAGGTTCACTGTCCAGAGGAAGCACAACTTCTTGAGGCAGCTGACTTTCAACTTCCTTCAGCAGCTTGCTGAAGTTCTGTTGAGCCTGCTCATAGTTGACGTCCTGCAGCTTGAGGGCTTCAGCACGTACCCATAGTCTGAACTGTGACCAGAGCTGATCAGAAGCAGCTGGGTCAATCATCTCAGGACAGACTTGCTTCAAAGAAGCAATCCATTGCAGCACACCTGTTTCAAAATTCAAAATACCAGAGCCAACATCTGGTTGCTTTGGTTTTGGGATAGCAATTTTGTGTCTTAGATCAGCAAGACGTTCAAGACTGGTTAAGTCAATGAAGATCCTGCTGGGGTTTTCAGAGGATTGGTTTTCAGATGTTTGCTGAGATGCTGTTTGTTTTGGAGGAGGGGTATCAGAGTCAGATATTTCGATTGGAGTGGTAGGAGTTTTTGGAGGTGTCGATTCTAGTGAGGATGGCAACTGGGGCCTGACGATAGTGGTTCCACATGGCAACTGGATTGCCAACGGTGAGGGTTGAGGTGAGTGAGGGTCAGAATGATGAGGAGAAGGGGTTTCATAGTGGTGAAACTCTGTTTGTGGTGAAGGTGGATTATTTTCTGGTTGAGGAGGTGGAATCTCTGATTGCTCAGGGATCAGAGGTTCTTCTGTGAGTGGTTGTTGTTGTTGTGGTTCTGGTTCTGGTTGTTGTTCTTGTTGTGGTTCTGGAGGAGGAATATTTGGTGGTTCAGAATTTGGTTGAGCAGAAGCATGTTCACGCTCAATATCAGCTAGCACTCGATCAAGTGCTGGTGTTGTTGAAACAGTTGGTTGTTTGGGAATCTTAGTTCTGGTTCTTCTGAGTTGTAAGGCCTCAGAAGGGTCTTCTGGTATGGTTTCATCAATGGTAGGGATTGGGATTGATATTCTGTGAGAGGTTTGAGGAGGGGCAGCAGATGTTGGAATAGTAGATGAAATTGAAATAGGGGCAGCAGATGAAATACCTCTTTTCTTTGGAGTCTGATGAGATGATCCTTCTGCTGGCGCTTTCCTCTTCTTTGTCTTCTTCTGAGTCACTTCTGGTTGGATTTGACTCAGATCTTTGATCTTCAGCTTTGAACCTGTATCTTCTTCCTTGTATGAATCTGGATACTTGAGAAACATCTCTGGTTTGGATTCCATTTCAGAAAATTTTGGAAAATCACTCAGAGGCACTCTTCTGCTGGAGATGTCAGCAGTTGAAGTAGCTCTGGGTTCCTTCTTAATATTTTCTATCAGCTTCATCTTTTTCAGGTTCTTGGCATTCAGCGGTTTTCCAACAGTTGGTTCAATAGTGCTCAGCACTTGAGCTTCGCTCAGATACTCTATCAGCCTATTCTCTGTCAGAATATCTGATATGAGCCTTCCAAACGGTATCCAGTCCCTTTTGGTCCTTTCTTCTTCTCTTGTTTCTTTGACACTGGTCTTGAGATGGTTGAACAGGAAGTGTGCCAGATTGATCTTTACCCTCTGATCAATAAAGTAGATCAGAAACTGCTGATCCACGTTTATATAATCAGGAGAACTTGTTGGTTTCCTGTGATTGAAGCATCCAAGAACAATCTTAGCCCATACTCTGCAGTGATCCTTCAGATCCTTAATTTTGCTGATGGGCATTCCAAGAGTAAAAATTCTGTTAGCTACCACACCTATATCAGGGCATCTATCAGCCATGTCCACACAACGGACTCCACCACCACTTTGACCGATTAGCCTAGCAATGAGATCTTCAGAAATTACAATCTTCTTTCCCATAACAGAAGAGATGACTAGATGTTTAGAGATCTTGGCGTGAATCCAAAATTCCTTGACTAGCGCTGGGAATGTTGGTCCAACCAACCTATCGAAGTACCTCTCCCACTTTTGAGCCCTAATTTCTTCAGTTAGGTCAAATCCATTTTCCTTCAAACTTTCAAAGTCGATGATTAACTCAGAGAGAACTTCAAGGTTCTTTACCGGTGTGAGAAGAGTTCTGAGGGGCACCTGATATTGTTCAGAGGTTTCTTTCTTCTGATTGCCTGCAGAAATGCTGGAGGATGCCATTGTTCTCACAAAAAAAGCTTTGAGAATGATTTGAGAGAAAAAGGTTTGTAGGAGATAAACTCAGAAATATGCAGAAAATACTTGAATGATTATGAGAAAGCGTAAAGAATAAAAATGAAGGATTAATGTGCTTAAATAGAGTTTTCAAAAATTATTTTGAAAAATTAAACGTTTTTAAGAGAGAGAAAAAATAATGATTGCCATTTAACAAGCGTGATTACTTTTCATTAAATGCTTGCTGATTTTGGGGGATTTGAGAAAGATACTTAAAAACGGTTACCAGACATGTGTCTCAATGCACCCAATCAGCGCTTTGCCTTCTCAGAAGCGTGCACGCGTTCTGCTTCAGGGATTTGCTGATGATTGGATGACACTTGTTTGATGTAGTGATCAACACGTCTGTCTTTGAGATTAGACTCTCAGATCTTTAGACTTGCATCTGATACAATCTGCATGTTCTATCTTTCTGAAAGGAGATTGATCAGAAGTTCACAGTAATATAATTACATTCTGAAGATAAATATATGGAATTAAAGTATTTTCATTCTGGGCATACTTTCATGCTGAGATGTTTCAGAATGAAATTAAACCTATCTTCTGAAAGGGGTTTAGTAAAGATATCAGCCCATTGATGGTCTGTATCTATAAATTTTAAGTTCAAAATACCTTTCTGAATATAGTCCCTAATGAAATGATGTTTTATTTCTATATGCTTAGCTCTAGAATGTAAAATAGGATTCTTACTTAAGCAAATAGCAGAAGTATTATCACAAAGAATAGGAATGTTACTCTCAAAAATCTGGAAGTCTTCAAGCTGACTTTTCATCCAGAGCATTTGTGTGCTACATCCTGCTGCTGCTATGTACTCAGCTTCTGCTGTTGACAGAGCAATTGTTGACTGCCTTTTGCTGGACCACGAGATCAGATTTTCTCCCAGAAACTGGCAGCTTCCAGAAGTACTTTTACGTTCCACTCTGTCTCCAGCAAAATCAGCATCACAGTAGCCTACTAAGCTGTAATCACTAGATTTTCTATAAAACAAACCCAGATTAGTAGTACCTTTCAGATACTTGAAAATTCGCTTAACAGCTGTTAAGTGAGATTCTCTAGGATCTGATTGGAATCTAGCACAAATACATACGCTGAATAAGATATCAGGTCTTGAAGCTGTCAGATAAAGGAGAGAACCAATCATACCTCTGTAGACTTTCTGTTCTACACTTTTGCTTACCTCTTCTCTTTCCAGAATGCACGTGGGATGCATTGGAATCTTTGATGGCTTACATTCTGAGAGGTCAAATTTCTTCAGAAGATCTCTGATGTATTTGCTCTGATGAATGTAAGTTCCCTCTGGAGTTTGATTGATCTGAATTCCTAGAAAGAATTTCAGTTCCCCCATGAGGCTCATCTCAAATTCTGCCTGCATACACTTAGAAAATTTTCTTCCAAGAGAAGGATTAGTAGAACCAAAAATAATATCATCAACATAAATTTGACAGACTAAAATGTCACTCTTAACTGTTTTACAGAATAGAGTAGTGTCCACTTTCCCTCTGGTGAATTCATTTTCAAGCAGAAAGTTACTTAGCCTTTCATACCAAGCTCTGGGAGCTTGTTTCAGACCATACAGTGACTTTTTCAGTTTGAAAACATGTTCTGGATGTTTTGTATTTTCAAAACCTGGGGGTTGGTGAACATAGACTTCTTCTTCTATATACCCATTTAAGAATGCACTTTTGACATCCATCTGATACAGAGTGATGCCTCTATTAACAGCAAATGAAATTAAAAGTCTGATAGATTCTAACCTGGCGACTGGGGCAAAGGTTTCTGTATAGTCTATCCCCTCTTGCTGACTATAACCTTGTGCAACCAGTCGTGCCTTGTTTCTGATGACTTCACCTTGTTCATTTAGCTTGTTTCTGAACACCCATCTTGTTCCAATGACGTTGAATCCTTTTGGTCTGGGAACGAGATCCCATACGTCGTTTCTGGTGAATTGATTCAGCTCTTCTTGCATTGCCAGAATCCAGTCATTGTCCAGAAGTGCTTCATCAATAGAAGAAGGTTCAATCAGAGACACAAGTCCCATAAGAGTTTCTTCAGAGTTTCTGAAGCTTGCTCTTGTTCTGATTGGATCTTCCTTTCTTCCTAGGATAGTCTCTTCTGGGTGATCCAAACTGCTTCTGGGTAATCTCTTCTGAGGTTGATCAGCAGCAGTTGTAGGATTTCTAGCATTGCTTCTTTCAGACGTTGAAGGAATGTCTGTGTTGAGAGCTTCTGATGACTTGTCTTCAGAACCTGCAAATTCAATTTCTATACCTGCAAAAGTTTCATTCTGCTTTGACTTTTCAGAGTCAAGCTTATCATCAAAACGAACACTGATTGATTCTTCCACAATCTGTGTTTCTGTATTGTATACTCTGTACCCTCTAGAGCGTTCAGAGTATCCTAACATAATACACTTCTGTGCCTTAGAATCAAACTTGTTCAAATAATTCTTCGTATTCAATATAAAGCAAGTACACCCGAATGGATGAAAATACGAAATGTTGGGCTTTCTGTTCTTCCACAATTCATATGGAGTCTTTTCCAGAATAGGTCTTATTGAGATTCTATTCTGAATGTAGCACGCTGTGTTTATTGCCTCTGCCCAGAAAGTCTTAGCAACGTTTGTCTCGTTGATCATGGTTCTGGCCATTTCTTGCAATGTTCTGTTCTTTCGTTCTACAACTCCATTTTGTTGGGGAGTTCTAGGACAAGAGAAATCATGCAGAATGCCTTTGTCATTAAAGAATGACTCAAAATCTTTATTTTCAAATTCTCCACCATGATCACTTCTGACTTTAACGATTCTAAGATCTTTTTCATTCTGAACTTGGTTACAGAAGGTAACAAACACAGAGTGTGACTCGTCCTTGTGTCTTAAGAACTTTACCCATGTCCATCTGCTATAGTCATCTACGATTACTAACCCATACTTCTTACCACTGACTGAAGCAGTTTTAACTGGTCCAAATAAGTCAATGTGCAGAAGTTCTAATGGCTTAGAGGTAGAAACAACATTTTTGGATTTAAAAGAAGGTTTTGCAAATTTGCCTTTCTGACATGCTTCACACAGAGCATCTGAATTGAACTTCAGATTAGGAAGTCCTCTGACCAGATTGAGTTTGTTAATCTGAGATATTCTTCTCATACTAACATGCCCCAATCTTCTGTGCCAGATCCACTGCTCGTTGTTAACAGACAGAAGACATTTTACGTTCTGACTCTTTAGTTCAGAAAGTTTGATTTTGTAAATGTTGTTTTTCCTCTTTCCATTAAACAGGATAGTCCCATCTTTCTGACTAACAGCTTTACATGATTTTTGATTAAAGATTATATCATAACCGTTATCACTTAATTGACTTATGGATAACAGATTATGCATCAATCCATCAACTAGCAGAACATTATTAATAGAGGGAAGATTTCCATTACCTACAGTTCCAGAGCCAATTATCTTTCCCCTCTGATTGCCTCCAAAGCCAACGTGGCCTCCAGGCTTAAGTTCCAGGCTTTGGAACATATGCCTTCTTCCCGTCATGTGTCGTGAGCAGCCAGAGTCCAGGTACCATGACTGGTGTTTCTGACTTGCTGCTAAAGATATCTGCAACATGTATTATTTTATCCTTAGGTACCCAGATTTTCTTGGGTCCTGACTTGTTAGTTTTACCAAAACTCTGGTTGAATTTTGGTTTCACAGAGTGCTTACTGCTAGTATATTTGATGTCGTGTGTGTGACCATACACAAAGTGTGAATTTAGAGGAGTGTGTTTAATAGTTAAATCCATGACATTCTTAGGTGTAGGAACCTTACCTTGGTATCCTATTCCTTTCCTGCCGTTTCTGCTAACTCCATAGATCATTGAAGCCATTCTGCTTCTATCTATGCTTTTAGCAAGGAACTTCTGGAAACTATGATCATACTCCTTGATGATCTCATCAGCGTTGCTGGGAGTTTCAGAAATTGGTTCCTTCTGAGAGTTTTGTAAAGAGTTTTCTAATTTTGAAATTTTATCTCTCAGCTCAGAGTTTTCCAATTTGAGACTCTCAGACTTATTAGAGTCAGATTCAAGATTCCTTTTCAGGTCTCTGAATTTAGCTCTAATCTGCTGATAACGTTCCAGAATTTCATTGAGGCTTTCAGCAAGTTCAGCCTTTGTAAAATTAACAGCGAAGTTAGGGAATACCTCTTCTGTGTCTGATTCTGAGTCTGATTCAGAAGCTTCACTATCATCTGGAATGTTAGCCATGAGCGCTATGTTTGCCCTTTCATCATCTGATTCTGAGTCAGCTTCAGACGAGTCAGAGTCATCCCATGTGGCCATGAGACTTTTCTTCTTCTCTCTTCCAAACTTCTTTTTGGGCTTTTCCCTCTGAAGCTTTGGGCAGTCACTCTTGTAGTGTCCTTGCTCATTGCACTCGTAGCAGATGATGTCTTTTGTGTTTGGCTTCTTGCTACTGGAGGAGCCTTCAGATCTTCTGTATCCAGAGGAAGAATCTGTCCTTCTGTATCTGGAAGAGGACTCGTTCTGATCAGATCTTCTGGGATTCCTGAACTTCCTTTGTCTTTGCTTCCACAGTTGATTTACTCTTCTGGAGAGAAGGGAAAGTTCGTCTTCTTCTGATGAGGATCCATCAGATGTTTCTTCAACTGCCTGCAAAACTTTAGACTCAGATTTTCTGTTAGATTTTAAAGCTAAAGGCTTACCTTGCTTCTGAGGCTCATCAGCTTCTAGCTCTATCTCATGACTTCTGAGGGAGCTTATAAGTTCCTCCAGAGTGATTTTGTTGAGATCTTTCGCTAGCTTCAGAGCAGTAACCATAGGCCTCCACTGCTTGGGTAAACTTCTGATTATCTTCTTGACATGGTCAGCAGTAGAGTATCCTTTGTCCAGAACTTTGAGACCAGCTACCAGAATCTGGAATCTAGAGAACATAGTTTCAATGGATTCAGATTCTTCCATTTTGAACGCCTCATACTTCTGAATGAGCGCCAGAGCTTTTGTTTCTTTGACTTGAACGTTGCCCTCATGCGTCATTCTGAGAGAATCAAAGATTTTCTTAGCTGTGTCTCTGTTGGAGATCTTTTCATACTCAGTATAGGAGATGGCACTGAGGAGGATGGTTCTGGCCTTATGGTGATTCTTGAAATCACGCTTTTGTTGATCAGACATTGATTTTCTATCAATCTTCTGACCAGTTGCATTCACAGGGTGCGTGTATCCATCTGTCACCATATCCCACAGATCAGCATCATGTGCTAGAAAGAAGCTTTCAATTCTGTCTTTCCAGTAATCAAAGTTTTCTCCATCAAAAACTGGAGGTTTGCCGCTGAATCTGTCTCTGTCCTCATTGTTGTCATTGCTGAAATGAGAGTTGTTTCCTGCCATTGTGTTTTTCTGACGCTGGATCTTGTACTGACACGGTTAAGTGTTTTAGCTCAGAACCAGGCGCTCTGATGCCAATTGAAGGGGTGAAAAACACAAGAAGGGGGGGTTGAATTGTAAAACTGAAATCTTAAAGCAATTGACAAGATATTTTTATCCTGGTTCGTTTGATCTCAAACTACTCCAGTCCACCCGTCAAGGTGATTTCGCCTCTCTCCAACGAGGTCTTAATTCACTATATTCAACTGAATATTACAGACTGCTTTAACAACTACTAAAGCCTTCTTGATTCAAACCACAATCCGGTTTGTCAAGGCAACAATTTCTTTCAAAGGTATAAAACAATGTGTGTGAATGTTTTCTACAAAACTTTATCACAACTGTGATGTATACACAAATGAAGCTTAGAAACTAGATTGCTAAACAATAATGAATATCAGAGTTTAGTTTAGCAAAACTGGTAGAGTGAAGATAATGGTTCAGCTTTGTGCGTGTAGAGATTTTTAGAGCATTAGCCATTATAATCTTCGAAGCCTTGTTTATATAGCACTTGAGAAGATGAACGTTGAATGCAATATTCTTGATTCAATGCTAATAACAAGCTTTCCTTTTTGAGCAGATCTTGTCTGGAATGAAGCCGTTGGAATTAATTAGCGTTCAATGCACAGTACCGTTGCTTCTTCAATGCACGTTCTGGCTTGGCTCATTCTGATTCTGCTTCGCTGCTGATGAACTATTGTGTTTCTGTATCAGAGTGTTTACGCGCAGTTCTGTTCATCAAGCTTCAGCATGTACGTGAGTTGATCATCTGATCTTGACGTTCTGATTCAGCAACTTCTGATGCTGGTGTATGAAATCAAATTCTGATGCTGAAGAAGTGATCTTGCTTATTTTAATCAGCGTATCTGCAAGTCAGAGCATAGTAATTTTAGGCAGCATATAGTTCAAACATGAAACATATAAATACTATATCTTTTCACTTTGTTATCATCAAAACTTAAATATAGGGTAGTAGATTCAAACATTGTTCTAACACTTTTTATAAGCAGTATCAGTACAATTCCGACCTCGCTCCTATGCGTACCCAACTCCAGGGTATGTCACTAGGAACGGGTGAAGGTTTTAAGGAGTACGCGTACAAATGGAGAGACCTGGTTGGCAGGGTGCAACCACCGTTGACTGATCGTGAACTCGTGGACATGTTCTTGGGGACCCTGTCTGGTCCGTTCTTTAATCACCTGATTGGTAATTCCTCTGCTGGGTTTACAGACCTGATCCTGACTGGTGAGAGGATCGAAGCTGGTATCAAATCGGGGAAGATACAGAAAGGTGCCTCCTCAAGTACTGAAAAGAAGCCCTTCAAGAATGAAGCTAGCGCTGTGTATGGTCCCAGAAGGCAGAATAAACCGGAACGCCGCCAAGATGTCAACGCGGTGGTAATTTCAAAGCCTGCTGTTGCCCCTAAATAGTACAACCAGCCAAGAGTTAAGAGGCCCAAAAGACAGTATACTCGGCTCAACATGACTCTCTCTCAGATATTGCCGCAATTGCTGTCAACCAATCTGGTAACTATCAAGGAAGCTCCGAAGGTTGTGAACACCACCTCTCCAAAGTACAACCCCAATGCCCGTTGTGCCTATCACTCTGATAGCCCGGGGCATTCCACTGATGATTGTTGGGCTATGAGGAATAAGGTTCAGGACCTTATTGACGCTAAGGAAATACAGTTCGAGGCGCCCGAAAGGCCCAATGTTGTGACTGCTCCCATGCCCCAGCATGGAGTGAATTCTGTGGAAGAGGATCTGTATGTAGCTTCTGTGGATGATATTTCTACTTCGCTGTTGACCGTCAAGAGGAACCTGTTGCTAGCCGGTTTATTTCCGTGATGTAGTAAAGGTTGCCATCTATGTGCTGTTTCACCTGTTGGTTGTCCTTTGCTGAAGTCAGGCGTCCAAAACCTGATGGACAGTAAAGAGATCTTGTTCAAGAAGATTGCTGTTCCTGCTGTCCCGGTTGAAGAAGTTTCAATTGTCACCATTTTCAACAACCCTCCTAAGGCTCCCTCAAAGAAGCCTGTCAAAATCATGCATGTTCATAAGGTTGCTCCTATCATCATCACTGTTCCGAGGCCCATCCCCTATAAGTCCGACAAAGCTGTCCCGTGGCACTATAGGGCAGATGTTTATGTTCTGGGAGTGAAACAAAAGTTCGATACTAGTACCGGTGTCACCAACATCACCGGGCCTGCTAAAGTCACTCGTAGTGGAAGACTGTTCTCACCAGACATTGCACCTCCAGCAATTCAGAGACCTCTTGTCATCACACCTGCCAGTGTGCCTGCTCCCCTTCCTGATCAAGTTCCTGTTTCTACCCCTGCTGCCGAGTCATCTGACGCTCGGGGCAAAGGGGTTGCTACTGATGTGCCTGCCCGGACGGAGGCACCGAAGACCACTGTTGAAACTTCCAAGCAAGAGATGGAAGAGATTCTCAAAATTATCAAGAAAAGTGATTTCAACGTCGTTGAGCAGCTGGGGCACACCCCCTCTAAGATCTCTATGCTATCACTGTTGTTGTGTTCAGAGGCCCACGCCAAGGCTCTGATTTCCTTCCTAAAGACGGCCCATGTGCCACAAGAAACGTCTGCTGATCAGTTTACCAATTGTGTGGCCAACTTGACTGCTGATAATGGGTTGGGTTTCTCTGACGCCGATCTGACTGCCAAGGGAAAGAATCATAACGACGCCCTGCATGTCTCCATTGAATGCAGGGGCACTACTCTCTCCCATGTGCTGGTAGACACCGGTTCTTCGTTGCACGTATTGCCCAAGAAAGCTCTAGACAGGCTGGATTGTGAGGGTTTAGAGCTCAAACCCAGTAACATTATTGTCCGGGCCTTTGACGGGTCGAAGAGGATGGTACATGGTGAAGTTGACATCCCAATCAGGGTTGGTTCACAGGTCTTTGATTCAACATTCTATGTGATGGACATCCGACCATCCTATTCTTGTTTGCTGGGTCGTCCTTGGATCCACAAGGCGGGAGTTGTGACCTCCACATTACATCAAAAACTTAAGTACCCGGTCAGAGGGAAGATCGTAACAGTTCAAGGGGAAGAGGAATACATGGTCAGCCACCTCAACTCGTTCCGGTACATAGAAATGGATGGGGAGTTCATTGAGACCCCCTTTCAACACTTTGAAGAGGTGCCCCAGACATTGGCAGCTGCAGAGACAGTGACTGAAGAAGACTCTCCTTTGAAGATGGCTTCCTTGAAGGATGCCCGGGCTGTGGTTGAGAAGGGAGAATGTGTGAACTGGGGACGACTTCCTGATTTCACTCCAAAGACTGACAAGTTTGGCTTGGGTTTCACTGCAGAAGCTCAGAGGAATGTTCGCAGGGCAAGGATTGGAAGACCTCCCGTATTCATCACCAACCCGGGAGTAAATGCTATTGAGGACGACGTAGAGGAGTTCGAATTTGACAGCTGGATCTACCCAACGACCAACGGTGGACCAAGCAACTGGACTGCAAAAGATTTCATACCTATTACTTTTGTCACTCAGTAATAAACTCTTTTGTTTTGAATTTGTAACAAACAATAATTTGAAACTCTATGGCCCGGTGTCTTACCCGGGGCACCGTGGTTTCATTTGTGAGGGCTTGTTATTTGTCACTTTCATATATCATGAATAAAAGCATTGGACGTTTTTCACATTTCAAATCTTGTGCTCCCTTTCTTTCTTTATATATATTGCAAAACAACTATATTTACACACACTCACTTATACAGGTTCCAATCCACTCTGGATCTCACTGGTAACGACTCTGCTACTGCCAGTCATGACTTCGAAAATCCGATCAACTTAGCCGAAGACGAAGGTGAAGATGATTGCGAAGTGCCTGGTGAGCTTGCAAGACTGTTACTCCAGGAAGAGAGGGCCATACAGCCACATGAAGAGCCAGTGGAAACGGTAAATCTGGGTACTGAGACAGACAAAAAGGAAGTCAAGATTGGTGCCAATCTGGAGCTCAGTGTGAAACAACGGTTGATTCAGATGTTGCATGACTACGTGTAAATCTTTGCCTGGTCTTACGAAGACATGCCTGGGTTGGATACTGACATTGTGGTTCATCACCTACCTACCAAGGAAGACTGCCCTCCGGTTAAACAGAAGGTCTGCCGTATGCGTCCAGAGATGTCTGAGAAAATCAAAGCTGAGGTTATGAAACAATTTGATGCCGGGTTTCTAGCAGTAACTTCTTACCCTCAGTGGGTTGCCAACGTGGTTCCAGTACCAAAGAAAGATGGTAAGGTCCGAATGTGTGTTGATTACAGGGATTTGAACAGGGCAAGCCCTAAAGATTATTTCCCTCTGCCTCATATCGACGTTCTGGTTGACAACACTGCTCAGCATAAGGTATTCTCCTTTATGGACGGTGTGATCGGTGGATCTGGAACTGACTGTTTAACGCTGGTTCGCTAAATGTCGCGGAAGCAAGAGTCGCCACCGTCTTTTATTTTCTCCAAATGGAAAGGACAAAAGCACAGAAAAATTCCTTATAGAGATTACTCTCGGTTCGGGAGGTAGATTTATAGAAAGGGAAGGTGTTAGCACCCTTTCTATCCATGGTTATCTATGGGCTCTTAGATACTTGCTCATTTGTGTTTTCAAAATGGTTTGTTTGCTTTTCAACTGTGGGTTTTAAAAAGTTTCTTTGAAAATTCCAGTTCGACTCTTGTATCGGTCCTCAAGAGTGTTTGAAAAGTTGCTTTCGAAAGCTTTTTGAAAAGGTGTCGGTGTGAAAAGTATTTTTTGATTTGTTTTGAAATTAGAGCAATTATCTAGAGTTCTCTACCTACTCTAAGGAATTCGTCTGTGTAATTTTCCTTAAAGTAGTGCCATCCCACCATTGAGAGGTAGGTAGCACCACCGTTGGAGGTGTTCGGGTCAATTCGAGGGTTCGAGACATGGTGATCACCGGAGCAATGGGAAGACACCTTAGAAGCTACCCTCATGCCATGTTCATGGACATGAGGACTTACTAAAACGTCCTCTACTCGACGATCACCTTTCGAGGGGCAAGGCAACAGTGAGGCGTACCCTAGGGGTGATGTGTGATTTGTGTGTCATGTTCATTTATTTTTGTCTTGTTCATGCATTGGTGATCTACGCGTCGCTTTTATTTTGACATTCATTCTTTCATGCAGTTTAATTAACAGTTAAAAGATGCAAGAATTAAAAGTCCTACGCTATTACAAAGGCGCGGGTCCACATCGCCAAATTAATCCAGGACCCGATTTGAAATAAAATAGAGCGGAAAGATAAATGCCTAATTAATCTATTACATAGCTTTGGGAGAATTACATTATATTCACAAAAAAAGAAATAAAAATGCAAAGAGAATTAAAATCGGGAATGCGAGGGCGTTGGACCCTTTTAAAGAAATTGAATTAAAATTACGAAATTAATTAAATTAAATGTGAAAGGAAGTTATTTTTGAGTTTTTTGTATTTATGGATTTTAGTGAGAATTAATGGAATTAAAACCTAATTCTAACTATTTTTAATTTATTAAAAAAACATGTTAAAATTGAACCTAAAATTAACCTAATTATTTACATGGTAGTTTATTTACAAAAATAATATTTAATAATTAATTATGGTGAAAGAAAAGAAAAAGAATAAAAAAATACTTAAAACCCTAATTCTACATTTTTTTAATTTATTAAGAAAAATATTAGAATTAAACCTAGATTTAAAAAAAAGCTAAATTAATTAATAAGATTTATTTACAAAAGGTATTAAATAAAATATTTTTGTCTTTCTAATTTTTTTATTATTTTTTATGTTTAAAAGATCAATTTTATAGAATTAAATAAAATAGAGAAAAGAATTAAAATAACTAATAGAAAAGAATAAAAGAAATAGAGAAAGGAATGCAAACATGGGGGTTTTGTAGGCCCATTTGGAGGTATGATCAGCAGGAATTTGGCCCATTGAAGCTTGGCCTGGTTGACTTTTCAGTGCGCGTGAGGCATGGTCAATGGAGGTGTATGATGGACCTCTCATCCTGGCTTTTGATTTGATCTTAGTGGCCATGTGGCACGCTTGGATAGTGAACGTATGGTGGACGTCTGGGCTTGTGGGGTACCTGAACGTATTGCAAAGAAAAATAACAAGAATATGGGGGGACCTGGGATTCGAACCCAGGTCCCAAGGCTTGCCAGCGTTACTTTCCACCAACTGTGCTGCATGTTCATTCATAAATATAATGGGATAGAATTATTATATGTGAAAAACACGTTTATGGGTAGAAATAAAAAAATGCGCTAAAGCATTTGAATGATCCAACCAGGCTATGACAACTCATCTTCTTCCTCGTTCATTCTTTATTTTGCCTGAAACATAACATAAGATTGCGGGGGTTTTAAACCCCCACTATATGACACAAAAAAAATAGCGAATAGAACCCTGTCACTCATAAATTGAGCGCGACATGTGGAATTGGTTCGTCATGAGCTTCTGATTCCAATGATGCCACTTAGGTTGGCTAATTTTTCCCCAAGCGTAAAGCCCTAATTCATGGTTCCTGCAACCCTAAAAAACAACAATGGCAAATTCTCTGTACAAGCAGTGTTAATTCAATTCAATGATACCATGAGTTTCGTTAAGTTCATATTAGTATAAAACAAGCATTAGAATGTATGATTATGGCGTGAAAAGGCAAATACGATTATGCAAAATATCAAGAACAGGGCGGCTTCGTTCTACCCATTCTTTGTGTATGGGGATATGATTTTGGTTGGATTGTGTTCAGAGGAGTCTCAACAAGCTCTTGAGATCTTTTTCACGCCTTGAAACGCCTTCAAACTATGAAAACAGGTTTTGGATTTTTTAAGAAAAAGTGAGTTTTGGTTCTTGAGTTCTAGCGCAGCATTCAGGTTGTTAGCACTAGGGTTTGCATCTGTATATGTATGCCAATGGATTAGGGTTGAATTTTGAGTCCAAAAATCCTTGCATTGATGTATGGAATATTTGATTTTCCATGAATATTTTTCAAATCTTTTCCATGTGATTTTGATCCCAATCATGGCCAATCTTTCCAATTTTGTTGTGCACGAATCTTGAGTCTTTAAGGAGAGCAAATGCTGCATAAAAAGGTTCACATACATTTGTTTAGTATTTTTTTCATATTTTAATTAATTAAATGAATTAATGTGGATAAAAATTCAAATAAATAATAAAAAATGATGAAATAAATCCCCTTTGGGCCAAATGGTCGTGCATAGCCTTTGGATGATGAATCTTGGAAGAAAATGTGGTCCATTAGCAATTTTGAGGCATTTGAAGTAAAGTTGACTTTTCAAAATTCCCAAAAATTTCCCAACTTCCACAAGGTATATCTTGCTCAATTTTTAAGCTTTGATCATGTTCTTGGACATTTTGGAAAGTTCTTGAAGTCATCTAACCAATTCCTTTGGTCCTATGTCATTTTGATTTACCAATCTCAAGTTATGGTCTTTGACTTAAAGTGCCTTTTTGTTGACTTTTGAAAATGACCTATAATGTTGAAATTGATAACTTTTTGTGAGAGCATTTCTTGGAGTTGAAGTGTGAAGAGGAGTTGTAGGAAATGTCATTCTCTTCAAAATGAGCTTTGGATGGAATTTTTCTGATAAACCATGTGGAAGTTATGCCCTGGTCAAGTTACAGTTGACTTTTTCAACTGTCCAAATATGGAAACTTTTGCATCTTGAGACTTTTTGAGCCAAGCTTTGAGAATCATGATCAAGAATTGATCAAATGATGTTTGTGGCTTCAAAATGAGATGTTGACCAAAAATTTGAACTTTTGACTGTCAAATGACCATTTTGCCCCTGCAGTTGACTGTAGGGCAATTAGGGTTTTTGACTGTGCAATTTTGTACTGTAAGTCTTGAAACTTGACATGAGGATGCTTGACCATGTTTATAGGCATGTGGGACTTGATTGGACCCTTGGAAACTTCAACTTCTTTGTCAGAATCAAAACCCTAGTTTTGACTGTCAGGAGGCCCTTGAACTGTGCAACCCTTGGGGAGATTTTGAAGCATGCTCTTTGCAATTCTTGAAGAATATGGGAGGGCAAATTTTGGGGTACAACAGTTGCCCCTGTTCAATCTTCTTGGACCTGAGGATGCACATTGGCTGCTGTGCCTTTCGTAATCCGAAGGTGGAAGATGATTGAACACTAGAGTGCCCAGAAATTTGCGCTCACATAGTAGTATGATGGTGGGAATGGGCTTATAGATGCCATTTGGAGATTGATGGATAGGATGATGGGTTTATAGATGCCATCTGGGTGTCGATCGCATAAGAGATTCCTTAGCGAGAACTTGCGTACCTGAAAAAGAAAGATGATTACCTGACCTGTTACAGGAGCTGGTCTTCAAACTCTTTGTATAGATGCGTCCTGACTGGTTACAGGAATTGAATCTGGAGCTTCAGAAGGTTATGAATGAACCAGGGATGGTTACTACCTCAACGGGACGGTGAGAGAACCTGGGGCGATTACTACCTCAACAGGAACACCGAGAGAACCTTGGGCGATTACAACCTCAACAGTAACGCTGAGAGAATCTTGGGGTGACTTCAACCTCAACAGTAATGCTGAGAGAATCTTGGGCGACTTCAACCTCAACAGTAACGCTGAGAGAATCTTGGGGTGATTACTACCTCAACAGTAACGCTGAGAGAATCTTGGATATCTTCTACTGAGTCTTCATCAGGAAAATCTTTTAGGGATCGATTTAACTGGACTAGCGAAGGCCTTTGACTGGATAAGAAACAGGAAAATCTTAGGGTCGATTTAACTGAACTGGTCAAGGTCTTGGAATCTTCGACTGGATAAGAAACAGGGAGATCTTAGGGTCGATCTGACTGAACCAGAGAAGGCCTTTGTCTGGATAAGAAACAGGAAAATCTTAGGGTCGATTTAACTGAACCGGACAAGGTCTTGGAATCTTCAACTGGATAAGAAACAGGGAGATCTTAGGGTCGATCTGACTGAACCAGAGAAGGCCTTTGACTGGATAAGAAACAGAAAAATCTTAGGGTCGATTTAACTGAACCGGTCTAGGTCTTGAAATCTTCAACTGGATAAGAAACAGGGAGATCTTAGGGTCGATCTGACTGAACCAGAGAAGGCCTTTGACTGGATAAGAAACAGGAAAATCTTAGGGTCGATTTAACTGAACCAGACTAAAGTCTTGAAATATAGCTGAGAACTTAACTGGATCTTTCCTGAGAGGTAAAGGTCAGTCATATGCAAGGCATGATATGAATCAAGCGATGATGTTCTCAACATAAATAAGATTTGTAAGATATGATGCATATATGCATGCTATAATGTATGAAAATGTGATGTTTATGAATGTATCTTTTCGTCTTAGGAAAATAAATCCTTGACGGGTGCCGGGAAGTCACTCCTGGGCTGATGTTGAAGAACAATGCTTTATTGTTTCTGCTGGGGATGATAGTTGCAAGAACACCGGTAGGAGAAGATAACTCCGTTGGGGAATAAACTTGGCAAATGGATTACTCTGCGGGGAGAAAAGTAACTCTAACGATCTTGCTGGGAAACAAAACTCTGTGGGGAGAGAGGTACTTTGCTGAAATGTTGATGGTAACTTGCTGGGGATACCATTGTTATACTGGAAGTGTTAATAGACTTCGCTGGGGATAAGAAGCCTTTGCCGAGGACGATCTTTCCGTGGCTTTTGGCTGAGGATAACCCAGTTATATCCTGGTAGGGAAATAACTCTTTGAATAAAGCCGGGAGACGCGTTCGTGCTCTGCGAGGATAAGCTTCCAGAATCTACTGGGGATAAGCTTACTGCTTGGGGAGATGGTTTCCAACTTTCCTGGGGAAACTGGATTGGATTCTCCTGGGGAAATTTTGAACTATATTGGGGAAGTGACTCCATTGAATGTCTGGTATACCGCCGGGGAACAATCTTTAGACCAAGACTGTCGGGGATGCTTGCTAAGAATGTCCGTATACTACTGGGGATTGTTGAGATCTGCTGGAGGATACCCAACTTCCTTAAGGTTGATTGTAACTTTGCTTGGTGAGAGTGTATTGACTTGCTAACGCGCTCTCTGGGGAATTAAGATATGCTGGTCATGTTCTTCAGCTGAACCTACCTTGATACCTTGGAGGACAGAACAATTAGATTGCTTAGACAACTCTTTATTGCCCCTGTTTCTAATGTTACCTGTAATTAATCCTTTGTTTCGTATTCAAATATTCATGAGGTAGCAAATTATTGTCAATGCATATATCACAAATTGAACCTTGGACGTTCTTCGCAAAACAAAACAGAAAAAGAAAAACAATTGGCAATTTGTAGCTGAAAAGTGTATTTATATTGATTTATTTGAATTTGCCTGTAAATAGGCGTTTATGTACAAGAGGCTGACGTCCTAGTAAGAGAACGCCGCTGAATAAAAGAGTTTATACAAGTTTGTACAAAGGGAAAATAAAACAGCTTTGTGAAAAGAATGATCCCACTGGGTTTCAACTCTGCTATTGCCCTTATATCTCCGAGCGTCTCATCACTTGATGACCTTAGTTGAAGATGAAGCTGACTGATCGATGCTGTCTGAACTTGATGTAGATACCGGGTTCTGGATGCAAAGTGATCCAATGAGACATAGTATTACGCTTTATCCCTAACTTTTGCCTGGACCGCCCTTTCGGGTTTTCAGTCCACCGGGATACCCATTTTTGCCCAAGCCGCCTTTTCAGGTTTTCGACTTGCCGGGTGTACAGATTTTTTTTCATTTCATCCCTTCATTTTGCCCGAACCCTTTTGGTTCGCCGGGAAGCCCTAATTTTTGCCTAGGTATGTCAACCTAGCGGGTCTTTTTCATGCTTAGTATCTTTTTACTATGTCTGCATTGGTGGGGTGAGGAAGGTCGTCACCATCCATGTTGGTTAGAATCATGGCTCCTCCTGAGAACACATGTTTAACCACAAATGGACCTTCGTATGTAGGGGTCCATTTGCCCCTTGGATCACTCTGAGGAAGGATGATTCGCTTGATTACCAGATCCCCAACTTGATATTCTTGTGGTCTGAACTTTTTGTTAAATGCCCTGATCATCCGTTTCTGGTATGTCTGACCATGACAAATAGCAGCAAGTCTCTTTTCATCAATAAGGTTTAGATGATCAAGTCGTGTCTGGATCCAATCATCTTCGTTCAGATCTGCATCCTTCATTATCCAGAGAGAGGGTATTTGCACTTCGATCGGTAAGACTGCCTCCATATCGTAGACCAGGGAGAATGGAGTTGCCCCGGTTGACGTCCTGGCTGAGGTACGGTACCCATGTAGAGCAAACGGTAACATCTCGTGCCAATCTTTATAAGTCACTGTCATCTTCTGCACGATTTTCTTAATGTTCTTATTTGCTGCTTCTACAGCCCCATTCATCTTCGGTCTGTAAGGAGAAGAGTTGTGGTGCTGTATCTTAAACTGCTCGCAGAGCTCAGTGATCATCTTGTTATTGAGATTGGTACCGTTGTCTGTAATGATCCTTTCTGGGACGCCATATCGACAGATCAGATTATGCCGAATGAATCGTGCCACCACGTTCTTGGTTACTGTGGCGTAAGAAGCTGCTTCAACCCACTTTGTAAAGTAATCAATTGCCACCAGGATGAAGCGATGCCTATTGGATGCCGTAGGTTTAATCTCGCCGATCATATCTATGCCCCACATTGCAAACGGCCAAGGCGCAGTCAGAACATTTAGAGGAACTGGAGGAACATGCACCTTGTCTGCATATATCTGGCATTTATGGCATGTCCGAGAATGTTGGTAGCAGTCAGCTTCCATTGTGGACCAGAAATACCCTGCCCGAAGGATTTTCTTTGCCATAGTGTGTCCACTGGAATGTGTTCCGAAGGTCCCTTCATGTAACTCTTCCATGATCCTTTCTACTTCTGTCTTGTCCACACAACGCAGTAAGGTCGAATCATGGTTTCGCTTGTACAAGATGCCGTTGCTAAGGAAGAACTTCGCTGCGAATCTCCTCAGAAACTTCTTATCGTTGACAGACGCACCTTCAGGGTATTCCTGAGCTTCCAAATATCTCTTCACCTCATGGTACCAAGGCTTCTCAGTCACCAACTCAGTCTCAAGATCACAACAGTATGCCGGTTCGTCTAGTTTCCAGATAATGATCCGGGGAGCCTCATTGTCCCATTTGACCTTGAACATAGAGGACATCGTAGCTAACGCGTCCGCCAGCTGATTCTCCTCTCTCGGGAAATGTTCAAAAGTTATCTCTGTGAAGTGGGGGATCAAGGTCAACACACATTCCCTGTAAGGAATAAGATTCGGATGTTTCGTATCCCACTCTCCTTTGATCTGATTGATCACGAGAGCGGAATCTCCGAAGACACTCAGAAACTTGATCCTTAGGTCGATCGCAGCTTGAAGACCCATGATGCATGCCTCATACTCCGCCATGTTGTTGGTGCAGTTGAAGCATAGCCGGGCAGTGAGTGGAGTATGAGTGCCTTGAGGGGATATGATCACAGCGCCGATGCCGTTACCCAAAGCGTTGGAGGCTCCGTCAAAGTGCATAGACCATCGAGATCCTTCCTCAGGTCCTTCATCCGGTCCAGGTACTTCACAATCAGTCACAATCATGATGCTCTCGTCTGGAAACTCGAAGTTCATTGACTGATAGTCGTCTACTGCCTGATGTGCCAAGTGGTCTGCCAATACACTTCCTTTGATGGCTTTCTGGGTTGTGTATTGAATGTCGTATTCTGTCAAGATCATTTGCCATCTTGCTATTCTCCCAGACAGAGCAGGCTTTTCAAATATGTACTTTATAGGATCCATCTTTGAGATCAACAAGGTAGTGTGAGTCAGTATATACTGTCTCAGCCGGCGAGCAGCCCATACCAAAGCGCAGCAAGTTTTCTCAAGCAGTGAGTATCGGGTCTCACAGTCGGTAAACTTTTTGCTAAGGTAATAAATGGCATGCTCTTTTCGGCCAGACTCGTCATGCTGCCCCAGCACACACCCCATTGAGTTGTCAAGTACTGTCAGGTATAGTATCAGAGGTCTCCCTTCAACCGGTGGCATAAGGATGGGTGGTTCTTGGAGATACTCCTTGATTCTGTCAAAAGCAGCCTGACATTCATCATTCCAACGTACTACCTAATCTTTCTTCAGCAGCTTGAAGATTGGCTCACAGGTAGCAGTTAGGTGCGAGATGAACCGAGCAATGTAATTCAGGCGTCCTAGAAAGCCTCTGACCTCTTTCTCTGTCTTAGGAACTGGCATCTCTTGAATATCTTTAACCTTGGCAGGGTCCACTTGAATACCCTTGTCACTTACAACGAAGCCCAGCAACTTTCCAGATCTTACCCCGAAGGTGCACTTGTTCGGGTTCAACCTCAGCTTGTACAACTTCAGACGGTCAAACAGTTTCTGCAGATGATCTAAGTGTTCTTACTCAGTCTGGGACCTTGCGATCATGTCGTCAACATACACTTCTATCTCATGATGGATCATGTCATGAAATAAAGCAACCATGGCACGTTGGTAGGTTGCCCCAACATTTTTCAGTCCAAAAGGCATGACCTTGTAGCAGAAGGTGCCCCACTGAGTAACAAAGGTAGTTTTTTCCATGTCTTCAGGTGCCATCTTGATCTGATTGTAACCTGAAAAACCATCCATGAAAGAGAACACCTTATGCTGAGCAGTATTGTCAACAAGGACATCAATGTGAGGTAGAGGGAAGTCATCCTTGGGGCTGGCCCTGTTCAGATCCCTGTAGTCAACGCACATTCTGACTTTCCCATCTTTCTTAGGCACCGGCACCACATTAGCAACCCACTGAGGGTAAGAAGTCACTGCAAGGAACCCGGCGTCAAACTGCTTAATAACCTCGGCTTTGATTTTCTCAGACATCTCTGGACGCATACGGCGGACCTTTTGCTTAACCGGAGGGCAGTCTTCCTTGGTAGGCAAGTGATGGACCACAATGTCGGTATCCAACCCGAGCATGTCTTCGTAGGACCAGGCAAATATCTCCACATAATCATGTAGCATCTGAGTCAACCGTTGCTTCACGCTGAGCTCTAGGTTGGCACCAATCTTTACCTCCTTCCTGTCTGTCTCAGTACCCAGATTTATTGTCTCTACTGGCTCTTCATGGGGTTGAATTGCCCTCTCTTCCTGGAGTAATAGTCTTACGAGCTCGCCAGGCACTTCGCAATCATCTTCACCTTCGTCTTCGGCTAAGTTGATCGGATTTTCGAAGTCATAACTGGCAGTAGCAGAGTCGTTACCAGTGAGATCCAGAGTGGATTGAAACCTGTATGAGTGAGTGTGTGTAAATACAGTTGTTTTGCAATATATAAAGGAAGGAAAGAAAGAAAAGGAGCATAATATTTGAAATGCGAGAAAACGTCCAAGGTCTTTATTCATGATATATGAAATGACAATTTATATGCCCTCACAAATGAAGCCAACGGTGCCTCGGGTAAGACACCGGGCCATAGAGTTTTAATTTTTTATTACAAATAACAAAACATAGGAGTTTATTACTGCGTAACAAAAGTAACAGGAGTATGATCCTTAGCAGTCCAATTGGTCAATCCACCATCAGTCGTCGGGTAGATCCAGCTTTCAAACTCTGACTCTTCCACTTCATCTTCGTCCCCAACAACATTCACTCCTGGATTGGTAATGAGCACAGGAGGTCTTCTGATCTTTGCCTTGCGCATAGCCTTCTGGCCCTCTGTAGTAAAACCCAGTCCAAACTTGTCAGTTTTAGGTGTAAAATCAGGGAGCCTGCCCCAGTTAGCACATTCACCTTTCTTGATCACAGCCCGGGCATCCTTCAAGGAAGCCATCTTCAAAGGAACATCCTCTTCGACCACTGCTTCCGCTGCTGCCAATGTTGGAGGTACCTCTTCGAAATGCTGAAAGGGGGTTTCAATAAACTCCCCGTCCATCTCAATATACCTGAAGGAATTCAAATGGCTCACCATATACTCCTCCTCTCCCTGTACAGTGACAATCTTCCCTCTGACGGGATACTTGAGCTTCTGGTGCAGGGTAGAGGTCACTGCCCCAGCTTTGTGGATCCAAGGTCGACCCAGTAGACAAGAATACGATGGACGGATATCCATCACATAGAAAGTAGAGTCGAATACTTGTGAACCCACCCGGATAGGAATGTCTACCTCTCCATGAACCATCCTCTTAGAACCGTCAAAGGCTCTGACGATGATATTGCTAGGTTTCAGCTCCAGGCCTTCACAATCCAAACGGTCTAAGGCCTTCTTGGGTAGCACATTTAGGGAAGAACCAGTGTCCACCAACACGTTCGCAAGAGTAGTGCCCCTGCATTCAATAGAGACATGCAGGGCGTCATTGTGGTCCTTTCCCTTAGCAGTAAGGTCAGCATCCGAGAAACCCAAACCATTATCCGCTGTCAGATTGGCTACGCAATCAGTAAATTGGACGGCAGATGTCTCCTGTGGCACATGGGCCGTCTTGAGAAATGAAATCAGGGCCTTAGCATGGGCCTCTGAGCACAGTAATAAGGAGAGCATTGAGATCTTGGAGGGGGTATTCCCCAGCTGCTCGACAACATTAAAGTCACTCTTCTTGATTATTTTCAGGATTTCCTCCATCTCTTGTTGGGAGGCCTCAGCATTTACAGGTTTTGGTGCCTCCATCCGGGCAGGCTCATCTTCAATCCCTTTGCCCCGAGAATTAGATGACTCGGCAGCAGGGGAAACAACTTGATCAGAACTGGGAACAGGTACACTTGCAGGTGTTATAGTGAGGGGTCTTCGAATAGCGGGCGGTGCAATGTCAGGCGAGAAGAGCCTGCCACTGCGGGTGACTTTTGCTGAACCAATGATATTGCTGATGCTGGTGCCAGTGTTGAACTCTTGCTTGATTCCATGTACATACACGTTTGCCCCATAGTGCCAGAGGACAGCCTTATCAGATTCATAGGGGAGAGGCCCCGGAACAGTAATAACAACGGGTGCGACAATCATGATTTTAACCGGCTTCCTTGGGAGGGCCTTGATTGGATTATTAAAGATTGTAACAACAGAAACTTCTTCCACCAGAACAAACTGAACAACAGTCTTCTTGAACATAATCTCTTTGCTGTCCATCAGGCTTTGGATACCCAACTTCAGCAAAGGACAACCCGAAAGGGAAACAGCGCAGAAAAGGCAACCTTCACTACAACCCGGAAATAAACCGGCCAGCAGTAGGTTCCTCTTAACAGTCATCAAGGGAGTAGCTACATCATTCACAGAAACGGCGTATACATCTTCATCAATGGAATTCACTCCATGCTGAGGCATAGGAGCAGTCACCACATTTGGCCTCTCAGGCGTTTCAAACTGTATATCTTTTGCGTCAATAAGGTCTTGCACCTTATTCCTTAAGGCCCAGCAGTCATCAGTGGAATGCTCCGGGCTATCGGAGTGATAAACACAGCGGGCATTTGGATTGTATTTGGGAGAGGCAGTATTCACCACTTTCGGGGCCTCCCTGACAGTCACTAAGTTGGTGGACAGCAATTGCGGCAAGATTTGCGATAAGGTCATGCTCAAACGGGTAAACTCTCTCCTGGGTATTTCAGCCCTTTGAGGATTGGTTTGCCGAGGAGCGGCAGCAGGCTTAGCAATCATCACCACGTTGACAGATTGGCGGCGCTCGGGTTTCTCTTGTCTTCTAGACCCATATACATCACTGGCCTCCTTCTTAAAGGGTTTCTTCTCAGAACTTGATGATGCACCCTTCTGAATTTTACCGGACTTCATTCCAGCCTCTATCCTCTCCCCAGTCAGAATAAGATCAGTGAACCCTGCAGATGAGTTACCGATAAGATGATTGAAAAATGGCCCAGATAGGGTCCCCAAGAACATATCTACCAGCTCCCGGTCAGTCAACGGAGGCTGCACCCTGCCAGCCAGATCCCTCCACTTCTGTGCATACTCTTTGAAACCTTCGCTTGACCCTAGCGACATACCCTGGAGTTGGGTACGTGTAGGGGCAAGGTCGGCATTATATTGATACTGCTTATAAAAAGCAGTAGCCAACTCCTCCCAGTTACGAACCTTGGTCCCATCCAGCTGATAGAACCATTCGAGATGAGTCCCTGAAAGACTCTCCTGGAAGAAGTGGATCCACAAATTCTTGTCCACTGAGTACGGTTGAATCTTCCGCACATAAGATCTGAGGTGTAGCTTAGGGCAAGACGCCCCGTCATACTTGGTGAAAGATGGTGCCTTAAACTTGTGAGGAATAATCACACCAGTAGATAAGCCCAAGTCTCCGAAATCCAGCCCAGGCACTTGTTGGATCTCCATTGCATTCAGTCTGTCTTCCAACTGCTTATACCGGTCTTCAGCAGGAGGATACTGTTCCTCATTGAAGTTAGTCTCGTTGTCAGAGACTACCGGACTAGGACCTTTTCCCCCTTGGGGACTGCTCTTGCCTATAGAAGAACCAGCCTCTTCATTCTGCAGAGTATTGCCGAACCTTCGGCCCGAGTTGAAAAGAACAGTTCTCTTCTTCTTCTTCTTCTCCTTCTTCAGGAGCAAAGCCTTCAGCTCTTCTTGGCCCTGAGCCAAACCCATGATCAGTTCCTGAAATTGCGCGTTCTGCGCCTGAAGAGCCTTGATAGACATCTCGGTTGATGATGAGTCAGGATTCATGATGCTGAAATAAACAGCGAAGAACAGTAAGCAACCTGAAAAGAAGAAAACCTGCTATGCACATGATGAATGATATGTGTTTATGCAATGCATTCAAGGGTTCGAAAGTTCAAATTTGTTGTAGACAAAAAGGAACACACGTTATCATTAAGGAAATAATTGTTCAGTACATCAAAGCCTCATGGGAACATATTACAAAGCAAATCAATCCCAAAAGACACTACGCATCCTCTTTGGAGCTATGTAGGTGTTGAGATTCCTCTCCTCGTGCAATAGGCGGGTGAGCTCCAAGACCTTCTTTTCACTAGCATGTAGACTGGTCTCAAGAGAATTCCGTTCTTCCTTAAGCTGGATCCAGCTCTTCTGCATCTCTTCCCAGGACGTGGGCATGTCAGGATGCTGAATGGTGTAGGACACTTCTCCTTCCAAGACTGGCTCTTTGATTACAGGGAGCACATGAGGATAAGGCATTACTAACTTCTGGGAGCGGGCTCGTACCCACTTGAGATAAGGTTCCAATGGGATGGAATTACTGTGCCCCAGGGTCTTGCTGTCTATCCTACTGGGCATCCTCCAAGCTCTGATAAATCTCTGGCGAAGTCCTTGTGCATCGTTGTCGAAGTCAAAAACTATGTCAGGAATTAACATGTCATGAGGACCATCCCTCTGAGCATAACCAAACTGTCTCCAAGCCAGGCATGGGTTGTAAGTAATACCTCCTCTGGTTCCAAGTAAAGGAACATTAGGGTACTCCCCGCAACGATCAATGATAGTGATATCCTCTCTGGACCGAGGGCACCAATGTATATCTGCGTGTGTAAGAGTCATCAACCGTTGTGACCATCTCAAACCCCGCTCGTTCTTCAAAACTGATTGGGGAAGGTGCGAAATAAACCACCTTCCCAGGAGAGGAGTGCAACACATAAGGACACCTCTTTTTCTCATGGTTCGAGTGTAACATGAGTGAAGGATGTCCCCCAGCAACGTAGGTATAGGATTCCTGGACATGAAGATCTGGACAGCACTGGTATCTATAAGCTGATCTGGGTTAGGGAACAACACCAAACCATAGACAAGGAGGGCCACAACTTCTTCAAAAGCTTGTAAGTCAAGGGAGTTCCAACATTCATAGGCCTTTTCAAACAGAAACCTGGCTAAGAACCCTTCGATACCACTTCTAACTTCCCAATGTCCCTTGAGGTCAGATGATTGTAGGTGTAAGGCTTTAGCAATCTCTTCATGCTTGGGTTCCTTTTCCGTACCGTTGTAGGGTAGTTGATCAAGGATAGGAATCTTCAGAAGCCGGAAGAACTCCTCCAATATAGGTACCAGCTGATAATCCAGGAAAGTGAAACAGTGATGCAGAGGGTCAAAGAACTGGAACAGGACCTTTATCATATCTTCCTCAATGTTGGTATTGACCAAGCTGATGAGTCTTCCATGTCTTTCACTGAATGAAGAGCTCTCGGGAATCCTGGATATAAGCTCCTTAAGCTGAGGAGGGATCCTTACAAGGATGATTTGAATTGTCTTTCTGCGAACAGTTTCCATGTCCTACAAAACAAGAACAAAGATGAAGATTCGAACCCCTGAAATGGTTAGCCAATGCATATGATGCTGGATGATGTCATGATGCTATGATTAAACACACCACAAATATTTACAAAGGCAAACATGTAAGGCACACAAGTCACACAAGACAAGCCCTTAGAGTTTAGGCCAGCATGAGGTCTGGGTATTACCCTCTTGAAGTTGGTGGGCTCAACCTGTCCTATTAGAAGTAACCGGGTTCTAAGGGTCCCAACATCACGGGATTGCTTTCATTGTTCATCGTTTCGATTTAGCCACTGAACTGGCGACCGAAATATTCCAGGAAAGCAACCCTCAATTGAGTGTAGTATCGAGTATCAACCAACCTCGGACTGCACCAAAGTCAGTTATCTCACTACCCTAAAGAGGCCAAGATAGTTCAATTAAGGTTCCTAAGGTCAGTTGATGCTTCACGACACCACGCGGAGGCCCCGTACTCTCCTTGACTGGACTAAAGGGTTACCGGTACACACCAAAGTGCCACATCAACGTAGCAGACTGCTTCAACCATGTCGGTATACCCCGCACAGTTCCCTCACAGCCTTGTTGCTACTTTCTAAGAAGGTATCCCCCAGATCCGGGCTAGGATCTATAGAACTCCCGAGACAGTCCCATAATAATAAAGCAAACAAGCACAACAATTGAAAACACAAGTGATCTTAGTCCTAAGGTACACCTCACTTTAAAGTATTCCTCAGCAGAGTCGCCAGTTCTGTGATCGGTGGATCTGGAACTGACTGTTTAATGCTGGTTCGCGAAATGTCGCGGAAGCAAGAGTCGCCACCGTCTTTTATTTTCTCCAAATGGAAAGGACAAAAGCACAGAAAAATTCCTTATAGAGATTGCTCTCGGTTCGGGAGGTAGATTTATAGAAAGGGAAGGTGTTAGCACCCTTTCTATCCATGGTTATCCATGGGCTCTTAGATACTTGCTCATTTGTGTTTTCAAAATGGTTTGTTTGCTTTTCAACTGTGGGTTTTAAAAAGTTTCTTTGAAAATTCCAGTTCGACTCTTGTATCGGTCCTCAAGAGTGTTTGAAAAGTTGCTTTCGAAAGCTTTTTGAAAAGGTGTCGGTGTGAAAAGTATTTTTTGATTTGTTTTGAAATTAGAGCAAGTATCTAGAGTTCTCTACCTACTCTAAGGAATTCGTCTGTGTAATTGTCCTTAAAGTAGTGTCATCCCACCATTGAGAGGTAGGTAGCACCACCGTTGGAGGTGTTCGGGTCAATTCGAGGGTTCGGGACATGGTGATCACCGGAGCAATGGGAAGACACCTTAGAAGCTACCCTCATGCCATGTTCATGGACATGAGGACTTACTAAAACGTCCTCTACTCGACGATCACCTTTCGAGGGGCAAGGCAACAGTGAGGCGTACCCTAGGGGTGATGTGTGATTTGTGTGTCATGTTCATTTATTTTTGTCTTGTTCATGCATTGGTGATCTACGCGTCGCTTTTATTTTGACATTCATTCTTTCATGCAGTTTAATTAACAGTTAAAAGATGCGAGAATTAAAAGTCCTACGCTATTACAAAGGCGCGGGTCCACATCGCCAAATTAATCCAGGACCCGATTTGAAATAAAATAGAGCGGAAAGATAAATGCCTAATTAATCTATTACATAGCTTTGGGAGAATTACATTATATTCACAAAAAAAGAAATAAAAATGCGAAGAGAATTAAAATCGGGAATGCGAGGGCGTTGGACCCTTTTAAAGAAATTGAATTAAAATTACGAAATTAATTAAATTAAATGTGAAAGGAAGTTATTTTTGAGTTTTTTGTATTTATGGATTTTAGTGAGAATTAATGGAATTAAAACCTAATTCTAACTATTTTTAATTTATTAAAAAAACATGTTAAAATTGAACCTAAAATTAACCTAATTATTTACATGGTAGTTTATTTACAAAAATAATATTTAATAATTAATTATGGTGAAAGAAAAGAAAAAGAATAAAAAAATACTTAAAACCCTAATTCTACATTTTTTTAATTTATTAAGAAAAATATTAGAATTAAACCTAGATTTAAAAAAAAGCTAAATTAATTAATAAGATTTATTTACAAAAGGTATTAAATAAAATATTTTTGTCTTTCTGATTTTTTTATTATTTTTTATGTTTAAAAGATCAATTTTATAGAATTAAATAAAATAGAGAAAAGAATTAAAATAACTAATAGAAAAGAATAAAAGAAATAGAGAAAGGAATGCAAACATGGGGGGTTTGTAGGCCCATTTGGAGGTATGATCAGCAGGAATTTGGCCCATTGAAGCTTGGCCTGGTTGACTTTTCAGTGCGCGTGAGGCATGGTCAATGGAGGTGTATGATGGAACTCTCATCTTGGCTTTTGATTTGATCTTAGTGGCCATGTGGCACGCTTGGATAGTGAACGTATGGTGGACGTCTGGGCTTGTGGGGTACCTGAACGTATTGCAAAGAAAAATAACAAGAATATGGGGGGACCTGGGATTCGAACCCAGGTCCCAAGGCTTGCCAGCGTTACTTTCCACCAACTGTGCTGCATGTTCATTCATAAATATAATGGGATAGAATTATTATATGTGAAAAACACGTTTATGGGTAGAAACAAAAAAACGCGCTAAAGCATTTGAATGATCCAACCAGGCTATGACAACTCATCTTCTTCCTCGTTCATTCTTTATTTTGCCTGAAACATAACATAAGATTGCGGGGGTTTTAAACCCCCACTATATGACAAAAAAAAAATAGCGAATAGAACCCTGTCGCTCATAAATTGAGCGCGACATATGGAATTGGTTCGTCATGAGCTTCTGATTCCAATGATGCCACTTAGGTTGGCTAATTTTTCCCCAAGCGTAAAGCCCTAATTCATGGTTCCTGCAACCCTAAAAAACAGCAATGGCAATTCTCTGTACAAGCAGTGTTAATTTAATTCAATGATACCATGAGTTTCGTTAAGTTCATATTAGTATAAAACAAGCATTAGAATGTATGATTATGGCGTGAAAAGGCAAATACGATTATGCAAAATATCAAGAACAGGGCGGCTTCGTTCTACCCGTTCTTTGTGTATGGGGATATGATTTTGGTTGGATTGTGTTCAGAGGAGTCTCAGCAAGCTCTTGAGATCTTTTTCACGCCTTGAAACGCCTTCAAACTATGAAAACAGGTTTTGGATTTTTTAAGAAAAAGTGAGTTTTGGTTCTTGAGTTCTAGCGCAACATTCAGGTTGTTAGCACTAGGGTTTGCATCTGTATATGTATGCCAATGGATTAGGGTTGAATTTTGAGTCCAAAAATCCTTGCATTGATGTATGGAATATTTGATTTTCCATGAATATTTTTCAAATCTTTTCCATGTGATTTTGATCCCAATCATGGCCAATCTTTCCAATTTTGTTGTGCACGAATCTTGAGTCTTTAAGGAGAGCAAATGCTGCATAAAAAGGTTCACATACATTTGTTTAGTATTTTTTTCATATTTTAATTAATTAAATGAATTAATGTGGATAAAAATTCAAATAAATAATAAAAAATGATGAAATAAATCCCCTTTGGGCCAAATGGTCGTGCATAGCCTTTGGATGATGAATCTTGGAAGAAAATGTGGTCCATTAGCAATTTTGAGGCATTTGAAGTAAAGTTGACTTTTCAAAATTCCCAAAAAATTTCCCAACTTCCACAAGGTATATCTTGCTCAATTTTTAAGCTTTGATCATGTTCTTGGACATTTTGGAAAGTTCTTGAAGTCATCTAACCAATTCCTTTGGTCCTATGTCATTTTGATTTACCAATCTCAAGTTATGGTCTTTGACTTAAAGTGCCTTTTTGTTGACTTTTGAAAATGACCTATAATGTTGAAATTGATAACTTTTTGTGAGAGCATTTCTTGGACTTGAAGTGTGAAGAGGAGTTGTAGGAAATGTCATTCTCTTCAAAATGAGCTTTGGATGGAATTTTTCTGATAAACCATGTGGAAGTTATGCCTTGGTCAAGTTACAGTTGACTTTTTCAACTGTCCAAATATGGAAACTTTTGCATCTTGAGACTTTTTGAGCCAAGCTTTGAGAATCATGATCAAGAATTGATCAAATGATGTTTGTGGCTTCAAAATGAGATGTTGACCAAAAATTTGAACTTTTGACTGTCAAATGACCATTTTGCCCCTGCAGTTGACTGTAGGGCAATTAGGGTTTTTGACTGTGCAATTTTGTACTGTAAGTCTTGAAACTTGACATGAGGATGCTTGACCATGTTTATAGGCATGTGGGACTTGATTGGACCCTTGGAAACTTCAACTTCTTTGTCAGAATCAAAACCCTAGTTTTGATTGTCAGGAGGCCCTTGAACTGTGCAACCCTTGGGGAGATTTTGAAGCATGCTCTTTGCAATTCTTGAAGAATATGGGAGGGCAAATTTTGGGGTACAACAGTTGCCCCTGTTCAATCTTCTTGGACCTGAGGATGCAGATTGGCTGCTGTGCCTTTCGTAATCCGAAGGTGGAAGATGATTGAACACTAGAGTGCCCAGAAATTTGCGCTCACATAGTAGTATGATGGTGGGAATGGGCTTATAGATGCCATTTGGAGATTGATGGGCTTATAGATGCCATCTGGGTGTCGATCGCATAAGAGATTCCTTAGCGAGAACTTGCGTACCTGAAAATGAAAGATGATTACCTGACCTGTTACAGGAGCTGGTCTTCAAACTCTTTGTATAGATGCGTCCTGACTGGTTACAGGAATTGAATCTGGAGCTTCAGAAGGTTATGAATGAACCAGGGATGGTTACTACCTCAACGGGACGGTGAGAGAACCTGAGGCGATTACTACCTCAACAGGAACGCCGAGAGAACCTTGGGCGATTACAACCTCAACAGTAACGCTGAGAGAATCTTGGGGTGACTTCAACCTCAACAGTAACGCTGAGAGAATCTTGGGCGACTTCAACCTCAACAGTAACGCTGAGAGAATCTTGGGGTGATTACTACCTCAACAGTAACGCTGAGAGAATCTTGGATATCTTCTATTGAGTCTTCATCAGGAAAATCTTTTAGGGATCGATTTAACTGGACTAGCGAAGGCCTTTGACTGGATAAGAAACAGGAAAATCTTAGGGTCGATTTAACTGAACCGGTCAAGGTCTTGGAATCTTCGACTGGATAAGAAACAGGGAGATCTTAGGGTCAATCTGACTGAACCAGAGAAGGCCTTTGTCTGGATAAGAAACAGGAAAATCTTAGGGTCGATTTAACTAAACCGGACAAGGTCTTGGAATCTTCAACTGGATAAGAAACAGGGAGATCTTAGGGTCGATCTGACCGAACCAGAGAAGGCCTTTGACTGGATAAGAAACAGAAAAATCTTAGGGTCGATTTAACTGAACCGGTCTAGGTCTTGAAATCTTCAACTGGATAAGAAACAGGGAGATCTTAGGGTCGATCTGACTGAACCAGAGAAGGCCTTTGACTGGATAAGAAACAGGAAAATCTTAGGGTCGATTTAACTGAACCAGACTAAAGTCTTGAAATATAGCTGAGAACTTAACTGGATCTTTCCTGAGAGGTAAAGGTCAGTCATATGCAAGGCATGATATGAATCAAGCGATGATGTTCTCAACATAAATAAGATTTGTAAGATATGATGCATATATGCATGCTATAATGTATGAAAATGTGATGTTTATGAATGTATCTTTTCGTCTTAGGAAAATAAATCCTTGACGGGTGCCGGGAAGTCACTCCTGGGCTGATGTTGAAGAACAATGCTTTATTGTTTCTGCTGGGGATGATAGTTGCAAGAACACCGGTAGGAGAAGATAACTCCGTTGGGGAATAAACTTGGCAAATGGATTACTCTGCGGGGAGAAAAGTAACTCTAACGATCTTGCTGGGAAACAAAACTCTGTGGGGAGAGAGGTACTTTGCTGAAATGTTGATGGTAACTTGCTGGGGATACCATTGTTATACTGGAAGTGTTAATAGACTTCGCTGGGGATAAGAAGCCTTTGCCGAGGACGATCTTTCCGTGGCTTTTGGCTGAGGATAACCCAGTTATATCCTGGTAGGGAAATAACTCTTTGAATAAAGCCGGGAGACGCGTTCGTGCTCTGCGAGGATAAGCTTCCAGAATCTACTGGGGATAAGCTTACTGCTTGGGGAGATGGTTTCCAACTTTCCTGGGGAAACTGGATTGGATTCTCCTGGGGAAATTTTGAACTATATTGGGGAAGTGACTCCATTGAATGTCTGGTATACCACCGGGGAACAATCTTTAGACCAAGACTGCCGGGGATGCTTGCTAAGAATGTCCGTATACTGCCGGGGATTGTTAAGATCTGCTGGAGGATACCCAACTTCCTTAAGGTTGATTGTAACTTTGCTTGGCGAGAGTGTATTGACTTGCTGACACGCTCTCTGGGGAATTAAGATATGCTGGTCATGTTCTTCAGCTGAACCTACCTTGATACCTTGGAGGACAGAACAATTAGATTGCTTAGACAACTCTTTATTGCCCCTGTTTCTAATGTTACCTGTAATTAATCCTTTGTTTCGTATGCAAATATTCATGAGTTAGCAAATTATTGTCAATGCATATATCACAAATTGAACCTTGGACGTTCTTCGCAAAACAAAACAGAAAAAGAAAAACAATTGGCAATTTGTAGCTGAAAAGTGTATTTATATTGATTTATTTGAATTTGCCTGTAAATAGGCGTTTATGTACAAGAGGCTGACGTCCTAGTAAGAGAACGCCGCTGAATAAAAGAGTTTATACAAGTTTGTACAAAGGGAAAATAAAACAGCTGTGTGAAAAGAATGATCCCACTGGGTTTCAACTCTGCTATTGCCCTTATATCTCCGAGCGTCTCATCACTTGATGACCTTAGTTGAAGATGAAGCTGACTGATCGATGCTGTCTGAACTTGATGTAGATACCGGGTTCTGGATGCAAAGTGATCCAATGAGACATAGTATTACGCTTTATCCCTAACTTTTGCCTGGACCGCCCTTTCGGGTTTTCAGTCCACCGGGATACCCATTTTTGCCCAAGCCGCCTTTTCAGTTTTTTGACTTGCCGGGTGTACAGATTTTTTTTCATTTCATCCCTTCATTTTGCCCGAACCCTTTTGGTTCGCCAGGAAGCCCTAATTTTTGCCTAGGTATGTCAACCTAGCGGGTCTTTTTCATACGTAGTATCTTTTTACTATGTCTGCATTGGCGGGGTGAGGAAGGTCGTCACCATCCATGTTGGTTAGAATCATGGCTCCTCCTGAGAACACATGTTTAACCACAAATGGCCCTTTGTATGTAGGGGTCCATTTGCCCCTTGGATCACTCTGAGGAAGGATGATTCGCTTGATTACCAGATCCCCAACTTGATATTCTTGTGGTCTGACCTTTTTGTTAAATGCCCTGATCATCCGTTTCTGGTATGTCTGACCATGACAAATAGCAGCAAGTCTCTTTTCATCAATAAGGTTTAGCTGATCAAGTCGTGTCTGGATCCAATCATCTTCGTTCAGATCTGCATCCTTCATTATCCGAAGAGAGGGTATTTGCACTTCGATCGGTAAGACTGCCTCCATACCGTAGACCAGGGAGAATGGAGTTGCCCTGGTTGACGTCCTGGCTGAGGTATGGTACCCATGTAGAGCGAACGGTAACATCTCGTGCCAATCTTTATAAGTCACTGTCATCTTCTGCACGATTTTCTTAATGTTCTTATTTGCTGCTTCTACAGCCCCATTCATCTTCGGTCTGTAAGGAGAAGAGTTGTGGTGCTGTATCTTAAACTGCTCGCAGAGCTCAGTGATCATCTTGTTATTGAGATTGGTACCGTTGTCTGTAATGATCCTTTCTGGGACGCCATATCGACAGATCAGATTATGCCGAATGAACCGTGCCACCACGTTCTTGGTTACTGTGGCGTAAGAAGCTGCTTCAACCCACTTTGTAAAGTAATCAATTGCCACCAGGATGAAGCGATGCCCATTGGATGCCGTAGGTTTAATCTCGCCGATCATATCTATGCCCCACATTGCAAACGGCCAAGGCGCAGTCAGAACATTTAGAGGAACTGGAGGAACATGCACCTTGTCTGCATATATCTGACATTTATGGCATGTCCGAGAATGTTGGTAGCAGTCAGCTTCCATTGTGGACCAGAAATACCCTGCCCGAAGGATTTTCTTTGCCATAGTGTGTCCACTGGAATGTGTTCCGAAGGTCCCTTCATGTAACTCTTCCATGATCCTTTCTGCTTCTGTCTTGTCCACAAACCGCAGTAAGGTCGAATCATGGTTTCGCTTGTACAAGATGTCGTTGCTAAGGAAGAACTTCGCTGCGAATCTCCTCAGAAACTTCTTATCGTTGACAGACGCACCTTCAGGGTATTCCTGAGCTTCCAAATATCTCTTCACCTCATGGTACCAAGGCTTCTCAGTCACCAACTCAATCTCAAGATCACAACAGTATGCCAGTTCGTCCAGTTTCCAGATAATGATCCGGGGAGCCTCATTGTCCCATTTGACCTTGAACATAGAGGACATCGTAGCTAACGCGTCCGCCAGCTGATTCTCCTCTCTCGGGAAATGTTCAAAAGTTATCTCTGTGAAGTGGGGGATCAAGGTCAACACACATTCCCTGTAAGGAATAAGATTCGGATGTTTCGTATCCCACTCTCCTTTGATCTGATTGATCACGAGAGCGGAATCTCCGAAGACACTCAGAAACTTGATCCTTAGGTCGATCGCAGCTTGAAGACCCATGATGCATGCCTCATACTCCGCCATGTTGTTGGTGCAGTTGAAACATAGCCGGGCAGTGAGTGGAGTATGAGTGCCTTGAGGGGATATGATCACAGCGCCGATGCCGTTACCCAAAGCGTTGGAGGCTCCGTCAAAGTGCATAGACCATCGGGATCCTTCCTCAGGTCCTTCATCCGGTCCAGGTACTTCACAATCAGTCACAATCATGATGCTCTCGTCTGGAAACTCGAAGTTCATTGAATGATAGTCGTCTACTGCCTGATGTGCCAAGTGGTCTGCCAATAAACTTCCTTTGATGGCTTTCTGGGTTGTGTATTGAATGTCGTATTCTGTCAAGATCATTTTCCATCTTGCTATTCTCCCAGACAGAGCAGGCTTTTCAAATATGTACTTTATAGGATCCATCTTTGAGATCAACAAGGTAGTGTGAGTCAGCATATACTGTCTCAGTCGGCGAGCAGCCCATACCAAAGCGCAGCAAGTTTTCTCAAGCAGTGAGTATCGGGTCTCACAGTCGGTAAACTTTTTGCTAAGGTAATAAATGGCATGCTCTTTTCGGCCAGACTCGTCATGCTGCCCCAGCACACACCCCATTGAGTTGTCAAGTACTGTCAGGTATAGTATCAGAGGTCTCCCTTCAACCGGTGGCATAAGGATGGGTGGTTCTTGGAGATACTCCTTGATTCTGTCAAAAGCTGCCTGACATTCATCATTCCAACGTACTACCTGATCTTTCTTCAGCAGCTTGAAGATTGGCTCACAGGTAGCAGTTAGGTGCGAGATGAACCGAGCAATGTAATTCAGGCGTCCTAGAAAGCCTCTGACCTCTTTCTCTGTCTTAGGAACTGGCATCTCTTGAATATCTTTAACCTTGGCAGGGTCCACTTGAATACCCTTGTCACTTACAACGAAGCCCAGCAACTTTCCAGATCTTACCCCGAAGGTGCACTTGTTTGGGTTCAACCTCAGCTTGTACAACTTCAGACGGTCAAACAGTTTCTGCAGATGATCTAAGTGTTCTTCCTCAGTCTAGGACCTTGCGATCATGTCGTCAACATACACTTCTATCTCATGATGGATCATGTCATGAAATAAAGCAACCATGGCACGTTGGTAGGTTGCCCCAACATTTTTCAGTCCAAAAGGCATGACCTTGTAGCAGAAGGTGCCTCACTGAGTAACAAAGGTAGTTTTTTCCATGTCTTCAGGTGCCATCTTGATCTGATTGTAACCTGAAAAACCATCCATGAAAGAGAACACCTTATGCTGAGCAGTATTGTCAACAAGGACATCAATGTGAGGTAGAGGGAAGTCATCCTTGGGGCTGACCCTGTTCAGATCCCTGTAGTCAACGCACATTCTGACTTTCCCATCTTTCTTAGGTACCGGCACCACATTAGCAACCCACTGAGGGTAAGAAGTCACTGCAAGGAACCCGGCGTCAAACTGCTTCATAACCTCGGCTTTGATTTTCTCAGACATCTCTGGACGCATACGGCGGACCTTTTGCTTAACCGGAGGGCAGTCTTCCTTGGTAGGCAAGTGATGGACCATAATGTCGGTATCCAACCCGGGCATGTCTTCGTAGGACCAGGAAAATATCTCCACATACTGCGTTGTGTGGATAAGACTGAAGCAGAAAGGATCATGGCAGAACTACATGAAGGTACCTTCGGAACACACTCCAGTGGACATACCATGGCAAAGAAAATCCTTCGGGCAGGATATTTCTGGTCCACAATGGAAGCCGACTGTTACCGACATTCTCGGACGTGTCATAAGTGCCAGATCTATGCAGATAAGGTGCACACTCCTCCAGTTGCTCTGAACGTCTTGACATCACCTTGGCCTTTTGCAATGTGGGGCATTGATATGATCGGCGAGATCATACCTACGTCATCCAACGGTCACCGCTTCATCCTGGTAGCGATTGATTACTTCACAAAGTGGGTTGAAGCAGCTTCCTACGCTACGGTAACCAAGAACGTCGTGGCACAGTTCATTCGGCACAACCTGATCTGTCGATACAGCGTCCCGGAAAGGATCATTACGGACAATGGTACCAATCTTAACAACAAGATGATCACTGAGCTCTGCGAGTAATTCAAGATACAACACCACAACTCTTCTCCTTACCGGCCAAAGATGAATGGGGCTGTCAAAGCGGCAAATAAGAATATCAAGAAGATTGTGCAGAAGATGACAGTGACCTACAAAGATTGGCACCAGATGTTATCGTTTGCTCTTCATGGATACCGTACCTCAACACGAACGTCAATAGGGGCAACACCCTTCTCCTTGGTCTATGGCATGGAGGCAGTCTTGCCTATTGAAGTCCAGATACCCTCTCTCCGGATAATGAAGGATGCAGGTTTGAACGAAGATGACTGGATCCAGACTCGACTTGATCAATTAAACCTAATCGATGAAAAGAGACTCACTGCTATTTGTCATGGTCAAACGTACCAAAAACGGATGATCAGGACATTTAACAAGAAAGTCAGACGACAAGAGTATCAAGTCGGAGACCTGGTAATCAAGCACATCATTCTTCCTCAAAGTGATCCCAGGGGCAAATGGACCCCTACGTACGAAGGGCCATTTGTGGTTAAACATATCTTCTTAGGAGGAGCTATGATTCTAACTACCATGGACGGTGACGACCTTCCTCACCCCACCAATGCAGACATAGTAAAAAGATACTACGCATGAATAAAAGACCCGCTAGGTTGACACACCTAGGCAAAAATAAGGGCTTCCCGGCGAACCAAAAGGGTTCGGGCAAAAATAAGGGATGAAAGGAAAAAAATCTGTACACCCGGCAAGTCGAAAACCTGAAAAGGCGGCTTGGGCCAAAATGGGTATCCCGGTGGACTGAAAACCCGAAAGGGCAGTCCAGGCAAAAGTTAGGGATAAGCGTAATACTATGTCTCATTGGATCACCTTGCATCCAGAATCCGGTGTCAACTATCAGGTTCAGACGACATCAATCAATCAGCTTCATCTTCAACTAAGCAGCAAAGTGATGAGACGCTTGAAGACATGAAGGCGATAGCAGAGTTGAAACCCAGTGGGATTATTTTTCACATAGCTGTTTTGTTTTCCTTTCACAAAGTTGTATAAACTCTGTTGTTCGGCGGAGTTCTCTTACTAGGACGTCAGCCTCTTGTACATAAACGCCTATTTACAGGCCAATTTAAAAATCAATACAAATTCACTTATTGCCAATTGTTTTTCCTTTATCTGTTTTGTTTTGCAAAGAACGTCCAATGTTCAATTTTTGATATATGCATTTGACATTAATTGCTAACTCATAAATATTTCCATACGAAACGAAGGACTAATTACATGTGACATCAGAAACAGGGGCAATAATGAGTTGTCTAAGCAATCTAGTTGCTCCGTCCACCAAGGTACCAAGGTAACTTCGGCTGAAGAATGTAACCAAGATATCTTCACTCCCCGTAGAGTAGGACAGGATTCAACAGTACTCTCCTCCGAGCAGAGTTGGTCCCCCATAAGCCCTGGAAAGGCACAATATCTCTAGCAAGTCAGTCAACGCTCTCCCCAAGCAGAGTTAGTTTACTGTCAGCCTTAAGGAAGTTGGGTATCCCCAGAAAATCTCAATATTCCCCAGTGGAGTATGCAGATATTCCTAAGCAAGCATCCCCGGCAGTCTTAATATAAGATTGTTCCCCGGCGGAATACAGACACCCCAGTGGAGCCGCCTCCCCAGTACAGTCTCAAAAGTCTCCCCAGGAGAGTTGAGCCATCTCCCCCAGTAGATTCTGGAAGCTTATCCCCTGCAGAGTACATATTTCTCCCCGGCTTTATTAAAAGGTTATTCCCCACCAGAGCTTATAACTGGGTTATCCTCAGCTAAGTACCACGGAAGGATCGTCCTCGGCGAAGTTCTTCCTACCCCCCAACGGAGTTCATCAAATCCTCACCATAACATATAAACGGAGTCCCCAGCGTAGTTATCATCAAATCCTCAGCGAAGTATCTCTTCCCACAGAGTATTCCCCGCAGAGTAATTTCTCCAACAAGTTTATTCCCCAACGGAGTCATCTTCTCCTACCGGTTTATTCTTGCAACCATCATCCCCAGCGAAAACGAAGAACTCTACTCTTCAACATCAGCCCAGGATTCAAGCTCCCAGCATTTGTCAAGGATTTATTTTCCTAGACGAAAATACATTCATAAACATCACATCTTCATACATTATAGCATGCATACGCATCATACAACACAAATCTCATTTATTTTTGAGAACATCATGACATCATGCATTTCATACATCACGACATTGCATACAATTGATGTTTTACCTTTTCACGGAAAGAGGTCAATCCAAAGATAATTACTATCAACTGTCGCTAATTCCAGATTTGATTCCTGTATCTAGCCAGGGCATATCTGAAGAGTTTGAAGATTCGATACCTGTATCCAGCCAGGGCATATCTGTAGACGACTAATTCCAGATTCGATTCCTGTATCTAGCCAGGGCACGTCTGAAGAGTTTGAAGATTCGATACCTGTATCCAGCCAGGGAAAATATGTAGTCGACTAATTCCAGATTCGATTCCTGGATCTAGCCAGGGCACGTCTGAAGAGTTTGAAGATTCGATACCTGTATCCAGCCAGGGCAAATCTGTAGACGACTAATTCCAGATTCGATTCCTGTATCTAGCCAGGGCACGTCTGAAGAGTTTGAAGATTCGATACCTGTATCCAGCCAGGGCAAATCTGTAGACGACTAATTCCAGATTCGATTCCTGTATCTAGCCAGGGCATGTCTGAAGAGTTTGAAGATTCCATTCCTGTATCCAGCCAGGGCAAATCTGTAGACGACTAATTCCAGATTCGATTCCTGTATCTAGCCAGGGCACGTCTGAAGAGTTTGAAGATTCGATTCCTGTATCCAGCCAGGGCAGATCTGTAGATGACTAATTCCAGATTCGATTCCTGTATCTAGCCAGGGCACGTCTACATGAAGAGTTTAGAGATTCGATTCCTGTATCCAGCCAGGGCACGTCTGTAAGCAACCTTTTGAAGTTCCAGATTCAATACATGTATCTAGGCAGGGCATGTCTGTGAGCGACTGAGTGAAGATCAACACCTGTAACAGGCCAGGAAATTATCTTTCTAAGGTACGCAAGTTCTCGCTAAGGAATCTCTTACGCGATCGACACCTAGATGGCATCTTTAAGCCCATCTCCACAACTATCCAGTACAGTTCCAAATGGCATCTATAAGCCCATTCCCGACAAGGTTCTGTCACATCTCCAGATGGCATCTATAAGCCCACCCTCCTATCCATCATCTCCAAATGGCATCTGTAAGCCCATTCTCTCCCTCACATTGCTGACACTCCACTATGCGAGTGCAAATTTCTGGGCACTTTAGTGTTCAATCATCTTCCACCTTCGGATCACGAAAGGCACGGCCAATCTACATCCTCAGGTCTAAGAAGATTGAACAGGGGCAACTGTTGTACCCCAAAATTTGCCCTCCCATATTCTTCAAGTTTGACAAGCATCATCTCAATTTGCTCAAGTCTACTCAAGGGTTGCACAGTTCAAACACCCTCCTAAGCCAGCCAAATTAGGGTTTTGGTTCTTGCAAGGAAGTTGAGGTTTTCAAGGGCTCAATCAAGTACCACATGCCTATAAACATTGTCAAGCATCTACATGCCAAGTTTCAAGGCTCACAAGGTCAAGTCGCACAGTCAAAAACCCTAATTGCTTCACAATCAACTGTAGGGGCAAAATGGTCATTTGGCAGTCAAAAGTCAAAATTTTTGGTCAACATCTTATTTTGAAGCCACAATCATCATTTTATCAAGTCTTGATCATGATTCCACAAGCATGGCTCAAAAATCATCAAGGTGTCAAAAGTTTCTATTTTTGGACAGCTGAAAAGTCAACTGTAACTTGACCAAGGCATAACTTTTTCATGGTTCATCAGAAAAATCCCATCCAATTCTCATTTTTAAGGGGAGGACATTTCCTACAACTCATCTTCACATTCCAAGTCCAATAAATGCTCTCACAAAAAGTTATCAATTTCAACATTATAGGTCATTTTCAAAAGTCAACAAAAAGGCATTTTAAGTCAAAGACCATAACTTGAGATTGGTAAATCAAAATGACATGGGACCAAAGGCATTGGTTAGAGGACTTCAAGACCTTTCCAAAATGTCCAAGAACATGTTCATATGATCAAAATTGAGCAAGATATGCATTGGAGAAGTTGGGAAATTTTTGTGAAATGGCAAAAGTCAACTATCCTTGAAACTTCAATTTTTGACAAAAGGGCCCACTTTCTTCCACTTGATTCAGCCTTGTCATGCCACCCACGTGTCCCATGACCAATTACAAGACCAAACATTTATTTTTTCATTTCTATTTAATTTTTATGGATTTAATTCATTTTAATCCATAATAATTCAAATAAAATCAAAAAAATGAATTAAATGGTATCTTTGAGTTTTGAATGGCTTTCATGTGTCATGAACAACCTACCAATTTCGTGCTAGGGCCATTTATGCATAAAATTCAAATTTTGAACCAAGCTTGGAAAGTCTTTAATGGTGGTTAAGCAAGAATCCAAAAAAATAAATGCAATGGATCATTGGCTCTTTATGTGACTTATTCTCATTCATACATACATATGCAAATGTTCCATACCTCAAGCACGACCTGAACATCCCTGAAACGGCCATACCAATTCCAAAAAATTCCAAAGAAATTTGAAAACTGAAATCCACCTTTCAGCACGATTCAAAGTGTTTCCTTGATCCAAACACATTCCTAACACTCCCAGGAATCTATTGCAATCACAAACAAGCTTCAACACCCAAGAAAACACTCTACACAGTCGTACGGTTTGTCAATTATTTTGAGAATCGAAATCCATATTCCATGCATTATTAACACAATTTGTTGTTTATTTGGTACTGTATGAATACACAGGGAACTTTTGGCATGGTTTAATTGCATTATAACACGCAGAATCGTGACTCGCCATTAACATATTTTAGGGTTTTAAAGGTTTTGAATTGGGGCTTTACAGCATAAGTGAAATTAGAACCAATGATACCCATGGTTGAACTCAGAATGACAAGACGAATTCAACACCATGCTCGCGCCCTATTTATATAGCGTACATTTCTAATCGCTATTTTCTGTGGTTGCACTTTGTGGGGGTTTAAAACCCCCGCTATTTGTTTTTTTTACAGGCCAGGTGAAAAAGACAAGACGTGGAAGCCATCTATTGGTTTATTCAAATATATGGCACGCGCTTTATTGATTCCAGCATGTATTGTTATTTCCTCATAATATTTTCATTGACCACTATAATAACAAGATACAGCGCTTGGCTCAGTGGAGAGGGACGTGGCTATGCATCATTGGGACCTGGGTTCGATTCCCAGGTCCCCCCAAAATTCTATGTTATTTTTCATATTGTGTTCCTATGCAGCTTCACAACAATATTCCACCATGGACTCCATGCGCCCAACTTGCCAAGTGTCTCAAAAGACAGATCCAAAGGCCAGGGATGGCTCCACACCATGTTCCAAGTCAATGAGCATGCACATGATTCCAGGAGTCAACGTGACTTTGGGCTTAATGGGATTCAGTTTGCTAACAATACACCCTCAATTCTGGCCCAACACCCCTATGGTTCTATTTTATTTTCTTTTGTTTTCTTTTCCTTTTTTTATTTTCTTTTAACTAATTTTTAATTATTATCATTATTGTTAATTAACCTAACAAACTAATTTTTTCCATAAAATTCAAAAATTCAAAAATTAAAAAAAAAGCATTTTATTATTTATTAACTTATTTTGTAAATAAATGTAAATTAAATTAAATTAGTTTAATTAGTTAATTTTAATACCTTTTTACAATAAATAAAATAATTTAGACTTAGGCTTTTCTTTTGACATTTTTAATTCCTTTTTATTTTATTTCATTAAACATAAAAATACAAAAAAAAAACTTTTTTTTCTCTTTTAATTAATTAATTAATTAGTTAGTTATTAGTTTTAATTTCATTAATTACAAAAAGGGACAAAAATTCAATTCTTTTCTTAAAAGGGTCAAAACCCTTAGGATGTTCCCGATTAAATTTCTACTCGCGCGTATTTATTCATTTTGATTATTTATGTAACTGTCTCCAGATATATAATAGTTAATTAGATTTTTACCGCTTTATTTACTTTTCTCGCACTTTATTTTCAAAACGGGTTTTTGTTTTTTGGCGATGTATAGACCCGCGCCTTGTAATAGCTAGATTTACATTTCCGCAATTTACTTTCCGCACCCCTAACTGCTAATATGCCTGCAAGAATGTATGTAAATAAAATCAATCCGTAGCTCACAAATAACATGTACAAGATAACCTTAACTGAAAAACAACACACAAAGCACATGCCACTTCTAGGGTACGCCTCACTGGTTGCCTCGAAGTGGTCATCAAGTATAGGGTGTCTTAGAGGTCGCCCTTCTGTCTAAAAGATCCAGTCGCCTCGAAACGGTTGCCTCGGATAAAAGGATCTAGGACATTAGGGTTACCGCTAAGGTGTCCTACCATTGCTTTGGTGACCACACTGTCCCTTAATCGAATTGACCCAAATACCTCCAACGACGGTGCTACCTACCTCTCAATGGTGGGATAGCACTGTCTAAAGGACTCTTACACAACCTAATTCCTTAGAGTAGGTAGATTTCTCTTAAGTACTTGTTCTTTTCAAAACAAACAAAAATACTTTTTGCACCCACACTTTCTAAAAGCTTTCAAACAAATTTTTCATACACTCTTGAGGACTGATACAAGAGTTACTTAGAAATTTTTCAAACGAAACTTTTTCAAAACCCACACACACACTTGAAAAGAAAACTTATTTTGAAAACATAAGAGCAAGTACCTAAGAGCCCATGGATAACCATGGATAGAAAGGGTGCTAACACCTTCCCTTTCTATAAATCTACCTCCCGAACCGAGAAACATTCTCGAATAAGGAATTTTGCTGTGCTTTTGTCCTTTCCATGTTGGAGAACATAAAATACGGTGGCGACTCTTGCTTACCGCGACATTTCACGAAACCAACTTAAAAAACAGTCAGTTCTATTTCCACCGATCACACGTTTTTATGGACCACAAAGCCTTAGAAGTCCCATGCTTTGACGCAGAAAGCGCACTTTAGAGGATTCACCTTTAGACCATAGCTTCTCATCCTTTCGAAGGACTGTCGAAGGTGGTCTATATGATTCTTCCCTGAAACAGATTTGACAATAATATCGTCAATATAAATCTGCATAAAAGTTTCAATAAAATCATGGAAGATGGAATTCATTTCCCTTTGATATGTTGCCCCTGCATTTTTAGGCCAAATGACATCACTACCCATTCATAAGTACCTAAAGCTCCAGGGCATCGAAATGTTGTTTTCAACACATCTTCTTCAGCAATGAAAATTTGATTATAGCCAGAGTATCTATCAAGCATACTCATGTATTCAAAGCCAGCGGCAGAATCAACAAGCATTTCTGCCACAGGCATTGGATATTCATCTTTGAGTGTTGCAGCATTTAAATCTCGAAAATTAATACACACCCTTAAGGTACCATTTTTCTTTATAATAAGTACTATATTTGCAATTCAACATACCTGGTCGTTCGGATGAACTTGCATTTCAGCAATCTTTCGACTTCTGTCTTGATCTTCCACAAGATTCCTGGTGCAAAATGCATTGGAGTTTGCTTCACAGGCTTTTTTCCAGGCTTTATTGGTAGTTAAAGCTCCACCAATCTTCTGTCGAGACCAGGCATCTCGTCATAATCCCATGCAAAGCAGTCTTTAACCTCATTCAATAATTGGATTATTTGACCCTGAGCGTTGGATCTATCTTCGCACTGATGTATGTTTGTCTTTTCACCAAACCTTCTCCCAGGTCTATTTCTTCCAGAGGATCTTGCGCTAGCATTTTAACATTGTCTACCAACGGATCCTTTTCAAAACCAAAAGGCTCATAATCATAGATTGCATCTAGCCTCTGGCTTCTTTCTTCCTCCCTTCTTAAGTCAGCTGGTTCTGGTTTGAAGTCTCTCCCAGGACCTTCTGGAAGAAACACTTGCTCATTAGCTTCGACAACCATATACTTGACTTCATCCTCTAAGGCCGCTATCATTCTACTTTCGGCCACATATGCCGAAATCCTTTGTAAAGCTTGTGATTTAGCCATCATCACTGAATTCACTTCCCCGACCTGTTGGCCATATGTCATCAACTCCTTCATAGTCAATGTTTGATAAATCTTCTCTATCCCACTGGAACCCATGGTCAGAGTGTAGGTAGAGGGAGCAAAAGGCATTTGGTGCTAGTGCCAAATCAAAGTATGGAGGATTGCATGGCCCTATGTGAGTCATATTTCTGTCGAAGTTTGTTCTATCGACATTATTAGCTTCAACCACATAGTAGCTTTGACTTGCTTCAATATTTTCAACTATACCATCTAGGTGCCAAATGGTAACACGTTGGTGCATTGATGATGGCACTGCTCCTATGCCATGTATCCACTCTCTACCTAAGAGTAGATTATAGTTAGGCTTTGCTGAAATGACCATAAACATAATTGGTTGAAGTATTGTTCCCACCTTGAGGTCTAATTGTATCACCCCCATAGTAGTTTTAATACCTCCGTCATAGTTCGATAGAACCATGTTGTGGGGTTTGATATGTTCATCCCCTTTGCCTAGTTTCCTCAGCATACCTTGGGGAATTATATTAATTGTGGCCCCACAATCAACCAGAATTTTGTTGATGGTTGCTTCCCCAACTTTTGCTCTGATGAACAATGGTTTGAGGTGATTCTTCATCGCCTCAGTGGGGCGTTCGAAGAAAGCATTTTTCTCTTCGACACAACCGTTGTTTATGACGTAATAACAAATTGGCCTATGTTTGGCCATCTCCTGTTCAACCTCCCAGTCAGTCTCTTTGACTTCGACTTGGCGGTCGTATTTCCTGGGTAGTATTGATACTACATTCACCATAATATCCAAAGTAGCATCAGATTCAAAATTACCTTCATCATTTGATTCACCTTGTTCTGGCCACACCAATCTTCTAGCAATTGGTTTTCTTTCCAAAGGCTTTTTTTGCTTTCCTTTTTCCTTTCTTTGTGGCACATTGGTGCTTAATTCAGGCTGAGGCTCCCCTGAAGCCTCTCTTTTGGCTTTTCGCCGTCTTTGATATCTCCTCCACTGGGAGCGGGACATGGGGGTTTTTCCCTTGTAGTTGCTCGACACATGAGACACTTTGTTTATTGTTGTAGTTTGGAATTCCTTCTTATAGTCCAAGGATGATCCTCTTAGCACATTAAATGTTCGCCATTTCTCCTCACTGGGCCTTTTTCTGCTTACTGTTTTCAGCCAAGTGTCCACATAGACATTTGTTGGAGGCCTGAAAGTTGATGGCCTCTTCACCTGGTTCATTGGTCCCTTCTGAGATCCTCTTCTGGGATCATATCAGACCTCAAGATCCATGTTGGGTTAGGAATTTGTGCCCCATTTCTCCTTTGTTGCCCTCACACCCTGTATGTGTTCTGTAGCCTTTTTGTCGAAGATGGAGCTGCATCTTGGACACAACATCACTTCAGACTTCTATTTCTGGCATTGTTGTAGGAAATCTGCCAGATTCTCATTCTCTATAGGAAATGCAGTTTTATTGACTCCCTCCTGTCGGATGGCATTTTCTGAAGCCTTCACCCCATATACTTCAACCATATTGACTTCTACGTTGCTCTTGGCAGCGTAATTCAACCTTTGCATTTTGGCTTCTAGGTCCTCTATCAAACCCGTGACGGTAGCCAAATAGGAACCTACAATAGTCCCTTTGTTTAAGCCTTCAGCAACTTCTTTGTTTGAGCCTTCAGTAGCTCCTTTGTTTAGGCCTTCAGTAGCCTCTCTCACCCTTTCGACAGTCTTTCTGGAGATGTTCCCAGTGAAACTTCCAAAAACATGCTTATTGACAAAGTCTTCTGAAACTTTGACCATATTGATGCCTAGTGGTTCAGCATAGTGGGTATCAGCTTGCAATGGGTTTGCATCGATTTTCATCGGAGGTTTGTAAGCAAACTTGAGTTGGCCCTCCTTGATTTCTCCTTGAACAAGATCCCTGAAAAGAAAACATTGTGAAGTTTTATGGACCAAAAAATTATGATACTTACAAAAACCTCTTTTCTTTCTTTGTTCTAAAGGAGGCATTTTTGCCCCTGGGGGCGCTATCATTTGGCCATCTTTAACTAACAAGTCAAATATCTTGTCACTTTTTGTGACGTCGAAACTATATGTTTTCTTTGGGAATCCATCACTATTCTTTTCAGACTCAGTAGGATTCTTCCCATTTGAGGGCATTAGCAATCTGCAAGAATACGGTGGCCCTTGCTTTAATTCTACTAAATCTATTTCGTTTTCTTCAACAACTATAGGATCACTAGATGTCTCTGGATCAACATCATCCATTTCGACATAGGCTACCCTTTCTCTTTGATGAGTCTTAGTTACTTTAGTTTTTTCAGCTTTAAGACGTTCTACCTGTCGAACTCTATCAGCCAATTGGGCCATATCCCTCAGGTATTGGGTATCTAATTTTTTCCTAATAGAATAATATAGGCCCCCTGCTGCCATTTCAACCAACTCATGCTCAGGAACTTGTGTAAAGCATCTAGCTTTAAGTAGTTACAATCTATTTAGATATTCATCTATTGGCTCAGTGAATCTCCTTTTCACACTAGCTAGTTCTTTCAGACTTATTTTGGTTTGTCCCATGTAAAATTATTCATGGAACAATCTCTCTAATTGATTCCAATTATGGATTGAATTGGCTGGGAGGGTGGTAAACCAAGTAAAAGCATTTTTAGTTTAGGAACTTGGGAAGTACTTAATCCTAAGGCTCTCGTTATTTTAGATTTCCCCAACTTCTATCAAATATCTCGCCACATGTTAGACCGTAGATTTTGTTGTATCCCCAGAAAATTTGGTGAACTTTGGAACTTTCCACCTAGGGGGTAAATCTGTTTACAAGATATACTCTGACAATAGGGATGTAAAGTTTGTCCTGTGAAAGGCAATGTTCATTCCATTATGTATCATGATTCTTTCGATCATGGCTATTAGATTATTATTTGTTCCATAATTATGGTGTCGAACCTGCTGTATCACTTTGTCAGCATTTTGGTTTTTATTTACCACAATTATATCTCGATCGACATCTCTAGGGATCTGTGGGGGAACTATAGGTATTTTGACCCTAGGTTGTTCAATCTCCATTCTATGGTTCATTCCAACTGGATGTAGATTTTGGTTAATGGTCACATCTTCCTCTAAGACTATACCCTGATTCCCTCTTATTGGCGCTGTTTGGGGTTGTCTAACAGATTGGGGAACCCCAAAAAATTCAGCCATGCACGTCATTTGAGCTGTCATTTATTGATCCGTCTGGGTGGTATTTTGTATTAGAGGGTTCAACACTGTAGTCAAAGTTTGTGCCAACATTTGTACTATATAATGGTTACTTTCGTCCATTTGTTGCCTTAAAAAATCTGTAGAAGCATTTGTGAGACTTGGTATTGCATGGGATGCCCCTCCTAAGAGTTGGCTTCTACCCAAATTTTCCATACCAGTTCCAGATCCCTGTAATGGCGAAGACGCACTCACCAAAGGTTCTGAAAATTTGGATGCAACGTTCATAAGGCTAGCCATTTTAGTAGTTGGCATGCCATAAGGCTGGTCTCAACCCATCCAGGTTGTCGAAAATCCTGTGGGAACATAGGGTCGAGATCTTGGATTTACCCTTGGTAGGGGTGTTCCTAATGGACCTCTGGGACCTACATACGAAAGTATTGGTCCCGTTTGTGCCACTGTCAATGTTGGTGCCGAACCAACGGTTGATGGGATAGTTTCACTAATGGTTGGCATAACCGCTGTTTCCGCAACAATTGATGGAGGTATTTCTCCATTATTTGGCTCATTAGCCATTTCACTATTTCTTCTCCCAGTTGTACACTCGTTGGTGGTTAATTTACCACTTCTTAATAACAAACAACACATTGTAAAAGAAAAGAAATTATGTAAAGCATTTATGTTAATATAAACAAGCAAACAAAAATTAGCAACATCCCACCAGGTGTGCCAATTTGTTTATCGTAAAAATTGGTAAACAACCGCTGATCTTCCAAAAAGGGTGATTTTTGGTTACTTGCAGGATCGATCAGATTGATCCTAGGACATATGCTAAATATTTGTGTTGTTTTGATAAAAATTCTAATTCTAATAAAGAACAACACATTCGACTGAGAAAGGTGGAGGTTAGAGGCATACAAAAACTTGATAAAAGTGTAAGTAAAAGTAAGTAGAAAGGGGTTGAGAAGAGTAGAAATCTGGTAAAAGTGCATGTAAAATTCAAGGGAAAATAAACTTTGCAAGTAAGATAAAAGGTTGTAAGCAGGAACGACAATGAATGTAAAAAGGAATGTAAAAGACTTTGATTATAAAATGTGGTGTTTCAAACGTACATTCTCAGTATTCTTTCTTACGCAGCGGGTACTCGAATAGTATTGAGTGACTTGTACAATTGGTTGAACACACGGAAAATTTACATAAACTTCCTATATTTATACTAGTAAAAAGTAACTGCTAGACGGTTACTTTGATTCAGGATCTGGACAAGTATCCTTTACATGTTCTTCGATCTTCAACTTCATGCCACGCTGCTTTCTTCAAATTCCAAGTGGATTGCCTTTCCCTCTTATATTCAAATTTGAATTCAAATTGTTGCTGATACGAACGCTTCCAGGTCGAAGGCTCTTACAATATCGAAGCCTCTGGGTCGAAGACCCTTTCTAACTTAGAGAATTCTCTAAGTGTTTTTTCCTTCTTAACAAGGATGACTTCGATGGGCCTTTCTAAAGGCTATTAATTCGAAGTATCTTCGAATTAGACTATGTTTCCAAATCGAAGGGTTCTTAATTTAGACTTCTTCAATCTCTTAGTTTTCTTCAGTTTATTTTTAGCCAATAAAGCCAATGTGTCTGGGTGTCGAATTTAGGAGCTAACACTTTGAGATCAAAGAATTAAGTGAAGATAAAAGACTCTTGAGGTTAAATGGTAAATATTTGAAAAAATATAGACCTACACTTCAAGAAGTTAAAATAATCAGCAATTGATCTCAGTCGAAGTATATAGCCAAAATAGAGAATTCATTAAGTTGGCCAAAATGGCTCCAAATCATTACATATACCCGTTTTGAGGGTTCGAATATTTGTTACATAAGCATGGTTCTAAAAAAAAGAAGTCTAATCAAAATGGAAGATTAGCCTTAATCTGGAGGTATTTGGTCTTTTGAAGTTCCAAGCGCCTTTCACACAAATCCCTCGACTGATGGAGAGCTTCAATCTTTGCATCTAAGGCTTGGGCTTGTTCAGCATACTTTAGTCCACGGTTAAGCTCCTCCTGGCTCTCAGAGTCATTGCTGGCAAGAAGCTCTTCTCTGCATTTGTCATTCGCAGCAATCTTGGTTTCCAGTTCTTTAATTTGAGCTTTCATGCTAGCAGTACTATGGTCGATCTCCTCGACCTATTTTTGCTTGGCTTCTCGTTCTTTCGATAGCTCATTTAACTTTGAAGCTGATTTAGCAGCAGCAACCCAGGCAGTAGAAACATGGCCATTTGCCTTTTTAATTTTGCGGTTGAGAGTCCTTCGGCGAGTGTAGTCAGCTAAAGCTTGATCTATGTTTGAAGTCAGGTCTAAGACGATTCTAGCTATTTCAGGAGAAACAACAAGGAGATTGGCAACTTTAATAGTACTTTTCAGAAAGGAAGGGGCAGTGGGTTCTCCCTCTAAGGTCAACTTCAGACCCCTCTTGAAAATTTGATCCTTAACCTTTTTAAGTGCTTCCTCAATGGGATAAGCTGAAGTAGACTTACCAGATGAAGTCGAAGCATTGGCCGGAGGAAGTTTCTCTGCTTTCAAGAATGGCGTTTAGATAGCCAAGAGGGTTATTCCTTTTGAGTAGTGCCAAGTCTTCTTTGGTGCGAGGTCCCGTTGAAGGAACTTTTTCATTGGTGGTATGAACCACATTATAAGCATGTTGAAAAGTTGAACCTCCAACTGGTAGATCCCGCGTCTGGGCATTAGAAATTTAGACGTTTGTGGGGTTTCCTTCCTCTTCTATAGAGTTTTCTCTTTTAGTATTTGTAGGATTGTCCTTGTTCTCTGCAGGTTTCTCTGAATTATCCTCATTTTGATCTTCTTCATTTTGTATGCCTTCCATTTCTGTTTTTGCTTCATCATCAGTAACTTCTTCTTCTTCTCCCTGATCATCATCATCAGCCTGCGAAGTTCTCAGATTAGTGTGTTACAAATCAAGATCTTCCTCACTAAGGACTTCATTATTTTGCACCCCACTGGATGCAACATGGTGTTCTGAAGTTTGGTTCACTCCACTAGCTGAACTTAAAAAAATTCCTTTGCTGAAGAAGGCTTGTAAGTAGGATTGCCTCCGCTGTTTATTGGGGTGGTAGAATCTTCTGCAGGTGTGGGAGCCTGTCTAGAAGTACCAGCAGTATCCTGAATATTAAGAGATTGTTTTTAGAATTACTGCAAAATGATTCAAATAATGGTCTTCGATGGTCGAAATTATCATCTTGGGAGAAACTTCAATACCAGGACTCGAATTGTTGCTCTCACTTGGATCATTCATCCTGGCAGCTATTTTTTAGTCAGTTGGTTCTTGGATGATGATGGGAGCAGGTCTAGACTTGTTGGCCGTAACCTTAATTTTAGTTTTTGGGCGAGATTCAAGAATGGAAGCTGGATTTTTTAACTTCTGTTTCTTTGGAAAGATAGGAGGTGTTTCTTTGTCATCACTAGAAAGTTCAATTTCTTGGACTTTTCTCTTTTTTGGTGTGGATTTCTTAGTACCCTAAAGGAAAAGAGTCGAAGGCATCAATATTAGTGTTGATGTTTTAAAAAGAAATTGATGGTGAAAAGTATTTACCCGTGGTGGGGGTTTCATATACGGGTCTCCTCCCTTTGAACTTTCAGTGACCTTCTTGATAATTGGCTTGGAAGTGGTTCTCTCAACAACTAAAAAATAAGCAAATGTGAGCCAGATATCGAAAGATTGAATTAAAACAAAATAAGGCATTTGCTTTGGGAAGAAAGAGTACTTTTCTTAATCTTGTTGGAAACTAACAGAAAAGCATCTTGAAGATGGTTGGAAAAATCATTTGCGTCGAAGAACTCTTTGTTGTAGTATTGCCTTCACCAGTCTTCAAAGATGAGTGAACATAGAAAGTTGGGTTTGAAATCAAACAAGGTTAAAATAGTTCGACCAACATATCTACCAATTTTCTTGGTGGCAGCCTCTTCAGAATAGTTTGTATTATAATATAGCAAAGACTTTTCTCGAGCATAGATGGGATTTGAGAGCGATTGAATAATGCCAAACTAGCGAGAAATAAGGTTCGGCTGGTAAGAGATCAAGCTAAGTTGATTCTTGGGACTTTTGAATCCAGTGGCATAATCCTTGGACATAGAAAGGACTCCCAAACAGCCACATATTCCTCAACATGATCTTCAGTTGAGGGATATGGTCGAGTAAACCATACTGGACCAACCTTTCGATTAGCAAATGGAGCCATGGTCTAAACAAACTCTTTTCGCTTCGCAAACATCATCACGAAGCTGGTAAAAGCCTTTTAGAATTGTTGACCTTCATATGTCGGAGTCAATAGAGCCAATCTGGTACCTTCAACCCTCCTGTTGAGAATTTCTGGAGCCTTCTCATTAATTATGCTCTTTTGAGGAAGAAATGATTCGAAAGTGGCATTAAGCCAGAGTTGGAGAAGCCAGAAAGGGCAAAAAAGAAGCACGCTTGATCTATTTCCTATAACTTTGAGTTGAGTCACACCATTACTGATGGACTCATAAAGATTGGCCATAATTAATTCAGCCAAATAGAGGTTGTAGCCATGGTGAAGTTGAGTGGCCAGAGTAAGCATCTCCTTTGTCACTTGGAGTGACTTAGTGCAGAAAACAAAACAGGATAACCATAAAGCTAAGAAAGCTATATGTTCCACTTCAGAGATAGTATCAGTTGATTTATCATGGAAGTGGTTGATGAAGGTGGTATAGGTAGGTTTCGTGGCTGAAAACCCAATGGTGTCTTCAGACATATCATCAGGGTCAAAGTAATCACCGATTGGTCGAAGGCCAGTGATGGCTGCAATATCAAAGAGAGTGGGTGTCACCATTCCACAAGCTAAATGGAAGGTGTAGTGTGCATTGTCCCATATACAAAGAGGACACCATCATAAGAGGATAATAAGCTAACCCATTCTTTGACAACATGACTAAGTCATAAATTCCCATATCTTCCCAGATTTGGGTTTGAGCTGCTTCATCTTAACCAGCCACTCTGAGTATTCTGAGGTTAAGCTAGGGAAAGACCTGAATATTATATTCCATTTGTTCATGAACTGAAGGTTTATATCCTCCTTCGTCTGGGAATGTTGTTGGTTGACAGGTGTTGCATCTTCGGGTTCATTTCTAGGCTTTTTTTTGCGCAGCCTATGGGTTTGAGTCTAGGGTGAGTTGGGAAAAAGTCATTATTTTGTTTAGGGTTTTCAAAACACATAGATAATGGATCGTAAATAGCATACATTTGTCCAGAATACCTGATAGGAATGAGTACCTGTAAGTTGTATGCATCTCGTACTTCTTTGGTCATAAGTTCATGAATGAACCTTCATTCCCTAGACGAAGCAGGAACGGATTTGGTTGGAAAACATCTAGTTATTGTCATGAATCAGAAGCATCTTTTGTCTTTGGGTTGTTTGGAGCATTTGAAAGAAAGGCCATGGCTTTGTTGGTAGAAAGATTTTGAAAGAGATGAAGTTCTTAAGGTTTCTTTTTGAACGCAAAGAGACAAAGAATGTCAGACGTTTGGAAAAATTCCAAAGGGAGATGTTCGTGGCTATTTATAGAAGCCAGGGAAGAGTGTTTTCCCTCAAAGTAATTTAATGCTACAGAGTGAGTGAGACATGTGGTGGACTTTTAAGTGGTTTTACATATAAGTGATGGGAACGCTTGCCATGCTTTCCTAGGTTATATGGATAATAGTCATCATGGCAATGTATAACGGCTGACTGATAGTGACGTATTGGAAAAAGCGTAATGATGGCTTTGATGTCAGCAGTGGTTGGTAGAAGACGAAAAGTTCATTGTAAACTTATGTGACCAAGAAATAGACAGGTGTCGAATAGAGACATCAAAGAATGACTATTTCTTCTTGTGTCGAAATTGACATTCTTGGGGGGTAATTTGTTAGCTCCTAAATTCAACACTCACATATATTGGCCTTATTGGCTAAAAATAGATTGAAGAAATCTAAGTTGAAGACACTTCGACAGAAGAGCCTGTGAAAGGAGTTGTGTCGAATTCATCCTTGCTAAGAAGGAAAAAAACACTTAGAGAATTTTCTAAGTTAAAGACAGTTTCTACCGAAAAGCTCTTGTATCAGTAGCAAGTGGATTTGAATCTAAAGGAAGGAGGGAAAGGCAATTCATTTGGCAATTGGGGAAATCGACGTGGCGTGAAGATAAGGGTTGAAGAGCATGCAGAGGACACTTGTCCTCATCCTGGAACGAAGTAATTGTTCGACAATTACTTATTATTAGTATAAATATAGGAATTTTGTGTCGAATTTCGCGTGTTCAACTCATCGTACAAGTCACTCAATTTTATTCAAGTACCCGCTGTGAGAGAAACAATATTGAGAATGTACATTTGAATCACCATACTTTATTGCAATCAAAGTCTTTACATTTCTTTACAATCCTTTCCATTTAACATTTTTCTGCAAACTTTACCATTACAGCCTTTTAAATTACTGCAAATTTACTTTATCATGTACTTTACTTGCGTTTTTACCAAGCTCTTACCTTCATCCTGTTCATTTAAACCTATCCAAGCCTTTACTTTTAGTGTCCATTCGAACTTGTTCATTAACAACGTTAAGACTTCTTATCAAACCCCAAAAACACTTAGCATATGTCCTAGGATCAAACTAATCGATCCTGCAAGTAACCAAAATAACCTTTTTTAGAAGATCAACAGTTGTTTACCAATTTTCACGGTAAACACCTTCATTGTGAAGAGTATAACTCATAGTTGTTGTTTTGATTTCTTTCGTGCATTGAAGGGTGCTAGGAATAAGGTGCTTATTAATTTGAGATATGTATGTGTTTTGGTTTGTTTGTTACTCATTCCTCGTTGTATTTTATAAGTGGTCAAGCCTCGGAATGGATGGGATTGCAGGTCTGGGAAGTAGAGGTATTTTTCTACTTGGAGAGACACTAGTAGTCTTGTTAAGCTAGTTAATAGTGTGTTAGGTAACTTTCAACACGATAGATTGGGTCTTGTGGGAGTTCATATTGGTGAGGATGATAAAAATATTAGTGTTAACATCAGACAGTGTCTCTGTAAAATTGCATATGGACACTTCACAACAGTTGTGAAAGTGTTTAGATCATATATAGTGACCGCTTATAATATAGATACATTGAAGGTTTTAAAGGTTGAACACTCGTACATGTCACGTTCAATCATGGAAACCACCTTGTTCTTTGAAGGTATCATGGTAGATGAAGTTAATGTTATTCTTAGGGGACTTAAAGTGTTCCCCAAAGGAACATCATGTGGTATAGATGGTCTGCGAGGCTAACACATATTATATGTTATATATGGTGAAGGTTCTGTTATGGAAAGATATATTTTATGTGGAATCACTTAAGTTATTAACTTATGGCTAAGAGGAAAATATATAATGAGTTTAGCGAAGTTTGTAGCTTTCGTACACTTGATGCATTATTAAATCTTGGTGGTGGGATATGCCGAACTGTTGTAGGTTCTATTTTGAGGCGTCAGGTATTCAAGGTTGATATGAAAGCAATCGGTAAAGATATGACATAATACCTCAATTACTTTCAGTATAACATCAGGGTATTTAGTGGTGTTGATGTCGTATTGTATAATGTCAACATGGTGTTGAGGTATGATCATAGTAGATTTCTTTAACGGTTTCAATATGATAGACCGAACGTCTTTACCACACAAGGTGAGGGTGAGATTCCCATATATTCCTTAGTAGGTCGAGTTTCTTTATGGTAGAGGTATTGAGGTTGTATTTTGGAATATGTGTTGTACCCCAAAATTTTCCCTCTCATTTTCTCAAAACATCTCTCACAAGATCTTCAATGGTTCAAGTTTGCAACACTGATATATCAAATTAGGGTTTGAGTTTGCACAAGGACAATTGGACTTTTAATGCCTTAAATGAATTTCATGGATCATTATGGACCTTAAAGATTGCTCATGTCAAGTTTCAAGCCTTGGATCACAAAATTGTTCAGTCAATTGATCAGATGACCTAAAAACAGCAGTACTGATGAAAAAGTCAACTATACCCTGAAAAGTCAAACTTTGACTTTTTGATCAACATTACATTCTAAAGATAAAAATTCATCAAGATATTCAAGACTATCAAGCTTGATCATCAAGAAGTCAAGAAAGTCAAAAGTCAACTTGAAAAGTCAAGATTCCCAAGACTTAGAAATTTTCTAAGTGTTTTTACACATGATAGTTTCATCACTTCATGCCAATTTTTCACCAAGATACAAGACGATTCAAGGAAAACTTTCAACATGAAAGTTGTAGATCCTGATGAGATATATAACTTTGCTTTGCTGATAAAATCCTAGAAGAGCTTATATTTTAAGTTATAAATTCATGAAGTCATGACATTTTCATTTAACACTTAGAGAAATTTTCAACAGATTTTAGTCAGGATTTTATCCCAACTTCTCGGCATTTTTTCACATAGTTACAAGATGATTTTGTCAAAATGGCCAACATGAAAGTTATAGAGGCTGTTTCAAGATTTACAAAACATCCAAGAGCATGAATTTATCATACTTGATCTAGGAGATTCAAGGGCATGAAGTTGGACATCCATCCTTGAATTACAAGTCATTCTATTGAAGAACACATAACAAAACCGTTATGCTATGCTGTATAATCTTATGTTGCATACCTTCTTGCTTGAAAATATCTACATAATTTAAGTTTTACACAAAATCTTGAGCTATTACCCAAGTGTTTGAGCCATTGTCCAAAAGATGTTTCCATTTATGGCATAAAGGCACCATTGTTATTCTTGAAAAGCAAGCCTTTTGGTATAAAGTTTGTCTTAAACCCATACCTTACTTGTTGCTGATTATACTCTACCATAAATCATGGGATGTAGCTCCTCTATACCAATAACTTTGGTACTTTATCTTGGGACTATGGAGTACTTGACATAGTTTGATCTTTGTAATTCAACCAAACCATAACATGCTGTCTTGCAAACCTAATCAGCTCATATGCACAAACTTCTTGCCTATAAATAGAAGAAGCATTTGCAAGAGAAGGAGGTAAGAAAAAATAGAGAGAAAAGTAAGAAGTTATCTTGTGTAGAAACCCTAAAAAATCCCTGCACTCTCAAAAAAACAGAATTATCCATAAAACCCCCATTGTTGAGCTTTGAAGTCCAAATCCTTGAACCTCTCACTCCTTGCAAGTTTTTTCCAAACAAACCATCTAAATACTCCACATACATCATATAGAAGTTGTTCAAACACAAGAACAACTTATGTAACATCACTATCATCACTCCCCAAGCTCAACAACAACCCATACAACAACTCAAACTCAAAGCACAAATTTCAGTTTCAAGGTAAATTTTCTTGACTTTGAACTCTTCATACAAGCATCATTAATGGTTCATTTGTGAAGATAAAATGTAGATATCAATGCTTTGAAGCTAACTATATGCTTGCTTTTCATTTTCACTAACCATGTGTTGAGAACTAACTTTTACATGTAGCAAAACAATGCTAAAATACAAAAAACAGCAGTTATGAGTCGACACGAAATGCTATGAGTCGACACATATTATGTTCAAAACAGGTTATGAGTCGACATGAAACACGTATGCATCGATACGAAATGGTTATGAGTCGACACGAAACTACTATGCGTCGACTCATACTGAGTTGTTTTGACTTCCAGGAGCAAGAAACATACACGAGCCAATACATGAGCCAACACATGAGCCAATACGAAACATGCATGAGCCAATACATGAGCCAATATATAAGCTCATGTGTCAGCTCATAAAACATTTTTTTAATCTTTTTTTAATTTTATTTTTATTTTTTATTTATATTTTTATTATTATTATTTTAATATAAAAAATTCAAAAAAATATTTTATTTAAATATGTATGCATACACTTTTGTTTTATTCCTTTTTTCTAAACTAAAAAAGACAAAAACATTTTCTTATTAAAATAAATTTCTTTTATTAAAATTAATTTAATATTTAGACTTAGGTTTTATTTCAATTTGTTTATTTTGATTAAATTAATTTAGACATTAGGATTTTAATTAATTTCTTTTCAAATCAATTAGAACATTTTTCATAAAAAAATATAAAAACAATTTCTCTTCTCTTTATATTTCTTTGTATATTTTATTATTTCACGCTATAATTATGTAATTATCAAAGCCTTGTAATAGTAAATTAAGTTTATTTGCTTTCAGCTCCCCATTTGTAAATTTGTACCTCCATCCCCAAATGATGTAACAACGTAGGCCTTTACATTTCTGTAATTTATCGCTTTCAAATATAAATGCTAGTAATTAGGGTTTGTATGGAAAGACATAAAATCAACAAGTAGAAAACCCTAATTCAAGACAAAAATGCATGAAAACAAAACACTTTGCACACTTACACCTCTAGGGTAACCCACACTTGTTGCCTCAGATAAAAATAGTCATGTCCCTCGAACGTGGGATACTTTAGCAATGACCCTCGAATACAAGATCGTAGTCCCTCGACGACCCTTCAATGTTGCCTTCGAAAACGATCTTAGTCCCTTATGTTGTACCCCAAAATTTACCCTCTTATTTTTTACAAGATATTTTCTTTCATGGGTGGCTACAGACACTTGCTTGGAGAAAGATAATAGATTTTGAAGTTGGTCAAAGTGTCCTTCGATAGGGTGTAATTCAAAGGCATGGCAACACAATTCCCTTCGATTGGCATCTGTATAATGCCCTTCGATTGGCATGGATAAAGGTCCTTCGATTGGCCTGTTAACAAGGCCTTTCAATTGGCATTTTAGCAAAGTCTTTCGATTGGCATCATGACAAAGACGTCTTTGATTGGCATCTTAACGTCACTTCGATTGGTCCAAACTGAAGGAAAACGAAGAGAGAGAAATGAAGCTTTCGATCGGTCAATAAGGTACTTCAATTGGCGTCTGAGCAAGGCACTTCAATTGGTATCAAAACAAAGTGCTTACGATTGGCCTCATGGCCAAGAACTTCGATTGACATGGATACAAGGCCTTTTGATTGGCCTCATGAGAACCTTTCGATTGGCATGGCAAAGAATCCTTTGATTTAGCATCTCAAACAAGGAAGCTTCGACAGGCATGTTAACCAAGTACCCTTCGATTGGCGTTTCAACAAATACCCTTTGAATGGTATTTGGGCAAAGGATTTTCGAATGATGGGAGGGTGTTCAAAGGAGTCAAGTGTCCAGGTTCATCCAAGATTTCCAGAGAGACATGAATGTTTCAAAAAAGAAATGCCTTTAATTTGTCTGATTCTTGTCTCATGGCTTTAAGGGTCTGTTTAATTGGTTGTCTCTGGCCGTTACTAAGCGCCTTCATACTCCTATAAATACAAGATTAATCACACAGTACCAGGGGTGAACGAAAGAGCGAACGAGAGGGCGAATGAAAGAGAGAAACGAAAAACATTGGAGAGACGCTGCCCACAAAATCCATCAAAGGTTGTCATAATTTTCCAAGCCAAAGCCACCCTTCAACAAAAGTATCCAAGCCCAGAAGTTCCAGATCGAAGGTGCCTACATCCAGGAATTTCCCAAATTGTAGTTTCAATCTATTGGTAAGAAAGGGTAAATTATCCAACCTTGTATTTGCATAACACATTTATACTTGTTGTTGCCTTCAATTTTCCATCTTAGGCAGGATCAAAAGGCTTGGGTTTGACACCCAGGTCATGTTCTTCGTTTGTTAACATTTGCTGCAGATTTAGCCTGAAAAGACCTAGCCCACGCAGGATCGAAGGGTCTGGGGTTAGATACCCAGACCCTGCATTTTATTTCGCTAACATACTTTTGCAGGTATAGAATCCCAGATCGAAGGAGACACCTTCTCAGGATCGAAGCTACCCATAGTCCTCCTGGATCGAAGAGCACATCTTCTTCTTGGATCGAAGGCAACCCCCTTCCCTGGATCGAAGGTTATTCACGCCTCACTCCCTAGCCCAATCGAAAGAAGGCCTCTCTCCTGAATCGAAAGAAGGCCTCTCTCTCTCTTGAATAAAAAAGGCCACGTCTCTTCCTCTGTGGATCGAAACTCCCCCTTCTAAACTCCAATCGAAGGATGCCTCATTGTACTCTTATTTTGCTTTTTGTTTCTTTTATTTTTTTATTGGACTATTTATCTTTTTAATTAATATTAAAATCAAAATCAAAAAATATTAGGCTAGTTGTTTTTTCAACTAAATTAATTTTGTAAATAAATAAATTAATTATTTTAACATTTTTTATTAAAATTAAAATTAACTAGACTTAAGCCTTGTTTTCTTTTATACCAAAAAACAACAAAAAAGATTTTCTTTTACTTTGCGCGCGTATTTTTACTATTATTGTATCTGCTTACCGGATGTAATAAATTAAAATTAGGATATTTACTGTTTTATCACCCATTATCCTTGTATAATGTAAATCCCCTCACCGAAGCATTGTAATAGTGTAAGACCTCTATTTTCTGCATTTTTTACTGCTTCTCATATTAACAGCTAGTAACTAGACATGTATGACAAAGACTGAAATCAAACGCTCACAAACTTAATAAAAAGACAAAAATAACTGAAACACAACACACTTGCACACAAGCACCTCTAAGGTACGCCCACTTTGGTTGCCTTCAATAAAACAGTCATGGGGCAGGAACACTTTAGCAAAGACCCGTAAAATCAAAAGATCATAGTCCCTTGATGACCCTACAGTTGCATTCTCGGTAAATGATCTAGTCCCTAAAAATAGAATTGCTAAAGCATCTCCGTAAATTGCCTTCGTGACTGTAACGTACCTTCGATTGTCCTTCAACATCCAACAATAGGGCTATCTACTCACTAATAGTAGGCTAACATTGTCTAAAGGACAACAGGAAAAGAACGATTCTTTTCGAGTAACAAAGTAGATAGCTGTTAGTAGTTTGCTCAAACTATTTTTGCACTCACACACAAAAACTACTTTTCAAAAGACATTTCAAAACACTTTGTATACGTTCTCTACTATCCCGAGAAACATTACAAAGTTCGCCGTACTAAGGCATTTTTTCAAAACATTTTCAAACACAAATCACAAAAGCATCTTAAAAAATGAGCAAAACTCTAAGAACCCATGGAAAACCACGGATGGAAAGGGTCTTTTTATGTTCTTATCACACTCTCCTTCATTGGATAAAAGAAAAGACGGTGGTGACTCTTGCTTACCGCACATTTGCCAACAAAAAATGCAAAACAAGTATATAAACTGTCAGTTCTGCCACCGTATTACAGAACTGGCGACTCTGCTGGGGAAAAAATAAAAAAGTGAGGTTACCTTAGAGTTAGTTCATTATTTAACTACTTTGTTGTGCTTTGTTTGCTTTACCCTTGGAGGGCTGTTTGGGTTGTTTTTATAGATCCTATACTTGGATCTAGGGAACACTTTTAGGTAAACAATAATAGATCATGGAGACTGTACGATATAGACTGATATGGTTGAAGCGATGTCTGTGTTGGTGTGACACTTTGGTTGGTACCGATATCCCTTGTATCGAATCGAGGAGAATACGGGGCCTCCGTGTGGTGTCGTGAAGATCTAACAGGCCTTAGAATCTTAGTTAAACAAACTTGGCCATTAGAAAGTGGCGAGATAGCCGGTCTCGGTGTAAAGCTGGGAATTGGTTGATACTCGATGCTACACTCATTGAGATTGGACTTTCGCGATGTTTCAGCCGCAAGAAAAGATTGCTAAGCTGAGATAATACCGATAAAGGAAGATCAGTGATATTGAGACTCCTTAGAACCCAGTTACTATTTCTAAGATAGGTTGAGCCAACTGAACCTCAAGAGGGTACTTACCTACAAACCTCATGCAAGCCTAAACCCAAGGCTGCTTATGTGACTTGTTTGCCTTCATTGTCTAACTACTTGAATTCTTTGCAGGGTTGTGTTTGTCACCTTACATTTTACTTAACTTATAGCATACACATCATAACATCATGCCACCGCATTTCCTTAACCATTTCAAGGATCTCAAGGGTTTGTGATGCAGGTTATGATAAAATAGACACCTAACAAGGGGCAAGGGGATTTATATTCCTCTAGCCAATACCGTCAAAAGATCAAAACTCAACAACTTGAGTCGGGGCTATGACCCACTTAATATGGTGAGCTTGGCTTTCGTAGAAGGACACTTAACGATACAAAGTTCTTCAATAAAAGTTACAAACTTCAACTGCTAACATCTTTTTATTTACCTCGCGAGATCCTTGAAAACATTGCATACGCATATCATACATGTCATTACAGAAACAGGTTTCATAGCAGGTTTCTCATCTTCTCCGTTGTTTATTTCAGCAATGGCTCTTGAACAAACAATCAAAGACCTTCAGGCTCAAAATTCTCAGTTCCAACAAATGTTCCTGACTCTGACCCAGGGGAAAGAAGACCTGAAAGCCCTGATCTTCAAAAAGAAGGCTAAAAGGGAAAAGAAACCAGTTCGTGTTTCGAGTGTGGGAAGAAGAAGGCCAGGTAACCGGGCTCTGGATTTCACAACCTCATCAAAGAGAGGGGATAACCAAGAGGAAGATGATGAGGAATCAGAGGAAGAAGGAAGCAATACAGTGTCTGAAGAAGAGGAACCTGACTACTCTGAGGAGCAATATCCTCCTGCTGACGATAAATACAAACGGCTAGAGGATCGACTCAATGCCATGGAGATTCAAAGGGTGCCCAGTCTAGATTTCAAAGAATTAGGTTTGGTTCCAGGGGTGGTTATCCCGTCTAAATTCAAGGTCCATATCTTTGCAAAATATGACGGTGTTTCCTGTCCCAAGCTTCACTTGAGGTCATACGTCAAAAAGATCCAGCCTCACACTGGTGACCGAAAGTTACGGGTCCATTTCTTCCAAGAAAGTTTGGATGGCACTCAGTTGGATTGGTTCTATCAACTAGAAGGAACTGACATCCATACCTGGGAAGACTTGGTTGCTGCTTTCTACAAGCAGTACCAATACAATGCTGACCTTGTTAGATTAAAATATCCAGCGTCAACCTTAGGGATTTGAAGGGCTTAACATCCCACCCATGGGCGCTTAGTAAACTAGGTGCTTAGTAAACTAGGTGCATCCCCTGAAAATTCTCGTACTACATGGAAATAAAGTTTCACCTTGGCTACAAGCAATTGCTTTTAGATCAGTGGTAAGCGCTCGATCCTACAAGTGGTATCAGAGCATGGTCATGGGTTGAATCCCCATGGCTGACACTGGGGGGGAGATTGTTGGATTAAAATATCCAGCGTCAACCTTAGGGATTCGAAGGGCTTAACATCCCACCCATGGGTGCTTAGTAAACTAGGTGCAGCCCCTGAAAATGCTCGTACTATATGGAATTAAAGTTGCACCTTGGCTACAAGCAATTTCTTTTAGCTCAGTGGTAAGTGCTTGATCCTACACTGTCCCTGCATTTTACTATGTTTTTCAACCCAATTAAGCTGACACGAGCTGTGTCGTGTGACACGGGCACCCGTGTCAGCCTCTGGTCTGGCTTTTTGTTAGTTTTTTCTCTTTGATCTGTCCTGTTATATATTTGGAGCACAAAAGCAAATGATGTATGAATAATGATATCACAGTTTGAGAAAGTTTACCTCTCGAAGCGAAAGATTTAGAACATGTACAGATGTTTTTGGGTGCAAAGTAGTGATTGATCGAGCTCCTTTGAACCTTCTTGAAGTAGCTCCAACCTTCTTATTATGCTGAAAATGGTTGAACTACTCCAACCGAGTCAAGTTGCAATGTATATTTTTTGAGTTTAGAAGATGGTGGTAATGATGTTACAGATGTTATTCTTATGTTTGAACAACTTCTATATGGTGTATATAAAGTGTTTGGATGGTTTGTTTGGAGAAAACTTGCAAGGTGTGAGATTCAAAGATTTGGACTTCAAAGCTCAAAAATGGAGGTTTTGTGTACAAATCAGGTTTTTGACAGCAAAAATGATTTTGAGTGTTAGTTTCCCCTCTTATTTTTCAGGCCCCTTTCTCTTGTGATTGGCCTCTCTATTTATAGATAAGGTTTGAGATTTGAACAAACTCAGATTTTGGATCACATGTTATGGCTAGGTTAGATTGTACATGAAGTAAGCTTGAAGGACATGTTTCCAATGTTTGTACCAAGCTATCTAAAGTGGTTGATCATTTTAAACATGTTTGTTCTGACTTGTAGAAGTTAGGTGTGATTAGAACAACAAGTTAGAGGCTCAATAAATTGACTTTATGATTAAAGTAAACTTTGCAATAATGGCAATGGTGCCTTTGTGCCAAAAATGGAAAGATGCAATGGATAATACTTGAATCACTTGGATAATGGTTTAATCAATTGTGTAAACATATGATTATGGATAGATTTGAAAGTCAAGAGGCCTGCAAAGTGAAGATTATGCAACATGGCTAAGATTTTGGTTCGTTGTTCATCACAAATCTGCCTTGTAAATCAAGAATGAATGTCTAACTTCAGATCCTTCAATCTCCTAGATCAAATATGATAAATTCATGCTCTTGGATGTTTTAGAAAGATTGAAACACCATCTACAACTTTCATGTTGACCACTTTTTCTAAATTAAACTGGAATTTGATGAAAATTGGCCAAGAAGTTGGGATAAAAACCTGACCAAAGCTGCTGAAAATTTCTCTAAGTGTTTATTAAAAAATGCCATGACTTCGTGAATTTATAACTCAAAATCAAAGAATTTATAGAAAAATCCCTGCCCTATAAATTTTTATATCTCGTTGAGATCTACAACCTTCATGTTGGAAAATTTCCTTGAATCACCTTGCATCATGGTGAAAAGTTGGCATGATGAAAAAAAAACACTTAGAAAAATTTCTAAGTCTTGAAGAGTTTGAATTTTCACATTGACTTTTGACTTTCTTGATATCTTGATGATCAAGTTTCATATTCTTGAATGTCTTGATGAAATTTGATCTTTGGAATGTAATGTTGACCAAAAGTCAAAGTTTGACTTTTCAGTATACAGTTGACTTTTGATCAGTTGACTGAAAATTCATCTGTCAATCCATTGAACTTGAGCAATGTTTTGAGACATGTTATTAGGTCAAAATGATGCAATTGGAATCTTGAGATCATGCCTTAAACCATTTGATCATTTTCTAGATCAAAAATCAGAAATTGCCATTTTCCAATCAAAACCCTAATTTTGACCATTTTGCCCTTTTAAAGATTTGATCAAATTTCTTAAGGAATTATGGTCCAAACTTGATCAAATGATACATATGAGTTTAAAATGTTGATATGGATAAAAATTATTAAGTTTGAGTGTAAATTGGCCGCATTTGACTTTTTCCCCAATACAATTGATTTTTAGGTCAACTGCTCAATTGACTGAGCAAAAGTGTGATCCAAAGCTTGAAACTTGACACGAGTAATCTTGAGGGTCCATAATTATCCATGAAGGTAATATGGGGCATTTGAAGTTCAAATATCCTTGTGCAAAACCAAACCCTAATTTTAGTCATCAGTGCTTAAGGACGTGTCTTGAGCTGATCAAACCCTAGTGCAGTCTTGAGCCCAAAGGAGATCTTGTGAGAAAATTCTTGATAGGTGAGAGGGAAAATTTTGGGGTATGACACATAGGGTCAAGAAATTTGATTTAGATATATTCCCAAGAATTTTATGTCTCTCAAGATGTCACCACAAGTGCAAGGAGATTCGAAAATGACAACAGCCTTTTATCCGAATATAATTCCTTTTAACTTTTTTAGTAACCAATTTGATAAGGTAGGATATTTAGTATTCATAGAGATTATATATTTGGATAATAGATGATTCATGAGTACATTTGATTCATGAAAACTTCACTTAGTCAAAAGTCATATGTTTCAGAAACCTACATAGTAAGCCTTAGATGCCTATTGCATTTGGAGCTTTAACAAATTGATTTAACACCTTTTTCAGTCTGGACATGGAACCATGTTTAAATGCTTTATAATGAAAACAAGTTTATCTTTAGTAAGGGTTTTGTAAAGATGTCAGCCCACTAATGATCAATATCGACAAAGTTTAAAGAAAGAACACCCTTCTGGACATAGTCTCTAATGAAATGATGTTTGATTTCAATTTGCTTAGCCCTAGAATGTAAGATAGGTTTTTTGATAAACAAATGGTAGAAGTATTATCATAATAAATAATAATATTGTTTTTATATAATTGATAATCCTCCAGTTGACTCTTCATCCAGAGAATTTTAGTGATACAATTTGCTGCAGAGATATATTTAGCTTATGTTATTGAGAGTGCAATTATTGATTGCCTCTTGCTGGACCATGATATAAGGTTTTCTCCCAGAAAATTGACAATTTATAAAGGTAATATTCCTTTCAATTCTATCACCAACATAATCAGCTTCACAATAACCTACTAACTTGTATTCTTTTGATTTTCTATAACATAGATTAAGGTTAGTAGTATTTTTCAGATATCTGAAGATCCGTTTGACAGCAATCAAGTGAGATTCTCTAGGATCTGATTGAAACCTAGTGCATAAGCATACACTAAATAAAATATCAGGCCTAGAGGTAGTCAAATATAATATAGAACCTATCATACCTTTGTACAACTTCTCATTGACCTTGCCACTTACTTCATCCTTGTCTAGGACACACGTAGGGTGCATAGGAATCTTAGCTATCTTGTATTCAGTTAGGTCGATTTTTTCCATAAGTTCTTTGATGTATTTTTGGTTTTATGAATGAGGGTTTGATTCATTCCTTAATTCATATGAATACCTATAAAGAACTTGAGTTCTCCTATTAAACTCATTTCAAACTCAACCTGCATAGACTTAGCAAAATTCTCGCATAGAGTGGAATTAGCAGAACCAAATATGATATCATCAACATATATTTGAAATACTAAGATATCATATTTAAAAGATTTACAAAATAGAGTAGTGTCAACCTTTCCTCTGTTGAATTTGTTTTCTAAAAGAAAGTTACTTAATCTTTCATACCAAGCTCTTGGAGCTTGTTTCAGACCATACAGAGATTTTTTAAGTTTAAAAACAAAGTCAGGATTTTCATTGTCTTCAAAACCAAGAGGTTGGTGTACATAAACTTCTTCAGTTATGTAACCATTCAAGAAGGCACTTTTGACATCCATTTGATATAAAATGATGTTATGATTAGAAGCAAAAGAAATTAATAGACCAATAGATTCTAAACTGGAAAGAGGTGTGTTGTACCCCAAAATTTGCCCTCCCATTTCCTCAACATTTTCTCACCACAAGACCCTTGAAGCTCAAGATCAAGTTAGGGTTTGCTCTACTCAAGACTCCTCCTTGCACTGTTGACCCAAATTAGGGTTTGTGTTTGCACAAAGATGTTTTGACCTAAAATTCCCAAAATGACTTTCATGCTTCATGTTGGACTCACAAGTTTATCCATACCAAGTTTCAAGCCTTGATTCCAATCTTTGCCTAGTCGATTGGACAATTGACCTAGAAATCAGCTGTATTGGGGAAAAAGTCAATTGTGGTCAATTGACAGTCAAACCTCATGATTTTTGACCCACATCAACATTATGAACTCATATGGACCATTTGATCAAGTTTGGATCACAAATCCACAAGAAATTTGATCAGATCACCAAAAGGGCAAAATGGTCATTTTTAGGGTTTTGACTGCACAAAGGCACTTTTTGACAGTTTGACCTAACCAATGGCAATTCAAGCTCACATATGGAATCAAGGACTCAATTACATGGTCTTGGCACATTCAACAAGTTCAAAAGATCCCAAATGCACAAGATTGACAGATGAATTTTCCAGTCAACTGAGCCAAATTTGACTGTATACTGAAAAGTCAAACTTTGACTTTTTGGTCAAAATCAAGTGTCAAGACTCATTTTTCATCAAGACATGTCAAATTATGAAACTTGTTCATCAAGAAATCAAAAATTGCAAATTAGGGTTTAGAATGAGAAAATTTCATAACTTCGAATTTTTCTAAGTTATGAAACTTCCCTATTTTTTCCTAACTTTGTCCCATTTTTTTCATCAAGATACATTTGGATTCAAGCAAAACTCAAAACATGAAAGTTGCAGTCCATTGCAAAATCTACAACTTTGATTCACAAAGTTTCCTCAAAAGAAGCTTGTAGCTCAAGTTATGATTTTTGGAACAAGGGTGCAAAACATTCTTAACTTAGAAAATTTTTGACCTATTTTAGGCAGGATTTTTGCCTAACTTCATAGTCACTTTTCACATACTTTTACTTGGAATTTCAACTTGCATTACAAAGATGGATTGTAGTACACATTCCAAGATTTCAAAATTGTCCAAGAACTTCTCAAACACCCTTGTGGTTAGGGGGAATCGAATTTGTCAATATGGGCAAAAGTCACTTTGATTCATGGCCAAAGGCATGTTCATACACTTTGCATTTTTGAAATCAGCTTGCACAAGCTAGTTACAGGCCTCTAATCTCATTTACACTCAATAATTAAATGCCAATCCATTGTGTTATAGCATTATTTTGTGCATTTGGACATTACATGAAGAATTAAGCCATATTTGGAAAAAGCAAGTTATCCATTCTTGTAAAAGCATGACTTTATGTCAAACACAAATCCAAGAAGTACAATGCAAATCTCTGAGGCACAAGTTATTGAACTAATCCCACTGATCAAGACTAACTTTGCAGCATGTTTAGGGGGCCTGCATAAGCTTGTAACCCAACTTGGCATTTTTGACTTAAGATAGAAGCAACTTTGCAAACATAACACAACTCACATTCCTGTCAACACAAGCCTAAGCAAACTTCTTGAACACATTTCAAACATCAAACCTGACCTGAAACACGAGCCAACCATCTTCAATACCTCACCAAACACAGAAACACCATCCTCTTGCAAAAACAGGGCACCTGCTGCAGATTGAGGTCCACAACTCAATCCACTCGTGCGCCTTGGCCAAAACCAGTTCATACACACTCCATAACATCCATACAAACTATTCCAAGCATTGAACAACAACTGTAACATCCCTAACATCATTTTCCATTTTCACTTTTCTCTCTTGCAGGTTGACTTCTGCAGCTTGATATAGCGAGATTCAAAGCACACCAAGCATTGGAATAGCATCCCTGGACTTCAAGCAAGCTGTACAAGTCCTCACATTGCCTTGAAAGTACCTCCATTGCCATACACGATTCAAGCTGAACAGGTAAGTTTTTGAACTTCTATCTCTCTATCCAGGCATAGTTAGGCTTAAGTTTGTGAAGAAAGCATGTTCTAATCATAGCCCTGAAGCCATCCATATAGTTACTTTTCATTTATATTGTATGTGCTAAGAGTATTTTGAACCTGAACATTAGGAAAAAGTTAGGTCAGGAATTGGGGGAGAAGAAATTCTCTCTCATTTCTGAGAGTTAGATCAAGTTCTTTATATGTATGGATTCGTGGTTTGATGCCCTACATTGTTGATGTTGTAAGTTTTTGTTAAAAATCAAAGAATCAGGAGTTATTGTTGAAGCAAGGAAGCGCACGTATTTTCAAACAAAACTGGCTGGAGGTTGAAGAAGATAGACTTGGGCTGGGCCTGAGTTTTGTTTTTCTGTTTACACCCCTATTTTCCACATACACCCCCTTGGCCCATTGTGTTTATTTTTATCATTTTTTGACTTTTCCTTTTTTATTCTGACTTGTTATTTTTTGACAAAATATAAAAAACATTAAAAATATTTTTCTCACATTTTTTGCATTTTATTTGGTATTTATTTTGTTTCATTTAGTTTTGTACATAAATAAACATAATACCTTTTTTATTTCAAAATACAAAAATAATACAAATACATTTTATTTTCTGACTTTTATTTTATTTTATCTTTTGAAAACATTTCCTAAAAGATATACTTTTTTTTGTAAATAATAAATATTTTTTTTTATTTTTGTACATATTTAATATATTCAATAAATAATATAAATACTTATATATTTATTAGAATATTTAGGATAAAAACATAAAAATAATACATTTTTATTTTTATTAATATTTAACCTCAAAAATATTTTTTTTTACAATATACTTCCTTTTTATTTATTTTTGTACATAATTAATAAATGTTGTATATCATACATAATAAATACCTTTTTATTTATAAAATTAGGGTTTTGCCCTAAACATGAAAAATACCCAAAAATTAACCTAATTATTTTTGTTTAGTTGTCACATGAAAAACACTTTTACATACATATAAAAATCATTTTTTTGCATTTTGCATTTTATTGTATTTTTATTTAATTATTGTATATTAATTAATTTGTATATTCAATTTGGATGTAATAGTTTATATTTAATTTTTCTTGCTAGATATCCCCCATTTGAACATTTGTACCCCCCATCCCATAATTGTGTTGTAATAATTTAGGACCTTTAAATTCCGCACTTTAAAGCTTTCTAAAAATGCAATGATAGACTTAGGGTTTTGTATGCAAAAATCAACCAAAAATAGTTTGACCTAATTCAAGATAAACAAGCATGAAAATGGACAACACCAATCACACTTGCACCCCTAGGGTTACTCCACTTGTTGCCTTCAATAATGGGCCATGTTGCATGTTGAGTTTCTTTGGCAAAACAAAACAAATCAAAATGATCATAGTCCCTCGATGACGCTTTCAAAAGTTGCCTAAAAATGATCAAGTTCCTTAAAGGAAAAGTTGCCAAAGACACTTGGCACCATTGCAATCATGGTCTAAACGATGACCCGCGCCCGTCCCGTAAACATCCTAACACAAGATTGTCCACCAAATACAATGGTGGAACAAAATTGTTAAAAGGGTTAAAAACATAGGAAAGATCTTTGAGAAATTTAGGGTAGATAGCTCTTGGTTACTTGACCAAATCTTGCAAAACAATCCTTGCCTACTTTTCAAAACCACACATCACAAACACACTTTCAAAACAACTTTCAAAAACATTGAAAAACTTTTCAAAAGACATACACCTTTGTATACATTCAAACATGAATCATTGCAAAGGTTGCCACCACATTGGCCTCTTTTCAAAACATTTTCAAACACACACACAAAGCACCATTTCAAACAATTGAAAATCAAGGCAAGTTGATCTAAGCAAGTAACTTAGAGCCCATGGATAACCATGGATAGAAAGGGTGCTAATACCTTCCCTTTCTATAATCTACTCCCCGAACCCAAGAAAACATCTCAAAGGTTTTTGCTGTGCTTTTTAAACCTTTCCTTAGGATAAAATAAAAAGTCGGTGGCGACTCTTGCTCAACCGAAACATTTGCGAAAACAAATGCAAAACCTCAAGTCAGTTCTCCCACTGTATCACAGAAATGGCGACTCTGCTGTGGAGAACTTAAAAGTGGAGTAACCTTAGGGCCTAGATCACCCTTTTGCATGACTAATTGTTTGCTTTGATTTCTTTACATCTTGGCTCTCTTGTTTGGGTTTGAAATCCTACATCCGGATTTGGGGAAACATTCATAGATAGCAATACGTTGTGGAAACTGTGCGGGGTATACCGACACGGTTGAAGCAATAGCTATATTAGTGCGACATATTTGTGAGTACTGGTAACCCTTGAGTTCAATTAAGGAGAGTACGGGGCCGCTGAGTGATGTCACTAAGCACTAATGACCTAGAACCTTACTTGACCATCTTGGCCTTTTGTTAGGGGTAGTGAGATGACCGGCTTTGGTGCAGTCCGAAGTTGGTAGATACTCGATACTACACTCCTTGAGGGTTGTTTTCTTGGAATATTTTGGTTGCTAGTTAAGTGGCTAAACCAAAACAATGAACATGGAAAACAATCCAATGATATTGAGCTCCTTAGAACCCGGTTACTATTTATAGGACAGGTTTTTAGGCCAACTACACTCAAGAGGGTACTTACCTATGAAACCCCATGCAAGCCTGAAACTAGGGTTTTGTGTGATTTGCTTGTACATATGTTTGTGCATACATCATAAACATCATAAAGCATCATATGCATTCACTAACCATTTCAAGGGTTTAGATCTTCATCTTTGTCCTTGTTTTGTAGGTCATGGAAATTCTTCGCAGGAAAACCATCCAAGTTAACCTTGTGAGAATCCCTCCTCAACTCAAGGAGCTCACATCCAGAATTCCGGAAAGCTCTCCCTTCAGTGAAAGACATGGTCGACTGCTCAGCCTAGTCAACACCAGCATTGAAGAGGACATGGTAAAGGTGTTATTCCAGTTCTTTGACCCCCTTCACCACTGTTTCACATTCCCTGACTACCAATTGGTGCCCACTTTGGAGGAATTTTCTCAACTCCTGAGAATTCCTATTCTTAATCAACTACCCCACAACGGTACGGAAAAAGAACCAAAGCCTGAAGATGTTGCTCAAGCACTACACTTGCAACCATCTGACATCAAGGGGCATTGGGAAATTAGAAGTGGTGTCAAAGGCTTCTTGGAAAAATTCTTGTTTGAGAAGGCACAAGAGTGTTAGAATTCATTGGATCTACAAGCCTTTGAAGAAATTGTGGCACTCCTCATTTATGGGTTGGTCTTGTTCCCAAATCCTGACCAACTTATAGATGTCAACGCCGTCAAAATCTTCTTATCCAGGAATCCAATACCAACATTGCTTGGGGACATTCTTCACTCATTTTACACACGAACAATGAGAAAGAGGGGTGTTCTCATGTGCTGTACTCCTCTCCTTGCAAGGTGGTTTATTTCGCACCTTCCACAATCCGTCTTGAAGAATGACCAAGGCTTAAGGTGGTCACAACGGTTGATGACCCTCACTCACTATGATGTACATTGGTGTTCTCGGTCCAGAGAAAATGTCATCATCGTCGATCGTTGTGGAGAATTCCCTAATGTTCCATTGCTTGGCATTAGAGGATGCATTACCTATAACCCTTGTCTAGCTTTGAGACAATTTGGATATGCACGGAGGGATGGCCCTCATGACATGCTGATTCCGGACTTAGTTTTTGACTTCGACAACGATGCGCAAGGACTTCTCCAAAGATTCATCAGAGCTTGGAGGATGCCTAACAAGGTAGACAGCAAGACACTGGGTCACAAGAACTCCATCCCTCTTGAGCCTTATCTCAAGTGAGTACGAACCCGAGCCCAGAGTCTAATGATGCCTTATCCTCATGTTCTCCATGTAATTAAAGAGCCCGTTAAGGAAGGAGAGGTTCCCTACACCATCCTATATCCTGACATCCCTACATCGTGGGAGGAGATGCAGAAGAGTTGGATCCAACTCAAGGAGGAACAGAACACTTTTGAAGCCAGCTTCTACGCCAGTGAGAAGAAGGTTTTGGAGCTTACCCGCCGACTCCACGAGGAAGAGACCCTCAACACCTACATCGCACCAAAGAGGATGCGCAACGTCTTTTTACCTTGAGAAGTTTTTGTAATATTTGGCCCATGGGGCACTTATGTACTGACAAATTTCTTCTTATTAATATGACGTGTGTTATTTTTGTTTGCAACAATTTTGAATTTTCTAAATCCTTGAATGCATTGCATACATAAACATATCATTCATCATGCGCATAAGCAGGTCTCCACACCAGGTTTCCTTATCTTTCTGCTGTTTATTTCAGTAAGATGGATCTCGAACAGACGGTCAAGGACTTGCAGTCTCAGAACTCACAGTTTCAACATCTCCTGATGACCTTGGCTAAGGGTCAAGAGGATCTAAAAGCCCCGCTTGGGAACAAAGAGCAAGTGAAAAAGAAGAAGAAAAGAATCGGGGTAGCTACCCTAGGAAGAAGGTTTGAGGGTGAAGCCAGAAGAGTGCTTGAATTTCCCCCTACATCTGAAGAGGGGACCAGTAAAGGGAATGCGGCTACGGTACCTTCTGAATCCAAAGCTGAAGAAGGAGAGGCTGAAGAAGACGAAGACTACTCTGAGCAACAATACCCTCCCGCCGATGACAAGTACAAGGGTTTGGAAGACAGGTTGGGAGCTATGGAACTGCAGAGAGTTCCCGGCTTAAATTTTGAAGATTTGGGATTAGTTGCTGGAATTGTGATCCCCCCGAAGTTCAAAGTGCCACTTTTTGCAAGGTATGACGGGCTGTCCTGCCCGAAGATGCATCTCAGATCATATGTAAGGAAGATCCAACCTTACACTGCAGACAAGAACCTATGGATCCATTTCTTTCAGGATAGCCTTTCAGGGGCTCAACTCGAGTGGTTTTATCAGCTGGATGGAGCCAGTATCCGAAACTGGGAGGACTTGGCTACTGCATTTTATAAACAATATCAGTACAATTCTGACCTCGCTCCCACGCGTACCCAACTCCAGGGTATGTCACTGGGGACGGGCGAAGGTTTTAAGGAGTATGCACAAAAGTGGAGGGACCTGGCTGGCAGGGTGCAGCCACCGTTGACTGACCGTGAACTTGTTGACATGTTTTTAGGGACCTTGTCTGGTGCGTTCTTCAACCATCTGATTGGTAATTCTTCTGCTGGGTTCACAGACCTGATCTTAACCGGTGAGAGGATAGAAGCTGGTATCAAGTCAGGGAAGATACAGAAAGGTGCCTCCACGAGTACTGAAAATAAGCCCTTCAAGAAGGAAGCCAGTGCTGTTTATGGTCCCAAAAGACAAATTAAACCGGAGCGCCGCCAAGCTGTCAACGCGGTAGTAATTTCAAAGCCTGCTGCTGCTCCTCAGCAGTATAACCAACCAAGGGGTGAGAGACCCAAAAGGAAGTACACTCGACTCAGCATGACCCTGTCTCAGATTTTTCCGCAACTACTGTCAACCAATCTGGTAACTGTCAAAGAAGCTCCGAAGGTAGTGAACACGACTTCTCCAAAGTACAACCCCAACGCCCGTTGCGCTTATCACTCTGATAGCCCGGGGCATACCACAGATGATTTCTGGGCTCTAAGGAATAAGGTTCAGGACCTTATTGATGCCAAAGAAATACAGTTTGAGGCGCCTGAAAGGCCCAATGTTGTGACTGCTCCCATGCCCCAGCATGGAGTGAATGCTGTGGAAGAAGACCGGTATGTAGCCTCCGTGGAAGAGATTGTTACTCCTTTATTAACCGTCAAAAGGAACCTGTTTCTAGTCGGTTTATTTTCGGGATGTGGTAAAGGTTGCCTTCTATGTGATGTTTCACCTGTTGGTTGTCCTTTGCTGAAATCAGGTATCCAAAGCCTGATGGATAGCAAAGAGATCTTGTTCGAGAAGATTGTTGTTCCTGCTGTCCCTGCTGAAGAAGTGTCCATTGTTACTATTTTCAACAACCCTCCTAAGGCTCCTTCAAAGAAGCCTGTCAAAATCATGTCCACTCAGAAGATTGCTCATATCATCATCACTGTTCCGGGGCCCCTCCCCTATACGTCTGACAAAGCTGTCCCATGGCACTATGAGGCAGATGTTTATGTTCTTGGAGTAAAGAAAGAGTTTGATACAAGTACCAGCGTCAGTAACATCATCGGGCCTGCCAAAATTACTCGCAGTGGTAGGCTGTTTTCACCAGATATTGCACCTCCAGTTATTCAGAAACCTCTTGTCATCACACCTGCAAGTGTGCATGTTTCCCTTCCTGATCAAGTTCCTGTTTCCACCCCTGCTACCGAGTCATCTGACACTCGGGGCAAAGGAATTGCTACTGATTTGCCTGCCCTTACAGAGGCACCAAAGACAACCAATGTTGAAGCTTCCCAGCAAGAGATGGAAGAGATCCTCAAGATTATCAAGAAGAGTGATTTCAACGTAGTTGAGCAGCTGGGGCACACCCCATCAAAGATTTCTATGCTATCACTGTTGTTGTGTTCAGAGGCCCATGCCAAGGCCCTGATTTCCTTCCTGAAGATGGCCCATGTGCCACAAGAAACGTCTGCTGATCAATTTACCGATTGTGTGGCCAACTTGACTGCTGATAATGGTTTGGGCTTCTCTGACGCCGATCTGACTGCCAAAGGAAAGAACCATAACGACGCCCTGCATGTCTCTATTGAATGCAGAGGCACTACTCTTGCCCATGTGTTGGTAGACACCGGTTCTTCATTGAATGTATTACCCAAGAAGGCCCTATACAGGTTGGATTGTGAGGGTTTGGAGCTCAAGCCTAGTAACATTGTTTTCCGGGCCTTCGACGGTTCGAAAAGGATGGTACATGGGGAAGTTGACATTCCAATCAGGTTTGGTTCTCAAGTTTTTGATTCTACTTTCTATGTGATGGACATCTGACCATCCTATTCTTATTTGCTGGGTCGTCCATGGATCCACAAGGCTGGAGCTGTGACCTCCACACTACATCAGAAGCTTAAGTACCCGGTCAGAGGGAAGATTGTTACAGTTCAGGGGGAGGAAGAATATATGGTCAGCCACCTTAACTCGTTCCGTTACATAGAGATGGATGGGGAATTCATTGAGACCCCCTTTCAACACTTTGAAGAAGTTCCTCAGACACTGGCATCAGCTGAAACTGTGATTGAAGACCCTCCTTTGAAGATGGCTTCCTTAAAGGATGCCCGGGCTGTTATTGAGAGGGGTGAGTGTGCAAACTGGGGACGACTTCCTGACTTCACTCCAAAGACTGACAAGTTTGGTCTGGGTTTCACTGCAGAGGCTCAGAGGGCTGTTCGTAAGGCGAGGATTGGAAAACCTCCTGTGTTCATCACCAACCCGGGAGTGAATGTTATTGAAGACGACATGGAGGAATCTGAATTCGACAGCTGGATCTACCCAACAACCGACAGTGGACCAAGCAACTGGACTGCGAAAGACTTCACACCTATTACTTTTGTCACTCAGTAATGAACTCTTTTGTTTTGAATTTGTAACAAACAATATGTTGAAACTTTTATGGCTCGGTGTCCTACCCGGGGCACCGTGGCTTCATTTGTGAGGGCTTTTGTGTGTCATTTTCATATATCATCAATAAAAAAATTGGACGTTTGTTGCATTTCAAAATCTTGTGCTCCTTTTCTTTCTTTATTATATATTGCAAAACATCTATATTTACACACACTCACTTATACAGGTTCCAATCCACTCTGGATCTCACTGGTAACGACTCTGCTACTTCCAGTTATGACTTCAAAAATCTGATCAACTTAGCCGAAGACGAAGGTGAATATGATTGCGAAGTGCCTGGTGAACTTGCAAGACTGCTACTCCAGGAAGAGAGGGCCATTCAGCCGCATGAAGAGCCAGTGGAAATGGTAAACCTGGGTACGGAGACAGACAGAAAGGAAGTCAAGATTGGTGCCAATCTAGAGCTCAGTGTGAAACAACAGTTGATTCAGATGCTGCATGACTATGTGGAAATCTTTGCCTGGTCTTACGAAGACATGCCTGGGTTGGATACCGACATTGTGGTTCATCACCTGCCTACCAAGGAAGATTGCCCTCCGGTAAAACAGAAAGTCCGCCGTATGCGTCCAGAAATGTCCGAGAAAATCAAAGCTGAGGTTATGAAACAATTTGATGCCGGGTTTCTAGCAGTGACTTCTTACCCTCAGTGGGTTGCCAACGTAGTTCCAGTGCCGAAGAAAGATGGTAAGGTCCGAATGTGTGTTGATTACAGGGATTTGAACAGGGCCAGCCCCAAGGATGATTTTCCTCTACCTCATATCGATGTTCTGGTTGACAACACCGCTCAACATAAAGTATTCTCCTTCATGGACGGCTTTTCCGGTTATAATCAGATCAAGATGGCTCCTGAAGACATGGAGAAGACCACCTTCATCACTCAGTGGGGCACTTTTTGCTACAAGGTCATGCCTTTTGGGTTGAAAAATGCTGGGGCAACCTACCAACGTGCCATGGTTGCTTTATTTCATGATATGATCCACCATGAGATAGAAGTATACGTCGAAGATATGATTGCAAGGTCCCAAACTGAGGAGGAACACCTTGACCATCTACGGAAGCTGTTTGACCGTCTGAAGTTGTACAAGCTGAGGTTGAACCCAAACAAATGCACCTTCGGGGTGAGATCTGGAAAATTGCTAGGCTTCATTGTAAGCGACAAAGGCATTCAAGTGGACCCTGCCAAAGTGAAAGCCATACAAGAGATGCCAACTCCCAAGACAGAGAAAGAAGTCAGAGGCTTTCTAGGACGTTTGAACTACATTGCCCGATTCATCTCACATCTAACTGCTACCTGTGAACCAATCTTCAAGCTGCTGAAGAAGGATCAAGTGGTACGTTGGAACAATGAATGTCAGGCCACTTTCGGAAAGATCAAAGAGTATCTCCAAGAACCACCCATTCTTATACCGCCGGTTGAAGGGAGACCTCTAATATTATACTTGACAGTACTTGACAACTCAATGGGGTGTGTGCTGGGGCAGCATGACGAGTCTGGCCGAAAAGAGCATGCCATTTATTACCTTAGCAAAAAGTTTACCGACTGTGAGACCCGATACTCACTGCTCGAGAAAACTTGCTGCGCTTTGGTATGGGCTGCTCGCCGGCTGAGACAGTATATGTTGACTCACACTACTCTGTTGATTTCAAAAATGGATCCAATCAAGTACATATTCGAAAAGCCTGCCTTGTCCGGAAGAATAGAAAGATGGCAAATGATCTTGACAGAATATGACATCCAGTACACGACTCAGAAAGCAATCAAGGGAAGTGTATTGGCAGACCATTTGGCGCACCAGGCGGTGGACGATTACCAGTCGATGAACTTTGAATTTCCAGACGAGGATATCATGGTAGTGACTGATTGTGAAGTACCTGGACCGGATGAAGGACCTGAGGAAGGATCCCGATGGTCTATGAACTTTGACGGAGCCTCGAACGCTTTGGGTAATGGTATCGGCGCTGTGATCATATCCCCTAAAGGCACTCATACTCCACTCACCACCCGGCTATGTTTCAACTGCACCAACAACATGGCAGAGTATGGGGCATGTATCATGGGTCTTCAAGCTGCAATTGATTTAAGGATCAAGTTTCTGAGTGTCTTTGGAGATTCCGCTCTCGTGATCAATCAGATCAAAGGCGAGTGGGATACGAAACACCCAAATCTTATTCCTTACAAAGAGTATGTGTTGACATTGCTTCCCCACTTCGAGGAGATAACTTTTGAACATTTCCCAAGAGAGGAGAATCAGTTAGCGGACGCGTTGGCTACGATGTCTTCTATGTTCAAAGTCAAATGGGACAACGAGGCTCCCCGGATCATTATCTGGAAATTGGATGAACCTGCACATTACTGCGATCTCGAGACCGAAGAGGTAACAGAAAAACCTTGGTATCATGAAGTAAAGAGGTACCTTGAAGTTCAAGAATACCCCGAAGGCGCATCTATTAATGACAAGAAATTCCTGAGAAGATTCGCGGAAAAGTTCTTCCTCAACAATGGCATTCTCTACAAGCGAAACCATGATTCAACCTTACTGCGTTGTGTGGATAAGACTGAAGCAGAAAGGATCATGGCCGAACTGCATGAAGGTACCTTCAGAACACATTCCAGTGGACATACCATGGCAAAGAAAATCCTTCGGGCAGGATATTTCTGGTCCACAATGGAAGCCGACTGTTATCAGCATTCTCGAACTTGTCATAAATGCCAGATCTATGCTGATAAGGTGCACATTCCTCCGGTTCCTCTAAACGTCTTGACAGCACCTTGGCCTTTCGCAATGTGGGGCATTGATATGATCGGCGAAATCAAACCAACGGAATCTAACGGGCATCGCTTCATCCTGGTAGCGATTGATTACTTCACAAAATGGGTTGAAGCAGCTTCCTATGTTACCGTAACCAAGAACGTCGTGGCACGGTTCATTCGGCTCAACCTGATCTGTCGCTACGGTGTACCTGAAAGGATCATTACGGACAATGGTACCAATCTTAACAACAAAATGATCACTGAGCTTTGCGAGCAATTCAAGATACAACACCACAACTCTTCTCCATACCGGCCGAAGATGAATGGGGCTGTAGAAGCAGCGAATAAGAACATCAAGAAGATTGTGCAGAAGATGACAGTGACCTACAAAGATTGGCACGAAATGTTACCATTTGCTCTTCATGGGTACCGTACCTCAGCACGGACGTCAACAGGGGCAACTCCCTTTTCCTTGGTCTATGGCATGGAGGCAGTCTTGCCTATTAAAGTCCAGATACCCTCTCTCCGGATAATGAAGGATGCAGGTTTGAGTGAAGATGACTGGATCCAGACTCGGCTTGATCAACTAAACCTAATCGACGAAAAGAGACTCACTGCTATTTGTCATGGTCAAACGTACCAAAAACGGATGATCAGGGCATTTAACAAGAAAGTCAGACGACAAGAGTATCAAGTCGGAGACCTGGTAATCAAGCGCATCATTCTTCCTCAAAGTGATCCCAGGGGAAAATGGACCCCTACGTACGAAGGGCCATTTATGGTTAAACATATCTTCTCAGGAGGAGCTATGATTTTAACCACCATGGATGGTGACGACCTTCCTCACCCCGCCAATGCAGACATAGTAAAAAGATACTACACATGATCAAAGACCCGCTAGGTTGACACACCTAGACAAAAATAAGGGCTTCCCAGCGAACCAAAAGGGTTCAGGCACAAATAAGGGATGAAACTGAAAAAATCTGTACACCCGGCAAGTCGAAAACCTGAAAAGGCGGCTTGGGCAAAAATGGGTATCCCGGTGGACTGAAAACCCGAAAGGGCGGTCCAGGCAAAAGTTAGGGATAAAGCGTAATACTATGTCTCATTGGATCACCTTGCATCCAGAATTCGGCATCAATCAATCAGCTTCATCTTCAACTAAGCAGCAAAGTGATGAGACGCTTGAAGACATAAAGGCGATAGCAGAGTTGGAACCCAGTGGGATTATTTTTCACATAGCTGTTTTGTTTCCTTTTCACAAAATTGTACAAACTCTATTTTGCTCGGCGGCGTTCTCTTACTAGGACGTCAGCCTCTTGTATATAAACGCCTATTTACAGGCAAATTTCAAAATCAATACAAGTTCAATTTTTCAGAAAAATTATCCATTGTTTTTCCTTTTTCGATTTTGTTTTGCGAAGAACGTCCAATGTTCATTTTTGATATATGCATTTGACATTAATTGCTAATCATGAATAGTTGCATGCGAAACAAATGACTGATTACAGGTGACATCAGAAACAGGGGCAATTTAGAATTTTCTAAGCGATCTAGTTGCTCTGTCCACCAAGGTACCAAGGTAGGTTCGGATGAAGAACGTAACCAAAATTACCTCAACTCCCCACAGAGTAAGACCAGATTTCAGCAATACTCTCCCCGGGCAGAGTTGGTCTCTCATCAGCCCTAAAAAGGCACAGTATCCCTAGCAAGTCAGCAACACTCTCCGCGCAGAGTTAGTCTACTGTCAACCTTAAAGAAGTTGGGTATCCCCAGAAGATCTCAACATTCCCCCAACGGAGTATAGACGTTCCTCAACAAGCATCCCCGGCAGTCTTAGTATAAGATTGTTCCCTGGCGGAATACAAGACATCCAGTGGAACCATTCCCCAGTACAGTCCAAAAGATTCCCCAGGAAAGTTGAATCGTCCTCCCCAGTAGATTATGAAGCTTATCCCCAATAGATTCTGGAAGCTTATCCCCTGAAGAGTACGAACGCATCTCCCCGGTTTCATTCAAAGGTTATTTCCCACCAGGGCTTATAACTGGGTTATCCTCAGCTAATTACCAAGGAAAGCTCGTCCTCGGCGAATTTCTTCCTATCCCCAGCGGAGTTCATCAAAATCCCCAACATAACTTATCAGTGGAATCCCCAACGGAGCTCTCATCAAAACCTCAGCGAAGTATCTCTTCCCACAGAGTAATTCCCCGCAGAGTAATCTCTCCAACAAATTTATTCCCCAACGGAGTCGTCTTCTCCTACCGGTTTATTCTTGCAACCATCATCCCTAGCGGAAGCAAAGAACTCTACTCTTCAACATCAGCCCAGGATTCCATAAACTCCCGGCACTCGTCAAGGATTTATTTTCCTAGACGAAAATACGTTCATAAACATTTCACATTTCATACATCCCGCTTACATACATGATAAAATGCATATAACACTATCTCATTTTGAGCATCATGACATCATGCATTTCATACATCATGACATTGCATACAACTGATGCTTTGCCTTTTCAGGAAAAGGTCAATCTAAAGATGATTACTATCAACTATCACAATTCCAGATTCGATTCATGTATCTAGCCAGGGCATATCTGTGAGTGATTGATTGTAGATTCGATACCTGTATCTAGCCAGGGCATATCTGCATGAAGAGTTTGAAGATCAACCCCTGTAACAGGCCAGGAAATTATCTTTCGTTCTCAGGTCATGGGTTTACACCTGTATCCAGCCAGGAAAGCTATCTCTACCAACCTTTTACAAATTCCAGATTCGATTCCTGTATCCAGCCAGGGCATATCTGTAGACGACAAATTCCAGATTCGATTCCTGTATCTAGCCAGGGTATATCTGTAAGCGATTGATTGTGGATTCGACACCTGTATCTAGCCAGGGAATATCTGCATAAATAGTTTAGAGATTCGATACCTGTATCCAGCCAGGGCACATCTGTAAACAATCTTTTGAAGTTCCAGATTCGATTCCTGTATCTAGCCAGGGCACATCTGTGAGCAACTAATTGTGGATTCGACTCCTGTGTCTAGCCAGGGCATGTCTTCATGAAGAGTTTGAAGATCAACACCTGTAACAAGCCAGGAAACCATCTTCCTTTCTCAAAGTACGCAAGTTCTCGCTAAGGAATCTCTTACGCGATCAACACTTCCAAATGGCATCTATAAGCCCATTCCCGACAAGGTTCTGTCACGTCTCCAGATGGCATCTATAAGCCCAACCTCCTATCCACCATCTCTCCAAATGGAATCTATAAGCCCATTCCCGGCATCATATTGCTGATACTCTACCATGCGAGTGCAAATTTCAGGGCACTCTAGTGTCCAATCTCCTTTTACCTTCGGATCACGAAAGGCACGCAAGCCAATCTACATCCTCAGGTCTAAGAAGATTGAACAAGGGCAACTGTTGTACCCCAAAATTTTCCCTCCAATTTCCTCAACATTTTCTCACCACAAGACCCTTGAAGCTCAAGATCAAGTTAGGGTTTGCTCTGCTCAAGACTCCTCATTGCACTGTTGACCCAAATTAGGGTTTGTGTTTGCACAAAGATGTTTTGACCTAAAATGCCCAAATGACTTTCATGCTTTATGTTGGACTCACAAGTTTATCCATACCAAGTTTCAAGCCTTGATTCCAATCTTTGCCCAGTCAATTGGACAGTTGACCTAGAAATCAGCTGTATTAGGGAAAAAGTCAACTGTGGTCAATTGACAGTCAAACCTCATGATTTTTGACCCACATCAACATTATGAACTCATATGGACCATTTGATCAAGTTTGGATCACAAATCCATAAGAAATTTGATCAGATCACCAAAAGGGCAAAATGGTCATTTTTAGGGTTTTGACTGCACAAAGGCACTTTTTGACTGTTTGACCTAACCAATGGCAATTTAAGCTCACATATGGACTCAAGGACTCAATGAAATGGTCTTGGCACATTCAACAAGTTCAAGAGATCCCAAATGCACAAGATTGACAGATGAATTTTCCAGTCAACTGAGCCAAATTTGACTGTATACTGAAAAGTCAAACTTTGACTTTTTGGTCAAAATCAAGTGTCAAGATTCATTTTTCATCAAGACATGTCAAATTATGAAACTTGTTCATCAAGAAATCAAAAATTGCAAATTAGGGTTTAGAATGAGAAAATTTCATAACTTAGAATTTTTCTAAGTTATGAAACTTCCCTATTTTTTCCTAACTTTGTCCCATTTTTTTCATCAAGATACATTTGGATTCAAGGAAAACTCAAAACATGGAAGTTTTAGTCCATTGCAAAATCTACAACTTTGATTCACAAAGTTTCCTCAAAAGAAGCTTGTAGCTCAAGTTATGATTTTTGGAACAAGGGTGCAAAACATTCTTAACTTAGAAATTTTTTGACCTATTTTAGTTAGGATTTTTGCCTAACTTCATAGCCACTTTTCACATGCTTCCACTTGGAATTTCAACTTGAATTACAAAGATGGATTGTAGTACACATTCCAAGCTTTCCAAATTGTCCAAGAACTTCTCAAACACCCTTGTGGTTAGGGGGAATCGAATTTGTCAATATGGGCAAAAGTCACTTTGATTCATGGCCAAAGGCATGTTCATACACTTTGCATTTTTGAAATCAGCTTGCACAAGCTAGTTACAGGCCTCTAATCTCATTTACACTCAATAATTAAATGCCAATCCATTGTGTTCTAGCATTATTTTGTGCATTTGGACATTACATGAAGAATTAAGCCATATTTGGAAAAAGCAAGTTATCCATTCTTGTAAAAGCATGACTTTATGTCAAACACAAATCCAAGAAGTACAATGCAAATCTCTGAGGCACAAGTTATTGAACTAATCCCACTGATCAAGACTAATTTTGCAGCATGTTTAGGGGGCCTGCATAAGCTTGTAACCTAACTTGGCATTTTTGACTTAAGATAGAAGCAACTTTGCAAACATAACACAACTCACATTCCTGTCAACACTAGCCTAAGCAAACTTCTCGAACACATTTCAAACATCAAACCTGACCTGAAACACGAGCCAACCATCTTCAATACCTCCCCAAACACAGAAACACCATCCTCTTTCAAAAACAGGGCACCTGCTGCAGATTGAGGTCCACAACTCAATCCACTCGTGCGCCTTGGCAAAAACCAGTTCATACACACTCCATAACATCCATACAAACTATTCCAAGCATTGAACAACAACTGTAACATCCCTAACATCATTTGTCATTTTCACTTTTCTCTCTTGCAGGTTGACTTCTGCAGCTTGATATAGCGAGATTCAAAGCACACCAAGCATTGGAATAACATCCCTGGACTTCAAGCAAGCTGTACAAGTCCTCACATTGCCTTGAAAGTACCTCCATTGTCATACACGATTCAAGCTGAACAGGTAAGTTTTTGAACTTCTATCTCTCTATCCAGGCATAGTTAGGCTTAAGTTTGTGAAGAAAGCATGTTCTAATCATAGCCCTGAAGCCATCTATATAGTTACTTTTCATTTATATTGTGTGTGCTAAGAGTATTTTGAACCTGAACATTAGGAAAAAGTTAGGTCAGGAATTGGGGGAGAAGAAATTCTCTCTCATTTCTGAGAGTTAGATCAAGTTCTTTATATGTATGGATTCGTGGTTTAATGCCCTACATTTTTGATGTTGTAAGTTTTTGTTAAAAATCAAAGAATCAGGAGTTGTTGTTGAAGCAAGGAAGCGCGCGTATTTTCAAACAAAACTGGATGGAGGTTGAAGAAGATAGACTTGAGCTGGGCCTGAGTTTTGTTTTTCTGTTTACACCCCTATTTTCCACATACACCCCCTTGGCCCATTGTGTTTATTTTTATCATTTTTTGACTTTTCCTTTTTTATTCTGACTTGTTATTTTTTGACAAAACATAAAAACATTAAAAATATTTTTCTCACATTTTTTTCATTTTATTTACTATTTATTTTGTTTCATTTAGTTTTGTACATAAATAAACATAATACCTTTTTTATTTCAAAATACAAAAATAATACAAATACATTTTATTTTCTGACTTTTATTTTATTTTATCTTTTGAAAACATTTCCTAAAAAATATACTTTTTTTTTTGTAAATAATAAATTTTTTTTATTTTTGTACATATTTAATATATTTAATAAATAATATAAATACTTATATATTTATTAGAATATTTAGGATAAAAACATAAAAATAATACATTTTTATTTTTATTAATATTTAACCTTAAAAATACTTTTTTTTACAATATACTTCCTTTTTATTTATTTTTGTACATAATTAATAAATGTTGTATATAATACATAATAAATACCTTTTTATTTATAAAATTAGGGTTTTGCCCTAAACATGAAAAATACCCAAAAATTAACCTAATTATTTTTGTTTAGTTGTCACATGAAAAGCACTTTTACATACATATAAAAATCATTTTTTTGCATCTTGCATTTTATTGTATTTTTATTTAATTATTGTATATTAATTAATTTGTATATTCAATTTGGATGTAATAGCTTAGATTTAATTTTTCTTGCTATATATCCCCCATTTGAACATTTGTACCCCCCATCCCATAATTGTGTTGTAATAATTTAGGATCTTTAAATTCCGCACTTTAAAGCTTTCTAAAAATGCCATACTTAGGGTTTTGTATGCAAAAATCAACCAAAAATAGTTTGACCTAATTCAAGATAAACAAGCATGAAAATGGACAACACCAATCACACTTGCACCCTTAGGGTTACTCCACTTGTTGCCTTCAATAATGGACCATGTTGCATGTTGAGTTTCTTTGGAAAAACAAAACAAATCAAAATGATCATAGTCCCTCGATGACGCTTTCAAAAGTTGCCTAAAAATGATCAAGTCCCTTAAAGGAAAAGTTGCCAAAGACACTTGGCACCATTGCAATCATGGTCTAAACGATGACCCGTACCCGTCCCGTTCACATCCTAACACAAGATTGTCCACCAAATACAATGGTGGAACAAAATTGTTAAAAGGGTTAAAAACATAGGAAAGATCTTTGAGAAATTTAGAGTAGATCGCTCTTGGTTACTTGACCAAATCTTGCAAAACAATCCTTGCCTACTTTTCAAAACCACACATCACAAACACACTTTCAAAACAACTTTCAAAAACATTGAAAAACTTTTCAAAAGACATACACCTTTGTATACATTCAAACATGAATCATTGCAAAGGTTGCCACCACATTGGCCTCTTTTCAAAACATTTTCAAACACACACACAAAGCACCATTTCAAACAATTGAAAATCAAGGCAGGTTGATCTAAGCAAGTAACTAAGAGCCCATGGATAACCATGGATAGAAAGGGTGCTAATACCTTCCCTTTCTATAATCTACTCCCCGAACCCAAGAAAACATCTCAAAGGTTTTTGCTGTGCTTTTTAAACCTTTCCTTAGGATAATATAAAAAGCCGGTGGCGACTCTTGCTCAACCGAAACATTTGCGAAAACAAACACAAAACCTCAAGTCAGTTCTCCCACCGTATCACAAGGTGCAAAGGTTTATGTAAAGTCTATTCCATCTTGCCAACTATATCCTTGTACAACCAGTCAAGCTTTGTTTCTTACCACTTCAGCTTTCTCATTGAGCTTGTTTCGAAAAACCCATTTTGTTCCAATTTGTTGTACCCCAAAATTTGTCCTCTCTTTTCTCAAGACATTTCACAAAGTGTCTCCAATTCTCAAGGATTCTTAATACTTGGTCAGACAAAATCACCTTTGAAACACTGAGACAAAAAATTAGAGTTTTGACTGAAAGCGACCGATCCCTGACTTTTAACCTAATACATGGCTTATTGGTTTGAAACATGATCTCAAGAATTCAAATGCATCATTTTGACCTATTTGCATATCTCAAAACATTTCTCAAGATCAGTGGATTGACAGATGAAATTTGGTCAACTGATGAAAAAGTCAATTGTACACTGAAAAGTCAAACTTTGACTTTTTGATCAAAATCAAGTTTCAAAAATCATATGTCATCAAGAAATGTCAAAATATGAAGATTGTTCATCAAGAAATCAAAAAGTCAAAATCATCTTTGAAAATTCAAACTTTTCAAGACTTAGGAATTTTTCTAAGTGTTTTGCACATGTTTATTTCATAACTTTATACCAAATTTTCATCATGATGCAAGATGATTCAAGGAAAACTTCCAACATGAAAGATGTAGATCTTAATGAGACCTAAAACATTGTAGGGCATGACTGTGATCGGTGGATCTGGAACTGACTGTTTAACGCTGGTTCGCGAAATGTCGCGGAAGCAAGAGTCGCCACCGTCTTTTATTTTCTCCAAATGGAAAGGACAAAAGCACAGAAAAATTCCTTAAAGAGATTGCTCTCGGTTCGGGAGGTAGGTTATAGAAAGGGAAGGTGTTAGCACCCTTTCTATCCATGGTTATCCATGGGCTCTTAGATACTTGCTCACTTGTGTTTTCAAAAATGGTTTGTTTGCTTTTCAATGTGGGTTTAAAAAAGTTTCTTTGAAAATTCCAGTTCGACTCTTGTATCGGTCCTCAAGAGTGTTTGAAAAATTGCTTTCGAAAGCTTTTTGAAAATGTGTTGGTGTGAAAAGTATTTTTTGAATTTATTTTGAAATTAGAGCAAGTATCTAGAGTCGTCTACCTACCCTAAGGAATTCGTCTGTGTAAATGTCCTTTAAAGTAGTGCCATCCCACCATTGAGAGGTAGGTAGCACCACCGTTGGAGGTGTTCGGGTCAATTCGAGGTTCGGGACATGGTGATCACCAGAGCAATGGGAAGACACCTTAGAAGCTACCCTCATGCCAGGTTCCCGGATCATGAGGACTTACTAAGACATCCTCTACTCGACGATCACCTTTCGAGGCAAGGCAACAGTGAGGCGTACCCTAGGGGTGGTGTGTGCGATTTGTGTGTCGTTTTCAAGTATTTTTGTCTTTTGTCATGTTATTGGTGATCTAACGTTTGTTTTTTAGTTTTGTCCATACATTCTTTCATGCCTTGATTAACAGTTAAAAATGCGGAAAGTAAAAGATTCTAAGCTATTACAAAAGGCACGGGTCCACATCGCCAAAATTAAACCAGGACCCGATTTGACAGAAAAATAAAGAAAGTAAGGAAAATAAAGAATTAAAAGTGCGACAGATTAACTACATGGCTTTGGGAGAGATACATAAATATTAAAAGAAATAAGATAAACATGCGAATTTAATGAGAATTAAACGAGGGCGTTGGACCCTTTTTGCAAAATTAAATTAAACGATGAATTAATTAAAATTAAAAAAAAAGAAAGAAATTGTTTTTGGTATTTTTTGGTATTTTATGTTTTTAATGAAAAAATTAATTGAAATTAAATGCCAACCCTAATTCTACAATTTTTGTTTTATTATGAAAAATATTGAAAATTTTAACCTAAAAATAACCCTAATTTTTATATACAATTTAATTATAAAAATAAATATCTAATATTTAATTATTATGGAATAAAAGAAAAAAGATGAAAATTAATTAAACCCTAATTCTATATTTTTTAGATTTTTATTAAAAAAGTTAAAATTAAACCTAATTTAAAACTAATTAATTTATGAATTTATTTACAAGAAATATTAAAATAAAAAAATATTTATTATTTTTTCCTTTTCTGATTTTTTATGGTTTTGTGTTTTTTTTATGAAAATAATAAATTAATTAAAAAACAATAATTAAAAAGAAGAATAGAAATAATGCAAAAAGAAAAAAAATAAAATGGCAAACCTAGGGGGGTATCAGTCCCCAAAGTGGAGGTATTTCTTTAGCAATTTAGGCCCATCAACCCTAGCCTCTTTGACTTTTCCACTAGGATGTCCAGGCGCTGACTCATGTGCATCATGCCCACCAAATCTGGACCCTGGAATTGTTGAGATTGAACGCGTGGCAAGATGGATGATGGACTACATGGTACACTTCCTGTATTGACATTGCATAGGATAACGTTTGAAAGAAAAATAATATGAAAGGGTGGGGACCTGGGGCTCGAACCCAGGTCCTGAATGTTACCAATGCTTAAGCCTACCAACCGTTCCAAGCGCGTTTCCTGTACGTTAGATATCAAACAAATAAAATAAATCCAAACGCTAATGCGCTTTACGCGCGAAAATTTAAACGCTCCACTCATGGATAGCCACCTCGCCTTCTTCTTCCTTGGCTTATTTTTTATCCTGAAACAAGAACAGTTTAGCAACGGTTTTCAAACGTTGCCATAGACGCTATATTAGAAAATAACGAATAGGCCATAAGGCCTCATAAATTAGGCGCGACATATGGTTTCTCTTCGTCTAAACGCATTGAATTGAATGGCTTTGGTCTCAGACTCCAATTTTTCCTTATTCAAAAACCCCTAATTCCAAGCTTCACAAACCCTAAATATTATTAATGGCAGATCTTCATATAGGGCACGAAAACAAAATTAAATCATTGGGTTAGCATTAGAATCAAACGATAAACATGAATCAAGCGTTAAAATTCACAAAAAATGCATGAATTGAGATGCACGACTATGGAATTTTTTCGGTACAGATGAGATGGTTCTCACGTTTCTGGGCACGAAAGCTTGTGGTTTTTGATGCAACTCCCTTCTATGAAGCCTTAGCAAGCTAATGAAATCAAAATCGTGCCTTGAATCGCCCTAGAACTAGGTTTTCAGAATTGAGTTTTTGGCAAAAAATTTCAAGTTTAATGTATGCTTTTCTGCGCAGCTTTTTGTCAATGACCATGAGGGTTGTGATCAGGCTTATGTATGGAGTGATCTAGGTCAAATAAAACTGATCAAAATCCTTGAATTAATGAATGCAATATTTGATTTTTTCATCATGATTTTCAAATCTTTTTTCACATGCTTTTGCTACCAAATCATGACCAATCCAATTGATTCTTTCCATATATGGTTAGGCACGAATTTTTGAAGATATTATGTGCACAAAAAGATTGAAAAACTAGGTTTAGCATTTTTCATGTATTTATTTTAATTTAAATGAATTATTAATAATAAAAATCCAAATAAATAAATAAAAAATGAATAAAAACTTCCCTTTGGGCCAAATGGTCGTGCACATGCTTTGGATAATGAATTGTGGAAGAAAAATAGGCCCATTAGCAATTTTAGGTCATTTGAATCAATGTTGACTTTTCAAAATATCCAAAAATTTCCCAACTTCCACAAGGCATAACTTGCTCAATTTTTAAGCTTTGCTCATGTTCTTGGACATTTTGGAAAAGTCTTTGAGTCCCCTAACCAATTCCTTTGGTCCCATGTCATTTTGATTTACCAATCTCAAGTTATGGCCTTTGACTTAAAGTCCCTTTTTGTTGACTTTTGAAAATGACCTATAATGTTGAAATTGATAACTTTTTGTGAGAGCATTTCTTGGACTTGAAGTATGAAGATGAGTTGTAGGAAATGTCTTTCTCTTCAAAATGAGCTTTGGATGGAATTTTTCTGATAATCCATGTGAAAGTTATGCTCTGGTCAATTTACAGTTGACTTTTTCAGCTGTCCAAATAAGGAAACTTTTGCATCTTGATGATTTTTGAGCCAAGCTTTGAGAATCATGATCAAGCATTGATCAAATGATGTTTGTGGCTTCAAAATGAGATGTTGACCAAAAATTTGAACTTTTGACTGTCAAATGACCATTTTGCCCCTACAACTGACTGTAGTGCAATTAGGGTTTTGACTGTGCAATTTTGTGCTGTAAGTCTTGAAACTTGATATGAGGATACTTGACCATATTTGTAGGCATGTGGGACTTGATTGGACCCTTGAAAACTTCATTTTCTTGATCAGAGCAAAAACCCTAATTTTGACTGCTCAGGAGGCTCTTACATTGTGCAACCCTTGGGGCATTTTGAAGCATGACTTGGCAATTTCTTGAAGAATATGGGAGGGCAAATTTTGGGGTACAACAGTTGCCCCTGTTCAATCTTCTTAGACCTGAGGATGCAGATTGGTTGACGTGCCTTTCGTAATCCGAGGGTGGAAGATGATTGAACACTAGACTGCCCAGAAATTTGTGCTCACATAGTAGCAGTGGGATGATGGGAATGGGCTTATAGATGCCATTTAGAGATTGATGAATAGGATGATGGGCTTATAGATGCCATCTGGATGTTGATCGCATAAGAGATTCCTTAGCGAGAACCTGTGTACCTGCAAAAGAAAGAATGAGTACCTGACATGTTGCAGGAGCTGGTTTTCAGATGCTTTGTATAGATGTTTCCTGACTGGTTACAAGATCTGAGTCTGGATCTTCAAGTGGTGATGAATGAACCAGGGATGGTTACTACCTCAACAGGAACGGTGAGAGAACCTTGGATGACCTTAACCTCAACAGCAATTTTGAGGAAGTCTTGGTGGGAATTACCATCTCCGCAGGATCGGGGAGAGAACCATAGGCAATTATAATCTCAAAAGCGGACGTTTGAGAAAAAGCTGGAATGGAATTATCATCTCCGCAACATTGGGGAGAGAACCATAGGAAATTATAATCTCAAAAGCGGACGTTTGAGGAAAACCTTTGATAACTTCTGCTGAGTCTTCATCAGAAGAATCTGTTTGGGGTCGATTTAACTGGACTAGAGAAAGCCTTGGACTGGATAAGAAATCTTTAGAGTTGATTTAACTGAGCCGGTCTAGGTCTTGAAATGTCTTCAACAGATACACCCTGGCAAGATACAGGAATCGGATCTGGAATTAGTAAGGTTGGTGAGTTGTCTCTACTGACAGGTTATCCTCATGGACGAGTGGTCTTTAACGACGAGTGTCTATAACGACGAGTGTCTATGACGACGAGTGTCTATGACGACGAGTGTCTATAATGACGAGTGTCTATGACGACGAGTGTCTATGACGACAAGTGTCTATAACGACGAGTGTCTATAACGACGAGTGTCTATGACGACGAGTGTCTATAACGATGAGTGTCTATAACGACGAGTGTCTATGACGACGAGTGTCTATGACGACGAGTGTCTATAACGACGAGTGTCTATAACGACGAGTGTCTATGACGACGAGTGTCTATAACGACGAGTGTCTATAACGACGAGTGTCTATAACAACGAGTGTCTATGACGACGAGTGTCTATGACGACGAGTGTCTATGACGACGAGTGTCTATAACGACGAGTGTCTATAACGACGAGTGTCTATGACGACAAGTGTCTATAACGACGAGTGTCTATAACGACGAGTGTCTATGACGACGAGTGTCTATAACGACGAGTGTCTATGACGACGAGTGTCTATAACGACGAGTGTCTATAACGACGAGTGTCTATAACAACGAGTGTCTATAACGACGAGTGTCTATGACGATGAGTGTCTATGACGACGAGTGTCTATGACGACGAGTGTCTATAACGACGAGTGTCTATAACGACGAGTGTCTATGACGATGAGTGTCTATGACGACGAGTGTCTATAACGACGAGTGTCTATAACGACGAGTGTCTATGACGACGAGTGTCTATAACGACGAGTGTCTATAACGACGAGTGTCTATAACGACGAGTGTCTATAACGACGAGTGTCTATAACGACGAGTGTCTATAACGACGAGTGTCTATGACGACGAGTGGAGGTAATTTTAACCGGACTTGTCTTCTTTTGACTGGATTTGTCTACTTTGACATAGCTGATCATTTAACTATATCCTTCCTGAAAGGTAAAGGTCAGTCATATGCAATGCATGGTATGGATCAAGCGGTGATATTCTTAGCATAAATGAGATTATGTGACGTGATGCATGTGTTATGTTTATGATAATGTAATGTTTTTGAATGTATCTCCGTCTAGGAAAATAAGTCCTTGACGAATGCCGGGAAGTTCGCTGAATCCTGGGTTGATCTTGAAGAGTGGGGTTCTTCGTTTCCGCTGGGGGATGATAATTGCAAGAATAAACCGGTAGGAGAAGATGACTCCTTTGGGGAATAAACTTGGCGAAGGGATTACTCTGCGGGGAGATAACTCTGTGGGGAAAGAGAGGCACTTTGCTGAGGGGCTGATGATAACTCCGCTGGGGATACCATTGATGTGTAATGTTGAAGGAATTGATGAACTCCGCCGGGGATAGGAAGACTTCGCCGAGGACGATCTTTCCGTGACAATTGGCTGAGGATAACCCAGTTATATCCTTGTAGGGAAATAACCTTCTGAATAAAGTCGGGGGAGCGTTCGTGTTCTGCAGGTGACAAGCTTCCAGAATCTACTGGGGATAAGCTTCCTGCTGGGGAGTTTGATTCCACTTTCCTGGGAAAACTTTTGGACTGGAATCTCCTGGACAACTTATTATTGCCCCTGTTCCTGAGGTGAGGGAAGAAGATACCTGTGGAGGTGCTTGATGACTGCCGATTGACAACTCTTCTTCTGGTAGGCAAGTGACGAGATGCCGGGACATAGTCGTACGCTTAAATCCCTAATTTTTGCCTGGACCGCCCTTTCGGGTTTTCAGTCCACCGGGATACCCATTTCTGCCCAAGCCGCCTTTTCAGGTTTTCGACTTCCCGGGTGTACAGATTTTTTTCATTTCATCCCTCATTTTGCCCGAACCCTTTTGGTTCGCCGGGAAGCCCTTATTTTTGCCTAGGTGTGTCAACCTAGCGGGTCTTTGATTATGCATAGTATCTTTTTGGACTATGTCCATGCTCTCAGGATGTAGGGAGGTGCCCCTGTTATTGTGTTGCCATTCTACCGGAAGATGTTCGTTTGATCGTCCAATGCCCCTAGTGATCCAAATGGAGATTTGCCCCAAGCTGGTTGGCCTTTTGAGAGATTCTCCGAATCTTGACTTAACTGCCCCAGATGATGGACAATGATCATGCCTGCCCCTTGATTGGAAGTGCTTTTGTCCATTAGACATTCGTCGTACGAACTCTTATGTTGTTCAAACAAAAAGTCATATGCAAACAAAGTTATGTTAAAAATGCAAAGCTTATGTCTGTTTCGAAGTTTTTGGAAATGCATCCTTTTTTAGTAAAAACAAGTGAATTTTGTAAAACTGTGATGTCAACTCAAGATTTTACAGCGAGCCTTAAGGAGTCAGGATACCTTTGTAACAGTATGCTTTCGAACTAACCCATGCTTCAGCTAGGACTTTTAAGGGTTATAACGTGGCCGGGTTCATGGTTTAAGAAGCAAAGGAAAAAAGCTCAAAGTATTTGTACCCACCCGCTCTTCGTGATGTTCTTCGATCCTAAACTCAGCTGATCGTGCATTAGACTTTGTTTGAGTCTTTGCTTTGATATTCCGGTGATGGTTCAGATATTGATAATTTATTTTGAATAGGCAGTCTTTTTTTTGTTGAGGGTTTGTATGACCTCTTTCTTTGTGATTTCATTATCCCTTTTTTTTTGCCTGAGTTGTTTCCTCTTTTGGAATTACAGTCAGCGGGATGCCCCAGTTTTTGTAAGTCTCCTTCATAGGTTTTGACTTAATGGGCATTTATTTTGAGGGGTAGTGACTGCCTGTCTTTATGATCATTCTGAACCATCATTGTCTTTTGTTTTGTGAGGACTTCTTTGGTGCCATTCGTTGTGCACCTGGATCAACTGAGAGAACTACCCTACCCCAGGTTATGATTAAGGGTTTTAAATTTCGAAAAGAAAAACTCCTACTTCTTTGGCTCAAAGTGCTTGACGAGGGATTATCTTCCTTATAACTCTAGTGTTTAGGATTTGAAACAATGCTTGTACCTCATCAGCGGGGTCTGTTCAAAAGCATACTGTAAATATCGCGGTATCGTTTTCGTCATCCTCCCTCAAGAGGCTTGGAATTTTCAATCAAGAGTTGACATCAAAAAATATGAAAATAGTTTGCATATAGTGAATACGAAATAATTACTTCAAAACAGACATGTGTAATGCATTAATGAAATAACAACGTTTGACATAGAATGTTTGAACAATCAAAGAAAAATACAATCTTGAACATTCGAATGAACAAAAAATTTCCAATCCTATCCATGTTTTGGCAGGGGAGCAGTGATCACATTCGGAGTCTCTGGAGAGTCGAATTGGACTTCCTTTGCATTGATCAGATCCTGAACCTTGTTTCTCAAAGTCCAACAGTCATTTGTAGCATGCCCCGGGCTGTCAGAATGATAGGCGCAGCGAACGTTGGGGTTGTACCTTGAAGGTGTCCTGTTAGGATTCTTTGGAGGGTCCATGAGAGTTACCAACTTGATTTCCAGCAGCTGTGGCAATATCTGTGACAAGGTCATGCCGAGGGGAGTAAATTGCCTTTTAGGTCTCTCTTCCCTTTGTTGATTGTGACGCTGAGGAGCACCGACCGGCTTTGCAATAGTTACCGCGTTGACAGCATTAGATTCTCTCTTGGATGGTTTCTTCTTAGTGTTCGAGGAGTCACCATTCTTTATTTTCCCCGACTTGATGCCAACTTCTATTCTTTCCCCGGTCAAGATCAGATCTGTAAACCCAGCAGCAGAATTCCCAATTAGGTGGTTGAAGAATGGACCAGACAGGGTCCCCAAGAACATGTCGACGAGCTCGCGGTCAGTCAGAGGTGGTTGTACCCTTCCAGCAAGGTCCCTCCATTTTTGAGCATATTCTTTGAAGCCTTCGCATGTACCCATAGACATCCCCTGAAGCTGAGTACGCGTGGGAGCAAGGTCGGCATTATACTGGTATTGCTTGTAGAATGCAGTGGCCAAGTCCTCCCAGCTGCGCATGTTGGCTCCATTCAGTTGATTGAACCAATCGAGTTGAGTTCCCGACAGACTATCCTGAAAAAAGTGAATCCACAAATTCTTGTCAGCCGTGTAGGGTTGGATCCTCCTTATGTAAGACCTGAGATGCAGCTTAGGAGAGGATGCCCCGTCGTATTTGGCAAAGGCAGGTGCCTTGAATTTGCGCGGGATTACTACCCCAGAAGACAGACCTAGATCCTCGAAGTCCAGGCCGGGCACCTTTTGTATCTCCATAGCACTTAGCCGGTCTTCCAACTGTTTATACTTGTCCTCAGCTGGAGGGTACTGTTCGTCATTGAACTCCGTCTCGTTGTCGAAGACCACTGGACTAGGAACCTCCCTTTCTTGGGGACTGTCTTTCCCAACAGATGGGGTAGTCAGCTCAGCTTCATTTTGTGATCCATTCCCGGATTTGCGTCTCGGGTTGAACAACACCGTTCTCTTCTTCTTCTTTTTCAAAAGCAGGGTCTTCAGATCTTGTTGCCCCTGGGCCAAACTCATGATCAACTCTTGGAACTGGGCGTTCTGATCCTGGAGAGCCTTGATGGATTGCTCAGTAGATGATTCAGGATTCATGATGGCGAGCTGAAATAAACAGCGAAGAAGGTAAGCAACCTGTAAAAGGGATACCTGTAATGCAATGATATGTATGTATGCATGCAATGTTTTCAAGGATCTCGCGGGGTAAAACAAGAAACTGTTAGAGTTTGAATTTTGTAGCTTGATTGAAGGAACTACATGTTGTTGAGAGTCCTTCTTCAGGTGTCAAGGCTCACCATATCGAGTGGGTCATAGCCCATGACAACCTTGGCTAGAGGAAAATAAATCCCCTTTGCCCCTTGCCAGACAGTTGGTTCATCATGACCTGCATCACAAGCCCTTGAGATCTTTGAAATGGGTTAGTCCTTATGTAGGATGCATGCAATGGTATGATGTTATGCTATGCATGGAGTGATATATGTAACCCTGTTATGAGTCCCAATTAAGGACTGTAAACAAAACCTGCAAGAAACTCAAGTGTCAGATAACAAGCATGCAAATAGTCAAGTTGGAAGGCACACAAGTCACACAAGAGAGCCCTTAGAGTTTAGGCCAGCATGGGGTGTAGGTATTACCCTCTTTCAGTTTGTTGGTTAAGACCTGTCCTATCAGAAGTAACCAGGTTCTAGAGGATCCCAATATCACTGACTACCCTCAATCGGTCATAACTCCAGCATCGCAATCTTTTCTTGCGGCCAGAACCATCACGAGAGTTTAGCCTCAATGGGCGTAGCATACTGATACTGTTCTATTGGCCAAGTTGGGTCATTTAAGGTTCTAAGGTCGGTTGGGGCTTAATGACTCCTCAGAAGACCCATATTCTCCTCGTTGCAACACAAGGGATATCGGTACAGACCAAGGTGCCACACCAACGTAGCCACTGCTTCACCCATGTCGGTCTACGCCGGACAGGTCCCTCACAGCTTATGCTACCTAACAGGGTATCCCCAGATCCGGGTTAGGATCTATGTAACTCCGATGCAGCCCACAATAATAAAGCAAACAAGCACAACAATTGAAAACACAAGTGATCTTAGTCCTAAGGTACACCTCACTTTATAATAGTCCCCAACAGAGTCGCCAGTTCTGTGATCGGTGGATCTGGAACTGACTGTTTAGCGCTGGTTCGCGAAATGTCGCGGAAGCAAGAGTCGCCACCGTCTTTTATTTTCTCCAAATGGAAAGGACAAAAGCACAGAAAAATTCCTTAAAGAGATTGCTCTCGGTTCGGGAGGTAGGTTATAGAAAGGGAAGGTGTTAGCACCCTTTCTATCCATGAGGACTTACTAAGACATCCTCTACTCGACGATCACCTTTCGAGGCAAGGCAACAGTGAGGCGTACCCTAGGGGTGGTGTGTGCGATTTGTGTGTCGTTTTCAAGTATTTTTGTCTTTTGTCATGTTATTGGTGATCTAACGTTTGTTTTTTAGTTTTGTCCATACATTCTTTCATGCCTTGATTAACAGTTAAAAATGCGGAAAGTAAAAGATTCTAAGCTATTACAAAAGGCACGGGTCCACATCGCCAAAATTAAACCAGGACCCGATTTGACAGAAAAATAAAGAAAGTAAGGAAAATAAAGAATTAAAAGTGCGACAGATTAACTACATGGCTTTGGGAGAGATACATAAATATTAAAAGAAATAAGATAAACATGCGAATTTAATAAGAATTAAACGAGGGCGTTGGACCCTTTTTGCAAAATTAAATTAAACGATGAATTAATTAAAATTAAAAAAAAAAGAAAGAAATTGTTTTTGGTATTTTTTGGTATTTTATGTTTTTAATGAAAAAATTAATTGAAATTAAATGCCAACCCTAATTCTACAATTTTTGTTTTATTATGAAAAATATTGAAAATTTTAACCTAAAAATAACCCTAATTTTTATATACAATTTAATTATAAAAATAAATATCTAATATTTAATTATTATGGAATAAAAGAAAAAAGATGAAAATTAATTAAACCCTAATTCTATATTTTTTAGATTTTTATTAAAAAAGTTAAAATTAAACCTAATTTAAAACTAATTAATTTATGAATTTATTTACAAGAAATATTAAAATAAAAAAATATTTATTATTTTTTCCTTTTCTGATTTTTTATGGTTTTGTGTTTTTTTTATGAAAATAATAAATTAATTAAAAAACAATAATTAAAAAGAAGAATAGAAATAATGCAAAAAGAAAAAAAATAAAATGGCAAACCTAGGGGGGTATCAGTCCCCAAAGTGGAGGTATTTCTTTAGCAATTTAGGCCCATCAACCCTAGCCTCTTTGACTTTTCCACTAGGATGTCCAGGCGCTGACTCATGTGCATCATGCCCTCCAAATCTGGACCCTGGAATTGTTGAGATTGAACGCGTGGCAAGATGGATGATGGACTACATGGTACACTTCCTGTATTGACATTGCATAGGATAACGTTTGAAAGAAAAATAATATGAAAGGGTGGGGACCTGGGGCTCGAACCCAGGTCCTGAATGTTACCAATGCTTAAGCCTACCAACCGTTCCAAGTGCGTTTCCTGTACGTTAGATATCAAACAAATAAAATAAATCCAAACGCTAATGCGCTTTACGCACGAAAATTTAAACGCTCCACTCATGGATAGCCACCTCGCCTTCTTCTTCCTTGGCTTATTTTTTATCCTGAAACAAGAACAGTTTAGCAACGGTTTTCAAACGTTGCCATAGACGCTATATTAGAAAATAGCGAATAGGCCATAAGGCCTCATAAATTAGGCGCGACATATGGTTTCTCTTCGTCTAAACGCATTGAATTGAATGGCTTTGGTCTCAGACTCCAATTTTTCCTTATTAAAAAACCCCTAATTCCAAGCTTCACAAACCCTAAATATTATTAATGGCAGATCTTCATATAGGGCACGAAAACAAAATTAAATCATTGGGTTAGCATTAGAATCAAACGATAAACATGAATCAAGCGTTAAAATTCACAAAAAATGCATGAATTGAGATGCACGACTATGGAATTTTTTCGGTACAGATGAGATGGTTCTCACGTTTCTGGGCACGAAAGCTTGTGGTTTTTGATGCAACTCCCTTCTATGAAGCCTTAGCAAGCTAATGAAATTAAAATCGTGCCTTGAATCGCCCTAGAACTAGGTTTTCAGAATTGAGTTTTTGGCAAAAATTTTCAAGTTTAATGTATGCTTTTCTACGCAGCTTTTTGTCAATGAGCATGAGGGTTGTGATCAGGCTTATGTATGGAGTGATCTAGGTCAAATAAAACTGATCAAAATCCTTGAATTAATGAATGCAATATTTGATTTTTTCATCATGATTTTCAAATCTTTTTTCACATGCTTTTGCTACCAAATCATGACCAATCCAATTGATTCTTTCCATATATGGTTAGGCACGAATTTTTGAAGATATTATGTGCACAAAAAGATTGAAAAACTAGGTTTAGCATTTTTCATGTATTTATTTTAATTTAAATGAATTATTAATAATAAAAATCCAAATAAATAAATAAAAAATGAATAAAAACTTCACTTTGGGCCAAATGGTCGTGCACATGCTTTGGATAATGAATTGTGGAAGAAAAATAGGCCCATTAGCAATTTTAGGTCATTTGAATCAATGTTGACTTTTCAAAATATCCAAAAATTTCCCAACTTCCACAAGGCATAACTTGCTCAATTTTTAAGATTTGCTCATGTTCTTGGACATTTTGGAAAGGTATTTGAGTCCCCTAACCAATTCCTTTGGTCCCATGTCATTTTGATTTACCAATCTCAAGTTATGGCCTTTGACTTAAAGTCCCTTTTTGTTGACTTTTGAAAATGACCTATAATGTTGAAATTGATAACTTTTTGTGAGAGCATTTCTTGGACTTGAAGTATGAAGATGAGTTGTAGGAAATGTCTTTCTCATCAAAATGAGCTTTGGATGGAATTTTTCTGATAATCCATGTGAAAGTTATGCCCTGGTCAATTTACAGTTGACTTTTTCAGCTGTCCAAATAAGGAAACTTTTGCATCTTGATGATTTTTGAGCCAAGCTTTGAGAATCATGATCAAGCATTGATTAAATGATGTTTGTGGCTTCAAAATGAGATGTTGACAAAAAATTTGAACTTTTGACTGTCAAATGACCATTTTGCCCCTACAGCTGACTGTAGTGCAATTAGGGTTTTGACTGTGCAATTTTGTGCTGTAAGTCTTGAAACTTGATATGAGGATACTTGACCATATTTGTAGGCATGTGGGACTTGATTGGACCCTTGAAAACTTCATTTTCTTGATCAGAGCAAAAACCCTAATTTTGACTGCTCATGAGGCTCTTACATTGTGCAACCCTTGGGGCATTTTGAAGCATGACTTGGCAATTTCTTGAAGAATATGGGAGGGCAAATTTTGGGGTACAACAATGACGTTTCTAGAAATGCTTGGATTTTAAGTTATAAATTCATGAAGTCATGGCATTTTTGAATAAACACTTAGAAATTTTTAACAGTTTTGGTCAGGATTTCATCCCAACTTCTTGGAATTTTTTCACATAGTTCCAAGATGATTTTGTAAAAATGGATAACATGAAAGTTATAGAAGGTGTTTCAAGCTTTCCAAAACATCCAAGAGCATGGATTTATCATACTTGGGCTAGGAGATTCAAGGGTATGAAGTTGGGCATCTATCCTTGAATTGTAAGTATTTTTGTTGAAGAACACATAACAAAACCCTTATGCTATGCTGCATAATCTTGTATTGAAGGCCTTATAACTTTCCAATCTCACCATAATTTAATTCTTACACATAATTTTGATCTATTATCCAATAGTTTTAGCCATTTTCCAAAAGATCTTTCCATTTATGGCATAAAGGCACCATTGCTATTCTTGAAAAGCAAGCTTGTTGGCACAAAACTTGTCTTGAGCCCACACCTTGTTTATTTCTGATTTTACTCTACCATAAATCATGGAAAGAAGCCCCTCTATACCAGTAAATTTGGTACTTCATCTTGGAACCATGGAGTACTTGACATAGTTTGATATTTGCATCCTAACCAAACCATAACATGTTGTCTTGTAAACCTATTCAGCCCTTGTTCACAAACCCTTTGCCTATAAATAGAGGGAGCATTTGCAAGGAAAGAGGTCAGAAAAAATATAGAGTTTCTTGTGTATTGAAAATCCTCACCCCCCTTCCCCCTTACTCTAAAAACCAGAACTGTCCACAAGAATCTCTATCCATGAGCTTAGAAACCAAAATCTTCAAATCTCTCAAACCTTACATTTATGTCCAAACAAACCATCCACATACTTCATATACATCATATAGAAGTTGTTCAAACACAAGAACAATTTTTGTAACATCATTATCTCCACTTTCCAAAACTCAAAAACATTGTCTTGCAATTTGACTTGGTTGAAAAGATTCAAAAACTTTCAGTACAAAGTAAAGATTGGAACAACTTCAAGGAGATCTAAGAAAGCTCAATCAATCATCACATTGCAACTAGTAACATACATACACATTTTGAGTTTTCACTTCAAGAGGTAAGTTTTCTTAAACTGTGATATCCTTGTTCATACATCATTTTACTTTCATTTCCAAAAGAATAAAGCAGGGCAAATCAAAGTACAAGAGTTGCAAATACTAAAAATCACAAAAAAGTGATTCTGGAAGTCTGACACGGTCGGCTGTGTCACCTGAAATGGGCCGTGTCAGGAAGAAAACAGAAAAAATGGCAAGACAGGGCTCTGACACGGGTGCCCGTGTCCCACTTACTGGAATTAAAATGACAAAATAGCAGGACAAGGTCCTGACACGGGTGCCCATGTCACATGACACTGCCCGTGTCATCTCAGCTGGGACTAAAAAAGACATGAATATTTATTACAGGGTCCTGACACGGGTGCACGTGTCACAAGACACGACTCGTGTCAGCTTCAACACCAAAATTTATGATTTTTTGAGACTTATTTGCTATTATTTTCATTGAATTTGGTTGTAATAGTAATTAGGTTTTAATTTCTTTCCCCCTATTTATAATTTGTATCCCCATCCCCTAAATGATGTAATAGCGTAGGATATTTACATTCTACAATTTATCGCTTTCAAATATAAATACTAGTAATTAGGGTTTGTGTGGCAAGATAAAATCAATCTTAGACAATCCTAATCTAAGACAAAACAATGCATGAAAAATAAACACTTGCACACTTGCACCTCTAGGGTTAACTTCACTTGTTGCTTTGAGAATAAATGGTCATGCTATGCATGTGAGAAGCCTTAGCAAAAACAATCAAAAATATAAGATCATAGTCCCTCGATGACACTACAAATGTTTCCTTACAAATGACCTTAGTACCTTAATAAAAATGCTAAGATATCTCACAACATTGCATTTTATGACTATACGACGACCCGCTCCCGTCCCTTTACATCCAAAGATAGGGCTTCTTAACAATAAATGGTAATATAGAAATATCAAAGAAAGAGAGAAATAAACAAAAAACTTTTGAGTAGGTAGAACGTTCTTAGTTGCTTGCTCATAATTCATCTTCAAAACAAACATCTTTTCAAAACATACCAACACTTTCAAAACGAAATATTTTCAAAAGTCCAACACTTTGTATGCATTCTTATAGAGACGAGAATCATTACAAAGTTCGCCTAAACAAAGGCACTTTTTAAAAATACTTTCAAAAATAATCACAAACACATTTCAAACAAAGAATTTCAAAGTGAGTTAGCAAATAAGAGCCCATAGATAACTATGGATGAAAAGGGTGCTAACACCTTCCCTTTTCATAATCTACCCCCCGAACTCAAGAAAATATCTCAAAAGTCTTTCCTGTTCTTTTCACCCTTTCCTTATTGGATAAAAAAAGTCGGTGGCGACTCTTGCTATCCGCAACAATTGCAATCAAACGCAAAACACCCAAGTCAGTTCTCCCACCGTATTACAGAACTGGCGACTCTGCTGGGGATCAAGATTAAAAGTGGGGTTACCCTAGAGCTAAATCATCTTTAAATGCTTTTATTGTTTGACTTTCTTGCTTTACATTATGGGTCCTTGTTTGGGTTTGTATTAATCCTCTACCCGGATCGGGGAACATTATTAGGTAAGTAGCAATAGATCGTAGAGACTGCGCGGGGTATATCAACATGGTTGAAGCGATGGCTACGTTAGTGTCATGAATTACTAACTGACCTTAGAACCTTTAATTGAACAACTTGGCCATTAGGAAGTAGTGACATAGTCGACTTTGGTGCAATCCGAGGTTGGTTGATACTCGATACTGCACTCATTGAGCTCAGACTTTTGGGATATTTCAGTCGCAAATAAAGAGGCTTGCGCTGAAACAATGCTCGATGAAGAAATATCAGTGATATTGAGATTCCCTAGAACCCGGTTACTTTCTAGGACACGTTGAACCAACTAAACTTCAAGAGGGTACTTACCTATGAACCTCATGCAAGCCTAAACCTAAGGACTTGTTTGCTTTCTGTGTATATGTTTGTTTGTTCATAACATCATGACATCATACCATGACATTTTGCACTAACCATTTCAAGGACCTAGAGATTTATCTTTGTCTTGTTTTGTAGGACATGGCTCCCACTCATAGGAATACTGTCCAAATCAACCTTATCAAAATACCTCCCCAACTTAAGGAATTGGCATCAAGGGTCCCCAATGATTCTCCTTTGACCAAGAAATATGGTAGTCTCATCAACTTTGTTACAACAAGCTTTGAGGAGGATATGGTGAAATTGATATTCCAATTCTTTGACCCTAAACACCATTGCTTTACCTTTCCTGATTACCAACTTGTGCCTACTATGGAATAATTCTCTCAACTCTTGGGAATTCCTATTCTTGATCAAATATCCTTCAACGGTATTGAAAGAGACCCGATACCTAAAGAGATTGCTCGAGATTTACATTTACCTCGGTCTGACGTTGTGGCTAATTGGGAAACAAGAAGTGGTGTCAAAGGGTTTTTAGCCAAGTTTTTGTTTGAGAGGGCTCAATATTTTTGGAATGCTCTGGAGTTATAAGCCTTTGAAGAAGTGTTGGCTCTTCTAATCTATGGGATGGTTCTATTTCCCAATCCTGACCAACTCATAAATGTGAACACAGTCAAAAAATTTCTATCTCGTAATTCGGTTCCTACTTTACTTGGGGATATCTTGCATTCTCTTCACACTCACACCATGAAGAGAAGAGGACTTATTATGTGTTGCACTCCTCTATTGGCTAGGTGGTTTATTCTTCACCTACCCTGATCTATTGTGAAGAACGAGCAAGGCTTAAGATGGTCTATTAGGTTGATATCACTCACACATTCTAATATTTTTTGTGTGCTTGATCTATGGAGGACATTACTATTATTGACCGTTGTGGGGAATTCCCTAATGTCCCTCTACTTGGTTTAGGGGAAGTATTACCTACAATCCTTGTTTGGCTTTGCGATAGTTTGGATATGCTAGGAGGGATGGCCCTCATGATGCACTTATCCAAGGAATTGCATTTGACTATGAGAACGATGTCCAAGGTTATCGTCAGAGATTCATACGAGCTTAGGGCATGGTTAACAATGTTGATAGCAAGACGTTGGGGCATAAGAACTCCATTCCTTTGGAGCCTTATCTCAAGTGGGTGTGAACTCGCGCCCAAAAGCTCATGATGCCTTATGAATCCATCCTACCTATCATCATGGAGCTTGTTGCCGAAGGAGATGTTCCATATACTATCCTTTATCCTGATATGCTTACTTCTCTTGAAGATTCGCAAAGATCTTGGATTCAGCTAAAGAGGGAGCGAGACACCTTTGAAGCCCAGTTTTATGCAAGCAAGAAGAGGACATTAGAGCTCATGATACAACTTTATGAGGAGATGATCCTAAATGCCTATATCGCTCCAAAGAGGAAGCATCCATAGGAAATTTGAGCCATTGTTATTGTATTTTAGTTCATTTTGTTTCTTTTTTTCAATGTAAGCCCAAGAGAGATGTTGTAATAAATTTGAACTTATGAATACAATTAATGTTTGTTCCCTTTTGTCTAAACAAATTTAAATCTTCTAAGTCCTTGAAATCATTCGCATACGCATTTTCATGCATCATAACATAAACAGGTTTTCTACAACAGGTTTCCTTATCTTTCTACTATTTATTTCAGTAAGATGGATATCGAACAAACAGTGAAGGACTTGCAAGTGCATAATTCCAAGTTCCAAGAGACCTTGCTGACCCGGGATAAGGGAAAAAAAGAGCTGATGACTATGCTAGTAGCCAAGAAGAAAACCAAAAAGAAGGCCTTCATCAACATGGGTAAGAGATTCAAAGGTATGGTTCATTAGGTACAGATAGTCGAAGAGTCGTCCGAGGAGGACGAAAATCAAGACAAAAAGGCAAGGAGCACCCATGCTGGGGGTGCCAATAATCAAGCTTTCGAAGACGAAGATTACTTTGATGACCAATATCCTCCAGCTGAAGATAAATACAAGCAGTTGGAGGATAGACTAAAGGCTGTTGAAATTCAAGTCGTGCCTAGTTTGGATTTTTGTGAGTTGGGCTTAGTACATGGGGTCGTCATTCCCCATAAGTTCAAAATACCGGTCTTCTCCAAGTATGACGAGGTTTCCTGCCCAAAACATCATCTAAGGTCTTACATGCGCAAGATACGGCTGCACACTACCGACAAAAAGCTCTGGGTCCATTTCTTCCAAGAGAGTCTGGCTGGGACTCAACTAGAATGGTTCTATAAATTGGAGGGTTCCCACATCCACACATGGGAAGATCTAGCCACAACTTTTTATCATCAGTATCAATACAATGCCGATCTGGCACGAACCAGAGTCCAACTTCAAGGTATGACAATGGGTACTAATGAGGAGTTTAAAGAGTACTCACAAAAATAGATGGATCTTGCTGGTAGGGTCCAACCACCACTAACTGACAGAGAACTAGTTGACATGTTTATGGGTACATTAACTGGCCCATTTTTCAACCTTTTGATTGGGAGTTCTTCGTCTGGTTTCACCAAGTTGATACTAACTGGTGAAAGGGTAGAAAGTGGCATTAAGAGTGGGAAAATTCCCATGACATCTGCTTTCTCATCTAACACTATAAATAAGCCCTTCACTGGAAAGAAGGAAACAAATTTTATGCATGGTTCAAGGGACCGTACCAAGAAGGATCCCCGATCCTTTGTTAATGTTGTGTTAATCTCCAACCCTCTATCTACTCAAAGACAATCATCCAACAATCAACAATCCGAAGTTCCTCGAAGACAGTTCACGAGAATAAGCATGTCATTGTTCCAAGCCTTACAACATTCGTTGAAGGCCAACTTAGTGACATTGCAAAATACACCATCCAATGCTGACATTTAATCACCTAAGTACAATCCAAATGCCAAGTGTGCGTATCATTCCAACATCCTTGAGCATGAAACTGATCAATGTTGGGCTCTGAAGAATAAGATTCAAGATCTGATAGATAATAAAACAATTAAATTTTATCCACCTGCTACTCCAAATATGATAATTGCACCAATGTCGAACCATGGCAAAGGTGTTAATGCAATTGATGATACTACTTTTGTTTCCTCCATTGAGGATTTAACAACTCCGTTAACTATTGTGAAGGGTAATTTGCTGAGAGTCGGGGTGTTCCATGGCTATTCTAAAGATTGTGTTTTCTATGATCAACAAGTAAATGGGTGCAAGCGGCTGATGGAAGGTGTGCAACGCCTGATAAATAGCCCCGATATTCTATTTGAGAAGATTCCTACCATCAAAAGTTTAACCAACAAAGCTACAGATCTATCCATAATAACAATTTCCAACAAGCCTATTAAGATCCCCTCAAAGGGTCCTGTTAGAATTTCAAATGAACCAACCATTTCTCCTTTAATAATCACTGCCGCTGGGCCTATTCCATACTCCTCTAACAAAGCAGTTCCATGGAAATATGGTGCCGAGGTTTATTATCATGGGATAAAACAAGATTCTTGGATAAAAAAAAATGAAGCTGATGTTACTAATATTGCATGTTATAGTAAAGTAACAAGAACAGGGAGGATCTTTCCCCCAGATATTTCACCGCCCATTACTACAACAACTCTCGTCCGCATAACCAATGACAAGCATAGTGCCAATGTTAGAGGCAAAGAGAAAGAAGGTGAGTCTGCTGGAATAGAGGCACCTACCAAAGATACTGATGTTGAAGAACCCTCCACTCGAGAGATGGAAGAAATCCTGAAAATCATAAAGAAGAGTGACTTCAAAATAGTTGAGCAATTGGGGCAAACCCCCTCCAAAATCTCCATGTTGTCATTGTTACTCTATTTGGATGCTCATTCCCCCAGCTTTAATCAAGTTCTTGAAGAAAGCCCATGTGCCCCAAGAAACCACAACTGACCAGTTCAAGAACTGTGTAGCAAGTTTAACGGTTGACAATGGATTAAGGTTCTCCAACGCTGATTTGACTCCTATGGGAAGGAACCACAACAAAGCCTTACATGTCTCTATTGAATGCAAGGGAACTACCCTGGCTCACGTCTTGATTGATACTGGCTCATCTCTAAGTATGTTACCCAAAGGTGCTTTGGACTAACTAGATTATGAAGGACGGGTATTGAAGCCAAGCGATATTGTTGTAAGGGCTTTCGATGGGTCTAAAAGAATGGTTCATGGAGAGGTGGATCTCCCAATTAAATTTGGCTCGCATATTTTCAACTCTACCTTTTATATAATGGACATACGTCCTGCCTACTCTTGTTTGCTTGGGTGCCCTTGGATCCATGGGGTAGGGGCAGTAACATCCACCCTTCATCAAAAATTAAAATATCTAGTCAAAAGGAAGATAGTTACTATTTGCAGCGAAGAAGAATTTATGGTGAGCCACCTCAATTCCTTCAAGTATGTGGAAATGGACGGTGAGTTCATAGAGACTCTGTGCCAGGATTTCAAAGTTGTTCCTCCTATGGTTGCCGCCACCAAAATCTCCTCCAGCATATCAAAGGCTAATGAAGTTGTACCAAGAATGGTCTCACTTAAGGATGCACATGCCGTGGTCGAAGATGGAAACTGTACTATCTGGGGACAACTTCCTGACATTCCATTTAAAGCAGACAAATTTGGGTTAGGTTTCACCATCAAAGCTTAGAAAGAGGTCAGGCGCGCTCGCGTGGGAAAACCACTTTTCTGCATCGGAAACTATGAAGTAAATGCTGTGGAAGACTCTGATGATGAATGCGCTTTTGAAGAATGGATCTACCCTACTGCCGGAGGAAAGCTCAACAAATGGCATGCAAAGGACTTCACTCCTATATCCTTCATTCAGGAGTAATTACTGTTTACTGTTTTTTGTCAATTCAAGAACTTTTGTCTGTAATTTTAAATTCCAAACAACAACTTTTAAGCCATGTGCCTTGCCCGAGGAACTATGGTCCATTTGTTAAGGGTGTTGTTCATTTATCATATGATCATTTAATATAAACCATTGGACCTTTTACATTCAAATTTTGTGTTCATTGTCTTTCCTTTTCTTTATTGCATTTATCAATAGCCATGTGTCTTACATGCACACACACACAAACACACACACACACACACACACACACACACACTTGCAGATCCCCGTCCACTCCGGATCTCATGTCCAACAACTCTACTATTGCCAGTCATGCCTTCGAACATCCAATTAACCAAGCCGAAGACGAAGGAGAGGAAGGTTGTGAAATACTAGGGGAACTATCCAGACTTCTGATTCAAGAGGAGAAAGCTATTCAACCTTATGAAGATCCAGTCGAAATTATCAACCTAGGAACCGAGACAAACAAGAAAGAAGCCAAGATCAACGCTAACCTATAAGATGGTATCAAGAGCAGATTGGTCCAGATGTTACATGACTATGTTGAAGTGTTTGCTTGGTCGTATGAAGATATTCCAGGGTTGGATACCGACATTGTGGTTCATCGTCTGCCAACGAAGGAAGATTGTCCTCATGTTAAGCAAAAGGTTCGTCGCATGCGGCCTGACATGTCTAAAAAGATAAAAGTTGAAGTGATGAATAATTTGATGCAGGTTTCTTAGCAGTGACATCTTATCCTCAATGGGTTGCAAACGTGGTTCCTGTGCCAAAGAATGATGGAAAGGTTCGTATGTGTGTAGATTATAGGGATTTGAATAGGGCAAGCCCCAAATATGATTTCCCTCTGCCTCATATCAACGTCTTGGTTGATAACACCGCTCAACATAAAGTATTCTCCTTCATGGGTGGATTTTTTTGGCTACAACCAAATCAAGTTGGCTCCTGAAGACATGGAAAAGACCACCTTCATTACACAATGGGGCACCTTTTGTTACAAGGTCATGCCGTTCGGATTAAAGAATGAAAGGGAAACATATCAAAGAGCTATGGTACCTTTATTTTATGATATGATCCATCATGAGATAGAGGTCTATGTGGATGATATGATTGCAAGGTTGTAAACTGAAGAAGAGCATATCGATCATCTACACAAGGTATCCGAGAGGCTGAAGAAGTACAAGTTGAGGTTGAACCCTAATAAGTGCACATTTAGAGTAAGGTCCGGAAAGCTTCTAGATTTTATCGTCAGTGATAAAGCCATCGAAGTTGATCCTACAAAGGTAAAACCATTCAAGAAATTCCAGTTCCCCATTCTAAAAAGGAGGTTACAGGATTCTTGGGTCATCTTAATTACATTGCCAGTTTCATATCTCATCTAACTACTACTTGTGAGCCAATCTTCAAACTTCTGAAGAAAGATCAATTAGTCAAATGGAATGACGACTGTCAAGTTGCCTTTGATAAGATCAAGGAATATTTGCAATAACCTCGTATCCTTATGCCTCAAGTGGAAGGAAGACCATTGATCATGTACATAACTGTGCTGGAGAATTCTATGGGGTGTGTGTTGGGCCAACATGACGAGTCTGGCCAAAAAGAGCATGCAATATACTGCCTGAGCAAAAAGTTTACCAATTTTGAAACCAAATATTCACTACTCGAGAAAACTTGTTGTGCTCTGGCATGGGCTGCTCGCCGGCTAAGACAATATATGTTGACTCATACCACTTTATTGATTTCCAAGATGGACCATATCAAGTACATCTTTGAGAATCCCGTTGTGATACAGTGGGGAGAACTAACTTGAAGGTTTTGCGTTTTATCGCAAATGTTGCGGTTAGCAAGAGTCGCCACCGACTTTTCTTTTATCCAAAAGGAAAGGTGAAAAAGCACAGGAAAGAGCTTTAGAGATGTTTTTGAGTTCGGGGGGTAGATTATGAAAAGGGAAGGTATTAGCACCCTTTTCATCCATGGTTTTCCATTGGATCTTAGTTACTTGCTAGATCACTTGCTTTTGTTTGAATGTGCTTGTGGTGTGTGTTTTGAAAGTATTTTTGAAAATGGAACTACATAATGGTTCTCGTTTCTATAAGAATGCCTACAAAGTGTTTGTTTCAAAAATAGTTCAAAGGTGTGTTTGTGAGATGTGTTTTTGAAAGTATTTTGAAAATGTAACTTTGTAATGATTCTCGTTTCTATAAGAACGCATACAAAGTGTTTGTTTCGAAAATAGTTCAAAGATGAGAGTATGGGTGTATAAAAATGTTTTTATTGTGAGCAAGCGAGTAACTAGGAGAGAATCTACCTACTCGAAAGGTCTTAAATATGCTTTTCCTCCTCCTTTATATGTGGCTATCTTACCATTGATTTGGTAAGAAGCCCCGTCGTTAGATGTGAAGGGACAGGCGTTGGGTCATCGTATGACCATGATATCAATGTTGTGAGATGACTTAGAACTTTTATTTTTAGGGACTAAGATCATTTTGAAAGGCAACTTTGATAGCGTCATCGAGGGACTATGATCTTGTATTTTTCGATTCGTTTGTGCCAAGACATCCCACATGCATAACATGGCCATTTTTGTAAGGCAACAAGTGGAATTACCCTAAGGGTGTAAGTGTGCAAATGTGTTTTATTTACATGCACTTAGTCTTGATTAGGGTGATCTACTTGTTGGTTTTGTCTTTCCATACAAATCCTAATTTACTAGCATTGATATGAAAGCGATAAATTGCGGAAAGTAAAATTACTATGCTATTACATCATTATGGGGATGGGGTATACAAATGTACAAATGAGGATGACAAGTAAAGTAAATCCTAATTATTATTACAAGGCTTTTACAATTACATAATTCATAATGCCAAAAATAGTAGAATATGCAAGAAGATGTAAAGTGAGAGAAATTGTTTTTTAGGGTTTTTTATAGCAAAAGATTTCGTAATTAATTTCATTGAAGAAAAACCTAAGTCTAAGTTAATTGTTTAGAAAATATTTTTTTGAGGTTTCATTTGAAAAAAAAGGTTTTATAAAGTTAGGTCACTTCCAAGCAATGCAATATGTCCAAAAGAACCTAAAAAATCTCAAAAAATCAAGAAATTTGGTGCCTGAGCTGACACGGGCCGTGTCGGGGGACACGGGCACCCGTGTCAGGACCTATCCATGACTTTTATGAATTTTTTTGGTCCCATCCATCCTGACACGACTGTGTCAGCCCCTGTTCATCTTTTTCTGGTCATGTCTGAATCAGTAACTCTGACACGGGCCGTGTCGATTGACACGAGCACCCGTGTCAGCCTCTGTACCTGCATTTTACTATGTTTTTCAACTCAAATAAGCTGACACGGGCCGTGTCGTGTGACACGGGCACCCGTGTCAACCTCTGGTCTGGCTTTTTGTTAGTTTTTTCTCTTTGATTTGTCTTGTTATATCTTTTGAGCGCAAAAGCAAATAATGTATGAACAATGAGATCACAGTTTGAGAAAGTTTACCTCTCGAAGCGGAAGCTTTAGGACACGTACAAAGGTATTCAGGTGCAAAGTGGTGATTGATCGAGCTCCTTTGAACCTTCTTGAAGTAACCCCAACCTTACTTTTATACTGAAAATGGTTGAACCACTCCAACCAAGTCAAGTTGCAATGTATGTTTTTTTTAGCTTGGAAGATGGTGGTAGTGATGTTACAGAAGTTATTCTTATGTTTGAACAACTTCTATATGGGGGATGTGAAGTGTTTGGATGGTTTGTTTGGAGAAAACTTGCAAGGTATAAGATTCAAAGATTTGGACTTCAAAGCTCAAAAATGGAAGTTTTGTGAACAAATCTGGTTTTTGACAGCAAAAATGATTTTGAGTGTTAGTTTCTCCTTCTATTTTTTTGGCCTTTCTCTCTATTTTTTCTAACCTCTCTCTATTTTTTATAACCTCTTTCTCTTGTGATTGGCATCTCTATTTATATATAAGGTTTGAGACTTGAAACAGAACTCAGATTTTGAATCACATGTTATGGCTAGGTTAGATTGTACATGAAGCAAGCTTGAAGATTATAGTTCCAATGCTTTGTACTTTGTTGCATAGAGTTGTTGGACAATTTAATCATGCCCTTCTGATTTTGTATGTTGAGTGTGTGTAGAAGGGATAAGTTAGAGGCTCAAGAAATTGACTTTATGATTAAAGTGAACTTTGCAAGAATGGAAATGGTGCCTTTGTGCCAAAAATGGAAAGATGCAATGGACAATTCTTAAACTAAATGGACCATAGCTCAAAAGTTTGTGTAAGAATTAAATTATGGTAATATTTGCAAGTCACAAGGCCTGCAAAGTAATATTATGCAGCATATCATGCCAATTGGATTATGTGTTCTTCAACAAAGATGGCTTGCAATTCAAGAATGAATGCCCAACTTCAGGCCCTTGGATCTCCTAGCTTAAAAATGATAAATTCATGCTCTTGGATGTTTTGGAAAGCTTGAAACACCCTCTGAAACTTTCATGTTGACCATTTTTGTTAAATCAAATTGGAACTTGATGAAAATTGGCCAAGAAGTTGGGATAAAAACCTGACCAAAACTGCTAAAAATTTCTCTAAGTGTTTAATGAAAATACCATGACTTCATGAACTTATAACTTGAGATCCAAGCATATTTAGGAGAAGTTATGTAAAGAAATGTTGTAGATATCATGGAGATCTACAACTTTCATGTTGAAAGTTTCCCTTGAACTGTCTTGCATCTTAGTGAAAGAATGGCATGAAGTGATGAAATTATCATGTATAAAGACACTTAGAAAATTTCTAAGTCTTGGAAATCTTGACTTTTCATGTTGACTTTTGACTTTCTTGACTTCTTGATGATCAAGCTTGATATTCTTGAATGTCTTGATGAAATTTGATCTTTGGAATATAATGTTGACCAAAAAGTCAAAGTTTGACTTTCTAGTATGCAATTGACCATTTTGCCCTCTTGCCAATTCCAAGCCTAAATTGATATATCAGTGCTGCAAACTTGATGTCATAAAAGATCTTGTGAGAAAATTCCTTGAGAAATGAGAAGGAAAATTTTGGGGTACAATAACTGCCCCTGTTCAATCTTCTTAAACCTGAAGAGTTAGATTGGCGAGTTCTGCCATTCGTGACTCGAAGGTGGAAGATGATTGGACACTAGAGTGCCCATAAATTTGCACTCGGTGATGCTATGATAGGAGGAATGGGCTTAAAGACGCCATTTGGAGAGGTGATAGAATCTTGTTAGAGATGGGCTTGTAGATGCCATCCAAGAATGCTTGTTGAATTGTAATTTGTAAGTTGAAAGAATGAGTATCAGAAATTCGTCCATGTCTAGAGTGTATCTGAGCTGTATCTGAAAGCTGAATCTGAATGAGTATCAGGATGGCATCTGTATCTGGGGCATATCTGAACTGTATCTGAAAGCTGGATCTGAATGAGTATCAGGATGGCATCCGTATTTAGAGCGTATCTGAACTGTATCTGAAAGCTGAATCTGAATGAGTATACGGATGGCATCCATATCTGGAGCATATCTGAACTGTATCTGAAAGCGGAATCTGAATGAGTATCAGGATGGAATCTGTATCTGGAGCGTATCTGAACTGTATCTGAAAGCTGAATCTGAATGAGTATAAGGATGGCATCCGTATCTGGAGCGTATCTGAATTGTATCTGAAAGCTGAATCTGAATGAGTATCAGGATGGCATCCGTATTTGGAGCGTATCTGAACTGTATTTGAAAGCTGAATATGAATGAGTATCAGGATGGCATCTGTTGTACCCCAAAATTTTCCCTCTCATTTTATCAAGATTCTCCTCACAAGACTCTTTGGACTCAAGACCAAATTAGGGTTTGCTCAGCTCAAGACATCTCCTTGCACTGATGACCTGAAATTAGGGTTTCAGTTTGCACAGGGATTTTTGGACTTTCAATGCTCAATGTGACTTTCAAACTTCATGTTGGACTCCTAAGATTGCCCATACCAAGTTTCAAGCCTTGAATCAAATTTTTGCCCAGTCAATTGGACAGTTGACCTAAAAATCAATTGTATTGGAAAAAAGTCAATTGTGGCCAATTTATAGTCAAACCTTATAATTTTTGATCCATATCAACATTATAGACTCATATGAACCATTTGATCAAGTTTGGACCACAACTCCTCAAGAAATTTGATCAGATCATCAAAAGGGCAAAATGGTCATTTTTAGGGTTTTGACTGTAGAAGGGCAATTTCTGATTTTTCACCTAGCCAATGGCAAATTGGGTTCAAGCATGGTTTAAAGGACTTAATGGAATCATCTTGACCTAATCACAAGGTTCAAAAGATCTCAAATACATTGGATTGACAGATGAATTTTCTAGTCAACTGATCAAAAATCAACTGTACACTGAAAAGTCAAATTTTGACTTTTTGGTCAAAATCAAGTGCCAAGGGTCATTTTTCATCAATATGTGTCAAAACATGAAACTTGTTCATCAAGAAACCTAATTTTGGAAATTAGGGTTTAAGATTGAAAATTTTCATAACTTAGAAATTTTCTAAGTTATGATAATTTCTTATTTTTTCCCAACTTTCCCCAACTTTTTCACCATGATGCAATTGGATTAAAAGAAAACTTCAAACATGAAAGTTGCAGTCCTCCACAAAATCTACAACTTTTATTCACAAAGTTTTCCCAAAAGATGCTTGGATCTCAAGTTATGATTTTGTGAATAAGGGTCCATGAAACTTTCAACTTAGTGAAATTTTGCCCTAGTTTAGGCAGGATTTTAACCGATCTTCATGGCAACTTTTCACATAGTTCAAATTAGAATCTCATAATTCATTTCAAAGATGGATTGTAGATCATGTTACAAGCTTTCCAAAATGTCCAAGAACTCTCCAAGATCATTTATGGTTAGGGAGAATCGAAAGTTTGAAAATGGAAAATTATCACTTTTGGCCAAGGCATTTTGCACCATGTTACAACTTGCAAATCCGTTTGGATCATGCTTGTACTTGGTTTACAAGTTATAATCCTTTCTACACTCATAAATTAAATGCAAATACAATGGTTAATGGCATTGTTCTGATCTTAGAAGCATTACACAAAGAGTTAATCCAAAAATGGCAAAAAGGCAACATTGCTACTTTGATAAAGCATGCTTTATGTCATTTTGTTTATCTTGAGCCATGGACCAAAGCCTTTGCTGCAAACCAACTCCACAAATGTCAGGAAAAGTGTACCAACTATGTGCAGACCCTGAGCTAGCTTGTACAAGCTTTGGCATTGTCAACTCACCTTTTGCTTCAAAAACAAGAAAGCTTGCAAAAGGTCCACAACTTGAAAATATGATAAGAGCAAGTCTTGGAACATTTTCAAACAATCTCAACACATTGTAGCAAGCAGAATACACGAGTTACAAGCCTCTCAAACACCCAAATACACAAAAACACCAACTTCTGCCCAAAACAGGGCAACCACTGCAGAACCTTGGCCAAATCCATATTCCCTCGTGCATTTTGCTTGGAATCATTTCAAACACATTCTAAACATCACAGCTAAACTATCCAAGCCCTTACTTTGCAACTGTAACCTCGTTTGCACACTTCACCATTTTCATTTTGAAGCTTTGCGGGTTGAGTTCTACAAGGAGATTCAAGCCATTTCAAAGCAAGCTAAGCATTGGGAAAGGTCAAGGGAACATCAAGCAAGCTCAAAAGACCTTCAGGCCTCACTCAAAGCTGCTACATTGCCATATTCGAACTTGACTGAAATAGGAATTTCTCAAGTTTCTGACTCCTTATTTAGGCATCATTAAGCTTAGGTTTGTGAAGCAAAAATGTAGTCATTAATGTCCTTGAGCTGTACATATGCATAGCTTGTATTTATATTAATTGAGCTAGGAGAATTTAGATGATGAACATGCTGAAATTTTTAGGTCAGAAATTGGGGGTGATAAAATTCTCTCTGGTCTTTGAGAGTTAGATCAAGTTTTTTATATCATTAGAATCGTGGTTTAAAGCTCTATAATTTAATGTTGTGAGTTTTTGATTTCATGCAAAGAATAGAGAGAACAGATTTGAAGTTGCAGAAGCGCGCGTTTTGGCCAAAGGACAGGGATGAAGTGTGACTTGAGCCTGGCGCTTGGGCCTATTGCTGTTTGCACCCTCCATTTTGTTTTCTGCACCCCTTTGGCCCATTTCTTTTATTTTTCATATTTTCTTGCATATTTCACATTTCTGACTTTTATTTATTTTTTCCTAAACATTAAAAATCATAAAAATATTTTCTTTATTTATTTTTTGTATTTTTCATATTTTTTTATTTTATTTTTGGGCATAAAATTAGTTTATTAGGTTAAATATAATTTATTTTCTTAAATAAATTTGTAAATAATATCAAAAATATTATATAATTTTATTTTTATTATTTATACACTTAAATTAATATTTTCATACAATATTTAATTTTTAACATTTTTGTATATATTTTTATTTATTTTCTTGTACATAAAAATGAATAAATAAATAATATAATACATTTTCTTTTAAAACCAAAAATTAGGGTTTTCACCCTTTCCAAAAACAATCACTTTATTTCCTTATTTTTAGGATATAAATAAATTTATTTTATATACATAAAATAAATACAAAAAAACATTTGTGCATATTTACATTTATTGCATTTTTAAATATTTGTTTATTTATTTATTTGTACAAATAAATTCAATATGGTTGTAATAGTTTTAGGGATTTATTTTGAGCAATACCCCCTATTCAAACTTGTATCCCCCTTCCCATAATATTGTTGTAATAGTCTTAGATTTACTTTACGCATTTATTGCTTTTATATGCATGATAGTAAGATTAGGGTTTGTATGATAACCAAAAATCAAAAACAAATAGCATGACTAAACACAAGACAAAAATGCATGTAAAATGACAACACAATGCACACAAGCACCCCTAGGGTTTCATCCACTTTGTTGCCTTAAAATGGCCATGGTATGCATGCTAGGTATCTTGGCAAAACAAAACAAAAACAAAAAGATCATAGTCCCTCGATGACGCTATCTTGGTTGCCTATACAAAAATGATCTTAGTCCCTCAAAAAACTTGCTAAAGATACTTGGAAATATTGTTATCATGGTCATACGATGACCCGCACCCGTCCCGTTTAACATCCAAAGATAAGGTTGTTTACAAAATACAATGGTAAAACAACAATGTCAAAGGGTTAAAAATGTGTAGAAAAGATCTTTGAGTAGGGTAGACAACTCCTAGTTACTTGATCTCTTGCAAACATCCATGCTAATTTCAAAAACACACACAACTTCAAAACAATTTCCAAACAAACTTTCAAACATTGAAACATTTTTCAAAAGACAAACATCTTTGTATACATTCTTCAAACAAGAATCATTACAAAGATTGCCACAACGATGACCTCTTTTTAAAATACTTTCAAAACCATACACAAAGCACCATTTCAAACAATTGAAAAAGCAAATCAAGTGATCTAAACAAGTAACTAAGAGCCCATGGAAAACCATGGATGAAAAGGGTGCTAGCACCTTCCCTTTTCATAATCTACCCCCCCCGAACCCAAGAAAACATCTCAAAGGTCTTTCCTGTGCTTTTTGACCTTTCCTTTGGATAAAATAAAAAGTCTGTGGCGACTCTTGCTAAATCGAAACATTTGCAAACACAAACGCAAAACCTCAAGTCAGTTCTCCCGTCGTATCACAGAACTGGCGACTCTGCTGGGGATTAAGTAAAAGTGGGGTTACCTTAGGGTTTAGACCACCTTTACATGCTTACTTTTCTTGATTTGTTTGCTTTAAATTTGGTTCTATTGTTTGGGTTTGAATCCTCTACCCGGATTTGGGAAACATTCATAGGTAAATAGCAATACATTATGGAAACTGTGCGGGGTATACCGACACGGTCTAAGCAATAACTATATTAGTGCGACATATTTGTGGGTACCGGTAGCCTTTGAGTCAATCAAAGAGAATACGGGGCCGCTGAGTGATGTCATGAAGCACTAATGGACTTTTAGAACCTTTACTTGACCATCTTGGCCTTTTAGGATGTAGTGAGGTGACCGGCTTTGGTGCAGTCCGAAGTTGGTAGATACTCGATACTACACTCATTGAGGGTTGTTTTCTTGGAATATTTCGGTCACCATTAAAGTGGCTAAACTGAAACAATGAACACAAAAAATAATCCAGTGATATTGAGCTCCTTAGAACCCGGTTACTATTTATAGGACAGGTTGAGCCAACTAAACTTCAAGAGGGTACTTACCTATGAAACCCCATGCAAGCCTAAAACTAGGAACTTGTGTGACTTGCTTGTACATATATACTTGTGCATAACATCATGAACATCATGAAGCATCATTTGCATCCACTAACCATTTCAAGGATTTGGATCTTCATCTTTGTTCCTGTTTTGTAGGTTATGGAATCACTTCGCAGAAAAACTATTCAGGTCAATCTTGTGAGAATTCCTCCTCAACTCAAGGAGCTTGCTTCCAAGATTCCAGAGTATTCTCCATTCACTGATAGACATGGTCGACTTCTCAACTTGGTCAACTCCAACACAGAGGAAAACATGGTGAAAGTTCTCTTCCAGTTCTTTGACCCCCTACACCATTGCTTCACATTTCCTGATTACCAGCTAATGCCTACTTTAGAGGAATTTTCTCAATTCCTGAGGATTCCTATTCTCCATCAACTACCTTTCAACGGTACGGAAAGAGATTCAAAGCCTGAAGATGTTGCTCAAGCCCTACACTTGCAACCATCTGATGTCTTAGGTCATTGGGAAACCAGAAGTGGTGTCAAGGGTTTCTTGGCAAAGTTCCTGTTTGAGAAAGCTCAAGAATGTTGGAATTCTATAGACCTGCAAGCTTTTGAGGAGATTGTAGATTTTCTCATCTATGGATTGGTCTTGTTCCCAAACCTTGACCAGCTTATAGATGTCATGCTGTCAAAATCTTCATGGCTCGCAACCCGGTGCCTACTTTGCTTGGAGATATCTTGCACTCTTTTCACACTCGAACAATGAGGAAAAGAGGTGTTCTCATGTGTTGTACTCCTCTTCTAGAAAGGTGGTTTATTTATCACCTTCCCCAATCAGTCTTAAAGAATGAGCAAGGTTTGAGGTATCACAATGATTGATGACTCTTACACATTCAGATGTTCATTGGTATTCTCGATCCAGAAAAAATGTTATCATCATCGACCGTTGTGGGGAATTCCCTAATGTCCCACTACTTGGTATTAGGGGAGGCATTACCTACAACCCCTGCTTGGCTCTGAGACAGTTTGGGTATGCCCGAAGGGATGGACCACATGACATGTTGATTCTAGACTTGGTTTTTGACTTCGACAACGACGATCAAGGACTTTGACAAAGGTTTATCCGAGCTTGGAGGATGCCCAACAAGGTGGACAATAAGACCTTGGGACACAAGAATTCCATCCCCCTTGAGCCTTACCTCAAGTGGGTACGAACCCGCTCCCAAAGTCTTATGATGCCTTACCCCTACATTCTCCCTGTGATCAAAGAGCCTGTTAAGGAAGGAGAGGTTCCATACACCCTCCTACATGCTGACATGCCGACATCACTTGAAGATTTACAAAGGAGTTGGATACAGCTCAAGGGAGAATGCGATACTTTTAAAGCCCAATTCTATGCTAGTGAGAAGAAGGTTTTGGAACTTACTCGTCAAATTCACGAAGAGCAGACTCTCAACACCTACATTGCACCAAAAAGGATGCGCAACGTCTTTTTACCTTAGAATTTTGTATTGTTTTGCCCATGGGGCATTGATGTACTAACAAATTCTATCTTATTAATATGACGTGTGTTTCTTTTTTTTTAAAAACAAATTTGAATTTCTGAATCCTTGAATGCATTACATGAATACATATCATTCATCATATGCATAAACAGGTCTTCACACCAAGTTCCCTCATCTCTCTGTTGTTTATTTCAGCAAGATGGATATTGAACAAACGTTCAAAGACTTGCAAGCACAGAATTCACAATTCCAACAGCTACTCATGACCTTGGCTAAGGGTCAGGAGGAGCTCAAAGCTCTGTTAGAGAAGGAAAAGGAGAAAAAGAAGAAGAAGAGAGTTGGTGTGGCTACCTTGGGCAGAAGATTTGAAGGTCAAGCCAGAAGGGTCCTAGATTTCCCATCAACATCTGAAGAGGGTGAAGGAAAGGGTAAAGGAGTTGCAGTGCCTTCTGATTATGAGGCTGAAGAAGAGGAAGATGAGGATTACTTAGAACAACAGTATCCTCTTGCAGATGAAAAGTACAAAAATCTAGAAGAACGTTTGGCAGCCATGGAGATCCAGAGACTGTCTGGGCTGGACTTTGAAGAGTTGGATTTGGTTTTTGGAATAGTTATTCCTCCGAAGTTTAAAGTACCTCTGTTTGCTAAGTACAACGGGGTGTCTTGCCCAAAGATGCACCTACGGTCTTATGTCAGGAAAATTCAACCATATTCTTCTGACAAAGACCTATGGGTCCATTTCTTCCAGGACAGTTTGTCGGGGACGCAGTTGGATTGGTTCTACCAGCTAGAGAGGTCTGATATGCACAATTGGGAGGATTTGGCTGCTGCCTTCTACAAGCAGTATCAATACAATATGGACTTAGCACCAACCCGTACTAAATTACAGAGTATGGGTGTGATACGGTGGGAAGAACTGACTGTTTTTGGAATGCTGGTTTGCGTTTTGCGTTTGTTTTTGCAAAATGTCGCGGTAAGCAAGAGTCGCCACCGACTTTTATTTTATCCAACAAGGAAAGGAAAAAAGCACAAAAAAATTCCTTTTTCGAGATGTTTCTCGGGTTCAGGGGGTAGATTATAGAAAGGGAAGGTATTAGCACCCTTTCTATCCGTGGTTATCCACGGGATCTTAGGTACTTGCTCAATTGTTTTCAAAATTGTTTTCTTTGTGCTTGTGGGTTTGAAAAAAGTTTTTATTTTGAAAAACTTCAATTTAACTCTTGCTTCTGTCCTCAAGAGTGTAATGAAGTGTTTTTGAAAACTTTGTTTGAAAAGGAGTGTAAGTGTGAAAAGTTTTATTTTTGAAAGAGCAAGTATCTAAGAACCATCTACCTACTAGAAAAAGGAATCGTTCTATGCTATCTTCCTTTAGACAATGATATCCCACTATTGATGAGTAGGTAGCTGTCGTTGGAGTTTAAGGGTCAATTCGAATTTAGGGACTTATGGTCACTAAAGCAATGCTAGGACGCCTTAGCGGTAACCCTAATGTCTTAGATCATTTTTTTTGAGGCAACAATATCCGAGGCAACCGTTTCGAGGCGACCATGATCTTTTAGACAAGAGGGCGACCTCTAAAATGACCTATACTCAATGACCGTGTATGAAGGAAACCAAGTGGGGTGTACCCTAAGAGTGCGCATGTGCGAGTGTGTCGTTTTCAGTTAATTTTATCTTTATACATGTTAATGGTGATCTAAGTTGATTTTATGTTAAAACATTCAGTCTTGTCATGCCATCCTATTATCAAACATCTAACAATTATATTTTTGCGGAAAATAAATTGCGGAATTTAAATTACAAGGCGTCGGGTATTTACATCGCCAAAGACAAACCCTTAAAAAATAAATAAAGCGATAAAAAATAATAAAAAAAGTCCTACTTAACTATTACAAACCGAAATCAGATACATAAATGGATAAAAGAAAATAAATCGCGTGCAGGAAATTAAATCGAGCACAAACTAGGGTTTTAACCCTTTGTTAAAGAAAAGATCTTTTTTGTGGTTTTTATTTTAAGAAAGAAAATGAAATTAAACCTAAATTAATTACTAAATTAAATTAATTAAATTAATTAAATGAAAAAAAGTTATTTTTGGGTTTTTGGTATTTTAAGAAAGAAATAAAAAATTAATTAATGTTAGTAAAAACCTAATTATGTCTAGTTAATTTTAATTATTAAAAAAAGAATTAAAGTTATTCTAATTAACACCTGAATTAATTTACTAGTATTTATTAATAAAAAATAAAAGCTAAAATTTAATTTGATAAAAATATTTTTGGTCATTTTATTTTATAAAGAAAGGAATTTTTTTGATTGGTTAGTTAATTAAATAAAACAATAAAAACAATTAATAAAACTAAATAAATAAATATAAGAAAAAAGGGTTTGGGCCTGATTTTGGTGGTGGAGATAGCAATCTAAAGCCCAAATGATCTGGCCTTGTTGACTTTTGAGATCCAGTAGGCGTGTGTTGACTTGGTCTATGGTAGACCATCAGATCTTGGCCACCAGATCTGGCCTCTGGCCATCTGGCAATTGGTTGCTTGCTGGTGCATGGTATGCTGTAGCCTTGGACATGTACAAGATCACCTGAAGAAACAAAATTAAAGAGAAATTTGAAGGACCTGGGATTCGAACCCAGGTCCTGATGGTATTTGGAGTGCTTGCTAAATATATTACACAATAATAATAATAAAAGAAAATGAATTATATGCCAGAAAAAACAAAACAATGCGCGCGCGATTTGAACGAACGAATCACGCCTCACCACGCATCATCTTCAACCCTCGTCTGTAGCTAAAAACCAGTAAAACTTATAGCTACGGACACAAGCCGTCGCTACAAGTCGTGCCTCCTCTAAAATCTGTTTTAGGCCATATAAATGAATTCTAAGGGCACGGTTGTGCCCGTCTCATCATCCCGGTCACAACCATACCCTTCTTGATAGCCAATTTTTCCTGAAATGAAAACACCCAAAAATATCCACGAAAACCTAGCTATGGCATTTTGCAGTATAGGTCAGATAAATAAAATTAAATTATGCCAAAAGCTTGGAAATGTTATGAGGATTTCAAATATACCAATAATTTACTCAAATGATGCGAGAGTGATGATTTACGAATTCAAGAAAGAAGCGGATTATCGTGGTACTTACAACTCATTGTGGTGTCTGAGGATGATTTCTTTTGATCCAAGAAGGTTGAGTGTACGTCCAGGAAACGATTGGGACCGGTCTAAGCTTCTGAAATCCCCTCTAGCTATGGATTCGATTCCACACTTTTTTAGGGAATTTTGCAACTTTTGTATTGCCTATTCTTGCAGCCTCCAACCATTATTTTCGTACCTTTGCCTTTCTTATGTAATGTATATTGCATTAGGGTAAGAAACTTGGTACAAATCTCTCCACATCAATGCTCATGAATTGGATTTGATTCCACCATTACAACCTTCCAAATTTGGCCTAAATCATATCTTCTTGTAACCAATGCACTTGATGAGAATTTTATTCACATAATAGCTGTATTCAAAGCCTAAAGCAACCAAAAAATCATGAGTTATAAATACTTTTGATTTTATATGTTTTTATTTGATTTTATTTGATTTAAAATGACTAAATTCAATTAAAAATCAAATTAAATAATAAAAATAAGATATGGTCTCATGGCTGAAGCTAGGACACGTGGACAATTATTCAAGCTCAAATTAAGTGGAAAAGAATGGTCCCATTTGACAAAATTTGAAGTTTTGGGGATACTTGACTTTTGGCAATTTCGCAAAAATGTCCAACTTCAACAATGCATAACTTCTCCAATTCTGAACTTTTGGAGGTGTTATTTTACTTTTTAGAAATCTTGAGATGTCCTCTAACCAACCCTTTTGGTCTCCTCGCATTTTGATATTCCATGCTCAAGTTATAAGCTTTGGAAAAAAAGGTGTTTTTGTTGACTTTCAAAAATGACCTATAATGTCCAAATTTATAACTTCTTGTGAGTGCATTTTCTGATCTTTGGGTATGAATATGGATTGTAATAAATTGCATCCTCTTCAAAATGAGCTTTGGATGGGTCATTTCTCAAAAATTATTATAAAGTTATGCTTGGTCAAAGTTGAGTTGACTTTTCCTACAAAACCCTAATTTAGCAACTTTTGAGTCTTGATGAATTTTGAGCAATCCTTGATGAATCATGATAAAACCTTGATCAAATGATGAAATATCCTTCAAAATGAGAATGTTGACAAAATAACTTGAAGTTTGACTGTTTGTAGGTCACAGTTGACTTTTGCCCTAGCACAGTCGATTTTTGGACCCTTTGAGCAATTGACTGAGCAAACTTCCTCTGCAAGGCTTGAAATTTGACATGGATGACCTTGAGAACATATTAGGACATTTCGGAGAACTTGAGGCAATTTGGATTCAAGGATCTTGATGCAACACAAAACCCTAATTTGGGGTGACTGCCTTAGGAGATAGCTTGACTGTCCAACTCTTGAGCAAACTTGAGCCACTTGGAGATTTTCCTTGCAATGTTTGGAGAAATATGAGAGGGAAAATTTTGGGGTATAACAACTGCCCCTGTTCAATCTTCTTAAACCTGAGGATGTAGATTGGCTTTCGTGCCTTTCGTGATCCGAAGGTGGAAGATGATTGAACACTAGAGTGCTCAGAAATTTGCACTCGCATGAAGTAGTATCAGCCTTGTGATGTCGGGAATGGACTTACAGATGCCATTTGGAGATTGTTGGTAGAAGGATAGGCTTACAGATGCCATCTGCAGGAGCGTTGATCGCATAAGAGATTCTTTAGCGAGAACTTGTATACATGTTGTTGTAGAAGATTCTGTTGGGGAAGTCTATCTTTTATTAAGATTTAGGAACTTGCCTGTACCTCAACTGAGAGAACATCTCTGCTGAGTTTTAAGAACTTGTCCATAATTCAGCTGGGGGAAACATCTTCATCAAGATCTAGGAACTGTCTGGTCTTCAACGTAGTATACCGTTGAGATTGTAGAACTCGTCCACACTATGATGGAGGGAAACATCTTCATCAAGATCTAGGAACTGTCTAGTCTTCAACGTAGTATACCATTGAGATTGTAGAACTCATCCACACTATGACGGAGGAAAACATCAAGATCTAGGAACTGTCTGGTCTTAAACGTAGTATACCATTGAGATTGTAGAACTCGTCCACACTATGACGGAGGAAAACATCAAGATCTAGGAACTGTCTGGTCTTCAACATAGTATACCGTTGAGATTGTAGAACTCGTCCACACTATGACGGAGGAAAACATCAAGATCTAGGAACTGTCTGGTCTTCAACGTAGTATACCGTTGAGATTGTAGAACTCGTCCACACTATGACGGAGGGAAACATCTTCATCAAGATCTAGAAACTGTCTGGTCTTCAACGTAGTATACCGTTGAGATTGTAGAACTCGTCCACACTATGATGGAGGAAAACATCTTCATCAAGATCTAGGAACTGTCTGGTCTTCAACGTAGTATACCGTTGATATTGTAGAACTCGTCCACACTATGACGGAGGGAAACATCTTCATCAAGATCTAGGAACTGTCTGGTCTTCAACGTAGTATACTGTTGAGATTGTAGAACTCGTCCACACTATGACGGAGGAAAACATCTTCATCAAGATCTAGGAACTGTCTGTCTTCAATGTAGTATACCATTGAGATTGTAGAACTCGTCCACACTATGACGGAGGAAAACATCTTCATCAAGATCTAGGAACTGTCTGGTCTTCAACGTAGTATACCGTTGAGATTGTAGAACTCGTCCACACTATGACGGAGGGAAACATCTTCATCAAGATCTAGGAACTGTCTGGTCTTCAACGTAGTATACCGTTGATATTTTAGAACTCGTCCACACTATGACGGAGGGAAACATCTTCATCAAGATCTAGGAACTGTCTGGTCTTCAACGTAGTATACTGTTGAGATTGTAGAACTCATCCACACTATGACAGAGGGAAACATCTTCATCAAGATCTAGGAACTGTCTGGTCTTCAATGTAGTATACCGTTAAGATTGTAGAACTCGTCCACGCTATGACAGAGGGAAACATCTTCATCAAGATCTAGGAACTATCTGGTCTTCAACGTAGTATACCGTTGAGATTGTAGAACTCGTCCACACTATGATGGTGGGAAACATCTTCATCAAGATCTAGGAACTGTCTGGTCTTCAACGTAGTATACCGTTGAGATTGTAGAACTCGTCCACACTATGACAGAGGAAAGCTGTCGAGATTGAGAACCTTATATGAAATTCAACCGAGGATAATTCAGTTGAGCTTTAAGAACCGGTCAGGTCTTCGAAATAACTGAGAACTTAACTGCATCCTTCCTGAAAGGTAAAGGTCAGTCGTATGCAATGCATGATATATATCAAGAAATGATATTCTCAAAATAAATGAGATCATGTTGTATGATGCGTATATGCATTTACCATGATGTATGGATATGTAATGTTTTAGCCGGGGAAAATAAATCCCGGATAGCTGCTGGAGAATAGGGTTGGATTCTTCGTTTCTGCTGGGGATGACGAACGGAGATGATGGCGAGAATAAACCTGCAGGAGAAGATAACTCTGTTGGGGAATAAACTGATGAGGAGATTACTCTGTGGGGAAGAGATGTTCTGCTAAGGATTTCACCGATAAATTCCGTTGGGGATGAATTACCGTTGCTGGTGATATTGAATCCTGCTGGGAATTTGAACTCTGTTTGTGAAAGGAAAGAACTCCGTTGGGGACGATCTTCAGTTGCGACTTCACCGGGGATAACCTTTTAGACTCTAATGGGGATAATCCTTTGAGCTTTGCTAAAGACAATCTTCCTTTGAACTCGGCTGGGGATATTTATGTTTATACTCCGCCAGGGATGAACTTCTAGAGTATACTGGGGATAATTCTTCAACTCCACTGGGGAAACTTTTTCAGATTGCGCTGGGAAAATTTTAGCTCCACTGGGGATATCTTGTATTCTTCCGGGGAATATTCTTATATTCTGTTGGGGAATATTAAGACTGCCGGGGATATTAAGCCTTTTCGGTGTTGATGGTAGATAAACTCTGCTTGGGGAGAATATTACCGACTCATTCACAGTTGCAAGCCTCAGCTGGGGAGAGCTATCTTTACTGTCTTACTCTGCGGGGAGTGAATGTTACTGGGACGCGTGCTAAGGATATGACGATGGCTTGCATCGAGACTTTTTTTCCCCTGTTTCTGTGGGAGAAGGTGCCTGCGGAGGCCCTGTGGATCGAGTATTATCCCCACCTATGAGGTTCTTGGTATCTTTCGGTCAAAATGATAAGTCTTCTTCTGGTAGGCCAGTGACGAGATGATGAGACATAGTCGTACGCTTTAATCCCTAATTTTTGCCTGGACCGCCCTTTCGGGTTTTCAGTCCACCGGGATACCCTTTTTTGCCCAAGCCGCCTTTTCAGGTTTTCGACTTTCCGGGTGTACAATTTTTCATTCTCATCCCTAATTTTTGCCCGAACCCTTTTGGTTCACCGGGAAGCCCTTATTTTTGCCTAGGCCGGTCAACCTAGTGGGTCTTTATTCATGCGCGGTATTTTCTGACTATGTCCATGCTCTCAGGATGTAGGGAGGTGTCACTGTCTGTAGTGTTGTGTTGCCATACTACAAGAAGATCTTCGTTTGATCATGCAAGATTCGTTGCTGGAATTCATGTCCAATGCCCCAATTGATTCAGATGGAAATTTGCCCCTGGCTATTTTGGCATCTTTGAAAGATTCCTTGAATCTTGACTTAACTGCCCCAGATGATGGACAATGCTCATGCCGTGCCCCTTGGTTGGAGGTGTTTTTTTTCACTTGAGGTGACCATTTTTATTGAAAAGGTTTTTGTTCACTAGATATTCGTCGTGCAAATTTCTCTGCTGTTTGAACAAATAGTCATATGCAAACAATGTTATTTTAAGAATGCAAAGCTTATGTCTGTTTTGAATTTCTTTGAAAATGCTATTTTCAATAAAACAAGCGAATTTTTGTAAAATGTGATGTCAACTCAGGATTTTACAGCAAGCCCTACAGGAGTCAGGATACCTTTTGTAACAATATGCTTTCGAACTAACCCATGCTTCAGCTAGGACTTTTAAGGGTTATAACGTGGCCTGGTTCACGGTTTAAGAAACAAAGGATAAAGGCTCAAATTTTATTTGTATCCACCCGTTCTTCGTGATGTTCTTCGATCCTAAACTCAACTAATCGTGCATTAGATCTTGTTTGAGTCTTTGCTCTGATATACCTTTGATGGTTCGGATACTAACAATTTATTTTGAACAGGAATTTATTTTGTTGAGAGTTTGCAGGATCTCTTCCCTTTTGGTTTTTATTATCCCTGTTTTTTTTACATGAACTATTTCTTTTTGTGATTACAGTCAGCGGGATGCCCCAATTTTTCTTAAGTCTCCTTCACAGGTTTTGACTTATTGGGCTTTTATTTTGAGAGATAATGACTGCCTGTCCTTACGATTATACGGAACCAACACCGTCTTTTGTTTCAGAAGGACTTCTTTGATGCTATTCATTGTGCACCTAGATCAACTGAGAAAACTACCCTGCCCCAGGTTATAATTAAGGGTTTTAATTTGTGAAAAGAAAAACTCCAACTTCTTTGGCTCAAAGGGGTTGGCTAGGGATTATCTTCCTTATAAATCCACTGTTTAGGATTTAAAATAATTCCTGTACCTCGTCAGTGGGGTCTGTTCAAAAGCATAATGTAGAGATTTTGATATCATTTTCGTCATCCTCCCTCTAAAGGCTTAGAATTTTTTAATCGAGAGTTGATCATCACAAAAAATGAAAGCAATTTGAATATAGTGAAATACGAATAGATTGATTCAAACAGACATATGCAATGCATTGATAAAGTAATAAAGTTTGACATGAATAAATGTTCGAACAATCAAAAGAAAATTACAACTTGAAAATTCTAATGAACAAAAAGTCTTCTCGTCTCAGTACTTGTCACTTCAAATGGTGAACCTTGGGGGGATGGCAAAATAATTCAATCTGACCGTCTTGTGTGAGTTCCAATGCTCCTTCATCGATCAGGTCTTGAATTTTGTTGCTCAACGCCCAACAGATGTTAGTATCATGCCCCGGGCTGTTGGAGTGATATGCACACCTTGCATCAGGATTGTACCTTGGGGAGGCTATGTTGGGATTCTTAGGAGGGTCCCTTAATGTCACCATATTCAATCTCAACAGGTGTTGTAAAGCCTGAGATAGTGACATGTTGAGCTTGGTAAATTGCCTCTTGGGCATATTTGGCTTACTCTGATCAACCCGTTGTTTATGGCAAGGTTGTTGTTGGACCCATGAGGTAGTAGCAACTTGGAGAGGTCTATTCTTCCTCAAACCAAACCTTTGACTTCTCGGAAGTTGATTAATGACTTGGTCCCCGACCTTGACTGTTTGCTTCATGTTGTTGTATCTGTCTTGATGAAGCTGGTTGATAATGGTTCTAATCTCCTTGTTCCCGAGCTAAGCCTTGGATAAGAGCCATCTGCCCCAACATCTGGGTTTTCATGGCACTGAACTCAGCTTGCAGTTATTCCAGCCATTCGTCCTTATTGTCTTCAGGACTTTTATTGACCAAGTTCCCAACAAGGAGTGTTTTAAACTCTTCCTGCCCCTTGGATAGGTTTAGGAATACGTCCCTGAACTGAGCTTCTCGAGTTTGAAGATCTTGGTTGTTTGGTTGGAAAGCCAATGCTGAAATAAACAGCGAGAACATGAGAGACCTATACTGGGAGACCTGTTATGCAATGATATGTATGTATGCAATGTTAAGGATCCCGCGGGGTAAACAAGAAACTTGTTAGAATTTGAATTTTGCAGCTTTGATTGAAGAAACTTCATGTTGTTAAGAGTCCTTCTTCAAGAGTCAAGCTCACCATATCGAGTGGGTCATAGCCCCTGACTCAAGTTATCATGTTTTGATTTCTAGACAACCTTGGCTAGAGGAAAATAAATCCCCTTTTCCCCTTGCTAGACATTTGATTTACCATAACCTGCATCACAAACCCTTGAGATCCTTGAAATGGTTAAGGAAATGTTAAGGCATGATGTTATGATGTGTATGCTATGGTTTAAGCAAAAGTGCGAGGTAATGTAAGTGAACCCTACAATAAATCCAGATTATTGGATAAGGACTGTAAACAAAACCTGCAAGGAACTCATGTTGTCAGATAACAAGAATGTGCAAGTAGTTCAAGTTTGAAAGCACACAAGTCACACAATAGCCCTTAAATTTCAGGCTGGCATAGAGTTTAGGTATTACCCTCTTTCAGTTTAGTTGGTTCAACCTGTCCTAGTAACAGTAATCGGGTTCTAGAGGATCTCAATATCACTGACCACCCTCGATCGGTCATAATTCCAGTTTAGCAACCTTTTCTTTCGACCAGAATCATCGCGATAGTTTGGTCTCAATGAGTGTAGCATACTACTAGTTTTTCTATGGCCAAGTTGGTCAATTTAAAGGTTCTAAGGTCAGTTGGTGCTTAATAACCCCTTAGCAGACCTATATTCTCCTCGTTGCGCCACAAGGGATATCGGTACATACTAAAGTGCCACACCAACGTAGCTACTATTTCAACCGTATCGGTCTACGTCGTACAGTTCCCTCACAGTTTATTGCTACTTACCTAAAGGGTATCCCCCAGATCCGAGTTAGGATCTATAGTAACTCTGATTCAAACCTACAAAGATAAAGCATACAAATCAAGCAATTGAAAACATTATGATGAACTATTCCTAAGGTACACCCCACTTATAAGCGTCCCCCAGCAGAGTCGCTAGTTCTGTGATGCAGTGGGAAGAACTGACTATTTTTGGAATGTTGGTTTGTGTTTTGCGTTTGTTTTTGCAAAATGTTGCGGTAAGCAAGAGTCGCCACCGACTTTTATTTTATCCAACAAGGAAAGGAAAAAAGCACAGAAAAATTCCTTTTTCGAGATGTTTCTCGGGTTCGGGGGGTAGATTATAGAAAGGGAAGGTATTAGCACCCTTTCTATCCGTGGTTATCCACGGGCTCTTAGGTACTTGCTCAATTGTTTTCAAAATTGTTTTCTTTGTGCTTGTGGGTTTGAAAAAAGTTTTTATTTTGAAAAACTTTGATTTAACTCTTGCTTCTGTCCTCAAGAGTGTAATGAAGTGTTTTTGAAAACTTTGTTTGAAAAGGAGTGTAAGTGTGAAAAGTTTTATTTTTGAAAGAGCAAGTATCTAAGAACCATCTACCTACTCGAAAAAGGAATGGTTCTATGCTATCTTCCTTTAGACAATGATATCCCACTATTGATGAGTAGGTAGCACCGTCGTTGGATTTTAAGGTTCAATTCGAATTTAGGGACTTACGGTCACTAAAGCAATGCTAGGACACCTTAGTGGTAACCCTAATGTCTTAGATCATTTGTTTTGAGGCAACAATATCCGAGGCAACCGTTTCGAGACGACTATGATCTTTTAGACAAGAGGGCGACCTCTAAAGCGACCTATACTCAATGACCGTGTACGAAGGCAACCAAGTGGAGTGTACCCTATGAGTGCGCATGTGCGAGTGTGTCGTTTTCAGTTAATTTTATCTTTGTACATATTAATGGTGATCTAAGTTGATTTTATGTTAAAACATTCAGTCTTGTCATGCCATCCTATTATCAAACATCTAACAGTTATATTTTTGCGGAAAATAAATTGCGGAATTTAAATTACAAGGCGTCGGGTATTTACATCGCCAAAGACAAACCCTTAAAAAATAAATAAAGCGATAAAAAATAATAAAAAAGTCCTACTTAACTATTACAAACCGGAATCAGATGCATAAATGGATAAAAGAAAATAAATTGCGTGCGGGAAATTAAATCGAGCGCAAACTAGGGTTTTGACCCTTTGTTAAAGAAAAGATCTTTTTTTTGGTTTTTATTTTAAGAAAGAAAATGAAATTAAACCTAAATTAATTGCTAAATCAAATTAATTAAATTAATTAAATGAAAAAAAAAGTTATTTTTGGGTTTTTGGTATTTTAAGAAAGAAATAAAAAATTAATTAATGTTAGTAAAAACCTAATTATGTCTAGTTAATTTTAATTATTAAAAAAGGAATTAAAGTTATTCTAATTAACACCTAAATTAATTTATTAGTATTTATTAATAAAAAATAAAAGTTAAAATTTAATTTGATAAAAATATTTTTGGTGATTTTGTTTTATAAAGAAAGGAATTTTTTGATTGGTTAGTTAATTAAATAAGACAATAAAAACAATTAATAAAACTAAATAAATAAAGATAAGAGAAAAGGGTTTGGGCCTAATTTTGGTGGTGGAGATAGCAATCTGAAGCCCAAATGATCTGGCCTTGTTGACTTTTGAGATCCAGTAGGCACGTGTTGACTTGGTCTATGGTAGACCATCAGATCTTGGCCACCAGATCTGGCCTCTGGCCATCTGGCAATTGGTTGCTTGCTGGTGCATGGTATGCTGTAGCCTTGGACATGTACAAGATCACCTGAAGAAACAAAATGAAAGAGAAATTTGGAGGACCTGGGATTCGAACCCAGGTCCTGATGGTATTTGGAGTGCTTGCTTCGCCACTAGGCTACTTGGTCTTGTTTGTTAATATATTACACAATAATAATAATGAAAGAAAATGAATTATATGCCAGAAAAAACAAAACAATGCGCATGCAATTTGAATAGACGAATCACGCCTCGCCACACATCATCTTCAACCCTCGTCTATAGCTAAAAACCTGTAAAACTTATAGCTACGGGCACAAGTCGTCGCTACAAGTCGTGCCTCCTCCAAAATTTGCTGTAGGCCATAAAAATGAATTCTAAGGGCATGGTTGTGCCCGTCTCATCATCCCGGTCACAACCATACCCTTCTTGATAGCCAATTTTTCCTGAAACGAAAATACCCAAAAACATCCACGAAAACCTAGCTATGGCATTTTGCAGTATAAGTCAGATAAATAAAATTAAATTATGCCAAAAGCTTGGAAATGTTATGAGGATTTCAAATATACCAATAATTTACTCAAATGATGCGAGAGTGATGATTTACAAATTCAAGAAAGAAGTGGATTATCGTGGTACTTACAACTCATTGTGGTGTCTGAGGATGATTTCTTTTGATCCAAGAAGGTTGAGTGTACGTCCAGGAAACGATTGGGACCGGTCTAAGCTTCTGAAATTCCCTCTAGCTATGGATTCGATTCCACACTTTTTTAGGGAATTTTGCAACTTTTGTATTGCCTATTCTTGCAGCCTCCAACCATTATTTTCGTGCCTTTGCCTTTCTTATGTAATGTATATTGCATCAGGGTAAGAAACTTGGTACAAATCTCTCCACATCAATGCTCATGAATTGGATTTGATTCCACCATTACAACCTTCCAAATTTGGCCTAAATCATATCTTCTTGTAACCAATGCACTTGATGAGAATTTTATTCACATAATAGCTGTATTCAAAGCCTAAAGCAACCAAAAAATCATGAGTTATAAATACTTTTGATTTTATATGATTTTATTTGATTTGATTTGATTTAAAATGAATAAATTCAATTAAAAATCAAATTAAATAATAAAGATAAGATATGGGCTCGTGGCTGAAGCTAGGACACTTGGACAATTATGCAAGCTCAAATTAAGTGGAAAATAATGGGCCCATTTGACAAAATTTGAAGTTTTGGGGATAGTTAACTTTTGGCAATTTTGCAAAAATGTCCAACTTCAACAATGCATAACTTCTTCAATTTTGAACTTTTGGAGGTGTTCTTGGACTTTTTAGAAAGCATGAGATGTCCTCTAACCAACCCCTTTGGTATCATATCATTTTTATATTCCATGCTCAAGTTATAAGCATTGGAAAAAAGGTGTTTTTGTTGACTTTCAAAAATGACCTATAATGTCCAAATTTATAACTTCTTGTGAGTTCATTTTCTGATCTTTGGGTATGAATATGGATTGTAGTAAATTTCATCCTATTCAAAATGAGCTTTGGATGGGTCATTTATCATAAAGTATTAGAAAGTTATGATTGGTCAAAGTTGAGTTGACTTTTCCTACAAAACCCTAATTTAACAACTTTTGAGTCTTGATGAATTTTGAGCAATCCTTGATGAATCATGATCAACCCTTGATCAAATGATGAAATATCATTCAAAATGAGAATGTTGACAAAAAAACTTGAAGTTTGACTGTTTGTAGGTCACAATTGACTTTTGCCCTAGCACAATCGATTTTTGGACCCTTTAAGCAATTGACTGAGCAAACTTCCTCTGCAAGGCTTGAAATTTGACATGGATGACCTTGAGAACACCTTAGGACATTGGGGAGAACTTGAGGCCATTTGGATTCAAGGATCTTGATGCAACACAAAACCCTAATTTGGGGTTGACTGCCTTAGGAGATAGCTTGACTGTCCAACTCTTGAGCAAACTTGAGCCACTTGGAGATTTTCCTTGCAATGTTTGGAGAAATATGAGAGGGAAAATTTTGGGGTACAACAATGGGCATGGTCTCAAGTGAAGGTTTCAAAGAGTATGCCCGGAAATGGAGAGACTTGGTGGGACGAGTACAACCACCTCTATCTGAGAGGGAGCTAGTAGATATGTTCCTGGGGACTCTGTCAGGGCCTTTCTTTAATCACCTGATTGGAAGTTCGTCTGCGGGGTTCACTGAGTTAATTCTAACTAGTGAGAGAGTTGAAGCCGGAATCAAAAGCAGGAAACTTCAAAAAGATACATCTGCTTCTGCTGCCATCAAGAAGACTTTTCCAGCAAAGAAAGAAGTCTCAGTTGTCTACTCCTAAAGAGGTCAAGGAAGAGTTGAGCGCCGGCCAGCGATGGGGGCCGTAATGATTCAAAAGTCTGCAGCTGATCAGCCCAGAAACAATCAACCCAGAACCAACCAAGCAAGGGTGGAAAGGCCTGTGCGGTAATTCACCCAGATAAAGATGACTCCTACTCAGGTTCTTCCCCATCTCTTGAAGTTAAACCTTGCCAGTTTGAAAGAGGCCCCGAAGAATCTGAATACAACTTCTCCTTACTACCATTCGAACGCCAAGTGTGCTTATCATTCAGGGAGTATAGGACACGACACCAACAATTGTTGGGCCCTCAAGAATAAGATCCAGAATTTGATAGATGCTAAAGAAGTGGAATTCGACGCCCCTGAAAATCCGAATGTGATCTCTGCTCCAATGCCAAGGCATGGCCACAATGCCTATGCTATTGAAGAGGATATTTTTGTTGCTACTGTTGATGATTTGATAACTCCGCTACCAATAATTAAGTTGAATTTGCTGAAGGTTGGAATTTTCCCAAGTTGTGAAGAAGATTGCTGCATTTGTTCATCCTTACCAACCGACTGTCCGTTGTTGAAGTTAGGCATCCAACGCCTAATGGATAATCAAGAAATCCTTTTTGAAAAGACTCTTGTTATACCGACTCCTGTCAATGATGTTTCAATAATTACCATATCCGCCAATCTTTCCAAGGTCTCCAAAAGACCTGTTAAGATTACATCCGATCCGAAGATTGCACCTTTGAAGATAACCATGCCGGGGCGCATCCCGTACAAGTCCAACAAATCAATACCGTGGAACTATGGTGGAGAGATCTTCTACCACAGTATTAAACAAATTGAATCAACTGAAGAGATTTCTGATGAAGAGACTTCCAACATTGGAAACATTGCTGGAACGAGTAAAATCACCCGCAACAGAAGAATTTTCTCTCCGAAGATTGCTCCTCTAAGGGCAATCTTCGGACCCTTAAATGCTCCTAAGGTTACCCCTGTGTCGGTCAACATATCTGCGAGAACTCCAATTATTGAAGTAATTGTCACTCCTGTGGTTGTACCCTCTACTGCTACTTATGATAGAGGGAAAAGGATCCAAGAAGTGCCCGCCAGGACGAGGGCTCAGCCATTGGTCATCCCTGAGACCTCTCAAAAAGAAATGGAAGAGATTTTGAAAATAATCAAGAAAAGTGATTATGATGTTGTGGAACAACTGGGGAAAACCCCCTCAAAGATCTCTATGTTGGCCCTGTTACTCTATTCCGACGCTCATGCTAAAGCTCTGATCAGATTTTTGAAGACGACCCACGTGCCACAGGAAACCACCGTGGACCAGTTCCAGGAATATGTAGCTAGCTTAACAGCTGACAATGGTCTAGGATTCTCCGATGCTGATTTAACATCTAAAGGGAGAAAGCATAATGACGCTCTGCATGTCTCGGTGGAATGCAGAGGGACTACTCTAGCACACATTCTGGTTGATACTGGGTCGTCTTTAAATTTCTTGCCGAAGAAAGCCTTGGATAGATTGGACTGTGAAGGCCTAACCCTGAAGCCCAACAACATCATTGTCAGAGCTTTTGATGGTTCTAAAAGGATGGTCCACGGGGAGGTGGACATCCCGATTAAAGTAGGAACTGAAACCTTCAACTCCACATTCTATGTGATGGACATCCGTCCTTCCTACTCTTGCTTGTTGGGAAGACCCTGGATTCACAATGCTGGAGCTTTCACTTCCTCTCTGCATCAAATGCTCAAGTACCCTCTCCAGGGGAAAATTATAATTGTTCATGGCGAAGAGGAATACATGATAAGCCATCTAAATTCTTTCCTCTATGTAGAATTGGATGGTGAATTCATCGAAACCCCTTTCCAACACTTTAAATAGGTTTCTCCTGAAGTTACGGCAACCAAGACAGTGTCTTCTGTACCCATGATTACCAAACCTGTGCCTCGGATGTCATCCCTCAAAGATGCAAAGGCTGTGATTGAAGAAGGAGGAAGCACAATCTGAGGTCAGCTACCAGACTTTCCTTTCAAATCAGATAAATTCGGCTTGGGGTTCACTGCTTCTACTCAAAAGGTTGTACGCCGCGCCCGGGCTGGGGGGCCACCAGTGAAGATCACCCATCATGGAGTCAATGCCTTGGAGGATAGTGAAGAGGAGAGCAACCTGGAAGACTGGATTTTCCCTACTGTTGGCGGAGGACTGAGCAATTGGGAGGCAAAAGACTTTGTTCCGATTACTTTCATACCGCAGTAATTTATCTTTCAAACATTTCTGTTGGTTTGTAATAATTCTCAAACAATTCGTACACTTTTAACCTAGTTCCTTACCCGAGGTACATAGGTCCATTTGTAAGGGTTTCATTTTTTCATCTTCATATGCCATTTTAATGAATCATGGACGTTTTCACATATAAACTTTTGTGTTCATTGTCTTTCTTTTTACATTTATTTGTTTAAAGGTGGCTATCCCTTACACACACCCACACTCACAAATGCAGGTACCCTTTTGTTGTACTCCAAAATTTTCCCTCCCATATTTCTCAATACATGTCAAGAATCATCTCCAAGTTGTTCAAGATTGCTCAAGAGTTAGGCAGTCAAATCACCTCCTAAGGCAGTTAATTCAAAATTAGGGTTTTGTGTTGCATCAATGTCCTCACATCCAAATGGTCTCAAGTTCTCCCCAATGTCCTAATATGCTCTCAAGTTCATCCATGTCAAATTTCAAGCCTTGTAGAGAAAGTTTGGTCAGTCAATTGCTCAAGAAGTCCAAAAATCGATTGTGCTAGGGCAAAAGTCAACTGTGACCTAAATACAGTCAAACCTCAATATTTTTTGTCAACATTCTCATTTTGAAGGATAATTCATCATTTGATCAAGGGTTGATCATGATTCATCAAGGATTGCTCAAGATTCATCAAGATTCAAAAGTTGCTAAATTAGGGTTTTGTAGGAAAAGTCAACTCAACTTTGACCAAGCATAACTTTCTCATACTTTATGAGAAATGATCCATATAAAGCTCATTTTTAAGAGGATGCAATTTCCTACAATCCATCTTCACACCCCCAAGATCAAGAAATGCTCTCACAAAAAGTTGCAAATTTGGACATTATAGGTCATTTTTGAAAGTCAACAAAAACACCTTTTTTCCAAAGCTTATAACTTGAGCATGGAATATCAAAATGAGATGAGACCAAAAATGTTGGTTATAGGACATCTCAAGGTTTCTAAAAAGTCCAATAACACCTCCAAAAGTTCAAAATTGAATAAGTTATGCATTGTTGAAGTTGGGCATTTTTCCAAAATTGCCAAAAGTCAACTATCCTCCAAACTCCAATTTTTGACAAAAGGGCCCACTTTTTCCCACTTGATTTGGTCTTATCACACTACACACGTGTCCCATCTTCAATTTCATGACCAATCATTTATTTTTCTATTTTATTTGATTTTTATTGATTTAATTCATTTTAAATCAATATTAATTCAAATAAAATCTAAAAATTGATAGAATGATATCTTTGTGATTGGTATAGACTTCAATTATCATCATGAACCAAATCAAATCCGAATCAAGCCTTATTATGCACAAAAAATCAGATTTGATACAAATATGGAAGCTTTGTTAATGGTGGCAAAATCATATCTTGGAATCATCAATGCACAAGGATTGGAGGCCCAAAGTTTAACCTAATGCACTCCTTATTACTTGTACAAGCCATACTTATCAAAAACACGACCTGAAACTGCAAGAAACGGCCAAACCAGAATTGAAAAAAGCTTGCAAAAGTGTGAGATCAAAACCTTGGTTAGAGCACGATTCAATCAAAAAATCTCCACATAGCTCTCTTGCCTGATATCCAGTGGAGCTAAAGCAATCAAAACCAAGTCCTGAAACCATCTGAAAAGCGTTGTAAGTGTTCTTGAATATGGCTCTGAACATGGCATCGTAAATCGTTTTTCTTGCATCTTTTTGCCAATTTTCTTGTACCATCATGCTTGACTTTTAAATTCCAACATTTCTACATTATTCAATTTGATTTTCGTATCCTGTAAAGCCCTACCCGAAACTAGGGTTTGGGTTTCTTGTTTTTAGGTATTTTGATTTCAGGGAAAATTGAAACAAGCCATGGCCATGGATGAATTCAGGAGAACGAGGCGAGCAAGATGATGGTTTTAGTTTGCATTTTTGTGACCTAGAATCCATTATAGGATGATGCCACGAATTTTGTTGCGGAATAAAATCCGCAGGAAAAATTGCAGTCTTCGTTGAAGAAGACGAAGACGTGTCCCTGCTTAATTGGCTAGTTCGAATTATTGGCGCTTATTTTTTTTATTCCAGGCCTAGTGTGTTGTTTTACATATAATGATTAATGTTTATTTTAATAACAAAAGAACGCGCTGGTAGAGATGGTAAGCATGTTAGTGGATTATCCCTTGGGACCTGGGTTCAAATCCCAGGTCCCCCAAAACATTTGTATTATTTTGTTTCAGGTTATTCCATGCAGCATACCAAGCATAGTACACCATGCATCATCACGTGATCTTGGAAAGTCAAACAAGGCTGGTTTGGATTGGGCTTCACAATTGCTATTTTCACACTCAAATTAGGCCCAACACCCCCCTTTGGTTATTTCTTTTCTTTTAACATTTTATTTATTTACTCGATTTATTTTTAATTCTTAATTAATTACTAATCAAAATAATTAATATTTTCCTAATAAAATCAGAAAACAAAAATATTGTTTTTATTTATTAAAACTAATTTCACCTTATTTTTGTAAATAACTATTAATCAATTTAGTTTTTAATTAGGTACAACTTTAATATTCTTTGTAATAAATTAAAATTAATTCAAAATTAGGCTTTCAATAATTGTCATCATTTTTATTTTTATTTCCTTAAATATAAAAAAAAACCAAAAAATATATTTTTATTTTATTTAATTAATAATTAGTTTAGGTTTAATTTCCATTTAATTCCAAATAACAAAAAATATACACTTTCTTTCAAAAAAGGGTCAAAACCCTAAAAAATACGCCGATTTAATTTTCTCGCACGCGTCTCATTTTTTATCCAATTTTGTAATTGTTTCCCGGTATGTAATAACGTTCAATAGGACTTTTAATTATTTATCGCTTTTATTTACTTTCCGCAATTTAAATTAAAGAGTTTGTCTTTGACGATGTAAATACCCGACGCCTTGTAATAGTTTAGATTTAATTTCCTGCAATTTAATTTCCGCAATATTAACTGTTAGATGTTCGATAAATAGGAAATGCATGACAAGATCAATCTTTAACCTAAAATCAATATAGCTCACCCATAATATGTACAGATAAAATTAATCGAAATAACACACTCGCACATGCGCACTCTTAGGGTACACCTCACTTGGTTGCCTCGAACGTGGTCATTGAGTATAGGAAGTTTTAGAGGTCGCCCTCTTGTCCAAAGATCATAGTTGCCTCGAAACGGTTGCCTCGGAAAAATGATCCAGGATATTAGGGTTACCGCTAAGGCGTCCTAACATTTCTTTAGTGACCACACGTCCCTTAATCAAATTGACCCGAAAACTCCAACGAAGATGCTACCTACTCCTCAATAGTGGGATAGCATTGTCTAAAGGACGTTAGCACAGCTTAATTCCTTTTTCGAGTAGGTAGGTGGTTCTTAAGTACTTGCTCCTTTTAAAACAAGACAAAACTTTTCGCACCTACACTCTCTTCAAAACAAAAACTCTTTTCAAACCCACAAACACAAAGAAAAGCAAATTTTGAAAACACAATGAGCAAGTACCTAAGAGCCCGTGGATAACCACGAATAGAAAGGGTGATAATACCTTCCCTTTCTATAATCTACCTCCTGAACCCGAGAAACATCTCAAAAAGGAATTTTTCTGTGCTTTTGTCCTTTCCTTGTTGGATAAAATAAAAGACGGTGGCGACTCTTGCTTACCGCGACATTTTGCAAAAAAAATGCAAACGCGAACCAGCATTCCAAAACAGTCAGTTCTCATTCCCACCGATCACACCTTCCATTCCGAATTCTATGGGTAACAATTCTGCTATGGCCTTCAGTGACTCTGAAGATCTGGTCTACCATGTCGAATACGAAGGTGATGAAGATTGTGAGGTGTCGGGAGAATTGGCTAGACTGCTGCAACAGGAAGAAAGGGCTATTCTACCTCATGAGGAGATGTTAGAGACAATCAACTTGGGTACTGACGAAGACAGAAAAGAAGTCAGAGTGGGTGCCAACCTAGAGCCAAGTGTCAAGGAGCGCTTAGTTCAGCTGTTGAATGAATATGTTGAGATATTCGCCTGGTCATACGAAGACATGCCGGGACTCGATACAGATATTGTGGTTCACCGTCTCCCTACAAGAGAAGACTTTCCACCAATTAAACAGAAAGTCCACCGCATGAGGCCCGACATGTCTGAAAAGATCAAAGCAGAAGTTATGAAGCAGTTCAATGCTGGGTTTCTTGCTGTTACTTCCTATCCATAATGGGTTGCTAACATTATGCCCGTGCCTAAGAAGGATGGGAAAGTGAGAATGTGCATGGATTACAGAGACTTAAACATGGCTATCCCTAAAGATGACTTTCCACTACCGCACATTGACATCTTGGTTGACAACACAACTCAGCACAAGGTATTTTCTTTCATGGACGAATTTTCAGGTTACAACCAGATTAAAATGGCACCTGAAGACATGGAGAAAACTACTTTTGTTACACAGTGGGGTACGTTATGCTATAAAGTGATGCCATTCGGACTGAAGAATGTCGGGGCAACCTATCAACGCGCCATGGTAGCTTTGTTTCATGACATGATACATCATGAGATAGAGGTCTACGTAGATGACATGATAGCCCGATCACAGACAAAAGAAGAACACCTCGACCACTTGCAAAAGCTGTTCGTCAAGTTGAAAGAGTACAAAATCAGTCTGAATCCTAACAAGTGCACTTTCGGAGTCAGGTCCGGTAAACTCTTGGGTTTCATTGTCAGCAACAAAGGCATCGAGGTTGATCATGTCAAAGTCAAAGCTATACAAGAAATGCCCGCCCCTCGCACTGAGAAGGAGGTCAGAGGTTTCTTGGGACGCCTAAACTACATTGCTAGGTTCATTTCTGGCCTAACATCTACCTGTGAGCCAATCTTCAAGCTGTTGAAGAAAGATCAGGTGGTTAAATGGAATGATGACTGTCAAGTTGCTTTCGATAAAATCAAGGAGTATTTGCTAGAACCTCCTATCTTGATGCCTCTCGTCGAAGGAAGACCTCTAATCATGTATCTGACTGTTTTGGATAATCCAATAGGGTGCGTACTGGGCCAACATGACGAGTCTGGCCGAAAAGAGCATGCCATTTATTACCTTAGAAAAAAGTTTACCGACTGTGAGACCCGATACTCACTGCTCAAGAAAACTTGCTGTGTTTTAGTATGGGATGCCGGCCGGCTAAGGCAGTATATGTTGACTCATACCACTCTGCTGATATCTAAGATGGATCCGATCAAGTACATCTTTGAGAAACCAACTTTATCTGGAAGAATAGCTAGATGGCAGATGATCCTGACAGAATACGATATACAGTACACGACCCAAAAAGCTATAAAGGGAAGTGTACTAGCTGACCATCTGGCTCATCAAGCTGTCAAAGATTACCAATCCATGAAGTTTGACTTCCCCAACAAAGACATTATGACTTTGGACAACATTGAAGACTTCAGACCATATGACGGACCTGAACAAGGATCCCGATGGACCTTTTACTTTGATGGTGCCTCCAATGCACTTGGAAACAGTATCGGCGCAGTACTCATCTCCCCGGAAGGTTGCTGTGATGCGGTGGGAGAACTGACTATGGTTTTGCGTTTGTTTTCGCAAATGTTTCGGTTGAGCAAGAGTCGCCACCGACTTTTTATTTTATCCTAAGGAAAGGTTAAAAAGCACAACAAAAAACCTTTTGAGATGTTTTCTTGGGTTCGGGGAGTAGATTATAGAAAGGGAAGGTATTAGCACCCTTTCTATCCATGGTTATCCATGGGCTCTTAGTTTCTTGCTTAGATCACTTGCCTTTTGTTTTCAATTGTTTTAAATGGTGCTTGAGTGTGTGGGTTTTGAAAATGTTTTGAAAAGATGCCAATGTGGTGGCAACCTTTGTAATGATCCATGTGGGGATGTATACAAAGATGTATGTCTTTTGAAAAGGTTTTCATTTATTTTTTTGAAAGTTGTTTTGAAAGTGTAGTGTTGTGTGGTTTTGAAATTAGGCAAGTGTTTTGTTTTTGCAAGTTTGATTCAAGTAACTTAGAGGTTATCTACTCCTAAATTTCTCAAAAGATTATTGCTATGTTTTAACCCTTTTAACAAGTTTGTTCCACCATTGTATTTGGTGGACAATCTTGTGTTAGGATGTGAAAGGGACAGGCGCGGGTCATCGTTTATACCATAATTGCAACGGCGTTAAATGTCTTTGGGCAATTTTCTTTAAGGGACTTGATCATTTATCTTTGTTTGTTTTGAAAAGTTTTATCGAGGGACTATGATCATTCAAATTGTTTGCTTTGCCCAAAGAAGTTCAACATACAATATGGCCCATTTATTTGAAGGCAACAAGTGGAATACCCTAGGGGTGCAAGTGTGATTTGTGTGTCCATTTTCATACTTATTTATCTTGAGATTAGGTCATAACTATTTTTTTTATCGTTTTTTCGCATACAAACCCTAATTCTAACATGTTATCATTAGAAAGCAATAAAGTGCGAAATTAAATTTACTAAGCTATTACAAAACCAAATATGGGAAGGGGGGTACAAATGTTCAAATGGGGATATTGACAAGAATTTAAATCTAAATTATTACATCATTTTGAATATTTGCAATTTAATCAATGTACAAAAATTGAATAAGAATGCAAGATGCAAAAGAAATGTTTTGTATATGTATGAAAAAATATTATTTATGTAAAAGAGAAAAGAAAATAAAAATTATATTATTTTTTGGAGTATTTTGAATTTAGGGCAAAAAACCCTAATTTTAATGAAAATGGATATTAATTGATTTAATACAAACATTTATTTATTATTTACAAAAATAAAAATGAAATGAAGTATATTAAAAAAAGTATTTTTTGTATCAAATATTAATAAAAATGAAAAAATTCAAATATTTTTATATTCTATCCTAAATATATTAATAAACATATATATATATATTTATATTAAGTTCTAAATATACATTATATACAAATAATAATAATAATAATTAATTTTTAATAAAATCAATAAAAAGGTATTTTCTATGTGAAATATTTTCAGAAGGTAAATAAAAATAATAATGTATTTACACCATTTTTGTATTTATTCTAAATAAAAATATGTATATATTTATGTATAAACAAAAGAAATAAATCAAATAAATATGCCATAAATTCAAAAAAAGATGGAAAAAATATTTTTATGTTTTTTATATCATGAGAAAAAATAAACAAAGTCAACCAAAAAAGAAAAAGTCAAAAAGAGTCAAAAATGAAGCAACTGGGCTCAGGGGGTGCATGAGTAATGAAGTGGTGCAAATAAGAAAAATTTCCAGGCCCAGCCCAGAAGACCTGTCTTCTTCAACCTCTGAACAATATCCTTCAAGCAAACACGCGTTTTTTATCTCTGGATTCCTGGACTTTCAAGCAAAACTCATAACATGAAAAGTGTAGAGCATTAAGAGACGGTTTCAACCATGTAAAGAACTTGACCTAACTCTCTAAGATGAGGGAGAATTTCTCCTCCCCCAATTTCTGACCTAACTTTTCATCAATGTTCAGACATAAAATTCTCTAAGCACACGAGATATAAATGAAATCTAATCATATGAGCATGTTCAGGGCTATGATTGTGACATGTTTTCTTTACAAACCTAAAGCTAACAATGCCTAATAAGGGAGATAGAACTTCATGAATGTACCTGTTCAGTTGGAATCGAGCTTTGCAATGGAGGATGTTTCAGAGTGAAATGATGACTTGTATAGCTTCCTTGAAGTGTAAGGATGCTTTTCCAAGTCCTACTTTGTCTTGAAACTCCCTGAATCGAGCTAGTGAACTCCAACTGCAAAACAGAAATTTAAAAATGGTGAAGTGGCTTGGAGGTGTTACAGGTCAGGTTTCAAGTCATGGTTAGCTTGCATAGGTTGTAAGGAAGGTAGAGGAACAGGTTTGGGCAAGAATGCTTGAAGGGATTGAGAGATAGCACTCAATCTGCAGGGGTTCCCCTGTTTGAGCAGTTTCAAGGTGATTAGGGCAATGGGAGTGTTTGAGAGGGCAAGGGCTCGTGTGTTAGCTTGGATATGTTCTATGGAATGTGTTTGATAACTTCTTTCTTGTGTGCTTAAGCTGAGATGAGAGATGGCACAAGTTATGGACTTTTCTTGAACTTGAAGCAAACAAAAGCAAGTTGGCTTTCTAGGTCAGTAGAGGACCCCCTAATGTGCTGCATAATCCTCTCTTGATCAGTGTGTTATGCACATAATCTTGTGCCAAGCAGATTTTCCATGTACTTTCTTGATTTGCAATTGGACATAAAGTTAATCTTTTCAAAAATGGAAAGTTCACTTTATCTAGTTTAGGATTAATCTTGCATACAATGCTTGCACTCAAAGAACAACACTCTAACACATTGAATATGCATTAAATTATTGAGTATGGAATGGTTCAAGGACCTGTAATCAAGCATAAAGCAAGCTGAGTTCAAATTTGCAAAGTTATGAACATGTTTTGATGAAGAACAAAAGTGAATTTTTGCCAACTTGTGAAATTCGAATCTCTCAAGTTATGAGGTTGTTTGATGAGTTCTTGGACATTTTGGAAAGCTTGGAATGTGTACTACAATCCATCTTTGAAATGCAAATTAAAATTCCAAGTGTAAGGGTATGGAAAGTGGCCTTGAAGTGGGGTAGAAAACCTTGTCAAAATAGGTTAAAATTTCACTAAGTTAAAAATGGTTTAGTGCCCTTATTCAAAAAATTGTAACTTGAGATACAAGCTTCAAATGAGAAAACTTTGTGAATCAAAGTTGTAGATTATGCAACAAGCTACAACTTTCATGTTTTGACTTTTGTTTGAATCCAAATGGATCTTGGTGAAAAGGTGGGGCAAAGTTGGGAAAAAATTAGGGTTTTTCATAACTTAGAAAAATTCTAAGTTATGAAAAATTCCATTTTCAAACCCTAATTTGCATTTTGTGATTTCTTGGTGAACAAGTTTCATGATTTGGCATGTTTTGATGAAAAATGAATCTTGACTCTTGATTTTGACCCAAAAGTCAAAGTTTGACTTTTCAGTATACAGTCAAAATTGATCAATTGACTGGGAAATTCAACTGTCAATCTTGTGTACTTGGGATCTTTTGAGCTTGATGAATGTGTAAAGACCATTTCATTGAGTCCTTGAGGCTATATGTGAGCTTGGTTTGCCATTGGCTAGGTCAAACAGTCAAAAATTGCCTTTGTGCAGTCAAAATCCTAAAAATGACCATTTTGCCCTTTTGGTGATCTGATCAAATTTCTTATGGAATTGTGATCCAAACTTGATCAAATGGTCCATATGAGTTCATAATGTTGATGTGGGTCAAATTTCATGAGATTTGACTGTCAATTGGCCACAGTTGACTTTTTCCCCAATACAGCTGATTTCTAGGTCAACTGTCCAATTGACTGGGCAAAACTTGGAATCCAGACTTGAAACTTGGTATGGGTAAACTTGGGAGTCCAACATGAAGCATGAAAGTCATCTTGGTCATTTTAGGTCAAAACATCCTTGGGAAAACACAAACCCTAATTTGAGTCCACAGTGCAAGGAGAAGTCTTGAGCAGAGGAAACCCTAACTGGATCTTGATCTCCAAGGGCTTTGTGATGAGAAAATGTTGAGGAAATGGGAGGGCAAATTTTGGGGTACAACAGTTGCCCCTGTTCAATCTTCTTGGACCTGAAGAGTTAGATTGGCAAGTTTGCCTTTCGCGACTCGAGGGTAAAAGGAGATTGGACACTAGAGTGCCCGGAAATTTGCACTCGCATGTCGAAGTATCAGCAATGTGATGTCAGGAATGGGCTTACAGATGCCATTTGGAGAGGTGGTAGATAGGGAGATGGGCTTATAGATGCCATCCGGAGACGTGACAGAACCTTGTCGGGAATGGGCTTATAGATGCTATTTGGAAGTGTCAATCGCATAAGAGATTCCTTAGCGAGAACTTGTGTATTTGAGAAAGACGGATGTTTTCCTGGCTTGTTACAGGTGTTTGATCTTCAGTCTCCTTATGCAGATATGCCCTGGCTAGATACAGGTATCGAATCTACAATTGGTTGTTCACAAATGTGCCCTGGCTGGATACAGGAGTCGAATCTGGAAATAGTCGTTAATAGATGTGCCCTGGCTGGATACAGGAATCGAATCTTCGAACTCTTCAGACGTGCCCTGGCTAGATACAGGAATCGAGTCTGGAAACGTGGTCAACAGATATGCCCTGGCTGGATACAGGAATCGAATCTGGAGATGTTGTAGTTGATAGATGTGCCCTGGCTAGATACAGGAATCGAATCTGGAAACTGATCACTCTCAGATGTGCCCTGGCTAGATACAGGTATCGAATCTGGAATTGTGACAGTTGAAAGTAGTTGTCTTTGGGATTGTCTTTTTCCTGAAAAGGCAAAAACATAAGTTGTATGCAATGTCGTGATGTATGATATGCATGATGTCATGATGTTCAACATGAGATAGTGTTGTATGCACTTTATCATGTATGTAAGCAAGATGTATGAAAGTGTAAAATGTTTATGAATGTAATTTCGTCTTAGGAAAATAAATCCTTGACGACCGGCCGGGGAATTGCTCTGTGGAAGAGATATTTGGCCGAAGTTTTGCCGAGAGGCCTGTTGAGGACTCTAATGATAGATTCCGCTGGGGATAATGATGATAAACTCCGCTGGGGATAATGATGATAAACTCCGCTGGGGATAATGAACTTTGCCGAGGGCGGTCTTCCGTGGTTTTTTAGCTGAGGATAACCTAGTTATAAGTCCTCGTGAGGAAATAACTCTAAATAAAACTCGGGAGAGACGTCCGTACTCTGCAGGGGATGAGCTTTAAGACCTGCCGGGGAATGTTATGTCCTTTCAGGATTGTCGGGGAGTCGACTCCGCTTGGGGAAAGTATTGCTGAACCTGATTTACCCTGCGGGGAGTTGAGATGATTTGGCCACATTTTTCAGTTGGACCCACCTTGGTACCTTGGCGGACAAAACAACCAGGCTGCATTAGACAACTTCACAGTGCCCCTGTCTCTGATGTCACCTGTAATCAATCTCTTGTTTCATATGCAAATATTTATGAATTAGCAATTGAATGTCAAATGCATATATCAAAAATGAACATTGGACGTTCTTCGCAAAACAAAACAGAAAAAGGAAAACAATGGCAATTTGTATGGACAAGTGAATTTGTATTGATTTTTGAGTTTGCCTGTAAATAGGCGTTTTTGTACAAGAGGCTGACACCCTAGTAAGAGGACGCCGCCAAATAATATAGAGTTTATAATTTGGAAAAGGAAACAAAACAGCTATGTGAACAATCCCACTGGGTTCCAACTCTGCTATCGCCTTTATGTCTTCGAACGTCTCATCGCCTTGCTGCCTAATTGAAGATGAAGCTGATTGGTCGATGCCGAAATCTTGAGCCAGATAGTTGATACCGAATTCCGGATGCGAAGTGATCCAATGAGACATAGTGTTACGCTTTTATCCCTAACTTTTGCCTGGACCGCCCTTTCGGGTTTTCAGTCCACCGGGATACCCATTTTTGCCCAAGCCGCCTTTTCAGGTTTTCGACTTGCCGGGTGCACAGATTTTTATTCATTTCATCCCTTATTTTTGCCCGAACCCTTTTGGTTCGCCGGGAAGCCCTTATTTTTTCCTAGGTATGTCAACCTAGCGGGTCCTTTATTTATGCGTAGTATTTTTTCACTATGTCTGCATTGGCGGGGTGAGGAAGGTCGTCACCATCCATGGTGGTTAGGATCATGGCTCCTCCTGAGAACACACGTTTAACCACAAATGGCCCTTCGTAAGTAGGGGTCCATTTGCCCCGGGGATCACTTTGAGGAAGGATGATGCGTTTGATTACCAGGTCCCCAACCTGATACTCTTGCGGTCTGACTTTCTTGTTAAATGCCCTGATCATCCGTTTCTGATACGTTTGACCATGACAGATAGCAGTGAGCCTCTTTTCGTTAATCAGATTTAATTGATCAAGTCGAGTCTGGATCCAATCATCTTCATTCAAGTCTGCATCCTTCATTATCCGGAGAGAGGGTATCTGGACTTCAATTGGCAAGACTGCCTCCATGCCATAGACCAAGGAGAAGGGAGTTGCCCCGGTTGACGTCCTTGCTGAGGTACGGTACCCATGCAGAGCGAACGGTAACATCTCATGCCAATCTTTATAGGTCACTGTCATCTTCTGCACAATTTTCTTGATATTTTTATTGGCTGCCTCTACAGCCCCATTCATCTTCGGCCGGTAGGGAGAAGAATTGTGGTGCTGTATCTTGAATTGTTCAGAGTTCAGTGATCATTTTGTTATTGAGATTGGTACCATTGTCCGTAATGATTCTTTCCGGGACGCTGTACCGACAGATCAGATTATGCCGGATGAAACGTGCCACGACGCTCTTGGTTACTGTGGCGTAGGAAGCTGTCTCAACCCACTTCGTGAAGTAATCGATTGCCACCAAGATGAAGCGATGCCCATTGGACGCCGTCGGTCGGATCTCGCCGATCATATCGATGCCCCACATTGCGAAAGTCTAAGGTGCCGTCAGGACATTCAAAGGAACCGGAGGGATATGCACCTTGTCAGCATAGATCTGGCATTTATGACAAGTTCGGGAGTGTTGGTAACAATCGGCTTCCATTGTGGACCAGAAATATCCTGCCCGAAGGATTTTCTTAGCCATGGTGTGTCCACTGGAATGTGTTCCAAATGTACCTTCATGCAGTTCCATCATGATTTTCTCTGCTTCTGCCTTATCCACACAACGTAGCAGAGTTGAATCATGATTCCGTTTGTAGAGAATGTCGTTGCTGAGGAAGAATTTTGCAGCAAACCTCCTCATGAACTTCTTATCATTGACAGATGCTCCTTCAGGGTATTCCTGAGCTTCCAAGTACCTCTTCACCTCATGGTACCAGGGTTTTTCAATCACCTTCTCAGCCTCCAGTTCACAGCAGTATGCCGGCTCGTCCAACTTCCAGATAATGATTCGGGGAGCCTCATTGTCCCATTTAACTTTGAACATTGAAGACATCGTAGCTAGGGCGTCCGCTAGCTGATTCTCCTCTCTAGGGAAGTGTTCGAAAGTTATCTCTTCAAAGTGGGGAAGCAAGGTCAACACATACTCCTTGTAAGGAATAAGATTCGGGTGTTTCGTATCCCACTCGCCTTTGATCTGATTGATCACGAGAGCGGAATCTCCGAAAACACTTAGAAACTTGATCCTCAAATCGATTGCAGCTTGTAAACCCATGATACATGCCTCATATTCTGCCATGTTGTTGGTACAGCTGAAACATAATCGGGCGGTGAGGGGAGTATGAGTTCCTTTGGGAGATATGATTACAGCGCCGACGCCGTTACCCAAAGCATTAGAGGCTCCATCAAAATGCATAGACCATCAGGATCCTTCCTCAGGTTCTTCATCCGGTCCAGGTACTTCACAGTCAGTTACCACCATGATGTCTTCGTCCGGAAAATCAAAGTTCAATGATTGGTAATCGTCCACAGGTTAGTGTGCCAAATGATCTGCCAGTACACTTCCCTTAATTGCTTTCTGAGTTGTATACTGGATGTCATATTCTGTCAAGATCATTTGCCATCTCGCTATTCTTCCAGACAGAGCGGGCTTTTCAAATATGTACTTGATGGGATCCATCTTTGAAATCAATAAGTAGTGTGAGTCAGCATATACTGTCTCAGTCGGCGAGCAGCCCATACAAGAGCGCAGCAAGTTTTCTCAAGCAGTGAGTAACGAGACTCACAGTCGGTAAACTTTTTGCTCAAGTAATAAATAGCGTGCTCTTTTCGGCCAGACTCGTCATGCTGCCCCAGCACACACCCCATTGAATTGTCAAGTACTGTCAAGTATAATATCAGAGGTCTTCCTTCCACCGGTGGCATAAGAATGGGTGGCTCTTGGAGATATTCCTTTATCCTTTCAAAGGCGTCCTGACATTCATCATTCCAGCGTACTACTTGATCTTTCTTCAGTAATTTGAAGATTGGCTCACAAGTAGCAGTCAGATGTGAGATGAGTCGGGCAATGTAATTCAGTCGTCCCAGGAAGCCTCTGACTTCTTTCTCTGTTCTTGGAGTCGGCATCTCTTGTATGGCTTTTACCTTGGCAGGGTCCACCTGAATACCTTTATCACTTACAATGAAACCTAGCAATTTTCCGGACCTCACCCCAAAGGTGCACTTGTTGGGATTCAATCTCAGCTTGTACAACTTGAGTCGGTCAAATAACTTCCTCAGATGGTCAAGGTGCTCCTCCTCAGTTTGAGACCTTGCAATCATGTCATCAACGTATACCTCAATCTCATGATGGATCATATCATGAAATAAAGCAACCATGGCACGTTGATAGGTTGCCCCAGCATTTTTCAATCCGAACGGCATGACCTTATAACAGAAGGTGCCCCACTGAGTTACAAATGTAGTCTTCTCCATATCCTCTGGAGCCATCTTGATCTGATTATACCCTGAAAAACCATCCATGAAATAGAACACCTTGTGTTGAGCTGTATTGTCAACAAGGACATCAATGTGAGGTAGGGGGAAGTCATCCTTGGGGTTGGCTCTGTTCAGATCCCTGTAGTCAACACACATTCTGACTTTACCGTCCTTCTTCGGTACTGGTACCACATTGGCAACCCACTGGGGGTAAGAAGTTACTGCAAGGAACCCGACATCAAACTGCTTCATAACCTCGGCCTTGATCTTTTCAGACATCTCTGGACGCATTCGTCGGACTTTCAGCTTTACCGGAGGGCAATCTTCCTTGGTTGGCAGGTGGTGAACTACAATGTCGGCATCCAACCCAGGCATATCTTCATAGGACCAAGCAAAAATTTCCATGTAATCTTGTAGCATCTGGATCAATCGTTGCTTCACGCTGAGCTCTAGATTGGAACCAATCTTGACCTCTTTCCTATCTGTCTCGGTACCTAGGTTAATTGTCTCCACCGGCTCTTCATGTGGTTGAATAACTCTCTCTTCCTGGAGTAGCAGTCTTGCGAGTTCACCAGGCACTTCGCAATCATCTTCACCTTCGTCTTCGGCCAAGTTGATCGGATTTTCGAAGTCATAACTGGCGGTAGCAGAGCTGTTACCAGTGAGATCCAGAGTGGATTGAAACCTGTATAAGTGAGTGTGTGTAAATATAGCTGTTTTGCAATATATATAACACAGAAAGGAAAAGAGCACAAGATTTGAAATGCAACAAACGTCCAATGTTTTGATTGATGATATATGAAAATGTCATACAAAAAGCCCTCACAAATGGAGCTACGATGCCCCGGGTAGGACACCGAGCCAACAAAGTTTTAACATATTGTTTGTTACAAATTTGGAAATCAAAAGAAATCAATTACTGCGTGACAAATGTGATAGGGGTAAAATCCTTTGCCGTCCAGTTGCTTGGTCCGTTGCTGGTAGTCGGGTAGATCCAACTGTCAAACTCTGCTTCCTCTACATCCTCCTTGATAGCATTCACCCTTGAGCTGGAAATAAACACCGGAGCCTTTCTGATCTTCTCTTTGCGCACAGCCCTCTGAGCCTCTGCAGTAAAGCCCAGCCCAAACTTGTCGTTCTTCTGAGTGAAGTCAGGAAGCTGACCCCAGTTTGCACAATTGCCTTTCTGAACCACAGCCCGGGCATCCCTTAGGGAAGCCATCTTCAAGGAATCATTCTCTTTGACTGTTGTCTCCGCTGCTGCTGAAATTGGATGTACCTCCTCGAAATGCTGAAAGGGGGTTTCAATAAACTCCCCGTCCATCTCAATGTATCTGAAGGAATTCAAATGGCTCACCATATACTCCTCTTCTCCTTGCACAGTGACGATCTTTCCTCTGACAGGGTACTTCAGCTTCTGGTGCAAGGTAGAGGTCACTGCCCAAGCTTTATGGATCCAAGGTCGACCCAGTAGACAAGAGTACGATGGACGTATATCCATCACATAAAAGGTAGAGTCAAACACTTGAGAGCCCACGCGAATAGGGATGTTAACCTCTCCATGAACCATCCTTTTGGAACCGTCAAAGGCCCTGACGATGATATTGCTGGGTTTCAATTCCAGGCCTTCATAATCTAGACGATCTAAAGCCTTCTTTGGTAGAACATTCAAGGAGGAACCAGTATCCACCAATACATGCGCCAGAGTAGTGCCCCTGCATTCGATAGAGACATGCAGGGCATCATTGTGGTCTCTTCCCTTCGCAGTCAGGTCAGCATCTGAAAAACCCAAGCCATTGTCTGCCGTCAGATTTGCTATGCAATCAGTGAACTGGACTGCAGATGTTTCCTGCGGCACATGGGCCGTCTTGAGAAATGAGATCAAGGCCTTAGCATGGGCCTCGGAGCATAGCAATAAGGAGAGCATGGAGATCTTGGAGGGCGTATGCCCCAGCTGCTCGACAACATTGAAATCACTTTTCTTTATTATTTTCAGGATCTCCTCCACTTCTTGTTGGGAGGCCTCAGCATTTATGGGTATTGGTGCCTCCATCCGGGCAGGCTCTTCTTCAATCCCTTTGCCCCGAGCATTAGATGACTCGGCGGCAGGGGAAACAACTTAATCAGTAGCAGGAACAGGTAAACTTGTAGGTGTTATAAGGAGGGGTTTTCGAATAGTGGGTGGTGCAATGTCAGGCGAGAAGAGCCTGCCACTGCGGGTGACCTTGGCTGGACCAGTGATATCGCAAATACTGGCGCCAGTGTCGAATTCTTGTTTGATTCCATTTACATATACGTCTGCCCCATAATGCCAAGGGACAACTTTATCAGATACGTAGGGGAGAGGCCCCGAAACAGTAATAATCACAGGTGCAACAGTCATGATTTGAACAGGCTTCTTCGGGGGAGCCTTGAGTGGATTATTGAAGATGGTAACCACAAAAACTTCTTTTATCGGAACCAACTGAACAGCAGACTTCTTAAACAGAATCTCCTTGCTATCCATTAGGCTTTGGACGCCTAACCTCAACAAGGGGCAACCAGACAGGGAAACAGCACAGAACAGGCAACCTTCACCGCAACCCGGAAATAAACCGGCCCGCAGTAGGTTCTTCTTAATGGTCTTCAGCGGGGTGACAACTTCATTTACCGAAACAGCTTACATTTCTTCCTCAATGGCATTTACTCTATGCTGGGGCATAGGAGCAGTTACAACATTTGGTCTTTCCGGTGCTTCAAACTGAATTTCCTTTGCGTCGATCAGATCTTGTACTTTGTTTCTCAAGGCCCAGCAATCATCAGTAGTGTGCCCGGGACTATCAGAATGATAAGCACACCGGGCATTTGGGTTATACTTAGGAGACGCAGTGTTGACGACCTTAGGAGCTTCTTTGAGGGTCACCAGGTTGGTGGATAACAGTTGGGGTAAAATTTGAGATAAGGTCATACTCAGTCGAGTATACTGCCTCTTGGGCCTTTCGCTTCTTTGTTGATTGTACTGCTGAGGAGCAGCAACAGGTTTCGAGATGACCAAAGCATTGACGGCTTGGCGACTTTCGGGCTTGACTTGTCTTCTAGGACCATAGACGGCACTTGCTTCTTTCTTAAACGGCCTCTTCTCAGCACTGGTGGAGGCAGCCTTTTGTATCTTGCCTGACCTGATGCCAGCTTCAATTCTTTCTCCCGTCAATATCAAATCTGTAAACCCGGCGGAGGAGTTACCAACCAAATGATTGAAAAACGGGCCAGACAACGTCCCTAGAAACATATCAACCAGCTCTCGATCAGTCAATGGAGGTTGCACCCTGCCAGCCAAATCTCTCCATTTTTGAGCGTACTCTTTGAACCCTTCACCCGTTCCTAGAGACATACCCTGAAGTTGGGTACGCGTAGGAGCGAGATCAGAATTGTATTGGTATTGTCTGTAGAATGCGGTTGCCAAATCTTCCCAGTGTCGGATGCTAGCTCCATCTAGTTGGTAGAACCATTCAAGCTGTGACCCTGAGAGGCTATCTTGGAAGAAGTGAATCCAGAGGTTCTTATCCGCCGTATAAGGTTGGATTTTCCTTACGTACGACCTTAGATGCAGCTTTGGGCAGGAGACCCCATCATACTTGGCGAAGGCAGGCGCCTTAAACTTGTGTGGAATTACCACCCCAGAAGATAACCCCAAATCTCCGAAATCCAGTCCCGGCACATTCTGAATTTCCATGGCGCTCAAGCGGTCCTCCAATTGTTTGTATCTGTCAGCAGCAGGTGGCTATTGTTCGTCATTATAGTCCGTCTCGTTGTCGGAGACTGCGGGACTAGGAGCTCCTCCCCCTTGGGGACTGTTTTTCTCAGCAGAAGAAGTGGTTGGATCAGCTTCATTGTGGAGTGTGTTCCCAAATCTGCGTCCGGTGTTGAACAACGCAGCCCTCTTTTTCTTCTTCTTCTTCAGGAGTAGAGTCTTCAATTCTTGCTGACCTTGGGCTAGGCTTAGGACCATCTCTTGAAACTGTGCACTTTGGGCCTGAAGGGCCTTGATTGCTTGCTCACTGGATGAGTCTGGATTCATGATGACTGTTCAAAATAAACAGCGAAGGAGATTAAGCAACCTGTGAAATAGGGTACCTGCTATGCATATGGTGCAATGGAATGCGTATGTTTTATGTTTTCAAAGACAAACAAGATTCAACTTTATAGACAAAAAAGGGAAACACACTTCATTAGATTAAAATTTTGATTGTTCAACAACTGGCCCTTTGGCATTACAGGAATGAAAAATACTGGGAAGGAAATAAAACTGTAAAAGGAAACATCCAAAGCTCATCAATGCTCCCATGACCTCCTCTTTTCAGTGCTGATGTAGTTGTTCAGGACCCGTTCTTCCTCCAATTGCTTAGTCAGCCTCTGGATCTTCCGTTCCTGCTCGTTGAATTTTTCCCGATAGAAATCCCGTTCTTCCTTTAGCTGCGCCCAAGATCTCTTCATTGTATCAAAATCAGTGGGTATCTGAGGAGGGAGGACAGTTGGAGGAACCCCATCTTCATCAGGAGATTCAAGGATGATTGGTCCGACAGCTTCGTAGGGCATACCTAATTTTTGAGCACGGATGCGGACCCATTTGCAATAGGGCTCCATTGGTAGAAAAGTCTTTGGTCCCAACTCATGTGGGTCAGCTTTGTGAATTCTGTCCCAAGCTTTAATGAATCCCTGGCGTAGTTTGTCACTGTCTGCCTGAAACTCAAAATGGAAGTGAGGAACCAGCATTTCATGAGGCCCATCTCCTCTGGCTCTTCCAAACTGACGGAGAGCTAAGCACGGGTTATAAGAGATTCCTCCTTGGATACCAATCAACGGGACATTAGGGTATTCTCCGCAACGGTCAATAACAGCTACCTCATCCAAACCTCTGAGAGTCCAAGTGATATCATTATCAGTGAGAGACATTAACCTCCGAGCCCAACCTTTTCCTTCTTCATTCTTCAGCACGAACTTAGGAAGGTGCGAAATAAACCACCTTACTAGCAAAGGAGCACAACACCACAGAGTTCCCCGTTTTCGAGCAGTACGAGCATAGAGTTGTTGTAGAATATCACCCAAAAGAGTGGGTACCGGATTCCGAGACATGAAGATCCTTATGACATGGATACTGATAAAAGTGTCAGGGTTTGGAAACAATACCAGACCATAGATCAAAAGAGCCAGAATATCCTCGTATGCCTTGAAGTCCAAGTCATTCCAGAAATCATTAGCCTTGCCAACCAGAAATTTGACCAAAAAGCCCTTGATCCCATTTCTAGTTTCCCAGTTGGATAATACCTCTTCTTTGGTCAAGGGGAGAATTGCAGCAATCTCTTCAGGCCTAGGAGTCTTTTCCAACCCAGTGAATGGAGTTTGTTCCAAGACAGGGATCCCAAGCAAATAAGAAAATTCTTCCAGGGTAGGAACCAGCTGGAAGTCTTGAAAGGTGAAACAATGGTACAGAGGGTCATAAAACTGGGTCAGAACACTTATCAGTTGTTGGTTCCATTTTGCAGTGATCAAGCCAAGGAGAGAACCATGTCTGTTGATGAAGGAAGAAGTGTTTGGAATCCTTCCAACCAAATCCTTGAGTAAAACTGGTGGTTGAACAAAGTTGAGCCGGACAGTATTTCTACGCACGGGCATCATGATGTCCTACAAAACAGAGCAAAGATGAAACTCTTTTGTCTTTGAAATGGGTTAGTCCTTTATACAGGATGCATGCAATGGTATGATGGCATGATGCTATGATGAAGCACACCACAAGTATTCACATAGGCAAATAAGGCACACAAGTCACACAAGACACCCTTAGGTTTCAGGCCAGCATGAGTTTCAGGTATTACCCTCTTTTGGTTTTGTTGGTTAAAACCTGTCCTATCAAAAGTAACCGGGTTCTAGAGGATCTCAAATCATTGGTTACCCTCAATCGGTCATAACTCCAGCATCGCAATCTTTTCTCGCAGCCAGAACCATCTCGAGAGTTTAGCCTCAATGAGTGTAGCATACTGCTACTGTCCTAATAGCCAAGTTGGTCAATTTAGGGTTCTAAGGTTGGTTGGTGTTTAATGACCCCTTAGAAGACCTATATTCTCCCTGTTACAACACAAGGGATATAGGTACAGACTAAGATGCCACACCAACGTAGCCACTGCTTCACCCATGTCGGTCTACGCCGGACAGGTCCCTCACAGATTATGCTACCTAAAAAGGGTATTTCCCAGATCCGGGTTAGGATCTATGAAACTCCGATGCAAAGCCCACAAATATAAAAGCAAACAAAGCAAACAATTGAAAACAAAGGTGATCTAAACCCTAAGGTTACTCCACTTTTAAAATATCCCCAGCAGAGTCGCCAGTTCTGTGATGCGGTGGGAGAACTGACTATGGTTTTGCATTTGTTTTCGCAAATGTTTCGGTTGAGCAAGAGTCGCCACCGACTTTTTATTTTATCCTAAGGAAAGGTTAAAAAGCACAGCAAAAAACCTTTTGAGATGTTTTCTTGGGTTCGGGGAGTAGATTATAGAAAGGGAAGGTATTAGCACCCTTTCTATCCATGGTTATCCATGGGCTCTTAGTTTCTTGCTTAGATCACTTGCCTTTTGTTTTCAATTGTTTTAAATGGTGCTTGAGTGTGTGGGTTTTGAAAATGTTTTGAAAAGATGCCAATGTGGTGGCAACCTTTGTAATGATCCATGTGGGGATGTATACAAAGATGTATGTCTTTTGAAAAGGTTTTCATTTGTTTTTTTGAAAGTTGTTTTGAAAGTGTAGTGTTGTGTGGTTTTGAAATTAGGCAAGTGTTTTGTTTTTGCAAGTTTGATTCAAGTAACTAAGAGGTTATCTACTCCTAAATTTCTCAAAAGATTATTGCTATGTTTTAACCCTTTTAACAAGTTTGTTCCACCATTGTATTTGGTGGACAATCTTGTGTTAGGATGTGAAAGGGACAGGCGCGGGTCATCGTTTAGACCATAATTACAACGGTGTTAAATGTCTTTGGGAAATTTTCTTTAAGGGACTTGATCATTTATCTTTGTTTGTTTTGAAAAGTTTTATCGAGGGACTATGATCATTCAAATTGTTTGTTTTGCCCAAAGAAGTTCAACATACAATATGGCCCATTTATTTGAAGGCAACAAGTGGAATACCCTAGGGGTGCAAGTGTGATTTGTGTGTCCATTTTCATGCTTATTTATCTTGAGATTAGGTCATAACTATTTTTTTTTATCGTTTTTTCGCATACAAACCCTAATTCTAACATGTTATCATTAGAAAGCAATAAAGTGCGAAATTAAATTTACTAAGCTATTACAAAACCAAATATGGGAAGGGGGGTACAAATGTTCAAATGGGGATATTGACAAGAATTTAAATCTAAATTATTACATCATTTTGAATATTTGCAATTTAATCAATGTACAAAAATTGAATAAGAATGCAAGATGCAAAAGAAATGTTTTGTATATGTATGAAAAAATATTATTTATGTAAAAGAGAAAAGAAAATAAAAATTATATTATTTTTTGGAGTATTTTGAATTTAGGGCAAAAAACCCTAATTTTAATGAAAATGGATATTAATTGATTTAATACAAACATTTATTTATTATTTACAAAAATAAAAATGAAATGAAGTATATTAAAAAAAGTATTTTTTGTATCAAATATTAATAAAAATGAAAAAATTCAAATATTTTTATATTCTATCCTAAATATATTAATAAACATATATATATATATATATATATTTATATTAAGTTCTAAATATACATTATATACAAATAATAATAATAATAATTAATTTTTAATAAAATCAATAAAAAGGTATTTTCTATGTGAAATATTTTCAGAAGGTAAATAAAAATAATAATGTATTTACACCATTTTTGTATTTATTCTAAATAAAAATATGTATATATTTATGTATAATCAAAAGAAATAAATCAAATAAATATGCCATAAATTCAAAAAAAGATGGAAAAAATATTTTTATGTTTTTTATATCATGAGAAAAAATAAACAAAGTCAACCAAAAAAGAAAAAGTCAAAAAGAGTCAAAAATGAAGCAACTGGGCTCAGGGGGTGCATGAGTAATGAAGTGGTGCAAATAAGAAAAATTTCCAGGCCCAGCCCAGAAGACCTGTCTTCTTCAACCTCTGAACAATATCCTTCAAGCAAACACGCGTTTTTTATCTCTGGATTCCTGGACTTTCAAGCAAAACTCATAACATGAAAAGTGTAGAGCATTAAGAGACGGTTTCAACCATGTAAAGAACTTGACCTAACTCTCTAAGATGAGGGAGAATTTCTCCTCCCCCAATTTCTGACCTAACTTTTCATCAATGTTCAGACATAAAATTCTCTAAGCACACGAGATATAAATGAAATCTAATCATATGAGCATGTTCAGGGCTATGATTGTGACATGTTTTATTTACAAACCTAAAGCTAACAATGCCTAATAAGGGAGATAGAACTTCATGAATGTACCTGTTCAGTTGGAATCGAGCTTTGCAATGGAGGATGTTTCAGAGTGAAATGATGACTTGTATAGCTTCCTTGAAGTGTAAGGATGCTTTTCCAAGTCCTACTTTGTCTTGAAACTCCCTGAATCGAGCTAGTGAACTCCAACTGCAAAACAGAAATTTAAAAATGGTGAAGTGGCTTGGAGGTGTTACAGGTCAGGTTTCAAGTCATGGTTAGCTTGCATAGGTTGTAAGGAAGGTAGAGGAACAGGTTTGGGCAAGAATGCTTGAAGGGATTGAGAGATAGCACTCAATCTGCAGGGGTTCCCCTGTTTGAGCAGTTTCAAGGTGATTAGGGCAATGGGAGTGTTTGAGAGGGCAAGGGCTCGTGTGTTAGCTTGGATATGTTCTATGGAATGTGTTTGATAACTTCTTTCTTGTGTGCTTAAGCTGAGATGAGAGATGGCACAAGTTATGGACTTTTCTTGAACTTGAAGCAAACAAAAGCAAGTTGGCTTTCTAGGTCAGTAGAGGACCCCCTAATGTGCTGCATAATCCTCTCTTGATCAGTGTGTTATGCACATAATCTTGTGCCAAGCAGATTTTCCATGTACTTTCTTGATTTGCAATTGGACATAAAGTTAATCTTTTCAAAAATGGAAAGTTCACTTTATCTAGTTTAGGATTAATCTTGCATACAATGCTTGCACTCAAAGAACAACACTCTAACACATTGAATATGCATTAAATTATTGAGTATGGAATGGTTCAAGGACCTGTAATCAAGCATAAAGCAAGCTGAGTTCAAATTTGCAAAGTTATGAACATGTTTTGATGAAGAACAAAAGTGAATTTTTGCCAACTTGTGAAATTCGAATCTCTCAAGTTATGAGGTTGTTTGATGAGTTCTTGGACATTTTGGAAAGCTTGGAATGTGTACTACAATCCATCTTTGAAATGCAAATTAAAATTCCAAGTGTAAGGGTATGGAAAGTGGCCTTGAAGTGGGGTAGAAAACCTTGTCAAAATAGGTTAAAATTTCACTAAGTTAAAAATGGTTTAGTGCCCTTATTCAAAAAATTGTAACTTGAGATACAAGCTTCAAATGAGAAAACTTTGTGAATCAAAGTTGTAGATTATGCAACAAGCTACAACTTTCATGTTTTGACTTTTGTTTGAATCCAAATGGATCTTGGTGAAAAGGTGGGGCAAAGTTGGGAAAAAATTAGGGTTTTTCATAACTTAGAAAAATTCTAAGTTATGAAAAATTCCATTTTCAAACCCTAATTTGCATTTTGTGATTTCTTGGTGAACAAGTTTCATGATTTGGCATGTTTTGATGAAAAATGAATCTTGACTCTTGATTTTGACCCAAAAGTCAAAGTTTGACTTTTCAGTATACAGTCAAAATTGATCAATTGACTGGGAAATTCAACTGTCAATCTTGTGTACTTGGGATCTTTTGAGCTTGATGAATGTGTAAAGACCATTTCATTGAGTCCTTGAGGCTATATGTGAGCTTGGTTTGCCATTGGCTAGGTCAAACAGTCAAAAATTGCCTTTGTGCAGTCAAAATCCTAAAAATGACCATTTTGCCCTTTTGGTGATCTGATCAAATTTCTTATGGAATTGTGATCCAAACTTGATCAAATGGTCCATATGAGTTCATAATGTTGATGTGGGTCAAATTTCATGAGATTTGACTGTCAATTGGCCACAGTTGACTTTTTCCCCAATACAGCTGATTTCTAGGTCAACTGTCCAATTGACTGGGCAAAACTTGGAATCCAGACTTGAAACTTGGTATGGGTAAACTTGGGAGTCCAACATGAAGCATGAAAGTCATCTTGGTCATTTTAGGTCAAAACATCCTTGGGAAAACACAAACCCTAATTTGAGTCCACAGTGCAAGGAGAAGTCTTGAGCAGAGGAAACCCTAACTGGATCTTGATCTCCAAGGGCTTTGTGATGAGAAAATGTTGAGGAAATGGGAGGGCAAATTTTGGGGTACAACAGTTGCCATACACCTTTCACAGCCAGACTTTGCTTTAACTGCACCAACAACATGGCCGAGTATGTAGCTTGTATCTTTGGTCTCAAGGCTGCAATAGACCTGGGAATCAAGTCTCGGGTTGTATTTGGAGACTCAACTTTGGTCATCAGTCAGATCAAAGGAGAGTGGGACACTAAACATCCCAACCTCATCCCTTACAAAGAACATGTCTTGACATTACTACCACATTTCGAGCAGTTCCCGCGAGAAGAAAATCAACTAGCAGATGCTCTAGCTATAATGTCATCCATGTTTAAACTTAACTGGGATAATGAGGCTCCCCAAATCACCATTGAGCGGATGGACGAACCTGCACATTGTCACGAGATTAATACCAAAGAAGTAGTGGACCGACCTTGGTTTCATGAAGTCAAAAGGTATCTCGAGGCTCAAGAATATCCTGAAGGAGCTTCAGTCAACGACAAAAAGTTCTTGAGTAGATTCTCTGCCAAGTTCTTCCTGAGAAATGGTATCCTATACAAGCGCAATAATGATTGCATTCTGCCCCGTTGTGTGGACAAGGTTGAAGCTGAGCAGATCATGGCTGAACTACATAATGGTACCTTTGGCACTCACTCTAGCGGATATACGATGGCTAAGAAGATTCTAAGGGCAGGCTATTACTGGTCTACCATGGAAGCTGACTACCATCAACATTCCCATACTTGTCACAAATGTCAAATCTATGCAGACAAGGTACATATACCTCCAGTGCCTCTCAATGTCTTAACATCTCCTTGGCCATTCGCTATGTGCAGAATCGACATGATTAGAGAGATCAAGCCTACAACATCCAATGGACACCGCTTCATCCTAGTGGCCATTGACTACTTCACCAAATGGGTCGAAGCAGCTTCCTTCGCATCCGTCACAAAGAATGTTGTTGCCTGCTTCATCAAGCAGAACTCATTTGTCGGTACGGTATCCCCGAAAGGATCATCACTGACAACGGTACAAACCTTAACAATACTATGATCACCGCCTTGTGCAAACAGTTCCAGATTCAACATCACAATTCATATCCCTATCGGCCAAAGATGAACGGTGTTGTCGAAGCTGCAAACAAAAATATCAAGAAGATCATACAAAAGATGACAGTCACCTATAAGGACTGGCATGAGATGTTACTGTTTTCTCTCCACGGGTACCGTACCACGGCGCGTACATCAACTGGGGCAACACCCTATTCTTTGGTATACGTCATGGAAGCTGTTTTACCTATCGAGCTTCAGATTCCCTCCTTGAGAATCATGAAGGATGCTGGTTTGAGTGAAGATGATTGGATTCAGACCTGGCTTGATCAACTTAACTTGATTGATGAAAAACGACTTACTGCTGTTTGCCATGGTCAGACGTACCAAAAACGGATGATCAAGGCTTTCAACAAGAAAGTCAGACGACAGGTATATCAAGTCGGAGATCTTGTAATCAAGCGGATCATCTTGACGCAAAGTGATCCCAGGGGAAAATGGACTCCTACCTACAAAGTACCATTTGTAATCAAGAATATCTTTTCTGGTGGGGCAATGATATTAACCACCATGGACGGCGATGACTTGCAGCACCCTGCGAACGCAGACATAGTCAAAAGATACTACGCATAAATGACCCGCTAGGTTGACACACCTAGGCAAAAAAGGGCATCCCGGTGAATCGAAAACCCGAAAGGGCGGTTCAGGCAAAAGTTAGGGATAAACAAAAAATCTGTACACCCGGCAAGTTGAAAACCCGAAAGGGCGACTTGGGCAAAAAAGGGTTTCCCGGTGGATCGAAAACCCGAAAGAGCGGTCCAGGCAAAAGTTAGGGAATTAAAGCGTATGACTATGTCTCGTCGGATCACTTTAAGGACAATCTCTTCACAAACAAACTCCTGGATTCTGATCAACTCAATCATCTTCGGACGAATCAACAAATGGACAAGATATTCAAAGTTACGAAGGCTATAGAAGAATGGGAACCCCATGGAATTTTTACACATATCCATCTTTCTTTGTATAAATTTTTCTCATCTTTTTATGATAACATTCTCTTACTAGGATGTCTATCTCCTTTGTACAAAGTGCTTACACAAAGTTAATACAAAGATACTTCAAAGTGCAGAAAACTATTTGCCTTTTCTTCTTTTTTACACTTGTGTTTTGTTTGAAAACGTCCAATGATTTATTAAATGAGCATATGCATTTGAATATAATCACTGTTTACAAATAAACAAAATGGGAAAGAATAATTACTGACAGGTTGAAAGTATAGGAAAATGTCTTTAGGCTATTCCAAGAGAAATCCCCTGCAGTACATCATCCAGATCCCCAGCGGAGCTAAAACCTTGAAATACATATCCCCAGCGGAGCTAAATTTCAAAATTCCCATCAGAGTTAAAACTTCAAACTCTTAATCCCCAGCGGAGTAAAAACTTTGACCTACAGACCCTCAGCGAAGATGAAACCTTCTTCCCCATTCAAGTCAAGACTATCAATCCCCAACAGAAACTGTCCAATTTTCCCCAAATTCCCCAGCAAGTTATCTTAAAATCTGAGAATCAACCAGATAATAGTTAGCTTTTGTTTTATCCCCAACCTAGGATAATTCCCTAGTAGATTGGCATACAACCCAAACTCCTGATATCCTCAACAGAATGAAGATTCTCATTCTTGACTTCCCAGTAGATTGGCATACAACCCAAACTCCTGAACTTTTTCCAAACAGGAATAAGCTTTTCCCCCAGGGTCTTGAACTTACTCTCCAAGCAGGATAGCTACTTCCCAGCAGTATAGCTACTCCCCACATAGTTCTCCATCCCCTAGCAGAATGAAGATTCTCATCCTTGATCCCCCAGTAAAGTTGCCATAGCCTTCTTTGCTCCCCAGCATGAATTTGTTAGAATTTTTAAGCCCCTGCAGATCAAAGATTCTCATTTCTTGACTCCTCAGCATGAAGTCCCCAAGGATTCAAATTTCCCTAGAAGAATGAAGATTCTCATTCTCAGTTCCCCGCAGAAGCCATCAGAGCCTTCTTTATTCTCCAGCAGATCAAGGTTTTCCTTTGTTTGACCCCCGGTAGAGGTCGCTAGAGTTTTCCTTATTCCCTAACCGAGTAAGGATTCCCATTGTGTAATCCCCATCCATAGTCATCAAAGTTCTCGGGATTCCCCAAGCAGGTTTCTCAAGCATCACTTGGCATTATTCTCACAACAAAATGTTTATCATCCTCCAATTTCGAAGACTTGAAGGATCCCTATATCCCCTAGAAAGTCGTGAAGGATTCTCACATCCCCACAGAAGTTGTCAAGGATCTTTAATCCCCAAGCAGTCAGCAAGGATTCTCATCCTCAGCAATCAAAGATTTTGAATCTCCAGCAGCGGTCAAGGATTTATTTTCCTCGGCAGCAGTCAAGCATTTCATTATCCCCAACTATCAAGGATTTAGTTTCCTCAGCAATGCAGCAAATCAGCTTACATGCGCATACATTACATTCATATATCATAAACATGGATAAAACACATTTATTGCATCATACATGTCATGCAACATAACTTTGTGTTTCAGCTAACATTGTACCCTTTTCAGGATAAGATTAACAGCTATCATTAACAATATTTAAAGATTTCAGATACAGTACGGATACACTCCAGACACGGAAGTCATTCTGCTACTCATTCAGATCTCTTATTCAGATACAGTATGGATACATGCCTGACACAGAGGTCATTCTATTACTCATTCAGAATTTCAATTCAAGATACAGTACAGATACCCTCCAGACACGGATGCCATCCTGTCATTCATTCAGACTTCAACAATCAGATACAGATTATATACGCTCTAGACACGGAAGCCATTCTATTTCTCATTCAGATTCAACTATCAACTTCGAGTTCAGATACACTCCACACACGGAAGTCATTCTGTCACTTATTCAGATCCCAGTTACAGTTTCAGATATACTCCAGGAACGGAAGTCATTCTGCTACTCATACAGATATCAACTTCAGATACAGTCCAGATACGCTCCATACACGGAAGCCATTCTGTCACTCATTCAACCTTTTTCCCCAGCTCAGATATGCTCCAGACACGGACGCCATTCTGTCGCTTATTCAGATTTCAGATTCAGATACAATACAGATACACTCCAGACACAGAAGTCATTTTGTTATTCATTCAAGATTCAAATAAAGTTACAGCTCAGATATGCTCCAGACACGGACGCCATTCCATTGCTCATACGGACTCAGTCTCCAGATACAGTTCAGATACGTTCCAAACACGGATACCATTCTGATACTCATTCTTTTGACTTACAACATGCAATTCAAAAAACATTCTTAGATGGCATCTTTAAGCCCGTCTCCGACAAGATTCTGTCACCTCTCCAAATGGCATATTTAAGCCCATTCCCTCAACTACATTTTGACGAGTGCAAATTTACGGGCAATTTAGTGTCCAATCATCTTTTACCTTTGAGTCACGAACGACAAACTCGCCAATCTAACTCTTCAGATTCAAGAAGATTGAACAGGGGCAGTTGTTGTACCCCAAAATTTCCCCTCTCATTTTATCAAGATTCTCCTCACAAGACTCTTTGGACTCAAGACCAAATTAGGGTTGCTCAGCTCAAGACATCTCCTTGCACTGATGACCTGAAATTAGGGTTTGAGTTTGCACAGAGATTTTTGGACTTTCAATGCTCAATGTGACTTTCATACTTCATGTTGGACTCCTAAGATTTCCCATACCAAGTTTCAAGCCTTGAATCAAGTTTTTGCCTAATCAATTGGACAGTTGACCTAAAAATCAACTATATTGGAAAAAAGTAAATTGTGGCTAATTTACAGTCAAACCTCATAATTTTTGAACCACATCAACATTATAGACTCATATGAACCATTTGATCAAGTTTGGACCACAACTCCTCAAGAAATTTGATCAGATCATCAAAAGGGCAAAATGGTCATTTTTAGGGTTTTGACTATAGAAGGGCAATTTCTGATTTTTCACCTAGCTAATGGAAAATTGGGTTCAAGCATGGTTTCAAGGACTCAATGGCATCATATTAACCTAATCACAAGGTTCAAAAGATCTCAAATGCATTGGATTGACAGATGAATTTTCCAGTCAACTGATTAAAAATCAACTATACACTAAAAAGTCAAATTTTGACTTTTTGGTCAAAATCAAGTGACAAGGGTCATTTTTCATCAAGATGTGTCAAAACATGAAACTTGTTCATCAAGAAACCTAATTTTGGAAATTAGGGTTTAAGATTGAAAATTTTCATAACTTAGAAATTTTCTAAGTTATGAAAATTTCTTATTCCCCCCCCCCCCCCCCCCCCCAACTTTTTCACCATGATGCAATTGGATTCAAAGAAAACTTCCAACATTAAAGTTGTAGTCCTCCACAAAATATAGAACTTTGATTCAAAAAGTTTTCCTAAAATATGCTTGGATCTCAAGTTATGATTTTGTGAATAAGGGTCCATGAAACTTTTAACTTAGTGAAATTTTGCCCTAGTTTAGGCAGAATTTTGACCTATCTTCATGGCAACTTTTCACATATTTCCAATTGGAATCTCAAAATTAATTTCAAATATGTATTGTAGAGCATGTTATAAGCTTTCCAAAATGTCAAGGAACTCTCCAAGATCATTTATGGTTAGGGAGAATCGAAAGTTTGAAAATGGCAAATGATCACTTTTGGCCAAGGCATTTTGCACCATGGTACAACTGGAAAATTAGTTTGGATCATGCTTGTACTTGGTTTACAGGTTCTAATCCTTTATACACTCATAAATTAAATTCAAATACAATGTTTAATGGCATTGTTCTGATCTTAGAAGCATTACACAAAGAGTTAATCCAAAAATGGCAAAAAGGCAACATTGTTACTTTGATAAAGCATGCTTTATGTCATTTTGTTTATCTTGAGCCATGGACCAAAGCCTTTGCTGCAAACCAACTCCACAAATATCAGGAAAAGTGTACCAACTAAGTGCAGACCCTGAGCTAGATTGTACAAGCTTTGGCATTGTCAACTCACCTTTTGCTTCAAAAATAAGAAAGCTTGCAAAAGGTCCACAACTTGAAAATCTGATAAGAGCAAGTCTTGGAACATTTTCGAACAATCTAAACACATTATAGCAAGCAGAATACACGAGTGTTGCACCCCAAAATTTTCCCTCCCATATTCCTCAAGATTTGTCAAGAATGATCTTCATATTGTTCAAGATTGCTCAAGGGTTGTACAGTCAAATCACCTCCTAAGGCAGTCAATTCAAAATTAGGGTTTTGTGTTGCATCAAGGTCCTTACATCCAAATGGCCTCAAGTGCTCCCCAATGTCTTAATATGTTCTTAAGTCCATCCATGACAAATTTCAAGCCTTGCAGAGAAACTTTGGTCAGTCAATTGCTCAAGAGGCCCAAAAATCGACTGTGTTGGGTCAAAAGTCAATTGTGACCTAAATACAGTCAAACCTCAAGATTTTTTGTTAGCATTCTCATTTTTAAGGATAATTCATCATTTGATCAAGGGTTGATCATGATTCATCAAGGATTGCTCAAAATTCATCAAGATTCAAAAGTTGCTAAATTAGGGTTTTGCAAGAAAAGTCAACTCAACTTTGACCAGGCATAACTTTCTCATACTTTATGAGAAATGACCCATACAAAGCTCATTTTGAATAGGATGCAATTTCCTACAATACATCTTCATACCCCAAGATCAGAAAATGCACTCATAAGAAGTTACAAATTTGGACATTATAGGTCATTTTTGAAAGTCAACAAAAATACCTTTTGTTCCAAAGCTTATAACTTGTGAATGGAATATCAAAATGAGATGATACCAAAAGGGTTGATTAGAGGACATCTCAAGGTTTCTAAAAAGTCCAAGAACACCTCCAAAAGTTCAAAATTGAAGAAGTTATGCATTGTTGAAGTTGGGCATTTTTCCAAAATTGCCAAAAGTCAACTATCCTCAAAACTCCAATTTTTGACAAAAGGGCCCACTTTTTTCCACTTGATTTGGTCTTGCCATGCCACACACGTGTCCCATCTTTAATTTCATAACCAAACATTTATTTTTCTATTTTATTTAATTTTTATTGATTTAATTCAATTTAAATCTATATTAATTCAAATAAAATCCAAAAGTTAATGAAATGGTATCTTTGTGATTGGTACAACTTTCATATATCATATGACACCTAATCAAATTCGTGGCTTGGATTTTTGTGCACAAAATATTAGATTTGGCCATATTTGGAAAGCTTGTTAATGGCGATAAGATCAAATCTCCAAACTTTGAATATACAAGGATATTGGCCCAACTCTTGACCTAAAATCATTCTAATATATTCACACAAGGCACACAAACCTAATTCACGAGCAAAAACTGCAAGAGACGGCCAAACCAGAATTGCAAAAAGTCTGAAAAAGTGGGAGATCAATATCTTGGTTAAGGGACGATTCAATCAAAAATCTTCACGTAGCTCTCTAGCCTGACATCCTGTGAAGCAAAAGCAATCAAAACCAGACCTCAAGACCCCCTACAACGCGCTGTAAGTCGTCTCGAACTTAGCTCTGAACATGAGGTCGTGATTCCATATTTTGGCATTGTCTAAACAAATCGTTGGTACATTCATGTTCACCATTCAATTTCCATTCATCCTGCATTATTCAATTGGATTTTTGTAGCCTAGATCTCCCTACCCGAACCTAGGGTTTTGGGGGTTTGCATTTGGGTTTTTGTATTTCAGGAACAATTGGAACAAGCCATGGCCATGGACGGATTTAGGAGAACGAGACGAACAGGATGATGGCTTTGGCTGGCATTTTTGTGGCCTAGAACTCACTACAGAAGAAAGCAACAGATTTTGTTGCGGATAAGAATTCGCAGGAAAATACACAGGGGCCAGCGAAGAAGATGATTGCATGGCCACACCCTATTCGCCAGTTCAAATTTCGCGCAATTTCTTTTTTATTTTTTAGGCATAATTGTTTATTCCAAATATATTATTGTGTGTTTATTATACTAATAACTATCAGGCGTTGGTGGAGTGGTTGGGACGCTGGCCAATGAGCAATGGGACCTGGGTTCGAATCCTAGGTCCCCCAAAACACTTATTTGATTTTTTTTTCTGCAGGTGATCCCATGTACTCTCTAAGGCGTTGGTCCACCATGCACCTCAAACCTCAATACGCCAGATGGCTCTAGACCTAGATCCAGTGGTCATGGATGAAGGACCACCATACTCCCTGGTCAACATACGCGTGGATAATCTAAAAAGTCAAACGAGGCTGGAATGTTAATGGGCTTCAGAATTGCTCTTGTCACTCCCAAATCAGGCCCAGCACCCCCTGGGTTTATTTCTTCTTCTCTTTTATATTTTTATTTAATTTGTTTTTATTAATTCTTAATTAATTACTAACTAAAATAATTAACATTTTCTTAATAAAATCAGAAAACAAGAAAATATAATATTTTTATTTATTAAATTTAATTAGTTTATTTTGTAAATAAATATTAACTTATTTTGTTTAGTTTTAATTAGGCATAATATTAATATTTTTGCAATAAATTAAAATTGATATAGAATTAGGTTTTTTCAGTTTATTTTATTTCCCTAAACAATCAAAAAACCCAAAAAATATCTTCTTTTTTTTTTAATTAATTAATTAACTTAGGTTTAATTTCATTTAGTTCAAAATAATATAAAAATCTCTTTCTTTCCTAAAAAGGGGTCAAAACCCTAGAACTCCCCGATTCAATTTTTCTCGCGCGTATGATTTATTTGATTCATATTTTTATTCCATATAATTGTAATTGCTCCGAGGATGTAATAGCTTTAACTTAGGACTTTTTACCACTTTTATTTAATTTCCCACATTTTACTTTTCAAGGGTTTGTTTTTGGCGATGTAAATACCCGACGCCTTGTAATAGCTTAGTTTTATTTTCCGCAACCATTAACTGCTAGATGTATGCAAATAGGCTATGCATGACAAGATCTATCTTAACTTAAAATCAACCGTAGCTCACCATAACATGTACAAAGATAACATAACTGAAAATTGACACATTTGCACATGCCACTCCTAGGGTACACCTCACTTGGTTGCCTCGACGTGGTCATTGAGTATAGGAAGTTTTATAGGTCGCCCTCCTGTCTAAAGATCAAAGTTGCCTCGAAACGGTTGCCTCGATAAAAAATGATCTAAGACATTAGGGTTACCGCTAAGGCGCCCTAACGTTGCTTTAGTGACCACATGTCCCTTAATCGAATTGACCCGAAAACTCCAACGACGGTGCTACCTACTCCTCAATAGTGGGATAACACTGTCTAAAGGACATTTACACAGTTTAATTCCTTTTGAGTAGGTAGAGGTTCTTAAGTACTTGCTCTTTCAAAATAAAACAATTTTTTCGCACTTACACTTTTTGAACAAAGTTTTCAACAACACTTCATACACTCTTGAGGACAGAAACAAGAGTTAAATCGAAGTTTTCAAACAAAACTCTTTTCAAAACCCACAAACACAAGAAAAGCAAAACTTTTGAAAATATAATGAGCAAGTACCTAAGAGCACGTGGATAACCACGGATAGAAAGGGTGCTAATACCTTCCCTTTCTATAATCTACCTCCCGAACCCGAGAAACATCTCGAAAAGAAATTTTTCTGTGCTTTTGTCCTTTCCTTGTTGGATAAAATAAAAGACGGTGGCGACTCTTGCTAACCGCGACATTTTGCTAAACGCAAACGCGAACCAGCATTCCAAAACAGTCAGTTCTATTTCCACCGATCACAGAACTGGCGACTCTGTTGGGGAAAATAATAAGTGAGGTGTACCTTAGGATTATATCACTTGTGTTTTCAATTGTATGCTTTGTATGCTTTAATTTTGTAGGCTTGTATCGGAGTTTTATAGATCCTAACCCGGATCTGGGGGTACCCTTTTTTAGGTAAGTAGCAATAAACTATGAGGGATCTGTCTGGCGTAGACCGACACAGATGAAGCAGTAGCTACGTTGGTGTGACACCTTGGTCTGTAACGATATCCCTTGTGTTGGAACGAGGAGAATATGGGTCTTCTGAGGAGTCATTAAGCACCAACTGACCTTAGAACCTTAAATTGACCAACTTGGCCATAGAACAGTAGCAGTATGCTACACTCATTGAGACTAAACTCTCGCGATGGTTCCGGCCGCAAGAAAAGGTTGCCAAACTGGAATTATGATCGATTGAGGATAGTCAGTGATATTGAGATCCTCTAGAACCCGGTTACTATTTTCTAGGACAGGTCTTAACCAACTGAAACTGAAAGAGGGTAGTACCTAAGCTTCATGTCAGCCTGAAATCTACGGGCTCTTTTGTGTGACTTGTGTGCCTTCAAACTTGAACTACTTGCACATTATTGTTATCTGACAACATGAGTTCCTTGTAGGTTTTGTTTACAGTCCTTATCCAATAATTTGGACTTATTGCAGGGCTTAGTTACATTACCTCACACTTTTGCTCAAACACATGGCATACACATCATAACATCATACCATAGCATTTTCTTTAACCATTTCAAGGATCTTAAAGGTTTGCGATGCAGGTCATGGTGAACCAAATGTCTAGCAAGGGGCAAAGGGGATTTATTTTCCTCTAGCCAAGGTTGTTTGGAGATCAAAACACGATAACTTGAGTCAAGGGCTATGACCCACTCGATATGGTGAGCCTGACTCTTGAAGAAGGACTCTCAACAACATGAAGTTACTTCAATCAAGCTGCAAAATTCAAATTCTAACAAGTTTCTTTGTTTACCCCGCGAGATCCTTGAAAACATTGCATACATACATATCATTGGATAGCAGGTACCATTACAGGTCTCTTATCCTCTTCGCTGTTTATTTCAGCAATCATCATGTCAACTGAACCTTCCACTGAGCAAGCTATCAAGGCCCTCCAGGCCCAGAATGCCCAGTTTCAAGAGTTGGTTATGAGCCTAGCTAAGGGTCAGCAGGACCTGAAGAGCCTGATTCTGAAAGAGAGGAAGAAGAAGAAGAAGAGGATTGTCCTGTTCAACACCGAACGCAGGTTTGGAAACGGGCTGCAAAACAAAGTTGATCTGGCCACCTCATCTAGAGGGAAAGACAGTCCACAGGAGAGGAGGGTTCCTAGCCCTATAGTCTCCGACAACGAGACGGATTATGATGAAGAACAGTATCCTCCTGCTGAGGATAGGTACAAACATTTGGAGGACCGCTTGAGCGCTATGGAGATACAAAACGTGCCCGGGCTGGACTTTGGAGACCTAGGTTTATCCTCTAGGGTGGTGATTCCCCATAAATTCAAGGCACCTGCCTTTGCCAAGTATGAAGGAGCTTCCTGTCCAAAGCTGCACCTCCAGTCATATGTAAGGAAAATCCAGCCTTACACTGCTGACAAGAACTTGTGGATCCATTTCTTTCAAGACAGTCTTTCAGGGACTCAGCTTGAGTGGTTCTATCAGTTGGATGGAGCCAGTATCCGCAGCTGGGAGGATTTGGCTACTGCGTTCTATAAGCAGTATCAGTATAATTCCGACCTCGCTCCTATGCGTACCCAACTCCAGGGCATGTCAATAGGGACGGGTGAAGGATTTAAAGAGTATGCTCAGAAATGGAGAGACCTTGCCGGAACTGATCGTGAACTCGTCGATATGTTTTTGGGGACCCTGTCTGGTCCATTCTTTAACCATTTGATTGGAAACTCTTCAGCCGGGTTTACAGACCTTATCTTGACTGGGGAGAGAATTGAAGCTGGCATCAAAAGTGGGAAGATTCAAGAAGCTACACCTTCTGATGCTCAGAAAAAGCCTTACAGTGGGAAGAAAGAGTCCAATGTTGTGTACAGTCAAAAGAGTCATCATGACCAACACGTAGGGGCAGTCTTGATCTCTGGTTCTGCGTCACACCGACAACAGCAAAAGGGAGATCAACGAAGGCCGGACGAGCCTAAAAGACAATTCACCAACATCAACATGCCATTGTCACAAGCATTGCAGCACATGTTGAAGATGAATCTGATTACGGTGATAAACCCTCCTCCGAACCCTAAGACTTCTTCTCCTAACTACAACCCAGATGCAAGGTGTGCTTATCATTCCGGTAGCCCGGGGCACGATACTAACGATTGTTGGGCGCTGAAATACAAGATTCAGAATATGATTGACGCTAAGGAGATTGAATTCGAGCCTCCTGAGACTCCCAATGTGATCACTGCTCCCTTGCCAAAACATGGCTAGGATTGAGAGACTTTTGTTCATTTGAATTCTGAAGTTGTATTTTTCTTGGCTTATTCAAACGATTATCATGTCAAACTCTTTTATTTCATTAATGCATTACACGTGTCTGTTTTGAATTAATTGTTTTCACTATGCTTAAAATTGCCTCATATTTCCTTTTTGTGATGTTCAAACTCTCGATTAAAAAATTTCTAAGCCTTTTGAGGGAGGATGACGAAAACGATACCACGATCTTTACAGTATGCTTTTGAACAGACCCCGCTGATGAAGTACAGGCATTGTTTCAAATCCTAGACAGTGGAGTTATAAGGAAGATAATCCCTCGTCAACCTCTTCGAGCCAAAGAAGTTGGAGTTTTTCTTTTCACGCAAAAATTAAAACCCTTAATTATAACCTGGGGCAGGGTAGTTTTCTCAGTTGATCCAGGTGCACAATGAATGGCATCAAAGGAGTCCTTCCAAAACAAAAGACGGTGATGGTTCCGTATAATCGTAAGGACAGGAAGTCATTGTCTCTCAAAATAAAATCCCAATAAGTCAAAACCTATGAAGGAGACTTACAAAAAACTGGGGCATCCCGCTGACTGTAATCACAAAAGAAACAGTTCAGGCAAAAAGACAGAGATAATAAAATCAAAAAGAAAGAGGTCCTACAAACTCTCAACAAAAATGACTGCCTGTTCAAAATAAACTGTCAGTATCCGAACCATCACTGGTATATCAGAGCAAAGATTCAAACAAGATCTAATGCATGATTAGCTGAGTTTAGGATTGAAGAACATCACGAAGAACGGGTGGGTACAAATAAAATTTGAGCCTTTATCCTTTGTTTCTTAAACCGGGAACCAGGCCACATTATAACCCTTAAAAGTCCTAGCTGAAGCACGGGTTAGTTTGAAAGTATACTGTTACAAAAGGTATCCTGACTCCTGTAGGGCTCGCTGTAAAATCCTGAGTTGGCATCACATTTTACAAAAATTCGCTTGTTTTACTGGAAAAAGGCATTTTCAAAAATTTCAAAACAGACATAAGCTTTGCATTCTTAAAATAACATTGTTTGCATATGACTATTTGTTCAAACAGCAGAGAAGTTTACACGACGAATATCCAGTGAACAAAAACCTTCTCAATAAAAAGAGTCACCTCAAGTGGAAAAAACACTTCAAACCAAGGGGCAAACATGATCATTTTCCATCATCTGGGGCAGTCAAGTCAAAATTCAATGAATCTCTCAAAATGCCAAATAGCCAGGGGCAAATCTCCATCGGAATCAATTGGGGCATTGGACATAATTCCAGCGACGAATCTTGCATGATCAAACATCTTCTGGTGGTATGGCAACATAACACTACTGACAGTGACAACTCCCTACATCCTGAGAACGTGGACATAGTCAAAAAAATACTACGCGTAATCAAAGACCCGCTAGGTTGATTGGCCTAGGAAAAAATAAGGGCTTCCCGGCGAACCGAAAGGGTTCAGGCAAAAAATAAGGGATGGAAATAAAAAAATCTGTACACCCGGCAAGTCGAAAACCTGAAAAGGCGGCTTGGGCAAAAAAGGGTATCCCGATGGACTGAAAACCCGAAAGGGCGGTCCAGGAAAAAATTAGGGATCAAAGCGTACGACTATGTCCCGTCATCTCGTCACTTGCCTACCAGAAGAAGATTTGTCAATCGACAGTTATCAAGCACCTCCACAGGCACCTTCTCCCACAGAAACAGGGGCAATAAGAATTGTCCGAACTGTACAAGCTGCTCTGTCCTCCAGGTACAAGGTAGATTCAGTTGAAGAGTATGACCAAGATACCTTCATTCCCCGCAGAGTAAGACAGTAAGGGAAGCTCTCCCCACTGAGACCTACAATCATGGACGAATCAGCAATACTCTCCCCCAAGTAGAGTTAGTCTATCGTCAGTCCCGAAAAGGCTCGGTATTCCCAGAAGGTCTTAATATTCCCCAGCGGAGTATAAGGATATTCCCCAACAAGCATAAGAGCATCCCCGACAGTCCTAATATTCCTCGACAGAGTATAAGAATGTTCCCCGGCGGAATACAAGATACCCTCAGTGGAGCCATTTCCCAGTGCAGTCTAAAAAAGCTTCCCCGCCAGAGTTGAATCATCTTCCCCAGTAGATTCTAGAAGCTTGTCCCCTGCAGAGTACAAATGTATCTCCCCAGCCATATTCAGAGGTTATCCCCACAACAGTCTAACTGGGTTATCCTCAGCAAGTTGCAACTGGAAGGTCATCCCCGACGAAGTTCTTTCTGTCCCCCAGCGGAGTTCATCATCAAAATCCCCAACAGAGCTTATCAACGGAATCCCCAGCGGAGTTATCGTTAAAATCTCAGCAAAGCATCTCTTCCCACAAAGTAATTCCCTGCAGAGTAATCTCTTCACCAGGTTTATTCCCCAACGGAGTTATTTTCTCCTACAGGTTTATTCTCACAACCATCTTCGTTCATCATCCCCAGCGGAAATGAAGAACTCAACACTATTCTCCAGCAGCTCCGGGATTTATTTTCCCCAGCTTAAAACATCATGCATCTTCATACATCATGACATGCATACGCATCATACAACACAAATCTCATTTATTTTGAGAACATCATGACATCATGCATTTCATACATCATGACATTGCATACATGTGATCGGTGGAAATAGAACTGACTATTTTGGAATGCTGGTTCGCGAAATGTCGCGGTAAGCAAGAGTCGCCACCGTCTTTTATTTTCTCCAACAAGGAAAGGACAAAAGCACAACAAAATTCCTTTTCGAGATGTTTCTCGGTTCGGGAGGTAGATTATAGAAAGGGAAGGTGTTATCACCCTTTCTATCCGTGGTTATCCACAGGCTCTTAGGTACTTGCTCACTATGTTTTCAAAAGAGTTTTACTTTTCTTGTGTTTGTGGGTTTTGAAAAGAGTTTTGTTTGAAAACTTCAATTTAACTCTTGTATCTGTCCTCAAGAGTGTATGAAGTGTTGTTTGAAAACTTTTGTCAGAAAAGTGTAGGTGCGAAAAGTATTTTTTGTTTTGAAAGAGCAAGTACCTGAGAACCTCTACCTACTCAAAAGAAATTAAGCTGTGTAAATGTCCTTTAGACAGTACCATCCCACTATTGAGAAGTAGGTAGCACCGTCGTTGGAGTTTCGAGTCAATTCGATTATAGGGACATGTGGTCACTAAAGCAATGGTAGGACGCCTTAGCGGTAACCCTAATGTCTTAGATCATTTTTTATCCGAGGCAACCGTTTCGAGGCAACTTGGATCTTTAGACAGGAGGGCGACCTCTAAAACACCTTATACTCAATGACCACGTCGAGGCAACCAAGTGAGGCGTACCCTAGGAGTGGCATGTGCGAGTGTGTCAGGATTCAGTTAAGTTATCTTTGCACATGTTATGGTGAGCTACGGTTGATTTTTATTTCAGAGAAGTCTTGTCATGCATAGCCTAGTTATCATATATCTAGCAGTTAATAGTTGTGCGGAAAGTAAATCTAAACTATTACAAGGCGTCGGGTATTTACATCGCCAAAAACAAACCCTTGAAAAGTAAATTGCGAGAAATTAAATAAAAGAGATAAAAAGTCCTAATTAAAGCTATTATATCCTTGGAGCAATTACATAATAATGAATCAAAAATAATAGGAATCAAAAATCACACGCGAGAAAAATTGAATCGGAGAAGTTCCTTAGGGTTTTGACCCTTTTTGAGAAAGAAAGAGATTTGATTATTTATGAATTAAATTAAATTAAACCCAAAACTAATTAATTAATTAAAAAGAAATATTTTTTGAGTTTTTTATGTGTTAAGAAAAATAAATAAAAAATAATATGATCAAAAGTCATCAAAACCCTAATTCTATATTAATTTTATTTATTGTGAAAATATTAAAATTAACCTAATTAGAAAACTAAATTAATTATGTTAGTATTTATTTACAAAATAACTAATTAAATAAAAATATTATATTTTTTAGTTTTCTGAATTTATTAAAAAAATGTTAATTATTTTGGTTAGTGAAAATAATAATAATAATAATTAATAATGAAAACAATTAAAGAAATATAAGAGAAAAAAAAGAATAACGCAGAGGGTGCTGGCCCAAAAGGAGGTGTCTTTGGCAATTTGAAGCCCAATAGCATTCCAGCCTGTTTGACTTTCTGGCTTGTCTATGCGTTTGTTGACTGAGGAGTATGCTAGTCTTTCAATCTAGGCCATTGGATTTGAGTTTGAAGACACATGGCACGTTGAGAGGTGAGGTATATGATGGACTTCTTTTGGAGATCTGCATGTGAATATGTACAAGAAAATAATAACAAGGATTTTGGGGGACCTGGGATTCGAACCCAGGTCCCAATGATCATATGCACGTGTCCCTGCCACTCAGCCAATGCGTTCTAATTGTTATTAACATAAAGCGCAATAATTATATAAGAAAATAAACCATATGCTGAAATTATAACAAAAACACGCGTGTTTTCAAATTCCCCAATGGAGTGACAACACCTCATCATCTTCTTCATTGTTCCTGCAAGAATAAACATTAGATAGCGGGGGGTTTTAACCCCCACAAACTACTACAGGGAAAAATAGCGATTAGCAGCTCAATGCATATAAATATTTCGCGATGGGTTGGTTTTGTTCGTCTTGTTCTAACGATTTCAACCATGGGTCTAACAAGTCTTAATTTTTCCTGGATTGCAAAGCCCCAATTTCAAAGCTTAAGAACCCTAGAAATCGTTCATGGCATCTTGTGATTCAGGGAGTTACAGTTCAATTAAGTGATACCATTAGCTTCGTATGGTCCCTAGCAACATAAACAACCACAAAAACATGTTAAATATGCATGAATCAAGATATACGATTATGGATAAAAGCTGCAAACCGTGATTCTGTATATGGTGATTCTTTGAGCTTTAAGGCCTGAATTTGATTGCCACACGTTCCTGGAACCTCCTGCAGTGTATTAGAATCAACAAAAGTCCTTAAATCGCCCTAGAATGCAAAAATCAGTTTGCAATTTTCTTGAATTTTCTCAATATGCTATGGCTTTTTTCTGCAGCTTTCTCACGTCCCCTAGGTTAGGATTTGCTTGCATATATATAGGGCAACTGAATTAGGTCAAGAGCTTGAACAAAAATCCATTGCGTTGATGCTTGGATCCTTGATTAGAAATCAAATCTTTCTGATTTTTCATGATTGGAAAATGTTGCCAAATTTGGAGATTTTGTATCTTTGACTTTGAGCACGAAATTGCCAGCATATCTTGACCATATTTGCTTCACAAATTGATTGAAAAAATCAAATCTTGTATTTTCCTACAATTTAAATTGATTAAATGAATTAATATCAATTAAAAATCCAATTAATCAATAAAAATAAGAAAATAAATTCAATTAAGCTTGATGGGTCGTGCATAGGCCACAGATGAAGTTTCAACAAGAGATTTGAGGCCCATTAGCAAAAATAAGGTGTTTTGAGCAAAGTTGACTTTTGCAAATTCATAAAAATTTCCCAACTTCTCCAATGCACAACTTGCTCAATTTTGATCATATGACCATGTTCCTCGACATTTTGGAAAGCTCTTGAAGTCCTCTAACCAATGCCTTTGGTCCCATGTCATTTGGATTTACCAATCTCAAGTTATGGCCTTTGACTCAAAGTGCATTTTTGTTGACTTTTGAAATTGACCTATAATGTCAAAATTGGTAACTTCTTGTGAGAGCATTTCTTGAACTTGGAGTGTGAAGATGGATTGTAGGAAATTGCATCCTCTTAAAAATGAGCATAGGATGGGATTTTTCTGATGAACCATGAAAAGTTATGCCCTGGTCAAGATGCAGTTGACTTTTCTGCTGTCCAAAAATAGTAACTTTTGCATCTTGATGATTTTTGAGCTATCCTTGTGGAATCATGATCAAGACTTGATCAAATGATGATTGTGAGCTCAAAATAAAATGTTGACCAAAAATTCTGACTTTTGACTGCAAAATGACCATTTTTCCCCTGCAGTTAACTGTAGATCAATTGGAGCTTTTGACTGTGCAAATTGGCACTATGAGTCTTGAAACTTGGAATGTAGGTGCTTGAGAATGTATATAGGCCTATGAGACTTGATTGAACCATTGAAAACCCCAAATTCCTTGAGAGAAACAAAACCCTAATTTCAGCTGTCTTAGGAGGTGTTTTGACTATCTACCTCTTGAGCCATTTTGAGTAATTTGAAGATTATTCTTGACAAATCCTTGAGGAATATGGGAGGGCAAATTTTGGGGTACAACAGTTTCCCCTGTTCAATCTTCTTAGACCTGAGGATATAGATTGGCTTACGCGCCTTTCGTGATTCGAAGGTGGAAGATGATTGAACACTAAAATGGCTAGAAATTTGCACTCGCATGGTGTAGCGTCAGCAATGTGATGTTGGGAATGGGCTTACAAATGCAATTTGGAGATATGATGGATAGGAGGATGGGCTTATGGATGCCATCTGGAGATGTGATAGAATCTTGTCGGGGATGGGCTTATAGATGCCATCTGGAAATGTTTGTTGAATTGTAACTTGGTAGGTTAAAAGAAGGAACCTGTGTAGGGTTGCCTGATGATGAGTCCGTGTAAAACTGCATCTTGGAAGAGAAGAAACCGGTGTTGGGTTGCTTCATGATGGTCAAGTGGATAGTTGTCCTGTCTGGTTTCAGGTATTAATCTCTGACCTGAGAAAGAAAGATAGTTTTCCTGGCTTGCTACAGGTATTAATCTTCAGTCTCTTCAATGTAGATAACTTTCCTGGCTAGTTACATGTATAGATCTACACTCAATAGTCCACAGATATTTCCTGGCTTGCTACAGGTATTAATTCGGAACTTAAGAAGGTTGGCCGATGAGATAGTCGTCCTGTCTGGTTTCAGGTATTAATCTCTGACCTGAGAAAGAAAGATAGTCTTCCTGGCTTGTTACAGGTATTGATCTTCAATCTCTTCATGTAGATAACTTTCCTGTCTGGTTTCAGGTATAGATCTACACTCAGTTGTCCACAGATATTTCCTGGCTAGTTACAGGTGTTGATCTGGAACTTGAAAGATGGGTCGAGGAGATAGTTGTCCTGGCTGGTTTCAGGTATTAATCTCTGACCTGAGAAAGAAAGATAGTCTTCCTGGCTTGTTACAGGTATTGATCTTCAATCTCTTCATGTAGATAACTTTCCTGTCTGGTTTCAGGTACAGATCTACACTCAGTTGTCCACAGATATTTCCTGGCTAGTTAAAGGTGTTGATCTGGAACTTAAGAAGGCTGACCGATGAGATAGTCATCATGTCTGGTTTCAGGTATTAATCTCTGACCTGAGAAAGAAATATAGTCTTCCTGGCTTGTTACAGGTATTGATCTTCAATCTCTTCATGTAAATAACTTTCCTGTCTGGTTTCAGGTATAGATCTACACTCAGTTGTCCACAGATATTTCCTGGCTAGTTACACGTGTTGATCTGGAACTTGAAAGGTGGGTCGAGGAGATATTTTTCCTATCTGGTTTCAGGTATTAATCTCTGACCTGAGAAAGAAAGATAGTTTTCCTGGCTTGCTACAGGTATTAATCTTCAATCTCTTCAACGTAGATAACTTTCCTGTCTGGTTATAGGTATAGATCTACAATCAGTTGTCCACAGATATTTCCTGGCCTGTTACAGGTGTTGATCTAGAACTTAAGAAGGCTGATGGTAATCATCTTTTGATCGACCTTTTCCTGAAAAGGCAAAACATTAGTTGTATGCAATGTCATGATGTATGAAATGCATGATGTTCTCAAAATAAATGAGATCGTGTCGTATGCACTTTATCATGTATGTAAATATGAGGTATGAAATGTGAAATGTTTAAGAATGTATTTTCGTCTGGGAAAATAAATCCTTGACAAATGCCAGGAGTTTGTTAAATCCTGGGCTGATGTTGAAGAGTAGAGTTCTTCGTTTCCGCTGGGGATGATGAACAAAGATGATTGCAAGAATAAACCGGTAGGAGAAGATGACTCCGTTGGGGATAAACCTGGTGAAGAGATTACTCTGCGGGGAATTACTCTGTGGGGAAGAGATGCTTCACTGAGATTTTAATGATAACTCCGCTGGGGACTCTGTTGATAAGCTCTGTTGGGGGATTTTGATGATGAACTCCGCTGGAGGATAGAAAGAACTTCGCTGGGGACGATCTTTCAGTTGCAATTTGCTGAGGATAACCCAGTTAGACTCTGGTGGGGATAACCTTCTGAATAAGGCTGTGGAGATGCATTTGCACTCTGCAGGGGATAAGCTTCCAGAATCTACTGGAGAAGATGATTCAACTCTGGAGGGGAAGCTTTTCAGACTGTGCTGGGAAATGGTTCCGCTGAGGGTATCTTGTATTCCGCCGGGGAACAATCTTATATTTCTGTCGAGGAATATTAAGACTGACGGGGATGCTTGCTGGGGAATATCTTTATACTCCGCTGGAGAATATTAAGATCTACTGGGGATATCCAACTTCTTTTTAGGGTTGACAGTAGACTAACTCTGCTTGGGGAGAGTATTGCTGACTTGCTGGGGATACTGTGCCTTTTTAGGGCTGATGGGAGACCAACTCTGCTTGGGGACAGTATTGCTGATTTGTCTTACTCTGGGGAATGAAGGTATCTTGGTCATATTCTTCAGCTGAACCTACCTTGGTACCTTAGTGGACAGAGCAACTAGACCTTTTAGACAATTCTTATTGCCCCTGTTTCTGATATCACCCGTAATTAGTCCTTTGTTTCGCATGCAAATATTTGTGATCAGCAATTAATGTCAAATGCATATATCAAAAATGAACATTGGACGTTCTTTGCAAAACAAAACAGATAAAGGAAAAACAATTGGAAGTTTGTCTGAAAAATGAACTTGTATTGATTTTGAAGTTTGCCTGTAAATAGGCGTTTTTGTACAAGAGGCTGACGTCCTAGTAAGAGAACGCCTCCGAACAAAATAGAGTTTATACAATTTGTAAAAAAGGAACAAAACAGCTATGTGAAAAATCCCACTGGGTTCCAAATCTGCTATCGCCTTTATGTCTTCAAGCGTCTCATCACTTTGCTGCTTAGTTGAAGAGGAATCTGATTGATTGGTGCCGTCTGAGCCTGATGGTCGATACTGAAGTCTGGATGCAGGGTGATCAAATGAGACATAGTTTTACGCTTATCCCTAACTTTTTCCTGGACCGCCCTTTCGGGTTTTCAGTCCACCGGGATACCCATTTTTGCCCAAGCCGCCTTTTCAGGTTTTCGACTTGCCGGGTGTACATATTTTTTCATTTCATCCCTTATTTTTGCCCGAACCCTTTTGATTCGCCGGGAAGCCCTTATTTTTGCCTAGGCCAGCCGACCTGGCGGGTCTTTTAATCATGCATAGTATCTTTTTACTATGTCTGCATTGGCGGGGTGAGGAAGGTCGTCACCATCCATGGTGGTTAGAATCATCGCACCTCCTGAGAATATGTTCTTAACCATAAATGGCCCTTCGTACGTAGGGGTCCATTTTCCCCTGGGATCACCTTGAGGTAGGATGATGCGCTTGATTACCAGGTCCCCGACTTGATACTCTTGTCGTCTGACTTTCTTGTTAAATGCCTTGATCATCCGTTTTTGGTACGTCTGACCATGACAAATAGCGGTGAGTCTCTTTTCGTCGATTAGGTTTAGTTGATCAAGTTGAGTCTAGATCCAGTCGTCTTCGCTCAAACCTGCATCTTTCATGATTCGGAGAGAGGGTATCTGAACTTCAATGGGCAAGACTGCCTCCATGCCGTATACCAAGGAATAGGGTGTTTCCCCTGTTGACGTTCTTGCTGAGGTACGGTACCCATGAAGAGAAAATGGTAACATCTCGTGCCAATCTTTGTAGGTCACTGTCATCTTCTGCACAATCTTCTTAATGTTCTTATTAGCCGCCTCTACAGCCCCATTCATCTTCGGCCGATAAGGAGAAGAGTTGTGATGCAGTATCTTGAATTGCTCGCAGAGCTCAGTGATCATCTTGTTGTTAAGATTGGTACCATTGTCCGTAATGATCCTCTCCGGTACACCGTAGCGACAGATCAGGTTGTGCCGAATGAACCGTTCCACGACGTTCTTGGTTACGGTAGCAAAGGAAGTTGCTTCAACCCACTTCGTAAAGTAATCAATTGCTACCAGGATGAAGCGATGCCCGTTGGATGCCGTAGGTCTGATCTCGCCGATCATATCAATACCCCACATTGCAAAAGGCCAAGGTGCTGTCAAGACGTTCAGAGGAACTGGAGGAATGTGCACCTTATCAGCATAGACCTGGCATTTGTGACATGTCCGAGAATGCTGATAACAGTCGGCTTCCATTGTGGACCAGTAATATCCTGCCCGAAGGATTTTCTTTGCCATGGTATGTCCACTGGAATGCGTTCCGAAGGTACCTTCATGCAGCTCTGCCATGATCCTTTCTGCTTCGATCTTATCCACACAACGCAGTAAAGTTGAATCATGGTTTCGTTTGTAAAGAATGTCATTGCTGAGGAAGAACTTTTCTGCGAACCTTCTCAGAAACTTCTTGTCATTAACGGATGCACCCTCGGGGTATTCTTGAGCTTCAAGGTACCTCTTCACTTCATGATACCAAGGCTTTTCTGTTACCTCTCCGGTCTCAAGATCACAGCAATGTGCAGGTTCATCCAATTTCCAAATAATGATCCGGGGAGCCTCGTTGTCCCATTTGACTTTGAACATAGAAGACATCGTAGCTAACGCGTCCGCCAACTGAATCTCTTCTCTTGGGAAGTGTTCAAAGGTTATCTCCTCGAAATGGGGAAGAAACGTCAATACATACTCCTTGTAAGGGATAAGATTTGGGTGTTTCATATCCCACTCGCCTTTGATCTGACTGATCACGAGAGCGGAATCTCCGAAGACACTCAGAAACGTGATCCTTAGGTCAATTGCAGCTCGAAGACCCATGATGCATGCTTCATACTCCGCCATGTTGTTGGTGCAGTTGAAACATAGTCGGGCGGTAAGTGGAGTATGAGATCCCTTAGGAGATATGATCACAGCGCCAATACCATTACCCAAAGCGTTTGAGGCTCCGTCAAAGTGAATAGACCACCGGGATCCTTCCTCAGGTCCTTCATCCGGTCCAGGTATTTCACAATCAATCACTACCATGATATTCTCGTCTGGAAATTCAAAGTTCATAGACTGGTAATCATCCACTACCTGATGTGCCAAATGGTCTGCCAATACACTTCCCTTAATTGATTTTTGAGTCGTGTACTGGATGTCGTACTCAGTCAAGATCATCTGCCATCTTGCTATTCTTCCGAACAAGGCAGGCTTTTCGAAGATGTACTTGATTGGATCCATTTTTTAATTCAACAAAGTAGTGTGAGTCAACATATACTGTCTTAGCCGGCGAGCAGCCCATACCAAAGCGCAGCAAGTTTTCTCGAGCAGTGAGTATCGGGTCTCACAGTCGGTAAACTTTTTGCTAAGGTAATAAATGGCATGCTCTTTTCGGCCAGACTCGTCATGCTGCCCCAGCACACACCCCATTGAGTTGTCAAGTACTGTCAAGTATAAGATTAGGGGTCTCCCTTCAACTGGTGGCATTAGAATAGGTGACTCTTGGAGATACTCTTTGATTCTTTCGAAATCGGCCTGACATTCATCGTTCCAACGTACTACTTGATCTTTCTTCAGTAGCTTGAAGATTGGTTCACAGGTAGCAGTTAGATGTGAGATGAATCGGGCAATGTAGTTCAGCCGTCCTAGTGTTTACCGTGGGAATTGGTAAACAACCGTTGATCTTCCAAAAGGTTACTTATTTGGTTACTCGCAGGATCGATCAGATTGATCCTAAGACATGGTTGATTTTGGGGTTTTGACTAAGTTTGATAATGGTTAAATGACAAGGAAATAAAGAAGCTTTATGTAAGTTGCATGAAGAAGAGAACTTGATAAAATAAAGGAAGGCTTGAAATAAAGGCTTTCGACTGGAAAAGTAAAGGAGAAAGCAAGTAAAGTTTCTGGAAAATAAATGACTTTGATTAATAAAAGTGGTGTTTCACACATACATTCTCAACAATTCTTTCTCACACGCTGGGTACTCGAATCTATATGAGTGACTTGTATATAATTGTGAACACACGCGAAAAACTGCGTGAACTACTAATATTTATACTAAACATCCCAAGTAACCGTCGGGAAGTTACGCTGCTTCGAGATGACTCCACTTGGCATGTTCACAGCGTTCGACGCTCTAGATCTTTGCACGTTGCACTTGGTAACCGCTGGGAACCGTTTTCCCTCCAAACGTTTGAATTTCAAACCGCCCCACTCTGAGCAATCGAACACCTTCGTCGAGAGGCATCTTCGACGAGCCACACCTTCGACGTCGAAGGCAACCAAATTCTCCCTTGGAAGAAATTCTCTAAGTACATTGCCATCTTCTGATGGGCATTTCGACAGACCCAGCTGGTCGAAACCATCCTTCAGCTTTAATGGCTGATATTAATAAAAACAAGGGTGTCAAATTTAGGAGCCAACACCTAGAAAGCCTCTGACTTCCTTCTCTGTCTTGGGATTTGGCATCTCTTGTATGGCTTTCACTTTGGCAGGGTCCACTTGAATACCTTTGTCGCTCACGATGAAGCCTAGTAGTTTTCCAGATCTTACCCCGAAGGTGCACTTGTTCGGGTTTAATCTCAGCTTGTACAACTTCAACCGGTCAAACAACTTTTGTAGATGGTCAAGGTGTTCTTCCTCAGTTTGTGACCTTGCAATCATATCATCGACGTATACTTCAATCTCATGATGGATCATGTCATGAAACAGAGCAACCATGGCACGTTGGTATGTTGCCCCAGCATTTTTCAACCCAAAAGGCATGACCTTGTAGCAAAAGGTGCCCCACTGAGTAACAAAAGTAGTCTTCTCCATGTCTCCAGGAGCCATCTTGATCTGATTATAACTGGAGAACCCGTCCATGAAGGATAATACCTTATGCTGAGCAGTGTTGTCAACCAGGACGTCGATGTGAGGCAGAGGGAAGTCATCCTTAGGGCTCGCCCTGTTCAAATCCCTGTAGTCAACACACATTCGGACCTTACCATCTTTCTTCAGCACTGGAACCACATTGGCGACCCACTGAGGATAAGAAGTCACTGCTAGAAAACAGGTGTCAAATTGTTTCATAACCTCAGCTTTGATTTTCTCGGACATCTCTGGGCGCATACGGCGAACCTTCTGTTTTACCGGAGGGCATTCTTCCTTGGTAGGCAGGTGATGAACCACAATGTCGGTATCCAACCCATGCATATCTTCGTAAGACCAGGCAAAGATTTCCACATAGTCATGCAGCATCTGAATCAACCGTTGTTTCACACTAAGCTCCAGATTTGCACTGATCTTGACTTCCTTCCTGTTTGTCTCAATACCCAGATTTTCCGTTTCCACTGGCTCTTCATGTGGCTAAATGGCCCTCTCTTCCTGGAGTAGCAGTCTTGCAAGCTCACCAGGAACTTAGCAACCATCTTCACCTTCGTCTTCGGCTAAGTTGATCGGATTTTCGAAGTCATAAATGGCAGTAGCAGAGTTGTTACCAGTGAGATCCAGAGTGGATTGGGACCTGTATATGTGAGTGTGTGTAAATAGTTGTTTTGCAATATATAATAAAGAAAGATAAGGAGCGCAAGATTTGAAATGCAAAAAACGTCCAATGCTTTTATTAATGATATATGAAAATGACACACAAAAGCCCTCACAAATGAAGCCACGGTGCCTCGGGTAAGACACCGGGCCATAAAGTTTCATAATATTGTCTGTTACAAATTCAAAACAAAGGAATTCATTACTGAGTCACAAAAGTAATAGGGACGAAGTCTTTTGCCGTCCAGTTGTTTGGACCACCGTCGGTCGTAGGGTAGATCCAACTGTCGAATTCAGATTCCTCCACGTCGTCTTCAATGGCATTTACTCCCGAGTTGCTGATGAACACAGGAGGTCTTCCAATCCTTTCCCTACGAACAACCTTCTGAGCTTCTGCAGTGAAACCCAAACCATTATCGGCAGTTAAGTTGGCCACACAATCGGTAAACTGATCAGTTGACGTCTCTTGTGGCACGTGGGCCGTCTTCAGGAAGGTAATCGGGGCCTTGGCATGGGCCTCTGAACACAACAACAGTGATAGCATAGAAATTTTAGACGGGGTGTTCCCCAGCTGCTAAACTACATTAAAATCACTCTTCTTGATAATCTTAAGAATCTCTTCTATCTCCTATTTGGAAGCTTCAACAGTGGTTGTCTTTGGCGCCTCCGTCCGGGAAGGCATATCAGTGGCGATCCCTTTGCCCTGAGCGTCAGATGACTCGGCAACAGGGGTAGAAATAGGAACTTGATCAGGAAGGGAAGTAGGCACACTTGTAGGTGTGATGACAATAGGTCTCTGAATTGTTGGTGGCGCAATATCTGGTGAGAAAAGTGTACCGCTGCGGGTGACTTTGGCAGGCCCGGTGATGTTGCTGACGCCGGTACTAGTATCAAACTCTTACTTAACTCTAAGCATATAAACATCTGCCCCATAGTGCCAAGGGACAGCTTTGTCGGATGTATAGGGGATAGGCCCCGGAACAGTGATGATTATGGGTGCAATCTTCTGAGCACGCATAATTTTGACAGGCTTCCTTGAGGGAGCTTTGGGAGAATTATTGAAAATGGTGACAATGGACACTTCTTCGGTAGGGGTAGCAGGAACAGCAATTTTCTCAAACAAGATCTCTTTATTATCCATCAGGTTTTGAATACCTGACTTCAAAGATGGACAACCAGCAGGTGAAACAGAACACAGGCGGCAACCTTCAACACATCCCGGAAATAAACCGGCTAGCAACAGGTTCCTTTTGACGGTCATCAGCGGAGTAACAATATCATTCACAGAGGCTACAGATAGGTCTTCCTCTACAGCATTCACTCCATGCTTGGGCATGGGAGCAGTCACGACATTGGGCCTTTCGGGCGCCTCAAACTCTATCTCTTTAGCATCAATTAGGTCCTGAACCTTATTCTTCAGAGCCCAACAATCATCCGTAGTATGCCCCGGGCTATCAGAGTGATAAGCGCAGCGAGCGTTAGGATTGTATTTTGGGGACGTTGTGTTTACAACCTTCGGAGCTTCTTTTATAGTCACCAGGTTGGTCGTCAGTAACTGCGGCAATATCTGGGACAAGGTCATGCTGAGTCGAGTAAACTGCCTTCTGGGTCTCTCACCCCTTTGTTGGTTATGATGCTGAGGAGAAGCAACAGGTTTTGAAATTACCACCGCGTTGACAGCTTGGCGGCGTTCCGATCTGTTCTGTCTCCTTGAACCGTAGACAGAACTAGTTTCCTTCTTGAACGGCTTCTTTTCAGTGCTCGAGGAGGCACCTTTCTGTATTTTCCCGGACTTGATACCAGCTTCAATTCTCTCACCAGTCAAGATAAGGTTTGCAAACCCGGAAGAAGAATTTCCAATCAAATGGTTGAAGAACGGACCAGACAGGGTCCCCAAGAACATATCCACAAGTTCACGGTCAGTTAAAGGTGGTTGCACCCTTCCAGCCAGGTCTCTCCACTTTTGGGCATATTCCTTAAATCCTTCACCCGTCCCTAGTGACATACCCTGGAGTTGGGTACGCGTAGGAGCGAGGTCGGAATTATACTGATACTACTTATAGAACACAGTAGCCAGATCCTTCCAGTTACGAATACTGGCTCCATCCAGCTGATAGAACCATTCGAGTTGAGTCCCTGAAAGACTATCCTGGAAGAAATGGATCCACAAATTCTTGTCAGCAGTGTAAGTTTGGATCTTCCTTACATACGACCGGAGGTGCAGCTTTGGGCAGGAGGCTCCGTCGTATTTTGCAAAAGCAGGTGCCTTAAACTTATGGGGAATCACCACCACAGAGGATAAGCCTAGGTCTCCAAAGTCCAACCCAGGCACATTCTGTATCTCCATAACACTTAAGCGGTCCTCCAGCTGTTTATACCTATCCTCAGCAGGAGGATATTGTTCTTCATCATAATCCGTCTCGTTGTCAGAGACCACAGGACTAGGAACCCTTCTCCCTTGTGGGCTGTCTTTGCCTACAGATGAGGTGGTCAACTCAACCTCATTCTGTAGTCCATTCCCAAATCTGCGTCCAGTGTTGAACATGACGGTCCTCTTCTTCTTCTTCTTCTTCAGAATCAGGGTCTTCAACTCCTGTTGACCCTTGGCTAGGCTCATAACCAACCCTTGGAACTGGGCATTCTGGGCCTGGAGGCCCTTGATAGCTTGTTCAATGGAAGGTTCAGAAGTCATGATGATTGCTGAAATAAACAGCGAAGAAGATAAGTGACCTGTAAAAGGGGTACCTATTATGCATATGATGAAATGAAATGCGTATGATTTATGTTTTCAAAGACAATCGGGATTCAACTTTGTAGACAAAAAGGAAACACACTTTATTAGATTCAACTTTAGAATTTAAATTGTTCAACAAATTACCCTTAGGCGTTACAAGAATGAAAACTGAAAAGTAAATAAAAGTTGTAAAAGAACATCCAAGGTCCATCAATGCTCCCATGGCCTCTTCTTCTCATTACGGATATAGTCATTCAGGATCCGCTCGTTCTCCAATTGTTTAGTCAGCTTCTGGATCTTTTATTCTTGTTCATTGAACCTTTCCCGATAAAAATCCCGTTCTTCCTGCAGTTGCACCCAAGACCTCTTCAGTGTAACAATATCAGTGGGTATCTGAGGATGGAGAACAGTTGGAGGAGCCCCGTCTTTATCAACAACTTCAAGAGTAATAGGCCTGACAGCTTCGTATGGCATACCTAACTTCTGAGCACGGATGCAGACCCATCTGAAGTAGGATTCCATTGGTAGAGAAGTCTTCGGTCCCAACTCATGTGGGTCAGCTTTGTGAACTCTATCCCAAGCTCGGATGAATCTACGACGCAGCTCATCACTATCTACCTGAAACTCAAAACTGATGTGAGGTATCAACATCTCATGAGGCCCCTCTCTTCTGGCTCTTCCAAACTGACGGAGAGCTAAACATGGGTTATAAGAGATTCCTCCCTGGGTTCCGATCAATGGAACATTAGGATACTCTCCACAACGATCAATAACGGCCACCTCATCTAAACCTCTGAGAGTCCAAATGATATCATTATCAGTGAGAGACATTATCCTATGAGCCCAGCCCCTTCCTTCTTTGTTCTTCAGCACGAACTTAGGGAGGTGCGAAATAAACCACCTCACCAATAAAGGAGCACAACACCACAAAGTTCCCCGTCTTCGGGCAGTACGAGCATAGAGTTGTTGCAGGATATCACCCAAGAGAGTGGGTACAGGGTTCCGAGAGATGAAGATCCTTATGGCGCTGACATTAACAAAGGTGTCAGGATTTGGAAACAATACTAGACCATAGATTAATAGAGCCAGAATGTCTTCGTACGCCCTGAAGTCTAAGTCATTCCAGAAACTATTAGCTTTGCCAATCAGAAACTTAGCCAAAAAGCCCTTAACTCCACTTCTAGTCTCCCAGTTAGCCATTACCTCTTCTTTGGTCAAGGGAAGGGATGCAACAATCTCTTCAGGCCTAAGAGTCTTCTCCCAACCAGTGAATAGAGTCTGCTCCAGAACAGGGATACCAAGTAACTCAGAGAATTCTTCCAGGGTAGGGACCAGCTGGAAGTCTTGAAAAGTGAAGCAATGGTATAGGGGATCATAAAACTGGACCAGGACACTCAGCAGTTGTTGGTCCCATTTTGAAGTGACTAAACCGAGAAGAGAACCATGCCTCTTGATGAAGGAAGTAGTGTTTGGAATCCTATCAACCAGTTCCTTGAGCAAAGTAGGTGGTTGAACAAAGTTGAGCCGGATAGTATTCCTACGCATGGGCATCATGATGTCCTATAAAACAGAGCAAAGATGAAACCCTCTTGTCTTTGAAATGGGTTAGTCCTTATGCAGGATGCATGCAATGTTATGATGTTATGATGTTATGATAAAGGCACACCATAAGTATTCACAAAAGGCAAACATGGTAAAGGCACACAAGTCACACAAAAGAGCCCTTAGATTTCAGGCCAGCATGAAGTTTAGGTACTACCCTCTTTCAGTTTCAGTTGGTTAAGACCTGTCCTAAAAATAGTAACCGGGTTCTAGAGGATCTCAATATCACTGACTACCCTCAATCGGTCATAACTCCAGCTTAGCAACCTTTTCTTACGGCCAGAACCATCGCGAGAGTTTAGCCTCAATGAGCGTAGCATACTGCTACTGTTCTATGGAGAAGTTGGTCAATTTAAGGTTCTAAGGTCAGTTGGTGCTTAATGACTCCTCAGAAGACCCATATTCTCCTCGTTCCAACACAAGGGATATTGGTAAAGACCAAGGTGTCACACCAACGTAGCTACTGCTTCACCCGTGTCGGTCTACGCCGGACAGGTCCCTCACAGTTTATTGCTACTTACCTAAAGGGTATTCCCCGGATCCGGGTTAGGATCTATAAAACTCCGATGCAAGCCCACAAAATTAAAGCATACAAGGCATACAATTGAAAACATAGAATGATCTAATCCTAAGGTACACCTCACTTAATATTCCCCAGCAGAGTCGCCAGTTCTGTGATCGGTGGAAATAGAACTGACTGTTTTGGAATGTTGGTTCGTGAAATGTCGCGGTAAGCAAGAGTCGCCACCGTCTTTTATTTTCTCCAACAAGGAAAGGACAAAAGCACAGCAAAATTCCTTTTCGAGATGTTTCTCGGTTCGGGAGGTAGATTATAGAAAGGGAAGGTGTTAGCACCCTTTCTACCCGTGGTTATCCACGGGCTCTTAGGTACTTGCTCACTATATTTTCAAAAGAGTTTTGCTTTTCTTGTGTTTGTGGGTTTTGAAAAGAGTTTTGTTTGAAAACTTCGATTTAACTCTTGTATCTGTCCTCAAGAGTGTATGAAGTGTTGTTTGAAAACTTTTGTCAGAAAAGTGTAGGTGCGAAAAGTATTTTTTGTTTTGAAAGAGCAAGTACCTGAGAACCTCTACCTACTCAAAAGAAATTAAGCTGTGTAAATGTCCTTTAGACAGTACCATCCCACTATTGAGAAGTAGGTAGCACCGTCGTTGGAGTTTCGGGTCAATTCGATTATAGGGACATGTGGTCACTAAAGCAATGGTAGGACGCCTTAGCAGTAACCCTAATGTCTTAGATCATTTTTTATCCGAGGCAACCGTTTCGACGCAACTTGGATCTTTATACAGGAGGGCGACCTCTAAAACACCCTATACTCAATGACCACGTCGAGGCAACCAAGTGAGGCGTACCCTAGGAATGGCATGTGCGAGTGTGTCAGGATTCAGTTAAGTTATCTTTGCACATGTTATGGTGAGCTACGGTTGATTTTTATTTCAGATAAGTCTTGTCATGCATAGCCTAGTTATCATACATCTAGCAGTTAATAGTTGTGCGGAAAGTAAATCTAAACTATTACAAGGCGTCGGGTATTTACATCGCCAAAAACAAACCCTTGAAAAGTAAATTGCGAGAAATTAAATAAAAGCGATAAAAAGTCCTAATTAAAGCTATTACATCCTCGGAGCAATTACATAATAATGAATCAAAAATAATAGGAATCAAAAATCACACGCGAGAAAAATTAAATCGGAGAAATTCCTTAGGGTTTTGACCCTTTTTGAGAAAGAAAGAGATTTGATTATTTATGAATTAAATTAAATTAAACCCAAAACTAATTAATTAATTAAAAAGAAATATTTTTTGAGTTTTTTATGTGTTAAGGAAAATAAATCAAAAATAATATGATCAAAAGTCATCAAAACCCTAATTCTATATTAATTGTATTTATTGTGAAAATATTAAAATTAACCTAATTAGAAAACTAAATTAATTATGTTAGTGTTTATTTACAAAATAACTAATTATATAAAAATATTATATTTTTTAGTTTTCTGAATTTATTAAAAAAATGTTAATTATTTTGGTTAGTGAAAATAATAATAATAATAATTAATAATGAAAACAATTAAAGAAATATAAGAGAAAAAAAAAAGAATAACCCAGGGGGTGCTGGCCCAAAAGGAGGTGTCTTTGGCAATTTGAAGCCCAATAGCATTCCAGCCTGTTTGACTTTCTGGCTTGTCTATGCGTTTGTTGACTGAGGAGTATGCTAGTCTTTCAATCTAGGCCATTGGATTTGAGTTTGAAGACACATGGCACGTTGAGAGGTGAGGTATATGATGGACTTCTTTTGGAGATCTGCATGTGAATATGTACAAGAAAATAATAACAAGGATTTTGGGGGACCTGAGATTCGAACCCAGGTCCCAATGATCATATGCACACGTCCCTTCCACTCAGCCAATGCGTTCCAATTGTTATTAACATAAAGCGCAATAATTATATAAGAAAATAAACCATATGCTGAAATTATAACAAAAACGCGCGTGTTTTCAAATTGCCCAATGGAGTGTCAACACCTCATCATATTCTTCATTGTTCCTGCAAGAATAAACATTAGATAGTGGGGGGTTTTTAACCCCCACAAACTACTACAGGGAAAAATAGCGATTAGCAGCTCAATGCATATAAATATTTCGCGATGGGTTGGTTTTGTTCGCCTTGTTCTAACGATTCCAACCATGGGTCTCACAATTCTTAATTTTTCCTGGATTGCAAAGCCCCAATTTCAAAGCTTAAGAACCATAGAAATCGTTCATGGCATCTTGTGATTCAGGGAGTTACAGTTCAATTAAGTGATACCATTAGCTTCGTATGGTCCCTAGCAACATAAATCAACCACAAAAACATGTTAAATATGCATGAATCAAGATATAAGATTATGGATAAAAGCTGCAAACCGTGATTCTGTATATGGTGATTCTTTGAGCTTTAAGGCCTGAATTTGATTGCCACACGTTCCTGGAACCTCCTGCAGTGTATTAGAATCAACAAAAGTCCTTAAATCGCCCTAGAATGCAAAAATCAGTTTGCAATTCTCTTGAATTTTCTCAATATGCTATGGCTTTTTTCTGCAGCTTTCTCACGTCCCCTAGGTTAGGATTTGCTTGCATATATATAGGGCAACTGAATTAGGTCAAGAGCTTGAACAAAAATCCATTGCATTGATGCTTGGATCCTTGATTGGAAATCAAATCTTTTTGATTTTTCATGATTGGAAAATGTTGCCAAATTTGGAGATTTTGTATCTTTGACTTTGAGCACGAAATTGCCAGCATATCTTGACCATATTTGCTTCAGAAATTGATTGAAAAAATAAAATCTTGTATTTTCCTACAATTTAAATTGATTAAATGAATTAATATCAATTAAAAATCCAATTAATCAATAAAAATAAGAAAATAAATTAAATTAAGCTTGATGGGTCGTGCATAGGCCATGGATGAAGTTTCAACAAGAGATTTGAGGCCCATTAGCAAAAATAAGGTGTTTTGAGCAAAGTTGACTTTTGCAAATTCATAAAAATTTCCCAACTTCTCCAATGCACAACTTACTCAATTTTGATCATATGACCATGTTCCTCGACATTTTGGAAAGCTCTTGAAGTCCTCTAACCAATTCCTTTGGTCCCATGTGATTTGGATTTACCAATCTCAAGTTATGGCCTTTGACTCAAAGTGCATTTTTGTTGACTTTTGAAATTGACCTATAATGTCAAAATTGGTAACTTCTTGTGAGAGCATTTATTGAACTTGGAGTGTGAAGATGGATTGTAGGAAATTTCATCCTCTTCAAAATGAGAATTGGATGGTATTTTTCTGATGAACCATGAAAAAGTTATGCCCTGGTCAAGATGCAGTTGACTTTTCTGCTGTCCAAAAATAGTAACTTTTGCATCTTGATGATTTTTGAGCTATCCTTGTGGAATCATGATCAAGACTTTATCAAATGATGATTGTGAGCTCAAAATAAAATGTTGACCAAAAATTCTGACTTTTGACTGCAAAATGACCATTTTGCCCATGCAGTTAACTGTAGATCAATTGGAGCTTTTGACTGTGCAAATTGGCACGGTGAGTCTTGAAACTTGGCATGTAGGTGCTTGAGAATGTATATAGGCCTATGAGACTTGATTGAACCATTGAAAACCCCAAATTCCTTGAGAGAAACAAAACCCTAATTTCAGCTGTCTTAGGAGGTGTTTTGACTATCTACCTCTTGAGCCATTTTTAGTAATTTGAAGATTATTCTTGACAAATCCGTGAGGAATATGGGAGGGAAAATTTTGGGGTACAATAATACAGCTAACGTTTTACCTTTTTCAGGAAAAGGTCAATCAAAGATGGCTACCATCAACCTTTCTTAAGTTCCAGATGAATACCTGAAACCAGCCAGGAAAACCACCTACACGAAGAGATTGAAAGTTAATACCTGTAACAAGCCAGGAAAACTATTTTTCTTTCTCAGGTCAGAGATCAATACCTGAAACCAGCCAGGACAACTATCTCATCGGCCAATCTTTTCAAGTTCCAGATTAATACCTATAGCAAGCCAGGAAAGCATCTGTGGACGACTAGTTCCAGATTAATATCTGTAACATGCCAAGAAAATTCTGTGGACGACTGATTGTAGATCAATACCTGTAACAATCCAGGAAAGTTATCTACATGAAGAGATTGAAGATTAATACCTGTAACAAGCCAGGAAGACTTTCTTTCTCAGGTCAGAGGTTAATACCTGAAACCAGACAGGGCAATTATCTACTTGACCATCATGAAGCAACCCTACACCGGTTCCTTCTCAATTTCAGATGAAGTTTTACACGGACTCATCGTCAGGCAACCCTACACAGGTTCCTTCCTTCATATGAAGTTTTTACACTGACTCATCGTCAGGCGACCCTACACAGGTTCCTTCCTTCCAAGATGAAGTTTTACACGGACTCATCATCAGGTGACCCTACACCGGTTCCTTCTATTTCAGATGCAGTTTTATACGGACTCATCATCAGGCAACCCTACACCGGTTCCTTATCTTTCCAAGATGAAGTTTCAAACGAACCCATCATCAAAGTAACCTTACTCAGGTTCCTCCATAAATTTTACACGAACTTATCCTGAAGTAACCTTACACAGGTTCCTCCTTACAATGTTCAGATGCAGTTTTGCCTAAACTCCTCATCAGGCAACCCTACACAGGTTCCTCCTTACAATTCCCCGACGTAGTTTTAACCGAACTTCGTGCAAAGCAACCTTACCTAAGTTATTTCCCAGTTCAGATGCAGTTTCACACGGACCCATCATCAGTCAACCCTACACAGGTTCCTTCCTTCCAAGATGCAGTTTTACACTGACTCATCATCAGGCAATCCTACACAGGTTCCTTCTTTCAACTTACAAAATTACAATTCAACAAACGATCTCCAGATGGCATCTATAAGCCCATCCTCCTATCCATCCTCTCTCCAAATGGCATTTGTAAGCCCATTCCCGACATCACAATGCTGATACTACATCATGCGAGTGCAAATTTCGGGGCACTTTAGTGTTCAATCATCTTCCACCTTCGGATCACGAAAGGCACGCAAGCCAATCTACATCCTCAGGTTTAAGAAGATTGAACAGGGGCAACTGTTGCACCCCAAAATTTGCCCTCCCATATTCCTCAAGATTTGTCAAGAATGATCTTCATATTGTTCAAGATTGCTCAAGGGTTGTACAGTCAAATCACCTCCTAAGGCAGTCAATTCAAAATTAGGGTTTTGTGTTGCATCAAGGTCCTTACATCCAAATGGCCTCAAGTTCTACCCAAAGTCTTAATATATTCTTAAGTCCATCCATGACAAATTTCAAGCCTTGCAGAGAAACTTTGGTCAGTCAATTGCTCAAGAGGCCCAAAAATCGACTGTGCTGGGTCAAAAGTCAATTATGACCTAAATACAGTAAAACCTCAAGATTTTTTGTCAACATTCTCATTTTTAAGTATAATTCATCATTTGATCAAGGGTTGATCATGATTCATCAAGGATTGCTCAAAATTCATCAAGATTCAAAAGTTGCTAAATTAGGGTTTTGCAAGAAAAGTCAACTCAACTTTGACTAGGCATAACTTTCTCATACTTTATGAGAAATGACCCATACAAAGCTCATTTTTGAAGAGGATGCAATTTCCTACAATCCATCTTCATACCCCAAGATCATAAAATGCACTCATAAGAAGTTACAAATTTGGACATTATAGGTCATTTTTGAAAGTAAACAAAAACACCTTTTGTGCCAAAGCTTATAACTTGAGAATGGAATATCAAAATGAGATGATACCAAAATATTTGATTAGAGGAAATTTCAAGGTTTCTAAAAAGTCCAAGAACACCTCCAAAAGTTCAAAATTGAAGAAGTTATGCATTGTTGAAATTGGGCATTTTTCCAAAATTGCCAAAAGTCAACTATCCTCAAAACTCCAATTTTTGACAAAAGGGCCCACTTTTTTCCACTTGATTTGGTCTTGCCATGCCACACACGTGTCCCATCTTTAATTTCATGACCAAACATTTATTTTTCTATTTTATTTAATTTTTATTGATTTAATTCAATTTAAATCTATATTAATTCAAATAAAATCCAAAAGTTAATGAAATGGTATCTTTGTAATTGGTACAGCTTTCATATATCATATGACACCTAATCAAATTCGTGGCTTGGCTTTTTGTGCACAAAATCTCAGATTTGGCCATATTTGGAAAGCTTGTTAATGGTGATAAGATCAAATCTCCAAACTTTGAATATACAAGGATATTGGCCTAACTCTTGACCTAAAATCATTCTAATATATTCACACAAGGCACACAAACCTAATTCACGAGCAAAAACTGCAAGAGACGGCCAAACCAGAATTGCAAAAAGTGTGAAAAAGTGTGAGATCAATATCTTGGTTAAGGGACGATTCAATCAAAAATCTTCACGTAGCTCTCTAGCCTGACATCCTGTGAAGCGAAAGCAATCAAAACCAGACCTCAAGACCCCCTACAACACGCTGTAAGTCGTCTCGAACTTTGCTCTGAACATGAGGTCGTGATTCCATATTTTGGCATTGTCTGAACAAATCGTTGGTACATTCATGGTCACCATTCAATTTCCATTCATCCTGCATTATTCAATTGGATTTTTGTAGCCTAGATCTCCCTACCCGAACCTAGGGTTTTGGGGGTTTGCATTTGGGTTTTTGTTTTTCAGGAACAATTGGAACAAGCCATGGCCATGGACAGATTTAGGAGAACGAGACGAACAGGATGATGGCTTTGGCTGGCATTTTTGTGGCCTAAAACTCACTACAGAAGAAAGCAACGGATTTTGTTGCGGATAAGAATCCGCAGAAAAATACACAGGGGCCAGCGAAGAAGATGATTGCGTGGCCACACCCTATTCGCCAGTTCAAATTTCGCGCAATTTCTTTTTTATTTTTCAGGCATAATTGTTTATTCCAAATATATTATTGTGTGTTTATTATACTAATAACTATCAGGCGTTGGTGGAGTGGTTGGGACGCTGGCCAATGAGCAATGGGACCTGGGTTCGAATCCCAGGTCCCCCAAAACACTTATTTGTTTTTTTTTCTGCAGGTGATCCCATGTACTCTCTAAGGCGTTGGTCCACCATGCACCTCAAACCTCAATACGCCAGATGGCTCTAGACCTAGATTCAGTGGTCATGGATGAAGGACCACCATACTCCCTGGTCAACATACGTGTGGATAATCTGAAAAGTCAAACGAGGTTGGAATGTTAATGGGCTTCAGAATTGCTCTTGTCACTCCCAAATCAGGCCCAACACCCCCCTGGGTTTATTTCTTCTTCTCTTTTATATTTTTATTTAATTTGTTTTTATTAATTCTTAATTAATTACTAACTAAAATAATTAACATTTTCTTAATAAAATCAATATAATTGAAAACACAGTTATGAACTAAACCCTAAGGTACACCTCACTTTATAAGATTCCCCAGCAGAGTCGCCAGTTCTGTGATCGGTGGATCTGGAACTGACTGTTTAAAGTTGGTTCGCGAAATGTCGCGGAAGCAAGAGTCGCCACCGTCTTTTATTTTCTCCAAATGGAAAGGACAAAAGCACAGAAAAATTCCTTAAAGAGATTGCTCTCGGTTCGGGAGGTAGATTATAGAAAGGGAAGGTGTTAGCACCCTTTCTATCCATGGTTATCCATGGGCTCTTAGATACTTTCTCATTTGTGTTTTCAAAATGGTTTGTTTGCTTTTCAACTGTGGGTTTTAAAAATTTTCTTTGAAAAATTCCAGTTCGACTCTTGTATCGGTCCTCAAGAGTGTTTGAAAAGTTGCTTTCGAAAGCTTTTTGAAAAGGTGTCGGTGTGAAAAGTATTTTTGATTTGTTTTTGAAATTAGAGCAAGTATCTAGAGTCGTCTACCTACCCTAAGGAATTCGTCTGTGTAAATGTCCTTTAAAGTAGTGTCATCCCACCATTGAGAGGTAGGTAGCACCACCGTTGGAGGTTTTCGGGTCAATTCGAGGTTCGGGACATGGTGATCACCGGAGCAATGGGAAGACACCTTAGAAGTTACCCTCATGCCAGGTTCCCGGATCATGAGGACTTACTAAGACATCCTCTACTCAACGATCACCTTTCGAGGCAAGGCAACAGTGAGGCGTACCCTAGGGGTGGTATGTGATTTGTGTGTCATTTTCATGTTCATATTTGTCTTTGATTATTGTATTGTGAGCTACGTTTTGCTTTTAATTAGTCATTCATTCTTGCATGCCATTATTAACAGTTAAGAAGTTGCGAGAAATATAAAATTCCTAAACTATTACAAAGGCGCGGGTCCACATCGCCAAATTAAAATCCAGGACCCGATTTGACATAAAATAAAGTGCGAAAGATAAGTATCAAATTTACACGGCTTTGGGGAGAATTACATCAATATTAAAAGGAAAAGAAATAAATACGTGAATTGGAATTAAAATTGAAAGCGAGGGCGTTGGACCCTTTTTAACGAAATTAAATTATTATGAACAAATTAATTAAAATAAAATAAAAAGAGAAAGATTTTTGAGGTTTTTTTTGTATTTATGAATTTTTTAATGAGAATTAAATGAAATTAAGTAATTAACCCTAATTCTAGCTATTTTTAATTTATTAAGAAAATATTAAAATTAAACCTAAAATTAAACCTAATTAATTAGTGAGATTTGATTTATAAAAATAAACAATTAATTATTAATGATGAATATGGTGAAAAAAGGAAAAAAAGATAAGAATGCTTAAAACCCTAATTCTACCAATTTTTTAAGTTTATTGAAAAATATTAAAATTAACCTAAAATTTAAACCTAATTAATTAGTGAGATTTATTTACAAAAATAATATGAAATATATTTTATTTTGGGATTTTCTGATTTTTATTATTTTTTACATTAAGAAAATATTAGTTTAATGAATTAAATAAAAGAAATAATTGAAACCAATAAAATAAAATAAAGAAGAGGATTGCAAAACCTTGGGGGTTCTGTCCCCAATTGGAGGTACACTTTAGCATTATTGGCCCAATGTTTAAGGCCTCAGTTGACCTTTCCTGGGAGCGTGCATACGTGTTGACCTGCGCCTATGACGCTCTTAAAATTATGGCCCTTTGATTGATCTCAGTAAGCACGTGGTAAGCCTGGATGTGGAGAGTATGGTGAACCCTTGTATTGAAACTGCACAGAAGCATTATTAGCAAAATAATATGGAATAGAAAGGGGGGACCTGGGGCTCGAACCCAGGTCCTAGAGTTTACCAACCAAATGCCTTGCCAATGGAGCTGTAAACGCGTTTTGATTATTATATAACTAATAAACAATATCAATCAAAACGTGAGTTAGTGGACAGATTTAGCGCGAAATTCAAATAAACCAATCACGCCTTGACACCTGATCTTCTTCTTCGTTGTTTATGTTTTTCCTGAAACAAAACAAACAAGATTGCGGGGGTTTTAAACCCCCACTATATGCAGTGTGAAAAAATAGCGATTAGCTCGTCTGTAATCAGAAATTGGGCGCGACCCCATCATTGAATTTGTCTGAAGGTCCTGATTCTAATAGTCCGAGTCTCGTGTTCCAATTTTTCCATAGGAGTAAACCCCCAATTTTCCAGGTCTGAAACCCTAAGGTGCTTCAATGGTAATTCTTCACAAAATGCATGAAAACTCAATTAAATCATATGGTTAGTTTCAGAATCAATCAATTAGTATGAATCCACAAAAAAATGCAATGGAAATGCTTGAAAATTGAAATACGAATATGGATAAAATGTGAGAAATCTTGAATTCCATATACCAATTATGGGCGTTAGGGATGTGGAAAACTATTCAGGAAGTTTCCTTGACACTTTTACAAGCTATTGGGATTGTTCTTTGCCTCTGAATCGTCCTCTAAGGCCACTTTCAGTTTTGGACTTTTTTTGATAAAATTGCAAGTTTGATTCTTGAGATGGGGCGCAACATTCATGTCTTTGGCATTAGGGTTATCATGTATATATATGTGTGAGTGTTTTGGGTCAACAAAATAAGCCAAATATCCATGGAATCAATGCTTTTGATTTTGTGATTTTGCATAATCTTTTCAAATCTTTGTTCATGCAAATTTGATACAAATCATGTTCAATTGCCTTGATTCTTTCCAAATCTAATCATGCACGAAATATTGAGTGTATTTCATGCATAAAAAGATTTAAAAACTTAGGTTTGGTATTTTTCATATATTTTAATTAATTAAATGAATTATTAGCAATTAAAAATTCAAATAAATAAATAAAAATGATGAAAAGCTTCCCTTTGGGCCAAATGGTCGTGCATATGCTTTGGATGATAATTCTTGGAAGAAAATGTGGCCCATTAGCATTTTTAAGGCATTTGAAGCAAAGTTGACTTTTCAAAATACCCAAAAATTTCCCAACTTCCACAAGGCATATCTTGCTCAATTTTTAAGCTTTGCTCATGTTATTGGAAAATTTGGAAAGGTCTTGAAGTCCTCTAACCAATGCCTTTGGTCCCATGTCATTTGGATTTACCAATCTCAAGTTATGGCCTTTGACTTAAAGTCCCTTTTTGTTGACTTTTGAAAATGACCTATAATGTTGAAATTGATAACTTTTTGTGAGAGCATTTCTTGGACTTGAAGTGTGAAGAGGAGTTGTAGGAAATGTCTTTCTCTTCAAAATGAGCTTTGGATGGAATTTTTCTTATAATCCATGTGGAAGTTATGCCTTGGTCAAGTTACAGTTGACTTTTTCAACTGTCCAAATATGGAAACTTTTTCATCTTGAGACTTTTTGAGCCAAGCTTTGAGAATCATGATCAAGAATTGATCAAATGATGTTTGTGGCTTCAAAATGAGATGTTGACCAAAAATTTGAACTTTTGACTGTCAAATGACCATTTTGCCCCTACAGTTGACTGTAGTGCAATTAGGGTTTTTGATTGTGCAATTTTATGCTGTAAGTCTTGAAACTTGGTATGAGGATGCTTGACCATGTTTGTAAGCCTGTGGGACTTGATTGGACCCTTGGAAACTTCATTTTCTTTGTCAGAACAAAAACCCTAATTTTTGACTGTTAGGGGGCCCTTGAACTGTGCAACCCTTGGGGAGTTTTTGAAGCTTTGACTTTGCAATTCTTGAAGAATATGGGAGAGCAAATTTCGGGGTACAACAGTTGCCCCTGTTCAATCTTCTTAAACCTGAGGATGCAGATTGGCTGACGTGCCTTTCGTAATCCGAAGGTAGAAGATGATTGAACACTAGAGTGCCCAGAAATTTGCGCTCACATAGTAGTGTGATGGTGGAATGGGCTTATAGATGCCATTTAGAGATTGATGGATAGGATGATGGGATTATAGATGCCATGCTAAGAGATGATGGATGGTGGATGGGCTTATAGATGCCATCTGGATGTTGATCGCGTAGGAGATGCCTTAGCGAGAACTTGCGTACCTGCAAAAGAAAAATGATTATCTGACCTGTTACAGGAGCTGGTCTTCAGATTCTTTGTATAGATGTGTCCTGACTGGTTACAGGAGCTGGATCTGGATCTTCAAAAGGTGATGAACCAGGGATGGTTACTACCTCAGCAGGAACGCTGAGAGAACCTTAGGCGACTTCAACCTCAACAGTAATCATTGAGAGAATCTTGGACGACTTCAACCTCAACAATAACGCTGAGAGAAATCTGGGGATGATTACTACCTCCGCAGTAACAGGGAGAGAACCATAGGCGACTTCAACCTCAACAGTATCATTGAGGGAATCTTGGACGACTTCAACCTCAACAGTAACGCTGAGAGAATCTCGGACGACTTCAACCTCAACAGTAATCATTGAGAGAATCTTGGGCAACTTCAACCTCAACAGTAATCATTGAGAGAATCTTGGACGATTACTACCTCCGCAGTAACGGGGAGAGAACCATAGGCGACTTCAACCTCAACAGTAATCATTGAGAGAATCTTGGACGATTACTACCTCCGCAGTAACGGGGAGAGAACCATAGGCGACTTCAACCTCAACAGTAATCATTGAGAGAATCTTGGATATCTTCTACTGAGTCTTTATCAGGAAAATCTGTTAGGGGTCGATTTAGCTGGACTAGAGAAGGCCTTGGACTGGATAAGAAACAGAAAAATCTTAGGGTCGATTTAACTAAACCGGTCTAGGTCTTGAAATCTTCAACTGGATAAGAAACAGGGAGATCTTAGGGTCGATCTGACTGAACCAGAGAAGGCCTTGGACTGGATAAGAAATAGAAAAATCTTAGGGTCGATTTAACTGAACCGGTCTAGGTCTTGAAATCTTCAATTGGATAAGAAACAGGGAGATCTTAGGGTCGATCTGACTGAACCAGAGAAGGCCTTGGACTGGATAAGAAACAGAAAAATCTTAGGGTCGATTTAACTGAACCGGTCAAGGTCTTGAAATGTAGCTGAGAACTTAACTGGATCTTTCCTGAAAGGTAAAGGTTAGTCATATGTCATGCATGATATGAATCAAGCGATGATGTTCTCAATATAAATGGGATTTGTAAGATATGATGCATGTATGCATGCTATATGAAAATGTGATGTTTATGAATGTGTCTTAAGAAAATAAATCCTTGACGGATGCCGGGAAGTCACTCCTGGGCTGATGTTGAAGAATAGATCTTTGATTTCGTTGGGGATGATAGTTGCAAGAGTACCGGTAGGAGAAGATAAATCCATTGGGGAATAAACTTGGCGAATGAATTACTCTGCGGGGAGAAAAGTACTCTAACGATCTTGCTGGGAAGCAATGCTCTGTGGGGAGAGAGATACTTTATTGAGTTATTGATAATAACTTGCTGGGGATACCCTTGTAGTGTTAATAGACTTTGCTGGGGGTAAGAAGACTTTGTCTAGGACGCTCTTTCAGTGGCTTTTGGCTGAGGATAACCCAGTTATATCCTGGTCAGGAAATAACTCTTTGAATAAAGCCGGGGGGCGCGTTCGTGCTCTGCGAGGATAAGCTTCCAGAATCTACTGGGGATAAGCTTACTGCTTGGGGAGATGAATCCCAACTTTCCTGAGGGGACCTGGATTGGACTCTCTTGGGGAAGTTTTGAAATGTATCGGGGAATTGATTCCTTTGAATGTTTGATATACCGCCGGGGAACAATCTTTAGGTCAAGACTGTCGGGGATGCTTGTTAAGAATGTTTGTGCATTGCTGGGGAATGTTGAGATCTGCGGGGGATACCCAACTTCCTTAAGGTTTGATAATATAACTTGGGGAGAGTGTACTGACTTGCTGGATCACTCTCTGGGGAATTAAGATATCTGGTTATGTTCTTTGGCTGAACCTACCTTGGTACATTGGAGGACAGAACAATTAGATTGCTTAGACAACTCTTTATTTCCCCTGCTTCTAATGTTACCTGTAACTAACCTTTTGTTTCGTATGCAAATATTCATGAGTTAGCAAATTATTGTCAATGCATATATCACGAATTGAACCTTGGACGTTCTTCGCAAAACAAAACAGAAAAGGAAAAACAATTGGCAATTTGAGCTAAAAAGTATATTTGTATTGATTTTTGAATTTGCCTGTAAAATAGGCGTTTATGTACAAGAGGCTGACGTCCTAGTAAGAGAACGCCGCCGAACAAAAGAGTTTATACAAATTTTGTACAAGAGAAAATAAAACAGCTGTGTGAAATGAATGATCCCACTAGGTTTCAACTCTGCTATTGCCTTTATAACTCCGAGCGTCTCATCACTTGATGACCTTGGTTGAAGATGAAGCTGACTGATCGATGCCGTCTGAACTTGATGTAGATATCGGATTCTGGATGCAAAGTGATCAATGAGACATAGTATTACGCTTTTATCCCTAACTTTTGCCTGGACCGCCCTTTCGGGTTTTCAGTCCACCGGGATACCCATTTTTGCCCAAGCCACCTTTTCAGGTTTTCGACTTGCCGGGTGTACAGATTTTTTCATTTCATCCCTTCATTTTTCCCGAACCCTTTTGGTTCGCCGGGAAGCCCTAATTTTTGCCTAGGCATGTCAGCCTAGCGGGTCTTTATTATGCGTAGTATCTTTTTACTATGTCTGCATTGGCGGGGTGAGGAAGGTCGTCACCATCCATGTTGGTTAGAATCATGGCTCCTCCTGAGAACACATGCTTAACCACAAATGTCCCTTCGTACGTAGGGGTCCATTTGCCCCTTGGATCACTCTGAGGAAGGATGATTTGCTTGATTACCAGATCCCCAACTTGATACTCTTGTGGTCTGACCTTTTTGTTAAATGCCCTGATCATCCGTTTCTGATACGTCTGACCATGACAGATAGCAGCAAGTCTCTTTTCATCAATAAGGTTTAACTGATCAAGTCGTGTCTGGATCCAATCATCTTCGTTCAGATTTGCATCCTTCATTATCCGGAGAGAGGGTATTTGTACTTCGATCGGTAAGACTGCCTCCATACCCTAGACCAAGGAGAAAGGAGTTGCCCTGGTTGACATCCTGGCTGAGGTACGTTACCCATGTAGAGCGAACGGTAACATCTCGTGCCAATCTTTATAGGTCACTGTCATCTTCTGCACGATTTTCTTAATGTTCTTATTTGCTGCTTCTACAACCCCATTCATCTTCGGTCTGTAAGGAGAAGAGTTATGGTGCTGTATCTTAAACTGCTCGCAGAGCTCAGTGATCATCTTGTTATTAAGATTGGTACCGTTGTCTGTAATGATCCTTTCTGGGACTCCGTACCGACAGATCAGGTTATGCCGAATGAACCGTGCCACAACAGTCTTGGTTACTGTAGCGTAGGAAGCTGCTTCAACCCACTTCGTAAAGTAATCAATCGCTACCAGGATGAAGCGATGCCCGTTAGATGCCGTAGGTTTAATCTCACCGATCATATCTATGCCCCACATTGCAAACGGCCAAGGCGCAGTCAGAACATTTAGAGGAACTGGAGGAACATGCACCTTGTCTGCATAAATCTGGCATTTATGGCATGTCCGAGAGTGTTGGTAACAGCCGGCTTCCATTGTGGACCAGAAATACCCTGCCCGAAGGATTTTCTTTTCCATAGTGTGTCCACTGGAATGTGTACCAAAGGTCCCTTCATGTAGCTCTTCCATGATCCTTTCTGCTTCAGTCTTATCCACACAACGCAGTAAGGTCGAATCATGGTTTCGCTTGTACAAGATGTCGTTGCTAAGGAAGAACTTTGCTGCGAACCTTCTCAGAAACTTCTTATCATTGACAGACGCCCCTTCAGGGTATTCCTGATCTTCCAGATATCTCTTCACCTCATGGTACCAAGGCTTCTCAGTCACTAATTCAGTCTCGAGATCACAATAGTATGCCGGTTCGTCCAGTTTCCAGATGATGATCCGGGGAGCCTCATTATCCCATTTGACTTTGAACATAGAAGACATTGTAGCTAACGCGTCCGCCAGCTGATTCTCCTCTCTCGGGAAGTGTTCAAAGGTTATCTCTGTGAAGTGGGGGATCAAGGTCAACACACATTCTCTGTAAGGAATAAGATTCGGATGTTTCGTATCCCACTCTCCTTTGATCTGATTGATCACGAGAGCGGAATCTCCGAAGACACTCAGAAACTTGATCCTTAAGTCGATCGCAGCTTGAAGACCCATGATGCACGCCTCATACTCCGCCATGTTGTTGGTACAGTTAAAACATAGTCGGGCGGTCAATGGAGTATGAGTGCCTTGAGGGGATATGATTATGGTGCCGATACCGTTACCCAAAGCATTGGAGGCTCCGTCAAAGTGCATAGACCATCGGGATCCTTCCTCAGGTCCTTCATCTGGTCCAGGTACTTCACAATCAGTCACTATCATGATGCTCTCGTCCGGAAACTCGAAGTTCATTGACTGATAATCGTCTACGGCCTGATGTGCCAAGTGGTCTGCCAATACACTTCCCTTGATGGCTTTCTGAGTCGTGTATTGAATGTCGTATTCCGTCAAGATCATCTGCCATCTTGCTATCCTCCCGGACAGGGCAGGCTTTTCAAATATGTACTTTATAGGATCCATTTTTGAGATCAACAAGGTAGTGTGAGTCAGGATATACTGTCTCAGCCGGCGAGCAGCCCATACCAAAGCGCAGCAATTTTTCTCAAGCAGTGAGTATCGGGTCTCACAGTCGGTAAACTTTTTGCTAAGGTAATAAATGGCATGCTCTTTTCGGCCAGACTCGTCATGCTGCCCCAACACACACCCCATTGAGTTGTCAAGTACTGTCAGGTATAGTATCAGAGGTCTCCCTTCAACTGGTGGCATAAGGATGGGTGGTTCTTGGAGATACTCTTTGATTCTGTCAAAAGCAGCCTGACATTCATCATTCCAACATACTACCTGATCTTTCTTCAGCAGCTTGAAGATTGGCTCACAGGTAGCAGTCAGGTGTGAGATGAATCAAGCAATGTAATTCAGGCGTCCTAAAAAGCCTCTGACCTCTTTCTCTGTCTTAGGAACTGGCATCTCTTGAATAGCTTTGACCTTGGCAGGGTCCACTTGAATACCCTTATCGCTTACAACGAAGCCTAGCAACTTTCCAGATCTTACCCCGAAGGTGCACTTGTTCGGGTTCAACCTCAGCTTGTACAGTTTCAGACGGTCAAACAACTTCTGCAGATGATCAAGGTGTTCTTCCTCAGTCTGGGACCTTGCAATCATGTCGTCAACATACACTTCTATCTCATGATGGATCATGTCATGAAATAAAGCAACCATGGCACGTTGGTAGGTTGCCCCAGCGTTCTTCAGTCCAAAAGGCATGACCTTGTAGCAGAAGGTTCCCCACTGAGTAACAAAGGTAGTTTTTTCCATGTCTTCAGGTGCCATCTTGATCTGATTATAACCTGAAAAACCATCCATGAAAGAGAACACCTTGTGCTGAGCAGTATTATCAACAAGGACATCAATGTGAGGCAGGGGGAAGTCATCTTTGGGGCTGGCCCTGTTTAGATCCCTGTAATCGACACACATTCTGACCTTTCCATCTTTCTTAGGTACCGGCACCACATTAGCAACCCACTGAGGGTAAGAAGTCACTGCAAGGAACCCGGCATCAAATTGTTTCATAACCTCGGCTTTGATCTTCTCAGACATCTCTGGACGCATACGGCGGACCTTTTGCTTAACCGGAGGGCAGTCTTCCTTAGTAGGCAAGTGATGGACCACAATATCGGTATCCAACCCGGGCATGTCTTCGTAGGACCAGGCAAAGATCTCCATATAATCATGTAACATTTGAGTCGACCGTTGCTTCACGCTGAGCTCTAGGTTGGCACCAATCTTTACCTCCTTCCTATCCGTCTCAGTACCCAGGTTTATTGTTTCCACTGGCTCTTCGTGTGGTTGAATTGCCCTCTCTTCCTGGAGTAACAGTCTTGCAAGCTCGCCAGGCACTTCGCAATCATCTTCACCTTCGTCTTCGGCTAAGTTGATCGGATTTTCGAAGTCATAACAGGCAGTAGCAGAGTCGTTACCAGTGAGATCCAGAGTGGATTGAAACCTGTATGAGTGAGTGTGTGTAAATACAGCTGTTTTGAAATATATAAAGGAAGGAAAGACAGAAAAGGAGCATAAGATTTGAAATGCGAGAAAACGTCCAAAGTCTTTATTCATGATATATGAAATGACAATTTATATGCCCTCACAAATGAAGCCACGGTGCCCCGGGTAAGACACCGGGCCATAGAGTTCAATTTATTGTTTATTACAAATAACCAAAACATAGGAATTCATTACTCAATAACAAGAGAAACAGGTAGATTGTCCTTTGCACTCCAATTGTTAGGTCCACTGTCGGTTGCCGGGTAGATCCAGCTGTCAAACTCAGCTTCATCCACTTCATCTTCGTCCCCAATAGCATTCACTCCATGAGCAGGCAGGGGAGCTGTCACTACATTGGGCTTCTCAGATGCCTCAAATTGTACCTCCTTGGCGTCAATAAGGTCCTGCAGCTTGTTCCTTAAGGCCCAACAGTCATCAGTGGAATCCCCCGGGTTATCGGAGTGATAAGCACAGCGGGCATTTGGGTTGTATTTGGGGGAGGCAGTGTTCACAACTTTTGGGGCCTCTCTGATGGTCACTAGGTTGGTGGACAGCAACTGTGGCAAGATTTGAGATAGAGTCATACTCAGCCGGGTAAACTCCCTTCTAGGTCTTTCAGCCCTTTGAGGATTGGTTTGCCGAGGAGCGGCAGCAGGCTTAGCAATCATCACCGCGTTGACAGATTGGCGGCGCTCAGGTTTCTCTTGTCTTCTAGAGCCATATACCGCACTGGCCTCCTTTTTGAAGGGTTTCCTCTCAGAACTTGACGATGCGCCCTTCTGAATTTTACCAGACTTCATCCCAGCCTCAATTCTCTCTCCAGTCAGAATAAGATCAGTAAACCCTACAGACGAGTTACCGATAAGATGGTTGAAAAATGGCCCAGATAGGGTCCCCAAGAACATTGAAGTGGTGAAAAACACAAGAAGGGGGGGTTGAATTGTAAAACTGAAATCTAATGCAATGAACAAGATATTTTTATCCTGGTTCGTTTGATCTCAAACTACTCCAGTCCACCCGTCAAGTTGATTTCGCCTCTCTCCAACGAGGTCTTAATCCACTATATTCAACTGAATATTACAGACTGCTTTAACAACTGCTAAAGCCTTCTTGATCCAAACCACAACCCGGTTTGTCAAGGAAACACTTTCTTACAAAGAGATAACACTATGTGTGTGAATGTTTTCTACAAAACTGTATCACAACTGTGATGTATACACAACTTAAGCTTATAAGACTAGATTGCTAAACAATGATAGAATATCAGAATGTGTAGTGTTTAGCAAAACTGAGAGAAGGAAGATTTTGATCAGCTTTTATGCGTGTAGAGATTTGGAGAGCATTATCCATTTCAATCTTCAAAGTCTTGTTTATATAGCACTGAGATGATGAACGTTGGATGCAATATTCTTGATTCAATGCTAATAACAGACTTTCCTTATCGAGCAGATCTTGACTGGAATGAGGCCGTTGGTATTAATTTGCTTTCAATGCATAGTACCGTTGCTTACTTAATGCAAGTTCTGGCTTGGCTCATTCTGACTCTGGTTAGCTGCTGATGAACTGTTGTGTTTCTTTATCAGAGTGTTGAGTGCAGTCTTGTTCATCAGGTTTCAGCATGTACGTGAGTTGATCATCTGATTTTGACATTTTGATATGGCAACTTCTGATGTTGATGTCTGAAACCAAATTCTGATGCTGAATAGGTGTGATCTTGCTTATATCAATCAGAGTATCTGCAAGTCAGAACATAGTAATTTTAGGCAGCAGATAGTTCATACATGAATCTTATAAATAATATATCTTTTCACTTTGTTATCATCAAAACTTAAATATAGGGTAGTAGATTCAAACTTTGTTCTAACAATCTCCCCCTTTTTGATGACTACAAAAACTAGATATTTTTAAATGAAAATAACGTGAAAAGGTATCAGAAAGATGCATCAGAGTAAGAGGTAAAAAGATAAGGAGTAAAAAGATATCAGAGTCGAGAGATACTCCCCCTGAGTTTATTACTTCCCTTTGATTACAAGTGTTCTTCAGGATCAGATCTTTTTGCCTTTCTTTGAACATCAGAGTATCAGAGTCTTTGACTATCAGAAGCTTTTAGATCAGCATGTCAGAGCAGAGCTTCATAGCTTTTCTTGTCAGAGCTTTGCTTTGGATCAGAGTATCAGAGCGGATCAGAGCTTCATAGGGATCAGAGCTTCTAGTCTTCAGAGTGTCCAGGAGCTTCCTTGTACCTGTAGACTTTAAGCAAAACAGAAAAAAAACATTTTCAAGTAATAGAGTTAGAATGTTTGAGAATTTCTGTCTAGTTGGCTGTTATTGTTTAAAATATCATTCTTGTTCTCCCCCTTTTTGTCAGCAATCAAAAAGTGTAAGTGATGTGCTAAAACAATTAAGATCAGAAAAACATGTCATATTGAAAGGTTCAGAATCAAAACATGAAAATAGTATAAAACATATTCAAACAGTACATCAGAAAATCAAAGAAAACATGAAAAAGACATGAATGAAAAAAGACTAAGGTTGGGGAGGTAAGCGTGTGAACAGGTTCTCTAGCATGGCTTTGATATGATCAGCAGTCTCATTCTTCTTATGCACCATGCTGACAACAATGTCAATCTTGCTATCCTGCACATCCATTCTTTCTTTCATCTTCTGGTCATTTTCATCCATCCTCTGCTGCAGACGCATGTCATTCAGCTTTAGTTCTTCCAGAGTCTGCCTGTCCAAATCAGCTTGAGAAGCATCAGAAGCAGGAAGCTTCTGAGAGCTTTCTGCAACATCTTCTGCTTGACTTTCTTCAGCTTGAATGGTCTTGTCTTCTTCTGGTTGCACCTTTGAAGCTAGTTGTTTCTCAGACCAAGGTTCACTATCCAGAGGGAGCACGTCTTCTTTCAGAAGCTGACTTCCAACTTCATTCAGAAGCTTGCTGAAATTCTGTTGTGCCTGCTCATAGTTGATATCCTGCAACTTGAGGGCTTCAGCACGTACCCAAAGTATGAATTGTGACCAGAGCTGATCAGAAGCAGCTGGGTCAATCATTCCAGGACAGACTTGCTTCAAGGAAGCAATCCATTGCTGCACACCTGTTTCAAAATTCATAATACCAGAGCCAACATCTGGTTGTTTTGGTTTAGGGATGGCTATTTTATGTTTCATATCAGCAAGACGGTCAAGACTGGTTAAGTCTATGAAAGTCCTGCTGGGGTTTTCGGAGGTTTTCTTGGCAGCTGTTTGTTTTGGAGAGGGAGTTTCAGAATCAGAAATTATGATTGGACTGGGTGGTGTTTTGGGAGTATTTGGTGGTGTAGATTCTGATGAGGATGGCAATTGTGCCAAGGTGATTATTGTTCCACCTGGCAGCTGGATTGCCATAGGTGATGGTTGAGGTGAATGAGGTTCAGATGGTTGAGGAGAAGGAGTTTTAGAGTGATGAAACTCAGGTTGAGGTGATGGTGGATTAATTTCTGGTTGAGGAGAGGGAGACGGAATTGCTGGTTGAGGAGAAGTTGTTGGAATTTCTGGTTGTTCAGGGATAAGGGGTTCTTCAGGAATTGATGAGAGTGGTTGTTGTTGTTGTTCTGGTTCTTCAGCAGATTGCTGTTGTTCTGGTTGTGGAGGAGGGACAATTTGTGGTTCAGAGTTTGGTTGATCAGAAGTGTGTTGATCAATGTCAGACAGCACTTGGTCAATTGCTGATGTTGTTGAGATTGTTGGTTTGGGATGTTTGGTTCTGGGTCTTCTGAGTTTTAATGCCTCAGAAGGGTCCTCTTCTGGTACAGTTTCATCTATGGTAGGGATGGGGATTGAGATTCTATGAGAGGTTTGAGGAGGAATAGATGCTGGAATAGTAGAAGAATTTAAAACAGAAGCAGCAGATAAATTACCTCTTTTCTTGGGTGTCTGCTGGGATGATCCTTCTGAAGGTGCCTTCCTCTTCTTCGTCTTCTTCAGAGTCACTTCTTGCTGAGGTTGATGCAGAGCTTTGATAATCAGATTTGGATCTGTACCATCTGCCTTGCACGCATCCAAGTATCTGAGAACCACCTCTGGTTTGGATTCTATTTTAGAAAATAAAGGAAAGTCACTCAAAGGAACTCTTCTGCTGGTGATATCAGCAATAGGAGTAGCTCTGGGTTCCTTCTGGATATTTTCTATCAGCTTCATTTTCTTCAAGTTCTTTGCATTCAGAGGTTTCCCAATTGTTGGTTCAATAATGCTTAGCTCTTGAGCTTCTATCAGATGCTCTATCAGCCTATTCTCTGTCAGAATATCTGATATCAACCTTCCAAAGGGTATCCAATCCCTCTTGGTTCTTTCTTCTTCCCTGGTTTCCTTCACACTTGTTCTGAGGTGGTTGAACAGAAAATGAGCCAGATTGATTTTTACCTTCTAATCAATAAAGTAGATCAGAAACTGCTGATCCACATTTATGTAATCAGGTGAACTGGTTGGTTTCCTATGGTTGAAGCACCCCAGAATTATCTTAGCCCAAACTCTGTAATGATCCTTCAGATCTTTGATCTTGCTGCTGGGCACCCCATGAGTGAAAATCCTTGCAACTATCACGCCCACATCAGCACATCTTTCAGCCATGTCCACACAACGGACGCCACCGCCATTGTAACCGATTAGCCTTGCAATGTGATCCTCAGTGATCACAATCTTCTTCCCCATAACAAAGGAGGTGACTAGATGCGTTGAAGCCTTGGCGTGAATCCAGAATTCCTTGACTAACATAGGGAATGTTGGTCCAACCAACCTGTCAAAATACCTTTCCCACTTCTGTGCCCTAACTTCTTCAATTAGGTCAAAACCGTTCTCCTTCAAGCTTCCAAAATCAATGATTAATTCAGAAAGCACTTCAAGATTCTTCACAGGAGTGAGGAGTGTTCTGAATGGTACTTGATATTGCTCAGATGATGCTTTCTTCTGAGGACCTGCAGAAGCACTGCTGGAGGTTGCCATGTTCACGCTAAAAGGTTTTGAGAAGAAACTGAGAAAAGGGTTTTTGCAAGAGATGAACACAGAAATATGCAGAGAATGCTTGAGTATTAGTGAGAAAACGTAAAAAATGAGAATGAGAGATTAATGTGTTTAAATAGAGTTTCAAAATATTTTGAAAAGATAAACGTTTTTAAGAAAGAGAAAAATCATGATTTCATTTTAAAAGCATGATTACTTTTCATTAAATGCTTGCTGATTTTGGGGGATTTGAGAAAGATACTTAAAAACAGTTACCAGACATGTGTCTCAATGCACCCAATCAGCGCTTTGCCTTCTCAGAAGCGTGCACGCGTTCTGCTTCAGAGATATGCTGATGATTGGATGACACTTGTTTGATGTAGTGATCAGCACGTCTGTCTTTGAGCTTAGACTCTCAGATCTTTAGACTTTCATCTGATACAATCTGCATGTTCTATCTTTCTGAAAGAAGATTGATCAGAAGTTCACAGTAAAACAATTACATTCTGAAGGTAAATATATGGAATTAAAAAATTTTCACTCTGGACAAACTTTCATGCTGAGATGTTTCAGAATGAAATTAAACCTATCTTCTGAAAGGGGTTTAGTAAAGATATCAGCCCATTGATGGTCTGTATCTATAAATTTTAAGTTCAAAATACCTTTCTGAATATAGTCCCTAATGAAGTGATGTTTTATTTCTATATGCTTAGCTCTAGAATGTAAAATGGGATTCTTACTTAAGCAAATAGCAGAAGTATTATCACAGAGTATAGGAATGTTACTCTAAAAAATCTGGAAGTCTTCAAGCTGACTTTTCATCCAGAGCATTTGTGTGCTACATCCTGCTGCTGCTATGTACTCGGCTTCTGCTGTTGATAGTGCAATTGTTGATTGCCTTTTGCTGGACCAAGAGATCAGATTTTCTCCCAGAAACTGGCAGCTTCCAGAAGTACTTTTTCGTTCTACTCTGTCTCCAGCAAAATCAGCATCGCAGTAGCCTACTAAGCTGTAATCACTAGATTTTCTATAAAACAAACCCAGATTAGTAGTACCTTTCAGATACTTGAAAATTCGCTTAACAGCTGTTAAGTGAGATTCTCTAGGATCTGATTGGAATCTAGCACAGATACAAACACTGAATAATATGTCAGGTCTTGAAGCAGTCAGATAGAGGAGAGAACCAATCATACCTCTATAGACTTTCTGTTCTACATTTTTGCTTACCTCTTCTCTTTCCAGAATGCACGTGGGATGCATTGGAATCTTTGATGGCTTACATTCTGAGAAGTCAAATTTCTTCAGAAGATCTCTGATGTATTTGCTCTGATGAATGTAAGTTCCCTCTGGAGTTTGATTGATCTGAATTCCTAGAAAGAATTTCAGTTCCCCCATGAGGCTCATCTCAAATTCTGCCTGCATACACTTAGCAAATTTTCTTCCAAGAGAAGGATTAGTAGAACCAAAAATAATATCATCAACATAAATTTGACAGACTAAGATGTCATTCTTAACTGATTTACAGAATAGAGTAGTGTCCACTTTCCCTCTGGTGAATTCATTTTCTAATAGAAAGTTACTCAGCCTTTCATACCAAGCTTTGGGAGCTTGTTTCAGACCATATAGTGACTTCTTTAGTTTGAAAACATGTTCTGGATGTTTTGTATTTTCAAAACCAGGGGGTTGGTGTACATAAACTTCTTCTTCTATATAACCATTTAAGAATGCACTTTTGACATCCATCTGATACAGAGTGATGCCTCTATTAACAGCAAATGAAATTAAAAGTCTGATAGATTCTAACCTGGCGACTGGGGCAAAGGTTTCTGTATAGTCTATCCCCTCTTGCTGACTATAACCTTGTGCAACCAGTCGTGCCTTGTTTCTGATGACTTCACCTTGTTCATTTAGCTTGTTTCTGAACACCCATCTTGTTCCAATGATGTTGAATCCTTTTGGTCTGGGAACGAGATCCCATACGTCGTTTCTGGTGAATTGATTCAGCTCTTCTTGCATTGCCAGAATCCAGTCATTATCCAGAAGTGCTTCATCAATAGAAGAAGGTTCAATCAGAGACACAAGTCCCATGAGAGTTTCTTCAGAGTTTCTGAAGCTTGCTCTTGTTCTGATTGGATCTTCCTTTCTTCCTAAGATAGTTTCTTCTGGGTGATCCAAGCTGCTTCTGGGTAATCTCTTCTGAGGTTGATCAGCAACTACTGTAGGATTGCTAGCAGTGCTCCTTTCAGACGTTGAAGGAGTGTCTGTGTTGAGAGCTTCTGATGACTTGTCTTCAGAACTTGTAAATTCAATTTCCATACCTGCAAAAACTTCATTCTGCTTTGACTTTTCAGAGTCAAGCTTATCATCAAAACGAACACTGATTGATTCTTCCACAATCTGTGTTTCTGTATTGTATACTCTGTACCCTCTTGAGCGTTCAGAGTATCCTAACATAATACACTTCTGTGCTTTAGAGTCAAACTTGTTCAAATAATTCTTTGTATTTAATATAAAGCAAGTACATCCAAATGGATGAAAATATGAAATGTTGGGCTTTCTGTTCTTCCACAATTCATATGGAGTCTTTTCCAGAATAGGTCTTATTGAGATTCTATTCTGAATGTAACACGCTGTGTTTATTGCCTCTGCCCAGAAGGTCTTAGCAACGTTTGTCTCATTGATCATGGTTCTGGCCATTTCTTGCAATGTTCTGTTCTTTCGTTCTACAACTCCATTTTGTTGGGGAGTTCTAGGACAAGAGAAATCATGCAGAATGCCTCTGTCATTAAAGAATGACTCAAAATCTTTGTTTTCAAATTCTCCACCATGATCACTTCTGACTTTAACGATTCTAAGATCCTTTTCATTCTGAACTTGGTTACAGAAGGTAATAAACACAGAGTGTGACTCGTCCTTATGTCTTAAGAACTTTACCCATGTCCATCTGCTATAGTCATCTACGATTACTAACCCATACTTCTTGCCACTGACTGAAGCAGTTTTAACTGGTCCAAATAAGTCAATGTGCAGAAGTTCTAATGGCTTAGAGGTAGAAACAACATTTTTGGATTTAAAAGAAGGTTTTGCAAATTTGCCTTTCTGACATGCTTCACACAGAGCATCTGAATTGAACTTCAAATTAGGAAGTCCTCTGACCAGATTGAGTTTGTTAATCTGAGATATTCTTCTCATACTAACATGCCCCAATCTTCTGTGCCAGATCCACTGCTCGTTGTTAACAGACAGAAGACATTTTACATTCTGACTCTTTAGTTCAGAAAGTTTGATTTTGTAAATGTTGTTTTTCCTCTTACCATTAAACAGGATAGTCCCATCTTTCTGACTAACAGCTTTACATGATTTTTGATTAAAGATTATATCATAACCGTTATCACTTAATTGACTTATGGATAACAGATTATGCATCAATCCATCTACTAGCAGAACATTATTAATAGAGGGAAGATTTCCATTACCTACAGTTCCAGAGCCAATTATCTTTCCCCTCTGATTGCTTCCAAAGCCAACGTGGCCTCCTGGCTTAAGTTCCAGGCTTTGGAACATATGCCTTCTTCCCGTCATGTGTCGTGAGCAGCCAGAGTCCAGGTACCATGACTGGTGTTTCTGACTTGCTGCTAAAGATATCTACAACATGTATTATTTTATCCTTAGGTACCCAGATTTTCTTGGGTCCTGATTTGTTAGTTTTACCAAAACTCTGGTTGAATTTTGGTTTCACAGAGTGCTTACTGCTAGTGTATTTAATATCATGTGTGTGACCATACACAAAGTGTGAATTCAAAGGAGTGTGTTTAATTGTTAAGTCCATGACATTCTTTGGTGTAGGAACCTTACCTTGGTATCCTATTCCTTTCCTGCCGTTTCTGCTAACTCCATAGATCATTGAAGCCATTCTGCTTATATCTATGCTTTTAGCTAGGAACTTCTGGAAACTGTGATCATACTCCTTGATGATCTCATCAGCGTTGCTGGGAGTTTCAGAAATTGGTTCCTTCTGAGAGTTTTGTAAAGTGTTTTCTAATTTTGAAATCTTATTTCTCAGCTCAGAATTCTCCAATTTGAGACTCTCAGTCTTATTAGAGTCAGATTCAAGATTCCTTTTCAGGTCTCTGAATTTAGCTCTAATTTGCTGATAACGTTCCAGAATCTCATTAAGGCTTTCAGCAAGTTCAGCCTTTGTAAAGTTAACAGCAAAGTTAGGAAATACCTCTTCAGTATCTGATTCTGAGTCTGATTCAGAAGCATCACTATCTTCTGAGATGTTAGCCATGAGAGCTATGTTTGCCCTCTCATCATCTGATTCTGAGTCAGCTTCAGACGAGTCAGAGTCATCCCATGTAGCCATGATACTTTTCTTTTTCTCTCTTCCAAACTTCTTTTTGGGCTTTTCCCTCTGAAGCTTTGGGCAGTCACTCTTATAGTGTCCTTGCTCATTGCACTCATAGCAGATGATGTCTTTGGTGTTTGGCTTTTTGCTACTGGAGGAGCCTTCAGATCTTCTGTATCCAGAGGAAGAATCTGTCCTTCTGTATCTGGAGGAAGACTCGTTCTGATCAGATCTTCTGGGATTCCTGAACTTCCTTTGTCTTTGCTTCCACAGTTGATTTACTCTTCTGGAAAGGAGAGAGAGTTTGTCTTCTTCTGATGAGGATCCATCAGATGTTTCTTCAACTGCCTGCAAAACTTTAGACTCAAATTTTTTGTTAGATTTTAATGCTAAAGGCTTACCTTGCTTCTGAGGCTCATCAGCTTCTAGCTCTATCTCATGACTTCTGAGGGAGTTGATAAGTTCCTCCAAAGTGATTTTGTTGAGATCTTTAGCTAGCTTCAGAGCTGTAACCATTGGTCTCCACTGCTTGGGTAAACTTCTGATGATTTTCTTGACATGGTCAACAATAGAGTATCCTTTGTCCAGAACCTTGAGACCAGCTACCAGAATCTGGAATCTTGAGAACATTGTTTCAATGGATTCAGATTCTTCCATTTTGAATGCCTCATACTTCTGAATGAGCGCCAGAGCTTTAGTTTCTTTGACCTGAACGTTGCCCTCATGCGTCATTCTGAGTGAGTAAAAAATGTTCTTTGCTGTGTCTCTGTTGGAGATCTTTTCATACTCAGTATAGGAGATGGCGCTGAGGAGGATGGTTCTGGCCTTGTGGTGATTCTTGAAGTCACGCTTTTGTTGATCAGACATTGTTTTTCTATCAATCTTCTGACCGCTTGCATTCACAGGGTGCGTGTATCCATCTGTCACCATATCCCACAGATCAGCATCATGTGCCAGAAAGAAGCTTTCAATTCTGTCTTTCCAGTAATCAAAGTTTTCTCCATCAAAGACTGGAGGTTTGCCGCTGAATCTGTCTTTGTCCTCATTGTTGTCATTGCTGATGTGAGAATTATTTCCTGCCATTGTGTTTTTCTGACGCTGGATCTTGTACTGACACGGTTAAGTGTTTTAGCTCAGAACCAGACGCTCTGATGCCAATTGAAGTGGTGAAAAACACAAGAAGGGGGGGTTGAATTATAAAACTGAAATCTAATGCAATGAACAAGATATTTTTATCCTGGTTCGTTTGATCTCAAACTACTCCAGTCCACCCGTCAAGGTGATTTCGCCTCTCTTCAACGAGGTCTTAATCCACTATATTCAACTGAATATTACAGACTGCTTTAACAACTGCTAAAGCCTTCTTGATCCAAACCACAACCCGGTTTGTCAAGGAAACACTTTCTTACAAAGAGATAACACTATGTGTGTGAATGTTTTCTACAAAACTGTATCACAACTGTGATGTATACACAACTTAAGCTTATAAGACTAGATTGCTAAACAATGATAGAATATCAGAATGTGTAGTGTTTAGCAAAACTGAGAGAAGGAAGATTTTGATCAGCTTTTATGCGTGTAGAGATTTGGAGAGCATTAGCCATTTCAATCTTCAAAGTCTTGTTTATATAGCACTGAGATGATGAACGTTGGATGCAATATTCTTGATTCAATGCTAATAACAGACTTTCCTTATCGAGCAGATCTTGTCTGGAATGAGGCCGTTGGTATTAATTTGCTTTCAATGCATAGTACCGTTGCTTACTTAATGCAAGTTCTGGCTTGGCTCATTCTGACTCTGCTTAGCTGCTGATGAACTGTTGTGTTTCTTTATCAGAGTGTTGAGCGCAGTCTTGTTCATCAGGTTTCAGCATGTACGTGAGTTGATCATCTGATTTTGACATTTTGATATGGCAACTTCTGATGCTGATGTCTGAAACCAAATTCTGATGCTGAATAGGTGTGATCTTGCTTATATCAATCAGAGTATCTGTAAGTCAGAACATAGTAATTTTAGGCAGCAGATAGTTCATACATGAATCTTATAAATAATATATCTTTTCACTTTGTTATCATCAAAACTTAAATATAGGGTAGTAGATTCAAACTTTGTTCTAACAAACATGTCTACCAACTCCCGGTCAGTCAACGGAGGCTGCACCCTGCCAGCCAGATCCCTCCATTTCTGTGCGTACTCTTTAAAACCTTCACTTGATCCTAACGACATACCCTGGAGTTGGGTACGCGTAGGGGCAAGGTCGGCATTATATTGATACTGCTTATAGAAAGCAGTAGCCAACTCCTCCCAGTTACGAACCTTGGTCCCATCCAGCTGATAGAACCATTCGAGGTGAGTCCCTGAAAGACTCTCCTGGAAGAAGTGGATCCACAAATTCTTGTCCACTGAGTACGGCTGAATCTTCCGCACATACGATCTGAGGTGTAGCTTGGGACAAGATGCCCCGTCATATTTGGTGAAAGATGGTGCTTTGAACTTATGAGGAATGATCACACCAGTAGACAAACCCAAGTCTCCAAAATCCAGCCCAGGCACCTGTTGGATCTCCATAGCATTCAATCTGTCCTCCAACTGCTTATATCTGTCTTCTGCAGGAGGATACTGTTCCTCATCAAAATCAGTCTCGTTGTCGGAGACTATCGGACTAGGACCTTTTCCCTCTTGAGGACTACCCTTGCCTATAGAAGAACCAGCCTCTTCATTCTGCAGAGTGTTGCCAAACCTTCGGCCCGAGTTGAAAAGGATAGTTCTCTTCTTCTTCTTCTTCTCCTTCTTCAGGAGCAGAGCCTTCATCTCTTCTTGGCCCTGAGTCAAACCCATGATTAGTTCCTGAAATTGCGCATTCTGCGCCTGAAGAGCCTTGATGGACATCTCAGTTGATGATGAGTCAGGATTCATGATGCTGAAATAAACAACGAAGAACGGTAAGCAACCTGAAAAGAAGAAAAACCTGCTATGCACATGATGAATGGAATGCGTATGATTTATGTTTTCAAAGACAATCGGGAATTAACTTTGTAAACAAAAAGGAACACACTTCATTAGATTCAACTTTGAAACTTAAATTGTTCAACAGGTTGCCCTTAGGCGTTACATGAAAGGAAATACTGAAAAGGGCAATAAAACTGTAAAAGAACATCCAGAGCTCCTTATTGATCCCATGGTCTCCTCTTCTCAGTACGGATGTAAGCATTCAGAGCTCGCTCATTCTCCAACTGCTTTGTCAGCTTCTGGATCTTCAATTCCTGCTCGTTGAACTTTTCCCGGTAAGAATCCTGTTCTTCTCGCAGTTGCGACCAAGATCTCTTTAATGTCTCATAATCAGTAGGTATCTGAGGAGGAAGGACAGTTGGAGGAACACCATCTTTGTCAGGATACTCAAGAATGATAGGTCTGACGGCTTCGTATGGCATACCTAACTTCTGAGCACGGATGCGAACCCATTTGTTGTAGGCTTCCATAGGTAAAGAAGTATTTGGCCCCAACTCTTGTGGGTCAGCTTTACGAACTTTGTCCCAAGCCTTGATGAACCTACGACGCAGCTCGTCACTATCCACTTGAAACTCAAAACTGATGTGAGGCACCAACATTTCATGAGGCCCTGCTCTTCTTGCCCTTCCAAACTGACGGAGGGCTAGACATGGATTGTAAGAGATTCCTCCTTGGGTACCAATCAGAGGAACATTAGGGTATTCCCCGCATCGATCAATAACAGCTACTTCATCCAAACCTCTGCAAGTCCAAATGATGTCTTTATCGGTGAGAGACATTAACCTATGAGCCCAACCTCTTCCTTCTTGGTTCTTCAGTACGAACTTAGGGAGGTGCGAAATAAACCACCTCACCAACAAAGGGATACAACACCATAGGGTTCCTCGTCTTCGGGTAGTACGAGCATAAAGTTGTTGCAGGATGTCACCCAAGAGAGTGGGTACAGGATTCTGAGACATAAAGATCCTTATGGCAGTGACATTGATGAAGTTGTCTGGATTAGGAAACAAGACTAGCCCATAGATTAAGAGAGCCAAGATGTCTTCATATGCCCTAAAGTCCAAGTCATTCCAGAAACTGTTAGCTTTACCAATCAGAAACTTGGCCAGGAAACCTTTAACTCCGCTTCTAGTCACCCAGTTGTCCATTACTTCTTGATGTGTCAAAGGAAGAGCTGCAGCAACCTCCTCAAGCCTGAGGGTCTTTTCCCAACCAGTAAAGGGAGTCTGATCCAAGATAGGGATACCAAGCAAATCAGAGAACTCTTCCAGGGTAGGGACCAGCTGGAAGTCTTGAAAGGTGAAGCACTGGTACAGAGGGTCATAGAACTGGGTCAGAACACTCATCAACTGTTGATCCCGCTTTGCAGTGACTAAACTGAGAAGAGAACCATTCCTCTGAATGAAGGAAGTGGTATTTGGAATTCTGCTAACCAACTCTTCAAGCAACTCAGGTGAGTGAACAAAGTTGAACCGGATAGTATTCCTTCGCACAAGCATCATGGTGTCCTACAAAACAGAGCAAAGGTGAAACCCTCTTGTCTTTGAAATGGTCAGTCCTTATGTAGGATGCATGCATTGCTCATGATGTTATGATGTTATGATAAAGCACACCACAAATAGATACAAAGGCAAACATGGTAAGGCACACAAGTCACACAAGACAGACCCTTAAAGTTTAGGCCAGCATGAGGTCTAGGTATTACCCTCTTTCAGTTGTTTGGTTCATACCTGTCCTATCAAAGTAACCGGGTTCTTAGAGGATCCCAATATCATTGACTACCCTCAACCGGTCATAACTCCAGCATCGCAATCTTTTCTTGCAGCCAGAACCATCACGAGAGTTTAGCCTCAATGGGCGTAGCATACTGCTACTGTTCTAATGGCCAAGTTGTGTCTTTTAAGGTTCTAAGGTTGTTGGTGCTTAATGACTCCTCAGAAGACCCATATTCTCCTCGTTGCAACACAAGGGATATCGGTACAGACCAAGGTGCCACACCAACGTAGCCACTGTTTCACCCGTGTCGGTCTACGCCGGACAGGTCCCTCACAGCTTATGCTACCTAAACAGGGTATCCCCAGATCCGGGTTAGGATCTATGTAACTCCCATGCAACCCACAATTTAAAGCAAGCAAATCAATATAATTGAAAACACAGTTATAAACTAAACCCTAAGGTACACCTCACTTTATAAGATTCCCCAGTAGAGTCGCCAGTTCTGTGATCGGTGGATCTGGAACTGACTGTTTAAAGCTGGTTCGCGAAATGTCGCGGAAGCAAGAGTCGCCACCGTCTTTTATTTTCTCCAAATGGAAAGGACAAAAGCACAGAAAAATTCCTTAAAGAGATTGCTCTCGGTTCGGGAGGTAGATTATAGAAAGGGAAGGTATTAGCACCCTTTCTATCCATGGTTATCCATGGGCTCTTAGATACTTGCTCATTTGTGTTTTCAAAATGGTTTGTTTGCTTTTCAACTGTGGGTTTTAAAAAGTTTCTTTGAAAAATTCCAGTTCGACTCTTGTATCGGTCCTCAAGAGTGTTTGAAAAGTTGCTTTCGAAAGCTTTTTGAAAAGGTGTCGATGTGAAAAGTATTTTTGATTTGTTTTTGAAATTAGAGCAAGTATCTAGAGTCGTCTGCCTACCCTAAGGAATTCGTCTGTGTAAATGTCCTTTAAAGTAGTGCCATCCCACCATTGAGAGGTAGGTAGCACCACCGTTGGAGGTTTTCGGGTCAATTCGAGGTTCGGGACATGGTGATCACCGGAGCAATGGGAAGACACCTTAGAAGCTACCCTCATGCCAGGTTCCCGGATCATGAGGACTTACTAAGACATCCTCTACTCGACGATCACCTTTCGAGGCAAGGCAACAGTGAGGCGTACCCTAGGGGTGGTGTGTGATTTGTGTGTCGTTTTCATGTTCATATTTGTCTTTGATTATTGTATCGTGAGCTACGTTTTGCTTTTAATTAGTCATTCATTCTTGCATGCCATTATTAACAGTTAAGAAGTTGCGAGAAATATAAAATTCCTAAACTATTACAAAGGCGCCGGTCCACATCGCCAAATTAAAATCCAGGACTCGATTTGACATAAAATAAAGTGCGAAAGATAAGTATCAAATTTACACGGCTTTGGGGAGAATTACATCAATATTTAAAGGAAAAGAAATAAATACGCGAATTGGAATTAAAATTGAAAGCGAGGGCGTTGGACCCTTTTTAACGAAATTAAATTATTATGAACAAATTAATTAAAATAAAATAAAAAGAGAAAGATTTTTGAGGTTTTTTTTGTATTTATGAATTTTTTAATGAGAATTAAATGAAATTAAGTAATTAACCCTAATTCTAGCTATTTTTAATTTATTAAGAAAATATTAAAATTAAACCTAAAATTAAACCTAATTAATTAGTGAGATTTGATTTATAAAAATAAACAATTAATTATTAATGATGAATATGGTGAAAAAAGGAAAAAAAAGATAAGAATGCTTAAAACCCTAATTCTACCAATTTTTTAAGTTTATTGAAAAATATTAAAATTAACCTAAAATTTAAACCTAATTAATTAGTGAGATTTATTTACAAAAATAATATGAAATATATTTTATTTTGGGATTTTCTGATTTTTATTATTTTTTACATTAAGAAAATATTAGTTTAATGAATTAAATAAAAGAAATAATTGAAACCAATAAAATAAAAAAAAGAAGAGGATTGCAAAACCTTGGGGGGTTCTCTTCCCAATTGGAGGTACACTTTAGCATTATTGGCCCAATGTTTAAGGCCTCAGTTGACCTTTCCTGGGAGCGTGCATACGTGTTGACCTGCGCCTATGACGCTCTTAAAATTATGGCCCTTTGATTGATCTCATAAGCACGTGGTAAGCCTGGATGTGGAGAGTATGGTGAACCCTTGTATTGAAACTGCACAGAAGCATTATTAGCAAAATAATATGGAATAGAAAGGGGGGACCTGGGGCTCGAACCCAGGTCCCAGAGTTTACCAACCAAATGCCTTGCCAATGGAGCTGTAAACGCATTTTGATTATTATATAACTAATAAACAATATCAATCAAAACGTGAGTTAGTGGACAGATTTAGCGCGAAATTCAAATAAACCAATCACGCCTTGACACCTGATCTTCTTCTTCGTTGTTTATGTTTTTCCTGAAACAAAATAAACAAGATTGCGGGGTTTTTAAACCCCCACTATATGCAGTGTGAAAAAATAGCGATTAGCTCGTCTGTAATCAGAAATTGGGCGCGACCTCATCATTGAATTTGTCTGAAGGTCCTGATTCTAATAGTCTGAGTCTCGTGTTCCAATTTTTCCATAGGAGTAAACCCCCAATTTTCCAGGTCTGAAACCCTAAGGTGCTTCAATGGTAATTCTTCACAAAATGCATGAAAACTCAATTAAATCATATGGTTAGTTTCAGAATCAATCAATTAGTATGAATCCACAAAAAAATGCAATGGAAATGCTTGAAAATTGAAATACGAATATGGATAAAATGTGAGAAATCTTGAATTCCATATACCAATTCTGGGCGTTAGGGATGTGGAAAACTATTCAGGAAGTTTCCTTGACACTTTTACAAGCTATTGGGATTGTTCTTTGCCTCTGAATCGTCCTCTAAGGCCACTTTCAGTTTTGGACTCTTTTTGATAAAATTGCAAGTTTGATTCTTGAGATGGGGCGCAACATTCATGTCTTTGGAATTAGGGTTATCATGTATATATATGTGTGAGTGTTTTGGGTCAACAAAATAAGCCAAATATCCATGGAATCAATGCTTTTGATTTTGTGATTTTGCATAATCTTTTCAAATCTTTTTTCATGCAAATTTGATACAAATCATGTTCAATTTCCTTGATTCTTTCCAAATTTGATCATGCACGAAATATTGAGTGTATTTCATGCATAAAAAGATTTAAAAACTTAGGTTTGATATTTTTCATATATTTTAATTAATTAAATGAATTATTAGCAATTAAAAATTCAAATAAATAAATAAAAATGATGAAAAGCTTCCCTTTGGGCCAAATGGTCGTGCATATGCTTTGGATGATAATTATTGGAAGAAAATGTGGCCCATTAGCATTTTTAAGGCATTTGAAGCAAAGTTGACTTTTCAAAATACCCAAAAATTTCCCAACTTCCACAAGGCATATATTGCTCAATTTTTAAGCTTTGCTCATGTTCTTGGAAATTTTGGAAAGGTCTTGAAGTCCTCTAACCAATTCCTTTGGTCCCATGTCATTTTGATTTACCAATCTCAAGTTATGGCCTTTGACTTAAAGTCCCTTTTTGTTGACTTTTGAAAATGACCTATAATGTTAAAATTGATAACTTTTTGTGAGAGCATTTCTTGGACTTGAAGTGTGAAGAGGAGTTGTAGGAAATGTCTTTCTCTTCAAAATGAGATTTGGATGGTATTTTTATGATAATCCATGTGGAAGTTATGCCTTGGTCAAGTTACAGTTGACTTTTTCAGCTGTCCAAATATGGAAACTTTTGCATCTTGAGACTTTTTGTGCCAAGCTTTGAGAATCATGATCAAGCATTGATCAAATGATGTTTGTGGCTTCAAAATGAGATGTTGACTAAAAATTTGAACTTTTGACTGTCAAATGACCATTTTGCCCCTACAGTTGACTGTAGTGCAATTAGGGTTTTTGACTGTGCAATTTTGTGCTGTAAGTCTTGAAACTTGGTATGAGGATGCTTGACCATGTTTGTAAGCCTGTGGGACTTGATTGGACCCTTGGAAACTTCATTTTCTTTGTCAGAACAAAAACCCTAATTTTTGACTGTTAGGGGGCCCTTGAACTGTGCAACCCTTGGGGAGTTTTTGAAGCTTTGACTTTGCAATTCTTGAAGAATATGGGAGAGAAAATTTCGGAGTACAACAGCCTGTAATAAGCGTTTTGTACAAGAGGCTGATGTCATAGTAGGAGAACGCCGCCGAAAGATAGAAATTATACAATTTGTGAAAAGCAAAGAAAAACAGCTATGTGAATAATCCCACTGGGTTCCAACTCTGCTATTGCCTTTATATCTTCGAGCGTCTCATCACTTTGCTACTTGGTTGAAGGTAGATCAGATTGATTGGTGTCGTCCAAGCTTGATAGTCGATATCGAATTCTGGTTGCAAGATGATCCAATGAGACATAGTGTTACGCTTTGGTCCCTAATTTTTTCCTGGACCGCCTTTTCGGGTTTTCAGCCCACTGGGATACCCTTTTTTTCCCAAGCCGCCTTTTCAGGTTTTCGACTTGCCGGGTGTACAATTTTTTTCTTATTTTCATCCCTTACTTTTGCCCGAACCCTTTTGGTTCGCCGAGAAGCCCTTATTTTTGCCTAGGCCAGTCAACCTAGCGGGTCTTTGATTGTGCGTAGTATTTTTTCACTATGTCTGCATTGACGGGGTGAGGAAGGTCGTCACCATCCATGGTGGTTAGAATCATAGCTCCTCCTGAGAAAATGTTCTTAACCACAAATGGCCCTTCATACGTAGGGGTCCATTTGCCCCTGGGATCACCTTGTGGTAATATGATGCGTTTGATCACCAGATCCCCGACTTGATACTCTTGTCGTCTAACTTTCTTGTTAAATGCCTTGATCGTCCGTTTTTGATACGTCTGACCATGACAAATAGCAGTAAGTCTCTTTTCGTTGATTAAGTTCAGCTGATCAAGCCGGGTCTGGATCCAGTCTTCCTTGCTTAAACCTGCATCCTTCATAATCCAAAGAGAGGGTATCTGTACCTCGATGGGTAAGACCGCCTCCATACCATGCACTAAAGAGTAAGGTGTTACCCCTGTCGAAGTCTGCGCTGAGGTACGGTACCCATGAAGAGCGAATGGTAACATCTCGTGCCAGTCTTTGTATGTCACCGTCATCTTCTGCACAATCTTCTTGATGTTCTTATTAGCGGCTTCAACAACCCCATTCATCTTCTGCCAGTAAGGAGAAGAGTTGTGATGTTGAATCTTGAATTGCTCGCAGAGTTCGGTGATCATCGTATTGTTGAGATTTGTACCATTGTCCGTAATGATCCTATCTGGTACACCATATCGACAGATCAGATTATGTCGGATAAACCGCGCCATGACGTTCTTGGTTATTGTAGCAAAGGAAGCTGCTCCAACCCACTTCGTAAAGTAATCAATAGCTACCAGAATGAAACGATTCCCGTTAGACGCGGTAGGTGTGATCTCGCCGATCATATCGATGCCCCACATTGCAAAAGGCCAAGGAGCTGTCAAGATGTTCAGAGGAACTGGAGGTACATGAACCTTATCAGCATAGACTTGGCACTTATGACAGGTCCGAGAATGCTGATAACAATTGGCTTCCGTAGTAGACCAGTAATATCCTGCCCGTAGGATTTTCCTCGCCATGGTATGCCCACTGGAATGAGTTCCGAAAGTACCTTCATGTAATTCTGCCATAATCCTTTCTTCCTCGCTTTTATCCACACATCGCAGTAAGGTTGAATCATGGTTACGCTTGTAGAGGATACCATTATGATGAAGAACTTCACAACGAATCTCCTCAGAAACTTCTTATCATTAACAGATGCACCCTCGAGGTACTCTTGAGCCTCAAGATACCTCTTTACCTCGTGAAACTAGGGTTTATCTGCTACCTCTTCAGTCTCAATATCACAGCAATGTGCGGGTTCGTCCAACCTCTCAATGGTAATTTGGGGAGCTTCATTGTCCCACCTGACCTTGAACATAGAAGACATGGTAGCTAGCGCGTCCGCTAACTGATTCTTCTCTCTTGGGAAGTGTTCAAAGGTTATCTCCTTAAAATGTGGGAGCAGCGTTAGTACATGCTCTTTGTAAGGAATAAGATTTGGGTGTTTCGTATCCCACTCGCCTTTGATCTGACTGATCACTAGAGCGGAATCTCCGAATACACTTAAGAACTTAATCCTTAGGTCAATAGCTGCTCGAAGGCCCATGATGCACGCTTCATACTCCACCATATTGTTGGTGCAGTTAAAACCTAATCGGGCGGTAAACGGAGTATGACAGCCTTCGGGAGATATAATCACGGTGCCAATGCCATTGCCCAACACATTTGATGCTCCATCAAAATACAGAGACCATCGGGATCCTTCCTCAGGTCCTTCATCCGGTCCAGGTTTTTCACAGTCGGTCACCAACATGATGTCCTCATTCAGAAACTCGAAATTCATAGACTGGTAATCATCCACAGCCTGATGCGCCAAATGATCTGCCAACGCACTCCCCTTGATTGCTTTTTGGGTTGTGTATTGGATGTCATACTCAGTTAAGATCATCTGCCATCTTGCTATTCTTCCGGACAAGGTAGGCTTTTCGAAGATATACTTGATTGGATCCATCTTTGATATCAATAAGGTGGTGTGAGTTAGCATATACTGTCTCAGCCGGTGAGCAGCCCATGCCAAAGCGCAACAAGTTTTCTCGAGCAGTGAGTATCGGGTCTCACAATCGGTAAACTTTTTGCTAAGGTAGTAAATAGCATGCTCTTTTTGGCCAGACTCGTCATGCTTCCCCAGCACGCACCCCATTGAGTTGTCGAGTACTGTCAAGTATAAGATCAAAGGTCTTACTTCAACCGGAGGCATCAGAATCGGTGGCTCTTTGAGGTATTCCTTGATCCTTTCGAAAGCGGTCTAACATTCATCATTCCATTTTATCACTTGATATTTCTTCAGCAGCTTGAAGATCGGCTCACAAGTAGCGGTCAGATGTGAAATGAATCGGGAAATGTAGTTCAGGCGTCCCAAAAAACCTCTAACTTCCTTTTCTGTGCGGGGAGCTGGAATTTCCTGTATAGCCTTCAACTTTGCAGGATCCACTTGAATACCTTTATCACTAACAACGAAACCCAGCAGCTTACCAGACCTTACCCCGAAGGTGCACTTGTTTGGGTTTAACCTTAGCTTGTACATCTTCAACCTGTCGAATAATTTTTGGAGATGGTCAAGGTGTTCTTCTTCAGTCTAGGACCTTGCGATCATGTCATCAACATAAACCTCAATCTCATGGTGAATCATATCGTGGAACAAAGCGACCATGGCACGCTGATAAGTTGCCCCAGTGTCCTTCAATCCGAACGACATGACTTTGTAGAAAAAGCTGCCCCACTGTGTAACGAAGGTTGTCTTCTCCATGTCTTCGGGATCCATCTTAATCTGATTGTAACCAGAAAAACCATCCATAAAGGAGAAGATCTTATGCTGCACGGTGTTGTCGACCAGAACATTGATGTGAGGAAGTGGGAAATCATCCTTGGGGCTCGCTCTGTTCAGATCTCTATAGTCCACACACATCCGTACCTTACCATCCTTCTTAGGCACTGGAACAACATTGGCGACCAACTGTGGGTAAGAAGTGACAGCTAGAAACCCGGCGTCAAACTGTTTCATGACCTCAACTTTGATTTTCTCAGACATCTCAGGGCGCATACGGCGAACTTTCTGCTTTACTGGAGGGCAGTCTTCTTTAGTTGGCAAGCGGTGAACCACAATGTCGGTGTCCAAACCAGGAATATCTTCATAAGACTAGGAGAAGATCTCAACATAGTCGCGTAGCATCTGTGTCAACCGTTGCTTAACACTAGACTCCAGATTCGCACCTATCTTGACCTCCTTCTTGTCTTCCTCTGTACCCAAATTCATTGATTCCACTGGCTCTTCATAGGGCTGTATGGCCCTCTCTTCCTGTAGTAACAATCTAGCAAGTTCCCCAGGCACTTCACAATCATCCTCACCTTCGTCCTCGGCTTGGTTGATCGGATTTTCAAAGTCATAACCAGCAGTAGTAGAGTTGTTATCAATGGGATCCAGAGTGGATGTGGATCTGCATTATGATATGTGAGTGTGTGTAAGACAATAGCTGTTTTGATAAAGTGTAAGACATAAAAGAAAAACAAGAAGCGCAAAATTTATAATGCAAGAAAATGTCCAATTCTTTATTGATGATATATGAAAATATCAAATAAGAAACCCTCACAAACAAAGCCAAGGTGCCTCGGGAAAGGCACTGGGCCGTAAAGTTTTAAACTGTCTGTTACAAATCTCAAAACAAAAGTCTATTACTGTGTAATAAAAGAAACGGGCATGAAGTCCTTCATCGTCCAGTTGTTCAATCCACCGTTGGTAGTCGGGTAGATCCAGTTGTCGATATCCGACTCTTCTTCATCATCCTCAATTGCATTCACTCCCTGATTACTGATGTGTAGAGGAGGTCTTCCGATCCACGCGCGCTGAACAACCCTTTGAGCCTCTTTTTCAATTACAGCCCTGGCATCCTTGAGGGAGGCCATCTTCATCGGAGGTTTATCAGTAGCAACTTCAGTCGACGCCAAAGTCTGGGGAACCTCTTCAAAGATCTGACACGGGGTTTCGATGAACTCTCCATCCATCTCCACATAGCGAAAGGAATTAAGATGACTCACCATGTACTCCTCCTCACCTCGTACCATGACGATCTTCCCCTTCACTGGATATTTCAACATCTGATGAAGCATAGAAGTCACTGCTCCAGCCTTATGAATCCAAGGGCGACCCAACAAGCAAGAATAAGATGGTCAGATATCCATCACATAAAAAGTAGATGCAGAAGTCTGAGATCCAACTTTAACAGGGACGTCCACCTCCCCGTGCACCATCCTTTTTGACCCGTCGAACGCCATGACCACAATATTACTCGGCTTCAGAATCAAACCTTCACAGTCCAGACGGTCTAATGCTTTCTTTGGCAAAACATTCAAAGAGGACTCGGTATAAACTAGTACATGGGCCAAAGTAGTGCCCCTGCACTCGATCAGGACATGCAGAGCATCATTGTGATTTCTTCCTTTAGCAGTCAGATCTGCATCAGAGAAACCCAACCCGTTGTCGGCAGTCAAACTAGCTACGTAGTCTTTGAATTGATCGGCAGAAGTTTCCTGCAGCACATGCGTAGTTTTGAGGAAAGCAATTAAAGCCTTTGCATGGGCTTCCGAACACAATAACAAGGATAACATGGAGATTTTTGACGGGGTCTGCCCCAGCTATTCAACTACGTTGTATTCACTCTTCTTGATAATCTTCAGAATTTCCTCTATCTCCTGCTTAGAGGTTTCTACAATGATCTTCTTAGGTGCCTCCGTCCGGGCAGGCTCACCTGTGATTTCTTTGCCCCGAGTTCCAGATGGCTCGGCGACAAGGGTGATAACTGGAGTATGTACTGGGACAGTAGCTGATGTACTAGCAGATTGTTGTACCCCAAAATTTGCCCTCTCATTTATCAAAACTTCTCTCACAAGACTTCTTGGACTCAAGACAAGATTAGGGTTTGGTCAGCTCAAGACATCACCTTGCACTGATAATCTGAAATTAGGGTTTGAGTTTTCACAAGGATTTTTGGATCACCAATGCTCCCTATGACTTTCATACACCATCTTAGGCCTCTAAGATTGCTCATACCAAGTTTCAAGCCTTGAATCACATTTTTGCTCAATTAATTGGACAGTTGACCTAAAAATCAACTGTATTACGGAAAAAGTCAACCATGGCAAATTTACAGTCAAACTTCATATTTTTTAATCCACAACAACATTTTAGACGCATATGTACCATTTGATCAAGTTTGGATCACAACTCCTCAATAAATTTGATCAAATCATCAAAAGGGCAAAATGGTCAAAATTAGAGTTTTGACTGAGAAAGGGAAATTTCTAATTTTTAACCTAGCCAATGACCAATTGGGTTCAAGCATGATTTAAAGGACTCAATGGCATCATTTTGACCTAATCACATAGTTCAAAAGACCTCAAGTTCATTGGATTGACAGATGAATTTTGCAATCAACTAATCAAAAGTCAATTATACACTAAAAAGTCAAACTTTGACTTTTTGGTCAAAATCAAGTGCCAAGGGTCATAATTCATCAAGATATGTCAAAACATAAAACTTGTTGACCAAGAAAACCAATTTTGAAAATTAGGGTTTTGAATTTGAAAATTTTCATAACTTAGAATTTTTCTAAGTATGGAAATTTTCTTTTTTTTCCCCACTTTTTCACCATGATGAAATTTGATTCAAAGAAAACTTCCAACATGAAAGTTTTAGTCCTCCATGAAATCTATAAATTTTATTCACAAAGTTTTCCCAAAAGATACATGGATCTCAAGATATGAATTTGTGAATATGGGTCCATAAACTTTTTAACTTAGTGAAAATTTGCCCTAATTTAGGCAGGTTTTTGACCCAACTTCATAGACATTTTTCACCTAGTTCCAAGAGGTATCTCAAAATTAATTTCAAATATAGATTGTAAAGAATTTTCCAAGCTTTCTAAAATATCCAATAACTCTCCAAGATCATTTGTGGTTAGGGAGAATCGAAGAAGAGAAATTGGCATTTTGTCACTTTTGTTCAAGCCATTTTCACAATGCATCAAGTTGCAAATCTGATCAAGCATGCTTGTACCTTGCATTAAAGGTCCTAAAATCCTTCTAAACTCCATAATTAAATGCAAACTCATAGGATAATGGCTTTATCTTTTCTTTTGGAGCATTGTACAAGAAATAAATCCATTAATGGCATAAAGGGCACATTGCCATTTTCATAAAGCAAGCTTTTGCAAACTTTATCAGCCTTGAGCCTTGGACTTGTTCCTTTTGTGCAAGCATTTTCCATAGATATCAAGCAACTTGTACCAACTCTCTGCAGCTAGCAAGCAAGCTGGTACAAACATGTTGGCATAAGTCTTGTCACTTTTCTTCAAATGCAAGAAAGTTTGCCAAAGAAGTCAGAACTTGTACAACAGGAAAAGGGTGGACTTTGTATCATTCTATACATATTCACAAACATATCACAAGTCTAGACACGAATGCTTATCATCTGAAACACTCAAAAACTAAAAAACTCCATTTTTCTGCCCAAACTGCCAGTTTCTGCAAAATCATAGCAAGCTCAATATTTGCTCGTGCGTTTTGCCTTTTAACACTTCAAACATCTTCCACATATCCTACCAAAGCTATTCAAGCATTCATCCTTCATCTGTAGCCCCTGTTTCATCCATTTCCATTTTCACTTTGGAAGCTTGCAACTTGACTTCTACAGGAAGTTCTGGCCATCCACAAAGCACCATAAGCATTGGAATAGCTTGAAGGAACTTCAAGGAAGCTCACACGATCCTCAGGCCTCACTTAAAGTCCCCACATTGCCATATCCAAATCCAGCTAAATGAGGTATTTTTCAAAACTTTATCTCTCTATTTAGGCATCCTCAAGCCATGATTTGTGAAGCAAAAATGTAGTCCTTAACATGGTGAAGCTGTACATATGCATATTTGTTATTTATATTAACTGTGCCATGAGAATTTGAAACTTGAAGTTCCTGGATTTTTTAGGTCACGATTTAGGGCTGACAAAATTCTCCCTGATCTTTTAGAGTTAGATTACAAATCTTATATGGTTAAAATCGTGAGATTGAGAGCTACATGTTTCATGTTACAAGTTTTTGTTTTTATACAAGCATGAGCAAGTTGCAGGTTTGAAGGCAAATACGCGCGCAAGCTGAAGGACAGGGACGAACCAGTTGTCTTGGGCTTTTTGTTGTTTCTGGCCTTTTTGGTTTTGATATTCACACCCCCTGGATTACTTTTGCACCCCCTTTGCTTATTTTGTTTATTTTTTCATATTTTCCTTTTCATTTTTATATTTATTGTTTTGATTTATTTTTCTGAACCATAAAAAATCATGAAAAATATTTTCTTTATTTTTTGCATTCTATTTTATTTTTTTTTTTTTTTTTTTTTTGCATAAAATAATAGTTTATTAGGATAATATGCTTTATTTTCTTAAATAAATTGTAAATATATTTAATAAATACTATACATTTTTTATTTTATTATTTCACACATAAAATAATCATTTTCATACATATTTTAATTTTTAATATTTGTACATAATATTACTTATTATTTTCTTGTACAAAAAGAATGGATAAAATATAAATATAGAATATGTATTTTCTTTAATAAAAAATTAGGGTTTCCCCCTTTCAAAAATACTACTATTATTTTTCCTTTTTTCTAGGGTTTATATGAATTATTTTCTCATACAAAAATCAAATACAAAACATTTTTTGCATAAATACTTTGCATTGCATATTTAAATATTTGTATATTTATTTATTTCGCACAATATTCAATTGGGTTGTAATAGTATTTTAGGGTTTATATTTGTGCAATATCCCCATTCAAAAACTTGTATCCCCCTTCCCATAATAATTTTTGTAATAGCTTAGTTTACATTTACGCAATTTATCGCATTTATACCATGTGTAGTAAATTAGGGTTTTTGCATGATAAGACAAAAACAAACAAATACAAGACCTAATACAAGACAAATCAAATGCATGTAAAATGGCACACATTGCACACAAGCACCCTTAGGGTTTCACCCACTTGGTTGCCTAATTTAAAATGGCCATGGTATGCATGCAAAGCATCTTGGGAAAGCAAAGCAAAATAAGATCATAGTCCCTCGATGACGCTATCAAAAGGTTGCCTAAACAAATGATCTTGGTCCCTCCAAACATGCTAAGATACTTGGCAACATTGTTATCATGGTCATACGATGACCCACACCCGTCCTGTTTAACATCCAAAGATAGGGTTGTTTACCAAATCAATGGTAAATCAACAATGTCAAAGGAATAAAAATGCATAGGAAAGACATTTGAGTAGGGTAGATAGCTCCTAGTTACTTGCTCTCTTCCCAAACAATCCTTGCTATTTTCAAAAACAAACACACACACATTCCAAAACATTTTCCAAATAACTTTCAAAACATTGAAACATTTTTCAAAAGACAAACATCTTTGTATACATTCTTACGAACGAGAATCATTACAAAGATAGCCTAAACGATGGCCTCTTTTCAAAATACTTTAAAAATCACACCAAACACAAAGCACCATTTCAAACAATTTCAAAAGCAAAGCAAGTGATCTAAGCAAGTAACTAAGAGCCCATGGAAAACCATGGATGAAAAGGGTGCTAACACCTTCCCTTTTTCATAATCTACCCCCGAACTCAAGAAAACATCTCAAAGGTCTTTCCTGTGCTTTTTTACCTTTCCTTTTGAATAAAATAAAATTCGGTGGCGACTCTTGCTAAACTGCGACATTTGCGATGAAACGCAAAACCTCAAGTCAGTTCTTCCACCATATCACACAGATGGAATAACAACGGGCTTGTGAACAGTCGGAGGGGAAATTTCAGAAGAGAAGAGTCTTCCACTTCTGGTGACCTTGCTAGCCCCGACAATATTGCTGACATCAGCATCAGCTTCTTCAATCTTCAAGTCTTGTTTAACTCCATGATAATACACATCGGCCCCATAGTGCCAAGGGATAGCTCTATCCGAAGTGTATGGGATAGGACCAGGGACAGTAATTATTAACGGTGCAACTCTTGGAACAGATATAATCCTAACAGGCTTTCTCGAGGAAGACTTGGAAGGATTGGAGGAAATGGTTATAATGGCAACATCTTCAACTGAAACTAACGGGATCAAAGTCTTCTCGAACATGATTTCTTTATTATCCATCAGGCGTTGAACACCTGATTTCAATAAATGGAAACTAACAGGCAGGATTAAACATAGGTGGCAACCTTTGCCACAGCCCAGAAATAAACCGGCCAACAATAGATTATTCTTAACTGTCATCAAAGGAGTAGAAATGTCTTCCATGGAGGTCACAAATAAATCATCGTCCACGGCATTTACACCATGACCATGCTTGGGCATAGGAGCAGTTATGACGTTGGGTTTTTCCGGAGCGTCAAACTCGATTTCTTTAGCTTCAATTAAATCTTGCACCTTATTCCTCAAGGTCCAACAGTTATTTGTATCATGCCCTAGGCTATCGGAGTGATAGGCGCAGCGGGCGCTCGGGTTATATAGCGGAGATATGGTGCTGCGATTCTTTAGGGCTTCCCTCAGAGTTACCAGGTTGGTCTTCAATAATTGTGGTAGAATTTGAGACAAAGTCATATTAAGCCGAGTGTACTGTCTTTGCGGTCTCTCCATTCTTTGTTGATTGTTGCATTATGGGGCAACAATGGTTCTTGATATTACTACCGCATTCACTGCTTGACGACGTTCAGGTCGGTTTTGGCTCCTCGAGCTGTAAACTGCACTAGCTTCTTTCTTACCGGTGAAAGGCTTCTTTACTGCACTTGACGACGTATCCTTCTGTATCTTACCACTTCAGATACCAACTTCTACTCTCTCCCCAGTCAGGATCAATTCAGTAAACCCAGATGACGAACTGCCGATCAGATGATTGAAAAATGGACCAGACAACGTCCCCGGAAACATGTCCACCAACTCCCTATCAGACAGAGGGGGTTGGACTCTTCCAACCAAATCTCTCCACTTCTGAGCATAGTCCTTAAAACCTTCACTTGCACCCATGGACATACCCTGAAGCTGAGTACGAGTGGGAGCAAGATCGGCGTTATACTGATACTGCTTGTAAAAAGCAGCAGCAAGGTCCTCCTAGTTTCGGACATTAGCTCCTTCTAATTGATAAAACCATTCAAGCTGAGTCCCTGACAGACTATCTTGAAAGAAATGTACCCACGGGTTTCTATCAGCAGTATAAGGTTGGATTTTTCTAACGTACGAGCGGAGATGGAGTTTAGGATAGGACACTCCATCGTACTTAGCAAAAACCTAAGCTTTAAACTTATGAGGGATCACCACCCCAGATGCTAGTCTCAGATCTCCGAAGTCTAAACCAGGTATCTTCTGAATCTCCATAGCGCTCAGACGGTCTTCGAGTTGTTTGTACCTATCCTCAGCAGGAGGATACTGCTCATCATCAAAATCAGTATCATTATCAGAGACCACAGTACTGGGACCCTTTTCTTCCTCTTGGACCTCTTCTCCTTTGGATGAAAGAGACAAATCAGCTTCTTGTCGCAACCTATTCCCAAAACCTGTTACCCATATTCAGAAGAACCTTCTTCTTCTTCTTCTTCTTCTTCTTCTTCTTCTCCTCCTCCTTCAGGATGAGAGTTTTCAAATCTTCTTGCCCTTTAGCCAAGTTCTAGAACATCTCTTGGAATTGGGCATTTTGTGCCTGAAGAGTTTTGGTGGCTTGATCGGTAGGTATTTCAGAAGACATTTCGTGCTGAAATAAACAGTGAAGAAGATGAGAAACCTGTAATGGTACCTGTAATGATGTGTGTGATACGGTGGGAGAACTGACTTGAGGTTTTGTGTTTGTTTTCGCAAATGTTTCGGTTGAGCAAGATTCGCCACCGACTTTTTATTTTATCCTAAGTAAAGGTTAAAAAGCACAGCAAAAACCTTTGAGATGTTTTCTTGGGTTCGGGGGGTAGATTATAGAAAGGGAAGGTATTAGCACCCTTTCTATCCATGGTTATCCATGGGCTCTTAGTTACTTGCTTAGATCACTTGCCTTGCATTTTCAATTGTTTGAAATGGTGCTTTGTGTGTGGGTTTGAAAATGTTTTGAAAAGAGGCCATTGTGGTGGCAACCTTTGTAATGATCCATGTTTGAATGTATACAAAGGTGTACTTGTCTTTTAAAAAGTTTTCAATGTTTTTGAAAGTGTGTTGTGATGTGTGTTTTGAAAAATGGCAAGGATTGTTTTGCAAGGTTGGTCAAGTAACCAAGAGCTGTCTACCCTAAATTTCTCAAAGATCTTTCCTATGTTTTAACCCTTTTAACAGTATTGTTCCACCATTGTATTTGGTGGACAATCTTGTGTTAGGATGTTAACGGGACAGGCGCGGGTCATCGTTTAGACCATGATTGCAATAGTGCCAAGTGTCTTTGGCAATTTTTCCTTTAAGGGACTTGATCATTTTTAGGCAACTTTCGAAAGCGTCATCGAGGGACTATGATCATTTGAATTGTTTTGTTTTGCCAAAGACACCCAACATGTAACATGGCCCATTATTGAAGGCAACAAGTGGAGTAACCCTAGGGGTGCAAGTGTGATTGGTGTTGTCCATTTTCATGCTTTGTTGTCTTTGAATTAGGTCAAGCTATTTGTTATTTGATTTTTGCATACAAACCCTAAGTCTATCATGGCATATTTAGAAAGCTTTAAAATGCGGAATTTAAAGTCCTAAATTATTACAAAATAATCATGGGGATGGGGGTACAAATGTTCAAATGGGGATGAGACTTTAATAGGAGAGTAGTATCCAAATATTTACAACCAAATCGAATCAATCACAAATGTAATATGTATCAATGTATAGAAATAAGTAAATGTGTATGTGTAAATGTATTTGTGTAAGTGTATGTGATTTATTTACAAGTGAAATAAAAATAAAAATAAAAAAGGTTAATTTTGGATATTTTCATGTTTAGGGCAAAACCCTAATTTTGTAAACAAATAACATTTATTATTTATATCATATACAATATTTATTAATTATATACAAAAAATAAATAAAAGGGAAGTATATTGTAAAAAAGTAATTTTTTGAGGTTGAATATTAATAAAAATGAAAAATGTATTATTTTGTATTTTTATCCTAAATATTCTAATAAATATATAAGTATTTATATTATATATTAACTATACTAAATATATACAAAAATTAAAATATTTATTATTTATCAAAAAAAAGTGTATTTTAAGAAAATGTTTTCAAAAGATAAAATAAAATAAAATCAGAAAATAAAATGTATTTGTATTATTTTTTAGTATTTTAAATAAAAGTAAATGTATTATTTTGCACACATAAGTATAAATAAAACAAATAAATTCAAAATAAATGCAAAAATGGGTGAAAAAATATTTTTAGTGTTTTTTATATTTTAACAAAAAATAATAAGTCAGAGGAAAAAATAAAAAGTAAAAAATGATTAAAAAATCACACAATGGGCCAAGGGGGTGTAAGTGGAAAATGAGTGTGCAAACAGAAAAATGAAACAGGCCCAGCCCAAGGGGCTTTGTCTTCAACCTCCAGCACCCTTCCAAACAGAAAAACGCGCGCCTTTCATGCCTTGTTCAAACATCCTGATTCTTTGATTTTTAGCACAAACTTATAACATCAAAAATATAGAGCATCAAACCACGAGTTCATACATATAAAGAACTTGATCTAACTCTAAAAAATGAGAGAGAATTTCTTCTCCCTCAATTCCTGACCTAGCTTTTTTTCAATGTTCAGGTTCAAAATTCTCTCAGTACACACAACATAAATGAAAAGTGAGGATATGGGTAGCTTCAGGGCCATGAGTAAGACATAACTTCTTCACAAACCTAAGCCTAGATATGCCTGGATTGAGAGATAGAAGTTCAAACTTTTACCTGTTCAGCTTGAGTCGTGAACGACAATGGAGGTTCTTTCAATGGAATTTGAGGATTTTCACAGCTTGCCTGAGGTCCAAGGATGCTCTTCCAACCTCTAGCTTGCTTTGAAACTAACTGAATCAAGCTATGTAACTCAACCTGCACAGATGAAAAAATGAATATGGCAAACTTGGTTAGGGGTGTTACAGTCTGTTTCCAAGGCTTGGGATAGTTTGTATGAATGATATAGGATGTGTTTGAACTGGTTTGGATGAAAACGCACAAGGGAAATGAACTGGCCAAGTCAATCTGCAACAGGGACTCTATTTTGCAGAAAAAATGGGCTTTGATGGATGAGGAAGTTTTAGGGATGGTTCGGTCGTGCTTCAGGTCAGTTAGGGAGTATGAAATGTGTGGACAAAGTTTGTTTAGGCTTGTGTTTACAGGAGCTCAATGTTGGACCAGTTTTGCCAAGTTTCTTCTTTGATAAGTAAGAAAATACAAGTTTCTATACCAGCCTGTCCAATGCCCTAAACTATGTTGAACCTCCTCTTCTTGATCAGAGTGATTTGTGTATAAAATGCTAGCTCTCAAGATTTTTCCCATGCCTCTTGGATTTGTATTTGACATAAAGTGTACCTTTTCAAAAATGGCTAAAATGCTTTTTCCATTTAAAGGTTAATCTTCCATGTAATGACAAAATGAGCAAAATAACATCTTTGCACAAAGGTTTAGCATTGAATTATTGAGTGTTAATGGGGTTAGAGGCCTGTAACCTAGCTTGTGCAAGCTGAGTTTGAAAATGCAAAGTGTTATGCACATGAATTTGGCCATGAACAAAGTGACTTTTGCCCATCTTGACAAATTCGAATCTCCCTAACCACAAGGGTGTTTGATGAGTTCTTAGACAATTTGGAAATCTTGGAATGTTTACTACAATCCATATTTGTAATGCAAGTTGAAATTCCAAGTGGAAGCATGTGAAAAGTGGTCATGAAGTTGGGCAAAAATCCTGCCTAAAATAGGTCAAAAAATTTCTAAGTTAAGAATGTTTTGCACCCCTATTCCAAAAATCATAACTTGAGCTACAAGCTTCTTTTGAGGAAACTTTGTGAATCAAAGTTGTAGATTTTGCAATGGACTATAACTTTCATGTTTTGAGTTTTGTTTGAATCCAAATATATCTTGATGAAAAAATGGGACAAAGTTAGGAAAAAATTAGGAAATTTCATAACTTAGAAAATTTCTAAGTTATGAAATTTCTTCATTTCAAACCCTAATTTGTAATTTTTGATTTCTTGATGAACAAGTTTCATAATTTGACATGTCTTGATGAAAAATGAATCTTGGCACTTGATTTTGACCAAAAAGTCAAAGTTTGACTTTTCAGTATACAGTCAAATTTTGATCAGTTGATTGGAAAATTCATCTGTCAGTCTTGTGCATTTGGGATCTTTTGAATTTGTTGAACATGTCAAGACAATGTCATTGAGTCCTTGAGTCCATATGTAAGCTTGGTTTGCCATTGGCCATGTCAAACAGTCAAAAATTGCCTTTGTGCTGTCAAAACCCTAAAAATGACCATTTTGCCCTTTTGGTGATCTGATCAAATTTCTTGTGGAATTGTGATCCAAACTTGATAAAATGATCCATATGAGTTCATAATGTTGATGTGGGTCAAAAGTCATGAGGTTTGACTGTCAATTGACCACAGTTGACTTTTTCCCCAATACAACTGATTTCTAGGTCAATTGTCCAGTTGACTAGGCAAAGATTGGAATCAAGGCTTGAAACTTGGTATGGATAAACTTGTGAGTCCAACATGAAGCATGAAAGTCATTTTGGGCATTTTAGGTCAAAACATCTTTGTGCAAACTCAAACCCTAATTTGGGTCAACAGTGCAATGAGGAGTCTTGAGTAGAGTAAACCCTAACTTGATCTTGAGCTCCAAGGGTCTTGTGGTGAGAAAATATTGATGAAATGGGAGGGAAAATTTTGGGGTACAACAGTTGCCCCTGTTCAATCTTCTTAGACCTGAGGATGTAGATTGGCTTGCGTGCCTTTCGTGATCCGAAGGTGGAAGATGATTGAACACTAGAGTGCCCAGAAATTTGCACTCGCATACTGGAGTATCAGCAATGTGATGTCGGGAGTGGGCTTATAGATGCCATTTGGAAGTGTAATGGATAGTTGCGGAGATGGGCTTAAAGATGCCATCTGGGGTGTCGATCGCGTAAGAGATTCCTTAGGGAGAACTTGCGTACCTGAGAAAGAAAGATGGTTTCCTGGCTTGCTACAGGTGTTGATCTTCAGTCTCTTCATGCAGATATGCCCTGGCTAGATACAGGTATTGAATCTACAATCAAACGCTCACAGTTATTCCCTGGCTAGATACAGGAATCGAATCCGGAACTTCAAAAGGTTGCTTACAGACGTGCCCTGGCTGGATACAGGTATGGAATCTCTAAACTATTCATGCAAATATGCTCTGGCTGGATACAGGTGTCGAATCCACAATCAAATACTCACAGATATGCCCTGGCTGGATACAGGAATCGAATCTGGAATTGTTCGTCTACAGATATGCCCTGGCTGGATACAGGAATCGAATCTGGAATTGGTCTTCTACAGATATGCCCTGGCTGGATACAGGAATCGAATCTGGAATTGCGATAGTTGATAGTAATCATCTTTGGATTATCCTTTTTTTCCTGAAAAGGCAAGACATTAGTTGTATGCAATGTCATGATGTATGAGATGCATGATGTCATGATGTTCTCAAAAATAAATGAGATTGTGTGATATGATGCGTATATTCATGCGTCATGGTGTATGATAATGTGATGAATGTATATGAATGTGTTTTCGACTAGGAAAATAAATCCTTGACGAAGGCCGGGAAATCAAATCCTGGGCCGATGTTGAAGAGTAGAGTTCTTTGCTTCCGCTGGGGATGACGGTTGCAAGAATAAACCGGTAGGAGAAGATGACTCCGTTGGGGAATAAACTTGTTGGAGGGATTATTCTGCGGGGAATTACTCTGTGGGAAGAGATACTTCGCTGAGGCTTTGATGAGAGCTCCGCTGGGGATTCCACTAATAAGTTATGTTGGGGAATTTGATGAACTCCGCTGGGGATAGGAAGAACTTTGCCGAGGACGATCTTTCCGTGATAATTAGCTGAGGATAACCCAGTTATAAGCTCTGGTGGGAAATAACCTTTGAATGAAACCGGGGAGATGCGTTCGTACTCTGCAGGGGATAAGCTTCCAGAATCTACTGGGGATAAGCTTCAGAATCTACTGGGGAGGACGATTCAACTTTCCTGGGGAAACTTTTCAGACTGTACTGGGGAAAGGGTTCCACTGGGGCGTCTGGTATTTCGCCGGGGAACAATCTTACATTAAGACTGCCGGGGATGCTTGCTGAGGAATGTCTATACTCTGCTGGGGAATGTTGAGATCTTCTGGGGATATCCAATTTCCTTAAGGCTGACAGTAGACTAACTCCGCTCGGGGGGAGAGTATTGCTGATTTGCTAGGGATACTGTGCCTTTTCGGGGCATATGGGAGACCAACTCTGCTTGGGGAGAGTATTGCTGAATCTTGCCTTACTCAACAGGGAGTGAAGGTATCCTGGTTACGTTCTTCAGCCGAATCTACCTTAGTACCTTGGTGGACATAGCAACTAAACCGCTTAGACAACTTATTATTGCCCCTGTTTCTGTCGTCACCCGTAATTAGTCCTTTGTTTCGCATGCAAATATTTATGATTAGCAATTAGTGTCAAATGCATATATCAAGAATGAACATTGGACGTTCTTTGCAAAACAAAACAGATAAAGGAAAAAAAAACAAATGGCAATTTGTCTGAAAAGCGAATTTGTATTGATTTTTGAATTTGCCTGTAAATAGGCGTTTTTGTACAAGAGGCCGACGTCCTAGTAAGATAACGCCGCCGAGAAAAATAGAGGTTATACAATTTTATGAAAAGGAAACAAAACAACTATTTGAAAAATAATCCCACTGGGTTCCAACGCTGCTATCGCCTTTATGTCTTCAAGCGTCTCATCACTTTGCTGCGTAGTTGAAGATGAAGCTCATTGATTGGCATCGTCTGAGCCTGATAGTTGATGCCGAAATCTGGACGCAAGGTGATCCAATGAGACATAGTATTACGCTTTATCCCTAACTTTTGTCTGGACCGCCCTTTCAGGTTTTCAGTCCACCGGGATACCCATTTTTGCCCAAGCCGCCTTTTCAGGTTTTCGACTTGCCGGGTGTACAGATTTTTTTCATTTCATCCCTTGTTTTTGCCCGAAACCTTTTGGTTCGCCGGGAAGCCCTTATTTTTGCCTAGGTGTGTCAATCTAGCGGATCTTTAATTCATGTGTAGTATCTTTTTACTATGTCTGCATTGGCGGGGTGAGGAAGGTCGTCACCATCCATGGTGGTTAGAATCATAGCTCCTCATGAGAAGATATGTTTAACAACAAATGGACCTTCGTACGTAGGGGTCCATTTTCCCCTAGGATCACTTTGAGGAAGAATAATGCGCTTGATTACCAGGTCTCCGACTTGATACTCTTGTCGTCTGACCTTTTTGTTAAATGCCCTGATCATCCGTTTTTGGTACGTCTGACCATGACACATAGCAGTGAGTCTCTTTTCGTCAATTAGGTTTAATTGATCAAGCCGAGTCTGGATCCAGTCGTCTTCGCTCAAACCTGCATCCTTCATTATCCGGAGAGAGGGTATCTGGACTTCGATAGGCAAGACTGCCTCCATGCCATAGACCAAGGAAAAGGGAGTTGCCCCTGTTGACGTCTGTGCTGAGGTACGGTACCCATGAAGAGCAAACGGTAACATTTCGTGCCAATCTTTGTAGGTCACTGTCATCTTCTGCACAATCTTCTTGATGTTCTTATTCGCTCCTTCTACAGCCCCATTCATCTTTGGTCGATAGGGAGAAGAGTTGTGGTGTTGTATCTTGAATTGCTCGCAGAGCTCAGTGATCATCTTGTTGTTAAGATTGGTATCATTATCTGTAATGATCCTCTCAGGTACACCGTATCGACAGATCAGGTTGTGCGGAATGAACCGTGCCACGACGTTCTTGGTTACCGTAGCGTAGGAAGCTGCTTCAACCCACTTTGTGAAGTAATCAATCGCTACCAGGATGAAGCGGTGCCCGTTAGATGCCGTAGGTCGGATCTCGCCGATCATATCAATGCCCCACATTGCAAAACGCCAAGGTATTGTCAAGACGTTTAGAGGAACCGGAGGAATGTGCACCTTATCAGCATAGATCTGGCATTTATGACAAGTTCGAGAATGCTGATAACAGTCGACTTCCATTGTGGACCAGAAATATCCTTCCCAAAGGATTTTCTTTGCCATAGTGTGTCGACTGGAATGTGTTCCGAAGGTACCTTCATGTAGCTCTGCCATGATCCTTTCTGCTTCAGTCTTATCCATACAACGCAGTAAGGTTAAATCATGGTTTCGCTTGTAGAGAATGCCATTGCTGAGGAAGAACTTTGCCACAAACCTTCTCAGGAACTTCTTTTCATTAACAGATGCGCCTTCGGGGTATTCTTGAGCTTCAAGGTACCTCTTCACTTCATGATACCAAGGTTTTTCAGTTACCTCTTCAGCCTCAAGATCGCAGCAATGTGCAGGTTCATCCAACTTCCAAATAATGATCCGGGGCGCCTCGTTGTCCCATTTGACTTTGAACATAGAAGACATCGTAGCCAACGCGTCTGCTAACTGATTCTCCTCTCTTGGGAAGTGTTCAAAAGTTATCTCTTCGAAATGGGGAATCAACGTCAGCACATACTCCTTGTAAGGAATAAGATTTGGGTGTTTCGTATCCCACTCGCCTTTGATCTGATTGATCACGAGAGCGGAATCTCCGAAGACACTCAGAAACTTGATCCTTAAGTCAATTGCAGCTTGAAGACCCATGATACATGCTTCATACTCTGCCATGTTGTTGGTGCAGTTGAAACATAGCCGGGCGGTGAGTGGAGTATGAGTGCCTTTAGGGGATATGATCACAGCGCCGATACCATTACCCAAAGCGTTCGAGGCCCCGTCAAAGTGCATAGACCATCGGGATCCTTCCTCAGGTCCTTCATCCGGTCCAGGTACTTCACAATCAGTCACTACCATGATATCCTCGTCTGGAAATTCAAAGTTCATCGACTGGTAATCGTCCACTGCCTAGTGTGCCAAATGGTCTGCCAATACACTTCCCTTGATTGCTTTCTGAGTTGTGTACTGGATGTCGTATTCCGTCAAGATCATCTGCCATCTTGCTATTCTTCCGGACAAGGCAGGCTTTTCGAAGATGTACTTTATTGGATCCATTTTTGAAATCAACAGAGTAGTGTGAGTCAACATATACTGTCTCAGCCGGCGAGGAGCCCATACCAAAGCGCAGCAAGTTTTCTCGAGCAGTGAGTATCGGGTCTCATAGTCGGTAAACTTTTTGCTAAGGTAATAAATGGCGTGTTCTTTTCGGCCAGACTCGTCATGTTGCCCCATCACACACCCCATTGAGTTGTCCAGTACAGTCAAGTATAAGATTAGAGGTCTCCTTTCAACTGGAGGCATAAGAATGGGTGGTTCTTGGAGATACTCTTTGATTCTTTCTAAAGCGGCCTGACATTCATCATTCCAACGTACTACTTGATCTTTCTTCAGCAGCTTGAAGATTGGTTCACAGGTAGCAGTTAGATGCGAGATGAATCGGGCAATGTAGTTCAACCGTCCTAGAAAGCCTCTGACTTCTTTCTCTGTCTTGGGAGTTGGCATCTCTTATATGGCTTTCACTTTGGCAGGGTCCACTTGAATGCCTTTGTCTCTTACGACGAAGCCTAGCAATTTTCCAGATCTTACCCCGAAGGTGCACTTGTTCGGGTTCAACCTCAACTTGTACAACTTCAGACGGTCAAATAGATTTTGTAGATGGTCAAGGTGTTCTTCCTCAGTTTGGGACCTTGCAATCATATCATCGATGTATACTTCTATCTCGTGATGGATCATGTCATGAAATAAAGCAACCATGGCACGTTGGTAGGTTGCCCCAGCATTTTTCAACCCAAAAGGCATGACCTTGTAGCAGAAGGTGCCCCACTGAGTAACAAAAGTGGTCTTCTCCATGTCTTCGGGAGCCATCTTGATCTAATTATAACCGGAGAAGCCGTCCATGAAGGAGAATACTTTATGCTGAGCAGTATTGTCAACCAGAACGTCGATATGAGGCAAAGGGAAATCATCCTTAGGGCTCACCCTGTTCAAATCCCTGTAATCAACACACATTCTGACCTTACCATCTTTCTTAGGCACTGGAACCACATTAGCAACCCACTAAGGGTAAGAAGTCACTGCTAGAAACCCGGCATCAAATTGTTTCATAACCTCAGCTTTGATTTTCTCGGACATTTCTGGACGCATACGACGGACCTTCTGTTTTACCGGAGGGCATTCTTCCTTGGTAGGCAGGTGATGAACCACAATGTCGGTATCCAACCCAGGCATGTCTTCGTAAGACCAGGCAAAGATTTCCACATAGTCATGCAGCATCTGAATCGACCGTTGTTTCACACTGAGCTCTAGATTGGCACCAATCTTGACTTCCTTTCTGTCTGTCTCAGTATCCAGATTTACCGTTTCCACTGGCTCTTCATGTGGCTGAATGGCCCTCTCTTCCTGGAGTAGTAGTCTTGCAAGTTCACCAGGCACTTCGCAATCATCTTCACCCTCTTCTTCGGCTAAGTTGATCGGATTTTCGAAGTCATAACTGGCAGTAGCAGAGTCGTTACCAGTGAGATCCAGAGTGGATTAGACCTGTATAAGTGAGTGTGTGTAAATATAGCTGTTTTGCAATATATAATAAAGAAAGAAAAGGAGCGCAAGATTTTGAAATGCAACAAACGTCCAACGTTTTTATTAATGATATATGAAAATGACACACAAAAGCCCTCACAAATGAAGCCACGGTGCCCTGGGTAAGACACCGAGCCATAAAAGTTTCAAAATATTGTCTATTACAAATTCAAAACAAAAGAGTTCATTACTGAGTGACAAAAGTAATAGGTGTGAAGTCTTTGGCAGTCCAGTTGCTTGGTCCACCGTCGGTCATTGGGTAGATCCAACTGTCGAATTCAGATTCCTCCACGTCGTCTTCAATAGCATTCACTCCCGGGTTGGTGATGAACACAGGAGGTCTTCCAATCCTTGCTTTACGAACAGCCCTCTGAGCTTCTACAGTGAAACCCAAACCGAACTTGTCAGTCTTCGGAGTGAAATCAGGAAGTCGGCCCCAGTTTGCGCACTCACCCTTCTCAATCACAGCCCAAGCATCCTTTAAGGAAGCCATCTTCAACGGAGAATCTTCTACAGTCACAGTCTCTGCTGACGCCAGTGTCTGAGGCACCTCTTCAAAATGCTGGAATGGAGTCTCAATGAATTCCCCATCCATCTCTATGTACCGGAACGAGTTGAGGTGGCTGACCATGTACTCTTCCTCCCCCTGAACTGTCACAATTTTCCCCCTGACCGGGTACTTCAGCTTCTGATGTAGTGTGGAGGTCACAGCTCCAGCCTTGTGGGTCCATGGACGACCAAGCAAACAAGAATAGGATGGTCGGATGTCCATCACATAGAAAGTAGAATCAAAAACTTGAGAACCAACCCTGATTGGAATGTCAACTTCCCCATGTACCATCCTTTTCGAACCGTCAATGGCCCGGACAACAATGTTACTAGGTTTGAGCTCTAAACCCTCACAATCCAGCCTGTCTAGGGCCTTCTTGGGTAATACGTTCAATGAAGAACCGATGTCTACCAACACATGGGCAAGAGTAGTGCCCCTGCATTCAATGGAGACATGCAGGGCGTCATTATGGTTCTTTCCTTTGGCAGTCAGATCAGCGTCAGAGAAGCCCAAACCATTATCGGCAGTCAAGTTGGCCACACAATCGGTAAATTGATCAGCAGACGTTTCTTGTGGCACATGGGCCGTCTTCAGGAAGGAGATCAAGGCCTTGGCATGGGCCTCTGAACACAACAACAGTGATAGCATAGAAATTTTAGAGGGGGTGTGCCCCAGCTGCTCAACTACATTGAAATCACTCTTCTTGATAATCTTGAGAATCTCTTCCATCTCTTGCTGGGAAGCTTCAACATTGGTTGTCTTTGGTGCCTCCGTCAGGGCAGGCAAATCAGTAGCAATCCCTTTACCCCGAGCGTCAGATGACTCGGCAGCAGGGGTAGAAACAGGAACTTGATCAGGAAGGGGAGCAGGCACACTTGCAGGTGTGATGATAAGAGGTCTCTGAATAGCTGGTGGCGTAATATCAGGCAAGAAGAGCCTACCACTGCGAGTAACCTTAGTAGGCCTGGTGATGTTGCTGACACCGGTACTAGTATCAAACTTTTGTTTAACTCCAAGCACATAAACGTCTGCCCCATAGTGCCACGGGACAGCTTTGTCAGACGTATAGGGGAGGGGCCCCGGAACAGTGATGATGATAGGAGCAATCTTCTGAGTGGACATGATTTTGACAGGCTTCTTTGAGGGAGCCTTAGGAGAGTTGTTGAAAATAGTAACAATAGAAACTTCTTCAGCAGGGATAGCAGGAACAGCAATCTTCTCGAACAAGATCTCTTTGCTATCCATCAGGCTTTGGACGCCTGACTTCAGCAAAGGACAACCAGCAGGTGAAACATCACATAGATGGCAACCTTTACTACATCCCGGAAATAAACCGGCTAGCAACAGGTTCCTCTTGACAATCAACAATGGAGTAACAATATCATCCACAGAGGCCACATACGGGTCCTCTTCCACAGCATTCACTCCATGCTGGGGCATGGGAGCAGTCACAACATTGGGCCTTTTGGGCGCCTCGAACTGTATTTCTTTAGCATCAATAAGGTCCAGAACCTTATTCCTCAGAGCCCAACAATCATCCGTAGTATGCCCCGGGCTATCAGAGTGATAAGCGCAAGGGGCGTTGGGGTTGTACTTTGGAGAAGCTGTGTTCACTACCTTCGGAGCTTCTTTGACAGTTACCAGATTGGTTGACAGTAGTTGCGGAAAAATCTGAGACAGGGTCATACTGAGTCGAGTGTACTGTCTTTTAGGTCTCTCACCCCTTGGATGGTTATACTGCTGAGGAGCAGCAGCAGGCTTTGAAATTACCAACGCGTTGACAGCTTGGCGGAGTTCCGGTTTGTTCTGTCTCCTTGGACCATAAACAGCATTGGCTTCCTTCTTGAAGGGCTTCTTTTCAGTACTCGAGGATGCACCTTTCTGTATCTTCCCCGACTTGATACCAGCTTCTATCCTCTCACCAGTTAAGATCAGATCTGTAAACCCATCAGAAGAATTACCAATCAGGTGGTTGAAGAACGGACTAGACAGGGTCCCTAAGAACATGTCCACAAGCTCACGGTCAGTCAGCGGTGGCTGCACCCTTCCAGCCAGGTCTCTCCACTTTTGCGTATACTCCTTGAATCCTTCGCCCGTCCCCAGTGACATACCCTGGAGTTGGGTACGCGTGGGAGCAAGGTCGGAATTGTACTGATACTGCTTATAAAATGTAGTAGCCAAGTCCTCCCAGTTTCGAATACTGGCTTCATCCAGTTGATAGAACCATTCGAGTTGACCCCATGAAAGGTTGTCCTGGAAGAAATGGATCCATAGGTTCTTGTCTGCAGTGTAAGGTTGGATCTTCCTTACATATGATCTGAGATGCAGCTTAGGGCAGGAAGCCTCGTCGTACTTCGCAAAGGCAGGTGCCTTGAACTTGTGTTCGATCACCACCCCAGAAGATAAACCTAGATCTCCAAAATCTAGCCCCGGCACATGTTGAACCTCCATGGCACTTAAACGGTCCTCTAGTTGCTTGTACCTGTCTTCAGCAGGAGGGTACTGTTCATCATTGTAATCTGTCTCGTTGTCGAAGACCGTAGGACTAGGAACCCTTCCCCCTTGGGGACTATCCTTCCCTACAAAGGAAGTAGCCTGATCAGCCTCATTCTGCAGTGTATTCCCAAATCTCCGTCCAGTGTTAAACAACGCAGTCCTCTTCTTCTTCTTCTTCTTCAAGAGTAGAGTCTTCAACTCCTGTTGACCCTGGGCTAAGCTCATGACCAGCTCTTGAAACTGGGCGTTCTAGGCCTGGAGGGCCTTGATAGCTTGTTCGGTAGTAGGCTCGGAAGACATGATGATTGAGTGCTGAAATAAACAGCGAAGAAGATTAAGCAACCTGTAGAAGAAGGGTACCTGTTATGCATATGATGCAATGAGATGCGTATGATTTATGTTTTCAAAGACAATCGGGATTCAACTTTGTAGCCAAAAAGGAAACACACTTAATTAGATTCAAACTTTAAATTGTTCAACAATTTGCCCTTAGGCATTACAAGAATGAAAATACTGAAAAGGAAATAAAAGCTGTAAAAGAAACATCCAAAGCCCATCAGTGCTCCCACGGCCTCCTCTTCTCAGTACGGATATAGTCGTTCAGGACCCGCTCATTCTCCAATTGCTTAGTAAACTTCTGGATCTTTTGTTTCTGTTCGTTGAACTTTTCCCGATAAGAATCCCTTTCTTCCTGTAGCTGCGCCCAAGATCTCTTTAGTGTATCAACATCAGTGGGTATCTGAGGGGGGGGGGGGGGACAGTTGGAGGAACCCCGTCTTTATCAGGAAATTCAAGAATGATAGGCCTGACAGCTTCGTATGGCATACCTAACTCCTGAGCACGGATGTGGACCCATCTGTAGTAGGGTTCCATTGGTAGAGAAGTCTTCGATTCCAACTCATGTGGGTCAGCTTTGTGAATTATGTCCCAAGCCTTGATGAATCTACGGCGCAACTCGTCACTGTCTACCTGAAACTCAAAACTTATGTGAGGAACCAACATCTCATGAGGCCCTGCTCTTATGGCTCTTCCAAACTGACGGAGAGCTAAACATGGATTATAAGAGATTCCTCCCTGGGTACCGATCAATGGAACATTAGGATATTCTCTGCAACGATCAATAATGGCTACCTCATCCAAACCTCTGAGAGTCCAAATAATGTCATTATCAGTGAGAGACATTAACCTATGAGCCCAGCCCATTCCTTCTTCGCTCTTCAGCACGAACTTAGGGAGGTGCGAAATAAACCACCTCACTAACAAAGGAGCACAACACCACAAAGTTCCCCGTCTTCGGGCAGTACGAGCATAGAGCTGTTGCAGGATATCACCCAAGAGAGTGGGTACAGGGTTCTGAGAGATGAAGATCTTTATGGAGTTGACATTAATAAAGGTATCAGGATTTGGAAACAATACTAGACCATAGATTAAGAGAGCCAGAATGTCTTCGTACGCCTTGAAGTCTAAGTCATTCCAGAAACTATTAGCTTTGCCAACCAGAAACTTAGCCAAAAAGCCCTTAACTCCACTTCTAGTCTCCCAGTTAGCCATTACCTCTTCTTTGGTCAAGGGAAGGGCTGCAGCAATCTCTTCAGGTCTAAGAGTCTTCTCCCAACCAGTGAATGGAGTCTGCTCCAAAACAGGGATACCAAGTAACTCAGAGAATTCTTCCAGGGTAGGGACCAGCTGGAAGTCTTGAAAGGTGAAGCAATGGTACAGGGGATCATAGAACTGAGTCAGGACACTCATCAGTTGTTGGTCCCACTTTGAAGTGCCTAAACCTAGAAGAGAACCATGCCTCTTGATGAAGGAAGTAGTGTTTGGAATCCTATCAACCAATTCCTTGAGCAAAGTAGGTGGTTGAACAAAGTTGAGTCGGATAGTATTCCTACGCATGGGCATCATGATGTCCTACAAAACAGAGCAAAGATGAAACCCTCTTGTCTTTGAAATGGGTCAGTCCTTATGCAGGATGCATGCAATGGTATGATGGTATGATGTTATGATAAGGCACACCACAAGTATTCACAAAGGCAAGCATGATAAGGCACACAAGTCACACAAGATAACCCTTAGAGTTTAGGCCAGCATGAAGTTTAGGTATTACCCTTTTTCAGTTTTGTTGGTTAAGACCTGTCCTATCAAAAGTAATCGGGTTCTAGAGGATCTCAATATCACTGACTACCCTCAATCGGTCATAAATCCAGCATTGCAATCTTTTCTTGCGGCCATAACCATCGCGAGAGTTTAGCCTCAATGAGTGTAGCATACTACTACCGTTCTATGGCCAAGTTGGGTCAATTTAGGGTTCTAAGGTCGGTTGGTGTTTAATGACTCCTTAGAAGACCCATATTCTCCTCGTTGCAATACAAGGGATATCGGTACAGACCAAGGTGTCACACCAACGTAGCCACTGCTTCACCCATGTCGGTTTATGCCGGACAGGTCCCTCACAGCTTATGCTACCTAAAAGGGTATTCCCCAGATCCGGGTTAGGATCTATGAAACTCCGATGCAAAGCCCACAAATATAAAAGCAAACAAAGCAAGCAATTGAAAACAAGAGTGGTCTAATCCTAAGGTAGCCCCACTTTTAAGTTATTCCCCAGCAGAGTCGCCAGTTCTGTGATACGGTGGGAGAACTGACTTGAGGTTTTGCATTTTGTATTCGCAAATGTTTCGGTTGAGCAAGAGTCGCCACCGACTTTTTATTTTATTCTAAGGAAAGGTTAAAAAGCACAGCAAAAACCTTTGAGATGTTTTCTTGGGTTCGGGGGGTAGATTATAGAAAGGGAAGGTATTAGCACCCTTTCTATCCATGGTTATCCATGGGCTCTTAGTTACTTTCTTAGATCACTTGCCTTGCATTTTCAATTGTTTGAAATGGTGCTTTGTGTGTGGGTTTGAAATTTTTTTGAAAAGAGGCCATTGTGGTGGCAACCTTTGTAATGATCCATGTTTGAATGTATACAAAGGTGTACTTGTCTTTTAAAAAGTTTTCAATGTTTTTGAAAGTTGTTTTGAAAGTGTGTTGTGATGTGTGTTTTGAAAAATGGCAAGGATTGTTTTGCAAGGTTGGTCAAGTAACCAAGAGCTATCTACCCTAAATTTCTCAAAGATCTTTCCTATGTTTTAACCCTTTTAACAGTATTGTTCCACCATTGTATTTGGTGGACAATCTTGTGTTAGGATGTTAACCGGACAGGCGCGGGTCATCGTTTAGACCATGATTGCAATAGTGCCAAGTGTCTTTGGCAATTTTTACTTTAAGGGACTTGATCATTTTTAGGCAACTTTCGAAAGCGTCATCGAGGAACTATGATCATTTGAATTGTTTTGTTTTGCCAAAGACACCCAACATGCAACATGGCCCATTATTGAAGGCAACAAGTGGAGTAACCCTAGGGGTGCAAGTGTGATTGGTGTTGTCCATTTTCATGCTTTGTTGTCTTTGAATTAGGTCAAGCTATTTGTTATTTGATTTTTGCATACAAACCCTAAGTCTATCATGGCATATTTAGAAAGCTTTAAAATGCGGAATTTAAAGTCCTAAATTATTACAAAATAATCATGGGGATGGGGGTACAAATGTTCAAATGGGGATGAGACTTTAATAGGAGAGTAGTATCCAAATATTTACAACCAAATCGAATCAATCGCAAATGTAATATGTATCAATGTATAGGAATAAGTAAATGTGTATGTGTAAATGTATTTGTGTAAGTGTATGTGATTTATTTACAAGTGAAATAAAAATAATAAAAAAAAGGTTAATTTTGGATATTTTCATGTTTAGGGCAAAACCCTAATTTTGTAAATAAATAACATTTATTATTTATATCATATACAATATTTATTAATTATATACAAAAAATAAATAAAAGGGAAGTATATTGTAAAAAAGTAATTTTTTGAGGTTGAATATTAATAAAAATGAAAAATGTATTATTTTGTATTTTTATCCTAAATATTCTAATAAATATATAAGTATTTATATTATATATTAACTATACTAAATATATACAAAAATTAAAATATTTATTATTTATCAAAAAAAAGTGTATTTTAAGAAAATGTTTTCAAAAGATAAAATAAAATAAAATCAGAAAATAAAATGTATTTGTATTATTTTTTAGTATTTTAAATAAAAGTAAATGTATTATTTTGCACACATAAGTATAAATAAAACAACTAAATTCAAAATAAATGCAAAAATGGGTGAAAAAATATTTTTAGTGTTTTTTATATTTTAAAAAATAATAATAAGTCAGAGGAAAAAATAAAAAGTCAAAAATGATTAAAAAATCACACAATGGGCCAAGGGGGTGTAAGTGGAAAATGAGTGTGCAATCAGAAAAATGAAACAGGCCCAGCCCAAGGGGCTTTGTCTTCAACCTGCAGCACCCTTCCAAACAGAAAAACATGCGCCTTTCATTCCTTGTTCAAACATCCTGATTCTTTGATTTTTAGCACAAACTTATAACATAAAAAATATAGAGCATCAAATCACGAGTTCATACATATAAAGAACTTGATCTAACTCTCAAAAATGAGAGAGAATTTCTTCTCCCCCAATTCCTGACCTAACTTTTTTTCAATGTTCAGGTTCAAAATTCTCTCAGTACACACAACATAAATGAAAGTGAGGATATGGGTAGCTTCAGGGTCATGAGTAGGACATAACTTCTTCACAAACCTAAGCCTAGATATGTCTGGATTGAGAGATAGAAGTTCAAACTTTTACCTGTTCAGCTTGAGTCGTGCACGACAATGGAGGTGCTTTCAATGAAATTTGAGGATTTGCACAGCTTGCCTGAGGTCCAAGGATGCTATTCCAACCTCTAGCTTGCTTTGAAACTAACTGAATCAAGCTATGTAACTCAACCTGCATAGATGAAAAAATGAAAATGGCAAACTTGGTTAGGGGTGTTACAGTCTGTTTCCAAGGCTTGGGATAGTTTGTATGAATGATGTAGGATGTGTTTGAACTGGTTTGGATGAAAACGCACGAGGGAAATGAACTGGCCAAGTCAATCTGCAACAGGGACTCTGTTTTGCAAAAAAAAATGGGCTTTGATGGATGAGGGAGTTTTAGGGATGGTTCGGTCGTGCTTCAGGTCACTTAGGGAATATGAAATGTGTGGACAAAGTTTGTTTAGGCTTGTGTTTACAGGAGCTCAATGTTGGACCAGTTTTGCCAAGTTTCTTCTTTGATAAGTAAGAAAATACAAGTTTCTATACCAGCCTGTCCAATGCCCTAAACTATGTTGCACCTCCTCTTCTTGATCAGAGTGATTTGTGTACAAAATGCTATCTCTCAAGATTTTGCCCATGCTTCTTGGATTTGTATTTGACATAAAGTGTACCTTTTCAAAAATGGCTAAAATGCTTTTTTAATTTAAAGGTTAATCTTCCATGTAATGACCAAATGAGAAAAATAACATCTTTGCACAAAGGTTTAGCATTGAATTATTGAGTGTTAATGGGATTAGAGGCCTGTAACCTAGCTTGTGCAAGCTGAGTTTGAAAATGCAAAGTGTTATGTATATGAATTTGGCCATGAACAAAGTGACTTTTGCCCATCTTGACAAATTCGAATCTCCCTAACCACAAGGGTGTTTGATGAGTTCTTTGACAATTTGGAAAGCTTGGAATGTGTACTAAAATCCATATTTGTAATGCAAGTTGAAATTCCAAGTGGAAACATGTGAAAAGTGGTCATGAAGTTGGGCAAAAATCCTGCCTAAAATAGGTCAAAAAATTTCTAAGTTAAGAATGTTTTGCACCCCTATTCCAAAAATCATAACTTGAGCTACAAGCTTATTTTAAGGAAACTTTGTGAATAAAAATTGTAGATTTTTAAATGGACTATAACTTTCATGTTTTGAGTTTTGTTTGAATCCAAATATATATTGATGAAAAAATGGGACAAAGTTAGGAAAAAATTAGGAAATTTCATAACTTAGAAAATTTCTAAGTTATGAAATTTCTTCATTTCAAACCCTAATTTGTAATTTTTGATTTCTTGATGAACAAGTTTCATAATTTGACATGTCTTGATGAAAAATGAATCTTGACACTTGATTTTGACCAAAAAGTCAAAGTTTGACTTTTCAGTATACAGTCAAATTTTGATCAGTTGACTGGAAAATTCATCTATCAATCTTGTGCATTTGGGATCTTTTGAATTTGTTGAACATGTCAAGACAATTTCATTGAGTCCTTGAGTCCATATGTGAGCTTGGTTTGCCATTGTCCAGGTCAAACAGTCAAAAATTGCCTTTGTGCAGTCAAAACCCTAAAAATGACCATTTTGCCCTTTTGGTGATCTGATCAAATTTCTTGTAGAATTGTGATCCAAATTTGATCAAATGATCCATGTGAGTTCATAATGTTGATGTGGGTCAAAAATCATGAGGTTTGACTGTCAATTGACCACAGTTGACTTTTTCCTCAATACAGCTGATTTCTAGGTCAACTGTCCAGTTGACTGGGCAAAGATTGGAATCAAGGCTTGAAACTTGGTATGGATAAACTTGTGAGTCCAACATGAAGCATGAAAGTAATTTTGGGCATTTTAGGTCAAAACATCTTTGTGCAAACTCAAACCTTAATTTGGGTCAACAGTGCAAGGAGGAGTCTTGAGCAGAGTAAACCCTAACTTGATCTTGAGCTCCAAGGGTCTTGTGGTGAGAAAATATTGATGAAATGGGAGGGAAAATTTTGGGGTACAATAATGTGCATGATAATGGGATGTGTATGTAATGATTTCAAAGACCTTGGAAGATTTAAATTTGTAAAACAAAAATAAAACAAACTTTATTAGATTAACTTGTAAATATGTTTAACAATGCCTTTGAGGCATTACAAAAGAAATAAATGAAAAACAAATCTAAACTAGAAAAGGAAAAAATCAGAAATCTCATGGACGCTTCCCCTTCGTGCTGACGTATTCATTGATCGTGCTTTCATTCTCAAGTTGCCTAGTGAGCTTCAAGATCTTCCTTTCTTGCTCATGGTACTTCTCCCGGTAGGTATCCCTTTCCTCCTTCAACTGAATCCATGATCTCTTCAATGCTCCAAGTTCAGTGGTCATGTAGGGATAAAGGACCGTATAAGGAACACCCTCTTCATTGGTAGGCTCCACAATCACAGGCAACACAGTTTCATAAGGCATCCCACGCTTCTGGGCTCGAGCTCGGACCCACCAGAGATAAGGTTGCATAGGGAGAGAAGTCCTTGGTCCTAGCTCTTGAGGATCAGACCTATTCACCATGCCCCAGGCTCGTATAAATCTTCGGCGATGCTCTTCAACGTCTCCCTTATAGTCAAAGGCAATATTTGTAAGAAGTAGCTCATGAGGACCGTCTCTCCGAGCACGACCAAACCGTCTCAAAGCCAAGCAAGGACTGTAGGTTATTCCCCCTCTAATTCCAAGCAATGGGACATTAGGGTATCGCCCACACCGATCAATGACAACAATGCTTTCCATAGCCTTAGAACTCCAAAGAATGTCTGTATGGGCAAGGGACATTATCCTGTAAGACCATCCTAAACCTTCCTCATTCTTTAACACAGACTTAGGGAGGTGCAAAATAAACCACCTCGCCAGCAAAGGCATGCAACACATGAGAGTCCCTCTTCTTCGCACAGTACGAGTATAGAAGGTATGCAAGATATCACCCAGAAGAGTAGGTACAGGATTGCGAGACAGGAAGATCTTAACCGCATTCACATTTATGAAGGAATCTGGATTCAATAAAAGAACCAAACCGTAGATAAGGAGAGCCAAGATGTCTTCAAAATCCTGAAAGTCCAAGTTATCCCAGAATAGTTGAGCTTGATCCATCAAAAACATGGCTAAGAAACCTTTAACCCCGCTTCGTGTCTCCCAGTTGGATACTACGTCAGCCATTTTCAAATGTAAAACTGAAGCAATGTCCTCTAGTCTAGGAGTCTCTTCCAAACCTGTGAAGGGAATTTGCTCAAGGATGGATATGCCCAATAAGTGAGAAAACTCTTCCAAAGTAGGAACTAGCTGATAATTCGGGAAAGTGAAGCAATGATGCACCGGATCGAAGAACTGGAAAAGCACACTCATCATCTGCTCATCAAACTTTGAGGTAACCAAGCTAAGAAGCTGACCATGTCTTCTATTGAATGAAGAAGTATCAGAAACTCTCGAGGCTAAATCTTTGAGTTGAGCAGGTATTTGCACAAATTTAACTCGAATGGTGTTTCTGCGCAAAGAAGCCATAATCTGTAAAACAGAACAAAGATAAATCCCCCCGGTCTCTGAAATGATTAGTATAATGAAGTATGCATGCTATGTTATGATGCATGATGTCATGGTAAAACAAACAACAGGTATAGCAAATAACAGACATGGTAAAGGCAATCAAGTCACACAATAGCCCTTAAGTTTAAGGCTTTCATGGGGTCTAGGTACTACCCTCTTGAAGTTCAATTGGTTTCAACCTGTCCTAATAATAGTAACCAGGTTCTAGAGGTTCTCAATATCACTGACCATCCTTCATCGGTCATGGTTTCAGCTCACGCAATCTTTTCTTACGGCCAGAACTATCTCGAGAGTATGGTCTCAATGAGTGTAGCGTCGAGTATCAACCAGTTCCCAGCTTTACACCGAGACCGGCTATCTCACTACTTCCTATGGCCAAGTTGGTCAATTATAGGTTCTAAGGTCAGTTGATGCTTAAAGACACATGTAGCAGCCCCGTATTCTCCTCGTTTCTCCACAAGGGATACCGGTACCAACCAATGTGCCACATCAACATAGCTACTGCTTCAACCGTATCGGTCTACGTCGTACAGTTCCCTCACAGTTTATTGCTACTTACCTAAAAGGTGTCCCTCAGATCCGAGTTAGGATCTATAGTAACTCCGAATACAAAACCCTCAAAAGTAAAGCAATCAAATCAAACAAGAGAAGCAATTTATGATGAACTAATCCTAAGGTATACCCCACTTATATTCCCCAGCAGAGTCGCCAGTTCTGTGATACGGTGGCAGAACCGGACTGTTTTAGGAAAATGATGGTTTGTGTTTTGCGTTTGTGTTCGCAAAATGTCGCGGTAAGTAAGAGTCGCCATTGAATTTTATTTTATCCACTTGGAAAGGAAAAAAGCACAGAAAAAAATCCTTTTTCGAGATTTTGAGTACGGGGGATAGATTATAGAAAGGGAAGGTATTAACACCCTTTCTATCCGTGATTTTCCACAGGCTCTTAGGTACTTACTCATCATTTTTTAAAATTGCTTCCGTGTTTGTGTGTTTTGAAAAGTTTTTGTTTTACTTTGATTTAACCCTTGCTTCTGTCTTCAAGAGTGTTACGAAGCTGTTTTTGAAAACTTTGTTTGAAAAGTGTGTAAGTGTGGAAAAGTTTGATTTTGAGCAAGTACCTACTAGCATCTACCTACTCGAAAAAGGATGTTTCTGTTCTTGTTTCCTTTAGACGGTGCTATCCCACGATTAGTGAGTAGGTAGCACTGTCGTTGGAGTTGTAACGGTCAATTCAAAAGGGACGTACAATCACTAAAGCAATGTTAGGACGTCTTAGTAATAATCCTAATGTCTTAAGATCATATTCGAGGTAACATTTCTGAGGCAACATTTTGAGGCAACATTTCCGAATGGGACATTTAATCTTTTTTTAGACAAGAGGGCGACCACTAAAACACCCTATACTTAATGATCGTTTACCAAAAGTAACCGAAGTGAGAGTATACCCTAGGAGTGCGCATGTGCGAGTGATTTGATTTCAGTTATTATCTTTGCACATTTAGGGTTTGCTAACCATTTTAAAATTAACATACATTCTTGTCATGCAACCCTATTATCATACATCTAACAATTAATATTGTAGAAAATTAAAGTGCGAGAAATAAAACTACGCTATTACAAGGCTTCGGGGAGGGGAATTAATTACATAGCCAAAAAACCCGTAAAACGATAAATAAACGAAAAGTCCTAATTAAACTATTACATCCCATGAGCAGTTACAATAATATTGTAAAAATCAATAAACGCGCGATGAATCGAGGACGAGAGAGAATTAGGGTTTTGACCCCGTCTAAACCTAATTAAAAGAAAAAATCATTTTTGGTGGTTTTTGATTAATTTAAGAAAATAAGGTTTTAATGAATAAATACAAACCTAATTACTAATTAAATTAAATTAATAAAAATAATTAATTTTGACCTATTTTTGTATTTTGGTTATTTTAAGAAAAAAGAAAATAAAAGTTAAATCAAATCAAACCTAATTTTCTAATTTATTTTAATTTATTTTCAAAAAGATTAAAATTACCCAAAAATTAAATAAACTAATTAAATTAAATTTGACAAAAAATAAACCTAAGTCTAATTTGAGGAAAAATTGATTTTATGAGTTTTTGTTAAAAAAGAATTAATTTTTGTGTGAGAAATGATTAAAACAAAGTTAAATGAATAAAAGGAAAATATAAAAGAATAAAGAAAAAGGGCCTGGTATCCAAAGCATAAGGGGGTGCCAATCTGACTTTCAAGCCCAATAAGCCTTGGTCCAATGTTGACCTCCATAATCCAACGCGTTGGCTTGACTAAGATGCATGGTAGACCTTCATGTGATGGCCTTTGGATCTAGATTATGGGCAATCTGATGGTTGAAAGATGATGGTCCATGGTGGTCCTTATGCTTGTACATATGCCTGATCATGCAATGAAAAATATTATGAAATAATAGGGGGACCTGGGATTCGAACCCAGACCTTATGGCTTTTTCTCTCTCCCACTGACCAACTGAACCAACACGCTTATGTTGTACAATGGATAAAAATAATGATTATATTGAAAAACACAACACATTAACTTTCCAGTGCGCAAATTTTCAAATGGTCCAGTCAGGGGGTGCCACACCACCCTTCTTCTTCCTCTCTCCGTTAGTAAAAGTCAAGGACTTTTACCTACAGACAAAAGTCTGTAGCTATAACCCTGTGTGTTTCCAGAATCACCTACAAGCATGATAAACGAAAACTAATGCTACAGACCAATTCGTCTTGGCCTTGTGAACATCATGGTACCTCTCTTTTGGGCCAATTTTACCTGCATAAGAAAACCCTAAAACAAACCAAGAAAACCTAACAATGGTGGATCTCTGTATGGTTAGCAAAAATGCAATTAATCATTACCAATAGCTTGCAAATGCTTCAAGGATTCAGAATATATAAACCAATCATGCTAACCATATCAAATTCATGAGATTTGATTTCAAAAAAGGAGGGATGTCGTGAAGCACTTACCTTGCGTTTCTGGGTACGAAAACACTTGTTGGTGATTGGTATAGACTCCTTGAACACCCAGGAAGCGGATGAGATAGCTTAGAAGACTTGAGGTAGCCTGGAACTATGAGATCAAATTACCACTTTTCTTTAATTTTTTGAAAGTTGTTCTTCACTCTACACGCCTCTAACCCTTTTGCATTTGGTCTACAAACGTTCTATATATGTCCTTGAGTGAATTAGGTTTACAAGTTTGCATCCAATCTTTGTAATTATGAAGATTTGATCCTTGATTCATACTTGTATCCAATCTTTCCAAAACAAGAAAAAACCAATATTTTTGTGTACAAACATGCCTTGCACGATTTGATCTCATTGCCAGCTATTCATGGACCTGAAATGTGCACAAAATCTCAAGGTTTAAATGATTTTGATATTTTCATGATTTTATTTTGGTTTAATTGAAATAAAAATCAAAATAAATGACAAAAATAAAATAAAGTCAAGTGGGAAGGATTATGGGTCGTGGACCATGTTACAAACTCAGTACAAGCACAAAAAGTTGGGCCCATTTGACAAAAATTGCAATTTGAGGCATATTTGACTTTTGGCAATTTTGAAAAAAAGGTCAACTTCACCAATGCATAACTCCTTCAATTTTGACCCTAGAGATGGGTTATTGGACTTTTTAGAAAGCTCGAGATGTCCTATAAGCAACCCTTTTATTCTCATTTCAATTGAGTCTTCCATGTTCATGTATGAAGCTTTGACAAAAAAGGTGTTTTTGTTGACTTTTCAAAATGACCTATAATGTCCAAACCTTTAACTTATTGTGAGTGCATATTTTGAAGTTTGGAGCTGAAGATGGATTGTAGGGAATTGCATCCTATTCAAAATGAGCTTTGGATGGGTCATTTCTAATAAAGTATGAGAAAGTTATGCTTGGTCAAATTTGAGTTGACTTTTCCTATAATACCCTAATTTAGCAACTTTTGGGTTTTGATGAATTGTGAGCAATCCTTGAGGAATCATGATCAACCCTTGATCAAATGATGAATAAAAATTCAAAATGAGGAGTTTGACCAAAAATCTGGAAGTTTGACTGTATGGGGACCACAGTTGACTTTTGCCCTAGCACAGTCAATTTTCAGGATTTTGAGCAATTGACTGAGCAAACTTCCTCTGCAAGGCTTGAAACTTGACATGGGTGATCTTGAGAACATATTAGGACAATGGTGAGAAATTGGGATCCCTTAGACTCAAGTATATTGATGCAACATGAAACCCTAATTTGAGGTATACTGCCTTAGGAGAGGGTTTGTCTGGTCAACCCTTGGACTTCCTTGAGCAATTTGAGGATCTTAATTGAAATGTTTTGAGAAATATGGGAGGGAAATTTTTGGGGTACAAAAAATGTCATAAAGTGAGTAAAAAAGCACAGTTTAAATGTAATGAAAATGAGTGGATCAAATCAAGACAAACACATGCAATGCATTAATGAAACAAAGTTTGACATTAATAGATAATTGTCTGTTTGTCTGAACTTGTCACTTTAGATGGCGAGCCTTTAAAGGATGACAGAAGAACTCAGTCTGATCATCTTGTGTGAACTCTAGTGCTCCCTCGTCGATCAGGTCTTGAATTTTATTTCTCAATGTCCAACAACTATTGGTTGCATGTCCTGGACTGTTGGAGTGGTACGCATATCTTGTATTTGGATTCTACCTTGGGGAGGCTGTGTTAGTATTCTGAGGAGGGTCCCTTAATACAACCAGCTTGGCCTCCAACATATGTTGCAGTGCTTGAGACAATGACATGTTGATTTCTGTGAAGCGTCTTTCAGATGTATTCCACCTACGCCGATTACCCTGTTGTTGGCGAGATTGTTGTTGGGCTCGTGATGTGGCAGCAAATTGGAAAGGTCTACTCTCTACCAAACTGGCCTTTTGTCTCATGGGGGTTGAGTAGTGGCCTGGTCCCAAGTCTTGACCGTTTTTTTCATGCGGTTGCAATCGTCTTGATGAAGTTTGTTGACAAGGGTCCTTAGCTCTTCTTGTCCTTGAGCCAAGTTTTGGATAAGAGCCATCTGGCCACCAGTTGTCCCATTATTTGGACCTTCATTATGGCTATCTCAGTTTGTAGCCGCTCTAACTTGTCATCTCTATCGTCCCCAGGATTTCCCATGATCATGCCCCTGGTGAGGAGAGCTTTCACCTCTTCTTGTCCCTTGGACAGATTCAAGAACATTTCTCGGAGTTGAGCGTTTTGAGCCTGGATGTCCTTGATAGTTTGCTCTAGAGCCATCTCTACTGAAATAAATAATAGGAAGATAAGGAGACCTGTATGGGAGATACCTGTCATGATATGATGCATGATATATGGATGCAATATTTTCAAGGATCTCGCTGGGTAAACACAAGAAAAAGTTAGAAGTTGAACTTTGATCAACATCTTTGATTGGAGAACTTTGTATTGGTGGATTTCCTTCCACGAGAATCAAGCTCACTATGTCAAGTGGGTCATAGTTCTTGACTCAAGTTTGTTGTAATTGATCTTTGATGGCGTTTGGTCAGAAGAAAATAAATCCTCTTTCCCCTTGATAGACGTTTGGTTCATTGTGAACCTGCATCAAAGACCCTCGAGATCCTTGAAATGGTTATTGAAAATGCTATGGTATGATGTTATGCACAAGTATGCGAAGTAAACAAGCTTATACAAATAATCATGCACACGCAAAGCAGACAAGTCCTTAGGTTTAGGCTTGCATGGAGTTTGTAGGTAAATACCCTCTTGAAGTCTAGTTGGCTCAACCTGTCCTAGCAATAGTGATCGGGTTCTAAAGGATCTCAATATCACCGACCTTTCTCTTAGGCATTGTCTCAGCACAACAATATTTTCTTGCGGCCGGGATATCCCAGAAGTGTAACCTCAATGAGTGTAGTATCGAGTATCAACCAATTTTCAGCTCTGACCGAAACCGGCTATCTCACTAAGTCCTAATGGCCAAGTTTGTTCAATTAGGGTTCTAAAGTCAATTAGTTCTTCATGACGCCACTCAGCGGCCCCGTATTCTCCTCGATTCACCACGAGGGATACCGGTACCCACAAATGCATCACACTAACATAGCCATTGTTTCAACCATATCAGTCTACACCGTACAGTCTCTACAATCTATTGTTATTTACCTAAAAATGTGTCCCAGATCCGGGTGGAGGATCAAAGCAAACCCAATACAAAGAACTGAATATAAAGCACATAAATCAAATAATGAAAGCGAGTAAAGATGATCTAACCCTAAGGTAAACTCACTGTTGTACCCCAAAATTTTCCCTCCCATATTTCTCAATACATTTCAAGTGAGGTCCTCAAATTGCTCAAAGAAGTCCAAGAGTTGACTAGACAAACTCTCTCCTAAGGCAGTGTACCCAAAATTAGGGTTTCACTTTGCATCAAGATGTTTGAAGTGTAAAGGATCCCAAATGCTCACCATTGTCCTAATATGTTCTCAAGATCATCCATGTCAAGTTTCAAGCATTGCAGAGGAAGTTTGCTCAGTCAATTGCTCAAAGGCCTGAAAATCGACGGTGCTAAGGCAAAAGTCAACTGTGGCCCACATATAGTCAAATTCAAGATGTTTGGTCAACATCCTCATTTTGAAGTATTATTCATCATTTTATCAAGGTTTTATCATGATTCCTAGAGGATTGCTCACAATTCATCAAAACCCAAAAGTTGCTAAATTAGGGTTTTGCAGGAAAAGTCAACTCAACTTTAACCAAGTATAACTTTCTCATACCTTATCAAAAATGACTCATCCAAAGCTCGTTTTGAAGAGGATGTAATTACCTACAATTCATCTTCAGCTTCCAAGTTCAAAATATGCACTCACAAGAAGATATGGATTTGGACATTATAGGTCATTTTGAAAAGTCAACAAAAACGCCTTTTGGGTCAAAGCTTCATACATGAACATGTAAGACTCAATTGAGATGATACCAAAAGGGTTGCTTAAAGGACATGTTAAGCTTTCTAAAAAGTCCAAGAACACCTCTCTAGGGTCAAAATTGAGAGAGTTATGCATTGGTAAAGTTGACCCTTTTTGCAAAATTGCCAAAAGTCAAATGTGTCCAAAATTGCATTTTTTTGCTAAACGGGGCCAACTTTTTATGCTTGCACTAAGTTTGTAATATGACCCACGACCCATAAGCCCTTCCATTTGTCATTCTTTTATTTTTGTAATTTATTTTGATTTTATTTCATTTAAATCAAATAAAATCAAAATAAAATAATGAAAATATCAAAAGCTAATAAAATCTTGAGATTTTGTGCATGTTTAGGATCATTACACAGCTGGAAGTGAGATCAAATCGTGTAAGGCTCATATGGATACAAAAAGACTGCATTTTGCTTGATTTGAAAAGATTTTGCACAATGATCAAATCATGCATCAATAATCATAATTGGAGAAGATTTGAAACAAATGGCAACCTTAATTCATTCTTGGATACATAAGGGACAATTGCATACCAAAAACAAAGGGGTTGGAGGCGTGCAAGAGATAGAACAAATTGCAAAAAATTCAAGAAAAACTGTAAACTGATTTTCAAGATTCAGGCCCTCTCAAGCCATTCTAGCCATCCCAGTCGTTTGTTGGATATCCCTGGATCGTATTGCAACCATTAACAAGCTTTCCCACGTTCAGAATCGCACTGTAAGAGTCACACGGTTCATCTCTTTTCTTGAATTCAAATATCATAATTCTGGCATATTTAGCATGATTCCATGATATATTCTTAACCCTTGAGATGTTTGCAATCTAATGGTTATATCCAATTGTATTTTTATTGACTATACAACAAGTTTCCATGGCTAGGGTTCTAGTTTCATTTTTAGGGGTTTTGTGTACAGGAACAATTAGGCATGGATAATGGTACCATGATGCTCGTGAGGTTGCAACGAGTTTATTGGTACCATTGGTTGTGATTTATCATGCTTGCACAGGGTTTTGGAGAAGCACAGGGTTGTACCTACGCCCAGTGTCCGTAGGTAAAAGTAGTTTGTCTAAAACGACATAGGCAACGAGGAAGATGATGGTGTGGCATGCTGTGAAAGGGCCATTTGAAATTCGCGCATCTCAGAATTTGTTTTTTGGTTTTTATCATATAATATTTATTTGTTCTCATTTATACAACTAACAAAGCTAGCTCAGCTGGTAAGCACGCAGGGTGAGAATGCCTAAGTGCCTGGGTTCGATCCCCAGGTCCCAACAATGCTTCATGTTATTTTTTCTCACATATTCAGGTGTGCTAGCATTCCACGAGTCTACCATACACCATCAGCGTTCAACCATCAGATCATCAAGGCTGCAGATCCAACGCCTTATCCCTGAGAGACCACCATACGCCCAGTCAAGCAAGCACATGGGATCTGGAAAAGTCAACAAAGGCCAGAGTTTATTGGGCTCAAATTTACAAGTCATATCCCCTTTCTTGCTAACAGCAGCCAGGCCCATTCTTATTCTTTTTTCTATTTCCTTTTATTTATTTAATTTGCTTAACTATTTTTTTAATAAAACTAATTTCTTTTTCACAAAAAAAATCATAAAATCAAGTTTTACAAAAAATTAGAAATTAGGTTTTATTTTAATCAAATTTAATTTAATATTAGTTAAATTTAATTAGGATAATTCTAACTTCTTTTTTGTATATAATTAAAATCAATTAGAAAAAAATTAGGGTTAGCTTGTGATTTTAATTTTTATTTCTTTCTCAAATAAAATAAAAAAATACAAAAAAATAGGTTAATTTAATTATTTTTCCAAATTTAAATTAATTAGTAATTAGTTTTTTTTTATTCATTCAATTAAACTTCATTTTCTCAAAATAGAAAAAACCACAAAAAATGATTTTTCTTTTAAATTGCAATTAGGTAGTCAGGGTCAAAACCCTAAATTTCTCGTTTTCGACTCATCGCGCGCGTTTATTATTATTTTTGCAATATTAATGTAACTGCTCATGGTATGTAATAGTTTAATTAGGATTTTCTTTATTTATCGTCTTTTACGGGTTTTTTGGCTATGTAATTAACCCCTACCCCGAAGTCTTATAATAGCGTAGGTTTTTATTTCACGCATTTTAATTCTCGCAAATATTAACTGCTTAGATGTATGTTAATAGGATTGTATGACAAGATTGCATGATAATTTTAAAATGGCTAGAAAACCCTAATGTGCAAAGATAATACTTGAAATCAAATCACTCGCACATGCGCACTCTTAGGGTATACTCTCACTTCGGTTGCCTTCGGTAAACAATCATTAAGCATAGGGTGTCTTAGTGGTTGCCCTCCAGTCTAACAAAGATCAAAAGTCCCGTTCGGAAATGTTGCCTCGGAAATGTTGCCTCGAATACGATCTTAAGACTCTAGGATTATTACTAAGGTGTCCTAATATTGCTTTAGTGATCGTATGTCCCTTTCGAATTGACCCTTACAAACTCCAATGACGGTGCTACCTATTTCTCAATAGTAGGATAGCATTGTCTAAAAGAAACGAGAATAGAAACGATCTTTTTTCGAGTAGGTAGATGCTAGTAGGTACTTGCTCAAAATCAAACTTTTTTCACATCAAACACTTTTCAAACAAAGTTTTCAAAAACACTTCGTAACACTCTTGAGGACAGAAACAAGGGTTAAAACAAAGAGAAAAAAAACTTTTCAAAACAAACACACACAAGCAATTTTAAAAGATGAGCAAATACCTAAGAGCCCATGGAAAACCATTGATAGAAAGGGTGCTAACACCTTCCCTTTCTATAATCTACCCCCCGTACGCAGAATATCTCGAAAAAGGATTTTTTTTTCTGTGATTTTTTTCCTTTCCAGTTGGATAAAATAAAAGTCGATGGAGACTCTTGCTTACCGCGACATTTTGCGAATACAAAACGCAAAATGCAAACCGGCATTTTCAAAATAGTCGGTTCTGCCATCGTATCACAGAACTGGCGACTCTGTTGGGGAATTAATAAGTGGGGTATACCTTAGGATTTAGTTCATCATAAATTGCTTCTCTTGTTTGTTTTGGTTGCTTTACTTTTAAGGGTTTTGTTTGGGAGTTACTATAGATCCTAACCTGGATCTGGGGACACCTTTTAGGTAAATAGCAATAAACTGTAAGGAAACTATACGGCGTAGACCGATACAGTTGAAGCAGTAGCTACCTTAATGTGGCACATTGGTTGGTACTGATATACCTTGTGGAGAAATGAGGAGAATACGGGGCCGCTATGTGTGTCGTTAAGCATCAACTGACCTTAGAACCTTTAATCAACCAACTTGGCCATTAGAAAGTAGTGAAATAGCCAGCCTCGGTGTAAAGCTGAAAACTAGTTGATACTCGATGCTACACTCATTGAGACCATACTCTCGAGATAGTTCCGGCCGCAAGAAAATATTGCGTGAGCTGAAACCATGACCGATGGAGGATGGTCAATGATATTGAGAACCTCTAGAACCCGGTTACTTTTGCTAGGACAGGTTGAAACCAACTGAACTTCAAGAGGGTACTACCTTTGACCTCATGCAAGCCTTAAACTTAAGGGCTTTTGTGTGACTTGTTTGCATTTTCCATGTCTATTATCTTTTATACATGTTGTTTGTTTTATCATGACATCATGCATCATAACATAGCACTCATACTTCATTACACTAACCATTTCAAAGACCAAGGGAATTTATCTTTGTTCTGTTTTGTAGATTATGGGTTTCGTGCGCAAAAATACTGTCCGAGTTAACTTTGTGCAAATACCTGCTCAACTCAAAGAGTTAGCCTCAAGAGTTTCTAAGACTTCTATGTTCATTAAGAGACATGGTCAGCTTTTTATCCTGGTTACCTCATAGTTTCATGAGCAGATGATGAGTGTGCTTTTCCAATTCTTCGATCCCGTGCATCATTGCTTCAACTTTCCAGATTACCAGTTGGTTCCCACTTTGGAAGAGTTCTCTCACTTATTGGGCATATCCATCCTTGAGTAGGTATCCTTCATAGGTATGGAAGAGAATCCTAGACCAGAAGACATTGCCTCAGCTTTACATCTGAAACGGGCTGATGTAGTATCCAACTGGGAAACACGAAGCGGGGTCGAGGGCTTCCTAGCCAAGTTTTTGATAGACCAGGCTCAACTATTCTGGGATAATTTGGATTTTCAGGCTTTGGAAGATATCTTGGCTCTCCTTATCTACGGTTTGGTTCTCTTCTCGAATCCGGATTCCTTTATCGATGTGAACGCGGTCAAGATTTTCCTTTCTCGCAATCCTGTGCCTACTCTACTGGGTGATATCTTACATGCCCTCTACACTCGTACTGTGCGAAGAAGAGGGACTCTTATGTGTTGCATGTTGTTGCTGTCAAGGTGGTTTATTTTGCACCTCCCTAAGTATGTGCTGAAGAACGAAGAAGGTTCCGGATGGTCCTATAGAATAATGTCACTTGCCCATACAGATATTCTTTAGAGTTCCAGGGTTATGGAAAACACTATTGTCATTGATCGTTGTGGGGGATACCCTAATGTCCCGTTGCTTGGAATCAGAGGGGGTATAACCTACAATCCTTGTCTAGCTTTACGACAATTTGGTCGTGCTCGGAGAGATGGTACCCATGAGCTACTTCTTACGGATATTGCATTTGAATATAAGGAGGACGTAGACGAGCATCGCCGGAGGTTTATACGAGCTTGGGGTATGGTGAACAAATCTGACCCCCAAGAGCTAGGACCAAGGACTTCCCTTCCAATGCAGCCTTACCTCCAATGGGTCCGAGCTCGTGCCCAGAAACTTGGGATGCCTTATGAAGCAGTATTGCCAGTGATTGTGGAGCCCACCAACAAAGAGGGTGTTCCTTACACAGTTCTTTATCCTTACATGCCCACTGATCCTGGGGCATTGTAGAGATCCTGGATTCAGCTGAAAGAGGAAAGAGATACTTACCGAGAGAAGTACCATGAGCAAGAAAGGAAGATTTTGAAGCTCACTAGGCAGCTCGAGGAGGAAAGAGTGATCAATGACTATGTCGGCACAAAGAGGAAGCATCCATGGGACTTTTGATTTTGCTTTTCTAGTTTTAGATATGTTTTTCATTTACTTCTTTGTAACGCCTCAAAGGCATTGTTGAACCTTTTTACAAGTTAATCTAATAAAGTTTGTTTATTTTTGGTTTGCAAATTTAAATCTCCCAAAGTCTTTGAAATCATTACATACGCATCCCATTATCATGCACACTATTACAGGTTTCTCATCTTCTTCTCTGTTTATTTCAGCAGATATGTCTTCTGATCAAGCCATCAAAGATCTTCAGGCACAGAATGCCCAATTCCAACAGATGTTCTTAAGCTTGGCTAAAGGGCAAGAGGATCTAAAAACTCTCATTCTGAAAGAGAAGAAGAAGAAGGTCGTTCTTCTGAATATGGGCAAAAGGTTTGGGGATAGGTTGAAATAGCAAGCTGATCTGACCTCTTCATCCAACGAAGGGGAGATTTTCATGTCCGGTAATCCTGTGCCCACTCTCTTGGGTGACATTTTGCACTCTCTTTATGCCCGTACTACTCGAAAACAGGGAACCCTTATGTGTTGTGCACCATTGCTGGCGAGGTGGTTTATTTCTCACCTCCCCAAATCAGTTTTGAAGAATAAGGAAGGCATGGGTTAGGCCTATAGGATTATGTCCCTCTTTCACATGGACATCATTTGGACTATTAAGGGCATGGAAGATGTGGCTATTATTGATCGCTGTGGGGAATACCCCAATGTCCCACTTCTAGGAATCAATGGAGGGATCACTTATAATCCGTGCTTGGCCTTACGTCAGTTTGGGCGAGCTAGAAGGGAAGGACCTCATGAGTTGCTTATGCCAAGCATTGTCTTTGACTTCCAAGGGGATAGTGACGAGCAACGCCGCAGGTTCATACGAGCCTGGGATAGAGTACACAGGTCTGATCTGCACGAGCTAGGTGCGAAAACTTCTCTTCTGATGGAGCCATATCTCCGATGGGTTCGAATCCGTGCCCAAAAGCTGGGAATGTCGTACGAAGCCGTCTTTCCTATAATTGTTGAGGTTGTTGATGAAGAAGGGGTTCATCCTACCATCCTCCATCCATACATGCCTACTGACATTGGGGCATTAAAGAGATCTTGGATGCAGCTGAGAGAAGAGCGGGATACTTACAGAGAAAAGTATCACGAGTAAGAGCAGAAGATTCAAAAGTTGAAAAGGCAATTGGAGAATGAGAAGATCCTCAATGACTATGTCCGCACCGACGGGAAACGACCATGGGAGCGCTGATTGTCTTTTGATTATTTCTAGTGTTGATTTACTTTTCAGTATTTCTTTTTTGTAACGCCTTAAAGGCATCTGTTGAACAATTGGATTCAAAGTTTATCTAATAAAAGTGTGTTTCATTTTGGTTTATGAATTTGAATCCCTAAAGTCTTTTAAATCATATCATACACATTTCATTCCCATGCACTTCATCACAAGTACCCTTACAGGTTTCTCATCTTCTTCGCTGTTTATTTCAGCATCATGTCTTCTGAAACATCAACTGAACAAGCCATCAAGGCTCTGCAAGCTCAAAACGCCCAGTTCCAGGAATTGTTCATGAGTTTGGCTAAGGGTCTGCAAGATTTGAAGACCCTTATCTTGAAAGAGAAGAAGAAGAAGAAGAAGAAGAAGAAGAAGAAGATGGTCCTACTGAATATGGGTCGCAGATTCGGAAACAATTTGCGAGAAGATGTTTATTTGACTCACTCATCTGGAGGGGGAGATAATCAGGAAGAAAGGAGGGCTCCTAGCCCTGTGGTTTCAGACAACGAGACTGACTTTGACAAAGACCAGTATCCTCCGGCTGAGGATAAATATAAATAGCTTGAAGACCGGTTGAGCGTGATGGAAGTTGTTGTACCCCAAAATTTGCCCTCCCATATTCTTCAAGAAATTGCCAAGCCAAGTCACAAAATTCCCCAAGGGTTGCACAATGCAAAGGTCTCCTATACAGTCAAAACTAGGGTTTGTGTTCTGATCAAGAAAAGGAAGTTTTCAAAGGTCCAATCAAGTCTCACATGCCTACAAATATGGTCAAGTATCCTCATATCAAGTTTCAAGACATTCAGCTCAAAATTGCACAATCAAAACCCTAAATTGCACTACAGTCAACTGTAGGGGCAAAATGGTCATTTGACAGTCAAAAGTTCAAATTTTTGGTCAACATATCATTTTGAAGCCACAAACATCATTTGATCAATGCTTGATCATGATTCTCAAAATTTGGCTCAGAAATCATCAAAGATGCAAAAGTTTCCTTATTTGGACAGCTGAAAAAGTCAACTGAAATTGACCAGGGCATAACTTTCACATGGATTATCAGAAAAATTCCATCCAAAGCTAATTCTGAAGAGAAAGACATTTCCTACAACTCATCTTCATACTTCAAGTCCAAGAAATGATCTCACAAAAAGTTATCAATTTCAACATTATAGGTCATTTTCAAAAGTCAACAAAAAGGGACTTTAGGTCAAAGGACATAACTTGAGATTGGTAAATCAAAATGACATGGTACCAAAGGCATTGGTTAGAGGACTCAAAGATCTTTCCAAAATGTCCAAGAACATGAGAAAAGCTTAAAAATTGAGCAAGTTATGCCTTGTGGAAGTTGGGAAATTTTTGGATATTTTGAAAAGTCAACACTACTTCAAATGACCTAAAATTGCTAATGGGCCCATTTTTCTTCCATGATTCATCATTCTAAGCATATGCACGACCACTTGGCCCAAAGGGAAGTATTTTCTCATTTTTTATTTATTTATTTGAATTTTTATTCATATTAATTCATTTAAATCATTTAAATATATGAAAAATATTTAGTCAACCCTAACAAATCTTTTTATACATGTTTTGCCATCAAGATTTCGTGCATATGCTAATTAGGAAAGAATTGGATTGATTGGATGCTAATTGGCACAAGAACACTTGAAAAAGATTGAAAAAAGATCCTTAACAAATCAAATCTCCAATTCATGAATTCAAGAGATTTTGAGCAATATTTTTAACCTAATGCATTCCATACAAATACTTGAACACAACCCTAATGCACATGGACTCGCAGCAGCTCAGAATACACCATTGCAAACTTGGAAAAATTCCTTAAGAACTCAAAACTGAAAAGCACTTTTCAGGACGATTCAAGCCCTAATATTCATTCCATTGGCTTCCTGAGGCTTCACTGATCAGATTCCAATCACAAACTTCCACTCAAACGCCAAGAATCGGTACCTAGAACCGGAACTGTATCAAACAAATTTCATAATCATACATTCCATTCTATGCATTATTTGTGAAATATATTACTTGATTCATGTTCATAACGAAGTTTGGAAGCTAACCAATACCTTTAATTGTATTTTTATTTGTCATACACGATGATACCATGTTTGAGATTCTAGGGTTTGCAGGATGCTAAATTAGGGTTTTTGCAATAAGGCAAAATTAGAGGCTGAGACTAAGACCATTGGATTCAACGCATTGGGACGAACATGGACCAAGCCTCGCGATCAATTTATGAACCATATAGTGTTATTCGCTATTTTTTCTAAAGCCATCTAGTGGAACGCGTCTGAAACCGTTGCCATATGTTCTTGTTTCAGAAAAAAGAAAAAAACACGCGAGGACGATGATGTGGTGGCAGCAAGTGATACGTTGTTTTGAATTTCGCGCGTTTCTATCCACTAACGCGTCGTTTCTTTTTATATTATTTGTTTGTTTGTATATTAATTGAATGTGCGCTTAGCTCAGCTGGCAACTAGGATTGGTGGTGAAGGTACATGACCTGGGTTCGAGCCCCAGGTCTTACATATTTCAATATTATTTTTCCCTAACAAATCCTGTGCAGCACCTACGTTGAAGATCTTCATGCACGCTCAAAAATCAAGACGTCCACGTGCCCCTGATGACCAAACCAAAGGCTCAGATCTAAAGAGCACGCTAGACCTTAGTCAGCGCTTCAGCATACTATTCAAAAAGTCAAACGGACTCAGGATATTTTGGGCCAGATTATTCAAAACTATACCTCCATATTGGGACTTCCACCCCCCTGGTTTGCAATTCTTTTTATCTTTTTATATTTTATTTTTAATTATTATTTTATTTTCTTGATTGTTTACTTTAATTAATTATTTCTACAAAATACAAAAATACATAAAAATTCAGAAAAGATAAAAAATAAATAATTTTTATTTCTAATATTTTCATAAATAATTGTATGTAAATTAATTAATTTAAATTAGGTGCTTTAACTTTAATTCTTTTAATAAAAATATAAAAAATGTAGAACTAGGTTTAATTGATAGTTTTTATTCCTTTTAATTTTTTATTTATTTATTTTTATAATTAAATTGTACATAAATAACTTAGGTTAAATTAGGTTAAAAACTTTAACATTTTTCTTAATAAGTTTAAAAATAAATAGAATTAGGGTTTGCATTCAATTTTAATTTTCATTAATTCTCTTTTTCATTAAATCCTAAAAATACCAAAAACAAATTCTTGCTTTCTTTTAATCTTAATTAATTAATTCATTAATTCAATATTTTTGCGAAAGGGTCCAACGCCCTCGTTTCGATAATTCTTTTATTTCGTACATTTATTTTATTTCGCTTAAATAATTATGTACCTCTCCCAAAGCTTTGTAACTTAAACTTCTCGCACTTTTCAATTCTTTTAATTTCTTTATTTATTTTCTGTCAAATCGGGTCCGGTTTAATTTTGGCGATGTGGACCCGCGCCGTTTGTAATAGCTTTAGATTTATTTTTTTCCTCGCACCTTTTTAACTGTTAACAAAAAGCATGAAAGAATGAATGGACATAAATAAAATCAAGCGCATAGAACACCAAATGACATGACAAGACAAATATCAATGAAAACGACACACGAATCGCACACACCACCCCTAGGGTACGCCTCACTGTTGCCTTGCCTTCGAAAGGTGATCGTCGAGTAGAGGATGTCTTAGTAAGTCCTCATGATCCGGGAACCTGGCATGAGGGTAGCTTCTAAGGTGTCTTCCCATTACTCCGGTGATCACGATGTTGCCTTGTCCCTCGAAACGTGGTCGTCGACTATAGGACGTCTTAGTAAGTCCTTGTGTCCATTGATCTAGTTGCCTAAAACAAAGTTGCCTCGAATAAGTTGCCTCGGAACGGTTGCCTCGGAATAAAAGATCAATGGCATAAGGGTAGCTTCTAAGGTGTCTTACCTTTGCTCGGTGACCACAATGTCCCTAAACTCGAATTGACCCGAACACCTCCGACGGTGGTGCTACCTACCTCTCAATGGTGGGATGGCACTACTTTAAAGGACATTTACACAGACGAATTCCTTAGGGTAGGTAGACGACTCGTAGATACTTGCTCTCTTCAAAAAAACAAACAAAAATCTTTTCACACCGACACTTTTCAAAAGCTTTCAAAGCAATCTTCCAAACACTCTGACACAAGAGTCGAACTGAAATTTTCAAAGAAACTTTTTAAAACCCACATTGAAAAGCAAACAAAATATTTTGAAAACACAATGAGCAAGCACCTAAGAGCCCATGGATAACCATGGATAGAAAGGGTGCTAACACCTTCCCTTTCTATAACCTACCTCCCGAACCGAGAGCAATCTCTTTAAGGAATTTTTCTGTGCTTTTGTCCTTTCCATTTGGAGAAAATAAAAGACGGTGGCGACTCTTGCTTCCGCGACATTTCGCGAACCAGCGTTAAACAGTCAGTTCCAGATCCACCGATCACAGAACTGGCGACTCTGCTGGGGATATGAATTCCAAGTGAGGTGTACCTTAGGACTAAGATCACTTGTGTTTTCAATTGTCTGAATTGTTTGCTTTAAATTGTGGGCCTGTCTTGGGAGTTCTATAGATCCTAACCCGGATCTGGGGATACCTTCTTAGAAAGTAGCAACAAGGCTGTGAGGGAACTGTGCGGGGTATACCGACATGGTTGAAACAGTCTGCTACGTTGATGTGGCACTTTGGTGTGTACCGGTAACCCTTGAGTTCAGTCAAGGAGAGTACGGGGCCTCCGCGTGGTGTCATGAAGCATCAACAGACCTTAGGAACCTTAATTGAACTATCTTGGCCTCTTTAGGGTAGTGAGATAACTGACTTTGGTGCAGTCCGAGGTTGGTTGATACTCGATACTACACTCAATTGAGGGTTGCTTTCCTGGAATATTTCGGTCGCCAGTTCAGTGGCTAAATCGAAACGATGAACAATGAAAGCAATCCCGTGATGTTGGGACCCTTAGAACCCGGTTACTTCTGATAGGACAGGTTGAGCCCACCAACTTCAAGAGGGTAATACCCAGACCCCATGCTGGCCTGAACCCTAAGGGTTTCTCTTGTGTGACTTGCGTGCCTTCGTACTTGACTACTTGCATGCTTGTTATCTGACACATGAACTATTTGCAGGTCTTGTTTATAGTCCTCAATTGGGACTCATAACAGGGTTATTAAGTCTTGCAGGTTTTGTTTATAGTCCTTAATTGGGACTCATAACAAAGTATACTGAATTTCTTGCAGGGTTTGTTTATAGTCCTTAATTGGGACTCATAACAGGGTTTACCTACATCACCCCATGCATAGCATGACATCATACCATTGCATACATCCTAACCCATTTCAAGGATCTCAAGGGCTTGTGATGCAGGTCATGATAAATCAAACATCTAGCAAGGGGCAAAGAGGATTTATTTTCCTCTAGCTAAGGTTGTCAGGGGCTATGACCCACTGGATATGGTGAGCCTTTGACCCTTGACGAAGGACTCTCAACAACATGAAGTACCTTCAATCAAGTTACCAATTTCCAACTCTAACAAGTTTCTCTGTTTACCCCGCGAGGTCCTTGAAATCATTGCATACATATCATACATCTCATTGCATTGCAGGTATCCCTTTGACAGGTTGCTTACCCTTCTTCGCTGTTTATTTCAGCCGATCGTCATGAATCCTGAATCATCAGCTGAGCAGTCCATCAAGGCCCTCCAAGCTCAGAACGCCCAATTCCAAGGGCTGATCATGAATTTGACCCAGGGGCAGCAAGATCTAAAGGCTCTGCTCTTGAAGAAGGAAAAGAAGAAGAAGAGGACTGTTTTGTTCAGCCCTAGACGCAGATCTAGGAATACACTGCAGGAGGAAACGGAGAGGACAACCCCATCTGTGAGGGAAAGCAGTCATCATGAGAGAGAGGTGCCTAGTCCAGTGGTCTCCGACAACGAGGCAGATTTCAACGACGAACAATACCCTCCTGCCGAAGACAAGTACAAACAGTTGGAGGATAGGCTGAATGCTATGGAGATCCAACAGGTACCTGGGCTGGATTTTGGAGATCTGGGTTTGTCAACTGGTGTGATTATTCCTCGGAAGTTCAAAGTACCATCCTTTACCAAGTATGACGGGGCGTCTTGTCCCAAGGTACATCTCAGGTCCTATGTTCGGAAGATTCAACCATATACGGTGGACAAGAATTTGTGGATCCATTTCTTCCAGGAGAGTCTTTCAGGGACTCATCTTGAATGGTTCTATCAGCTAGATGGGACCAAGGTTCGTAACTGGGAGGAGTTGGCTACTGCTTTCTACAAGCAGTATCAATATAATGCCGACCTTGCTCCTACGCGTACCCAACTCCAGGGTATGTTGTTAGGATCAAGTGAAGGTTTTAAAGAATATGCGCAGAAATGGAGGGATCTTGCTGGAAGGGTACAACCACCTCTGACTGATCGGGAACTTGTCGATATGTTCTTGGGGACCCTGTCTGGTCCGTTCTACAACCACCTGATTGGGAATTCGTCTGCTGGATTCACAGATCTTATCTTGACAGGAGAGCGAATAGAAGCTGGCATCCGGTCTGGGAAAATTCAAGAGGCTGCACCTTCTGATAAAAAGCCTCATCATGGAAAGAGAGAATCCAATGCTGTGCACGGTAAAAAGAGCCGTCATGAGGTAGGGGCAATCCAGATCTCCAATCCTGGACCTGCTCAACAAGGACAGGGCCAGCAGCGCAAGGAGAAACGACAGTACACCAAAATCAACATGTCGCTGGATCAAGCACTGCAACAAATGTTGAAGGCAGGGCTGATCACCTTAAGGGCTCCCCTTCGGAATCCGAACACTGCTGCTCCCAACTATCATCCCAATGATAGGTGCGCATATCATTCTGATAGCCCGGGGCATACTACGGACAACTGCTGGCCTCTCAAGAACAAGATTCAAGACATGATCGACGCCGGGGAGATTCAGTTTGAAGTGCCTGAGACTCCGAACATAATCACTGCTCCGTTGCCCAATCATTGAAGCCTTTTGTTTATTTGAATTTTTGAGTTGTATTTTTCTTTGCTTATACAAACAATTAATGTCATAGCAAACTCTTTTATTCTATCAATGCATCGCATACGTCTGTTTTGGGAATTAATACAATTGTTTTCATTATATTCAAATTTCTTTTCATATTTTTTCTGATGTCAACTCTGGATCTAAAGTTCTAAGCCTCTTGAGGGAGGATGACGAAAACGATACCATAATCTACAGTATGTTTTTGAACAGACCCCGCTGATGAGGTACAGGCATTGTTTCAATCTCTAAACACTGGAGTTATAAGGATGATAATCCCTCGTCAACCCCTCTGAGCCAAAGAAGTAGGAGTTTTTCTTTTCGAAATTTAAAACCCTTTATCATAACCTAGGGCAGGGTAGTTCTCTCAGTTGATCCAAGTGCATAACGAATGGCACCAAAAGATCCTTACAAAACAAAGAAAGACAGTGATGGTTCCGAATGATCAATAAAGAAAGGCAGTCATTATCTTTCAAAATAAAAAAAAACACATTAAGTCAAAACCCATGAAAGAGACTTACAAAACTGGGGCATCCCGCTGACTGTAATTCCAAAAAGGAAACAGTTCAGGCAAAAAAGAAAGGGATAACAAAATCAATCAAGAAAGAGGTCTTACAAACCCTCAATAAAAAAGGAATGACTGCCTATGCAAAATAAACATTCAATATCCGAATCATCACCGGAACATCAGGACAAAGAGTCAATCAAGGTCTAATGCATGATCAACTGAGTTTAGGTTTGGAGAACATCACGAAGAGAGGGTGGGTACAAATAATTTGAGCCTTTATCCTTTGTTTCTTAAACCGTGAACCAGGCCACGTTATAACCCTCAAAAGTCCTAGCTGAAGCATGGGTTAGCTCGAAAGCATACTGTCACAAAAGGTATCCTGACTCCTTAAGGCCTACGGTAAATACGGGTTGACATCACGTTTTACAAACATTCACTTGTTTTATGAAAAAAGAATGCATTTTCAAAATCTTCGAGACAGACATAAGCTTTGCACTTTTAACATAACTTTGTTTGCATATGACTTTTTGTTTGAACAGCATAGAAATTCGCATGACGAAAGTCTAATGAACAAGAGTATCTCCAATCAAGGGGCACGGCATGATCATGGTCTACCATCTGGGGCAGTTAAGTCAAGATCCAGAGAATCTCTCAAAAGGCCAAAAAGCCTGGGGCAAATCTCTGCCTGAGTCACTTGGGGCACTCCAGCAACGAATCTTGCACGATCAGACACCTTCTGGTAATATGGCAACACAAGCAGCCAGGGGCACCTACCTGCATTCTAAGAGCGTGGACATAGTCGAAAAATACTACGCAAAATCAAAGACCCGCTAGGTTGACACACCTAGGAAAAAATAAGGGCTTCCCGGCGAACCAAAAGAGTTCGGGCAAAATGAAGGGATGAAATGAAAAAATCTGTACACCCGGCAAGTCGAAAACCTGAAAAAACGGCTTGAGCAAAAATGGGTATCCCGGTGGACTGAAAACCCGAAAGGGCGGTCCAGGCAAAAGTTAGGGATTAAAGCGTACGACTATGTCCTGCCATCTGTCTACCAGAAGAAGGTTTGTCCATCAACAACTATCAGCACCCCACAAGTGCCTCCCCCATAGAAACAGGGGCAATAAAGAGTGGTCTAAGCAATCTGATTGTTCTATCCTCCAAGGTATCAGGGTAGGTTCCGTTGAAGAACATAACCAATACAGTTCAATACTTCCCCAGGAGAGTCCAATCCAGCTTCCCCAGGAAAGTTGGAATCCATCTCCCCAAGCAGTAAGCTTATCCCCAGTTGATTTTGGAAGCTTATCCTCGCAGAGCACGAATGCGTCTCCCGGCTTTATTCAAAGAGTTATTTCCCTAACAGGATATAACTGGGTTATCCTCAGCCAAAAGCCACGGAAAGAGCGTCCTCGACGAAGTCTTCTTACCCCAGCAAAGTCCATCAACACTTCCAACAACAAGGATATCCTCAGCAAGTTACTATCAACAATCAACAGAGTGTCTCTCTCCCCACAGAGTATTGCTCCCCAGCAAGATTACTAGAGTATTTGTCTCCCCGCAGAGTAACCCATTCGCCAAGTTTATTCCCCAATAGAGTTATCTTCTCCTATCGGAATTCTTGCAACTATCATCCCCGGCGGAAGCAAAACCTATTCTTCAACATCAGCCCAGGAGTGACTTCCCGGCACCCGTCAAGGATTTATTTTCTTAGACAAAAATACATTCATAAACATCACATCTTCATACATTATAGCATGCATATGCATCATACTACACAAATCTCATTAATTTTGAAGACATACAGTTCATGCATCATGATTTTGCATACAATTATGTTTTGCCTTTTCAGGAAAAAGATCAATACAAAAATGATTACTATCAACTATCGCAATTCTTTCTAGATATAGTTTCAGATGTAAACCAGATATGGTGACGTTCTGATACTGCTTCCAGATTTCCTTCTAGATATAGTTTCAGATGTAAACCAGATATGGTGACGTTCTGATGCTGCTTCCAGATTTCCTTCTAGATATAGTTTCAGATATGACCCAGATATGGTGACGTTCTGATGCTGCTTCCAGATTTCCTTCTAGATATAGTTTCAGATATGACCCAGATATGGTGACGTTCTGATGCTGCTTCCAGATTTCCTTCTAGATATAGTTTCAGATATGACCCAGAGATGGTGACGTTCTGATGCTGCTTCCAGATTTCCTTCTAGATATAGTTTCAGATATGACCCAGATATGGTGACGTTCTGATGTTGCTTCCAGATTTCCTTCTAGATATAGTTTCAGATATGACCCAGAGATGGTGACGTTCTGATGCTGCTTCCAGATTTCCTTCTAGATATAGTTTCAGATATGACCCAGATATGGTGACGTTCTGATGCTGCTTCCAGATTTCCTTCTAGATATAGTTTCAGATATGACCCAGATATGGTGACATTCTGATGCTGCTTCCAGATTTCCTTCTAGATATAGTTTCAGATATGACCCAGATATGGTGACGTTCTGATGCTGCTTCCAGATTTCCTTCTAGATATAGTTTCAGATATGACCCAGAGATGGTGACGTTCTGATGTTGCTTCCAGAGTTCCTTCTAGATATAGTTTCAGATATGACCCAGATATGGTGACGTTCTGATGCTGCTTCCAGATTTCCTTCTAGATATAGTTTCAGATATGACCCAGATATGGTGACGTTCTGATGCTGCTTCCAGATTTCCTTCTAGATATAGTTTCAGATATGACCCAGAGATGGTGACGTTCTGATGCTGCTTCCAGAGTTCCTTCTAGATATAGTTTCAGTTGTAAACCAGATATGGTGACGTTCTGATGCTGCTTCCAGAGTTCCTTCTAGATATAGTTTCAGATATGACCCAGAGATGGTGACGTTCTGATACTGCTTCCAGATTTCCTTCCAGATATAGTTTCAGATGTAAACCAGAGATGGTGACGTTCTGATGCTACTTCCAGAGTTCCTTCTAGATATAGTTTCAGATGTAAACCAGATATGGTGACGTTCTGATACTGCTTCCAGATTTCCTTCCAGATATAGTTTCAGATGTAAACTAGAGATGGTGACGTTCTGATGCTGCTTCCAGATTTCCTTCTAGATATAGTTTCAGATATGACCCAGATATGGCGACGTTCTGATACTGCTTCCAGATATCCTTCTAGATATAGTTTCAGATATGACCCAGAGATGGTGACGTTCTGATACTGCTTCCAGATTTCCTTCTTGATATAGTTTCAGATGTAAACCAGATATGGTGGCGTTCTGATGCTGCTTCCAGAGTTCCTTCTAGATATAGTTTCAGATATGACCCAGATATGGCGACGTTCTGATACTGCTTCCAGATATCCTTCTAGATATAGTTTCAGATATGACCCAGAGATGGTGACGTTCTGATACTGCTTCCAGATTTCCTTCTTGATATAGTTTCAGATGTAAACCAGATATGGTGACGTTCTGATGCTGCTTCCAGAGTTCCTTCTAGATATAGTTTCAGATGTAAACCAGATATGGTGACGTTCTGATATTGCTTCCAGATTTCCTTCTAGATATAGTTTCAGATGTAAACTAGAGATGGTGACATTCTGATACTGCTTCCAGATTTCCTTCCAGATATAGTTTCAGATGTAAACCAGATATGGTGACGTTCTGATGCTGCTTCCAGATTTCCTTCCAGATATAGTCCAGATATAAACCAGATATGGCGACGTTCTGACACTTATTCCAGTTGAAGACATTTCAAGACCTAGACCGGTTCAGTTAATCGACCCTAAGATTCTCTGTTGTTATCCCGTCCAAGGCCTTCTCTAGTACAGCTAAATCGACTCCCAACAGATTTTTCCGATGAAGACTCAGTAGAAGTTATCCCAGATGTTTCCCTCTCCGACGGTGAGTGAGGTGGTAGTCTCCGGGTTCCCTCTCCGACGGCGAGTGAGGTGATTCCCTTTCAGATTATAATGGCCTATGGTTCTCGTCCCGATCCTGCGAAGATGGTATTTCCCACCAAGATTTTCTCAACGAGCGTTGTTGAAGTTAAAATCACCCAAGGTTCTCTTACCATTCAGGCTGAGGTAGTAACCATCCCTGGTTCATTCATCATCTTTTGGAAGCTCCAGATCCAGCTCCTGTAACCAGTCAGGACACATCTATACCAAGCATCTGAAAACCAGCTCCTGCAACGTGTCAGGTACTCATTTGTTCTTTTGTAGGTATGCAGGTTCTCGCTAAGGAATCTCCTACGCGATCAGCATCCAGATGGCATCTATAAGCCCATCATCCTATCCAGCAACCTCCCAATGGCATCTATAAGCCCATTCCATCATCGCACTACTACTATGTGAGCGCAAATTTCTGGGCACTCTAGTGTTCAATCATCTTCTACCCTCGGATTACGAAAGGCACGTCAGCCAATCTGCATCCTCAGGTCTAAGAAGATTGAACAAGGGCAACTTTTGTACCCCAAAATTTGCCCTCCCATATTCTTCAAGAAATTGCCAAGCCAAGTCACAAAATTCCCCAAGGGTTGCACAATGCAAAGGTCTCCTATACAGTCAAAACTAGGGTTTGTGTTCTGATCAAGAAAAGGAAGTTTTCAAAGGTCCAATCAAGTCTCACATGCCTACAAATATGGTCAAGTATCCTCATATCAAGTTTCAAGACATTCAGCTCAAAATTGCACAGTCAAAACCCTAAATTGCACTACAGTCAACTGTAGGGGCAAAATGGTCATTTGACAGTCAAAAGTTCAAATTTTTGGTCAACATATCATTTTGAAGCCACAAAAATCATTTGATCAATGCTTGATCATGATTCTCAAAATTTGGCTCAGAAATCATCAAAGATGCAAAAGTTTCCTTATTTGGACAGTTGAAAAAGTCAACTGAAATTGACCAGGGCATAACTTTCACATGGATTATCAGAAAAATTCCATCCAAAGCTCATTCTGAAGAGAAAGACATTTCCTACAACTCATCTTCATACTTCAAGTCCAAGAAATGATCTCACAAAAAGTTATCAATTTCAACATTATAGGTCATTTTCAAAAGTCAACAAAAAGGGACTTTAAGTCAAAGGCCATAACTTGAGATTGGTAAATCCAAATGACATGGGACCAAAGGCATTGGTTAGAGGACTCAAAGATCTTTCCAAAATGTCCAAGAACATGAGAAAAGCTTAAAAATTGAGCAAGTTATGCCTTGTGGAAGTTGGGAAATTTTTGGATATTTTGAAAAGTCAACACTACTTCAAATGACCTAAAATTGCTAATGGGCCCATTTTTCTTCCATGATTCATCATTCTAAGCATATGCACGACCACTTGGCCCAAAGGGAAGTATTTTCTCATTTTTTATTTATTTATTTGAATTTTTATTCATATTAATTCATTTAAATCATTTAAATATATGAAAAATATTTAGTCAACCCTAACAAATCTTTTTATACATGTTTTGCCATCAAGATTTCGTGCATATGCTAATTAGGAAAGAATTGGATTAATTGGATGCTAATTGGCACAAGAACACTTGAAAAAGATTGAAAAAAGATCCTTAACAAATCAAATCTCCAATTCATGAATTCAAGAGATTTTGAGCAATATTTTTAACCTAATGCATTCCATACAAATACTTGAACACAACCCTAATGCACATGGACTCGCAGCAGCTCAGAATACACCATTGCAAACTTGGAAAAATTCCTTAAGAACTCAAAACTGAAAAGCACTTTTCAGGACGATTCAAGCCCTAATATTCATTCCATTGGCTTCCTGAGGCTTCACTGATCAGATTCCAATCACAAACTTCCACTCAAACGCCAAGAATCGGTACCTAGAACCGGAACTGTATCAAACAAATTTCATAATCATACATTCCATTCTATGCATTATTTGTGAAATATATTACTTGATTCATGTTCATAACGAAGTTTGGAAGCTAACCAATACCTTTAATTGTATTTTTATTTGTCATACACGATGATACCATGTTTGAGATTCTAGGGTTTGCAGGATGCTAAATTAGGGTTTTTGCAATAAGGCAAAATTAGAGGCTGAGACTAAGACCATTGGATTCAACGCATTGGGACGAACATGGACCAAGCCTCGCGATCAATTTATGAACCATATAGTGCTATTCGCTATTTTTTCTAAAGCCATCTAGTGGAACGCGTCTGAAACCGTTGCCATATGTTCTTGTTTCAGAAAAAAGAAAAAAACACGCGAGGACGATGATGTGGTGGCAGCAAGTGATACGTTGTTTTGAATTTCGCGCGTTTCTATCCACTAACGCGTCGTTTCTTTTTATATTATTTGTTTGTTTGTATATTAATTGAATGTGCGCTTAGCTCAGCTGGCAACTAGGATTGGTGGTGAAGGTACATGACCTGGGTTCGAGCCCCAGGTCTTACATATTTCAATATTATTTTTCCCTAACAAATCCTGTGCAGCACCTACGTTGAAGATCTTCATGCACGCTCAAAAATCAAGACGTCCACGTGCCCCTGATGACCAAACCAAAGGCACAGATCTAAAGAGCACGCTAGACCTTAGTCAGCGCTTCAGCATACTATTCAAAAAGTCAAACGGACTCAGGATATTTTGGGCCAGATTATTCAAAACTATACCTCCATATTGGGACTTCCACCCCCCCTGGTTTGCAATTCTTTTTATCTTTTTATATTTTATTTTTAATTATTATTTTATTTTCTTGATTGTTTACTTTAATTAATTATTTCTACAAAATACAAAAATACATAAAAATTCAGAAAAGATAAAAAATAAATAATTTTTATTTCTAATATTTTCATAAATAATTGTATGTAAATTAATTAATTTAAATTAGGTGCTTTAACTTTAATTCTTTTAATAAAAATATAAAAAATGTAGAACTAGGTTTAATTGATAGTTTTTATTCCTTTTAATTTTTTATTTATTTATTTTTATAATTAAATTGTACATAAATAACTTAGGTTAAATTAGGTTAAAAACTTTAACATTTTTCTTAATAAGTTTAAAAATAAATAGAATTAGGGTTTGCATTCAATTTTAATTTTCATTAATTCTCTTTTTCATTAAATCCTAAAAATACCAAAAACAAATTCTTGCTTTCTTTTAATCTTAATTAATTAATTCATTAATTCAATATTTTTGCGAAAGGGTCCAACGCCCTCGTTTCGATAATTCTTTTATTTCGTACATTTATTTTATTTCGCTTAAATAATTATGTACCTCTCCCAAAGCTTTGTAACTTAAACTTCTCGCACTTTTCAATTCTTTTAATTTCTTTATTTATTTTCTGTCAAATCGGGTCCGGTTTAATTTTGGCGATGTGGACCCGCGCCGTTTGTAATAGCTTTAGATTTATTTTTTTCCTCGCACCTTTTTAACTGTTAACAAAAAGCATGAAAGAATGAATGGACATAAATAAAATCAAGCGCATAGAACACCAAATGACATGACAAGACAAATATCAATGAAAACGACACACGAATCGCACACACCACCCCTAGGGTACGCCTCACTGTTGCCTTGCCTTCGAAAGGTGATCGTCGAGTAGAGGATGTCTTAGTAAGTCCTCATGATCCGGGAACCTGGCATGAGGGTAGCTTCTAAGGTGTCTTCCCATTACTCCGGTGATCACGCTGTTGCCTTGTCCCTCGAAACGTGGTCGTCGACTATAGGACGTCTTAGTAAGTCCTTGTGTCCATTGATCTAGTTGCCTAAAACAAAGTTGCCTCGAATAAGTTGCCTCAGAACGGTTGCCTCGGAATAAAAGATCAATGGCATAAGGGTAGCTTCTAAGGTGTCTTACCTTTGCTCGGTGACCACAATGTCCCTAAACTCGAATTGACCCGAACACCTCCGACGGTGGTGCTACCTACCTCTCAATGGTGGGATGGCACTACTTTAAAGGACATTTACACAGACGAATTCCTTAGGGTAGGTAGACGACTCGTAGATACTTGCTCTCTTCAAAAAAACAAACAAAAATCTTTTCACACCGACACTTTTCAAAAGCTTTCAAAGCAATCTTCCAAACACTCAGACACAAGAGTCGAACTGAAATTTTCAAAGAAACTTTTTAAAACCCACATTGAAAAGCAAACAAAATATTTTGAAAACACAATGAGCAAGCACCTAAGAGCCCATGGATAACCATGGATAGAAAGGGTGCTAACACCTTCCCTTTCTATAACCTACCTCCCGAACCGAGAGCAATCTCTTTAAGGAATTTTTCTGTGCTTTTGTCCTTTCCATTTGGAGAAAATAAAAGACGGTGGCGACTCTTGCTTCCGCGATATTTCGCGAACCAGCGTTAAACAGTCAGTTCCAGATCCACCGATCACAGAAGTCTAGAAAGTGCCTGGTCTGGACTTTGGAGATTTGGGTCTGTCATCTGGGGTAGTGATTCCCCACAAGTTTAAAGCACTAATCTTTGCTAAATACGATGGCGTTTCTTGCCCAAAGTTGCACCTCCGTTCGTATGTTACGAAGATTCAGCCATACACCGCTAACAAGAACCTCTGTGTTGTACCCCAAAATTTTCCCTCCCATTTCTCAATGATTTCTCATCACCAAGCCCTTGGGGATCAAGATCCAGTTAGGGTTTCATCTACTCAAGACTTCTCTTTGCACTGTTGACCCAAATTAGGGTTTGTGCTTGCACAAATATGTTTTGACCTAAAATGCCTAAGATGACTTTCATGTTTCATATTGGACTCCCAAGTTTATCCACATCAAGTTTCAAGTCTTGATTCCAAGTTTTGCCCAGTCAATTGGACAGTTGACCTAGAAATCAGTTGTATTGGGGAAAAAGTCAATTGTGGCCAATTGACAGTCAAATCTCATGAAAATTGACCCACATCAACATTATGAACTCATATGGACCATTTGATCAAGTTTGGATCACAACTCCACAAGAAATTTGATCAGATCACCAAAAGGGCAAAATGGTCATTTTTAGGGTTTTGACTGCACAAAGGCAATTTTTAACTGTTTGACCTAGCCAATGGCAAACCAAGCTCACATATGGACTCAAGGACCCCATGGAATTATCTTGACATGCTCAACAAGTTCAAAAGATCCCAAGTACACAAGATTGACAGTTGAATTTCCCAGTCAATTGATCAATTTTGACTGTATACTGCAAAGTCAAACTTTGACTTTTTGGTCAAAATCAAGAGTCAAGATTCATTTTTCATCAAAACATGCCAAATCATGAAACTTGTTCACCAAGAAATCAAAATTTGCAAATTAGGGTTTGAAATGAGAATTTTTCATAACTTGGAATTTTTCTAAGTTATGAAAAACCCTAATTTTTTCCCAACTTTGCCCCACTTTCTCACCAAGATTCATTTGGATTCAAGCAAAAGTCAAAACATGAAAGTTGTAGCCTATTACATAATCTACAACTTTGATTCACAAAGTTTTCCCAAAAGAGGCTTGTATCTCAAGTTACAATTTTTGGAACAAGGGTACTAAACCATTCTTAACTTAGTGAAATTTTGACCTATTTTAGGCAAGGTTTCTACCTAACTTCAAGGCCCTTTTCCACATACTTCCACTTGGAATTTAAATTTGCATTTCAAAGATGTATTGTAGTACACATTCCAAGCTTTCCAAAATGTCCAAGAACTCATCAAACAACCTCATGACTTGAGAGAATCGAATTTTGCAATATGGCAAAAAGTCACTTTGATTCATGACCCTTACCATGTTCATAACTTATGCATTTTCAAGTCAGCTTGGTTTATGCTACATTACAGGCCTCTAAACCATCCAACACTCAATAATTTAATGCATACTCATTGTGCCAAAGTGTTGTTCTATGAGTTCAAACATTACATGCAAGTTTAATCCATTTATGGAAAAAGTGAAATAGCCATTTTTGAAAAGTTAAGCTTTATGTCAAAAGGAAAATCCAAGAAGTACAGATCAAATCCCCTTGGCACAAGTTTAGGGACTAATCACTCTGATCAAGACAAGGTTTTGCAGCATGTTTAGGGGGCCTCTACCTGTCTAGAACACAACTTGGCCTTTGCTTGCTTAAGTGTTAAGAAACATAGGATATCACAACATAACTTTGATCTGAGTATTAGAACCCTTAAGCAAACATTTTGTACATATTCAAGACATCCTAACTGAGCTAGCACACGACCCCAACACCTCCAATACCTCCACAAACTCAAAATCACCATCAAACTGCCCAAACAGAGCTCTTACTACAGTTTGAGTGCCATCTCTCATTCCTTTCATGCTTTCTTGCTCAAAGCTCATCAAACACATTCCCTAGCATTACTTGAAGCTAACCCAAACATAAAACACGACCTGTAACTCCTCTAACCAGTTCCACCATTTTCACTTTCTTGTTTTGCAGTTGAAGGTCCATAGCTCGATTCAAGGTGTTTCAAAGCAAAGTAAGCATTGGAATAGCATCACTACACTTCAGGCAAGTTGTACAGATCATCATCTTGCCCTGAAAGCTCCCCCATTGCCAGATAGAACTTCAACTGAACAGGTATCTTCTTGAACTTCTAACTCTTAGTGTAGGCATCATTAGCTCTAAGTTTGTGAATAAGAAGTGTTCTACTCATGCCCCTGAATCTGTACATGCTTTTACTTTTCATTTATTTTGCCTGAGCTATGAGAATTTAAGGTCTGAATATGGAAGAAAACTTAGGTCAGGATTTGGGAATGTTAAAATTCTCTCTCATTTCTGAGAGTTAGGATGAGTTCTTTACATATTTAGAATCGTGATTCAATGCTTAACATTTCTTATGTTGAAAGTTTGTGCAAAAGATCAAAGAATCCAGGTGTTTGAATTGATGTTCAGGCGCGCGTTTTTGGACAAGGAGTTGTCTGAAGGTTGAAGAAGAAGCCACATGGGCTGGGCCTGCTTTGTCTTTTCTTTTCACACCATGCTTTTGGTTTTACACTCCCTGAGCCCATTTTGTTTGTTTTATTGATTTTTTGACTTTTCTTTTTTCATTATGGTTTATTTATTTTTTCTCATGATATTAAAAATATAAAAATAATTTTTTACATCATTTTTACATTTTTAGGCATTTATTTGTTTAAGGTAGTTATTTGTACATAAATAATTATATAAACTTACTTTTTTACTTAAAATACTAGAAAATAATGTAAACACCATTTTATTTTCATTTTTTATTTTGTTTCATCTTCTTAAAATATTTTGTATAAAATATACTTTTTTATAAATATTAAATATTATTATTTATATATATATAACACATATTTAGAAATTAATACATATATATAGATATTTATTAGAATATTTAGTAAAAAATACAAAAATATATACACTTTATTTTTTATTAACATTTAATAGTAAAATATCATTTTGACCAATATACTTCATTTTTATTTTTATTTCATATATAATTGATAAATATTAGTATATATTAAATAGTTAATATATTTACCTAATAAATTAGGGTTTCACCCTTAAAACACAAAAAACTCCAAAAATATTCCTTTTTATTTTTTATTCATTTTTGTTTATTTGACATAAAAAAAAATATCTTTTTTCCATACATATAAAAACCTTTTTTTTTGCATTTTTGCATATTTATTTCATTTCTATTTAATTGTGCAATTAATTATCTTGTAAATATTCCAAAATTGATGTAATAGCTAGGTTTAAATTCCTTGTCTAAATATCCCCCCATTTGAACATTTGTACCCCCTTCCTATATTGTGTTGTAATAGTTTAGAACTTTACTTTTCGCACTTTAATGCTTTCTAAATATGCCATGTTAGAATTAGGGTTTGTATGCAAATAAAAAGAACAAAGATAGTTTGACCTAATTTCAAGATAAACAAGCATGAATATGGACAACACATACCACACTTGCACCCCTAGGGTATTCCACTTGTTGCCTTCAAATAATTGGGCCATATTGCATGTTAGGTTGCTTTGGGTAAAACAAATACAAATCAATTGATCATAGTCCCTCGATGACGCTTTCGAAAAGTTGCCTAAAATGATCAAAGTCCCTTAAAGGAAAATTGCCCAAAGACATTTAACACTATTGCAATTATGGTCTAAACGATGACCCGCGCCCGTCCCTTTCACCTCCTAACACAAGATTGTCCACCAAATGCAATGGTGGAACAAAATTGTTAAAAGGGTTAAAACATAACAAAAATCTTTGAGAACTTTAGGGTAGATAGCTCTTAAGTACTTGTCAATTTGCAAAAGAAAACACTTGCCTATTTTCAAACCACACTTCACAAACACTTTATAAATAAACTTTCAAAAACCTTGAAACATCTTTTCAAAAAGACAAACACCTTTTGTAAAACATTCGAGTAAAGAATTGTTACAAGGGTAGCCTAGACAAGGCATCTTTTTCAAAACATTTTTCAAAAGCCACACACAAAGCACCATTTCAAACAGTTGAAAACCAAGGCAAGTTAATCTAAGCAAGTACCTAAGAGCCCATGGATAACCATGGATAGAAAGGGTGTTAATACCTTCCCTTTCTATAATCTACTCCCCGAACCCAAGAAAAATCTCAAAGGTTTTTGTTGTGCTTTTTAAACCTTTCCTTAGGATAAAATAAAAAGTCGGTGGCGACTCTTGCTCAACCGAAACATTTGCGAAAACAAACGCAAAACCATAGTCAGTTCTCCCACCGTATCACACTCTGGATCCACTTCTTTCAAGACAGTCTCTCAGGGACTCAGCTTGAATGGTTTTACCAGTTGGAAGGAGCTAGTATCCGTAATTGGAAAGATTTGGCTGTTGATTTCTACAAGCAGTACCAATACAATGCCGACCTCGCTCCCACGCGTACCCAACTCCAGGGTATGTCTATGGGTGCGGGCGAAGGTTTCAAAGACTATGCTCAGAAGTGGAGGGACCTTGCTGGAAGAGTGCAACCTCCCTTGGCTGATAGGGAGCTAGTGGATATGTTTTAGGGGACCTTGTCTGGTCTGTATTTCAACCATTTGATTGGAAGTTCATCGTCCGGGTTTACAGAGCTGATTATGACCGGGGAAAGAATTGAGGCCGGTATCAAATCTGGTAAAATACAGAAGGGTGCCTCATCAAGCACCAAGAAGAAGCCTTTTAAGAAGGAGTTGAGTGTTGTTTACAATTTAAAAATCCATAATAGACCTGAGCGCCGCCAAGCAGTTAATGCGGTGGTTATATTAAGACCTGTTGTTGCCCCTCAGCGCAACAATCAGCCAAGGGCCGAGAGGCCGTGAAGACAATTCACTCAGCTCAACATGACTTTATCCCAAATTCTGTCGCAGTTATTGAAGACCAACTTGGTGATTTCGAAGGAGGCCCCGAAGAATCCCAACACAACATCACCCATGTACAATCTGAACGCCCATTGTGCTTTTCATTCTGATAGCCCGGGGCATGATACGAATGACTGCTGGGTTTTGAAGAATAAGGTGCAGGACTTAATTGATGCTAAGGAGATTGAGTTCAAAGCGCCTGAAAGGCCTAAAGGCCTAATGTTGTGACTGCTCCTATGACCAAGCATGGGGTGAATGCTATAGATGAAGACTCGTTTGTCTTTTCTGTGAAAGACATTGTTACTCCATTGATGACTGTGAAGAAGAACCTTCTGTTAGCCGGTTTATTTCCGGGTTGTGATGAAGGTTGCCGTATGTGTTCCGTCCTACCTACCGGTTGCCATCTTTTGAAGTCAGGTGTCCAATGCCTGATGGATAATAAATAAATTATTTTTGAGAAGACTTTTGTTCCTTTGGTTCCTATTTAAGAAGTTGTTATAATCACCATTTTCGACAATTCTTCCAAGGCTTCCTCGAGAAAGCCTGTTAGAATTACATCTGTTCCAAGAATTGCACCATTGATCATCACCATTCCTGGTCCTATCCCATATACATCAAATAAAGTTGTCCCTTGGCACTACGGGGCTGACGTATACTATCACGGAGTTAAACAAGATTTGAATGATGATATTGACGTCAGCAACATTGTTGGATCTAGTAAAGTCACCCGCAGCGGAAGGCTTTTCTCCCCTGAGATCTCTCCACCAACTATTCAGAAGCCTGTTGTTATTACACCTACCAGTACACCTGCTACTGTCCCTGTTCAAGTTCCAATTCTTACCCCTGTTTCCGAGTCATCTGACACTCGGGGCAAAGGGACCACCGGTGAGCCTGCCCAGACGGAGGCACCGAAGAAGATTACTATTGAAGCCTCTAGACAAGAGATGGAGGAAATTTTGAAGATCATCAAAAAGAGCGACTATAATGTAGTCGAGCAACTGGGGAAAACCCCATCCAAAATCTCTATGTTGTCTCTGTTGCTTTGCTCAGAAGCCCATGCCAAGGCTCTGATTGCTTTCCTGAAAACTGCACACGTACCACAAGAAACATCAGTTGATCAGTTTAAAGATTACGTGGCTAGTCTGACAGCAGATAATGGGTTGGGTTTCTCCGACGCCGACTTGAATGTTAAGGGGAAGAATCACAATGAATCCATGCATGTCTCCATTGAATGCAGGGGCACTACTCTTGCTCACGTATTGGTGGATATTGGGTCATCGCTGAATGTTTTACCCAAGAAGGCATTGAACCGGTTAGACTGTGAAGGGTTGGAGCTGAAACCAAGCCACATTGTGGTCAGGGCCTTTGATGGGTCCAAGAGGATGGTACACAGAGAAGTGGATATTTCGATTAAGGTTGGTTCTCAGGTTTTCGCATCTACATTCTATGTGATGGACATTCGGCCATCTTATTCTTGTTTGTTGGGTCGCCTGTGGATCCACAAAGCCAGGGCAGTAACGTCTATGCTCCACCAGATGCTGAAATACCCAGTGAAGGGGAAAATTGTTACGGTACGAGGAGAGGAGGAGTACATGGTGAGCCACCTCAACTCTTTCTGATATGTAGAGATGGACGGGGAGTTCGTTGAGACCCCATTTCAGCATCTTGAAAAGGTTCCCCAGACGCTGGCATCAACTGAAATTGTTGTTGAAGATCCTCCAATGAAGATGGCATCCCTAAAGGATACCCGGGCTATTGTTGAGAAAGGTGGGTGTGAAAATTGGGGCCAACTCCATGATTTTGCACATAAGACTAACAAGTTTGGTTTGGGTTTCATTGCAGAAGCTCAAAGGGCTGTTCGGAGTGCACGGATCGGAAGACATCCCCTGTTTATCAGCAATTCAGGAGTGAATGCCATTGAAGACGGTGTTGAAGAGTCTGAGTTTGAAAGTTGGATCTACCCGACTGCCGATGGTGGATTAAGCAATTGGACGGCAAAGGACTTCATCCCAATCTCTTTTATTACCCAGTAATGAGACTTTTGTTTTGAATTTTTAACAGACAATGTTTTAAACTTTACGGCCCGGTGTCTTACCCGAGGCACCGTGGTTTTGTTTGTGAGGGCTTTATGTGTGTCATCTACATATATCATTAATAAAAGAATTGGACGTTTTTCTTGCATTTCAAATTTTGCACTCCTTATTTTTCTTTTATTATATATTTCAAAACAACTATTTTACACACACTCACATATACAGGTCTACATCCACTCTAGATCTCACTGGTAATGACTCTGCTACTGCCAGTTATGACTTCGAAAGTCCGATCAACTTGGCCGAAGACGAAGGTGAAGATGATTGTGAAGTGCCTGGTGAACTTGCTAGACTGTTACTTCAGGAAGAGAGGGCCATACATCCGCATGAAGAGCCGGTGGAAACAGTAAATCTGGGTACAGAGGTAGACAAGAAAGAGGTCCAAATCGGTGCAAATCTGGAACCTAGTGTCAAGCAACGGTTAATTCAGATGCTGCGTGACTATGTTGAGATCTTTGCCTGGTCTTATGAAGATATTCCTGGGTTGGATACCGATATTGTGGTTCACCGCCTGCCTACCAAGGAAGATTGTCCTCCAATAAAATAGAAGGTTCGCCGAATGCGCCCGGATATGTCTGAGAAAATCAAGGCTGAAGTTATGAAGCAATTTGACGCCGGTTTTCTAACAGTTACTTCTTACCCACAGTGGGTGGCCAACGTGGTTCCAGTGCCGAAGAAGGATGGTAAGGTTCGAATGTGTGTTGACTATAGGGATTTGAATAGGGCAAGCCCCAAGGATGATTTCCCTCTGCCTCATATCGACGTTCTGGTTGACAATACCGCTCAGCATAAGGTCTTCTCCTTTATGGATGGTTTCTCCGGTTATAATTAGATTAAAATGGCTCCCGAAGACATGGAGAAGACAACCTTTGTTACTCAATGGGGTACCATCTGCTACAAGGTCATGCCTTTTGGATTGAAAAATGTTGGGGAAACATATCAGCGCGCCATGGTCGCTTTGTTCCATGACATGATCCATCACGAGATTGAAGTATACGTTGACGACATGATTGCAAGGTCCCAGACTGAAGAAGAACATCTTGACCACCTTCAGAAGTCATTTGACAGGTTGAGGTTGTACAATCTGAGGTTAAACCCGAACAAGTGCACCTTCGGGGTGAGATATGGTAAGCTGTTGGGTTTCGTCGTAAGCGATAAAGGTATTCAAGTGGATCCTGCAAAGGTGAAGGCTATACAAGAAATGCCAGCTCCCTGAAACATAAAAAGAAGTCAGAGGCTTTTTGGGACGGTTGAATTACATCGCCCGATTCATCTCACACCTGACTGCTACTTGTGAGCCAATCTTCAAGTTACTGAAGAAAGATCAAGTGGTAAGATGGAATGATGAATGTCAGGTTTCTTTCGAAAGGATCAAAGAATATCTCCAAGAGCCACCTATTTTGATGCCTCCAGTCGGAGGGAGACCTTTGATCTTATACTTGACAGTACTCGACAACTCAATGGGGTGTGTGTTGGGTCAGCATGACGAGTCTGGCCGAAAAGAGCATGCTATTTATTACCTTAGCAAAAAGTTTACCGACTGTAAGACCCGATACTCACTGCTCGAGAAAACTTGCTACGCTTTGGCATGGGCTGCTCGCCGGCTGAGACAGTATATGCTGACTCACACTACTCTATTGATATCAAAGATGGATCCAATCAAGTATATCTTCGAAAAGCTTGCCTTGTCCGGAAGAATAGCAAGATGGCAGATGATCTTGACTGAGTATGATATCCAATACACGACCCAAAAAGCAATCAAGGGAAGTGTGTTGGCATACCATTTGGCACATCAGGCAGTGGATGATTACCAGTCTATGAACTTTGAATTTCCGGATGAGAATATCATGATAGTGACTGACTGTGAAACACCTGGACCGGATGAAGGACCTGAGGAGGGATCCCGATGGTCTGTGTACTTTGATGGAGCTTCAAACGCTTTGGGTAATGGCATTGGCGCCATGATCATATCTCCTAAAGGCCCTCATACTCCATTTACCGCCCGACTATGTTTCAACTGCACCAAAAATATGGCGGAGTATGAAGCGTGCATCATGGGTCTTCGAGCAGCAATTGACCTAAGGATTAAGTTCTTGAGTGTGTTCGGAGATTCCGCTCTCGTGATCAGCCAGATCAAAGGCGAGTGGGATACGAAACACCCAAATCTTATTCCTTACAAGGAGTATGTTTTGACGTTGCTTCCCCATTTCGAAGAGATAACCTTTGAACACTTCCCTAGAGAGGAGAATCAGTTAGCGGACGCGCTAGCTACAATGTCTTCTATGTTCAAAGTCAATTGGGATAACGAAGCTCCCTGGATTATCATTGAAAGATTGGATGAACCTGCACATTGTTGTGATATTGAGACTGAAGAGGTAGCAGATAAACCCTGGTTTCACGAGGTAAAGAGGTATCTTGAAGCTCAGGAGTACCCCGAGGGTGCATCTGTTAATAACAAGAAGTTTCTTAGGAGGTTCACGGCGAATTTCTTCATCAGCAATGGTATCCTTTATAAGCGTAACCATGATTCAACCTTACTACGATGTATGGATAAGAACGAGGCAGAAAGGATCATGTTAGATTTACATGAAGGCACTTTCGGGACTCATTCCAGTGGACACACCATGGCAAAAAAGATCCTACGGGCAAGATATTATTGGTCCACCATGGAAGCCGACTGTTATCAGCATTCTCGGACCTGTCACAAGTGCCAATTCTATGATGATAAGGTGCACATACCTCCAGTTCCTCTGAACTTCTTGACGGTACCTTGGCCTTTTGCAATGTGGGGCATTGATATGATTGGTGAGATCAGACCTACGACATCCAACGGGCATCGTTTCATCCTGGTAGCAATTGATTACTTTATGAAGTGGGTTGAGGCAACTTCCTTTGCTACTGTAACCAAGAACGTCGTGGCACGTTTCATTCGGCACAATCTGATTTGTCGATATGGTGTACCAGAGAGGATCATTACAGTCAATGGTACAAATATCAACAATAAAATGATCACCGAGCTCTGCAAACAATTCAAGATACAGCATCACAACTCTTCTCCCTACCGGCCGAAGATGAATGGGGTTGTTGAAGCGGCTAATAAGAACATTAAGAAGATTGTGCAGAAGATGACGGTGATATACAAAGACTGGCACGAGATGTTACCATTTGCTCTTCATGGGTACCGTACCTCAGCACGGACGTCAACAGGGACAACCCCCTATTCCTTGGTATATGGTATGGAGGAAGTCTTGCCCATTGAAGTTCAGATACCCTCTCTTCGGATCATTAAGGATGCAGGTTTGAGCGAAGATGACTGGATTCAGACCCGACTTGATCAGCTGAATTTAATCGACGAGAAGAGGCTTACTGCTATTTGTCATGGTCAGACGTATCAAAAACGGATGATCAAGGCATTTAACAAGAAAGTTAGACGACAAGAGTATCAAGTTGGGGATCTGGTTATCAAGCGCATCATACTACCTCAAGGTGATCCCAGGGGCAAATGGACCCCTACTTACGAAGGGCCATTTGTGGTTAAGAACATTTTCTCAGGAGGAGCTATGATTCTAACCACCATGGATGGCGACGACCTTCCTCGCCCCGTCAATGCAGACATAGTGAAAAGATACTACGTATAATCAAAGACCCGCTAGGTCGATTGACCTAGGCAAAAATAAGGGCTTCCCGGCGAACCAAAAGGGTTCGGGCAAAAATAAGGGATGAAAATAAAAAAAACTGTACACCCGGCAAGTCGAAAACCTGAAAAGGCGGCTTGGGCAAAAAAGGTATCACGGTGGACTGAAAACCCGAAAGGGTGGTCCAGGCAAAAATTAGGTATTAAAGCGTAACACTATGTCTCATTGGATCACCTTGCAACAAGACTTCGGTATCGACTATCAAGCTCGGACGGTACTAATCAATTTGATCTACCTTCAACCAAGTAGCAAAGTGATAAGATGCTCGAGGACATAAAGGCAATAGCAGAGTTGGAACCCAGTGGGATTATTCACATAGCTGTTTTATTTAGTTTTTCACAAATTGTGTAAATTCTATTATTCTGCGGCGTTCTCTTACTAGGACGTCAGCCTCTTGTACAAAAATGCCTATTTACGGGCCAAACTTCAAAATCAATACAATTCATTTTCAAAGAAATTTCAAACTGTTTTTCCTTCATCTGTTTTGTTTTGCAAAGAACGTCCAATGTTCATTTTTGATATATGCATTTGACATTAATTGCTGCTCATAAATATTTACATGCGAAACAAGAGACGATTACTGGTAATATCAGAAACAGGGGCAATAAGAAGTGTCTAAACTGTACCGTTGCTCTATCCACCAGGTACAAAGGTAGATTCAACTGAAAAATGTGGCTGAAATGCTTTCACTCCCCACAGAGTAAGAGAAAGACAGTAATGTTAACTCTCCCTATCTGAGACTTGCAACTGTGAATGAATCGGTAATATTCTCCCCAAGCAGAGTTTATTTACCATCAGCACTGAAAGGTCTTAATATTCCCCAGCGGAGTATAAGAATATTTCCCGGCAGAATACAAAATATCCCCAGTGGAGTTTAAAATTTTTCCCAGCGCAGTCTGAAAAAGCTTCCCCATTGGAGTTTGGAGAATCATCCCCCAGTAGACTTTGGAAGATTTCCCCAGCAGAGCTCAAACGACCATCCCCATTAGAGTCTAAAAGGTTATCCCCAGTGAAGTCGCAACTGAAAGATCATCCCCAACGGAGTTCTTTCCTTTCACAAACAAGAATTCAATCCCCAACAGGATTCAGTATCACCGGCAATGGTAATTCATCCCCAGTGGAATTTATCAGTGGAATCCTCTGCAGAGCATCTCTTCCCCACAGAGTAATCTCCTCATCAGTTTACTCCCCAACGGAGTTATCCTCTCTTGCAGGTTTATTCTCACAATCATCTTCATTCGCCATCCCCAACGGAAACGAAGAATTCAACTCTTTTCTCCAGCAGCTATCCGGGATTTATTTTCCCCAGATAAAAGCATTACATTTCCATACGTCATGACACAAGCGTATACGCATCATACAACACAATCTCATTTATTTTGAGAACATCATTGCTTGATACATATCATGCATTGCATACAGCTAACCCCTACCTCTCAGGAAGGATGCCGTTAAATTCTCATAAAATTCAAATCTATGAAGCTTTTTATCCAAGTCGAATTACTGACCAGTTCTTAAATCTCAACAGAATTATCCTCAGTTGAATTACAGACAAGGTTCTAAATCTTGACAAAATTCCTCCGTCAAATTACAGACGAGTTCCTAAATCTCAGTAGAGTTTTCTCAGTTGAATTATGGGAGAGTTCTTAAATCTTAATGAATATGTTTCCCTAAGTCTAAGTACTGACCAGTTCTTAAATCTTAACATAATTATCCTCAGTTAAATTATAGATAAGGTTCTAAATCTCGACCAAATTCCTCTGTTGAATTACAGAAGAGTTCCTAAATCTCAGCAGAGTTTTATCAGTTGAATTACGGGCGAGTTCTTAAGTCTCGATGAAGATGTTTCCCTCAGTCGAACTACTGACCAATTCTTAAATCTCAACCGAATTATCCTCAGTTGAATTACAGATAAGGTTCTAAATCTCGACAAAGTTCCTCCGTCGAATTACAGACGAGTTCCTAAATCTCAACAGAGTTTTCTCAGTTGAATTATGGTCGAGTTCTTAAATCTCGATGAAGATGTTTCCCTCAGTCTAAGTACTGACCAGTTCTTAAATCTCAATCAAATTATCCTCAGTTGAATTACAGATAAGGTTCTAAATCTCGACAAAGTTCCTCCGTCGAATTACAGACGAGTTCCTAAATCTCAACAAAGTTTTCTGAGTTGAATTACGGGCGAGTTCTTAAATCTCGATAAAGATGTTTCCCTCCAGGTGGAAGTATTGACCAGTTCTTAAATCTCAACAGAATTATCCTCAGTTGAATTATAGGCAAGGTTCTAAATCTCGACAATTTTCCTCCGTCGAATTACAGACGAGTTCCTAAATCTCAGCAGAGCATTCTCAGTTGAATTACGGGCGAGTTCTTAAATCTTGATGAAGATGTTTCCCAAAGTCGAATTACTGACCAATTCTTAAATCTCAACAGAATTATCCTCAGTTGAATTACAGATAAGATCCTAAATCTCGACAATTTTCCTCCGTCGAATTACAGACAGTTCCTAAATCTTAGCAGAGTTTTCTCAGTTGAATTACGGGCAAGTTCTTAAATCTTGACCAAGGTGTTTTCCCCTCAGTTGAATTATGGGCAAGTTCTTAAAACTCAGTAGAGATGTTCTCTCAGTTGAAGTATAGGCAAGTTCCTAAATCTCGACAAAGATCAGACTTCCCCAGCGGAATCTTCCACAATAACAGGTATACAAGCCCTCGCTAAGGAATCTCTTATGCGATCGAAACTCCTCCAAATGGCATCTGTAAGCCCATTCCCGACATCACAAGGTTGATACCACTTTATGCGAGTGCAAATTTCTGGGCACTCTAGTGTTCAATCATCTTCCACCTTCAGATCACGAAAGGCATGAAAGCCAATCTACATCCTCAGGTTTAAGAAGATTGAACAGGGGCAGCTGTTGTACCCCAAAATTTTCTCTCTCATATTCCTCAAGACATTGCAAGAAAGATCTCTAAGTTGCTCAAGGTTGCTCAAGAGTTGGTCAGACAAACTATCTCCTAAGGCGGTCAACCCCAAATTAGGGTTTTGTGTTTCATCAAGAACCTTGAGTCCAATTTACCTCAAGTGCTCCCCAATTTCCTAATATGTTCTCAAAATCATCCATGTCAAATTTCAAGTCTTGCAGAGGAAGTTTGCTCAGTCAATTGCCCAAAGGTCCAAAAATCGACTGTGCCAGGGCAAAAGTCAACTGTGACCCAAATACAGTCAAACTTCAAGATATTTTCGTCAACATTCTCATTTTAAAGGATATTTCATCATTTGATCAAGGGTTGATCATGATTCATCAAGGATTGCTCAAGATTCATCAAGACTCAAAGTTGCTAAATTAGGGTTTTGTAGGAAAAGTCAACTCAACTTTGACCAAGCATAACTTTCTCATACTTTATGAGAAATGACCCATCCAAAGCTCATTTTGAAGAGGATGCAATTTCCTACAATACATATTCATACCCCAAGATCAAAAAATTCACTCACAAGAAGTTATGCATTTTGACATTATAGGTCATTTTTGAAAGTCAACAAAAACACCTTTTTTGTCAAAGCTTCTAACTTGAGCATGGAATATCAAAATGAGATGATACCAAAAGGGTTGGTTAGAGTACATCTCAAGCTTTCTAAAAAATCCAAGAACACCTTCAAAAGTTCAAAATTGATGAAGTTGTGCATTGTTGAAGTTGGACTTTTTACAAAATTGCCAAAAGTCAACTATCCTCAAAACTTCAAATTTTGCCAAATGGTCCCATTCTTTTCCACTTGATTTGAGTTTGCATCATTTCCCACGTGCCCTAGCTCCAGCCATGTGCCCATATTTCATTTTTATTATTTAATTTGATTTTTAGTTGAATTTATTCAATTTAAATCAAATAAAATTATATAAAATCCAAGGCATTGATAACTCATGATTTTCTGGTTGTTTTAGGCTTTGTTCACAGTTAGCATCACAATCAAATTCGAATCAAGGCTTGTATGCACAAAAAGATCCAAATCAAATCAAATTTGGAAGGTTTTAATGATGGAATCAAATCCAATTCATGAGCATTGATATGGAGAGATTTGTACCAAGTTTCTTACCCTAATGCAGTACACGTTACATAAGGAAGCTAAGCACACGAAAATAAGGGTTGGCAAGCATTGGTAGAGGCAGAACAAAAGTGAGAAAAATCACAAAAAAGTGAGAGACCAAAATCAGGGTTAGAGGCGTTTTAAAGGATCAAGACTTGTCCCAATCGATTACTGGACATTCACACAAGCTAACTCGATCAAAACCATGCATCTTCAGGCCTCCAAACGCACTGTAAGTCCCACGCAAACTGCTCATGTTCTTGATTTCGTAACTCTGAATTTAGGCATCTTTTTCATGAACTAATAGCATATTTATAACCCTCATATCATTTGCAAGCTATTGGCAATAACCAATTTGATTTATATGCATTGTAACCATGAAATGCCATGGCTAGGGTTTTGTTTCTGTTTTTAGGGACTTTTGTTTCAGGTAAAATTGAGGAACATGATGGACATGGTTGTGTCCAGGAGGTTGAGGCGAGCACGACCATGCCCTTGAAAATCATTTTTATGGCCTGAGGGAGATTTTAAGACTAACCTGCGCTTTTTGCTGCGGATGAAAATCCGCAGGTAATTTTTACAGGGGTTTGAGGATAGGGACAATGAGGTGTCCTCCGTCCATTGAGCCATTCAAACCAAGCGCACCTTTTTTTTTGTTTTTCTGGCATTGGAATTGTTTTGTTATATTATTATTGACACTAATTATGCTAACAACTAAAACAGCCTGGCGTAGTGGCAAGCAAGCGTTTGATGCACCTTCAGGACCTGGGTTCGAATCCCAGGTCCCCCTCTTCCTCAATATTATTATTTTTCAGGTGATTGTATGCATACGCTAGTTTGCAATCCACCATACATCCTCATCCATCCAAGCGCCAGATGGCCAAAAGGCCAGATCTGGTGGCTAAGCGTTGAAGGTTCACCAAGGTGCCAGTCAACGCACGTGTACCAGATCCAAAAAGTCCACACGGGCTAGCTAATAATGGGCCAAGAATTTGCTTTCTACACCATCCAAAACAGGCCCAACACTCCTCTCTCTTTTATTTATTTTGTTTTGTTTTATTAATTGTTTTATTTTATTTAATTAATTTTCTAACCAATCACAAAATTCTTTTTTTTATCAAATAAAATCACAAAAATATTTTTATTTCAATCAAATTTTAAATTTTTATTTTTCTTAATAAACTTATTAATTGATTAGGTTTTAATTAGAAAACTTTAATTCATTTTTGTAAATAATTAAAATGAATTAGATTTAATTAGGTTTTTAACTACTAATTTAATTAATTTTATTTTCTTTCCTAAAATAACAAAAACCCAAAAATATGTCATAATTTATTTTTCATTTAATTAATTTATTAATTTAACTTTATTATTCAATTTAGGAATTAATTTCTTTTCTCAAATAAAAAAAATAACAAAAAGATGGCATTTTCTTTCAAAATGGTCAAAACCCTAAATTTCGCACTCGATCTAATTTCCTGCACGCTTTATTTATTTTTATCATATTAATGTATCTGCTTTCGGATTGTAATAGTTAAATAGGACATTTAATTATTTTTATCGCTTTATTTTATTTTTCAAAGGGTTTGTCTTTGGCGATGTAAATACCCGATGCCTTGTAATTTAAATTCCGCATTTTAATTCCGCAAATTATAACTGCTAGATGTTTGATAATAGGGTTTGTATAACAAGACTGAATGTTAATCTTAAAATCAAATTAGATCACCCTTAACATGTACAAAGATAAAAATAACTGAAAATGACACACTCGCACATGCGCACTCTTAGGGTACACCCCACTTGGTTGCCTTCGTACACGGTCATTGAGTATATGTCATTTTAGAGGTCGTCCTCTTGTCTAAAAGATCATAGTTGCCTCGAAACGGTTGCCTCGGATATTGTTGCCTCAAACAAATGATCTAAGACATTAGGGTTACCACTAAGGCGTCATAACATTGCTTTAGTGACTGTATATCCCTCATTCGAATTGACCCTCAAATTCCAACGACGGTGCTACCCACTCACTAATAGTGGGATAGCATTGTCTAAAGGACATTAACATAGAACGATTCCTTTTTCGAGTAGGTAGATGGTTCTTAGATACTTGCTCTTTCAAAACAAAACAAATTTTTCACACTTACACTCCTTTTCGAACAAAGTTTTCAAAACACTTCATTACACTCTTGAGGAAAGAAGCAAGAGTTAAATTGAAGTTTTTAAAACAAAAACTTTTTCAAACTCACAAGCACAAAGAAAATTTTTTTGAAAATAATTGGGAAAGTACCTAAGAGCCCGTAGATAACTACGGATAGAAATGGTGCTAATACCTTCCCTTTCTATAATTTACCCCCTGAACCCGAGAAATATCTCGAAAAAGGAATTTTTCTGTGCTTTTTTCCTTTCCTTGTTGGATAAAATAAAAGACGGTAGCGACTCTTGCTTACCGCGACATCTTGCTTAAACAAACGCAAAACGCAAACCAGCATTCCAAAAAATAGTCAGTTCTTCCCACCGTATCACAATGGGGAGGTGGACATCCTTGTTAAAGTTGGCTCTCAAACTTTTGCATCCACCTTTTATGTGATGGATATCAGACCATCATATTCTTGCTTGCTGGGTCGTCCTTGGATTTATAAGGCTGGGGCAGTGACTTCCAAGCTCCATCAAATGTTGAAATATCCGGTAAAGGGGAAGATTGTCACGGTACAAGGTGAAGATGAGTATATGGTGAGTCATCTCAATTCCTTTCGCTATGTGGAGATGGATGGGGAATTCATCGAAACCCCTTGTCAGAACTTTGAAGAGGTCCCCGAGACTTTGGTGTCAACTGAAGTTACTACTGACAAACTTCTGATGAAGATGGCTTCTCTCAAAGATTCCAGGACTGTAATCGAAGAAGGTGGGTGTACCAATTGGGGTCAGCTCCCTGATTTCACACACAAAACTGACAAATTTGGTTTGGGCTTTACTACAGGGGCTCAAAGGGATGTTAGGCACGAGCGGATTGGAAGACCTCCTCTACATATCAGCAATCAGGAAGTTAATGCAATTGAAGATGGTGAAGAAGATTCAGATATCGGCAGTTGGATCTACCCTACAACCAATGGTGGATTGAACAACTGGACGGCGAAGGACTTCATCCTGTTTCTTTTATTCCACAGTAAATGACTTTTATTTTAAGAGTTGTAACTAACCGTTTAAAACTTTATGGCCCGGTGCCTTGCCTGAGGCACCTTGGCTTTGCTTGTGAGGGCTTATTATCTGTCATTTCATATATCATTAATAAAACATTGGACGTTTCTTGCATTACAAATTTTGTGCTCCATGTCTTTCTTTTATATCTCGCACTTTATCAAAACAATTGTTCTCTTACACACAATCACGTATCATAATGCAGATCCATATCCACTCTAGATCCCATTGATAACAACTCTGCTACTTCCAGTTATGACTTCGAAAATCCGATCAACCAAGCCGAGGACGAAGGTGAGGATGATTGTGAGGTGCCTGGAGAACTTGCTAGACTGTTACTGCTGGAAGAAAGGGTCATACAACCTCATGAAGAGCCAGTGGAATCAGTGAATTTGGGTACAAAGGAAGACAGGAAAGAAGTTAAGATAGGTGCGAATCTGAAGCCTAGTGTCAAACAACGGTTGATACAGATGCTACGCGACTATGTTGAGATCTTCGCTTGGTCTTATGAAGATATGCCTGGTTTGGACACTAATATTGTGGGACACTGCCTGCCAACTAAAGAAGACTGCCCTCCGGTAAAGCAGAAGGTTCGTCGTATGCGCCCTGAGATGTCTGAGAAAATCAAAGCTGAGGTCATAAAACAGTTTGACACCGGATTTCTAACTGTCACTTCTTACCCGCAGTAGGTTGCCAACGTTGTTCCAGTACCTAAGAAGGATGGTAAGGTACGGATGTGTGTCGACTATAGAGATCTGAATAGGGCGAGCCCCAAATATGACTTTCCACTTCCTCACATCGATGTTCTGGTCGACAATACCGCGCAACACAAGATCTTCTCCTTCATGGATGGTTTTTCTGGTTACAATTAGATCAAGATGGCTCCCGAGGACATGGAGAAGACAACCTTTGTTACACAGTGGGGCACCTTATGTTACAAGGTCATGCCTTTTGGGTTGAAGAATGTTGGGGAAACGTATCAGCACGCCATGGTCGCTTTATTCCACGACCTGATTCACCATGAGATCGAGGTTTATGTTGATGATATGATAGCCATGTCCCAAACTGAGGAACAGCACCTTGACCATCTCCAAAAATTGTTCGACAGGTTGAAGATGTACAAGCTGAGGTTAAACCCGAACAAGTGCACCTTCGGGGTAAGGTCTGGTAAGCTGCTGGGTTTTGTCGTTAGTGATAAAGGTATTCAGGTGGATCCTGCAAAGGTGAAGGCTATACAGGAGATGCCGGTTCCCCACACAGGAAAGGAAGTTAGAGGCTTTTTGGGACGTCTGAACTACATTGCCCGATTCATTTCACATCTGACTGCTACTTGTGAGCCAATCTTCAAATTGTTGAAGAAAGATCAAGTGGTAAAATGGAACGATGAATGTCAGACCGCTTTCGAAATAATCAAGGAATACCTCCAAGAGCCACCAATTCTGATGCCTTCAGTGGAAGGAAGACCTTTGATCTTATACTTGACAGTACTGGATAATTTAATGGGGTGCGTACTGGGGCAGCATGATGAGTCTGGCCAAAAAGAGCACACTATTTACTACCTTAGCAAAAAGTTTACCGACTGTGAGGCCCGATACTCATTGCTCGAGAAAACATGTTGCGCTTTGGCATTGGCTGCTCGCCGGCTGAGACAGTATATGCTGACTCACACTAACCTATTGATATTAAAGATGGATCCAATCAAGTATATCTTCGAAAAGCCTGCCTTGTCCGAAAGAATAGCAAGATGGAAGATGATCTTAACTGAGTATGACATCCAATACACAACCTAAAAATCAATCAAGGGGAGTATATTGGCGGATCATTTGGCGCAGCAGGTCGTGGATGATTACCAGTCCATGAATTTCGAGTTCCCGGATGAGAACATCATGTTGGTGACCGACTGTGAAGAACCTGGACCGGATGAAGGACCGGAGGAGGGATCCCGATGGTCTATGTATTTTGATGGAGCCTCTAACATGTTGGGTAATGGCATTGGCGCTGTGATCATATCTCCTGAGGGCTGTCATACTCCGTTCACCGCCCGATTATGTTTTAACTGCACCAACAATATGGTGGAGTATGAAGCATGTATCCTGGGTCTTCGAGCTTCCATTGACCTAAGGATTAAGTTCTTGAGTGTATTCGGAGATTCTGCTTTAGTGATCAGTCAGATCAAAGGCGAGTGGGATTCGAAGCACCCAAATCTTATTCCTTACAAAGAGTATGTATTGACATTTCTCCCGCACTTCGAAGAGATAACCTTTAAACACTTCCCGAGAGAGGAGAATCAGTTTGCGGACGCGCTAGCTACCATGTCTTCTATGTTCAAGGTCAGGTGGGACAATGAAGCTCCCTAGATTACCATCGAGAGGTTGGACGAACCCGCACATTGTTGTGACATTGAGACTGAAGAGGTAGCAGATAAACCCTGGTTTCATGAGGTAAAGAGGTATCTTCAGACTCAAGAGTACCCCGAGGGTGCGTCTGTTAATGATAAGAAGTTTCTGAGAAGATTCGCTGCAAAGTTATTCATCAGTAATAGTGTCCTCTATAAACGTGACCATGATTCGACCTTATTGCAATGTGTGGACAAAAGCGAGGCAGAAAGAATCATGGCAGAGCTACATGAAGGTACTTTTGGAACTCATACCAGTGGACATAACATGGCAAAGAAAATCCTATGGGAAGGATATTATTGGTCCACTATGGAAGCCGATTGTTATCAGCAGTCTCGAACCTGTCATAAGTGCCAATTCTATGCTGATAAGGTGCATGTACCTCCAGTTCCTCTGAATGTTTTGACAGCTCCTTGGCCTTTTGCAATGTGGGGCATCGATATGACAGGTGAGATCAGACCTACTGCATCTAACGGGCATCTTTTCATCCTGGTAGCTATTAATTATTTCATGAAGTGGGTTGAGGCAGTTTCCTTTGCTACAGTAACCAAGAACGTCGTGGCGCGGTTTATCCGACACAACTTGATCTGTCGATATGGTGTACCAAAGAGAATCATTACAGACAATGGTACAAATCTCAACAATACGATGATCACCAAGCTCTGCAAACAATTTAAGATACAGCATCACAACTCTTCTCCCTACCGGCCAAAGATGAATGGGGCTGTTGAAGCGGCTAACAAAAACATCAAGAAGATTGTGCAGAAGATGACGGTGACATACAAATACTGGCATGAGATGTTACCATTTGCTCTTCATGGGTACCGTACCTCGGCAAGGACATCGACAGGGGAAACACCCTATTCTCTGGTGTATGGCATGGAGGCAGTCCTACCCATCGAAGTCTAGATACCCTCTCTCAGGATTATGAAGGATGCAGGTTTGGATAAGGAAGACTGGATCTAGACCCGACTTGACCAGCTGAACCTAATCGACGAGAAGAGACTTACTACTATCTGTCATGGTCAGACGTATCAAAAGCGAATGATCAAGGCTTTTAACAAGAAAGTCAAACGTCAAGAATATCAAGTCGGGGATCTGGTAATCAAATGCATCATACTGCCGCAAGGTGATCCCAGGGGAAATGGACTCCCACGTACGAAGGGCCATTTGTGGTTAAGAACATTTTCTCAGGAGTGTAGTTGTTTAGGTATTGGCATGCATTTTTAGTAAAACCAGGTGTATGAATGTCATGACTGATGTCATAACATTCTAGTTTATTAGGTACAGATTTATTAGGTACCTTTGCAGAAAAATATTGTCATACAGGTACTGATGTTTATGAGTGTGTATCTGAGCATTTTGCAAAATGATCACATTTACCAAAATCAGTAAACAGGAATTCAGATGTCATAACAAATGTTAAGACATCCTGTTCTGAACTAACAGGTATGCAGTTTGGTTAATTCTGAGTTTTTTCAGGAAAATGACTCAGTCTTTCCAGAACAGAATCCTGCGTTTTCTTTGGGTTAACCTAGCTCAACCCCAACCTGGTTGATATAGTCTTGTGACCTAGTCTTAAGGACAAACGGAATTAACCCTAGCTTTTTGTGGAAACCCTAACTGAAGATGCAACTGTTATATATTCAACAGGGCTGCTGTTTTGAATGCATCCCTTTTTTGACAGAAGATCATTTAGAAGCTGTATAGTTTTAACTATTGTAATCCAAGCAATTATCATTGTGATAAGTGACTTGGAATAGGTTTTAATTGTAAGGGTTGTGTATCACTCAAAGCTTTGAAGCAAGAGTGTTTTTGTGTCTCTTGACTAAAGCTTTGAAGCAAAGTCAAGTTAGGTTTATGTATCACTCAAAGCTGTGAAGCAAGAGTGTTTGTGTTGCTTGATTAAAAAGCTGTGAAGCATAATCAAGTGTATGTTTTGAAGAGTGTCTTCATCAATTCATTATTCAAATTGTTTTAAGTATCACTGCTGTGATTGAGGGGGAGTGAGTAGGAACTCAGGTTTAAGTTGTACTTAGATTGAAGTTGCATTGGGTAGGTCTTAAGTGAAGGAGATAAACTGGTTGGTTTATTCCTGAATTAATATCTCTTATAGTGGATTTCCTCCCTGGCTTGGTAGCCCCCAGAGTAGGTGTTGTTGCACACTGAACTGGGTAAACAATTGACTGTGTTCTTTACTGTTTTTGTATTTACTGTCTTATAGAAAGTCAGATACGGTGTCATAACATTGAACGTGACATTGAGTATCTGCAGCCAGAATTTCAATTGGCATCAGAGCAGGCACCCTGCCTGTATTACTGGGTGAGATCTAGGGATATCACTTTCTGGCACTATGGACAAAGAAGGAGTTTTTGGAAATAGACCACCCATTCTGGATGGAACAAATTATGACTACTGGAAACCTCGTATGATAGCCTTCTTAAAATATCTGGACAAAAAGGCTTGGAGAGCTGCTGACAAAGGATGGAACCATCCCACCATAACTGAGAAAGATGGGACAATCAGTCTGAAGCCTGAGGAAGATTGGAGTAAAGAAGAAGATGAGTTAGCCCTAGGAAATTCCAAAGCTTTAAATGCCTTGTTCAATGGAATTGATAGAAACATTTTCAGACTAGTACATCAATATGAACTGGCCAAGAAAGTTTGGGACACTCTCAAAACTACTCATGAGGGCACTTCCAAAGTAAAAATGTCAAGGCTTCAGATGTTGACTACCAAGTTTGAGAATCTAAAAATGATGGAAGATGAAACCATTCATGAGTTTCACATGAACATCTTGGAGATTGCCAACACCTCAGGAGCACTGGGAGAAAAGATGTCAGAAGAAAAATTGGTGAGAAAGATTCTCAGATCCTTGCCTAAAAGATTTGCAATGAAGGTAACTGCCATAGAGGAAGCCCAGGACATCAGCAAGTTGAAAGTGGATGAACTTATTGGGTCTCTTCAGACTTTTGAGATGGGGATCACTGATAATGGTGACAAGAAAAACAAGAGCATAGCACTTGTATCCAACACTGATGTTGAAAACAAGGAGGATGAAGAAGAAAATATTTCAGAAGCTATAGCCATGCTTGGAAGACAGTTCAACAAACTCATCAAAAGAATAGATCCAAAGTCAAGGTCTAATGTTCATAACATTCCCTCTGACATTGACAGTTCCAGCAGAAGACCAAGGTCAGAAGAGAAGGGAAACCAAGGCAGAGGAATTCAATGCCATGGTTGTGAAGGATATGGGCATATTCGAGTTGAATGTCCAACCTTTCTTAAGAAACAAAAGAAAGGAATGACTGTTACTTGGTTTGACTGTGATTCAGAAAGTAATTCTGAAGAAGAATCTGCCAAACTAGTTACTGCTCTAACTGGTGTTTGTACTTCTGAAAGTGACACTAGTGATGAAGAAGTGACATTTGAAGAACTGGCTGATACTTACAAGAAATTGTGTATCAGAAGTGCTGAAGTCTGTGTGTAGAATGAGAAACAATCAAAACTCATCATAAAGCTGGAGGCTGAAAAAAGGGCAAACCTTGAAACTATAAGTCATCTAGAAGGAGAAGTTCAATTGCTAAACTCACAACTAAATCAAATGACCAAATCTGTCAAGATGCTGACTAATGGAACAAACAAATTGGAAGAGATCCTTCAGGTTGGACAAAATGTGGGAAACAAATCTGGACTAGGATTTGTGGAAGCAAAGAAATCTGGTACAGATAAGAAGATCAGGCCTGATAAACAAATGTCAAAGCAGATGTCTCAACACAACTCTCAACATCAGAAACAGAAATATATGAAGAAAAAGTACCAAATATGGAGATGTCATCATTGTGGGAGGTATGGACACATAAAGCCCTTCTGCTTCAAATTGCATGGATACCCTAATCAAAACTCAGGTGTTAAACCTAAGTCAAAAAGGGTACCACATACTCCTCAATGGAAGAAAAAGGCTACTGTCCTGATAGCCCACACTTCCCTGAGAGTGTCTGCAAAGGAAGGCTGGTACTTTGACAGTGGGTGTTCTAAACACATGACTGGAATAAAGAACATTCTCAATCATGTTAAACCTCACAACACTAGTTATGTGACCTTTGGAGATGGTGCTAAAGGTGAAATCAAAGGAGTTGGTAATTTGGACTGCCCTGAAGTTCCAAGTCTGAGTGAAGTACTGCTGGTAAAAGGGCTGACTGCTAATCTCATTAGTATCAGTCAATTGTGTGATCTAGGATTCAAGGTCAACTTCTCAAAATCTGAATGTCTAGTAATTAATGAAAAACTAGAAGTTGTAATGAAAGGAATCAGATCCAAAGATAACTGTTACTTGTGGCAGCCTGAGAACACTAATAACTCCACTATGTGTCCAATTACCAAAGAAGAAAAAGAGATGAAACTGTGGCACCATAAGCTTGGTCATCTTCATCTAAGAAGAATGAAAAGAGCTATCTCTATGGAAGCAGTCAGAAGGACTCCAAGACTACAGATTGATAAAAGAAGGGTTTGTGGTGAACTTAAAATTGAAAGGCTTGGTAAAAAGAAACATGTCTATGATGTGGTGAATAAACTTGAAGAAGGATGTGTTGTCAGAACCAGAAGTAATCATGACAAGGATTTTGGAAACAACAAGTCTAATAAATTATGTTTCCCAGAAGAAATGAGTCGTGAAGTCTCTTCTCCTATAACTCACCATCAAAATGGAGTTGACAAAAAGAAAAATAAGATCATTCAAGAATCAACCAGAACTACGATTCATGTCAAAAGAATGCCTTCCCAACTCTGTGCTGAAATGGTTGCAGCTAGTAGTAACTGGTCTCAAAATATCTGGACAAAACAGATGCTCACTGAGTATAATGTCTCACAAGATGTTGTGACATTGTATTGTGACAATCTGAATACAATCAATATTTCCATGAACCCTATTCAGCATAGCAGGACCAAGCACATTGACTTTGTAGAGAAGAAGTCAATTAAACTGGAACATGGTATCATTAAGCTTTAGCTGGCTGATTCTTCTACCAAGGCTCTTGTTGGAAATAAACTTGAAAACTCGAGGGGCAGGTTGGGTATTTGCCAACATGAGAAATTATAGCAATTAATTTTGCTTAAAACAAGGGTTGAAGGAGTTAATTTTGTTAAGTCTATTTTTAGTGGGTTAATCATATGTTTTCCCAATTCTTTCAAAATCTTTAAGAAGTTGAAAAGACTCTCTTTTGCCTCCTACCTCTCTCGACTTTGCAACCTGTTCCCTTCTCTCAATCAAAGTTTTCTCTCAAATTGCTACTGGTGCTCTAAGTCAATCAAAATGTCTCAAACATCATCTTCAACCAAGGCGACCTCTTCATCTTCATCATCTGACCAAGACTCTCGAGCAATCACCACATGCATAGAATCTGAAGTCCTTGAGATCACTCCTCTCAGAGAGATGGCAACTGACCCCGCCAAAATCAAAAAGTTGAGAACTAGACATGCAGGAAGAGCTCAAGCTGCTGCCTCTGGTAATCCTTCTCATCCTTCTTCTTCTGTACCAAATAGAGAAGGATCAGTTCAAGTTCATCAAGCTATTGCTAGGCTTGTTACTAGTATACTAAGCGGAAACCAACCTGTACCGGGGATTTCTGTCCCATTAAATCAAGAATCAGCAAGCCCAAATGTAGATGTCTCTGAGAATGTTGTGACACAAAATGACAACATTCAGAACCCTTCAGAGAATACTGTTGATCCACCTATCATTGATGTGGATGAGGAATACTCAGACAATGATCTAATTGCCAATGTAAACCCTAACATAGCTAGGAGAATGATGAAAAGGAAGGATAATCAGAATGCTGGAAAATGTATGACAAAAGATAAACCTTCTAATAAGAAATCCAAGGCTGAAGGCATGGCTGGGGTAGAATCTGTGAAAAATGTTCAGTCCAAAGGGAAGGTGAAAGCCCAGGTGCATACTGGTAGACAACCAATTACAAAGAAGAGAAAAGAACCTGAATCTTCTGATTCTGATGAGGAATCAGAGTTTGAGATTGATGCTGAAGAAATTCCTATCAGAAGGAAGCTCCCCTCCAGCAAAATTGCTAGAGTTCCTGAAGTCCCAACAGACAACATCTCTTTTCATCATCCTGACAATGCAAACAGATGGAAGTATGTTTGCTTGAAGAGAATAGCTTTAGAAAGAGAGCTAAACAATGATGCCATGGAGTGCAAGGACATCATGGACCTGATTAAGAATGCTGGATTGATGAAGACAGTGGTAAAATTTACCAAGTGTTATGAAAATCTGGTCAAAGAGTTCATAGTTAACTTGTCTAATGAGTGTGCTGATGGAAGGTCAGCTGACTTTGAAAGTGTTTATGTTAGAGGAAGAAGGGTTAATTTCTCTCCATCAGAAATTAACAAATTTCTTGGAAGATCAAATGAGGATTGTCCTGAACTGGAAGTCACTGACAATGATGTTTGTCAAACCATCACAGCAAAACAAGTGAAGTGCTGGCCCTTGAAAGGCAAGCTGAATACCAGCAAACTTAGCATGAAATTTGCCATCCTGCACAAGATTGGTGCAGCCAACTGGGTCCCTACAAACCATAAATCAACTATCTCCACAGGATTGGGGAGATTTATTTATGCTATGGGAACCAAGACTGCTTTTGACTATGGCAGGTATGTCTTTGAACAAACTTTAAAACATGCTGGTAGTTATGCTGTCAAAGGACCAATTGCCTTTCCCTCCCTCCTTTGTGGAATTATCCTTGCACAATACCCTGATATCCTGGTGGCAAGAGATACTGCTTGCAAAAGAGCTCCTGCTCTTGGGTTACACTACAAGCTGTTTCAGGGATCTCATGCTCCTGATATTGTCATAACATCAGCTGAGACAACATCTGTAAAGACTCAGTCCAAAACATCTGATGTTATAGCTGTATTGAAAGAGACCTGCAAAGAGCTGGAATCCAGGAAAAAGACCCTAGAAAACCTAATTGCCAGGTTAGAAAAGGAGGAAGCTAAAGGAAACAGGAGGGAAGAGGGTGCAGAAGCTGAAGATCAACTCAATACTGAAGAAACTAGCTCCTCTGATGATGACAGTGCTTAAAGGTTGGTGGAGTTACTGGTTGGTGGTATTGCTGGTCCCTGGTGGAGTTTGCAAAGTGTGTTCAGTTTTTTGTCTTGTTGTGTTACTTTTTCTGGATGACTGTATAATCTTTAAAAACATGTATCTTTGGCCCATTTGTGGCTAAAGAGGGGGAGATATATTTTGGTAGACTTTATTTGACATTCCATTTTTCTGCAGTCATATTTATTCTGCTGCTATCTATCTCTGATTGCTTAGGGGCTTTAGCCAAAAATCTGCCAAAGGGGGAGTTTGTAGTTGTTTAGGTATTGGCATGCATTTTTGGTAAAACCAGGTGTATGAATGTCATGACTGATGTCATAACATTCTAGTTTATTAGGTACAGATTTATTAGGTACCTTTGCAGAAAAATATTGTCATACAGGTACTGATGTTTATGAGTGTGTATCTGAGCATTTTGCAAAATGATCACATTTACCAAAATCAGTAAACAGGAATTCAGATGTCATAACAAATGTTAAGACATCCTGTTCTGAACTAACAGGTATGCAGTTTGGTTAATTCTGAGTTTTTTTCAGGAAAATGACTCAGTCTTTCCAGAACAGAATCCTGCGTTTTCTTTGGGTTAACCTAGCTCAACCCCAACCTGGTTGATATAGTCATGTGACCTAGTCTTAAGGACAAACGGAATTAACCCTAGCTTTTTGTGGAAACCCTAACTGAAGATGCAGCTGCTATATATTCAACAGGGCTGCTGTTTTGAATGCATCCCTTTTTTGACAGAAGATCATTTAGAAGCTGTATAGTTTTAACTATTGTAATCCAAGCAATTATCATTGTGATAAGTGACTTGGAATAGGTTTTAATTGTAAGGGTTGTGTATCACTCAAAGCTTTGAAGCAAGAGTGTTTTTGTGTCTCTTGACTAAAGCTTTGAAGCAAAGTCAAGTTAGGTTTATGTATCACTCAAAGCTGTGAAGCAAGAGTGTTTGTGTTGCTTGATTAAAAAGCTGTGAAGCATAATCAAGTGTATGTTTTGAAGAGTGTCTTCATCAATTCATTAGTCAAATTGTTTTAAGTATCACTGTTGTGATTGAGGGGGAGTGAGTAGGAACTCAGGTTTAAGTTGTACTTAGATTGAAGTTGCATTGGGTAGGTCTTAAGTGAAGGAGATAAACTGGTTGGTTTATTCCTGAATTAATATCTCTTATAGTGGATTTCCTCCCTGGCTTGGTAGCCCCCAGAGTAGGTGTTGTTGCACACTGAACTGGGTAAACAATTGACTGTGTTCTTTACTGTTTTTGTATTTACTGTCTTATAGAAAGTCAGATACGGTGTCATAACATTGAACGTGACATTGAGTATCTGCAGCCAGAATTTCAAGGAGGAGCTATGATTCTAACCACCATGGATGGTGACGACCTTCCTCACCCTGTCAATGCAGAAATAGTGAAAAATACTACGCATAATCAAAGACCCGCTAGGTTGACTGGCCTAGGTAAAAATAAGGGCTTCCCAGCGAACCAAAAGGGTTCGGGTAAAAGTAAGGGATGAAAATGAAAAAAAACTGTACACCCGGTAAGTCGAAAACCTGAAAAGGCGACTTGGGAAAAAAAGGTATCCCGGTGGACTGAAAACCCGAAAGGGCAGTTCAGGCAAAAATTAGGGATTGAAGCGTAACAATATGGCTCATTGGATCACCTTACAACCAGACTTCGGTATCGACTATCAAGTTCGGACAGCGCCAATCAATCTGATCTACCTTCAACCAAGTAGCAAAGTGATGAGACGCTCGAAGATATAAGGGAAATAGCAGAGTTGGAACCCGATGGGATTTGTTCACATAACTGTTTTTCTCTCTTTTTCACAAAATGTATAATTCTTGTCTTTCGGCTGCGTTCTCTTACTAGGACGTCAGCCTCTTTGTACAAAACGCCTGTTACAGGTCAACTTCAAAAATCAATACAATTCATCTTCACAGGAAATTTCAACTTGTTTTTTCTTTTTCTGTTTTGTTTTGCAAGAACGTCCAATGTTTCATTTTTGATATATGTATTTTAAAATAATTGCTTCTCATAAATATTTACATGTGAAACAAAGGACAATTACTTGTAATTCCAGGAACAGGGGCAAACAAGAAGTGTCTAAACCTTACAGTTGCTCTACACACCAAGTATAGGGATAGAGCCAACTTGAGAATGTAACTAAAGGTACATACACTCCCTACAAGAGTAGGAAGTACCCAAAGATAGTGGTGTTAACTCCCCCCCAGCCGAGGTTCATAATCGCGAATGAATTGGCAAAATTCTCCCCAAGCAGAGTTTATCTATCACCAACAATAGAAGATTACCATCTGCTGAGTTTATTTCTCCCACATGCAGAAATTCAATCCCCGACAGAGTTCATTATCACCAGCAATGGTAATTCATCCCCAGCGGAGTTGTTTCTCCAAATCAGCAGATCGTCCAACAGAGTATCTCTCTTCCCCACATAGTCATTCTCCCACAAGGATTATTCTCAAACGGGGTCTCTCCCGGCGATTTATTCTCGAATAAAACGGACGCAAGTCTCTAGCTAATCATCTTCGGTCATTATCCCCAGCACTCTCCAGCAGCAATCCAGGAATTATTCTCCCCAGCCGGAGAATATCACAAGAACATTGCATATTCATATATCATGGCATGCACATATGCATCATACAGCATAATCTCATTTATTTTGAGAACATTATTACTCAATACATTTCATACATCATGACATTACATACGACTAACTCTTTACCTTTCAGGGAAAGATACAATCAATTTCTCACAAGTTTTCTCTGGTTCAGTCAAATCGATACTAAGATTTCTATTCCAGTTCAAGTTATGAAGCCCGGAAATCGACCAGATAATATCTTGATATCTCCAGAATACTACGAAGCCTGGAATCGACCAGATAGTGGTATATCTTAAATACAATCTTTGAAGCCTGAAAATCGACCGGAAAACAGCTTAACTCTCAGCGGGTTATTGTAAAGCCTGTAAATCGACCAGATAGCAATACAAGATACCATGAAGCCTGAAATCGACCAGATAATGGTATAAGACACTGTGAAGACTGGATCACGACCAGATAACAGCAAAGGACACTAAAGCCTAGGATAAGACAAGATAATAGTATAAGGTACTGTGAAGCTTGAAATTTGACCAAATAGTAGTTTACTCGGCCAATTACTATGAAGCCCAAAAATCGACCGGATACTAGTATACCTTAAATTCAAGTTGAAGCTCGGATGCAACCGGATACTAGTATGCCTTAAATTCAAGTTGAAGCTCAGATGCAACCGGATAACCACTTGATTCCTTCTGAAACCTGGAGAACGACCAGAAAAGAATTAAGATATTGCAAAGCCTGGAGCACGACCATATAGCAAGTTTAATCTCATCTCCCCAGTAAGCCACTGTGAAACCTGGAACACGACCAGATAGCAGTAGTTTTATTACCCTTAGCAAATCATTGTAAAGCTTGGAGCACGACCAGATAGCAGTTCATTTTCACCTCCTCGACTAAGAGATGATTCCCCAGTAGAGTAACGGACAACTGAAGTTCCTAAAACTCTATCTCTCTCAAGATAAAGAACAGCGTTCCCCAGCAAAATCCTCCTCAACAACAGGTATACGGGTTCTCGTAAAGGAATTTCTTATGTGATCGACACTTCTTCGGATGGCATCTTTAAGCCCATCTTCCATCATTGACTTCCAAATGGCATCTATAAGCCCATTCCCGGTATCGCAAGATAAGTACCACTTCATGCGAGTGCAAATTTCTGGGCACTCTAGTGTTCAATCATCTTCCACCTTCAGATCACGAAAGGCAGACAAGCCAATCTACATCCTCAGGTGTAAGAAGATTGAACAGGGGCAGCTGTTGTACCCCAAAATTTGCCCTCCCATATTTCTCAATACATTTCAAGTAAGGTCCTCAAATTGCTCAAAGAAGTCCAAGAGTTGACCATACAAACTCTCTCCTAAGGCAGTGTACCCAAAATTAGGGTTTCACTTTGCATCAAGATGTTTGAAGTACAAAGGATCCAAAATTCTCACAATTGTCCTAATATGTTCTCAAGATCATCCATGTCAAGTTTCAAGCCTTGCAGAGGAAGTTTGCTCATTCAATTGCTCAAAGGCCTGAAAATCGACTGTGCTAGGGCAAACTCAACTGTGGCCCATATACAGTCAAACTTCAACATTTTTGGTCAACATCCTCATTTTGAAGTATTATTAATCATTTTGTCAAGTTTTGATCATGATTCCTCAAGGATTGCTCACAATTAATCAAAACCCAAAAGTTGCTAAATTAGGGTTTTGTAGGAAAAGTCAACTCAACTTTGACCAAGTATAACTTTCTCATACTTTATCAAAAATGACCCATCCAAATATCATTTTGAAGAGGATGTAATTCCCTACAATTAATCTTCAGCTCCCAAGTTCAAAATATGCACTCACAAGAAGATATGGATTTGGACATTATAGGTCATTTTGAAAAGTCAACAAAAACACGTTTTGGGTCAAAGCTTCATACATGAACATGGAAGACTCAATTGAGATGATACCAAAAGGGTTGCTTAAAGGACATCTTAAGCTTTCTAAAAAGTCCAAGAACACCTCTCTAGGGTCAAAATTGAGAGAGTTATGCATTGGTAAAGTTGACCCTTTTTGCAAAATTGCCAAAAGTCAAGTGTGTCCAAAATTGCATTTTTTGCTAAATGGGCCCAACTTTTTATGCTTGCACTAAGTTTGTAATATGAACCACGACCCATAAGCCCTTCCATTTTTCATTCTTTTATTTTTGTCATTTATTTTGATTTTATTTCATTTAAATCAAATAAAATCAAAATAAACTAATGAAAATATCAAAAGCTAATCAAATCTTGAGATTTTGTGCATGTTTAGGATCATTACACAGCTGGAAGTGAGATCAAATCGTGCAAGGCTCATATGGATACAAAAAGATTGCATTTTGCTTGATTTGAAAAGATTTTGCACAAGGATCAAATCATGCATCAATAATCATAATTGGAGAAGATTTAAAATAAATGGCAACCCTAATTAATTCTTGGATACATAAGGGACAATTGCAGACCAAAAACAAAGGGGTTGGAGGCGTGCAAGAGAGAGAGAGAACAAATTGCAAAAAATTCAAGAAAAAGTGTAAACTAATTTTCAAGATTCAGGCCCTCTCAATCCATTCTAGCCATCCCAATCGTTTGTTGGATATCCCTGGATCGTATTGCAACCATTAACAAGCTTTCCCACGTTCAGAATCGCACTGTAAGAGTCACACGGTTCATCTCTTTTCTTGAATTCGAATATCATAATTCTGGCATATTTAGCATGATTCCATGATATATTCTTAACCCTTGAGATGTTTGCAAGCTAATGGTTATATCCAATTGTATTTTTATTGACTATACAGCAAGTTGCCATGGCTAGGGTTCTAGTTTCGTTTTTAGGGGTTTTGTGTACAGGAACAATTAGGCATGGATAATGGTACCATGATGCTCGTGAGGTTGCAACGAGTTGATTGGTACCATTGGTTGTGATTTATCATGCTTACACAGGGTTTTAGAGAAGCACAGGGTTGTACCTACGCCCTGTGTCCGTAGGTAAAAGTAGTTTATCTAAAACGATAGAGGCAATGAGGAAGATGATGGCGTGGCATGCTGTGAATGGGCCATTTGAAATTCGCGCGTCTCAAAATTTGTTTTTTTTGTTTTTATCATATAATATTTATTTTTTCTCATTTATACAACTAACAAAGCTAGCTCAGCAAGTAAGCGCGCGGGGTGAGAACGCCTAAGGGCCTGGGTTCGACCCCCAGGTCCCAACAATGCTTCATGTTATTTTTTCTCACATATTCAGGTGTGCTAGCATCCCACGAGTCTACCATACACCATCAGCGTTCAACCATCAGATTATCAAGGCTGCAGATCCAACGCCTTATCCCTGAGGGACCACCATACGCCCAGTCAAGCAAGCACATGGGATCTGGCAAAGTCAACAAAGGCCAGAGTTTATTGGGCTTAGATTTACAAGTCATACCCCCTTTCTTGTTAACAGCAGCCAGGCCCATTCTTATTCTTTTTTCTATTTCCTTTTATTTATTTAATTTGCTTAACTATTTTTTTAACAAAACTAATTTCTTTTTCACAAAAAAAAAGATCATAAAATCAAGTTTCAGAAAAAATTAGAAATTAGGTTTTATTTTATTCAAATTTAATTTAATATTAGTTAAATTTAATTAGGATAGTTCTAACTTCTTTTTTGTATATAATTAAAATCAATTAGAAAAAAATTAGGGTTAGCTTGTGATTTTAATTTTTATTTCTTTCTCAAATAAAATAAAAAAATAGGTTAATTTAATTATTTTTCCAAATTTAAATTAATTAGTAATTAGTTTTTTTTATTCATTCAATTAAACTTCATTTTCTCAAAATAGCAAAAACCACAAAAAATGATTTTTATCTTAAATTGCAATTAGGTAGTCAGGGTCTGTGATCGGTGGAAATAGAACTGACTGTTTTGAAATGCTAGTTCGCGAAATGTCGCGGTAAGCAAGAGTCGCCACCGTCTTTTATGTTCTCCAACATGGAAAGGACAAAAGCACAACAAAATTCCTTTTTCGAGATGTCTCTCGGTTCGGGAGGTAGATTTATAAAAAGGGAAGGTGTTAGCACCTTTTCTATCTATGGTTATCCATGGGCTCTTAGGTACTTGCTCACTATGTTTTCAAAAATTGTTTGCTTTTCTTGTGTATGTGGGTTTTGAAAAAATTTTAGTTTGAAAACTTCTAGGTAACTCTTGTATCAGTCCTCAAGAGTGTATGAAGTATTTGTTTGAAAACTTTTTGAAAGTGTAGGTGCGAAAAGTTGTTTTTGTTTTTTAAAAGAGCAAGTACCCAGGAGAAATCTACCTACTCTAAGGAATTAAGCTGTGTAAGAGTCCTTTAGACAGTATTATCCCACTATTGAGAAGTAGGTAGCACCGTCGTTGGAGTTTGTCGGGTCAATTCGATTATAGGGACATGTGTGGTCACCAAAGCAATAGTAGGACGCCTTAGCGGTAACCTTAATGTCGTAGATCCTTTTTTATCCGAGGCAACCGTTTTGAGGCAACTGGATCTTTAGACAGGAGGGTGACCTCTAAAACACCCTATACTTGATGACCACCTCGAGGCAACCAAGTGAGGCGTACCCTAAGAGTGGCATGTGCACGTGTGTCAAATTCAGTTAAGATTATCTTGTACATGTTATTTATGAGCTACGGATTGATTTTATTTTTCAGGTAAGTCTTGCATGCATATTTAACAGTTAATAAGTGCGGAAAGTAAAGTGCGGAAAATGAATCTACGTTATTACAAGGCGTCGGGTTTTACATCGCCAAAAACATAACCCTTTGGAAAATAAATACGAGAAATTAGAGAAAGCGATAAAATCCTAATTAACTATTACATTCTCGGAAACAGATACATAAATATGATCAAATAATGAATTAAAAATAAATATGCGCGCGAAAGAATTTGAATCAGGACGTCCTTAGGGTTTTGACCCTTTTTGAGAAAAGAATTGAATTTTGTCCTTTTTTGCATTTAAATTAAATATTAAACCTAATTACTAATTAATTAATTAATTACAATAAAAAAATATTTTTGTATTTTTTATGTTTTTTATGTAAATAAAATAAAAAGAAATTAAAATTATCAAAACCCTAATTCTAGGCTATTTTTATTTATTGTGAAAAAGATTAAAGTTGATCTAATTAAACTAAATTAATTAATTTACATTTATTTACAAAATAATAATTAAGGTGAAATTTAATAATAATAATAATAATAAATAATATTTTAAGTTTCTGATTTTATTATGAAAAATAATTTATGAATTAATTAAATAATAGTAATAATAATTATTAAAAGGAAATAAAAAAGAAAGAAAATAAAAATAAAAAGGAGATAGAAACCAGGGGGTGTTGGACCCTTAGGAGGTTTTGTTAGCAAATTTCCAGCCCATTAAGCTTAAGCCTTTGTTGACTTCTGGGATTGTCCAGAGCGTGCTTTGACTTGGAACATGGTGGTCAGCACCTTATGACCTTCAGATCTGTGTTGGAAGACAACTGGCACCTGGGATTGGAAGGAATATGGTGGACATCACTGGAAAGCGCTGCATGAGAATATGTTATGAAAAAATAGAAACAAAGGTTTGGGGGACCTAGGAATCGAACACAGGTCCCAATGATCAACGTCCACCTCACTAGCCACTCAGCCACTTGCCTGCGTTTGTTAGTATAATGGATAACAAATATAATATTTAAAACATGACAATTATGCTGGAAAGAGAAAAACTACGCGCGCTATTTGAACTGCCCAACCATACACGTACACGTCTTCATCTTCATCCTTTTTCCTGTAAAACAACAAACAGATAGTGGGGGTTTTTAACCCCCACAAAATAGCATGACCAAAAATAGCGATTAGGCGTAGAAGCTATATAAATAGGGCGCGATGGTACTGTTAGATCCGTATGATTCTCACGAATTCAGTCATGTGCATCATGAAGCTTAATTTTTCTTGGTTACTAAATCCCCAAATTTCAAGCTTAGGAACCCTAGATTTCTTCAATGGTGGTTCTTGATTTTGTACACTATAACGCAATTAACCAATACCATTAGCTTCAGAGAGGTTTTAGCAATGTAAAGCAAAGATTATAACATGTTAATGATGCATAAAATGTGAGTTTCGATTCTGAAAAATATTGGCAAACCGTGGGACTGTTCTTGCGCGTTTCTTGAGCTTTAAGGCTTGATTTCGATTGCAATATGTTCCTGGGGATCCCTGCAATGTATTAGAAGCAATTAAAAGTATTGAATTGGCCTTGGAGTGAGAAAACAGTTTTGAGATTTTCTTGACTTTTTTTTGGAATTGGTTATGGCTTTTTGCAGCAGCTTTTCACGTGAATAGCATTAGGGTTGGCTTGCTTGCATATATGGGAATAGAATTAGGTTAAGTCTTGGCCCAAAGATCCATTGCATTCATGTTTCAATATTTGATTGGAAATCAAATATTTTCCAATCTTTTTGATTGAGAAAACTTGCCAAACATGGAGATTTTGATGTCCTTGATTGATACACGAATTTGCCAGCTTGCCCTGAGTTTATTTGCTTCACAAAAGATTGAGAAAAACATATCTTGATATTTTCCTACATTTAAATCAATTAAATGAATTAATATTAATAAAAAATCCAATTAATTAATAGAAAATGAGAAAATAAGTTCAAATAATCCCAATGGGTCGTGCATAGGCCTTGGACAATGTTTCAAGAAGGAATTTGAGGCCCATTAGCAAAAATAAGGTATTTTGAGCAAAGTTGACTTTTGCATATTCATAAAAATTTCCCAACTTCTCCAATGCATATCTTGCTCAATTTTGATCCTATGAACATGTTCTTAGACATTTTGGAAAGGTCTTGAAGTCCTCTAACAAATTCCTTTGGTCCCATGTCATTTGGATTTACCAATCTCAAGTTATGGTCTTTGACTTAAAGTGCCTTTCCGTTGACTTTTGAAATTGACCTATAATGTAGAAATTGATAACTTTTTGTGAGAGCATTTCTTGGACTTGGGATGTGAAGATGAGTTGTAGGAAATGTCATCCCCTTCAAAATGGCCATTGGATGGGATTTTTATGATGAACCAGGAAAAAGTTATGCCCTGGTCAAGTTACAGTTGACTCTTCAGCTGTCCAAAAATAGTAAATTTTGCATCTTTGATGATTTTTGAGCCATTCTTGAGGAATCATGATCAAGACTTGATCAAATGATGATTGTGAGCTCAAAATAAGATGTTGACCAAAAAATTTGACTTTTGACTGTAAAATGACCATTTTACCCCTGCAGTTGACTGTTGAGCAAATAGGCTTTTTGACTGTGCAAACTGGCATTGTGAATCTTGAAACTTGGCATGTAGATGCTTGACAATGTATAGAGGCCTATGGGACTTGATTGAGCCATTGAAAACCTTAAATTCCTTGCAAGAACAAAAACCCTAATTTTGACTGGCTTAGAGGATGGTTTGACTGTGCAACCCCTTGAGAAATCTTGAGCCATTTGAATATGATTCTTGACAAATCATGAAGAATATGGGAGGGAAAATTTTGGGGTACAACAGTTGCCCCTGTTCAATCTTCTTAAACCTGAGGATGTAGATTGGCTTGCGTGCCTTTCGTGATCCGAAGGTGGAAGATGATTGAACACTAGAGTGCCCAGAAATTTGCACTCGCATAGTAGAATATCAGCAATGTGATGTCGGGAATGGGCTTATAGATGCCATTTGGAGAGATGGTGGATAAGAGGATGGGCTTATAGATGCCATCTGGAGATGTGACAGAACCTTGTCGGGAATGGGCTTATAGATGCCATTTGGAAGTGTAATGGATAGTTGAATTTGAATAAGAAATAGAATAGCTTCCGTGTTTGGAGCATATCTAGTCTATATCTAATTGCTGACGTCTGAATAAATAGTAGAATGACCGCCGCGTCTGGGGTATATCCATATTATATCTGAGTGAGTGACAGAGTGTCATCCGAATCTGGATCGTATCTGGAATGTCTTTTGAATGAATCTGGACTAAATAATAGAATAGCATCCGGGTCTGGAGCATCTCTAAGTTGTCTTTAGAAGTTTGAATCTGAATAAGTAGTAGAATAGCATCCGGGTCTGGAGCATCTCTAAGTTATCTCTGAAAGGAAACCTGAATAAGCGATAGAATAACATCTGAATCTGGAGCATTTCTAGGCCATCTCTGGAGAGAAATCTGAATAAGCAATAGAATAACATCCATATCTGGAGCATCTCTAAGCTATCTCTGAGAATAAACGTTGAATAAGCAAAAGAATAGCATCCATATCTGGAGCATCTCTAAGTTATATCTGAAAGGAAACTCTGAATAAGCAAAAGAACGACATCCATATCTGGAGCATTTCTAAGCAATCTCTGAGAAGAAACTTTGAATAAGCGATAGAATAACATCCGGGTCTGGAGCATCTCTAAGTTGTCTTTAGAAGTTTGAATCTGAATAAGCAGTAGAATAGCATCCGGGTCTGGAGCATCTCTAAGCTATCTCTGAAAGGAAACCTGAATAAGCGATAGAATAACATCCGAATCTGGAGCATTTCTAGGCCATCTCTGGAGAGAAATCTGAATAAGCAAAAGAACAACATCCATATCTGGAGCATCTCTAAGCTATCTCTGAGAATAAACGTTGAATAAGCAAAAGAATAGCATCCATATCTGGAGCATCTCTAAGCTATATCTAAAAGGAAACTCTGAATAAGCAAAAGAACAGCATCCATATCTGGAGCATTTCTAAGCTATCTCTGAGAAGAAACATTGAATAAGAAAAAGAATAGCATCCATATCTGGAGCATCTCTAATATCTGAAAGGAAACTCTGAATAAGCAAAATAACAGCATCCATATCTGGAGCATTTCTAAGTTATCTCTGAAATCTCTTTAATGTAGATATGCCCTGGCTAGATACAGGTATAGAATCCACAATCAATCGCTCACAAATATGCCCTGGCTAGATACAGGTATCGAATTTGGAACTGCGACAGTTGATAGTAATCATCTTTGGATTGACCTTTTTCCTGAAAAGGCAAAACATCAGTTGCATGCAATGTCATGATGTATGAAATGCATGATGTCATGATGTTCAAAAAATGAGATAGTGTCGTATGCACTTTATCATGTATGTAAGCAGGATGTATAAAATGTGAAATGTTTATGAATGTATTTTCGTCTGGGAAAATAAATCCTTGACGAATGTCGGGAGTTTGTTGAATCCTGGGCTGATGTTGAAGAATAGAGTTCTTCGTTTCTGCTGGGGATGATGATTGCAAGAATAAACTGGTAGGAGAAGATGACTCCGTTGGGGAATAAACTTGTTGGAGAGATTACTCTACGGGGAATTACTCTGTGGGAAGAGATACTTCGCTGAGATTTTGATGATAACTCCGCTGGGGATTCCGTTGATAAGCACTATTGGGGAATTTTGATGAACTCCGCTGGGGGATAGGAAGAACTTCACCGAGGACGATCTTTCCGTGGTAATTGGCTGAGGATAACCCAATTATAGGCTCTGGTGGGGAATAAACTTCTACATAAAGCCGGGGAGGCATTCGTACTCTGCAGGGGATAAGCTTCCAGAATCTACTGGGGATAAGCTTCCAGAATCTACTGGGGAGGATGATTCAACTCTCCTGGGGAAACTTTTGGACTGTATTGGGGATATGGCTCCACTGGGGTGTCTGTATTCCGCCGGGGAACAATCTTATATTAAGACTGTCGGGGATGCTCGTTAAGGAATATCTGTATACTCCGCTGGGGAATATTGAGATCTTATGGGGATATCCAACTTCCTTAAGACTGACAGTAGACTAACTCTGCTTGGGGAGAGTGTTGCTGACTTGTTGGGGAATATTGTGCCTTTTGTAGGGCTGATGATAGACCAACTCTGCTCAGGGGAGAGTATTGCTGAGTCTTGTCTTACTCTGCGGGGAGTGAAGGTATCTTGGTTAAATTCTTCAGCTAAATCTACCTTGTACCTGGAGGACGGAGCAGCTTGTACAGTTCAGACAATTCTTATTGCCCCAGTTTCTGTGGGGGAAGGTACCTGTGGCGGTCTTGATAACTGCCGATTTGACAAATCTTCTTCTGGTAGGCAAGTGACGAGATGCCGGGACATAGTTGTACGTTGTGATCCCTAACTTTTTCCTGGACCGCCCTTTCAGGTTTTCCGTCCACCAGGATACCCATTTTTGCCCAAGCCTCCTTTTCAGGTTTTCGACTTGCCGGGTGTACAGATTTTTTCATTTTCATCCCTTATTTTTGCCCGAACCCTTTTGGTTCGCCGATAAGCCCTTATTTTTGCCTAGGCCTGTCGACCTAGCGGGTCTTTGATTATGCATAGTATTTTCTGACTATGTCCACATTCTCAGAGTGTAGGGAGTTGTCACTGTCAGTAGTGTTGTGTTGCCATACTACCAGAAGACGTTTGATCGTGCCAGATTCGTCGCTGGAATTCATGTCCAATGCCCCCAGTGACTCATATGGAGATTTTCCCCTGACTATTTGGCATTTTGAGAGATTCTCTGAATCTTGACTTAACTGCCCCAGATGATGGACAATGATCATGTCTGCCCCTTGGTTGGAAGTACTTTTGTTCACTTAGATATTCGTCGTGCGAATATCTCTGCTGTTGAACAAATAGTCATATGCAAACAATGTTATTTTAAAAATGCAAAGCTTATGTCTGTCTTGAAGTTTTTTGGAAATGCATTTTTTCAGTAAAACCAGTGAATTTTGTAAAATGTGATGTCAACTCAAGATTTTATAGCGAGCCTTAAGGAGTTAGGATACCTTTTGTAATAGTATGCTTTCGAACTAACCCATGCTTCAGCTAGGACTTTTAAGGGTTGTAACGTGGCCTGGTTCACGGTTTAAGAAACAAAGGATAAAGGCTCAAATTTTATTTGTACCCACCCGCTCTTCGTGATGTTCTTCGATCTTAAACTCAGCTAATCGTGCGTTAGACCTTGTTTGAGTCTTTGCTTTGATATTTCGGTGATGGTTCGGATGTTGACAGTTTATTTTGACCAGGCAGTCATTTCTTTTTGTTGAGGGTTTGTAGGACCTCTTTTTTTTTTGATTTCGTTATCCCTGTTTTTTGCCTGAACTGTTTCTTTTGTGATTACAGTCAGCGGGATGCCCCAGTTTTTGTAAGTCTCCTTCATAGGTTTTGACTTGTTGGGCTTTAGTTTTTTTTTTTTTTGGTAATGACTGCTTGTCTTTATGATTATTCGGAACCATCACTGTCTTTCGTATTGGAAGGACTCCTTTGATGCTATTTGTTGTGCACTTGGATCAACTGAGAGAACTACCCTGCCCCAGGTTATGATTAAGGGTTTTAATTTTTGAAAAGAAAAACTCCAACTTCTTTGGCTCAGAGGGGTTGACGAGGGATTATCTTCCTTATAACTCCAGTGTTTAGGATTTGAAACAATGCCTGTACTTCATCAGCGAGGTCTGTTCAAAAGCATATTGTAGATTGTGGTATCGTTTTCGTCATCCTCCCTCAAGAGGCTTAGAATTATTAATCGAACGTTGAACATCACAAAAAATGAAAGGAGTTTGAATATAGTGAATACGAATATATTGATTCAGAACAGACATATGCAATGCATTAATGGAATAAAAGAGTTTGCTATGACATTAATTGTTTGTATAAGCAAAGAAAAATACAACTCGGAAATTCAAATAGAACAAGAGCCTTCAATGATTTGGCAAAGGAGCAGTGATTATGTTTGGAGTCTCTGGTGCTTCAAACTGAATCTCTTTGGCATCAATAATGTCTTGCACCTTATTCTTCAGAGCCCAACAGTTATCCGTAGTATACCCCGGGCTGTCAGAGTGGTATGCACGCCTCTCATTGGGATGATAGTTAGGAGCGGAAGTGTTTGGATTCCGGAGAGGAGCCCTTAAGGTAATCAGCCCTGCCTTCAACATTTGTTGTAGCGCTTGAGCCAGTGTCATGTTGATCTTAGTGAACTGTCTTTTAGGTGTGACCTCCTTACGTTGATGCCCCTGTACTTGCTGAGCAGGCATAGGATTGGAGATCTGGGTTGCCCCTACATGTTGATCATGACGACTCTTTTTACCATGCACAGCATTGGACTCTTTTTTTCCATGACAAGGCTTTTTATGAGCATCAGAAGGTGCAGCTTCTTGAATCTTTCCAGCCTTGATACCAGCTTCAATCCTCTCCCCGGTCAAGATCAAATATGTAAACCCAGCAGAAGAATTCCCAATCAGATGGTTGAAGAACGGACCAGACAAGGTCCCCAGGAACATATCCACGAGCTCACGGTTGGTCAGAGGTGGTTGCACCCTTCCAGCAAGGTCTCTCCACTTTTGCGCATATTCCTTGAATCCTTCACCCATCCCTAGTGACATACCCTGGAGTTGGGTACGCGTAGGAGCAAGGTCGGAATTGTACTGATACTGCTTGTAGAACGCAGTAGCCAAGTCCTCCCAGTTACGAGTACTGGCTCCATCCAGCTGATAGAACCATTCGAGTTGAGTCCCTGAAAGACTTTCCTGGAAGAAATGGATCCATAAATTCTTGTCTGCAGTATACGGTTGGATCTTCCTTACGTATGATCTAAGATGCAGCTTAGGACAGGAAGCCCCGTCGTACTTTCCAAAAGCAGGTGCCTTGAACTTGTGTGGGATCACCACCCCAGAAGATAGACCTAGATCTTCGAAGTCCAGGCCGGGCACTTTCTGTATCTCCATAGCACTTAAGCGGTCCTCCAATTGTTTGTACCTGTCCTCCGCAGGAGGGTACTGTTCATCATTATAATCAGTCTCGTTGTCGGAGACCACGAGACTAGGAACCCTTTCCTCTTGTGGACTGTCTTTCCCTACAGATGAGGTGGTCAGCTCAGCCTCATTCTGTACTCCGTTCCCAGATCTGCGTCTAGGGTTGAACAAAATAGTCCTCTTCTTCTTCTTCTTCATAAGCAGGGTCTTCAACTCCTGTTGACCTTGGGCTAGGCTCATAACCAACTCCTGGAACTGGGCATTCTGGGCCTAGAGGGCCTTGATAGCTTGTTCAGTGGAAGGTTCAGGATTCATGATGATTGTTGAAATAAACAGCGAAGAAGGTAAGTGACCTGTAAAAAGTGTACCTGTAATGCAATGATATGTATGATATGCATGCAATGTTTTCAAGGATCTCACGAGGTAAACAGAGAAACTTGTTAGAAGTCGAATACGGTCGCTTGATTGAAGGAACTTCATGTTGTTGAGAGTCCTTCTTCAAGAGTCAAAGCTCACCATATCGAGTGGGTCATAGCCCCTGACAACCTTGGCTAGAGGAAAATAAATCCCCTTTTGCCCCTTGCTAGACATTTGGTTCATCATGACCTGCATCATAAACCCTTGAGATCCTTGAAATGGGTTAGTCCTTATGCAGGATGCATGCAATGGTATGATGTTATGCTATGCATGGAGTGATGTAAGTAGGCCCTGTAATGAGCCCAGATTAAGGACTGTAAACAAAACCTGCATGGAACTCATGTTGTCAGATAACAAGAATATGCAAGTAGTCAAGTTTGAAAGCACACAAGTCACACAAGACAACCCTTAGAGTTTAGGCCAGCATGAAGTTTAGGTACTACCCTCTTGAAGTTAGTTGGCTCAAAACCTGTCCTAGAAAATAGTAACCGGGTTCTAAGGAGCTCAATATCATTGGGTTGTTTTCTATGTTCATTGTTTTGATTTAGCCACTGAAATGGTGATCAAAATATTCCAAGAAAACAACCCTCAATGAGTGTAGTATCGAGTATCTACCAACTTCAGACTGCACCAAAGTCGGTCATCTCACTACCCCTAAAGAGGCTAGGATGGTCGAGTAAGGTTCCTAAGGTCATTTGATGCTTCACGACACCACGCGGCGGCCCCGTACTCTCCTTGACTTGACTCAAGGGTTACCGGTACTCACTAAAGTGCCACATCAACGTATCAACTGCTTCAACCGTGTCGGTATACCCCACACAGTTCCCTCACAGTTTGTTGCTACCTAAAAGGTATCCCCCAGATCCGGGTTAGGATCTATGAAACTCCAAGACAGGCCCATAATATTTAAGCAATCAAAGCAAGAAATTGAAAACAAGAGTGGTCTAATCCTAAGGTACACCTCACTTATTAGTATCCCCAGCAGAGTCGCCAGTTCTGTGATCGGTGGAAATAGAACTAACTGTTTTGAAATGCTGGTTCGCGAAATGTCGCGGTAGGCAAGAGTCGCCACCGTCTTTTATGTTCTCCAACATGGAAAGGACAAAAGCACAGCAAAATTCCTTTTTCAAGATGTCTCTCAGTTCGGGAGGTAGATTTATAGAAAGGGAAGGTGTTAGCACCCTTTCTATCCATGGTTATCCACGGGCTCTTAGGTACTTGTTCACTATGTTTTCAAAAATTGTTTGCTTTTCTTGTGTATGTGGGTTTTGAAAAAAGTTTACTTTGAAAACTTCTAGGTAACTCTTGTATCAATCCTCAAGAGTGTATGAAGCATTTGTTTGAAAACTTTTTGAAAGTGTAGGTGCGAAAAGTTGTTTTTGTTTTTTAAAAGAGCAAGTACCCAGGAGAAATCTACCTACTCTCTGGAATTAAGCTGTGTAAGAGTCCTTTAGACAGTACTATCCCACTATTGAGAAGTAGGTAGCACCGTCGTTGGAGTTTGTCGGGTCAATTTGATTATAGGGACATGTGTGGTCACCAAAGCAATAGTAGGACGCCTTAGCGGTAACCCTAATGTCCTAGATCCTTTTTTATCCGAGGCAACCGTTTTGAGGCAACTGGATCTTTAGACAGGAGGGCGACCTCTAAAACACCCTATACTTGATGACCACCTCAAGGCAACCAAGTGAGGCGTACCCTAAGAGTGGCATGTGCACGTGTGTCAAATTCAGTTAAGATTATCTTGTACATGTTATTTGTGAGCTACAGATTGATTTTATTTTTCAGGTAAGTCTTGCATGCATATTTAACAGTTAATAAGTGCGGAAAGTAAAGTGCAAAAAATGAATCTACGCTATTACAAGGCGTCGGGTTTTACATCGCCAAAAACATAACCCTTTGAAAAATAAATACGAGAAATTAAAGAAAGCGATAAAATCCTAATTAACTATTACATTCTCGGAAACAGATACATAAATATGATCAAATAATGAATTAAAAATAAATATGTGCGCGAAAGAATTTGAATCAGGACGTCCTTAGGGTTTTGACCCTTTTTGAGAAAAGAATTGAATTTTGTCCTTTTTTGCATTTAAATTAAATATTAAACATAATTACTAATAAATTAATTAATTACAAGAAAAAAATATTTTTGTGTTTTTTATGTTTTTTATATAAATAAAATAAAAAGAAATTAAAATTATCAAAACCCTAATTCTAGGCTATTTTTATTTATTGTGAAAAAGATTAAAGTTGATCTAATTAAACTAAATTAATTAATTTACATTTATTTACAAAATAATAATTAAGGTGAAATTTAATAATAATAATAATAAATAATATTTTAAGTTTCTGATTTTATTATGAAAAATAATTTATGAATTAATTAAATAATAGTAATAATAATTATTAAAAGGAAATAAAAAAGAAAGAAAATAAAAATAAAAAGGAGATAGAAACCAGGGGGGTGTTGGACCCTTAGGAGGTTTTGTTAGAAAATTTCCAGCCCATTAAGCTTAAGCCTTTGTTGACTTCTGGGATTGTCCAGAGCGTGCTTTGACTTAGAACATGGTGGTCAGCACCTTATGACCTTCAGATCTGTGTTGGAAGACAACTGGCGCCTGGGATTGGAAGGAATATGGTGGACATCACTGGAAAGCGCTGCATGAGAATATGTTATGAAAAAATAGAAACAAACGTTTGGGGGACCTGGGAATCGAACCCAGGTCCCAATGATCAACGTCCACCTCACTAGCCACTCAGCCACTTGCCTGCGTTTGTTAGTATAATGGATAACAAATATAATATTTAAAACATGACAATTATGTTGGAAAGAGAAAAACTACGCGCGCTATTTGAACTGCCCAACCATACACGTACACGTCTTCATCTTCATCCTTTTTCCTGTAAAACAACAAACAGATAGTGGGGGTTTTTAACCCCCACAAAATAGCATGACCAAAAATAGCGATTAGGCGTAGAAGCTATATAAATAGGGCGCGATGGTACTGTTAGATTCGTATGATTCTCACGAATTCAGTCATGTGCATCATGAAGCTTAATTTTTCCTGGTTACTAAATCCCCAAATTTCAAGCTTAGGAACCCTAGATTTCTTCAATGGTGGTTCTTGATTTTGTACACTATAACGCAATTAACCAATACCATTAGCTTCAGAGAGGTTTTAGCAATGTAAAGCAAAGATTATAACATGTTAATGATGCATAAAATGTGAGTTTCGATTCTGAAAAATATTGACAAACCGTGGGACTGTTCTTGCGCGTTTCTTGAGCTTTAAGGCTTGATTTCGATTGCAATATGTTCCTGGGGATCCCTGCAATGTATTAGAAGCAATTAAAAGTATTGAATTGGCCTTGGAGTGAGAAAACAGTTTTGAGATTTTCTTGACTTTTTTTTGGAATTGGTTATGGCTTTTTGCAGCAGCTTTTCACGTGAATAGCATTGGGGTTGGCTTGCTTGCATATATGGGAATAGAATTAGGTTAAGTCTTGGCCCAAAGATCCATTGCATTCATGTTTCAATATTTGATTGGAAATCAAATATTTTCCAATCTTTTTGATTGAGAAAACTTGCCAAACATGGATATTTTGATGTCCTTGATTGATACACGAATTTTCCAGCTTGCCCTGAGTTTATTTGCTTCACAAAAGATTGAGAAAAACATATCTTGATATTTTCCTACATTTAAATCAATTAAATGAATTAATATTAATAAAAAATCCAATTAATTAATAGAAAATGATAAAATAAGTTCAAATAATCCCAATGGGTCGTGCATAGGCCTTGGACAATGTTTTAAGAAGGAATTTGAGGCCCATTAGCAAAAATAAGGTATTTTGAGCAAAGTTGACTTTTGCATATTCACAAAAAATTCCCAATTTCTCCAATGCATATCTTGCTCAATTTTGATCCTATGAACATGTTCTTGGACATTTTGGAAAGGTCTTGAAGTCCTCTAACCAATGCCTTTGGTCCCATGTCATTTGGATTTACCAATCTCAAGTTATGGTCTTTGACTTAAAGTGCCTTTTTGTTGACTTTTGAAATTGACCTATAATGTAGAAATTGATAACTTTTTGTGAGAGCATTTCTTGGACTTGGAATGTGAAGATGAGTTGTAGGAAATGTCATCCCCTTAAAAATGAGCATTGGATGGGATTTTTCTGATGAACCATGAAAAAGTTATGCCCTGGTCAAGTTACAGTTGACTCTTCAGCTGTCCAAAAATAGTAACTTTTGCATCTTTGATGATTTTTGAGCCATTCTTGAGGAATCATGATCAAGACTTGATCAAATGATGATTGTGAGCTCAAAATAATATGTTGACCAAAAAATTTGACTTTTGACTGTAAAATGACCATTTTACCCCTACAGTTGACTGTTGAGCAAATAGGCTTTTTGACTGTGCAAACTGGCATTGTGAATCTTGAAACTTGGCATGTAGATGCTTGACAATGTAAAGAGGCCTATGGGACTTGATTGAGCCATTGAAAACCTTAAATTCCTTGCAAGAACAAAAACCCTAATTTTGACTGGCTTAGAGGATGGTTTGATTGTGCAACCCCTTGAGAAATCTTGAGCCATTTGAATATGATTCTTGACAAATCATGAAGAATATGGGAGGGCGAATTTTGGGGTACAACAGGGTCAAAACCCTAAATTTCTCGTTTTTGACTCATCGCGCGCGTTTATTATTATTTTTGCAATATTAATGTAACTGCTCATGGTATGTAATAGTTTAATTAGGACTTTCTTTATTTATCGTCTTTTACGGGTTTTTTGGCTATGTAATTAACCCCTACCCCGAAGCCTTGTAATAGCGTAGGTTTTTATTTCTCGCATTTTAATTCTCGCAAATATTAACTGCTTAGATGTATGTTAATAGGATTGTATGACAAGATTGCATGATAATTTTAAAATGGCTAGAAAACCCTAATGTGCAAAGATAATACTTGAAATCAAATCACTCACACATGCGCACTCTTAGGGTATATTCTCACTTCTGTTTCCTTCGGTAAATGATCATTAAGCATAGGGTGTCTTAGTGGTTGCCCTCCAGTCTAACAAAGATCAAAAGTCTCGTTCAGAAATGTTGCCTCGGAAATATTGCCTCGAATATGATCTTAAGACTCTAGGGTTATTACTAAGATGTCCTAATATTGCTTTAGGGATCGTATGTCCCTTTCGAATTGACCCTTACAAACTCCAACGATGGTGCTACCTATTTCTCAATAGTAGGATAGCGCTGTCTAAAGGAAATGAGAATAGAAACGATCTTTTTTTGAGTAGGTAGATGCTAGTAGGTACTTGCTCAAAATCAAACTTTTTTACATCAAACACTTTTCAAACAAAGTTTTCAAAAACACTTCGTAACACTCTTGAGGACAGAAACAAGGGTTAAAACGAAGAAAAACAACACTTTTCAAAACAAACACACACAAGCAATTTTAAAAGATGAGCAAGTACCTAAGAGCCCATGGAAAACCATGGATAGAAAGGGTGCTAACACCTCCCATTTCTATAATCTACCCTTTGTACTCAGAATATCTCGAAGAATGATTTTTTATGTGCTTTTTTTCCTTTCCAGTTGGATAAAATAAAAGTCGGTGGCAACTCTTGCTTACCGCGACATTTTGCGAATACAAAACGCAAAACACAAACCAGCATTTTCAAAACAGTCGGTTCTGCCACCGTATCACACCCACTTTTATATTTTCCCCAGCAGAGTCGCCAGTCCTGTGATATGGTGGGAGAACTGACTTGAAGGTTTTGCGTTTTATCGCAAATGTTGCGGTTAACAAGAGTCGCCACTGACTTTTCTTTTATCCAAAAGGAAAGGTGAAAAAGCACAGGAAAGACCTTTAGAGATGTTTTTGAGTTCGGGGGGTAGATTATGAAAAGGGAAGGTATTAGTACCCTTTTCATTCATGGTTTTCCATGGGCTCTTAGTTACTTGCTATATCACTTTCTTTTGTTTGAATGTGCTTGTGGTGTGTGTTTTGAAAGTATTTTTGAAAATGGAACTTCGTAATGGTTCTCGTTTCTATAAGAACGCCTACAAAGTGTTTGTTTCGAAAATAGTTCAAAGGTGTGTTTGTGATATGTATTTTTGAAAGTATTTTGAAAATGTAACTTTGTAATGATTCTCGTTTCTATAAGAACGCATACAAAGTGTTTGTTTCAAAAATAGTTCAAAGATGAGAGTGTGGGTGTATAAAAATGTTTTTGTTGTGAGCAAGCGAGTAACTATGAGTGAACCTACCTACTCGAAGGTCTTAAATATGTGTTTCCTCCTCCTTTAGATGTGGCTATCTTACCATTGATTTGGTAAGAAGCCCCGTCGTTGGATGTGAAGGGACAGACGTTGGGTCATCGTATGACCATGATAGCAATGTTGTGAGATGACTTAGCACTTTTCTTTTTAGGGACTAAGATCATTTTGAAAGGCAACTTTGATAGCGTCATCGAGGGACTATGATCTTGTATTTTTTGATTCGTTTGTGCCAAGACATCCCACATGCATAACATGGCCATTTTTGTAAGGCAACAAGTGGAATTACCCTAAGGGTGTAAGTGTGCAAATGTGTTTTATTTACATGCATTTAGTCTTGATTAGGGTGATCTACTTGTTGGTTTTGTATTTCCATACAAACCCTAATTTACTAGCATTGATATGAAAGTGATAAAATGCGGAAAGTAAAATTAATACGCTATTACATCATTATGGGGATGGGGTATACAAATGTACAAATGGGGATGACAAGTAAAGTAAACCCTAATTACTATTACAAGGCTTTGACAATTACATAATTCATAATGCAAAAAATAGTATAATATGCAAGAAGATGTAAAGTGAGAGAAATTGTTTTTTAGGGTTTTTTATAGCAAAAGATTTTGTAATTAATTTCATTGAAGAAAAACCTAAGTCTAAGTTAATTGTTTAGAAAATTGTTTTTTGAGGTTTCATTTGGAAAAAAAAGGTTTTATAAATATGGGTCACTTCCAAGCAATGCAATATGTCTAAAAGAACCTAAAAAATCTCAAAAAATTAAGAAATTTGGTGCCCGAGCTAACACGGGCCGTATCGGGGGACACAGGCACCCGTGTCAGGACCTGTCCATGACTTTTATGCATTTTTTTGGTCCCGGCCATCCTGACACGGCCGTGTCACCTAACACTGGCGCCCGTGTCAGCCCCTGTTCATCTTTTTCTGGTCGTGTCTAAATCAGAAACTCTGACACGGGCCGTGTCGATTGACACAGTCACCCGTGTCAGCCTCGGTACCTGCATTTTACTATGTTTTTCAACCCAAATAAGTTGACACGGGCCGTGTCGTGTGACACGGGCACCCGTGTCAACCTCTGGTCTGACTTTTTGTTAGTTTTTTCTCTTTGATCTATCTTGTTATATCTTTTGAGCGTAAAAGCAAATGATGTATGAATAATGAGATCACAGTTTGAGAAAGTTTACCTCTCGAAGCGGAAGCTTTAGGACACGTACAGAGGTAGTCGGGTTCAAAGTGGTGATTGATTGAGCTCCTTTGAACCTTCTTGAAGTAATCCCAACCTTCCTTTTATACTGAAAATGGTTGAACCACTCCAACCAAGTCAAGTTGCAATGTATGTTTTTTTTTTAGTTTGGAAGATGCTGGTAGTGATGTTACAGAAGTTATTCTTATGTTTGAACAACTTTTATATGGGGGATGTGAAGTGCTTGTATGGTTTGTTTGGAGAAAACTTGTTAGGTATAAGATTCAAAGATTTGGACTTCAAAGCTCAAAAATGGAAGTTTTTTGAACAAATCTGGTTTTTGACAGCAAAAATGATTTTGAGTGTTAGTTTCTCCTTCTATTTTACTGGCCTTTCTCTCTATTTTTTCTAACCTCTTTCTATTGTGATTGGCATCTCTATTTATAGAGAAGGTTTGAGACTTGAAACCAAACTCAGATTTTGAATCACATGTTATGGCTAGGTTAGATTGTACATGAAGCAAGCTTGAAGATTATAGTTCCAATGCTTTGTACTTTGTTGCATAGAGTTGTTGGACACTTTAAGCATGCCCTTCTGATTTTGTATGTTGAGTGTGTGTAGAAGGGATAAGTTAGAGGCTCAATAAATTGACTTTATGATTAAAGTGAACTTTGCAAGAATGGCAATGATGCCTTTGTGCCAAAAATGGAAAGATGCAATGGACAATGCTTAAACCAAATGGACCATAGCTTAAAAGTTTGTGTAAGCATTAAATTATGGTAAGATTTGCAAGTCACAAGGCCTGCAAAGTAAGATTATGCAGCACATCATGCCAATTGGATTATGTGTTCTTCAACAAAGATGGCTTGCAATTCAAGAATGAATGCCCAACTTCAGGCCCTTGGATCTCCTAGCTTAAACATGATAAATTCATGCTCTTGGATGTTTTGGAAAGCTTGAAACACCCTCTAAAACTTTCATGTTGACCATTTTTGTTAAATCAAACTGGAACTTGATGAAAATTGGCCAAGAAGTTGGGATAAAAACCTGACCAAAACTGCTGAAAATTTCTCTAAGTGTTTAATGAAAATGCCATGACTTCATGAACTTATAACTTGAGATCCAAGCATATTTAGGAGAATTTATATAAAGAAATGTTGTAGATATCATGGAGATCCACAACTTTCATGTTGAAAGTTTCCCTTGAACTGTCTTGCATCTTAGTGAAAGAATGGCATGAAGTGATGAAATTATCATGTATAAAGACACTTAGAAAATTTCTAAGTCTTGGAAATCTTGACTTTTCAAGTTGACTTTTGACTTTCTTGACTTCTTGATGATCAAGCTTGATATTCTTGAATGTCTTGATGAAATTTGATCTTTGGAATGTAATGTTGACCAAAAAGTCAAAGTTTGACTTTCTAGTATGCAATTGACCATTTTACCCTCTTGCCAATTCCAAGCCTAAATTGATGTATCAGTGCTGCAAACTTGATGTCATAAAAGATCTTGTGAGAAAAATCCTTGAGAAATGAGAGGGAAAATTTTGGGGTACAACACCCGCTCTCTTCCGACAGATAGCTAGATGGAAAATGATTCTGACTGATTACGATATTCAATATGCAACACAAAAGGCCATCAAAGGAAGTGTATTAGCATATCATTTGGCCCATCAAGCTGTTGATGATTATCAATCTATGAACTTTGACTTCCCGGATGAGAATATCATGTTAGTGACTGACCGTGCAAAACCTGAACCGTATGACGGACCTGAACAAGGACCCCGATGGATTATGGTTTTCGAGGGGGTTCTAACGCTTTGGGTAACGAAATTGGTGTTGTGATAATTTCTCTTGAAGGTTGCCACACTCCTTTCACTGCTAGATTATGCTTCAATTGTACGAACAACATGGCTCAGTACGAGGCATGTATATTGGGTTTTAAGGTTGTCATTGACTTAAGGATCAAGCACTTAGATGTATTCGAAGACTCTGCTCTAGTGATTAGCCAAGTAAAGGGAGAATGGGACACTAAGCATCCTAACTTGATTCCTTACAAGGAGCTTGTGTTAACTCTGATTCCATGCTTCGAAGAGATCACCTTTGAACATTTCCCTAGAGAAGAAAATCAGTTGGTTGATGCCTTGGGAACAATGTCTTCCATGTTCAAGGTGAAATGGGACAACGAAGCTCCTATGATTACAATTGAGAAATTTGAAGAACCTGCACACTGCTATGAGCTTGACACTGACGAAGAGAAACCATGGTACCATGAGGTGAGGAGATATCTTGAGGCACAAGAATATCCTGAAGGAGCTTCCATCAATGATAAGAAATTCTTGCAAAGATTTTCAGCCAAATTCTTTCTAAGCAACGGAATCATGTACAAGCGCAACCATGATTCTACTCTACTCCGATGTATGGACAAGAAGGAGGCAGAGAAAATTATGGAAGACATGCAAGATGGCCTCTTCGGGATCCACTCTAGTGGATACACTATGCCCAAGAAAATCCTGAGGGCTGGTTACTATTGTCCCATAATGGAAAATGTTTGTCATCATCACTCAAGGACTTGCCACAAGTGTCAAATGTATGCTGACAAGATACATGTACCTCATATTCCTCTAAATGTCATAACTGCTCCATGGCCGTTTGCAATGTGGGGAATTGACATGATCGAGGAGATTAAACCTACTGCCTCCAATGGACATCATTTCATCCTTGTCGCCATTGATTACTTTACCAAGTGGGTCAAAGTTGCCTTATATGCCTCAGTTACCAAGAATATTATAGCCAGGTTTATCAAGCATAACCTCATCTGCCATTACGGTATCTTCGAAAGGATCATCACTGACAATGGAACCAACCACAATAATGCCATGATTACGAAACTTTATACTCAATTCAAAATCAAGCATCACAATTCTTCTTTGTACAGACACAAGATGAATGGCGCAGTGGAAGCTGCCAATAAAAATATCAAGAAGATTGTGCAAAAGATGGTGGTAATGTATAAAGACTGGCATGAGATGTTGTCGTTTGCTCTCCATGGCTACCGTACTTCATCTCGAACATCAACTGGGGCAACCTCGTTCTCCTTGGTCTATGGCGTGGAGGCTGTCCTACTTGTCAAAGTTCAGATTCCCTCTCTAAGGATAATGAAGGAATAAAATTTAGGTGAAGACGAATGGATTCAGACTAGGTTGGATCAATTGAACTTGATTGACGAGAAGCGACCGGTTGCTGTTTATCATGGTCAGATATACCAAAACCGTATGATCAAGGCTTTCAATGAAAAGATCAAGCCTCGAGTATATCAGACTGGTAACTTGGTAATAAAGCACATCATTCTTCCACAAGGCGATCCCAAGGGCAAATGGACTCCAACTTACGAAGGACCATTTGTTGTAAAGAAAGTTTTCTCTGGTGGTACCATGATGCTGACTACTATGGATGGCGAAGACTTCCCACATCATGTGAACACGGACATAGTTAAAAAATACTACACATAAAATGACCCGCTAGGTTGACATACCTAGGAAAAAATAAGGACATCCCGGTGAACCAAAGAGGTTCGAGCAAAATTTAGGGATATAAAAAAAATTGTACACCCGACGAGTCAAAAACCCGAAAGGGTGATTTAGGCACAAAAAAAGGGTATCCTGGTGGACTGAAAACCCGAAAGGGCGGTCCAGGAAAAAATTAAGGAATAACGCATATGATTATGTCCTGTAAAACCTCTACAGCCAACTTTATTACCAAGGTCCAAGTTCAATGGTCCAAGATCAATCCAATCAATTTATTTCAACATCAAGGAATGATGTTCGAAGACATAAGGGAAATAGTAGAGTTGGAACACAATGAGATCACTTCCACATGGCTATTTATTTTTGTTTCCACTTTGTATTCTTTTTGAATATTTCCTCTTACTAGGATCTCCGTCTCTTTGTACAAAAACGCCTATTCATGGGCAAAACATCGATATAAAATATACTTTGAACTGTAAAACTTTTTGTTTTTCCTATTTCGAGTGCAAAAAAGTCCAATGACTAAAATTGAATGAACATATGCATATGAACATGATTAAAATTTTAACAAATGTATGCGACAAGCATCTCCTTAAATGCATTTAGGGTATCCCCACAGAGTTATTTCAATAACATTATCCCCACATATTTGGATTCATAAAATCCACAGTCAAAATTTCAATATTCATAAGATCTTCTCCCCAGTTGAGTTGGTCTTAAAAGGAAGCCTTTTGGATTTCTTCCTAAAAGGAACCTCCCCAACAGGTCGTCAAATATCCTCTTCAACAGGGTTTATTTCCCTGAAAAATGACAAATTCCCCAGCTTAAGTTTTCCCCTCAGACTATCACAAATCAATGGACAAAACCCATTAATCCCCGGTAGAGTCATTTCAATCCTCAACGGAGTCATTACTACCCCAGTAAGTTACTGTGAAGCCTAGAACCTGACCAGATAATAGTTAACTCCATTCCTCTAAAGCAAGTTATAGCAAATCCTATAATTCAACCAGATACTAGTTTAACTTCATCCTTCCCAATAAGTTACTATAAATCCTGGAATCCGATCAGATAATAGTCAACTTCAGCAAGTGGTTGCGAAGCCTGGAATCCGACCAGATAGCAATTGACTTCATCCATTTCATCAGTTACCATGAAGCCTAGAATTTGACCAGATAACAGTTAATGTCAATAAGTTATTATGAAGCCTGGAATCTGACCAGGGAACAGTTCAACTTCATCCTTTCAAGCAAGTTACTGCGAATCTTGGACCCAACCAGATAACAGTTTAACTTCATCCTTTAAAACAAATTATTGTGAAACCTGGACCCGACCAGATAACATTTGATTCAATTTACTGTAAAGCCTGGACCCGACCAAAAAACAGTCTGAGTTACTGAAACCTGGACCCGATCAGATAACAGTAAATCTCAATTTTAAGCTACTAAAGTCTGGACCCTACCAGATAATAGTTTAATTTCTTCAGTTACTACAAAGCCTAGACCTGACCAAATAACAGTTCGAGTTGATGAAACCTGGACCCGATCAGATACCTGTTAACCTCAAGATCAAATTGTTGAAACCTGGACCCAACCAGATAACAGTTCAAGTTGCTGAAACCTGGACCCAACCAGATACCCGTTAACCTCAAGATCAAATTGCTGAAACCTGGACCCGACCAGATAACCATTTGAGTTACTATGAAACCTGTACCCAACCAGATAATAGTTTAACTTCTTTAAATCACTAACAAAACTCCTTTTCCCCGGTAGAGTTTTCCACTATCCCCAGTGAGTTGCTGCAAAGCCTGGAATCCGACTAGATAACAATTAACTTCTTATCCCTAGCAAACTGTTGTGAAGCCTGGAAGCTGAACAGATAACAACTAAACTTTCTTCCTCTCCAATCAAGAGATAGCTCCTCAGTAGAGTAATGGACAACCAAAACTCCTGAGCTTTATTCCCCAAGCAGAAATCAACACTCCCCGCAGATTTTTTTTCTTTTTCTCAAGCAAAGTCAATGTTCCCCAGCGGAGTTTCTCCTGAAACAAGAAAAGCGGGAATCCCCAGCAGAAACATCCTAAACAAAGTTCGAAGATACACGTACTCTTCATCTCTAGCAGTATTTTGGGATTTAACTTCCCAAAACTCTCACAGAATTTGTCAAGGATTTATTTTCCTAGACAAAGATACTTCAATATGCATATCACATTCATACATCATATCAAATACATGATCTCATTTATTTTGAGAACATCGTTACACTATGCATACATCTGCATGCAACTAACCCTCTTCCTTGTAGGAAAAATAAATCATCAATCAAAGTCCTCTTCTAGTTAGATTTATTTCTACCAGATTAAAGATAGGCAATTGTGATACGGTGGCGGAACCAGAACTATTTTGAAATGCTGGTTTGCGTTTTGAGTTTGTGTTTGCAAAATGTCGCGGTAAGCAAGAGTCACCATCGACTTTTATTTTATCCAATTGGAAAGGAAAAAAGCACAGAAAAATTCCTTTTTTTGAGATTTTCTGAGTACGGGGGTAGATTATAGAAAGGGAAGGTATTAGCACCCTTTCTATCTGTGGTTTTTCACGGGCTCTTAGGTACTTGCTCACCATTTTTTAAATTGCTTGTGTGTGTTTGATTTGAAAAAGTTTTTGTTTTACTTCGACTTAACCCTTGCTTCTGTCTTCAAGAGTGTTACGAAGTGTTTTTGAAAACTTTGTTTGAAAAAGAGTGTAAGTGTGGAAAAGTTTGTTGTTTTTGAGCAAGTACCTACTAGCATCTACCTACTCGAAAAAAGAATTGTTCTATGTTCGTTTCCTTTAGACAGCACTATCCTACTATTAGTGAGTAGGTAGAACCGTCGTTGGAGTTTTAAAGGGTCAATTCGAAAAGGGACGTACGATCACTAAAGCAATGTTAGGACGTCTTAGTAATAACTCTAATGTCTTAAGATCAATATTTGAGGCGAAAATTTCGAGGCAACCTTTCCGAACGGGACATTTGATCTTTTAGACAAGAGGGTGACCACTCAAATACCCTATACTTAATGATCGTTTACTGAAGGCAACCGAAGTGAGAGTATACCCTAGGAGTGCGCATGTGCGAGTGATTCAATTTCAAGTTATTATCTTTGCACATTTAGGGTTTGCTAACCATTTTAAAGTTTACATACATTCTTGTCATGCATCCCTAATATTCATACATCTAATAGTTAAAATTTGCGCAATTTAAAGTGTGGAAAATAAGCTACGCTATTACAAGGCTTCGGGTATTAATTACATAGCTAAAAACAAGCCGTAAAAAATGATAAATGAAAGTAAAAAGTCCTAATTAATCTATTACACCTTGTGAGCAATTACATTAATATGGTAAAACTAAATAAACGCGGTGAATCGAGAACAAGAGAGAACTAGGGTTTTGACCCCGTCTAACCTAATCGGAAGAAACAATTATTTTTGTTGTTTTTAATTATTTCAGAAAAAAGAATAAGGTTTTTAAATTAAATACAAGATTAATTAGTAATTAAATTAATTAAATAAAATGACTAAATTTAACCTATTTTTGTGTTTTTGGTTATTTTAAGAAAAAGAAAATAGAAATTAAATTAAAACCAAAACCCTAATTTTCTAATTGTTTTTAATTTATTTACAAAATAATTAAAGTTACCCTAAAATTAAATAAACTAATTAGATTATTTTTTGTATAAAAAATAAATCCTAAATCTAATTGGATGAAAATATTATTTTTATGATTTTTGATAAAAAAGAAAAATTAATTTGTGTTAGTAAAAATAATTTAATAAGTTAATAAAGAAAAAAATATAAAAAGAAAAGAGAAAGAGGTATGGGCCTGAGAAGGTAATTTTGGGAGGTGCTGATAGCAAGTCTTGGGCCCAAAAGAAATTGATCCATGTTGACTTCTTGGATCCCCTGCTGCATGTTGACCAAGGCCTTTGGTGGACCTTCATATGATAGCCATCAGATCTGGCTTCCTGGAGATCCAATGGTCTGATTCTGAGAGCACGTGGTGGAGTCTTGCCTTGTGTGCACGCTTGATCACCTGAATGAAAATAACAAGAAATAATAGGAGGGGACCTGGGATTTGAACCCAAGTCCTGTGACCTTTTCCAACTGCTCCACTACCAACTGAACCATGCGCTTTCTTTGTATACAAAATAATAATTATTGATAATATACAATACTGGGAGTTAGTGGAGAGGAAAATTAAAATTGCGCCAGAATTCAAATAAACGAATAAGATGGTGCCGCGCAAGTCATCCCTGTCCTCTCTCCGTTGGCAAAAGTTAAAAACTTTTACCTACGGACACCATTTGTTGCTACATCCCTGGCTTGTTTCAAAATCTTCCATGGGCATGATAAATGAAGTCTAAGGCCATGAATTGAACCGTCTTGACCTGTTGAGCATTATGGTGCCCTTCTTGGGGGCCAATTTTACCTGTACCAAAAGATCCTAAAACGAAGCATAAAACCCTAATAATGGCCAATTCTGATACAGTCCAAAAAAAATGCAATTGAATATTATAGATAGTTTGCAAATGTCTCAGGGAGCAAGAATATATAAGTATTTCATGCTATAGATGCCAAAATCACGCAATTCAATTTCAAGAAGAAGCCATTGTCGTGGCTGACTTACAGTGAGTTCTAGCACTGGAAACTCCTTGTTCTTGATTGGTATAGCTTGCTTGTGATCCCAAGAATCGAATGAGATGGCTAGGGAGTCCTATAAACGTATGGAAATATGAAATCGACTCAGCACTTTTTTGTGATTTTTCCAAGTTTGTTCTGCCCTTTCACGCCTCTCAAACCTCGTGTTTTTTGTCTGCAAATGTTCCCTATATACTGAGGAATGAATTAGGTTTACAAAAATCCATTCAATCTTTGTCAATTATTTCTTTTGATCTTGATTTGATTCACTTGAAATTATTTCCAAAATAGGCCAAAATCAATCTTTTTGTGCCCACTTTTGCCTTGCACGAATTCAATCTTTTGCTAGCTGGATATAGGACCTGAAATATGCACAATATCTTGAGGTTTCAATTATTTGGATTTTTTATGATTTGTTTTGATTTAAAATGATTTAATTGAAATAAAAAATCAAAATAAATAATAAAAATCAGATAAAGACAAGTCGAAAGAGCTAGGGATCATGGACCATGCTACCAACTCAAAACAAGTGCAAAATATTAGTCCCATTTAGCAAAAATTACAATTTTGAGGCATAGTTGACTTTTGGCAATTTTGCAAAAAAGGTCAACTTCACCAATGCATAACTTCCTCAATTTTGAATCTTTGAAGGTGGTATTGGACTTTTTAGAAATATTGAGATGTCCTCTAAGCAACCCTTTTGGTCTCATCTCAATTTGGTATTCCATGTTCATGTATGAAGCTTTGACAAAAATAGTGTTTTTGTTGACTTTCTAAATGACCTATAATGTCCAAATTCATAACTTCTTGTGAGTGCATATTTTGAACTTGGGAGATGAATATTAATTGTAGGGAATTTCATCCTCTTCAAATTGAGCTTTGGATGGGTCATTTCTCATAAAGTATGAGAAAGTTATGCTTGGTCAAAGTTGAGTTGGCTTTTCCTGCAAAACCCTAATTTAGCAACTTTTGGGTTTTGATGAATTGTGAGCAATCCTTGAGGAATCATGATCAAACCTTGATCAAATGATGAAATTAACTTCAAAACGAGTATGTTGACCAAAAATCTTGAAGTTTGACTGTATGTAGGCCACAGTTGACTTTTGCCCTAGCACAGTCGATTTTCAGGCCTTTGAGCAATTGGCTGAGCAAACTCCCTCTGCAAGGCTTGAAACTTGACATGGATGATATTGAGAACATATTAGGACAATGGTGAGCATTTGAGATCCCTTGGACTCAAGTATCTTGATGCAACATGAAATTCTAATTTGAGGTAGACTGCCTTAGGAGAGAGCTTGTCTGGTCAACCTTTGGACTTCCTTGAGCAACTTGAGGACCTCACTTGAAAATGTATTGAGAAATATGGGAGGGAAAATTTTGGGGTACAACAGCTGCCCATGTTCAATCTTCTTAAACCTGAGGATGTAGATTGGCTTCTCTGCCTTTCGTGATCCGAAGGTGGAAGATGATTGAACACTAGAGTGCCCAGAAATTTGCACTCGCATGAAGTGGTACTTGTCTTATGATGTCGGGAATGGGCTTATAGATGCCATCGGAAGAAGTGTTGATCGCATAAGATATTCCTTAGCGAGAGCTTGTATACTTGTTGGTGAGGAGGATTTCGCTGGGGAATGCTGGTCTCTGTATCGAGAGAAAGTTGAATTTTAAGAGCTTCAGTCGTTCGTTATTCTACTGGGAAATCGTCTCTCTTGGTCGAAGAGGTGAAAATGAACTACTATCTAGTCGTGATCCAGGCTTCATAGTGATAACATCGACTGCTATCTGGTCGTAATCCAGGCTTTACGTGACTTTTTGGGGAGATGAGATTATACTTGCTATCTGGTTGTAATCTAGGCTTCGAAATTTCTCAATTCTTATCTGGTCGTAATCCAGGATTCAGAAGGAATTCAGTTATTATCCGGTCGCATCCGGGCTTTAACTTGAATTTAGGGCACACTAATATTCGGTCGACTCCAGGCTTCTTAGTAATTGTCCAGGTAAAATTGCTATTTGGTCGAAATCCAAGCTTCGCAATGTCTTGTACCGTTATCTGGTCGTAATCCAGGCTTCACGATGTTTCATACCATTATCTGGTCGAATCCAGGCTTCATGGTGTCCTGTACTGTTATCTGGTCAATTTCAGGCTTCACACTACCTTACTTCTTATCTGGTCGAAATCCAGGCTTCAGAAGAAATCAAGTGGTTATCCAGTCGCACCCGGGTGAACTGTTATTTGGTCGAAATCCAAGCTTCACAGTGTCCCTTACTGTTATCTGGTCGTAATCCCAGGCTTCAGTGTTTTTACCACTATCTGGTCGTAATCCAGGCTTTACGATGTATTATACCGTTATCTGGTCATAATCCATACTTCACGATGTTTATGGAAATCAAGATATTATCCGTTCGAATATGGGCTTCATAACTTGCATTAAAGATATACCACTATCTGGTCGTGATCCAGGCTTCGTAGTATTCTTGGCTGCTATCTGGTCGTAATCCAGGCTTCACAGAAACTTGTATTTCTATCTGGTCGTAATCCAGGCTTCACAATAACTTGTTGAGCTGTTATTCGGTCGTAATCTGGGCTTCATGGCTTGCTGGGGATTAAACTATTATCCGGTTGAATCCGGGCATCATAGCTTGCTTTTAAGAGATACAACTATATGGTCGTAATCCAGGCTTCGCAATATTCTGAGACTGTTATCCGGTCGTTCTCCGGGCTTCACAATATGATGGAGTAATCAAGATATTATCCGGTCGTACTCGGGCTTCATAGCTTGAACTTTGTGAGAATTTAATTGCATCTTTTCCTGAAAAGTAAAAGGTTAGTCGTATGTAATGTCATGATGCATGACATGTATCGAGCAATGATGTTATCAAAATAAATGAGATTGTGTTGTATGATGCGTATATGCATGTCATGATGTACGGATATGTAACATTTTTATGATGTTCTCTGGCTGGGGAAAATAAATCCCGAACTGCTACTAGAGAATAAGAAGAGTTTCGCTCGCTGGGGATAACGACCGAAGATGATTGGGAGAATAATCCTGCCAGAGAATAAACTGGCGAGAAAATGACTCTGTGGGGAAGAGATACTCTGCTAGAAGATCTGTCGATTTGGAGCAATAACCTTGGTTGGGGATGAATTACCGTTGCTGGTGATGATAAACTTTGTTGGGGATTGACTTTCTGTTTGTGGAAGAAATAAATTCCACTGGGGATGGTCTTCCCTTATTGGTGATAAATGAACTCTGCTTGGGGAGAATCTTACTGACTCACTCGCGATTGTGAACCTCAGCTGGGGAGAGTTGATAACACTGTATTCTGGTATTTCCTACTCTGCGGGGAGTGTATGCATTTTTATTCATATTCTTCAGCTAGGTCTATCCCTGTACCTGGTGAATATAGCAACTGTAAGGCTCAGACATTTCTTGTTTTCCCCTGTTTCTGGGATTACGAGTAATCGTCTTTTGTTCCGCATGTAAATATTTATGAGCAGCAATTATTGTCAAATGCATATATCAAAAAAAACATTGGACGTTCTTGCAAAACAAAACAGAAAAAGAAAAACACAAGTTTGAAATTTCTTTGTGAAAATGAATTGTATTGATTTTGAAGTTGGCCTGTAATATGCGTTTTTGTACAAGAAGCTAGCGTCCTAGTAAGAGAACGCCGCTGAAAGATAGAATTTATAAAATTTGTGAAAAACAGAGAAAAACAGCTATGTGAACAATCCCACTGGGTTCCAACTCTGCTATTGCCTTTATATCTTCGAGTGTCTCATCACTTTGCTACTTGGTTGAAGGTAGATCAGATTGATTGGCGTCGTCCGAGCTTGATAGTCGATACCGAAGTCTTGTTGCAAGATGATCCAATGAGACATAGTGTTACGCTTTAATCCCTAATTTTTTCCTGGACCGCCCTTTCGGGTTTTCAGTCCACCGGGATACCTTTTTTTACCCAAGCCGCCTTTTCAGGTTTTCGACTTGCCGGGTGTACATATTTTTTTCATTTTCATCCCTTAATTTTTCCCGAACCCTTTTGGTTCGCCGGGAAGCCCTTATTTTTGCCTAGGCCAGTCAACCTAGCGGGTCCTTGATTTATGCGTAGTATTTTTTTCACTATGTCTGCATTGACGGGGTGAGGAAGGTCGTCACCATCCATGGTGGTTAGAATCATAGCTCCTCCCGAGAAAATGTTCTTAACCACAAATGGCCCTTCATACGTGGGGGTCCATTTGCCCCTAGGATCACCTTGCGGCAGTATGATGCGTTTGATCACCAGATCCCCGACTTGATACTTTTGTCGTCTAACTTTCTTGTTAAATGCCTTGATCATTCATTTTTTATACGTCTGACCATGACAAAGCAGTAAGTCTCTTTTCATCGATTAAGTTCAGCTAATCAAGTCGGGTCTGGATCCAATCGTCCTTGCTCAAACCTGCATCCTTCATAATCTGAAGAGAGGGTATCTGGACTTCAATGGGTAAGACCGCCTCCATGCCATACACCAGAGAGTAGGGTGTTGCCCCGGTTGATGTCTGTGCTGAGGTGCGATACCCATGAAGAGCAAATGGTAACATCTCATGCCAGTCTTTGTATGTCACCGTCATCTTCTGCACAATCTTCTTGATGTTCTTATTACCGCTTCAACATCCCCATTCATCTTCAGCCTATAAGGAGAAGAGTTATGATGATGTATCTTGAACTGCTTGCAGAGCTCGGTGATCATCATATTATTGATATTTGTACCGTTGTCCGTGATGATCCTCTCTGGTACACTGTATCGACAGATCAGATTGTGTCGGATGAACCCGCCACGACGTTCTTGGTTACTGTAGCAAAGGAAGCTGCCTCAACCCACTTTGTGAAATAATCAATAGCTACCAGAATGAAACGATGCCCGTTAGATGCAGTAGGTCTGATCTCGCCAATCATATCGATGCCCCACATTGCAAAAGGCCAAGGAGCTGTCAAGACGTTCAGAGGAACTGGAGGTACATGCACCTTATCAGCATAGACTTGGCACTTATGATAGGTTCGAGAATGTTGATAACAGTCGGCTTCCATAGTGGACCAGTAATATCCTGCCCGTAGGATTTTCTTTTCCATGGTATGTCCACTAGAATGAGTTCCGAAAGTACCTTCATGTAACTCTGCCATAATCCTTTCTGCCTCGTTCTTGTCCACACATCGAAGTAAGGTTGAGTCATGGTTACGCTTGTAAAGGATACCATTACTGATGAAGAACTTCACCGTGAATCTCCTCAGAAACTTATTATCATTAATGGATGCACCCTCGGGGTATACTTGAGTCTCAAGATACCTCTTTACCTCGTGAAACCAGGGTTTATCCGCTACCTCTTCAGTATCAATGTCACAACAATGTGCAGGTTCGTCCAACCTCTCAATGGTAATCCGGGGAACCTCATTGTCCCACCTGACCTTGAACATAGAAGACATGGTAGCTAGCGCGTCTGCTAACTGATTCTCCTCTCTGGGGAAATGTTCAAAGGTTATCTCCTCGAAGTGTGGAAGCAACGTCAGTACATACTCTTTGTAAGGAATAAGATTTAGGTGTTTTGTATCCCACTCGCCTTTGATTTGACTGATCACGAGAGCAGAATATCCGAACACACTCAAGAACTTAATCCTTAGGTCAATAGCTGCTCGAAGTCCCATGATGCATGCTTCATACTCCGCCACATTGTTGGTGCAGTTAAAACATAATCGGGCGGTGAATGGAGTATGACAGCCTTCAGGAGATATGATCGCATTGCCAATGCCATTACCCAAAGAATTTGAGGCTCTGTCAAAGTACATAGACCATCGGGATTCCTCCTCAGGTCCTTCATCCGGTTCAAGTTTTTCACAGTCAGTCACCAACATGATGCTCTCATCCGGAAACTCGAAATTCATAGACTGGTAATCGTCCACTGCCTGATGCGCCAAATGATCTACCAACACACTCCCCTTGATTGCCTTTTGGGTTGTGTATTGGATGTCATACTCAGTTAAGATCATCTACCATCTTGTTATTCTTCTGGACAAGGCAGGCTTTTCAAAGATATACTTGATTGGATCCATTTTTGATATCAATAGGGTAGTGTGAGTCCGCATATACTGTCTCAGCCGGCGAGCAGCCCATGCCAAAACGCAGCAAGTTTTCTCGAGCAACGAGTATCGGGTCTCGCAGTCGGTAAAATTTTTTCTAAGGTAGTAAATAGCGTGCTCTTTTTGGCCAGACTCGCCATGCTGCCCCAGCACGTACCCCATTGAATTATCCAGTACTGTCAAGTATAAAATCAAAGGTCTTCCTTCAACTGGAGGCATCAGAATAGGTGGCTCTTGGAGGTATTCCTTGATTCTTTCGAAAGCGGCCTGACATTCATCATTCCATTTTACCACTTGATCTTTCTTCAGAAGCTTGAAGATTAGATCACAAGTAGCAGTCGGGTGTGAGATGAATCGGGCAATGTAGTTCAGCTGTCCCAAAAATCCTCTAACTTCCTTTTCTGTTTTGGGAGCTGGAATCTCCTGTATAGCCTTTCACCTTTGCAGGATCCACTTGAATACCTTTATCACTAACGACGAAACCCAGTAGCTTGCCAGACCTTACCCCAAAGGTGCACTTGTTCGGGTTTAACCTCAGCTTATACATTTTCAACCTGTCAAATAGCTTATGAAGATGGTCCAGGTGTTCTCCTTCAGTCTGGGACCTCGCAATCATGTCATCAACGTAAACCTCAATCTCATGGTGAATCATGTCGTGGAACAAAGCAACCATAGCATGCTGATAAGTTTCCCCATCATTCTTCAACCCGAAAGGCATTACCTTGTAACAGAAAGTGCCCCACTACGTGACGAAGGTTGTCTTCTCCATGTCTTCGGGAGCCATCTTAATCTGATTGTAATCGGAAAAACCATCCATAAAAGAGACCTTATGTTGTGCGGTGTTGTCAACCAGAACATCGATGTGAGGCAGTGGGAAATCGTCTTTGGGGCTTGCCCTGTTAAGATCTCTATAGTCTATGCACATACGTACTTTACCATCTTTTTTCGGCACCGGAACCACGTTGGCAACCCACTGCGGGTAAGAAGTAACAGCTAGAAAACTGGCATCAAACTGTTTCATGACCTCCGCTTTGATTTTCTCATACATCTCGGAGCGCATACGACGAACCTTCTGCTTTACCAGAGGACAGTCTTCTTTGGTTGGCAGGTGGTGAACCACAATGTCTGTATCCAACCTGGGCATATCTTCATAAGACCAAGCGAAGATCTCAACATAGTCGCGCAACATCTGTATCAACCGTTGCTTGACATTAGGCTCCAGATTTGCACCTATCTGGACCTCTTTCTTGTCTTCCTCGGTACCTAAATTCACCGATTCCACTGGCTCTTCATGCGGATATATGGCCCTCTCTTCCTGAAGTAAAAGTCTAGCAAGTTCCCCAGGTACTTCACAATCATCCTCACCTTCGTCCTTGGCTTGGTTGATCGGACTTTCGAAGTCATAACTGGCAGTAGCAGAGTCGTTATCAGTGGGATCCAGAGTGGATGTGGACCTGTATTATGATTTATGAGTGTGTGTAAGACAAATAGTTGTTTTGATATAGTGCAAGATAATAAAGAAAAACAAGGAGCGCAAAATTTGTAATGAAAGAAAATGTCCAATGCTTTATTGATGATATATGAAAATGACAAATAGTAAACCCTCACAAACAGAGCCAAGGTGCCTCGGGTAAGGCACCAGGCCGCAAAGTTTCAAATTTTCTGTTACAAGTCTCAAAACAAAAGTCTATTACTATGTAATGAAATAAACGGGCACGAAGTCCTTCACCGTCCAATTGTTCAAGCCACCGTTGGTAGTCGGGTAAATCCTGCTGTCGATATCTGACTCTTCTTCATCATCTTCGATTGCATTAACTCCCTGATCATGTTTTGGCATAGGAGCGGTTATGACGTTGGGTTTCTCTGGAGCGTCAAACTCAATCTCTTTAGCTTCAATCAAGTCTTGCACTTTATTCTTCAAAGCCCAACAGTTGTTCGTATCATGACTCGGGCTATCAGAGTGATAGGCACAGCGGGCATTCGGATTATACAACGGAGATGTGGTACTGGGATTCTTCAGGGCTTCCCTCAGAGTTGCCAAGTTGGTTTTCAACAATTGCGGTAGAATTTGAGACAAGGTCATATTAAGTCGAGTGTACTGTCTTTGCGGCCTCTCCATTCTTTGCTGATTATTGCATTGTGGGAAAACTGTAGGTCTTGATATTACTACCGCATTTACTGCTTGGCGGCGCTCAGGTCTGCTTTGGCTTCTCGAGCCGTAAACTTCACTAGCTTCTTTCCTGAAAGGCTTCTTCTCTGTACTTGATGACGCACCTTTCTGTATCTTACCACTTCTGATACCAGCTTCTACTCTCTCCTCAATCATAATCAATTCAGTAAACCCAGATGATGAACTTCCAATTAGATGATTAAAGAATGGACCAGACAAGGTCCCCATAAACATATCAACCAACTCCCTATCAGACAGAGGGGGTTGGACTCTTCCAGCCAGATCTCTCCACTTCTGAGCGTAGTCCTTAAAACCTTCGCTTGCACCCATGGACATACTCTGAAGCTGAGTACGAGTGGGAGCAAGGTCGGCGTTATACTGGTACTACTTATAGAAAGCAGCAACAAGGTCCTCCCAGTTGCGGACATTAGCTCCTTCCAATTGATAAAACCATTCAAGTTGAGCCCCTGACAGACTATCTTGAAAGAAATGGACCTACTGATTCCTATCAGCAGTGTAGGGTTGAATTTTTCTGATGTACGAGCGGAGATGGAGCTTTGGACAAGATACTCCATTGTACTTAGCAAAAACCGGAGCCTTAAACTTGTGAGGGATCACCACCCCTGAGGCTAACCCCAAATCTCCAAAATCCAAACCCAGGACCTTCTGAATCTCCATAGCACTCAGACGGTCTTCAAGTTGTTTGTACCTATCCTCAGCAGGAGGGTACTGTTCATCATCAAAATCAGTGTCATTATCAGAGACCACAGGGCTAGGGCCCTTTCTTTCCTCTTGATTCTCTCCTCCTCCAGATGAATGAGACAGATCAGCTTCTTGTCGCAACCTATTCCCAAATCTGTGACCCATATTTAGCAGAACCCCCTTCTTCTTCTTCTTGTCCTTCAGGATGAGAGTCTTCAAATCCTGTTGTCCTTTGGCCAAGTTCAAGAACATCTCCTGAAATTGATCATTCTGTGCTTGAAGGGATTTGATGGCTTGATCGGTAGGTGTTTCAGAAGACATTCTGTGCTTAAATAAACAGCGAAGAAGATAAGAAACCTGTAATGGTACCTGTAATGAGGTGCATGGTAATGGAATGTATATGGAATGATTTCAAAGACTTTGAGAGATTCAAATTTGTAAACCAAAATAAAACACACTTTATTAGATTAAACTTGTAACAATGTTTAACAATGCCTTTAAGGCGTTACAAAAGAAATAACTGAAAAGCAAATCTAAACTAGAAACAATAAAAGATATCAGAAATCCCATGGTCGTTTTCCCTTCGTGCTGACATAATCATTGATTGTCCTTTCATTCTCAAGCTGCCTCGTGAGCTTCAAGATCTTCCTCTCTTGCTCATGATATTTCTATCGGTAAGTATCCCTTTCTTCCTTCAACTGGATCCAGGATCTCTTCAATGCCCCAAGATCAGTAGGCATGTATGGATAAAGGACCGTATAAGGAACGCCCTCTTTATTAGTAGGCTCTACAACCATTGGCAAAACAGCTTCATAAGGCATCCCCAGCTTTTGAGCACGGGCTCGAACCCACTGGAGATAAGGTTGCATTGGGAGAGAAGTCTTCGGTCCTAGCTCATGTGGGTCAGACCTGTTCACCCTGCCCTAGTCCCGTATAAACCTTAGGCGATGCTCATCCACGTCCCCCTTGTAGTCAAAGACAATGTCTGTAAGAAGTAGCTCATGAGGACCGCCTCTTCGAGCGCGACCAAACTGTCGTAAAGCCAAACAAGGACTGTAGGTTATTCCCCCTCTAATTCCAAGCAATGAGACATTAGGGTATTCCCCACATCGATCAATGACAGCTACTCTTTCCATGTCCTTATAACTCCAAATAATGTCCGTATGGGCAAGGGACATGATTCTGTAAGCCCAACCTAACCCTTCTTCATTCTTCAATACAGACTTGGGGAGGTGCGAAATAAACCACCTCGCCAGCAGCGGCGTGCAACACAAGAGGGTCCCTCTTCTTCGCATGGTACGAGTATAGAGGGCATGTAAAATATCACCCAGAAGAGTAGGCACTAGATTGCGGGATAGGAAGATCTTAACTGTGTGCACATCTATGAAGGAATCCGGATTCGGGAAAAGAACCAAGTCGTAGATGAGGAGAGCCAAGATGTCTTCAAATGCTTGAAAATCCAAGTTATCCCAGAACTGTTGAGCTTGATCAATTAGAAACTTGGCCAAGAAACCTTTAACCCCACTCCGTCTCTCCCAGTTGGATACTATTGTACCCCAAAATTTGCCCTCCCATTTTTCATACAAGATATAACCCTATGGTTTCTTGGATATTCAAGTTGGCTCAGAAATCGACGAGACAGATTCTCTTCTGGGGCAGTAAATCAGCAATTTGAGTTTTTGGCAATTCTCAAAAGAAAATGAGTTTTCAAAGATCTAATTGGCCTTCATAGGTCTTCATGCTTCCTCAAGGTTGTAGTTATGATTTCTTCAAGCTACAAGATTTTGAGATGATTATGTCTGTTCATGGTTACATGTGACGTCGCTCACGGGTTTATCTTCAGAGAATTGGAAGAAATTTGAGTTTGGAAGACTTTAAAATTATCAAATCATCGCAAGGCATTGATTGATTTTAAATTCTTCTTAAACACAGTTTACTGAAAGGATAATGTTTGTTCTTAGAGCATGATTTGTTTGGGACAAGAAATGGAGATTAAGACTGTCATTTAGGACAATCATGATTTTGGGATCCAGGTTGACCAGATGATTTACGTCCTTAAAACATTTATTTTGTTTAGGAAATGGAGTACAAAGTGCGTGTTTATTTGAAATGCAATTACAAAGTTATTTGGATTATTTGGAATTTAAGTTACCAGACTGGAGCATTTTATTTCAAATATCCTGATTGGGAACTTCAAAAAAAATCAATTAGGATGCGAAGAGAAATTACAAATTGTTGTTTATAAAGGATTTCAAGTTATAAAATAACACAAGAATACTTTATGCTACAATTCAAGTTCTTCTCCAATTTCAAACACACCGTCCAGGATTGTTACAAAACTTCGAATTCTTTTAATACTTTATGTTTTACAACTTATTGTATTTAAAGATAAGTTGGTACAACTATTGGATACAATACATCAAAATACAAGAAGTTTTTTTTCTAAGTTACAAAGAAAATCAAGTGAATGTTTGGCCTAAGAGAACTAATCCATGATTAAGTTGTTTGAAGATTGAAGTTATATCAAATTCCTTTGATTTTCTCCAAGACTTTCGTGTTTGCCACGGGTTTCTTGCGTTCTTTGCTTTGTCATCTCCACTTTCGCTCACATGAAAAACAAGAGAAAGAAAGCATGATTAATACAAAAATATATGAGCATGAACAAGGAATTTTCAAAAAAAAAAAGAAGCTATTTCATAAGTTCATCATTAAGGTTTGCAATGTGGAATCAGAATGCTATTTATTTCATCACAACCTATTTCCCCCAGTTGCAAATCACAAGAAGGTTGCCCTTCTTGGTTCACAAAAAAGAAGAAAAAAGAGAAATTCGCGAACATGATAGCCCAAGGCTGCACACAATAACAAAATGCTACAACAGTCCAAACAAACAGCATCATCACAAATTGAAACAAACAACATCATCACAAACTGAAGCAAAGCAGCATCATCACAAACTGAAGCAAGACAGCATCATCATAAGCTAAAACAAGTCAGCAATGTGGCAAATATAACAAAATAGCTAGATGTTAAATCAAACAAAATAGCAACTCAACTTGCTCAAGAGGCAAGGCATCATCATTTTCCAAGTGTTGCAAACCCTTCAGAATGGTAAAATAAGCAAAAGAGAAAATTGCTTTTTATTGTCATTGAGAGAGGAGAGGAAAGAGGTCACCTAGGCTACAGAATTGCCCAAAGCACATCCTGCAAAAGCTCTGCTACAAAAAGAAGAGCTGCTGTAAACCCAAAATCAGAACAAAACCTGCTGTAAACCCAAAATCAGAACAAAACCTGCTGTAAACCCAAAATCAGAATAAAACCTGTTGTAAACCCAAAATCACCAAAACCTGTTGTAAACCCAAAATCACCAAAACCTGCTAGAATACAAAATCAAAAAGAAAACCTGTTGTAATGACAGGACCACAAAACATGTTGTAAACATCAAAGACAAAGGGGCCACGGCATAAAGGAGGTTAATAAAAACAGAGAGAGGGGAGATGGATTAAACACACAACAAAACACAGTAACAGAGATAGCAAGAACAAGTTTGATGTTCATCAAGATCAAAGCTAAATAGCCATCATCAAAAACTCAAAAACCTGATAACCATCATCCAAAAAACTCAGAGCAAAAGAACCATCATCAAAAACTCCAAAACCTGAGAAACATCACCCAAAACACAGAAACAACACAATCATCATTCAACATTTGATAACCAAGAAAGAGATAACATACCATCTGAGCCAAAGGCCAAAAAGAAGACAGAAAAAGTTACCAACAAACCAGAAGAGCCTCGCCCCCATCCTCATCTCTTTCCCTCATAAATCTTCTGCCACCACTGAATACCATCCTCAGTCCCGCCTCTCCATTCCTAATTTGCAGAAAATCACAAGAATAACAAGGCAAGGGAGAAGTTATAAAGCTCCAACAGGTATGATTTCTCCCCCTTTCTCATACTTCCATAAGCATAATTTATGAATTTAAATAACTAAGGGTTAGTTAAAGGAAAACTCAACAAAAATGGAAAACTCAACCAAAATATGTAAGCTAGAAAAATAACGAAAGAGACCTTACCCTTTCAAAATCGTTAGGGTTAGATTAGGGAGACGAGAGAGGTATTTTCCGGTAACAAAGAGGTTGTGGGAGGTCAAGGACGAGACGATTTTGGGTCTCTCTGATTTAAATCTGAATTCAAAAAAGAAGGTTTTCAAAAGATGTAATCGCTGTGAGACAAAGAGGCGTAGGTTGTTACTGTAGAGAGCGAATCATTTGCGAGGTAAGTCAGGAACGGGGTGGTGAGGAAGTTTAGAAGGATTTAGCTTATGGAAAGGATGAAAAGAGAAGAATAGCGTCGCGTGAAAGGGAAGATAGACCAAACCCTAATTTTGTGTTATCCCTTAATCCGTGAATAAGTTTAGATTAGGAATTTTTGGGTTTTGGTTTGTTGATTGGTGGTGGGCGACCCATTGCCTATGTTCCATAAGCCCATTTCTATTCACTGCATACACACCCCTTCATTTGTTTAATTTATAATTTTTGTTTACATTATTTATTTTGAATAATTTGTTTTTGTTCCTAATTTGTTTCTTGATTAAACTTTTTGCTATTAATTTCCCTTTGATTCTTTTTCATGATACAAATATTACAACAAAAAAATATAGAACATATTTCTATTTTCCTTTTTTTAATTATTCTCATATTCAAAAAAAATATATAAAATATAAATCTTTCATAGGATTAATTAATTCTTTTCATCATAAAAAATATTAAAAGATAGTAAAAAAATAATACATTTTTATTTAATTTCTTCAGTTAAATATCTTTTTTTTAACAGTATAAATTTTATTTTTTCTTTCCAAACTTTTCAAGTAAAAACTTAGAATTTTATTCCCATATTTTTACTTTGAATAACCAAATTTTGTTTCGTAGATTTGTGGTAGTTTCAATTAATTGCTCGATTCAATCTGGTTGTATTGTTTGTTATTTGGACCTTTCTATCGCATTTGACTCATCCCCATTTATAAAAAAATTGTACCCCCATTTCCGAACACTTTGTAATAGCGTAGAATTTCAATTCCCGCAATTTACTGTTTTCCTTATACTGTATAGTAATTAAGCGTGTATGGCAAGATTCAAAAATCAATCGCTAGATAACCTAATCAAAGAATAAAATAACTTGAAACCAACACACATTTTCACACGCGCACCTCTAGGGTAACCTCGCTCGTTGCTTCGGAAATACAACCATGTCCCTCGAATATGAGATTCTTTAGCAATGACCCTTCGATAAAAAGATCGTAGTCCCTCGATGACCCTCGATGTTGCCTTTGATAAAATGATCTTGTCCCTTACAAAAATTGCTAAAGCGTCTCAAAAGTTGCCTTCGATGACTGTAAAATTGATCCGCGCCTGTCCCTTCACATCCAACGATGTGGCTTCTTACCAAATTAATGGTAAGATATCCACATTAAGAGGAGGAAGAAAAGAACAATTTAAGACCTTTTGAGTAGATAGATTCGCTCCTAGTTACTCGCTTGCTCACGATAAAAACATTTTTACACCTACACTTTCATTTCAAAACATTTTCAAAAGACAAAACATTTTGTATACGTTCTTATAGAGACGAGAACCATTGCAAAACATCTTTTCAAAACACTTTCCGAAATACAATTCACAAATACGTCTTTAAACCACTTTTTGAAACAAAACTTTGTACGCGTTCTTATAGAAACGAGAACCATTACAAAGAGATTTTTCAAAATACTTTCAAAGCCCACACCACAAGCACACTGTCAAATGAAAGCAAGTGATCTAAGACGAGTAACTAAGAGCCCATGGAAAACCATGGATGAAAAGGGTGCTAATACCTTCCCTTTTCATAATCTACCCCCCGAACCCGAGAAATAATCTCAAAAGGTCTTTCCTATGTTTTTTTACCTTTCCTTTTGGATAAAAGAAAAGTCGGTGGCGACTCTTGCTATCCGCACAAATACGATCCAAACGCAAAACATCAAGTCAGTTCTCCCACCATATCACAGAACTGACGACTCTGCTGGGGAAAAATAAAAAAAGTGGGGTTACCTTAGGGTTAGATCACCTTTACTCGCTTTCATTATTTGATTTGTGTGCTTTATATTTAGTTCTTTGTATTGGGCTTGCTTTGATCCTCCACCCGGATTTGGGGCACCTTTTTAGGTAAATAGCAATAGATTGTAGAGACTGTACAGTGTAGACCGATATGGTTGAAACAATGGCTATATTAGTGTGACGCATTTGTGGGTACCGGTATCCCTGTGGTGAATCGAGGAGAATATGGGGCCGCTGAGTGGCGTCATGAAGCACTAATTGACCTTAGAACCCTAGTTGAACAAACTTGGCCATTAGGACGTAGTGAGGTAGCCGGTTTTGGTGTAAAGCTGAAAATTGGTTGATACTCGATACTACACTCATTGAGGCTAGACTTTTGGGATATCTCGGTCGCAAGAAAAGATTGTTGTGCTGAGACAATGCCTAAGAGAAAGGTTGGTGATATTGAGATCCTTTAGAACCCGATCATTATTTCTAGGACAGGTTAAGCCAACTAGACTTCAAGAGGGTACTCACCTACAAAACTCATGCAAGCCTAAAACATAGGGATCTGTTTGTTGTGTGTGTATATGTTTGCTTGTACATAAACATCATAAACATCATCAACATCATATGCATACTCACTAACCATTTCAAGGATTTAGAAATTTATCTTTGTTTTTGTTTTGTAGGACATGGATTCTCTCTGAAGAAACACCATATAAATCAGCTTCGTAAAAGCACATCCTCAACTTCAAGAGCTAGCTTCAAGAGTTCCCGGGGATTCTCCTTTTACCAAGAAGTATGGTCGACTCCACCGTTCTCCATCCTGACATGCCTACTTCTCTCGAAGACCTGCAGAAAGCTTGGATTCAGTTGAAGGAAGAACGAGACACCTTTGAAACCCAATACTACTCCAGTGAAAAGAAGGTTCTAGAGCTCACCAAATTTCTTCATGAAGAGAAAAATCTGAATACCTACATTGCTCCAAAGAGGATGCGTTCAGTCTTTTTGTCTTAAGAGTTTTTGTTGTATTTTGTTTCTTTCTTTGTAAGCCCAAGGAGGCATGATGTATCAAACTTGGTTTTATTTAATATGACGTGTATTCTTTTTTGGTTTGGACAAGTTTAAATCTCTAAATTTCCTTGAAATCATTTGCGTATTGCATCTTCATTCATCATAACATCATACATGTTTCTCATAACAGGTCGCCTTATCCTTCTACTATTTATTTCAGTGAGATGGATGTTGAACAGACTGTGAAAGATCTTCAGGCGCAGAATGCCCAGTTTCAACAAATGCTTATGGCTCTGACAAAAGGACAAGAGGAGTTGAAGACTCTACTAGCCAAAGAGAAGAAGAAGAAAACAAAGAAACCAACTGGAGTTGTGATCATGGGAAGAAGGTTCAAAGGGCAGACCAGGCGAACCTTGGACTTTGCAACATCATCAGGTGAAGGAGATAACCAAGGAGCCGAGACCCAGGAAGTGAACAACGACCCAGTATCCGAAGGAGAGGAAGAGCCTGATTACTCTGAGGAGCAATATCCTCCTGCTGATGATAAATACAAACAACTAGAGGATCGTTTGAATGCCATGGAGATTCAGAGGGTACCCAGTTTGGACTTTGAAGAATTAGGACTCATCTCAGGGGTTGTCATCCCAGAGAATTAGTGGATATGTTCCTTGGCACCTTGTCAGGACCATTTTTCAGTCACCTGATTGGGATTTCTTCATCTGGGTTTACCGAATTAATCATGACTGGTGAGCGGGTCGAAGCCGGTACAAAAAGCGGCAAAATTCAAAGAGATGCATCCTCAAGTGTGGTGAAGAAACCTTTTGTTGGAAAGAAGGAGGTCAGTGCTGCATATGACCATAGGAATCAAAACAAAACCGACCGTCGTCCGGCAGTAGGGGCTGTCATGATCTATAATCTTGCGCCAAACCAGCAGCGAAATTGTCAGCGCAAACCAGAAGCGCCCATGAGACGATTTACCCGGATTAACATGACCATGTCTCAGGTTTTGCCACACCTTCTCAAGACAAATATAGTAACTTTAAAGGAAGCTCCCAAGAATCCCAATACTGTTGCTCCCCACTACAACCCAAACGCCCGATGTGCCTATCATTCTGAAAGCCCGGGGCACGAAACAAATGACTGTTGGGCCTTAAAGAATAAGGTGCAAGACCTTATCAATGCGAAGGAGATTGAATTTGAGCCCCCAGAAACGCCTAATGTAATAACGGCACCAATGCCCAGACATGGCCAAGGTATCAACGCCATTGATGATGATCGTTTTGTTTCCTCCGTGAATGACTTGGTTACTCCTCTGTTGACCATTAAACAAAATCTACTACAAGTCAGCTTGTTCCCGGGTTGCGATGAAAATTGCCACCTTTGCAAATCTTTGTCGAACGGTTGTTTGTTACTAAAGATAGGCGTCCAGCGCCTGATGACTAGTAAAGAAATTCTATTTGAAAAGATACCTCTTATCAAAAGCTCTTATAAATATGTTTCGGTAATCACCATTTCCGACAATCCTCCCAGGGTCTCCACCAAAAGACCCGTCAGGATTACATCTACTCCCAGATTTACACCATTAATCATCATTATGCCAAGACCAATACCATACTCCTCAGATAAAGCTGTTCCCTGGAGTTATGAGGCTGACATTTATTACTACAGCGTCAAGCAAGATCAGTTGGCTGTCACAAATGAAGTTGCGAGAGATATTGATCCTGATATTGGTAACATCACTGAACCAGCAAAATAACAAGAAGTGGAAGAGTCTTCTCACCTGAGATTTCACCAAAGACCGTTGCTACTCCTGTGATCATCACTACTGCCACTCCTACCGACACCTCCAGTGATACTCCTACTTTTATCCCTACTGCCGATACAAGGGGAAAAGAGGCTTTGGTTGAGCCCGCCCAAGCAAGAGAACATCCTGAAGTCATCCTCGAAGCTTCTAGAAAAGAAATAGAAGAAATCCTGAAGATAATCAAGAAAAGTGACTACAACATTGTAGAACAATTGGGGAAGACCCCCTCGAAGATATCTTTGTTGTCCTTACTTTTGTGTTCTAAAAATCGCGCCAAAGCCTTGGTAAAGTTTCTTAAAACCGCTCACGTGCCCCAAGAGACCTTCATCGACCAATTTGAAGACTGTGTGGCCAGTCTAACTGCTGATAACAGATTGGGCTTTTTCGATGCTGATTTAACATCTAAGGGAAGGAAGCACAATGATGCCTTACATATTTCCATTGAATGCAGGGGCACCACACTTGCCCATGTTTTGGTAGATAACAGTTCATCATTGAATGTCTTGCCCAAAAATTCCCTCAATCGACTGGATTGCGAGGGGCTCATCTTGAAACCTAGCAACATCATAGTGAGGGCCTTTGATGGTTCCAAGAGGACAGTGCACGGAGAAGTTAGTATCCCCATAAAAATTGGGACTCAGACCTTTGACTCAATTTTCTATGTGATGGACATCTTCCCTTCGTACTCTTGTCTGTTGGGTCGACCCTGGATCCATGGTGCTGGTGCCGTCACTTCCACCCTACACCAAATGCTAAAATATCCGATCAGAGGGAAGATTGTCATAGTTCACGAAGAAGAGGAATACATGGTTAGCCATTTGAACTCTTTCAGGTATGTTGAAATGGATGGTGAATTCATAGAAACTCCTTGTCAGAATTTTGAGGAGGTTCCAGCAACGGTCGCAGCAACCAAGTCTACTCTAAAGGTCCCGAAGATTACTAGACCTCCGGTAAAGATGGCCTCATTGAAATACGCTCGAGCAGTAGTTGAAGAGGGAGGATGTACTATTTGGGGTCAGCTTCCGGATATTCCCTACAAGTCCAACAAATTTGGGTTGGGCTTCACTTCAGAGGCTCAGAAAGCTGTATGACGTTCTCGCGCAGGGGGACCACCTCTGTGTATCACCAATCAATGAGTCAATGCATTAGAAGATAGTGATGGAAGTTGTGACATGGATGAATGGATTTTTCCAACCATCGGCGGAGGGCTCAACAATTGGGAGGCGAAAGATTTCATTCCTATTACTTTTATTCAAGAGTAATTGTCTTTTAATATTTTCAGGCTTGTAATATTTAAACAATTCAGGCTTTTTAAAACCTTGTGTCATACCCGAGGCACAATGGTCCATCTGTAAGGGTTGTCACTTCATTCTCATATTTCATTAATGAATCATGGACGTTTTTGCATCGAATTTTGTTTTCTTTATCTTCTCTTTCTTATATTTTATTTCTTTCAAAGGTAGATATGCTCTTACACACACTCACATATTGAAAATGCAGATCTACATCCACTCAGAATCCCATGGGTAACAGTTCTGCTATGGCCAATTGTGATTTTGAAAATCCGATCTACCAAGCCGATGACAAAGGTGAGGAAGATTATGAAGTGCCAGGAGAGTTGGCCAGATTGTTGCAACAAGAAGAAAAAACCATTCAGCCGCACGAAGAGCCGGTCAAAACAATTAACTTGGGAACTGAAAAAGATAAGAAAGAGGTCAAGGTGGGTGCCAATTTGGAACCTAGTGTCAAGGAGCATCTGATTCAGTTATTGCACGATTATGTTGAGATCTTCGCCTAGTCGTACAAAGACATGCCAGGACTGGATGCAGACATTGTGGTACATCGTCTTCCTACAAAGGAAGATTGTCCCCCATTAAAGCAAAAGGTTTGTCGTATGAGACCCGATATGTCTGAAAAGATCAAAGCAGAAGTTATGAAGCAATTCAATGCTGGATTTTTGGATGTCACCTCTTATCCCCAATGGGTGGCCAATGTTGTTCTTGTACCTAAGAAAGACGGTAAAGTGCGGATGTGTGTGGAGTACAAAGATTTGAATAGGGCAAGCCCCAAAGATGATTTCCCACTTCCCCATATCGACATCTTAGTTGACAATACGATGCAACACAAAGTCTTTTCCTTCATGGATGGCTTCTCGGGCTATAACCAAATCAAAATGGCGTCTGAGGATATGGAGAAAATGACCTTTGTTACACAGTGGGGAACTTTCTGCTATAAGGTCATGCCATTCGGACTGAAGAATGTTGGGGCAACCTATCAACGTGCTATGGTAGCTTTATTTCATGACATGATACATCGTGAGATAGAGGTCTACGTAGACGATATGATAGCCAGATCGCAGACGGAAGAAGAGCACCTCGATCACCTACAGAAGCTATTTGAAAGGCTGAAGAAGTACAAGTTGAGATTGAATCCAAACAAGTGTACATTCGGAGTACGGTCTGGTAAACTCCTGGGTTTTGTCGTCAGCAATAAGGGTATCGAAGTTGATCCTGCCAAGGTTAAAGCGATACAAGAAATGCCATCTCCTCGTACTGAGAAAGAAGTCATAGGATTCTTGGGACGTCTGAATTACATAGCCAGGTTTATTTCTCACCTGACAGCTACTAGTGAACCAATCTTCAAACTCTTGAAGAAAGATCAAGTAGTCAGATGGAACAACGAATGCCAAGTTACTTTTGACAAAATCAAAGAATACCTGCAAGAACCTCCTGTGTTGTTGCCACCTGTTGAAGGAAGGCCATTGATCTTATATCTAACTGTTTTAGAAAACTCAATGGGGTGTGTGCTGGGGCAGCATGACGAGTTTGGCCGAAAAGAGCATGTTATTTATTACCTGAGCAAAAAGTTTACCGACTGTGAAACAAGATATTCACTGCTCGAGAAAACTTTCTGCGCTCTGGCATGGGCTGCTCGCCGGCTGAGACAGTATATGTTGACCCATACTACTTTATTGATATCTAAAATGGATCTGATAAAGTACATCTTTGAGAAGCCCACTCTTTCTGGGAGAATAGCAAGATGGCAGATGATCCTGACAGAATATGACATACAGTATACTACCCAGAAAGCTATAAAGGGCAGTGTATTGGCTGATCATCTTGCTCACCAAGCTGTAGAAGACTATCAGTCCATGAAGTTTGAATTCCCGGACAAAGTCATCATGATGTTAGACAACTGTGAAGAGATCAGGCCATATGACGGACCTGAACAAGGATCCTGATGGACCCTGTTCTTTGATGGGGCATCTAACGCACTTGTCAATGGTATCGGTGCCGTACTCATATCTCCTGAAGGATGTCATACTCCCTTTACTGCCATACTTTGCTTCAACTGTACAAACAATATGGCAGAATACGAAGCGTGCATCTTTGGTCTCAAGGCTGCCATAGACTTGGGGATCAAACACTTGGATGTATTTGGAGATTCAACCTTGGTCATCAGTCAAGTCAAAGGGGAATGGGATACCAAGCACCCCAACCTTATCCCTTATAAAGAACATGTGTTGACATTGTTGTCGCATTTCGAGAAGATTACCTTCGAGCATTTCCGGCGAGAGCAAAATCAGCTAGCAGACGCTTTAGCTACAATGTCATCTATGTTTAAACTTAATTGGGATAACGAGGCTCCTCAAATCACCATTGAACGAATGGATGAACCAGCCTACTGTCACGAGATTAATACTGAAGAAGTAGTGGACCAGCCTTGGTTTCATGAAGTCAAGAGGTATCTCGAGTCTCAGGAATATCCAGAAGGAGCTTCGGTGAATGACAAGAAATTCCTAAGAAGGTTCTCAGCTAAATTCTTCCTTAGTAACGGCATTCTGTACAAACGCATTCATGACTCTGTATTGCTTTGGTGTGTAGACAAGGCTGAGGCTGAAAGGATCATGGGTGAGCTACACGAAGGCACTTTTGGTACTCATTCCAGTGGGCATACAATGACAAAGAAAATCCTACTGGCAGGCTATTATTGGTATACCATGGAGGCGGATTGCTACCAACACTCTCGGACTTGCCATAAGTGTCAAATCTATGCTGACAAAGTGCATGTACCTCTGGTTCCTCTTAATGTCTTGACGGCTCCTTGGCCCTTTGTTATGTGGGGAATCGATATGATTGGGGAAATCAAGCCAACAGCCTCCAATGGACACCGCTTTATCTTAGTGGCCATCGACTATTTTACAAAGTGGGTTGAGGTAGCTTTCTTTGCTTCCGTTACTAAAAATGTGGTCGCTCGGTTCATCAAGTAGAATCTCGTCTGTCGGTACGGTATCCCAGAGAGAATCCTCACTGATAATGGTACAAATTTGAATAATACTATGATCACCGCCTTGTGCGAGCAATTTAAGATTCAACATCACAATTCTTCCCCTTACCGACCAAAGATGAATGGTGTTGTAGAAGCTGCTAACAAGAACATTAAGAAGATCAGAAAATGACAGTCACATACAAAGACTGGCATGAGATGCTACCGTTCTCTCTCCATGGGTATCGTACCACAGCTCGCACATCAACTGGGGCAACACCTTATTCTCTCGTATACGGCATGGAAGCTGTTTTGCCTATTGAGGTCCAGATCCCCTCTCTAAGAATCATGAAGGATGCTGGTTTGAATGAAGAAGATTAGATTCAGACTCGGTTTGACCAACTAAACTTGATTGATGAGAAGAGGCTTACAGCTATCTGTCATGGTCAGATATACCAAAAACGCATGATCAAAGCTTTTAATAAAAAGGTCAAACGTCAGGTATATCGGGTTGGTGACTTGGTAATCAAGCGTATCATTTTGCCACAAGGAGATCCCAGGGGCAAATGGACCCCTACATATGAAGGGTCGTTTGTAATCAAAAGCATTTTCTCTGGTGGAGCAATGATCTTGACTACTATGGATGGCGACGACCTCCCGCACCCTGTAAATACGGACATAGTTAAAAGATACTACGCATGATCAAAGACCCGCTAGGTTGACTGGCCTAGGAAAAAATAAGGGCTTCTCGGTGAACCAAAAGGGTTCGGGCAAAAATAAGGGATGAAAATATAAAAAAAATTGTACACCCGGCAAGTCGAAAACCCGAAAGGGCGGCTTGGGCAAAAAAGGGTATCCCGGTGGACTGAAAACCCGAGGGGGCGGTCCAGGAAAAAGTTAGGGATTAAAGCGTATGACTATGCCTCGTTGGATCATCTGGCAAACAATCTTCAGCGGCAACCAATCAACTCAATTGGCTCTAAATCAATCCAATTGACTTCTCCGAGGCGACCAGCGGACAAGACATTCAGAGACATGAAGGCTATAGTAGAACGGGAACCCCATGGGATTATTTCACATAGCTACCTTTTCTTTGTATAAATTTTCATTTTTTTACGACGACATTCTCTTGCTAGAATGCTTGTCTCATTGTACAAAAACACTTGTTCAAGTTAATACAAAGATATCCCTTTTGAAAGTGCAAAACCATCTGCTTTTCTTTATTTTATTTACAAAAACGTCCAATGATTTATTTTTGAACATATGCATTTGAACGTGATTACTGTTACAAATAAATAAAAGAAAAAAAAAACGGAAAGACAATTACTAATGACTTTAAGAAATAGAATAATATCTGTAAGCCATTCCATAAAACCCCCGCAGGTACTTTCTCCAACCAAGAGCAAAAATTTCCAACCACTGGTCCAAAGTGTCCCCAGTGATTTGTCCAACTTCTCAGATTTCCCCAGCAGGATACTACAAGCAATGACTGGCTTTTCCCTTTTTGCAAACAGAGTTTATACTTAGAAATTCACCATCAGTGCTTCAAAAGGGATTTATTTTCCCCGCTTCTAGCAACGCTACGACACAAACAATCTTTAATTTCCATACGTTTGCATCCATACGTCATGACATTGAAAACTCAAGTGCATACAGTGCAATCTCATTTATTTTGAGAGGAAAACAGCACACCATGCATCGCATACATCATAGCATTGCATACAATTAACTCTTCACCTTTTACATGAAAGAGCCATTGGACAGTTATTATCAACAAACTTCTGACAGACATAAATTTTCAACAAGTCAAATACATATTAGTTTCCGAGAAAAGACTGGTTTTTACTAGTTCAGATAAATCTCTCAACGGTTTATTCTGATTCATCTCTAGATTTTTACTGGTTCAGATAAATCTCTCAACGATTTATTCTGATTCATTTCCAGATTTTTACTGGTTCAAATAAATCTCTCAACGGTTTATTCTGATTTATTTCCAGATTTTTACTAGTTCAGATAAATCTCTCAATGATTTATTCTGACTCGTCTCCAGATTATTTCATTGTTTCAGATAAATCTCTCAACGGTTTATTCTGATTCGTCTCCAGATTTTTACTGGTTCAAATAAATCTCTCAACGGTTTATTCTGATTCATCTCCAGATTTTTACTGTTCAGATAAATCTCTCAACGGTTTATTCTGATTCATTTCCAAATTTTTACTGGTTCAGATTTTTACTGGTTCAGATAACTCTCTCAAAGGTTTATTCTGATTGGTCTCCAGATTTTTACTGGTTTAGATAAATCTCTCAACGGTTTATTCTGATTCATCTCGAGATTTTCACTGATTCAGATAAGTCTCTCAACGGTTTATTTTGATTCATCTCCAGATTATTTCACTAGTTCAGATAAATCTCTCAGCGGTTTATTCTAATTCGTCTCCAAATTATTTCACTAGTTCAGATAAATCTCTCAACGGTTTATTCTGATTCGTCTCCAAATTATTTCACTAGTTCAGATAAATCTCTCAACGGTTTATTCTGATTCGTCTCCAGATTATTTCACTGGTTCAGATAAATCTCTCAACGGTTTATTCTGATTCGTCTCCAGATTATTTCATTTGTTTCAGATAAATCTCTCAACGGTTTATTTTGATTCGTCTCCAGATTATTTCATTGTTTCAGATAAATCTCTCAACGGTTTATTCTGATTCGTTCTCTGTTAAGATCAAGTTCAAACTTTCCGCCAACAATTACCTTTGGATGGCATCTACAAGCCCATCTCCTACAATTCTCCTTTGTTTCTCCAAATGGCATCTTTAAGCCCATTTCCATACACAATCAAACTAGCGCATCATCAAGTGCAAATTTCTGGGCACTCTAGTGTTCAATCATCTTCTACTTTCAAGCCACGAACGACAAACATGTCGATCTCGCTTTTCAAGTTTAAGAAGATTGATAAAGGGCAGCTATCGTACCCCGAAATTTTCCCTCCCATTTTTCATACAAGATACAACCCTAGGGTTTCTTGGATATTCAAGTTGGCTCAGAAATCGACCAGACAGGTTCTCTTCTGGGGCAGTAAATCAGCAATTAGGGTTTTTTGCAATTCTCAAAAGAAAATGAGTTTTCAAAGATCCAATTGGCCTTCATAGGTCTTCATGCTTCCTCAAGATTATAGTTATTATTTCTCCAAGCTACAAGATTTTGAGACGATTATGTCTGTTCATGGTCACATGTGACATTGCTCACGGGTTTATCTTCAGAGAATCGGAAGAAATTTGAGTTTGGAAGACTTTAAAATTATCAAATCATCGCAAGGCATTGATTGATTTTGAATTTTTCTTAAACAGTTTACTGAAAGGATAATGTTTGTTCTCAGAGCATGATTTGTTTGGGACAAGAAATGGAGATTAAGACTGCCATTTAGGACAATCATGATTTTGGGATCCAGGTTGATCAGATGATTTACGTCCTTAAAACATTTATTTTGTTTAGGAATGGAGTACAAAGTGCGTGTTTGTTTGAAATGCAGTTACAAAGTTATTTGGATTATTTGGAATTTAAGTTACCAGACTGGAGCATTTTATTTCAAATATCCTGATTGGGAACTTCAAAAAAAAATCAATTAGGATGCGAAGAAAAATTACAAATTGTTGTTTATAAAGGATTTCAAGTTATAAAATAACACAAAAATACTTTATGCTACAATTCAAGTTCTTCTCCAATTTCAAACACACTGTCCAGGATTGTTACAAAACTTTGAATTATTTTAATACTTTATGTTTTACAACTTATTGTATTTAAAGATAAGTTGGTACAACTATTGGATACAATACATAAAAATACAAGAAGTTTTTTTTGTAAGTTACAAAGAAAATCAAGTGAATGTTTGGCCTAAGAGAACTAATCCATGATTAAGTTGTTTGAAGATTGAAGTTATATCAAATTCCTTTGATTTTCTCCAAGACTTTCGTGTTTGCCACGGGTTTCTTGCGTTCTTTGCTTTGTCATCTCCACTTTCGCTCACATGAAAAATAAGAGAAAGAAAGCATGATTAATACAAAAATATATGAGCATGAACAAGGAATTTTCAAAAAAAAATGCTATTTCATAAGTTCATCATTAAGGTTTGCAACGTGGAATCAGAATGCTGTTTATTTCATCACAACCTATTTCCCTCAGTTGCAAATCACAAGAAGGTTGCCCTTCTTGGTTCACAAAAAAGAAGAAAAAAGAGAAATTCGCGAACATGATAGCCCAAGGCTTCACACAATAACAAAATGCTACAACAGTCCAAACAAACAGCATCATCATAAATTGAAACAAACATCATCATCACAAATTGAAACAAATAGCATTATCACAAACTGAAGCAAAGCAGCAGCATCACAAACTGAAGCAAGACAGCATCATCATAAGCTAAAACAAGGCAGCAATGTGGCAAATATAACAAAATAGCTAGATGCTAAATCAAACAAAATAACAAGTTAACTTGCTCAAGAGGCAAGGTATCATCATTTTCCAAGTGTTGCAAACCCTTCAGAATGGTAAAATAAGCAAAGGAGAAAATTGCATTTTATTGTCATTGAGAGAGAAGAGAGGAAAGAGGTCACCTAGGCTACAGAATTGCCCAAAGCACATCCTGCAAAAGCTCTGCTACAAAAGGAAGAGCTGCTGTAAACCCAAAATCAGAACAAAACCTGCTGTAAACCCAAAATCAGAACAAAACCTGCTTTAAACCCGAAATCAGAACAAAACCTGTTGTAAACCCAAAATCACCAAAACCTGCTGTAAACCCAAAATCACCAAAACCTGCTAGAATACAAAATCAGAAAGAAAACCTGTTGTAATGACAGGACCACAAAACCTGTTGTAAACATCAAAGACAAAGGGGCCACAGTATAAAGGAGGTTAATAAAAACAGAGAGAGGGGCGATGGATTGAACACACAACAAAATACAGTAACAGAGCTAGCAAGAACAAGCCTGATGTTCATCAAGATCAAATCCAAATAGCCATCATCAAAAACTCAAAAACTTGATAACCATCATCCAAAAAACTCAGAACAAAAGAACCATCATCAAAAACTCCAAAACCTGAGAAACGTCACCCAAAACACAGAAACAACACAATCATCATTCAACATTTGATAACCAAGAAAGAGATAACATACCATCTGAGCCAAAGGCCAAAAAGAAGACAGAAAAAGTTACCAACAAACCAGAAGAGCCTCGCCCCCATCCTCATCTCTTTCCCTCATAAATCTTCTGCCACCACTGAATACCATCCTCAGTCCCGCCTCTCCATTCCTAATTTGCAAAAAATCACAAGAATAACAAGGCAAGGGAGAAGTTATAAAGCTCCAACAGGTATGAGTTCTCCCCCTTTCTCATACTTCCATAAGCATAATTTCTGCATCTAAAGAACTAAGGGTTAGTTAAAGGAAAACTCAACAAAAATGGAAAACTCAACCAAAATCTGTAAGCTAGAAAAATAACGAAAGAGACCTTACCCTTTCAAAATCGCTAGGGTTAGATTAGGGAGACGAGAGAGGTATATTCCGGTAACAAAGAGGTTGAGGGAGGTCAAGGACGAGACAATTTTAGGTCTCTCTGATTTAAATCTGAATTCAAAAAAGAAGGTTTTCAAAAGATGTAAATCGTTGTGAGACAAAGAGGCGTAGGTTGTTACTGTAGAGAGCGAATCGTTTGCGAGGTAAGTCAGGAACGGGGTGGTGAAGAAGTTTAGAAGGATTTAGCTTGTGGAAAGGATGAACAGAGAAGAATAGCGCCGCGTGAAAGGGAAGATAGACCAAACCCTAATTTCGTGTTATCCCTTAATCCGTGAATAAGTTTAGATTAGGAATTTTTGGGTTTTGGTTTGTTGAATGGTGGTGGGCGACCCATTGCCTCTGTTCCATAAGCCCATTTCTATTCACTGCATACACACCCCTTCATTTGTTTAATTTATAATTTTTGTTTACATTATTTATTTTGAATAATTTGTTTTTGTTACTAATTTGTTTCTTGATTAAACTTTTTGCTATTAATTTCCCTTTGATTCTTTTTCATGATACAAATATTACAACAACAAAAAAATATATAGAACATATTTCTATTTTCCTTTTTTTTAATTATTCTCATATTCAAAAAATATATATAAAATATAAATCTTTCATAGGATTAATTAATTCTTTTCATCATGAAAAATATTAAAAGATAGCAAAAAAATAATACATTTTGATTTAATTTCTTCAGTTAAATATCTTTTTTTTAATAGAATAAATTTTATTTTTTCTTTCCAAACTTTTCAAGTAAAAACTTAGAATTTTATTCCCATATTTTTACTTTGATTAACCAAATTTTTTTCCGTAGATTTGTGGTAGTTTCAATTAATTGCTCGATTCAATATGGTTGTATTGTTTGTTATTTGGACCTTTCTATCGCATTTGACTCATCCCCATTTATAAAAAAAATAGCACCCCCATTCCCGAATACTTTGTAATAGCGTAGAATTTCAATTCCCGCAATTTACTGTTTTCCTTATACTGTATAGTAATTAGGCGTGTATGGTAAGATTCAAAAATCAATCTCTAGATAACCTAATCAAAGAATAAAATAACTTGAAACCAACACACATTTTTACACGCGCACCTCTAGGGTAACCTCGCTCTTGCTATCCACACAAATGCGATCGAAACGCAAAACATCAAGTCAGTTCTCCCACCGTATCATAGATACTACATCAACCCTTTTTAGATGTAGGGATGAAGCAACATCCTCAGGTCTAGGAACCTCTTCCAAATCGGTGAAGGGTGTCTGCTCGAGGATGGATATGCCCAATAAATCAGAAAACTCCTCCAAAGTGGGAACCAGTTTATAATCCGGGAATGTAAAACAATGATGCACCAGATAAAAGAACTGGAACAACACGCTCATCATCTGCTCATCCAACTTTTAAGTGACCAGGCTAAGGAGATGACCATGTATTCTAACGAATGAAGAAGTATCAGGAACTTTTGAGACTAATTCTCTGAGCTGAGCAGGTATCTGCACGAAGTTGACTCGAATGGTATTTCGGTGTATGGAAGCCATAATCTGCAAAACAGGACAAAGATAAATCCCATCGGTCTTTGAAATGGTTAGTACAATGAAGTATGCATGCTATGTTATGATGCATGATGTCATGATAAAAACACAACAGGTATAGCAGGTAACAAACATGATAAAGGAACACAAGTCACACAATAGCCCTTAAGTCTCAGGCTTGCATGGAGTCTAGGTACTACCCCCTTGAAGTTCAGTTGGTTCAACCTATCCTAATAATAGTAACTAGGTTCTAGAGGTTCTCAATATCACTGACCATCCTCCATCGGTCATGGTTTCAGCTCACGCAATCTTTTCTTGCGGCCAGAACTATCTCGAGAGTATGGTCTCAATGAGTGTAGTATCGAGTATCAACCAGTTATCAGCTTTACACCAAGGCCGGCTATTTCACTACTTCTTATGGCCAAGTTGGTCAATTATAGGTTCTAAGATCAGTTGATGCTTAACGACACACATAGCAGCCACGTATTCTCCTTGTTTCTCCACAAGGGATACTGGTACCAACCAATATGCCACATCAACGTAGCTACTGCTTCAACTGTATCGATCTACGCCGTACAGTTCCCTCACAGTTTATTGCTACTTACCTAACAGGTGTTCCCCAGATCCAGGTTAGGATCTATAGTAACTCCAATACAAAGCCCACAAAAGTAAAGCAATCAAATCAAACAATAGAAGAAATATGATGAACTAATCCTAAGGTATACCCCACTTATAGCGTCCCCAGCAGAGTCGCCAGTTCTGTGATACGGTGGCAGAACCAGAACTGTTTTGAAATGCTGGTTTGTGTTTTGCGTTTGTGTTTTCAAAATGTCGCGAGAAGCAAGATTCACCACCGACTTTTATTTTATCCAATTGGAAAGGAAAAAAGCACATAAAAATTCCTTTTTTTGAGATTTTCTGAGTACGGGGGGTAGATTATAGAAAGGGAAGGTATTAGAACCCTTTCTATCCGTGGTTTTCCATGGACTCTTAGGTACTTGCTCATCATTTTTTAAATTGCTTGTGTGTGTTTGATTTGAAAAAGTTTTTGTCTTACTTCGATTTAACCCTTGCTTCTGTCTTCAAGAGTATTACGAAGTGTTTTTGAAAACTTTGTTTGAAAAAGAGTGTAAGTGTGGAAAAGTTTGTTGTTTTTGAGCAAGTACCTACTAGCATCTACCTACTCGAAAAAATAATTGTTCTATGTTCGTTTCCTTTAGACAGCGCTATCCTACTATTAGTGAGTAGGTAGCACCGTCATTGGAGTTTTAAAGGGTCAATTTGAAAAGGGACGTACGATCACTAAAGCAATGTTAGGACGTCTTAGTAATAACCCTAATGTCTTAAGATCAATATTCGAGGAAACGATTCCGAGGCAACCTTTCTGAACGGGACATTTGATCTTTTAGACAAGAGGGTGACCACTAAAATACCCTATACTTAATGATCGTTTACCGAAGGCAACCGAAGTGAGAGTATACCCTAGGAGTGCGCATGTGCGAGTGATTCAATTTCAAGTTATTATCTTTGCACATTTAGGGTTTGCTAACCGTTTTAAAGTTTACATACATTCTTGTCATGCATCCCTAATATTCATACATCTAATAGTTAATATTTGCAAAATTTAAAGTGCCGAAAATAAGCTACGCTATTACAAGGCTTCGGGTATTAATTACATAGCAAAAAAAAACCCGTAAAAAAATGATAAATGAAAGTAAAAAGTCCTAATTAATCTATTACACCTTGTGAGCAATTACATAAATATGGTAAAAATAAATAAACGCGATGAATCGAGAACGAGAGAGAACTAGGGTTTTGACCCCATCTAACCTAATCGGAAGAAACAATTATTTTTGTTGTTTTTAATTGTTTAAGAAAGAAGAATAAGGTTTTTAAATTAAATACAAGATTAATTAGTAATTAAATTAATTAAATAAAATGACTAAATTTAACCTATTTTTGTGTTTTTGGTTATTTTAAGAAAAAGAAAATAGAAATTAAATTAAAACCAAAACCCTAATTTTCTAATTGTTTTTAATTTATTTACAAAATAATTAAAGTTACCCTAAAATTAAATAAACTAATTAGATTAATTTTTGTATAAAAAATAAATCCTAAATCTAATTGGATGAAAATATTATTTTTATGATTTTTGATAAAAAAGAAAAATTAGTTTGTGTTAGTAAAAATAATTAAATAAGTTAATAAAGAAAAAAATATAAAAAGAAAAGAGAAAGAGGTATGGGCCTGAGAAGGTAATTTTGGGAGGTGTTGATAGCAAGTCTTGGGCCCAAAAGAAATTGATCCATGTTGACTTCTTGGATCCCCTGCTGCATGTTGACCAAGGCCTTTGGTGGACCTTCATATGATAGCCATCAGATCTGGCTTCCTGGAGATCCAATGGTTGGATTCTGAGGGCACATGGTGGAGTCTTGCCTTGTGTGCACGCTTGATCACCTGAATGAAAATAACAAGAAATAATAGGGGGAACCTGGGATTCGAACCCAGGTCCTGTGACCTTTTCCAACTGCTCCACTACCAACTGAACCACGCGCTTGCTTTGTTTACAAAATAATAATAATTGATAATATACAATAATGGGAGTTAGTGGAGAGGAAAAATAAAAACTGCGCTAGAATTCAAATAAAGGAATAAGATGGTGCCACGCCAGTCATCCTTGTCCTCTCTCCGTTGGCAAAAGTTAAAAACTTTTACCTACGAACACCATTCATCGATACATCCCTGGCTTGTTTCAAAATCTTCCATGGGCATGATAAATGAAGTCTAAGGCCATGAATTGAACCGTCTTGACCTGCTGAGCATTATGGTGCCCTTCTTGGGGGCCAATTTTACCTGTACCAAAAGATCCTAAAACGAAGCATAAAACCCTAATAATGGCAAATTCTGATACAGTCCAAAAAAATGCAATTGAATGTTATAGATAATTTGCAAATGTCTCAAGGATAAAGAATATATAAGTATTTCATGCTATAGATGCCAAAATCATGCAATTAGATTTCAAGAAGAAGCCATTGTCGTGGCTGACTTACAGTGAGTTCTAGCGCTGGAAACTCCTTGTTCTTGATTGGTATAGCTTGCTTGTGATCCCAGGAATCGAATGAGGTGGCTAGGGAGTCCTGTAAATGCCTGGAAATATGAAATCAATTCAGCACTTTTTTGTGATTTTTCCAAGTTTGTTTTGCCCTTTCACGCCTCTCAAACCTTGTGTTTTTTGTCTGCAAATGTTCCCTATATACTGAGGAATGAATTAGGTTTACAAAAGTCCATTCAATCTTTGTCAATTATTGCTTTTGATCTTGATTTGATTCACTTGAAATTCTTTCCAAAATAGGCCAAAATCAATCTTTTCATGCCCACTTTTCCTTGCACGAATTCAATCTTTTGCTAGCTGGATATAGGACCTGAAATATGCACAATATCTTGAGGTTTCAATGATTTGGATTTTGTATGATTTGTTTTGATTTAAAATGATTTAATTGAAATGAAAAATCAAAATAAATAATAAAAATAATATAAATACAAGTGGAAAGAGCTAGGGCTCGTGGACCATGCTACCAACTCAAAACAAGTGCAAAAGATTAGGCCCATTTAGCAAAAATTGCAATTTTGAGGCATAGTTGACTTTTGGCAATTTTGCAAAAAAGGTCAACTTCACCAATGCATAACTTCCTCAATTTTGACTCTTCGAAGGTGTTCTTGGACTTTTTAGAAAGCTTGAGATGTCCTATAAGCAACCCTTTTAGTCTCATCTCAATTTGGTATTCCATGTTCATGTATGAAGCTTTGACAAAAAAGGTGTTTTTGTTGACTTTACAAAATGACCTATAATGTCCAAATTCATAACTTCTTGTGAGTGCATATTTTGAAATTGGGAGATGAAGATGAATTGTATGGAATTGCATAATCTTCAAAATGCACTTTGGATGGGTCATTTATCATAAAGTATGAGAACGTTATGCTTGGTCAAAGTTGAGTTGACTTTTCCTATAAAACCCTAATTTAGTAACTTTTGGGTTTTGATGGATTGTGAGCAATCCTTGAGGAATCATGATCAACCCTTGATCAAATGATGAAAGTCACTTCGAAATAATGTTATTGACCAAAAATATTGAAGTTTAACTGTATGTAGGCCACAGTTGACTTTTGCCCTAGCACAGTCGATTTTTAGGCCTTTGAGCAATTGGTTGAGCAAACTTCCTCTGCAAGGCTTGAAACTTGACATGGATGATGTTGAGAACATATTAGGACAATGGTGAGAATTTGGGATCCCTTGGACTCAAGTATCTTGATGCAACATGAAACCCTAATTTGAGGTAGACTGCCTTAGGAGAGAGCTTGTCTGGTCAACCTTTGGACTTCCTTGAGAAACTTGAGGACCTCACTTGAAAATGTATTGAGAAATATGGGAGGGAAAATTTTGGGGTACACCAGCAATCAACAAACCTCTTCTGGTTAGGATTATTTACCCAGTGAAGTCACCAAACAAGAGACATCTTCTGGTTATATTTATCTCTTCCAGTTAAAAACAGGCAAAAGACATCTACTATTTCAGTATAAATCGACCAAAGATTTATTCTGATACTTCTTCCAATTTCTACCAACAGTCACTATGGATGGCATCTGTAAGCCATATCTGACAACTCTTCATAATTTCTACAAAGGGCATCTCTAAGCCCATTCCCGGTGCAATCAACATATCATCGAGTGAAAATTTTTGGGCACTTAAGTGTTCAATCATCTTCCACCTTCAAGTCACGAATGACGGACTTGCCAATCTACCTCTTCAGGTTTAAGAAGATTGAACAGGGGCAGATGTTGTACCCCAAAATTTACCCTCTCTTTTCTCAAGACATTTCACAAAGGGTCTCCAAAGCTCAAGGATTCTCAAGGATTCTCAAGAATTGATCATACAAAATCACCTTCGAAACACTGAGACCACAAATTAGGGTTTTGACTGAAAATGATTGATCACTGACTTTTGACCTAATACATGACTTATTAGTTTGAAACATGATCTCAAGAATTAAAATGCATCATTTTGACCTATTTTCATATCTCAAAAAATTTCTCAAGATCAGTGGATTGATAGATGAAATTTGGTCAACTGATAAAAAAGTCAACTATACACTGAAAAATCAAACTTTGACTTTTTGATCAAAATCAAGTTTCAAAAATAATATTTCATCAAGAAATGTCAAAATATGAAGATTGTTCATCAAGAAATCAAAAAGTCAAAATCATCTTTGAAAAGTCAAACTTTTCAAGACTTAGGAATTTTTCTAATTGTTTTGCACATGTTTATTTCATAACTTCATACCAAATTTTCATCATGATGCAAAATGATTCAAGGAAAACTTCCAACATGAAAGATGTAGATTTCAATGAGACTTAAAACATTGTAGGGAATGACTTTTTCTAGAAATGCTTTTATTTTAAGTTATAAATTCATGAAGTCATGGCATCTTTGAATAAACACTTAGAGAAATTTTCAGCAGTTTTGGTCAGGATTTTATCCCAACTTCTTGGCATTTTTTCACATAGTTCCAAGATGATTTTGTAAAAATGGCAAAAATTAAAGTTATAGAGGGTGTTTCAAGCTTTCCAAAACTTCCAAGAGCATGAATTTATCATACTTGAGCTAGGAGATTCAAGGGTGTGAAGTTGGGCATCCATCCTTGAATTGCAAGTCCTTTTATTGAAGAACACATAACAAAAACCTTATGCTATGCAGTATAATCTTGTGTTGCAGGCCTTCTAACTTTCCAATCTCACTATAATTTAATGCTTACACCTACTTTTGAGCTATTACCCAAGTGTTTTAGCCATTGTCCAAAAGATCTTTCCATTTATGGCATAAAGGCACCATTATTATTCTTGAAAAGCAAGCTTGTTGGCATAAAACTTGTCTTGAGCCCATACCTTGTTTGTTTATGATTTTACTCCACCATAAATCATGGGAAGAAGCCCTTTTATACCAGCAACTTTGGTACTTCATCTTGGAACCATGGAGTACTTGACATAGTTTTATATTTGCATCCCAACCAAAACATAACATGTTGTCTTGTAAACCTATTCAGCCCTTGTTCACAAACCCTTTCCCTATAAATAGAGGAAGCATTTGCAAGGAAAGAGGTCAGAAAAAATAGAGAGCTTCTTGTGTATTGAAAATCCTCAAACCCCCTTACTCTAAAAACCAGAACTATCCACAAGAATCTCTATCCTTGAGCTTAGAAACCAAAATCTTCAAATCTCTCAAACCTTGCATTTCTGTCCAAACAAACCATCCACATACTTCATATACATCATATAGAAGTTGCTCAAACACAAGAACAATTTTTGTAACATCATTATCTCCACTTTCTAAACTCAAAAGCATTGTCTTGCAATTTGACTTGGTTGGAAAGATTCAAACACTTTCAGTATAAAGTAAAGATTGGAACAACTTCAAGGAGATCTAAGGAAGCTCAATCAATCATCACATTGCAACTAGAAACATCCATACATATTTTGAGTTTTCATTTCAAGAGGTAAGTTTTCTCAAACTGTGATATCCTTATACATACATCATTTTACTTTCGTTTCCAAAAGAATAAAATAGGGAAAATCAAAGTAGAAGAGTTGCAAACACTTAAAATCACAAAAAATACTTATGGAAGTCTAACACGGTCGGCTGTGTCACCTGAAACGGGTCATGTCAGGAAGAAAATAGAAAAAATGGCAAGACGGGGCTCTGACACGGGTGCCCGTGTCACGAGACACTGCCCGTGTCCCACTTACTGGAATTAAAACTTGACAAAATGATAGGACATGGTCCTGACACTTGTGTTCGTGTCACAAGATACTGCCCGTGTCAGCTCAGCTGGGACTAAAAAAGACATGCATATTTATTACAGGGTCCTGATTCAACACCAAAAATTCTGATTTTTTGAGACTCTTTTGCTATTATTTTCATTCAAATTGGTTGTAATAGTAATTAGGTTTTAATTTCTTTCCTCCCTATTTATCATTTGTATCCCCATCCCCAAAATGATGTAATAGCGTAGGATATTTACATTCGGCAATTTATCGCTTTCAAATATAAATGATAGTAATTAGGGTTTGTATGGCAAGATAAAATCAATCTTAGACAACCCTAATCCAAGATAAAACAATGCATGAAAAATAAACACTTGCACACTTTGCACCTCTAGGTTTAACTCCACTTGTTGCTTTGAGAATAAATGGTCATGTTATGCATGTGAGAAGCCTTGGAAAAATCAATCAAAAATATAAGATCATATTCCCTCGATGACGCTACGAATGTTGCCTTATAAATGATCTTAGTACCTTAAGAAAAATGCTAAGATATCTCACAACATTGCATTTTATGACTATACGATGACCCACGCTCGTCCCTTTACATCCAAAGATAGGGCTTCTTACCAGTCAATGGTAAGATAGCAATATCAAAGGAAGAAAGAAATGAACAAAAGACTTTTGAGTAGGTATGATATTCTTAGTTGCTTGCTCATAATCCATCTTCAAAACAAACATATTTTCAAAACACACTAACACTTTCAAAACGAAATATTTTCAAAAGTCCAACACTTTGTATGCATTCTTATAGAGGCGAGAATCATTACAAAGTTCTCCTAAATGAAGGCACTTTTCAAAAATACTTTCAAAAACAATCACAAACACATTTCAAACAAAGCATTTCAAAGTGAGCTAGCAAATAAGAGCCCATAGATAACTATGGATGAAAAGGGTGCTAACATCTTCCCTTTTTTATAATCTACCCCCCGAACTCAAGAAAATATCTAAAAGTTCTTTCCTGTTCTTTTCACCCTTTCCTTATTGGATAAAAGAAAAGTCGGTGGCGACTCTTGCTATTCGAACAATTGTGATCAAATGAAAAACATCCAAGTCAGTTCTCCCGCTGCATTACACAATCATATGAGTTTTATTTTGGTCTTGGTACTAGATCCCAAACATCGTTGATTGAGAATTGTCTGGGTTCTTCTTCCATGGCTTGGATCCAGCATTGGTCAAGAAGAGCTTCATCGGTGGAGGCAGATTCTTTCATTGATACTAAGCTCAGATTAATTTCTTCATAAGCTTTAAAGAGAGATCTGATTCTGACTGGTCCTGTCTTATCTCCCAAAATCAGTTCCTCAGAGTGTGACAGACTTTGTCTTATCCTCTTCAAAGGAGTCTGAGCATTAGAAGTTTTTGGTAGAGCATTTTCTGAATCTTTCACTTCTTGAACTTCCGTAGCATCTTCTTTATCTTCGGATTCTGACTAGATGATTTCCACATCTGCAAGCTTATCAACAAGCTTTGACTTTTTGAAGTCAAGCTTATCATAAAATCTAACATGTTGATTCCTCAACAATGAGTGTTTCAGTGTTATATACTTTGTATCCTTTTGAGCGTTCAAAATATCCCAACATGATACAACTTTGAGCTTTTGAATCAAACTTGTTTAGATTTTCTTTAGCATTTTGGATAAAACAGGGGCATCCAAACATATAAAAATATGAAATATTGGGTTTATTGTTTTTCCATAATTTATAAGGAGTATTTTCAAGAATAAGTCTAATAGAGAATTTGTTCTGGATATAACATGTTGTGTTTACAGCTTCTGTCTAGAAGTACTTTGCCATATTGGTTTCATTAATCATAGTTCTGGCCATTTCTTACAAAGTTCTATTCTTACTCTCAACAACTCCATTTTGTTGTGAAGTTCTTGGACAGGAGAAATCATGGGAAATGCCATTTTCATCAAATAGTTTTTCAAAATATTTGTTTTCAAATTATCCACCGTGATCACTTCTAACCTTGACAATTTTGAGATTCATCTCATTTTGAACTTGAGCGCAGAAGGTAGTAAAAACAGAATGTGACTCATCATTGTGTCTGAGAAACTTTACCCAATTCCATCTGCTGCAATCATCTAAAATAACCAATCCATAATTCTTTCCACTGATTGACATAGTTTTCACTAGCCCAAACAAATTAATGTGAATAAGTTCCAGTGGTCTAGAGGTGGAAACGAAATTTTTTTCTTTGAAAGAGGTTTTAGAAAACTTGCCTTTCTAGTAGGCTTCACAAAGAGCATCTCAAGTAAACTTCAAGTTTGACAGACCTCTAACAAGATCAAGTTTGTTCAACTAAGAGATTCTTCTCAAGATAACATGACCTAATCGTTTGTGCCATGTTCATTTCTCTTCATTAACAGACATGATAAATTTTACATTTTGTTCTTTAAGATCAAAAAGTCTGATCTTATAAGTGTTGTTTCATCTCTTTCCATTGAAATGGACAGGGCCATCTTTTTTTCTAACAAATTTACATGAATCTTGATTAAATATCATAACCATTATCACTTAATTGACTAATAGATGATACATTATACTTTAATCCTTCAGCAACTAAGACATTAGTTATAGAGGGAAGAGAACCATTATCTACTATTACTGAGCCTATGATCCTTCCCATTTGATCTCCTTTGAAGCCTATGACTCCCCCATGCTTGAGATCCAGGCTTGTGAACATATGAATGTTTCCCGTCATATGTTGAGAGCAGCCAGAATCCAGATACCATGATTGGTGTTTTAACTGAGCTGCCAAGGATGTCTCTTTGCAGAAGAACTTTTCTATTTCTGAATCAGCTTCATCCTCTTGAGATATTACTCCATTGAATGTTCCAATATGAGCTATTAGCATCATGCTGGCATGTTCTCCTTCTGAGTCTGAGTAATCCCTTGTTGCCATTTGCCTTTTCTTCTCACCTTTTATGGCTTTCTTCTTTGGTATGTTTTTTAGAAACTTAGGACATTCATGCTTGTAATGTCCTAGCTCATTGCACTCATACAAAGTGACTTCGTTGCCGCTATACCTCCTTTGACTGAGAGTAGAATTGAAGCAACCTCTAATTCCTCTTGATCTTCTAGATCTGTTGCCTTGACTTGTCTTCCAGAGATGGTTAACCCTTCTGGTCAGAAAAGGCAACTTATCTTCTTCATCATCAAGATCTTCTTCTGAACCCTCCATCTCTTTTTCTTGAGGAGCTTTATACTTCTCTGATTTCTTGATGGCCTTGAGCATGATAGAGTTTATCTTCTTCTGCGGTTCATCTTGTTCTAGCTCAATCTCATGACTTCTTAAAGAACTTATCATTTCTTCTAGAGAAGTGTTGTTCAGGTCCTTTGTAAGATTGAGTGCAGTTACCATAGGCCTCCATTTATATGGCAAGCTTCTGATAATCTTCTTCACATGATTTGCAGTTTAATATCCTTTGTTCAGAACTCTCAGTCCTGCAACCAAGCTTTGAAATATTGAGAACATGACTTCAATGCTTTAATCATCCTCCATTTTGAAAGCTTCATATTTTTGAATCAAGGCCAGCGCCTTGGTTTCTTTGACTTGATCATTTCTTTCATGAGTCATTTTAAGATAATCAAATATAGACTTAGCAGAGTTTCTATTTGTGATCTTCAGAGTTTCTATTTGTGATCTTCACATACTCAGTATAAGAAATCACATTCAGCAAGATGGTTCTTGCTTTATAATGATTCTTACACTCTTACTTTTGTTGATCACTCATAGCTTTCCTAACTATCTCTTTTCTAGTGTCAACTGTGGAAGGTACATGGCCATCGATTACCATATCCCAAAGATCAACATTATGACCTAGAAAGAAACTTTCTAGTCTATCTTTCCAGTATCCAAACTTTTCACCATCAAAGATTGGAGGTTTTACATTGTAACTTTTATCGTTTAAATCTGAAGCAGATTTAGTTGGTGTGGATTCAACCATTATGTTTCTTGAAAGAAAAACTTGTCTGGATCTTTATCTGACACAATTAAGTGTTTGATAACTATCTGAAATTCTGGCTACAGATACTCAATGTCACGTCCAATGTTATGACACCGTATCTGACTTACTATATGACAGTAAAAACAAAAGCAGTAAATAACACAGTCAATTGTTTACCCAGTTCAGTGTGCAACAACACCTACTCTGGGGGCTACCAAGCCAGGGAGAGAATCCACTATAAGAGATGTTAATTCAGGAATAAACCAACCAGTTTATCTCCTTCACTTAAGACCTACCCAATGCAATTCTAATCTAAGTAACAACTTAAACCTGAGTTCCTACTCACTCCCCCTCAATCACAGCAGTGATACATAAACCAATTTGACTTGAGAATTGATGAAGACACTCTTCAAAACACACACTTGATTAAGCTTCACAGCTTTTTAATCAAGTAACACAATCACTCGTGCTTCACAGCTTTGAGTGATGTACACAACTAACTTGACTCTGCTTCACAGCTTTAGTCAAGTAACATTCAAACACTCTTGCTTCAAAGCTTTGAGTGCTACACAACCCTTACAATTGAAACCTATTCCAAGGCACTTATCACAATGATAATTGCTTGGAGTACAATAAACAAATCTATACAGATTACAAAATTGATCTTCTAATCAATCAACAGGGATATCTTGAAAAACCGCAGCTCTGTTGAATATATAGCAGCTGCAACTTCAGTTAGGGTTTCCAAAAACCTAGGGTTGATTCCGTTTGACCTAAAGACCAGGTCACAGTACTTTATTGATCAGGTTAGGATTGAGCTAGGTTACTCCTCAGAAAACGCAGGATTCTGTTTAGAAGGGACTGAGTTATTTCCTGAAAAAACTCAGACTTATCCAATCCTGCAATCCTGTTAGTTCAGAACAGGATGTCATAACATCTGTTATGACATCTGAGAAAACCTGTCTACTGATTTAGCAAAATGTGATCATTTTGCAAACATGCTCAGATACACACTTATAAACATCAGTATTTGAATTACAATATTTTTCTGCACATGTACCTATTGAGTTAGTACAACCTGAACTAGAATGTTATGACATCAGTCATGACATTCACACATACACTTGGGATTTACCAAAAATGCAAGCCAATACCTAAACACCTACAAACTCCCCCTTTGGCATATTTTTGGCTAAAGTCCCTAAACAATCAGAGATAAATAGATAGCAGCAGAAATAAGTGACAGCAGAAAAATATAGTGTCAAGTACTAATTAAGCAGTACCAAAAATATTCTCCCCCACTTTAGCCACAAATGGGCCAAAGATTACATGTTTATAAAGTTATACAGTTATCCAAAACAAAATAATGAGATCAGCAGCAGACAACAGCAGAACACACTTCCAAACTCCACCAGCAACACCACCAAGCAGCAATCAACCTTCAAGCACTGTCATCAGACTCAGAGGAGCCAATTTCTTCAATGTTGAGCTGTCCTTCATCTTCTTCCCTTCTGCTTTCTTCAGCTTCTTCCTTTTCTAGCCTGGCAATTAGAGCTTCTAGGGTCCTTTTTCTAGCATCCAGATCTTTGCAAGTTTCTTTTAAAACAGCTATGACATCTGATGTTTTGGACTGGATCTTTGCAAACGATGTCTCAGCTGATGTTATGACAATGTCTGGAGCATGGGATCCCTGAAACAGTTTGTAGTGCAGGCCAAGGGCAGGGGCTCTTTTGCAGACTGTATCTCTTGCTACAAGGATGTCAGGGTATTGTGCAAGGATGATTCCACAAAGGAGGGAGGGAAAAGCAATTGGTCCTTTGACAGCATAACTGCCAGCATGCTTCAAGGTTTGTTCAAAGATGTACCTTCCATAGTCAAAGGCAGTCTTGGTTCCTACAGCATAGATGAATCTCCCCAATCCTGTGGAGATGGTTGATTTGTGATTTGTAGGCACCCAGTTTGCTGCACCTATTTTATGCAAGATGGCAAATTTCATGCTGAGTTTACTAGCATTCAATTTCCCTTTCAATGGCCAGCACTTTACTTGCCTGGCAGTGATGGTCAAACATACTTCATTGTCAGTTGCCTCTAGATCAGGACAGTCCTTATTTGTTCTTCCAAGAAACTTGTTGATTTCTGATGGAGAGAACTTGACCCTTCTTCCTCTAACAAACACACTCTCAAAGTCAGCTGACCTCCCATCAGCACAATCATTGGACAAGTTCACTACAAACTCTTTAACCAGATTTTCATAACATTTGCAAAACTTCATCACTGTCTTCATTAGCCCAGCATTCCTGATCAGCTCTATGATGTCTTTGCACTCCAAGGCATCATTGTTGAGTTCTCTCTCCAAGGCTATTCTCTTCAAGCAAACATACTTCCATCTGTTTGCATTATCAGGATGATGAAAGGAGATGTTGTCTGTTGGCACTTCAGGCACTCTAGCAATCTTGCTGGAGGGGAGCTTCCTTCTGATGGGAGTATTGTCAATGTCAATCTCAAATTCTGATTCATCATCAGAGTCAGAAGTTTCAGGTTCTTTACTTTTCTTGGAGATTGGTTGTCTAGCAGTCTGCACCTGTGCCTTCTTCCCTTTTGTCTGAATTTTCTCAGCCATCCCTTCAGCCTTGGATTTCTTAGCATCAGGTTTAACAGTCTCACTACTCTTTCTTTTCATCAATCTCCTAGCAATGCTAGGGTTCACATTAGCAATCAGTTCATTATCTGAGTAATCTTCATCCACATCAATGATAGGTGGATCAGCAGCCTTTTCAGAGGGATTCTGAATGTTGTCTTTTGGTGTCACAACATCCTCAGTGACATCTATATTTTCAGAACCTTCCACATTTGGACTTTCTGATTGATTCAAAGGGATAGAAATCCCCGGTACAGATTGGTTGCCACTCAGAATGCTAGAAACCAGTCTAGCAATAGCTTGGTGTACTTGAACTGATCCTTCTTTATTAGGTGTAGAAGACGAGGGAAGAGAAGAATTACCAGAGATTGTAGCTTGAGCTCTTCCTGCATGTCTGGTCCTGAGCTTTTTGACTCTGGCTGGGTCAGTTGCCATCTCCCTGAGAGGAGTGACCTCAAGAACTTCAGATTCTATGCATGTAGTGATTGCTCTAGAATCTTGATCAGATGATGACGATGATGAGTGAGACGAAGCCTCCATGGTGGAAGACGATGTCTGAGACATTGTGTTTAACGTTGAGTGATAGTAGCAGTTTGAGAAAACTCTTTGATTGGGAGGAGGAAACAGGTTGCAAGGATGAGAGAGGTAGGGAGTACAAGGGAGTCTCTTCAACTTCTTAAGGCTTTTGAAGGAATTGTGAATGAATATGATTAACCCACTAAATATAGACTTAATAAAATTAATCCCTTCAACCCTTGTTTTCAGCAAAACTAATTGCTATAATTTCTCATGTTGGTGAATACCCAATCTGCCCCTCAAATTTTCAAGTTTATTTCCAACAAGCGCCTTGGTAGAAGAATCAGTTAGCTGAAGCTTAGAGAAACTATGTTCCAGTTCAAATGACTTCTTCTCTCCAAAGTCAATAGGGTTCAAGGAAATGTTGAATGTTTTCAGATTATCACACCACAATGTCACAACATCTTGTGTAACATTGTCCTCAGGTAGCATCTGTTTTGACCAGAATTTTTGAGAACAGAATTTATGAGACTTGTTCTTTACCACATCACATATATTATCAGCCTGTAGTTTAGGAGTTCTTCTGACATCTTCCATAGGAATAGCTCTTTTCATTCCTTCAAGCTTATGCTGCCACTGTTTCATCTCTTTTTCTTCTTTGATGATTTGACTCATAGTGGAGATATCAGTGTTCTCAGGCTGCCACACATAACAGTTATTTTTGGATTTGATTCCTCTCATTACAACATCTAGTTTTTCATTAAACACTAGACATTCAGATCTTGAGAAGTTAACCATGAATCCTAGATCACATAATTGACTGATGCTGATGAGATTAGTAGTCAACCCTTTTACCAGCAGTACCTTATTCAGACTTGGAACTCCAGGGTAGTCCAAATTACCAACTCCTTTGATTTCTCCTTTAGCACCATCTCCAAAGGTCACAAAACTGGTGGTGTGAGGCATAACATTATTGAGGAGATTTTTGAATCCAGTCATATGTCTGGAACATCCACTGTCAAAGTACCAATCTTCCTTTGCAGAGATCTTCAGGGAAGTGTGTGCTATCAGTGCAGTAGCCTTTTTCTTCCATTGAGGAGCGTGTGGTACCTTTTTAGACTTAGGTTTGACATCTGAGTTCTGATTAGGATATCCATGTAATCTGAAGCAGAAGGGCTTTATGTGACCATATTTCCCACAATGATGACATCTCCATCTTTGGTACCTTTTCTTCATATGTCTCTGTCCCTGATGTTGAGAGTAATGTTGAGACATCCGTTTTGACATTTGCTTCCCGGTACCAAATTTCTTTGTTTCCACAAATCCTAGGCCAGATTTATTTCCCATATTTTGACCAGCCTGAAGGATCTCTTCCAATTTGTCTGTTCCATTGGTCAACATCTTGACAGATTTGGTCATTTGATTCAATTGTGAGTTCAGCAGTTGAACTTCTCCTTCTAAATGACTTATAGTTTCAAGATTTACCCTCTTTTCAGCCTCCAGCTTTACAATGAGTTTTGATTGTTTCTCATTTTGCACACAGACTTCACCACTTCTGATACACAATTTCTTGTAGGTATCAGCCAGTTCTTCAAATGTTACTTCTTCATCACTGGTGTCACTTTCAGAAGTACAAACACTAGTTAGGGCAGTAACTAGTTTGGCAGATTCTTCTTCAGAATTGCTTTCTGAATCATAGTCAGACCAAGTAACAGTCATTCCTTTCTTTTTCTTCTTAAGAAAGGTAGGACATTCAGCTCGAATATGTCCATATCCTTCACATCCATGGCATTGAATACCTCTGCCTTGGTTTTCCTTATCTTCTGACCTTGGTCTTCTGCTGGAACTGTCAATGTCAGAAGGAATGTTATGAACATTAGACCTTGACTTTGGGTCCATTCTTTTGATGAGCCTGTTGAACTGTCTTCCAAGCATGGCAATGGCTTCTGATATGTTTTCTTCTTCATCCTCCTTGTATTCAACATCAGTGTTGGATACAAGTGCTATGCTTTTGTTCTTCTTGTCACCATTATCAGTGATCCCCATCTCAAAAGTCTGAAGAGACCCAATAAGTTCATCCACTTTTAACTTGCTAATGTCCTGGGCTTCCTCTATGGCAGTTACCTTCATTGCAAATCTTTTAGGCAAGGATCTGAGAATCTTCCTCACCAGTTTTTCTTCTGACATTTTTTCTCCCAGTGCTCCTGAGGTGTTGGCAATCTCCAAGATGTTCATGTGAAACTCATGAATGGTTTCATCTTCCATCATTTTTAGATTCTCAAACTTAGTGGTCAACATCTGAAGCCTTGACATCTTTACTTTGGAAGTGCCCTCATGAGTAGTTTTGAGGGTGTCCCAAACTTCCTTGGCCAGTTCATATTGATGTACTAGTCTGAAGATGTTTCTATCAATTCCATTGAACAAGGCATTTAAGGCTTTTGAATTTCCCAGAGCTAACTCATCTTCTTCTTTACTCCAATCTTCCTCAGGCTTCAGACTGATTGTCCCATCTCTTTCAGTTATGGTGGGATGTATCCATCCTTTATCAGTAGCTCTCCAAGCCTTTTTGTCCAGAGACTTTAGGAAGGCAATCATACGAGGTTTCCAGTAGTCATAATTAGTTCCATCCAGAATGGGTGGTCTATTTCCAAAAACTCCTTCTTTGTCCATAGTGCCAGAAAGTGATATCCCTAGATCTCACCCAGTAATACAGGCAGGGTGCCTGCTCTGATACCAATTGAAATTCTGGCTACAGATACTCAATGTCACGTCCAATGTTATGACACCGTATCTGACTTACTATATGACAGTAAAAACAAAAGCAGTAAATAACACAGTCAATTGTTTACCTAGTTCAGTGTGCAACAACACCTACTCTGGGGGCTACCAAGCCAGGGAGAGAATCCACTATAAGAGATGTTAATTCAGGAATAAACCAACCAGTTTATCTCCTTCACTTAAGACCTACCCAATGCAATTCTAATCTAAGTAACAACTTAAACCTGAGTTCCTACTCACTCCCCCTCAATCACAGCAGTGATACATAAACCAATTTGACTTGAGAATTGATGAAGACACTCTTCAAAACACACACTTGATTAAGCTTCACAGCTTTTTAATCAAGTAACACAATCACTCGTGCTTCACAGCTTTGAGTGATGTACACAACTAACTTGACTCTGCTTCACAGCTTTAGTCAAGTAACATTCAAACACTCTTGCTTCAAAGCTTTGAGTGCTACACAACCCTTACAATTGAAACCTATTCCAAGGCACTTATCACAATGATAATTGCTTGGAGTACAATAAACAAATCTATACAGATTACAAAATTGATCTTCTAATCAATCAACAGGGATATCTTGAAAAACCGCAGCTCTGTTGAATATATAGCAGCTGCAACTTCAGTTAGGGTTTCCAAAAACCTAGGGTTGATTCCGTTTGACCTAAAGACCAGGTCACAGTACTTTATTGATCAGGTTAGGATTGAGCTAGGTTACTCCTCAGAAAACGCAGGATTCTGTTTAGAAGGGACTGAGTTATTTCCTGAAAAAACTCAGACTTATCCAATCCTGCAATCCTGTTAGTTCAGAACAGGATGTCATAACATCTGTTATGACATCTGAGAAAACCTGTCTACTGATTTAGCAAAATGTGATCATTTTGCAAACATGCTCAGATACACACTTATAAACATCAGTATTTGAATTACAATATTTTTCTGCACATGTACCTATTGAGTTAGTACAACCTGAACTAGAATGTTATGACATCAGTCATGACATTCACACATACACTTGGGATTTACCAAAAATGCAAGCCAATACCTAAACACCTACACTATCAATACCAGAACCGGAGCTCTGATTCCAATTAAAGATGTGAGACACACAATAAAGGGAGGTTTGAATTGGGTTTTACCAAAAATAATTTGTAATTCTATTTAGATGGTGAAAGACCAAGTTAACCTAGAACATAAAAATGAATGAACACGATTATTTTTATCATAGTTCACTATTAACGAAGCTACTCTAGTCCACACCTCAAGGTGATTTTTCCTTTAACAAAGACTTAATCCACTATAACCAAACTGATTATAGATAACCTATAATAAGTCAGATCAACCATATTGGCACCCCTAATAAGTCCATCGGTCCTTATTGCAAATCCACTCAGGCAACAACAAGAGTCTTCTTGAGATCATACCTTCACTCGGTCTCTCAAGGTATCAATCAACAACAGTTGATTTCTTTTAGTGTATTACACGTTGCTTCTTATAAGCAGATTACACTGACGTTTCAGTACAAAGAAAACACCTAAGTGTTTTACAGCAAGATACGAGCAACAACTCCTTTCCTAGTTACAAAACTATACACAAAATATTTTCTCTAAAGAGTTTGCACATCGCTTTGGTTTAGTTTTGTTTGAGCTTGATTTAATCTGATATATTTTGTGTAATGTTTATTCTTACTTTTCTTCAGCTTTCAAGTCTTCCTTTTTATATCTTGTAAAAGAGATCCATTTAAAGGGTAGAAAGGTAAATCAGAAATTCAGTTGTTTATTCTCAACGGTCATAATGAGAGTGGTCATTGTATAGTATAAAAAGGCATGTCCTTACACCACCCTAGAGAGTAGAGGTCACAGACACTTTATGTTCCTTTTGTACACTGTTGTACCCTAAAATTTGCCCTCTCATATTTTCCAAGGTCTTCCCCTACATGGTTGGTCAAAAACCCTTGCCTAAGGAAAAAGAAAATTTATAAGTAGTGTTTTAAAGTTTCCTTCGATTGGCATCTCCAAAATACCCTTCGATTGGAATTTCAACAAAGCCTTTTGATTGGCCTTGCAATAGGATCCTTCGATTGGCATTCCTAAAAATTCCTTCGATTGAAGTATCAGAGGTTCCTTCAATTGGAGCATCAAAGGTTCCTTTAATTGGAGCATCATAGGTTCCTTCGATTAGAGCATCAGAGCTTCCTTCGATTGGAGCATCAGAGCTTCCTTTGATTGGAGCATCATAGCTTCCTTCGATTAGAGCATCAGAGCTTTCTTCGATTTGAAACATCAGAGCAAAGGCCCTTAGATTGGCATTCCAAAAGAGTCCATTCGAAGAAGCTTCAGAAGATCCATTCGAAGAAGCTTGCAAGGGAGTCCATTCGAATGAGGCCATCAGCCTATTCAAAGGAGGGCATTTGAAGGCTAGTTACACAATAGCAAATTTAAAAAGGGACAAGATCCCATATGTTTGGCCAATGTTACAAAATCCTATTCATGACTTTCAAACACAATCAAGGTTGTTTAAGTATTTGACTTCTTGTCCCCTCTACCCCCCTCTATATAAAGAGATCACAAGTGTTGCAAAAAGGGGGAAAGAGAATGAAAAAACATTGGAGAGAGGCTGCCCAAAAATCCATCAAACGTTGTTAGAATTTTCCAATCCAAAGCAGTCCTTCAGATCGAAGGTGCCCACGCCCAGAAGCCCTCAGATCAAAAGTGCTCACATCCAGCTAGTACCCAAATCGAAGCTTCATTCTACTGGGTAAAAGAGGGTAAAACTGTCCAACTTTGCATTTCCATAATAGTTCCATATTTACTGTCCCCTTCTCCTAGACAGAATCAAAGGGCTTGGGTTTGGCACCCAAGTCATGTTCTTCGTTTACTAACATTTGCTGCAGTTCTGGCCTAAATAAGACCAATATACGCAGGATCGAAGGACTTGGGTTCGACACCCAGGTCATTTTCTGGCTAATATTTGTCTTGCAGGTCTAGAATCGAGAATAAATTTCTCTCTTGGATCGAAGAAGACGATTCTCCCCCCTGGATCGAAGAAGACAACTTCTCCCCCCTAGATCGAAGAAGACTTCTCCCCCTGGATCAAAGAAGATATCTTCCTCCCTTGGGTCGAAAAACCATAATTTTCCTGGGATCGAAACCCCCCTCCTTTTTCCTGCAATCGAAGGGTGCCCCATTTGTATTTTTACTTTTTGGTTCTTTTCTCTATTTTTTTAATCTTTTTTTAACATTAAAATCAAAATCACAAAAATATTAGGCTAGTTGTTTTTCCAACTAAATTAATTTTGTAAATAAATTAATTAATTATTTTAATATTTTTCTTAAAATTAAAAATTAAATAGACTTAGGCCTTATTTTCTTTTATATCAAAAACAACAAAAAAAATTATTTTCTTTAGGATTTTTTTAGATGTCTTTTCTATTTCATGCGCGTTTATTTATTTCTAATATTTTACTATTATTGTATATGTCTACCGGATATAATAGATAAAAATTAGGACATTTACTGCTTTATCCCCCATTATCCTTGTATAATATAAATCCCCTCCCATGAAGCATTGTATAGCGTAGGACCTCTATTTTCTGCATTTTTACTGCTTTTCATATTGACTGCTAGTAATTAGGCTTGTATGATAAGACTAATAATCAAACGCTAGAAAACTTAATAAAAAGACAAAAAATAACTGAAACATAACACAATTGCACACAAGCACCTCTAAGGTACGCCCACTTTGGTTACCTTCAATAAAATGGTCATGGGGCAGGAATGCTTTAGCAAAGACCCATAAAAACGAAAGATCTTAGTCCCTCGATGATCCTAAAGTTTCCTTCTCGGTAAATGATCTAGTCCCTAAAACAGAATTGCTAAAGCATCTCCATAAATGCCTTCGTGACTGTAACATCCCTTCGATTGTCCCTTAAACATCCAACGACAAGGCTACCTACTCACTAATAGTAGGATAGCATTGTCTAAAGGAAAAGAGGAAAAGTACAACCTTTTCGAGTAATAAAGTAGATAACTGTTAGAAGTTTGCTCAAAAATACTTTTTTGCACTTACACAGAAAACTACTTTTTCAAAAACAATTTCAAAACATTTGCTTTGCTAACATTCTTGAGGACCGATACAAGAATTAAACACAAAGTAAATCTCCACACTAAGGTGTTTTCAAAACATTTTCAAACACACAAAGCACAAAAGCCTTTTAAAAATGAGCAAACCTCTAAGAGCCCGTGGAAAACCACGGATGGAAAGGGTGTTAATACCTTCCCTTTCCATAATCTACCCCCCTTACTTATAAACAATCTCTAAAAGGTCTTTTCTGTTCTTTTCACCCTTTCCTTTGTTGGATAAAAGAAAAGATGGTGGCAATTCTTGCGTACCGCATATTTGCAAACAAAAAACTCAAAAAACCAGCATATTAAACAGTCGGTTCTGCCACCGTAAAACATACACCATCACACATTAACCATTTTGAACTTTCTTCTTATCATCAGAGGCGTCAGATATTTGAATGTTGAAAATTGAAGCTTGTTGTAGAAGAATCTTTCTTTAAGTCTTAGAACCTAAGTCTCAGAGTCTTCAGAACTTGTCCTATCAGAACCTTGTCTTCAGAGTCTTCAACACTTGGTTGTAAGAACTTGCTTGTCTTTAGATCATCAGAACTTGTTCAGCAGAACCTCGTCCTCATAATCTTCAGAACTTGTAACATACAAAGTAAAGCTTTAGAAGGCCTCCAAAGCTTAATCATAAAGTCACTATCAGAACCTCTTATACAAGCGCTCCTAAGACACGTGGCAAAAGACATATTCAAAATCTTGACTTCAAGTGTAATATGTAACCACATGTTTTCTTCTAGTAGTGTATGTTCAGAACCTGATGACGTCACACACCTTAATATCAGAGTTAGAACATTACATCAGCATCTACATACTAGAAAAAAAACTATTAGCCTATATAATTGTTCATAAAGATAACATGTAAAGTTATCATCAAAATCTTAAGGCCAGATGTAGAAACACTTCTTGTTCTTACATACCTTACCAAAGTCGGAAAACTTATGGGATGAGAATGATAATAAGAAGTTGTCCTGCGATTGGAAATCTAAGAACATCATCATATCAACTCTTGGGGTTGATGAGTTATATCAAATTTCCCATTCTCAAACCGCTAAAGCTATGTGGGATGCTCTACAAGTTACATATGAGGGAACTAATGAGATCAAACAACCTAGAATTAATTCACTTAATCAGTTTGAACTCTTTCGCATGAAGCAAGGGGAAACCATTGCTTAAATGCAAAACAGTTCTCGCATCTTATTAATCATATAAATTTACTAGGTAATCCTATTTCCAATGTTATTGCTACTAACAAGGTATTGAGATGTTTTACTAGGAATCAGAAACCAAAGGTCACCGCAATCAAGGAAGCCAACAATATTGCAACACTCGATCTCACCACCTTGTTTGGAAAGTTAGAAGAACACGAGCAAGAACTCAATTGCTTGGATAAACATGAAAAGAAGATTAAGAAAAAGAAGAAAGAAAAAGTGGTTGTTAAGGAGGAAGTATTGAAGTATAAAGCTCTCAAGGCTTCAAGCTCAAAGTCCTCAAGGGATAAGCAACTAATAATAGTGACTCTAGCAATGAAGAGAATTCAGATGATGAAGAAATGGGATATTTGTAAGGTGATATAATCGATACATTCAAAATAATGGTGTCAAACACTCCAATAATAAACTTGTCAAATTTAAAAGACAATATTCTTCCTCTAAAGATGAAGACAACAAAAAGGATAAGGAAAGGGTATTTGTTACGAATGCGGAAAATTGGGTCATTATAGACTGGATTGTCCATCTCTTGCTAAGAAGAAAGGAAAGGGTCAACGAAACAACTCTAGAAATTCTAGACAAGCCTATGTTACTTGGGATAGTGATAGTGATGTCTCAAGCAATGAAAGCTCAAGCGAGAGTGATGAAGAGGAAAACTATTATTTCATGGAAAATCATCGTCAAGGCAAGAAAAAAGATGTAAGTCATTCTAAATACTCTAATGTTGCAAATTTGTCCTTTAGTTAGTTGAATAATCAATTTGAAAATCTATAAAAAAAAGACTTTATATGCTAACAAAAAGTTGGCCTCCAAATAAAAGGTTTTTACATATTTGGAGGCCAAGGTTGAAGAAATAAATGAAAATTTTAAGGCATTAAAGAAACTCATTGTAGGTTGTTCAAATTATGTAAAGGAGGATGAACAATATTGTAAATTTGGATGTGAAACATATCAAATTTGGCAACAAGAAGTGAGTAATCTTGAAACCAAATTGGATAAAATACATCATCCCGTTGATATTATTGCTATTAGATGTTTAAAGGTTGAAAATCCTCATAAAAACTATAACTTGATTAAGAATAAATCTAATAGCACAGGTGATTCTCACCATAGGTTATTTTGTCACTATTGTTGCAAAAAAAGGTCATACTATTGAAAAATGTAAATTTATGTGTTTTTTGGTTCCTAAAGGCAATTTCCAATGCTGCCCAAATGCAATAATCATTTAACTCACGCTCAAGGGCCCAATGAGAATTGGGCACCTACCACTTTTGTTTTATTTTTGTAAGATGATTATTTTGATGCTATAACGGGAAAATGGATTCTCGATAATGGATTTTCAAGACACATGACGGGAGACATATCTCTCTTTTCTGACTTTATGGCGAAGAAGAAAGGTTTTGTATCCTACAGTGATCACAAAAAATGTAAAATACTTGGAAAAGGTAGTATAAGTAATCCCTCAACTCTTACTATCTCAAATGTTATGTTAGTTGAAGGTCTTAAACATAGTCTTCTTAGTATTAGTCAATCATGCAATAACGAGTATAAGGTAACTTTTGCCAAAGATTGTTGCATAATGGAACATAATGAAAAGAAGGATTGTATGTTTAAGTGTGTGAGGGTTAGTAATATCTATATTCTCTAATTAAGAGAATTTTCCTTGAAAAATGCCCAATGTCTTATTACCTTTAGTGAAGACTCTTGGTTATGGCATAAACGTTTGGCTCACGTAAACTTTGATCTACTTAACAAAATAGTTACAAAAGATTTAGTAATTGGTCTACCAAATAGGAATTTTCAAAAGATCATCTATGTAATGCATGTCAAAAGGGCAAGAAAACAAGGGTCTCTTTTAAATCTAAAAAAATGTTGTTTCAACATCGAGACCACTTGAGCTCCTTCACGTGGATTTATTTGGTCCCTTACAGACTAAAAACATAGGTGGTAATTACTATGGTCTTGTAATTGTAGATGATTACTCAAGATTTTGTTGGACTATTTTCTTACGTAGCAAAGATCAAACATTCTCGGCTTTCACACATTTTGCCAAGTTAGCTCAAAACAAATTAAATTCAAATATTGTTGTTGTAACGCCCGTAATTTAATTAATTATTTAATTAAATTATTTTTGGATTATTTGTGAAGTTGTGTTATGATGATAGTCGATGTGTTATTGTTATTGGATTTATTTATTCTACTAAGTTGTGAAATTATATTAGAATAATAATATTATTTGATGTGGGCTTATTTTAAGGGTTAGAAGTAGTAGAAAGAGGGTGTGGGAGTTTTAAGCCTATTAAGCATAATAAGAATTATAGGGTTATTATATTAGTTTTTAGAAATAATAAGGAAAAATAAGAAGCAGTAAGAAGAGAAAGAAATAAGGGTTGGAGGAGAACGTGAAAGTTGCAGAAAAGAAGGAAAATAGCCTGAATGAAATTCAATCGGAAAAGTTGTAAAGCAACCTTCAATCCAAGGTAAGGGTGGAGTTCTGACTCTATATTAGAGTTTATGATGATTAGTATGTGGGATTAGATGTGAAAGGTTGTTTTATTTATGATTGAATTATATATATTGTTGTTTGATGAAGATCAATGATTTAGAGATGAGTAATGATGCCCTAATGTTGTATAATCGCTGTAGAAACATAGGATTATTATAATTGATGGTTATCTATGATTAGAGGATGTTTTTAGGGCCTAAGGCAGGGAAACCGTAGTGAAAATGCAGTGAAATCGCAGAAAATATTCATGACAGAACAGTATGCGTCGACCTCAAAAGCCATGCTTCGATACATGCAGGTTTTTGGACTTAGGATGAGTCGATACGAAGGAGCATGCATCGATACATGCGGTGTTGCATACTCAGTATGAGTCGATACAAGGGATTACACGTCGACTCATGCATCATGTTAGCCTAGTACGCGTCGACTCAAAACATTATGCGTTGACTCATGTAGTTTGATTTTTGGCAGATTCATTTCCAAAGGCTGTAACTTGAGTTCCCGGACTCCGTTTGAGGTGTCATTCAAAGCGTTGGATAGCTAACACGATGAAATTCATTCTTAAGGATTAAAATGAAGGATAAGAAGAATAATCCTAGTAACCCAATTTAAGACTAGAGTTAGCTTCCCACGTTAATTGTTATGATGATTTTGCGAAGTATGATGGGGATAAGATGATTATAGATTATTGCTTGGTTCATAACAGTAAGATCAATGATGATAATGATGTAGTATTACAGAATAATAACATGTAGAGGTTTGTTAACTAGAGTTAATCCTTAGATGATTAATTAATTATAGGTATTATCATATTGTAGGCCTATGGACAACATTGAGGGATTGTCGATTTATCGTTGTATTGTTGTTGTGGATGAGTCTCTGTAAAATTATGTTAATGAATTACGTTGATGAAATTATGTTGATAAATTATGTGATGAATTATGTTGATGAATTATGTTGATGAATGATGTTGATGAATTATGTTGAGATGCCTCTAATAATTGGCAGCTATTAAGTTGTAGGCTTTTGGCCGACGATGATGTGGTGTTGAGATGTTGTTAATTATGGTTGTTGTTACTACATTCATGATTGTGTCACATACATCGCATATCAAGATGGAGCTGATGCTCGTTAAGATGGCCTGTATTGGCGAATACTAAGATGAAGGCTTATGCCTTGTTGATGCCTCTATTTATTGGCAATTATTTGAGATGGGAGTTATGCTCCAATGGTACCACATGAATTTGCATAGTATTGAGTCGCATTATATGATTGCATGAAGAAGTTGTGTATTGAAGCGGTGAATGTGTATATTATTGGTATTCTGTTGCGATTACTGTTTTTTATACGATGAGAAGTGGTGATGTTATGTGATCTAAATTAATATATTATTTATCATACGTTTTATTATATTGTTATATATCTCACCTCTTCTGTTTGAATGTTACCCTTATGTTGGTAACGTACAGGTAATCTAGAGTGTAGGTGGTTTACCTTCAATAGTTCGAGTTGGTGTCATTGCTCTGATACGTAACACTCGGGGGCATGAACGCTTGTTGCTTTTAGTTATTGATTATTTCAGTTGTTGAACTTTAATTTGTTTGTTTCTATGTATGCATTATTTTGAAGTTGTTGTAATTGTTGGACAAAGATGTTATTATGATTCCGTCGCGTAGTTGTTCAAGTTGTTGAATGAAGAGATTAGACTATTCTGTTGTTGGTTCATCTGAAGTTTAAAGTGTTATGTATCCATGTTGAATGCAATGTGTTTTTAAAGTTGAATTTGTGGCATTCTGATTCAGTTGCATGAATTTTATGACTCTGATTTACATTTATAATTGCCGAGTAGAATTGGGGTGTTACAGTTTCCATTCGAAGTGATCATGGAGGTGAATTTGAAAATCATCTCTTTGAAGAATATTGTGATAAATTTGGAATTGAACATTACTTTTCAGCTCCTAGAAACCCATAACAAAATGGTGTTGTGGAGCGTAAAAATCACATTTTAGCGGAGTTGGCAAGAACAATGATCAATGATTATGGTCTACCAAAATATTTTTGGACCGATGCTATTAGCTAGGCTTGTTATGTCTTGAATAGGATACTTATTCTTCCAATTCTTGACAAAACTCCCTATGAAATTTTAAAAGGTAGAAAACCAAATTTATCTCATCTTCATGTCTTTGGATGTAAATGTTTTGTTTTAAATAATGGAAAATGTAATCTTGGAAAATTTGACGTGAAAACCGATGAAAGTATTTTTCTTGGATACTCTCAATTTATTAAAGCATATAGAGTTTATAACAAAATATTACTTATTATTGAGGAATTGATCCATGTTACTTTTGATACTTCCCCAAATAGTGTTGGGAAAGGTGGTTCTTTTCATGGTATAGGTGAATCTACAGAAGACATACTCAAAGACACCAATGGAGGAGTTGAACAACCTAAAATGGTAAAAATTGAGAAGGATGAAGATGACAACCAAGAAAAGAAAGATGATGAAAGTCATGAAGAAAATGACGGTATTCCATTAGAGTGGAGAACCTCCAAGGGTCATCAAGTTGACAACATTATTGGTGATATCATCAAAGGGGTAACTACTTGCTCTAAGATAAGTAATTTTTGTTTTCATCATGCATATGTATCACAAGTTGAACCTAAAAACGCTAAGGATGTCTTACTTGATAAGCATTGGCTTATGGACATGCAAGAAGAATTGAATCAATTTGAAAAAAATGACGTTTGAGACCTTGTTTCTCGTCCACAAAATCATCAAATTATAGGCACTCTATGGGTATTTAGGAATAATCTTGATGAACATGGTGTGATAACACGAAATAAGGCCCGTCCTATGGCTCAAGGGTATAACCAATAGGAAGACATTGATTATGAGGAGACTTATGCTTCGGTTGCCCGACTTGAGGCTATACGCATTTTATTAGCTTATGCATGCTATAAGAACTTCAAATTATATTAAATGGTTGTAAAAAGTGTGTTCCTTAACGAATACATAAGTGAAGAAGTGTATGTTTCTCAACCTCCCAATTTTGAAAATTATGAGTTTCGTAATCACATGTTCAAGATAAAACGTGCATTGTATGGTCTTAAACAAGCCCCTAGAGCATGGTATGACCGACTTAGAAATTTTTTGCTAGGACAAGGATACTCTAGAGGAAATGTAGACACTACACTCTATTAAATTTCAAGGAAAGCATCCTTTACTAGTTCAAATTTATGTTGATGATATCATTTTTGGATCAACTAATATGCATCTTGTCAATGAGTTCTCTAAGCTTATGCAGAGAGAGTTTGAAATGAGTCTAATGGGAGAGTTAAACTACTTTCTCGGACTAAAAATTAAGCAACTTGATGAAGTAACATTTGTATGTTAAACCAAGTATTATCTCGAATTTCTCAAAATATTCGGTATGGATAGTGCAAAGGAAATTGACACATCTATGGCAATAAATGATAACTTAGATAGAGATGAAAAGGGTAAGAATGTTAAGGTAAAAAGATATAGAGGTATGATTGGATATCTTCTTTATCTTACTGCATTTAGGCCTGATATTATGTTTAGTGTTTGTAGTGTGCACGATATCAATCGGTTCCTAAGGAATCACATTTAAAAACCGTTAAGCACATTCTTAGATACCTCACTGGTACCTCTAACTTTGGGCTTTGGTATTCCAAGGGAAACGATTATAGTTTTGTTGCTTATTCTGATTCTGATTTTACCAGTTGCAAATTGGATAGGAAAAGAATTAGTGGAACTTGTCACATGTTTTCAAAACCCTTGGTAAGTTGGCATAGAAAAAAGAAAGTTTCCTTCGTGTTGTCAATGGTTGAGGCGGAATACGTGGCATCCGCTAATTGTTGTGCACAAATTTTGTGACTTAAACAACAACTACTTGATTTTGATATTAAAATCTCACGTATTCCTATCATGTGTGACAACACTAATGCCATTAATCTAATCAAAAATCTTGTACTACATTCACACACTAAACATGTTGAAAAAGGGGATGTTGTGTTTGAGGATGTTGATAGTAAAAATCAACTTACCGATATTTTCACTAAACCACTCGCAACCAAACCTTTTATCAATATACATGGGGAATTAGGGATAATCGATATCTCAAATGTTTCTTAATTCTATCTTGTTGCTTGCACTTTATATGTTCACTTTAACTTTGTGTTTGAGCATTTTATATCATGTGAGTGCAACTTTCATCTTAATCAATAGTGAGGTAATATCGTTTCAATTTCTCCTTGAAAGTAAGATCCGCCTTGATGCATGTTACTAGTTACTTCCAAAAATGCTTGATATTTTCTCAAATGATGAAAACCATGAATGTTAATTTCCATTTTTTTATTAAACTTGATCCATATGTCTATAATGGCTTCATATATTAATTATTTCACATTTGTATAAGTTTGTTCTTATTATGCAAGCATGTGCTTTTGTTTATTCTTTATTTCCCGCACTCGTGCTTGAGTTATTTGTATGCACGATATTTGCAATATATGTTTCGTGTTGTCTTGGTCACATGGCATGAAAAACGTCTTCATTTTGGTTTTAGTAGCGACATATTCTTGTTGTTATGCTAGGTACATGCATGTGAGGCATCGGAAGTCCCATTATGAAGAGTTACGTGATCGTGACGCTACAAAAATAACTTGACAATATTTCCATTTATTGCTTGTTTATTCTTTAAGCATTGTATTACATTTGTTGTAATATTGTTTGCTCGTTATTTAAAATTTCGCATCATTACATATATATGGGGATATATGATTGTTGGTGTTCTATGTAAAATAGCCTCTGAGTGATATATTTGTCTTGTTATGAAACTAAGATACTTCTCACGGTTTGTTATCTTTCTTTTTGATATTGTCAAAGGGGGAGAAGCATATGCGAGTCGAAGTAGGGAAGCACAGAGTCAGGGGGAGCCTTCAATAAATACAATAAATGCATTGTCGCAAGTTTTGCCATCATCAAAAGGTGGAGTATGTGAGTATAACTTCGTCATCAAATGTTTTGAATAATGTCAAAACTGGGAAAAGCTAGCACTTATATACATTAGACGGTATCCTTATGTCTTGTGACACTCCTCTGCATTAGAGGTATTAGGAATCATTAAAAAATATTTTGAAATTGATCCAAGTCATTAAAAACAATTTTCTGCATAATTTTTTTTATTACATGTGTCGACACATCCACTTTTCAAGTCGACACACGCAACTCATTTTTGAAGTTTGTAGCCTCTAGAAGACTCAGGTCGACACATGCATTGCATAGGTCAACACATACTGAAACATTTCTGAAATTGCAGAAATTCTTATTTTATGTATCGATACATCAGTTTTTCAAGTCAACACATTTACTATTATTTTAAAGTCTGTAGCCTCAGACTTGGTTCAGTCGACACATAACCTTATACAGGTCGACACATACATCTTAAAAATTATGTATGTGTCGACACATACAATATATAGGTCGACACATAATGATTGTTTGGTCAATTATTTTCAAATCTTTTTAATTCTAAATTTGTCCTTTTTTCCCTAAAAGTTCCAAAAAGTATAAATACTCATTCATGCGTCATTCATAACTTAGTGATACCATAAAATTAGCCTATAATTTTTCTTCATCTTCAACCTCTAACCTATGCATACACACGGACATTATATTGTGATGATATTCCATTGGGGTTCCATCTATATGAGGTTTGATAATGTCAAATTAGGTATTGAATTGAGTTTTGTAGGGGTCTTCATCCAGAAAAACTGCAGGTTTATCCTCCAAGATTATTGATTAATTTGAGGGTTTTCGTGCAAGACGTTCAAGACGTAGTTGCGGCCAAGTGAAGTCCTTTGGAGATAAAGAATGCAAGGGATCCTTTGGATATAAAGAATACAAAGGAAGTAGTGAGAGAACAACGAATTACAATTGAAGTCTTGTGTTGTAATAGTTGAAATTGACACTGCGTGAAAACTTTAGAGATAAAGAGCGCAGAGGAGTAGCAACATCCAGATAGTCAATTTACATCTATTGTATCTTAGTCTTTCTCAAGATCAAAAAGAATAATGGGTTGAATAAATAACAAGCATTAAGGTTTATGAAGTTTCTCTTGAACACTTCTCTTGTATCAACTTTTTGCATAGTAAGAATTATCCTAATTCTATTGGAATTAGGCACAGACGTACCCACACGCGAGGACGACAATGAGGAACTGTGAAGACAAATTCCTCGTGTCTCTTTTATTTTTTATTTTACTTGCTCTGAATTTGTCGATCAATTTGTCAAATAGCATTGCATTATCAATTGATTATAAGTGGTTTTGTGTATCAAAACAACTCAAGGGAAATTTCTGAAAATTCACTTGCACACCAAGTGTTTGATAAATTGATTTAGTTAATTCTTTTTAATATTTTCATTGGAAATAACTCTACTAGTAACTTACAATAAACGTTAAATAAGTTGTAAAGTGATTCAAGCATATTAATTACATTTGTTGTTCTTATTCCATATTGAATTTGTTTTTACATTTGCATATCTGAGTTTCCAATAACGTTCGTAAAGACGACATTTTAAAAAGCTTCTGCTAATCTCTTTGATAAAACAAAATTTTCAAAACTATATTTTTCTGGAATTTCATAAATGGATATATATTCATCCCCCCCCCCCCCCCCCCCCCTCCCTCTAGATATGTTGTCGTCGTCTAACATAAGTCACACTTATAACCCTAAAATACATCTCTTTATATTCTGAAATCCCTTATAGATGTAGTTTCTTATCTCTAAGTGAACTAATCAAGTGAATATCATTATCCTACTCTTTTCAACTACTTTTATTATGAAATTTATTTGTTGTTGGATCTCTCACAACAACAAGTTGTTATGTTTTTCTAAGTTGCTCAATCAAAGAAACAAATTTGTAAGTGTTAAGTTGCAATTCCTTGTGTTGAAGCAGTATGTTGCTCGATAGAATATGGGTGTGTCTAATTAGCCTAGTGTGTGTCTGTTGAAGTGTCGAAGCATATTACTTCCCACATGATTTTGACTTAGGTATAAATAATTATTTTGGGCTTTTGTAGTTTTGGCCTTTGGCTTAAAGGGCAAGCAAACTCTTTATAAATAGAGGGAGTAACCCGTATTTTTATACACACTCATAACTTGTATTCACAGAATTTTCAGTTGCAAAGTAAATAAGATTTTTCACAGTTTGTGGACAGAGAAAAACTCTGCAGAAAATCATCATCTCCTTTCCCGATTTTGTCAAACCCTAATTCTTTCTTCATTGTTATTGTATATTGATAATAATCTTGTTCATCAAGATTGATAAAAATTCAGCATAGGATTGATGGATTTCTAACAGTAAGCAAGTTAATAAAACAAGACATTAAACAACACATCACTTAATATAAAAACAACTTAATATTAACTTCACATTGCTCAACAACAAAAGGTTTACCTCATTATGAACTGAGTACAAACTATAAACATGGTTTTCAGAGACAACATCCTTAAGCAAATATTGAAAAAGAAATATAAATTGAAGAGTGACTTGAAAACTTCTTGAGATGGATAATCAGTAAGAGATGACTCCAGTCGCACCAAGACTCAATAGTTGATACATGAAATAGTGAGAAGAAGAAGCTCTCCTTTCTCTCCACTATCCCCACACTATTATCTTTTGTATTTTCTCTTGGAAATACTGAACTCCCTTTTCAATCTCTATCAAAATCTATTTATAAACCTTCACTAGGGTTCCTTGTAATGTCTTGGATCTTGGGGCAAAAATGAGGAAATCAAAAGAAGTTCATTCATGAATCAACGCCATGACATTATTATTATTTTTTGCTCAGCAAGCAAGGAATCAGGTACGAGAGAACGTTTGTGGAGGACAAGGCGTCTTGTGACAGACTGTCACATCAGAGTGCGGACGACACTGTACTATCCATGTAGAGCGCGAAGATTAATGGATGTACCATTGTACCTCCTTTTATCTTCTAGTGCCTCTTAGTCTTATCCATTTGATTTAAAGGAATTTTCTTCAATGCAAAATAAAGATTCTCTCCAATGCATCAGTCCTTCCACATTTACCTTAGGAATCCAGCTGACTCTCCATTTTTCTTCCTTGATTGAGTTCAGCTTTTTGCTTTAGTTTGCTCTCTCATATACTTGTCCATTGCAGTCTTGCCTCAGCTCAACAGAATTAACCTTAAATCTAGCACAAAACACATCAAAACAACAAAAGAGAACACCTATTATACTCTAAACAAATTACTATAAAAAACATTTAAAATAAACTAAAACAACAACTAAAAAACAATTTAACTAACAATAAAAAAAAATATTAAGATATGTAATAATGTGGATTATCAAAGAAATTGAATATTTATTAAATTTTAATACTAAAAAATTAAAAATAAATTATATGCATATGTAGGAAGGGCATAATAACACATTTTCATAGGTGAATGGATGGTGTGTTCATCTCATCTCATCCCATCCCATTCCATTCACGGTGGAGGAGGTTTGATATTGACTAAGATCACTACAATTCAAAAGAGCAACCCCTGGCACTACCCACATGAAAAAGTTGTTCCTTTCGAGAACAAATCTTTTATAGATCCTAAGAATAACCCCAACTTGTGTTGTGGCCATAAATCAACAAAAAAAGGTAGCCGACGTTAAAACATTATTCTATCCTTTTGTTTTAAAAAATAAAATAAAATAACTGTTTGTCTGGCATGAAAAAAGAATAAGAATCCATGTTTTATTTTTCTTTCACAGATATATAGATCGATCCATGCCAAAAGTAGAGTAGATGTCCACCTCTTTATGAGTGTGTAAACCATTATTGCTCTTGTTATGCATCCATTATGTCTCCCCCACAAAAATATGATAACTGCGCAATCATCATAATATGTTTTTATTTGTGTAAGAAAACTTAGGTAGACCCATATTGTTCCCTCGTGATTCTCTAAATTCAAACATATCTTTCCACGTGGGGTTCTTTGGTTTTTTGCTTTTGGATTTTCAGGTATAATGAACTAAATTCTAATATGCTACGTGTTCCATATTGGGCAAGAGTAAGAGTAGTCTCTTATCCACTAAATGGAGTGGATGCCAAGATTATACTGTACTGTTCTTGGTGCGTTTCATTAAAAACCTTACACCAAATCCATGATATGATTGATGAACATGTACAACTATACAACAATAATGAATCGGTAGTTGAAGAAAAGGACTCCATGGCGTTATGTGAAGGTAACTTTAGTAGATAAAGATTCACTTCATTCCGTTAGGATTGTTTCATGGTATTACTTGTCATATCCCACCCATAACAAAAAAAAAATGACGACTATAAATTCGATTTGTTTGTTGAGAAATTTTAAAAGCACTATTATCGGTCACTTTTTACCGTTTCTACGCAATCAAAGTATTATGTGTGAGAACTAATGGATATTTGTAAAAAAATAATGCCTCTACATGTGCCAACGTTGGTTAGTGTAATAAGGATGCTGCGTGTGTCAAGTTGGAAAATTCAATGATGGAATAAGTACTTTGACTTTTCATCGTATGGAAAAATATATTAAATTAACAGTAACGATAATATTTTGAAAAGTATTGTGTCTCTATATTAACTTATTTCAATGCCTAACATTAATATTTTGAAACAACTATAATAAACTAACGGTAATATTTTTACAGCTTGAAAAATTAACGGTAATATTTTGTAAATTTATAAATGGGTTATTAATTTTACTATAATTTTCATTCACTATCAATCCAATTTTAAATTATTGATTGATCTCATTTTAACTTTTTTCTTCTTACACATTTATTTGTCAATGGATCCCAATCAACATAACTTTTGGTCTAATTTTATGCAAAATATTGATAGTCTTTCTTCTACTCCAAATCAACAAAGTAATTCATATTTTGAAAATGCACCTTTTATCTCAAATTCATATCATAACTCAAATTTTTAAAACTCTCCTTTTATCCTAAATCCACAAAATATCAATATCATATTATACACGACCTTATTTATATCAATATCAACAATTTACATCTCAATCAACTAATCCCACTATGCTTCATGGAGCTCAAATAGGTAGTAGTGGTATACAATCAAATGATCAAGAAACCCCACTATTAATCCCATAATTTACATCTCAATCAACTAAACCCACTATTTACCTTGGTGAAGAGGTTGTGTCCGCACCGGTTGTGAATACGCATAAACAAAGGTTCCAACAAAAATAGGATGAAGTTCTTATTCAGTCATGGCTCAACATTTCAAATGATTCAATTGTTGGAGTTGATAAAAAAGGAGATAGTTTTTGGAAGAGGATTGGTGAAGCTTACTGTAATACGGTGGGAGAACTGACTTGCGTGTTTTGCGTTTTATCATAATTGTTACGGATAGCAAGAGTCACCACCGACTTTTCTTTTATCTAATAAAGGAAAGGGTGAAAAGAACAGGAAAAACCTTTTGAGATATTTTCTTGAGTTCGGGGGTAGGTTATGAAAAGGGAAGGTGTTAGCACGCTTTTCATCCGTAGTTATCTACGGGCTCTTAGTTGCTTGATCACTTTTGAAATGCTTTGTTTGAAATGTGTTTATGATGGGTTTTTGAAAGTATTTTTGAAAAGTGCCTTCGTTTAAGCGAACTTTGTAATGATTCTCGTCTATATAAGAATTCATACAAAGTGTTGACTTTTGAAAATATTTCATGAAAAACTGTTGGTGTATTTGAAAGATGTTTTTAAGATGGTTGTGAGCAAACAACTACGAACGTTATACCTACTCAAAAAAGTCTTTGTTCATTTCCTCTTCCTTTATATATTGTTATCTTACCATTGATTGATAAGAAACCCTGTCATTGGATGTGAAGGGACGGGTGTGGGTCGTCGTATAGTCATAGAAAGCAATATTGTAGGATACCTTAGCAATTTGTTGTAAGGGTCTAAGATCATTTACAAAGGCAACATCGAAGGGTCATCGAGGGACTACGATCTTGTATTCGAGGGTCTTTGCTAAAGTATCCCACGTTCGAGGGACATGACTATTTTATTTCGAAGGCGACAAGTGTGGGTTAACCCTAGAGGTGCAAGTGTGCAAAGTGTTTGTTTTTTTCCATGCATTTTTGTCTTGAATTAGGGCTTTCTACTTGTTGATTTTAATTCTTGCCATACACAACCTAATTACTAGCAATAATATGGAAAACGATAAATTGCGGAAATTCAAAGTCCTACGCTATTACAATACTTTTAGGGGATGGGGGTACAAATTTTATGAATGGGGGATAAAAGCAATATATTTCTAATTATACTATTACAACCATATTGAATATTGAATAACAATAAAAAATATAAAGAAATATAAAGATATTGTAAAAGAAGAAAAAATTGGTTTAAGAAAACTTAGGGTTTATATGAAAAGAGAACAAGTAGATAATCTTAATCAAAGATTAAATGCATGCAAATAAAACACACAATTCACACATGCACTCTTAGGGTAATTCCACTTGTTGCCTTATAAAAATGGTCATGTTATGCATGTGGAATGTCTTAGCAAAAACAATAAAAAATGCAAGATCATAGTCCCTCGATGACACTACAAATGTTGTCTTTCAAATGATCTTAGTCCCTCAAAGAGAAATGCTAAGACATCTTACAACATTGCTATCATGACTATACGATGCCCCACGCCCGTCCCTTTACATCCAAAGATAAGGCTTCTTACCAATCAATGGTGATACTATACCAAAAGTGAGTTTTAACAGCACATATTAGACAACGCTTTTGTACAAAAGTGTTGCTATAAGTGAATAAAAAAACACAGAAAACGTATAAAGTAATTAGTAAAAGCGCTGCTAAACATATGACCTTAGACAGCGCTTTTAAAAAGCGCAGCTAAAGGATTGCTTTAGAAAGCGCTTTATCATAAGCGTTGGTAAAGGGCCACTTTAGACAGCGCTTTAAGAAAGCGCTGTCTAAAATCATAAAAAAAATTTAAAAAATAATATAAAAGCACTGCTAAAGGTCACTCTTAGCCAGCGCTTTTAAAAAGCGTTGTCTAAGGTCCATATTAGCCAGCGCTTTTAGAAAGCGCTGTCTAAACCCTTATAAGTCAGAATTAAAAAATTAAAACCTTTGTATTCACAGTATCACGAAACAGAAACCATTTCCCTCGCAAAACCCATTTTCTGCTCCGTCTCAAAACGTCCTCCACCGTTCGCCGTCGTACCGTCCTCCATCGTCTTGCTCTGTTTCGCTCTGTTTTCCTCCACCCTTCCCGGGCGGTTCTCAAGGTATGTTCTTTATTGAAAATGTGTTTAACTCCATTGAAAATGTGTTCTTTAGCATTTTTAGCATTTAGCATTTTTAGCATTTTCTGGATATATAACAGCGTTTGGTAGGGCTTGATATACAACAGCATTTAGCATTTTTAGCATTTGGTATGGCTTGATATATAACATCAACATTTTTAGCACTTAGCATTTTTACCATTTTTTGGATTCTTGGTTCTATGTTTTGGAATATAAAACATGATATATGATGGTGAAACATGATATAAAACATGATATCTTGGTTCTATTTTTTGGATTCTTGGTTCTTGGTTCTGACTCACTTTTATATTGGGTTTATATTTATGTTTATTACAGGTTATTAGATGGCTACTAACGACGATCACCCACGCGATAATTCTGTGCATGATGGAGATAAGGCCGTTAGTAAAACGAAAATGGAATATAGAAGAGGAATAACAATAATGAAGAGAATAATACGGGATAGAGACCAAGGCATAAAGTATGAAGTGCATTGGAGCCAAGAAGGCTAACTCATTGAGCCTAACGGTTCAACGTTGATAAGTTATCTCAGTTTTGTGGTAAGAAGAGAAATTCCAATCACATGTGAAGATTGGAGAGCAAGAGTATTGGACGATGCTAAAGATAAAATATGGAGTGAGATACAGGTACCATATGTGATGTTAATTGTTTTTAATGACGATTATGTCTCTAAATTACTTATACTAACACACTTTGTTTATGATTTTCGTAGAGGTCGTTCATCATTGAGGATACAAGGAGAGATTATATTCTTAAATTGGCCGGGAAACTACATAGAGGATTTAGAGCTTTCTTGTCAAACAAGTTTCTAAGGGATGCAGATAAAAAAATTGTTGATGCAAAGCTTCCAAGGAAATATGCTGATTTGGTTACAGCTGAAGAATGGGAAACTTTTAAATCTAAAAGAAGTACCTAAAAATTTGAGAGCTTAAGTGTCGTAAATCGACAACGAGCATCAAGTCCAGCATATCCATACAGAAAAGGTCGTATGGGATATGCACGATTACAACAATCTATTGTAAGTATCTATAAATTGCAAAGTATTTATAATATATACACGCTTATATTTAATCATGTTTTTTGGCTTAATGTGTAGCTAACAAAAGAGAATAGTTCTGAAACATCTCTTCCGGAACACATTTTGTGGAAGGAAGCACGTGTGTGTAAGGATGGAGCTGTTGAAGAAAAAGTTCAACAAATTTTCGAGAGATGTGTAAGCATAACATTATTTATTTAATTACATCATACTTTTATTTATTTAATTACATCATTCTTTTATTAACATATCATTCTTTAATTACAATATTTATATGAATTTCAGGAGAGTCTTTCCCAGTCTATACCTCCAGACGAAGATACTGATTGCAGGAGAATACTCTCACGAGCATTAGATATTCGAGAGTATTCTGGTCGGATGAGGGGTAAGGGATTTGGGATCACTCCAACATTCTTGAAAAAAAACAAAGACAAAATCTCCAAGCAATAAAGAACTGCAGGAGAAGTTGGAAAAGTTACAACAAGAAGTCTATGAGCTGAGAAAGGAAAAGGAAATCGATCAAGCTACAGGCTTTAAAGATACTAGTGACAAAGCTAGTATCAATGGTAACTTTGGGAAAAATATTCTCGAGGTAATTATATACCATCTTTATAAATTATAAAACCATGTTTATTAACTATATAACCATGTTTATTCATTATATAACCATATTTATTAAATTATAGGTCATTTCCCGGTGTCAACTCTATTTGTCTACACCGACTTATCGGATGGTTAGCAAGGGAAAAGTGTATAATATCTCGGGAGAAATGCTTCACTATAGACCCCTCCCAGAGGGATTTTTGAAAGTATTGGTCGACGTCATTTTAGAGGGGGGTGCGTTGTTACAACTACCTGACGATGTGGCGGATGCAACATTGGTGGCAGATGCAATAGGATCGTTTGTTGCATGGTCATCAAGCCTCGTTGGAATAGATAATGAGGTATGCTTAAAATTGTTTACTATTCAAATTTTTATGGCAATTATACTTACATTTTGTTTACATGGTAATGTTAGACTCCCACTAAATCCATTCCAAAAGATAAGGGGATTAGGCGGGATACCAAGTCAATTGCATCATTTAAGGTAACACAATTATATGACATTATGCTATGAGAAATGCTAGTTTGTGATTTTATAATTTCCCTAACTAATTATATGATAACTAGATTCATGCTAAAGAGACTGCACAACTCAGTAGGGGTAAGGCGCCTGAAATTAGCAACATTTCGACACAAAAAAAGAATGTTGCTAAGAAGATTGTGGCACACAAAAAAACTACTGCTCAGTTCAGGTCGTGCCTTCGGACATATTTAGGAATTACAGATATTCTGGATGGTGGTACCCGGCTTATATCTATGAGTGCACATATCTTTGGTTTTGAATATTTTGAAGCAATTGGTAGAGAGGACATGGGCCAAGTTTTTAGGCATCTGGAATTAGGCCTCAGTGTTATCGATATATACATCAGGTATACTTCGATCAACTTTGTTTAATTAAATGAACAATTTAATCCCTCATTTCAATGAATATAGTATAATGTTAATCATGTTTTAATTTAAGGTTTACGTATGACAACATTGTGCGCCCGCGTGGATTAGAAGCAAGATTTGGCTTCTTAGCTTCCAACACTGTCAATTTCGGGTTGATTGTAACGAGACCAGATGATGTCATATCATATGTACTAGGTTTATTCGTGGCCAGTAAAGATACCGAGAAGTTGTTCTTTTTGCCATATAATACTGGCAACGGGTTAGAATTTCATCCTAACTTGATCTATTATAATTTTCTGTTTTTGTCCATTGTTTAATCTTTATTTAATCTTACAGTGGACACTGGTTATTGGTTATGATTAATCTTATGAGAGAAACTGTGTATTATCTGGACTCGTTATACAATGATTGGTCAACATATCCAGATTTGAAACAGATGATTGACACGTAAGTGTTTCGCTCCCAAAGAGATATTCAAGTTTATGTTTATGTTTATGGTCAACATATCTGGATTTATGTTTATGTTTATGATTCTATAGCGTTCTACTTACTTTTCTCTCCCAACGAGATATTCAAGTACCAAAAAGTAGAGCGAACAACGTTACATGGATCAGAGTGGAGGTATATTTTCACAAAGAGATATTCAGTTTTGCTTACTTTAGTGATGATACTTGATAAAACAATTTAAGGGGTATATCCTGATATATATTCGTATTTTTTTTCATGTGTAGTGTCCTCGCCAGCGTAACGGTATAGATTGTGGCTATTTTATGTTGAGGTTTATGAAAGAAACTATTCTTTTGGATCTATTAGAGATTCCATCCACGGTATGGATTTCTAACTTATGAATTACATACTATTTTTATATTTTGTGTTTCTCATAAAATGACATATTGTTTTAACTAAATCACATACTATGTTATATTATTATATATGTAGTACTTTGAGGAATTCAATTGTGCACATTACTCAAAAGATCAATTGGATGAACTTATGGAGGAATGGTGTCAATTCATTAACGAGTTGAGAATTTTATAAGCTAAGGTATATTGTCTTATTTCCTTTGGTGAGAACTTTCGAGTTTTGAGTATAAATTAAATTCGAATAAAGTGCAACGTTAATATTATCATGTTATGAATTTTGATCATTTGATTTTTTTTCCAGGTTTATAGGTACATATGTGTATATAGAGCTATGTTGTTGTTGTTTCATGAGAATTCTCGAAGATAGAAAGATGTATAGATGTAAATTCAATTTTGAATATTTTAGGCATTTTACCTAGTAGAATTTTAACTTGTATCATAAATTTTGTAAATGTTGTTGTCTATATCTTGTAGAATTTTAACTTGTATCATAACTTGTAAAAAGATGTATAAATGTTGTTGTTGTTGTCTTTATTGGAATGAAGCTACCAAATATGGAGCATAAAAGATAATTTTGAAAACCTGGATCAAAATATTGGAATGAAGCTACCAAATATGATAAAAATTCAGATTAAAATAGATAATTTATTTAAAAAAATTGTAAACAATAGACAGCGCTTTAGCAGAAAAGCGCTGTAAAAACTTTTAAAAAAAGCGATGTCTAAAGTGGGGGAATAGACAGCGCTTTCAAAGGAAAGCGCTGTCTAAAGCCTACCTGGAAAAAAATACAAAGCGTTGTCTAAAGTGAACATAAGGCAGCGCTTTTACGTTGAAAAAAGTGTTGTCTTTTCTTTTAGCAGCGCTGCTTTAGGCAGCGCTTTAAAGCGTTGTTAAAGGCCAAAAAAAACGTTTTTTCCCTCTTTTGTAGTAGTGTGAGATAGCAATATCAAAGGAAAGGAAGAAATGAACAAAAGACTTTTGAGTAGGTAGAAACGTTCTTATTTGCTTGCTCACTTTCAAAACAAACACACACTTTTAAAACAAACACCAAACACTTTCAAAAACATGAAATATTTTCAAAAGTCCAACACTACGTTCTTACGAAACGAGAACCATTACAAAGTTTGCTTAAACGAAGGCGCCTTTTTAAAAATACTTTCAAAAACCACCACAAAGCACATTTTCAAACAAAGTAAATGATCTAGCAAGAAATTAAGAGCCAATGGATAACTATGGATGAAAAGAGTGTTAACACCTTTCCTTTTCATAATCTACCCCCCGAACTCAAGAAATATTCTCAAAGGTCTTTCCTGTTCTTTTCCACCTTTCCTTTTGGGTAAAAGAAAAATCGGTAGCGACTCTTACTAACTACAACAATTGCGATCAAACGCAAATATCCCAAGTCAATTCTCCCACCGTATTACAACAGCGAATACGATCCACCATCACCTACTTTATCACGTCGTCCAATCGGTCAAAAGGAGGCTAAAAGGAAGGAGAAAGAAAAGCTTGTGGAAACTCCCAATGTCAAATATGATTCCTTGAAAGATGACTTTTAAAAAAAATTGATTTGATGTCAATGTTTGCACAGGACTATGCACGCATTGAGGGTGAAAAAGTCGAGATAGAGAGAAAAAAGGTTGATGTAAAGATTAAGAAGGCCGAGAGTGTTGTGCAAATATTGAAGATGAATGATATGCATCTACTCTCAAAAGATACACCAAATATGGATACGAGACAACTACAAGCTCGTGAAATCTTGTACGACATGATTAGAGAAAAATATGGAATTAATTAGTACTATTATGTATTAGGTATTTTGGCTTAATTATTATGATTAAGTATTTTGACTTAATTAGTATGATTAGGTATTTTAGGCTTAATTAGTATGATAAGGTATATTGGAATTAATTAGTATGATTATGTATTTTTAAAATTTTCAAACAAGCCGTTATTCGAAGTCAAATTAATTGTTATTCAAATTAATCGTTTTTCAAACTAACTGTTATTCAAACTAGCCGTTATTCAAAGTCAAACTAGTCGTTATTCAAACTAGTCTTATAAATAGTATTAACATGCACACTAAGATTTATAGTACTTCTCAACCTCTTTCATTGTCTATAAATTTTTATCATCTTCTACTCTATATCAAACTTCTTTTCACATGGATCCATCCCACATTACAAAAATGTTCATGGATTATATGAATGATGACATAGATGAAGAACTTGTGAGGCTGTTTATGGAAGAAGAAGCCTCAAGTTCTAAAAGGCCTAGACGTCAAAGAAGGAATATAGAGAGAAATCATGAAGAGGGAGATGATCGATTGTTTAATAATTGTTTTTCAGAAACACCGGTATACACAAATGAGCAGTTTCGTCGAAGGTACCGAATGCATAAACATGTGTTCCTTCATATTGTTGAAGCTCTGGGTCAATACAATGAGTATTTTCGAATGATGATTGATACAACCAGTAGGTCAAGCCTTTCACCATTACAGAAATTCATTGTTGTTACTCGCATGTTGGCATATAGAACATCTGCTGATAGTGTGAATGACTATTTAAGAATTGGTGAAACCACAACACTAAAATATGTTGATAAGTTTACAAGAGGAGTGATTAGCATCTTTGGGGCATAATATTTGCGAAGGCCAAACACTACTGACATTGAACGTATAATGTGAATGGGAGAGGCACGAGGATTTCCAGGTATGTTAGGCAGCATTGATTGTATGCATTGGGAATGGAAAAATTGTCCAGCTGCATTGAAAGGGCCGTATGTTCGAGGCGATCATGGAAAACCAATTGTTATGCTTGAAGCAGTTGCTTCACAATACTTATGGATTTGGCATGCATTCTTTGGGGTAGCGGGTTCAAACAACAATATTAATGCGTTAAACCAATCTAATGTCTTCAATAATATTCTGCAAGGACGAGCTCCCGAAGTTCATTATACAATCAATCATACTGAATACAACAAGGGCTATTATCTATCAGAGGGTATCTATCCTGAATGTGACACATTTGTGAAAAGTATCCCAATGTCACAAGGGGATAAGAGAAAATTGTTTGCCCAACATCAAGAAGGGGCAAGAAAGGATATTGAACGAGCTTTTGGAGTTCTCCAATCCCGATTTACGGTCATACGTAACCCGGCGCGATCTTGGCACTTAGACACACTCCAGCGCATAATGAATACATGCATCATATTATACAACATGATTGTTGAAGATGAATGTGACACATGGTGGAAATTTTGATTTTACTTATGATCATTTGAGTAATGAGGCCACGATATTGCCGAACGATTCTAATTTTGACTTTCAAGAGTTCTTACGTAGAAGATTTGATGTTCGTGATAAACAAATTTATCGACACCTTCAACAAGACTTGATAGAACATATATGACAACGTTATGGGCAGGAGAATAACAATAATTAAAAATATCTTAAATATGTCATTTTCTTGTATTTTGTACTAGTAATTTATTTTAACATTTACGTTTTTTAATGTATTTTTTAATAAAGTATTTGTGTCATGTTTTTAAATATATATGTATTGATTTATTTTTAATGTATAATTTTTTAATGTAATAAATTATTTCAATTATATTTTTATATAATATAAATGTGGGATATATTGTAGGATTTAGTGGGACCCATTTTAAAATTTTTGATGGATTATATGGATATTTGAGAAATATAATTGAGTTGTTAAAAATGTGTAAAAGTGCAATATAATATAAAAAATTGAGTGGGTCCCATTTAAACAACTTAAATGAGAATAATGAATGTGGGTGCTCTAATAACACTCTTTTTTTATCGACGAGTATCATTCACTCTTTTATCGGATAAAATTCATGTGGATCCTACCACTTCATGTAAAATCTATTTTTAAAATGAGAAACTCACCGTATTTCATCCAACAAAAGAGTGAGTGTTTGAAAGTGTTTCACCTAACAAAAGAGTTGGTGTTTGAAAGTGTTAAAAAGAGAGTATTATCAACACTCAACACTCCTTTAGCAAATTAGTTTTCCGCAGTAATCAATCTCACCCGAAATTGAACAGTTGAGATAAAAAACTACTCGAGCTAAGGCCATCGGATGCATGGTTCAATTCACAAGTTAACGTGTGTTTGAACTGACTTTTTTCCACAGCCACCGCATGTTTGCTGAGCCGTTTAAAGTGAAAAAGAGAAGCTCCAAAAGGGAGAAGGGAGCTTCTAGTAGACATGTGTTCGCATGGATTCCCACCGCGATTCCAAGGCCGTTATGTAGATGCTAACAAAGCAAGCCACAGCTCGCGATCGATCTATGGACTTAGGTACTTAGAGCTAATTGTATCATAACATTTCTTTCCTAGTAGAAAGGTATTAAAAAGAGAACTCATTATGTAGTAATCTTTGGAAGTCAGTATTCTAGCCACTTCCTTCGTTATTGATGGGACATCTAGATCTAGGTCAGCCGCATCTGCAGTTGACGGCCGGGCCACATGCTTAATTGTGTCCTGGATTTGGACCTCAGATGAGTATAGAGCCACATGCTTAATTGTGTCCTGGATTTGGACCTCAGATGAGTACTATACTGTCTATATATAAACCTGTAACTGATAGGAAATTAAGTTTACTGTCTATATATAAACCTGCAACTGATAGGAAATTAAGTTTTCAAGTGTCAATACTGAACTGATAGGACACATTTAGAGAAGGAGGCCCCATTTAGAGAAAGAGGCCCAAATGGAGAGTGAAAGTGCTGACTTGGCAAGTTGGTTAGAGATAATAGGAGAAGTTACAAGTGAATAAGAGTATATAAATATGTGAGAGGGAGATAGTGGGATTATTTAGAATCATTTGTATTAGAACCTTAGGGTTAAGCAAAGGGAAGATTTTATCTTCCTTTGAGGAACTTTTTCTCTGGGATTATAGGGAATTTATTCCCTGTAATAGTTTCTTTTTATCATTAATAATACTTTGCTCTTATTCTCTAGAAAAAAATTTAGGAACCCAATTCAAGAGATAAGAGCAAAGTATTATTAATGATAAAAAGAAACTATTACAGAGAATAAATTCCCTATAATCGCAGTCAAAGAAAGATAAAATCCTCTCTTTGTCTAACCATAAGGTTCTAATACAAATGATTCTGAATGATCCCACTATTTCCCTCTCACATATTTATATACTCCTATTCACTTGTAACTTCCCCTATTATCTCTAACCAACTTGCCAAGTCAGCACTTTCACTCTCCATTTGGGTCTCTTTCTCTAAATGGGGGCCTCCTTCTCTAAATGGGTCCTATCAATAACTTTCAAACAAGAGCAAACAAACATTGAAGTTTACTCATGAAAATTTAACCATGCCGAAATATAATATCTAGACAGAAGAACTTTGTGGGATCACTACTGAGGAAAATGATGGGGAGAAACTAACCCCATACCCTTTTGAGGGAGGGAAAGCATTGATGCATACTGCATTTAAATCTTAAGCCAATGCATAAAGTTTAACTATGCTACATAAAATCATTATTTGAACTGTTCAAAAGCTTCTACAAGAGTATAATGTATGCATCAGACTTCAACTCCAACAATTGTATTGTAAGTTCCATAAACAGCGAAAAATACTCCACTGATTAATACAATAAAATCTAGGACTATTTGCCAAATGCGTAGAGAAGAGCCAAATAGTTTTAGGTGAAATGTGGCTGGCAAAACAAATGAGAGCAAAGCACATAGGGTACTTCCCGTAAATGAGGCGAATACTCCAAATTCTGGCACAAATGAAGCAATCACGGCCAACACAACCACCACAATAGCACGGCTGGTGTATATTGTAATTTTTCCTAGTTCTGTTGAATCATTGTTGTTGTTTCTGTGGATGAGTTTGAGTTTTCCTTCCACAATTTCATTTATAGGGTGCAACATGATTGGGAATGTGAACATAAGCCCCAGGCATAATCCCACCTGTCATATAAAATGTCAGATGTTAAACATTGAGCAATAAGAAATGCGACAAAAATTTGAAGACAAACAATGAAATATTAAGAACTCCATACAAATATGAATGTCTTTAGAGTTTACTACCTGTACGGTAAGTGATGACCAATTTCTAGGGAGATTAAGGTTCACAATATCTTTAGTTTCTTCACCAAAAGCCATGTAACCACATAACCCAAAAAGAATGTATACAAGAGTTATCCCACTAAAAGTCTGAGCCAGCAATTTCGGGAATTTAGATTTATCCTGCATAGAATTCTCAAGGGCAAGTGTCATTCCAAATCCCTCAAAACAGAAAACGGCCATGCCTGCTGCGAATGGTAATCCCCCAATGTTTGATGTGATTGCCGTCCTGTCCCCAAATGGAAGTTCACCTTCAAAGGTCTGTCGTACATCTTCCTTCACTACAATTCCCATAGCTAGGATATTGCACACATCAGCAAAAATGCTAAATGGTGCTAAAGATGACAAGCTCCCTATCCATGACAATCCGATTTCAACTGGTACTAGCATAAATATGTAAGTGGTAATTGAGGGTCCATTTCTTTGGAATACAGAATCAAGGTTTTGCCCTATAAATACCAAATACGCAACAGACCCTGCACATTCTGCTATCACAAGTACAACTTCGGTCAGATACCGACCCGAGGTTCCAAAGCATCTATAACCTAGATCTCCATATGATCTTGTCTCCACTAATGGTTCTTCAATTGCCAACTTATCTCTGCACTTAACCTATATCAATGAGATAAAAATCAAACAATGTTAATGACAAGAAGCAAGTTAGATCTGAACTCCCTGCATTTAAAGAAACATGAAGTTACACACATTAATTGATCCCGGCCGTCAATTTGAGATTGTTCAACTCACATTACACCTACCCCGTTGATTTGATATCGGACAGCCAAGATCAATAAATGCATGAATAGAATCCAAATACAGTATAACCATGCCAGGAATCGCAACATAAAAAATGTTCAATGCAGCTTTAAATTAGGTCCTTTTAGTAATGGAATATCAAATTAGGACCAAGTCAATGAAGTAGCAACCCATTATCCATATCCTAATAAAAACAACTAGAGAATTTGTGAAATTAGTGAAATTAAAAGAAAAAGATTCAGCATAAAAAACTGTATATGATCTAACAATTTGACATTTGAAACGCAAAATAGAGAAAAATTGAAGATGACCCACAAGAAGGAGCATGCAATAGTAGGTAGAAATTCCCACGATAGCCACACCAAGCGACCCAGCAACCCAACCAGCAACCCGAAAAGCAAAGGGCAAACCCAGAACACCAGTTCCAACAACAGTGACAATGATATTCCCCAAAGTTTGAAGCTTTGAAGTTTTTTTGGAAGATAACAAAGGGGTTTCGCTACTTTTAGGATCGTACTCCATTTTTTTCTCAAAATCAGCTACTAAGACGCAAATGGGTATCGAGATTTATTGAAATTTAGGGGTAAAAGTAAAATTAGGGTTCATCCCCCGTTGGTTTGATTCAGCATTAAGAAACAAGTGTTATTATGGTATGCATAAGACAAAAACCTGGTAATTACTGTGAAAGGAAAGTTAGGAAAATTACCGCAAAAAGAATTGAGTGGAAGAGTGAATACATGCATCTGAAAATGATAGATAGAAAGGAGAATGGTGTTTAACCAATGTTATGAAGAAATGACCGAAACAAATTCAACACACGTAGGATATTAGATTTAGCGGTAAATTGTCGGTTTTTTCAAACCGGATAAGTCATAAGATGAAGGAAACATAAATGTTTTATTTAAAAAAATAATAATAAGTTTATAGGTTCATAAACTATTTGAAAATTCAATGGATATATTCAATGTGTAATTTAAGATAGATGGGTATTATGAAATAACCATAAATAATATTTCTTTAATCATTATAAGTATATTATTATAAATATATAAAAGTTAAAATATCTAAAAATATTACGTATAATTTTTCTAATTTTAGAATTAAAAATATTTTATTACATCACTGTTTTAATTATATATATTTGGTATTTAATATAGTTGATGTGTTGCTCCAACATTTTTTTTTACTATTTTTTATTTTATTTAAATGTTTAATGTGTTAATTGTCAATCATTTTGAATTTTATTTTTCACGTAAACTATTGTTGTATAAGATGGAAGGAAACTCTTATATTCACTCATTTCAAATGAATCATTGGATTTTTACTTGCTCAATAAACCTTTCATTCTACTCAATCTCTTGAATAGTGAAAGATCACATTGGGAGTTGTACTAAAAAACTACTTTCTTTAAATTATATCATATATTCCCTCCGTTCCTTTTTAAGTGTCGTTTTAGAATAATTTTTTTGTTTCTATTTAAGTGTCGTTTTTATAGTTTAATGTTATCATTTATCAATTATATCCCTACTTTCTCAATAACTCCACTTCACATTTTCCATAAAATTAATTATTTTCTCAATTAGTTATTGGAAAAAGAGAGATGGTGTATGATTGAATTTATTTGGAAAGAGAAAATAAATGAGGGTATAATAGGAAAAATAACTCTAATAACTCACTATCTTGGTTGAAGAGCTTTATGCTAAAATGACACTTAAAAAGAAATGGAGGGAGTAAATCTTTCAACATTCATTCAAACTCTTCAAAACCATAATCACAAAACACAATAATTAACATGTAAAAAGCAACAAAAAAAAAACAGAGAAAACAAAAAGTTGAGAAGGAGAAGAAGAGAAGTCCAAACTGGAAATACCATAAAAACCAACTTGTCGGAAAATCTTTGTGCTAAAAACTGCAACCATTGTATTCTTCGAAATCGCACACGGAACTACTCATAAATCGCTATGTCTCTGTCGTAAATCATCACTTTGACCACTGGAGTCTCTTTCTCTCTCGCGGAGTCTACACCGTCTGCGTCCGGAGAAAGTTGTTTCAAATGATTCTTTGGACTCAAAAGAAATTGAGAAGCCTCAGATTCAGCCCATAAGTTTGCCCACTGTCGAGGAAATTCAAGGCCAAGATATTTGGAACAAATGTGTTGTTCGCAATGTTGTTAGCAGAGTCATGAATGTGATCTTTGAACCTTCACTTTCTTTATTCCAGTTTTCTAAATATTTTGTTACTATGTACTGTCAAAAAATTATTTGTTAGGATTCATGTGATGAACGATAAGGTGAAATTCAATGTTACATGCAACTTACATCGAGAAGCTCTACGAATACGGCGAGCAACTCAACAGTTCCAAAGACAAATATCAAGTATATATAAATTTTCCACTGTCACTTTTTATTTAGGGTTTTATATTTTCATCTTCAATTAGGGTTTTTGTTTGATTTTCATGTTTATTGGCAGATTATTGGTAGGAAGTTCATGGTAGATTACTGGCAGATTACAATGGTTTTAAGAGATACAATTCAAAGAAGAAACCAGTTTAAACATGTTGTGAATCAGTGGTTGTGTTGAAGCATTATTAAACAGTTTAACTACTAATGTACTAAAGGCAAGCTTCAGTTTTTGATGATGTTATGGGCTTATAGTTTCACTGACATAATTAAATTGTTCTTTTTATTCGTCCTGATAGAAGTGGAAAGTTTCTTGACATGTCGATACACATAATGCATGAGTCAGTCAAATTGAAAATGCATTAATGACATGCATGTGTTGTTAAGATTTAAACCATTTTTTGCATGTAAAGTGAGCTTCACATATTACAATCATGTGTTGTTTTCATTTTTGTAATATGCTCTTATGAATGATCTCAAATAATCACCAACTAATTTGAAATTATTTAATTTTAGTTGTTAATAGAAGTTTTATGGATTAAGTTCCCTTATATTCTTTACATGTTCGTATATAAATCAGTTGCAAGTTCGGTATCAACCGCCGCTACAATCATCCAGACATGAATGGAATGTATGGTGTTGGATATTAACACCTTTTCATGTTTCTTAAACAATCATTTCATATGTTTTTACTTTGGTGCAACAACTAATCCAACTGCATCTTCTTTTAGGAGTGATTTAGGATTTCAATTCTATATAATGTTATATTGATGCTTTGAAATCACTAACAGAAGCTCGAAAAGCTCATTGTAGTATTTTATAACCTGCCCACATCACAAATGTTAAGGTTTGCTAACATGGATATTGATTTTTGTAATGACTATTTGTTGTTATTGTTGATTCATTTGAGCAGGTCTTTGTCAATGGAAAATTAAAAACTTAGAGAGCCTAATCCATGATAATTTTCTTTGTGCTTTTTTGGTTCTTTGTTTGTGATTCCAATGCTTCTTTAAAATATCCACGTGTTAGTTGTAGTTTTGATGCTCCAACTAATTGAGGTTCGAGGAGAATTTGAAAGAAGAATGTTAGGATGATGAAAGCTAATTTTTATGTGAAGTGATAGAAGACACATTTTCGGTCGAGTTTACAAGGACAAAGTAGTGCAAGGAGAATTACTTAGCGAATTTTCTGAAGATGTTCGAGGCGAGTTTGACAAAAATTCAAATGAGGCTATAACTAATTTTAGCACTCATTTGATCTTTTAAAAAGAGATACGTGGAAGCCTACGAAGGGCTAGGAACATGCAAACGAGAATGTGTCATCCTCTGAGAAGAAGATCGTTCACGGTAGTTAGTTTTGAATAATTATATATAGGAGTTTTTATGTTAGAATTCAGTGTGTTCACTTCTTTGTACAAATTACTCAAAATAACTTAAAGTACCAAGTGTTCGATAAACGAGTTGTTGAAAATGTACGTATGAAGCACCAATTTTATATTCAATGTCATTCCTTTTTCAATTGAAGTCCTTTACACTCCTTTTAAGTTTAAATTGAAATTGTTTTACATTCCAGTCTTTACTTTAAAGTGTTTTATTACTACTTTTGAAGTAACAACCTCTATCGAAGAGATTGACACCCAAAAAAACATAGAAAACAACATTTACACTATTGTCCTAGGATCAATCTAGTCGATCTTGTAAGTAACCAGAACCTCTAGGATTTGGAAGACTAGCGCATGTTTACTAAATTTCACGGTAAATACCATGACAATTAGTTTACATATAGGCTTTTTTTTTTCATCTGAGAAAGCATTTGCATTGAGGTACCAAACAGATGGTATGTTGGAAACTGTATTTCGACAAGGGGTTCTTGGAGAAGATGACACTGGTGAAGAATCGCTTAGGTAAGTGCTTCGTTCCTGAGAAGAGATTAATTAGCATTGTTTCATTGATCTCCATATATGTAAAGAGATCACTGTCTTTCTTTACAACTCCTTATGTTGAAGAAATCTCAAAATTCCCTCTCGCCGACCTCCTATTGTATGTAAGAAATTCCTTTACTCTCTACAGAGAAATGCCTTTACCCTCTACTTGACATTGTTGGGGTGAGTAAGCCAAGATATATGCAAATTTCGTGTGTATTTGTATATATCTACTACAAATTTTCCTTTATCAATCATTTTGAATTCATGTCGGGACACAACAAATGGGATTACACCATTTCTCGGTAAATGGAAAGGTCACTCCATAACCAACCCAAGTGGTGTCTATGGATCTACAATATATGAAGTTGATACAGTTGTGTTACATGAAATGGATGACAATGGCCAACTCATTCAGGTATTTTATGAAGGTGCAAGAAACACAAGAAAGGGGATTTGAATTGGGTTTCACCAAATAGAATCTTTTTGCAACTCAAACACAAAGATAACAAGTCAATAAAAATAGATGAACACAATTATTTTTATCCTAGTTCACTGTTAATTAAGTTACTCCAGTCCACTCCGCAAGGTGATTTGCCTTATACACAAGGGCTTAATCTACTATAATCAACCAGATTACAGACAACTATAATAAATCTGATAAACCTTATTGATAACCCAATAAGTTCATCGATTCCTATTGCAGACCACTATGATCGCAACCAAAGTCTTCTTTAGAATTCAAACTACACAGAGTCTCTCAAGGAACATATCAACAACAATTGATTACAAAGATATGTATACAAAGATGCTTCTACATAAGCAGATTACACAATGTTTAAGTACAACAACACAAAAGTGTTGATAGCAATATACAAACAAAATCTTCTTGCTTATTTAAAAAACTATACAAATAATTACTCTATAGTGTTTGTGCAGCGGTTTGGTGTAGTTTTGTAGAACTGATTCGTTGATTTCAAATTCTTCCAAGTACTCCTTTTATAGCTGAAATAATAGATTTGTTAGAGGGTAGAATAGGAAACATAAATGCAGTTGTTTTGTTCTCAACGGTCATGGTGAGACATGTAGAAAATAGTACAAAAAGGTATGTCCTTACGCCACCCTAGAGAGTAAAGATCACAATGTACTTTTGTACTTTTATACTCGCCACCATACAAATTCCATTAGTCTTGATCTTCGTATTCTATATCTTCAGAGGCTTCTGATTTGTTTGTTGATGAAGCATGTTGTAAAAGGATTAGAACTATGTATCTTCAGAACCTATGTCTTTAGAGCCCTTCAGGGCTTGTTCAGAGAACCATTGCCTTCAGATTCTTCATCACTTGGTCTTCAGAAGAATGCTTTAATATCTTTAGAACTTATTTAATAGAACCTTGTCTTCAGCATCTTCAGAACTTGGAACATCAAAAGTAAAGCTTTAGAAGGCCTCTAAAGCTTCCTTGCATAAGTCATGATTAGAAGCTCTTTTACTAATGTTCCTTAGAACCATTGCATAAGAAGCATTTCTTAATCTTGACATAACTTGTAACACACCAAAGGTATTCTTCCTGAGTGTTGACTTCAGAACCTGATGAATTCATATTCCTTCTTACCAGAGAACGTGTTAAGCAAAAGCTACACACTAGACAGAAACCATTAGAGTACATAGTTGTTCTCTAAGGTAACATGTAAAGTTATCATCAAAACATAAGGCCAGATGTAGAACCAATCTTGTTCTTATAATCTTCCTCTTTTTGATGATAACAAAACCATGTATTTTGATAAAATAATCCACACAGGGTAATCACCATGAAACACAAACTCAATAAAGCTAACCAGCTCCCCTTGAATATGTTAATACCCAAAATTCCATTTAACCTTGTTCAGAGTCTCCCCCTGAGCCCAAGACTGACAAAATGAATTTTGCAGTACACAAGGTAACATGGAGAAGAAATACTTCTATATTGACATCTCATATGAGTCTGACTAGAAATACCTGGTCTTCATCTCAGAACCTGGATTGCTATTAGAACACTATGAGGCATTAGAACTTGTTTAATCACTATCTTGATGGCTCGCATTAAACATCATAACTAATTCATTGATTCTTTTAGAAACTAGAATCGTGCCACTAGAGGGTGCATATCATTATGTTATCAGAAGGTTCAACATCTGAACCATTGCCTGACTGACCATGTCTTTCGAACTTGTCTTTTGACCATGTATCAGACCATGTCTTAGAACATGTCTTAGACCATGTCTTTTGAACATGTCTTAGACCATGTCTTCCGAACACGTCTTAGACCATGTCTTATACCATGCCTTTCGAACATGTCGTAGACCACGTCTTTTGAACATGCCTTAGACCATATCTTCAGAACATGTCTTAGAATATTGTCTTAGACCGTGTCTTTCGACCATGTCTTAGACCATGTATTTCTACCATGTCTTAGAACATGTTTAGACCATATCTTTCGACCATGTCTTTCTAAGGTCCATAACCTCTGAACAATGCCTTGTTAACAACAGACTTACTATACTTCCAAAAAGTTCATAACTTCTAAAGTATCAGAGTCTGGTATGATCATACCCTGGTTACAAAAAATTTAGACATTTACAACTTCTGAATAGTCTTGTAGTAATAGAGCAAACGTTGCTAAAGCACACGTTGACATTATTTTAGATAGTCCACGACTTCTAAAACAAATTCTTAGTAACATATCAACCTTGTCTTGCTTCCAAACAATTCATAACTTCTGAAGCATCAGAGACTAATCACCATATTTTCATATAGTTCACAACTTCTGAACAATAGGTGTTGTTAAGACATGATCACCTTACTTTCAAAAAGTTCACAACTTCTGAACAGTGTTAGGCTTCAAATCTTGATTAACCACATTTTTACAAAGTTCACAACTTCTGAAACATACGTTGTATCATAGCCTATTTCAACCTTTAACATAGTCAGAGCCTTATGATCAATTCATAGTATCAGGACATGATTCTTTTTTAGACAATTCATAACTTCTAACGAATACATGTTTTTAGATGCTTAGCTCATCAGAGCATTCTTCATGCATCTTGATCTTCTGGTTGGCAGATGATAATCTTCTGATATCTAATTAACTTGTCTATGAAAACCAGTGAATTTATACAAAGTTCCTGAATCAAACATCAAACAAATGGTTAGCAGTAAAAGCATTATATCATGATTGGGTTTGAGTACTAAGATTAAGTACTATCAAAATCATATACTTTGTCTCCCCAATTGTAAGAAATAAAAAAGGCTTAAAGAAATATATCATAACGATATATAAATGTTCGGGATAACTTCATGTAAATGAACATTAGCGTATGTTAGCACACATTATACAGACGCAATACAACCAAGGGAAAACAAAATACAAAGGAAAGAACAACACCAAAGACACATCACAAACAACAACTAGGTAACCACCCAACTAGATACACCTCAAGAAATTCACATATTTCTTTAAAAAGAGCATCGGGAGGACCAACGCGACGAACTTCTCCAACAATTTCAGCCCTATAGAAAAGTGCAGATATGACTCTTTCAAAAGGGATAAAGGACTGATGTTGATTCCCGAAAGTAGTAATCGAGTCCCTATGATAGTTGAAGTTAGTCTGAGGCAATTTGACCCTTACATGATGCATAAGGAAGTAGATTAGAAGTTTGTCATCATAAGACAGAGAGTTCAAGTTCACATTCCTTGGTCGAAAATTGGTTAGCAGTAGCTGAAACCAAACCTTAGCAACTGGAAGGAGGTTATGAGGATTGGTGGGTTCAAACGGAATTAAGGTGTCATGAATGGTGACGAGTCTCTCAATAAAGGAGAATTTGAACAAAATGTGATCAACAATTATTCCTGTTTGAGCGCATCCAATTGCAACAACAATGGTTGATGGAGTAATGGTAATATGGATACCGAAAACACTAGAATTGACAGAGTCACCATTGAAACTAACGGAAGCATACTTCCAAAGTTCTTTGACCAAATTAGGATAGATTGGTTCATGCAGTATTGCAAAAACAACTAGACCATGCTTGCACAATTACACTTTGGGTTAAATTGAGTTCATTGTTTCTCATACGAGGAATGTTAGGACGAAGTTCAGGAATGACTACGAGGAGATCCTCAGTGCCATGAAATGTTTTTGAAGACATGAGAGAGAGAGAGAGAGAGAGAGAGAGAGAGAGAGAGAGAGAGAGAGAGAGAGAGAGAGAGAGAGAGAGAGAGAGAGAGAGAGAGAGAGAGAGAGAGAGAGAGAGAGAGAGAGATAGAGAGAGAAAGGGAGAGATAGTTATGTGCAAGAATGAGATACTACAAGGGATGAAGGAATTAATGATATATGAGTCATTTAAATAGAAGGAAAATAAACATAATGAACATGTAAAAAGATTTGGTTCAGAGAACGTCATGCTTGAAACTGACAGATTATTTAAATGAAAACCACGAAAATGGAGATAATGACGACTTCCAAGACCAGAAACAAGAAAATATTAGGACAAATGTGAGGGTAATAGGATACGGCGTGCCAACAATGTTTCATTTCCAACGTAGTTGTTTACCCAATTGTCATACCCCGAATTTGCCCTACCCTTTATTTTTAAGGCCCATTTTAAAAATTAAAAAAAAACTCATCCTTTTTTTTAGAGGGTGTAAAAAATAAACTTATTCAACCTAATATGGGCCCATGTCGAGTGTGCATTTTTTTAGAACATTTGTTGTTTGAATTCTAAAAAAAATAGGGTCATGAGGTCCATTTAAGTTTTCATAATGAAGCAATTTTTCAAAGCTCAGTTTAACAAGTCTTTTTGAAACTTTGTTTGTTTTAAAAGAAGTTTTGTTTTATTTTGAAAGACTAAGCAAGCTTGATAAACTGGAGGCCCATTAAAGATTATCGAGGCCTGTAATTAAATCAAAAAAATCATATGCAAGTTATTTTGCCGAGGCCCAATTAAAATAGCATGGTCTGTTTAACTTTTGTGTTTGTTTTGGAAAAAAAAAGTTTATTATTAACATTTTATTACTAATATACTAATATTGATTATAATTAAAATATATATATTAAACTTAATTTAGTTTGCTTATTAATTAATTAAAAAGAATAATTTTTTGTTTTACTAATTAAAAATGTTTTTTGCTTTGTTGATTAAAACTCACGGTCCAAGGCCAAACATGCTTAGTCCAGAAGCTCAAACACACTACAGGCCCAAGCCCATATCTCACGGTTCAATTGGAAAAAAAACATTTATTGTTGTGATTAAAGGACCGATAATGTTTGTACGATGTGAATCAAGAACGCGAAAATGGAAGTGGAATCGAATGCAACACAACCGAATCTCCATCAATACGAATATAAAATTCCAGAAACAATATCAGAAATTCGCTAAATACAGAAACAAGATTAAAACATCAATACATAGTTAATCAAAATGGTTCAATACAAAATGGAAATAAGTTACAGAAAGGATATAATTTACTACAATCACAAACAAACATTGAAAAAAAATTCCTAATTCTAAAACCCTAATCAATTCTAAAAATTAATTTACAAACACACTTAAAATCTTTCCTAAAACTATATTTCTAAAAAATCACTATAAAAATACCTAGAGCAATCTGTAGAAGGGGACGGGGAAGAAATTTTGAGGAGACAAGAAAAGTTAAGATTACAGAGGAACAAGTTTTGCCAAAAGAAAGAAAAAAATAGTTCGCCCGCCGTCGCCAATCTTCTCGCCATTCCGATTTAGGATTTCAAAATCTGAAACCCTAAATCCACCGCTCCTCCACCTTGATCACCGCCATACCTAGCCTTCGTTTTCAACATTCCATCGCACCTGCAAGCAAAGACATCAAAAAATGCTCAAAACGCGAATCAAAGAGGAAATTTAGAATCAACGAAAAGGATAAGAATTTGACAAACTCAGCTTGCGTATTTGACTCTGTATATTGTTATTTGGGTCTTTTTTTGAGTTGGATTTGGACTCGGAGAGGGAGGGTTTGTGGCCACCGCGGTTAAAGGGATCTAGGGTTTGGGTTGGGAATGAGAGAAACAAAAGAGGGTTAAGAGGCGGAGAGAGAGAGAGAGAGAGATAGATAGATATATATATATATAGAGAGAGAGTAGAATACGAAGAAACACAAAAATTGTTGTGTAAACAAAAAAAAAAACAAATAATAGTATGCTTAAGGATTCTGCATGTATCATTCCACCATTGTTACTATGCGTCCTCAATCTAAGCCATACGATCACAATCCAAAGTCTCTCACGCGCACGCCTATCATATGACTTTACAACCTCTCATACGGAGTCACTATGGACTCCAAAACTATATTGGGCCGAGCCCATTTATTAGTCACACCCCATGTTTTACCTTCTTTTTTTGCTAAATATATGTTGAATTAACATCCCCAGGCCAAACGGGCCCAGTTCAAGATCTAGATATGGGCCTCCTACTGCTCAACCCCCCCCCCCCCCCTTTTACTATTTAGTTTAAAAACACCTCCTGACCTTCTGGGCCTGAGTTCAAAATCTGAATCCAGGCCTTGTCTATTAGCACCCTGCCTTTTTTTTACCATCCTTATGTATTTTACACCCCCCGCGCTTTTAATATTTTTCTTATTTTATTTATTTCATTTTTTTTATAATTTTTATATTTCCTATTTTTATTTGTTTAATTATAATAAATATTATATATTTTTATAATTATACTACATATTTAATATTATATTCATTATTATTTTTATCACACAAATTTCTTATTTTCTAAATTCATTAAAAACATTATTTTTACTTATTGCATTAAAGCTTATTTTTATGCATTTAAATAGAATTCCTTTTTAAAATAATTAACATATTAAAAATACTCAACATACTACAAACCTATTTTTAAAAATCCAATTAATTCAATAATCAATTTTCAAACAGGAATTGCGAGTTTATTCGAATTGACTGTACGTTTAGTCTAAACAATCTCCACTATTCAGACACCTAGACTAAACGTGTAGAAAATACGAATATCTTCGCAATCCATAACAAATACAAACCAACTGCGAACTACGAAATGAGAGTTTGATTTCTCCTAAGAGGATACGTAGGCATACGATAAAAAATCGTGGCGAGTTCCCCCTGATTAAAATTAAACCCTTTTTCCTTAATAATAATTAAAATCCTATTTTCTTAAATCGCGCTTCTAAACCTAGTATCCTTGCGAACAAGGTAGATAATGGGTGCCTAATACCTTCCCCTCGTCTAGAACCGAGTCCAAATCTAGAATCTCTGAACTTTAGGTATATTCCTTTATACTCCCTTCCTTTAGAATAAAAATTAAGGGTGACGACTCTGATTTAAAAAACCAGTTACAACAGTTGGAGACTCTATTGGGGACTTAACCCTAGGTTTATAAGCCTCTCCTTTAGGTTTTAGGTTTTTTTTTATCTTTTTGGATTTTATTCTTTCACATTTGTTTGTTTATTTATTTCTCGCTTATTTTTATTGTTCTTATTGTTCATTATATTTTATGCATTTGTGATGGGATTTTAATTTTGTAAGAAAAAAATATATTTTCAAAAACCCTTAGAAAGAATGTTCGTCTATTAGCCAAGGGATACATCATTCCTATGAGTTTATGTGACGACTTCGCCTAGAGTCGGTGGAATTCTGCAAAAGAAATATGTCTCAAGAGACATCCTCTTGGGAGGTAGGACTTTGGAATGACGCATATGACTCTTTGTATAAACCTCAAACTAGAATCTCATGATGAGACCTTTCACGACCTAGAGACGAAAGTTTTGGTCTGCAAAGAGACTCCACTTAAGGGAGGCTCCTGTGCCTTTCCCTTTAGTGTTATTCATGATACCCTTAAGGAAACCACCTTATGGAGAGGGTAGAATATCCATAAAACTAAGCTAAGAGCCCACCTTCTAAGGGTTACTGTCCATCAAATCCAATCGTTTAAGCCTATATTCACGCATTCATACATTTTGCATTTTATATATTTATCATCTTTCGTTTACTTCTGTTTGTCTTATTCACAAGGTAAAAAGAAATATTTGGATTTCAAATTGGACATTATCAGCACAAAAAAAAAAAACTGAATTTCTTTAAATAATTTGGGGTATCGCCTTATTATTTCTCAATTGTAATTTTTTATATATTCGATGCTTTAATTTAGAAAAATTGGATCACATGTATACTTTCGGTATTTCAAAATAAATAATAACACTAACTAGAATTTTCCCATTGTAGTGTACAAGAAGGATAATAGTGGTTGCTGGATTGAAATTTCTATTAAAAAATAATATATTATTTATGTTTAATTGATTTTAAAATAGGAACAAATATAATAGTGTTTGACTTTTGTTAGGAAGAAACAGACGAACAAATTCAAACGCACATTTTCATCCCGTTTAAATCCTTTTTGCAAAAGTCTGTAAAAAAATATATCGGAGCGAACATAACTAAAGGCGCATGTTCAAAATATTGGCTCACTTGCACTTTTAAAATCTAAAATTTGAAAAATTCTTTATGCGTCCACAACATTGTCAGTTTGTAAACCCTAATTCATCTTTTAACCTTAAAATGAATATTTTCCCTTTAATTTTCTATCTTAACTCTATTCTAAACTAAACACATACGAAATTCACGTACATAATTGAAAATGGATTGGTTCAATCCAAGTGTAGTTGAAGAATGAATCCAATTTGTTTTATAAAAAAAATGATGTATGCAATGTTCGGAAAAGACAAAAGACTTTCTCCATAAGCTTTTTACCTTCTCCATGATACTTGTGGAACAGCAAGTTCAATAGTGGTGATCCAATGATCCATTAGTGTGTAAAAATTAAAGTCAACATGTTAAAGTGAGTGAACTACACAAATGAACTGGATATGCCATCAAGGAAATACATTTTCATACCATTCAAAAAAAAAATCTTTCATTAAAATCTCTACCCTCACTTTCTCAACCTAACAGAGTTAATTTTACATATCTCAACCAAATACAATATCTTAGTGAATCTCTCCCCTTCACTCATTTAGAATGCACTTGCTCTTAATTCATAAGTATATACAAGAGCATAAATCTCTTCAAACACTATTTGAGGCTCAAGTGCTATGATCACTAGAGCGTCCAAAAACCAAGTTTTCCATTCGTACCGTACCATGTCGAGGAATGTTGTGAATATAATTTCAACATCCTACAGACTTCTATATCGCCTCAAAGCAATATGGCTGGCAAACACAGTCCATGGCGTGGATGAGCTTCCTGCGAGGTCCCACCGCATTGGCACCCATATCCTTGAGTTTTTTCATGGTTAGATTCACAAGCTGATACTTACTGATAATCTTGCCCTGAAACATTCTCACAAACTGATCCAATCCAAGTGATGTCAGCCACTTGTTCAACCCACCAGCTCTTTCAAGCTTTCTCTCGAGATTTGACGCTCTCAGACCTCGATTCAAAGTGGACAAGTTGGAGGACCTTGGTGCAAGTAAAGTTCTTGGCTGCTTAATAGCTTTTGATGTATTAGACAATCCAACTAACCTCTGGGACTTCAAACTACTGACTTGATGTGGATTTTCTGATTCTACCCTTTGATCTACCCGTGGTGAATTGGCTGAAGGTGATTTAAGTAACAAGGAAGGTGCAGCTTTTGTCACAGTATGAATCTCTGTTTGGCCAGCCAATGAAATGGTCTTCTCTTGTTCATTACAAGAAGGATTTTCATTACCACTATCCGTGGGAAGTTCCTCGTGGTTACTTGACGTTACAGAAGGCATAGGATGCATGTGATTCGGCTCTGCGTTTTCTGTTGAGGATCTTTCACTAAGAGGTGCAGCAGGCACTAGAATGATGACTCTCTGCTTTTTAACAATAACCCAATCATCATCCTCATTCTGATTATCACTTCTTTTCCCAGAAGATTTTCCTGTGCGCTTCTTATTTGTTTTAGCCATTAGTTAAGAACCTGCATGTCCAAACAGTAGGAAATTCAGCATTAAGCCACAAACAACACTCAAGGTTTCATTTGATAAGCAATGGCCATGAAATTAACAAAAATCATTACTTAGAAAATCATTTGAAGCATACAAACATCTATGTCCCAAAGCAAAAAAACTTGTAATCAAGTTGTAGCTACTACACCTTACTGGATAGATTATGATTCTATACATGTAATTTTTCTTTAGATAGAAATAATCTTTCAAGTACAAATCTTAGGCTTTTGTTGCATGTCATTTACATATGCAAATTACGAGTAAACCACCAATTTTGTCCATGAATTCACATCCATGATCCATCTTCTATTTTGTTGTTAAGTAAATGAAATTAATAAACAATCTCTAGCATTTTCCACATCCGTCATGTTATTCACTGTTGTTATACATTGACAAAACAATGGTGGTCAGGATCGCACTATAACTATAACTACTGAGATCGTAGGATCTCAAGTGCATGCAACTGTTCTCCGTTTTGGAGGTTTCAAAGATTATTTTCTTCATCTTAATTTTAATTTCAAGCTAGGACTTGATTTTGAGTTCATCTTAATTCCAAATCCCTAGGCTTATAGCATAAGTGCATATCATGATAATCGCTTATGTATAACCTAATTCTATAACAAAAGATAAAATAAAATTCAAGAATGGATTACCACGATGAGTTTCTTGATGTTTCTGACGGCCGATGAGAACTCCGGCGGCGTTTTCCGGGGAATTTTTAGTTTTCACGGGAAGTTAGTTGAATTCAGCGCGATTCCGATCCAACTTGTTTCTGATTCTGGTACAAGGCCAAAGGCGGCATCAGATAGTAGTTTGCATTGAATTTGGTGGGCCTCGTCATAAAGAAGCGGATTGGGTTTAAGAACTCTATGGGTTTGTTCATGGGTTACTATTCCCACTCTTACTAGCAAACGTATACACTTTTAAAATTTAAAATTGCTATTTTCAAATTTAGAATTATATTTCCGTAAATGCCCAAAATACACCATTTTATTTAAGTGAGTCACCCTTTAAAAATTAGTTCAGAAGTGTATTTATATACTGATTGCAGGGTAAGTTGGTATGTGCAATTTTGTAATAATTTTTGAACAAATTTTAAATTTATGATAATGTGTTTATTTCACAACTCAGCGAATTATTCGAAAATATAGTTACTAATAATATTCATGGTATATTTGATTTGCAAAATAAGAAATACTAAATAAAAAACCGTATTAGATAATACAAAACAGTGCAAGATAACTTTTGTATTGTATTGTATTTGATGATCGATTTATTGGATAATTTTTGTCTATTTTATTTGATATAACTATGTATCAAATAATATAATTTTTATTATAATATTTTTTATATATGTATAAAATATAGATATTCATGAATTAAAATATTAAATAATGAGAAGGAGAAGAAAAACGATGAAGAGAAGAAAAAATATTTTACTTTATTTGATATTTGATATTTGATATATCTATGCATCAGACAAATATAAAATAATTTTATTATAATATTCGTTATTGATAAATAAAATATTTATATTATATTTACAAATCAAAATATTAAATAGAGAGATTAAAGGTGATATTTTGGTATATTTTTTTGATAATTTGTGTTTGAGATGAATAGTTATTCCATGATTTAATAAGAGACAAGAATTTATATTTTTGTCTGATCTCTTATCATATATTTTGTCCAATTTCATGATAAGTTTCTACATCAAACAGAGTATAAAAACAATATATGATTCCTTGTTTTTTAGCAAATTAAACCCACCCTAAGACAATAAAGTTTTTTAATTATAAATTTGATATATTTTTTTAAATATTATATTTTAGATCATTTATACTAAGTATATTATCAAAATTAAATTATTATCAATTAAATCACATACTCATATAATTCAATTAAAATGTAATATATTAATTCAATTAAAATCCATAATCAAACATCATTGCAAACAAATTACAAATCATAATATAAATATTATCAAAATACAAGTAAAAGTGAATTGCTAGGTATATATATCTAACTCCCGATTCTTCACTGTTTCATGTATTGCAAGACATTTCTTGCTTCACATAGAATAGTCTCGAAAATTGTAACACCCCAATTTTATCCGACAATATAAATGTAAATCAGAGTTATAAAAATTATACAACTGAATCAGGATGCCACAAATTCAATTTAAAAACGATTGCATTCAACATGGATACATAACACTTTAAAACTTTGGATGAACTAACATCGAAACAAATTAATCTCTTAAATCATCAACTTGAACAACTACGCAACAAAATCATAATAACATCTTTATCCAACATTAAGCAACTTCTGAATAACACATACTTAACCACAATCATCTTAAAGTTCAACAATTGAAATAATCAACAACTAAACATCAAGCGTTCATCTCCCCGAGTGTTACGTATCAGAGCAATGACACCGACTCGAACTACTGAAGGTCAACCGCCTTCACTCTAGATTACCTGCACGTTACCAACGTAAGGGTAATATTCAAACAGAAGGGGTGAGATATTGAACATTGTAATAGAACGTATGATAAATATTATATTAGAATCAGTTCATACAAAAATCACCATTTCACAACAATCATCACAACAAGATATCAACAAGATACAACAATTAATTCATCAACACAACAACTCAATCATACTTCTTGGAATGCGACTCAATACTATGCGAATGCACATGGTACCATTGGAGCAGAACTCTCATCTTAAAAACGAATCAGAACTCATATCTTAATAATTGCTAATTAATAGAGGCATCAACAAGGCATAAGACTTCTTCGCAGTTTGCCAATCCAGGGCATTACAAAGTATGCAAATGTATATGAATGCACCATCACATACTCACAACAATCATCATTCATCGAAAAGGCCTAAGCCCACATCACCATTATTACCAATAAATAGAGGTAATTCATCATCATCTAAATTCCCTGCAACTTCGCATTATCAACAAGATTCCACAACAGAAATCATAACATCACAACAACTCGATATAAATCAACATTAATCAACGATTCAGTCAGTAACATCATCAAACAACAACTTAACAATAATTTCACACATCACTGGTAACGACCAAAACACAGCATGTACAGACAAAAGGGATAGAGAACTACATGCCCCTCGACATGCACAACAACTAGGACAACATGTCAACTAAATCACACTCCTCGACACGCACATGGAAAACAGGATAACGACCAACTTACGCTCCTCGATATATTTTGCAACCTAATTCTGCTCGAAAATCCAACGCATCATTCCCCGACACGCCTTGCAGCCTAAAACGCCGCTCGGTACCTACCACTTCAATATCCCCCCGACCTCTAATCCGACCAATAACACAGTCACAATATAACGTTTTAATGACCACACCACTATAGTTCATAACTTCTGGCCAACCGCTCAGAATAACACAGTAACGGGCAACTAGATTCTTATCGACAGATTCATCAAAATACAAGACTGACTATAACAATAATTCCTAACATCATAACGATCATACCCACATAACGACCATAACAAACTAACGACCACAACAACAGAAAACAATCTACACTAACCTACTCATCGATTAGACCGAGCGGTCACACAGATACACCATACATCTACAACACACAACCGGGAAACTCCCTGTAACATCTACATTAACCAGTCATACAGTATTCTTCCCAACGATCACAACATGAATAAAACGGGCAACTTCGATAGCAATTCAGAAACATCAATGCACATCATGTTTACAAACGGCCAATTCCCACATAATACTCATCATAAGTCCCATTATAAGGTCAGAACCCCACCCTTACCTGGATTGAAGGTCGCTCAATCAAAGCTTCAGCCGTAATCCTTGATTTGCTCTTGCTCGACACCAGGCAGCTTGCTCCTCGTTCGCGCAGCTCTATCGGTCAGCGTACAAAATCTTTATTCTCCAACTAAAATAAATCCAAAAATAATTTAATTAAATAATTAATTAAATTACGGACGTTACAAAAATGGCCTTCACATGAGTTCCTTTCGGAAACTCTCATCTCTCTATACTCGTTTGTGCAATAGCCATAATACGTTATCATGCAGGTAACCCATCAACGACATGTATGTCTTATCCTGCTCTTCTTCTAATATACTGATGAGATAGTCTAAGTGAATCTCATAAGCATTCAGTATCATGTAAAGTTGCGACACTCTGAAATACCATTAGACGTAGTTGAATGCGCTACTCCATAATTGAGGAGCTGACACACTTCGTTCTTTCTATAAAAATTATCAAACATCACATCAACATATTTATGAAGGACAATGGGAGAATCAAACATAGAAGAGTCTTTTGGAATACTCATGTTAAAATTCTAACTAGCGCATGACTCACTCAGGAAAATATGGATAAACCAGACGTAACCCTTAAGCCAACCATCTAGAGTATAAGACCATGTCATCTAAGGGACGTATCTAACAGTGATTGTCGTACTGTATGTAACGTATATCATATATTGAAATATAGTCAAAAAACACTCGAAAGGAATCGTCTGGTACCTTCTGAACAGGATAAAAGAACAAGCATGTAGCCAAAGCCAATTGTATTTAAAATAACATTTTAAAAATTATTATTCTAACAATTTTTTATTTAAAGTTTTTTTAAATAATTCTTTATAATTTTTTTTAACAAAAGTATATTATATTATAAAAAATATTAAAAAAACTTGAAACAAATGAATTTGAATAACATTATTGATTATTTGATTAGATGATGAATGAATTCTGAATTGTTTACTTTTTTTTAACATCGTTATTGCAGTGTCAACTCTAAACAATAGAAGAGATAAAAAAATTAAAATTTGTTAAATAAAATATCAAAAAATTGATTTTAATGGCTATATTTAGTCTTAAGTCCCTTAATTTAATTTAATTGTTTTGTTTTAATTCTTTAACTAAAAAATATTATAAATTAGTCTATTAATTTCATTTTTGTTATTCTATTTAGTATTTTCTGTCAAATTTTAATAAAAAAAATTAAATTATAGTGACGTGGATGGACAACAAAATTCAAAATTCAAATATAATTCAGAATTTATACTATAAGATAGAATTTCTACTTAAATTTCTCAGATTAATATTATTCATCTTTCAATAAATTTTACTGAAAATTATATTTTATAATATAAATATTGAATCATATTTAGATATGGAGTCTTTGTGTACATCAATATCAATATTATTAAAGTTTTTTTTGGTCATAAATTAACAAAAAAAACAAATAATATAACATAAATAAAATTCAGAGAATAACTTATTTTGGTTAAAAAATAAAGTGAAACATTAATATTAAAAATAAAAAATGATCTGCTTTAAGTCTATTAAATTTGTCTCAATCCAAAACATCTCTCACACAATTGGCCTACGTGCATGCATTCTTGAACTAAAGCATTAAAATAAAGCTATAGAAAAAAAAAAGTGGTGGTTGTGGTGACTCAAAAGTAGCATATGTATCTCCTGAAAAATTTCTAAAACGCGTCGATAAAAAAGAAACAGAAATTCCATAAAGTTCCGTAAATTTCTCGAATCTATGTGGTTCAAAACACAGTTATTCCCACTTCGTTATTGTTTATTCTCAAACAACACAATTCCCAAGTAATAATAACTCTCTTATAAATATTACTAACTCATTCTTTCAGCTCTCGACAACCTCGACGGTAACCACCGCCTCGTACCTGTTTTCTTATTATCAGGTCACTGACTTTCGTTTCATCATCTCGTCGGTTTTTTCTTCAATTATTATTTCTGATTTCTCACGCTAATCTCGTAGGTATAGTGCGAAATTGTTGAATATTTTACTGATTAATTGAATAATTAACTATGATGATGCAGATATTAATATTTAATTAGGTTTTGGGAGTGGGGAAAGGGTAGCAATGAAATTCGGGTGCACATTTACGGAGTATCTGCAAGAGGAGCGGGAGTGGTTGATGGATGAGAATTGTGCTCATATTAAATATGACAGGTTGAAAAACGTTTTGAAGAGTTGTCAGAATTGCAAAGATAGCTCTTCTCATGATCATCAACATCATCAGTCATGTAACTGCCAATCTTGCCCAGGTATGTTATGCGTTCTGCCATAACTAGTCGTTTTAATATTCTATCTTAATATAAATATAACGAGAATAAGACTTGGAAACCCTAGTGGTGAAGGCATGGTTCCTGAGAGTGTGCTCAAGTTTGAATTCCGCCGGGTGTAAACAATTTTTGTGTTGGTTCAAGTACTTATAGAGTTTTGCTCTGGCATTAAACGGGATCCTCGCAAGTTGATGGTGAGATTGATCCCCTTGAATTAGTCTCTTGCAAGGTCGGATTGAATATCAAGATTAAAAAAAAGTGTTAATGTTGTCCATGTAGAGTTTTCATCAATGAAAGTTTCTTATGTAGATGGTTCTCTTGTTTTACTAATCTTCAGTGTTAAATAGCTACGACTTGTGATGATATTTGAACTATAGAAAACATGATGGTTCTTCACTTATTAAAGAGTTCATTTAAGATTGTAGATGTTTACATGAAATTTAAATAAGACAACTTAAAAGCCGATTAAGAGGCAGAAGTTTTAATTCTAACCGAGATGAAAAGCTACTGGTTGAAAACCCGTGATTTATAATTGTTTCTTGATATGTTTATACAAACTGGCTCTTAGTGCTGATTACCTTAGCTGAAATTAGTGTTTATTCACCAACATGTGGTCGGTCCAAGTGGATATGGACGGGCACCTTAAGCAAGTGGTCAGTATCAGAATTCACAGGCTTCGTCCTTGACTATTTTGTATAGATTAAACTTGATTAGAAGTAGAGAATCCTCATTATATGGCCAACGTCAGGTTCTCCAAACAGATATAAGTCAATGCTATATGGTCATAAAAAATATGGTCTATTTTAGGAATACGATTGTACTTTAAGAACTCCTCAAACACCCGAGCTTTGCAAAATGTAATTAGTTTTAAATCGTTACCTGCCATAGTTTTAAATTGTGCTTAAGCAAAATACTCGAGCATGATCATGTGCCTTTTTATTTAACCAAAGTGTTTTAGTTTATGAACTCTAGTAATGTATTTTTGTTTTCCACTTGTAGTATGCGATCAGAAGTTCTTCTCAGAGTTGATGAAGGAAGCATCAGATATAGCAGGATACTTTAGTTCAAGAGTTCAACATCTCCTAAATCTTCATATTGCAAAAGGGCTTCAAAGATATGTATTGTGTTTGCGCCAGTGTTTTAAAAATGATATGGGAGCCCTTGACCAAGAAGGGAGAATTCTAATCGAGTATATTTCCATGAATGCAATTGCAATGAGGAAAATACTTAAGAAATATGATAAAGTATGTATCAACCGAGACAATTTCCACTTAATGCGCCCCCCCTCCTTTTTCAATTATACTTATCTTCGTAAACGTATTTTGAGTTCTCTCCATCCTTTATTACTATAATATCTCATTTTCGATAACTTAACAACTAATCAATAATGAATACAAGGGTCTCTATTTAGCCCATAGGAAAGCAAAGAAGATAGCATGGATAACTATATATCTAATATCCTTTGCTATTTTACACCAGGTGCACAGCTCTATGAATGGGGAGAATTTCAAATCTAAGATGCATGCTGAGCATATTGAACTTTTACATTCACCTTGGCTGATTGAATTGGGTGCTTTTTATCTGAATACAAGTGGGCAAGATGGTTGCGAGCTTGACGGAATCCGTGGTCACTTTGCATGTGATTTTAATGTTACTAATGCTGTAATGACATTGACTCTTCCAGATTCTGTTAAGCTTGAGTATGATTTAACTTGTGCAATTTGCCTGGTAAGTCCTAAATGCGTTATTACACTATGAAAAAAAATTATATTATATATCGGCAAGACGCTAACTGTTTTAAATGCTTTGATTGTGATATGATAGGATTTTGTTTTCAATCCGTATGCATTGGGTTGTGGCCACATCTTCTGCAAGTCGTGTGCTTGCTCTGCTGCATCTGTGATGACTTTCCAAGGCCTTAAAGCTGCAACTCCAGAGTCAAAGTGTCCTATATGCAGAGAGGTATGCGTTTTGCACTTAAGTGTTGTTATATCAGTGATAAAATTTAATCTATTCAATTAAGAAATCAAATATCAAATAAGAACTAACTCTTAGCTTAAAAACCCATTAAGACACCCCTATCAAAGACGCTCTTAGTTACTGTGCTCAATGTTGTCAAATAACGGTACTATAATGTTATAGCATTAGCAGAATTTGAACAAATTTCTATTTCACTCTGATATACTATTTAGTATAAATTGCTGTCAAATAGCAGAGCTATAACACTGCCGCATAGAGAAATTTGGCAACACCGAGTGTGCAAAGTTTTGTAGCCCCGACACCTTTGAAAAAATGCGTGTTAGTGTCCGACACCAGAACTTGTTATTACGTTCCATTTATTCATTTTTTCAAATTGTTACTGGTGTCGACGTGTCGGTGTCGTGTCTGGTGTCCGTGATTGTTTCCATAGTTCATAAGTGCAAAGTCTTAAGACCATATTGGTAAATTCTTTTCATTGGCTTCTTAAAACATTAATGTCCTTAAGGCTATACATCCATTTGATTTCTGCTTTATCATTCACACAAAACATTACTTTCATTTACACTGGTTAGAAGTTGGAGCTTTAGAGGATAATTTTAGTTCGCTTTTATTTTTAATCATCGTCAAGATTTACCGTCATTTCTTTCTTGCAGGGACGAGTTTATTCCAAGTCAGTCCGAATGTTAGAACTCAATCTTCTTATGAAAAGAAGGTATTGTATGTGTGGTGCATGATAATAACATTTCATAACATTCATGTATGAACATTGTCATCATAATAACTTTCAATATTTCCCAGGTGCAACGATTATTGGAGAGAGAGACTAGCTAGGGAAAGAGCCGTCGCTTTGAAGCAATCAAAGGAGTACTGGAATTTGCAGTCTACTTACGCAGTTGGATTGCTGTAGATTTTTTTTATGATTTGTCCATTGAAACATTTTTTCCAGGAGTGTAACAACTAGAAACTGGTTTTTTATCAAAGAGAGAAATGGCAAATAAAATTAAGAACTTAAGGAAGTTAAGTACCATTTTCAGCGTTAAAAATGAGTTTGATTCTCTGATAGACAACCATTTTTCCCTCTCTGTCAGTGTTGTCAAATACTTGTTAATCCTTTTGCAATGCTCAGTTTGTGATAGAATCATGCTTGTTAGTCTTGAGTATGTATCAACATTATAACGCTTGAGAGAAATATCAAGAGAGGAGTGATTTATGGGAAATTCAAGGTTAGCCTTCGAAGCAGATGGCATGATTGCGAGAAAAATATCGAACACTGCACGTTTCTTGTTCCCCAAGACATTGGCTTATCTTGAATCTTGAATATGTAAATGGTTGAGAATTGAAAAAGTAATCAACCTTCACTATTTATTTCATAGTATGCACCTAATTCCAAATTTGTAACAAATGTTCATGCTATTACTATAAATCTGTTATATGTCTCTAAGTTTTCCAAAGAGAGTGTTATCGTTTTTTAGTTTCATGCTAAGTGGTGCTTTATGAAATCTCAGGTTTCTATACAAGTTCTGCTTGAAGCATTCTTTGATGCTAATGGTTTATACTGCCTTGCTAGCATTCATTTGGAATCCTCTAGTGCATATGTCTTAGGACCTGTTTGGATGAGTTTATTTGAGTTTATCTACTGTTATAAATTTTGTGTCACTGTTTGAGAGACTTAATCAAAATAGCTTATGATATTTTTCATAAATTTTTTTGAACTTATTTTTATAAAATTTTCAAGATAGTTAATGAAAACAATTTATAACATATATAAAAACAATTTAAATTTATTTCTTTTTGTTATAAAAATAGCTTATGTGAGTTTATTCATAAGCGCTTGTATCATAAATTGTAAATAACTTGTTTATCCAAACTGGTCCTTAGACTCTCTTGTTTCCACACCTTGTTTTGTTTTCAATAAATGTACATATAGCTATATTATAGCTTAATTGGCGACATAATTAATGAAGAGATGGTGTACATCTTCAACCTGCGAACACCGTTACACACAAACTGTCATTAGAATATATACTTCAATAGTAGAAAGGGTAAAATTATAATATCATTGTGCTGAGTATATAACTCAGTCTTGTCCTCTATTATAATATACAATTTAGTTAGAATTTCAGATCTACTTTCTCTCTCTTCTTTTCTTTCTCTTTCTTCTTTCTTTCTACTGTTGCTACGTTTCTAACATGGTATTCAGAGCTTAAGCTCGATCCTTGGTCATGGCTTCCGATAGTGAGTCTGAGAACACGACCGGTGCAATGCCGACGACAGCGGCGCTCAACGTGAAGAACGCGTTCAAGACGTTTGCGCAACAAATTACTCTGAAGCTTGATGAGAATAACTTTCGTTCGTGGAAACAACAAGTCGAAGGGATCATCAGAACGCACAAACTTCATCGTCTTCTGGTGAGCCCTATCGTTCCTCCATGCTATCTCACTGAAGCAGATCGTGAGAACGATGCAGAAAATCCAGCGCATGTCTCTTGGGAGTAACACGACTCGCTCTTGTTCACGTGGCTTCTCACCACATTGTCTGACTCCGTTCTTCCTCACGTTGTTCGTTGTGTGCATTCTCATCAGATTTGGGATGAGATTCACAAATACATGTTTGCGCACACAAATGCGAAGTCGCGCCAACTTTGTTCGGAGCTCAAATCGATTATGAAAGGGGAGAAAACGGTTACGGAGTATCTTGCTCGTATTCAACAAATTGTGGACGTGCTTGAGTCAATTGACGATCCGATTTTGCATCGTGATCAAATTGAAGCCATTCTTGATGGTTTACCAGAGGAGTAAAATGCCCTAGCTTCAATCATCCAGTACAGGCCTCATCTCTGTCCTATCATTGAAGCTGAATCTATGTTTCTTTCTCATGAAGCGAAACTAGAGAAGACTAAGAAGAGTGTGGTTGTTGAATCTATTTCTGTCAACGTAGCTTAGGCTACACCTCCTGTGGCTGCAGATGCGACATAAACTGTTCAAGATGCTTCAGTTCAAGCTACATATGGTCCTGTGATTGGCTATGATGATTCACGTGGAGGTTTTCGTGGTGGACGTGGGGCCTACAGGGGCAGAGGTGGCCGTTCTGGTGGACGATACAAGGTGCAGTGTCAGATTTGTCATAAGATGGAACATGATGCTAGTGTGTGCTATCACAGACACATAGCAATGATGTCTAACATGTGGTCACAAGCTCAGGTGTCACACCCTCAGTATCAGAATTAGAATCAGTGGACTCAAAGTGCTCTAGCTATGTCTATGTCTGCTCCATCACAGTGGACTGCTCCTACTCCTAATCAGTGGCTTACACCAGCTCTAAGAGGACCACCACCAGAGTTTCCTACAAAACCAACACCACAACCACAAGCCTATTTCCCTGGTACAGGTACAGATGCAACTGCAGCTGCTGTTGGTTAACTTTCTCAAGTTTGGTACCCTGATTCAGGAGCAACTCACCATGTTACCAACAATGTTGCCTATATGTCTGAAAGCATGACACTCCCTGGTACTGATCAGGTCTTGCTTGGAAATGGGCAAAGACTCCCTATAACTTCTATTGGCTCAACTACCTTTGCCTCACCTCTACACACACACACCACTCTTACACTCAATCACCTATTACTTGTGCCAGCTATCACTAAGAATCTCATGTCTGTCAGCAAGTTTGCCAAGGATAACTGTGTTTATTTTGAGTTCCATGCTGACAGGTGTTTTGCCAAAACACAGGCCAATGAAGTGCTACTGCAGGGTGTGGTGAATAAAGATGGTCTTTACTCCTTTGATTCTTTTCAGCCCTTGCCTTCAATAAATCATATCATAGGCGGTTCAATTTCTACTTCAGCATCTACTTACAACTTATGGCACAATAGGCTGGGGCATCCTCACCATGAAGTGCTCAAGTTAACTCTGCAATCTCTCAATGTTCCAGTGCCTCACAAATCTCCCTTGGATTTCTGTGTTCCTTACTGCCTAGGAAAAGTGCATAGGCTGTCTAGTACACTTTCACACACAACTTATACTCAATCTTTTGATTTACTCTTTTTGGATGTATGGGGTCCAACTCCTATGATTTCAACATGTGGATATAAATACTTGCTGACTTGTGTAGATGTTTTTTCTAAATATACATGGGTGTTTCCTCTCAAGTTAAAGTCTGATGTATTGCACACCATCACACACTTCATCACTGTTGTAGAGGTACAGTTCAGAACTACTGTAAAATCAGTTCAGACTGATGATGGAGGAGAGTTTCAGTCTCTCACCAAGTTATTTCTCACCAAGGGCATTGCACACAGACTTGCTTGCCCTCACACCCATCATCAAAATGGCACTGTGGAAAGGAAGCACATGCATGTTGTTGAAAAAGGGTTGACTTTGTTGTCTCAAGCAAGTATTCCCTTGCAATTTTGGGATCATGCCTGCCTCACTGTCACTTATCTAATCAACAAATGCTCACTCCTCTTTTAGAAATGAAATCTCCATATTTCATGTTGTATGGGTGTGCCCCTGATTACAGGTTTCTCAAGGTGTTTGGGTGTGCCTGCTACCCTTACCTCAGACCTTATTCTCCCAATAAATTCAATTTTCACTCACAAGAATACACTTTCCTAGGATATTCTTCCAATCACAAAGGGTACAAGTGCCTAGATTTCAATGGTAGAATCTACATTTCTAAAGATGTAGTGTTTAATGAAGCTAGGTTTCCCTATGCCAAGAGTGTGACTACTGAAGCTCCTTTTGTTTCTTCTATCCCTCTATCTCCACCATTTCCCATCAGTCTCTCTCAAATCTCACAGCCTCCTCACTTCCATCAGGGTCCCAACAATCTTCATCCCTCAATTTCTATCAGCCCTGAGCCAACTCCTCTTTCTAGTCCCATATCACCTGCTCAGACCAACAACAACACTTCAGTCAGCTTCAGTTCTAACTCACTAGCATCTATATCTGAGCCCTCTGTCTCTGGCTTTGCATCTGATTTGTCTGCTTCTGATATCCCTGCAAATAATTCTTCTTTGCCAGCTTTACACCCTAACAATGTGCATCCTATGACCACTAGGAGGAAGAATGGCATAGTCCAACCCAGACAACATCCCACCCTTCTTCTCATTGAACTGGAGCCCACATCTTATAAAGCTGTCCTAAAGGATCCCTATTGGAAAGTTGCTATGACTGATGAATATCATGCTCTCTTGAAAAACAACACCTGGACTTTAACCAGTTTTCCTCCTCATAGGAAGGCCATAGGGAACAAATGGGTATTCAAGGTAAAACAAGACCCTGATGGAACCCTTAACAAGTACAAAGCAAGACTAGTTGTCAAGGGTTTCCACCAGTAACAGGGCTTTGATTTTACTGAGACATTCTCACCTGTGGTTAAGCTTGTAACTGTTAGAATCGTGCTCACTATAGCTATCTCCAAGAGGTGGCATATCACACAATTGGATGTGAATAATGCCTTCCTTAATGGCACACTTGAGGATGAAGTGTATATGCTACAGCCTCCTGGCTTTGAAGTTTTCAGTGATGCCTCTCTTGTTTGCAAACTGAACAAAGTCATCTATGGGCTTAAACAGGCGCCTAGGGCCTGGTTTAAGAAACTAACTTCATCCCTAAAGGGGTTTGGGTTTTTCTCTAGTAGATGTGATCCATCTCTTTTTACCCCTGTCACACCCTCATACACCATCGTTATGTTAGTCTATATGGATGATATAACTGTAACTGGAAATTCTGCACAGCATATTCAGGAACTGGTCAATAAACTGCATGTTCAGCTTGCACTTAAACAACTAGGCAAATTGGAGTACTTTCTGGGTATTGAGGTATCTCACTTAAAGGATGGATCTCTGTTTTTGTCTCAGACAAAATATCTAAAAGATCTCCTGGTCAAGTCCAATCTTAGTGAGGCTAATGGTGTGCCTACCCCCATGATATCTAGTCTTAAGCTTACAAAACATGGCACAAATGTGGTGCAGGATCCTACTTTCTATAAGTCAGTTGTTGGGGCATTGCAGTATGCCACGATTACTAGGCCTGAGATCAGTTATGCAGTCAACAAAGCTTGCCAATTTTTGTCTAATCCTCTTGAAAGCCACTGGGCTGCTGTTAAAAGGATTCTCAGGTACCTTAAAGGGACTCTCTGTCATGGGCTGCATCTGCAGGCTGCTAGCACTCAAGTTCCTCTTTCCATTACAACATTTTCTGATGTCGACTGGGGAGCAGATCCTGATGATAGGAAATCCATCTCAGGTTCCTGCATTTTTCTTGGACCTAATCTTGTTTCTTGGTGGTCCAAGAAACAGACCTTAGTTGCAAGGTCTAGTATAGAGGCAGAGTACACGAGCCTTGCTAATTCTGTTGCAGAAGTGTTGTGGATACAGTCACTGTTTACTGAGCTCAAGATGCCGTTTACAACACCTGTCTTGCTGTGTGACAATCTCAGCACTGTGTCATTTTCACACAATCCTATTCTACATGCTAGGACCAAGCATATGGAACTAGACATCTTTTTCTTACGGGAAAAAGTGTTGAACAAGAGCTTGATAGTCAAGAACATTCCCGAGTTTGATCAATATGCATATTTACTCACCAAGCCCCTCTCATCTCTCAAGTTCCTGCAACTAAGAAGCAAGTTGCAGGCCCGGGACATGATAACTCTGGATCAGGGGTGACCTAGAGTTTCTAGGGGAGTTATTAGAATATATACTTCAATAGTAGAAAGCGTAAAATTGTAATATCATTGTGCTGAGTATATAACTCAGTCTTGTCCTCTATTATGATATACAATTCAGTTAGAGTTTCAGATCTACTTTCTATCTCTTTCTTTCTTTCTCTTTCTTCTTCCTTTCTACTGTTGCTACATTTCTAACGGTCGTTGTCTCCCTCAATAATGCCTCTCCTCCAATGCCATATATTATCCACCCAATCTCCCATGGATCTCACACTACCATAACTATTTTCTGCTGTCTGAAATACATTTGGAAAGATGTACCGCAGTGGCCTTTGTCTGATCCACCTCCCATGCCAAAATGGAGTTTTAATACCGTCCCCAATTTTAATTGATAATAGTTGAGTGAAACCATACGCCTCCGTAGCATCCCCAATTTGCATCACCTCTCGCCACCATATTGACTTGAGGGAGTTTTTTTGCTTTTTTTCTTTTAAACATAATTCTTTCATATAGTATTTCATATCTTTCCTCTAAAATACCTTTCCAGATTGCGTTGTCTTCTTTGAGGATGCTCAACTTTAGGAATTAGTGCAAGAAATGATGCTGTCATAGCTCGTGGAAGAGAGGCAACACTAGATTTTAGGTCCACCACTAATAATTAAATGAGTTATAAATAGTGAATACACTAACTTGACCTCACCCAGCTCACCAAGATGACATCGTTGAACGAAAACATAAGAAGTTTGTAGAGATGGACTTGACTCTTATTGCACATGCATATCTCTCTCTCACTTTGGAATCATAGTTCTATAATGTCTCTCTACCTTATGAATACATTTTCAAGCTTAAATCAACCTAATTCATCCTCACCTTAATTTTCCTCTCATAAAATTATACTTAATTATAAGTCACTAAGTGTTTGAGTGCTCATGTTTTTCTTTACTTACATTATTATAAATAATATTTTTTATAACAAAACATACATGTAACTTACAAAAAAAATCAAAGTGTAAATTATCGACGCGTCATATATATTTTTTATTTAATTTTTTTTAATGTATTTTCTCGATTTTACTAAAAACTAAGGAGTTAGAGGACATACCTTCAAATTCTAACAACTATATTTTAACATTTTTTAATTTTAATTTTTTTATGACTTATTACCTCAGTTTTACTGAAAACCGAGAGGTAAAGTATTTAGAGAACACGTATTTGAATCTCAGTAACTACATTTTATCACCTTTTAATTTTTAATTTTTTTTATGAGCTATTACTTCGGGTTTGCTGAAACCCGAGGGGTAAAGTAACATATATTTTTTTTTATTTTTATTTATGACCCATTTGATGAAAAAGTTAAGTAACGAATTTTTATCGTCCATTTATAAAGTAACAATGGTTAAGATATTTCCAACTCATTAATCCACGAAACATTAGTGATCTATGTGAAACTCTCACTAGCCAATCAAAACGTGAATGTCACAACTATCCATCTTGGATGTAAAGTGCTAAATTTTAAACTTAACATATTGAAAACAATGACAATGAAAGCAAGAGCGGGGAAATATTTTGTTCTGGATTGGGTCAATGGCTAGACACGACCCAATCCACTCCTGCTTCTAGGAAGGTCCAAAAGTATTTTGCCCAAATAACTTTGGCTAACAAAGGGCATATTTCTCTTCTGCCCGACGGTTGGAGACTTGTTGTCGAGTGGCCCCTGGGACAACGAGACCACGATAATCCGTGACTGCATCCCTGCTATCAACAACGACTAGTTTTCGACATCTCTGTCTGTGACAACAATTAGTTTCAGACATCTCTTTCCAAGATCATGAGCACGAGCTACTCGTTCCCGCTTTCACGCAGAAATCCTCGCAGTTATCTATTTTGGGGCCTAATATCTAGATCCAAAAATAGGAAATAATGGCCAAGCGATGGGGACATTATATAAACCCTCAAATTTGTGAGGGTCAGGTATTTAATATTAAATCCCCAAACCCTTTTTCTCTCTCAAGTATATTTTTTCATTCTTACTTACTTGAGCGTCAGAGTGCTTTGTAGGTACACTTCACTCCTCTGTGATTCCAGCATTGCAGACGCATATATCAGTCTGTTACATGTTCTGATCACCGGTAAGATCAGTGGCATCCTCTGTGGGAACTCTACGTTCCCCATCTTTCTTTCTCCATAAACCAAAATCAAAGCAATGTTTCAAGATTCTGATCATGGTCGATCATGATGATGACAACCTTGCTCATAAAACCATCATCTCACCTGTCCATAAAGCTGACGACAACGGAGAAATGTCATTTCTCGAAAGCATTCCCATGAAGAGAGACGAATGCACCGAGTCTCCCTCCTCCGACGATCCGACAATGCAGGGGACGAAGACGTCCAGTTCTTGGAAATTGGAAAATCCAAGAAAGTCTAATAAGAAGCACCATCGATTTTCCAGTCAGTACCAGAATGCTGACCCAACTATGGCAGCCTTTCCCACAACACTAAATCAAACCAACTATCTAATTATCCAGCTGAATAATAGGATCAAAGCATTAGAAAAGGGACTTCGTTCAAGATCTCCTCTGCGGAGACACTGACGACGTGAGTCTCACAAGCCGTCACCATAACGACCAAGTCGTCACTTAGCACCAAGGAAACCAAAGGTTTCATTTATCAATAAATGCGACCGCACTCTGACTCGCAAAGACCAGATCTCCCCGGTAACAAAGAAGACCAAGGGAAATCGATGATCAGAAAACCACCGTTCGCCCTCCCCCAATCCAAAATACCGTTCGAGAAGCCCGACTCCCCGTCGAGATGATAGGCCTCACCAAGCAAATAAGAACTATTTTCCATCATAATCACCGGGGTGGAGCGACGAAGACGACCCCCACGGTCCAATATCACGGGTGATCATGTAAACTCCCCTACTTGTTAGTCTAGAAAAGCTTCCGAACTTGGGGACGTATGACGGAGCTACTAATCCAGACGAGCACATTAAGAACATCAATGCCCTACTCGACTATCGAGGCATCTAGGGCGCCATAAAATATTGGATTTTCCCCATCATTATGAGGAAGAGGGCTATAGCCTGATGGTATAAAAGTCTCCCCAACGAGTTCATAACCTCCTGGAAGAAACTTGAGAAACATTTCTCCAGGAACTTTACTCCCTTTCACCGCCACCCAAAATCCTAGGTATCGTTCGAGCGATTATACAAGGAAAAGATGAATCTCTTAGAGCATATATCAAAAGATTCAACTGTGAAGCTGTTCAGGTCTCCACGACCAACAATATGAAAAAAATACCTACTCGAGCGTGGAATGCGTCCTTGTAGTGATTTCGCCAAGGCCGTTGGCATCAAAACACCAGACACATTGGACGCCCTTCTTCTTAAATCCCAAGCGTACATCCAATATGAGGAGAAAAAAGCTTTCAATAATGCTCGAGACTCACGGTGTAACACCCCGATTTTATTTATTAGTTATCTTATTAGTTGTTTATTTTATTATTATATAATATAATAATTAATTAAATTGTGTGATTTTGTGAATATGCGAGTTATTTGAATTAATTGGTGTGATGTGTGATATATAATTTATTATATTAATTGAGAATATGTGTTATATGAGTAATTGGGTTAGTAGGTGTGAGAATAGAATTATTAATTGATTGAGACTTATATGTCACATTAGTGTGAGTGAGTGAGATAAGCCTATTAGAGAAAAACAATAGTTAGTAAGACAAACAAAATAGGAGTTAGAAAGAGAAAGTGAAGACAACCAAGAGAAGAGGAAAAGAGGAGAAAAAAAAGAAAAGAGAAGAGAAGAGGAAGAACCCTAGAGAATCTACATCAAGGTAAGGGTGGGTAATTTACTTATTATGGGATTATATGGTGTAAGTAATGGATAGTAAGCATGATTATGAATTTTGTTCTTCAATTTTTAGATTTTGACATGTTAGAGTTTGAATGTGAAATCATGAAATTGATGTTTTAATCATGTTTTAATGTTTGTAATTGATGCTATATGTTGGATATATATTATAATGCATTTAATTACATGAATATGGCTGATTGGAGTGAGTTTGGTGACCCCAATTCGTGGAGGACAAAATATTGTCCGAAGCAGATTTTTTTGGTTTTTCGCAGGCCGCTTAGTACCCTCCATCGCGCTTAGCGCGGCCAGGGAATAAAAGTTTTATATTTTTATGAACTGTTAAGGATCTCGTATGCTTATGATTTATCATGGATTATCATGAATTTAAATAATTTATTCAATGTGTATTGGATGACTTTTTGATGAACACATAACACTTGGTTTTGTGTATATGTATGATGTGAATTGATGATTGATCACAACTTTACGAGTCTATCAGGTGTAGTGACTGCAAGTGCACAGTCTATCGCGTAGTTTTAAAAGATATCGAACCTACAAGGACTGATGGTTAGAACTACTGTTATCTAAAGGTTACTATGTAAAGATAAGGGTAATTATAAATTTGAGTGTTTGGGTTTAATCAGGAATTAACTAGAATGTAATAATTAATGATGAGATACCGGTATGTATTTTGTTAACCTAAGGAATTCAGTACGTCATTGGAATTTGTTTTTAATATTAAAACACAGTTTCAGTGAAACTATTTGTTTAAAAACCCTCGTCTCAAACTTCCGTTCTATTGAATTAGATCATATCAGTTAAGCTCGAAATGAGCGCTTCTGCTGTTTCATTTAAAACTCAAAAGTATTTTTTGAAAAAAAATAAGTTCCAATTAACGTTAAAGCGCTTTCTCTGTTTTTAAAATTAATGTTTCAATAACCACTATCCGGGTAAAACCTCAAACTTCTGTTCTATTGATTTTAACCTTAGTCTGTTTCTTACTTCCGTACAAAAACAATTAAATATTCAATTGGAAATTAAAACCAGAAAAGTATTTTTTGTAAAAAATAATAATGCCAATTAATTACCGAATCCTTTCGGCCAAGTTTACATACTGGTATAGGGAATCTAGCGAGACCTAATATTATTGCAGAATATCATAGAATTAAAATGTAAATTTGACAACGCATGCATGGTAGAAAATGAATAAATTATGCTTATTAAAATAAGAACCTGAAAGTGAACAAGAAGGTGGTAAATTTCAACAACGTGTGTGTCATCCACAAGTCGGTAGGATTGACTTTAAGTAAAAATAGCTCGAACAAAATCAGAGTAATCCTAAACAATTCAGGAGGTCTGGAAACAAACTAGTGTTGCAGTATTTCTCCGATGTGGAAAAATACTGCTCTGATGGTGAGGTTTTATTGCCTACAGAATACTACTACTGGAAAATTAATGCTGGAATTCTAAAACTCGAAAGTAAAAAGCAGAATACAATCTAAATAATGTTCAGCAGAAAAATAAACTTCGTAATAAATTTTGTTCAAAGTGCATGCGAAAGAGAGAGGGAGCTGGAAAGTTGGAAATTGCTTCCTTTTTATAGAGTCCATTTTTGTTGAGGAAAAATAGGTAACTTCCATGATTCACGTTCTTCATGCGGAGAAAATCCAGGTGACGTGCGCTTATTATGCTCCACTGGCGAAGACTTCATAACTGCTTGGATCGTGCACGTAATCTACATTTGTCCCCGGTCGTAACATGAGCATGCCGAGGGGCACATAAATTCAACTCGTGCCGGTTGTAACACCTTTGTGGCAGGCGGCACGCTTCTCTGCTGCAGAATTGCATTTTTGTTGTTTTAAAGCCATTTCTTCTTCATTTTTCCATTCCTTTTCTTCCTTTTCTTATTTATGCCTTGCAAATGCTAAGTACCTGAAATATGATTCAAAAACTACAAAAAGGGATAAAATGTGACATAATAATCAAAGAATCAGAAATTTAATCTATGTAATTTGGACGGAAAATGCTATATCTTTTCGTGTTATCAAACTCCCCTAAGCTTGAACCGTTGCTTGTCCTCAAGCAATAAAAATCAGTATAAAAACCAATAAGGTACATGTAAATGAAATTCATGACACAATTCGAATCATAAGAGGCTGCCTAAGTTTTTGCGGAAACGTAAGCTCAACATGACACAAAAGATATGGTAATAACACTAAACATTCCCTATTGTGCAGACCAATTCCAATCATGCCATTATAGCTCAACCTAACTCTTTTCGCTAAATTTTACCCGTTTTCATTCTAACGCAATCACATTAAGCCCTTTATCTTCACGCACACATAGTAGAGTAACCAGTTAGTAACTATGATCCTTTTAAGCATGAGGTTCTGGAACATGAATGCAGTAACCTCCTTTAATTCACCCAATTGCAAGTTACAGGGGATCAGACTATAGTACACCCTACCAAGTTTAGTATCAGACACCTCTGAACCAACTAACAACAGGTTTTTGTGTTATATCACGTAGGTATTACATCAGTTGGATTAAGCGACCGTGTGAGGATCACTTAACTTAATTGATGCATTCCCTATTTTCTTACATTAAAGCATATATCTTTCAAATATGTTGGATCATTCACTTATATTCATCGACTCTCTACGTAGTTTACATTTAAGATGGTGCTGACTGCTAGATAAACTACTCAAGGTTATTTTAAAGCTAAAGTTCAAGGTTTTGGTATAAAGGGTACTGAAATCGACCTAACGCAATCTGGGGATTTAGAGTGTTACGACGGTATCCATCGTACTTCTGTTTCACTCAAAGCTTCTCATATATCTTTTGAAAAGTGAGCAACCTATATATTATTCGAATGCGTCATATTATCAAAGTAACTAACATAAATTTTTTGTTATGGCTCAAGAAAGTGGGAAATTAGATAACAACGAAAAAATTACATAAATGAAGTTGAAAGTACAAAGATTATCTTGATTACAAGAAATAGAAATGAAAGATCTACCTAGGAAACAACAAAGAGTTCTTAACTAACTAGCTTCACTTAGCTTGAAACAAGAAATGTACCAATGCTTAAAACAAAAAGGAAACGAGAAGAGAAGCAAAATAAATCTATTCTTGCTCATTATCGCATCCTCTTCCTCGTCCTCGTGCTCGTCCACATGTACCTGGAGGATGGGGCATGGATACATGGTAAACATAATCCTGAAAATCATTCACTCATACGGTCAATGCTGCCATATCCTCAGTTAATCTCGCAGACCGACGCTTATTTCTTTCATCGTATTCTTGCTGCTGAGTTTGCATCGCCAGCATAAGTTGCATCATCGAATTCTGGTTATTTTGCATGGGTTGCATCCTCTCACTTTGTTCCATTATGGAAGCCATAATGTCATCATTCGAGGCCGGTTATCTTTCTCTTCTTCTCCTAGGCCTAGTGGACGTGCTTGCCACGTTTTCAGGAGGAGCTTGCTGTTCAGTGCCTCCTTGTTCCATTTCCTGCTCCATTTCACCCGCTTGGACATTCCCTAGGTCACTCCTTGCATTATCTCTAGGTTCAGGAGCTTCAAGGTCATAAAGCCACTTAGACAAATTTGTAACATTAGTAAGCGCAAAGTTTTGCAGGATGATACTTGGAACTACCTTGTTGTGCACCATTAGGCTGTATCTACTATCTCTTTTGACCTTAATCAAGTGGCCAGCCCGATAATTGTCAATGTAAATGAACGTGGGCGGTAGATATGGAAAATTTGCAAGCTTATCTTCGAGGTTAAGACTAAGTGATATAGAGGTTACTATCTCTCCAATGCAGAAAGGCGTAGATCCTCTGGCGCACAAGGACTGGATATGTGATAGGAGGAAGATGCTTGCATTGATCTTTTGGTTTAGTTTGAAGGTACAATGGAGGAGGAACAACTCTTTTGAATTAACTTTATTGTTGTTCATTCTTCCAAAAATGGTATTGGAAATGACACGATGGAAGTACCTTATTGCGTGATTATGGATGGATGAGGCATAAAGTCCTTCCCAGCTGTTTGGTTCTTTATCGGTAAGAACTTTCCAAATCTTGAAACCTGTATATGCCCAATCAAGGTGTTCTAGAATGCAGTGGTGCACCATGTCTTCGGTAGGAAAGTGGAAGAAGGTACTGAGAGTGGATTGACTTACTGAATATTCATTGTTAAACATTCTAAAAGTGGAGGAGCTGGATAGGTGCTTGTTCTCATCACACGACAGGTTGTAGGAGAGCGAGCTCAGAAATTCCAAGGTTAACGACTCGTATGTTGGGAGGTTATGCATGCAGATGGACATCAAATCAGAGTGATGGAGTAACCACTAGACACTATCAAGCAAGCCTAATTTTTGGAGGCACTCAGTATCCATATACCGCATCGGCACAATAGAGCGTTGATAGAACTTGAGGTACTGATCCCTTTGGTGCTCTCTGGCTTCTCTGTTACGAAAAATAATGCCGGAAAGATCAGGTTCAGTTCTGGAATTTCTTCGTGCCATTTTTTAAGCAAGGAAAGGAGAAGGGTGAAGGTTCATGTGAGAAATTGGGGATTTTGGAATGAAAAAGGGTTTGGAGATGATTTATGTAGGGAGATATAGTGGAGGTGATATGTGGGTTTTAAAGGATTTTTATGGCAATGATAATGGGGAGAGATTTAGGTAATGGTTCAATGTATTGTGAGCAACGGTTGAAGAAGATGGAAGGTTGAAAAGGTTTAGCGAGGGTTTATGTAATAAGACATGAACGCGTCTGTATTATCAGTGTGTGCCGAGCGTCACATATATGCGCCGAGCGACACACGACTATGTGAAACGTGACAGGCGTCACGAGTCTAAAATTGAATATTTTGCATATCCTATATTACAGTACCTTTCCAATAATTCTACATAAATATATATGGGTAAATGATATAGAATAATTTAAGCATAGCATATATATGTATATACGTAGATATGATATTAATGCAAAATAAACGAAATAAAGAAAACTCATAATAAAATTGAACTGAAGAAATAAATAAAAATTATACTGAATGATAAAATTCCAAAAATACTGAAAAAAATAAAGTGTCAAGAAATAATGAAAATAAATCTTCTCTCCACATTTAAGCAAAACATTATCCTCAATGTCTAAATGTGAAAATAAAATAAAGTAGTATGTTAGGTGAATCAACCACGGCGGTCCAGAGATGCAGAGAAAAGATGCTGATAAATGTAATCCAGTTGTTCGACTACCGTATCCATAAAGGGATGGAAGTTAATCCACAAAATAACAAGCTCGTCCTTCAACATATCAATCTCTAATTGAATGGCAGTCAAAGCAGGAGCAGGATGAAATACAGGAGGCGGAGAAACAACTGGAGAGTCGGGGAAGTTTGAGCCTATCTGTTCGGGAGATGGGAAGTCATGGTAAAAGCGAGGGGTCTCAGGGTCAATATCCTCATCGGACAGGAAAGCATCTAGGTGGTCATAAATCAAGGGAGTCTCAAGAGTGGATATTGGTGACATATGTGGTGTGTCCCAATCATATAACCAGTTACTCCGGTCATGTATGCTTGTCCTAGGGTCAGGTAAGGTAAAAAGTGGCATTAAATGACTGTTAATGAGTAGGTCGAAGTTACCTGGGCCTAGGTTTCCAATGATACCCCTATTGAAACAGAAATTAATATCCATAGGCTGAAATCTACCCTGAGGGACAAGGTCTAGCAGTTGTTGTCTTAATCCTATAACATTAGCTATGATTGTCACGAGGCCACCTATGAGAATGGGTTCATGTACTTCCCTCACAAGAAGGTGAAAATTTGCTACCATAAATGTTGCTCCATTGATGGGCCGGTTTTGTGAGGCGCGGAACATGATAAAAAGCTCAGCTCTAGAAATGGTGGTAATATTTCCTGCTTTACCAAAAAGGGTGTGGGCTGGGATTTTGTGAAAGTGTCTTAAAGTTGGGTTGTGGATGATTTCAGAATGCATGTCCTCAGGCTCGGGGTTACTAATGCATGTAATGTCCCCCAGAAATAATCTAGCTCTCCTACATTAAAAAGCTCTTCCTGGACTACTGTAAATGCATCCAGGCTATATGAGAATCCTAGTAACTCTGCTAGCTCTCTGTGGGTGAAGGTGTACTGTATACCAAAAAGTCGAAATCTAATCAATCCTCTATTGAATCCCAAACCGTGGTCAGGTTTGTAGACCAGGGAGATTAAGAACTCTAAAGTTAGTGTATGATAAGAGCTAAATTTTCTCCTCATAGCAGATATATCACATCCTATTTGGCTCAATAAAAATAGAACACTATCCTGAATCCCTAAGGTGATCATGGTTGATGCGTCGGGGTAGGTACTTAATCCTATCTCCCTATCAGTAAGAGACTCAAACCTCCTCCGCTGGTTCCTCCCTATAAACACAACGCCCAATGTATCAACTAGATTCATCTGGTTAGTATAACTAGATAATCGGAAAGTTAGCCTGAAGTAGGTTGACAGTTAGCATTAAGTTAGTAGCGGGCAAAATTAAAGAAACAATACTGCATATTTTAATAATAATAATAAAAGAAAGAAAAGAAAAGAAAAGCAAAAACAAATAAGCAAAGCTAAAAGAAAGACTTAAAGTTGGGTTGTCTCCCAAGAAGCGCTTTGTTTAAAGTCGTAAGCTCGACATTACACGGTGATTAGTCTGATGAATGGGGTCGCAACACATCTAGCCTAATTGCTGTGTAATATTCCTTGTTATTATGCTAAGATAATGTTTTAAGCGCTGTCCGTTTACAATGAACGGTTTGATACTCATTCCTTTGATTTCTATCGCACCATTTTGAAAAACTTTAGTGACTTCAAATGGACCAGACCATCTAGAGTGAAGTTTTCCCGGGAATAATTTAAGTCTAGAATTAAACAGGAGAACTATATCGCCTTCATTGAATTCTTTCCTACATATTCATTTATCGTGCCAATTTCTTGTTCTCTCTTTATATATCAGAGTGTTTTCATAAGCGTCTAGTCTAAGCTCTTCTAGTTCGTGGATATCTAAGATTCGTTTCACACCCGCAGCAGTGTAATTTAAATTAAGGGTCTTAATGGACCAATAAGCTTTATGTTCTATTTCCACCGGCAGATGACATGATTTCCCATAAACTAGTTTAAATGGTGTGGTTCCAATTAGAGTTTTATATGCTGTCCTATATGCCCATATAGCGTCATGTAACTTAGATGACCAATCTTTCCTAGAGGTTGCTATAGTTTTTTTCTAAGATTTTCTTTATTTCTCTATTAGAGACCTCTACTTGCCCACTTGTTTATGGATGATAAGGTGTTGCGACACGATGTTGGACTCCGTATTTTGGTAATAATTTTTCTAGGATTTTGGAAATGAAATGGGAGCCACCGTCACTAATGACGAGTCTCGGTACACCGAATCTTGGAAAGATTACTTTCTTGAAAAGCCTAACTACTACTCGCGCGTCATTTTTTGGAGAGGCTACAGCCTCGATCCATTTTGAGACATAGTCGACAACAACTAGTATATAGTGATTTCCAAAGGAAGACGGGAAGGGTCCCAAGAAATAGATTCCCCATACATCAAAGATTTCAACTTCTAGAATTCCCTTTTAAGGAATCTCATCGCGTCTAGAGATGTTTCCAGTGCGTTGGCATTGGTCTCAATTTTTAACGGCGATATGGATGTCTTTCCAGAGACTAGGCCAATAGAGGACAACTTGTAATATCTTAGCGCAGGTCTTTGAAGTACCTGCACGCTCTCCGTAAGGGGCGGTATGACAGTGGAAAATTATGTTTTTGATTTCATTTTCGGGAACACATCGGCGGAATATACCATCAGTGCCTCTTTTAAAAAGCAAGGGCTTATCCCATTAATAATGTTTAAGGTCATGAAAGAATTTCTTCTTTTGTTGATAAGACATATCGGGTGGAAGCACTCTAGCAGCCAAGTAGTTAACTAAATCGGTGTACCATGGTAGTATGGTTGTGGTGCATCTTTCTTCCATAATTTTGTTTGTGCTTTTGTCTTCATAAGTCATAGGGTACTCAGCTATGGTACTATCTAATTCTAATTGGGCTACAAGGCATTCATAAGGAAAATCATCATTGATGGGAATATGATCTAGTTTGATGCCTTCTATTCTGGATAGGTGGTCAGCTACTACATTCTCGGTGCCTCTCTTGTCTTTAATTTCTAAATCAAATTCTCGTAGAAGTAAGATCCACCTTAGTAATCTTAATTTGGCGTCTTTCTTACTCAAGAGGTACCAGATTACAGTGTGGTCAGTATAGATAATTATTCGTGCTTCTACTAAGTAGGAACAAAATTTATCTGAAGCAAACACAACAGCTAACAATTCTTTTTTAGTGGTGGCGTAATTTGTCTGTGCAAGATCTAGAGTTCTACTTGCATAGTAGATCGCATGAGGCTTTTTATCCTTTCTTTGTCCTAAGACTAAGCCTACAACATAGTCACTGTCATTGCATATTATCTCGAATGGTTCGTTCCAATCAGGAGGTTGCATAATAGGTGCTGAAATTAACGCTTTTTTTAGAGTTGTAAACGCGTCCAAACATTTGTCGGTGAAAATGAACTCAACATCCTTCATTAGGAGTTCAGTCAGAGGTTTGGTTATTTTAGAGAAGTCTTTAATGAAACATCGATAAAAACCAGCGTGTCCTAGAAAGCTTCTTATCTCTCTAGCAGTTTTGGGTGGTTGAAGATTCTCTATAACTTCGATCTTTGCTTTATCTACTTCAATTCCCTTATCGGATACTGTGATCGGTGAGAATGAGAACTGACTGTTTTTAGCTGGTTTCGTGAAATGTCGCGGAAGCAAGAGTCGCCACCGTCTTTTATGTTCTCCAACAAGGAAAGGACAAAAGCACAACAAAATTCCTTATGAGATATGTTTCTCAGTTCGGGAGGTAGATTTATAGAAAGGGAAGGTGTTAGCACCCTTTCTATCCATGGTTATCCATGGGCTCTTAGATACTTGCTCTTATGTTTTCAAAGTGTTTGCTTGCTTTTCAAAATGTGAGTGGGTTTTGCAAAAGTTTCGTTGAAAGATTTCTGAATAACTCTTGTATCAGTCTTCAAGAGTGTTTGAAAAATTGTTTTGAAAGCTTTTTGAAAAGTGTCGGTGTGAAAAGATGTTTTGTTTTGTTTTTGAAAAGAGCAAGTATCTATGAGTCATCTACCTACCCTAAGGAATTAAGCTGTGTAAGAGTCCTTTAGATAGGGCTATCCCATCATTGAGAGGTAGGTAGCACCATCGTTGGAGTTGTTCGGGTCAATTCGATTGTAGGGACATTGTGGTCACCGAAGCAACAGTAAGACACCTTAGAGGCTACCCTTATGTCCTTGATCTTTTTTTAATCCGAGGCAACCGTTTCGAGGCAACTGTTCCGAGGTAACTGTTTCGAGGCAACTGTTCCGAGGCAACTGTTTTGAGGCAATTGGATCATGGACATAAGGACCGCTAAGACATCCTATACTTGACGACCACGTTTCGAAGGCAACAAGTGAGGCGTACCCTAGAAGTGGTGTGTGTATTTGTGTGTTGTATTCAGTTAATGTTTGTCTGGTTAATTAGTGAGCTACAGGTTGTTTTTATTTACATACATTCTTTCATGCAAGTTAACAGTTAAGGGGTGCGGAAAGTAAATTGCGGAAACGTAAATCCTACGCTATTACAAGGCGCGGGTCTATACATCGCCAAAAATTACAAAGACCCGTTTTTTAGTAAATGAGTACGGAAATTAAATAAAGCGATAAACCTATTTAACTATTACATTCTTGGAGGCAATTACATAATAATCAAATAGAGTAAATGCGCGCGAATAAATTAATCGGGAATGTCTAAGGGTGTTGACCCTTTTAAGAAAAGAAATTGATTTTTTGGCTTTTTTTGTAATTAAAATGAAATTAAAGCTAATTAATGACTAATTAATTAATTTAATTAAAAAGAAATATTTTTTGTTTTTTTATGTTTTTATGAAATAAAAGAAATGGAATAAAATTAAAAGTTAACTTTTACCTAATTCTAGATTTATTTTAATTATTTAAGAAAAGGAATTAAAATTGCCTAATTAAACTATTTTGGTTAATATTTATTTACAAAATAAAATAATAATAATAATAATGTTAATTCTATTTTTTGGTTTTTTATGAAAATGCGTTAATTAAGTTAATTGTTAATAATAAAAAGGTTAGCAATTAAAAATAAGAGAAAATGACAAAACAAAATAAAAAAAGAAGTAAAAACCAAGGGGGGTGTGGGCCAAATAGGAGGTTTATTGAAGCAATCCAAGCCCACTGAAATCTAAGCCACGTTTGACTTTCATGATTGCCTGCAGCACGCTTGACTCCAGAGTATGGTGTGCTACACTTTTTGTCCTTTGGATCTGCGTTGATGACACTTGGAGCGCTGGGATATGAGGTTTATGGTGTTCCTCCTTTGAGAATCTGCACATGAAAGTAATGAAAAAAATGATATGGAAATTATAGGGGACCTGGGAAGAACTTACAGCGCGGTATGAGCCTCAGGACTTGGCAAAGGTTGCTTTAGCTTCAGGGTGTGGCAAGGAATAGAACCACGTGCTTGTTTTGATCTGAAGATGCTCGCAACTATGTTTTAGAACTCTCACTTTTTGAATAATTTTTGGTTTTGCTCTTGGCCGTTTCTGCACACACTCCTTTTTGAATGAGGTTGGGAAGGCTTGTATATATAGTAATGAAATGTGTATCAATCCAAATAATGGTCATTAAGCCTTTGCATTCATGTTTAAGATTATGCCATGAACTCCATTGAAACAACTTTCCATTTTTGTGTCAAATTTTAATTCTTGCTTGGAATAGGCCCTTGCACGAATTTGGAATGTGTTTTAAGGTGTATCAAAACTAATCATCACAAAATATATCCCTCCATTAATTTCTTTGATTTTTATTTGATTTTAAAAGATTTAAAATGAATTAAATCAAATAAAATTAAATAAAAATGGAAAAAATAATTTTAAATCTTGAAATAAATTGTGGGACACGTGGGAAGCATGGCCAAGCTGAAACAAGTGGAAAAAGTGGGGCCCTTTTGTCAAAAATGAAGTTTCAAGGATAATTGACTTTGGCCATTTCACAAAAATTTCCCAACTTCTCCAATGCATATATTGCTCCATTTTAAAGCTATGAACATGTTCTTGGACATTTTGGAAAGGTCTTGAAGTTCTCTAACCAATGCCTTTGGTCCCATGTCATTTTTATTTACCAATCTCAAGTTATGGTCTTTGCCTTAAAGTGCCTTTTTGTTGACTTTTGAAAATGACCTATAATGTTGAAATTGATAACTTTTTGTGAGAGCATTTCTTGGACTTGGAATGTGAAGATGAATTGTATGAAATGTCTTCCCCTTCAAGATGAGCATTGGATGGGATTTTTCTGATGAACCATGAAAAACTTATGCCTTGGTCAAGTTACAGTTGACTTTTCAGCTGTCCAAAAATAGAAACTTTTGACACCTTGATGATTTTTGAGCCATTCTTGTGAAATCATGATCAAGAATTGATCAAATGATGATTGTGGCTTCAAAATAATATGTTGACCAAAATTTTTGACTTTTGACTGCCAAATGACCATTTTGCCCCTATAGTTGACTGTGGAGCAATTAGGGTTTTTGACTGTGCAACTTGACCTTGTGAGCCTTGAAACTTGACATGTAGGTGCTTGACAATGTTTATGAGCATGTTGGACTTGATTGAGCCCTTGAAAACCTCAACTTCCTTGCAGGAACCAAAACCCAAGTTTGACTGGCTTAGGAGGGTGGTTTGACTGTGCAGCCCTTGAGTAGACTTTGAACCATTTGAGGTGATGCTTGGAAAAACTTTGAAGATTATGGGAGGGAAAATTTTGGGGTACAACAGTTGCCCCTGTTCAATCTTCTTAGACCTGAGGATGTAGATTGGCTTGTGTGCCTTTCGTGATCCGAGGGGTGAAGATGATTGAACACTAGAGTGCCCAAAAATTTGCACTCACATAGTAGAGTATCAGCAGTTTGATGTCGGGAATGGGCTTACAGATGCCATTTGGAGAGATGATGGATGGGAGGATGGGCTTAAAGATGCCATCTGAAAGTGTGACAGAACCTTGTCGGGAATGGGCTTATAGATGCCATTTGGAAAGATGGTGGATAGGTGAATAAGAAATAGAATAGCTTCCGTGTCTGGAGCATATCTAGTCTGTGCCTGATTGCTGACGTCTGAATAAATGGTAGAATGACCGCCGTGTCTGGGGTATATCCATACTGCATGAGTAACAGAATGTCATCCGAATCTGGATCGTATCTGGACTGAACAATAGAATAGCATCTGGGATGGAGCATCTCTAAGTTGTCTTTTAGAAGTTTAAATCTGAATAAGCAATAGAATAACGTCCGGATCTGGAGCATCTCTAGGCTATATCTGAAAGGAAATCTGAATAAGTATCAGAACGTCGCCATGCCTGGGTCACATCTGAACTATCTCTAGAAGGAGTCTTGAATAAGCAAAAGAACAACATCCATATCTGGAGCATTTCCAAGCTATCTCTGAAAGGAAATCTGGAATGAGTATCAGAACATCGCCATGCCTGGGTCACATCTAAACTATCTCTAGAAGGAGTCTTGAATAAGCAAAAGAACAACATCCATATCTGGAGCATTTCCAAGCTATCTCTGAAAAGAAATCTGGAATGAGTATCAGAACATCGCCATGCCTGGGTCACATCTGAACTATATCTAGAAGGAGTTTTGAATAAGCAAAAGAACAACATCCATATCTGGAGCATTTCCAAGCTATCTCTGAAAAGAAATCTGGAATGAGTATCAGAACGTCGCCATGCCTGGGTCACATCTGAACTATATCTAGAAGGAGTTTTGAATAAGCAAAAGAACAACATCCATATCTGGAGCATGTCTAAGCTATCTCTGAAAGGAAATCTGGAATATGTGTCAGAACGTCGCCATGCCTGGGTCACATCTGAACCATCTCTAAACCAATAGAATAGCATCCATGGTTGGAGCATCTCTAAGTTATCTCTGAAAAGAAGCCCTGAATAAGCAAACAGAATAGCGTCCATCTGGAGCATCTCTGAACTATTTCTGAACAAGTAACTCTGAATAAGCAACATAATAGCGTCCATCTCTGGAGCATTTCTAAGCCATCTCTGAAGAGAAAATCTGAATAAGCAAAAGAACAACATCCATATCTGGAGCATTTCCCAGCTATCTCTTTAATCTCTTTAATGTAGATATGCCCTGGCTAGATACAAGTATCGAGTCCACAATCAATCGCTCACAGATATGCCCTGGCTAGATGCACGTATCGAATCTGGAATTGCAATAGTTGATAGTAATCGTCTTTGGATTGACCTTTTTCCTGAAAAAGGCAAAACATCAGTTGTGCAATGCATGATGTCATGATGTTCTCAGGGAGAAATGAGATTGTGTGATATGATGCGTATGTGCATGCATTGTGTATGTAAGCAAGATGTATGAAAGGTGATATGTTTATGAATGTATTTTCGTCTAGGAAAATAAATCCTTGACGAATGCCGGGAAGTTGAATCCTGGGCTGATGTTGAAGAACAGAGTTCTTCGTTTCCGCTGGGGATGATGGTTGCAAGAATAAACCGGTAGGAGAAGATGACTCCGTTGGGGAATAAACTTGTTGGAGAGATTACTCTGCGGGGAATTACTCTGCGAGGAAGAGATGCTTCACTGAGATTTTAATGCGAACTCCGCTGGGGATTCCATTGATAAGTTATGTCGGGGAACTTGATGAACTCCGCTGGGGGATAGGAAGAGCTTCGCCGAGGACGATCTTTCCGTGTTTATTGGCTGAGGATAACCCAGTTATATCCTGGTGGGGAAATAATCTTTGAATAAAGCCGGGGAGACGCGCTCGTGCTCTGCAGAGGATAAGCTTCCAGAATCTACTGGGGATAAGCTTCCAGAATCTACTGGGGAGATTGATTCAACTCTCCTGGGGGAGACTTTTGGACTGTACTGGGGGAACGGCTCCGCTGGATGTCTGTATTCCGCCGGGGAACAATCTTATAGTAAGACTGTCGGGGATGCTTGCTTAGGAACATCTGTATACTCCGATGGGGAATATTGAGATTTTCTGGGGGTACCCAACTTCCTTAGGGCTGACAGTAGCCTAACTCTGCTTGGGGAGAGCGTTGCTGATTTGCTAGGGATACTGTGCCTCTTCGGGGTTGATGAGAGACCAACTCTGCTTGGGGAGAGCATTGCTGAAACTTGTTTTACTCCCGGGGAGTGGAGGCCTCTTGGTTATGTTCTTCAGCCGAACCTACCTTGTACCTGGAGGAAAGCAGCTGTACAGTTTGGGCAACTCTTATTGCCCCAGCTTCTGTGGGAGAAGGTACCTGTAGAGGTGCTTGAGGACTGCCGATTGACAAATCTTCTTCTGGTAGGCAAGTGACGAGATGACGGAACATAGTCGTACGCTTTTGATCCCTAACTTTTGCCTGGACCGCCCTTTCGGGTTTTCAGTCCACCGGGATACCCATTTTTGCCCAAGCCGCCTTTTCAAGTTTTCGACTTGCCGGGTGTACAGATTTTTTTCATTTCATCCCTTATTTTTGCCCGAACCCTTTTGGTTCGTCGGGAAGCCCTTATTTTTGCCTAGGTGTGTCAACCTAGCGGGTCTTTGATTGTGCGTAGTATTTTTTCGACCATGTCCACGCTCTCAGGATGCGGGGAGGTGCCCCTGTCAGAAGTGTTTTGCCATGCCACCAGAAGATGTTTTATCAGGCAAGATTCGTTGCTGGAATGCCCCAAGTGACTTAGGCGGAGATTTGCCCCAGGCTATTTGGCATTTTGAGAGATTCCTTGAATCTTGACTGGACTGCCCCAGATGATAGACAATGACCATGCCGTGCCCCTGGACTGGAAGTGCTTTTGTTCACTGGATATTCTTCGTGCGAATTTCTATGCTGTTCGAACAAATAGTCGTATGCAAACAATGTTATTTTAAGAATGCAAAGCTTATGTCTGTCTTGAAGTTTTTGAAAATGCATTTTTTCAGTAAAACAAGCAAATTATGTAACATGCGATGTCAACTCAAGATTTTACAGCGAGCCTTAAGGAGTCAGGATACCTTTGTAACAATATGCTTTCGAATTAACCCATGCTTCAGCTAGGACTTTTGAGGGTTATAACGTGGCCTGGTTCACGGTTTAAGAAACAGAGGATAAAGGCTCAAATTTATCTGTACCCACCCGCTCTTCGTGATGTTCTTCAAACCTAAACTCAGTTGATCGTGCGTTAGACCTTGTTTGAGTCTTTGCTTTGATATACCAGTGATGGTTTGGGTACTGACAGTTTATTTTGAATAGGCAGTCATTTCCTTTTGTGTTGAGGGTTTGTAGGACCTCTTTCTTTTTTTTGATTTCGTTATCCCTATTTTTGCCTGAACTGTTTCTTTTGTGATTACAGTCAGCGGGATGCCCCAGTTTTGTAAGTCTCCTTCATAGGTCTTGACTTATTGGGCTTTAGTTTTTTTAGTTTTTTTTTTTGGTAATGACTGCCTGTCTTTATTCAGGACCATCACTGTCTTTTGTTTTGGAAGGACTTCTTTGATGCTATTCACTGTGCACCTGGACCAACTGAGAGAACTACCCTGCCCCAGGTTATGATTAAGGGTTTTAATTTTCGAAAAGAAAAACTCCTACTTCTTTGGCTCAAAGGGGTTGACGAGGGATTATCTTCCTTATAACTCCAGTGTTTAGGAATTGAAACAATGCCTGTACCTCATCAGCGGGGTTCGTTCAAAAGCATACTGTAAACGTCGTGGTATCGTTTTCGTCATCCTCCCTCAAGAGGCTTAGAATTATTAATTGAGAGTTGATCATCAAAAAATGAAAGCAATTTGAATATAATGAAAATAATTGGATTAATCCAAAAACAGATATATGTAGTGCATTAGTGAAATAAAAGAGTTTGCTATGACATTAATTGTTTGTATAAGCAAAAAATTACAACTCGAAATTCAAATAAACAAAAGCCTTCAATGATTGGGCAAAGGAGCATTGATTATGTTTGGAGTCTCTGACGCTTCAAACTGAATCTCTCCGGCGTCGATCATGTCTTGAATCTTGTTCTTCAAAGGCCAGCAGTTATCTGTAGTATGACCCGGGCTATCGGAGTGGTATGCGCACCTCTCATTAGGATGGTAGTTGGAAGCAGAGGTGTTTGGATTCTGGAGAGGAGCCCTCAAGGTAATCAGCCCTGCCTTCAACATTTGCTGTAGCGCTTGATCCAGTGACATGTTGATTTTAGTGAATTGTCTCTTGGGTGCGACCTCCTTACGTTGATGCCCCTGTCCTTGTTGAGCATGCCTAGGATTAGAGATCTGGACTGCCCCTACATGTTGATCATGGCGACCCTTTTGGCTGTATGCAGCATTGGCCTCTTTCTTCCCAGTGTAAGGTTTTTTGTGAGTATCAGAAGGTGCAGCTTCTTGAATCTTTCCAGCCTTGATGCCAGCTTCGATCCTCTCCCCGGTCAAGATCAAATCTGTAAACCCAGCAGCAGAATTTCCAATCAGATGGTTGAAGAAGGGACCAGACAGGGTCCCCAAGAACATGTCAACGAGCTCACGGTCAGTCAAGGGCGGCTGCTCCCTTCCAGCCAGATCTCTCCACCTTTACGCATACTCCTTAAAACCTTCACTCGTCCCAAGTGACATACCCTGGAGTTGGGTACGCGTGGGAGCGAGGTCGGCGTTATACTGATACTGCTTATAAAAAGCAGTTGCCAAGTCCTCCCAGTTACGAATACTGGTTCCATCCAACTGATAGAACCAATCGAGCTGAGTCCCTGAAAGACTCTCCTGGAAGAAATGGATCCATAGATTCTTGTCTGCCGTGTAGGGCTGGATCTTCCTTGCGTATGAACGGAGGTGCAACTTAGGATAGGAAACCCCTTCGTACTTTACAAAGGCAGGTGCCTTGAACTTGTGAGGGATCACCACCCCAGAAGATAAACCTAAGTCCCCAAAGTCCAACCCAGGCACACGTTGGATGTCCATAGCATTTAACCGGTCCTCCAGCTGTTTGTACCTGTCTTCAGCAGGGGGATATTGTTCATCATTGAAGTCTGTCTCGGTGTCAGAGACCACATGGCTAGGAACCTCTCTCCCTTGGTGACTGCCTTCCCCCACAGATGGAGTAGTCCTCTCAGCTTCATTCTGCAGTGTGTTCCCAGATCTGCGTCTAGGGTTGAACAGAACAGTCCTCTTGTTCTTCTTCTTCTGAATCAGAGTCTTCAATTCCTTTTGACCCTGGGCTAGGCTCATAATCAACTCCTGGAACTGGGCATTCTGGGCCTGGAAGGCCTTGATAGCTTGTCCTTTGGAGGATTCATGATTCATGATGACTGCTGAAATAAACAACGAAGAAGGTAAGTGACCTGCAACAAGTGTACCTGTAATGCAATGATATGTATGATATGCATGCAATGTTTTCAAGGACCTCGCGGGATAAACAAAGCAGCTTGTTAGAATTTGAATCTGGTGGCTTGATTGAAGGAACTGCATATTGTTGAGAGTCCTTCTTCAAGAGTCAAGGCTCACCATATCAAGTGGGTCATAGCCCCTGACTCAAGCTGTTAACCTTGGCTAGAGGAAAATAAATCCCCTTTGCACCTTGCTAGACATTTGATTCATCATGACCTGCATCACAAGCCCTTGAGATCCTTGAAATGGATTAGTCCTTATGTAGGATGTATGCAATGGTATGATGGTATGATGTTATGCTGTGGAGTAATGTAGGTAAACCCTGTTATGAGTCCAGATTAAGGACTGTAAACAAAACCTGCAAGAAACTCAAGTGTCAGATAACAAGTATGCAAGTAGTCAAGTTTGAAAGCACACAAGTCACACAAGACAACCCTCAGAGTTTAGGCCAGCGTGGGGTCTAGGTATTACCCTCTTGAAGTTGGTGGGCTCAAACCTGTCCTATCAAAAGTAACCGGGTTCTAAGGATCTCAATATCATTGGATTGTTTTTTGTGTTCATCGTTTCGATTTAGCCACTGAACTGGCGACCAAAATATTCCAAGAAAACAACCCTCAACTGAGTGTAGTATCGAGTATCAACCAACTTCGGACTGCACCAAAGTCAGTTATCTCACTACCCTAAAGAGGCCAAGATGGTTCAATTAAGGTTCCTAAGGTCAGTTGATGCTTCACGACACCACGCGGCGGCCCCGTACTCTCCTTGACTTGACTCAAGGGTTACCGGTACTCACCAAAGTGCCACATCAACGTAGCAGACTGCTTCAACCGTGTCGGTATACCTCGCACAGTTCCCTCACAATCTTGTTGCTACTTTCTAAGAAGGTATCCCCCAGATCCGGGTTAGGATCTATAGAACTCCCAAGACAGGCCCACAAGATTAAAGCACACAAATCAGGCAATTGAAAACACAAGTATGAGCTATCCTAAGGTACACCTCACTTTAAAGTATCCCCAGCAGAGTCGCCAGTTCTGTGATCGGTGGGAATGAAAACTGACTGTTTTTAGCTGGTTTCGCGAAATGTTGCGGAAGGAAGAGTCGCCATCGTCTTTTATGTTCTCTAACAAGGAAAGGACAAAAGCACAGCAAAATTCCTTATGAGATATGTTTCTCGGTTCAGGAGGTAGATTTATAGAAAGGGAAGGTGTTAGCACCCTTTCTATCCATGGTTATCCATGGGCTCTTAGATACTTGCTCTTATGTTTTCAAAGTGTTTGTTTGCTTTTCAAAATGTGAGTGGGTTTTGCAAAAGTTTCGTTGAAAGATTTCTGAATAACTCTTGTATCAGTCCTCAAGAGTGTTTGAAAAATTGTTTTGAAAGCTTTTTGAAAAGTGTCGGTGTGAAAAGATGTTTTGTTTTATTTTTGAAAAGAGCAAGTATCTATGAGTCATCTACCTACCCTAAGGAATTAAGCTGTGTAAGAGTCCTTTAGATAGTGTTATCCCACCATTGAGAGGTAGGTAGCACCATCGTTGGAGTTGTTCGGGTCAATTCGATTGTAGGGACAGTGTGGTCACCGAAGCAATAGTAAGACACCTTAGAGGCTACCCTTATGTCCTTGATCTTTTTTTAATTCGAGGCACCCGTTTCGAGGCAACTGTTCTGAGGCAACTGTTTCGAGGCAACTGTTCTGAGGCAACTGTTTCGAGGCAACTGGATCATGGACATAAGGACCGCTAAGACATCCTATAATTGACGACCACGTTTCGAAGGCAACAAGTGAGGCGTACTGTTGTACCCCAAAATTTGCCCTCCTATTTCTCATTGATTTCTCATCACAAAGCCCTTTAAGCTCAAGATCCAGTCAGGGTTTCATCTGCTCAAGACTTCTCCTTGCACTATGGACCCAAATTAGGGTTTGTGTTTGCACAAAGATGTTTTGACCTAAAATGCCTAATATGACTTTCATGCTTCATATTGGACTCCCAAGTTTATCCATACCAAGTTTCAAGCCTTGATTCCAAGTTTTGCCCAGTCAATTGGACAGTTGACCTAGAAATCAACTGTATTGGGGAAAAAGTCAACTGTGGCCAATTGACAGTCAAACCTCATGAAAATTGACCCACATCAACATTATGAACTCCTATGAACCATTTGATCAAGTTTGGACCATAATTCCACAAGAGATTTGATCAAATCACCAAAAGGGCAAAATGGTCATTTTTAGGGTTTTGACTGCACAAAGGCAATTTTTGACTGTTTGACCTAGCCAATGGCAAACCAAGCTCACATATGGACTCAAAGACCCCATGGAATTATCTTGACATGCTCAACAAACTCAAAAGATCCCAAGTACACAAGATTGACAGTTGAATTTCCCAGTCAATTGATCAATTTTGACTGTATACTGAAAAGTCAAACTTTGACTTTTTAGTCAAAATCAAGAGTCAAGATTCATTTTTCATCAAAACATGCCAAATCATGAAACTTGTTCATCAAGAAACCACAAAATGCAAATTAGGGTTAGAAATTAGAATTTTTCATAACTTAGAATTTTTCTAAGTTATGAAAAACCCTAATTTTTTCCCAACTTTGCCCCACTTTTTCACCAAGATCCATTTGGATTCAAACAAAAGTCAAAACATGAAAGTTGTAGCTTGTTGCATAATCTACAACTTTGATTCACAAAGTTTTCCCATTTGAGGCTTGTATCTCAAGTTACAAATTTTTGAATAAAGGCACTAAACCATTCTTAACTTAGTGAAATTTTAACCTATTTTGACAAGGTTTTCTACCTAACTTCAAGGCCATTTTTCCATACACTTCCACTTGGAATTTCAACTTGCACTTCAAATATGGATTGTAGTACACATTCCAAGATTTCCAAAATGTCCAAGAACTTCTCAAACAACCTTATGATTAGGGAGAATCGAATTTTGCAAAATGGGAAAAAGTCACTTTTGTTCTTGGCCATGTACATGTTCATAACACTATGCATTTCAATCTCAGCTTGCATATCTTGATTACAAGTCCTTAAACCATCCAACACTCATAAATTTAATGCATATTCTTTGTGCCAAGACCATGTTCTTTGTGTTTTAACATTGCATAAAGGATTAATCCCAAAATAGATAAAGCATTTCTTCCATTTTTGCAAAAGGTAGCTTTATGTCCAATTACAAATCCAAGAAGTACAATCCATATCTAATTGACACAAGTTTATGAGTTAATCACACTGATCAAGGAGGGATTATGCAGCATAGTATGAGGGCCTGTACAGGCTAGAGGCAAAAGGTAACCATTGCTTGCTTAAAGTGTAAGAAACACATCATAACATATACCAACTTCCATATCAGCTTACAAACACAAAAACAAACTTATCAAACACATTCCACACATTGATCCAAAGCTGAAGCACGAGCCTTTCACCTCCAATCCCTCCCAAAACTCAGAATCACCTTGAAACTGCTCAAACAGAGCAACCTCTGCAGATTGAGTTCCAACTCTCAATCCTTTCAAGCATTCTTGCCCAAACCAGTGAAGTGCTCTAGCTCGATTCAAAAGCTTTCAAGGCAAAGTAAATATTGGAACAGCATCACCACACCTCAAGGAAGCTACACCAACCATTATCTTGCCCTGAAAGCTTCTCCTTTGCCAGATAGAACTTCAACTGAACAGGTAAGTTTTTGAATTCGTATCTCTCTTATTAGGCATCATTAGCTCTAAGTTTGTGAATAAACAATGTTCTACTCATGCCACTGAACATGTACATGTTTTTACTTTTCATTTCTTTTGCTTGAGCTGTGAGAATTTAAGGTTTGAAAATGGCAGAAAACTTAGGTCAGGATTTGGGATTGTTAAAATTCTCTCTCATTTCTGAGAGTTAGGATGAGTTTTTTATATATTTGGAATCGTGATTCAATGCTTGACATGTTTTGTGTTGAAAGTTTGTGCAAAAGCTCAAAGAATCAGGATGTTTGAATCCCTGTTATAAGCGCGCGTTTTTGGCTGGAGGTTGAAGAAGGTGTCTCATGGGCTGGGCCAGCTTTTGTTCTACTTTTCACACCATACAATTGCTTCTGCACCCCCTGAGCCCATTTGGTTTATTTTTAATGATTTCTGACTTTTTCTTTTTTTGATTGATTCATTTATTTTTTCTCATGTTATTAAAAATATAAAAATCTTTTTTCTCACCATTTTTTAATTTATTAGGTATTTATGTGATTTTCTTTTGATTAATACACAAATAAATGAATATATACATTTCATTAAAAATATTGAGAAATATGTAAAAATACTTTTATTTTCATTTTTTATTTTATTTTACCTTCTGAAAATACTTTATATAAAAAAGTACTTTTTTTACAAATATTAAATATTATTATTATTTATATATATATAATACACATCTAAAACAATATATATATACATATATTTATTAATATATTTAGAGTAAATACAAAATATATACACTTTTGTTTTTTTTTGGTTATTATTAATATTTAATATAAAAATACATTTTTGACAAATACCTCATTTTATTTTATTTTTGTATATATAAATAAATATTTGTACATAATAAATGAATAATGTATTTTATTTAATAGAATTAGGGTTTTACCCTAAATATGAAAATACTCCAAAAATAATACCTTTTTATTTTTCTTTTTATTTCACATAAATAATATTCTTTTTTCATACATATAAAAATTCCCTTTTTTACATTTTGCATATTTATTTCAATTTCCATTTAATTATACAATTATTTGTCTTGTAAATATTCAAAGAAAATGATGTAATAGTTAGGTTTAAATTTTTGTCTAAATATACCCCATTTGAGACATTGTACCCCCTCCCCATATTATTGTGTTGTAATAGCGTAGGAATTTAAATTTCGCACTTTAATGCTTTCTAAACCTACCATGCTAGAATTAGGGTTTGTATGCGAATAAAACGAACAAAATAGTTTGACCTAATTTCAAGATAAATAAGCATGAAAATGGACAACACATTTCACACTTGCACCCCTAGGGCATTCCACTTTGTTGCCTTCAAATAAATTGGGCCATATTGTATGTTGAACTTCTTTGGGTAAAACAAACAATCAAATGATCATAGTCCCTCAAAAGTTGCCTAAATGAATGATCAAGTCCCTTTTTAAAGAAAAATTGCCCAAAGACATTTAACACTATTGCAATTATGGTCTAAACAATGACCCGCGCCCGTCCCTTTCACCTCCTAATACAAGATTGTCCACCAAATGCAATGGTGGAACAAAATTGTCAAAAGGGTTAAAACATAGCATAAATCTTTGAGAACTTTAGGGTAGATAACTCTTAAGTACTTGTCAATTTGCCAAGAAAACACTTGCCTAATTTCAAACCACACTTCACAAACACTTTCAAAACTAACTTTCAAAAAAAACCTTGAAACATCTTTTTAAAAGACAAAACACCTTTTGTAAAACATTCGAGTAAAGAATTGTTACAAGGGTAGCCTATACAAGGCATCTTTTCAAAACATTTTTCAAAACCACACACCAAGCACCATTTCAAACAATTGAAAACCAAGGCAAGTTGATCTAAGCAAGTACTTAAGAGCCCATGGATAACCATGGATAGAAAGGGTGCTAATACCTTCCCTTTCTATAATCTACTCCCCGAACCCAAGAAAAATCTCAAAGGTTTTTGCTGTGCTTTTTAAACCTTTCCTTAGGATAAAATAAAAAGTCGATGGCGACTCTTGCTCAACCGAAACATTTGCGAAAACAAACGCAAAACCCTAGTCAGTTCTCCCATCGTATCACAGAACTGGCGACTCTGCTGGGGACAATTTTAAAGTGGAGTAACCTTAGGGCTTAGATCACCCTCTTGCATGACTAATTGCTTGATTTGTTTGCTTTATACTTTGGCTCTATTGTTTGGGTTTGCAATCCTACACCCGGATTTTGGGAAACATTCATAGATAGCAATAGATTGTGGAAACTGTGCGGGGTATACCGACACGGTCTAAGCAATAGCTATATTAGTGCGACATATTTGTGAGTACCGGTAACCCTTGAGTTCAATCAAGGAGAGTACGGGGCCGCTGAGTGATGTCACTAAGCACTAATGACCTAGAACCTTAATTGACCATCTTGGCCTTTTATTAGGGGTAGTGAGATGACCGGCTTTGGTGCAGTCCGAAGTTGGTAGATACTCGATACTACACTCATTGAGGTTTGTTTTCTTGGAATATTTTGGTCGCTAGTTAAGTGGCTAAACCAAAACAATGAACAATGAAAACAATCCCGTGATATTGAGCTCCTTAGAACCCGGTTACTATTTGTAGGACAGGTTTTTAAGCCAACTACACTCAAGAGGGTACTCACCTATGAAACCCCATGCAAGCCTGAAACTAGGGTTTGGTGTGATTTGCTTGTACATATGTTTGTGCATACATCATGAACATCATAAAGCATCATATGCACTCACTAACCATTTCAAGGGTTTATATCTTCATCTTTGTTCTTGTTTTGTAGGTCATGGAAATTCCTCGCAGAAAAACCATCCAAGTCAACCTTGTGATAATCTCTCCTCAACTCAAGGAGCTCACCTCAAGAATTCCGGAAAATTCATCCTTCAGTGAAAGACATGGTAGACTGCTCAGCCTAGTCAATACCAACATTGAAGAAGACATGATGAAAGTGCTATTCCAGTTCTTTGACCCTCTTCACCACTGTTTCACTTTCCCTGATTATCAGTTGGTACCCACTTTGGAGGAGTTTTCTCAACTCCTGAGAATTCCTATCCTTAATCAACTACCCTTCAACGGTACGGAAAAGGAACCAAAGCCGGAAGATGTTGCTCGAGCATTACATCTACAACCAGCCGACATCAAGGGGCATTGGGAAACCAGAAGCGGCGTCAAAGGATTCTTAGCAAAGTTCTTATTTGAGAAGGCACAAGAATGTTGGAACTCATTGGACCTACAAGCCTTTGAAGGGATTGTGGCACTCCTTATCTACGGGTTGGTCTTGTTCCCAAATCCTGACCAATTGGTAGATGTCAACGCCGTCAAAATCTTCTTGTCCAGAAATCCAATACCAACATTGCTTGGGGACATTCTTCACTCATTTTACACACGAACAATGAGAAAGAGGGGTGTTCTCATGTGCTGTACTCCTATCCTCGCAAGGTGGTTTATTTCGCACCTTCCGCAATCTGTCTTGAAGAATGACCAAGGTACAAGGTGGTCCCAACGGTTGATGACTCTTACTCATTCTGATGTGCATTAGTGTTCTCGGTCCAGAGAAAATGTCATCATTGTCGATCATTGCGGAGAATTTCCTAATGTTCCCTTACTTGGAATCAGGGGAGGTATCACCTACAACCCTTGCTTAGCTTTGAGGCAATTTGGATATGCACGGAGGGATGGCCCTCATGATATGTTGATTCCTAGCCTAGTTTTTGACTTCGACAACGATGCGCAAGGACTTCGCCAAAGATTCATCAGAGCTTGGGGAAAACTCAACAAGGTTGATAGCAAGAATCTGGGACACAAGAACTCCATCCCTCTTGAGCCCTATCTCAAGTGGGTACGAGCCCGAGCCCAAAGTCTAATGATGCCTTATCCTCATTACTCCCAGTGATTAAAGAGCCCGTCAAGGAAGGAGAGGTTCCCTACACCATCCTACATCCAGACATGCCTACATCGTGGGAAGAAATGCAGAAAAGTTGGATTCAGCTCAAGGAGGAACGAAATACTTTTGAAGCTAGCTTCTATGCCAGTGAAAAGAAGGTTCTAGAGCTTACCTGTCGACTCCATGAGCAAGAGGCCCTCAACACCTACATCGCACCAAAGAGGATGCGCAATGTCTTTCTGCCTTAAGAAGTTTATTTTGTAATATTTGGCCCATGAGGCATTTATGTACTAACAAATTTCTTCTTATTAATATGACGTGCGTTCTTCTTTGTCTGAAACAATTTTGAATGTTCTAAATCCTTGAATGCATTGCATACATAAGCATACCATTCATCATGTGCATAAGCAGGTCTCACTTCAGGTTTCCTTATCTGTCTGCTGTTTATTTCAGTAGGATGGATCTCGAGCAAACAGTCAAAGACCTACAAGCTCAGAATGCACAGTTCCAGCAACTCCTGATAACCTTGGCTAAAGGTCAGGAGGATATCAAGACTCAATTGGGGAATAAGGACCCAGTGAAAAAGAAGAAAAAGAGGATTGGGGTGGCTACTTTGGGGAGAAGATTTGACGGAGAAGCTCGAAGAGTGCTTGAATTTCCTCCTACTTCTGATGAAGGGACTAGTAAAAGAGATGGAGCTGCGGTGCCTTCCGAGTCTGATGCGGAAGAGGAAGAGGTTGAAGAGGATGAAGATTATTCTGACCAGTAATACCCTCTAGCTGATGATAAATACAAAGGGTTAGAAGACAGATTGGCCGCCATGGAATTACAAAGAGTACCGGGCTTGGACTTTGAAGACTTGGGTTTGGTTGCCGGGATTGTGATTCCCCCAAAATTCAAAGTGCCAGTGTTTGTGAGGTATGATGGGCTGTCCTGTCCCAAAATGCATCTCAGGTCCTACGTGAGAAAGATTCAACCCTATACGGCAGATAAGAATCTTTGGATTCATTTCTTTCAAGACAGCCTTTCGGGAGCTCAGTTGGAGTGGTTTTATCAGCTAGAAGGAACCAGTGTCAGGAATTGGGAAGATTTGGCCACCGCTTTTTACAAACAATACCAATATAATTCTGATCTTGCTCCTACTCGTACCCAACTTCAGGGTATGTCACTAGGAACAAGTGAGGGATTCAAAGAATATGCACAAAAATGGAGGGATTTGGCTGGCAGGGTGCAGCCTCCTTTAACCGATCGTGAGCTCGTTGATATGTTTCTTGGGACCCTATCTGGGCCATTTTTCAATCATCTAATTGGTAACTCTTCCGCGGGGTTTACCGATTTGATCTTAACAGGCGAAAGAATAGAAGCTGACATCAAGTCAGGAAAGATTCAGAAGGGTGTTGCTGTAAGTGTTGAGAAGAAGCCTTTTAAGAAGGAAACAACTATGGTATACTCTCAGAGAAGAGCAGGGAAGACGGAGCGTCGGCCAACTGTGGGGGCCGTAATGATTCAAAATACTCCAAGTGAGCAGCCTCGCTATAACCAGTCCAGAACAAATCAACAACGAGTGGAACGGCCACAACGGCAGTTCACCCATATTAATATGACTCCAGCGCAAGTGCTTCCCCATCCGTTGAAGTTGAATCTTGCCTCCATCAAGGAGGCACCAAAGAATGTGAATACGTCCTCTCCGCATTATCATGCCAACGCTAAATGCGCCTACCATTCAGACAGTGTCGGCCACGACACCAATGATTGTTGGGCACTCAAGCATAAAATCCAAGACCTGATAGAGGCTAAGGAGGTAGAGTTTGACGCTCCAGAAAAACCTAATGTAATATCTGCACCCATGCCGAAGCACGGCCGAAATGTCAACGCCATTGAAGAAGATTTGTATGTTGCTGATGTCAGTGATCTGACTACTCCACTGTTAACCATTAAGTTGAATCTGTTGATGGCCGGGATCTTCCCGGGATGTAAAGAAGACTGCTACTGTTGCTACTCTCTGCCATTTGATTGTCCGCTACTGAAGAAAGGCATCCAAGGCCTTATGGATAGTCGACAAATTTTGTTTGAAAAAGTTTCTGCTGTTCCAGTTCATACTGAAGATGTCTCAATCATAACCATCCACGCCAATCTTTCCAAGGCCGTCAAAAAGCCTGTTAAGATTACACCAGCTGCGAAATCTGTTCCTTTGAAGATAACAATGCCAGGGCCTGTTCCCTATGTTTCTGAGAAGTCGATACCTTGGAACTATGGCGGTGACATCTACTACCATGGTATCAAGAAAATCGAAGTAATTGAAGAAAGTTCAGATGATGATGAAGCCAGCATTAGCAACATTGCGGGCACTAGCAAAATCACCAGGAGCGGGATAATATTTTCTCCAGAGATTGCCCCTCCAAGAGCAGTCTTTGGACCCTCATCAGCTAACGAGGTCATCCCTGCACCAATAAAACTCTCTGCTAGAACTCCTCTGATTGAAGACATTGTTGTTCCTAGTACTGTCTCTCCTACCGCTACTGACAAAGGTAAGGGAATCCAAGATGAGCCCGTCAGGACGAGGGCTCAACCCTTGGTAATCCCGGAAACCTCCAAGAAGGAAATGGACGAGATTTTGAGGATAATCAAAAGAAGTGATTACGATGTGGTGGAACAGTTGGGGCAAACCCCCTCCAAGATCTCCATGCTGGCACTACTACTTTGCTCGGAAGCGCACGCTAAAGCCCTGATAAAATTCCTGAAGGCAGCTCATGTGCCCCAGGAAACCTCTGCGAATCAATTTCAAAATTGCGTGGCTAGCCTGACTGCGGACAATGGATTAGGTTTTTCTGATGCCGACCTAACTCCTAAAGGTAGAAATCACAATGATGCTTTGCACATTTCAGTCGAGTGTCGAGGAACTACTCTCGCGCATGTCTTGGTTGATACTGGTTCGTCGCTGAATGTTTTGCCTAAGAAGGCCTTGGACCGACTAGATTGTGAGGGGTTGGATTTGAAGCCGAGTGATATTGTTGTCAGAGCTTTCGATGGTTCGAAGAGAATGGTCCATGGAGAGTTTGAAATTCCCATCAAGATAGGCACTGAGGTGTTTAAATCCACTTTCTATGTGATGGACATCCGTCCATCATACTCTTGCTTGCTGGGTAGACCTTGGATACACCATGCTGGGGCAGTTACCTCCTCCTTGCATCAGATGTTGAAGTACCCTGTCAAGGGAAAGATCATCACTGTCCATGGCGAAGAAGAGTACATGATTAGCCACTTGAATTCTTTCCGGTATGTGGAGGTTGAAGGAGAGTTCATCGAGACACCGTTTCAACATTTCGAAGAAGTCCTTCCGGAAATAGCAGTAGCAAAGTTGACGGCTGAGACACCGAGGCAGATGGCCAGGATGGCATCTCTGGAGGATGCAAGGGCCGCAATAAAAGAAGGGAAGAATTCAGCATGGGGGCAGTTACCCGACTTTCCGCATAAGACTGACAAGTTTGGATTAGGGTTCACAGCCGCTGGCCAGAAAGCTATGCGCCGGTCGAAGATTGAGAGGGCGCCAGTCAAGATTTCTCCCTACGGAATCAACGCCTTGGAAGATGAAGACAAGGAGAGCAACATTGAAGAGTGGATTTATCCAACTGTCAAGGGAGGATTGAGCAATTGGGAGGCTAAGGACTTTGTCCCCATCACTTTTATTCATCAGTAATTTATCTGTTAAACATTTCTTATTTGGTCTGTAATATTTACTTTCAAACAATCCGTACACTATCTTTTCACCTCCTGCCTTGCCCGGGGCAGGTAGGTCCACTTGTAAGGGTTTTGATTATTTTTCATATCCATATGCCATGTTTAATGATTCATTGGACGTTTTTCATTTGATAAACTGCTTATGTTCATTTTCTTTCCTTTTGCATTTTTTGTTTAAGGATGGCTATCCCTTACACATACCCACACTCACCAATGCAGGTACCCATCCACTCCGGATTCCATGGGTGACTATTCTGCTATATCTTTCAATAACTCTGAGGATCTGGTCAATCTAGCCGAGTATGAAGATGACGAAGATTGTGAATTACCCGGGGAACTAGCCAGACTTCTGCAACAAGAGGAAAGGGCCATCTTACCGCATGAGGAGCCGCTGGAAACTGTCAACTTAGGGACCGAGGAAGACCGGAAGGAGGTGCAAGTGGGTGCCAATCTGGAACCAAAAGTCAAGGAGCACTTGGTACAGTTGTTGAATGAGTATGTTGAAATCTTCGCTTGGTCCTATGAAGACATGCCGGGTTTAGACACGGACATCGTGGTTCACCGTCTCCCCACAAGAGAGGATTGTCTGCCGATCAAGCAAAAAGTTCGCCGAATGAGGCCTGACATGTCTGAGAAGATCAAGGCAGAAGTAATGAAGCAATTCGATGCTGGCTTTCTGGCTGTTACGTCCTATCCTCAATGGGTCGCTAACATTGTGCCGGTACCTAAGAAAGATGGCAAAGTCAGGATGTGTGTGGACTACCGGGATTTGAATAGGGCCAACCCTAAAGATGATTTCCCGCTACCTCACATTGACATCTTGATCGACAATACAGCTCAGCATAAAGTGTTTTCCTTCATGGATGGATTCTCGGGCTACAATCAAATCAAAATGGCCCCCGAGGATATGGAGAAAACAACTTTTGTCACACAATGGGGCACTTTCTGTTACAAGGTGATGCCGTTCGGGCTGAAGAACGCAGGGGCAACTTATCAACGCGCCATGGTAGCTTTATTTCATGATATGATACATCATGAGATTGAAGTTTACGTAGATGATATGATAGCTCGGTCACAAACAGAGGAAGAGCACCTTGAACATCTGGAGAAGCTGTTTGCCAGATTGAAAGAATACAAGCTCAGGCTGAATCCAAGTAAATGCATCTTTGGAGTTAGGTCTGGTAAACTCCTGGGATTCATTGTAAGCAACAAAGGCATTGAAGTCGATCCGGCAAAAGTAAAAGCAATACAAGAGATGCCTGCTCCCCGTACTGAGAAGGAAGTTAGAGGATTCTTGGGGCGCATAAACTATATTGCCAGATTCATCTCACATCTGACTTCTACCTGTGAGCCAATTTTCAAACTCTTGAAAAAAGATCAGGTAGTGGAATGGAACGACGATTGCCAAACTGCTTTTGATAGAATCAAGGAGTATTTGCTAAAACCTCCTATTCTGATGCCACCCGTCGAAGGAAGACCATTGATCATGTATTTGACCGTCTTGGATAACTCAATGGGGTGTGTTTTGGGCCAGCATGACGAGTCTGGTCGAAAAGAGCATGCTATTTATTACCTTAGCAAAAAGTTTACCGACTGTGAGACTCGCTACTCACTGCTCGAGAAAACTTGCTGCGCTTTGGTATGGGCTGCTCGCCGACTAAGACAGTATATGCTGACTCATACTACCTTGTTGATTTCCAACATGGACCCTATCAAGTATATCTTCGAGAAGCCCGCTTTATCTGGAAGGATAGCTAGATGGCAAATGATCTTGACCGAGTATGACATCCAGTACACCACCCAAAAAGCTATAAAAGGGAGTGTATTAGCTGACCATCTGGCTCATCAGGCTATCGAAGACTATCAACCCATGAGATTTGACTTCCCAGACGAAGACATCATGAATTTGGACAACGTTGAAGGTGACAGACTGTATGACGGACCTGAAAAGGGATCCCGATGGACCCTGTACTTTGATGGTGCTTCAAATGCGCTTGGAAACGGTATTGGCGCAGTACTCATTTCTCCGGAAGGTTGTCACACACCTTTTACGGCCCGACTTTGCTTCAGCTGCACAAACAACATGGCTGAGTATGAAGCCTGCATCTTTGGTCTCAAGGCTGCTATAGACTTGGGGATCAAATCTCTGATCGTATTTGGGGACTCGGCTTTGGTTATCAGTCAAATCAAAGGAGAATGGGATACCAAACATCCTAATCTCGTCCCATACAAAGAACATGTCCTGACATTGTTGCCGCATTTCGAGCAAATTACCTTCGAGCATTTCCCGCGAGAAGAGAATCAGCTAGCAGATGCTCTAGCCACAATGTCCTCCATGTTTAAACTCAACTGGGATAACGAGGCTCCCCAAATCATCATCGAGCGAATGGATGAACCGGTGCATTGCCACGAGATTAATACCGAAGAAGTAGTGGAACAACCTTGGTTCCATGAAATCAAAAGGTATCTCGAGACCCGAGATTATCCTGAAGGAGCTTCCGTGAATGACAAGAAGTTCTTAAGGAGATTTGCTGCTAAGTTCTTCCTGAGCAACGACATCCTTTACAAACGAAGCCATGATTGTGTATTACTCCGATGCGTAGATAAAGCTGAAGTAGAGTTGATCATGACTGATATACACAGCGGCACATTTGGCACTCACTTGAGCGGGCATACAATGGCTAAGAAGATCCTAAGGGCAGGCTATTACTGGGCTACTATGGAGGCTGACTACCATCAACATTCCCGTACTTGCCACAAGTGTCAAGTCTATGCAGACAAAGTTCATATCCCTCCGATTCCTCTCAACGTCCTGACTGCTCCGTGGCCCTTTGCAATGTGGGGGATTAATATGATTGGGGAGATCAAGCCCACGGCTTCCAACGGACATCGCTTCATCCTGGTTGCCATTGACTACTTCACTAAATGGGTCGAAGCAGCTTCCTTCGCCTCTGTCACTAAAAATGTGGTTGCCCGCTTCATCAAGCAAAATCTCATATGTCGGTATGGTGTTCCAGACAGGATCATCATAGACAACGGTACAAATCTGAATAACACAATGATCACTGCATTATGCGAACAGTTCAAGATTTATCATCACAATTCATCTCCCTATCGGCCGAAGATGAACGGTGCTGTTGAAGCTGCGAACAAAAACATTAAGAAAATCATTCAGAAAATGACAGTCACTTACAAAGACTGGCATGAGATGTTACCATTTGCTCTGCATGGATACCGTACGACGGTACGTACTTCAACCGGGGCAACCCCATTTTCTTTGGTTTATGGCATGGAAGCTGTTTTGCCTATGGAAGTCCAGATCCCTTCTCTAAGGATTATGAAGGATGCAGGTTTGAATGAAGATGATTGGATGCAGACCCGACTTGATCAACTCAATCTGATCGACGAAAAGCGACTTGCTGCTATATGCCATGGTCAGACATATCAAAAACGGATGATCAAAGCCTTCAATAAGAAAGTAAGACGTCAAGTGTATCAAGTCGGAGATCTTGTAATCAAGCGGATTATCTTGCCGCAAAGTGATCCCAGGGGCAAATGGACTCCTACATATGAAGGACCATTTGTGATTAAGAGCATATTTTCTGGTGGTGCAATGATTCTGACCACCATGGACGGCGACGATTTACTGCACCCTGCGAACGCAGACATAGTCAAAAGATACTACGCATAAAATAACCCGACAAGTCGAAAACCCGAAAGGGCGGCTTGGGCAAAAATGGGCATCCCAGTGAGCCGAAAACCCGAAAGGGCGGTTCAGGCAAAAATTAGGGATAAAAATAAAAAGAATCTGTACACCCGGCAAGTTGAAAACCCGAAAGGGCGGCTTGGGCAAAAAGGGGTTTCCCGGTGGATCGAAAACCCGAAAGGGCGATTCAGGAAAAAGTTAGGGAATTAAAGCGTATGACTATGTCTCGTCGGATCACTTCAAAGACAATCTCTTCATCAACCGGTTCCAGGCTTCTGATCAATCCAGTCATCGTCAAACGAAGCATTGAATGGACAGATACTCAGGGTTGTGAAAGCTATAGCGGAATAGAATCCCATGGAATTATTTCACATAGCCATCTTTATTTTGTATAAACCTTTCAAATATTTACGACAAAATCCTCTTACTAGGATAATTGTCTCCTTTGTACAAATATACTCATAGAAAATCAATACAAATACTTTTCCCAGAAATTTGTGTCATTTCCTTTTCTTTTCTCTTGCACTATTTGTTTATTTTGAGAAACGTCCAATGTTTTGTTAAATAGGCATATGCATTTGAAACATAGTCATTTCCTTATGAACCAAGAAAGAGGATTACTGATAAGTCGAAGGTACAGTTGGATAACCCGATACCCTTTCAAAGGAAACCCCTAGGAGATTTGGAATCCATATCCCTAGCAAGTCTTGAAGCTCATCCCCCGTAGAGTCTGAAAGCTTATTCCCCGCAGAGAACTGACGTCTCTCCCGAGTTTTATTCAAAGTTGTTCCTCACAAGGCCTTATAACTGGGTTATCCTCAGCTAACAACCACGGAAGATCGCACTCGCCAAAATTCTTCCTATCCCCAACGGAGTTCATCAAAGTTCCCCAGCAGTAACTTATCTTTACAATCCCCCAGCCAGAGGATCCTCAGGAATCCATTTTCCCTCAGAATTCAAGTTTCAGTATCCCCAGCGGAGCCAGACTAATGAACCTTTTCCCCACAGAGTTTTAGGAAGGAAAATCTTGAGTTCCCCAGTGAAGTCGCCAGAGTTACTTCCCGCCAAACTGAAGGTTCTCCGTCTTGCATCCCCGGCATAAGTCCACTAGATTGGTACTCCCCAGTAGAAGTCTTCAGGATTTCCTCAGAAAACTGGTATACAACCCAAGCTCCTTTTTCTCCAGCAATGACCAGGATTTATTCTTCCTAACAGCAGTCACGATGCTTTTATCTTCAGCCATCCAGGATTCATCTATCCCCAGCGGAGTTCATCGAAGTTCCCCAGCAAGACAGCTCATCAGCTTACATGCGCATTCATTACATTCATATCATAAACATTGATATAACATATATTGCATCATACATTTCATGCAACATAATTTTGTGTTAGCTGACATTTTGTCCTTGTCAGGATAAGGATAAAGAGCTATCCTTAACAGTTTCAGATGCAGTTTTACACGGATTCATCATCAAGCAACCCTACACCGGTTCTTATTCAAATCCAAGACTTCTGAAAATAGTTTACGGATTCTTCCCAACAACGGATGTTAATCTATCACTTGTTCAGACTCTTCTCAACCGTTGAAAACAGCTTACGGACGCTTCCCAACAACGGACGCTGCTCTATTGCTTATTCAACCTCAAGATTTCTGAAAACAGTTCACGGGTTCTCCAAGTAACGGATGTTAACCTATCACTTGTTCAGATTCTTCTCAAGACTTCTGAAAACAGTTTATGGATTCTTCCCAACAACGGATGTTAATCTATCGAATTGTTCAGATGCAACTTTCTGAAAACAACTTACGGACGCTTCCCAACAACAGATGCTGCTCTATTGCTTATTCAAACTTCAAGACTTCTGAAAACAGTTTACGGGTTCTCCAAGTAACGGATGTTGACCTATCGCTTGTTCAGTTTCTTCTCCAGACTTCTGAAAACAGTCTATGGATTCTTCCCAACAACGGATGTTAATCTATCACTTGTTCAGACACAACATCCTGAAAACAGTTCATGGATTCTTCCCAACAACGGATGTCAATCTATTGCTTGTTCAGACCCCCAGTTCAGAGATGGTCCAAAGCTTGGACACCTTCTTGATATTCCCTTCCAGATGGCATCTCTAAGCCCATCCCCGACAGGATTTCTGTTACCCTCTCAAGATGGCATATCTAAGCCCATCTCCAAATGGCATCTCTAAGCCCATTCCCGCATTCATTGCTTTGACGAGTGCAAATTTCTGGGCACTCTAGTGTCCAATCTCCTTTTACCCTCGAGTCACGAAAGGCAAGCTTGCCAATCTAACTCTTTGGATTCAAGAAGATTGAACAGGGGCAACTGTTGTACCCCAAAATTTTCCCTCCTATTTCTCATTGATTTCTCATCACAAAGCCCTTTAAGCTCAAGATCTAGTCAGGGTTTCATCTGCTCAAGACTTCTCCTTGCACTATGGACCCAAATTAGGGTTTGTGTTTGCACAAAGATGTTTTGACCTAAAATACCTAAGATGACTTTCATGCTTCATATTGGACTCCCAAGTTTATCCATACCAAGTTTCAAGCCTTGATTCCAAGTTTTGCCCAGTCAATTGGACAGTTGACCTAGAAATCAACTGTATTGGGGAAAAAGTCAACTGTGGCCAATTGACAGTCAAACCTCATGAAAATTGACCCACATCAACATTATGAACTCCTATGAACCATTTGATCAAGTTTGGACCACAATTCCACAAGAGATTTGATCAAATCACCAAAAGGGCAAAATGGTCATTTTTAGGGTTTTGACTGCACAAAGGCAATTTTTGACTGTTTGACCTAGACAATGGCAAACCAAGCTCACATATGGACTCAAAGACCCCATGGAATTATCTTGACATGCTCAACAAACTCAAAAGATCCCAAGTACACAAGATTGACAGTTGAATTTCCCAGTCAATTGATCAATTTTGACTGTATACTGAAAAGTCAAACTTTGACTTTTTGGTCAAAATTTGACTTTTTGGTCAAAATCAAGAGTCAAGATTCATTTTTCATCAAAACATGCCAAATCATGAAACTTGTTCATCAAGAAACCACAAAATGCAAATTAGGGTTAGAAATTAGAATTTTTCATAACTTAGAATTTTTCTAAGTTATGAAAAACCCTAATTTTTTCCCAACTTTGCCCCTCTTTTTCACCAAGATCCATTTGGATTCAAACAAAAGTCGAAACATGAAAGTTGTAGCTTGTTGCATAATCTACAACTTTGATTCACAAAGTTTTCCCATTTGAGGCTTGTATCTCAAGTTACAAATTTTTGAATAAAGGCACTAAACCATTCTTAACTTAGTGAAATTTTAACCTATTTTGACAAGGTTTTCTACCTAACTTCAAGGCCATTTTCCATACACTTCCACTTGGAATTTCAACTTGCACTTCAAAGATGGATTGTATTACACATTCCAAGCTTTCCAAAATGTCCAAGAACTTCTCAAACAACCTTATGGTTAGGGAGAATCGAATTTTGCAAAATGGGAAAAAGTCACTTTTGTTCTTGGCCATGTACATGTTCATAACACTATGCATTTCAATCTCAGCTTGCATATCTTGATTATAGGTCCTTAAACCATCCAACACTCATAAATTTAATGCATATTCTTTGTGCCAAGACCATGTTCTTTGTGTTCTAACATTGCATAAAGGATTAATCCCAAAATAGATAAAACATTTCTTCCATTTTTGCAAAAGGTAGCTTTATGTCCAATTACAAATCCAAGAAGTACAGTCCATATCTAATTGGCACAAGTTTATGAGTTAATCACACTGATCAAGGAGGGATTATGCATCATAGTATGAGGGCCTGTACATGCTAGAGGCAAAAGATAACCATTGCTTGCTTAAAGTGTAAGAAACACATCATAACATATACCAACTTCCATATCAGCTTACAAACACAAAAACAAACTTATCAAACACATTCCACACATTGATCCAAAGCTGAAGCACGAGCCTTTCATCTCCAATCCCTCCCAAAACTCAGAATCACCTTGAAACTGCTCAAACAGAGCAACCTCTGCAGATTGAGTTCCAACTCTCAATCCTTTCAAGCATTCTTGCCCAAACCAGTGAAGTGCTCTAGCTCGATTCAAAAGCTTTCAAGGCAAAGTAAATATTGGAACAACATCACCACACCTCAAGGAAGCTACACCAACCATTATCTTGCCCTGAAAGCTTCTCCTTTGCCAGATAGAACTTCAACTGAACAGGTAAGTTTTTGAATTCGTATCTCTCTTATTAGGCATCATTAGCTCTAAGTTTGTGAATAAACAATGTTCTACTCATGCCACTGAACATGTACATGTTTTTACTTTTCATTTCTTTTGCTTGAGCTGTGAGAATTTAAGGTTTGAAAATGGCAGAAAACTTAGGTCAGGATTTGGGATTGTTAAAATTCTCTCTCATTTCTGAGAGTTAGGATGAGTTTTTTATATATTTGGAATCGTGATTCAATGCTTGACATGTTTTGTGTTGAAAGTTTGTGCAAAAGCTCAAAGAATCAGGATGTTTGAATCCCTGTTACAAGCGCGCGTTTTTGGCTGGAGGTTGAAGAAGGTGTCTCATGGGCTGGGCCAGCTTTTGTTCTACTTTTCACACCATACAATTGCTTCTGCACCCCCTGAGCCCATTTGGTTTATTTTTAATGATTTCTGACTTTTTCTTTTTTTGATTGATTCATTTATTTTTTCTCATGTTATTAAAAATATAAAAATCTTTTTTCTCACCATTTTTTAATTTATTAGGTATTTATGTGATTTTCTTTTGATTAATACACAAATAAATGAATATATACATTTCATTAAAAATATTGAGAAATATGTAAAAATACTTTTATTTTCATTTTTTATTTTATTTTACCTTCTGAAAATACTTTATATAAAAAAGTACTTTTTTTACAAATATTAAATATTATTATTATTTATATATATATAATACACATCTAAAACAATATATATATATACATATATTTATTAATATATTTAGAGTAAATACAAAATATATACACTTTTGTTTTTTTTGTTGTTATTATTAATATTTAATATAAAAATACATTTTTGACAAATACCTCATTTTATTTTATTTTTGTATATATAAATAAATATTTGTACATAATAAATGAATAATGTATTTTATTTAATAGAATTAGGGTTTTACCCTAAATATGAAAATACTCCAAAAATAATACCTTTTTATTTTTCTTTTTATTTCACATAAATAATATTCTTTTTTCATACATATAAAAATTCCCTTTTTTACATTTTGCATATTTATTTCAATTTCCATTTAATTATACAATTATTTATCTTGTAAATATTCAAAGAAAATGATGTAATAGTTAGGTTTAAATTTTTGTCTAAATATACCCCATTTGAGACATTGTACCCCCTCCCCATATTATTGTGTTGTAATAGCGTAGGAATTTAAATTTCGCACTTTAATGCTTTCTAAACCTACCATGCTAGAATTAGGGTTTGTATGCGAATAAAACGAACAAAAATAGTTTGACCTAATTTCAAGATAAATAAGCATGAAAATGGACAACACATTTCACACTTGCACCCCTAGGGCATTCCACTTTGTTGCCTTCAAATAAATTGGGCCATATTGCATGTTGAACTTCTTTGGGTAAAACAAACAATCAAATGATCATAGTCCCTCAAAAGTTGCCTAAATGAATGATCAAGTCCCTTTTTAAAGAAAAATTGCCCAAAGACATTTAACACTATTGCAATTATGGTCTAAACTATGACCCGCGCCCGTCCCTTTCACCTCCTAATACAAGATTGTCCACCAAATGCAATGGTGGAACAAAATTGTCAAAAGGGTTAAAACATAACATAAATCTTTGAGAACTTTAGGGTAGATAACTCTTAAGTACTTGTCAATTTGCCAAGAAAACACTTGCCTAATTTCAAACCACACTTCACAAACACTTTCAAAACTAACTTTCAAAAAAAACCTTGAAACATCTTTTTAAAAGACAAAACACCTTTTGTAAAACATTCGAGTAAAGAATTGTTACAAGGGTAGCCTATACAAGGCATCTTTTCAAAACATTTTTCAAAACCACACACCAAGCACCATTTCAAACAATTGAAAACCAAGGCAAGTTGATCTAAGCAAGTACCTAAGAGCCCATGGATAACCATGGATAAAAAGGGTGCTAATACCTTCCCTTTCTATAATCTACTCCCCGAACCCAAGAAAAATCTCAAAGGTTTTTGCTGTGCTTTTTAAACCTTTCCTTAGGATAAAATAAAAAGTCGGTGGCGACTCTTGCTCAACCGAAACATTTGCGAAAACAAACGCAAAACCCTAGTCAGTTCTCCCACCGTATCACACGTACCCTAGAAGTGGTGTGTGTATTTGTGTGTTGTATTCAGTTAATGTTTGTCTGGTTAATTAGTGAGCTACGGGTTGTTATTATTTACATACATTCTTTCATGCAAGTTAACAGTTAAGGGGTGCAGAAAGTAAATTGCGGAAACATAAATCCTACGCTATTACAAGGCGAGGGTCTATACATCGCCAAAAATTACAAAGACCCGTTTTTTAGTAAATGAGTACGGAAATTAAATAAAGCGATAAACCTATTTAACTATTACATTCTTGGAGGCAATTACATAATAATCAAATAGAGCAAATGCGCGCGAATAAATTAATCGGGAATGTCTAAGGTGTTGACCCTTTTAAGAAAAGAAATTGATTTTTTGGCTTTTTTTGTAATTAAAATGAAATTAAAGCTAATTAATGACTAATTAATTAATTTAATTAAAAAGAAATATTTTTTGTTTTTTATATTTTTATTAAATAAAAGAAATGGAATAAAATTAAAAGTTAACTTTTACCTAATTCTAGATTTATTTTAATTATTTAAGAAAAGGAATTAAAATTGCCTAATTAAACTATTTTGGTTAATATTTATTTACAAAATAAAATAATAATAATAATAATGTTAATTCTATTTTTTGGTTTTTTATGAAAATGCGTTAATTAAGTTAATTGTTAATAATAAAAATAATTAAAAGGTTAGCAATTAAAAATAAGAGAAAATGACAAAACAAAATAAAAAAAGCAGTAAAAACCAAGGGGGGCGTGGGCCAAATAGGAGGTTTATTGAAGCAATCCAAGCCCACTGAAATCTAAGCCACGTTTGACTTTCATGATTGCCTGCAGCACGCTTGACTCCAGAGTATGGTGTGCTACACTTTTTGTCCTTTGGATCTGCGTTGATGACACTTGGAGCGCTGGGATATGAGGTTTATGGTGTTCCTCCTTTGAGAATCTGCACATGAAAGTAATGAAAAAAATGATATGGAAATTATAGGGGACCTGGGAAGAACTTACAGCGAGGTATGAGCCTCAGGACTTGGCAAAGGTTGCTTTAGCTTCAGGGTGTGGCAAGGAATAGAACCACGTGCTTGTTTTGATCTGAAGATGCTCGCAACTATGTTTTAGAACTCTCACTTTTTGAATAATTTTTGGTTTTGCTCTTGGCCGTTTCTGCACACACTCCTTTTTGAATGAGGTTGGGAAGGCTTGTATATATAGTAATGAAATGTGTATCAATCCAAATAATGGTCATTAAGCCTTTGCATTCATGTTTAAGATTATGCCATGAACTCCATTGAAACAACTTTCCATTTTTGTGTCAAATTTTAATTCTTGCTTGGAATAGGCCCTTGCACGAATTTGGAATGTGTTTTAAGGTGTATCAAAACTAATCATCACAAAATATATCCCTCCATTAATTTCTTTGATTTTTATTTGATTTTAAAAGATTTAAAATGAATTAAATCAAATAAAATTAAATAAAAATGGAAAAATTAATTTTAAATCTTGAAATAAATTGTGGGACACGTGGGAAGCATGGCCAAGCTGAAACAAGTGGAAAAAGTGGGCCCCTTTTGTCAAAAATGAAGTTTCAAGGATAATTGACTTTGGCCATTTCACAAAAATTTCCCAACTTCTCCAATGCATATCTTGCTCAATTTTAAAGCTATGAACATGTTCTTGGACATTTTGGAAAGGTCTTGAAGTCCTCTAACCAATGTCTTTGGTCCCATGTCATTTTTGTTTACCAATCTCAAGTTATGGTCTTTGACTTAAAGTGCCTTTTTGTTGACTTTTGAAAATGACCTATAATGTTGAAATTGATAACTTTTTGTGAGAGCATTTCTTGGACTTGGAATGTGAAGATGAATTGTAGGAAATGTATTCCCCTTCAAGATGAGAATTGGATGGGATTTTTCTGATGAACCATGAAAAAGTTATGCCTTGGTCAAGTTACAGTTGACTTTTCAGCTGTCCAAAAATAGAAACTTTTGACACCTTGATGATTTTTGAGCCATTCTTGTGAAATCATGATAAAGAATTGATCAAATGATGATTGTGGCTTCAAAATAAGATGTTGACCAAAATTTTTGACTTTTGACTGCCAAATGACCATTTTGCCGCTACAGTTGACTGTGGAGCAATTAGGGTTTTTGACTGTGCAACTTGACCTTGTGAGCCTTGAAACTTGACATGTAGGTGCTTGACAATGTTTATGAGCATGTGGGACTTGATTGAGCCCTTGAAAACCTCAACTTCCTTGCAGGAACCAAAACCCTAGTTTGACTGGCTTAGGAGGGTGGTTTGACTGTGCAGCCCTTGAGTAGACTTTGAACCATTTGAGGTGATACTTGGAAAAACTTTGAAGATTATGGGAGGGCAAATTTTGGGGTACAGCAGATACTATGTGCCCTAAGACAATTCCTTGTCGGGCCATAAAATGGCATTTTTCCTAGTTTAATACGAGATTGACACTTACGCATCTTTTTAGTACCATTTCAAGGTTAGATAAACATCCTTCAAAACTTTCTCCACAGACAGAGAAGTCATCCATAAAAACTTCCATCATGTCGTCTAGAAAATCAGAGAATATGGACATCATACATCTCTGGAATGTTGTAGGGGAATTGCATGATCTGAATGGCATTCGTCTATAGGCGAATGTACCATAAGGACAAGTGAAATTCGTTTTTTCTTGGTCGTCGGGATGGATAGGAATTTGGAAAAATATAGAATAACCGTCTAAATAGCAGAAGTGAGAGTGTTTAGCTAGTCGTTCAAGCATTTGATCAATTAAGGGTAAAGGAAACTGATCTTTACGAGTTGATTTGTTTAACTTTCTATAGTCGATGCACACTCTCCACCCAGTGTGAGTTCGTTGCGCTACATATTCTCCTTTAGTGTTGATAACAATCGTAACACCTACTTTCTTAGGTACGACATGTACTGGGCTAACCCATTTACTGTTGGATATTGGGTATATGATTCCTGCTTCTAGTAGCTTTTCTACTTCCTTTTTGACTACATCGCTCAGAATGGGATTTCTTCTCCTTTGATGTTCCCTAGAGGTTTTACAGTCTTCCTCTAGCATAATACGGTGCATGCAGATAGAAGGGTTTATTCCTTTTAGATCTGATATGTTATAACCTAAAGCGGTCAGATATTTTCTTAGTATATGTAATAATTTTTCAGTTTCTATTTGTCCCATGTCTCTATTGACTATAACTGGTCGTTCAAGTTCTGTGTCCAGGAATTCATATCTTAGGTCTTTTGGTAGTGTTTTGAGTTCTATGGCAGGCTTCTTCTGACAGGGTATAGGGTCAGGAGTTAAGGCTAGGCATTCACTTAGATTTTCATCTTGATATTCGGGACGCTAATTATCATCTTTGAGAATCGGGGGTATGGGAAGCTTTACTACCTCTGAATAGGTGGTTTTTTGTTTCTCTAATTCTTTCATGCATTTATCGATTATATCTAGGAAACAACATGAATCATCGATGGCTGGTTCCATAAGGAATTTAGATAAGATGAATTCAACCTTTTCTTCTCCGACTTCGAAAGTCAGTTTTCCATTTTTAACATCCATTATGGCTCCTGCAGTAGCTAGGAATGGTCTACCTAATATGATAGGAATATTGGAATCTTCTTTAATGTCCATGATTATAAAGTTAGTGGCGATATAGAATTGTCCTATGCGTACATGAACATTTTCTAACATACCTAAAGGTAATTTCACTGATCGATCTGCTAATTGTACGGAAATTCTCGTTGGTTTTAATTCTCCCATGTTGAGTTTCTTGCAAATTGATAATGGCATCAGACTAATACTGGCTCCTAAATCGCATAGTGCTTTGTCTATGACAAATTTTCCGATTAGGCAAGGTATGTAAAAACTACCTGGGTCTTTAAGTTTATGAAGCATGTTGTTTTGTGTTATAGTACTGCGCTCAGCAGTGAGCAATATAGTTTCGTTATCCTCAAGCTTTTTCTTATTGGATAAAATTTCTTTAATAAATTTAGCGTAGGAGGGAATTTGGGTGATAGCTTCTGTAAAATGTATGGTAATGTTAAGTTGTTTCATAAGTTTAATGAATTTCTTGAACTGCCCTATGTTTTTAGACTTAACGAGTCTTTGAGGATATGGAATAAGTGGTTTATATGGTGGTGGAGGTGTCGCACCCCAAAATTTACCCTCTTGATTTAGGCTTATGTTTCATTATGAATATCATATTGCATTGCATTCATACATTGTGATGGGATCAAAATACTTTGGTTATCAAGTCTTCCTCAAGCTTTGAAGGTTGTTTGCATTGACAAGTTACTCAATTAGAATCTTATCATCTAGACCTCTGGATCTTTCAAGCTCAAAAGTTATTGCATATCTCAAGATATTTTATCCATCTCTTTGGATCATCAGAGGATTGAAGTTTGTGATTGATTATAAGAGGAATCACTCTTTGAATTCACCAGTCAAAATTAGGGTTTTGCTTGATCAAGGCTATTGATCAATGTACAAGTCTTGATTTGGAAAGCTACAACATCTCATTGGTATCTGAAAAGTCTTTGTACAAGAAATTGGTCAAGATGCCCAGAGGATTTGAAATTTTGGAGATGATTCATCAGTCTCCTAAGGTGTTAACCAAAACTAGGGTTTGGGATTTTATCAAGATTTCTTGATAATTTTTAAGTGAAACTTTGTACATGGCCTCTATATATTTGGGAGATAGTATGTTTGAAGTTTTGACCATCAATTTTGAAGAGAAGTGGACCAATTAATTCAAATGGGAAAAATAGTCATTTTGGTCAAAATCAGTCAAAGTCAAGGTTGACCAAGTGAACTTTTGGTTAAACATCAATTCAAGGGTGTAATTTTCATATTTCAAGTCCTTTTTGATCACTGGATAAAAAAGATTGAGGTTTGGGTTGAAACTTGTTCATGAAGAAACCCTAAAAGTTTCTAATTTTGGAAAATGAGGACTTAACTTCAAAAATTCATATTTTATTCACCTTTGATCAAACAAATGCAAATGAAATATGCTTGGAAAGATAAGAGGGTGATCTTTCATCTCCTTTTGGTCTCATGCCCAAATTGGCAAAGAGTCAAGAGTTATGGTCTTTGGAAGTTCTTGCCTCAAGTTAAAATTATAGGTCATTTTCCAAAATTAGTGAATTTCATGTCAAATTTTGAGGACCTTAGTGGATTCAATTGCAAAAACAAAAAACTAAGGGATTGTAGATATTTTCAATACCTTTCCAAATTGTACTCATTTGTGTCAAAATTCAAAAGTATGGGCAAGTTATGGTCTTTTGAATTTCATGCCATTTTATTGAACTTTAGCCATGCAAGTAAAATGCCAAAACTTGAGAACTTCATTTTCAGTCATTCTTTTCACTTCTAATCAGGTCCATGACTCATCTGTGATTTGAGGAAGCCCATAATGGCAGCAAAATCGTGCCCCATGTGCAGCTGTACCACCATGACTCAAAAATTGACAAAACTTGCCAAATTTGCAAAAACACTAGCATGATCTCATCATGAGGAATCAAGGGCCAAGATTTGGTGGATCAAAATCTGAGTAAGAAAGGCCTCAAAAGCAATTGAAAGGAGGAAAAACGCACGAGCGGATGGCATGGTCAGAATTTCATTTTTCAATACAACAAAAATTCCAATTGGGCAATGCACTCACTTTGAAGCCCATTTCTCTTGAAAAACCTACTCTACATGTCATATATAATAAGAAGCAAGCACTGAAGGTGAGAGAGAGGGCTCACAACTTCCAAATTCCAGATCTGAACTCAAAATTTCCATAGCTGCACTTTTCTTCGAATCTCAAGTTTCAATGGTGCATTGGGAGTTTTTCTTCTTGGCTCTTCATCCTCAAGTGCTAAGGAAGCTAAAGCAAGCCTAGAATCGCATCTGGAGTGAGAGAATCAAGCATTCGGATTTTTAATTGAGGTAGGTTCATTCAACTTTTATTTTTGAAATACAGCCGTTTATTGTTGAAATTAAGCATGAATATCTGTTCGTAGATGTTATATGAATGATTCTGAAGCAATTTGAGGTTTCATTTGGTATACAATGCTTGTTTGAAATCTCTGCAACTCTAGGTTTCAGTGAGTTTTTTATGTTTTCATGCTGAGATTTCTAGATCCATGGCTGTCTATTTGATGTGATTTGAATTGTGTTTAATTCCTTGCCATGTTAGCTTTAATTTGCACTTGATTTGATGAAAAGTGGTTGAGAAACGAGTTTGTTTGGAGGGACTGAAGTTGGGGTGTAACACTGATGGGAGTGCACGTTTTCTAGTTTGGCTGGAGGTTAGGGATGATGAGGTGTCATCATCTGAACGGTCCATTTGAATTTTTGAATATTAGTTTATATTTTGATTTTAATTGATTTTCTGATTTTTGTTTCTTGATCAAAACAATTTAAAAAATTCTGAAAAAATTATCACAAGTCCAAAACAAATTCTACTATCTTGTGTAATTTTATTGGAATTTTTAAAAATGTTTTGATTGGTTTAAAATTTTATAAGTTTAATTAATTGTTTGTTCAATGATTATTTTTATTTTAATAGCTCTTTTTATCTAAAAATTCCACAAAAATCATCTTTGACTCATTAAATAATTTAGAAATTGATTCTGATTTTGGTTTAGCATTTTTTCTATTTTTGATTAGAAATTTAATTTGAGAAATTTATTTGAAATGTTTGCTTCATAATTTTTGTTTTAATACTTCCTTTAATTAAAAAATCCTCAAAAAAATCATATAAGTTTGTTTTTAATCATAGTGTTTGAATATAATTTTGTTTTGACCTTTTTATGACTTTTGACTAGGGTTTGCATTTTGTCATTAAATAATAGTTTAATTGTTTAATTGTTTGTTTGATTTTATTTTAATATTTCCTTTAATTCAAAAATTCCACAAAAAAATCATGGATGCTGTTTTTTAATTCTAATATTTGAATATAATTTTGGTTGGATGTTTTTTTGACTTTTGATTGGAATTTTATTTTGAGATGTGAATTTTTGTTTAATTGTTTAAAGGTTTGAATTTTGATTTTATTTTTGACTTTTCTTTAATTCAAAAAATTTCAAAAAATAAGTTCTCTGATCTTTAGAGTTTTATTTATTTTTGTATGATTTTAATTTGATTTGTTTAGAATTGAAACTTGATTAATCAATAATTGAGTTCATTTTCTAAATAATTAGGGTTTTGCTAATTCCTTTGTTTGTTTTGATTCCAAAAAGCAATTGGCCTTGAGTTTCAATTGAATTTGGTTCTTGTTTAAGGTTCATAGATGGATTGAGGTCCTTAAAAAGATTTTTGTTGAATTAATTGATAAGGTTTGGTATTTTCTACAAAATATTTTGAAAACTTGTCTAGTTTGGTGGTTTTTGCCATCTAGTTTTTGATGTTTGAAGTTTGATTGATCCTTCCCTCATCCATCCATGAACTTAAAACATGTTTGATGACTATTATACATCTCAACAATGCTAAGAAAATTTTTGTTTGAATTATGGAAGCCCTTTTCTTTTTTTGATGTATTTTTGAAGTGAAGGTACCCAACTAATGTTGCATATCTTGTTGCAATTTTCTTGATGGCCAATGAACTTGAGTGAGGCCTATAATTGGGCACCTAATGATCATGTTGGTTCTGTTTATCCACATAAACTCAAGTCATTTCACTTAATGCCCCATGTTTGAATGATTGAACCTTTTGATGCATGATCTATGACTTTTTGCTTTCTTGTTGATTTTCACTTTGAAACTTGAGCTTTCAATTTGAGTTTGAGGTCATTAAATGGCCAATGATAACATGAAGGGAAATGACACTTCAATGATAGTCTCATGAGGACTTGAGAGTAATTGATCCCTATTACTTAAGTTAGTTCTAATCATGAATGGAGTTTGGCTTCTTCCTTTTATCCTTGTTGAATTTTTTGAGGTATTTTGAATGCACTTGTGCAACATGTTTTAGAATCAACACTTTAACCTTTTGGTCATGTCCTAGTCATGTTTTGGGAGCTTTACTTCAAATCTTTGATTGTTACAACCTCTTTAATTTTGTCCTTGTTTGACTTTCTTCCATGTTTAGCTTGAGATCTAAGTTTTGGATGCATTGTGTGAGATTCCTCTTCTATTATGCTTGTGAGCTATGATGAATTAATTGAGTATGATTGAATTGTGGTTGCTACTGACCTTCATGGTCTTTGATTGTATTCTTCTCAAGCTCCCATGATCCTTGATTGATATTCAATTGTCAATTCTATATGGTGATAGAAAGGAGCAACATTCCTCTAACTTTTGATCAAATTGTGCATATGCCTGTTTCTTTTTGTCTATCATATCTAATGTTTTGATAGTTGCTATCATGTTTTCTAACTTCATTATGGTGTCATCATTCATCCCTTATGTGAGTCATGATTCTATTTATGGGAATACTAACTTGGTTGTTGAATGCGCGAGGTACTCTGAGAAAAGTTTTCCATTTTTGACTTGAGGCTACTGTGTTTCACTTTATTTGTGGAACACAATTTATTATATTGGTACTACTCTTGTGCTTGGCATATTGGATAGTCTATGCAGGATATATACATGTGATTATGAATGCTATACATTGCCCATGGGATCTGTTCATATCTGAAAATCTCAATACTTACATCCTGATGGCGTAATTTATGACTTGATTTGTCTGCTGATGCCAGCTTGCTTGAAGTTCTCTGGGTTTCTTTTATTCTTGCTCAGTTGCTATGGATAGTTATCCGTTTGGTATTGCACTATTTCCTTTCTTATATTTTCATATTTCTATGTTGCATGATGGGACCTCTGTTGCTGATATATGTCAAGAGGCCCTCTGTTTTGTTTGATACATGTGTTTGTGTTTGTTTCTTTAACTATTGATCGATGAATCACTCAATTTGGAAATTGAGATCACAACTTCCGTCTCAGTGCATGTCCCCTATAGGATGTTTATTGTTTTTTCTTTAATCATTGATCGATGAGTCACTCAATTTATAAATTGAGATCACGACTTCACTCTCAGTGCATGTTCCCTATAGGATATTTATTGTTTTTTTTCTTTAATCATTGATCGACGAGTCACTCAATTTAGAAATTGAGATCACGACTTCGCTCTCATTTCCTGTTCCCTATAGGATAAGTTTTGTTAAGCTTCCTTTGACATGTTAATTAAGGTAGGAATCTATGTATGCTAGCATAGGGTAGGATTTTCCTTTATCCTCAACCTTAGGGTTAATCATTGTATGATAACACTAGGGATATTGCTAGGCTAGTTTCCCTTAGTTGTTTTTTCCTTCCTTTGCATTTTGCATCTTAAAACAAAAATTGTGTTCTTGGCAAATCATAAAACACCTCTAATAAACTCAAACCCTTCTTCAAGGTAAAAGATATAAATCAATCTTATTTGTTTGTGCGCCTCTTGGCTTTGTTTTTAAACCTGGTTTATTGATGTTTCGCCATCTCTGCCATGATACCTTGTTATCTTTTAGCCGATGTTTCGCCATCGCATATTTGTTTGAAGCTGATGTTTTGCCATCGCACATGTTTGTTATCCTACTTTGATTCTCAATATCATTGTTAGGTGTGATGTTTTGTCATCCGGTTTATTGATGTTTTGCCATCTCTGCCATGATACCTTGTTATCTTTTAGCCGATGTTTCGCCATCGCATATTTGTTTGAAGCCGATGTTTCGCCATTGCACATGTTTGTTATCTTACTTTGATTCTCAATATCATTGTTAGGTGTGATGTTTTGTCATCCGGTTTATTGATGTTTCACCATCTTTTCCATGATACCTTGTTATCTTTTAGCCGATGTTTCGCCATCGCATACTTGTTTGAAGCCGATGTTTCGCCATCGCACATGTTTGTTATCCTACTTTGATTCTCAATATCATTGTTAGGTGTGATGTTTTGTCATCCGGTTTATTGATGTTTCGCCATCTTTGCCACAATACCTTGTTATCTTTTAGCCGATGTTTCACCATCACATACTTGTTTGAAGCCGATGTTTCGCCATCGCACATGTTGGTTATCCTACTTTGACTCTCAATGTCATTGTTAAGTGTGATGTTTTATCATTTGGTGTTTCGCTATCTTTGACATGTTACTTTTTTTATTATTTAGCTGATGTTTTACCATCTCATTTGTTTGTTGTTTTATTTGATGTTTTGCCATCTTGACTGTTTTTTGTTGTCTTAACTAAAAAACACAAACCAACCAAAATATATGAGCCAAACTACGGCTGCTCTGATTCTTTAAAATGGATACATAAGCATTGGGGTAGGGCCCAATCGAGCACAACTTTTATTTTCCCTACATTGTTTTCTTTTCTTTTCTTTCTTTCGCATGCATTCCCTTTTTAGCTTTAAGCCATAGACATAGGTTTTGACCACACCCATTAGATTAGACAACAAGAGTGGATACCATAGAGTACTACGGGCATGTGGGGTGCTAATACCTTCCCCTCGTGTAACAGACTCCCTTACCCGATCTCTCGATTGAAAGACCGTGATTTCTCCCTCTTCAGGTTTTCTCGATGTTTACCTTTCCCTCTTGGCGGGATAAAAGACGTTCGGTGGCGACTTCATTGATATGTCATATCAAGATGACGGTTCGGCCAGGTCGTTTCAGGAGGCACATAAGGTTCTTCTTTTTCTACGGCCTCTTCGTCACCTTCTTTTTCTACTTCCCTTAGTTAGGTTTCTTCCTCAATTCCTTTTCCACGTTTTTCGTACATGGCTTGGTTTTCAGTTTTAGGTTCAGTTGGTCCGCTTAGTTCTGTCCCACTCTATAGTATTATGGAATTAGCGTGTCCCTTAGGATTTGGTTGGGGTTGTCCAGGAAAAGTTCCAATTGGAGCAGCTGTAGCTGCTTACTATTGAGCCACTTGGGAAATTTGTGTTTCCAACATTTTGTTGTGTATGGCAAGAGTATCAATCTTATTAGTCAATTGCTTAATCTGTTCACTGGTGTGAAATTCATGAAATCTTTGTTAGTTTGATCTTGGTTGGCTACAAAGTTTTCTATCATGATTTCTATGTTGGACTTCCTAGGGATATTTGGAATATTTGGGACATTTTGGGTGGATTTCTGAAATCCTGGAGGTGTAGTAGGAGCTTGCCCTGGTGCATACAAAGTGTTATTGCTTTTATATGAAAAGTTTGGATGGTTTTTCCAAGCAGGGTTATAGTTATTCCCAAAGGGGTTTCCTTGAGCATAATTTACTTGATCAACTGGTACTCCTGTTAAAAGTGGACATTCGAGTGCGTTATGTGCGTGAAGCCCGCATAGATAACATGTTGGAGTTACTACAGCTACAGTGGCTGCGGGAGTTGTGGTCAAGCTTTCCATCTTTTGGGTAAGGGCTTCTACCTTAGCATTAACTTGGTCTAACCTAGTAACTTCGTGCATACCACTCTTCATTTGAGATTTCTCCATCATGGTTCTATCGCTTCCCCACTGATAATGATTTTGAGCCATTCTTTCAATAAGTTGATAGGCATCATGGTATGGTTTATCCATCAGTGCACCGCCAGCAGCTGCATCAATTCTTAGTCTTATGTTATACAATAGATCATTGTAAAATGTGTGGATGATCAACCATTCTTCTAGACCGTGATGCGAACAAAGTCGTAACATGTCTTTGTATACTTCCCATGCTTCAAAAAGAGATTCGCTTTCCTTTTGTTTAAAATCATTGATATTGGATCTTAGCATAGTTGTCTTACTTGGCGGAAAATATCACACTATGAAAACTTTTTTCAATTTGTTCCATGTTGTAACGGAGTTGGATGGTAGAGACTGGAGCCATGCTCTAGCTCTATCTTTTAATGAGAAAGGAAAAAAGATGGAGTCTTATTGCTTCGAGATTGACACCATTTGCTTTCATTGTGTCTGCGTACTGCACAAACACTGATAGATGAAGATTTGGATCTTCCGTAGGACATCCTAAGAATTAGTCTTGTTGAACAGCTTGCAAAAGCGAAGGCTTTAACTCGAAATCATTTCATGCGATAGCGGGAGCAATAATACTGTTGTGGGGTTCCTCTTGTGATAGGGCAGCATAATCCTTCAGAGGACGATTTTGGGGCCAGGAAGAGAAAAGTTAGGAAGATTGGTTTCGGGAAGATTGTACTTGGCTTGGTACTCTCTGATTCGGCATCTTATACTAACAAAATGCTAGACTTCCTCGATTGGTTGTTCTAATTCCTCGTCTTTAGAGAGAGTGCTTGGCATAAAATTAACAGTTAAAATTAAAATAAAATTGATTGCCTTAGTCTATACTGCGTAACAAGGGATTAACAGTATTCGACTAATTCAGTCCCTGGAAACAGCGCCAAAAACTTGATTGCGACTTTATGAGTCTATCAGGTGTAGTGACTGCAAGTGCACAGTCTATCGTGTAGTTTTAAAAGATATCGAACCCACAGGGAATGATGGTCAGAACTAATGTTATCTAAAGGTTACTATGTAAAGCTAAGGGTAATTATAAATTTGAGTGTTTGGGTTTAATCGAGAATTAACTAGAATTTAATAATTAATAACGAGATACCAGTATGTATTTTGTTAACCTAAGGGATTCATTATGTCATTGGCATTTGTTTTTAATATTAAAACACAGTTTCGGTGAAACTATTTGTTTAAAAACCCTCGTCTCAAACTTTCTTTCTATTGAATTAGATCATATAAGTTAAGCTCAAAATGAGCGCTTCCGCTGTTTCATTTAAAACTCAAAATTATTTTTTGAAAACAAATAAGTTCCAATTAACGTTAAAGCGCTTCCGCTGTTTTTAAAATTAATGTTTCAATAACCACTATCCGGGTAAAACCTCAAACTTTTGTTCTATTTATTTTAACCTTAGACTGTTTCTTACTTCCGTACAAAAACAATTAAATATTCAATTGGAAATTAAAACCAGAAAAGTATTTTTTGTAAAAAATAATAATGCTAATTAATTACCGAATCCTTTCGGCCAAGTTTACATATCGGTATAGGGAATCTAGCCAGACATAATATTATTGCAGAATATCATAGAATTAAAATGTAAATTTGATAACGCATGCATGGTAGAAAATCAATAAATTATGCTTATTAAAATAAGAACCTGAAAGTGAACAAGAAGGTGGTAAATTTCAACAACGTGTGTGTTCTCCACAAGTAGGTAGGATTGACTTTAAGTAAAAATAGCTCAAACAAAATCAGAGTAATCCTAAATAATTCAGGAGGTCTGGAAACAAACTAGTGTTGCAGTATTTCTCCGATGTGGAAAAATACTGCTCTGATGGTGAGGTTTTATTGCCTACAGAATACTACTACTGGAAAATTAATACTGGAATTCTAAAACTCGAAAGTAAAAAGCAGAATACAATCTAAATAATGTTCAGCAGAAAAATAAACTTCGTAATAAATTTTGTTCAAAGTGCATGCGAAAGAGAGAGGGAGCTGGAAAGTTGGAAACTGCTTCCTTTTTATAGAGTCCATTTTTGTTGAGGAGAAATAGGTAACTTCCATGATTCACATTCTTCACGCGGATAAAATCTAGGTGACGTGCGCTTATTATGCTCCACTGGCAAAGACTTCGTAACTGCTCGCATCATGCACGTAATCCACATTTGTCCCGGTCGTAACATGAGCATGCCAAGGGGCACATAAATTCAACTCGTGTCGGTCGTAACGCCTTTGTGGTGGGTGGCACGCTTCTCTGCTACAAAATTTCATTTTTGTTATTTTAAAGCCATTTCTTCTTCATTTTTCCATTCTTTTTCTTCCTTTTCTTATTTATGCCTTGAAAATGCTAAGTACGTTAAATGTGATTTAAAAACTACAAAAAGGGATAAAATGTGACATAATAATCGAAGAATCGTAAATTTAATCTATGTAATTTGGACAGAAAATGCTATATCTTTTCATGATATCAATGATGAATGAGAATAACATGTTTTGGCATTCTTTGCTATATGTTGTTGTGATGTGTTCAATTGATGAATGCTACGAAAGTGATTCATATGTGAATGATGACATGAAATATGTATCTTTGTGCAATGGGGATGATAATTCAAATGTGATGAATTATATGATGTATGCTTGTATAATTAAGATTGAGAGATGATCTTAATTGCATATTGTGATACGGTGGCAGAACCTGACTGTTTAAATGCTGGTTTGTGTTTTGCGTTTTGTGTTTGCAAAATATCGCGGTAAGCAAGAGTTGCCACCGAATTTTATTTCATCCAACCGGAAAGGAAAAAAGTACAGAAAAAAATCCATTTTCGAGATATTCTGAGTACGGGGGGTAGATTATAGAAAGGGAAGGTGTTAGAAGCCTTTCTATCCATGGTTTTACATGGGCTCTTAGGTACTTGCTCATCTTTTTAAAATTTCTTGTGTATGTGCTTTGTTTTTGAAAAGAGTTTTAACTTCGTGATAACCCTTGTATAAATCCTCAAAGGTGTGACGAAGTTGTTTTGAAAGTTTGTTTGAAAAGTGTAAGTTTGAAAAGTTTTGATTTGAGCAAGTACCTACTAGCATCTACCTACTCGAAAAAAGATCGTTTCTATTCTTGTTTCCTTTAGACAGTGCTATCCTACTATTGAGAAATAGGTAGCACCGTCGTTGGAGTTGTAAGGGTCAATTCGAAAGGGACGTACGATCACTAAAGCAATGTTAGGATACCTTAGTAATAACCCTAGAGTCTGAAGATCATATTCGAGGCAACATTTCCGAGGCAACATTCGAATGGGACATTTGATCTTTTTAGACAGGAGGGTAACCACTAAGACACCCTATACTTAATGATCGTTTACCGAAGGCAACCGAAGTGAGAGTATACCCTAAGAGTGATATGTGCAAGTGATTAGTTTCAGTTATTTATCTTTGCACATTAGGGTTTTCTAACTGCATTAATTTGTCATGCATTCTTGTCATATAATCCTATTAGCATACATCTAAACAGTCAAATATTTGAGGGAATTAAAATGCGAGAAAGTAGATCTACGCTATTACAAGGCTTCAGGGAGGGGGATTAATTACATAGCCAAAACCCGGGGAAAAGAGATAAGTAAAAAGTCCTAGATTAAACTATTACAAACCATGAATAGTTACAAAAATATTGGCAAAAATAAATAACACGCGTGCGATGAATCGAATACGAGATAAATAGGGTTTTGACCCTTGCCTAAACCTAATTGCGATTGATTAAAAAAATGTTTTGGTCATGTTTTAAGAAAATAACAAAATAGTTAAATTAAAGGAAAATCCTAATTCTAATTGATTTTAAATTAAGAAAAATAAATTAATTTTAATCTTAAAAAACCTATTTTTGTATTTTTATTTATTTGAGAAAAAGAGCAAAATTAAATCAAAAGTTTTAACCTAATTTCTATTTTGATTTTATTTATGAAAATAAATTACAAATTTCCTAAGTTAAACTAAATTACATTAAGAAAATCAAAATAAAAAGTCTAATTCTAATTTTTTGAATTATTGATTTTATGATTTTTTTATGAAAAATGATTAATTTGTGAATTAAAATAAGTAAAGAGAATTAAAAGAATAAAAAATAAAGAAAAGAAATAAAAAAAAGAAGTAAATGGGCCTGGTGTTGTTGCTGAAAGAGGGGTGCCAACTGGATTTCTGGTCCCAATAAAGCTAAGGCCTGCTTGACTTTGCCTGATTCAGTGCATACGTTGACTGGAGGCGCATGATGGACCTTCAAGGGAAAAGCATTGGATCTGGAGCGCTGATGAATTGGATGGCCAGATCTTGAGTTGCATGGTGGATGCTTGGACGTGTGGTACACCTGATCACCTATTGAAAAATAACATGAAACGAAATATGGGACCTGGGGATCGAACCCAGGTCCTTATGCATATTGCCAATGCACGCTTGCCAACTGAGCTGCAATTGTTATTTGTATATATAATAAAAATAAACTAATATATTTGAAAAGTAATGGCTATTGGAAAAACGCGCTAAAGTTCAAACTGCCCAACCAGGGAGCGCCACACATCATCTTCCTCCTCCCAACCATCGTTTTAGGTAACCAAACTTTTACCTACAGACGAGACTCCGTAGCTAAAACCCTGTCAACTTCAAAAATGCAGCAAACATGATATAAATTTCATTGGAGGCCATGTATCAACCGGGATTGAAGCCCTGATCGTCATGGTATCCATATCCATCCCTAATTTGGCTTGTACTAAGAAGCCCCAAAAATAAGCTTGGAACCCTAGGAATGGAAGATGCCCATATCTGTACTCAAACTTCAATCAAAGCATACCAATACATTGTAAACATGATAACAAACAGAAATACATGATCAAAATGTGTTCATAACGCAAAAATCATGATAATCGAGTTTCAAGAAACAAGGCAAAATGTGATGCTCTTACAAGGTGTTTTAGGACGTGAGGAGGCTTGCTAGTGATTGAAACACGCTCCTGAGACGTCCAACAATCGATTGGTGAGGTTAGGACGGCTTAAGATGGCCTGTAGCTTGGAATTCGATCTACACTTTTTCTTTGAAATTTTTCAATTAGTTCTGCCTCTTTCACGACTGCTCAACCCCCTCTCTTGCCTTGGATACCTTCTGTATATGTAGTACAACACATTAGGTCAACAAAAACGAATTGAATCTTGCCCATTATGAAGATTTGATTTGGTCTTTCATGGCATATGATATCTTTCCAAATTTGCTTCATTCCAATCTTTTTCCACCCAAATTAGTCTTGCATGAATTGGTTCTCATTTGACAGCACATAAGATCTTCCTTCAATGCAAAAATCATCCCTAAAACACATTATATGATTTATTTGGATTTATTTGATTTTATTTGAATTTTAAATGAATAAAAATCAAAATAAATAAATAAATAAATAAAGCATGGAGGGTCCCATAAGTCGTGGAATATGCTAGGAATGAAATGCAATCTTGAAAAGATGGGCCCATGTGGAAAAAAATGCAATTTTGAGCACATTTGACTTTTGGCAATTTTGCAAAAATGGTCAACTTGGCCAATGCATAACTCTCTCAATTTTGATCCTAGAGAGGTGTTCTTGGACTTTTTAGAAAGCTTGGGATGTCCTATAATCATCTCTTTTGGTATCATTTCAATTGAGTCTTCCATGTTCACGTATGAAGCTTTGATACAAAAGGTATTTTTGTTGACCTTTCAAAAGGACCTATAATGTCAAAATTCATAACTTTTTGTGAGTGCATATTCTGAACTTGAGAGATGAATATGAATTGTAGGGAATTTCATCCTCTTCAAAATGAGCTTTGGATGGGTCATTTATGATAAAGTATGAGAAAGTTATGCTTGGTCAAAGTTGAGTTGACTTTTCCTACAAAACCCTAATTTAGCAACTTTTGCGTTTTGATGAATTGTGAGAAATCCTTGATGAATCATGATCAAACCTTGATCAAATGATGAATAACATTTCAAAATGAGGATGTTGACCAAAAATCTTGAAGTTTGACTATATGTGGGTCAGTTGACTTTTGACCTAGCATAGTTGATTTTCAAGCCTTTGGGCAATTGACTGAGCAAACTTCCTCTGCAAGACTTGAAACTTGACATGGATGATCTTGAGAACATATCAGGACAATGGTGAGAATTTGGGATCCTTTGGACTCAAGTATCTTGATGCAAAATGAAACCCTAATTTGAAGTAGACTGCCTTAGGAGAGAGTTTGTCTGGTTAACTTTTGAACTTCCTTGAGCAATTTGAGGACCTCACTTGACATGTATTGAGAAATATGGGAGGGAAAATTTTGGGGTACAACAGCTGCCCCTGTTCAATCTTCTTAAACCTGAGGATATAGATTGGCTCATCTGCCTTTCGTGATCTGAAGGTGGAAGATGATTGAACACTAGAGTGCCCAAAAATTTGCACTCACATGAAGTGATACTTGATTTATGATATGGGGAATGGGCTTATAGATGCCATTTGGAAGTTGCTATAGAATTTTTAAAGATGGGCTTAAAGATGCCATCTAAGGAAGCGTCGATCGCATAAGAGATTCCTTTGCGAGAACCTGTATACCTGTTGTCGAGGAGGACTTCGTTAGGGAATACTGGTTTCTGTCTTGAGAGAAATAGAGTTTTAGGAGCTTAAGTTGTTCGTTACTCCACTGGGGAATAATTCTGGTTTGGGAGGCGGAAGTGAACTGTGTGTTTGGTCGGGGTATATGTTGCACCGCGACTTTCTGGGGAAATGTGAAATCAATTGTGTTAGATCGGGTCCCGGTCTTACAATGTTGTGGACTGCTGTTTGGGGATAAGAGAGGAAGAACCCGAATAGTAAGGTTATGAGAACGAACCTGGATAGTAGGGTTGCTTCGATATGAAAGCCTGGATAGTAGGGTTGTGAGAAGGAACCTGGATAGTAGGGTTACTTCGAGATGAATGCCTGGATAGTAAGGCTGTGAGAAGGAACTTGGATAGTAGGGTTACTTCGATATGAAAACCTGGATAGTAGGGCTGTGAGAAGGAACCTGGATAATAGGGTTACTTCGAGATGAATGCCTGGATAGTAGGGATGTGAGAAGGAACTTGGATAGTAGGGTTACTTCGAGATGAAAACTGGGGTAGTAGGGCTGTGAGAAGGAACCTGGATAGTAGGGTTACTTTGATATGAGAGCCTTGATAGTAGGGCTGTGAGAAGGAACCTGGATAGTAGGGTTACTTCGATATGAGAGCCTTGATGGTAGGGCTGTGAGAAGGAACCTGGATAGTAGGGTTACTTCGGGATGAAAGCCGGGGTAGTAGGGCTGTGAGAAGGAACCTGGATAGTAGGGTTAGTTCGATATGAGTTTGGGTAAAACTGCAGTGGGAACCTGGGTAAGGTTGTATCTATCGCACCGATGATTACTCTGTTTAGCTTCGAGTGTTGATCACAGACCTGTTGGAAATTGCTGATAATAACCTTCTTTCCTGAAAGAAATACAGTGTTAGTTATGTGCGATGCATGAGATGCATTGTATAATGATGTTTTAAAAATAAATGAGACTATGTTACATGCAATGTATGCACATGTCATGATGTATGAACATGAAATGCTGACGTAATAATCTGAATTTGGAAAAATAAATCCCTGATTGCTATAAAAACCATAGTTCCTCTACTTATGTTGGGAATGGTGAACAAAGATGACTATGCTGGGGATTTGCCCCTTGGCTGGTAAATATTCTGCCGGACGAGACTCTGTCTGAGGATAACTCTGTGGGGAATAACTCTATTGGAGAGGAGATACTCTGTTGATAGATCTGCTAACTTGGAGAAACAACTCAATTGGGGAGGAATTACCGTTGCTGGTGATAATGAATCTTGTTGGAGATTGAATTTCTGCTTGTGAGAGAAACAAACTCTGCTTGGGGAAAAATTACCAATTCACTCGCGATTATGAACCTCAGCTGGGGAGAGTTATGTCTTGTTCGGAAAAGCTACCATTACTGTCTTTGGATACTTTTCACTCTGTGGGGAGTGTATGTACCGCTACTCATTGTTCTCCAGCTGGCTCTATCCCGACACTTGATGGGCAGAGTAACTGTAAGGTTTGGGCACTTCTTGTTTGTCCCTATTCCTGGAATTACGAGTATTCGTCTTTTGTTTCTTATGTAAATATTTATGAGCAGTAATTATTTTCAAATGCATATATCAAAAATGAATCATTGGACGTTCTTGCAAAACAAAACAGAAAAAAGAAAAACAATTTGGAATTTCTTGTGAAAATGAATTGTATTGATTTTTGAAGTTGGCCTATAATAGGCGTTTTGTACAAAGAGGCTGACATCCTAGTAAGAGAATGCCGCCGAAAGATATAAATTACAATTTGTATTAAATAAAGAAAAACATCTATGTGAGACGACCCCATTGGGTTCCAACTCTGCTATTTCCTTTATATCTTCAAGCGTCTCATCACTTTGCTACTTGGTCGAAGGTTGATCAGATTGATTGGCGTTTTTGGAGCTTGATAGTCGATATCGAAGTCTGGTTGCAAGATGATCCAATGAGACATAGTGCTACGCCTCAATCCCTAATTTTTTACTGGACCTCCCTTTCGGGTTTTTAGTCCACCGGGATACCCCTTTTTACCCAAGTCACCCTTTCAGGTTTTCGACTTGCCGGGTGTACAGTTTTTTTATTTTCATCCCTTACTTTTGCCCGAACCCTTTTGGTTCACCAGGAAACCCTTATTTTTGCCTAGGCCAGTCAACCTAGCGGATCTTTGATTATGCGTAGTATTTTTTCACTATGTCTGTATTGACGGGGTGCGAAAGGTCATCACCATCCATGGTGGTTAGAATCATAGCTCCTCCCGAGAAAATGTTCTTAACCACAAATGGCCCTTCGTATGTAGGGGTCCATTTGCCCCTGGGATCACCTTGCGGTAGTATGATGCGTTTGATCACCAGATCCCCAACTTGATATTCCTGACATCTGACTTTTTTATTAAAATCCTTGATCATTCGCTTTTGATACGTCTTACCATGACAGATAGCAGTAAGTCTCTTTTCATTGATTAAATTCAGCTGATCAAGTCGAGTTTGGATCCAGTCGTCTTTGTTCAAACCCGCATCCTTCATAATCCTGAGAGAGGGTATCTGGACTTCGATGGGTAGGACTGCCTCCATGCCATATACCAGAGAGTAGGGTGTTGCCCCTGTCGATGTCTGTGCTGAGGTACGATACCCATGAAGAGCCAGTGGTAACATCTCATGCCAGTCTTTATATGTCACCGTCATCTTCTGTACAATCTTCTTGATGTTATTGTTAGCCGCTTCAACAGCCCCATTCATCTTCAGCCGATAGGGAGAAGAGTTGTGATGCTAAATCTTGAACTATTTGCAGAGCTCGGTGATCATTGTGTTATTGAGATTTGTACCATTGTCAGTAATAATTCTCTCTGGGACACCATATCGACAGATCAGATTGTGTCGGATAAACCGCGCCACGACGTTCTTGGTTACTGTAGCAAAGGAAGCCGCCTCAACCCAATTTGTAAAATAATCAATGGTTACCAGAATGAAGCGATGCCCGTTAGACGCAGTAGGTATGATCTCGCCAATCATGTTGATTCCCCACATTGCAAAGGGCCAAGGAGCCGTCAAAACATTCAGGGGAAGAGGAGGTACATGCACCTTATCAGCATAGACTTGGCACTTATGACAGGTTCTAGAGTGCCGATAACAATCGGCTTCCATAGTGGACCAGTAATATCCTTCCCATAGGATTTTCTTCGCCATGGTATGTCCACTGGAATGAGTCTCGAAGGTACCTTCATGTAATTCTGCCATGATCCTTTCCGCCTAGCTCTTGTCTACACACCGCAGTAAGGTTGAATCATGGTTACACTTATAGAGGATTCCATTACTGATGAAGAACTTCGCAGCGAACCTTCTCAAAAACTTCTTATCATTAACAGATGCCCCTCGGGGTATTCTTGAGCCTCAAGATACCTCTTTACCTCATGGAACCAGGGTTTATCTGCTACCTCTTCAGTCTCAACGTCACATTAATGTGCGGGTTCATCCAACCTCTCGATGGTAATCTGGGGAGCCTCATTATCCCACCTAACTTTGAACATAGAAGACATGGTAGCTAGCGCGTCCGCCAACTGGTTCTCCTCTCGTGGGAAATGTTCAAAGGTTATCTCCTCAAAGTGTGGGAGCAATGTCAGCACATACTCTCGGTAAGGAATAAGATTCGAGTGCTTCATATCCCACTCGCCTTTGATCTGACTTATCACCAGAGCGGAATCTCCGAATACACTCAAGAACTTAATCCTCAGGTCAATAGCAGCTTGAAGACCCATGATACACGCTTCATACTCCGCCATATTGTTGGTGCAGTTAAAACATAATCGGGCGGTGAATGGAGTATGACAGCCCTCAGGAGATATAATCACAACACCAATGCCATTACCCAAAGCGTTTGAGGCTCCATCAAAATACATAGACCATCAGGATCCCTCCTCGGGTCCTTCATCCGGTCCAGGTTCTTCACAGTCGGTTACCAACATGATATTCTCATCCGGGAACTCGAAATTCATGGACTGGTAATCATCCACGGCCTGATGCGCCAAATGATCTGCCAATACACTCCACTTGATTGCTTTTTGGGTTGTGTATTGGATGTCGTACTCGGTTAAGATCATCTACCATATTGCTATCATTCCGGAGAGAGCGGGCTTCTCGAAGATATACTTGATCAGATCCATCTTTGATTTCAATAAGGTAGTGTGAGTCAGCATATACTGTCTCAGCCGGCGAGCATCCCATGCCAAAGCGCAACAAGTTTTCTAGAGCAATGAGTATCAGGTCTCACAGTCGGTAAACTTTTTGCTAAGGTAGTAAATGGCGTGCTCTTTTCGGCCAGACTCGTCATGCTTCCCCAGCACACATCCCATTGAATTGTCCAGCACTGTCAAGTATAATATCAAAGGTCTTCCTTCAACTAGAGGCATCAAAATTGGTGGTTCTTGAAGGTATTCCTTGATTCTTTCGAAAGCAATCTGGCATTCATCATTCCACTTTACCACTTGATCTTTCTTCAGCAGCTTGAAGATTGGCTCACAAGTAGCAGTCAGATGTGAAATGAACCTGGCGATGTAATTCAGACGTCCCAGGAAGCCTCTAACTCCCTTCTCTATGCGGGGAGCCGGCATCTCTTGTATGGCTTTTACCTTTGCAGGGTCCACCTGAATACCCTTATCACTGACGACGAAACCCAGAAGCTTACCAGACCTTACCCCGAAGGTACACTTTTTCGGATTCAACCTTAGTTTGTACGTCTTCAACCTGTCAAACAGTTTCTGGAGATGATCAAGATGCTCCTCTTCAGTCTGGGACCTGGCTATCATGTCATCAACATAAACCTCGATCTTGTGGTGAATCATATCGTGGAACAAAGAAACCATGGCGCACTGATAAGTTTCCCCAGCATTCTTTAACCCAAAAGGCATTACCTTGTAACAAAAGGTGCCCCACTGTGTAACGAAGGTTGTATTCTCCATGTCCTCAGGAGCCATCTTGATCTGGTTGTAGCCAGAAAAACTATCCATGAAAGAGAAGATCTTATGCTGCACGGTGTTGTCGACTAGAACATCAATGTGAGGAAGTGGGAAGTCGTCCTTGGGGCTTGCCCTGTTTAGATCCCAGTAGTCTACACACATCCGTACCTTACCATCCTTCTTAGGTACCGGAACAACGTTGGAAACCCACTGCGGATAAGAAGTGACAACTAAGAATCCTGTGTCGAACTGTTTCATGAGCTATGCTTTGATTTTCTCTAACATTTCGGGGCGCATACGGCGGACCTTCTGCTTTACTGGAGGGCAGTCTTCTTTAGTCGGCAAGCGATGTACCACAATATCAGTGTCCAAACCAGGCATGTCTTCATAGGACCAAGCGAATATTTTAACATAGCCGTGTAGCATCTGTACCAACCTCTGTTTGACACTAGGCTCCAGATTCGCACCTATCCTAACCTCTTTCCTGTCTTTCTCTGTACCCAAATTCACTGACTCCACTGGCTCTTCATGAGGCTGTATGGCCCTCTCTTCCTGCTGTAATAGTCTAGCAAGTTCTCCAGGCACCTCACAATCATCCTCACCTTCGTTCTCGGCTTGGTTGATCGAATTTTTGAAGTCATAACTGGCAGTAGCAGAGTTGTTATCAATGGGATCCAGAGTGGATATGGATCTGCATTATGATACGTGAGTGTGTGTAAGAGAATAGCTGTTTTAATAAAGTGGGAGACAGAAAAGAAAAACAAGGAGCGCAAAATTTGTAATGCAAGAAAGGTCCAATGCTTTATTAATGATATATGAAATGAAAAATAGTAAGCCCTCACAAGCAAAGCCAAGGTGCCCCGGGCAAGGCACCGGGCCATAAAGTTTCAAACTATTTATTACAAATCAGAAGTTAATTACTGCGGAATAAAAGAAACAGGTATGAAGTCCTTCACCGTCCAGTTATTCAGTCCACCATTGGTTGTTGGGTAGATCCAGTTGTCGATGTCTGAATCTTCTTCACTGTTCTCAATTGCATTAACTCCCCGATTACTGATGTGCAGAGGAGGTATTCCAATTCGTGCGTGCCTAACAGCCCTTTGAACCCCTGTAGTAAAGCCCAAACCAAACTTATCAGTTTTGTGAGTGAAATCAGGGAGCTGACCCCAATTGGTACACCTACCTTCTTCAACTACAGCCCTGGCGTCTTTGAGAGAAGCCTTCTTAAATGGAGGTTTGCCGGTAGTAACTTCAATTGACGCCAAAGTCTGAGGGACCTCTTCGAAGTTTTGACAAGGCGTTTCTATGAACTCCCCGTCCATCTCTACATAGCGGAAGGAATTGAGATGACTCACCATATACTCTTCTTCACCTCGCACCGTGACAATCTTCCCCTTCACTGGATATTTCAGCATTTGATGGAGCATGGAAGTAACTGCCCCAGCCCTATGGATCCAAGGACGACCCAACAAGCAAGAATACGATGGTCTGATATCCATTATGTAGAAGGTGGACGCAAAAGTCTGAGAACCCACTTTGACAGGGATGTCCACCTCCCCGTGCACCATTATTTTTGATCCATCAAAAGCCCTTACCACAATGTTACTCAACTTTAGAATCAAACCTTCACAATCCAGACGGTCTAACGCTTTATTTGGAAGAACATTCAATGAGGATCCGATATCTACCAGCACATGGGCCATAGTGGTGCCCTGCACTTGATCGAGACGTGCAAAGCATCATTATGATTTCTCCCCTTAGGGGTTATATCCACATCTGAAAAGCCTATCCCATTGTCAGCAGTCAGGCTGGCCATACAATCCTTGAACTGATCTGCTGAAGTTTCCTGCGGCACGTGCGCGGTCTTGAGAAATGCAATCAAAGCCTTCGCATGGGCTTCAAAACATAACAGAAGAGACAACATAGAGATCTTTGATGGGGTCTGCCCCAGCTGTTCGACCATATTGTAGTCGCTTTTCTTGATAATTTTTAGTATTTCCTCTATTTCTTGTTTAGAGGCTTCCACAACGATCTTCTTAGGTGCCTTTGTCCGAGCAGGCTCGCCTATAATTTCTTTGCCCCGAGTCCCAGATGGCTCAGCAGCAGGGGTGATAACCGGAGTAAGAATAGGAATAGTAGCAGGTGTACTAACTGGAATAGGAACATGAGAAGTGTCAAGAGTGCTGGTTGGAGTAGCAGTTGGAATGACAGTAGGCTTGATGATAGTCTTCGGGGAAATCTCAGGAGAGAAGACCCTTCCACTTCAGGTAACTTTACTAGTCCCGACAATATTACTGACATCAGTATCAACTTCTTCGTTCTTCAATTCTTGCTTAACACCATGGTAATACACATCAGTACCATAATGCCATGGGATAGCCTTATCTGAGGTGTACGGAAGGGGACCAGGAACAATGATTATTAGCAGAGCAACTCTTGGAACAGGCGTAACCCTAACAGGTTTTCTCGAGGAAACCTTGGAAGGATTGGCGGAAATGGTTATAATGGCAACGTCTTCATTTCGAACCAACAGAATCATAGTCTTCTCAAACAAAATTTCTTTATTATCCATCAGGCGCTGAACACTTGACTTCAACAACCAGCAACCAACAGGTATAATCGAACACATGTGGCAACCTTCACCACAACCCGGAAATAAACTGGCCAACAACAAATTCTTCTTAACCGTCATCAGAGGAGTAGAAATTTCTTCAACAGAGGTCACAAACAAATCAGTGTCAACATCATTAACTCCACGACCAGGTTTGGGCATGGGAGCAGTTAAAACATCCGGCTTTTCTGGAGCATCGAACTCTATCTCCTTGGCTTCGAGCAAGTCTTGCACTTTGTTTCTCAGAGCCCAACAATCGTTTGTATCATGGCCCGGACTCTCAGAATAGTAGGTGCACCGCGCGTTGGGATTGTACCTGGGAGAAGTAGTGTTTGGATTCTTGGGAGCCTCTCTCAAGGTTGCCAAGTTGGATTTCAGCAGATGAGGTAGAACTTCGGCCAAAGTCATATTGATGCGGGTAAACTTCCGTTGTGGTCTTTCTGCCCTTTGTTGATTGTTGCATTGTGGAGCAACTATGGGTCTTGGTATCACTACAGCATTTACCATTTAACGGTGTTCATATCTGCTATGACCCCTCGGGCTATAGACTGCACTAGCTTCCTTCTTACCAGTGAAAGGCTTCTTTACCGAACTCGAAGAGGCATCCTTCTGTATCTTACCACTTCAAATGCCAACCTCCACTCTTTCTCCGGTCAAAATCAACTCAGTGAAACCAGATGACGAGCTCCCGATCAAGTGATTGAAAAACGGACCAGATAGCGTCCCTAGAAACATATCAACCAACTTCCTATCAGACAAAGGGGGTTGGACTCTTCCATCCAAGTCTCTCCACTTTTGAGCATAGTCTTTAAAACATTCACCTGCACCCATGAACATACCTTGGAGCTGAGTACGAGTAGGAGTAAGGTCGGCGTTGTACTGATACTACTTGTAGAAAGCAGCAACAAGATCTTCCCAGTTTCGGAAACTGGTCCCCTCCAACTGATAGAACCATTCAAGCTGAGTCCCTGACAGACTATATTGAAAGAAATTCACCCACAAATTTCTATCAGCAGTATGGGGTTGGATTTTCCTGACATACGAGCGAAGATGGAGTTTTGGACAGGATACTCCATCGTACTTAGGAAAAACTAGATCTTTGAACTTATGAGGGATGACCACTCCCGATACCAGTCCCAATTCTCCGAAATCCAAACTAGGGATTTTCTGAATCTCCATAGCACTCAGACGGTCTTCTAGCTGCTTGTATCTATCCTCGGCAGGAGGATATTGCTCATCATCGTAATCCGTATCATTATCAGAAACTGCAGGACTAGGGTCCTTTTCCCTTTCTTGGTTCTCCCCATCCTTGGATGAGGAGATCAGATCAGCTGGTTGTCTCAAACTTTCTCTGAATCTTCTACCCATGTTCAGAATATCAACCTTCTTCTTCTTCTTCTTCTCTTTCAGAATAAGGGTCTTCATATCCTCTTGTCCTTTAGCTAGACTTATGAACATCTGTTGGAACTGGGTGTTTCGCGCTTGAAGATCTTTGATGGCTTGATCGGAAGACATTTCTGAAGGAATAAACAGCGAAGAAGATGAGAAACCTGTAAGGGTACCTGTAATGATGTGCATGATAATGGGATGCGCATGTAATGATTTCAAAGACTTTGGGATATTTAAATTTGTAAACAAAAAATAAACAAAACTTTATTAACTTAACTTTGAAAGGTTCAATAATGCCTTTAAGGCGTTACAAATAAGTAAATAAAACAAATATGAAACTAGAAAAAGCAAAATCAAAAGTCCCATGGACGCTTCCTCTTTGTGCTAATGTAGTCATTGATCACTCTTTCTTCCTCGAGCTGCCTGGTGAGCTTCAAAACCTTCCTCTCTTGCTCATGGAACTGCTCCCGGTAAGTGTCCCGCTCATTCTTCAACTGAATCCAAGACCTCTGCAACTCCCCAAGATCAGTAGGCATGTAAGGATAGAGAACCGTGTAAGGAATGCCTTCTTCGTTAGTGGGTTCCACAATCACTGGTAATACAACCACATAGGGCATCCCAAGCTTCTGGGCACGAGCTTGGACCCATTGGAGGTAAGGCTGCATAGGAAGGGAAGTCTTCGGTCCCAACTCTTGGGGGTCAGATCTGTTCACCATGCCCCAAGCTTGTATAAACCTCCGGCGATGCTCCTTAACATCCTCCTTATAGTAAAATACAATGTCCTCAAGAAGTAACTCATGGGGACCATCTCTTCGAGCACGACTAAATTGCCGCAAAGCTAGACAAGGATTGTAAGTTATACCCCCTCTGATTCCAAGCAATGGGACATTAGGGTATCCCCCACAACGGTCAATAACATCAGTGTCTTCCATAGCCCGGGAACACCAAAGAATATTTATATGAGCAAGTGACATTATTCTGTAAGACCAACTCAAACCTTCTTCGTTCTTCAGCATAGACTTAGGGAGGTGAGAAATAAACCACCTTGATAGCAACGACATGAGTATAGAGTATAGAGGGCATGCAAGATGTCTCCAAGCAAGGTAGGCACAAGGTTGCGAGAAAGGAAAATCTTGACAGCATTCACATCTACAAAGGAGTCTGGATTAGGGAAGAGAACCAAACCATAGATAAGAAGAGCCAAGACATCTTCAAAATCCTGAAAATCTAAATCATCCCAAAATAGTTGAGCCTGGTCTATCAGAAATTTGGCTAGAAAACCTGTGAATCCGATTCGAGTTTCCCAATTGGATACTACATCAACCCGTTTCAAATGCAGAGCTGAGGCAATGTCTTATAGCCTAGGAACTTCTTCTACACCGGTGAAAGGTACCTGTTCAAGAATGGATATGCCTAATAGATGAGAGAACTCTTCCAAGGTGGGTACCAGCTGGTAATATGGAAAGGTGAAGCAATGATGCACGAGATCAAAGAACTTAGATAGTACACTCATCATCTGTTCATCAAGGTTTGAAGTAACCAGGCTGAGAAGTTAACCGTGTCTCTTAATGAACATAGAAGTCTCAGAAACTCCCGAGGCTAGCTCTTTAAGTTGGGCAGGCATTTGCACAAAGTTGACTCGGATGGTATTTCTATGCACGAAAGCCATAATCTGCAAAACAGAACAAAGATAAATTCCCTTGGTCTTTGAAATGGTTAATGTAATGAAGCATGAATGCCATGTTATGATGCATGATGTCATGATAAACCACAAGTTTAGCAAACAACAGGTATTGCAAACACAGTCAAATCACACAAAACCCTTAGGTTTAAGGCTTGCATGAGGTCAAAGGTAATACCCTCTTAAAGTTAAGTTGGTTCAAACCTGTCCTAGAAAAAGTAACCGGGTTCTAGAGGATCTCAATATCACTGACCATCCTCCATCGGTCATGGTTTCAGCTCACACAATCTTTTCTTGCGGCCGAAACTATCTAGAGAGTATGGTCTCAATGAGTGTAGCATCGAGTATCAACCAGTTCTCAGCTCTACACCGAGGCCGGCTATCTCACTACTTTCTAATGGCCAAGTTGGGCGACTAAAGGTTCTAAGGTCAGTTGATGCTTAACGACACCATACAGCGGCCCCGTATTCTCCTCGTTTCTCCATAAGGGATACTGGTACCAACCAATATTCCACATCAACGTAGCTACTGCTTCAACCGTATCGGTCTACGCTGTACAGTTCCCTCACAGTCTATTGCTACTTACCTAAAAAGTATCCCCAGATCCGGGTTAGGATCTATAGTAACCCCAAACAAAACTCTTAAAAGTAAAGCAAACAAAGCAATCAAGAGAAGCAAATATGATGAACTAGATCCTAAGGTATACCCCACTTATAAGAAAACTCCCCAGCAGAGTCGCCAGTTCCGTGATACGGTGGCAGAACCTGACTGTTTAAATGCTGGTTTGCGTTTTGCGTTTTATGTTCGCAAAATGTCGCGGTAAGCAAGAGTCACCATCGATTTTTATTTCATCCAACCGGAAAGGAAAAAAGTACAGAAAAAAAAAATCCTTTTTCGAGATATTCTGAGTACGAGGGATAGATTATAGAAAGGGAATGTGTTAGCACCCTTTCTATCCATGGTTTTCCATGGGCTCTTAGGTACTTGCTCATCTTTTTAAAATTGCTTGTGTATGTGCTTTGTTTTTGAAAAGAGTTTTAACTTCGTGATAACCCTTGTATCAATCCTCAAAGGTGTGACGAAGTTGTTTTGAAAATTTGTTTGAAAAGTGTAAGTTTGAAAAGTTTTGATTTGAGCAAGTACCTACTAGTATCTACCTACTCGAAAAAAGATCGTTTCTATTCTTGTTTCCTTTAGACAGCGCTATCCTACTATTGAGAAATAGGTAGCACCGTTGTTGGAGTTGTAAGGGTCAATTCGAAAGGGACGTACGATCACTAAAGCAATGTTAGGATACCTTAGTAATAACCCTAGAGTCTGAAGATCATATTCGAGGCAACATTTCCGAGGCAACATTTGAATGGGACATTTGATCTTTTTAGACAGGAGGGTAACCACTAAGACACCCTATACTTAATGATCGTTTACCGAAGGCAACCGAAGTGAGAGTATACTCTAAGAGTGATATGTGCGAGTGATTAGTTTCAGTTATTTATCTTTGCACATTAGGATTTTCTAACTGCATTAATTTGTCATGCATTCTTGTCATACAATCCTATTAGCATACATCTAAACAGTCAAATATTTGCGGGAATTAAAATGCGAGAAAGTAGATCTACGCTATTACAAGGCTTCGGGGAGGAGGATTAATTACATAGCCAAAACCCGGGGAAAAACGATAAGTAAAAAGTCCTAGATTAAACTATTACAAACCATGAACAGTTACAAAAATATTGGCAAAAATAAATAACACGCGCGCGATGAATCGTATACGAGATAAATAGGGTTTTGACCCTTGCCTAAACCTAATTGTGATGTTTTGGTCATGTTCTAAGAAAATAACAAAATAGTTAAATTAAAGGAAAAATCCTAATTCTAATTGATTTTAAATTAAGAAAAATAAATTAATTTTAATCTTAAAAAACCTATTTTTATGTTTTTATTTATTTGAGAAAAAGAGCAAAATTAAATCAAAAGTTTTAACCTAATTTATATTTTGATTTTATTTATGAAAATAAATTACAAATTTCCTAAGTTAAACTAAATTACATTAAGAAAATCAAAATAAAAAGTCTAATTCTAATTTTTTGAATTATTGATTTTATGACTTTTTTTTTATGAAAAATAATTAATTTGTGAATTAAAATAAATAAAGAAAATTAAAAGAATAAAAAATAAAGAAAAGAAATAAAAAAAAGAAGTAAATGGGTCTGGTGTTGTTGCTGAAAGGGGGGTGCGAACTGAATTTCTGGGCCCAATAAAGCTAAGGCCTGCTTGACTTTGCCTGATTCAGTACATACGTTGACTGGAGGCGCATGATGGACCTTCAAGGGAAAGGCATTGGATCTGGAGCGCTGATGAATTGGATGGCCAGATCTTGAGTTGCATGGTGGATGCTTGGACGTGTGGTACACCTGATCACCTATTGAAAAATAACATGAAACAAAATATGGGACCTGGGGATCGAACCCAGGTCCTTATGCATATTGCCAATGTACGCTTGCCAACTGAGTTGTAATTGTTATTTGTATATATAATAAAAACAAACTAATATATATGAAAAATAATGGCTATTGGAAAAACGTGCTAAAGTTCAAACTGCCCAACCAGGGAGCGCCACACATCATCTTCCTCCTCCCAACCATCGTTTTAGGTAACCATACTTTTACCTACAGACGAGACTCCGTAGCTAAAACCCTGTCAACTTCAAAAATGCAACAAACATGATATACATTTTATTGGAGGCCATGAATCAACTGGGCTTGAAGCCCTGATCATCATGGTATCCATATCCATCCCTAATTTGGCTTGTACTAAGAAGCCCCAAAAATAAGCTTGGAACCCTAGGAATGGCAGATGCCCATATCTGTACTCAAACTTCAATCAAAGCATACCAATACATTGTAAACATGATAAAAAACAGAAATACATGATCAAAATATGTTCATAACACATAAATCATGATAATCGAGTTTCAAGAAATAGGGAAAACCGTGATGCTCTTACAAGGTGTTTTAGGATGTGAGGAGACTTTCTAGTGATTGGAACACTTTCCTGAGACGTCCAACAAATGATTGGTGAGGTTAGGACGGCTTGAGATGGCCTGTAGCTTGGAATTTGATCTGCACTTTTTCTTTGAAATTTTGCAATTGGTTCTGCCTCTTTCACGACTTCTCAACCCCATCTCTTGCCTTGGATACCTTCTGTATATTTAGTATAACACATTAGGTCAACAAAAACGAATTGAATCTTACCCATTATGAAGATTTGATTTGGTCTTTCATGGAATATGATATCTTTCCAAATTTGCTTCAATCCAATCTTTTTCCACCCAAATCAGTCTTGCACGAATTGGTTCTCATTTGACAACACATAAGATCTTCCTTCAATGCAAAAATCATCCCTAAAACACATTATATGATTTATTTGGATTTATTTGATTTTATTTGAATTTTAAATGAATAAAAATCAAAGTAAATTAAATAAATAAATAAATAAATCATGGAGGGTCCCATAGGTCGTGGACTATGCTAGGAATGAGATGCAATCTTGAAAAGATGGGCCCATGTGGAAAAAAATGCAATTTTGAGCATATTTGACTTTTGGCAATTTTGCAAAAATGGTCAACTTAGCCAATGCATAACCCTCTCAATTTTGACCCTAGAGAGGTGTTCTTGAACTTTTTAGAAATCTTGGGATGTCCTCTACGCAACTCTTTTGGTCTCATTTCAATTGAGTCTTCCATGTTCATGTATGAAGTTTTGACCCAAAAGGTGTTTTTGTTGACCTTTCAAAAGGACCTATAATGTCAAAATACATAACTTTTTGTGAGTGCATATTATGAACTCGGGGGATGAAGATGAATTGTAGGGAATTGCATCCTCTTCAAAATGAGTTTTGGATGGATCATTTCTGATAAAGTATGAGAATGTTATGCTTGGTCAAAGTTGAGTTGACTTTTCCTACAAAACCCTAATTTAGCAACTTTTGGGTTTTGATGAATTGCGAGCAATCCTTGATGAATCATGATCAACCCTTGATCAAATGATGAATAACATTTCAAAATGAGGTTGTTAACCAAAAATCTTGAAGTTTGACTGTATGTGGGCCCCAATTGACTTTTGACCTAACATAGTTGATTTTCAGGCCTTTGAGCAATTGACTGAGCAAACTTCCTCTACAAGGCTTGAAACTTGACATGGATGATCTTGAGAACATATCAAGACAATGGTGAGCATTTGGGATCCTTTGGACTTAAGCATCTTGATGCAAAATGAAACCCTAATTTGAAGTAGACTGCCTTAGGAGAGAGTTTGTCTGGTCAACTTTGGAACTTCCTTGAGCAATTTGAGGACCTCACTTGACATGTATTGAGAAATATGGGAGGGAAAATTTTAGGATACAACACATATGATTGTTGAGATTGCACATGCATAATTTGTTGTCAAGAGACAATGTTTACTAGTTTTGTGGAAGCTAGTGAGTTGTCCCAAACCTAGGGGATTGGTTTGAAGCTTAGAGGATGGGATTTTTGGTGTAAAAACAATTAAGTATAACAATTGGTACCACATGCATATTGCATTGAGTCGCATCTGAGTCACGCGTGTCTGTGTGAAATGTTGAATTAGTGTGAAATATGTGATATTGATGTGAATGTTACATTTGTGGTATTTGTGATTGATTATCTTTGAATTATGGATTGTTGAGCAATGTTGTATAAGTAAACATGTGAATTAGATTGGAATATGTTGATTACATGAATATGTGAAGTGTGATGAATTATGTTGATGTTATATGTTATACATACCTATTATTGTATATTTCTATAATGATGTGAATTCTCACCCTTCTGTTGAAATGATATTTTATACAACATCACTCAGTTACCGAAGATAGCGGTGCTTATTGCAAGGATTAGTTGAAGGAGTTAGATATTTTATTTATCCTTAATTAGGTTGTGAGTCATGCTCTGGTCATGTAACACGAGGAAATGTTTGAACTCATGTTGTTTTAAGATTTGTTTGTTATCCTCTCTTTATTTATGATGTATTGAGATTATGTGATGGTTGGCCTTTAGTGCCTAATGTTTTATTGCATGAATTCTATTATGAGATTCAATTATTGATATCTTTTTCAAAAGAGAATTATTCCGCTTCGAGATGCATATGCGTATGGGACATGATTTTAAATGCGTGTTATGAGCATGACCAATGTATTTTGTGTTAGTTTTGAAGTACATGTGACGCCCTCTATTGATATTCATGATAATTTACAGTGATTATGCCATATTATTGCGCAGGGATTTAGGGAGTGTTACATTAGTGGTATCAGAGCCTAGTTGGCCAGTTGGCCAAGTTGCTAATGTGTTTATTCCTTTAGTACGCGACATGTGTGTGAAACACTGTTGATACTGTTGTATCCCAAAATTTACCCTCTCAATTATCAAGGCTTTTCTCACAAGGTTTCTCAAGGTTCAAGCTTGCACAAGTACTTTGGAATTTTCCAGTACTAAAATTAAAAGGAAACTGTCAAAAAGGGAGAAAACCGATAAAAATATTATTTTGACAAAATTTTGAGAAATACAAGTGTTCTTCGTTTCAGCTTCTTCGATTGGCCTTTTGGACTCTTTCAACACAAGCTTGGCTTGCGTCCTTCGACTGGGCATGGGCCTCTGATACAGTTTGGTTTAGATTCACAAGGAAAAAGCCTCTTGTAATCTATTTCATTTCCAAGGCAAAAGGCTCTCTTTTAACATCCTTCAATTTGCAATTTTTATTCCCTATTTGCCTTTTTTGAATATGAACATTTTGTCCTCCTACATACATTCTTTCGTTTGATCACATGTAACCCCTGGCATGCAAGCTTTCGATTGGATATAAGCCACCTTCACACAAAGGCTTTGATTGGAGTTTTGGTTCCCTTCGAATCACCATCTTTCAAACCCAACTCTGAATCCTTTGACGCGGTTTTCTTTAGTACATTTCTAAAACTCTTCGAAACAAGTGGAAAATAGGATTTTGAAAGGACAACTGATCAAATCTGTGGACCCTGCTACGTGATCTTACTTTACAAGCCTTAATGCTTGTATTTCACTCCATAATTAATTGCTTACATTTTGGATTAAGCTATTGTCCAGGTGATTAAGCCTTTATCCAGAAGTTTTTTGTGTGAAAGTGAACTTGCTAAGTATAAATCATGTCCCAAGCTCATGCTTTGCTTAAATCCTGTTTGTACTTCACCATAAGTCAGGGAAGTCAGTCCCTTTTAACCAACAACTTCAGTACTTCACCTTGGGATCTTTGAAAATCTGACATAGCTTAATATTCACGTTTCAGCCAAGCCACATCTTTGTTTAAACTTCCAAAACTTTTCTCTATAAATAGAGGAACCATTGACAAAGAAAGGGTCCAGATTTTTGCTAGAGAGAAAAATCATAAAAATCCTCAAGCACTAAAACTCTCCCATATTCTCAAACTCTCCAACATTTTCGAACCTTCAAAACTCTAAGATTTTTTTTCATAAAAAAGCCTCAGTAGTGTACCTTTCAATTTACTTCCCCTAGACTGCAGAAACCTTCGATTCACGCATCACCATCATATACTCTCTTTCGATTTAGTGACTGCCCGAACCAAACAGTAACAGAACTAGCTTCAGGAGGATCCCAGCGAAACTCTCTCCACCATCAAAAAAGTCACCTACAACTCTTTCGACTAAGCACTTCAAGAGGTAAGTTCTCTCTAAACTTGGAACTCTTTCATTTAAACATCATGTGCACATACCAATAAAGAAAAATGTAGATATTTCTGGACCATGTTTTAACATTCGATTCTGACTGCCCATATGCTGAAAGCTCAACCTTAATTTGTTATACTTTGGACTTTGAGACCCATCGTTTTGTTTTTATGCTAACCCCTGGACTATAGTTATGTTTGGATGTTTCATTTTAAGAGCTTAAGACAGGTTTGTTATACCCTTCAATTGGATAGCTGCACAAGCCTTTCGAATCCCAATCTTAGGGCCTAAGATGCTTACAATGAGTCAGCAAGGAGCCTGTGGAAAATTCAGAATCTTACTGACTTTAACCCCCAGTCGAAGGAGACAAAGGAAAATCGAAGGACATGACTCCACTGACTCCCACCCTCCGTGGAAGGAGACAGAAAGGCAAATCGAAGGAAACCAAAATACGCAGAGTCGAAGGGTTCCTGCCTAAGTCGAAAGACCTTCTTTTTCTTACCTTTATTTTATTTTTGTCTTTATAATTTCATGCTATTCAATATGGTTATAATAGCGTAGGGGTTTATCTTCTTTTTGCATTTTATTATTTTTGTATACTTGCTAGTAAAATAGGAAATGTATGGTAAGATAAAAAACAACAAAATAGATAATCCTAATCAAAGACAAAGCGCATGTAAATAACACACTTGCACACAAGCATCCTTAGGGTTTCTCCACTTGGTTGCCTAAAATAAAATGGCCATGTTACGCATGCGAAGTATCTTGGCAAAACAAAATAAATATAAGATCATAGTCCCTCGATGACGCTATTCCAAAGTTGCCTAAACAAAATGATCTTGGTCCCTCAAAAATGCTAAGATACTTTGCAACATTGCTATCATGGTTACACGATGACCCACACCTATCCCGTTTACATCCAAAGATGGGGTCGTTTAACAAATAAATGGTAAATCAACAATGTCAAAGGAATAGAAAATACATAGGAAAGACATTTGAGTAGGTAGATAGTTTCTAGTTGCTTGCTCCATTTCAAACAATCCTTGCTATTTTCAAAAATAAACACACACACATTTCAAAACATCTTACAAACAATTGAAAACATTTTCAAAAGACAAACATCTTTTTATACATTCTTACGAATGAGAATCATTACAAAGATTGCCTAAACAATGGACTCTTTTACAAAATACTTTCAAAATCACACCAAACACCATTTCAAACAAAACCAAAGCAAGTGATGTAACTAAGAGCCCATGGAAAACCATGGATGAAAAGGGTGCTAGCACCTTCCCTTTTCATAATCTACCCCCCGAACCCAAGAAAACATATCAAAGGTCTTTCTTGTGCTTTTTCACCTTTCCTTTTGGATAAAAGAAAATTCGGTGGTGACTCTTGCTAACCGCGACATTTGCGACAAAACGCAAAACCTTCAAGTCAGTTCTCCCACCGCATCACAAAACTGGCGACTCTGCTGGGGAGAATTATAAAAGTGGGGTTACCTTAGGGTTTAGATCACATTTATTTTCTTACATTGTTTGACTTGTTTGCTTTACAATTATGGTTCTTTGTTTGGGTTTAAATCCTCCACCCGTATTTGGGAAACATTATAGGTAAATAGCAATACATTGTGGAAACTGTGCGGGATATACCGACATGGTCTAAGCATTAGCTATATTAGTGTGACATATTTGTGGGTACCAGTAGCCTTTGAGTCAATCAAAGAGAATACGGGGCCGCTGGGTGATGTCATGAAGCACTAATAAACTTCTAGAACCCTTTACTTGACCAACTTGACCTTTTTAGGATGTAGTGAGATGACCGACTTTGGTGCAGTCCGAAGTTGGTAGATACTCGATACTACACTCATTGAGGGTTGATTTCTTGAGATATTTCGGTTGCCATTAAAGAGGCTTGAGCTGAAGGAGAAGTTCCATACACGATCTACATCCTGACATGCCTACATCACTTGAAGACTTACAAAGGGATTGGATACAGCTCAAAGGAGAGCGCAATACTTTCGAAGCACAATTCTACGCAAGCGAGAAGAAGGTTTTGGAACTCACTCGGCTACTTCATGAAGAGCAGACTCTAAATACCTACATTGCACCAAAGAGGATGCGCAATGTATTTTTACCTTAGAATTTTGTATTATTTTGCCCAAGGGGCATTGATGTACTAAAATTCTATCTTATTAATATGAGGTGTGTTTCTTTTTGTTTGAAACAAATTTGAATTTTTAAATCCTTGAAAGCATTGCATGAATACTTATCATTCATCATAAACATAAACAGGTCTTTGCAACAAGTTTCCTCATCTCTCTACTGTTTATTTCAGTAAGATGGATCTCGAACAAACGGTCAAAGATCTTCAGGCTCAGAACACGCAATTTCAACAGTTACTCATGACCTTAGCCAAGGGGCAAGAGGAGTTGAAGACTCTGCTAGAAAAAGAGAAAGAGAAAAAGAAGAAGAAGCCAACTGGTGTGGTAATCATGGGCAGAAGTTTTCAGGGACAAGCTAGAAGGACCTTAAGTTTTCCAATAACATCTGATGAAGGGGAAAGAAAAGGAAAAGAAACGGCAGTACCATCAGATTCTGAAGAAGAAGAGGAAGAGGAGGGCTACTCTGAACAACAATACCCTCTGGCTGATGACAAGTACAAACACCTTGAAGAGCGTTTAAGCGCTATGGAAATACAGAGAGTACCGGGGCTAGATTTTGAAGAGTTGGGGCTGGTATCAGGAATTGTGATCACACCAAATTTTAAAGTGCCACTATTTTCCAAGTATGATGGGGTTTATTGTCCTAAAATTCACCTCCGATCATATGTCAGGAAGATTCAGCCGCACTCTGTTGACAAAGACTTGTGGGTCCACTTTTTCCAAGACAGTTCATCAGGAACGCAACTTGATTGGTTTTACCAATTAGAAAGGGCCGATGTCCACAATTGGGAAGACCTGGCAGCAGCTTTCTATAAACAATATCAGTACAACGCCGATTTGGTGCCTACCCGTACTCAACTTCAGAGTATGGCTATGGTTTCCAATGAGGGCTTCAAAGTTTACACGCAAAAGTGGAGAGATCTAGCCGGAAGAGTGCAGCCCCCTCTGTCTGAAAGGGAGTTGGTGGACATATTCTTGGGAACTCTATCAGGCCCTTTCTTTAATCATCTGATTAGGAGTTCCTCTGCAGGGTTTACCGAATTGATTTTAACCGGCGAGAGGGTGGAAGATGGTATAAGAAGTGGGAAGATTCAGAAGGACGCGTCTGCCTCTACAGCTGTGAAAAAGCCCTTCACTGGGAGGAAGGAAGTATCTGCGGTGTATTCACAGAGGAATCAGGGAAGAACTGAACATCGACCAACGGTAGGGGCTGTTATGATTCCAAAGCCTGCATCAGACCAGCCAAGAAATAACCAGCCAAAGGTGGAAAGGCCAGTCCGACAACTCACCAGGATTAACATGACTCCAGCCCAGGTTCTACCACACCTTCTGAAATTGAATCTGACGACTTTAAAAGAGGCCCCAAAGAATCCCAATACTGCGTGACCTCATTACCATCCGAATGCCAGATGCGCATACCATTCTGAAAGTCCAGGGCACGACACTAACAACTGCTGGGCTTTGAAAAACAAAATTCAAGACCTGATAGATGCGAAGGAAGTTGAGTTTGAAGCGCCTGAGAAACCAAATGTTATTTCCGCTCCAATGCCTAGGCATGGTCACAATGCCAACACTATTGAAGAAGATTTATTTTTTGCCACCGTGGATGAACTGTTGACTCCGCTTCCGATCATTAAGTTGAATTTGTTGAAAGATGGTATATTCCCAGGTTGTGACCAAGACTGCCATGTTTTCCTGTCCTCATCATTTGACTGCCTTCTGTTGAAAAAAGGTATCCAACGACTGATGGATAACTAAGAAATTATGTTTGAGAATGCTCCTATTTTACCCGTTCCAGTTAAAGAAGTTTTAATTATAACCATCTACGCCAATCCTTCCAGGGTCCCTAAAAGACCCGTTAGGATTACACCTGCTCCAAAGACTACTCCACTTAAGATTACAATTCCCGGGCCGGTCCCGTACAAATCAGATAAAACAGTACCATGGAATTACGGTGGAGAAATCTACTACCATGGTATTAAATAGGATGAACTGACTGCCGAAGAAGAGGGCTCCGAAGAGGACAATTCCGACATTAGAAATATTGCCGGAACTAACAAGATTACCCATAGTGGTAGAATCTTCTCTCTAGAGATTGCCCCTCCAAAGGCAATCTTTGGACCCATGGCTGTTCCGAAGATTACCTCTGCACCAGTGATTATACCTGCAAGTGTACTTACCGACAAAGACAACACAATTCCTATCCCTACTTCCACTGCTGAGAATAAAGGAAAAAACATTCAAGAAGAGCCTGTCCGGACGAAGGCTCAATCACTAGCTATTCCTGAAACATCCAAGAAGGAAATGGAAGAAATCCTGAGGATAATAAAGAAGAGTGATTATGATATGGTTGAACAGTTGGGACAAACCCCTTCTAAGATCTCTATGCTAGCTCTGCTGCTGTGCTCTGAAGCACATGCAAAAGTTCTGGTAAAATTTCTGAAGATAGCTCATGTGCCACAAGAGACGTCTACTGACCAGTTCCAAGACTGTGTGGCCAGTTTGATAGCTGATAATGGCTTGGGCTTCTCCGATGCTGATTTGACACCCACAGGGAGAAAACACAACGAGGCATTACATGTCTCAGGGGAGTGTAGAGTAACAACCCTAGCCCATGTCTTGGTGGACACGGGATCATCTTTAAACGTCTTACCGAAAAAGCCCTTGATAGATTGGATTGCGAGGGGATGACTTTAAAACCCAGTAACATAGTGGTGAGAGCATTTGATGGTTCGAAGAGGATGGTCCACGGGGAGGTGGACATCCCAATAAAGGTGGGAACTCAGATTTTCAACTTAACCTTCTATGTGATGGACATCCGTCCTTCTTATTCCTATCTGTTAGGACGCCCCTGGATCCACAATGCCGGTGCTGTCACCTCCATATTGCATCAGATGCTGAAGTACCCGTCCAAGGAAAGATCATAACTGTCCATGGGGAGGAGGAGTATATGATTAGTCATCTGAATTCTTTCCGATATGTGGAATTAGACGGCGAGTTCATTGAAACCCCTTTCCAACATTTTGAAGAAGTCTCTCTAGAAGTAGTGACAACCAAGGCGGTATCCTAGATTCCTAAGATCACAAGACCTCCACTTCGGATGTCATCTCTAAAGGATGAAAAGGCAGTAGTGGAAGAGGGTGGATGCACCATCTGGGGGCAGCTTCCAGACATTCCGTACAAATCAAACAAGTTTGGCTTGGGGTTTACTTCAACTGCTTAGAAGGCTGTGCGCCGTGCCCGTGCTGGGGGGCCACCTGTGAAGATTAGCAACCAAGGGGTCAATGCAGTAGAAGACAATGAAGAGGATGGAAGCTTGGAAGATTGGATATTTCCTACTGTCAACGGAGGACTTCGCAACTGGGAAGCCAGAGACTTTGTCCCAATAACTTTCATCTCTCAGTAATTTATCTTTTACATTTCTCTTGGACTTGTAATATTCACGAACAATTCGCACTTTAAAAAAAACCTTGTGTCTTACCCGAGGCACAATGGTCCATTTGTAAGGGTTTTTATTTCATCTTCATATGACATTCAATGAATCATGGACGCTTTTTCACATATAAACTTTTTGTGCTCATTGTCTTTCTTTTACATTTTATTGTTTAAATATGGCTATACCCTTACACACACCCACACTCACAAATGCAGGTACCCCTCCATTCTGATCCCATGGGTAACAATATTGCTATAACCTTCAATGACTCTGAAGATCTGATCTACCAAGCCGAATACGAAGGTGAGGAAGATTGTGAGGTGCCAGAGGAATTGGCCAGACTACTACAACAAGAGGAAAGAGCTATTCAGCTTCATGAGGAGCTATTGGATACATCAATTTGGGTACCGAGGAAGATAAAAAGGAAATCAAAGTGGGTGCCAATTTAGAGCCGAGTGTCAAGGAGTGCTTAATTCAGCTATTGCATGATTATGTTGAGATCTTTGCCTGGTCATACAAAGACATGCCGGGACTCGATACAGACATTGTGGTACATCGTCTACCCACAAGAGAAGACTGTCCACCAGTGAAACAAAAATTATGCCGCATGAGACCTGACATGTCAGAGAAGATCAAAGCAGAAGTTATGAAACAGTTCAATGCTGGATTTCTGGCTGTTACTTCTTATCCTCAATGGGTTGCCAACATTGTTCCCATACCTAAAAAGGACGGCAAAGTAAGAATGTGCGTGGATTATAGAGATTTAAACAGGGCCAGCCTTAAAGATGATTTTCCACTTCCACACATCGACATCCTGGTTGACAATACAGCCCAGCACAAAGTATTTTCTTTCATGGACGGATTCTCAGGCTATAACCAGATCAAAATGGCACCTGAGGACATGGAGAAAACTACATTTGTCACACAGTGGGGTACGTTCTGCTACAAAGTGATGTCATTTGGACTGAAGAATGCCAGGGCAACCTATCAACGCGCCATGGTATCTTTGTTTCATGATATGATACATCATGAGATAGAGGTCTACGTAGATGACATGATAGCCCGATCACAAAATGAAGAAGAACACCTTGATCACTTGCAAAAGCTGTTTGTGAGATTGAAGGAGTACAAACTAAGGTTAAACCCGAACAAGTGAACATTCGGAGTCCGGTCCGGTAAACTCTTAGGTTTCATTGTCATCAACAAAGGCATCGAGGTTGATCCTGCCAAGGTTAAAGCAATGCAAGAAATGCCTGCTCCTCGCACGGAGAAGGAAGTCAGAGGATTCTTGGGACGCCTGAACTATATTTCCAGATTCATTTCTCACCTAACATCTACTTGTGAACCAATCTTCAAACTGTTGAAGAAAGATCAAGTAGTCAGATGGAATGATGAATGTCAGATTGCTTTTGATAAAATCAAAGAATATTTATAAGAGCCTCCTGTCTTGATGCCACCAGTCGAGGGAAGACCACTAATCATGTATCTGACCATTTTAGAGAACTCAATGGGGTGTGTATTGGGGCAGCATGACGAGTCTGGCCGAAAAGAGCACGCTATTTACTACCTGAGCAAAAAGTTTACCGACTGTTAAACCAGATATTCACTGCTCGAGAAAACTTGTTGCGCTCTGGTATGGGCTGCTCACCGGCTAAGACAATATATGTTGACTCATACCACTTTGCTGATATCTAAGATGGATCCGATAAAGTACATCTTTGAGAAGCCTGCTCTATTTGGGAGGATAGCTAGATGGCAGATGATCCTAACAGAATATGACATACAGTACATTACCCAAAAAGCTATAAAAGGAAGTGTGCTAGCTGATCATCTGGCTCATCAAGCTGTAGAGGATTATCAGTCCATGAAGTTTGAATTCCCGAACGAAGACATCATGACATTAGACAACTGTGAAGAAATCAGGCCATATGACGGACCTGAACAAGGATCCCGATGGACCCTGTTCTTTGATGGGGCATCCAATGCACTTGGTAATGGTATCGGCATTGTACTCATATCTCTGGAAGGGTGCCATACTCCCTTTATTGCCAGACTTTGCTTCAACTGTACGAACAACATGGTAGAATACGAAGCATGCATCTTTGGTCTCAAGGCTGCCATAGACTTGGGGATCAAATCTTTAGTTGTGTTTGGAGATTCAGCTTTGGTCATCAGTCAGATCAAAGGAGAATGCGACACTAAGCATCCAAACCTTATCCCTTACAAAGAACATGTTTTGACATTGCTACCACATTTTAAGCAGATTACCTTCGAGCACTTCCCGCAAGAAGAAAATCAGCTAGCATATGCTCTAGCCACAATGTCATCTATGTTTAAACTTAATTGGGATAACGAGGCTCCCCAGATCACCTTTGAACGAATGGACAAACCAACACACTGTCACGAGATTAATACTGAAGAAGTAGTGGACCAGCCGTGGTTTCATGAAGTCAAAAGGTATCTCGAGGCTCAAGAATATCCAGAAGGAGCTTCAATCAATGATAAAAAGTTCCTAAGGAGATTCTCCGCTAAGTTCTTCCTAAGTAATGGCATCCTGTACAAACGTAATCATGATTCTATTCTGCTCCGCTGTGTGGATAAGATTGAAGCTGAAAAGATCATGGCTGAATTGCATGAAGGTACCTTTGGCACTCACTCTAGTGGGCATACGATGGCGAAGAAAATCCTACGGGCAGGCTATTATTGGTCTACCATGGAAGCAGACTGCTATCAACACTCCCGGACCTGTCATAAGTGTCAAATCTATGCAGACAAGGTGCACGTGCCTCCGGTTCCTCTAAATGTATTAACAGCTCCTTGGCCCTTCGCTATGTGGGGAATCGATATGATTGGGGAGATCAAGCCGACAACCTCCAATGGACACCGCTTCATCCTAGTGGCCATTGACTATTTCACCAAGTGGGTCGAAGCAGCTTCCTTATCATCCGTTACTAAGAATGTTGTTTCCCGCTTCATCAAGCAGAATCTTATTTTCCAGTACAGTATCCCAGAAAGGATCATCACTGATAACGGCACGAACCTTAACAATACTATGATCACCGCCTTGTGCGAGCAGTTCAAGATTCAACATCACAATTCATCCCCCTATCGACCAAAGATGAATGGTGCCGTCGAAGCTGCTAATAAAAACATTAAAAAGATCACACAGAAGATGACAGTCACCTACAAAGACTGGCATGAAATGCTACCGTTTGCTCTCCATGGGTACCGTACCACGACTCGCACATCAACTGGGGAAACACCATATTCTTTGGTTTATGGCATGGAGGCTGTTTTACCTATTGAGGTTCAGATCCCCTCTTTGAGAATCATAAAAGATGTAGGTTTGAGTGAGGACGATTGGATCCAGACCTGACTTGATCAACTGAATTTAACTGATGAAAAGAGGCTTACTGCTGTTTGCCATGGTCAGATGTACCAAAAGCGGATGATCAAGGCCTTCAACAAGAAAGTCAGACGCCAAGAATATCAAGTTGGAGATCTAGTGATCAAGCACATCATTTTTCCACAAAGTGATCCCAGGGGAAAATGGACTCCTACCTATGAAGGACCATTTGTAATCAAGAACATATTTTCCGATGGGGCAATGATATTAACCACCATGGACGGTGACGACCTGCCACACCCTGCGAACGCAAACATAGTCAAAAGATACTACGCATAAGAGACCCGCTAGGTTGACACACCTAGGCAAAACAAGGGCATCCCGGCGAACCAAAAGGTTCGGGCAAAAATTAGGGATAAAATAAAAAAAATCTGTACACCTGGCAAGTTGAAAACCCGAAAGGGCGACTTGGGAAAAAAAGAGTTTCCCGGTGGACTGAAAACTCGAAATGGCGGTCCAGGCAAAAGTTAGGGAATTAAAGCGTATGACTATGTCTCGTCGGATCACTTTGAGGACAACTTCAACCTCTTCACTGACAAACTCGGAGTTCTGATCGATCAAATCATCTTTGAACGAAGCAACTGATAGATAAGATATTCAGAGATACAGAGGCTATAGCAGAATGGGAACCCCATGGGATTATCACATATAACTATTTTTGTATAAATTTTTCTTATTTTTATGACACTGTCCTCTTACTAGGATGTCTGTCTCTTTTGTATAAAATACTTATTCAAAGTAAATACAAAGATATCTCTTTCAAAGTACAGAAAACTATTTGCCTTTTTCTTTACACTTATGTTTTTATTTGCAAAAACGTCCAATGATTCATCAATGAACATATGCATTTGAACATAATTACTGTTTACAAATAAACAAAATGAAAAAGGACAATTACTGACAGGTCGAAAGAATAGGAAAACGTCTTTAGGCTATTCCCTGAACAATCCCTACAGTACGTCATCAAGATCCCCAGCATAGCTGAAGCTTCAAACTATTAATCCCCGGTGGAAACCATCCAGTTTCTCTAAGTTCCCCAGCAAGTTGTCTTGAAGTCTGAAAATCAATCGGATAATGGTTAACTTCTGTTTCTCCCTAACCTAGGATGATTCCCCAGTAGAGTGGAAGACGACCGAAACTCCTAAACTTTTTCCATACAGGAATAAGCTTTTTTCCCATAGAGTTTTCTTTGTTCCCCAAACAGAACGAGGATTCCCATTGTTTAATCCCTAGTAGAAGTCATCAAAATTCTCTGGATTCCCCAAGCAGATTACTCAAGCAGTATACGGCATTGCTCTCACAATAGGATTTTGTCAATACTTCAACTTCAAGACATGAAGAATCCACATATCCTCAGCAGCAGTCAAGGATTTATTTTCCTCAGCAATACAATGAATCAACATACATGCGCATACATTACATCCACATATCATAAACATTGATAAAACACATATATTGCATCATACATTTCATGCAACATAATTCTATGTTCCAGCTAACATTTTACCCTTTTCAGGATAAGATTAACAGCTATCGTTAAACAATGTGCAATCATGATACAGTACATATACGCTCCAGACGCGAAAGCTATTCTGTTACTCATTCAGATTCAACCTTTTGATACAGTTCAGATACGCTCCAGACGCGGAAGCTATTCTGTTACTCGTTCAGATTCAACCTTTTGATACAGTTCAGATACGCTCCAGACACGATTGCCATTCTGTTACTTATTCAGATTTCAAGTTCAGATAAAGTCCATATACGCTCCAGACACGGTTTCCATTCTGTTACTTATTCAAGACTTCAACATCCAGATACAGTTCAGATACGCTCCAAACATGGATGCCATCCTGACACTTATTCAGACTCAGGTTCATGATGCAGTCCAAATACGCTCCAGACACGGAAGCCATTCTGTTTCTCATTCAGATTCATCTTCCAGATACAGTACAAATACGATCCAGACACGGTAGCCATTCTGTTACTTATTCGGATTTCAAGTTCATATACAGTCCAGATACGCTCCAGACACGGTTGTCATTCTGTTACTTATTCAAGACTTCAACATCCAGATACAGTTCAGATACGCTCCAGACACGGATGCCATCCTGACACTTATTCAGACTCAGGTTCATGATGCAGTCCAGATACGCTCCAGACACGGAAGCCATTCTGTTGCTCATTCAGATTCATCTTCCAGATACAATACAAATACGCTCCAGACACAGAAGCCATTTTGTTACTCATTCAGATTTCAAGTTCAGATACAGTTTGGATACACTCCAGACACGGATGCTATTCTGTCGCTTATATAGATTCAGTCTCCAGATACAGTTCAGATACGTGCCAAACACGGACACCGTTCTGATACTTATTCTTTTGACTTACAACTTACAATTCAACAAACATTCTTGGATGGCATCTACAAGCTCATCTCCAACAAGACTCTATCACTTATCCAAATGTCATCTTTAAGACCATTCCCTTAATGACACATTGTCGAGTGCAAATTTATGGGCACTCTAGTGTCCAATCATCTTTCACCTTTAAGTCACAAATGGCAGATTCACCAATTTAACTCTTCAGGTGTAAGAAGATTGAACATGGGCAACTGTTGTACCCCAACATTTACCCTCTCAATTCTCAAGGCTTTTCTCACAAGGTTTCTCAAGGTTCAAGCTTGCACAAGTACTTTGGAATTTTCCGATACCAAAATTAAAAGGAAACTGTCAAAAAGGGAGAAAACAGATAAAAATATTATTTTGACAAAATTTGGAGAAATACAAGTGTTCTTCGTTTCAGCTTCTTCGACTGGCCTTTTGGCCTCTTTCGACACAAGCTTGGCTTGCGTCCTTCGACTGGGCATGGGCCTCTGATACAATTTGGTTTGGATTCACAAGGAAAAAGCCTCTTGTAATCTATTTCATTTCCAAGGCAAAAAGATCTCTTTTAACATCCTTCGATTTGCAATTTTTATTCCCTATTTGCCTCTTTCGAATATGAACATTTTGTCCTCCTACATACATTCTTTTGTTTGATCACATGTAACCCCTGACATGCAAGCTTTCGATTGGACATAAGCCACCTTCACACAATGGCTTCGATTGGAGTTTTGGTTCCCTTCAAATCACCATCTTTCAAACCCAACTCTGAATCCTTTGATGCAGTTTTCTTTAGTACATTTCTAGAACTCTTCGACACAAGTGGAAAATAGGATATTGAAAGGACAACTGATCAAATCTGTGGACCCTGCTACGTGATCTTACTTTACAAGCCTTAATGCTTGTATTTCACTCCATAATTAATTTCTTACATTTTGGATTAAGCTATTGTCCAGGTGATTAAGCCTTTGTCCAGAAGTTTTTTTGCGTGAAAGTGAACTTGCTAAGTACAAATCCTGTCCCAAGCCCATGCTTTGCTTAAATATTGTTTGTACTTCACCATAAGTCAGGGGAGTCAATCCTTTTTAACCAACAACTTCAGTACTTCCCCTTGGGATCTTTGAAAATCTGACATAGCTTAATATTCACGTTTCAGCCAAGCCACATCTTTGTTTAAACTTCCAAACCTTTTCTCTATAAATAGAGGAACCATTGACAAAGAAAGGGTCCAAATTTTTGCTAGAGAGAAAAATCATAAAAATCCTCAAGCACTAAAACTCTCCCATATTCTCAAACTCTCCCATATTCTCAAACTCTCCAACATTTTCGAACCTTCAAAACACTAAGATTTTTTTCTCATAAAAAAGCCTCAGTAGTGTACCTTTCGATTTACTTCCCCTAGACTGCAGCAACCTTCGATTCACGCATCACCATCATATACTCTCTTTCAATTCAGTGACTGCCCGAACCAAATAGTAACAGAACTAGCTTCAGGAGGATCCCAGTGAAACTCTCTCCACCATCAAAAAAGTCACCTATAGCTCTTTCGACTAAGCACTTCAAGATGTAAGTTCTCTCTAAACTTGGAACTCTTTCATTTAAACATCACGTGCACATACCAATAAAGAAAAATGTAGATATTTCTGGACCATGTTTTAACATTCGATTCTGACCACCCATATGCTAAAAGCTCAACCTTAATTTGTTATACTTTGGACTTTGAGACCCATCGTTTTGTTTTTGTGCTAACCCCTGGACTATAGTTATGTTTGGATGTTTCATTTTAAGAGCTTAAGAAAGGTTTGTTATACCCTTCGATTGGCTAGCTACACAAGCCTTTCGAATCCCAATCTGAGGGCCTAAGATGCTTACAATGAGTCAACAAGGAGCCTGTGGAAAAGCCAGAACCTTATTGACTCCAACCCCCAGTCGAAGGAGACAAAGGAAAATCGAAGGACATGACTCCACTGACTCCCACCCTCCGTCGAAGGAGACAAAAAGGAAAATCGAAGGAAACCAAAATACGCAGAGTCGAAGGGTTCCTGCCTGAGTCGAAAGACCTTCTTTTTCTTACCTTTATTTTATTTTTGTCTTTATAATTTTATGCTATTCAATATGATTGTAATAGCGTAGGGGTTTATCTTCTTTTTGCATTTTATTATTTTTGTATACTTGCTAGTAAAATAGGAAATGTATGGTAAGATAAAAAACAACAAAATAGATAATCCTAATCAAAGACAAAACACATGTAAATAACACACTTGCACACAAGCATCCTTAGGGTTTCTCCACTTGGTTACCTAAAATAAAATGGCCATGTTACGCATGCGAAGTATCTTGGCAAAACAAAACAAATATAAGATCATAGTCCCTCGATGACGCTATTCCAAAGTTGCCTAAACAAAATGATCTTGGTCCCTCAAAAATGCTAAGATACTTTGCAACATTGCTATCATGGTTACACAATGACCCACACCTGTCCCGTTTACATCCAAATATGGGGTTGTTTACCAAATCAATGGTAAATCAACAATGTCAAAGGAATAGAAAATACATAGGAAAGACATTTGAGTAGGTAGATAGTTTCTAGTTGCTTGCTCCATTTCAAACAATCCTTGCTATTTTCAAAAATAAACACACACACATTTCAAAACATCTTACAAACAATTGAAAACATTTTCAAAAGACAAATATCTTTGTATACATTCTTATGAATGAGAATCATTACAAAGATTTCCTAAACAATGGCCTCTTTTACAAAATACTTTCAAAATCACACCAAACACCATTTCAAACAAAACCAAAGCAAGTGATTTAAACAAGTAACTAAGAGCCCATGGAAAACCATGGATGAAAAGGGTGCTAGCACCTTCCCTTTTCATAATCTACCCCCCGAACCCAAGAAAACATCTCAAAGGTCTTTCCTGTGCTTTTTCACCTTTCCTTTTGGATAAAAGAAAAGTCGGTGGCAACTCTTGCTAACCGTGACATTTGCGACAAAACGCAAAACCTTCAAGTCAGTTCTCCCACCGCATCACATATACTTTCTTGTTTTTCTGATCACTTGTTTGCAGGAGAGATTGAAACAAGTGGGGAGAAGTTGTTGCTACGTGCAACATTATGCTTAGGTAACTTTGAGCATAAGATAAAGGACGCTATTGCAGTTGGGTAACTATGGTTTATGCCACCATCATGGTTGTCGGCTACCTATTGACAAATTGAAGAACTGGTCATCCTTAATCTCTTGTTGATAGTAGACGAGATCGTATTGGATGTGATAGGCTTGTCTTTCCAGCTTGATAGTATGTAAAGTGAATGAGTCTGTGTAGGATAGTGTTGTGTTATTGTCTTTGATGGTAACATTGGATATGGGTGAGAAACGAATGATTGGTGAGTTAGAAATAGTTCATGATTTTCCTGAGGTATTTCCTGAAGATGTTAGTGATTTACGACTAGAGCGTGAGGTGGAGTTTACAATCGAATTAGTTATTGGAACTAGTCCAGTATCGATGCTTCCATATTAGATGTCAGCATCTGAATTGAAAGAGTTGAAGAGTCAACTTGAGGATTTTCTTGAGAAGAGGTTTATTCGTCCTAGTGTGTCACTGCGGGGTGCACCAATTTTTTTGGTTAAGAAGAAAGAAGGTACTATGAGGTTATGTGTAGATTATAGACAATTGAACAAGGTGACTATCAAGAATAAGTATAAACTTCTGAGGATTGATGATTTGATGGATCAGTTGGTTGGTAAAAGTGTGTTTAGTAAGATAAATTTGAGGTATGGTTATCATCAGATTCATGTGAAGGATGAAGATATTCAGAAGACTGCTTTTAGAACAAGGTATGGTCACTATGAGTATTCTGTGATGTTGTTCGATGTGACCAATGCACCTGGTGTATTTATGGAATACATGAACATGATTTTACATCAGTATTTAGATAAGTTTGTTGTTGTTTTCATTGATGATATTTTGATCTATTCAAAGTGTGAATAGGATCACGCTGAGCATATGAGGATTGTGATGTCTGTGTTAAAAGAGAAGCACTTGTATGCTAAGTTTTCTAAGTGTGAACTTTGGTTAAAGGAAGTGAGTTTCCTTGGTCATGTGATATCAAGTGCTGGTATTTCTGTTGATCCATTGAAGATTGAGGTTGTGTCTCAATGGGAAGCTCCGAAATTTGTTTATGAGATTAGAAGTTTTCTTGGTTTAGCATGTTATTTATTGAAGGATTTTCCAAGTTAGCTTTTCCGCTGACACAATTGACTAGGAAGGGTCAAGCTTTTATTTGGACTAAATAATGTGAAGTTGGTTTTCAAGAGCTTAAGAGAAGGTTGAAAACTGCTCCGATTTTGATTTTTCCTGATCCGGAAGAACCGTTTATTGTTTATTGTGTATTGTGACGCTTCATGGATGGGTTTGGGAGGTGTGTTGATGCAGAATTGACAAGTTGTAGCTTATGCTTCAAAGAAACTTAAAGTGCATGATAGGAATTATCTGACTCCTTATTTGGAGTTAGATGTTGTTGTGTTTGTATTGGAACTTTGGAGGCATTATTTGTTTGGATCAAGATTTGATTTGTTTAGTGATCACAAGAGTTTGAAATATCTGTTTGATCATAAAGAGTTGAATATAAGGCAACGAATATGGTTAGAATTCTTGAAGGATTATGATTTTAGTTTGAATTACCATTCGGGTAAAGCGAATATTTTGGCTGATGCATTAAGTAGAAAGTCATGGCATATGTCGATATTGATGGTGCGAGAGTTGGAATTACTTGAGAAATTTTGAGATATGAGTTTGGTTTATGAAGAGACTTCTTATGGAGTTAAGCTTGATATGTTGAAGCTTACTAGTGGCATTCTTGATGAGATTCGAGAAGTTCAGAAGTCTGATTTGATTTTGGTGGATAGGTTGACGTTGATCAATCAAGGTCAAGGTGGCGATTTTTGGATTGATGAGAATGGTATCATGAGAAGTCGTGATAGAGTTTATGTTTCGAATATAGCTGATTTGAAGAAGAGGATTCTTGAGGAAAGGCATCGTAGTGGATTGAGTGTTCATCCTGGAGCTACTAAGATGTATCAAGATTTGAGGAAATTATTTGGTGGATAGGCATGAAGAAAGAGATTGTGGAATTTATGTATATTTGTTTGATTTGCCAGAAGTTGAAGATTGAACGTTAGAAATTGTCTGGTTTGATGCAACTGTTATGTATTCCTGAATGGAAATGGGATAATATGTCTATGGATTTTTTTTTGGTTTACCCAGAATACCGAGTAATTTTGAGGCTATTTGGGTTATTATGGACATATTGGTGAATCTAATCACTTTATTCCGATGATAATGGATTATCCAATGGAGAAGTTAGCAAAGTTGTACATTGAGAAAATTGTCATTTTGCATGGTATTTCGTCTAGCATTGTGTTAGATAGGTATACGAGATTTACTTCGAGATTTTGGGGTAGTTTGCAAAGTGTGTTGTGTACGAAGTTGCGTTTGAGTTCTGCTTATCATCTGCAAATAGATGGTCATACTGAAAGGACGATTCGGTCACATGAGGATTTTTTAAGAGCTTGTGTATTGGAAAAAGGAGATACTTGAGATAGCTACTTGACTTTGGTTGGGTTTACTTATAACAACAATTTCCATTCGAGTGTTGGGATGGCACCATTTGAGGCTTTGTATGGTAGAAGGTGTAGGATGCCTTTGTGTTGGTATGAATCAGAAGAGGGTGTTGTGGTCAGACCTGAGATAGTTCAGCAGACTACAAATAAGATTAAGATGATTCAGGAGAAGATGAAGGCTTCTCAGAGTCATCAGAAGAGTTATCATGATAAGAGGAGGAAAGAACTTGAGTTTGAGAAGGGAGATCATGTGTTTCTTCGAGTTACTCCAATAACGGGTGTTGGTCGAGCGTTGAAGTCGCGTAATTTGACGCTGCATTTTATTGGTCCTTACCAGATTTTAGAGAAGGTAGGTGAAGTGGTTTTATAGATTTCTTTGCCACCGCTACTTGCTAATCTCCATGATGTGTTTCATGTGCCTCAGTTGAGGAGATACATTGTGGATCCATCTCATGTGGTCCAATTAGATGATGTACAGGTAAGAGAGAATCTAAATGTGGAAATATCACCTATGCAGATAAAGGATCAGGAGTTGAAACAACTTCGTGGTAAAGAGGTTGCTTTGGTGAAGGTAGCTTGGGGAGGACCGAAGGGTGTGTTGCAACTGGTTTTTAAATTAGAGTCGCCACCCTTAATTTTTATCCTAATGGAAGGGAGTATAAAGGAATAACCCTAAAGTTCAGAGATTCTAGATTTGGACTCGGTTCTAGACGAGGGGAAGGTGTTAGGCACCCCTTATTTACCTTGTTCGCAAGGATACTAGGTTTAGAAGTGCAATGTTTAGGAAATAGGGTTTTAATTATTAATTAAGGAAAAGGGTTTGAATTTTAGTTAGCGGACTCGCAACGATTTTTGATCGTATGCCCACGTATCCTCCTTAGGAGGAATCAGAGTCTCATTTTCGTAGTTCGCGGTTGGGTTGGTGTTTATTATGGATTACGGAATATATTTGAATTTCCCGCATACGTAGTTTAAGAGTGTGAAAAGCGAAGTTTGTTAGACCAAGTGCGCGGTTGATTCAAATATATTCGTATTCTTTTTTCGAAAATTAATGTTGAATTAATTTATTACGAAAAATAATTTGATGTTTGTTTGAGTATTTTTAAGACGTAGAGCGATGGAGTCTGATATAGTCTCCTCATCACGTGTTCAAATATTGGCCACGTGTCGCTCGCAGATGGAAAAGTTGGTGAGTTGTGCGAGTTTTAATATTTTGATTATTGAATAATTGACTGATAGACGATGGGTCAATCAATCACTTATTCGAGGACAACGGTGGATGAAAAATCTACTAATCCCATTATTGAATTAATTTAATTCTGAAAAGTGTTTGAATTTATGTACAAGGTTATTTTACCAATTATCTTAAATAATTTTACTAAATTAATTATTTATAAAAAATAATGTAATCAACCTAATAAATCTAATTATTTTACTAGAGATTGATTTGTTTAATTTTATTATGAAAATGATTTTATTGTTAGTTGAATATTTTTTAATGTGCTGTTTATAAAAAATGTCTTTATTAATGCATGATGAAAAATGATTTTTAATGCAATAGAATAAATAAAATATTTTGATGAGTTGAGAAAATATATTTTATTTTATAATAATAATAGTAGTAAATAATAATTATAAATAAAATAATAAAAATAAAATGATTAAAAAAATGCAGGGGGTGCAATTAATGTTGGGCTAGCAAAATAGAGGGGTGTATGAGTAAGGGTTCAAGTCCAGATATTGGACTTGGCCCATAAGGCTAAGGGGTGTGATTTGTTTGTATTTTGACCATAACACTAACTATACATTCAATTACCAAATAAAAAGGTAGATCAAAACTTAGAGATATAATGTTAAATAAAATTCTTGCAGTTTGAAACAACCAGTACCCCAATGTTGTGCAAGAGCAAAGGAACCTTATAATTATCATCCTACTAGTTATAATAATTATATTAAAGAGTGAGAATAAAACTGATGTGATCACGTGTATTAAAAGAAGATTGAATTGACTTTTCAAATATTGGAATTATCCAATCAGGCTTCGACACGTAGCATGTTTTAAATAAAAATATAAATAACAAAATTAAGAACAAGAATGATATGTAAAACCAAATGTAGATAGAAGTTTTTTTCCATTTTTTCTCATATTTAAAACTAAACATTCTCTCTTCTTCTAATTCGCAAGATCAAAACTTATTCCTTTCTCAAGATTTAAAAAAATATCACATAAAGGAACGGAATCAAAACCGATAGAAGAAACTTACCTGATTAGAGGGGCAGTGTTAGGGAGGTTGAGGGCGCAAACAGAATAGGAGATCGGAGGATCATGGCCGCGTCTATTGCGTAAGGAAGGCGGCAGATTCACAGTTCTTTGACGGTGCGATGAGTGATGCAGATCTGATGGGTGTGTTCTTGAGATTTTGCTATTGTTTCTACGGTTTTCTTCTCTTTCTTTTCTGCACAAAAACAAACAAAAGACAACAACACACAATTTTTCCAGATTTTGATTCATAGTTATGTTGAATTTACATGGTGTTGATGTTATTGTTATAGCAAAAGTGATGTTGTTGATTTTTTCCAGATCTAAAATTATGGTGATTGCAATTTCATGGTTATGGTGGTGATGTTAGTTTTTAACGGATTTTGGTTTAAATAAAATGGTTAGAAATTTTGTGAACAATGGTCTTTTGAAATAAAATTTAGAAACGATATATATGTGTAGGTCGTTATGTGTATGCGAACAGTGTAAAGAAAATGTGAGGAAGATTTTTGTTTATGTTAGAAATATTATAAAAATGATATTTTAGAAATTGTGTGAAATAAGTGAATGTTAGTGAATATAATGTGTAATATAATTTAAAAAACTTATAACATCATATAGATGTTCATCATATGTTAAAAACTAAACATTGAAAATAAAAGAGGGGGCCTCATATTTGAATCATCAGCCAAAAAAACCAATACTATTTGAAAACAATTTTGAAAAGAAAGTGTGAGAATGTGTCTGTGAAGAGTGTGTAGTGAAATTGTGAGAATTATGGATTTGTGGAAATTGTGAATGATCTAGAAGTGTGAAAAACATGTCCTATTTATAGATGAAAAAAACCATCCAAATTGGAAATAAGATAAATTTGACCAATCAAAAATAAAGTGTGACACAAATTGACATCAAATGGCCAATAAGAAACACCAATTTAAAAGGAAAAAAATTAGTGATAAAAAATAGAAAAAAAATAGAAAATGTTGAAAGTGCGGCACAAGAGATTTGAACCCGCGACCTTATATTTGTAAGCTTCATCCTTTACAAATTGTGCTATGTTACTCATTTGTAAATAAACTCAATTGAAAGTATATGAAATGTATGAGAATATTTATTTATTCAAAAATACAAATGATCTGAAATAAATTATTATATTTTTAAACAGGTTTGGAAGTGAATATTTTATAAAAATAAAATGATATTTTAAAATCAATAATTAAAATATTTTTTACTGTAAAAATAAAGGGTGGGCAAATTTAGGGTATGACAGCTGCTCCTATTTAATCATCTTTCGATTGAATAGTGCGAGAATACGCAGGTCTCGCGCGTTTAATCGGAAGTTTATTAAATATTGGAAAACCCCAAGATTTGTCCGAGCTAATATAAGAATACGTTGTACAACATTCTTATGAGTGTGAATAATAGGCATAGATGATGATGTATCATCTTACCAGCGTTTAGACCAAAGTGGGTTAGAATCAAGACTCGACAATGCAGATAACTCGTCGGTATCTGAGAGATTGTAAGATTTTGCTTATTTACCATAACCTAGGAGGTAAATGGTACGAGTTTAAAAAGCTGATTTATTAATGCTAGGAGACTGATATAGTAAGTTTGTGACGCATATTTTGTATATTCATCGCAACCTAGGGGACGAATAAAACAAAGTTTGATAACACATTGCTACATGGAGACTGATGCAATAGATTACACATATTTCAATATGTTTACTATAACCTAGGGAGTAAATAGTACGAGGATGAACCTGTGCATTTATCTCAACCTAGGGGATAAAAGACAATAGGGATGGGCTTACGTTATCCACCGCAACCTAGGGGATGAATAATATAACCTTGAAGATTCGCATATCCATCACAACCTAGGGGATAGATAATTGAAATAGGCTTGAAACCAGATATGTAGAAATTGGAATGACGATGTTGGTTGCATCGTCTCAACCAAAATTCGATAACCAAACGAAATATACTAGATTTGAAGCAAAGGAACCCAAAATTCACTGATGAGGTTAGTTGTGTCGTCTCAACTGTAACCATCAACATGAAGAAAATAAATCCCAAACTCATGATGATATTGGTCGTGTCGTCTCAACTATTATCAACATGAAGAAAATGAACCCCAAATTCATGATGATATTGGTCGTGTCGTCTCAACCATTATCAACATGAAGAAAATAAACCCCAAGTTCATGATGATATTGGTCGTGTCGTCTCAACCATTATCAACATGAAGAAATCAAACCCCAAATCCATGATGATATTGGTCGTGTCGTCTCAACCATTATCAACATGAAGAAAATGAACCCCAAATTCATGATGATATTGGTCGTGTCGTCTCAACCATTATCAACATGAAGAAAATAAACCCCAAGTTCATGATGATATTGGTCGTGTCGTCTCAACCATTATCAACATGAAGAAAATAAACCCCAAATTCATGATGATATTGGTCGTGTCGTCTCAACCATTATCAACATGAAGAAAATAAACCCCAAATTCATGATGATACTGGTCGTGTCGTCTCAACCATTATCAACATGAATAAAATAAACCCCAAATCCATGATGATATTGGTCGTGTCGTCTCAACCATTATCAACATGAAGAAAATGAACCCCAAATTCATGATGATATTGGTCGTGTCGTCTCAACCATTATCAACATGAAGAAAATAAACCCCAAGTTCATGATGATATTGGTCGTGTCGTATCAACCATTATCAACATGAAGAAAATAAACCCCAAATCCATGATGATATTGGTCGTGTCGTCTCAACCATTATCAACATGAAGAAAATGAACCCCAAATTCATGATGATATTGGTCGTGTTGTCTCAACCATTATCAACATGAAGAAAATAAACCCCAAGTTCATGATGATATTGGTCGTGTCGTCTCAACCATTATTAACATGAAGAAAATAAACCCCAAATCCATGATGATATTGGTCGTGTCGTCTCAACCATTATCAACATGAAGAAAATGAACCCCAAATTCATGATGATATCGGTCGTGTCGTCTCAACCATTATCAACATGAAGAAAATAAACCCCAAGTTCATGATGATATTGGTTGTGTCGTCTCAACCATTATCAACATGAAGAAAATAAACCCCAAATTCATGATGAAATTGGTTGTGTCGTCTCAAACATTATTAACATGAAGAAAATAAACCCCAAATTCATGATGATACTGGTCGTGTCGTCTCAACCATTATCAACATGAAGAAAATGATCCCAAATTCATGATGATATTGGTCGCGTCGTCTCGACCATTATCAACATGAAGAAAATAAACCCCAAATTCATGATGATACTGGTCGTGTCATCTCAACCATTATCAACATGAAGAAAATAAACCCCAAATTCATGATGATATTGGTCGTGTCGTCTCAACCATTATCAACATGAAGAAAATAAACCCCAAATTCATGATGATACTGGTCGTGTCATCTCAACCATTATCAACATGGAGAAAATGAACCCCAAATCACTTTATAGTTTGAACTAATAGTTCGCACAAATAAGCTTACTAAAGATGAACCCCAAGAAAATTGTAATTTTAAACAAAGTAGTTCTGCAAGATGCCATGCATGCATAATGCCCTAAATTGATATGCTATCCGAGTGTGATGTATACCCCAAATGTTTATATGTGTATGTACAAGAATACTCATGTGCTTATGCCCCAAATGCATGTGTATGCCCCAAGTATATGTGTATGCTCTTGATAGATATCTTTTATTAAACCAATCAAGTTCTCGTAGTCACTAACTCCCCGATGATGTTTGCTACCCATTGCTGTATCTCCAAGTGGATTTGGATTTGGTGAGAGATGTTTGCGAGATCTTAATGTCTGTATCGTAGACGCATGTGTAGGTATGGACGTGGACGTTGGTGTAGTCATGGACGTAGGCATGTGCGTAGAAATTGGCGTGGACATGGGTGTAGGCATGGATTTTCCTTCGCTGTTCTTCTAACCAGAATAAACTTTGATGATTTATCAAATGCTCTTTAGTGTTTCTGTATGTTAGATGCACCAAATGTTGCAAATGATCTTGAGATTTTGCGTACATCATGCTTGATGTGAGGCTCTTAGTGGGAAATCTGCTACCAAGATTTCCAAGGAATCTACTGCCGATATTCTGTTGAAAGATTACCTCCTGCCGAGGTTTTCTTGAAAATCACCTTCCGTGATCAACCGGGGGAATCTACTTCCGAGATTCTGTTGAAAGATTACCTCCTTTCGAGGTTTTCCAAAAAATCACCTGCCGTGATCAACAAGAGGAATCTACTGCCGAGATTCTATGTAGAATTGGTAGCTTGATTGCCGATGATGATTGCCTTCACATAAAACGAGGTTTCATGCTATGCGTGCAAATTTGATTGGTGCATGGAATTTAATGATTGATTGATGCATGTAATGATTAATTGATGTATGTAATGATTGATTAACGTATGTAATGATTGATTGATATATGAATTGATTGATGTATGTAATGATTGATTGACGCATGAAATATGATGATTGATTGATGTACGTAATGATTGATTGATGCATGAAATGTGATGAATGACTTGGATATATGTAAATGGATGTTGGACTTTGAAATGCGAATGCGTAGTTAGGCTTTTTAAGATACGCTCAACCCATGCTGTTGGAATGCGTAGACAAATGAGATGATAGTATGGCTTGGTTTTGGATCTAGGAGCCCTAATGCATGATTTATGCAGCCTTATGCTTTATGATTATGAATTGGATATTTTTTGAATGGTTCCCCTGTGATGGGTTGTGGATGATTAAAGCATGGATGTTTGTTTATGCAACAAGGTTGCTTGTCACATTATGGTTGAGTGTTGTGCTTGCATGATTCCCTGATACTTGTTTCGAACTTGAAGATTGCTGACGTAGAAGAGAGGTCCACCAGAGGTTTGTGAAAGTATGAAGAGAGCTTGCTTTTTTATGGACTGTTTTCCTAATTTTTTGGTAGGGTCCTGGAGGAGATTATCTTTAATATGAGCTTGGAAAAAGTTTGATCATAATGTGAATGACCCCAATATTTTGCATTATGCCCCTGATTAAAAGACTCCTGAAAAATGCTTGGCTTTGATGGACCCTTTTGTATCAACTTCTTTTTTGATCGAGCCTCGTAATGGTTTGCCCCAATATTCGAATTTTGAAAGACATGCCCCTCAATCTCCAAGATCCGGAGGAAGTATCCTTAGAAAGAACTCAGACTTTACCATGAACTTGACATAGATTTCCCCAATTATTCGAAGCTTGAAAAGTTTATACTTGAAGTTGCTTGAAGAATTTGGACCCTACGTGCAGTAGGATGAACTTGGTACGCACTGCCCCAACATTTGAATCTCGGAAAGTTATCCTTGATTATTAATTCCTTGAGAAACATGTTAACATGAGGAAACAAAGTCACACCCTGTTGTGATATGACTTGACTAAGGAATGTTTCTTTGAAGGGTATTCCCCTAATTGGACAATGCTTTGAAATTTGATCCAAATTGATTGAACCTCGGAATGCTCACCTCTTGTCAACAATATCTTCATGTGATATACCCCTATGATCATTAGTCTATGCCCTTGTTTATAGGGATCCCCTTAGATGCTTTTGCCCCAGTTCGGAGCTTCTTGGAAAGGATGGCCTTTGATCAGACCTTCTTGAAATCTCTTTGATGCTAAGTATTGATTCGTAGATAAAATTGTACATTTCGAAAAAGTAATTATGTTTGACGCACATGCACGTTCTTGAAATGGATTATTTGAAAATAAATGGAAGATTAGAAGATGAATATTCGAAGAAGCGAAGTAGTTAGAAATGATTTTAACAAACATAGGAGTCAATTTAACACAAATCTTTCCGAATATGCTTTCATAGTGAACCTAGCCTCAATTAGGACTTTTAAAGGTTGTAACGTGGCCATGGTTCGTGGTTTAAGAAACAAAAGATATAAGGCTTAAAATTAATTTAGCCCACCCCATTCTCCTTGATGTTCTCCAATCCTAAGTTCAATTAATCCAACGGATGTGTTTAATCCCCAAGAGAAGTTTAGTAGTCGCGCAAATGATGAGAAGCGTAGGCAAAGATCCAAGTGCCAATGAAAATCATTGATAAGATATGAGCATTAATAAGATCCAAGCATTGATAAGATCCAAGCGTTGATGAGAAGCCTTGATGGTTCTTAAGGTGGCAGTCACAAGATTGTTCTTTAATTTATTGTTTTCAATCCCTTATTTTTGTATGGACCAATTTTTTTTGAATTCTTTTCTTAGATCCATTGGGATGCCTTAATTTTTACCTAAGTCAAGTATTGATTTGCTTTGACTTAGTGGGCTTTCTCTATATTTTTTGAATTTCTTTTTTTTTCTTTTGCTTTTGAAAATTTGTGACTACCATGCTGATTGTTGTAAGCTTCATCTTCATCATTTCTTCGATCTTGATTGAGGAAGAAGCGTGTCTTGGACTTTATTTTTATTGATTCCTCAATCTTGGGTGATGAACGCGGGGAAAATGATGTGCTCGAATATCTGCTTAGGTTGTTTTCTCAATGATGTATCGAGGACAGAGATATGCTTGAACCTTTGCTTAGACCGTTATCTCGATGATGTATCGAGGAAAGATATATGCTTGAACCTTTGCTTAGATTGTTTTGATTCTCCTGGGATATGAATGCATCTTCGAATTAATTGAAATCTACCCTGCCCCTGGTTAAGATGAAGGTTTTTTTTATAGAAAATAGAAAGAACTCCGACTTCTGGCTCAAGGGGGTTAACTACAGATTATCTCCTTATATCTCCACTGTCTAGGGATTGAAATAATGCCTTACATCGTCAGCTAAGCCTTACTATTAAAAAGCATACGTCAGCAAAATTCGATTATTTTGTATTTTCATCATTCTCCATCGAAGTTTGTTAATTTAAAAATGGAAAAGAAGAGTGAAAATGGAAAGTCGTTGATTATTTGTGGAATGAATCAATTTCAAAAACATGCATTAAAATTACTTGACCAAAGAGTACAAAGTTTATAACAAATAACACTTAGCAAAAAGGAAATTACAATTTGAAATGATAAAGCCTAATTAATAAGCTTATGTAATGATCCACCAATCAGGGCGAGGGATTTTCCATCATATGCGGACCATCTTCTTCAAAAGTTAATTGATTATATCAGCTCTTGCACCGCTTCTTTGAATGAATTGCATTCTTCAATTGAATGCCCCGCTAAACCAACATGAAACTCACATTGAACATCTGAGTTGTACCAAGGAGGAAATGAAGACTTCATGGATCTAGTTTGTCTAGGGGTCATTGCTGAATTTTGGACCAGATATGACCATAATTGACTGTATGTCATGGGGATCGGGTCAAACCGACGATTTTCCCCTTTTTGGTTGTTTGGATACCTATGCTGATTTGGGCGTTGATGATGATTGTTTCGATTCTGAGCCTGTCGATTCTGACATCGATGTTGAGGTGAAATCTTAATCTGCTGGTTATGTGGTATAGGTCATGGATGATGGTGTTGAAGACTAGAGGATGGTTGTTAGCACTGAGCATCTACTGCACATGAATATTGATGATAAGGCACAGGAGACGGGGTTTCGGGATATTGATAACTTTCCCATATCATGCTTGTTTCATTTTCTTCTCCCACTTGAAAATATCTAAGGGATTCACTAGTCGAGTCACTCGAGATGCTCTGGATTTTTCCAGTCTTGATGCCATTCTCGATGTGCTCCCTAACTATTACTAGGTCAGAAAAGCGTGATGATATACTGCCCAACATTTTTTCATAATACTGACCTTGTAGAGTACACATGAACATGTCTATTAACTCCTTATCCAATAAAGTCGATTGTACTCGAGCAGCCAGCTCCCTCCATCTCTATGCGTATTCTTTGAAGGATCTGTTGCTCCTCTGAGATAAATCTTGCAGTTGCGTGCGACTTGGAGCCATGTCGGTGTTGTATTGATAATGCCTCTGAAATTCTACATCCAAGTCATTCCATGTGGGAATGTGGTTTCTTTCCAATTGTGTATACCATTCTAATGATACTCCACTAAGGTTGTCTTGAAAACAATGGATAAGTAATTTGTTGTCGCGTGGGTACGCTGCCATCTTCCTAACATACATCTTCAAATGGGTCTTAGGGAAACTAGACCCATTGTACTTTTCGAAATCTGGCATCTTAAATTTCAGAGGAAATACCACGTCTTCAACCAAACATAAGGCAGAAACATCAAAGTCATGAGTGTCCTGTCCTTCCATGGCACTAAGCCTCTCTTCTAGTATGCGATATCTTTTGGCGTCCTCAAGATTTTGGAATTCTTTAGTATTCATGGTCGAGTTTTCCCCTTGAGGTTTTGGCGTAGGGAATGAAAATTGATGATACTCAATTGATTCATGGGATGGAGTATATCTGTCTCGGAAAATGGCGTGTGCTTGCACATCAAGGTTCTCCATGGCAGCTTGTACATGATGAGGTCGAGCTTGAGTGTCTCCTTGAGGTGTAATGACGTCCTCAGTTGTGGCTTATTGACCTTCTTCCATTGTTGTATCTAATTTTACACTTGCAAGTTATCTCGAGTTCGTTCTGAGTATCCGGGAATCACCTTGTCGGGTTATGGTTGAAATTTCTCAGATGGAAGAGATGTGAGTTTTATGCAGATGGATGAAGAATGAAAACGTATGAAAATGCTTGGGTATGAAAAATTCATGAATATGCAATGCGATGTAGATATAGTATGATGGTAGATGTAGAGGTACCCTGTACAGGTTTTATGATGATATCCTACTCTGTCTCAGAAATTGAAGCAGGCAGGGACTCCTTACGGACGAAGATGATAATAGACATAGATTTGATGATGTCCTACATTATCTAAGAGATTGAGATAGGCAGGAATTTGTTAGGATTATGGCCTAATGAAAGACAACGAGGAGTCCCTACAGGACATGGATGATGGTAAAGACGGAAGCCCTGCGGGCTAGAGATAGTAGTGAATAAAGGGATAACCCTTGCAGATTGTAGTGGGATTTGTGAATGGTATCCTTATAAGGTAGGTTCTTAGTATTGGCCTACATATATTCTATCATCCCCATAAGGTGGCTTCCTTAAGGGTATCATGAATGACACTAGAGGGAAAGGCACAAGGGCCTCCCTTAAGTGGAGTCTCTTTACAGACCAAAACTTTCGTCTCTAGGTCATGAAAGGTCTTTATCATGAGTTTCTGGTTTAAAGGTCGTACAAAGAGTCATATGTATCATTCCAAAGCCCTACTTCCCAAGAGGATGTCTCTCGAGAGGTCTTCCTTTTGTGGAGTTCCACCGACTCTAGGCGAAGTCGTCACATAAACTCATAGGGTTGATGTAACCCCTTGGCTAATAGACGAACCTTCTTTCTAAGGTTTTTGAGAATAATTTTTTTTGCAAAATTATAAATCCCACCACATATATATAAGTATAATGAATAATAAAAAATAAGCAAGAAAATAAATAATTAAACAGGAAATAATAAAACCCAAAAAAAGAAAAACCATAAAACCTAAAGTTGAGGCTTCTAAACCTAGGGTTGATTCCCCAGCAGAGTCGCCAGCTGTTGCAACTGGTTTTTAAATTAGAGTCGCCACCCTTAATTTTTATCCTAATGGAAGGGAGTATAAAGGAATAACCCTAAAGTTCAGAGATTCTAGATTTGGACTCGGTTCTAGACGAGGGGAAGGTGTTAGGCACCCCTTATCTACCTTGTTCGCAAGGATACTAGGTTTTGAATTTATGTACAAGGTTATTTTACCAATTATCTTAAATAATTTTACTAAATTAATTATTTATAAAAAATAATGTAATCAACCTAATAAATCTAATTATTTTACTAGAGATTTATTTGTTTAATCTTATTATGAAAATGATTTTATTGTTGGTTGAATATTTTTAATGTGCTATTTATAAAAAATGTCTTTATTAATGCATGATGAAAAATGATTTTTAATGCAATAGAATAAATAAGATATTTTGATGAGTTGAGAAAATATATTTTATTTTATAATAATAATAGTAGTAAATAATAATTATAAATAAAATAATAAAAATAAAATGATTAAAAAAATGCAGGGGGTGCAATTAATGTTGGGCTAGCAAAATAGAGGGGTGTATGAGTAAGGGTTCAAGTCCAGATATTGGACTTGGCCCATAAGGCTAAGGGGTGTGATTTGTTTGTATTTTGACCATAACACTAACTATACATTCAATTACCAAATAAAAAGGTAGATCAAAACTTAGAGATATAATGTTAAATAAAATTCTTGCAGTTTGAAACAACCAGTACCTCAATGTTGTGCAAGAGCAAAGGAACCTTATAATTATCATCCTACTAGTTATAATAATTATATTAAAGAGTGAGAATAAAACTGATGTGATCACGTGTATTAAAAGAAGATTGAATTGACTTTTCAAATATTGGAATTATCCAACCAGGCTTCGACACGTAGCATGTTTTAAATAAAAATATCAAGAACAAAATTAAGAACAAGAATGATATATAAAACCAAATGTAGATATAAGTTTTTTCCATTTTTTCTCATATTTAAAACTAAACATTCTCTCTTCTTTTAATCCGCAAGATCAAAACTTATTCCTTTGTCAAGATTTAAAAAAATATCACATAAAGGAACGAAATCAAAACCGATAGAAGAAACTTACCTGATTAGAGGGTCGGTGTTAGAGAGGTTGAGGGCGCGAACAGAATAGGAGATCGGAGGATCATGGCCGCGTCTATTGCGTAAGGAAGGAGGCAGATTCGCAGTTCTTTGACGGTGCGATGAGTGATGCAGATCTGATGGGTGTGTTCTTGAGATTTTGCTATTGTTTCTACGGTTTTCTTCTCTTTCTTTTCTGCACAAAAATAAACAAAAGACAACAACACACAACTTTTCCAGATTTTGATTCATAGTTATGTTGAATTTACATGGTGTTAATGTTATTGTTATAGCAAAAGTGATGTTGTTGATTTTTTCCAGATCTAAAATTATGGTGATTGCAATTTCATGGTTATGGTGGTGATGTTAGTTTTTAACGGATTTTGGTTTAAATAAAATGGTTAGAAATTTTGTGAACAATGGTCTTTTGAAATAAAATTTAGAAATGATATATATGTGTAGGTCGTTATGTGTATGCGAACAGTGTAAAGAAAATGTGAGGAAGATTTTTGTTTATGTTAGAAATATTATAAAAATAATATTTTAGAAATTGTGTGAAATAGGTGAATGTTAGTGAATATAATGTGTAATATAATTTAAAAAACTTATAACATCATATAGATGTTCATCATATGTTAAAAACTAAATATTGAAAATAAAAGAGGGGGCCTCATATTTGAATCATCGGCCAAAAAAACCAATACTATTTGAAAACAATTTTAAAAGAAAGTGTGAGAATGTGTTTGTGAAGAGTGTGTAGTGAAATTGTGAGAATTATGGATTTGTGGAAATTGTGAATGATCTAGAAGTGTGAAAAACATGTCCTATTTATAGATGAAAAAAACCATCCAAATTGGAAATAAGACAAATTTGACCAATCAAAAATAAAGTGTGACACAAATTGACATCAAATGGCCAATAAGAAACACCAATTTAAAAGGAAAGGAAATTAGTGACAAAAAATAGAAAAAAAATAGAAAATGTTGAAAGTGCAACACAAGAGATTTGAACCCGCGTCCTTATATTTGTAAGCTTCATCCTTTACCAATTTTGCTATGTTACTCATTTGTAAATAAACTCAATTGAAAGTATATGAAATGTATGGGAATATTTATTTATTCAAAAATACAAATGATCTGAAATAACTCATTATATTTTTAAACAGGTTTGGAAGTGAATATTTTATAAAAATAAAATGATATTTTAAAATCAATAATTAAAATATTTTTTACTGTAAAAATAAAGGGTGGGCAAATTTGGGGTATGGCAGTGTGAAAACGTGACTTGGGAACTTGAGAGTCCGATGAGGGAGTCTTATCCTGAGTTGTTTGTTTGAGGTAATTTTTGAGGACGAAAATCTTTTAAGCGGGGGAGAGTTGTAACACCCCGATTTTTATTTATTAGTTATCTTATTAGTTGTTTATTTTATTAATCATTATATAATATAATAATTAATTAAATTGTGTGACTTTGTGAATATGTGAGTTATTTGAATTAATTGGTGTGATGTGTGATATATGATTTACTCTATTAATTGAGAATATGTGTTATATGAGTAATTGAGTTAGTAGGTGTGAGAATAGAATTATTAATTTATTGGGCCTTATATGTCACATTAGTGTGAGTGAGTGAGATAAGCCCATTAGAGAAAAATAATAGTTAGTAGAGTTAGTAAGATAAACAAAATAGAAGTTAGAAAGAGAAAGTGAAGAAAACCAAGAGAAGAGGAAAAGAGGAGAAAAAGGAGAAAAGAGAAGAGAAGAGGAAGAACCCTAGAGAATCTACATTCAAAGTAAGGGAGGGTAATTTGCTTATTTTGGATGTAAGTAATGGTTAGTAAGCATGATTAGGGATTTTATTCTTCAATTTCTAGACTGACATGTTAGGGTTTGAATATGAAATCCTGAAATTGATGTTTGAATCATGTTTTGATGTTTGTAATTGATTCTATATGTTGGATATATATTATAATACATTTAATTACATGAATATGTCTAATTGGAGTGAGTTTTCTGATCCCAATTCATGGATGTAAGTGTTTGTTGGCAGCAATTTTGGTAAAACACTGCTTTGGTAATGTTTTTCTTAATGTCTTGACATTTGAAGTAAATCATCTTAAATGATTTTGAATGATGTCAAAGCATATGTCTTAACATCTGCCTTCTGAAACATGCTTTTCAGATTTTCTATTTCCTATTTTTAAGCGCGCCTTATTCAGATTTTGTGGTTTATAACTTGCAAAAAATATGGAGGAATATTTTTCGATCTGTCTTATCTTTATGGATTATATCTTGGCCTACTTTCATGGATATATTCAAGGGATTCAATATGTTGCAATATTTTTTTCCAGCCCAAGCCCATAAAGAAGCTACTGCGCCTTTATAAGGACTTGCAACCTTATTCGTACAAAAAGAAACAATTGAAGAAATATATTCTTGGTGTTTAAAAGTCTGAATCTTTTAATTGTAATACACTCTAGTATTGTTTCAATAATTGAGTTGTAATTTGTTAGCTGAGTTGTAAATTGTGGATCATTCATAAGCTTTTAATTATTGAATGATTGAAGTTTTTCGAACTTAATAATTCTGTTGTTTTTCACTATTAGTGATTGAAGGGATTTGAGGAGGGCCTCATACCTAGGTGTGTCTTTGGTAGAAGTATAGAACGGGTAGTGATTAAGTGATTAGATTACAAACTGGTTGTTTACTTAAGGTCTATGAATTGATACTATTTAGTGGACTTATCCCTGGCTTGGTAGCCCCTAGAGTAGGTGGTGTTGTACACTGAACTGGGTTAACAATCCCTTGTGTTTTTACTGCTTTTATATTGTTGCATTGTCCTCAGATATTTGTGTCGTGACATCTCCTTCGACATCACATATATGATACCAGAATTTCAATTGGTACTAGAGAAGGCATCCTGCTCTATATCTGTACGAGATCTAGGGAAGATACTTTATGGTACTATGGACAAGGAAGGAGGATTTATGAACAGACCATCCATTTTGGATGGAAGCAATTATGACTATTGGAAACCACGTATGGTGGCCTTTCTAAAATCTTTGGACAATAGGGCTTGGAAAGCTGTCTTAAAAGGATGGAAACACCCTGTCAAATTGGGAGAAGATGGATAACCTACTTCTGAGTTAAAGCCAGAAGAAGATTGGTCTAAAGAAGAGGATGAAATTTCACTTGGAAATTCTAAAGCCTTGAATGCTATATTCAATGGAATTGACAAGAACATCTTCAGATTAGTAAACACATGTGAAGTAGCTAAGGATGCCTGGGGGATTCTTCAATCTACCCATGAAGGCACATCCAAAGTTAAGATGTCAAGACTTTAATTGCTCACCACCAGATTTGAAAATCTGAGAATGAAGGATGATGGAAGTATTAATAACTTCCATATGAACATTCTTGAGATTGCTAATGCATCCAGTGTTTTAGGAGAAAAAATACCCAAAGACAAATTGGTGAGAAAGATGACTGCCATAGAAGAAGCACAAGAGATTGACAAGATGAGAGTGGATGAACTTGTTGGATCCCTTCAGACATTTGAATTAAGCATCAATGAAAGATCTTAAAAGAAGAACAAAAACATAGCTTTTGTAACCAATACTGAAGATGAAGAGGATGATTATGATCTGGATACAGGTGAAGGAATATCTAATGCTTTAGTTCTACTTGGAATACAGTTTAACAAAGTGATTAAGAAGATGGATAGGAACACAATATTAAATTTCAAAAAAATCTCATTTGTCATCCGTTAGTCAAATGAGTTTGGAAGAAAAAGGGCTGAAGAAAAATCCACTCAAGGGAAGGGAATACAGTGTCATGGATGTGAAGGTTTTAGTCACATTAGAGTTGAATGTCCTACATATCTTAAGAAATAGAAGAAGAATTTATCTGTTACTTGGTATGAAGAGGAATCTGAGAGTGATCTTGAAGAGGAATCTTCCAAGTATGTTAAAGCATTAACAGGAAAATATGTTTCTGATGAAGATTCTAGTGATGGTGAACTAACCTTTGATGAGTTAGCTGCCTCGTACAAAGATCTGTGTCTCAGAAGTGCAGAAGTTTGCCAAGAAGGGGAGAAATAGAAAGCTCTCATGACTCAGCTGAAGGCAGAAAGGAAAGAGCATCTTAAAACTATCTCTAGTCTGGAAAGTGAAGTGACTTCTCTGAATTCGAATCTTGACAGAATGGTCAAATCATTCAAGATATTGAATAATGGGTATGACACATTAGATGAAATTCTTCAAGTGGGAAAGTGACAGGAGACAAGAGTGGTCTAGGGTTTAATGAGAAAAAGGAACCTTATTCAGAAGAACCTTCATCAGATTCCACTCATGCCAAGTCTAAACCAAAGATGTCAAATCAAATGTCTCAACATCATGCCAAATGTCATGGCAAGAAAAGACATCATGGCAAGAAAAAATTTAATCACACCAGAGAGAAATTCCAGCCCTGGAGGTGTCACCACTATGGAAGGTTTGGTCACATAAGACCTTTCTGTTTCAAGTTGTATGGGTACCCTAAAACTGCTCCTCTTCCCAAGACTGATCAGATCTCTCAAAATAGCAAAAAGAAGAAACAATGGGTTCCCAAGACTATTGTTGCTAGTCTCATATCTCATACATCTCTCATAGTCTCAACCAAATATGACTGGTACTTTGACAGTGGTTGTTCTAGACACATGACAGGTGTTAAGAATCTGTTGGTAGATATCAAATCTCACTCCACCAGTTATGTGAAATTTGGTGATGGAGCCAAAGGTGAAATCAAAGGAGTTGGAAAGCTGGAATGTTCAGGAGTACCAAAACTTGATAATGTGTTACTTGTTAAAGGGTTAACAACTAACCTAATAAGTATAAGTCAACTGTGTGATCAAGGGTTCAAAGTAAACTTCACCAAGATAGAATGTCTCGTTTGCAATGAGAAGAATGAAGTTATTATGAAAGGAATCAGATCTAAAGACAACTGTTATTTATGGGTTCCCCAAGAGTTGAACTTCTCATCGACATGTTCTTTAGCCAAAGAAAATGAAGTTAAATTGTGGCATTTAAAACTGGGACACTTACATCTGAAAGGAATGAAAAGAATCATATCTATAGAAGCCGTGAGAGGGATTCCTAATCTCAAGATAGAAGAAGGGAGAGTATATGGTGAATGCCAGATTGGAAAGAAAACTAAGATGGCACATCAGAAGATCCAACATCTCACCACATCAAAAGTTTTAGAACTTCTTCACATGGACTTGATGGGACCTATGCAGGTTGAAAGTCTTGGTGGAAAGAAGTATGCCTATGTTGTTGTAGATGACTTCTCTAGGTACACATGGATAAGTTTTATCAGAGAAAATTCAGAAGCTTTTGAATTCTTTAAAGATCTATGTCAAAAACTTCAAAGAGAAAAGGATAGTCATGTCATCAGAATCAGAAGTGATCATGGAAAGGAATTTGTGAACAATAAATTTGCTGATTTTTGTTCTTCTGAAGGAATCAATCATGAATTTTCCTCTCTCATTACTCCTCAGCAAAATGGGATTGTGGAACGCAAAAACAGAACTCTTCAGGAATCTTCCAGAGCTATGATTCATGCTAAGAAGTTAACCTACCACTTTTGGGATGAAGCTATGAATACTGCGTGCTATATCCATAACACAATCACTCTAAGAAAAGGCACCTCATCCACCTTGTATGAAATATGGAAGGGAAGAAAACCTACTGTCAAATACTTTCATGTTTTTAGAAGTAAATGTTACATCTTAGCTGATCATGAATAGAGAAGGAAGATGGATCCCAAGAGTGATGAGGGAATATTCTTGGGTTACTCTATAAATAGCAGATCTTACAGAGTCTTTAAATCTAGAACTAAGGTTATGATGGAATCCATAAATGTTATTATTGATGATAGAGGATGTAATGATGAAGAAGATGTCTTTGAAGATGTTGGAACATCTTTGTCAGACATTCCAACAGAATCTAATGACAGAAGTACTGATCCTAATCCAACTCAAGAAGATCATGAGCCTAGTCAAATCAATAAAGGGCCTTCAATCAGAACTCAGAGAGATCATCCTAAGGAACTTATTATAGGAGATTTAAATAGAGGAGTTACTATTAGATCAAGATAAGGTATGTAAAACTCTTGCTTTGTTTCAAAAATCGAGCCTAAGAATGTAAAAGAAGACTTAACTGATGAGTTATGGATTAATGCTATGCAAGAAGAGTTAGAACAATTTAGAAGAAATGAAGTTTGGGATCTGGTTCCAAGACCTGAAGGGACAAATGTGATTGGCACTAAATGGGTGTACAAGAATAAATCTGATGAATAAGGGGTGGTTACTAGAAATAAGGCAAGATTAGTTGCACAAGGATACACTCAAATTGAAGGAGTTGATTTTGATGAAACCTTTACCCCTATGGCCAGACTTGAGTCAATCAGACTACTCTTAGGAGTTGCTTGCATTCTGAGATTTAAGTTGATTCAAATGGATGTAAAGAGTGCCTTCTTAAATGGCTATTTGAATGAGGAAGTTTATGTGGAATAACCTAAGGAATTGTTGATCCAAGACTTTCTAACCATGTGTACAAATTGAAGAAAGCTCTGTATGGATTAAAGCAGGCTCCAAGAGCTTGGTATGAGAGATTGACCGAATATCTTGGTGAGAATGGATATAGGAAATGCGGCATAGACAAAAATCTTTTTGTCAAGGAAGAAGAATGGAAGATCATGATTGCGCAGATTTATGTTGATGATATTGTGTTTAGTGGGATGCCAAATGAGATGGTTCAACATTTTGTCAAGCAAATGCAGTCAGAATTTGAGATGAGCCTTGTTGGTGAGTTAACCTACTTTCTTTGTCTGCAAGTTAAACAAATGGAAGATTACATATTCTTATCTCAGAGTAAATATGTGAAGAATATAGTAAAGAAATTTGGGATGGAAAACGCCAGTCACAAGAGAACACCTGCTCCCACACATATGAAGTTGTCTAAAGATGAAAAAGGAGTAAGTGTGGATCAAAGTATTTACAGAAGTATGATAGGCAGTCTTCTATATCTCACAGCTAGCAGACCTGGCATTGCCTTTATTGTAGGGGTGTGTGTTAGATATCAAGCTGATCCTAAAGTTAGCCATGCCAACCATGTGAAGAGAATTCTTAAATATGTGAATGGGACAAGTAACTATGGTATGCTATATTCTCATGGATCTAGCTCTGCTTTAAGTGGTTATTGTGATGCTGATTGGGCAGGAAGTGATGATGATAGAAAAAGTACAACAGGAGGATGTTTCTTTCTGGGAAATAATCTCATATCTTAGTTCAGTAAGAAGAAAAATTATGTGTCTCTGTCCACTGCTGAGGCTGAGTATATTGCTGCACGAAGCAGTTGTTTTCAGTTGGTTGGGATGAAATAAATGTTGACAAAATATAATGTCAAACAGGATGTCATGACATTATTTTGTGACAATCTCAGTGCCATAAATATATCAAAAAATCCTACTCAACACAGCATGACCAAACACATTGATATCCGTCATCACTTTATAAGAGAGCTTGTTGAAGAAAAGATTGTTGCCTTAGAACATGTAGCTACTGAATTACAATTGGCTGACATTTTCACTAAGGCTTTGGATTCAAACCAATTTGTGAACTTAAGAGGAAAACTAGGGATCTGCATATATGAGGGCTTGTAGCAATTAAGGGCGTGTGTGAATATCATTAAAGTGATATTATATCATTTATCATGTTTCCAACAAATTAAGTATCTTAAGCAATCATTTCAAGATTATCTCAAATACTCTCCCACACGCTATGACATTACTTCTTTCTATTTTCACAACCTCTTAGTTCTCCTTTACAGAAAAAGAACCCTTGTTATTTTTCATCTCACTGTTCAAAAATATTCAAAGATGTCGCAACATCATGATTCGTCTCTATCAAAGTGCTCTTCTGATGAAGCCAAGGCTTCTAAGTCAAAGTCAGTCAACCATCTCGAGGATCTCTCCTTTGACAAAGTCCCGGTTGTCACTCCTCTGAAAATTGTTCCACCTCTTGAGAAGAAGTTCAAGAAACCTAGGTCATCCCATGTAAAGAAATCCAAAGACGAGTTTGCCACTTCTAAAGGTAATGCTCCTAATACTACTGATGATAGGCCAGAAGAAGACATTGTTAATGTTGATAGGAGTATTAGAAGGATGGTAGATAGGGTGTTAAGTGAGGGTTTTGTTGTGCCTGGGATTTCTATTCCTCTTTCCTGAATTCCTGCTCAGGCTGACAAAGGTATTGATCCTCAAAATGCTACTGAATCATCTATCTTTAAGAAAGATGTTGCTGAAAGTAAACTTGGCAAGTTTGCTACATCTGTTATAGAAGAAGTGGAAGCTGATGTTGAACAAGATATTGAGACATCATCTGTTGAGAAGGACTCTTCTGCTAAGGAAGACGTTGCTGGCTTCAAAACTGCAAAGAATCCAAATGCTGAGAATATGGTGAATGTTGATGAGTTGTCTGACAATGACCTTATTTCCAATGTGGTGCCTGGAATTGCTAAAAGGCTCAAGTCTATAAAAGGTAAGGCTGTGGATGTCACATACCCTTCCAAGATTATCAAGAAGAAGACTATGTATGGTCCCCCAAAGCCCCGGAGTAAAGTGGTTCCTCCCTCCAACACAAGAAAAGTTAGACCTGATAGCTCCTCAGATGATGATGAAGATGATGTCTAGAACATCTCACCTGTGAAGAGATTTAAAGGTAAGAAGAAAGCTGAAATGGTAGAAGATGTTAAATCTAGTTATGATGTCGAGGATGATGTCCAGGACATCTCACCCATGTAGAAGTATGCAAGCAAGGAGATTTCTGTCAGGGTGCCTGATGCTCCTCTTGACAACATTTCCTTCCATTCTGTTGGCAATGCTGAAAAATGGAACTATGTCTTCCAAAGAAGGATTTCTCTTAAAAGAGAGTTGGGAGCAGGTGCACTATAGTGCAGAGAGATTATGAAGTTGATTTCCTTTGCTGGCTTGATGAAGACTATCACCAGGTTTGCAAAATTTTATGAGACTCTTGTTAAGGAATTTATTGTTAATATTCCTATAGATTATGCTGATCATAGAAGTAAGGAATATAGGAAGGTGTTTGTTAGAGGTAGATGTGTTGAGTTTTCCCCTGCTGTCATCAATAGATATCTGGGCAGGTCTGAAGATGATTACTGTGAGTTGGAAGTGACTGATAATCAGGTATGCAAAGCCATCACTGCAAACCAAGTGAGTGATTGGCCCATGAAGAATAAGCTCCATGTTAGTAAGTTAAGTGTGAAATATGCTATCCTGCATATAATTGGAGCTACTAACTGGGTCCCTACCAATCATACCTCAACCATTACAGTTGGTTTAGGAAAATTCATCTATGCCGTTGGAAATAAGAAGTTGTTTGATTATGGTGCTTTCATTTTTAAATAGACTATAAAGCATGCAGGAACCTGTGCTATCAAGATGCCTATTTCCTTTCCATCTCTTATTTATGGAATTATTCTAAATCAACATCCTAGAATTTTGTGTGGCACTGATGTAGTTTGCAAAAGGGAGTTTTCCATGTCTCTTCACTTTAAGTTGTTTTCAGGTAAACATGTCCCAGACATTGTCTTGACATCTTAAAAAAAGACCTCAAGCAAGGATGATATGATTACTGAGTTAATGGAAGCCTGCAAAGAACTTGATGAGGTAATCAGAGTTAGCTTAACAAGAAAGCCAAAATTTGAAAAGTTGATCAAGAAGCTGCAGAAGGATAACAGTGTTGATGATAGAGTGGGTACTGAAGGAGGAGATTTTGATAATGAAGGAAGTTCTGAAGCTTCCAAGTCTACTAGTCCTGAAGACAATTAGACTTTCTGCTGGTGCCTTCTTTTTTGTTTTTCTTTTGTGTTTTGATCCCTATGTTCTTTTTGGCACTTGTATGGGCTTGACACTTGGATATTATGGTTTGTACTTCTTTTTCTACTACTCTCTTAAATGCATGTTTATTTGGCATATTATGTCTAAAAAGGGGGAGAGAAACTGGCTGACTGTCTACTGACTGTCTACTGACTAGTACGTTTGAGGGGGAGCTTCATGTCACGTCTCAGAAGATGTTCTGACATCTTCCACTGCTAACTGAGTTTCTTTTGCTGATGCTCTGATAATGTGCTCAAATAATGTTTTAGCCAAAATTTGCCAAAGGGGGAGTTTGTAAATGTTTGTTGGCAGCAATTTTGGTAAAACACTGCTTTGGTAATGTTTTGCTTAATGTCTTGACATTTGAAGTAAATCATCTCAAATGATTTTGAATGATGTCAAACAAATGTCTTAACATCTTCCTTCTAATCTGAACGTGTTTTTCAGATTTTTGATTTCCTGTTTTTAAGCGCGCCTTATTTAGGTTTTGTGGTTTATAACTTTCGAAAAATATGGAGGAATATGTTTTGATCTGTTTTATATTTATGGATTATATCTTGGCCTACTTTCATGAAGATATTCAAGGGATTCAATATATTGCAATATTTGTTTTTCAGCCCAAGCCCATAAATAAGCTGTTGCGCCTTTATAAGGACTTGCAACCTTATTCGTACAAAAAGAAACAATTGAAGAAAAATATATTCTTGGTGTTTAAAAGTTTGGATCTTTTAATTGTAATACACTCTAGTATTGTTTCAATACTTGAGTTGTAATTTGTTAGTTGAGTTTTAACTTATGGATCATTCATAAGCTTTTAAGTATTGAATGATTGAAGTTTTTCAAACTTAATAATTATGTTGTTTTTCACTGTTAGTGATTGAAGGGATTTGAGGAGGGCCTCATACCTAAGTGTGTCTTAGGTAGAAGTATAGCACGGGTAGTGATTAAGTGATTAGATCGTGAACTGATTGTTTACTGAGGGTCTATGAATTGATACTATTTAGTGGACTTATCCCTGGCTTGGTAGCCCCCAGAGTAGGTGTTATTATACACCGAACTGGATTAACAATCCCTTGTGTTTTTATTGATTTTTATATTGTTTCATTGTCCTCAGATATTTGTGTCGTGACATCTCCTTCGACATCACATATCTGATACCAGAATTTCAGTGGAGGACAAAATGTTGTATGAAGTAGATTTTTCTGGTTTTTCGCGAGGCCGCTTAGCGCCCTCCATTTAACTTAGCACGGACTAGGATGAAAAGTTTTATATTTTCATTAACTATTCTGGATCTTGTATGCTTATTATTTATCATGGATTATCATGAACTTTAATAATTTATTCAATGTGTATTGGATAGGTTTTGAATGACTTTTTGATGAAAACATAACACTTGATTTTGTGTATATGTATGTTGTGAATTGATGATGAATGAGAATAAAAATGTTTTGGCATTGTTTTCTATATGTTGTTGCGATATGTTGAATTGATGAATGCTATGAAAGTGATTCATATGTGAATGATGACATGAAATATCTACGTTTGTGCAATGGTGATGATAATTCAAATATGATGAATTATGTGATGTATGCTTGTATAATTAAGATTGAGAGATGGTATTAATTGCATATGATTGTTAAGATTGCATATGCATCATTTTGTTTCAAGAGGCAATGTTTTCTAGTCTCATGGAAGCTAGTGACTTGGCCCAAACATAGGTGATTGGTTTGAAGCTTAGAGGACGAGCTTTTTGGTGGTTATCTGTCTGAGGGATAGACACATTTTAAACGTAAAAACCATTAAGGATAACAATTGGTATCACATGCATATTGCATTGAGCCATATTCGAGTAACATGTGTTGATGTAAAATGTTGAATTGGTGTGAAATATGTGATATTGATGTGAATGTTACATTTGTGGTTGATTATCTTTGAATTATGGATTGTTGAGCAATGTTGTATAAGTAAACATGTGAACTGGATTGGAATATGTTGATTACAGGAATATGTGAAGTGTGATTAATTTTGTTGATGTTATATGTTATACATTACTTATTATTATATATTTCTATAATGAAGTGAATTCTCACCCATCTGTTGAAATGATGTTTTATACGACATCGCTCAGGTACCATAGATTGTGGTGCTTCTTGCAAGGATTAGTTGGAGAAGTTAGATATTTTGTTTATCCTTAATTAGGTTGTGAGTCATGCTCTGGTCATGTAACATGGGTAAATGTTTAAACTCATGTTGTTTTACGAGATGTTTGTTATACTCTTTTTATTTATGATGTATTGAGATTATGTGATGGTTGGCCTTTAGTGCCTAATGTTTTATTGAATGAATTATATTAAGATATTCAATTATTAATATCGTTATAAAAAGAGAATTATTTTGCTGCGAGATGCATATGTGTATAGGACATTATTTTAAATGCGTGTTATGAGCACGACCAGTGTATTTCGTGTTAGTTTTGAAGTACATGTAACACCCTCTTTTGATATGCATGCTATTTTACTTTGATTATGCCATATTATTGCGTGGGGGTTTAGGGGGTGTTACACGCAGCATCAAGATAATGCCAAAGTTTTGAAACATGACGACTCCTCACATCTTATCGGGGATCCGATAAAAGAAAAGAAGACATAACCCATGAATCTCGGGATTTAAAAAGGCCAGCTGGCCAATTCCACAAATACGCACCCCTTACCGCTTTACGCGAGCGCATCTTGTCCATATGCACAAACTCAGAATTTTTCCAAGCCGGGGTACACTTTCCTCGCTAGACGCCTTCTAATTCCAACACGGACAAGACAAAGTACAACTGGTTCCATAAGAGCCATGGGCACGTGACTGAGGAGTGCATCCATCTCAAGGATGCGATTAAGATCCTAATTAGGGACGGGCATCTAAAGCAGTATAAGAAGAAAGAGAGTACTCGTGATGACGCCCCAGAATCGAAAAAGGTCGAGGAGGAGAAACCATCCCCCGATGACGCCAATCTCCAAGTCGCCATCTACATTTCACAACCAAAGGATTTCTACATCCCGATGATGCCGGGATCCCCCTTTACTTCTCAATGCATAGTTCCTATGAGATATTCCCCTCTGCCATGGTCATATCACGCAGGGGTTTCAAAAAATTCACCGTGGGTTTGGTGAAGAGGAAATTCAAACAACTAATCAATGTGAGCTCAAACAGAAACTCCACCCTCGACAAACTTCATCTGCATCACATTCTACTACGAACAACTCCCTGGCAGATCTCCGAACTCCAGCACCCCTCTGCTTGTGAGAGCATATATGACCAACTTTGATGTCCAATGAATTCTTGTCAACCAGAGGAGCTCGATCAACATTATGTACTCCCAGAAGTTCTCTACCTTGCAGCTTGATGAGACACATCTAACGCCCTACGTGGGATCATATTTACAAGGCTTCAATGGTGCAATCACAAAACCATGGGGATACATCAAACTAATCGTCACCTTTGGAACAACAAAAATAACCAGATCTATCAAAGTCTAGTTCCTGGTAATAGATTGCCCATCTCTATACCAGCGCATCATGTGGAGGCCATCTCTAGCCAAATTAATAGATGTTCCCTCCACAGTGCTCCTAAAAATGAAGTACTGCACCTCAAAGGGACTCGTCGCCTCCCTCCACAGAGACATTGAGGCTGCAAGAAGATGTTTTGAGGCATTCTCAAAGGAACTGAACACCATCAGCGCACCACTCAGAATGGTTGATAAGCCTTCCCGACCCATCAGCTCGGAGGAGCCGAAGCCACTGCCTCACGTCGACACGATCAACCTTGACAACCGCTTCACTAAAGATGATCTATGATTTCAGAAGAAGAATGAGAAAGAGGCCCGACTGACTACCGAAAGTTCCTCAACACCAGCTAGCAACCAGGAGCCTGCCCATCATTTACGCCTAATTCCATACAGAGAGTTCGAGATCATCCTCCTGGGAAAAGATCCTAACAAGGGAGTAAAAATCTCCACCGGCCTCCTCGACCTGGTGAGAAAGAAACTAAATACATGCCTAAGGGAGAACACCGATCTGTTCACATGGAGCACCTCCGAGATGCCCGGGTTGGACCCAGAAGTGGCCCGTCACTAGCTGACAATAGATCATGCCCTTAAGGCTGTAGCCCAACGTAGGAGAAAGAAGTGTCTAGAAAAAGCAGAGGCTGTTGAAAAGGATGTAAGAGACTTCTTATAGGAAAACCTTATATGTGAAGCCCATTACACAACCTGGTTGTCAAATATTTTACTTGTCAAAAAATCAAATGGAAATGGAGAATATGTATTGACTATACTGATCTTAATATGGCTTATCCCAAAGATGCTTATCCTTTTCCTAACATAGATAAATTAGTTGATAATCCTAATGGTTTTAAATTGTTGTCTTTTATGGATGCATATTCTTGATACAACCAGATCCTCATGGAAACTACTACTATAACGTAATGCCATTCGGCTTAAAAAACGTCGACACCACTTACCAAAGAATGATGAACGAAGTCTTCCGAGGAGAGATTGTAAACATACTCAAAGTCTACATGGACGACATGATCGTGAAATCCCAAGAGGAGTCCGATCATACACTCCATTTAAAAAGGGTCTTCAACCAAGCAAGGAAATGCAAAATGTGATTCAATCTGGAGAAGTGCACCTTCAGTGTACGAGCAGAAAAATTCCTCAACTTCTACCTAACAAAGCGAGGAATCAAAGTCAACCCCGACAAACGTAGGGCCTTCTCCGAATTCCAAATGCCAAACTAGAAGAAGTCAATCCAATCTCTGAATAAGATGCTCACCTCGTTGTCCCGCTTTGTGACGAAATCCGCCCAACACATACTTCCCCTTTTCAAACTTCTTCACAAGGAAGAAACATTTGAGTTGACCGAGGAGTGCGAACAAGCTCTCCTCCACCTCAAATGAGCACTTTCACAACCACTGGTCCTCTCGTGACTAGTCAATGAAGAAACTCTCAACCTTTATCTCGCCATCAGTGCTAGGCTGTCAGCATGACCCTCATTCAAGAAACCCCTGAGGGGAAGAAACCCATATACTTTACGAGCAAGGCCTTACAAGGTCCAGAACTAAGATATCAACAAATTAAAAAAGTAGTCTTGGTCCTCATCAATGCGGCAAGGAGATTGAGACATTAACTCCTGGCCCACATGATCGTGGTGCGAACTGACCAACCCGTGAAACAATTGGTCGATCGTCCGGACATGGTGGGCAGGATACTCAAATGGTCGTTAGAACTATCTGAGTTTGACATTCAGTAGAAAGGCCCTCAAGGACCAAGTACTAGTCTACTTCGTAGAAGAAATGACCTCGCCAGCTTCCCTGACAATCAGGGAAAACAAATGGACCATCTTCGTGGACGGGGCCTCCAACTCGACAGGAAGCAGTGCATATACATCTTGGAGAAAGAGGAAGAAATATTGATCGAAGTATCCCTCACCTTATCTTTCCCAACCTCCAATAACTATACGGAATATGAAGCTTTTCTCGAAGGGCTGCATTTGGCCGGAGATTTAGGAGTTGGGGAGGTGAGAATATTCACCGACTCCCAACTCGTCACTTCAAAGGTCTGGGGAGAATATCATGTCAAAAATGATAATCTCTATGAATACTTGACTCTGGTCCGAGAAAGAATAACAAATTTTGGGTCTGTGGAGGTAAAACATGTTCCCCGCGAGCAAAACAACCGAGAAGATATTCTGTCAAAATTGGCGAGCACAAAGAGGAAAGGAGGAAACAAGTTCGTCATCCAGGAGATACTTCATCGACCGAACATCGAAAAACCCTCAATGACTCTGTATGTAAACTCCATTGGCGACAACAATTGTTAGATGACCCTAATATACAACTACCTCAAAAAGCGGGATCTGCCATCCAATCAGAAAGAGGCTAGCATGGTCAAATGCAGAGCCTACTCTTACGTTTTGGTCAAAAATAAACTGTACACACGAGGATTCTCCATCCCCTCCTAAAATGTGTCGAAGAGCCTAAGTTCACCCACATTCTGCATGAAATCTATGAAAGAATCAACACCCAACACCTTGGGGGAAGATCCCTCGCCAGAAAAGCTTTGCGAGTAGGATATTACTGGCCTACCATGCAAGACGATGCAAAAGAAAACATGAAAAAATGTGACAAATGCCAACGTCATAGGGACATGCACCTGGCACCGCCCAACAAGCTGAAGACTCTTTCGTCCCTGTGGCCCTTTGCATAGTGGGGATTGGACATCCTCAGACCATTCGTCGTAGGATCAAATCAAAACAAATAACTAATAGTGGGAGTAGACTACTTCACAAAGTGGATAGAAGCAGAGGCCGTATCCAAAATCACGACACAAAACATACTCTGTTTCTACAAATGAAACATACTTGCCAAATTCGGCATACCACAATCAATCATCACCGACAACAAGACATAATTCACGAACATAAATTTTCAAGAATCCGTCACCAAGCCGGGCACCACCCAACACTTAGTATCCATCGAGCACCCTAAAACAAATGGGTAAGTCGAGCCTGCAAACAAGGTGATTCTATAAGGAATTAAATGAAGGCTAGAAGAAACCAAAAAGAAATGAGTCGAGAAGTTACATAACATGCTCTAGGCCTACCGAACAACCCCTCACTCGACTACTAGAGAAATCCCATTCCGACTAGCATACAAAACTGGAGGTAGTAATTCTAGTCGAAATAAGAAATCCTTTTAGGTGGACCACAACCTCTCTCGACGAGGAGATGAATGACGAGGCACTAAGAGAGATCTCGATCTTGTCGAAGAAATTCGATCGGGAGCAGCCCTTCGAGAAGCCTCGCTAAAATAAAAAATCGCCATACGTCATGACGCCAAAGTCATACGACGAGAATTCGAAGTCAGTAACCTAGTCTTAAGGAGAAATCACAAAGATTATCATGAAAGAAAACTTGCAACAAACTGGGAAGGTCCATACTGTGTCCGAGTAAAAACGGAAAACGAGGCCTACTACCTCGAACACCTTAACGGGGAAGAATTTGCTCGACCATGGAACGCCGAAAAGCTGAAACAACATTACAGTTGAAGGCCAGAAAAGTCAGTATGCTCTAAAAAATGATGAACACGTCATTTTTGACCACATGTGTGTGCTCAGGTACAATCACAATACCTCATACTCGAACAAAAATGCAAGTTTCCACTCTTTAATAAGCATATCCTTGGCCTGGCGAGGAAAACTCAAACGAGCTCCACCATTAGCGTACCACAATGGCAGAACACCCAACTCGCGATGGGAAGTTCGTGCTGCACAGCTCAGATCCTAAACGAGACCTAAGCTCCGCCCTCTGCCCAAAAATCAACCCCGAACCTTCGACAAGTTCCCCTCGCTGTCGAACAAAAATACAGTCGAGCAAAAACCTCGATAATCACTTAGCTAAAATAGAAAAATAAACGTCTCAAACTGACGAGCATACAAACATGCAAAGCTTAAAAAAGGAAATAAATTCAAGATACTAGAAAAAAGAATTAAAATTAAACGGACACAAGGGTCGAAATTGTTAGAAACTTATGACCACAAGAGCCAAAATTTTCAAAATATTACAATAAATAGGGCAAAGCCCATTATCCTGAAATCGTAAAAATAACGGCGCATAGGCCAAACTAACACAAAAAGAAAAGATAAAGCTTAACCAGTCCTCGGTCATGTGCTCATCTCCAGTGATCTCCCTTTCCCCTCCGCCTTCTTCCCTACCAAAGTCAAGGATCTCGGGGGCAACTATCTGGCCGTCAACAACACTGTTCAGAAATCTAACCCCATCAGTAGAAAGCTCTAGCCCAAGATTCATAGCCTTAAGATGGGCCATCGCATTTGAAAAACCCATCTCCACGGCCTCTAGAAAGTCTTTCTTGATGCCCTGGATGTGTGCAATAAGCTCAACACGACACCTTAGGGACTTCAATTCATCGGGATCGTCCTTAGTGGGTGCATCAATGACCTTCAAAGTAGATTATGCCGAAAGGCTCTTCTTGTCGGCAGCATAGGCGACCGTCAGATTTTGCATATCCGCGACCAGGCTGGCCATTACCGTTCTCTACTCGACTATGTCAGTAGTGAGCCCGATATAGATCTTGTACTGATCCCTATAATTGTTGAAGTCAGTTTTCGATTTGGTCAATCACGCCTCAGGATCGGCAATGGCCGCCTGCACCCTCTTCAGCTCTTTGGCTGGACAAGTATCCTTGTGAGCATAGATCATCACCATCTCCAAAATCCTCATCAAGGCGGCAACGACTCCGCCCATGGTACAACCAGCGATGCCCCCCTGATCTGTGGTTTTTACACAGATATTTAACATTTATTTTAGTTATCATTTCTTTTACTTGTTGAGGTTTTATTTCATTTTATCGCATATTATGCTTTGGTTTTGTGTTTTAGTGTTTTAAGGTTCAAAAGAATAAAACACGACAAATCGTGCCAGACAAAGTGCAGAATTTAGAGTTTCGAAGGAAATGCTACAGAAGCTCTAACATGGGTCGCCGTGTCAGGGGGAAGACTTGGAAAACAAGGAAAACCAGGGGGCTGACACGGGAGGCCGTGTCGCCTAACACGGGCCATGTCAGCACGTCTGGAGCAGAAAAAGAAAAGAAATTCCTGATGTCCAACACAGGAGGCCGTGTCGCCTGACACGGGCCGTGTTGGCCAGTGACCTAGATTTTAAGTGTTTTTATGATTTTTCACTATTTGGGACCCAAAGGGGCGTTTTGGGCATTTTCGACTGAGACAAATGAATTGTTCATTATTTAGCCAAGTTTGGAAGAGGAATTAGGGGACTTTTTTTGGCCACACGAAGAATTTTTACACGATTGAAGATTAGAGAAGTCAAGGTTTTTGGAGTGTGGGAGATTTCCATGAGCAGAAGCAGTTGAAGATCAAAGTTCATCTCAATCCTTGTAATGTCTATATTTTATCTTGTGATTATTTTGAACAATATGAGTAGCTAAACCCCCCAATGCTAGGGGGTGTCCCTAATTTGATTCTGTAATAACTTTGAATTTTTGATTTCATCAATTACATGGTTTTTATTATTCGATTTAATTGTCCAAGGGTTTTCATGCTTCCTTTATCAGACAAATAAGGATTGTTCCACGATTAAAAATTAGTTGGGCCATAATTATTAAGGTTTTTGTACAATTAGGCTATAGTAGATATCACCTAGGACTAAGGATATCCTATAGTTACCAAATAACTCTTGATAAAATAAAGGCTTGAATCCATTAGATATATCTAAGGACTTAGGATTTAGGACGGATGTTCAAAGGTTTTCCCACTAAGGACTTAGGGGAAAATAACCTAAAGGGCTGATAATTGGTATTATGAACTTGTTGAAGAAATCAAGATTCAAGGTTGTTATAGGGTAAATTATACACCATACCCCAGAATGCTCCTCATATCTGAGAAAAAAGCCTTAATTTACATTCTGTTTATTTTTAATTATTGTTAAGTGATAATTTCCAAACCAAAACCCCAATTCAATTTTTGTTTAATTGAACCACAAATTGAACTCAATACTGATACGCAGTCTTTGAGATTGATACTTTGGGATTTCCCATTATTAATACATTGGCAAATCAGTACACTTGCTAATTTAATGATCAAGTTTTTGGCGCCGTTGTCGGGGTCTGCCTAATTATTGAGTGTAGTTTGAGTTCAATTAGAATTTTTTTGCTCTGCAACTAAAATTTCTTTTCTGTAAATTTTATATATTTGTTATTACTGATTTTTCTAACCTTTGCATGTGAGGAAAGCCCTCAGTTGAATTTCCTTTTGATGCAGAAAGTGAAGGAATTTTTACCCAAGGCGTAACCAAGCTTAGTTAGTTAGACTAGAATCAGAAGGTTCATCAGATCATTCAGGTTCTTAGTCTGAAAAGGAGGAAAGATCAATGGCTGAAGACCAACCATCACCTGAGAGACTTCTTGGGGACTATGGAGGAGAAAATGCTCCAATAGGTTGGTTGACTATCGTGAATCAACTGGTCACTATTGCAAATTTTCAACTGCACCCCTCAACCATCCGCCAACTCGAGAACAAATATTTCACCGGAAAGATAAATGAAGATGCAAACAAACATTTGCAGAGGTTTCTCACTATGAGCACTACTTTGAAAATTGAGGGGCACTCTGAAGAGGCAAAGAAATTGAGAATGTTTCCACTCACGTTGTCTGAAGATGCTGAAGAATGGTTTTACTCATTACCTACTTGGAGTATTACTACTTGGGAACAGATGGAGAAGACTTTTCTTTATGAGCATTTTCCTGCTTCTGTTTACATTCGCAAAAGATATGATATTATGAATTTTAAGAAGAAAGAAGGAGAGTCACTAGGTGATGCTTACAAGAGGTTCAAGAGGTTATTGGTAGCTTTCCCCACCCACAAAATAGATCAAATTGGACAAATGCAGATGTTTGTAAATGGATTTTGAATGAAGACAAAGCAACTTATTGATACGACAACTGGTGGCTCATCCAACTTTACAATAGCCACTAGTGTAAAGAAGATTATTGAAGCCATTGCTGCAAATGAGCACCTGGAGCTATATGATAGGGTTGTGAGTAAACCTGAAGGGGTGATTGATCTGAAGTTAGAAATTAATAAGCAACTGAAAATTAAAGAAGCAATTGATGCAGAAGTAGAGAAGCGGGAGTGGGACAAAATTAAAATTTGCTGACCACACCATCAACAGTCATACGGGATAACAGAATATATATTGGTGGAAATTGACAAATTTGTATTTCCTGTTGATTTCCAGATCATGGACATCCCTGAAGATGAAGAGATAGGTAATCTGACATTAAAATCTTTTGATGAAGAGATAACCTTGAAAGTATTAGAGATTAAGAAGCAGGGTGCAGGTGGAAGAAACAATCTTCAGTTTGTATGATCAAAGTAGAAGGAGAAAATAAAATTTCAAAATCACTCCTAGAAGAAATCTCAGGCATAATCACTCAAGTGGCAGCAATAAAAATCCTCAATTTCTGCCGAGAAGTCAAAAAGAAAAAGAAGGAACACCGAGGTGAGAAGATGGAGGTTCAAAGTGACCTGAAGCACAAAGTGGGTCGTACTGTTGATCTGAATGAGTTTTGGATTGCAAAAGAGACAAGCAACAAGGCGTGGAAGAGGAAGTATCCCCCATAAGGGGAAGAACCGTCGAGCCATGTGACGTTAAATGAAGCGCTTCGTGGGAGGAAACCCACACTTTAATAACTTAGTTTTTCTTTTTTTTTTGTTTTCTGGTAATAAAAAGGGAGCCTTACTGGTGAGAGCTAGGAGGTAGTAGCTGGTGTTGCAGTACCCTCTGTGAGTCATCTTTCTCGAGCTTGTTCTAAAACATTGGGGTCAATGTTTAGTTCAAGTTTGGGGTGGGGGATTTCCTGCTTTACGTTTGAGATTTATTTTGCTTCTAGATTTTAGATTTATTTGTTGGTTTTATGCTAATTGTTGTGTAAGTCCACGAGTTGAATTCCTTCCCAAATTTTGACCGAAATTTTTTGTTTTGTTTTGCTCAAGAGCTTATATTTCATAGAGGTCGAGAATAGTATATAGAGATAAAGGAATGATTGTTTGAGGGTAGGAAGTTCGGAATAATGTGACAAGGATACGAGTCTAAAGTGTAGATTTGTATCATAGTACTTGAATCCTGAGAAGTATTGCTTGAGTAGTTTATCTTAATAGTCTAGCATATTATGGATTCACATGCATGTATGATTGGTTGAGAAATAAATAAAGTGGGCACCAAATGATGAAAAGGCGGTAAAAGGAAAATGGCTCGCTAAGTAGGGTATCCCTCACCCGGTTATTCACCCCAAAGGGGGTTGATCCCCAAACGTCATCCAAAAGGACAATATAGAACTGCAAAGCTTGAAAATTTCATTGGTAATTAAAAGTGGCAAATGCTGCCTATTTGGTTCCTAACCAATGAAGATTCTTGATGAGTTTTGTGTATGGGATAATCATTATAATTTACATTGCCTTAATTTGATTTTCTGAATGAAAAAGGAAGAAAATCAGAAAAAGACTTAAGTCCAAAGCATAGTTAAAGAGGTATCCGAAGAGGAAGCTTAGGTTAAAAGGGTCTTACACAAACTCTTCGCGTCATGTGAACATCAGACGAACTACTTTTTGATCAATTGGAACGAATGTCTCACGTATGAGTACCAGTTTGCTGTGATTTTCACGAGTTCTTGTAATGGTCACTTGGGGTCAAGCAACAGTTTAAGTTTGGGGGAGTTTGATCAATGGTTTTTACACAAATATTTAGCATTTATTCTAGTTATCGTTTATTTTACTTGTCTAGGTTTTATTTCGTTTTATCACATATTATGCTTTGGTTTTGTGTTTTAGTGTTTTTAGGTTCAAAAGAATAAAACACGACAAATCGGGGCGGAAAAAGTGCATAATTCAAAGTTTCAGAGGAAGTGCTATAGTAGCCCTGACATGGGTGGTCGTGTCACCTAACACGGGCTGTGTCAGGGGGAAGACTTGGAAAATAAGGAAAACTAGGGGACTGACACGGACGATCGTGTCGCCTGACATAAGCCGTGTAAACATGCCTGGAGCAGAAAAAGAAAAGAAATTCCTGATGGCCAACACAGGAGGCCGTGTCGCCTGACACGAGACGTGTTGGCCAATGATGTCGATTCTAAGTGTTTTTATGATTTTTCACTATTTGGGACCCAAATGGGTGTTTTGGGCATTTTTGACCGAGACAAATGGATTGTTCACTATTTAGCCAAGTTTGAAAGAGGAATTAGAGGAATTTTTTGGCCACACGAAGAATTGTTACACGATTGAAGATTAGAGAAGTCAAGGTTTTTGGAGAGCAGGAGACTTTCATGAGTGGAAGCAATTGAAGATCAAAGGTCATCTCAATCCTTGTAATGTCTATATCTTTTCTTGTGATTATTTTGAACAATATGAGTAGCAAAACCCCCCAATGCTAGGGGGTGTCCTTGATTTGATTCTGTAATAACTTTTAATTTCTGATTTCATCAACTACATGGTTTTTATTATTCGATTTAATTGTACAAGGGTTTTCATGCTTTCTTTATCAGACAAATAAGGATTGTTCTACCATTAACAATTAGTTGGACCATAATTGTTAAGGTTTTTGTATAATTAGACTATAATAGATATCACCTAGGACTATGGATACCCTATAGTTACCCGATAAATCTTGATAAAGAAAAGGCTTGAATCCATCATATATCTCTAAGGACTTAGGATTTAGGACGTATGTTCAAAGGTTTTCCCACTAAGTACTTAGGGGAAAATAACCTAAAGGGCTAATAATTGGTATTATGAACTTGTTGAAGAAATCAGGATTCAAGGTTGTTATAGGGTAAATTATACACCATACCATAGCATGCTCCTCATATCTGATAAAAAGCCTTAATTTACATTCTATTTATTTTTAATTATTGTTAAGTGATAATTTCTAAACCAAAACCCCAATTCAAGTTTTGTTTAATTGAACCACAAATTGAACTCAATAATGATACGCAGTCCTTGAGATCAATACTTTGGGATTTCCCATTATTACTACATTGGAAAATCGGTACACTTGCTAATTTATTGATCAACCCCTTCGAAGTACCCCTTGTTGAGAAGGTAACGAGGCAGCTCTAACTTGTCCTCGGGAGTGTCCACGGTAAGATCTATCTAATCGCCATCTATGCATGGCCGCTTCTTAGCCAGAGTATCATGTTGTGAGGATTGTTCCCCGATACACAAGGAGGATGCCATGGACCCAGATTGTGGTTGAGCTACCACTTAGGTAAGGTGACCCTTGTTAGCTTTCTTTGCTTGCTTTTCCCGGTTTGCTGCGGCTAACTTCACTATGTGATCCTTTAAACTCGATATTCTCCATGCAACAAAAACCAAGCACAATTTATCAAACGAAAAATAAACACAAGCAGGATAAAAAAAGAAAGACAACTACCTAAGAGTCCTAAAACTTCCTCGACAGTACCACACTCAAGGAGCTCCTTGGTGTTAATGTATCGAGCCTCAAGCACAGGATCCTCGTGATCGTCAACAATGGTCTCTCCTCTTTTAGTCTCACACTAAGCTGGGACAAAACCATCGATAGAAGCCTCTAGTTTTTTATAGCCAGCTTGATCTTCAGGCTCCAACTAATTTTCCCTCACAATGTAATAGTCTGCACCCTGCTCAAAATGGTCAAAACTTCAGGGAAAATGAAACTTTGGGACCAACTTCATCCTTTCCTTTCCACACTTGTTGTGAAGGGGATGCTTATCCGGCTCGACTATGGCCACCCGGTTAAACATAGAGCTGATGGCCACCGACGACACGGGTTAGATGAGGTAGTACTTATCCTTAAAAGTACATACTGAATCTCAGAACTCCTTGAACAGCCTCATCGGCTGCTTCAGTGAAACCCAACTGTGTTTCCTGTTTGAAGATTGTCACTGAAGGTGGAAACAACAAAAAATCAATGGAATGGTAGCACCAATTTCAAGGTACCGACAAACGATCTCAAACGCCCGGATAAAGGAGATTGAGTTCAGATGAAGTTGAGAGGGCTCCATCTCTAGATGATTAAAGATGCCCACCTAGAAATCACTAAAGGGCAGTCACAAGCCCACCTCTTTGAAAAAAAACTCGTACATCGCAAAGTGATTCCTCTCAAATACCGAGCATACTCGCTGGCTAAGTTTGGGCTGTAAGACCACCCAATTTCCTTCGAACTCCGCGTGACTAGAACCATCCCTTACGAAGGTAAAAGCTTCCTCCGGGTAAAGAGTAAAACGTGAAGCCACTTCTCAGGTCTCCTCCCCGACCCAAGGCAGATCAGGGACAATGCTCATATCACTATCCTCGTCATTGTGGGCCATTTTAACCTGAAAAGAAGAGGAAAATAGTGAATTCAACAATCAAATCAAATCCACTTCACCATAAATAAAGTGAAAGTGCACATAAGGCGCGGGGATGACGACCTTAACCAAAGTCCTCGACCGACAACGATGAATTCAGAGAGACAAACCCACAACCAACACTTTAGTAATATAGGGGCTAAAGACTCAATGACAAAGCCGAACATCAGGCCCCACGGGGAAGAAACTCCCCGACATGTGGGATATGAACATTGGATGAAGCTCATCAGAAACTTCACGAGACTCATCAGAAACTTTATGAGACTCATCGCAAACTTCATAAGATTCACCAGAAAACTCAAAGAGTCACCAGGAAATTCAGGAGTCACTGTGAAACCCAGGTCCTCCACGGTGGTCGGTGTTTTGAAAATGGCTTAGCCATCACCAAACACCAACAATTCACTAAATCTAAGCCTACAAAACATGCATCCAAAAAGACTCAAAAACATAAATCAGGAGAAAGTAGAAAAGATGACTTAATTAGAGAAAAAGAGGCATCGAACAAAAATACTCTGGTGATAACAATGACGACAACAACATCAACGAAATTATCTGAAGTCGAGAGAAAATAGAGAAGAGGAAATGAGAAAATTTTACAAATTCCCCCCTTCTTCCCTATTTATAAACCCTAGAGAAAATAGGCATGTGTGCACGCGCCTAGGGAAATGCACAGTGTAATATGGTAGGAGAAGTGACTTGGGTGTTTTGTGTTTTATCGGAATTGTTATGGATAGCAAGAGTCTCCACCGACTTTCCTTTTATCCAATAAAGGAAAGGGTGAAAAGAACAAGAAAGACCTTTTGAGAATTTTCTTGAGTTCGGGGGGTAGGTTATGAAAAGGGAAGGTGTTAGCACCCTTTTCACCCGTAGTTATCTACGGGCTCTTAGTTGCTAGCTCATTTTGAAAATGCTTTGTTTGTAATGTGTTTGTGATTGTTTGAAATTATTTTTGAAAAAGGCCTTCGTTTAGGCGAACTTTGTAATGATTCTCGTCTCTATAAGAATGTATACAAAGTGTTGAATTTTGAAAATATTTCTTTTGAAAGTGTTGGTATGTTTTAAAAGATGTTTTGAAATGTTTGTGAGCAAGCAACTATGAATGTTCTACCTACTCAAAAAAAGTCTTTGTTATTTTCCTCCTCCTTTAGATAGTTCTATCTTACCATTGATTGGTAAGAAGTTCTATTATTGGATGTGAAGGGACGGGCGTGGGTCGTCGTATAGTCATAGAAGGAAACCTATGAGACGCTTTAGCAATTTTCATAAGGGACTAAGATTGTTTTACCAAAGGCAACATCGAAGGTTCATCGAGGGACTACGATCTTTTTTATCGAGAGTATTTGCTAAAGCGTCCCATATTCGAGGGACATGACTATTTATTCGTAGGCAACAAGCGAGGTTAGCCTAGAGGTGCGGGTGTGAAAAGTGTTTGATGGCATGCATTTTTGTATTTGAGATTAGGGTTCTCTAAGATTGATTTTATCTTTCCATACACACCCTAATTACTAACAATTATATTAAAAGCGATAAATTGCGGAAATTAAAATCCTACGCTATTACATCATTTGGGGATGGGGGTACAAATTTACAAATAGGGAGGTAAAAGAAAATAAAACCTAATTTTACTATTACAACCATATTGAATGAATAAATAATATACAAGAATGTAAATATAAAAAAAAGAAAATTGTTTTTATTTTATTTTAAAAATTATGTGTTGACACATGCACTTACGCATTTATACGAAAAATTTATGCATTGACGCATACACTTATGCATCAATACATATCACTCCTTGTTCTTTAAAGTCAAAAACCAACTCAGTATAAGTTGATACATAAAGGTTTGTGTCAGCTCATAACCTGTTTTGCATCGACACATACCCCTATGCATCATCACATATCATTTCTTGCTCATGGAAATCAAAACCAACTTAGTATGAGTCGACACATAATGGTTTGTATCGACTCATAACCTATTTTGTATCAACTCATGCATGTTTTATATCGACTCATACTCACTTTCTTTCTCTAGAAATCAAAACTAACTTAGTACGAGTCGACACATAATGGTTTGTACCCACTCATAACCTATTTTGTATCGACTCATGCGTGTTTTTTATCGACTCATAACCTGTTGTGTAGCATATATGTGTCAACACATAGAGATATGCATCGATTCATACTGCTGTTTTTTCACTTCTAACACTATTCTGTCACATAGATAAGTTAGTTCTCAGCACATGGTTAGTGAAAAATGAAAAAAATAAACATATAGTTAACTTCAAGGCTATAATATCTACATTTTAGCTTCACAAATGAACCATTTATGATGCTTGTAGGAATAGTTCAAAGTCAAGAAGACTTACCTTGAAGCTGAACTCTGTGTCTTGAGTTTGAGTTGTTGTATTGTCTTGGAGAAAGCAAGTTGGAGGTGGCTGTTTTTTGAGTTTGGGAAGTAGTGATGTTACATAAATTGTTCTTGTGTTTGAACAATTTCTATGTGATATATATGAAGTATTTGGATATTTGGTTTAGGGGGAAACTTGCAAGGTTGTATAGTGGGTTGAGGTTTCTTCTATTTTCAATTTTTGTTTTGTGAATGAAAATAGAGTGGAAGATGAGCAGAGTTTACAAAGAATTCTGTTAAGTTTTCCAAATCCTATTTTTTTCTCTTTCTCTCTCCAAAAACCTCTCTCTTTGTGTGTTGTGAAACAACTTATTTATAGATCAAATTGACTGAAATTTGGGAGGGAAATAGATAAGTTTTTGAACTGTTTGGGTACACTGTTTTATTGCTTTTTTAGATATAGCTCTTATGTGCTAATTTTGTGCAAATGTGGGACTGATATAGTGCAAGTTTGGACAGTATTAGTGGAAGCATAACAGGGCAGTTTTGTAGAAGTTTTGGAGTGGAGTGGCAGCTTGGTGCAGAGCTAGATTTGTACATGATAGCAGACTGTTTTTGACATGGTTTTGGGCTAGTAGCAGCAGGCTTAGACTTGGCAGCATATCAGATTTTGGGGATTTTTTGGACAACAACATTTGTAGCATGATACAAGTCTAGTTTTTTGGACAGATTTATGCAGCTTGCAACAAAGACAAGGCATATTTGTGGACAACATAGTGGCAAAGTTTGAAGATTGAGCCAAAGGAAAAAGTTCAAACAAGACAAAGTTTAGGATTTGTAACTTGCAATTTTTAACTTAAAAATGTAGCCTTGTTGTTTACTTGAAAACTTGTAACAACTTGAATTATCTTGAATTGTGGTGAAAAGATGTCATGAAGTAATGAAATTAACATGTATAAAAAACACTTAGAAAAATTTCTAAGTCTTGCAAAGTTTGACTTTTCAAAATGAATTTTGACTTTCTTGATTTCTTGATGATCAAATTTCATATTTTGAGTGTCTTGATGAAATGTGATCTTTGAAGCTCAAATTTGATCAAAAAGTCAAAGTTTGACTTTTCAGTGTACAATTGACTTTTTTCATCAGTTGACCAAATTTTATCTATCAATCCACTGATCTCGAGAGGTGAATTGAAATATGAGATTAGGTCAAAATGATGTACTTGAATCCTTGAGATCATGTTTCAAACCAATAAGTCATGTACTAGGTCAAAATTCAAAGATTGGTCATTCTCAGTCAAAACCCTAATTTTGACCATTTTGCCCTTTTGATGATTTAAACAATTTTCTTGGAGAATTGCGATCCAATCTTGATCAAATGACACATATGACTTCAAAATTTTGATATTGGTCCAAATTCTTGAAGTTTGACTGTAGGTTGACCATATTTTACTTTTTTCCAATACAGTTGATTTTAGGCCATCTGAGCAATTGACTGAGCAATTTTGTTATCCAAGACTTAAAACTTGACAGGAGCAATCTTGAGGGTCCATAATGATCCATGAAAGTCATTTGAAATATTAGAAGTCCAACTATCTTTATGCAAACTCAAACCCTAATTTGAGGCATCAGTGTTGAGGAGATGGCTTGACCTAGTCAATACTTTTGCAAGCTTGAATCATTGAAGATCTTTGTGAGAAATATCTTGAGAAAGGGGAGGGAAAATTTTGGGGTAAAACACACAACCATCATTAAACCTATTTCCTAGACTAGCCATCATCATGCATGCAGCAAGGCACGTAGCTCGAGGCATACAACGTGTCAACTTCTAACCCTCTATCATACTTTTGACTCCTCGAACACCAACGGGCACCTTCTCGTAGAAAGCCATATAAAAGAAATTCAACGAGCATTCGATACGAGCACCAGTTGAAAATACTGGCTATGGTCCCCACATATCATCCCCAAGCACGCGAACTTACAATAAGATTCTATAGCTAGCACACTAGACGATAATGTGAGTCCGCAAACCTCGATCCCCATTAGGGACCCTGCTCGTGAACGATCCCTTAATCCTCCTCAATGTACAAGCTGGCTCTAAGTCATTACTCCTTTGCATAGGAGCCACGACTTGGGGAGCTCCTATTCTAGTCTGGGCTAGTGGCTAGGCACGACCCAATCCACTTCTGCATCCAGGATGGCCCAAAAGCATTAGCCCAAATAACTTTGGCTAACATAGGGCGCATTTCTCTTCTGCCCGATGGTTGGAGACTTGTGGTCGAGTGGCTCCTGGGATGAAGAGACCACGACTACCCGTGACTGCGTCCCTGCTTGAAACAACAGCTAGTTCTGGATATCTCTACCCGTGATAACGACTAGTTCCGGGCATCTCTTCCCAAGATCACGAGCATGAGCTACTCATTCCTACTTTCACGTATAAATCATAGAAGTTACCTATTTTTGGGCCTAATATCCAGACCCAAAATAGGAACCAATGGTCAAGTGTCGGGGACATTGTATAAACCATCACACTTATGAGGGTTAGGTATTCAATATTCAATCCTCAAAGCCTTTTTTTCTCTCAAGTATATATTTTCACTCTTACTTACTTGAGCATCGGAGTGACTTGCAGGTACACCCCCTCCTCCGTGATTCTAGCATTGCAGGCGCATATTGAAGGTGTGAAAAACACAAGAAAGGGGGGGGGGTTAAATTGGGTTTTTAACTCAAAATATTTTCTTTAAAACTATTCCTCTTTAAGTTAAAAATACTTTTTCCTTAACTCTTGATAATAACAATAAGTAAGAACATGAAGTAAAGAACAATGTATGTTTATACTAGTTCACTTGAAAACTATAAATCTAGTCTAGTCCACCCGCCAATGTGATTTCTCCGCACTCAATCGATGACTTAATCCACTATAACCAAACTGATTACAATTTGGACAAGCTACCCGCAAGTGACTAACAACCTCTAAGACACACAAGTCCTAGACTTCTTAAGAATACATACCTACCCGGTCTCTTAAGTAAAATTAAATAATCGTTTCAATACATGTTTTGTTTACAAGAGTATTGCTTCTACACAAGCTGATTATGTAAACTATTTTAAGAACAATGACTTAAGAATATGAAAGCTATGAATAGCGTTTGCGCGTGAATATCTCGTTAATTCGCTTTCTTTCTCTCTTAGTCTTCAAGCCTTTATATAGCCAATAAAATAATATATACGTTGAGGGGTACTCTTAGGATTTCCAGAAACTTTGTTAGCTTAAAAAATAACGTGGGGGGACAAGATCGTGTGACGCATCCGTCCTTTCATGGTATTGGAATGGAACGTTGATTATACCATGTACTATTTGTACCATGTTAATGTTATCTTATTTCCTTCTGCACTTCAGAGGCCTCTACGAGCATGAGTTTAGAAGCGGGAATATAACATAAGGTCATCAGAACTTCAAGTCTTCGAAGTCTTTAGAACTGCGTCTTCAGAGTCTTCAGCACTTGGTCGTGAGAACCTTTTCTTAGATCCTTGGGTATTTAGAACTTCAAGTCTTCAGAGTCTTAAGAGCTTTTGTCTTAAGAGTCTTAAACACTTGGTCCTTAGAACCCTTTTCTTTATAACCATTGGTCTTTAGAAACTTGAGTCTTTAGCATATGGACGTAAGTAGAAACTTTTGTCTTCAAATCTTCTGACTTGTTTCTTTAGAACATATTGTCTTTAGAAGCACGAGTCTTTAACATATGAATGTAAGTAGAAACTTCTATCTTCATATCTTTTGACTTGTTTCTTTAGACAAACATCAGAGCCTACACTTCAGAGCCTTCTGGAGTGTCTTGCTACTGTTCATCAGAACTTGTGTAGCACAAAAGCGGAACTAATTCTCTTCTAATGTCTTGTCCACGCCATCCATCAGAAGTAGAACCTGTTTGTTAAATACTAAAAAATAACAAACATTAGTGTATCAAAGTTTTTCATACAAACATACTCATTTGTTATCATCAAAACTCAGAGATAATATTGCAGAACCAAATCTTGTTCTAACAATCTCCCTCTTTTTGATGATGACAAAACTATGCATTTTGATGACACAACTTTGTTCATGTAATCAGAAAAAGTGAAAAAAAGTAAGGAATACTTATCTTTTTTATGAAACTCGCCCTGAGTCAATGACTTGATGAAGATCGAATATCCTGACTCTGAAACATTTGAGTAAAACTCTCCCTAGTTCCAATAGATCAGCTATCGAGATCTTGAGAGTCTCGACTCTAGATGCCAATAGACCTATTTGAGATCTTGAATTCACCAGAGCTTCTTCTAATTGAATCTTGAATTTAGATGCCAATGAGAATGAAGTCAATTGAAATATTTAAAACTTTAATGTCACTAAGACAACTTCCAGATTCTCAATTCTTGGAGTCTGATTATGAACTTTATTATCTTCAGAATCTGAAGCCAGCAGAAGTCTGAAGCCAATAGGTTAGGCATAATCCTTTCATAATGCATTCCGATCTTTGTCTTTAATCAGAGTTCTCATTTCCTGAAAAAGAAAAACAATTCTAACAGAAATAGAACTTTAACTGGGTTAGAATATAAGCAGCTCTTTTCAGAGAACATTTTCAATAATTTGATTATTGAAATCAAAATTACATTCATTTAATTATGCTCCCTTTTTGTCATAATCAAAAAGGTAATTATGTGTGAAAAACATAAAAACCAGAAGAAGTATCAGGACAAGAAATTTCATTAATATTTGAAGGTGATTTCAATCAGAAGGATAAACAAAAGAGTGAACATAGATAGGGAAAACTATCTAAACTTCAAACATATCACAACTCTCATCAAATAGATCATTGCCTCCAATGAACGAGTTTCTTCGAACAGTTTCAATTATACCAGCTAACTCAAATAGTTCAAACAATACACGTCCATAAGGAATGAATGATTTTTGAGAGTTTTTGGATGCTAGGATTGATAGCTTCATATGATTAAATATAATTTCCAAAAGATGAATTGGAATATTGTTGCAAAGTAAATAAAGAAGACAAATATCCCTAGGAAAATTTTTATCAAGATCTTCTCCTATGGGATGAAGATTTTTTATCAAGAACTGAAACTAGATTTTTTCAAGTGGTTTCAAATGATCTGAATTAAGGGGCTCATATATAAATGAAGAGTTAGGAACATTTGAAAGCATATCAAAATTCATGCAGGAGTTGGGTAAGAGTGGATTTTGGATGGCTTCATCAATGGTGAGACGAGTGATGGTAATCGGATCACCAAAGATATAAGAATGAATGACATTTCCATCAGGACTAACAAAAACATGAAGCCATAAATTATTTAAGAGGTTAGGATAAATAGGACCTCTAAGCATTGTTGTATACCCAGACCATCCTTAATTTTCAATAAACCCGTTGATGAAACCATCATCGGACACATAGTTGGGTCTTTTCTCTTTGATTACTTCGAGAATATTTTCATCTACTTGAAAGGTTCTAACTACCATGGTATGTAGACAAGCTTGAAGAGAAGAGACAGTTGAAGATGATACGAGGATAAGGACATGATGAATTACTATAGATGAGAAAAGATATAAATAGTCAGTCCAGTTATTTAAGAAAGAAGATGATTGAAATCCCAAAAGGAATTAATTTCTAGAGAGAGAGAGAGAGAGAGAGAGAGAGAGATAGAGAATCAAATGACGTCACAAACTACTAAAAGAAGGGAGTGATAAGAGAAGTATAGATTAAATGTTAACATGAAGGAACACGAAAAAATTTAGTTGGAACACGACAAGGAAGATCTTAGCAGTCATATCAAACAATAGCATAGGAATATGACATGAAACAATTGTTCTCAAGACACAGCAGAGAGGAGTAGTTAATAAATGTAATCATGATTAATCAATTTCAAGAAAAATAAATGCTCGTGCATTTCCTAGATAGAGTGTGATGGACAATAAGTCTATTTAGGTAATGTGTAATACAGTGAGATAACTGACTTTTGGTTTTGCATTTTATCGCAAATATTGTGGATAACAAGAGTCGCCACTAACTTTTCTTTTATCCAATAAAGGAAAGGGTGAAAAGAACAGGAAAAACCTTTTGAGATTTTTCTGAGTAAGGGGGGTAGGTTATGAAAAGGGAAGGTGTTAGAACCATTTTCATCCGTAGTTATCTACGGGATCTTAATTTCTAGCTCACTTTTGAAATGCTTTGTGTTTGTGTATGTTTGAAAGTATTTTGAAAATGCCTAAGTGCGGCAACTTTGTAATGATTCTCGTATCGTTGAGAATGTATACAAAATGTTTGTTTAGAAAATATTTGTGAAAGAAAATGTTGTTTTGGAAAGTGTTTTGAATATGCCAATATGTTGTACCCCAATATTTTCCCTCCCATATTTCTCAAAACATTTCAAGAAAGATCCTCAAGTTGCTCAAGGTAGTCCAAGGGTTGGCCAGACAAGCCCTCTCCTAAGACAGTCTACCTCAAATTAGGGTTTCATGTTGCATCAAAATACTTGAGTCCAAGGGGTCCCAAATGCTCAACATTGTCCTAATGTGTTATCAAGATCATCCATGTCAATTTTCAAGCCTTGCAGAGGAAGTTTGCTCAGTCAATTGCTCAAAGGCCTGAAAATCGACTATGCTATGACAAAAGTCAATTGTAGCCCAAATACAGTCAAACTTCAATATTTTTGGTCAACATACTAATTTTGAAGTATATTTCATTATTTGATCAAGGGTTGATCATGATTCATCAAAGATTGCTCATAATTCATCAAGACTCAAAAGTTGCTAAATTAGGGTTTTGTAGGAAAAGTCAACTCAACTTTAACCAAGCATACTTTTCTCATACTTTATGAGAAATGACCCATACAAAGCTCATTTTGAATAGGATGCAATTCCCTACAATCCATATTCAGCTCCCAAGTTCAAAATATGCACTCACAAGAAGTTATGAATTTGGACATTATAGGTCATTTTGAAAAGTCAACAAAAAACACCTTTTTTGTCAAAGCTTCATACATGAGCATGGAATATAAAATTGAGATGATACTAAAAGGGTTGATTAGAGGACATCTCAAGATTTCTAAAAAGTCCAAGAACACCTCCAAAGAGTCAAAATTGAGGAAGTTATGCATTGGTGAAGTTGACCTTTTTTGTAAAATTGCCAAAAGTCAACTATGCCTAAAACTTCAATTTTTTCCTAATGGGTCCAATCTTTTGCACTTGTTTTGATTTGGCAACATAGTCCACGAGCTCTAGCCCTTGCCACTTGTCCTTATCATGTTTTTATTATTTATTTTGATTTTTATTTGAATTAATTTAATTTAAATCAAAACAAATCATATAAAATCCAAAATATTGAAAACAAAAGATTTTATGCTTGTTTCAGGTTTTATTATACAGCTAGCAAGTATTCAAATTTGTGTGAAGGCATGTGTGGACAAAAAGATTGGATTTAGGCCATTTTTGGAAAGATTTAAAGGTGAATCAAATCAAGATCAAACTCATTGATGGAGGAAGATTGGATGCATTCTTTCAACCCCAATACATTCCTTGGTACATATAGAACAAAGGAAGACCAAAAACTAGGTGAGAAACAGGCGCAACAAGGAGAGCAAAATCTAAAAAAAATCAAGAAAAAGTGCAAGATCGAATTCAGTGTTCCAGGCATCCTCAAGGCCTTCCAGCTATCTCAATCGATTCTTGGGATTCTCAGCAAGCCAAAGCAATCCAGACCAAGCATTTTCAAGCCCTGTATCGCAATGTAAGTCCATCACGACCTTGCTTGTTTCTTGAAATCGGTTAGCATGATTTAGGCATTGTTAGGATGAATTAATCATAGATTCTTGATCCATGGAACATATGCAAACTTTTTGTATGGTTTAATTGCGTTTTCATGGCTTGTATGGAGTTTCACCATTATTAGGGTTTACAAGCTTGATTTGGGATTTCTGCGTGCAAGCAAAATTGGGCCATTTAAGGGCCACCACTGTGCTCAGCAAAACCAGACGAGTCCATTCATGGCCTTGGTGGTCATTTATATCACGTGTATGTGATGTTAAGAAATTGCAGGGTTATAGCAACGGACAAACGTCCGTAGGTAAAAGTCTGGGACTTTTACCCACGGAGAGAGGAAGGAGATGATTTGCTGGCACCATCCCATTAGGTCTTTTAAATTTTCGCGCGCTGAAGTATTGTGTTTAATCTTTTCATATTTTATTAATATTTTGTATTATATGAACAAATGAAATGGCCAACGCAGATGGTAACGGAGTACATGCAAAATGCCTCAGGACCAGGGTTCGAATCCCAGGTCCCCACTTTTCTCAATATTATTTTCTTTCAGGCAATCACATGCGTATGCAAGCCTAAAGACCACCATGGGACTCCCTCATCCAGCCTGCCACATGTCTTGAGGTCCAGATCCAAGGGTCATCATCTGGAGGAACACCATATGCCACAGTCAACATGCAACATTGGATCCAAAAAGTCAAGCGTGGACCTCTCCTTTTGGGCCCAGATTTGGATATTTACACCTCCCAGAATTGCTTTTGCAGGCCCAATTCCTCATCCCTTTTTTTCCTTTTTATATTATTTTAATTATTTTATTTATTTTATTTTACTAACCAATTAAATTATTTTCTTTTTTTATCAAAAATCACAAAAAATATTACTTTTCATAAATTAGGTCTAGATTTTATTTTTATTAAAAAATTAATTAATTTAATTAGGTTTGTTAATTTAGACAATTTTAATTCTATTTGTACATAATTAAAAATAATTAGAATAATTAGGTCTTTATTCCAAATTTAATTTTTCTTTCCTTTCTTAAAAATAACAAAAACCAAAAATAGGTCATGTAATTATTTTTATTAATTAATTTAATCACTAATTAATTTGCACATTTATTTTTTAACCTAATTTTCTTTTCTTTAAAAAATATTAAAAAACAACAAAAACTTTTTTTTCTCTTAATTAGGTTAGAAGGGTCAAAACCCTAATTTTTCGTCGATCTAATTTTTCATCGCGCACTTTATTATTATTTTTATCCATATTGATGTAATTGCCTACAGTTTGTAATAGTTTTAATTAGGACTTTTACTTTTCGTTATCGCTTTATTTTCAAAGGGTTTGTTTTTGGCTATGTAAATACCCGAAGCCTTGTAATAGCGTAGTTTAATTTCCGCATTTTAAATTCCACAAACTATTAACTGTTAGATGTATGATATTAGGATGCATGACAAGAATGTATGTAATTTTAAAACAGTTAGATCACCCTAAATGTGCAAAGATAAATAATCTGAAATTGAATCATTCGCACATGCGCACTCCTAGGGTACACTCCCACTTGGTTGCCTTCGGTAAACGGTCATTGAGCATAGGATGTTTTAGTGGTCGTCCTTTTGTCCAAAGATCAAAGTTGCCTCGGAAAGGTTGCCTCGGATATTGTTGCCTCGGATAAATGATCTAAGACATTAGGGTTATTACTAAGACGTCCTAACATTGCTTTAGTGACCGTACGTCCCTTTCGAATTAACCCTCAAAACTCCAACGACGGTGCTACCTACTCACTAATAGTGGGATAGCATTGTCTAAAGGAAACGAACATAGAACAATTCTTTTTTCGAGTAGGTAGATTAGCTCTTAAGTACTTGCTCAATCCAAACAAAATTTTTCACACTTACACTCCTTTACAAACAAAGTTTTTTTTCAAAAACACTTCATTACACTCTTGAAGACGGAAACAAGAGTTAAATTAAAGTCAAAACAAAAGCTTTTCAAAATCACACAAACACAAAGAAAACAATTTTGAAAATGATGAGCAAGTACCTAAGAGCCCGTGGATAACTACAGATAGAAAGGGTGCTAATACCTTCCTTTTCTATAATCTACCCCCGTACTCAGAAATATCTCGAAAAAGGAATTTTTCTGTGCTTTTTTCCTTTCCTTGTTGGATAAAATAAAAGTCGGTGGCGACTCTTGCTTACCGCGACATTTTGTGAACACAAACGCAAAACACAAACCAGCAAATTCCTTAAAAAAATAGGGAAATACGTCCTGGTTCTGGCCACCGTATCACACAATGTAAGGCAGTTTGCTTTATAATAACCCTTATATCAGTCCTCAAGAGTGTTTATAAAGTGTTTTGAAAGTAGTTGTTTTTGAAAGTGTGAAGCGTGGAAATTGTTTTAGTTTGTGAGAAAGTGATTACGAGCGATCTACCTACTCAAAAAGTCTTTGTTCTTTTCCTTCTCCTTTAGATAGTGCTATCCCACCATTAGCTAGTAGGAAGCTCTATCATTGGATGTGTGGGACAGGCGTGGGTCATCGTACAGTCATAGAAGGAAACTTGTAAGATGCTATACAAATTTTCGTAAGGGACTAAGATTGCTTACCGAAGGCAGCATCGAAGGGTCATTGAGGGATTACGATCTTTTAACCGAGGGTCTTTGTTAAAGCATCTCAAGTTCAAGGGACATGACTACTTTTATCTGAGGCAACAAGTGAAGGTCACCCTAGAGGTGTGTGTGTGTGTGCGGAGTGTTTTGATTTCAGGTATTTATCTTTGAGATTAGGTTTTCTAATGATTGACTTTAGTCTTTCCATACAAACCCTAATTATTATCAGTCATAAGGAAAGCAGTAAATTGCGAAAATTAAATGTTCTACACTATTACAAGGGCTCGGGAATGGGGGTACAAATTTGTGAATGGGGATGAAAATAATAAACCCTAATTATTTATTACAAGCTTTGAGCAATTACAATAATTGGGAAATAAAGTATGCGAAGATTTGTAAAATAAAGAAAAGAGAAAAGGAATTGTTTTGTGATTTTTTTGATGGAAAAAGTTTGATGATTAACCTAATTATTTGATTAATTTTCATTAACAAAAGTTTAGTAAACCTAAAGGAACTAAATAAAATTTAATAAATGAAAAAAAGGTCAATTAATTTAATTAAATTAAGAAAGTTAGCTTCGTTATCTTAATTTAAAAAAACTAAGTCTAAATTAATTTGAATTTAAAAAAAAAAGAAATTAATTGTTAGAAAGTACTTTTTATATTTTATTTAGAAAAATAATTTAAGTATAAAAACCTAGTTCTAATAAAATAAAATCAAGGTGATTAAAATAAATTAATTTTTATTTGTCAAAAATTAAAATAATTAATTAAAGAAAACCTAAATCTATTTTTTAAAATCATTTTTATGATTTTTTATGATTTTAAATAAAATTATTAAAAAGAAAACAAATAATTTAAAATAAAAAGAAATTTAAATGGGCATGGCGTTGTAAAAGAAAAAATGAAGGTATGAAAAGAAAAAAGAAATGTTAGGCCCAATAACAGTTTTTTTTGTCGAAGTAGAAAATAATTAAAAAAAGGTAATAGAGTTGGCTTGCGTTTGTAAAAGCAATTGGGGGGGGGGGGGGTGAGAAACCAAAAATGTTAGGCCCAAACAGAGGAGAGTGTGTTGGATCATGTGTGGACAATTCCTTGGAGTGCACCATAGACATGCTGATTGGTGCGTTGGATCTGATTGCATGATAATCTGATGGTGTTGATGAGGGGTACATGATGAACGTGTATGTTTGGTTCACACTGGATCTGCAATGAATATGTTAGAAAAATAAAATTCCCCATGCCTAGATCGAACCCAGGACCAGGCATATGTATGACTTAAACACGCTCGCGCTGCCACTGCGGTGGCTGTTACATCCGGTGATAAAACAACAATCATTAAATATAAAATAAACAAGTTTTAAAAAGTTGAATTTCATCTTCTTCCTCGCGCGCGTTTGACAGTAACAACAACATCTTTAAATTTTGTAAAAGCTTCATTTATGAACCAAATTGAAAGATGTAAACATCAAACTTGCTTGATTTTTTACTATGAATTTAACCATGTAACTTTTGAAAGCTATAAGTTAAAGGCTGAAACAAATTTTGCTTGGTACCAAACTGAAACCTAATATTTCAGAAACTTCAATTCCAAAATTCACATCACACAATCAACATAAATGAAAACTAAGGACATGGTTAGTTTCAGGGCAATCATATCTACATTTTATATTTTGAAACTGAAAGAAAATGATGTGTGTATGTGGGGTTTTGAAGTTCAAGAAAACTTACCTCTTGAAGAAAAATCCAATGTCCTCTATACGACTTCCAGAAGTAATGTGATGCTTGCTTTAGCTTCCTGGGACCTTGGTGAGTATGATGCAACTCTTACTTTGCCTTGAGAGTGTCTGAATCGGTCTACTCAAGTCAAGTTGCAAAGTTGGATTTTGAAAATTGTGGATGATGATAAAGTGATTACAGAAATTGTTCAGGTGTTTGGGAAACTTCTATATGATATATCTAAGGTGTTTGAAAGATAAAAGAGGAAAACGCACGAGTGGATTTGAAGTTGGGTGTTGGAAGCTTCAAATGTGCAACAATGGTGGTTTCTTAGTGATTATGAGTTTGAGAGAATTTGAGGGTGCTTAAGGCCTTGTGAAATCATGCTTTGGGTTGCAAATGAACTCTATATTTATAGAGAAAAGGTTTGAGGGAAAGGATGATCAGATTTGAAAGATAGCATGTTATAGTTTGGTTGCTTAGTTTTGAAGTAACTTTGGAGAACATGGTTCCAATGCAACATAGGGTGGTTGACAGGCTTAGAGATGTTACTTCTGGTTTTGACATTGTGTGTGTGCAGAAGAAACAATTGAAAGGCTCAAGCAAAGTGGACTTTATGATTAAAGTCACTTTACAGGAATAGAGGTGTGATCTTTTTTCCTTAAATGGCCAAATGGATTGGATACTGCTTGAATCAAATGGACCATAGCTCAAAAGCTTGTGCAATCTTCTGATTATAGCAAGGAGGTTAGAGGCTGCAAAGGGAGATTATGCAACATGGTTATGAGATTTGGTCATGAGTTCATCACAAAAATGACCTATAATGCAACCTTAGATACCCAACTTCATCTCTTTGAAACTTCTAGCTCAAGTATGATAAATTGGTGTTCTTGGACATTTTTGAAAGCTTGAAACATTGTCTACAACTTTCATGTTGACCACTTTGGCTAAATCAAATGGGAACTTGCTGAAAATTTTCCAAGAAGTTGAGATAAAAAACTGGCCAAAACTTGTTGAAAATATTTCCAAGTTGTGATACGGTGGCCAGAACCGGGATCATGTTTCCCTATTTCATTAAGGAATTGCTGGTTTGCGTTTTGCGTTTGTGTTTGCAAAATGTCGCGGTAAGCAAGAGTCGCCACCATCTTTTATTTTATCCAACAAGGAAAGGAAAAAAGCACAGAAAAATTCCTTTTTTGAGATATTTCTGAGTACGGGGGGTAGATTATAGAAAGGGAAGGTATTAGCACCCTTTCTATCCGTAGTTATCTATGGGCTCTTAGGTACTTGCTCATCATTTTCAAAATTATTTTCTTTATGTTTGTGGGCTTTGAAAAGTTTTTGTTTTGACTTTGATTTAACTCTTGCTTCTGTCTTCAAGAGTGTAATGAAGTGTTTTTGAAAACTTTGTTTGTAAAGGAGTGTAAGTGTGAAAAAGTTTTGTTTTTGATTGAGCAAGTACTTAAGAACTAATCTACCTACTCGAAAAAAGAATCGTTCTATGTTTGTTTCCTTTAGACAATGCTATCCCACTATTAGTGAGTAGGTAGCATCATCGTTGGAGTTTGAGGGTCAACTCGAAAGAGGGACACACGGTCACTGAAGCAATGTTAGGACGTCTTAGCGGTAGCCCTAATGACTTAGATCATTTATTCGAGGCAACGATATCCGAGGCAACCTTTCCGAGGCAACTTAGTATCTTTTAGACAAGAGGGCGACCTCTAAAACAACCTATACTCAATGACCGTTTACAAAGGCAACCAAGTGGGAGTGTACCCTAGGAGTGCGCATGTGCGAATGTGTTGATTTCAGTTATTTTTATCTTTGCACAATTAAGGGTGATCTAACTGTTTTAAATTTAGTCATTCATTTTTGTCATGCGAACCCTAATTATTCATACATCTAACAGTTAATAATTTGCGGAATTTAAAGTGCGGAAATTAAACTACGCTATTACAAGGCTTCAGGTATTTACATAGCCAAAAACAAACCCTTTGAAAATAAAGCGATAAATGAAATAAACGTCCTAATTAAACTATTACAAACTGTAGGCAGTTACATCAATATGAATAAAAATAATGATAAAGCGCGCGATGAAAATTAGAACGAGTGTGAATTAGGGTTTTGACCCTTCTATCCTAATTAAAAGAGAAAAAATGTTTTTGTTGTTTTTAATAAAGAATTAAATTTTCTAAATTAAATAGCAATTAATTAGTTAATTAAATTAATCAATAAAAATAATTACATGACCTATTTTTGGTTTTTGATTATTTCAGGAAAGAAATAAAATATAATTAAGTTAGTAATAAAACCTATTTATTCTAATTATTTTTAAGTTATTTACAAAATAATCAAAGTTTTACCTAAAATTTAAAATTTAATTAAGAAAAAAATCCTAAATCTATTTTTATGTGATTTTTATATTTGTTTATTGATAAAAAAAATAAAAGGGATTAAAAGAAATAAACAAAACGAATAAAACATGAAAATAAAGATGAGCCTAGTAGCAAAAGTAAACAGGGGGTGCAATCATCAGAAATCCCTAGACCCGAATCTTCGAAAGCTTCATGCTCTAACTATGGTGTTTTTTTTATTCTTGCGTGGAACCTATGATTCAACCATCCATATTTGTTCTATATAAACTCAAACAAACGTTAGCATACCATAAAATGTGATTAAAATTAGAGATTCAAAGTTTAAAATTTTACCAAACCCGTGTTGTCAAATGGGGGGCGTGCTAGGCGTGTGATGGATTGCTCTTGGGTCTTGTAAGACTCTTGAGGACTTCAAGAGGATGGTTTGAGGCTTGATGTCAATTGAGAGAGACCGGAACCTCGAGATATGACTTGCACCAATTCTTTGATTTTAGGAGAGCTTTTTGAAGAGCTTTTAGAGAGCTTTTTGAGAGCTTTTTAGAGAGGATTTTCGTCCCTTTCAAGCTTGTATGCCTCTATATTTATAGAGGAGAATGAGGAGACAAGAAAGAATGGAAAGAATCTCCCTAATAATGTTGTGTTTTAAGACCATGATCAAAATTTGAAAAAAATGCCATATTTGATGATTTTATGCCATTTTCACATGTGGATGAACATGGACATATTTGAAGAGTTATTGCATGAAATCAATTGACATAAACCAGCATAAAACTTTCCCAAAATGGATTCACATCAAAATTTATATTATTTCTATTATTTATTTATTTAATTCTGAATTTTAATGAATAAAATATCAAAATAAATAACATAAATAGTAGAAAAATGTATGGGTGGGCTTAGAGGTCGTGGACTATGTTAGGAATGAGTTTCAAACTTGAAAGGATAGGCCCATTTGGAAAAAATCCAAGTTTGGTCAATATTTGCTTCATGCATTTTTTCAAAAATTGTCCAACTTTGACAATGCATATCTCTCTCAATTTTAACCTTATGAGGGTGTTCTTGGACTTTTTAGAAAGCTTAGGATGTCACCTAAGAGACATAATTGGTTTAATCTCAATTGGAGCTTCCATGTTCATGTAAGAAGCTTTGACCCAAAAGGTGTTTTTGTTGACTTTCCAAAATGACCTATAATGTCCAAATTCATAACTTCTTGTGAGTGCATATTTTGAACTTGGGAGATGAAGATGGATTGTAGGGAATTGAATCCTCTTCAAAATTAGCTTTTGATGGATCATTTCTCATAAAGTATGAGAAAGTTATGCTTGGTCAAAGTTGAGTTGACTTTTCCTACAAAACCCTAATTTAGCAACTTTTGAGTCTTGATGAATTATGAGCAATCCTTGATGAATCATGATCAACCCTTGATAAAATGACGAAATATACTTAAGAATGAGGATGTTGACCAAAAATCTTAAAGTTTGACTGTATGTGGGCCACAGTTGACTTTTGCCCTAGCACAGTCGATTTTCAGGCCTTTGAGCAATTGATTGAGTAAACTTCCTCTGCAAGGCTTAAAACTTGACATGGATCATCTTGAGAACATATTAGGACAATGTTAAGCATTTGGGGTCCCTTGGACTCAAGTATCTTGATGCAACATGAAACCCTAATTTGAGGTAGACTGCCTTAGGAGAGAGCTTGTCTGGCCAACCCTTGGACTACCTTGAGCAACTTGGGGATCTTTCTTGAAATGTTTTGAGAAATATGGGAGGGAAAATTTTGGGGTACAACAGCTGCCTCTGTTCAATCTTCTTAAACCTGAAGATTTAGATTGGCTTTCGTGCCTTTCGTGATCCAAAGGTGGAAGAGGATTGAACACTAGAGTGCCCAGAAATTTGCACTCGCATGAAGTGGTAATTGTCTTGTGATGTCGGGAATGGGCTTACATATGCCATTTAGAAATTGCTGACGAGGGGATGGGCTTAAAGATGCCATCTAAAGGAGTGTCGATCACATAAGAGATTCCTTAGCGAGAGCTTGTATACCTGTCGTTGAGGAAGATTCCGCTGGGGAGGGTTGATCTTTGTTGAGAGAAGTAGAATTTTAGGAGCTTCGGTCATCCGTATTCCAATGAGGAAACATCTCTGTTGAATTTTAGGAACTTCGGTCGTTCGTATTCTACTGAGGAATCATCTCTGCTGACAATTAGGAACTTCAGTCATCCGTTGTTCAACTGAGGAATCATCTTTGCTGACATTTAGGAACTTCAGTCATCCATTATTCAACTGAGGAATTAACTCCGGCTTGAGGAAGCGGAAGTAAACTGCGTATCTAGTTGTGTACAGGCTACACCGTGACCTACTAGGGAAAGGTGAAATCGATCGTGTTTGATAGGTCTGGGTCTTACAGTGTTGTGGACTGTTGTCTGGAGATAAGAGAAAAGAAACCTGGATAGTAGGGTTATGAGAAGGAACCTGGGTAAGGTCGCTTCGTGAGGAGTTTAGATAACACTGCGTCTGAACCAAGAAGGAACCTGGGTAAGGTTGCTTTGTGAGGGGTTTGGGTAAAACTGCGTCTGAACCGAGAAGGAACCTGGGTAAGGTTGCTTTGTGAGGAGTTTGGGTAAAACTGCGCCTGAACCGAGAAGGAACCTGGGTAAGGTTGCTTTGTGAAGAGTTTGGGTAGAACTGCATCGGGACTGAGGAGGAACCTAGGTAAGGTTGCTTCAGGAAGAGTCTAGGTGAAACTACATCAAGAAAGAGAAGGAACCTAGGTAAGGTTGCTCCAGGATGAGTCTAGGTGAAACTACATCGGGAAAGAGAAGGAACCTAGGTAAGGTTGCTCCATGATGGGTTTAGGTAAAACTACATCTGAACTGAGAAGGAACCTAGGTAAGGTTGCTTCATAATGGGTTTAGGTAAAACTGCATCTGAACCGGGAAGAAACCTAGGTAAGGCTGCTTCATGAGGAGTTTAGGTGAAACTACATCGGGACCGAGAAGGAACCTGGGTAAGGTTGCTTCGGGATAAGTCTGTGTAAAACTTCAGGAGGAACCTGGGTAAGGTCACCTTGTGATAAGTTAAGTTCGTGTAAAACTTCAGGAGGAACCTGGGTAAGGTTACTTTGTGATAAGTTTGTGTAAAGCTTCAGGAGGAACCTGGGTAAGGTTACTTTATGACGAACCCGTGTAAAGCTGTATTTAGGAGAAACCCGTGTAAGATTGCTTCGTAACGAACCCGTGTAAAGTCTGTTTAGTTTCCGGAGTTAATCTTGAACTTGCAGGAAGTTGTTGATGATAACCATCTTTCCTGAAAAGGTACATGATTAATTGTATATGATGCATGACATGCATTGTATGATGATGTTCTCAAAATAAATGAAATTATGTTGTATGCAATATGTATGCGCATGTTATGATATATGAACATGAAATGCTATTGTGGTACATCCGAGTTTGGGAAAATAAATCCTTGACTGTTATTGGAGAATAAATAGTTTCGCTCGCTGGAGATAACGACCGAAGATGATTGGGAGAATAATCCTGCAGGAGAGAATAACTCCGCTGGGGAATGGACTGACGAGGAAATGACTCTATGGGAAGTATATACTCTGCTAGAAGATCTGCTGATTTGGAGAAATAAAACTCAGCTGGGGATGAATTACTATTGCTGGTGACAGTGAACCCTGTTGAGGATTGAATTTATGTCTGTGAAAGGAATGAACTCCGCTGGGGATGATTTTCCAATGGAGACTTCACCGGGGATAATCTTTTAGAATCTATTGGGGATAATCTTCTAGAATCCACTAGGGATAATCTTCTAGTGCTGGTGATAGACAAACTCTGCTTGGGGAGAATCTTACCGACCCATTCGTGGTTGCGAGCCTCAGCTGGGGAGAATTAACACCACTGTCCTTTTCTTACTCTGCGGGGAGTGTAGATGTTACTGGGACGCGGGCTGAGGATATGAAAATGACTTTGCATCGAGACTTTTCTACCCCTGTATCTGTGGGAGAAGGTGCCTGAGGAGGCCTTGTGGATAGAGTATTATTCCAACCTATGAGGTGCTTGGTAATTGCCGATTGAAATGACAAATCTTCTTCTGGTAGGCAAGTGATGAGATGACGGGACATATTCGTACACTTTAATCTCTAACTTTTGCCTGGACTGTCTTTTCAGATTTTCAGTCCACCGGGATACCCTTTCTTGCCCAAGCCGCCTTTTCAGGTTTTCGACTTGCCGGGTGTACAAATCTTTTTTTGTTTTTATCCCTAATTTTTGCCCGAACCCTTTTGGTTCGTCGGGATGCCCTTATTTTTGCCTAGGCCTGTCAACCTAGCGGGTCTTTGTTCATGCGCAGTATTTTCTGACTATGTCCACGCTCTCAGGGTGTAGGTAGTTGTCATTGTCAGTAGTGTTGTGTTGCCATACTACCAGAAGATGTTCTTCTGATCATACGAGATTTGTTACTGGAATTCATGTCCAATGCCCCAAGTGACTCAGATGGAGATTTTCCCCTGGCCATTTGGCATCTTTGAGAGATTCCTTGAATCTTGACTTGACTGCCCCAGATGATGGACAATGATTATGCCGTGCCCCTTGGTTGGAAGTGCTTTTCCACTTGAGGTGATCCTTTTTATTGAGAAGGTTTTTGTTTACTAGATATTCGTCGTGTGGATTTATCTGCTATTGAATAAATAGTCATATGCAAACAATGTTATTTTAAGAATGCAAAGCTTATGTCTGTCTTGAAATTTTTGAAAATGCATTTTTCGGTAAAACAGGAAAATTTTGTAAAATGTGATGTCAATTCAGGATTTACAGCAAACCTTATAGGAGTCAGGATACCTTTTGTAACAGTATGCCTTCGAACTAACCCATGCTTCAGCTAGGACTTTTAAGGGTTATAACGTGGCCTGGTTCACGGTTCGAGAAACAAAGGATAAAGGCTCAAAATTTATTTGTACCCACCCGCTCTTCGTGATGTTCTTCGATCCTAAACTCAGCTAATTGTGCATTTTAGATCCCGTTTGAGTCTTTACTCTGATATTCCAGTGATGGTTCGGATACTGATAGATTATTTTGAACAGGCAGTCATTTTGTTGAGAGTTTGTAGGACCTCTTTCTTTTTGATTTCGTTATCCCTGTCTTTTTGCCTGAACTGTTTCTTTCTTGTGAATACAGTCTGCGGGATGCCCCAGTTTTTTTCTTAAGTCCCTTTCATAGGTTTTGACTTAATTTTTATTTGGAGGGATAATGACTGCATGTCCTGACGATTATAGGGAACCATCGCCGTCTTTTGTTTGGGAAGGACCTCTTTGATTCCATTCATTGTGCACCTGGATTAACTGAGAAAACTATCCTGCCCCAGGTTGTGATTAAGGGTTTTTAATTCGTGTGAAAAGAAAAAACTCCAACTTCTTTGGCTCAAAGGGGTTGACTAGGGATTATATTCCTTTTAACTCCACTGTTTAGGATTTGAAACAATGCCTGTACATCATCAACGTGGTCTGTTCAAAAGCATACTGTAGAGATCGTGGTATCGTTTTTGTCATCCTCCCTCTAAAGGCTTAAAGCTTTTTTAATCGAGAGTTGAACATCACAAAAATGAAAGCAATTTGAATATAGTGAATACGAATGGATTGATTCAAAACAAACATATGCAATGCATTGATAAAGTAACAAAGTTTGACATGAATAAATATTCGAACAATCAAAAGAAAATTACAAATTGAAAATTCTAATGAACAAAAGTCTCTCTTGTCAGAACTTGTCACTTCAAATGGTGAGCCTTTAAGGATTGACAAAAACATTCCAGTTGACTATCTTGTGTGAATTCCAATGCTCCTTTATCGATCAGGTCTTGAATTTTATTTTTCAATGCCCAACAGTCATCAGTATCATGCCCCGGGCTATTGGAATGGTATGCACACCTTGCATCAGGATTGTAGTTTGGGAAGGCTATGTGGGGATTCTGAGGAGGGTCCCTTAACGTCTTTACCTGGAAGAAGTATCAAAATAAATCTATGGTCGATTTAATCTGAGCCAGAAAAAGTCTACTGGAAGAAGTATCAAAATAAATCTATGGTCGATTTAATCAGAGCCATAATATGTCTTTGTCTGTCTTTAATTGGGAGAAGTATTCAAATAAATCTATGGTCGATTTAATCTGAGCCAGAAAAAGTCTACTGGAAGAAGTATCAGAGTAAATCCATGGTTGATTTAATATGAGCCAGAAGATATCTTTGAAAATGACCCTCTGAGGAAATTGCTAAAATAGCCCTTTGTCAGGTGTAGCCTTTGAGAAGACTGTCGGGTCATATAAGTAGTTGATGATGTTTGTCTGTTGATTGATATTTCCTGAAAAGGTTAAGAGTTAGATGTATGCGATGTCATGATGTATGAAATTCATTGCGTAATGATGTTCTCAAAATAAATGAGATTGTGCTATATGCTTTTCGTATGGATATGCTATGATAGTGGTAAATGACGTATGTTGTACCCCAAATTTTGCCATCCCATTTTTACTCAAGACATGCTCTTTGAGGTCCCCAACTTTCCCAAGGATGACTAAGAATTGACCAGACAAATTCTCCTCCTAAGGCAATGAACCTCTAACTAGGATTTTAGTTTTCATCAATATGTGTGAGCTCCAATGGTATCAAGTGTTTGCCATGGTCCTAATATATCCTCAAGATTATCCATGCCAAATTTCATGCCTTACACAACAAGTTTGCTCAGTCAATTTCTCAAATGCTTGAAAATTAACTTTGCTAGGTCAAAAGTCAACTGTGGCCTATATACAGTCAAACTTCAAGATTTTTGGTCAACATCAACATTTTAAAGTGATATCTATCATTTGATCAAGGTTTGATCATGATTCCTCAAGAAATGGTCCTAATTCATCAAAAGTCAAGAATTGCTAATTAGGGTTTCTATAGGAAAAGTCAACCAAACTTTGACCAGGCATAACTTTCTCATACCTTATCAGAAATTTTTCCACCAAGGCTCATTTTGAAGAGAATTTAATTCCCCACAACTTCTCTTCAGTCCTCAAGTCCAAGAAATGCATCATTTGAAAGATACAAGTTCATACATTACAGGTCATTTTTAGAAAGTCAATAAAAGCCACTTTTTGCCAAGACCTTTTACATCAAGATGACATCTTCAAATGAAAAATTAATCAAAAGAGGGATCATCATCATGAGATAAAAATTAAGCAAGTTATGGCTTTCCAAAGTTGGGAAAATTTGGAAAATTTCAAGAAATGTGCATTGAGCAAATTTGAGCTTTTAAGGCAATGGCTCATTTTCTTGATTTTCAAACATCTTCCTAAGAGTATAGAGGACTCCTAAAACCATTTTTTGCATAGTCTTGATTTTATTTTCATTTTATATTAATTTTATTTAATTAAAAATCAAATAAATCAAAATTATTGCAAATTATATGGATCAATATGGTTAAGGCTTGTTTTAATGCATAGAGGGGCCCCATTTTTCATGTACAGCAAGGCCAGCATGTCCATATTCATGCAAGTTTGAAAAATGGACAAGATCCCATAACTTTGGCCAAGGTTACAGATGGATATTCATGGCATTCAAACATCTTGTTTATGGCTGTTTAATCCTTGTTTTCGTGTCTCCTCATTCCTCTCTATATAAACAAGCACCTAGCAAGCATCAGGGGAAAGAGATAGAGCCTGGAGTACCCCTGCACATTTTACAAAAAATTTCAAAGTTGTCAAACTCGAATTTCAAGTTCTAGCCTCCTGTGATACGGTGGCCAGAACCGAGACTGTTTTAGGAATTGCTGGTTCGCGTTTTGCGTTTGTGTTTGCAAAATGTCGTGGTAAGAAAGAGTCGCCACCGACTTTTATTTTATCCAACACGAAAGGAAAAAAGCACAGAAAAATTCCCTTTTTTGAGATTTTGAGTACGAGAGGTAGATTATAGAAAGGGAAGGTATTAACACCCTTTCTATCCGTGGTTTTCCACGGGCTCTTAGGTACTTGCTCATCATTTTCAAAATTGCTTGTATGTTTGATTTGAAAAAGTTTTTGACTTAGATTTAACTCTTGCTTCTGTCTTCAAGAGTGTTACGAAGTGTTTTTAAAAGCTTTGTTTAAAAGAGGAGTGTAAGTGTGAAAAAGTTTGGATTGAGCAAGTACTTAAGAACTAATCTACCTACTCGGAAAAAAGAATTGTTCTATGTTTGTTTCCTTTAGACAGTGTTATCCCATTATTAGTGAGTAGGTGGCACCGTCGTTGGAGTTTTAAGGGTCAATTCGAAAGGGACATACGATCACCAAAGCAATGTTAGGACGTCTTAGTAGTAACCCTAATGTCTTAGATCAATTATTCGAGGCAACAATTCCGAGGCAACCATTCTGAGGCAACTTTTCCGAACGGGACTTTGATCTTTGTTTAGACACGAGAGAGACCACTAAAATACCCTATACTTAATGACCGTTTACCGAAGGCAACCGAAGTGGGAGCGTACCCTAGGAGTGCGCATGTGTGAGTGATTCAATTTCAAGTTTATTATCTTTGCACATTTAGGGTTTGCTAACCGTTTTAAAGTTACATACATTCTTGTCATACATTCTTGTCATGCATCCCTATTATTCATACATCTAATAGTTAATATATCGCGGAATTTAAAGTGCGGAAAGTAAAGCTACACTATTACAAGGCTTCAGGTATTTACATAGCCAAAAAACAAACCCGTAAAAAAACGATAAATGAAAAGTAAAAGACCTAATTAATCTATTACAACTTGTGAGCAATTACATTAATAATGGTAAACAATAATAATAAAGTGTACCCGATGAAATTTAGAACGAGAGCGAACTAGGGTTTTGACCCCGTTCTAACCTTATCGAAAGAAAAAATTGTTTTTGTTGTTTTTGATTATTTTTAAGAAAAAGAATTAGGTTTTTTAAATTAAACACAAAATTAATTAGCTAATTAAATTAATTAATGAAAATAAACAAATGACCTATTTTTGTGTTTTGTTATTTTTTTAAGAAAAAAGAAAAATAGAATTAGATCGAACTAAAACCCTAATTGTTCTAATTGTTTTTAATTTATTTACAAAATAATTTAAGTTACCCTAGAAATTAAATAACCTAATTAAATTAAATAACATTTTTGACAAAAAATAAACCTAAATCTAATTGGATGATAAATATTATTTTTATGATTTTTTTTTTGATAAAAAGAATTTTCAAATTATGTTAGTAAAATAAATAACTAAATTAATTAAGAAATATAAAAGAAAAGGAAAAAGAAAGTTGGGCCTGCAATCAGTAATTTGAGGGGGTGTCTAAAGCAAGCCTTGGGCCCAAAAATCTGAGGTCCATGTTGACTTCCAAGCTACCATGCTTTGCATTGACTAGATCCCATGATGGTCCTTCAATGATGACCTTCAGATCTGGATGGTTGGTGATATGATGGTTTGGAGATGATGCCCCATGGTGGCTTCACACACAAGCACGCCCTGATTACTGAAAAGAAAATAATATGAAACAAATGGGGGGACCTGGGATTTGAACCCAGGTCCTGAAGCTTTTTCCACATGCACTAACGCCAGCTGCGTTGCGTGTTCAATTTTTATATAGAATAAAAAATAATCATAATATAGAATAACGTGAAAAAAGGCGCCAAAATTCAAATGGGCCAATATGGTAACGCCACACCAGTCATCTTCTTCCTTTCTCCATTGGTAAAAGTGAAACACTGTTACCTACGGACATATGTCCGTAGCTACAACCTTGGCTCGTTCCAAAATCTTCCATGGGCAAGATAAATGACTTCTAATGCAATGAATCGAACCGTCTTGGCATTCTGAACATCATGATACCCTTCATGGAGGCTAATTTTTCCTGCACATAAAAACCCTAAAACGAAACCAAAAAACCTAACAATGGCAAGTCTTCATACAGTCCACAAAAACGCAATTAAATGTTACAGAAAGCTTGCAAATATGTTAAGGAGCAAGAATATACTATTAAAACATGATGAATATGCAGGAATAGCAAGATTCGATTATGAAAAATATGGCAAACCGTGTATCACTTACATTGAGTTTTTTGCACTGGAAAGTCCTTATTCTTGATTGGTTTCGCTTGCTTGTGATCCCAGGAAGCGATTGGGATGGCTAGAAGGTCTTAAGAATGCCTGGAACTATGAATTCGACTCAACATTTTTTTGTGTTTTTTCCAAGTTTTGTTCTTGTTCTCACGCCTCTCTAACCTCTTGCTTTAGGTATGCAAATGTTCCTTATGTATTGAGGAATGGATTAGGGTTGCAAACATGATCTCAATCTTTCTCCATTATTGATTTTGATTTGGATTTGATTCACTTGAAGATACTTCCAAAAATAGGCCAAATTCAATCTTTTTGTGCACACCAAGGCTTTGCACGATTTCAATTACTTGCCAACTGGATATAAGACCTGAAACATGTACAAGATCTTGAGATTTCAATGATTTGGATTTTCTATGATTTGTTTTGATTAAAATTGATTTAATTCAAATAAAAATCAAAACAAATAATAAAAAGAAGATAAAGACAAGTGGAAAGAGCTAGGACTCGTGGACCATGCTACCAACTCAAAACAAGTGCAAAAAGTTAGACCCATTTAGCAAAAATTGCAATTTGAGGCATAGTTGACTTTTGGCAATTTTGCAAAAAGAGTCAACTTCATCAATGCATAACTTCCTCAATTTTGACTCTTTGAAGGTGTTCTTGGACTTTTTAGAAATATTGAGATGTCCTCTAAGCAACCCTTTTGGTCTCATCTCAATTTGGTATTCCATTTTCATGTATGAAGCTTTGACCAAAAAGGTGTTTTTGTTGACTTTTCAAAATGACCTATAATGTCAAAATTCATAACTTCTTGTGAGTTCATATTTTGAACTTGGGAGATGAATATGGATTGTAGAGAATTTCATCCTCTTCAAAAAGAGCTTTGGATGGGTCATTTATCATAAAGTATGAGAAAGTTATGCTTGGTCAAAGTTGAGTTGACTTTTCCTACAAAACCCTAATTTAGCAACTTTTGGTTCTTGATGAATTATGAGAAATCATTGATGAATCATGATCAAACCTTTATAAAATGATGAAATATACTTCAAAATGAGGATGTTGACAAAAAATCTTGAAGTTTGAGGTACAACAGTTGCCCCTGTTCAATCTTTTTAAACCTGAGGATGTATATTGGCTTGTCTGCCTTTCGTAATCTGAAGGTGAAAGATGATTGAACACTAGAGTGCCCAGAAATTTGCACTCGTCTGAGATGATGCTGGACTGTGAAGGTAGTATCGGGAATGGGCTCACAGATGCCATTTGGAAAAGATGACAGAAGATCGTCGGATATGGGCTTAAAGATTCCATCCGTAGGAGTATCGATCGCATAAGAGATTCCTTAGCGAAAGCTTGTATACTTGTTGTTGAGAAAGATTCTGCTGGGGGATGCTGATCTTTGACTTGAGAGAAATAGAAATTTTAGGAGCTTCGATCATCCGTTATTCTACTGGGAAATTGTCTCTTGGTCGAAGAGGTGAAAAAGAAACTACTATTTGGTCGTGATCCAGGCTTCATAGTGACTTACTGGGGAGATGAGATTAAATTTGCTATCCGATCGTGATCCAGGTCTCGCAATTTCTCGATTCTTATCTAGTCGTAATCCAGGCTTCAGAAGGAAATGATTTGTTATCTGGTCGGATCCGAGCTTCAACTTGAATTTAGGGCACACTAATATCCGGTCGACTCCGGGCTTTTTAGTAACTGTCCAGGTAAACTACTATTTGGTCGGAATCCAAGCTTCGCAGTGTCTTGTACTGTTATCTGGTCGTAATCCAGGCTTCAGTCCTTTTATCGTTATCCGATCGTAATCCAGGCTTTACGATGCTTTGTACCATTATCTGGTCGAATCCAGGCTTCACGGTGTTCTATACTACTATCTGGTCGTAGTCCAGGCTTCACAATACCTTACTTCTTATCTGGTCGTAATCTAGGCTTCAGAAGAGATCAAATGGTTATCCGGTCGTAATCCAGGCTTCCCTTTGGCTTTGGGCCTACTAATATCTGGTCGTAATCCGGGCTTCATATTAATTGGCCGGGTGAACTGCTATTTGGTCGTAATCCAAGCTTCAGCGTCCCTCACTGTTATCTGGTCGTAATCCAGGCTTCAGTGTTTATTACTGCTATCTGGTCGTAATCCAGGCTTCGTGATGTCTCATACCACTATTTGGTCGAATCCAGGCTTTATGGTGTTCGGAGAAAATCAAGATACTATCCGATCGTAATCTGGGCTTCCTAACTTGAATTAAAAGATATACCACTATCTGGTCGTAATCCAGGCTTCGCGGTGTCTTTGGCTGCTATCTGGTCGTAATCCAGGCTTCACAGAAACTTGTATTTCTATCTAGTCGTAACCCAGGCTTCACAATAACTTGCTGAGCTGTTATCCGGTCGTAATCCGGGCTTCACAGCTTGTGTTTATGATATATCACTATCTGGTCGAATCCAGGCTTCATGGTGTCTTGCAATGCTATCTGGTCGTAATCCAGGCTTCATAGTAACTTGCTGAGCTGTTATCTGGTCGTAATCTGGGCTTCACGGCTTGCTGGGGATTAAACTATTATCCGGTCATTCTCCGGGCTTCATAGCTTAAAGATAAACCACTATCTGGTCGAATCCAGGCTTCACGGTGTTTGATACTGTTATCCGGTCATTCTCCAGGCTTCACAATATGCTGCAGAAATCAAGGTACTATCCGGTCGGATCCGGGCTTCATAGTTTGAACTTTGTGAGAATTTGGTTGTATCTTTCCTGAAAGGTAAGGGTTAGTCGTATGCAATGCATTATATGTATCAAGTAATGATGTTCTCAAAATAAATGAGACTGTGTGGTATGATGCGTATGCGCATGTCATGATGTATGGACATGCAATGTTTTTATGATAATATCTAGCTGGGGAACATAAATCCCGAATTGCTGCTGGAGAGTGTGAAAAGTTGAATTCTTCATTTCCGCTGGGGATAGTGAATGAAGATGATTGTGAGAATTATCCTGCTGGAGAAATAAACTGACGAGAAAATGACTCAGTGGGGAAGAGCCATTCTGCTAGAAGATCTGTTGATTTGGAGAAATAACCTCGACTGGGGATGAATTACCGTTGCTGGCGATAATGAACCCTGTCGGGGGTTGAGTTTCTGTTTGTGAAGGAAATGAACTCCTCTAGGGTTAATCTTTTATTGCTGGTGATAGGTAAACTCTGCTTGGGGAGAATCTTACCGACTCATTCGCGGTTGTGAGCCTCAGCTGGGGAGAGTTGTGTCCTGTTAGGGACCGTTAACATCACTGTCTTTTTCTTACTCTGCGGGGAGTGACTGTTCCTTCAATCATTTTCTCCAACTAGGTCTATCCCTATACATGGTGGACAAAGCAACTGTATGGTTTGGACATTTCTTGTTTGCCACTGTTTCTGATATTACGAGTAATCGTCTTTTGTTTCACATGTAAATATTTATGAGCAGCAATTATTGTGAAATGCATATATCAAAAATGAACATTGGACGTTCTTGCAAAACAAAACAGAAAAAAAGAAAAACAATTTGAAACTTCTTTGTGAAAATGAATTGTATTGATTTTTGAAGTTGGCCTGTAAATAGGCATTTTTGTACAAGAGGCTGACGTCCTAGTAAGAGAACACCACCGAACAATAGAATTTATACAGTTTGTGTAAAACAAATAAAAACAGCTATGTGAATAATCCCACTGGGTTCCAACTCTACTATTGCCTTTATGTCTTTCGAGCATCTCATCACTTTTCTACTTGGTTGAAGGTAGGCCAGACTGATTAGTGCCGTCCGAGCTTGATAGTTGATACCGAAGTCTGGTTGTACGATGATCCAATGAGACATAGTGTTACACTTTAATCCCTAATTTCTTCCTGGACCGCCCTTTCGGGTTTTCAGTACACCGGGATACCCTTTTTTGCCCAAGCCGCCTTTTCAGGTTTTCGACTTTCCGGGTGTACATATTTTTTCATTTTCATCCCTTATTTTTGTCGGAACCCTTTTGGTTTTCCGGGAAGCCCTTATTTTTGCCTAGGCCAGTCAACCTAGCGGGTCTTTGATTATGCGTAGTATCTTTTCACTATGTCTGCATTGACGGGGTGAGGAAGGTCGTCACCATCCATGGTGGTTAGAATCATAGCTCCTCCTGAGAAAATGTTCTTAACCACAGATGGCCCTTCATACGTAGGTGTGATCGGTGGATCTGGAACTGACTGTTTAACGCTGGTTTCGCGAAATGTCGCGGAAGCAAGAGTCGCCGCCGTCTTTTATTTTCTCCAACATGGACAGGACAAAAGCACAGCAAAATTCCTTATGAGATATTCTCTCGGTTCGGGAGGTAGATTTATAGAAAGGGAAGGTGTTAACACCCTTTCTATCCATGGTTATCCATGGGCTCTTAGATACTTTCTCATTTGTGTTTTCAAAATGGTTGTTTTCTTTTCAAGTGAGTGGGTTTGAAAAAGTTTCGTTTAAAGTTTCAGATCGACTCTTGTATCAGTCCTCAAGAGTGTTTGAAAAGTTGTTTTGAAAGCTTTTTTGAAAAGTATCGGTGTGAAAAGAAGTTTTTGATTTGTTTTGAATTAGAGCAAGTGTCTATGAGTCATCTACCCACCCTAAGGAATTAGGCTGTGTAAATGTCCTTAAGGTAGTGCCATCCCACCATTGAGAGATAGGTAGCACCAACGTTGGAGGTGTTCGGGTCAATTCGAGGGTTAGGGACAGTGTGGTCACCAGAGTAACAGTAGGACACCTTAGAAGCTACCCTTATGCCATGATCATGGACATAAGGACTTACTAAAACGTCCTATACTCGACGACCACGTTTCGAGGGGCAAGGCAACAGTGAGGCGTACCCTAAGAGTGGTGTGTGAATTTGTGTATTGTTTTCAATTATGTTTTATCTTGTCATGCATTATGGTGACCTACGCTTTGTTTTTAATTAGGCCATTCATTCTTCCATGCAATTAGCAGTTTAAAGGTGCGGAAATTAAAGTACAGAAAATAAAGTCCTACGCTATTACAAGGCGCGGGTCTATACATCGCCAAATTAACAAAGACCCGTTTTTTTAATAAAATGCAGAAAGTAAATAAATTTCCTAATTACTATTACAAGGCTTGAGCAATTACATAATATTAAAAAGGAAATAAAAATAAACGCGCGAAAAGAAATTGGAATCGAATATGCGAGGGCGTTGGACCCTTTAAAGAAGTTAAATGAAATTAAAACTTAATTAATTACTCAATAAAGAAAAGAAGTTATTTTTTATGTTTTTTGTATTTCATGGAAATAAAGAGAATTAATTAAAATTAGAAATTAAATAAAACCCTAGTTCTAAATTGTTTTTAATTATTAAAGAAAATATTTAAGTTTTGACCTAATTTATACTAATTATTTAATGACATGTTTATTTACAAAATAATTAATAGTTAATAATAATAAGAATAAGAAGAAATTATTTTATTAAGAAAAAAGAAAAAAAAGCTAAAAACCTAATTTCTACATATTTTAGTTATTAAGAAAACATTAAAATTGAAAACCTAAAATTAAACTAAATTGATTATTAGAATTTATTTACAAAAACTATTAAGGAATTAAAAATTAAATAAACATATTTTATTTTTTGATTTCTGATTTTTATTTTATTATGAAAATTAATTTTTGTGAATTAGATAAAATAATTAAAAGAATTTAAGAGAGAAAATCAAATAAAAATAAGTGAGAAAAAATGTGCAAACCATGGGGTATTCAGACCCAATTTTGGAGGTGTGTTTGAGAAATTTGGCCCAAGAGATCTGGCCCTTTTTGACTTTCTGGAATTGTGTATGGAATGTTTGACCAGCGTGCATGGTGGAATTCATGTGATGGCCTTTGGATTGATCCCTGGGGACATGTGGCAGGCACATGTATTGGGCGTTTGGTGGACCACTAGAGAGAAGCAACACCTGAACATATTATAACCAAAATTATTCAGAAATATGGGGGACCTGGGAATCGAACCCAGATCCCAGTACCTGCATGCCAACACAACAACCAACTGAACTAGCGCGTTACTTTGTTAGTTTAGTGGACAATGATTATTATGAGAGAGAAAACAATATTATGCTGGAAGAACAAAAAAATGCTCCAGTATTCAAACTGACCAACCATAAGCCAACAACTCAGCGTCTTCTTTGTTTGCCTGGAAATAAAACAAGAGATAGCGGGGGTTTTAAACCCCCACTAACTGTAATACACAAAAATAGCGAATACGCCCATGATTATCATAAATTGAGCGCGAGGTGTGAGTTTAATTCGTCAGGACGTCACGATTTTAATGGTATCACTTTGATTGTCCAATTTTTCCAGATATGTAAAGCCCTAATTCAAAGTTCCTGAAACCCTAAAATACATTAATGGTAACTTTTGACACAGGCAGTATTAATTCAATTAGAGGGCACCAATAGCTTCAGAAGGTTCATGTTAGTGTAAATCAAACATTAAAACGTATGGAAAATGCATGTAAATTCAAACACGAATGTGAAAAATTTCATGAACAGGGCGATGTCATTCTACCACTTCTGGATGTATGGAGACTTGTCTTTGATTGTAAAAGCTTCCTGGGTCCCTTGGCAATGTATTGGAACACTTTTTAAGCCTTGAAACACCTTCTATGTATGAAAACAGTTTTCAATATTTCTTGTGAAAAAGTGCAATGTGTTCTATTGTTCGGAGCGCAGCTTCTGTGTATTAGGCATTAGGGTTATGTTTGCATATGTATGTAGATGGAATTAGGTTAGAAAAACCAAGCCCAAAGTCCTTGAATCAATGCTTTGAATATTTGATTTTGCATATCTTTTCTTCAATCTTTTTCATGCCAATTATGCCAAATCATGGAAGATTCTTTCCTTTTTGAATGGTACACGAGATATTGAGCACATAAGGAGTGAAATCTCTGCATAAAAAGATTTGAAAGGTGTGATTTGCTATTTTTTCATATTTAATTTCAATTAAGTGAATTAATAATAATAAAAATTCAAATAATTAATCAAAAATTATAAAATAACTCCCTTGGATGTCAATGGGTCGTGCATAGCTTTTGGGTGATGATTCATGGAAGAAATTGAGGCCCATTAGCAATTTTGAGGTATTTGAAGCAAAGTTGACTTTTCAAAATTCCCAAAAATTTCCCAACTTCCACAAGGCATATCTTGCTCACTTTTTAAGCTTTGATCATGTTCTTGGACATTTTGGAAAGGTCTTGAAGTCCTCTAACCAATGCCTTTGGTCCCATGTCATTTTGATTTACCAATCTCAAGTTATGGTCTTTGACTTAAAGTGCCTTTTTGTTGACTTTTGAAAATGACCTATAATGTTGAAATTGATAACTTTTTGTGAGAGCATTTCTTGGACTTGAAGTGTGAAGATGAGTTGTAGGAAATGTCATTCTCTTCAAAATGAGCTTTGGATGGAATTTTTCTGATAAACCATTGGAAGTTATGCCTTGGTCAATTTGCAGTTGACTTTTTCAACTGTCCAAAAATAGAAACTTTTGCATCTTGAGACTTTTTGAGCCATGCCTTGAGAATCATGATCAAGAATTGATCAAATGATGTTTGTGGCTTCAAAATAAGATGTTGACCAATTTTTTTGACTTTTGATTGTCAAATGACCATTTTGCCCCTGCAGTTGACTGTGAAGCATTTAGGGTTTTTGACTGTGCAATTTGATGCTGTGAGTCTTAAAATTTGGCATGTGGATGCTTGACAATGTATGTAGGCATGTGGGACTTGATTGGACCCTTGGAAACTTCAATTTCTTTGCCAGAACCAAAACCCTAATTTTTGACTGTTAGGAGGCAATTGGACTGTGCAACCCTTGGGAGATTTTGAACCTTGATCTTGGCAAATCTTGAAGAATATGAGAGGGCAAATTTTGGGGTACAACAGTTGCCCATGTTCAATCTTCTTAGACCTGTGGATGTAGATTGGCTGACGTGCCTTTCGTAATCCGAAGGTGGAAGATGATTGAACACTAGAGTGCCCAGAAATTTGCGCTCACATAGTAGAGTGTCAGCAGTATGATGCGGGGAATGGGCTTACAGATGCCATTTGGAGATGGATGGATAGGAAGATGGGCTTACAGATGCCATGTTGAGAGGTGATGGATAGGTGGATGGGCTTATGGATGCCATCTGGGTGTCGATCGCGTAAGAGTTTCCTTAGCGAGAACTTGCGTACCTAAAAAAGAAAATGATCACCTGGCCTGTTACAGGAGTTGGTCTTCAAACTCTTTGTGTAGATGTGCCCTGGCTTGTTACAGGAATCGAATCTTTAAACTCTTCAGACGTGCCCTGGCGAGATACAGGAATCGAGTCTGGAGAATATAGTCGTCAACAGATACACCCTGGCAAGATACAGGAATCGGATCCTCAAACTCTTCAGACGCACCCTGGCAAGATACAGGAATCGGGTCTGGTAATGCTAGTCGTCAACAGATACACCCTGGCAAGATACAGGAATCGGATCCTCAAACTCTTCAGACGCTCCCTGGCAAGATACAGGAACCGGGTCTGGTAATGCTAGTCGTCAACAGATACACCCTGGAAAGATACAGGAATCGGATCCTCAAACTCTTCAGACGCACCCTGGCAAGATACAGGAATCGGGTCTGGAATATAGTCGTCAACAGATACACCCTGGCAAGATATAGGAATCGGATCCTCAAACTCTTCAGACGTGCCCTGGCAAGATACAGGAATCGGATCCTCAAACTCTTCAGACGCACCCTGGCAAGATACAGGAATCGGGTCTGGTAATGTTGGTCGTCAACAGATACACCCTGGCAAGATACAGGAATCAGATCTTCGAACCCTTCAGACGCACCCTGGCAAGATACAGGAATCGGGTCTGGTAATGCTAGTCGTCAACAGATACACCCTGGCAAGATACATGAATCGGATCCTCAAACTCTTCAGACGCACCCTGGCAAGATACAAGAATCGGGTCTGGTAATGCTAGTCGTCAACAGATACACCCTGGCAAGATACAGGAGTCGGATCCTCAAACTCTTCAGACGCACCCTGGCAAGATACAGGAATCGGGTCTGGTAATGCTAGTCTTCAACAGACGCACCCTGGCAAGATACAAGAATCGGGTCTGGTAATGCTAGTCGTCAACAGATACACCCTGGCAAGATACAGGAATCAGATCCTCAAACTCTTCAGACGCACCCTGGCAAGATACAGGAATCGGGTCTGGAATCGATTGTCAATAGATACACCCTGGCGAGATACAAGAATCGGATCTTTAGTTGCGACCGTTGATAGTAATTATCTTTGTATTAACCTTTGTCCTGAAAAGACAAAACGTTAGTTGTATGCGATGTCATGGTGTATGACATGCGAGATGTGATAAGTGTTTGTGATGCGTATATGCATGCTATAGTGTATGAAAATGCGATGTTTATGAATGTATGTTTTCGTCTAGGAAAATAAATCCTTGACGGATGTCGGGAAGTTAGATCCTGGGCTGATATAGAGCTTTCGTTTCCACTGGGGAGTGATGGTTGCAAGAATACCGGTAGGAGAAGATAACTCCGTTGGGGAATAAACTTGGAGATTACTCTGCGGGGGGAAAAATATTCTAGCGACCTTGCTGGGGAACAATACTCTGTGGGAAGAGAGGTACTCTGTTGAGATGTTGATGATAACCTCGCTGGGGATACCGTTGTTATGTTGGAAGTTTTAATAGACTCCGCTGGGGATAAGAAGACTTCGCCGAGGACGATCTTTCTGTGGCTTTTGGCTGAGGATAACCCAGTTATATCCTGGTAGGGAAATAACCTTTGAATAAAGCCGGGGGGCGCGTTCGTGCTCTGCAGGGGGGAGCTTCTAGAATCTACTGGGGATGAGCTTCCTGCTGGGGAGATGATTCAGCTTTCCTGGGGGAACTTCAGACTGGACTCTCCTGGGGAATTTTTGAGATATATTGGGGAAGTGGCTCCGCTGAATGTCTGGTATACCGCCGGGGAACAGTCTTAGATCAAGACTGCCGGGGATGCTTGTTAAGAATATTCGTATACTCTGCTGAGGAATGTTGAGATCTGCTGGGGATACCCAATTTCCTTGAGGCTGACAGTGGACTAACTCTGCTTGGGGAGAATATCGCTGACTTGCTGGCTCACTCTCTGGGGAATTAAGATATCTTGGTTATGTTCTTCAGCTGAACCTACCTTGGTACCTTGGTGGACAGAGCAATTAGATCGCTTAGACAACTCATTATTGCCCCTGTTTCTAATGTTACCTGTAATTAATCCTTTGTTTCGTATGCAAACATTTATGAGTTAGCAATTATTGTCAAATGCATATATCATAAATTGAACCTTGGACGTTCTTCGCAAAATAAAACAGAAAAAGGAAAAACAATTGGCAATTTGTCATGAAAGTGAATTTATATTGATTTTTGAATTTGCTTGTAAATAGGTGTTTTATGTACAAGAGGCTGACGTCCTAGTAAGAGAACGCCGCCGAGCAACAGAGTTTATACAATTTTGTACAAAGGGAAAACAAAACAGCTATGTGAAAAGAATAATCCCACTGGGTTCCAACTCTGCTATCGCCTTTATATCTTCGAGCGTCTCATCACTTTGCTGCTCGGTTGAAGATGAAGCTGACTGATCCATGCCGTCTGAACTTGATGTCTGATACCAGATTCTGGATGCAAGGTGATCCAATGAGACATAGTATTACGCTTTATCCTTAATTTTTGCCTGGACCGCCCTTTCGGGTTTTCGGTCCACCGGGATACCCATTTTTACCCAAGCCGCCTTTTCAGGTTTTCGACTTGCCGGGTGTACAAATTTTTTCATTTCATCCCTCATTTTTCCCGAACCCTTTTGGTTCGCCGGGAAGCCCTAATTTTTGCCTAGGTATGTCAACCTAGCGGGTCTTTGTTATGCGTAGTATCTTTTTACTATGTCTGCATTGGCGGGGTGAGGAAGGTCGTCACCATCCATGGTGGTCAGAATCATGGCTCCTCCTGAGAACACATGTTTAACCACAAATGGCCCTTCGTACGTAGGGGTCCATTTGCCCCTGGGATCACTCTGAGGAAGGATGATACGCTTGATCACCAGATCCCCAACTTGATACTCTTGTGGTCTGACCTTCTTGTTAAATGCCCTGATCATCCGTTTTTGGTACGTCTGACCATGACAGATAGCAGTGAGTCTCTTTTCGTCAATTAAGTTTAGCTGATCAATTTGTGTCTGGATCCAATCATCTTCGCTCAGATCTGCATCCTTCATTATCCGGAGAGAAGGTATCTGCACTTCGATCGGCAAGACTGCCTCCATGCCATAGACCAAGCAAAAAGGAGTTGCCCCGGTTGACGTCCTTGCTGAGGTACGGTACCCATGTAGAGCAAACGGTAACATCTCGTGCCAATCTTTATAGGTCACTGTCATCTTCTGCACAATTTTCTTGATATTCTTGTTCGCTGCTTCTACAGCCCCATTCATCTTCGGCCTGTAGGGAGAAGAGTTGTGGTGCTGTATCTTGAATTGCTCGCAGAGCTCAGTGATCATCTTATTATTGAGATTGGTACCGTTGTCTGTAATGATTCTTTCAGGGACGCCGTATCGACAGATCAGGTTGTGCCGAATGAACCTTGCCACAACATTCTTGGTTACAGTGGCGTAAGAAGCTGCTTCGACCCACTTTGTAAAGTAATCGATCACTAACAGGATGAAGCGATGCCCATTGGATGCCGTAGGTTTAATCTCGCCGATCATATCTATGCCCCACATTGCGAAAGGCCAAGGTGCTGTCAAGACATTCAGGGGAACCGAAGGAACGTGCATCTTATCTACATAAATCTGGCATTTATGGCATGTTCGAGAATGTTGGTAGCAGTCGGCTTCCATTGTGGACCAGTAATATCCTGCCCTAAGGATCTTCTTTGCCATGGTATGTCCACTGGAATGTGTTCCGAAGGTACCTTCATGAAGCTCCGCCATGATCCTTTCTGCTTCAGTCTTATCCACACAACGCAGTAAGGTCGAATCATGGTTTCGCTTGTACAGGATGCCGTTGCTAAGAAAGAACTTTGCTGCGAACCTTCTCAGAAACTTTTTATCATTGACAGATGCACCTTCAGGATACTCTTGAGCTTCCAAGTACCTCTTCACCTCATGGTACCAGGGTTTTTCAGTCACTACCTCAGCCTCAAGATCACAACAGTATGCCGGTTCGTCCAGTTTCCAAATGATGACCCGGGGAGCCTCATTGTCCCATTTGACTTTGAACATGGAAGACATCGTAGCTAACGCGTCCGCCAACTGATTCTCCTCTCTTGGGAAATTTTCAAAGGTTATCTCTGTGAAATGGTGAATCAATGTCAACACACATTCTCTGTAAGGAATAAGATTCGGATGTTTCGTATCCCACTCGCCTTTGATCTGATTGATCACGAGAGCGGAATCTCCGAAGACACTCAGAAACTTGATCCTTAAGTCAATTGCATCTTGAAGACCCATGATGCATGCCTCATACTCCGCCATGTTGTTGGTGCAGTTGAAACATAGCCGAGCAGTAAGTGGAGTATGAGTGCCTTGAGGGGATATGATCACAGCGCCGATGCCGTTACCCAAAGCGTTGGAGGCTCCGTCAAAGTGCATAGACCATCGGGATCCTTCCTCAGGTCCTTCATCTGGTCCAGGTACTTCACAATCAGTCACTATCATGATGCTCTCGTCCGGAAACTCGAAGTTCATTGACTGATAGTCGTCTACTGCCTGGTGTGCCAAGTGGTCTGCCAATATACTTCCTTTGATGGCTTTCTGAGTCGTGTACTGGATGTCGTACTCCGTCAAGATCATTTGCCATCTTGCTATTCTTCCGGACAGAGCAGGCTTTTCAAATATGTACTTTATAGGATCCATCTTTGAAATCAACAAGGTAGTGTGAGTCAGCATATACTATCTCAGCCGGCGAGCAGCCCATACCAAAGCGCAGCAAGTTTTCTCGAGCAGTGAGTATCGGGTCTCACAGTCGGTAAACTTTTTGCTAAGGTAATAAATGGCATGCTATTTTCGGCCAGACTCGTCATGCTGCCCCAACACACACCCCATTGAGTTGTCAAGTACTGTCAAGTATAGTATTAGAGGTCTCCCTTCAACCGGTGGCATGAGGATGGGTGGTTCTTGGAGATACTCTTTGATTCTGTCAAAAGCGGCCTGACATTCATCATTCCAACGTACTACCTGATCTTTCTTCAGCAGCTTGAAGATTGGCTCACAGGTAGCAGTTAGGTGCAAGATGAATCGAGCGATGTAATTCAGACGTCCTAGAAAGCCTCTGACCTCTTTCTCTGTCTTAGGAACTGGCATCTCTTGAATGGCTTTAACCTTGGCAGGGTCCACTTGAATACCTTTGTCACTCACGACGAAGCCTAGCAACTTTCCAGATCTCACCCCGAAGGTACACTTGTTCGGGTTCAACCTCAGCTTGTACAACTTCAGACGGTCAAACAGCTTTTGTAGATGGTCAAGGTGTTCCTCCTCAGTTTGAGACCTTGCAATCATGTCGTCGACATATACCTCAATCTCATGATGGATCATGTCATGAAATAAAGCAACCGTGGCACGTTGGTAGGTTGCCCCAGCATTTTTCAACCCGAAAGGCATGACCTTGTAGCAAAAGGTGCCCCACTGAGTAACAAAGGTAGTCTTTTCCATATCTTCCGGAGCCATCTTGATCTTGTTATACCCTGAAAAGCCATCCATGAAAGAGAACACCTTATGCTGAGCAGTATTATCAACCAGAACATCAATGTGAGGTAGGGGGAAGTCATCCTTGGGGCTGGCCCTGTTCAGATCCCTGTAGTCAACACACATTCTGACCTTACCATCCTTCTTTGATACCGGCACCACATTGGAAACCCACTGAGGGTAAGAAGTCACTGCAAGAAAACCGGCGTCAAATTGCTTCATAACCTCAGCTTTGATCTTTTCAGACATCTCTGGACGCATACGGTGGACCTTTTGCTTAACCGGAGGGCAGTCTTCCTTGGTAGGCAAATGATGGACCACAATGTCGGTATCCAACCCGGGCATGTCTTCGTAGGACCAGGCAAAGATCTCCACATAATCATGTGACATCTGAGTCAACCGTTGTTTTACGCTGATCTCCAGATTGGCACCAATCTTAACTTCCTTCCTATCTGCCTCAGTACCCAGATTTATCGTTTCCACTGGCTCTTCATGTGGTTGAATTGCCCTCTCTTCCTGGAGTAACAGTCTTGCAAGCTCGCCAGGCACTTCGCAATCATCTTCACCTTCGTCTTCGGCTAAGTTGATCGGATTTTCGAAGTCATAACTGGCAGTAGCAGAGTCGTTACCAGTGAGATCCAGAGTGGATTGAAACCTGTATGGGTGAGTGTGTGTAAATATAGCTGTTTTGCAATTTATAAAGAAAGAAAGAAAGGGAGCACAAGATTTGAAATGCGAAAAAAACATCCAAGATCTTTATTCATGATATATGGAAATGACAGTTAATAAGCCCTCACAAATGAAGCCAACGGTGCCCCGGGTAAGACACCGGGCCATAAAGTTTCAGTTAATTGTTTATTACAAATAACAAAAACAAAGGAATTCATTACTGCGTAACAAAAGTAACAAATGTATGATCTTTTGCGGTCTAATTGTTCAATCCACCATCAGTCGTCGGGTAGATCCAGCTATCGAACTCTGATTCTTCCACTTCGTCTTCATCCCCAATAGCATTCACTCCTGGATTGGTGATGAGCACAGGAGGTCTTCCGATCCTAGCTTTGCGCACAACCCTCTGAGCCTCTGCAGTAAAACCCAGTCCAAACTTGTCAGTTTTAGGAGTGAAATCAGGGAGCCTGCCCCAGTTAGCACATTCACCTTTCTCGATTACAACCCGGGCGTCCTTCAAGGAAGCCATCTTCAAAGGAAAGCCCTCTTCAACCACTGTTTCTGCTGCTGCCAATGTTGGAGGTACCTCTTCAAAATGCTGAAAGGGGGTTTCAATAAACTCCCCGTCCATCTCGATATACCGGAAGGAATTCAGATGACTCACCATATATTCTTCCTCCCCCTGCACAGTGACAATCTTCCCTCTGACAGGGTACTTGAGCTTCTGGTGTAGGGTAGAGGTCACTGCCCCAGCTTTGTGAATCCAAGGTCGACCCAGTAAACAGGAATAAGATGGACAAATATCCATCACATAGAAAGTTGAGTCGAATACTTGAGAACCCACACGAATAGGAATGTCTACCTCACCATGAACCATCCTCTTCGATCCGTCAAAGGCTCGAACAATGATGTTGCTAGGTTTCAACTCCAGGCCCTCACAATCCAACCGGTCTAAGGCCTTCTTGGGTAATACATTTAGGGAAGAACCGGTGTCCACCAACACGTGCGCAAGAGTAGTTCCCCTGCATTCTATAGAGACATGCAGGGCATCATTGTGGTTCTTTCCCTTGGCGGTAAGATCAGCATCTGAGAAACCCAAGCCATTGTCAGCTGTCAAATTGGCTACACAGTCAGTGAATTGATCTGCATAGGTCTCTTGTGGCACATGGGCCGTCTTCAGAAATGAAATCAGGGCCTTGGCGTGGGCCTCTGAGCACATCAACAATGATAGCATAGAGATTTTGGAGGGGGTATGCCCCAGCTGTTCAACGACATTGAAGTCGCTCTTCTTGATTATCTTAAGAATTTCCTCCATCTCTTGCTGGGAGGCTTCAACATTCACAGACTTCGGTGCCTCCATCCGGGCAGGCTCATCTTCAATCCCTTTGCCCCGAGTATTAGATGACTCGGCAGCAGGGGAAGCAACTTGATCAGAAGTGGAAACAAGCGCACTTGCAGGCGTAATTATGAGAGGTTTTCGAATAGCTGGTGGCGCAATGTCAGGCGAGAAGAGCTTGCCACTGCGAGTTACTTTAGCTGGACCGGTGATATTGCTGATGCTGGTACCGGTGTTGAACTCTTGCTTTATTCCAAGTACATATACATCTGCCCCATAGTGCCATGGGACAGCCTTATCAGATTCATAGGGGAGGGGCCCCGGAACAGTAATAACAATGGGTGCAACAGTCATGATTTTAACTGGCTTCCTCGGGGGAGCCTTGATCGGATTGTTGAAAATGGTAACGACAGATACTTCTTCCACAGGAACAAAAGGAACAGCGGTCTTCTTGAACAAAATCTCCTTGCTGTCCATCAGGCTTTGGATGCCTAACTTCAGCAACGGACAACCAGTAGGGGTAACAGCACACAAAAGGCAACCCTTGCTACAACCCGGAAATAAACCGGCCAGCAGCAAGTTCCTCTTAATAGTCAACAGATGGGTAGCTACATCATTCACAGAAACGACATACAAGTCTTCATCAACGGCATTTACTCCATGCTGGGGCATAGGAGCAGTCACAACATTTGGCCTCTCAGGTGCCTCAAATTGTATCTCCTTTGCATCAATAAGGTCCTGCACCTTATTCCTCAGGGCCCACCAGTCATCAGTAGAATGCCCCGGGCTATCGGAGTGATAAGCACAGCGAGCATTTGGATTATACTTGGGGGATGCAGTATTCACAACCTTTGGAGCCTCTCTGACGGTTACCAAGTTGGTGGATAGCAGCTGCGGAAAGATTTGTGACAAGGTCATACTCAGCCGGGTAAATTCTCTTCTGGGTCTCTCACCCCTTGTTTGATTAGCTTGCCGAGGAGTGGCAGCAGGCTTAGCAATCACCACCGCGTTGACAGTTTGGCGGCGCTCTGGTTTATCTTGCCTCCTAGGCCCATACACAGCACTGGCTTCCTTCTTAAAAGGTTTCTTCTCATAACTTGAAGACGCACCTTTCTGAATTTTACCGGACTTCATGCCAGCCTCTATCCTTTCCCCAGTCAGAATGAGGTCAGTAAACCCTGCAGACGAATTGCCAATAAGATGATTAAAGAACGGCCCAGATAGGGTCCCCAAGAACATATCCACTAGCTCACGGTCGGTTAACGGAGGCTGCACCCTGCCAGCCAGGTCCCTCCACTTCTGCGCATACTCTTTAAAACCTTTGCCTGATCCTAGCGACATACCCTGGAGTTGGGTACGTGTAGGAGCAAGGTCGGCATTATATTGATACTGCTTGTAAAAAGCAGTAGCCAACTCCTCCCAGTTACGAACCTTGGTTCCATCCAGCTGATAGAACCATTCGAGATGAGTCCCTGAAAGACTCTCTTGGAAGAAATGGATCCACAAGTTCTTGTCCACTGTATACGGCTGAATCTTCCGCACATAAGATCTGAGGTGTAGCTTAGGGAAGGATGCCCCATCATACTTGGTGAAAGATGGTGCTTTAAACTTGTGCGGGATGATCACACCAGAAGATAAACCCAAGTCTCCGAAATCCAAACCAGACACTTGTTGAATTTCCATGGCGTTCAGACGGTCTTCCAACTGCTTGTATCTGTCTTCAGCTGGAGGATACTGTTCCTCATTAAAATCAGTCTCGTTGTCTGAGACCACCGGACTAGGAGCCCTTCCCCCCTGGGGAATGTCTTTGCCTACAGAAGAACCAGCTTCCTCATTCTACAGTGTGTTACCAAACCTCCGGCCCGTGTTGAATAGAACAGTTCTCTTCTTCTTCTTCTTCTTCTTAACCAGCAGAGCCTTCAGCTCCTCTTGACCTTGAGCCAAACCCATGATCAGCTCCTGAAATTGTGTGTTCTGAGCCTGAAGGGCCTTGATAGACAGCTCGGTAGATGATTCAGGGTTCATGATGCTGAAATAAACAGCGAAGAACAGTAAGCAACTTGAAAAGAAGAGTACCTGTGATGCACATGATGAATGGAATGCGTATGATTTATGTTTTCAAAGACAATCGGGAATCAACTTTGTAAACAAAAGGGAACACACTTCATTAGATTCAACTTTGAAATTTAAATTGTTCAACAGGTTGCCCTTAGGCGTTACATAAAGAAAAATACTAAAAAAGGAAATAAATCTGTAAAAGAAAATCCAAAGTTCATCATTGATCCCATGGTCTCCTCTTCTCAGTACGGATGTAGTCATTCAGAGCTCACTCATTCTCCAACTGCTTTGTCAGCTTCTGGATCTTCAATTCCTGCTCGTTGAACTTTTCCCGATAAGAATCTCGTTCTTCTCGCAGTTGCGCCCAAGACCTCTTTAATGTCTCATAATCAGTAGGTATCTGAGGAGGGAGGACAGTTGGAGGAACCCCATCCTTGTCAGGATACTCAAGAATGACGGGTCTGACAGCTTCGTATGGCATACCTATCTTCTGAGCACGGATGCAGACCCATTTGGAGTAAGCTTCCATAGGTAGAGAGGTCTTTGGTCCCAACTCTTGTGGGTCAGCTTTGTGGATCTTGTCCCAAGCCTTGATGAACCTACGACGCAACTCGTCACTATCCACCTGAAACTCAAAACTGATGTGAGGCACCAACATCTCATGAGGCCCTGCTCTTCTGGCCCTTCCAAACTGACGGAGCGCTAGACATGGATTATAAGAGATTCCTCCTTGGGTACCAATCAAAGGAACATTAGGGTATTCTCCGCAACGATCAATAACAGCTATCTCATCCAAACCTCTGAGAGTCCAAATGATGTCCTTATCAGTGAGAGACATTAACCTATGATCCCAACCTCTTCCTTCTTTGTTCTTCAGCACGAACTTAGGGAGGTGCGAAATAAACCACCTCACCAACAAAGGGATACAACACCACAGAGTTCCTCGTCTTCAGGCAGTACGAGCATAAAGTTGTTGCAGGATATCACCCAAGAGAGTGGGCACAGGGTTCCGAGACATGGAGATCCTTATGGCAGTGACATTGATGAAGTTGTCAGGATTAGGAAACAAGACTAGACCATAGATTAAGAGAGCCAGAATGTCTTCATATGCCCTAAAGTCCAGGTCATTCCAGAAACTGTTAGCTTTACCAATCAGAAACTTGGCCAAGAAACCCTTAACTCCGCTTCTACTCACCCAGTTGTCCATTACTTCTTGGTGGGTCAAGGGAAGAGCTACAACAACCTCCTCCAGCCTAAGAGTCTTTTCCCAACCAGTGTAGGGAGTCTGATCCAAGATAGGGATACCAAGCAAATCAGAGAACTCTTCCAGGGTAGGGACCAGCTGGAAGTCTTGAAAGGTGAAGCACTGGTACAGAGGGTCATAGAACTGGGTCAGGACACTCATCAACTGTTGGTCCCACTTTGCCGTGACTAAACTGAGAAGAGAACCATGCCTCTGGATGAAAGAAGTAGTATTTGGAATTCTGCTAACCAACTCTTCAAGCAACTCAGGTGGGTGAGCAAAGTTGAACCAGATAGTATTCCTTCGCATAGGCATCATGATGTCCTACAAAACAGAGCAAAGGTGAAACCCTCTTGTCTTTGAAATGGTCAGTCCTTATGCAGGATGCATGCAATGTTTATGATGGCATGATGTTATGATAAAGCACACCACAAATATTTACAAAGGCAAACATGATAAGGCACACAAGTCACACAAGACAAGCCCTTAGAGTTTAGGCCAGCATGGGGTCTAGGTATTACCCTCTTTCAGTTTGTTGGTTCATACCTGTCTTATCAGAAGTAACCGGGTTCTAGAGGATCCCAATATCACTGACTACCCTCAATCGGTCATAACTTCAGCATCGCAATCTTTTCTTGCAGCCAGAACCATCACGAGAGTTTAGCCTCAATGGGCGTAGCATACTACTACTATTCTATTGGCCAAGTTGGGTCATTTAAGGTTCTAAGGTCGGTTGGTGCTTAATGACTCCTCAGAAGACCCATATTCTCCTCGTTACAACACAAGGGATATCGGTACAGACCAAGGTGCCACACCAACGTAGCCACTGCTTCATCCATGTCGGTCTACGCCGGACAGGTCCCTCACAGCTTATGCTACCTAACAGGGTATCCCCAGATCCGGATTAGGATCTATGTAACTCCGATGCAACCCACAATAATAAAGCAAACAAACACAACAATTGAAAACACAAGTGATCTTAGTCCTAAGGTACACCTCACTTTATAAGTTTTTCCCCAGCAGAGTCGCCAGTTCTGTGATCGGTGGATCTGGAACTGACTGTTTAATGCTGGTTTCGCGAAATGTCGCGGAAGCAAGAGTCGCCACTGTCTTTTATTTTCTCCAACATGGACAGGACAAAAGCACAGCAAAATTCCTTATGAGATATTCTCTCGGTTCGGGAGGTAGATTTATAGAAAGGGAAGATGTTAGCACCCTTTCTATCCATGGTTATCCATGGGCTCTTAGATACTTGCTCATTTGTGTTTTCAAAATGGTTGTTTGCTTTTCAAGTGAGTGGGTTTGAAAAAGTTTCGTTTAAAGTTTCAGATCGACTCTTGTATCAGTCCTCAAGAGTGTTTGAAAAGTTGTTTTGAAAGCTTTTTTGAAAAGTATCGGTGTGAAAAGAAGTTTTTGATTTGTTTTGAATTAGAGCAAGTGTCTATGAGTCATCTACCTACCCTAAGGAATTAGGCTGTGTAAATGTCCTTAAGGTAGTGCCATCCCACCATTGAGAGATAGGTAGCACCAACGTTGGAGGTGTTCGGGTCAATTCGAGGGTTAGGGACAGTGTGGTCACCAGAGTAACAGTAGGACACCTTAGAAGCTACCCTTATGCCATGATCATGGACATAAGGACTTACTAAAACGTCCTATACTCGACGACCACGTTTCGAGGGGCAAGGCAACAGTGAGGCGTACCCTAAGAGTGGTGTGTGAATTTGTGTATTGTTTTCAGTTATGTTTTATCTTGTCATGCATTATGGTGATCTACGCTTTGTTTTTAATTAGGCCATTCATTCTTTCATGCAATTAGCAGTTTAAAGGTGCGGAAATTAAAGTACAGAAAATAAAGTCCTACGCTATTACAAGGCGCGGGTCTATACATCGCCAAATTAACAAAGACCCATTTTTTTAATAAAATGCAGAAAGTAAATAAATTTCCTAATTACTATTACAAGGCTTGAGCAATTACATAATATTAAAAAGGAAATAAAAATAAACGCGCGAAAAGAAATTGGAATCGAATATGCGAGGGCGTTGGACCCTTTAAAGAAGTTAAATGAAATTAAAACTTAATTAATTACTCAATAAAGAAAAGAAGTTATTTTTTATGTTTTTTGTATTTAATGGAAATAAAGAGAATTAATTAAAATTAGAAATTAAATAAAACCCTAGTTCTAAATTGTTTTTAATTATTAAAGAAAATATTTAAGTTTTGACCTAATTTATACTAATTATTTAATGACATGTTTATTTACAAAATAATTAATAGTTAATAATAATAAGAATAAGAAGAAATTATTTTATTAAGAAAAAAGAAAAAAATGCTAAAAACCTAATTTCTACATATTTTAGTTATTAAGAAAACATTAAAATTGAAAACCTAAAATTAAACTAAATTGATTATTAGAATTTATTTACAAAAACTATTAAGGAATTAAAAATTAAATAAACATATTTTATTTTTTGATTTCTAATTTTTATTTTATTATGAAAATTAATTTTTGTGAATTAGATAAAATAATTAAAAGAATTTAAGAGAGAAAATCAAATAAAAATAAGTGAGAAAAAATGTGCAAACCATGGGGTATTCAGACCCAATTTTGGAGGTGTGTTTGAGAAATTTGGCCCAAGAGATCTGGCCCTTTTTGACTTTCTGGAATTGTGTATGGAATGTTTGACCAGCGTGCATGGTGGAATTCATGTGATGGCCTTTGGATTGATCCCTGGGGACATGTGGCAGGCACAGGTATTGGGCGTTTGGTGGACCACTAGAGAGAAGCAACACCTGAACATATTATAACCAAAATTATTGAGAAATATGGGGGACCTGGGAATCGAACCCAGGTCCCAGTACCTGCATGCCAACACAACAATCAACTGAACTAGCGCGTTACTTTGTTAGTTTAGTGGACAATGATTATTATGAGAGAGAAAACAATATTATGCTGGAAGAACAAAAAAATGCGCCAGTTTTCAAACTGACCAACCACAAGCCAACAACTCAGCGTCTTCTTCGTTTGCCTGGAAATAAAACAAGAGATAGCGGGGGTTTTAAACCCCCACTAACTGTAATACACAAAAATAGCGAATACGCCCATGATTATCATAAATTGAGCGCGAGGTGTGAGTTTAATTCGTCAGGACGTCACGATTTTAATGGTATCATTTTGATTGTCCAATTTTTCCAGATATGTAAAGCCCTAATTCAAAGTTCCTGAAACCCTAAAATACATTAATGGTAACTTTTGACACAGGCATTATTAATTCAATTAGAGGGCACCAATAGCTTCAGAAGGTTCATGTTAGTGTAAATCAAACATTAAAACGTATGGAAAATGCATGTAAATTCAAATACGAATGTGAAAAATTTCATGAACAGGGCGATGTCATTCTACCACTTCTGGATGTATGGAGACTTGTCTTTGATTGTAAAAGCTTCCTGGGTCCCTTGGCAATGTATTGGAACACTTTTTAAGCCTTGAAACACCTTCTATGTATGAAAACAGTTTTCAATATTTCTTGTGAAAAAGTGCAATGTGTTCTATTGTTCTGAGCGCAGCTTCTGTGTATTAGGCATTAGGGTTATGTTTGCATATGTATGTAGATGGAATTAGGTTAGAAAAACCAAGCCCAAAGTCCTTGAATCAATGCTTTGAATATTTGATTTTGCATATCTTTTCTTCAATCTTTTTCATGCCAATTATGCCAAATCATGGAAGATTCTTTCCTTTTTGAATGGTACACGAGATATTGAGCACATAAGGAGTGAAATCTCTGCATAAAAAGATTTGAAAGGTGTGATTTGCTATTTTTTCATATTTAATTTTAATTAAGTGAATTAATAATAATAAAAATTCAAATAATTAATCAAAAATGATAAAATAACCCCCTTGGATGTCAATGGGTCGTGCATAGCTTTTGGGTGATGATTCATGGAAGAAATTGAGGCCCATTAGCAATTTTGAGGTATTTGAAGCAAAGTTGACTTTTCAAAATTCCCAAAAATTTCCCAACTTCCACAAGGCATATCTTGCTCAATTTTTAAGATTTTATCATGTTATTTGACATTTTGGAAAGGTCTTGAAGTCCTATAACCAATGCCTTTGGTCCCATGTCATTTTGATTTACCAATCTCAAGTTATGGTCTTTGACTTAAAGTGCCTTTTTGTTGACTTTTGAAAATGACCTATAATGTTGAAATTGATAACTTTTTGTGAGAGCATTTCTTGGACTTGAAGTGTGAAGATGAGTTGTAGGAAATGTCATTCTCTTCAAAATGAGCTTTGGATGGAATTTTTCTGATAAACCATGTGTAAGTTATGCCCTGGTCAATTTGCAGTTGACTTTTTCAACTGTCCAAAAATAGAAACTTTTGCATCTTGAGACTTTTTGAGCCATGCCTTGAGAATCATGATCAAGAATTGATCAAATGATGTTTGTGGCTTCAAAATAAGATGTTGACCAAAATTTTTGACTTTTGACTGTCAAATGACCATTTTGCCCCTGCAGTTGACTATGAAGCATTTAGGTTTTTTGACTGTGCAATTTGATGCTGTGAGTCTTGAAATTTGGCATGTGGATGCTTGACAATGTATGTAGGCATGTGGGACTTGATTGGACCCTTGGAAACTTCAATTTCTTTGCCAGAACCAAAACCCTAATTTTTGACTGTTAGGAGGCAATTGGACTGTGCAACCCTTGGGAGATTTTGAACCTTGATCTTGGCAAATCTTGAAGAATATGGGAGGGAAAATTTTGGGGTACAACAGTAGGGGTCCATTTTCCCCTGGGATCACCTTGAGGTAATATGATGCGCTTGATCACCAGATCCCCAACTTGATACTCTTGTCGTCTAACTTTCTTGTTAAATGCCTTGACCATTCGCTTTTGATACGTCTGACCATGACAAATAGCAGTAAGTCTCTTTTCATCGATTAAGTTCAGTTGATCAAGTTGGGTCTGGATCCAGTCGTCCTCGCTCAAACCTGCATCCTTCATAATCCGAAGAGAGGGTATCTGGACCTCAATGGGTAAGACTGCCTCCACGCCATACTCCAAAGAGTAAGGTGTTGCCCCTGTTGAAGTCCGTGCTGAGGTTCGGTACCCATGAAGAGAAAATGGTAACATATCGTGCCAATCTTTGTATGTCACCGTCATCTTCTGCACAATCTTCTTAATGTTCTTATTAGCCGCTTCAACATCCCCATTCATTTTCGGCCGATAATGAGAAGAGTTGTGATGTTGTATCTTGAACTGCTTGCAGAGCTCGGTGATCATCGTATTGTTGAGATTTGTACCATTATCCGTAATGAGCCTCTCTGATACACCATATCAACAGATCAGATTATGCTAAATAAACCGTGCCACGACGTTCTTGGTTTATGTAGAAAAGGAAGCTGCTTTAACCCACTTTGTAAAGTAATCAATTGCTACCAGAATGAAACGATGTCCGTTAGACGAAGTAGGTCTGATCTCGCCGATCATGTTGATGCCCCACATTGCAAAAGGCCAAGGAGTTGTCAAGATGTTCAGAGGAACTGGAGGTATGTGCACCTTATCAGAATAGACTTGGCACTTATGACATGTCCGAGAATGCTGATAACAATCGGCGTCCATGGTAGACCAACAATATCCTGCTCGTAGGATCTTTTTTGCCATGGTGTGTCCACTGGAATGAGTTCCGAAAGTACCTTCATGTAACTCTACCATAATCCTTTTTGCCTCGTTCTTATCCACACATCGCAGTAAGGTCGAATCATGGTTACGCTTGTAAAGAATGCCATTGCTAATGAAGAACTTCGCCGCGAACCTCCTCAGAAACTTTTTATCATTAACAGATGCCCCTTCGAGGTATTCTTGAGCCTCAAGATACCTCTTTACCTCGTGAAATCAGGGTTTATCTGCTGTCTCTTCAGTCTCAATGTCGCAACAATGTGCGGGTTCGTCCAACCTCTCAATGGTAATCTGGGGAGCTTCATTGTCCCACCTGACCTTGAACATAGAAGACATGGTATCTAGCGCGTCCGCTAACTGATTCTCCTCCCTGGGGAAGTGTTCAAAGGTTATCTCCTCGAAGTGCGGAAGCAACGTCAATACATACTCTTTGTAAGGAATAAGATTTGGGTGCTTTGTATCCCACTCGCCTTTAATCTGACTGATCACGAGAGCGGAATCTCCGAATACACTCAAGAACTTAATCCTTAAGTCAATAGCAGCTCGAAGACCCATGATGCATGCTTCATACTCCGGCATGTTGTTGGTGCGGTTAAAACATAATCGGGTAGTGAACGGAGTATGACAGCCTTCAGGAGATATGATCACGGCGCCGATTCCATTACCCAACGCGTTTGAAGCTCCATCAAAATACATAGACCACCGGGATCCCTCCTCAGGTCCTTCATCCGGTCCAGGTATTTCACAGTCCCTTACCAACATGATGCTCTCATCCGGAAATTCAAAATTCATAGACTGATAATCTTCCACTGCCTGATATGCCAAATGATCTACCAACACACTCCCCTTGATTGCTTTTTGGGTTGTGTATTGGATGTCATACTCAGTCAAGATCATCTGCCATCTTGTTATACTTCCGGACAAGGCAGGCTTTTCGAAGATATACTTGATTGGATCCATCTTTGATATCAATAGGGTAGTGTGAGTTAGCATATACTGTCTCAGCCGGCGAGCAGCCCATGCCAAAGCGTAGCAAGTTTTCTTAAGCAGTGAGTATCAGGTCTCACAGTCGGTAAACTTTTTGCTAAGGTAGTAAATAACATGCTCTTTTCGGCCAGACTCGTCATGCTGCCCCAGCACACACCCCATCGAATTGTCGAGTATTGTCAAGTATAAGATCAGAGGTCTTCCTTCGACTGGAGGCATCAGAATAGGTGGCTCTTGGAGATATTCCTTGATCCTTTCGAAAGCGGCCTGACATTTATCATTCCATCTTACCACTTGATCTTTCTTCAACAACTTGAAGATTGGCTCACAAGTAGCAGTCAAGTGCGAAATGAATCAGGCAATGTAGTTCAGACGTCCCAAAAAGCCTCTGACTTCTTTTTCCATTCGGGGAGCTGGCATTTTCTATATAGCTTTCACCTTTGCAGGATCCACTTGAATACCTTTATCACTAATGACGAAACCCGGCAGCTTACCAGATCTTACCCCGAAGGTGCACTTGTTTGGGTTTAACCTTAGCTTGTACATCTTCAACCTGTCAAATAGTTTATGGAGATGGTCAAGATGTTCCTCTTCATTTTGGGACCTTGCAATCATGTCATCAACGTATACCTCAATCTCATGATGAATCATGTCATGGAACAAAGCAACCATGGCGCGCTAATACGTTGCCCCAACATTCTTCAATCCGAACGACATGACCTTGTAGCAAAAGGTTCCCCACTGTGTAACGAACATTGTCTTCTCCATGTCCTCGGGAGCCATCTTAATCTGATTGTAACCAGAAAAACCATCCATAAAGGAGAAGATCTTATGCTGCGCGGTGTTGTCAACCAGAACATCGATGTGAGGGAGTGGGAAATCATCCTTGGGGATTGCCCTGTTCAGATCTCTATAGTCTACACACATTCGAACCTTACCATCTTTCTTAGGAACCAGAACCACGTTGGCAACCCACTGCGGGTAAGAAGTAACTGCTAGAAAACCGGCATCAAACTTTTTCATGACCTCAACTTTGATTTTCTCAAACATCTCTGGGCGCATTCGGTGAACTTTCTGCTTCACTGGAGGACAGTCTTCTTTGGTTGGCAAGCGGTGAACCACAATATCGGTATCCAACCCAGGCATATCTTTATAAGACCAAGCAAAGATCTCAACATAGTCACGCAACATTTGTGTCAACCGTTGCTTGACGCTAGACTCCAGATTTGCACCGATTTTGACCTCTTTCTTGTCTTCTTCTGTACCCAGATTCACTGATTCCACTGGCTCTTCATGGGGCTGTATGGCCCTCTCTTCCTATAGTAACAGTCTAGAAAGTTCCCCAAGCACTTCACAATCATCCTCACCTTCGTCCTCGGCTTGGTTGATCAGACTTTCGAAGTCATAGCTGGCAGTAACAGAGTCGTTACCAATGGGATCTAGAGTGGATGTGGATCTGCATTATGATATGTGAGTGTGTGTAAGACAATAGCTGTTTTAATAAAGTGCAAGATAAAAAAGAAAAACAGGGAGTGCAAAATTTGTAATGCAAGAGAACGTCTAATGCTTTATTGATGATATATGGAAATGACACATAATAAGCCCTCACAAACAAAGCCACGGTGTCTCGGGTAAGGCACCGGGCCGTAAAGTTTCAAATTGTCTGTTACAAAACTCAAAACAAAAGTATATTACTGTGTAATAAAATAAGCGGGTATGAAGTCCTTCACCGTCCAATTGTTCAAGCCACCGTCGGTAGTCAGGTAGATCCAGCTTTCAAACTCTGACTCTTCTTCATCGCCTCCAATTGCATTCACTCCCTGATTACTGATACGTAGGGGAGGTCTTCCAATCCGCGCACGCCGAACAACCCTTTGAGGTTCTGCAGTAAAACCGAAACCAAACTTGTCAGTTTTATGTGCAAAGTCAGGGAGTTGACCCCAATTTGCACACCCACCTTTTTCAATAATAGCCCGGGCATCCTTGAGGGAAGCCATCTTCATTGGAGGTTGTTGTACCCCAAAATTTTCCCTCCCATATTCTTCAAAAGTTTTGACAAGCATCATCTCAATTTGCTCAAGTCTTCTCAAGGGTTGCACAGTTCAAACACCCACCTAAGCCAGTCAAACTAGGGTTTTGGTTCTTGCAAGGAAGTTGAGGTTTTCAAGGGCTCAATCAAGTCCCATATGCTCATATACATTGTCAAGCACCTACATGTCAAGTTTCAAGGCTCACAAGGTCAAGTTGCACAGCCAAAAACTCTAGTTGCTTCACAATCAACTGTAGGGGCAAAATGGACATTTGGCAGTCAAAAGTCAAAATTTTTGGTCAAACATCTTATTTTGAAGCCACAATCATCATTTGATCAAGTCTTGATCATGATTCCACAAGAATGGCTCAAAAATCATCAAGATGCAAAAGTTTCTATTTTTGGACAGTTGAAAAGTCAACTGTAACTTGACCAAGGCATAACTTTTTCATGGTTCATCAGAAAAATCCCATCCAAAGCTCATTTTGAAGGGGATGACATTTCCTACAACTCATCTTCACATTCCAAGTCCAAGAAATTCTCTCACAAAAAGTTATCAATTTCAACATTATAGGTCATTTTCAAAAGTCAACAAAAAGGCATTTTAAGTCAAAGACCATAACTTGAGATTGGTAAATCAAAATGACATGGGGCCAAAGGCATTGGTTAGAGGACTTCAAGACCTTTCCAAAATGTCAAAGAACATGTTCATATGATCAAAATTGAGCAAGATATGCATTGGAGAAGTTGGGGAATTTTTGTGAAATGGCAAAAGTCAACTATTCTTGAAACTTCAATTTTTGACAAAAGGGCCCACTTTTTCCACTTGATTCATCCTTGTCATGCCACCCACGTGTCCCATGATTAAATTCAAGATTAAATATTTATTTTTTCTATTTTTATTTAATTTTATTGATTTAATTCATTTTAAATCCATAAAATTCAAATAAAAATCAAAAAAATTAATTAAGTGATATCTTGTGGTTTGAATGACCTTGATGCATCATAATACACATGCCAAATTCGTGCCAAGCCTATTATGAGCATGAAATTCAAATTTTGAACAAAAATGGCAAGTTTCTTTAATGGTGGTTATGAGAAAATCCAAAGCTTAATGGCAATGGTTAAAAGCTCCCTAATATGACTTATTCTCACTCATTACTATATATACAAGCCTTGCAAGCCTCATTCACAACCTAGAGTGTGCACAAACGGCCAGAGCAAAATTCAAAAAAGTGTCAAAAAAAGTGTGAGATCAAAAGGAGTGTTGCAAGCATTTTCAGGCCAAAAGGAGAACGTGACTCTCTTCTTTGCCATACTCTGAAGCTAAAGCAACCCTTGCCACGTCCTAAGGTCCATCATATCGCGCTGTAAGTTATCCCAGGTCCCCCATAATTTCAATATTATTTTTCCTCATGCAATCACATGCAGGATACTAGGTGATGTCCATCCTACACCTCATCCAGATGCACGCCATGTGGCCCTTATCACAGATCTGAAGGCCAAGAGAGGATGACCACCATACACCCTGGTCAAAGCACACGCAGCCAATTGCAAAAAGTCCACAAGGCTTGAGATAATGGGCCTCACAATTCCTGATTTCACCCCTATTCTGGCCCAACAGCCCTATGGTTCTATTTTTATTTTCTTTTGTTTTCTTTTCCTTTTTTATTTTCTTTTAACCAATTATTATTATTAACTATTATTATTATTTAATTACCTCATAAACTAATATTTTTTTATAAAAATTCAGAAAAAACAAAAAAAAAAGAACCTTTTATTATTTATTAACTTATTTTGTAAATAAATGTAAATTAAATTAAATTAGTTTAATTAGTTAATTTTAATACCTTTTTACAATAAATAAAATAATTTAGACTTAGGCTTTTCTTTTGACATTTTTAATTCCTTTTTTTATTTTATTTCATTAAAACATAAAAATAAAAAAAAAACATCTTCTTAATTAATTAATTAATTAGTTATTAGTTTTAATTTCATTAATTACAAAAAAAGGACAAAAATTCAATTCTTTCTTAAAAAAGGGTCAAAACCCTTAGGACGTTCCCGATTAAATTTCTTTCGCGCGTATTTATTTTCTTAATTCATTATTATGTAACTGCTTCCAGAAATGTAATAGCTAATTAGGACCTCCTTTATCGCTTTCATTTAAATTCTCGCACTTTATTTTCAAAACGGGTTTTTGCTTTTTGGCGATGTATAGACTCGCGCCTTGTAATAGCTAGATTTACATTTCTGCAATTTATTTTCCGCACTCTTAACTGTTAAAAAATGCCTGCAAGAATGTATGAATAATAAAACCAATCCGTAGCTCACAAATAACATGCAAAGACAAACATTAACTGAAAAAAACAACACATGCACATGCCGCTCCTAGGGTACGCCTCACTGGTTGCCTCGAAAGTGGTCATCAAGTATAGGGTGTCTTAGAGGTCGCCCTTCTGTCCAAAAGATCCAGTTGCCTCGAAACGGTTGTCTCGGATAAAAAGGATCTAGGACATTAGGATTACTTCTAAGGTGTCCTACTATTGCTTCGGTGACCACATTGTCCCTTAATCGAATTGACCCGAATACCTCCAACGACGGTGCTACCTACCCCTCAATGGTGGGATAACACTATCTAAAGGACTCTTACACAGCCTAATTCCTTAGAGTAGGTAGGTTTCTCTTAAGTACTTTCTCTTTCAAAACAAACAAAAATAACTTTTCACACCTCACACTTTCAAAAGGTTTTCGAACAAATTTTTCATACACTCTTGAGGACAAATACAAGAGTTGCTTAGAAATTTTTCAACGAAACTTTTTTCAAAACCCACACACATTTGAAAAGCAAACAAATTTTGAAAACATAAGAGCAAGTACCTAAGAGCCCGTGGATAACCACGGATAGAAAGGGTGCTAACACCTTCCCTTTCTATAAATCTACCTCCCGAACCGAGAAACATTGTCGAATAAGGAATTTTGCTGTGCTTTTGTCCTTTCCATGTTGGAGAACATAAAATACGGTGGCGACTCTTGCTTACCGCGACATTTCGCGAAACCAGCTAAAAAATAGTCAGTTCTATTTCCACCGATCACAGAACTGGCGACTCTGCTGGGGACTTTTGATGAGTGAGGTGTACCTTAGGATTAGATCATACTTATGTTTTTAATTGCTTTGATTTGATTGCTTTATATTTATGGGCTTTGCATCGGAGTTTCATAGATCCTAACCCGGATCTGGGGATACCCCTTTTAGGTAGCATAAGCTGTGAGGGACCTGTCCGACATAGACCGACATGGGTGAAGCAGTGGCTACGTTGGTGTGGCACCTTGGTCTGTACCGATATCCCTTGTGTTGCAACGAGGAGAATATGGGTCTTCTGGGGAGTCATTAAGCACCAACCAACCTTAGAACCCTAATATGACCCAACTTGGCCATAGAACAGTAGCAGTATGCTACACCCATTGAGGCTAAACTCTCGCGATGGTTCTGGCTGTAAGAAAAGATTGCGACGTTGGAGTTATGACCGATTGAGGGTAGTCAGTGATATTGGGATCCTCTAGAACCCGGTTACTTTTGATAGGACAGGTCTTAACCACCAACTTCAAGAGGGTAGTACCTAAACTTCATGCTGGCCTGAAATCTAAGGGCTCTTTTGTGTGACTTGTGTGCCTTCATACTTGAACTACTTGCATACTTGTTATCTGACAACATGAGTTCTTGCAGGTTTTGTTTACAGTCCTTAATCTGGGCTCATAACGGGGTTTATTTGCATCACTCCATGCATAGCATAACATCATACCATTGCATACATCCTGCATAAAGACTAATCCATTTCAAGGATCTCAAGGGCTTGTGATGCAGGTCATGATGAATCAAAGTGTCTAGCAAGGGGCAAAGGGGATTTATTTTCCTCTAGCCAAGGTTAATGACTTGAGTCAGGGGCTATGACCCACTCGATATGGTGAGCCTTGACTCTTGAAGAAGGACCCTCAACAACAGAAAGTTCCTTCAATCAAGCAACTGGATTCAAATTCTAACAATTTTCTTGTTTACCCTGCGAGATCCTTGAAAACATTGCATGCATACATACATGTCATTGCATCACAAGTACCCTTTCTACAGGTCACTTACCTTCTTCGCTGTTTATTTCAGCAATGGCTTCCCAACAAGATAACCAGGGTCTTCATGCTCAAGAGACTCAGTTCAGGGAGATCTTCCTAAGCCTATCCAAGGGGAAGGAAGAGTTGAGGACACTCCTCATGGGGAATTTGGCCAAGAAAAGTCCCGAAGATGATAAGGACGAACGGCTGAAACGTCTACAAGCTGAGGTAGATACAATGAGAACCCAGATGCTGGGGCAAATGGCTCTCATCCAAGGCTTAGCTCGGGAGCAAGAAGAGTTGGGGACCATGATCAGTCAGCTTCATCAAGACAGATACAACATGAAGCAACCAGTCCAAGTCAGGGACCAGGTCATTGATCAGCTTCCAAGAGGACAAGAGTCTGGTATGGTGAAGAATAGACCTCTCCAAATTGCTACCACTTCACAGGTCCAACCACAACCTCGCCCAGAGCAACAGGTTGATCAGAGTAAGCCAAACAAGCCCAGGAGGCAATTCACCCAGCTCAACGTGTCGTTGTTTCAAGCTTTACAACACCTGTTGAGATTGAATCTGATTACACTAAGGGCTCCTCCCCAGAATCCCAACATCTCTGCTCCTAACTATCATCCCAACAAAAGATGTGCATACCACTCTGATAGTCCTGGACATGACACTGCCGATTGCTGGGCTCTGAAGAACTTCCAGGACCTGATTAATGAAGGAGCAGTGGATTTCACCCAAGAGGGTCAGGCTGAGTTCTTCTACCATCCCTGCAGGATTCACCATTTGAAGTGACAAGTCCTGAGACGAGAAGACTTTTTGTCCATTAGAATTTTCAAGTTGTAATTTTCTTTTGATTGTTCAAACAATTATTGTCATGGCAAACGTTATTACTTTATCAATGCATTACACATGTCTGTTTTGAAGTAGTTATTTCGTATTCACTATATGCAAACTGTTTTCATATTTTTGTGATGATCGACTCTTGATTGAAAATTCTAAGCCTCTTGAGGGAGGATGACGAAAACGATACCACGATCTTTACAGTATGCTTTTGAATAGACCCCGCTGATGAGGTACAGGCATTGTTTCAATTCCTAAACACTGGAGTTATAAGGAAGATAATCCTTCGTCAACCCCTCTGAGCCAAAGAAGTAGGAGTTTTTCTTTTCGAAAATTAAAACCCTTAATCATAACCTGGGGCAGGGTAGTTCTCTCAGTTGATCCAAGTGCACGACGAATGGCACCAAAGAAATCCTTACAAAACAAAAGATAGTGATGGTTCCGAATGATCACAAAGACAGGCAGTCATCATTTCTCAAAATAAAAGCCCAACAAGTCAAAACCTATGAAGGAGACTTGCAAAACTGGGGCATCCTGCTGACTGTAATACAAAAAGAAACAGTTCAGGCAAAAAATAGGGATAATAAAATCAAAAAGAAAGAGGTCACACAAACCCTCAACAAAAAGAAATGACTGCCTATTCAAAATAAATCGTCAACATCCGAACCATCCTTGGTATATCAAAGCAAAGACTCAAACAAGGTCTAATGCACGATCAACTGAGTTTAGGTTTGAAGAACATCACGAAGAGCGGGTGGGTACAAATAAATTTTGAGCCTTACCCTTTGTTTCTTAAACCGTGAACCAGGCCACATTATAACCCTCAAAAGTCCTAGCTGAAGCATGGGTTAATTCGAAAGCATACTGTTACAAAGGTATCCTGACTCCTTAAGGCTCGCTATAAAATCTTGAGTTGACATCACATGTTACATAATTTGCTTGTTTTACTGAAAAAATGCATTTTCAAAAACTTCAAGACAGACATAAGCTTTGCATTTTTAATATAACATTGCTTGCATATGACTATTTGTTTGAACAACATAGAAGTTCGCATGACGAATATCTAAGTGAACAAAAGTACTTCCAAGCAAGGGGCATGGCATGATCATTGTCCATTATCTGGGGCAGTTAAGTCAAGATTCGGAGAATCTCTCAAAAGGCCAACCAGCTTGGGGTAAATCTCCATCTGGATCACTCGGGGCATTGGACGATCAAACGAAGATCTTCTGGTGGTATGGTAACACTGCACTAATGACAGTGACAACTTCATGTATCCTAAGAGCGTGGACATAGTCGAAAAAATACTGCGCATAATCAAAGACCCGCTAGGTTGACACACCTAGGCAAAAATAAGGGCTTCCCGGCGAACCAAAAGGGTTCGGGCAAAAATAAGGGATGAAAATGAAAGATCCGTACACCTGGCAAGTCGAAAACCTGGAAAGGCGGCTTGGGCAAAAATGGGTATCCCGGTGGACTGAAAACCCGAAAGGGCGGTCCAGCCAAAAGTTAGGGATCAAAGCGTACGACTATGTCCCGGTATCTCGTCACTTGCCTACCAGAAGAAGATTTGTCAACCGGCAGTCATCAAGCGCCTCCACAGGTATCTTCTCCCACAGAAACAGGGGCAATTTGAGTTGTCTAAGCGATCTAGTTGCTCTGTCCACCAAGGTACTAAGGTAGGTTCAGCTGAAGAACGTGACCAAGATACCTGCACTCCCCGCAGAGTAAGATAAGATTCAGCAATACTCTCCCCCGAGCAGAGTTGGTCTCCCGTCAGCCCTGACAAGGTACAGTATCTCCAGCAAGTCAACAACGCTCTCCCCAAGCAGAGTTAGTCTACTGTCAGCCTTAAGGAAGTTGGGTATCCCCAGAAAATCTCAATATTCCCCAGCGGAGTATACATATGTTCCTAGGAAAGCATCCCCGACGGAATACCAGACACCCCAGTGGAGCCATTCCCTAGTACAGTCCAAAAGTCTCCCCAGGAGAGTTGAATCAATCTCCCTAGTAGATTCTGGGAGCTCATCCCTAGTAGATTCTGGAAGCTTATCATCGGCAGAGTACGAACGCTTCTCCCCGGCTTCATTCAAAGTTATTCCCCACCAGAACTTATAACTGGGTTATCCTCAGCTAATTACCACAGAAAGATCGTCCTCGGCGAAGCTCTTCCTACCCCCAGCGGAGTTCATCAGAATCCCCAACAAAACATATCAACGGAATCCCCAGCGGAGTTATCATCAATTTCAAAACCTCGGCGAAGTATCTCTTCCCACAGAGTATTCCCCGCAAAGTAATCTCTCCAGCAAGTTTATTCCTCAATGGAGTCATCTTCTCCTACCGGTTTATTCTTACAACCGTCGTCCCCAGCGGAAATGAAGAGCTCTACTCTTCAAACATCAGCCCAGGATTCAACAAATTCCTGGCATTCGTCAATGATTTATTTTCCTAGACGAAAATACATTCATAAACATCACATCTTCATACATTATAGCATGCATACGCGTCATACAACACAAATCTCATCTATTTTTGAGAACATCTTAAAATCATGCAGTTCATGCATCATGACATTGCATACAACTGATGTTTTGCCTTTTCAGGAAAAAGGTCAATCCAAAGACGATTACTATCAACTGTCGCAATTCCAGATTCGATTCCTGTATCCATCCAGGGCATATCTGTGAGTAGATTCGACACCTGTATCCAGCCAGGGCATATCTACATTAAAGAGATTGAAGAAATAGCCGAGAAATGCTCCAGACATGGATGTTGTTCTTTTGCTTATTCAGATTTATCTCCAGAGATAGCTTGGAAATGCTCCAGATATGGACGCTATTCTTTTGCTTATTCAGAGTTCTTTTCAGAGATGGCTTAGAGATGCTCCTGACCCGGACGCTATTCTATTGTTTATTCATATTCAAACTCCTAAAGATAACTTAGAGATGCTCCAACCACGGATGCTATTCTATTGTTTATTCCAGATTTCTATTTCGAGATAGCTTAGAAAGGCTCCAGAGATGGATGTTATTCTTTTGCTTATTCAAGAGTTTCCTTTCAGATATAGCTGGGAAATGCTCCAGATATGGATGCTATTCTTTTGCTTATTCAGATTTTCTCTTCAGAGATGGCTTAGAAATGCTCCAGAGATGGACGTTATTCTTTTGCTTATTCAAGAGTTTCCTTTCAGATATAGCCGGGAAATGCTCCAGATATGGACGCTATTCTTTTGCTTATTCAGAGTTCTTTTCAGAGATGGCTTAGAGACGCTCCTGACCCGGACGCTATTTTATTTCTTATTCAGATTCAAACTCCTAAAGATAACTTAGAGATGCTCCAACCACGGATGCTATTCTATTGTTTATTCCAGATTTCTCTTCAGAGATAGCTTAGAAATGCTCTAGAGATGGATGTTATTCTTTTGCTTATTCAAGAGTTTCCTTTTAGATATAGCTGGGAAATGCTCCAGATATGGATGCTATTCTTTTGCTTATTCAGATTTTCTCTTCAGAGATGGCTTAGAAATGCTCCAGAGATGGACGTTATTCTTTTGCTTATTCAAAAGTTTCCTTTCAGATATAGCTGGGAAATGCTCCAGAGATGGACGCTATTCTGTTGCTTATTCAGAGTTGCTTGTTCTGAAATAGTTCAGATATGCTCCAGAACCGGACGCTATTCTGTTGCTTATTCAGGGTTTCTTTTCAGAGATAACTTAGAGATGCTCCAACCACGGATGCTATTCTATTGTTTATTCAGAGATTCTTTTTAGAGATGGTTCAGATGTGATCCAGACATGGCTACATTCTGATACTTATTCCGGACTCCCTTCTAGAGATAGCTTAGAAATGCTCTGGACACGGATGCTATTCTATTGCTTATTCCAGATTCCCTTCTAGAGATGGTTCAAATGCGACCCAGACATGGCGACATTCTGATACTTATTCCAGATCTCCTTCCAAAGACAACTTAGAGATGCTCCTGACCCGGACGCTATTCTATTGCTTATTCAGATTCAAACTCCTAAAGATAACTTAGAGATGCTCCAACCACGGATGCTATTCTATTGATCATTCTAGATTTCTCTCTAGAGATAGCCTAGAGATGCTCCAGATCTGGATGCTGCTCTAATGCTTTTCAGACTTCCTGCTAGAAACAGTTCAGTTGTAACCCAGACATGGCGACATTCTGATACTTATTCAGATTTCCTTTGAGATATAGCTTAGAGATGCTCCTGACCCGGACGCTATTCTATTTCTTATTCAGATTCAAGCTTCTAAAGACAACTTAGAGATGCTCCAGCCTGGATGCTATTCTATTGTTTAGTCTAGATTCATTCAAAAGACAGTCCAGATACGATCCAGATACGGATGACATTCTGTCACTCATTCAAACACAGTATGGATATACCCCAGACGCGGCGGTCATTCTACTATTTATTAGGACGTCAGCAATTAGACACAGACTAGATATGCTCCAGACACGGAGGCCATTCTATTTCTTATTCGGACGCAGCTATCCGTTACATTTCCAAATGGCATCTATAAGCCCATTCCCGACAAGGTTCTGTCACACTTCCAGATGGCATCTATAAGCCCATCCTCTTATCCATCATCTCTCCAAATGGCATCTATAAGCCCATTCCCGCCATCACACTGCTGATATTCTACTATGTGAGTGCAAATTTCTGGGCACTCTAGTGTTCAATCATCTTCCACCTTCGGATCACGAAAGGCACGCACGCCAATCTACATCCTCAAGTCTAAGAAGATTGAACAGGGGCAACTGTTGTACCCCAAAATTTTCCCTCCCATATTCTTCAAAAGTTTTGACAAGCATCATCTCAATTTGCTCAAGTCTTCTCAAGGGTTGCACAGTTTAAACACCCTCCTAAGCCAGTCAAACTAGGGTTTTGGTTCTTGCAAGGAAGTTGAGGTTTTCAAGGGCTCAATCAAGTCCCATATGCTCATATACATTGTCAAGCACCTACATGTCAAGTTTCAAGGCTCACAAGGTCAAGTTGCACAGCCAAAAACCCTAGTTGCTTCACAATCAACTGTAGGGGCAAAATGGTCATTTGGCAGTCAAAAGTCAAAATTTTTGGTAAAACATCTTATTTTTAAGCCACAATCATAATTTGATCAAGTCTTGATCATGATTCCATAAGAATGGCTCAAAAATCATCAAGATGCAAAAGTTTCTATTTTTGGACAGCTGAAAAGTCAACTGTAACTTGACCAAGGCATAAATTTTTCATGGTTCACCAGAAAAATCCCATCCAAAGCTCATTTTGAAGGGGATGACATTTCCTACAACTCATATTCACATTCCAAGTCCAAGAAATGCTCTCACAAAAAGTTATTAATTTCAACATTATAGGTCATTTTCAAAAGTCAACAAAAAGGCATTTTAAGTAAAAGACCATAACTTGAGATTGGTAAATCAAAATGACATGGGACCAAAGGCATTGGTTAGAGGACTTCAAGACCTTTCCAAAATGTCCAAGAACATGTTCATATGATCAAAATTGAGCAAGATATGCATTGGAGAAGTTGGGAAATTTTTGTGAAATGGCAAAAGTCAACTATCCTTGAAACTTCAATTTTTGACAAAAGGGCCCACTTTTTCCACTTGATTCATCGTTGTCATGCCACCCACGTGTCCCATGATTAAATTCAAGATTAAACATTTATTTTTTCTATTTTTATTTAATTTTATTGATTTAATTTATTTTAAATCCATAAAATTCAAATAAAAATCAAAAAAATTAATTAAGTGATATCTTGTGGTTTGAATGACCTTGATGCATCATAATACACATGCCAAATTCGTGCCAAGCCTATTATGAGCATGAAATTCAAATTTTGAACAAAAATGGCAAGTTTCTTTAATGGTGGTTATGAGAAAATCCAAAGCTTAATGGCAATGGTTAAAAGCTCCTTAATGTGACTTATTCTCACTCATTACTATATATACAAGCCTTGCAAGCCTCATTCACAACCTAGAGTGTGCACAAACGGCCAGAGCAAAATCCAAAAAAGTGTCAAAAAAAGTGTGAGATCAAAAGGAGTGTTGCAAGCATTTTCAGGCCAAAAGGAGAACGTGACTCTCTTCTTTGCCATACTCTAAAGCTAAAGCAACCCTTGCCACGTCCTAAGGTCCATCATACCGCGCTGTAAGTTATCCCAGGTCCCCCATAATTTCAATATTATTTTTCCTCATGCAATCACATGCAGGATACTAGGTGATGTCCATCCTACACCTCATCCAGATGCACGCCATGTGGCCCTTATCACAGATCTGAAGGCCAAGAGAGGATGACCACCATACACCCTGGTCAAAGCACACGCAGCCAATTGCAAAAAGTCCACAAGGCTTGAGATAATGGGCCTCACAATTCCTGATTTCACCCCTATTCTGGCCCAACACCCCTATGGTTCTATTTTTATATTCTTTTGTTTTCTTTTCCTTTTTTATTTTCTTTTAACCAATTATTATTATTAACTATTATTATTATTTAATTACCTCATAAACTAATATTTTTTATAAAAATTCATAAAAAACAAAAAAAAAAGAACCTTTTATTATTTATTAACTTATTTTGTAAATAAATGTAAATTAAATTAAATTAGTTTAATTAGTTAATTTTAATACCTTTTTACAATAAATAAAATAATTTAGACTTAGGCTTTTCTTTTGACATTTTTAATTCCTTTTTTTATTTTATTTCATTAAAACATAAAAATAAAACATCTTCTTAATTAATTAATTAATTAGTTATTAGTTTTAATTTCATTAATTACAAAAAAAGGACAAAAATTCAATTCTTTCTTAAAAAAGGGTCAAAACCCTTAGGACGTTCCCGATTAAATTTCTTTCGCGCGTATTTATTTTCTTAATTCATTATTATGTAACTGCTTCCAGAAATGTAATAGCTAATTAGGACCTCCTTTATCGCTTTCATTTAAATTCTCGCACTTTATTTTCAAAACGGGTTTTTGCTTTTTGGCGATGTATAGACCTGCGCCTTGTAATAGCTAGATTTACATTTCTGCAATTTATTTTCCGCACTCTTAACTGTTAAAAAATGCCTGCAAGAATGTATGAATAATAAAACCAATCTGTAGCTCACAAATAACATGCAAAGACAAACATTAACTGAAAAAAAAAAAACACATGCACATTCCACTCCTAGGGTATGCCTCACTGGTTGCCTCGAAAGTGGTCATCAAGTATAGGGTGTCTTAGAGGTCGCCCTTCTGTCCAAAAGATCCAGTTGCCTCGAAACGGTTGCCTCGGATAAAAAGGATCTAGGATATTAGGATTACTTCTAAGGTGTCCTACTATTGCTTCGGTGACCACATTGTCCCTTAATCGAATTGACCCGAATACCTCCAACGATGGTGCTACCTACCCCTCAATGGTGGGATAGCACTATCTAAAGGACTCTTACACAACCTAATTCCTTAGAGTAGGTAGGTTTCTCTTAAGTACTTGCTCTTTCAAAACAAACAAAAACAACTTTTCACACCTCACACTTTTAAAAGGTTTTCGAACAAATTTTTCATACACTCTTGAGGACAGATACAAGAGTTGCTTAGAAATTTTTCAACGAAACTTTTTTCAAAACCCACACACATTTGAAAAGCAAACAAATTTTGAAAACATAAGAGCAAGTACCTAAGAGCCCGTGGATAACCACAGATAGAAAGGGTGCTAACACCTTCCCTTTCTATAAATCTACCTCCCGAACCGAGAAACATTCTCGAATAAGGAATTTTGATGTGCTTTTGTCCTTTCCATGTTGGAGAACATAAAATACGGTGGCGACTCTTGCTTACCGCGACATTTCGCGAAACCAGTTAAAAAACAGTCAGTTCTATTTCCACCGATCACAGAGGTTCTTCAACAGCAACTTCAGTCGATGCTAGAGTCTGGGGGACTTCTTCAAAGTTTTGACACGGGGTTTCGATGAACTCCCCATCCATCTCCACATACCGAAAAGAGTTAAGGTGATTTACCATGTACTCCTCTTCTCCTTGTATTGTAACAATCTTCCCCTTCACTGGATATTTCAACATCTGATGGAGCGTAGAAGTTACTGCCCCAGCCTTATGAATCCACGGGCGACCCAACAAACAGGAATAGGATGGTCGGATGTCCATCACATAGAACGTAGATGCGAAAGTTTAAGAGCCAACTTTAACAGGGACATCCACCTCCCCGTGTACCATCCTTTTGGACCCGTCAAAGGCCCTAACCACAATATTACTCGGCTTCAAAACCAACCTTTCACAGTCAAACCGGTCTAACGCTTTCTTGGGTAAAACATTTAATGAGGACCCAATATCCACCAGTACGTGGGCCAGAGTAGTGCCCCTGCACTCGATCGAAACATGCAGAGTGTCATTGTGATTACTTCCTTTGGCAGTCAGATCTGCGTCAGAGAAACCCAACCCGTTGTCAGTGGTCAAACTAGCCACACAATCTTTGAATTGATCAGCAGATGTTTCCTGTGGCATATGCACAGTTTTAAGGAAATCAATTAAAGCCTTTGCATGGGATTCTGAGCATAACAATAAAGATAACATGGAGATCTTCGACGGGGTTTGCCCCAGTTGCTCGACTACGTTGTAGTCTCTTTTCTTGATGATCTTCAGAATTTCCTCTATCTCCTGTCTAGAGGTTTCTACAACAATCTTCTTCGGTGCCTCCATCCGGGCAGGCTCACCTGTAACTTCCTTGCCCCGAGCGTCAGATGACTCGGTGACAGGGGTGATAATTGGAATATGAACTGGGACAGTAGATGATGTACTGGCAGATGGAATAGCAACAGGCTTTTGAACAGTTGGTGGGGAAATCTCAGGAGAGAAGAGTCTTCTGCTTCGAGTGACCTTGCTAGACCCGACAATATTGCCGACATCAGCATCAGCCTCTTCAACCTTCAAGTCTTGTTTGATCCCATGATAATACACATCGGCCCCATAGTGCCACGGGACAGCCTTATCCAAAGTCTAAGGGATAGGACCAAGAATAGTAATGATCAATGGAGCGACTCTTGTAACGGGTGTAATCCTAACAGGCTTTCTCGAGGAAGCCTTGGAAGGATTGGCGAAAATGGTGATGATGGAAACATCTTCAACAGGAATCAACAGAATCAAAGTTTTCTCGAACAAGATTTCTTTATTATCCATCAGGCGTTGAACACTTGACTTCAAAAAATGGCAACCAGCAGGCAGGATTAAACATAGGTGGCAACCTTCGCCACAGCCCGGAAATAAACCGACCAACAATAGGTTCTTCTTTACTGTCATTAACAGAGTAGAAATGTCTTCCACAGAGGTCACAAATGAATTATCGTCCACAGCGTTTACTCCATGCTTGGGCATAGGAGCAGTCATGACGTTAGGTTTTTCTGGCACGTCAAACTCGATTTCTTTAGCCTCAATCAAATCTTGCACCTTATTCCTCAAGGCCTAGCAGTTGTTTGTATCATGCCCTGGGCTATCGAAGTGATAAGCGCAACGGGCGTTTGGATTATACAGCGGTGATGTAGTATTGGGATTCTTAGGGGCTTCCCTCAAAGTTATCAGGTTAGTCTTCAACAATTGCGGCAGAATTTGAGACAGGGTCATACTAAGTCGAGTATACTGTCTTTGTGGTCTCTTCACTCTTGGCTGATTGTTGTGTTATGGGGCAACGGTGGGTCTTGATATTACTACCGCGTTAACTTCTTGGCGGCGTTCAGGTCGGTTTTGGCTCCTCGAGCTGTAAACTGCACTAGCTTTTTTTTCTGAAAGGCTTCTTTTCTGTACTTGATGAAGCACCTTTCTGTATCTTGTCACTTTTGATGCCAGCTTCTACTCTCTCCCCGGTCAAAATCAATTCAGTAAATTCGGATGATGAACTTCTGATCAAATGATTAAAGAATGGACCTGAAAAAGTCCCAAGAAACATATCCACCAACTCCCTATCAGACAGAGGGGGTTGGACTCTTCCAGCCGGATCTCTCAACTTCTTAGCATAGTCCTTAAAGCCTTCGCTTGTACCCATATACATACCCTGAAGTTGAGTATGCGTGGGAGCAAGGTCAGCATTGTACTGGTATTGCTTGTAAAAAGCAGCAGCGAGGTCCTCCCAGTTGCGGACATTAGCTCATTCCAATTGATAGAACCATTCAAGTTGAGTCCCTGACAGACTATCTTGAAAGAAATGGACCCACAGGTTTCTATCAGCAGTGTGGGGTTGAATTTTTCTGACGTATGAGCGGAGATGGAGCTTTGGAAAAGATACTCCATCATACTTAGAAAAGACAAGCTTTAAACTTGTGAGGGATCACCACCCTAGATGCCAGTCCCAGATCTTCGAAGTCCAACCCAGGTATCTTTTGAATCTCCATTTCACTCAACCGGTCTTCAAGTTGCTTATACATGTCCTCAGTAGGAGGATACTGGTCTTCATCAAAATCAGTGTCATTATCAGAGACCATAGGACTATGACCCTTTCCTTCTTCTTGATTCTCTCCTCCTCGAGATGAATGAGACAAATCAGCTTCCTGTCGCAACCTATTCCCAAATCTGTGACCCATATTCAGGAGGACCACCTTCTTCTTCTTCTTCTTCTTCTTTTTCTTCTTCTCCTTCAAGATGAGAGTCTTCAAATCCTGTTGTCCCTTAGCCAGGTTTAAGAACAACTCCTGGAATTGAGCATTATGTGCTTGAATAGCCTTGATGGCTTGATCGATAGGTGTTTCAGAAGACATTTTGTGCTGAAATAAACAGCGAAGAAGATAAGAAACCTATAATGGTACCTGTGATGAGGTGCATGATAATGGAATGCGTATGAAATGATTTCAAAGACTTTGGGAAATTTAAATTTGTAAAACAAGAAATAAACAAACTTTATTAGATTCAAACTTGTAAAATGTTTAACAATGCCTTTAAGGCGTTACAAAAGAAATAACGGAAAACAAATCTAAACTAGAAACAAGCAGAAATCAGAAATCAGAAATCCCATGGTCGCTTTCCCTTCGTGTTGACATAATCATTGATCGTCCTCTCATTCTCAAGCTGCCTTGTAAGCCTCAAGATCATCCTCTCCTGCTCATGATACTTCTCCTTGTAGGTATCCCGTTATTCCTTCAACTGAATCTAGGATCTCTTTAATGTCCCAAGATCAGTATGCATATAGGGATGGAGAACCGTATAAGGAACACCTTCTTCATTAGTATGCTCTACAATCACCGGCAAAACAGCTTCATAAGGCATTCCTAGCTTTTGAGCACGGGCTCGAACCCACTGGAGATAAGGTTGCATAGGGAGAGAAGTCTTTAGTCCCAGCTCTTGAGGGTCAGAACTGTTTACCATGCTCCAGGCTCGTATAAACCTTCGGCGATGCTCATTCACGTCCCCCTTGTAGTCAAAGACAATATCTGTAAGAAGCAGCTCATAAGGACCGTCTCTCCGAGCGCGTCCAAACTGTCATAAAGCCAAACAAGGATTGTAGGTTATCCCCCCTCTAATTCCACATCGATCAATGACAGCTACTCTTTCCGTATCCTTAGAACTCCAAAGGATGTCTGTATGAGCAAGGGATATGATTCTGTAAGCCCAACCTACACCTCCCTCATTCTTCAATACAGACTTGGGGAGGTGCGAAATAAACCACCTCGCCAGCAGCGGCGTGCAACACATGAGGGTCCCCCTTCTTCGCACAGTACGGGTATAGAGAGCATGTAGGATATCACCCAAAAGAGTAGGCACTGGATTACGAGACAAGAAGATCTTGACCGTATTCACATCTATGAAGGAATCTAGATTCGGGAACAGAACCAAGTCGTAGATGAGGAGAGCCAAGATGTCTTTGAAAGCTTGAAATTCCAAGTTATCCCAAAACTGTTGAGCTTGATCGATCAGAAACTTAGCCAAGAAACCTGTAACCCCGCTCCACGTCTCCCAATTAGACACTACATCAGCCTTCTTCAGGTGTAAAGCTGAAGCAATGTCCTCAGGTCTAGGAACCTCCTCCAAACCTGTGAAGGGTGTCTGCTCGAGGATAGATATGCCTAATAAATCAGAAAACTCCTCCAAAGTGGGGACTAGCTGATAATCCGGGAAGGTGAAACAATGATGCAACAGATCAAAGAACTGGAACAACACACTCATCATTTGCTCATCCAACTTTGAAGTGACCAAACTAAGGAGATGACCATGTCTTCTAACAAATGAAGAAGTATCAGAAATTCTCGAGGCCAGATCTTTGAGTTGAGCAGGGATTTGTACGAAGTTGACTCGAATGGTATTTCTACGCATAGAAGTCATGATCTGCAAAACAGAACAAAGATAAATCCCCTCGGTCTTTGAAATGGTTAGTACTATGAAGTATGCATGCTATGTCATGATGCATGATGTCATGATAAAACACACAATAGGTATCACAGATAGCAGACATGGTAAAGGCAAACAAGTCACACAACATCCCTTAAGTTTCAGGCTTGCATGGAGTCTAGGTACTACCCTCTTGAAGTTCAGTTGGTTCAACCTGTCCTAATAATAGTAACCGGGTTCTAGAGGTTCTCAATATCACTGACCACCCTCCATCAGTCATGGTTTCAGCTCACGCAATCTTTTCTTGCGGCCGGAACTATCTCGAGAGTATGGTCTCAATGAGTGTAGCATCGAGTATCAACCAGTTCTCAGCTCTATGCCGAGGCCGGCTATCTCACTACTTCCTATGGCCAAGTTGGTCAACTATAGGTTCTAAGGTCAGTTGATGCTTAACGACCCATATAACATCCTAGTATTCTCCTTGTTTCTCCACAAGGGATACCGGTACCAACTAATGTGCCACATCAACGTAGCCACTGCTTCAACCGTATCGGTCTATGTCGTATAGTTCCCTCACAGTTTATTTCTACTTACCTAAAAGGTGTCCCCCAGATCCGGGTTAGGATCTATAGTAACTCTGATACAAAGCCCACAAAGAAAAAGCAATCAAATCAAACAATAGAAGCAATATGATGAACTAGTCCTAAGGTATACCCCACTTATTAATGTCCCCAGCAGAGTCGCCAGTTCTGTGATACGGTGGCCAGAACCGGGACTGTTTTAGGAATTGTTGGTTCACGTTTTGCGTTTGTGTTCACAAAATGTCACGATAAGCAAGAGTCGCCACCGACTTTTATTTTATCCAACAGGAAAGGAAAAAAGCATAGAAAAATTCCCTTTTTCGAGATTTTGAGTACGGGGGGTAGATTATAGAAAGGGAAGGTATTATCACCCTTTCTATCCGGGGTTTTCCACGGGCTCTTAGGTACTTGCTCATCATTTTCAAAATTGCTTATGTGTTTGACTTGAAAAAGTTTTTGACTTCGATTTAACTCTTGCTTCTGCCTTCAAGATTGTTACAAAGTGTTTTTGAAAGCTTTGTTTAAAAGAGGAGTGTAAGTGTGAAATTTTTTGGATTGAGCAAGTACTTAAGAACTAATCTACCTACTCGAAAAAAATAATTGTTCTATGTTTGTTTCCTTTAGACAGTGCTATCCCACTATTAGTGAGTAGGTGGAACCGTCGTTGGAGTTTTTAAGGGTCAATTCGAAAGGGACATACGATCACCAAAGCAATGTTAGGACGTCTTAGTAGTAACCCTAATGTCTTAGATCAATTATTCGAGGCAACAATTCTGAGGCAACCATTCCGAGGCAACTTTTCCGAACGGGACTTTGATCTTTGTTTAGACATGAGCGCGACCACTAAAATAACCTATACTTAATGACCGTTTACCGAAGGCAACCGAAGTGGGAGTGTACCCTAGGAGTGCGCATGTGCGAGTGATTCGATTTCAAATTTATTATCTTTGCACATTTAGGGTTTGCTAACCATTTTAAAGTTACGTACATTCTTGTCATGCATCCCTATTATTCATACATCTAACAGTTAATATTTCGTGGAATTTAAAGTGCGGAAAGTAAAGCTACGCTATTACAAGGCTTCGGGTATTTACATAGCCAAAAAACAAACCCGTAAAAAAACGATAAATGAAAAGTAAAAGACCTAATTAATCTATTACAACTTATGAGCAATTAAATTAATAATGGTAAACAATAATAATAAAGTGTACGCGATGAAATTTAGAACGAGAGCGAACTAGGGTTTTGACCCCGTTCTAACCTAATCGAAATAAAAAATTGTTTTTGTTGTTTTTGATTATTTTTAAGAAAAAGAATTAGGTTTTTTAAATTAAATACGAAATTAATTAGCTAATTAAATTAATTAATGAAAATAAATAAATGACCTATTTTTGTGTTTTGTTATTTTTTTAAGAAAAAAGAAAAATAGAATTAGATCGAACTAAAACCCTAATTGTTCTAATTGTTTTTAATTTATTTACAAAATAATTTAAGATACCCTAGAAATTAAATAACCTAATTAAATTAAATAACTTTTTTGACAAAAAATAAAACTAAATCTAATTGGATGAAAAATATTATTTTTATGATTTTTTTTTTTATAAAAAGAATTTTCAAATTATGTTAGTAAAATAAATAACTAAATTAATTAAGAAATATAAAAGAAAAGGAAAAATAAAGTTGGGCCTGCAATCAGTAATTTGAGGGGGTGTCTAAAGCAAGCCTTGGGCCCAAAAATCTGAGGTCCATGTTGACTTCCAAGCTACCATGCTTTGCGTTGACTAGATCCCATGATGGTCCTTCAATGATGGCCTCAAGATTTGGATGGTTGGTGATCTGATGTTTAGGAGATGATGCCCCATGGTGGCCTTCACACACAAGCACGTGCCTGATTATTGAAAAGAAAATAATATGAAACAAATGGGGGGGACCTGGGATTCGAACCCAGGTCCTGAAGCTTTTTCCACATGCACCAACGCCAGCTGCGCTACGTGTTCAATTTGTATATAGAATAAAAAATAATCATAATATATAATAACGTGAAAAAAGGCGCCAGAATTCAAATGGGCCAATACGGTAACGCCACGCCAGTCATCTTCTTCCTTTCTCCGTTGGTAAAAGTGAAACACTTTTACCTACGGACATATGTCCGTAGCTACAACCTTGGCTCATTCCAAAATCTTCCATGGGCAAGATAAATGACTTCTAATTCCATGAATCGAACCGTCTTAGCATTCTGAACATCATGATACCCTTCATGGGGGCTAATTTTGCCTGCACATAAAAACCCTAAAACGAAACCAAAAAACCTAAAAATGGCAAGTCTTCATACAGTCCACAAAAACGCAATTAAATGTTACAGAAAGCTTGAAAATATGTTAAGGAGCAAGATTATACTATTAAAACATGATGAATATGCAGGAATAGCAAGATTCGATTCTGAAAAATATGGCAAACCGTGTATCACTTACATTGAGTTTTTTGCACTGGAAAGTCCTTATTCTTGATTGGTTTCGCTTGCTTGTGATCCCAGGAAGCGATTGGGATGGCTAGAAGGTATTGAGAATTCCTGGAACTATGAATTCGACTCAGCACTTTTTTGTGTTTTTTCCAAGTTTTGTTCTTGTTCTCACGCCTCTCTAACCTCTTGCTTTAGGTCTGCAAATGTTCCTTATGTATTGAGGAATGGATTAGGGTTGCAAACATGATCTCAATCTTTCTCCATTATTGATTTTGATTTGGATTGGATTCACTTGAAGATACTTCCAAAAATAGGCCAAATTCAATCTTTTTGTGCACACCAAGGCTTTGCACGATTTCAATTACTTGCCAACTGGATATAAGACCTGAAACATGTACAAGATCTTGAGATTTTAATGATTTGGATTTTCTATGATTTGTTTTGATTAAAATTGATTTAATTCAAATAAAAATCAAAACAAATAATAAAAAGAAGATAAAGACAAGTGGAAAGAGCTAGGACTCGTGGACCATGCTACCAACTCAAAACAACTGCAAAAGGTTAGGCCCATTTAGTAAAAATTGCAATTTGAGGCATAGTTGACTTTTGGCAATTTTGCAAAAAGAGTCAACTTCACCAATGCATAACTTCCTCAATTTTGACTCTTTGAAGGTGTTCTTGGACTTCTTAGAAAGCTTGAGATGTCCTATAAGCAACCCTTTTTGTCTCATCTCAATTTGGTATTCCATGTTTATGTATGGAGCTTTGATAAAAAAATGTGTTTTTGTTGACTTTTCAAAATGACCTATAATGTCAAAATTCATAACTTCTTGTGAGTGCATATTTTGAACTTGGGAGATGAAGATGGATTGTATATAATTGCATCGTATTCAAAAAGAGCTTTGGATGGGTCATTTCTCATAAAGTATGAGAAAGTTATGCTTGGTCAAAGTTGAGTTGACTTTTCCTACAAAACCCTAATTTAGCAACTTTTGGTTCTTGATGAATTATGAGCAATCCTTGATGAATCATGATCAAACCTTGATAAAATTATGAAATATACTTCAAAATGAGGATGTTGACAAAAAATCTTGAATTTTGACTGTATGTGGGCCACATTTGACTTTTTCCCTAGCATAGTCGATTTTCAGGCCTTTGAGCAATTGACTGAGCAAACTTTCTCTGTAGGGCTTGAAACTTGGCATGGATGATCTTGAGAACATATTAGGACATTGGTGAGAATTTGGGATCCCTTGGACTCAAGTATCTTGATGCAACATGAAACCCTAATTTGAGGTAGATTGCCTTAGGAGAGAGTTTGTCTGGTCAACCCTTGGACTTCCTTGAGCAATTTGAGGATCTTTCTTGAAATGTTTTGAGAAATATGGGAGGGAAAATTTTGGGGTACAACACCTCCCTTAGTCTAAACCAAGGATCTTAATCAATTCCTGGAGGTTCCCTGAAGCTGTCCCAACCATTACCAAGCCTTGAAGCATTGCCAAACGCGTTCTCCATTCATAACTGTTTGCTTCTTTTTTTTTAGATTCGTTTTATACAATTCATACAATATCAATGTGTTTTAACCATGCATATTTAACCTTTTGAGCATTTTCAATATTTTGGTTTAGTTTGATTGCAGTTTGGATGCTGGAATCACATATTACCATTTCTAGGGCTTGATCTTTAGAATTGAAGATTTTCATAACAGGCAAAATTAGCCCAAACTAAGGGCCCTATCGTGTTTAGGAGGTTGAACACAATCAATTCATGGCCTCAAAGTTTATTTTTGTTGCGTATTTTGTTTGTATCAAATGCAGGGTTTACAGTGACGGACAAAAAACTGTCACTATAGGTCTTATAACCTAAGACGACGGAGGGAGGTTGGGGACGAAACATGGCAGCCTTTCATTGGCTCATTCAAACTGCACGCATTTTTTTAATTTACCAAATATTGACTTGATTTTGTATTTAATATTTTGGTTTTGTTTTGTATAACGAATGGTCAGTAGCTCAGTTGGTAAACAAGCGTGTTTGTGAGGGAGGGGACCTGGGTTCGAGTCCCAGGTCCAGCGTTTTGTATTTTTCTAATGTTTATTACGCAGATCCAACGCTTCTCATATTTAGGCGCATACCTTACTCCATCAGATCCTTGCCATTAGATGTACATCTGATCAGAATGAACGCATCCAACATGCAAGTGCATCATAGACCATCAAAGGCTGGCAATAGAGGATCCAGCGTAAATTCTGGGTCCTAATTGGCTTGGGCCTAGCACATTCAGTCCATACACCCCCTATTTTTCATTTAGCATTCCAGCCCATTTGGGCATTTTTGTTTTGTTTGTATTTTTTTATTCATTTTGTTTTCCTTTATTATTTAATTAACATAATAATAAAAAAACTCACAAAAACTATTAGGCTTAGATTTTGATGAATAAGTTTCCTATTTTGACATGTTTTGATGAATTGTGATTTTTGGTGCTTAAATTTGACCAATAAGTCAAAGGATGACTTTTCAGTGTACAGTTGACTTTTGATCAGTTGACTACAAAATTCATCTGTCAATCCAATGGATTTGCAATGTTTTGAATCATGTCATTAAGTCAAAATGATGCAATTGGACTCTTGAGATCATGCCTTAAACCAATTGACCATTTTCTAGGTCAAAAATCAAAAATTGCCCTTTCCTAGTCAAAACCCTAATTTTGACCATTTTGCCCTTTTGGAGATTTGATCAAATTTCTTGAGGAAATATGGTCCAAACTTGATCAAATGATTCATATGAGTTTAAAATTTTGATGTGGATAAAAAATTATGAAGTTTGACTGTAAATTGGCCATAGTTGACTTTTTCTCCAATACAACTGATTTTTAGGTCAACTGTTCAATTGACTAATCAAAAGTATGATCCAAGGCTTGAAACATGACATGAGTAATATTGGGGATCGGTAATGATCCATGAAAGTCATATGGGGCATTGGAAGTTCAAAAATCCTTGTGCAAACTCAAACCCTAATTTTGGTCATCAGTGCTTAAGGAGGTGTCTTGAGCTGATCAAACCCTAGTGCAGTCTTGAGCCCAATGAGATCTTGTGAGAAGATTCTTGATAAGTGAGAGGGAAAATTTTGGGGTACAATTGATGCCCCTTGTTGTACTCCAAAATTTTCCCTCTCGTTTATCAAAACTTTTCTCACAAGATCTGTTTGACTAAAGATTGGATTAGGGTTTGGTCAGCTCAAAACATCTTATCATGCATTGATGACCCAAAATTAGGGTTTGAGATTGCACAAGGAATTTTGGACTATCAATGCTTCATGTGACTTTCAAACAACATTATGGACCCCTAAGATCACTCATGACAAGTTTCAAGCCTTGAACCAAATTTTTTATCAGTCAATTGGACAGTTGACCTAAAAATCAGTTGTATTGGGGAAAAAGTCAATCATGACCAATTTACAGTCAAACTTCATAATTTTTTATCCATATCAACATTTTAGACTCATATGTATCATTTGATCAAGTTTGGATCATAATTCCTCAAGAAATTTGATCAAATCATCAAAAGGGCAAAATGGTCAAAATTAGGGTTTTGACTGAGGAAGGGCAATTTCTGATCTTTGACCTAGAAAATGACCAATTGAGTTAAAACATGATTTAAAGGGTTCATTTGTATCATACTGACCTAATTACATGTTTCAAAACATTTCAATTTCATTGGATTGACAGATGAAATTTGCAATCAACTAATCAAAAGTCAACTTTACACTAAAAAGTCAAACTTTGACTTTTTGGTCAAAATCAAGTACCAAGGGTCACAATTCATCAATACATGTCAAAATGTGAAGCTTGCTCATCAAGAAATCAAGGATTGAAGATTAGGGTTTAAAATTGAAAATTCTCTTAACTTAGAAATTTTTCTAAGTATAGAAAATTTCTTATTTTTTCTCAACTTTAGGCCATTTTTTCACCATGATACAAGATGATTCAAAGGAAGTTCCCTACATGAAAGTTGTAGACCTCCATGAAATATACAACTTTTCTTCACACACTTTTCCATAAATATGATTGGATCTCAAGATATAAATTTATGAATACATGCTCATGAACTAAATAACTTAGTGAATTTTTTTGCCCTAATTTAGGCAGGTTTTGGATCCAAATTCATGGAAATTTTTCACCTAGTTCCAAGAGGAGTCTTGAAATGAATTTCAAAGATGAGTTATATATCACATTGCAAGCTTTCCAAAATGACCAAGAACTCCTCAAGATCATTTTTGAGTAGGGAGAATCGAAGAGATGAAGTTGGTAATTTCTCACTTTTGATTCAAGCCATTTCATGAAGAACAAAGTTCCAATCAGTACCTATGTTGCCTAATCCATGCTTTACAGGTCCCAAACTTGTTTCTTACTCCATAATTTAATGCTTACTAGGTTTACAAAGTGTTGTACCCAAAAATTTTCCCTCTCATTTTATCAAGATTTCCCCTCACAAGACTCTTTGGACTCCAGACCAGATTAGGGTTTGCTCTGCTCAAGACATCTCCTTGCACTGATGACCTGAAATTAGGGATTGAGTTTGCACGGGGATTTTTGGACTTCCAATGATCAATATCACTTTCATACTTCATGTTGGACTTATAGTATTTCCCATACCAAGTTTCAAGCCTTGAATCAAATTTTTGCCCAATCAATTGGACAATTGACCTAAAAATCAGCTGTATTGGGGAAAAAGTCAACTGTAGCCAATTTATAGTCAAACCTCATAATTTTTTATCCACTTCAACATTATAGACTCATATGAACCATTTGATCAAGTTTGGACCACAACTCCTCAAGAAATTTGATCAGATCATCAAAAGGGCAAAATGGTCATTTTTAGGGTTTTGACTGCAGAAGGGCAATTTCTGATTTTTAACCTAGCCAATGGAAAATTGGGTTCAAGCATGGATTCAAGGACTCAATGGAATCATATTGACCTAATCACAAGGTTCAAAAGATCTCAAAAGCATTGGATTGACAGATGAATTTTCCAGTCAACTGATCAAAAATCAACTGTATATTGAAAAGTCAAACTTTGACTTTTTGGTCAAAATCAAGTGCCAAGGGTCATTTTTCATTAAGATATGTCAAAACATGAAACTTTTTCATCAAGAAACCTAATTTTGCCCAACTTTGCCCAACTTTGCCCAACTTTTTCACCATGATGCAATTGGATTCAAACAAAACTTCCAACATGAAAGTTGTAGTCCTCCACAAAATCTACAACTTTTATTCACAAAGTTTTCCCAAAAGATGCTTGGATGTCAAGTTATGATTTTGTGAACAAGGGTCCATGAAACTCTTAACTTAGTGAAATTTTGCCCTAGTTTAGGCAGGATTTTGACCTATCTTCATGGCAATTTTTCACGTAGTTCCAATTGGAATCTCAAAATGCATTTCAAATATGGATTGTAGAGCATGTTACAAGCTTTCCAAAATGTCCAAGAACTCTCCAAAATCATTTGTGGTTATAGAGAATCGAAGGTTTGAATTTAGAAAAATATCACTTTCATCCATGGCATTTTTCACTATGCTACAAGTTGCAATTTATGTCCAGCTTTGTTTGTACTTGTTTACAGGTCCATAAACCATTACACACTCAAAAATTGAATGCAAACTCAATGGATTAATGCATTGTTCTGATCAATGGAAGATTACACAAAGGATTAATCCAAAAATGGCAAAAAGTTAACAATGCCATTTTGATAAAGTTGACTTTATGTCAATTTGTTTCTCTTGAGCATTGCACCAAGTATTTTGCAGCAAACAACATCCACAAAGATAGGGAAAAGTATACCAACTTTGTACAGACCCTAAGCTAGATGGTACAAGCCTTTGCATGGTCACTTCTCATTTTTGCTTCAAAACCAAGAAACCTTGCAAAAACCACATAACTCTAGTATCTGATATAACCAAGCTTTGTAAACATTTGAACCAAGTTTTGCATATTGCCAAAAGTCAGAAACACGAGCTAGCCAGTCCTCAAACACCTTTGAACACCAAAACACCAAAAACTTGCAAAATAGGGCAGCTTCTGCAGTTTCACCTCCATCTCACAAACCACTCGTGCGTTTTGTCCCAAACTTCTTCCAACACACTCCATACAACCTACCTAAGCTATCCCAACCATTCCCAAGTAACTGTAATCCCATTTACCCGCTTCACCATTTTTGAATTCTGACTGTGCAGGTTGACTTCTACAAGCTTATTCAGGCAGGTTCAAAGCTAGCTAGGCATTGGGAAAGCTCAAAGGAACTTCAAGCAAGCTCACAAGCATCTCAGGCCTCACTGAAAACCCCTACATTACCATACTCGAGTTCAACTGAAACAGGTAAAGTTCAAGCTTCTATCTCTCTATTTAGGAATCATTAAGCTTAGGTTTGTGAATAAAAAATGTAGTACTCATTGCCCTTAAGCTGTACATATGCATAGATTTCATTTAAGTTAACTGAGTTGGGAGAATTTGAATGATGAACTTTCTGAAAAAACTAGGTTAGAAATTAGGGCCAGAGAAATTCTCTCTGGTCTTTGAGAGTTAGATTAAGTTTTTTATATGGTTATAATCGTATGATCATGCTCTATAACTTTCATGTTGCAAGTTTTTGTTTTTAAGCACAAATGCAGGATTTCCAATTTTAACACCAAGGCGTGCGTTTCTTCTTGTCACAAGGTCAGGGACGATGGCATCTGGGCTGGGCTTAGCTTGGCATGACTTTTTGCACCCTCCTTTGTGCTTTCTGCACCCCTTGGCCCATTGTTTTATATTTTCATATTTTTTTTCATTTCTTTTTAGCTTCTGACTTTTATTTTATTTTTCTAAATATTAAAAATTACTAAAAATATTTTCATAAATTTTCATATTTTATTTTATTATTTTTATTATTTTTTCTAGCATAGAAATAATTACTTTTATTTTCTTTAATAAAAACTTGTAAATAATACAAAAAAAAAACATTATATTTTTATTCTTAGTATTTATATATACTTAAATAATATTTTCTCACATTATTGTTATTTTTTAACATTTTTATATATTTTTATTTATTTTATTGTACATAAATAAATAATACATAATATATATATATATATATATATATATATATATATATATATATATATATATATATATATATATATATATATATATATATATATATATATATATATATATATATATATATATATATATATATTCTTAAAACAAATTAGGGTTTCCACCCTTAATAAAAATAATCTTTTATTTTATTATTTTTAATACATTAAATGATTTATTTTTGCATACATAAAAATAATACAAAAAAACATTTTTTGCATATTTATAATATATTGCATATTTATTTAATTGTCCATTTAAATATTGTCAATTTATTATTTATTAATTCAATTGGGTTGTAATAGTTGACTTAGGGTTTTAATTTCTTGCAAATACCCCCATATTCAAAATTGTATCCTCCTCCCCATATCAATGTTGTAATAGTCGTAGATTTATTTTTACGCACTTTATTGCTTTCAAATATGCATGATAGAGATTAGAGTTTGTATGCAAAAATCCAAAATCAAAACAAATAGCTAGACCTAATACAAGACATAAAAGCATGTAAAATGACAACACAATGCACACAAGCACCCCTAAGGTTTCACCCACTTGTTGCCTTAAAAATGGCTATGGTATGCATGCTAGGTGTCTTGGCAAAACAAAAATCAAAACAAAAGATCATAGTCCCTCGATGACGCTATCTTGGTTGCCTATACAAAAATGATCTAGTCCCTCAAAAGTTGCTAAGATACTTAGCTCAATTGCTATCATGGTCAATACGATGACCCGCACCTGTCCTGTTTAGCATCCAAACACAAGGTTGTTTACCAAATGCAATGGTAAAACAACATTGTCAAAGGGTTAAAAATGTGTAGGAAATATCTTTGAGTAGGTAGGAAGATGCTCCTAGTTATTTGATCAAACTTGCAAACATCCTTGTTATTTTCAAAAAAATACATCACAACACAATTTCAAACATTTGCCAAGACAAACTTTCAAACATTGAAACATCTTTTCAAAAGACAAACACCTTTGTATACATTTAAACAAGAATCATTACAAAGGTTGTCACAACAAAGGCCTCTTTTCAAAACATTTTCAAAAACCACACACAAATCACCATTTCAAACAATTGAAAAGCAAAAGCAAGTGATCTAAACAAGTAGCTAAGAGCCCATGGAAAACCATGGATGAAAAGGGTGCTAGCACCTTCCCTTTTCATAATCTACCCCCCCGAACCCAAGAAAACATCTCAAAGGTCTTTCCTGTGCTTTTTGACCTTTCCTTTGGATAAAATAAAAAGTCGGTGGCGACTCTTGCTAAACTGAAAATTTTGCAAACACAAACGCAAAACCTCAAGTCAGTTCTCCCACCGTATCACACAAAGCTTTAATCCAAGCCTTAGAGCCATTACCCAAGTTGTAATTCCATAAATGGCATAAAGTGGCCATTGCCATTTTGAAAAAGCTCCACTTTTGCAAACTTTATAAATCTTGAGCATTGAACCTGTCTCCTTTGCACATACAAGTACCACAGACCTAAGGCAACTTGTATAGAACAGATACCAACCCTAAACAAGCCAGTACAAGCAGGTAAGGCATTGTCCCTTCACTTTGCTTCAAAAGCAAGAAAGTGTGCCAAAAGGTGGGAACTTACACATCTGTGGGAGAGATGACTTTAAACTGATTCCATACTAATATACAAACACATTGAAGCATAACACACACTTAATAGAAGCCTGAAACACTCACAAACTTCCTTTCATCAAAAAACTGTTAAAACTTGCAGTTTTTGCATAAGCATAACAATCTCTCATTTGGCTCATGCGTTTCAAGTCTTAACCATCAAAACACCTTACCTACTTGATATCTAACTGATCCAGACCCTCATCCCTGTACTGTAACCCCTTCTCCATCATCTGCCATTTTTGTTTTCAAAGCTTGCAAGTTGACTTGGATAGAGAGTTCCAGACACTTTCAAAGCAAGGCAAGGATTGGAACACACTCAGGGAGGTTCAAACAAGCTCAAGCAATCATCAGGCCTTCATAAAACTCACTCCAACTCCATCCACGATTTCAACTGAAAGAGGTAAAAATATCAACTTCTATCTCTTCATACAGGCACCCATTGGCCACGATTTGTGAATAAACAATGTAGACCTCATTGCTACGAAGTTGTACATGTATATATCTTGCATTTATTTGGCCTGAGTTGAGAGAATTTTGAAGTTCAAATTCCTGTAAAAATTAGGTTAAGATTTAGGGCTTTTAAAATTTATCTTGATCTTTGATTGTTAGTTTATATGATTTATATGGTTAGAATCGTGAGACAAAATGCTACAACATTCATGTTATGAGTTTTCATTTTCATAGAGAGATGAGAAAGTTACAGAGCATCTGGCTGGCTAGAGGAAGAAGACGAAGTACATGGCAAGGGCTTTGTTTGTGTTATGTTATTTTTGTTTCACATTAATCAACAGATGTATAGCCACCCCAGTGGCAAGGTAGCGCGCTGGTGAGACCCATGTCCTGGGTTCGAACCTTGGCGCTACCTTTTGTTTTTTCACATTTTTCATTTTTCATTTTTGGCTTGTTTTTGTAGGGTGGGCTTGATTCTTTGGGCCTAGCGTTTTTTACTAACATACTGCTCCCCATTTCCTTACAGCATCCCTGGCTCAAATTATTTTCATATATTTATTTATTTGTTTTTATTTTCATTTTTATTTTAAAAATATTTCTTTAATACCTAAAAATCATAAAAAAATATGAAATATGATAATTTTGCATTTGTTTTTTTTTATATTTTTATTTTCAAATTAAAAAATATATTTTTATTAAACTATATATTAATTCTTTTTCTTGAATAAACTTGTAAACTTAAATAAAATAGGTTTAGTTTAATTTGTTTTATTTTCTTTTCATTTCATACTTGTAAAATATTTATTTTGGCATATATAAAAAACTAAATATTTTTATAAAATATTATTTATTATTTTATACAAAGAATACACAAATAATAATACATGAAAACCTTATTTTCTTTCAAAATAGAAATTAGGGTTAAACCTTTTTAAGAATTAATTTCTTTTTCCTTATATTTTTAGGATTAGGTTAAAATCTTCTTTTCACAAAAAAAAAAATTCTTTTTCTTGCATGTACATAATATTGCATATTTAAATATTGAATATTGTTTATTCTAGTATTCGTACAAATTCGATTTGGTTGTAATAATTTATTTAGATTTACATTCTTGCAAATCCCCATTCAAATTTGTATTCCCCTCTCCCATAAAATGTTGTAATAGCGTAGCAATCTTTAAATTACGCAATTTATCGCTTTTACATAACATGCTAGTAATTAGGGTTTGTATGATAAGATCAAAACAAAGCAAATAGAAAACCCTAATACAAGACAAAATCAAAGCATGAAAATGACACACTTGCACACAAGCATCCTTAGGGTTTCTCCACTTGGTTGCCTTATAAAAATAGCCATATTACGCATGTGAAGTATCTTGGCAAAACAAACAAATATAAGATCATAGTCCCTCGATGACGCTATTCAAGGTTGCCTTACAAAATGATCTTGGTCCCTCAAAAATGTCAAGATACTTTGCAAACATTTCTAATCATGGTTATACGATGACCCACGCTCGTCCCGTTCACATCCAAAGATAGGGTTGCTTACCAAATCAATGGTAAGACCACAATGTCAAAGGAATAGAAAGTGAATAAGAAAGGCATTTTGAGCAGGTAGATTACTCCTAGTTACTTGCTCTATTTTCAAACAAATATCCTTGCTATTTTCCAAAACAAACACCACATATTTCAAAAACATCTTACAAACATTGAAAACATTTTCAAAAGACAAACATCTTACGAACGAGAATCATTACAAAGATTGCCTAAACAATGGCCTATTTTACAAAATACTTTCAAAAACCACACAAAGCATAATTTCAAACAAAAAGAAAGTGATCTAGCAAGTAACTAAGTGCCCGTGGAAAACCATGGATGAAAAGGGTGCTAATACCTTCCCTTCTCATAATCTACCCCCCGAACTCAAGAAAAACATCTCAAAGGTCTTTGCTTTGATTTTTTTCACCTTTCCTTTTGGATAAAAGAAAAGTCAATGGCGACTCTTGCTAAACCGCAATATTTGCGAACACAAACGCAAAACCTCAAGTCAGTTCTCCCACCGTATCACAGAACTGGCGACTCTGCTTGGGATTTTTTATAAAAATGGGGTTACCTTAGGGCTAGATCACATTTATTTGCTTACATTGTTTGACTTGTTTGCTTTACATTATGGTTCTCTGTTTGGGTTTGAATTCTCCACCCGGATTTGGGAAACATTATAGGTAAATAACAATATGTTGTGGAAACTGTGTGGGGTATACCGACATGGTATAAGAAATAGCTATGTTAGTGTGACATATTTGTGGGTACCAGTAGCCTTTGAGTCAATCAAAGAGAATATGTGGCCGCTGAGTGATGTCATGAAGCACTAATGAACTTCTAGAACCCTTTACTTGACCAACTTGGCCTTTAAGATGTAGTGAGATGTCCGACTTTGGTGCAGTCCGAAGTTGGTAGATACTCGATACTACACTCATTCAGGGTTGGTTTCTTTGGATATTTAGGTCGACATTAAAGAGGCTTGAGCTGAAACAATGACCAAGGAAACAATCCAGTGATATTGAGCTCCTTAGAACCCGGTTACTATTATTAGGACAGGTTGAGCCAACTAAACTACAAGAGGGTACTTACCTATAAAACCCCATGCAAGACTAAACTAAGAACTTGTTTGTTTTGCTTGTATATACATACTTGTGCATAACATCATGGAAATCATGAGCATCATATACATCCACTAACCATTTCAAGGATTTTGGAGATTCATCTTTGTTCTTGTTTTGTAGGTGTTGTACCCCAAAATTTTCCCTCCCATATTCTTCAAGATTTGCAAAGAGCATGCTTCAAAATCTCCCCAAGGGTTGCACAGTTCAAGGGCCTCCTGACAATCAAAAACTAGGGTTTTGGTTCTGGCAAAGAAATTGAAGTTTCCAAGGGTCCAATCAAGTCTCACATGCCTACAAACATTGTCAAGTATCCTCATGTCAAGTTTCAAGACTTACAGCACAAAATTGCACAGTCAAAACCCTAATTGCTCAACAGTCAACTGCAGGGGCAAAATGGTCATTTGACAGACAAAAATTCAAATTTTTGGTCAACATCTTATTCTGAAGCCACAAACATCATTTGATCAATTCTTGATCATGATTCTCAAGGCATGGCTCAGAAAGTCTCAAGATGCAAAAGTTTCCATATTTGGACAGTTGAAAAAGTCAACTGTAACTTGACCAAGGCATAACTTCCACATGGTTCATCAGAAAAATTTCATCCAAAGCTCATTTTGAAGAGAAAGACATTTCCTACAACTCCTCTTCACACTTCAAGTCCAAGAAATGCTCTCACAAAAAGTTATCAATTTCAACATTATAGGTCATTTTCAAAAGTCAACAAAAAGGGACTTTAAGTCAAAGACCATAACTTGATATTGGTAAATCAAAATGACATGGGACCAAAGGCATTGATTAGAGGACTTCAAGACCTTTCCAAAATGTCCAAGAACATGACCAAAGCTTAAAAATTGAGCAAGATATGCCTTGTGGAAGTTGGGAAATTTTTGGGAATTTTGAAAAGTCAACTTTGCTTCAAATGCCTCAAAATTGCTAATGGGCCACAAATTCTTCCAAGAATCATTATCCAAAGCATATGCACGACCCATTAAGCCCAAAGGGATTTACTTTCTTATTTTTAATTAATTAATTGAATTTTTATTTTTATTTATTCATTTAATTAGTTTTAAATATAAGAAAAATATCAAATCATTGGTTTTAAATCTTTTTGTGCAGAAAATAGGTCTATCACATGCTCATTATTTCGTGTGCCAATCAACAAGAGCAAAATCTTCCAAACTTGGCATGTTCTTCATGAAAAGGATTTGAAAAGATTTCATAAAAAATAAAATATTTGATTCATGATTACAAGGGTTTTTGGACTGGATTTGCAACCCTAATTCGTCCCATACATATACAAATGCAAACCTAATCAAAAGAACCTTCAAGCTGCGCCTCAAGTCTCATAAAAATTCTGCATTTTTTGTCAAAAAGCTCAACACTGAAAACGCACTTAGAGTTCGTTTCAGGGCAAGAGGACCATTCCATTACCTTCCTGAGATATCAAGGGAGCTTCCTGAATCAAAATCATAACCTCTAACATTAAGAAACGGTAGAATCAAGTGGTCCTGTTTCCAATTTTGTTCATATTCGTGTTTCAATTTATACGCATCCTCATTGCATTTTTTCTGTTGATTTATACTAATTGAATCATTCTGAAGCTAACCATGCCATTCAATTGAATTTTCGTGCCCTATACATGAATCTACCATGGAAGCTTTCTAGGTTTTCAAAGCTCTTAAATTGGGGACTTTTGCATATGGTAAAATCAGACCATGAGACTTATACCATTGAAATCGTGACGTTCCAAGGAATCTAAAACATCCATCGCGCTTTTTTTATATTTGTTTAATTCCTATTCGCTATTTTTTTGTATTTCAGATTGTGGGGGTTTAAAACCCCCGCTATCTAGTTTGTTTTTTCAGGCAAAAATGAAGAACAAGTGGAGAAGACGATGCGTGGAGGCAGGGGATTGGTGCGTTTGAATTTCGCGCGAAAAACACCACTCATCATTGTGTTATATTATATTCTTTATTTTCCATATTATACACAAAACGCGCTAATGGCTTAGTTGGCAGGCATATGGTTTGGTAAGCAATGGGACCTGGGTTCGATTCCCAGGTCCCCTCCTTTCTCCATATTATTTTTCTTTCCATGTTTACATGTAGCGCTCCCTTCAGAAGTCTACCATGCATCCACTATCCAAGCGTGCCACATGTCTCAGAGCATCAATCCAATGGCCTTGATCTGAAGACCATCATGTGCATAGGTCAAACGTGCCACACACAAGCCAAGAAAGTCAACCAAAGGCTAGCATTCCATGGGCCTGATTGCTACAATGATACCTCCAAAAGGGCCAACAAACCCCCCATGTTTGCATTTTTTCTCTTTTTATTTTTTCTCTTATTTATTTTTAATTACATTATTCTTTAAATTAATTTTTTTCTTTAATATAAAAATAACAAAAAAAAACAGAAAGACAAAAAATATAAATATATTTTATTTAAATGTTTTGATAAATAAATTCTATTAATTAATTTAGTTTTTAATTCTAGGTTCAATTTTAATGTTTTTTTCTAATAAACTAAAAAATGTAGAATTAGGGTTTTAATTACTTTTATCTTTCTTTTTCTTTTTCTTTCACCATTATTAATAATTAATTATTTATTTTGTAAATAAATTGCCATGTAAATAATTAGGTTAAAATTAGGGTACAAACTTAAACATTTTTTAATAAATTAAAAATAGTTTAGAATTAGGTTTTAATTCCATTAATTCTCATTAAACTCCATAAATGCAAAAAACTCCAAAAAATTCTTTCTTTTATTTTCTTTTGATCAATTTCATGATTCCAATTTGATTTCCTTAAAAGGGTCCAACGCCCTCGCATTCGATCACAATTCTATTTCGCGCACTTATTTTATTTCCTTTTTATAAATTTCATGTAATTCTCCCAAAGCTATGTAATAGATTAATTAGGATATTTATCTTTCCGCATTTTATTTTACTTCAAATCGGGTCTTGGATTTATTTGGCAATGTAGACCCGCGCCTTTGTAATAGCGTAGAACTTTTAATTCCGCATCTTTTTAACTGTTAATAATTTGCATGAAAGAATGAATGCCAAAATAAAAGCAACGCGTAGATCACCAATGTATGAACAAGATAAACATAAATGAACATGACACACAAATCACACATCACCCCTAGGGTACGCCTCACTGTTGCCTTGCCCCTCGAAAGGTGGTCGTCGAGTAGAGGATGTTTTAGTAAGTCCTCATGTCCATGAACATGGCATGAGGGTAGCTTCTAAGGTGTCTTCCTATTGCTCCAGTGATCACCATGTCCCGAACCCTCGAATTGACCCGAACACCTCCAATGGTGGTGCTACTTACCTCTCAATGGTGAGATGGCACTACCTTAAGGACATTTACACAGACGAATTCTTTAGGGTAGGTAGATAACTCGTAGATACTTGCTCTAATTTCAAAACAAATCAAAAAATACTCTTCACACCGACACTTTTCAAAAAGCTTTCGAAAGCAACTTTTCAAACACTCTTGAGGACTGATACAAGAGTCGAACTGAAATTTTCAAAGAAACTTTTTAAAACCCACAGTTGAAAAGCAAACAAACCATTTTGAAAACACAAATGAGCAAGTATCTAAGAGCCCATGGATAACCATGGATAGAAAGGGTGCTAACACCTTCCCTTTCTATAAATCTACCTCCCGAACCGAGAGCAATCTCTATAAGGAATTTTTCTGTGCTTTTGTCCTTTCCATTTGGAGAAAATAAAAGACGGTGGCGACTCTTGCTTACCGCGACATTTCGCGAACCAGCATTAAACAGTCAGTTCCAGATCCACCGATCACAGAACTGACGACTCTGCTGGGGAATATTTTAAAGTGAGGTGTACCTTAGGATAGTTCATAACTGTGTTTTCAATTGTATTGATTTGCTTGCTTTAAATTGTGGGTTGCATGGGAGTTACATAGATCCTAACCCGGATCTGGGGATACCCTGTTTAGGTAGCATAAGCTGTGAGGGACCTGTCCGGCGTAGACCGACATGGGTGAAGAAGTGGCTACGTTGGTGTGGCACCTTGGTCTGTACCGACATCCCTTGTGTCGCAACGAGGAGAATATGGGTCTTCCAAGGAGTCATTAAGCACCAACAGACCTTAGAACCTTAAATGACACAACTTGGCCATTAGAACAGTAGCAGTATGCTACGCCCATTGAGGCTAAACTCCCGTGATGGTTCTGGCTGCAAGAAAAGATTGCGATGCTGGAGTTCTGACCGATTGAGGGTAGTCAATGATATTGGGATCCTCTAAGAACCCGATTACTTTTGATAGGACAGGTATGAACCAACAAACTGAAAGAGGGTAATACGTAGACCTCATGCTGGCCTAAACTTTAAGGGCTTGTCTTGTGTGACTTGTGTGCCTTACCATGTTTACCTTTGTAAATATTTGTGGTGTGCTTTATCATAACATCATAACATCATGAGCATTGCATGCATCCTGCATAGGGACTGACCATTTCAAAGACAAGAGGGTTTCACCTTTGCTCTGTTTTGTAGGACATCATGATGCCTATGCGAAGGAATACTATCCGGTTCAACTTTGTTCACCCACCTGAGTTGCTTGAAGAGTTGGTTAGCAGAATTCCAAACACCACTTCCTTCATCCAGAGGCATGGTTCTCTTCTCAGTTTAGTCACGGCAAAGCGGGATCAACAGTTGATGAGTGTCCTGACCCAGTTCTATGACCCTCTGTACCAGTGTTTCACCTTTCAAGACTTCCAGCTGGTCCCTACCCTGGAAGAGTTCTCTGATTTGCTAGGCATCCCTATCTTGGATCAGACTCCTTACACTGGTTGGGAAAAGACCCTCAGGCTTGAGGAGGTTGCTGCAGCTCTTCCCTTGACCCATCAAGAAGTAATAGACAATTGGGTGACTAGAAGCGGAGTTAAGGGTTTCTTGGCCAAGTTTCTAATTGGTAAAGCTAACAGTTTCTGGAATGACTTGGACTTTAGGGCATATGAGGACATCTTGGCTCTCTTAATCTATGGGCTAGTCTTGTTTCCTAATCCTGACAACTTCATCAATGTCACTGCCATAAGGATCTTTATGTCTCAGAACCCTGTGCCCACTCTCTTGGGTGACATCCTACAACAACTTTATGCTCGTACTGCCCGAAGACGAGGAACCTTGTGGTGTTGTATCCCTTTGTTGGTGAGGTGGTTTATTTCGCACCTCCCTAAGTTCGTACTGAAGAACCAAGAAGGAAGAGGTTGGGCTCATAGGTTAATGTCTCTCACTGATAAGGACATCATTTGGACTTTCAGAGGTTTGGATGAGATAGCTGTTATTGATCGTTGCGGAGAATACCCTAATGTTCCGTTGATTGGTACTCAAGGAGGAATCTCTTACAATCCATGCCTAGTGCTCCGTCAGTTTGGAAGGGCCAGAAGAGTAGGGCCTCATGAGATGTTGGTGCCTCACATCAGTTTTGAGTTTCAGTTGGATAGTGACGAGCTGCGTCGGAGGTTCGTTAAGGCTTGGGACAAAGTTCACAAAGCTGACCCACAAGAATTGGGGCCAAAGACTTCTTTACCTATGGAAGCCTACTACAAATGGGTCCGCATCCGCACTCAGAAGTTAGGTATGCCATACGAAGCTGTCAGACCCATCATTCTTGAGTATCCTGACAAAGATGGGGCTCCTCCAACTGTCCTCCCTCCTCATATACCTACTGATTATGAGACATTAAAGAGGTCTTGGTCGCAACTGCGAGAAGAACGGGATTCTTACCGGGAAAAGTTCAACGAACAGGAGTTGAAGATCCAGAAGCTGACAAAGCAGTTGGAGAATGAGCGAGCTCTGAATGACTACATCCGTACTGAGAAGAGGAGACCATGGGATCAATAAGGAGCTCTGGATGTTCTTTTACATTTTATTTCCCTTTTCAGTATTTCCCTTTTATGTAACGCCTAAGGGCAATCTGTTGAACAATTTAAGTTTCAAAGTTGAATCTAATGAAGTGTGTTCCTTTTTGTTTACAAAGTTGATTCCCGATTGTCTTTGAAAACATAAATCATACGCATTCCATTCATCATGTGCATAGCAGGTTTTCTTCTTTTCAGGTTGCTTACTGTTCTTCGCTGTTTATTTCAGCATCATGAACCCTGACTCATCATCAACTGAGATGTCTATCAAGGCTCTTCAGGCGCAGAACGCGCAATTTCAGGAACTGATCATGGGTTTGGCTCAAGGCCAAGAAGAGCTGAAGGCTTTACTCCTGAAGAAGGAGAAGAAGAAGAAGAAGAGAACTGTTCTTTTCAACTCGGGCCGAAGGTTTGGCAACACTCTGCAGAATGAAGAGGCTGGTTCTTCTATAGGCAAGAGCAGTCCCCAAGGGGGAAAAGGTCCTAGTCCAGTAGTCTCTGACAATGAGACTGACTTCAATGAGGAACAGTATCCTCCGGCTGAAGACCGGTATAAGCAGTTGGAGGACAGACTGAATGCAACGGAGATCCAACAAGTGCCTGGGCTGGATTTCGGAGACTTGGGCTTATCTACTGGTGTGATTATTCCTCACAAGTTTAAGGCACCATCTTTCACCAAGTATGACGGGGCGTCTTGTCCCAAGCTACACCTCAGATCTTATGTACGGAAGATTCAACTGTACAATGTGGATAAGAACTTGTGGATCCACTTCTTCCAGGAGAGTCTTTCAGGGACTCATCTCGAATGGTTCTATCAGCTGGATGGGACCAAGGTTCGTAACTGGGAGGAGTTGGCTACTGCTTTTTATAAGCAGTATCAATATAATGCCGACCTTGCTCCTACATGTACCCAACTCCAGGGTATGTCGCTAGGGTCAAGCGAAGGTTTTAAAGAGTATGCACAGAAGTGGAGGGATCTGGCTGGCAGGGTGCAGCCTCCGTTAACTGACCGGGAGTTGGTAGACATGTTCTTGGGGACCCTATCTGGGCCATTTTTCAATCATCTTATCGGTAACTCATTTGCAGGGTTTACTGATCTTATTCTGACTGGGGAGAGAATAGAGGCTGGAATGAAGTCCGAAAAAATTCAGAAGGGTACATCGTCAAATTCTAAGAAGAAACCCTTTAAGAAGGAGGCCAGTGCTGTATATGGGTCTAAAAGGCAAGAGAAACCTGAGCGCCGCCAATCTGTCAACGCGGTGATGATTGCTAAACCTGCTGCCGCTCCTCGGCAAACCAATCCTCAAAGGGCTGAAAGACCTAGAAGAGAGTTTACCCGGCTGAGTATGACCTTATCGCAAATCTTGCCGCAGTTGCTATCCACCAACCTAGTGACTGTCAGAGAGGCCCCGAAGGTTGTGAACACGGCTTCTCCCAAATACAATCCAAATGCTCGCTGTGCTTATCATTCCGATAGCCCGGGGCATTCTACTGATGATTGTTGGGCCTTAAGGAATAAAGTGCAGGATCTTATTAACGCCAAGGAGGTATAGTTTGAGGCACCTGAGAAGCCAAATGTGGTGACTGCTCCCATGCCTAACCATGGAGTAAATGCTATCAGGGAGGATGACGAAGTGGATGAAGCTGAGTTCGACAACTGGATTTACCCGGAAACCGACAGTGAACCTAGCAATTGGATTGCAAAGGACAACCTACTTGTTTCTCTTGTTACTGAGTAATGAATTCTTTTGTTTTTGTTATCTGTAATAAACAATGATTTAAAACTCTATGGCCCGGTGTCTTACCCGGGGCACCGTGGCTTCATTTGTGAGGGCATATTAATTGTCATTTCATATATCATGAATAAAGACCTTGGACGTTTTCTCGCATTTCAAATCTTATGCTCCTTTTCTTTCTTTCCTTTCTTTATATATTGCAAAACAGCTGTATTTACACACACTCACTCATACAGGTTTCAATCCACTATGGATCTCACTGGTAACGACTCTGCTACTGCCAGTTATGACTTCGAAAATCCGATCAACTTAGCCGAAGACGAAGGTGAAGATGATTGCGAAGTGCCTGGCGAGCTTGCAAGACTGTTACTCCAGGAAGAGAGGGCAATTCAACCACACGAAGAGCCAGTGGAAACAATAAATCTGGGTACTGATACAGACAGAAAGGAGGTAAAGATTGGTGCCAACCTAGAGCTCAGCGTGAAGCAACGGTTGACTCAGATGCTACATGATTATATGGAGATCTTTGCCTGGTCCTACGAAGACATGTCTGGTTTGGATACTGACATTGTGGTCCATCACCTGCCTACCAAGGAAGACTGCCCTCCGGTTAAACAAAAGGTCCGCCGCATGCGTCCAGAGATGTCTGAAAAGATCAAAGCTGAGGTTATGAAGCAATTCGATGCCGGGTTTCTTGCAGTGACTTCTTACCCTCAGTGGGTTGCTAATGTGGTGCCAGTGCCAAAGAAAGATGGAAAGGTCAGAATGTGTGTCGATTACAGGGACCTGAACAGGGCCAGCCCCAAAGATGACTTCCCTCTGCCTCACATTGATGTCCTCGTTGACAATACGGCTCAGCACAAGGTGTTCTCTTTCATGGATGGTTTCTCAGGTTATAATCAGATCAAGATGGCTCCTGAAGACATGGAAAAGACTACCTTTGTTACTCAGTGGGGCACCTTCTGCTACAAGGTCATGCCATTCGGGTTGAAAAATGCTGGGGCAACCTACCAACATGCCATGGTTGCTTTATTTCATGACATGATCCATCACGAGATAGAAGTGTATGTTGACGACATGATCGCAAGGTCCCAAACTGAGGAAGAGCACCTTGATCATCTGCAGAAATTGTTTGACCGTCTGAAGTTGTACAAGCTGAGGTTGAACCCGAACAAGTGCACCTTCGGGGTAAGATCTGGAAAGTTGCTAGGCTTCGTTGTAAGTGACAAGGGCATTCAAGTGGACCCTGCCAAGGTTAAAGCCATTCAAGAGATGCCAGTTCCTAAAACAGAGAAAGAAGTCAGAGGCTTTCTAGGACGTCTGAATTACATTGCTCGATTCATCTCCCACCTAACTGCTACTTGTGAGACAATCTTCAAGCTGCTGAAGAAAGATCAGGTAGTACGTTGGAATGATGAATGTCAGGCTGCTTTTGACAGAATCAGAGAGTATCTTCAAGAACCACCCATCCTTATGCCACCAGTTGAAGGGATACCTCTGATATTATACCTGACAGTACTTGACAACTCAATGGGGTGTGTGCTGGGGCAGCATGACGAGTCTGGCCGAAAAGAGCATGCCATTTATGACCTTAGCAAAAAGTTTACCGACTGTGAGACCCGATACTCACTGCTTGAGAAAACTTGCTACGCTTTGGTATGGGCTGCTCGCCGGCTGAGACGGTATATGCTGACTCACACTACCTTGCTGATCTCAAAGATGGATCCTATAAAGTACATATTTGAAAAGCCTGCTCTGTCTGGGAGAATAGCAAGATGGCAAATGATCTTGACAGAATACGACATTCAGTACATAACCCAGAAAGCCATCAAAGGAAGTGTATTGGCAGATCACTTGGCACACCAGGCAGTAGACGACTATCAGTCAATGAACTTTGAATTTCCTGACGAGAGTATCATGATAGTGACTGATTGTGAAGTACCTGGACCGGATGAAGGACCTGAGGAAGGATCCCGATGGTCTATGCACTTTGACGGAGCCTCCAACGCTTTGGGTAACGGCATCGGCGCTGTGATAATATCCCCTCAAGGCACTCATACTCCACTTACTTCCCGGCTATGTTTCAACTGCACCAACAACATGGCAGAGTATGAGGCATGCATCATGGGTCTCCAAGCTGCGATCGACTTAAGGATCAAGTTTCTGAGTGTCTTCGGAGATTCCGCTCTCGTGATCAATCAGATCAAAGGAGAGTGGGATACGAAACATCCGAATCTTATTCCTTACAGAGAATGTGTTTTGACCTTGATCCCCCACTTCACAGAGATCACCTTTGAACACTTTCCGAGAGAGGAGAATCCGTTGGCGGACGCGTTAGCTACGATGTCTTCTATGTTCAAGGTCAAATAGGACAATGAGGCTCCCCGGATCATCATCTGGAAATTGGTCGAACCGGCATACTGTTGTGATCTTGAGACTGAGTTGGTGACGGAGAAACCTTGGTACCATGAGGTGAAAAGATATTTGGAAGCTCAGGAATACCCTGAAGGTGCATCTGTCAACGACAAGAAGTTTCTAAGAAGGTTCGCAGCAAAGTTCTTCCTTAGCAACGACATCCTGTACAAGCGAAACCATGATTCGACCTTACTGCGTTGTGTGGATAAAACTGAAGCAGAAAGGATCATGGAAGAGCTACACGAAGGGACATTCGGAACACATTCCAGTGGACACACTATGGCGAAGAAAATCCTTCGGGCAGGGTATTTCTGGTCCACAATGGAAGCCGACTGTTACCAACACTCTCGGACATGCCATAAATGCCAGATATATGCAGACAAGGTGCACGTTCCTCCAGTTCCTCTAAATGTTCTAACTGCGCCTTGGCCGTTTGCAATGTGGGGCATAGATATGATCGGTGAGGTTAAACCTACAGCGTCCAATGGGCATCGCTTCATCCTGGTAGCGATTGATTACTTCACAAAGTGGGTTGAAGCAGCTTCCTACGCTACGGTAACCAAGACTGTTGTGGCACGGTTCATTCGGCATAATCTGATCTGTCGATACGGCGTCCCAGAAAGGATCATTACAGACAACGGTACCAATCTCAATAACAAGATGATCACTGAGCTCTGCGAGCAGTTTAAGATACAGCACCACAACTCTTCTCCTTACCGGCCGAAGATGAATGGGGCTGTAGAAGCAGCAAATAAGAACATTAAGAAAATCGTGCAGAAGATGACAGTGACTTATAAGGATTGGAACGAGATGTTACAGTTCGCTCTACATGGGTACCGTACCTCAGCAAGGACGTCAACCGGGGCAACTCCTTTCTCCTTGGTCTACGGTATGGAGGCAGTCTTACCGATCGAAGTGCAGATACCCTCTCTCCGGATAATGAAGGATGCAGATCTGAACGAAGATGATTGGATCTAGACACAACTTGATCAACTAAACCTTATTGATGAAAAGAGACTTGCTGCTATTTGTCATGGTCAGACGTACCAGAAACGGATGATCAGGGCATTTAACAAAAAGGTCAGACCACAAGAATATCAAGTTGGGGATCTGGTAATCAAGCGAATCATCCTTCCTCAGAGTGATCCAAGGGGCAAATGGACCCCTACGTACGAAGGGCCATTTATGGTTAAACATGTGTTCTCAGGAGGAGCCATGATTCTAACCAACATGGATGGTGACGACCTTCCTCACCCCGCCAATGCAGACATAGTAAAAAGATACTACGCATAAAAAAAAGACCCGCTAGGTTGACATACCTAGGCAAAAATTAGGGCTTCCCGGCGAACCAAAAGGGTTCGGGCAAAATGAAGGGATGAAATAAAAAAATCTGTACACCCGGCAAGTCGAAAACCTGAAAAGGCGGCTTGGGCAAAAATGGGTATCCCGGTGGACTGAAAACCCAAAAGGGCAGTCCAGGCAAAAGTTAGGGATAAAGCGTAATACTATGTCTCATTGGATCACCTTGCATCCAGAATCCGGTATCTACATCAAGTTCAGACGGCATCAGTCAATCAGCTTCATCTTCGACTAGGTCATCAAGTGATGAGACGCTCGAAGATATAAAGGCGATAGCAGAGTTGGAACCCAGTGGGATCATTCATTTCACACAGCTGTTTTATTTTCCTTTATACAAATTTGTATAAACTCTTTTGTTCGGCGGCGTTCTCTTACTAGGACGTCAGCCTCTTGTACATAAACGCCTATTTTACAGGCAAATTCAAAATCAATACAAAAAATCACTTTTCAGTTAAAATTGCCATTTGTTTTTCCTCTTCTGTTTTGTTTTGCGAAGAACGTCCAAGGTTCAAATTGTGATATATGCATTGACAATAATTCGCTAACTCATGAATATTTGCATACGAAACAAAGGATTAATTACAGGTAACATTAGAAACAGGGGCAATAAAGAGTTGTCTAAGCGATCTAATTGTTTCGTCCACCAAGGTACCAAGGTGAGTTCGGCGGAAGAACATAACCAGTATATCTTAATTCCCCAGAGAGTGAGCCAGCAAGTCAATGCACTCTCTCCAAGCAAAGTTACAATCAGCCTTAAGAAAGTTGGGTATCTTCCAGCAGATTTCAACATTCCCCAGCACATCATACAAATATTCTTAACAAGCATCCCCGACAGTCTTGGTCTGAAGATTGTTCCCCGGTGGTATATCAAACATTCAGTGGAGTCACTTCCCCGGTACAGTTCAAAACTTCCCCAGGAGAGTCCAATCCAGTTCCCTAGGAAAGTTGGAATCCATCTCCCCAAGCAGTAAGCTTATCCCCAGTAGATTCTGGAAACTTATCCCCGTAGAGCACGAACGCGTCTCCCGGCTTTATTCAAAGAGTTATTTCCCTACCAGGATATAACTGGGTTATCCTCAGCCAAAAGCCACGGAAAGGTCGTCCTCGGCAAAGTCTTCTTATCCCCAGCGAAGTCTATTAACACTTCCAACATAACAATGGTATCCCCAGCGAAGTTACCATCAACATTTCAGCAAAGTACCTCTCTCCCCACAGAGTATTGTTTCCCAGCAAGATCGTTAGAGTACTTTTCTCCCCGCAGAATAATCCATTCGCCAAGTTTATTCCCCAACGGAGTTATCTTCTCTTACCGGTATTCTTGCAACTATCATCCCCAGCGGAAGCAAAAATCTATTCTTCAACATCAGCCCAGGATGTGACTTCCCGGCACCCGTCAAGGACTTATTTTCCTAAGACGAAAAGATACATTCATAAACATCACATTTTCATACATTACAGCATGCATATACGCATCATATCTTACAAATCTCATCTATGTTGAGAACATCATCGCTTGATTCATATCATGCCTTGCATATGACTGACCTTTACCTTTCAGGAAAGATCCAGTTAAATTCTCAACTATATTTCAAGACCTTGTCCGGTTCAGTTAAATCGACCCTAAGATTTTCCTGATTCTTATCCAGTCAAAGGCCTTCTCTGGTTCAGTCAGATCGACCCTAAGATCTCCCTGATTCTTACCCAGTTGAAGATTCCAAGACCTTGTCCGGTTCAGTTAAATCGACCCTAAGATTTTCCCGATTCTTATCCAGTCAAAGGCCTTCTCTGGTTCAGTCAGATCGACCCTAAGATCTCCCTGATTCTTACCCAGTTGAAGATTCCAAGACCTTGTCCAGTTCAGTTAAATCGACCCTAAGATTTTCCTGATTCTTATCCAGTCAAAGGCCTTCTCTGGTTCAGTCAGATCGACCCTAAGATCTCCCTGTTTCTTATCCAGTTGAAGATTTCAAGACCTTTTCTGGTTCAGTTAAATCGACCCTAAGATTTTCCTGTTTCTTATCTAGTCAAAGGCCTTCTCTGGTTCAGTCAGATCGACCCTAAGATCTCCCTGTTTCTTATCCAGTTGAAGATTTCAAGACCTTGTTCGGTTCAGTTAAATCGACCCTAAGATTTTCCTGTTTCTTATCCAGTCAAAGGCCTTCTCCGGTTTAGTCAGATCGATCCTAAGATCTCCCTGATTCTTAGCCTAATAGAAGACACCCAAGATTCTCTCAGCGTTACTGTTGAGGTTGAAGTCGCCCAAGATTCTCTCAACGTTACTGTTGAGGTTGAAGTCGCCCAAGATTCTCTCAGCGTTACTGTTGAGGTTGAAGTCGCCCAAGATTCTCTCAGCGTCCCTGTTGAGGTAGTAATCGCCCCAAGATTCTCTCAGCGTTCCTGTTGAGGTAGTAATCGCACAAGGTTCTCTCACCGTCCCGTTGAGGTAGTAACCATCCCTGGTTCATTCATAACCCTTTGAAGCTCCAGACCCAGTCCCTGTAACCAGTCAGGGTACATCTACACAAAGAGTTTGAAGACCAGCTCCTGTAACAGGCCAGGTAATCATCTTTCTTTTTCAGGTACGCAAGTTCTCGCTAAGGAATCTCTTATGCGATCGACATCCAGACGGCATCTATAAGCCCATCCACCTATCCATCACCTCTCAGCATGGCATCTATAAGCCCATCATCCTATCCATTAATCTCCAAATGGCATCTGTAAGCCCATTCCCACATCACACTACTATGTGAGCGCAAATTTCTGGGCACTCTAGTGTTCAATCATCTTCCACCTTCGGATTACGAAAGGCACGTCAGCCAATCTGCATCCTCAGGTCTAAGAAGATTGAACAGGGGCAACTGTTGTACCACAAAATTTGCCCTCCCATATTCTTCAAGATTTGCAAAGAGCGTGCTTCAAAATCTCCCCAAGGGTTGCACAGTTCAAGGGCCTCCTGACAATCAAAAACTAGGGTTTTGGTTCTGGCAAAGAAATTGAAGTTTCCAAGGGTCCAATCAAGTCTCACATGCCTACATACATTTTCAAGTATCCTCATGTCAAGTTTCAAGACTTACAACACAAAATTGCACAGTCAAAACCCTAATTGCTCAACAGTCAACTGCAGGGGCAAAATGGTCATTTGACAGACAAAAATTCAAATTTTTGTTCAACATCTTATTCTGAAGCCACAAACATCATTTGATCAATTCTTGATCATGATTCTCAAGGCATGGCTCAGAAAGTCTCAAGATGCAAAAGTTTCCATATTTGGACAGTTGAAAAAGTCAACTGTAACTTGACCAAGGCATAACTTCCACATGGTTCATCAGAAAAATTCCATCCAAAGCTAATTTTGAAGAGAAAGACATTTCCTACAACTCCTCTTCACACTTCAAGTCCAAGAAATGCTCTCACAAAAAGTTATCAATTTCAACATTATAGGTCATTTTCAAAAGTCAACAAAAAGGGACTTTAAGTCAAAGACCATAACATGATATTGGTAAATCAAAATGACATGGGACAAAAGGCATTGATTAGAGGACTTCAAGACCTTTCCAAAATGTCCAAGAACATGATCAAAGCTTAAAAATTGAGCAAGATATGCCTTGTGGAAGTTGGGAAATTTTTGGGAATTTTGAAAAGTCAACTTTGCTTCAAATGCCTCAAAATTGCTAATGGGCCACAAATTCTTCCAAGAATCATTATCCAAAGCATATGCACGACCCATTAAGCCCAAAGGGATTTACTTTCTTATTTTTAATTAATTAATTGAATTTTTATTTTTATTTATTCATTTAATTAGTTTTAAATATAAGAAAGATATCAAATCATTGGTTTTAAATCTTTTTGTGCAGAAAATAGGTCTATCACATGCTCATTATTTCGTGTGCCAATCAACAAGAGCAAAATCTTCCAAACTTGGCATGTTCTTCATGAAAAGGATTTGAAAAGATTTCATAAAAAATAAAATATTTGATTCATGATTACAAGGGTTTTTGGACTGGATTTGCAACCCTAATTCGTCCCATACATATACAAATGCAAACCTAATCAAAAGAACCTTCAAGCTGCGCCTCAAGTCTCATAAAAATTCTGCATTTTTTGTCAAAAAGCTCAACACTGAAAACGCACTTAGAGTTCGTTTCAGGGCAAGAGGACCATTCCATTACCTTCCTGAGATATCAAGGGAGCTTCCTGAATCAAAATCATAACCTCTAACATTAAGAAACGGTAGAATCAAGTGGTCCTGTTTCCAATTTTGTTCATATTCGTGTTTCAATTTATACGCATCCTCATTGCATTTTTTCTGTTGATTTATACTAATTGAATCATTCTGAAGCTAACCATGCCATTCAATTGAATTTTCGTGCCCTATACATGAATCTACCATGGAAGCTTTCTAGGTTTTCAAAGCTCTTAAATTGGGGACTTTTGCATATGGTAAAATCAGACCATGAGACTTATACCATTGAAATCGTGACGTTCCAAGGAATCTAAAACATCCATCGCGCTTTTTTTATATTTGTTTAATTCCTATTCGCTATTTTTTTGTATTTCAGATTGTGGGGGTTTAAAACCCCCGCTATCTAGTTTGTTTTTTCAGGCAAAAATGAAGAACAAGTGGAGAAGACGATGCATGGAGGCAGGGGATTGGTGCGTCTGAATTTCGCGCGAAAAACACCACTCATCATTGTGTTATATTATATTCTTTATTTTCCATATTATACACAAAACGCGCTAATGGCTTAGTTGGCAGGCATATGGTTTGGTAAGCAATGGGACCTGGGTTCGATTCCCAGGTCCCCTCCTTTCTCCATATTATTTTTCTTTCCATGTTTACATGTAGCGCTCCCTTCAGAAGTCTACCATGCATCCACTATCCAAGCATGCCACATGTCTCAGAGCATCAATCCAATGGCCTTGATCTGAAGACCATCATGTGCATAGGTCAAACGTGCCACACACAAGCCAAGAAAGTCAACCAAAGGCTAGCATTCCATGGGCCTGATTGCTACAATGATACCTCCAAAAGGGCCAACAAACCCCCCATGTTTGCATTTTTTCTCTTTTTATTTTTTCTCTTATTTATTTTTAATTACATTATTCTTTAAATTAATTTTTTTCTTTAATATAAAAATAAATAAAAAAACAGAAAGACAAAAAATATAAATATATTTTATTTAAATGTTTTGATAAATAAATTCTATTAATTAATTTAGTTTTTAATTCTAGGTTCAATTTTAATGTTTTTTTCTAATAAACTAAAAAATGTAGAATTAGGGTTTTAATTACTTTTATCTTTCTTTTTCTTTTTCTTTCACCATTATTAATAATTAATTATTTATTTTGTAAATAAATTGCCATGTAAATAATTAGGTTAAAATTAGGGTACAAACTTAAACATTTTTTAATAAATTAAAAATAGTTTAGAATTAGGTTTTAATTCCATTAATTCTCATTAAACTCCATAAAGGCAAAAAACTCCAAAAAATTCTTTCTTTTATTTTCTTTTGATCAATTTCATGATTCCAATTTGATTTCCTTAAAAGGGTCCAACGCCCTCGCATTCGATCACAATTCTATTTCGCGCACTTATTTTGTTTCCTTTTTATAAATTTCATGTAATTCTCCCAAAGCTATGTAATAGATTAATTAGGATATTTATCTTTCCGCATTTTATTTTATTTCAAATCGGGTCTTGGATTTATTTGGCGATGTAGACCCGCGCCTTTGTAATAGCGTAGAACTTTTAATTCCGCATCTTTTTAACTGTTAATAATTTGCATGAAAGAATGAATGCCAAAATAAAAGCAACGCGTAGATCACCAATGTATGAACAAGATAAACATAAATGAACATGACACACAAATCACACATCACCCCTAGGGTACGCCTCACTGTTGCCTTGCCCCTCGAAAGGTGGTCGTCGAGTAGAGGATGTTTTAGTAAGTCCTCATGTCCATGAACATGGCATGAGGGTAGCTTCTAAGGTGTCTTCCTATTGCTCCGGTGATCACCATGTCCCGAACCCTCGAATTGACCCGAACACCTCCAATGGTGGTGCTACTTACCTCTCAATGGTGAGATGGCACTACCTTAAGGACATTTACACAGACGAATTCTTTAGGGTAGGTAGATAACTCGTAGATACTTGCTCTAATTTCAAAACAAATCAAAAAATACTCTTCACACCGACACTTTTCAAAAAGCTTTCGAAAGCAACTTTTCAAACACTCTTGAGGACTGATACAAGAGTCGAACTGAAATTTTCAAAGAAACTTTTTAAAACCCACAGTTGAAAAGCAAACAAACCATTTTGAAAACACAAATGAGCAAGTATCTAAGAGCCCATGGATAACCATGGATAGAAAGGGTGCTAACACCTTCCCTTTCTATAAATCTACCTGCCGAACCGAGAGCAATCTCTATAAGGAATTTTTCTGTGCTTTTGTCCTTTCCATTTGGAGAAAATAAAAGACGGTGGCGACTCTTGCTTACCGCGACATTTCGCGAACCAGCGTTAAACAGTCAGTTCCAGATCCACCAATCACAGTAGGATATGGATTCACTCTGCATAAAAACTATCCAAATCAACCTTGTAAGAATTCCTCCACAACTAAAGGAGCTAGCTTCAAGGATCCCTGAGAACTCTCCATTCACCGAGAGACATGGTCGTCTACTCAACTTGGTCACCTCCAACACAGAGGAGGATATGATGAAGGTGCTCTTCCAGTTCTTTGATACTTTGCATCATTGCTTCACATTCCCCGACTATCAGCTTGTGCCTACTTTGGAAGAATTCTCTCAACTCTTGAGGATTCCCATTCTCAATCAATTACCTTTCAACTGTACGGAAAGAGACCCAAAGCCGGAAGAGATTGCTCAAGCTCTGCACTTGCACTCGTCTGATGTCATAACTCATTGGGAAACTAGAAGTGGTGTCAAAGGCTTCTTAGCAAAGTTTATGTTTGAGAAGGCCCAAAGCTGTTGGAATTCCTTAGATCTCTAAGCATTTGAGGAAATTGTGGCTCTTCTTATCTATGGGATGGTCTTGTTCCCCAATCCTGACAAACTCATAGATGTGAGTGCCGTAAAGATCTTCATGTCACGTAATCCGGTACCTACATTACTAGGGGATATCCTACACTCTTTTCACACTCGCACAATGAGGAAAATAGGTGTCCTTATGTGTTACACTCCTCTCCTGGAAAGATGGTTTATTTCTCATCTTCCCCAATCAGTCTTAAAGAATGATCAAGGATTAAGGTGGTCACAAAGGTTAATGACGCTCAAACATTCGAATATTCATTGGTGCTCTCGATCCAAAGAGAATGTTATCATTGTTGACCATTGTGGGGAATTCCCTAACATCCCTCTACTTGGCATTAAGGGAGGAATCACCTACAACCCATGCTTAGCTCTAAGACAGTTTGGTTATGCCCGAAGGGATGGCCCATATGAGATGCTGATTCAAGGCTTGGTATTTGACTACGACAACAACGATCAAGCTCTTCGCCAGAGATTCATCCGAGCTTGGAGGATGCTAAACAAGGTGGATAGCAAGAATTTGGGACACAAGAATTACATCCCTCTTGAGCCTTACCTCAAGTGGGTACGAACCCGCGCTCAAAGTCTTATGATGCCTTATCCTACAATTCTCCCGGTGATCATCGAGCCTGTTAAGGAAGGAGAAGTTCCATACACTATCCTACATCCACACATGCCCACATCTCTTGAAGACCTACAAAGGGATTGGATACAGCTCAAAGGAGAAGGAGATACTTTCGAAGCCCAATTCTATGCAAGCGAGAAGAAGGTTTTGGAACTCACTAGGCTATTTCATGAGGAGCAGACTCTAAATGCCTACATAGAACCAAAGAGGATGCACACTACTTTTTATCTTAGAGTTTTGTATTAGTTAGCCCAAGGGGCTTTGATGTACTCAAACTCTATCTTATTAATATAACATGTGTTTCTTTTTGTCTAAAACGAACTTGAATCTTTTAAAATCCTTGAAAACATTACATATGCACATATCATTCATCATAACATAAACAGGTCTTTTGCAACGAGTTTCCTCATCTCTCTACTGTTTATTTCAGTAAGATGGATCTCGAACAAACAGTCAAAGATCTTCAAGTTCAAAACACGCAGTTTCAAAAGTTACTCATAACCCTGGCCAAGGGGCAAGAGGAGTTGAAGACTCTGTTGACCAAAGAGAAGAAGAAGAAAGAGAAGAAGAAGAAAGAGAAGAAACCAACCGGTGTTGTAATCATGGGGAGAAGGTTTCAAGGACAAACTAGAAGAACCTTGAGTTTCATAGCAACATCTGATGAAGGAGAAGGGAAAGGGAAAGAAACAACGGTTGCGTCAAAATCCAAAGAGGAGGAAGAAGAGGAAGACTACTCTAAGGAACAGTATCCTCGAGCAGAAGATAAGTACAGACATCTTGAAGAGCGTTTGAACGCTATGGAAATACAAAGGGTACCAGGTCTAGACTTTGAAGAATTGGGACTAGTGTCTGGAATTGTGATCCCACAGAAGTTCAAAGGGTCGTTGTTTGCAAAATATGATGGGGTGTCATGTCCTAAGATGCACCTCAGATCATATGTGAGAAAGATCCAGCCGCACTTCGCCGATAAAGACCTTTGGGTGCATTTTTTCAAGATAGCCTATCTGGAACACAACTCTATTGGTTTTACCAATTGGAAAAGGCCGACGTCCACAACTGGGAAGATCTTGCTGCAGGTTTCTATAAGCAATACCAATATAATGAAGATTTGGCGCCTACCCGTACTCAACTTCAGAGTATGGCTATGGCTTCAAATGAGGGTTTCAAAGATTACGCGCAGAAATGGAGAGATCTAGCTGGGAGAGTGCAACCCTCTCTGTCTGAAAGGGAGTTGGTGGATATGTTCTTAGGCACTCTATTGGGCCCTTTCTTCAACCATTTGATTGGGAGCTCATCTGCTGGATTTACTGAGTTAATACTAACCGGAGAGAGGGTGGAAGCTGGCATAAAAGTGGAAAGATTCAGAAGGATTCGTCTGCCTCTACAGCTGTGAGAAAGTCTTTCACTAGGAAGAAGGAGGTATCTGCTGTTTACCCACAAAGGAACCAAGGGAGAGCTGAGCGCCGACCAATGGTAGTGGCCGTTATGATCCCAAAGCCTATATCTGATCAACCAAGAAGTAACCAACCGATGGTGGAAAGGCCAGTCCGACAATTCACCAGAATTAATATGACTCTAGCCCAGGTTTTACCACATCTTCTGAAATCTAATTTGGAAACTTTAAAGGAAGCTCCAAAGAACCCCAACACTGCGTCCCCTCATTACCACCCAAATGCCAGATGCGCGTATCATTCCGAAAGTCCGGGTCATGACACTAACAACTGTTGGGCCCTGAAAAACAAAATTCAAGACCTTATAGATGCAAAAGATATTGAGTTTGATGTGCCTGAGAAACCAAACTTCATTTCCGCTCCTATGCCTAGGCATGGTCAAAACACCAATGCTATCGAAGAAGATTTGTTTGTTACCACAGTTGATGAACTCTTGACTCCGCTCCCAATCATTAAGATAAACTTGTTGAAAGCTGGTGTATTCCCGGGTTGTAATGAAGACTTCCATCTTTGCTTATCCTCACCAATTGTTTGCCCTTTGTTGAAGACAAACATTCAACGCTTGATAGACAACCAAGAGATTATGTTTGAAAGTGCTCCCGTTGCACCTGTTCCTATTGAAGACGTTTCAATCATAACCATCTCCACCAATCCTTCCAGGGTCCCCAAAAGACCCGTTAGGATTACATCGGTTCCAAAAACTACTCCTCTTATAATCACAATGCTCGGGCCGGTCCCGTATGAATCAGACAAAACAGTGTCATGGAATTACGGTGGAGACATCTACTACCATGGTATCAAACAAGATGAGCTGGACGCCGAAGAAATAAGCTCCAAAGAAGAAGACTCCGACATTAGCAATATTGCCGGAACCAGTAAGATTACCCGTAGCGGTAGAATCTTCTCTCCAGATATTGCCCCTCCAAAGGAAGTTTTTGGACATGTGATTGTTCCAAAGGTTACCTCTGTACCAATAATCATATCTGCAAGTGCTCCTGTTAACAAAGACGACACAACCCCTGCTGTTATCCCTACAAACACTTCTACTGCTGAAATTCGAGGAAAAGTATTCAAGAAGAGCCCATCCAGACGAAGGCTCAACCACTAACTATCCCCGAAACCTCCAAGAAGGAAATGGAGGAGATCCTGAGAATAATAAAGAAGAGCGACTACGACGTAGTTGAACAATTGGGGCAAACTCCCTCCAAAACCTCCATGCTGGCATTGTTGCTGTGTTCTGAGGCACATGCAAAAGCTCTGGTGAAGTTCCTAAAGACAACCCATGTGCCTCAAGAGACGTCTGTTGACCAATTTCAAGATTGTGTGGCCAGCTTGACAGCTGATAACGGCCTAGGCTCCTCTGATGCTGATTTGACACCAAGAGGGAGAAAGCACAATGAGGCATTACATGTCTCTGTGGAATGTAGAGGAACAACTCTGGCCCATGTCTTGGTGGACACTGGCTCATCTTTGAATGTTTTACCGAAGAAAGCTCTCGACAGACTAGATTGCGAAGGATTAACATTGAAACCCAGTAACATAGTTGTAAGGGATTTTGATGGTTCAAAGAGGATGGTCCACGGGGAGGTGGACATCCCCATAAAAGTTGGGACTCAGACTTTCAACTCGACCTTCTATGTAATGGACATCCGCCCCTCTTACTCCTATCTTCTAGGACGGCCATGGATCCATAATGCTGGTGCTGTCACCTCTACACTACACCAGATGCTGAAATATCCGGTCCATGGAAAGATTATCATTGTCCACGGAGAGGAAGAGTACATTTCGAAGAAGTCTCTCAAGAAGTAGTAGTAACCAAGACGGTATCCCAGATCCCCAAGATCACAAGACCTCCGCTCCGGATGTCATCTCTGAAGGACGCCAAGGCAGTAGTAGAGGAGGGTGGATGCACCATCTGGAGGCAACTTCCGGACATTTCGTATAAATCTGACAAGTTTGGCTTAGGGTTTACTTCAAGTGCTCAAAAGGCTGTGCGTTGTGCCCGTGCTGGAGGGCCACCTTTGAAGATTAGCAACCGAGAGATTAATGCAGTGGAAGATGGTGAAGAAGATTGCAGCTTGGAGGATTGGATGTTCCCTACTGTCAACGGAGGATTTCGCAATTGGGAAGCCAGAGACTTTGTCCCAATAACTTTCATCCCTCAGTAATTTATCTTTTACATTTCTGTTGGACTTGTAATATTCACAAACAATTCTCACATTTAAAACCTTGTGTCTTACTCGAGGCACAATGGTCCATTTGTAAGAGTTTTTATTTCACCTTCATATGACATTCAATGAATCATGGACGTTTTTCACATGCAAAATTTTGTACTCATTGTCCTTCTTTTACATTTTATTGTTTAAAGATGGCTATACCCTTACACACACCCACACTCACAAATGCAGGTACCCCTCCATTCCGGATCCCATGGGTAACGATACTGCTATGGCCTGTTGTGACTCTGAGGATCTAATCTACCAAGCCGAAGACGAAGGTGAGGAATATTGTGAAGTACCAGGGGAATTGGCCAGACTACTACAACAAGAGGAAAGAGCTATTCAGCCTCATGAGGAACCGGTGGATACAATCAACTTGGGTACCGAGGAGGATAAAAAAGAAATCAAGGTGGGTGCCAATCTAGAGTCAAGTGTCAAGGAGCGTCTGATTCAACTGTTTCATGATTATGTTGAGATCTTTGCCTGGTCATATAAAGACATGCCAGGACTTGATGCAGACATCGTGGTACATCATCTGCCAACAAGAGAAGACTGTCCACTAGTGAAACAAAAAGTCCTCCGCATGAGACCTGACATGTCGAAAAAGATCAAAGCGGAAGTCATGAAACAATTTAATGTTGGGTTCTTGGTCGTCACTTCCTATCCCCAATGGGTTACCAACATTGTTCCCGTGCCTAAGAAGGACGGCAAAGTACGAATGTGCGTGGATTATAGAGATTTGAATAGGGCCAGCCCTAAAGATGATTTTCCACTTCCCCACATCGATATCCTGGTTGATAATACGGTCCAGCACAAAGTGTTTTCCTTCATGGACAGGTTCTCAGGTTACAACCAAATCAAAGTGGCACCTGAGGACATGGAGAAAACTACATTTGTCACACAGTGGGGGCATATTCTGCTACAAGGTGATGCCATTCGGACTGAAGAATGCTGAGGCAACCTATCAACGCGCCATGGTAGCTTGGTTTCATGATATGATACATCATGAAATAGAGGTCTATGTAGATGACATCATAGCCCGATCACAAACTAAAGAAGAGCACCTTGATCACTTGCAAAAGTTGTTTGAAAGATTGAAGGAGTACAAGTTAAGGTTGAACCCAAACAAGTGCACATTCGGAGTGCGGTCCGGTAAACTTTTAGGTTTTGTTGTCAGTAACAAAGGCATTGAGGTTGATCCTGCCAAGGTTAAAGCGATACAAGAAATGCCTGCTCCTCGTACTGAGAAGGAAGTCAGAGGATTCTTGGGACGCCTGAACTATATTTCCAGATTCATTTCTCACTTAACAGCTACTTGTGAGCCAATCTTCCAACTACTAAGGAAAGATCAAGTAGTCAAGTGGAATGATGAATGCCAGTTTTCTTCTAACAAGATCAAAGAGTATTTACAAGAGCCTCCTATTTTGATGCCACCAGTCGAAGGAAGACCACTGATCATGTATCTGACCGTTTTAGAGAACTCAATGGGGTGTGTATTGGGGCAGCATGACGAGTCTGGCCAAAAAGAGCACGCTATTTACTACCTGAGCAAAATGTTTACCGAGTATGAAACCAGATATTCACTGCTTGAGAAAACTTGCTACGCTCTGGCATGGATCCAATAAAGTACATCTTCGAGAAGCCTGCTCTGTCTGGGAGGATAGCTAGATGGCAGATGATCCTAACAGAATATGACATACAATATACTACCCAGAAAGCTATAAAGGGCAGTGTGCTAGCTGATCATCTTGCTCATCAAGCTGTAGAAGATTATCAGTCCATGAAGTTTGAATTTCCGGATGAAGACATCATGACATTAGACGACTGTGAAGAAATCAGACCATATGATGGACCTGAACAAGGATCCCGATGGACCCTGTTTTTTGATGGGGCCTCCAATGCACTTGGTAATGGTATCGACAATGTACTCATATCTCCATAAGGGAGTCATACTACCTTTACTGCCAGACTTTGCTTCAACTGTACAAACAACATGGCGGAATACGAAGCGTGCATCTTTGGTCTCAAGGCTGCCTTAGATTTGGGAATCAAGTCTTTAGATGTGTTTGGATATTCAGCTTTGGTCATCAGTCAGATCAAAGGAGAATGGGACACTAAGCATCCAAATCTTATCCCTTACAAAGAACATGTTTTGACATTTCTGTCGCATTTTGAGGAGATTACCTTAAAGCAGTTTCCGCGAGAAGAAAATCAGCTAGCAGACGCTCTAGCCACAATGTCATATATGTTTAAATTTAATTGGGATAACGAGGCTCCCCAGATCACCATCGAACGAATGGATGAACCAGCACATTGTCACGAGATTAATACTGAAGAGGTAGTGGACCAGCCTTGGTTTCATGAAGTCAAGAGGTATCTCGAGGCTCAAGAATATCCGGAGGGAGCTTCAATCAATGATAAGAAGTTCTTAAGGAGATCCTCTGCTAAGTTCTTCCTTAGTAATGGCATCCTGTACAAATGCAATCATGACTCCATTCTACTTCGGTGTGTGGATAAGGTTGAAGCGGAAAGGATCATGGCTGAATTACATGAAGGTACTTTTGGCACTCACTCCAGTGGGGATACGATGACAAAGAAAATCCTACGGTCAGGCTATTATTGGTCTACCATGGAAGCAGATTGCTATCAACACTCTCGAACCTGTCATAAGTGTCAAATTTATGCTGACAAGGTGCACGTACCTCCGGTTCCTCTGAATGTCTTGACGGCTCCTTGGCCCTTTGCTGTGTGGGGAATTGATATGATTGGGGAGATCAAGCCTACAGCCTCCAATGGACACCGCTTCATCCTAGTGGCCATTGACTATTTTACAAAATGGGTCGAAGCAGCTTCCTTCGCTTCCGTTACTAAGAATGTTGTTGCCCGCTTCATCAAGCAAAATCTCATTTGTCGGTACGGTATCCCAGAAAGGATCATCACTGACAATGGTACAAATCTTAACAATACTATGATCACTGCCTTATGCGAGCAGTTCAAGATTCAGCATCACAATTCTTCCCCATATCGGCCAAAGATGAATGGTGCTGTCGAAGCTGCAAATAAAAACATTAAAAAGATCATACAGAAAATGACAGTCACCTACAAAGACTGGCATGAGATGCTACCATTTGCTCTCCAAGGGTATTGTACCATGGCTCGCACATCAACTGGGGCAACACCTTATTCTTTGGTTTATGGCATGGAGGTTGTCCTGCCTATTGAGGTTCAGATCCCCTCTTTGAGAATTATGAAGGATGCAAGTTTGAATGAGGACGATTAGATCCAGACTCGACTTGATCAACTGAACTTAATTGATGAAAAGAGACTTACTGCTATTTGCCATGGTCAGATGTATCAAAAACGGATGATCAAGGCTTTCAACAAGAAAGTCAGACGCCAAATATATCAAGTTAGAGATCTAGTGATCAAACACATCATCTTGCCATAAAGTAATCCCAGGGGAAAATAGACTCCTACCTATGAAGAACCATTTGTAATCAAAATCATATTCTCCGGTGGGGCAATGATCTTAACCACCATGGACGGTAATGACCTTCCACACCCTGCGAACGCGAACATAGTCAAAAGATACTACACATAAGAGACCTGCTAGGTTGACACACCTAGGCAAAACAAGGGCATCCCGGCGAACCAAAAAGGTTCAGGAAAAAATTAGGGATAAAATAAAAAAAAAATGTACACCCAGCAAGTTGAAAACCCGAAAGGGAGACTTGGGCAAAAAAGGGTTTCCCGGTGGACTGAAAACCCGAAATGGCAGTCCAGTCAAAAGTTAGGGAATTAAAGCGTATGACTATGTCCCATCGGATCACTTTGCGGACAACCTCTTGACTTCCACTGACAAACTCGGAGTTTCTGATCAATTCAATCATCTTCGGACGAAGCAACAAATAGACAAGGTGCTTAGAGATATGAAGGCTATAGCAGAATGGGAACCCCATGGGATTATTACACATAGCTATCTTTCTTTGTATAAATTATTTTTGCTTTATGGAACCTTTATCTTACTAGGATGTTTGTCTCCTTTGTACAAAATACTTATTCAAAGTCAAATACAAAGATATCTCTTTAAAAGTACAGAAAACTATTTGTCTTTTTCTTTACACTTGTGTTTTATTTGCAAAAACGTACAATGATTCATTAATGAACATATGCATTTGAACATAATTATTGTTTACAAATAAACCAAATGAGAAAGATAATTATTGATAGGTTGAAAGGATAGGAAAACGTCTCTAGGCTATTCCATAAGAAATCCCCACAGCACGTCATTTAAATCCCCAACGGAACTAAAATTTCAAATTATTAATCCCCAATAGAAGTCATCAAATTTCTCTGGATTCCCGAGAAAATCTCAAGCAGTACATGGCATTTCCCTCACAATAGAATTTACTTCTCTCAGCAAGAGTTCATCAGTACTTCAACCTCGAGACGTTGGAAATTCAACATCTCCTCATCAGCGTTCAAGGATTTATTTTCCTCAATCAAACAGCAATACAACAAATCAGCTTACATGCACATACATTACATCTACATATCATAAACATTGATGAAGCAAATATATTGCATCATACATTTCATACAACATAACTTTGTGTTTCAGCTAACATTTTACCCTTTTCAGGATAAGATTAAACAACTACCATTAACAATGTGTAACCAGATACAGTTCAAATACGCTCCAGACACGGATGCCATTCTGTTACTCATCCAGATTCAACTTTTAGATACAGTTCGGATACGCTCCAGACACGGATGCCATTCTGTTACTCATTCAGATTCAACTTTCAGATATAGTTCGAATACACTCCAGATACGGATGCCATTCTGATACTCATTCAGATTCAACTTTCAGATACAGTTCAGATACAGTACGGATACGCTCTAGACATGGATGCCATTCTGTTTCTCATTCAGATTCAACTTTTAGATACGATACGGATACACTCCAAACACGGATTCCATTCAAGATACTCATTCAAAGTCCAAATCCGGATACAATTCAAATACGCTCTAGGCACAGATGCCATTCTGATACTCGTTCTTTCAGTTTACAACTTATAATTCAACAAACATTCTTGGATGGCATCTACAAGCCCATCTCCAACAATACTCTATCACTTCTCCAAATGGAATCTTTAAGCCCATTCCCTCAACTACACATTGTCAAGTGCAAATTTATGGGCACTCTAGTGTCCAATCATCTTTCACCTTCGAGTCACGAATGGCAAAGCTCGCCGATCTAACTCTTCAGGTCTAAGAAGATTGAACAGAGGCAGCTGTTGTACCCCAAAATTTTCCCTCTCATTTATCAAAACTTTTCTCACAAGATCTCTTTGACTCAAGATTGGATTAGGGTTTGGTCAGCTCAAGACATCTCATCATGCACTGATGACCCAAAATTAGGGTTTGAGATTGCACAAAGATTTTTGGACTATCAATTCTTCATGTGACTTTCAAACATCATTATGGACCCCTAAGATCACTCATGACAAGTTTCAAGCCTTGAACCACATTTTTGATCAGTCAATTGGACAATTGACCTGAAAATCAACTGTATTGGGGAAAAAGTCAATCATGGCCAATTTACAGTCAAACTTCATAACTTTTGATCCACATCAACAGTTTAGACTCATATGTATCATTTGATCAAGTTTGGATCATAATTCCTCAAGAAATTTGATCAAATCATCAAAAGGGCAAAATGGTCAAAATTAGGGTTTTGACTGAGGAAGGGAAATTTCTGATCTTTGACCTAGCAAATGACCAATTGAGTTAAAACATGATTTTAAGGGTTCATTTGTATCATCTTGACATAATTACATGTTTCAAAACATTTCAATTTCATTGGATTGACATATGAAATTTGCAGTCAATTGATCAAAAGTCAACTGTACACTGAAAAGTCAAACTTTGACTTTTTGGTCAAAATCAAGTACCAAGGGTCACAATTCACCAAGTCATGTTAAAATGTGAATCTTGGTTATCAAGAAATCAAAGATTGAAGATTAGGGTTTAAAATTGAAAATTCTCTTAACTTAGAAATTTTTATAAGTATAGAAAATTTCTTATTTTTTCTCAACTTTAGGCCATTTTTTCACCATGATATAAGATGATTCAAAGGAAGTTCCCAACATGAAAGTTGTAGAACTCCATGAAATATACAACTTTTCTTCACACACTTTTCCCTAAAGATGCTTGGATCTCAAGATATAAATTTATGAATACATGTTATTGAACTAAATAACTTAGTGAATTTTTTGACCTAATTTTGGCAGGTTTTGGACCCAACTTCATGGAAATTTTTCACCTAGTTCCAAGAGAATTATTGAAATGCATTTCAAAGATGAGTTATATAGAACATTGCAAGATTTCCAAAATGTCCAAGAACTCCTCAAGATCATTTTTGAGTAGGGAGAATCGAGGAGATGAAGTTGGCAATTTCTCACTTTTGATTCAAGCCATTTCATGAAGAACAAAGTTCCAATCAGTACCTATGCTACCTAATCCATGCTTTACAAGTCCCAAACTTGTTTATTACTCCATAATTTAATGCTTACTCAGTTGACAAATCTTTAAAGCCTTAGATCCATTACCCAAGTTGTAATTCCATAAATGGCATAAAGTGGTCATTGCCATTTTGAAAAAGCTCCACTTTTGCAAACTTTACAAATCTTGAGCATTGAACCTGTCTCCTTTGCACATACAAGTACCACATACCTAAGGCAACTTGTATAGAACAGATACCAACCCTAAACAAGCCAGTACAAGCAGATAAGGCCTTGTCCCTTCACTTTGCTTCAAAAGCAAGAAAGTGTGCCAAAAGGTGGGAACTTACACATCTGTTGGAGAGCTGACTTTAAACTGATTCCATACTAATATACAAACACATTGCAGCATAACACACACTTACTAGAAGCCTGAAACACTCCCAAACTTCCTTTCATCAAAAAACTGTCAAAACTTGCAGTTTTTGCATAAGCATAGCAATCTCTCATTTGGCTCGTGAGTTTCAAGTCTTAACCATCAAAACACCTTACCTACTTGATATCTAACTGATCCAGACCCTCATCCTTGTACTGTAACCCCTTCTCCATCATCTGCCATTTTTTTTCAAAGCTTGCAGGTTGCCTTGGATAGAGACTTTCAGACACTTTCAAAGCAAGGCAAGGATTGGAACACACTCAGGGAGGTTCAAGCAAGCTCAAGCAATCATCAGGCCTTCATAAAACTCACTCCAACTCCATCCACGATTTCAACTGAAAGAGGTAAAATTCTCAACTTCTATCTCTTCATACAGGCATCCATTGGCCATGATTTGTGAATAAACAATGTAGACCTCATTGCTATGAAGTTGTACATGTATATATCATGCATTTATTTGGCCTGAGTTGAGAGAATTTTGAAGTTCAAATTCCTGTAAAAATTAGGTTAAGATTTAGGGCTTTTAAAATTCATCTTGATCTTTGATTGTTAGTTTATATGATTTATATGGTTAGAATCGTGAGATAAAATGCTACAACATTCATGTTATGAGTTTTCATTTTCATGGAGAGATGAGAAAGTTACAGAGCATCTGGCTGGCTAGAGGAGAAGACGAAGTACAGGGCAAGAGCTTTGTTTGTGTTATGTTATTTTTTTTTCACATTAATCAACAGATGTATAGCCACCCCAGTGGCAAGGTAGCGCGCTGGTGAGACCCATGTCTTGGGTTCGAACCTTGGTGCTACCTTTTGTTTTTTCACATTTTTCAGTTTTCATTTTTGGCTTTTTTTTTGCAGGATGGGCTTGATTCTTTGGGCCTAGCGTTTTTTACTAACATACTGCTCCCCATTTCCTTACAGCACCCCTGGCCCAAACTATTTTCATATATTTATTTATTTGTTTTCATTTTCATTTTTATTTTAAAAATATTTCTTTAATACCTAAAAATCATAAAAGAAATATGAAATATGATAATTTTGCATTTGTTTATTTTATTTTTTTATTTTCACATTAAAAAATATATTTTTATTAAACTATATATTAATTCTTTTTCTTGAATAAACTTGTAAACTTAAATAAAATAGGTTTAGTTTAATTTGTTTTATTTTATTTTCATTTCCTACTTGTAAAATATTTATTTTGGCATATATAAAAATATAAAAAATTTTATAAAATATTATTTATTATTTTATACAAAGAATACACAAATAATAATACATGAAAACCTTATTTTCTTTCAAAATAGAAATTAGGGTTAAACCTTTTTAAGAATTAATTTCTTTTTCCTTATATTTTTAGGATTAGGTTAAAATCTTCTTTTCACAAAAAAAAAACAAAATCTTTTTCTTGCATGTACATAATATTGCATATTTAAATATTGAATATTGTTTATTCTAGTATTCGTACAAATTCGATTTGGTTGTAATAATTTGTTTAGATTTACATTGTTGCAAATCCCCATTCAAATTTTTATTCCCCCTCCCATAAAATGTTGTAATAGCGTAGCAATCTTTAAATTACGCAATTTATCGCTTTTACATAACATGCTAGTAATTAGGGTTTGTATGATAAGATCAAAACAAAACAAATAGAAAACCATAATACAAGACAAAATCAAAGCATGAAAATGACACACTTGCACACAAGCATCCTTAGGGTTTCTCCACTTGGTTTCCTTATAAAAATAGCCATATTACGCATGCGAAGTATCTTGGCAAAACAAACAAATATAAGATCATAGTCCCTCGATGACGCTATTCAAGGTTGCCTTACAAAATGATCTTGGTCCCTCAAAAATGTCAAGATACTTTGCAAACATTGCTAATCATGGTTATACGATGACCCACGCCCATCCCATTCACATCCAAAGATAGGGTTGCTTACCAAATCAATGGTAAGACAACAATGTCAAAGGAATAGAAAGTGCATAAGAAAGACATTTTGAGCATGTAGATTACTCCTAGTTACTTGATCTATTTTCAAACAAATATCCTTGCTATTTTCCAAAACAAACACCACATATTTCAAAAACATCTTACAAACATTAAAAACATTTTCAAAAGACAAACATCTTTGTATACATTCTTACGAACGAGAATCATTACAAAGATTGCTTAAAAAATGGCCTCTTTTACAAAATACTTTCAAAAACCACACAAAGCACAATTTCAAACAAAAAGCAAGTGATCTAGAGAGTAACTAAGAGCCCATGGAAAACCATGGATGAAAAGGGTGCTAATAACTTCCCTTCTCATAATCTACCCTCCGAACTCAATAAAAACATCTCAAAGGTCTTTCCTGTGCTTTTTTCACCTTTCCTTTTGGATAAAAGAAAAGTCGGAGGCGACTCTTGCTAAACCGCAACATTTGCGAACACAAACGTAAAACCTCACGTCAGTTCTCCCACTGTATCACACCCCTGTTCAATCTTCTTAAGCCTGAAAAGTTAGATTGGCGTGTTTTTCCAGTCGTGACTCGAAGGTGGAAGATGATTGGACACTAGAGTGCCCAGAAATTTGTACTCGATGATGTGATGGTTGAGGGAATGGGCTTAAAGATGCCATTTAGAGAGGTGATAGAAAGCTGTAGGAGATGGGCTTAAAGATGCCATCCAAAAGTGATTGTTGGTATTGTAATTTGTAAGCTGTAAGAATGAATATCAGAATGGCGTCCGTGTCTGGAGCGTATCTGAACTGTATTTAAGAGCTGATCTTGAATGATCATCAGAATGGCATCCGTGTCTGGAGCGTATCTGAACTATTTTTGAAAACTAGTTTTGAACGAGTGTGATAAGGGCATCTATGGCTGGAGCGTATATGAACTATATCTGAAAGTTGAATCTGAATGAGTATCAGAATGGCGTCCATATCTGGAGCGTATCTGAACTGTATCTGAAAGTTTAATATGAATGAGTATCAGAATGGCATCCGTGTTTGGAGCGTATCTGAACTGTATCTGAAAGTTAAATCTGAATGGGTATCAAAATGGTGTCCGTATCTGGAGCGTATCTGAACTGTATCTGAAAGTTGGTTTTGAAAGAGTATCAAAATGGCATCCGTATTTGGAGCGTATTTGAACTGTATCTGAAAGTTGAATCTGAATGAGTATCAGAATGGCATTCGTGTCTGGAGCGTATCTGAACTGTATTAAAAGAGACTCTGAATATTGTTAATGGTAGTTGTTATAACCTTATCCTGAAAAAGGTAAAATGTTTAGCTAAAATGCAATGTTTATGTTGTATGAAGTGCAATGTATGTTATCAATGTTTATGATATATGGATGCAATGTATTCGTATGTGAGCCAGTTTGTTGTACTACTGTTGGATTGGGGAAAATAAATCCCTGATTGTTGTTGAGGATATGGAGTATAAGTCTTCATGTTGTGAAGTCTAAGTGTTGATGAATTTCTATTTAGATAAAAACTCTGTTGTAAGGGAAATGCCATGTACTGCTTGAAAAATCCTGTTGCGAAATCTTGAGAATTTGAACGACTTCTACTAGGGATCGACAACTGGAAGCTTTGTTCTGATGGGGATTAAACTGCACACTACGGGGGATTTCATGGAAATAGTTTAGAGATATTTCCCTATCTCTTAAAGCCATCAGTGACTGTCTTTCTATTTTGTTTATTTGTAAATAGTAATTATGTTCAAATGCATATGTTCAACAATGAATCATTGGACGTTTTTGTAAGCAAAACACAAGAGTAAAGAAAAACAGATAATTTTGCACTTTCAAAGGAATATCTTTGTATTGACTTTGAGTAAGTATTTGTACAAGGAGACAAACATTCTAGTAAGAGAATGTCGTCGTAAAAAATGAATATTTTAATACAAAGAAAAGATAGCTATGTGTAATAATCCCACGGGGTTCCCATTCTGCTATAGCCTTTGTATCTCTGAGTATCTTATCTATTTGTTGCCTCGTCCGAATATGATTGAATTGATTAGAACCTATGAGTTTGTCAGTTGAAGCCAAAGGTTGTTCGTAAGGTGATCCAACGGGACATAGTCATACGCTTTAATTCCCTAACTTTTTCCTGGACCGCCCTTTCGGGTTTTCAGTCCACCGAGAAACCCCTTTTTGCCCAAGCTGCCCTTTCGGGTTTTCAGCTTGCCGGGTGTACAGATCTTTTTTTTTATCCCTAATTTTTGCCCGAACCTTTTGGTTCACCGGGATGCGCTTGTTTTTCCTAGGTATGTCAACCTAACGAGTCTCTTATGCGTAGTATATTTTGACTATGTCCATGTTCACAGGATGCGGCAGGTCGTCACCATCCATGGTGGTCAAGATCATTGCCCCACCAGAGAAAATGTTTTTTATTACAAATGGTCCTTCATAGGTAGGAGTCCATTTTCCCCTAGGATCACCTTGTGGTAGTATGATGCGTTTGATCTCCAGATCCCCAACTTGATACACTTGGCGTCTGACCTTCTTGTTGAAAGCCTTGATCATCCATTTTTGATACATTTGACCATGGCATACAGCAGTAAGTCTTTTCTCATCAATTAAGTTCAGTTGATCAAGTCGAGTTTGGATCCAATCGTCTTCATTTAGACCTGCATCCTTCATAATTCTTAGAGAGGGGATATGAACCTCAATATGCAAGACAACTTCCATGCCGTATACCAAAGAATAGAGTGTTGCCCCGATCGATGTGTGAGTTGTAGTACGATACCCATGGAGAGCGAATGGTAACATCTCATGCCAGTCTTTGTATGTGACTGTCATTTTCTGTATGATCTTTTTAATGTTTTTATTTGCAGCTTCGACAACACCATTCATCTTTGGCCGGTAAGGGGAAGAATTATGATGTTGGATCTTGAATTGCTCGTACAAGGCGGTGATCATAGTGTTGTTGAGATTTGTACCATTGTCAGTGATGATCCTTTCTGGGATACCTTACCGGCAAATGAGATTTTGCTTGATGAAACGGGCAACAAAATTCTTGGTAACTGAAGCAAAGGAAGCTGCCTCCACCCACTTTGTAAAATAGTCAATGGTCACTAGGATGAAGCGGTGTCCATTAGAGACTGTTGGCTTGATTTCCCCAATCATATCTATTCCCCACATAGCAAAGGGCCAAGGAGCTGTCAAGACATTCAGAGGAACCAGAGGTACGTGCACCTTGTCAGTATAAATCTGACACTTATGGCAAGTTCAAGAGTGTTGATAGAAATATGCTTCCATGGTAGACCAGTAATAGCCTGCCCGTAGGATTTTCTTTGCCATCATATGCCCACTGGAATGGGTACCAAAAGTGCCTTAATTCAATTCAGCCATGATCCTTTCAGCTTCAACCTTATCTACGCACTGAATTAACACAGAGTCATGATTGCATTTGTACAGGATGCCGTTACTAAGGAAAATTTTAGTAGAGAATCTCCTTAAGAACTTCTTATCATTGATTGAAGCTCCTTCTGGATATTCTTGAGCCTCGAGATACTTCTTGACTTCGTGAAACCAAGGTGTAGCAGTAGAAATGTGCAAGACTAAGCCATTGGATTGACTAGACTTTATACAAATCAAAATAAAAATCGCCACCGCGCTTTATTGTTTCCAAAGGAATGGGAAAATAGCGAATAACCCAAAAAGAGGGGGAAAGATTCAAGGTAAGGGGGTTGGTTATGCAAAGGGAAGGTATTAGCACCCTAAACATCTATAGTACTCCGCAGGAACCTCTTTGAAAAATCTGTATATTTTGGCTATAAAAATGTGTTGTATATAAAATGGATGGTGGAGGTGAGAAAAGAAATATTTTTAAGATTTTTGCACCCGCCGCGGTTGCGAACCTTTAGTGCCTACGTACCACCTTTCGTGCAATAGGGGATCAGGGTACACGTAGTTCCTCTTTTAAAAATTTGAAACACAAGTGTGTTGGTTGATTTTATGAGATAAGACATCATCACAATTGTCCGTGTGAAAAACATACTTACTACCCACAATCATGAGAAAGGAGAATTTGCATCATCTCAAAGTGGAGGATATGGCTTGGATTTTAAAATCAACAATGCCTCACTCAACACCCAAGTGGAAAATATCTCACTTCACTACATATTGTAGAAGTATAGTTGTTTGCATCACTACAAGGATTGACAAGAGTCTAATCTTTTGAGAAAAGTTTAAAGATAAAAGCCAAAGTGGCAAAATGGTTTGAAATGAGATTGATTGACTTTTAGTCTTCTCACAAAAAAAAGGTCAAGGTATTATTAAATTGATTAAAATTTATTTATGAAAATGTTTCGAAGATGCATGGACCTAAGTCCAAGTTTATTATGAAAATGTTTCAAGTTTCAAAACAAGAAGAGTTTTTTTTAAAGGAGGGAGAAGATTTATGAAATTAAAGAAGATGAGAGGAGAATAAGAGGCTATCCTAAAGCATAAGGTAAAAGCTAGGGATAAGAACCATCTAACCAACAAGAAGCCAATACTTGACATTATGAGTCAATATAGAATTCCAATTCTTCGGATTGAAACCAAGCAAGCAAAGATATTAGACCTCTTGAGAGAACCAAAGTTCAAGTGTTTTAAGTCTTCGCAAAAATTGGGCAGAGTAACAGTTGTATACGGGTGAATTGCAGATTACAAACAAAGATCATAATCTCAAAAACCTGCACATAAAACAAACAAACAACCCAATGTCTTGAGGTAAACCTCAAGAACTCCAGACAAAATATCAAATAAAGTCACAAAGTCTCCAAGATAGGCCAAGGTCTCTAATCCTAAGTCCAAGAAGTCCATCACTCCATAATGCAAAGGATAGTAACCATGTAGTCCAAGTATCATTAATGATTTTTATGGTTCATGTTGATTATTAGGTGTCTTTAAAAGAAAGAAAAGCTCAAGTGAGCAAAATAAAAATGACATAAAAGTAAATGCTCAAGTGAGCAAAGATGAAAATAGCATGAAATGTAAAATGCTAAAAGTAAATGGTACATAAAGCATGAAAATAAAAGCGTAAGGTAAAGTTAATTGTTAGTAATTAGTGGTTAGTTGGATGACCATCTTGAAACTTGCATTTGGAACTCATTAGAGGATTGGTATAACCAAAGCCTCCACACAACAAGTTGCATTTGCTTTTTGTCAAGTATATCATCCATTTTGGAATTCTCACAAGGCAACATGTAATGATCAACGATGTTTAAGTGATCCGCGTTGACCAAAGGTGTTGTAGATCCATTAGAGGATTGGTAGAACCAAAGCCTCCACACAATGAATCTCAAGGTTATTGGATCAAAGAGATCAAATTAACATACTTGGGCTTGCAATCATAAGTTTGGGCCACAAATGATCATTTATTCGAATCGGGACAAAATTTAGCGCTATGTTAAGCAATCGTAAGTGGACTTATGTAGAAGTCACACCTATTTTGAGGCCGGTCAATAGCAATCTATGTACTTCATGTTTGGATAAATGATATAGAGATCACCATCCCTTAACATGTAGCACAATTAAAAAGAGAAAGGTATAAGATGAAGAGGGAGGGAAATGATAAGCTAATTTGGATCACCATTTCAAAATTCTTTCATCTTTAAATTCAACCACTCCTCTAGATAGATTAAAGCACTAAACCTATCATTAATCCAAAGCACCAAAAATGAATTAAATAATTCACTCTTAGGTAGATTTGAATTGATAAACATTTATCCAACTTCATCTACATCACAAAGTCCATTGAGTTTAAAGACAAATTGGACATTTAAAATTGCAATCCAAACCAACAATCAAAAGGAGTGAGTAGAAAAAGCATTTTGGATCAAAGCTGCCCCAAAACAAGGCAAAAAAATGCATTATGTCCCTGTGTAAATCGATTGAACTATTGTGTAAATCGATTTACACAGTACAGTTTTTAAAAATCTGCGTGAAATTGCCTCTGTGCAATCGATTGCACTACAGTGCAAATCGATTGCACACAGTAACAGTAGCAAAAACAACATTTTAAAAGGCCAATTTCTTGTTCAAACTTTCCATCAAACACCTTATGGTCATGGATCCAATTGAGCACGAAAATTCCATCAAATTATGAGAAAATAACACCATTGGAATCACAAAATAATGCTCAATGAATCAATCCCAAAGATCACCAAGAGATCACATTGTGAAAGATGAATTATCCAACTTACCAAAGGTAGATCTAGAGAATTATCAAAACAACTTCAAGAATTTGCTTCAATTTAACCACAAGAATCAATTGACCAAGCTTGGATGTAGAGAATTGATGGAGAAAAAGTGTTTGGATGAAGGTTTAGCTCAAAGATTAGTAAGCTTCAATGAAAGCTTACTAACTTTTTGAAAATGGAGCTTTGAGTGAATTTGGTAGATGGAGAGAATTGAGAGATTTTTTAGAAAGGTGGATTTGGCTATCAAAAGCTTAAAATTTGAATGAAATGAGAGCTCTATTTATAGAGTTTAGGATTGGGATTAGTGGTAATTTGGCAATTGATTCTTGGAGCCAAAATTTGAATTAATGATAATTCTTTCAAATATTAGAGCCAAAATTTGAATTAATGATAATTCTTTTTAAAAATGAAAGATTGGCACTAAAATTTGAATTAATGATACATCTTTCAAAAATGAAGGAAAATTGGAGCCAAAAATTTGACAAGCTTGAAATGCTGATTTTTTTTCCAAATTTTCACACTGTGCAATCGATTGCACTATAGTGCAAATCGATTTGCACAGTGTATTTTTCCAAAAATTGCGCAAAATTCACTTTGTGCAATCGATTGCACTCTAGGAGCAATCGATTGTACAGTGAAAAAAATGAAAATTTTTAATTTTTTTTCTTTGCAAATAGAGATTTTAGGGAAATAATACCATAAAACCTTATTTGCCATATGCTTCGACTTGGCACCTACAAAACAAAAATATACAAAGACAAAGACAAATATTTTTTGTATTTTGATTAGAAGTTAGTCAACAACACATATACAAAATACACAATCAAGGTGCTTGGAGATTCCTCAAGAGAAAACTTAAAGATAGGAGATAGAAAAAGAGGAAGAACCAACCCTAATGTGATCTTGTTATGATCGAGTTGATATGATATGATAGAGGAATCTTAGGGGCAAAAATTGGGGTACAACACAAGGTTGGTCCACTACTTCTTCAGTATTAATCTCGTGACAGTGCGCAGGTTCTTCCATTTGTTCGATGGTGATCTGGGGAGCCTCGTTGTCCCAATTAAGTTTAAACATAGATGACATTGTGGCTAGAGAGTCTGCTAGCTGATTTTCTTCTCGTGGGAAATGCTCGAAGGTAATCTTCTCAAAATATGGTAGCAACGTCAAAACATGTTCTTTGTAAGGGATAAGGTTTGGGTGTTTGGTGTCACATTCCCCTTTGATCTGGAAGATAACCAAAGCTGAATCTCCGAACACACTCGAAGATTTGATCCCTAGGTCTATGGTAGCTCTGAGGCCAAAGATGCATGCTTCGTATTCCGCCATGTTGTAAAATTGAAGCAAAGTCTGGCAGTAAAGGGAGTATGACACCCTTCCGAAGATATGAGTACAACACCGATACCATTGCCAAGTGCATTGGATGCCCCATCAAAGAACAGGGTCCATTGGGATCCTTGTTCAGGTCTGTCATATGGCCTGAATTCTTCACAGTTATTTACCGTCATGATGTCTTCATCTGGAAATTAGAACTTCATGGATTGGTAGTCTTTTACATCTTGGTGAGCAAGGTGATCAGCTAGTATACTGCCCTTTATAGCTTTCTGGGTAGTATACTGTATGTCGTACTCTGTTAGGATCATCTGCCATCTCGCTATTCTCCCAGAAAGAGCAGGCTTCTCGAAGATGTATTTTATCAGATCCATTTTAGATATCAACAAGGTAGTATGAGTCAACATATACTGTCTTAGCCGGCGAGCAGCCCATGCCAGAGAGCAGTAAGTTTTCTCGAGCAGTGAATATCAGGTTTCACAGTCGGTAAACTTTTTACTCAAGTAGTAAATAGCATGCTCTTTTCGGACAGACTCGCCATGCTGCCCCGATACACACCCCATTGAGTTTTCTAAAATAGTCAGATACATGATCAACGGTCTTCCCTCGACTGGTGGCATCAACACAGGAGGCTCTTGTAAGTATTCTTTGATTTTTTCAAGAGCAACTTGGCACTCGTCATTCCATTTGACTACTTGATATTTCTTCAATAATTTTAAGATTGGTTCACAAGTAGCTGTTAGGTGAGAGATGAATCTAGCAATGTAGTTCAAACGTCCCAAGAATCCTCTGACTTCCTTCTCAGTACGAGGAGCAGGCATCTCTTGTATTACTTTTACCTTGGCAGGATCTACTTCAATACCTTTGTTGCTGACGATAAAGCCTAGGAGTTTACCAGACCGTACCCTGAATGTGCATTTGTTTGGATTCAACCTCAGTTTATACTTCTTCAGTCTCTCAAACAGTTTTTGTAAGTGATCAAGATGCTCTTCTTCTGTTTGATATCTGGCTATCATGTCCTCCATATAGACCTCTATTTTGTGATGTATCATGTCGTGAAATAAAGCTACCATGGCACGCTGATAGGTTTCCCCAGCATTCTTCAGTCCGAACGACATTACCTTATAGTAGAAAGTGCCCCACTGCGTGACAAATGTTGTTTTCTCCATGTCCTCAGGCGCCATTTTGATTTGGTTGTAGCCTGAGAAACCATCCATGAAGGAAAATACTTTGTGTTGCGCTGTATTATCAACTAGAATATCAATGTGGGGGAGTGGAAAATCATCCTTAGGGCTTGCCCTATTCAAATCTATGTAGTCCACACACATTCGTACGTTGCCGTCCTTTTTGGGCATGGGAACAACATTGGAAACCCGTTGGGGATAAGAGGTGACAGCCAAGAATCCAGCATTGAATTGCTTCATGACTTCTGCTTTAATCTTTTCTGACATATCCGGCCTCATGCGGCGAACCTTTTGCTTTACTGGCGGACAATCCTCTCTTGTAGGCAGACGATGTACCACAATATCTGCATCAAGTCCTGGCATGTCTTCATACGACCAGGCAAAGACTTCTACATGATTGTACAACAAATGAATCAGATGCTCCTTGATACTGGGTTCCAGATTGGCACCCACCTTGACATCTTTTCTGTCTTCTTCGATACCTAGGTTGATTGTATCCACGGGTTCCTCGTGAGGTTGAATGGTTCTCTCTTCTTGTTGTAGTAGTCTGGCAAGTTCTCCTGGTACTTCACAATCTTCCTCACCTTCGTCTTCGGCTTGGTAGATTAGATTCTCATAGTCACAAAAGGCCATAGCAGTATCGTTACCCATGGGATCCCGAATGGATGTATACCTGCATTCTAAGTGTGAGTGTGTGTAAGGGTATAGCTATCTTTGAAAAATGTAATAAAAAAAAGAAAGAAAAAAAAATGAGCACAAAAGTTTGTATGCGAAAACGTCCATGATTCATTGATGTCATATGAAAATGAGATAATAACCCTTATAAATGGACTGTTGTGCCTCGGGTAAGACACACGGTTTTAAGAGTGCGAATTGTTTTAATATTACAAATCCAACAAAATGTAAAGGCAGATTACTGTGGGATAAAAGTGATCGGGACAAAATCTCTATCCTCCCATTTGTTGAGTCCTCCACTGATAGTCAGGAATATCCAATCCTCCAAGTCACAGCTATATTCATCTCCTTCTACGGTGTTGACCTCGCGGTTGCTAATCTTCAAGGGTGGTCCTCCGGCGCGAGCGTGGCGTACAACCTTCTGAGCACTTGAAGTGAAACCTAGGCTAAACTTGTCAAACATATATGGGATATCTGGGAGTTGTCCCCAGATAGTGCACCCACCTTCTTCTATCATTGCTTTGGCATCCTTCAGAGATGACATCCGGAGTAGAGGCCTTGTAAGTTTTGGAACAGCCTTGGTTACCGCCACATCTTGCGGGACCTCTTCAAAGTGTTGGAATGGAGTTTCAATAAATTCACCATCTAATTCCACATATCTTAAGGAATTGAGATGGATGATCATATACTCTTCTTTTCCAGGAACGATGATAATCTTCCCTTGAATCAAATTTTTCAACATTTGGTGCAACGTACAAGTGACAGCGCCAGCATTGTGAATCCATGGTCGGCTTAGCAAGCAGGAATATGAGGGACGGATATCCATTACATAAAAAGTTGAATCAAAAGTTTGTGTTCCAACTTTTATGGGAATGTCTACCTCCCCATGTATCATCCTTTTCGAGCCGTCAAAAGCCCTTACCACTATGTTACTTGGCTTCAATGTCAATCCCTCACAGTCAAGCCTATCAAGAGCTTTTTTAGGCAATGCGTTCAGAGATGAGCCGGTGTCCACCAAAACATGGGCCAAGGTTGTGCCCCTACATTCAACTGAGACATGCAATGCCTTATTATGCTTCCTTCCTCTCAGTGTTAAATCAGCATCCGAAAAACCTAGACCATTATCTGCAGTCAAGTTGGCTACGCAGTCTTGAAATTGATCGGCAGATGTCTCTTGGGGTACATGGGCAGTTTTCAGGAATTTTACCAAGGCTTTTGCATGTGCCTCGAAACATAGTAGTAATGCCAGCATGGAAATTTTAGAGGGGGTTTTCCCCAGTTGTTCAACTACATCGTATTCGCTTCTTTTTATGATCTTCAAAATTTCCTCAATCTCTTTCCGGGAGGTCTCAGGGATAGCCAATGATTGTGTCTTTGTCTTGACAGACTCAACCAGAACACCTTTTCCTTGAGTTTCGGTTAATTTGGCAACAGGAGTGTTGGTAGGAATGATAACAGGGGTTGTAACAGCTTTGTCAGTTGGAGTATTATTGGAGATAATTGTAGGACCGAGAGCAACGACATGAATGATTACGGGTCCAGAAACTGCTTTTGGGGGAGCAATTTCTGGAGAGAAGATCCTACCACTTCGGGTAATCTTGCTAGTTCCTGCAATATTACTGACGTCGGAGTTGACTTTCTCGGAGCTTGAATCTTCGGCGGCTAGCCAGTCCTGCTTGATACCATGGTAGTAGACATCCCCTCCATAATTCCATGGTATGGTCTTGTCTGATGAATATGGGACTGGTCCAGGCATTGTTATTATTAAAGGAGTTGCTTTTGGAACTGATGTAATTCTAACGGGTCTTTTGGTGGAGACCCTGGAAGAATTGGCAGAAATGGTAATGATAGAAACATCTTCAACAGGAATAGGTGGAACATAAGTCTTTTCGAACAAAATTTTTTTGTTATCTATTAGGCACTGAACGCATGCTTTCAACAAAGGACAGCTGGTTGGTGAGGAAAAACAGAAATGGCAAACTTCATCACAGCTCAGGAACACACCGGCATTCAACAAGTTCATTTTAATAGTCAGAAGTGGGGTCATAAGTTCATCAACTGAAGTAACAAACAATCCTTCTTCAATGGCATTGGTATTATGGCCATGTATGGGCATATTGGGAAAATGACATTTGGCTTTTCGGGCGCATTGAATTCAATCTCTTTTGCTTCAATGAGGTCTTGTATTTTGTTCTTTAAAGCCCAACAATTATTAGTGTTGTGGCCAGAACTTTCAGAGTGGTATGCACAACGAGCATTGGAATGATAGTGAGGAGATGGTGTGTTGGGGTTTTTCGGAGCTTATTTTCAGGTCACCAAATTGGATCTTAGTAGATGCGGTAATACTTAAGACAGAGTCATGTTAATTCTGGTGAACTTCCTGACTGACCTTTCCATCCTTGGTTGATTATTTCTTTGCTGATCAGACGCAGGCTTAGGAATTATAACAGCCCCCACCATTGGTCGGCGTTCGGCCCTATCTTGGTTTCTTTGCGGATATACAGCAACCACCTCTTTCTTTCTGATGAAAGGCTTCCTTACAGCTGCAGAAGAAGATGTATCTTTCTGAATCTTTCCACTCTTTATACTGGCTTCTACCCTTTCTCCGGTCAATATTAGTTCAGTAAAACCTGCAGATGAGCTTCCAATTAAATGATTGAAGAAGGGACCAAACAAGGTGCCCAAGAAGATGTCTACCAATTCTCTCTCAGATAGAGGGGGTTGAACTCTTCCAGCCAAGTCTCTCCATTTTTGTGCATAGTCCTTGAAACCTTCATTGGAAACCATGTCCATACTCTGGAGTTGAGTACAGGTAGGCGCAAGATCAACATTGTATTGGTATTGTTTGTAGAAGGCTGCAACAAGATCTTCCTAATTGTGAATGTTAGCTCTTTCTAGTTGGTAAAACCAGTCAAGTTGAGTTCCAGACAGGCTGTCTTGGAAGAAATGTGCCCATAAGTCTTTGTCAATGGTATGGGGCTAGATTTTCCTTACATAAGACCGGATATTCATTTTAGGGCATGAGACTCCGTCATACTTGGCGAACACAGGTGCTTTGAATTTCGGAGGAATGACAATCCCTAATACTAACCCCAATTCCTCAAAGTCCAAGCCAGACACTTTTTGGATTTCCATCTCACTCAACCGCTCTTCGAGATGTTTATACTTGTCATCAGCTGAAGGGTATTGTTCTTCAGAATAGTCTTCTTCTTCCTCTTCCTCTTCTGATTCTTATAGGACAACTGTTTCCTTGCCTTTCCCATATTGGTTGTCTCTTTCACCGAATGTCGTTGCAAAGTCTAAGGTCCTTCTTGTCTGCCCCTGAAATCTTCTTCCCATGTTTAGGACTCCGGTTACCTTTTTTGTTTTCTTTTTCCTCTCTTTAGCCAGCAAAGTCTTCAATTCTTCTTGTCCTTTGGCTAGGGTCTAGAGCAACTGTTGAAATTGTGTATTCTCAGCTAGGAGGTCCTTCACTGTTTGCTCGAGATCCATCTTACTGAAATAAACAGTAGAGAGATGAGGAGACTTGTTGCAAAAGACCTGCTTATGTTATGATGAATAGTATATGCATATGTATTGATTTCAAGGATTTCAAAGATTCAAATTTGTTTTAGACAAAAAGGAAACACACGTTATATTAATAAGTTAAAGCTTGAGTACATCAATGCCTTTTCGGGCAAAATAATACAAAAACTCTAAGATAGAAAGGTAGTACGCATCCTCTTTGGTGCAATATAGGCATTGAGAGTCTGCTCCTCATGAAGTAGCCTAGTGAATTCCAAAACCTTCTTGTGATACGGTGGGAGAACTGACTTGAGGTTTTGCGTTTGTGTTCGCAAATGTTTTGGTTTAGCAAGAGTCGCCACCGACTTTTTATTATATCCAAAGGAAAGGTCAAAACGCACAGGAAAGACCTTTGAGATGTTTTCTTGGGTTCGGGGGGTAGATTATGAAAAGGGAAGGTGCAAGCACCCTTTTCATCCATGGTTATCCATGGGCTCTTAGTTACTCGTTTAGATCACTTGCTTTTGCTTTTCAATTGTTTGAAATGGTGCTTTGTGTGTGGTTTTGAAAATGCTTCGAAAAGAGGCCATCATTGTGGCAACCTTTGTAATGATTCTTGTTTGAATATATACAAAGGTGTTTGTCTTTTGAAAAGATGTTTTCAATGTTTGAAAGTTTGTTTTTGGGAAATGTTTTGAAATTGTGTTGTGAGGTGTGTTTGAAAATAGCAAGGATGTTTTTGCAAGTTTTGATCAAGTAACTAAGAGTTGTCTACCCTATTTTACTCAAAGATCTTTCCTACACATTTTTAACCCTTTTGACAATGTTGTTTTACCATTTCATTTGGTAAACAACCTTGTATTTGGATGTTAAACGGGACAGGCGCGGGTCATCGTATGGACCATGATAGCAATTGTGCTAAGTATCTTTAGCAAATTTTTGAGGGACTAGATCATTTTGTATAGGCAACCAAGTTAGCGTCATCGAGGGACTATGGTCTTTTTTTTTTGCCAATATACTCAACATGCATAACATAGCCATTTTAAAGGCAACAAGTGGATGAAACCCTAGGGGTGCATGTGTGAATTGTGTTGTCAATTTACATGCTTTTTGTCTTTGTATTAGTCAAGCTATTTGTTTTGATTTTGGACATTTACATACAAACCCTAATCTCTAACATGGCATATTTGAAAGCATAAAATGCGTAAAATAAACCTAAGCTATTACAACATTGATATGGGGAGGGGGATACATTTTTGAATGGGGAATATTTGCAAGAAAATAAAACCCTAAGATTTACTATTACATCTAAATTGAATTCCTTTGTATCAAATAATAAATAAACAATATTTAAATAAACAAATTAAGTATGAATATGCAAAGCATTATAAGTATGCAAAAAAAATGTTTTTTTGTTTATTTTTATGTGTATAAAAATATGATATTTAATGTATTAAAAGGAAAATAAAAAGTTATTTTTGTTAAGGGTAAAAAACCCTAAATTTGGTTTTAAGAAGATATATTTATTAATTGTATTATTTATTTATGTACAAGTAAATAATAAAAATAATAAAAATATATACAATTTGTTTAAAAAATAATAATATATGAGAAAATATTATTTGAGTATACAAATACTAAAAATAAAAATAAAAAATATAATATTTTTATATATTATTTACAAGTTATTTGAGAAAATAAAATATAGTAAACCTAATAAACTAAATATTGTGTCAAAATAAAATAAAATAAATAATAAAAATGTGAAAATTTAAGGAAAATATTTTTAGTAATTTTTTATATTTGGAAAAAATAAAATGAAATCATAAATAAAAAGAAATGAAAATAATATGAAAATATAAAACAAATGGTCCAGGGGGTGCAGTCAGCAATGCAGGGGGTGTCAAAAACAGAAACAAGCCAGCCCAGCCCATTTCCACTTCATCTTCAACCTTTGTCAAACAAAATACGCGCGCCTGATTCAAATATCCAACTCCTGCATATGTGCTCTAATGCAAAAACTCATAACACAAAAGTTATAGCATTTTTCAAGACGATTCCAACCATGTAAAGAACTCAATCTAACTCTCAAAGACTAGAGAGAATTTCTCTGGCCCTAAATTTTAACCTAACTTTTTCAGTAATTTCATGAATCAAATTCTCTTAACACGATTAACTTAAATGAAATCTAAGCATATGTACAGCTTCAGGGCTATGAGTACTACATTTTTTATTCACAAACCTAAGCCTAATGATTCCTAAATAGAGAGATATGAAGTTGAAAAATACTTGTTTCTGTTGAACTCGTGTATGGCAATGTGGAGCTTTTCAATGAGACCCGAGGTGCTTGGGAGCTTGCTTGAACTTCCTCTGACCTTTTCCAATGCCTAGTTTGCTTTGGACTTGCTTGAGCAAGCTTGTAGAACTCAACCTGCACAAGCTGAAAACAGAAATGGTGAAGCTTGAAAATGGAGTTACAGTCACTTTCCAATGGTTGGGATAGCTTGGATAGGTTATATGGAATATGTTTGAACAGGTTTGGGGCAAAATGCACGAGTGGTTTTTGCTATGGAACTCAAAGTGCATAAACTGCCCTGTTTTGCAAGAGGAATGTGATTTTGTGTTTTGGAAGGCTTGAGGGTTCAATAATTCATGTTTCTGGCTCAAGGGAATGTCAAAAACTTGTTTGGAATGCTTGCAAAGCTTGGTTATATCAGATTCAAGTGTTGTTGACCTTTTGCACAATTACTTAGTTTTGAAGTAAAAAAGTGAGAAGTTACCATGCCAAGGTTGTACAGGCCTGTAACCTAGATGCACAAAGTTGGTGAACTTTTCCTGATATTAGGGGCTTTGTTTGCAGCAAAAGGCTTGGTGCAATGCTCAAGAGAAACAAAATTGCAAAAGTTGTGCTTTATGTAAATAGCATTGTTGCCTTTTTGCCAAAAATGGATTTATTCATTATGCCAAACTCCATTGATCAGAATAATACCAATGTCCATCATATTTGCATTTAATTTTTGAGTGTGGAAGGGTTTAGAGACCTGTATTCAAGTACAAAGCAAGTTTGGACAGATTTTGCAACTTGTGTCAACATGAAAATGCCATGGATCAAAGTGAGTTTTTTCCAAATTCAAATCTTCGATTCTCCCTAACCATAAATGATTTTGGAGAGTTCTTGGACATTTTGGAAATGTTGTAACATGCTCTACAATCCATATTTGAAATGCATTTGGATATTCCAAGTTGAACTATGTGAAAAATGGTCATGAAGATAGGTCAAAATCCTGCCTAAACTAGGGCAAAATTTCACTAAGTTAAAAGTTTCATGGACCCTTGTTCCAAACATCATAACTTGAGATCCAAGCTTCTTTTGGGAAAACTTTGTGAATAAAAGTTGTAGACTTTGTTGAGGACTACAACTTTCATGTTTGAAGTTTTGTTTGAATCCAATCACATCTTGATGAAAAATGACCCTTGGCACTTGATTTTGACTAAAAAGTCAAAGTTTGACTTTTCAGTGTACAGTCAAATTTTGATCAGTTGACTGAAAAATTCATTTGTCAATCCCATGCATTTGAGATCTTTTGAACCTTGTGAATAGGTCAAGATGATGCCATTGAGTCCTTGAATCCATGCTTGGACCCAATTTTCCATTGTCTAGGTGAAAAATCAGAAATTGCCCTTATACAGTCAAAACCCTAAAAATGACCATTTTGCCTTTTTGATGATCTGATCAAATTTCTTGAGGAGTTGTGATCCAAACTTGATCAAATGGTCCATATGAGTCTATAATGTTTATGTGGATCAAAAATTATGAGTTTTGACTGTAAATTGGTCACAGTTGACTTTTTCCCCAATACAGCTGATTTTTAGGTCAACTGTCCAATTGACTGGGCAAAAATTTGATTCAAGGATTGAAACTTGGTAGAGGCAATCTTATAAGTCCAACATGAAATATGAAAGTCACTTTGAGCATTGAAAGTCCAAAAATCCCTGTGCAAACCCAAACCCTATTTTCAGGTCATCAGTGCAAGGAGATGCCTTGAGCAGAGCAAAACCCTAATCCTGTCTGGAGTTCAAAGAGTCTTGTGAGGGGAAATCTTAATAAAATGAGAGGGAAAATTTTGGGGTACAACACTTCTTCTTGCTTGCATAGAATTGGGCTTCAAAAGTATCTCGCTCCCCCTTGAGTTGTATCCAATCTCTTTGTAGGTCTTCAAGAGAGGTGGGCATATCAGGATGTAGGATAGTGTATGGAACATCTCCCTCCATGACAGGCTCAATGATTACCGAGAGAATGGAGGGGTAAGGCATCATAAGACCCTAAGCACGAGTTCATAACCATTTGAGGTAAGGCTCAAGAGGGATGGAACTTTTATGCCCCAAAATCTTGCTATCCACCTTGTTTATCATCCTCCAAGCTCGGATAAATCTCTACGAAGACCTTGATCATCGTTGTCATAGTCAAATACCAAACCTTGAATCAGCATCTTGTGCGGGCCATCCCTTCGGGCGTAACCAAACTGTCTTAAGGCTAAGCATGAGTTGTAGGTGATACCTCCCCTAGTGCCAAGTAAAGGGACATAAGGGAACTATCCACAACGATCGATAATGATAACATTCTCTTTGGGTTGGGAGCACCAATGAATGTCTGAATGTTTGAGCGTCATGAACCTTTGTAACCACCTTGAACCTTGCTCATTTTTTAATACATATTGGGGAAGATGAGAAATAAACCACCTTGCCAAGAGAGGAGTGCAACACATAAGAACACATATTTTCCTCATTGTGCGAGTGTGAAAAGAGTGTAGGATATCTCCTAGCAATGTAGGCACCGGGTTGCGGGATATAAAGATTTTGACAGCGTTGATATCTATGAGTTGGTTAGGATTTGGAAACAAAACCATCCTATAGATGAGGAGAGCCACAATTTCCTCAAAGGCTTGCAAGTCCAAGGAATTCCAATAGTTTTGGGCTTTCTCAAACAGGAACTTTGCTAGGAAACCTTTGACACCACTCCTTGTTTCCCAATGAGTTGTGACATCATATGAGTGCAAGTGTAGAGCTTGAGCAATCTCTTCTGGATTTGGATCTCTTTCCGTACCATTGAAAGGTAGTTGATTAAGAATGGGAATCCTCAAGAGTTTGGAGAATTCTTCCAAAGTGGGAACAAGTTGATAGTCGGGAAATGTGAAGCAATGATGCAAAGTATCAAAGAACTGAAAAAGCACCTTCATCATATCCTCATCTGTGTTGGAGGTGACCAAGTTGAGTAGGCGACCATGTCTCTCGGTAAATGGAGAGTTTTTAGGAATCCTTGAAGCTAGCTCCTCGAGTTGTGGATGGATCCTTACAAGGTTGACTTGAATAGTTTTCTTGCGAAATGAATCCATATCCTACAAAACAAGAACAAAGATGAATCCCAAAATCCTTGAAATGGTTAGTGGATGTATATGGTGTTCATGATGTTCATGATGTTATGTACAAGTATGCATATACAAACAAAGCAAACAAGTCCTTAGGTTTAGGCTTGCATGGAGTTTTATAGGTAAGTACCCTCTTGAAATTTAGTTGGCTCAAACCTATCCTAGAAATAGTAACCGGGTTCTAAGGAGCTCAATATCATTGATTTGTTTCCTTGGTTATTGGGGCTTCACATCCAATGATGGGGCTTCTTACCAAGTTTTTGTTGGAGAAAGCTCGTTCGTTCTGGGAGGATATGGATTTTCAAGCCTTTGAAGATGTATTTGCCCTTCTAATCTATGGTTTGGTCCTATTTCCCAATTCGGACCGATTCATATATGTGAATGCCATCAAGGTCTTCCTCTCTCGTAATCCTATTCCTACTTTTCTTGGAGACATTTTACATTGTTTCCACACTCGCACCAAGAAGAAAAGAGGTACTCTCTTGTGTTGCATTCCCCTACTCGCCAAGTGGTTTACTTCCCACCTACCTCGATCTAAATTAAAGAACGAGCAAGGATTGACATGGTCTCAAAGGATGATGTCCCTGACACACTCTGACATTTATTGTATTCTCGATCCTTGGAGGATACTACTATCATTGACCGTTATGGGGAATTCCCTAATGTCCCACTCTTAGGCATTAGGGGAGGTATCACCTATAACCCTTCTCTCGTATTACGACAATTTGGGTATGCACGAAGAGATGGTCCTCACGATGCACTCATCCAAGGTTTGGTATTCGACTATGAGGGCAACAACCAAGGCTACCGTCAAAGGTTCATACGAGCTTGGAGAATGGTAAACAAAGTGGATAGCAAGACATTGGGGCGTAAGAACTTCATTCCTTTGGAGCCTTATCTTATGTGGGTACGAACTCGTGTTCAAAGACTCGGTATGTCATACCCTGCCACTTTTCCTATCATCATGGAGCCATTAGTTGAAGGAGATATTTCATATGATATCCTTCATCCTACCATGCCTACTTCTCTTGAAGACTTACAAAGAGCTTGGATCCAGCTGAAGGAAGAACGAGACACCTTTGAAGCCTAGTTCTACGCGAGTGAAAAGAAGGTTTTGGAACTTACGAGACAGCTTCATGAAGAGAAGAGTTTGAACGCCTACATTGCGCCAAAAGGATGTGCTCGACCTTTTTATCTTTGGAGTTTATTTTGCTTTATTTCCTCCATTGTAAGCCAAAGGGACATGGTTGTAATCAATTTAAACTTATTAATACAATTGACGTTTACTCCTTTTTTGTCTAAAACAAATTTGAATTTTCTAAGTCCTTGAAAACATTGCATCCACATATTATGCATCATATCATGACAGGCTTTTCCCACACAGGTCTCTCATCCGCTTACTATTATTTCAGTAGAGATGGCTCTAGAACAGACTATCAAGGACATTCAGACTCAAAATGCTCAAGAAATTTTCTTGAACCTATCCAAGGGGAAAAAAGAAGTGAAAGCACTCCTCACTAGGGGCTTGACCATGGAGAATCATGAGGACGAAAGGGATGACCAGTTGGAGCGGCTACAAACTGAGATAGCCATAATGAAGGTCCAAATGATGGGGCAATTGGTAGGCCAGATGGCTCTTATCCAAAACTTGGCTCAAGGACAAGAAGAGTTGAGAGTCCTTGTCAACAAGCTTCGTCAAGACGGATGCAACCAAATGGGACAAATAGCTAGAATTGGGGATCGAGTCATTAATCAGCCTCCGATGAAGAGTGAACCTTTTCGAATTGCTGCCATGTCACGGGCCCAACAACGACCTCATCAATATCAACAGGAAAATCAATAAAGGCAAAACAAGCCCGAGAGACAGTTTACTAACATCAACATACCATTGTCTCAAGCATTGCAACACATGTTGAGGATGAATCTGATTACGTTGATAGGACCTCATCCAAACCCCAAAACTTCTTCTCTTAACTGAAATCCTGATGACAGGTGTGCCTATCATTCCGACAGTCCTGGGCATGATACAAACAATTGTTGGGCGCTGAAGTACAAAATTCAAAACCTAATCGATGGAGGTGCATTGGAGTTCACACAAGACGGTCAACTAGAGCTTTTCCATCACCCCTCAAGAGCATCCATGTGAAGTGAAGATTTAGGCGAGGAAATTTTATGTTTATTTTAATTTTCAGTTGTAATTTCTTTGTTTGTTAAACACTTATCTTTATGTCAGACTTTGGTTATTCCCATTAATGCATCGCATATGTTTGTCTTGAATTCATCCATTTGTTTTCACTATATTTAAGTTATGCTTGTTGTTGTACCCCAAAATTTTCCCTCCCATATTTCTCAAGACATGTCAAGGATCATCTCCAAGTTGTTCAAGATGGCTCAAGAGTTGGACACTCAAATCATCTCCTAAGGCAGTCAATTCAAAATTAGGGTTTTGTGTTGCATCCAGGTCCTTACATCCAAATGACCTCAAGTGCTTCCCATTGTCCTAATATGTTCTTAAGTTCATCCATGTCAAATTTCAAGCCTTGCAGAGGAAGTTTGGTTAGTCAATTGCTCAAGATGTCCAAAAATTGATTGTGCTAGGGCAAAAGTCAACTGTGACCTAAATACAGTCAAACCTCAAGATTTTTTTGCCAACATTCTCATTGTGAAGGATAATTCATCATTTGATCAAGGGTTGATCATGATTCATCAAGGATTGCTCAAGATTCATCAAGATTCAAAAGTTGCTAAATTAGGGTTTTATAGGAAAAGTCAATTCAACTTTGACCAAGCATAACTTTCTCATACTTTATTATAAATGACCCATCCAAATCTCATTTTTAAGAGGATGAAATTACCTACAATCCATCTTCACACCTCAAGATCAAGAAATGCTCTCACAAAAAGTTACAAATTTGGACATTATAGGTCATTTTTGAAAGTCAACAAAAACACCTGTTTTTCCAAAACTTATAACTTGAGCATGGAATATCAAAATTAGATGCGACCAAAAGGGTTGATTAGAGGACATCTCAAGGTTTCTAAAAAGTCCAAGAACACTTCCCAAAGTTCAAAATTGAAGAAGTTATGCATTGTTGAAGTTGGGCATTTTTCTAAAATTTCCAAAAGTCAACTATCCTCCAAACTCCAATTTTTGACAAAAGGGCCCACTTTTTTCCACTTGATATGGTCTTGTCATGCCACACACGTGTCCCATATTTAATTTCATGACCAATCATTTATTTTTCTATTTTATTTAATTTTTATTGATTTAATTCATTTTAAATCAATATTAATTCAAATAAAATCCAAAGATTAATGGAATGAGATTCTTGTGATCATTACAGCTTGCAAATACCATGATACACTCAGTCAAACTCGTGCCAAGTCAAAACATGCACAAAATCTCAGATTTGATGCAAATATGGAAACTTGTTAATGGTGATCAAATCAAATCTTGATTCTTCAATACTCATGGATTAAGGACCAAGTGATTAACCTAATTCATTCCCTTATGTACACACAAGCCATAGAGATCAAGAACACGCCCTAAGGACTGCAGAAATGGCCAACTCAGAATTGAAAAAACCTTGGAAAAAGTGGAGATCGAATTCTTGTTTGGAGGTCAATTCAACCCAAAGTCTCAACGTAGTGCGCTTGACTGCCATCCCCTGAAGCGATTGGAACAAAAACCAGGCCTTCTTCTTCCCTGTAATGCACTGTAAGTACTCACGAATATGCCTCTGAACACGAAATCTCAACAATAAGATGATCACTGAGCTCTGTGAGAAATTCAAAATACAGCATCATAACTCTTCTCCCTACCGGCCGAAGATGAATGGGGCTGTCGAAGCAGCAAATAAGAACATTAAGAAGATTATGCAGAAGATGACGGTGACATACAAAGACTGGCACGAGATGTTACCATTTTCTCTTCATGGGTACCGTACCTCAGCACGGACATCAACAGGGGCAACACCTTATTCTTTGGTATATGGCATGGAGGCAGTCTTGCCTATTGAAGTTCATATACCCTCTCTTCGAATCATGAAGGATGCAGGTTTGAGTGAAGATGACTGGATCCAGACCCGGCTTGATCAACTGAACCTAATTGACAAAAAGAGACTTACTGCTATTTGTCATGGTCAGTCGTACCAAAAACGGATGATCAAGGCATTTAACAAGAAAGTCAGACGACAAGAGTATCAAGTTGGGGACTTGGTAATCAAACGCATTATTCTACCTCAAGGTGATCCCAGGGGAAAATGGACCCCTACTTACGAAGGGCCATTTGTGGTTAAGAACATCTTCTCAGGAGGAGCTATGATTCTAACCACCATGGATGGTGACGACCTTCCTCACCCCGTCAATGCAGACATAGTGAAAAGATACTACGCATAAATCAAAGACCTGCTAGGTTGACTGGCCTAGGCAAAAATAAGGGCTTCCCGGCGAACCAAAAGGGTTCCGGCAAAAATAAGGGATGAAAATAAAAAAATCTGTACACCCAGCAAGTCGAAAACCTGAAAAGGCGGCTTGGGCAAAAATGGGTATCCTGGTGGACTGAAAACCCGAAAGGGTGGTCCAGGAAAAGTTAGGGATTAAAAGCGTAACACTATGTCTCATTGGATCACCATGCATCCAGACTTCAGTATCGACTATCAAGCTCGGATGGCACTGATCAATCAGATTCATCTTCAACTAAGCAGCAAAGTGATGAGATGCTTGAAGATATAAAGGCAATAGCAGAGTTGGAACCCAGTGGGATTATTCACATAGCTGTTTTTTTTCCTTTTTCACAAATTGTATAAATTCTATTTGTTCGGCGGCGTTCTTCTACTAGGACGTCAGCCTCTTGTACAAAAAACGCCTATTTACAGGCCAAACTTCATAATCAATACAAATTCATTTTTAGACAAATTTCTTTTTCCTTTATCTGTTTTGTTTTGCAAAGAACGTCTAATGTTCATTTTTGATATATGCATTTGATATTAATTATTGATCATAAATATTTACATGCGAAACAAAAGATGAATTACTGGTAATATTAGAAACAGGGGCATAAGAAATGTCCAAACTGTGTAGTTGCTTCGTCCACCAGGTACAAGGTAGATCCGGCTGAAGAATATGGCTAAGATACTTTCACTCCCCGAAGAGTAAGACAGTAATAGTAGCTCTCTCAACTGAGACTTGCAACTATGAACGAATCAGCAATACTCTCCCCAAGCAGAGTTAGTCTACCATCAGCCCTAAAAAGGCTTGGCGTCCCCAGAATGTCTTAATCTTCCCCAGCGGAGCATAAGATTATTCCCCAGCAAGTATAAGGATACCCCCAGCAGTCTTAATATTCCTCAACGGAGTATAAGAATGTTCCCCGGAGGAGTACAAGATATCCCCAGTGGAGCCAGTTCCCCAGCGCAGTCTAAAAAAGTTTTCCCAACAGAGTTGAATCATCTTCCCCAGTAGATTCTGGAAGCTTATCCCCTGCAGAGCGCAAATAGATCTCCCCAGCCAAATTCAGAGGGTTATCCACACAGGAGTCTAACTGGGTTATCCTTAGCAAGTTGCAACTGAAAGATCATCCCCAGCAAAATTCTTTCTTTCCCCAAACAGGAGTTCAATCCTCAACGGATTCTGTATCACCAGCAACGGTAATCCATCCCCAGCGGAGTTCATCATTGAAATCCCCAGCAGAGCTTATCAACAGAATCCCCAGCGAAGTTTATCGTTAAAATCTTAAGCAGAACATCTCTTCCCCATAGAGTAATTCCCCTTAGAGTAATTTCTTCATCAGTTTATTCCCCAACAGAGTTCTTTTCTCCTGCAGGTTTATTCTCACAATCATCTTCGTCCACCGTCCCTGGCAGAAGCGAAGCATTCAACTTTATTCTCCAGCAGCTCCGGTATTTATTTTCCCTGGCTAAAACATTACATGTCCATACATCATGATACATGCATATACGCATCATACCATACAATCTCATTTACATTGAGAACATCATTGTTTGATCCATATCATGCGTTGCATAAAACTGACCTTTACCTTTCAGGAAAGATACAATCAAAGTTCAAGTTATGAAACTCGGGTACAACCGGATAGTATCTTGATTTCTACAGCATATTGTGAAGCCTGGATTACGACCGGATAACAATATCAAACTACCGTGAAGCCTGGATTACGACCAGATAGTGATATATCTCAAAAGTAAGCTATGAAGCCCGGAGAACGGCCGGATGATAGTTTATCCCCCAGTGAGTCATGAAGCCCGGATTACGACGGGATAGCAGCTCAGTAAGCACCATGAAGCCTGGATTCGACCAGATAGTGGTATATCATAAACACAAGCCGTGAAGTCCGGATCACGACCGGATAACAGCTCAGTAAGTTATTGTGAAGCCTGGATTACGACCAGAAAGCAATACAAGACCATGAAGCATGGATTACGGCCAGATAATGGTAGAAGATGTTGTGAAGACTGGATTACGACCAGATAGCAACCAAGAGTACTACGAAGCCTGGATTTCGACCAGATAGTGGTATGATACATCGTGAAGCCTAGATTACGACCAGATAGTATTAAGGGACATTGTGAAGCTTGGATTATGACCAAACAACAGTTTTACCCAGCCAGTTACTACGAAGCCCGGATTCGACCGGATATTAGTAAAATCAACCGTCAAAGGGAGGACCGGATGCGACCGAATAACCACTTGATATGTTCTGAATCCTGGATTACGACCAGATAATGGTAGAAGATGTTGTGAAGACTGGATTACGACCAGATAGCAACCAAGAGTACTACAAAGCCTGGATTTCGACCAGATAGTGGTATGACACATTGTGAAGCCTGGATTACGACCAGATAGCGGTACAAGGCACTGTGAAGCTTGGATCCCGACCAAATAGCAGTTTACATGGACAGTTACTAAGAAGCCCGGAGTCGGACGGATATTAGTATGCCCTAAATTCAAGTTGAAGCCCGAATGCGACCGGATAACCACTTGATTTGTTCTGAAGCCTGGATTTCGACCAGATAATAAGTGGGAAATTACAAATCCTGGATTACGACCAGATAGCACGTTTAATCTCATCTCCCCAGTAAGTCACTGTAAAGCCTGGATTACGACCAGATAACAGTCGGTCTTATCACTATAAAGCCTGGGTTACGACCAGATAGTAGTTCACTCTCATCTCTTCAATAGTGATGATTCCCCAGTAGAATAACGAACGACCGAAGCTCCTAAATTTCTATTTCTCCTAAGATGAAGAACAACATTCCCCAGCGGAATCTCCCTCAACAACAGATATACAAGCTCTCGCTAAGGAATCTCTTACGCGATCGACACTCTTTCAGATGGCATCATTAAGCCCATCTCCCATCATCAATCTCCAAATGGCATATGTAATCCCATTCCCGACATCACAAGACAAATACTACTTCATGCGAGTGCAAATTTCTGGGCACTCTAGTGTTCAATCATCTTCCACCTTCGGATCACGAAAGGCCTGAACGCCAATCTATATCCTCAAGTTTAAGAAGATTGAACAGGGGCAACTCCCAAAAATTTGCCCTCCCATATTTCTTAAGACATGTCAAGGATCATCTCCAAGTTGTTCAAGATGGCTCAAGAGTTGGACAGTCAAATCATCTCCTAAGGCAGTCAATTCAAAATTAGGGTTTTGTGTTGTATCCAGGTCCTTACATCCAAATGACCTCAAGTGCTTCCCATTGTCCTAATATGTTCTTAAGTTCATACATGTCAAATTTCAAGCCTTGCAGAGGAAGTTTGGTCAGTCAATTGCTCAAGATGTCCAAAAATCGACTTTGCTAGGGCAAAAGTCAACTGTGACCTAAATACAGTCAAACCTCAAGATTTTTTGTCAACATTCTCATTGTGAAGGATAATTCATCATTTTATCAAGTTTTGATCATGATTCATCAAGGATTGCTCAAGATTCATCAAGATTCAAAAGTTGCTAAATTAGGGTTTTGTAGGAAAAGTCAACTCAACTTTGACCAAGCATAACTTTCTCATACTTTATTAGCAATGACCCATCCAAAGCTCATTTTGAAGAGGATGCAATTTCCTACAATCCATATTCACACCCCAAGATCAATAAATTATCTCACAAAAAGTTACAAATTTGGACATTATAGGTCATTTTTGAAAGTCAACAAAAACACCTTTTTTCCAAAGCTTATAACTTGAGCATGGAATATAAAAATGAGATGAGACCAAAAAGTTTGATTAGAGGACATCTCAAGGTTTCTAAAAAGTCCAAGAACACTTCCAAAAGTTCAAAATTGAAGAAGTTATGCATTGTTGAAATTGGGCATTTTTCCAAAATTGCCAAAAGTCAAATATCCTCCAAACTCCAATTTTTGACAAAAGGGCCCACTTTTTTCCACTTGATATGGTCTTTTCATGCCACACACGTGTCCCATATTTAATTTCATGACCAATCATTTATTTTTCTATTTTATTTAATTTTTATTGATTTAATTCATTTTAAATCAATATTAATTCAAATAAAATCCAAAAATTAATGGAATGAGATTCTTGTGATCATTACAGCTTGAAAATACCATGATACACTCAGTCAAACTCATGCCAAGTCAAAACATGCACAAAATCTCAGATTTGATGCAAATATGGAAACTTGTTAATGGTGATCAAATCAAATCTTGGTTCTTCAATACTCATGGATTAAGGCCCAAGTGATTAACCTAATTCATTCCCTTATGTACACACAAGCCATAGAGATAAATAACACGCCCTAAGGACTGCAGAAACGGCAAACTCAGAATTGAAAAAACCTTGGAAAAAGTGGAGATCGAATTCTTGTTTGGAGGTCAATTCAACCCAAAGTCTCAACGTAGTGCGCTTGACTGCCATCCCCTGAAGCGATTGGAACAAAAACCAGGCCTTCTTCTTCCCTGTAACACACTGTAAGTACTCACGAATATGCCTCTGAACACGAAATCCAAACCTCTGATTCTTGCATCCTTTCATTGAAATCTTGGCACATTTGTGTTTGTTGTTTGATTTAGAACATTTTTGCAATATTTAATTTTATTCTCAGGGCCTCTAACGCGATACCCGAACCTAGGGTTTCCAAGCTTTGTTTTTAGGCATTTTTGGTACAGGTACAATCAAGGCAAACCATGGCCATATTTGTGCTCAGGAAAGAGAGACGATCATGTTGATACCCTTAGTGTGCGTTTACATGACCTGGAAGTGATTTTAGAACGATCCCACGGATCTTCCCGAGGATAAAAATCCGCAGGTAAATAACCAGGGATTTGTTGAAGAAGACGACCACGCGTCTTCTCCTTACTGGGCCATTCAAAACTCGCGCCATGTTTTTTTTTATTTTTCAGGCATAGTGTTTGTTTTCTATATATTATTTGTTATGTATTTTATTAACAACTATGAAGCGTTGGTGGAGTGGTTGGAGCGCTGGCATTTGAGCAATGGGACCTGGGTTCGAATCCCAGGTCCCCCCAATATTTGTTACAATTTTTTTCCAGGCAATTGCATGGGGCTCAGCAAGCGTGGACTATCATGCTCCCCCAGATCTCAAAGGCCAGGTGGCCTTCAAGCCAGATCCAAAGGCCAGAATTGCAGGTCCACCATGGTCCCTGGTCAACAAGCATACATTGGAGGGCAAAGGTCAAACAGGCTTGGACGTTTTGGGCCTGGAGAATTGCCAGATTCACCACCAATCAGGCCCAGCACCCCCCTTGGTTATTTCTTCTCATATTTTTTTTATTATTATTATTTAATTGTTTTATTAATTATTATTATTATTTACACTAACCAATTATTTTTCTTAATAAAATCAGAAACATAAAAAATAATATTTTTATTAATTTCACTATTTCATTATTTTTTTAAATAAATAATTTAATTAATTTAGTTTCTAATTAGGTATAATTCTAATATTTTGTAATAAATTAAAATCAAATTAGAATATTAGGTTTTTCAACAATTTTAATCATTCTTATTTCCTTAAATATAAAAACCCAAAAATATTTACATTTAATTAATTAATTCAATTATTAACTTAATTTAGTTTCCATTTAATTCAAAAATAACAAAAAATCTCTTTCTTTCTTAAAAAAGGGTCAAAACCCTAAAAATGCTCCGATTTAATTTTCTCGCACGCGTATTATTTTTATCCAATAATGTAATTGCTTCGGGAATGTAATATTTTTTAAATTAGGATTTTATTTATTTATCGCTTTTATTTATTTTTCCGCAATTTAAATTAAAGGATTTGTCTTTGGCGATGTAAATACCCGACGCCTTGTAATAGCTTAGATTTAATTTCCCGCAATTTAATTTCTGCATAATATTAACTGTTAGATGTTTGATAAATAGGCAATGCATGACAAGATCAATCTTTAACTTAAAATCAACAATAGCTCACCCATGACATGTACAGATAAAATTAACCGAACTAACACACACTCGCACATGCCACTCTTAGGGTACACCTCACTTGGTTGCCTCGAACGTGGTCATTGATTATAGGAAGTTTTAGAGGTTGCCCTCTTGTCCAAGGATCATAGTTGCCTCGAAACGGTTGCCTCAGAAAAATGATCTAAGACATTAGGGTTACCGCTAAGGCATCCTAACGTTGCTTTAGTGACCACACGTCCCTTAATCGAATTGACCCGAAAACTCCAACGATGATGCTACCTACTCCTCAATAGTGGGATAGCATTGTCTAAAGGACATTAGCACAGTTTAATTCCTTTTTCGAGTAGGTAGATGGTTCTTAAGTACTTGCTCCTTTTAAAACAAAACAAAACTTTTCGCACTTACACCTTTCAAAACAAAAACTCTTTTCAAACCCACAAACACAAAGAAAAGTAAACTTTTGAAAACACAATGAGCAAGTACCTAAGAGCTCGTGGATAACCACGGATAGAAAGGATGCTAACACCTTCCCTTTCTATAATCTACCTCCCGAACCCGAGAAATATCTCAAAAAGGAATTTTTATGTGCTTTTGTCCTTTCCTTGTTGGATAAAATAAAAGACGGTGGCGACTCTTGCTTACCGCGACATTTTGCGAAAACAAACGCAAACGCAAACCAGCATTCCAAAACAGTCAGTTCTTTCCCACCGATCACACTTGTACTCTCTTTATGACATTCAACTCTTGCTAAAAGTTACAAACCTTTATAAGGAGGATGACGAAAACAATACCATTATCTCATACAGTATGCTTTTGGATAGACCTTGCTAATGATGTACAGTTGTTCTTTCAATTCCTAAACACTGGAGTTATAAGGAGGATAATCCCTAGTCAACCCCTTTGAGCCTAAGAAGTATGAGTTTTCTTTTTCACACAAATTGAAACCTTTAATTAAAACCTAGGGCAGGATAGTTTCTCAGTTAATTCAAATGCATGTTCAGTCGTAAACTTTCACTTTGTATACAACGAATGACATCAAAAACATTCCCCTGGAATCAAAAGACGGTGATGGTTCCCTACCAAATAGGTTGTCTTTATCCCTCAAAAGAAAAGCCCACTTAGTCAAAACCTACGAATGAGACTTAAGAAAAAAGCTGGGGCATCCCGCTGACTGTAATCTCAAAACAAGAACAGTCAGGCAAAAATCAGGGATAATAAATTAAGAAGAGATCACTACAAATCCTTGATAACATGAAAAGCGTTGCAAAAACGACTGCCTTCCAACAAACTTAACTTGTCTGAACCATCACCAAAATGTCATTCCAGACTCATTTGGAATTCAAATGCACAAATAACTGAGTTTAGGACTGAAGAACATCATGAAGAATGGGCGGGTACAAATACATTTTGAGCCTTATCCTTTGTTTCTTAAACCATGAACCAGACCACGATACAACCTTTCAAAGTCCTAATTGAAGCATGGGTTAGTACGAAAGCATACTGTTACCAAAGGTATCCTGACTTCTGTAAGGCTTTACTCTAAATCCTGATTTGAATTCATATACTTCTAAAATTCTTTTATCTGCTAAAATGCATTTTCAAAACTTCAAGACAAGCATAAACCGTGCATCATTTGAATATCGTTGTTTGCATATGGATAATTGTTTGACAGCAGAGAAATTCACACAACGAATATCCAGCAAATGAAAGCTCTCTCAGTGAACAAAATCACTTCAAATGGGATGACACTTCCAACGAAAAATATCCTATAAATAGGGGGGGCACGTCGTGATCACTGTCCAACACATCTGGGGGCAGTCAAGTCGTGATTCCAAGAAATCTCTCAAAAAATGATGAATAACCAGGGGCAGGTCTGCATTTGAATCACTTGAGGCATTGAACGTGGATTCCAATAAAGGGTCACGAACAGTCAGGCAAACACTTTCTAGCAGGGACAGTGACAAATCTCCCACAAAGTCCTTTTCATAGGGTGATCCCCTGCCAGAGTTTCAATCTCTGGAAAACCTTATTCCCAACTGAGTTGGTCTCAAGAAGAATCCTCGAGGAGTTCTACCAAAAGAAAATGCCTCTCCAGCAGACTGGCGACAGGGTTTATTTCCCCAACAAATGGCAAGATTCCCCAACTTGAATTTTCCTCTCAGACTATCACAAATCAAGGGACCACAACTACTCTTCCCCAATAGACTTTCCTACAATCCCCAATAGCTCCCCAGTAGAGCAACAGACAACGAGGACTCCTGAACTCTTTTCCCCAAGCAGAAATCAACACACTCCACGGAGTTTTCTTCTCAAGTAAAATCAACATTCCACAGTGAAAGTCACCCAGCTTCTCAGGATTCCCCAGTAGGGTTTCACAAAGTCCACAAGAAATGCACGGGCGTTTCCCTTCCCCAATAGAGTTTATTTCTCTAATAATGGAGGCCCGTCTATCAACACTTCAACTTCAAATATGAAGACTTACACTCCTCATTCCCAGCAGCAGCCAGGGATTTATTTTCCCCAGTCTGGCAACACTATAGTAGAACAACTAATATGTTCATACATTGCATTCATACATCATAGCATCAACAACACATATCGCAATCTCATTCATTTTGAGAAACATAATTATGCCATGCATTTCATACATCATGATATTGCATGCAACTAACTCTTTACCTTTTCAGGAAAGACCAATCAACAAAAAATTACCATCAACAAATTCTTGACAAGACAGGACAACTATCTGTGAACAAATCAATTCCCGAAACAGGACTGAGTGACTATCTACGTGACGAATACTTCTTTCAAGACTTCTGCTGGTTCAATTTTAATCGATCAATGATTTATCTTGATTCTTTTCCGGTAGAAACTTTCTATGGTTCAGATAAATCGCTCCAAAGATTTATTCTGATTCTTTTTCAGACCTCTGCTGGTTCAGTTTAGACCGATCAATGGTTTATCCTGATTCCTTCCCATTAGAAACTTTCTATGGTTCAGATAAATTGCTCCAAGATTTATTCCTATTCTTTCCAGTTAAAGAATATTCAAGACCGCTACTAGTTCAGTTTAAATTGATCAATGGTTTATCCTGATTCCTTTCCGGTTGACATTTTCTCTGGTTCAGATAAATTGCTCCAAGATTTATTCTAACTCTTTCTAGTTAAAGAATATTCAATACCTTTGTTGGTTCAGATTAAATCTATCAACGGTTTATCTTGATTCCTTTCTGGTAGACATTTTCTCTGGTTCAGATAAATCGCTCCAAGATTTATTTTGATTCTTTCCAGTTAAAGAATATTCAAGACCCCTGTTGGTTCAGTTTAAATCTATCAATGGTTTATCCTGATTCCTTTCCGGTAGACATTTTCTCTGGTTCAGATAAATCATTCCAAGATTTATTCTGATTCTTTGAAGTTAAAGAATATTCAAGACCTTTGTTGGTTCAGTTTAAATCTATCAATGGTTTATCCCGATTCTTTCCGATAAACACTTTCTATGGTTCAGATAAATTGCTCCATGATTTATTCTGATTCTTTCCAGTTAAAGAGTATTTAAGACCTCTGCTGGTTCAGTTTAAATCTATCAACGGTTTATCCTGATTCCTTTCCCGTAGACACTTTCTCTGGTTTAGATAAATCGCTCCAAGATTTATTCTGATTCTTTCCAGTTAAAGAAAATTCAAGACCTCTGCTGGTTCAAGTTTAAATCTATCAATGGTTTATCCTTATTCCTTTCCGGTAGACATTTTCTCTGGTTCAGATAAATCACTTCAAGATTTATTCTGATTCTTTCCAATTAAAGAATATTCAAGACGTCTGCTGGTTCAGTTTAAATCTATCAATGGTTTATCTTGATTCCTTTCCGGTAGACACTTTCTCTGGTTCAAATAAATTGCTCCAAAGATTTGTTATGATTCTATTCTAGTTAAAGATTATTCAAAATCTCTGTTGGTTCAGTTTAAATTGATCAATGGTTTATCCTGATTCCGTCCCAATAGACACTTCTTCTGGTTCAGTCTAAATCAATCAAAGATTTATTCTGATTCTTTCCCTATTACATCCAAAATCAGACTTAGTCTAATTTCTGTCAACAATCACCTTTGGATGGCATCTATAAGCCCATCTCTGACAACTCTCCATCATTTCTCCAAATGGCATCTTTAAGCCCATTCCCTACACAATTAACCACCACATCATCAAGTGCAAATTTCTGGGCACTCTAGTGTTCAATCATCTTCCACCTTCAAGTCTCGAATGGCAGACTCGCCAATCTAACTCTTTAGGTTTAAGAAGATTGAACAGGGCAGCTGTTGTACCCCAAAATTTTCCCTCTCATTTCTCAAGGCATTTCTCACAAGGATTCTCAAAATTCAAGCTTGCACAAGTACAATGGGATTTTTCAGCATCAAATTAAATAGGAAGCTGTTAAAAAGGGGAAAATAGATAAAAATAATATTTTTGACAAATTGGAGAAAAAACAAGTCTCTTTCTATTGGCCTTTTGGCCTCTTTCGATGCAAGCTTGGCTTACATCCTTCGACTGGGTGTTGGCCTCTGGCACACTGGCTTTGATTCACAAGGCAAGAGCTTCGTGCATGCCACCTTTGATTGTTTCTTTGGCCTCATAGGGTTCACAATGCAATGGATGCCTATGTTCCTTCTTCGATTATATGTTTTATGCATGCATGTCTGTGTTGACTGGACAAATGTTTCCCCCCATGCTTGCTTTGATTCACAAGTTGATGACTAGCTGCATACAAGCCTTCAATTGAGCCACAACTTCTTTCTTGCATGCAAGAGGCTCCCACCATGCTAGCCTACACAAGGCAAAAAGCCTCTTGTAGCCTCCTTCGATTCCAAGGCAAAAAGCCTCTTTTTGGCATCCTTCAATTGCACAATTTGCTTCTTGTATTCCTCTTTCGTCTGAGAATATTTGCAAGCCTAGCATGCCTCTTTCGTTTGGGCATGTGGCCTCATTCGTTGCAAGCTTCGTTTGGGCCCTTTTTACCTCATGCATGTTTTCTTCGTTTGGGCGTGTGACTTTCTTCAAAATAAGCTTGGGTTTACATTCTTCGTTTGGGCTTGTGGTTTCCTTCAAATGCAAGTTCGTTTGGCCATATGGACCTTTGGCAGACAAGCTTTCGTTAGAGAAAAGGACTCTTGCATGTTTTGTTAGAAGTCACAAAGCAAGGGCCTCCTACAATTCCCCTTCGACTCAGAAGCCATTGGTATTCTATGTTTTCCTTTAACATTACAAAGCCAGGATTTCCTTCACGCTAGCACCCAAAAGCAAGGACCTCCTGCATGCACCCTTTCGTTTGGCCATGTGACCTCTAGAAGGCAAGCCTTCGACTGGAAAAAAACCACCTTCACACAAGGCTTCTATTGGAACTTTGATTCCCTTCGAATCAGCATCTTTCGAACCCAACTCTGGATCCTTAGAAGCAAGTTTGAGCAAATCCCATAGCCTTACCCTACTTGTCAGGCTATGTTGCTTCCAAATCTTTATATGATCAGAGGCTTATACAAATGTTTGAAGGTTTGTCTACTGGATAATACCATTCTTGGTTAAAATAGCAAAAGGCTACGTACCCTTTTTTCATTAAGAGTACTTTTATCATAAAATCAGCTTCCAACTTGATTCATGTCTGAACGAAAAGCAGTTCCAGAAGCACAAGTCCAATCTCCTGCCAGCAGGCCCCCACTCGTACTGGAAACTTGGGATCAATGAAAAGGGACAAAACTTGTTTCATTTTCAACCAAACAATGGTTTGTTATCCTACAAACCTGGTTACTTCAAACACCTTCAACCTTTTCTCTATAAATAGAGAAGCATTTGCAAGCTAAAAGGGGGGACTTTTTGGCTGGAGGAACGAATCTTCAAAATCATCAAACACTCTCTAATAAACTCAAACATTCTCAAACAAACTCAAACACTCTCAAATAAACTCAAACATTCTCAAACAAACTCAAACACTTAAACACATATTAAAACCCAGAATCCAGAAGCACCACAACACTTATTTTTTTTTACCCTTCGAATCCAAAAGAAACACTACACCTGTTTCTTTGGTCCTTCGAATCTAAAGAAACATAACCCTTGTTTTCTTTTTCGAATCTAAAACCATCCTTTACATCTCCTGACCTTCGAATCCAGCACTAAAGGCGTCACCCTTGTTTATTTCCATCAAATCTAGGGACATCCAAGGCAGCCACTCAAAGTCCAGCAAACGTTCCAGCTTCAAACAAGGTAAGTCATTTTGACCTTAAACTCTTCGTTTGAAGCACGTACATAGTATTTGTTTCCTTTTCATTTCCACCCTTTTAGTTTGTTTTTATTGTTACTCCTTTTGGTTTTGTTTCTTGGCTTGTTAAATATGTTTTAAAACACTAACCTGGCCATAAGGTAATTCTAGCATGGCCTTAGGCCATGTTGCTATTTAAAATTTCAAACGAAAAAAATAGGAGGAAGGAGGTATTAAACGATGCCTTAGGCTTCCACACTGACTTCGAAGCCTCAGTCGAAGGAGGCAGCAAGGGACTTAAGGTGAAGAGGTTACTCCATGCTGAATGAAAGAAGTAGCCAGAAAGTCAGACTACACCATACTGACTTCCTGACCCAGTCGAAAGGCACGCCCACACTGACTTCTAGGCCCTAGTCGAAGGAGGCAGAAAGGCATACTGCATCTCATACTGATCCCAGGCCCAATCGAAAGGAATGCCTTCACTACTTCCAGGCCAAATCGAAGAGAGACCGAGAAGCAGAATCAAAGGATGCTTCTACCTAAATCGAAAGAGCCTTTTTCTTTTCTTTATTTTAATTTGCCTTTACATTTTCATGCTATTCAATATGGTTGTAATAGTGTAGGATTTATTTTCTGCATTTTTATTACTTTTGTATAAATGCTATTAATTAGGATGTATGGCAAGATAAAAACAACAAGTAGACAACCTAAAAATTCAAAGACAAAATGCATGCAATCAAACACACTATTCACACATGCACCCTTAGGGTAATCACACTTGTTGCCTCGGAAAAATAGTCATGTCCCTCGAATATGGGCGTTTTAGCCAAGACCCTTGATAAAAGATCGTAGTCCCTCGATGACCCTTAATGTTGCCTTCGGTAAATGATCTAGTCCCTAAACGACATTGCTAAAATGTTCCATAAGTTGCCTTCTATGACTATACAAACGTCCCACGCCGGTTCCTTCACATCCAATGACGGGGCTTCTTACCAAATTAATGGTAAGATAGCAACATCTAAAGGAGGAGGAAAAGAACATTAAGACCTTTTGAGTAGGTAGGATGCTCCTAGTTGCTCGCTTGCTCACAACAAAGGCATTTTACACACCAACAATTTCATTTGAAACATTTTTAAAAGACAAAGCTTTTTTGTACGCATTCTTATAGAAACGAGAATCATTAAAAAGACACTTTTCAAAATCACTTTCAAAAACACATTCCACAAACACCTTTTTGAACTATTTTCAAAACCAACACTTTGTACACGTTCTTATAGAAATGAGAACCATTACAAAGACATTTTCAAAATACTTTCAAACCCACACCACAAGCATATTTTCAAACAAAAGCAAGGGATCTAGCAAGCAACTAAGAGCCCGTTGATAACTACGGATGAAAAGGGTGCTAATACCTTCCCTTTTCATAACCTACCCCCGAACTCAAGTAATAATCTCGAAAGGTCTTTCCTGTTCTTTTCAACCTTTCCTTATTGGATAAGATAAAAGTTGGTGGCAACTCTTGCTATCCGTAACAATTGCGATCAAATGCAAAACACCAAGTCAGTTCTCCCACCGTATCACAATCTCCTTCAACAAATGGCTCTCTGATGATAGGCAAAATGGCAGGGTATGGCATACCGAGTCTTTGAGCACGAGTTCATACCCGCTTAAGATAAGGCTCCAAAGGAATGGAGTTCTTATGCCCCAATGTATTGTTGTCCACTTTGTTTACCATTCTCTAAGCTCGTATGAACCTTTGACGGTAGCCTTGGTTGTCGCCCTCATATTCAAATACCAAACCTTGGATGAGTGCATCATGAGGACCATCTCTTCGTGCATACCCAAATTGTCATAATGCAAGAGAATGGTTATAGGTGATACCTCCCCTAATGCCTAAGAGTGGGACATTAGGGAATTCCCCACAACGGTCAATGATAGTAGTGTCCTCCAAGGATCGAAAACACCAATAAATGTCAGAGTTTGTGAGGGACATCATCCTTTGAGACCATGTCAATCCTTGCTTGTTCTTTATTGTTGATCGAGGTAGGTGCAAAGTAAACCACCTAGAGAGTAAGGGAATGCAACACAAGAGAGTACCTCTTTTCTTCATGGTGCGAGTGTGGAAGCAATGTAAAATGTCTCCAAGCAAAGTAGGTATAGGATTACGAGAGAGGAAAACCTTGATGGCATTCACATCTATGAATTGGTCCGGGTTGGGAAATAGAACCAAACCATATATTAGGAGGGCCAAGACATCTTCAAAAGCTTGAAAATCCATATCTTCTCAGAAAGAACGAGCTTTCTCTAACAGAAACTTGGCTAGGAAACCCTTAACTCCGCTTCTTATTTCCCAATTTCTTATAATGTCAGCTCTCTTCAAATTTAAAGCTTCGACGATGAATTCAGGCTTTGGAGTATCCTCTAAACCGGTGAATGGTATTTGATCGAGCATGGTTACTCCTAATAGTTAAGAGAACTCTTCTAATGTAGGCACCAACTGATAGTCAGGAAAGGTGAAGCAATGATACATGGGATCAAAGAATTGGAAGAGCACACACATCATTTCTTCTTGGAAATTGGAGGTAGCCAAACTGAGAAGTCGACCATATTTCTTGGGGAAGGGAGAATCTCTAGGCACCCTTGATACTAATTCTTGGAGTTGAGGGTGTGCTTTCACGAAGCTGATTCGGATGGTATTCCTTCAGATGGGATTCATGGCTGTTACACCCCAAAATTTGCCCTTTCATGTTTTCCAAAGTCTTCCCCCTGCCTGGTTGATCATAAACTCTTGCCTAAGGAAAAAGAAGATTTTTGAGTGGTACTTCAAATACCTTTCGATTGGCATCCTGAAAGACCCTTCGATTTGCATTCTGAAGGAGTATTTCGATTGGCATTATGGACAAGCATTCGATTGGAATTATGTCAAGGCAATTTCGACAGGCATGTCAACCATGTCCTTCGATTGGCATGAACAACACCTTTTGATTGGCCTGTTAGCAGAGCATTTCGATTGGAATCCTTCGATTGATATTTAGGCCAGGCCCATTCGAAGGGTACGCAGGGAGTCCATTCGAAAGAGGTAAATCAGGACTAATCGAAGAGCATGGCCTGAAAGCACTCGAAATCCAAGCGTCCAGGTTCATTCAAGGGACACAAATGTTTCAAAAAAGGAAATGATTTAATGTGTTTGATTTTTGTCCAGAGCATTAAAGGCCTATTTTAATGGATGTCCCTTGCCATTTTTGTGCACTCCCACACTCCTATAAATAAGAGGCCAGTGACACATTACAACACACAGAAAATTACACGAAAAATCACACGAAAATCATAGAACGAAAATTATACACACACAAAAAAAAATCTGCAGGAGAACAAAACATTGGAGAGACGCTGCCCATAATTTTCCAAGCCAAAGCAGTCCCTCATATCGAAGGTGCCTACGCCCAGAAGCCCTCAAATCAAAAGTGCCTACATCCAGGAAGTGCCCAGATCGAAAGTGCATGCGCCCAGAAGTGCCCAGATCGAAAGTGCCTGCGCCCAGAAATCCCAAATTGAAAGTGCTCCCATCCAGCCAGTGCCCAAATCGAAGACTCAATATGCAGGTAAGAAAGGGTAAATTGTCCAACCTTACATTTGCATAAACGCATTATTACCTGTTGTTACCTTTGATTTGCCATCTTAGACAGGATCGAAAGGCCTGGGTTTGGCACCCAGGTCACATTTTTCGTGTGCTAACATTTGCTGCAGATTTAGCCTGAAGAGACCGCAACAAGTGCAGGATCGAAGGGCCTGGGATTCAATACCCAGGCCCTGCATTTTTGCTTCACTCACATACTTTTGCAGGTATAACATCCCAGATCGAAGGAGAGCCCTTCTCTAGAACGAACCCATTAGCGTGCTGGATCGAAAGAGGCATCTCATCCCTGGATCGAAAGCCATGACCTCCATGATCGAAGGGCAATCCTCTTCCCTAGATCGAAGGCTACTCACGCCTTACTGTCTAGCCCAATTGAAAGGACCAGGACCCTCTCTGGACCGAAGCAGTCCATTCCCTCCCTGGGTCGAAACTCTTTTTTTCCCTGGATCGAAGGATCCCTCCTGCACTTTTTTTTTTGTTTTTATTCTCATAGACTTCTTTTTATCTTTTTAATTAACATTAAAATCAAAAAAAATCACAAAAAAAACATTAGGTTAGTTTTTATTCAAATTAATTTTGTAAACAAATTAATTAATTATTTTAACTTCATTTTATCAATTTAAAATAAACTAGACTTGGGAGTATTTAATTCAAATATCTTCTTAATAAAATAAAACAACAAAAAGAGTTCTTATTCTTAGGATTTTTTTTTAGATTCACGCGCGTTTATTTTACTGGGATGTAATAGCTTAAACTAAGACCTTCTTTTACTTTACTGTTTTTATTTCCCCCAATATTTTTGGACATGTAAATAATCCCCCTCCCTGAAAGCCTTGTAATAGCGTAGGATTTACAATTCCCGCACTTTAAATTCATGTACATATATTAACTGCTTAGATGTATGCTAACTAGGATTGCATGACAAGATTAACTCTTAACTTAAAATCAACAGTAGCTCACCATGACTTGCAAGAATAAAATAACTGAAAATTGACACACTTGCACATGCCACTCTTAGGGTACACCTCACTTGGTTGCCTCGAACGTGGTCATTAAGTATAGGATGTTTTAGAGGTCGTCCTTTTGTCACAAGATCATAAGTTGCCTCGAAACGGTTGCCTCGGAAAAATTATCTAAGACATTAGGATTACCACTAAAGCGTCCTAACGTTGCTTTAGTGACCACACGTCCCTTAAACCGAATTGACCCGAAAAACTCCAACGACGGTGCTACCTACTCCTCAATAGTGGGATAGCATTGTCTAAAGGACAGTTGCACAGTTTAATTCCTTTTTGAGTAGGTAGATGTTCTTAAGTACTTTTTCTCTTTTAAAACAAAACAAAACTTTTCGCACTTACACTTTTCGAACAAAGTTTTCAAAAACACTTCATACACTCTTGAGGACAGAAGCAAGAGTTAAAATGAAGTTTCAAACAAAAATCTTTTCAAAACCCACAATCACAAAGAAAAGAAACCTTTTGAAAACACAGTGAGCAAGTACCTAAGAGCCCGTGGATAACCACAGATAGAAAGGGTGCTAACACCTTCCCTTTCTATAATCTACCTCCCGAACCCGAGAAACAATCTCGAAAAGGAATTTTTCTGTGCTTTTGTCCTTTCCCTTGTTGGATAAAATAAAAGACGGTGGCGACTCTTGCTTACCACGACACTTTGCAAAAACAAACACAAACGCGAACCAGCATTCCAAAACAGTCAGTTCTCGTTCCCACCGATCACAGAACTGGCGACTCTGTTGGGGACTTTTAAATAAGTGAGGTGTACCTTAGGATTAGATCACTTGTGTTTTCAATTGTATTGCTTTGTATGCTTATAATTTTGTGGGCTTGTATCGGAGTTCTATAGATCCTAACCCAGATCTGGGGTACCCTTTTTAGGTAAGTAGCAGTAAACTTTGAGGGATCCGTCCGGCGTAGACCGACACAGATGAAGCAGTAGCTACGTTGGTGTGGCACCTTAGTATGTACCGATATCCATTGTGTTGAAACGAGGAGAATATGGGTCTTATAAGGAGTCATTAAGCACCAACTGACCTTAGAACCTTAAATTGACCAACTTGGCCATAGAACAGTAGCAGTATGCTACACTCATTGAGACTAAACTCTCGCGATGGTTCCGGACGCAAGAAAAGGTTGCTAAACTGGAATTATGACCGATTGAGGGTAGTCAGTGATATTGAGATCCTCTAGAACCCGATTACTATTTTTTTAGGACAGGTTTAAACCAACTAAACTGAAAGAGGGTAATGCCTAAACTCCATGCCAGCCTAAACTTAAGGCTTTATGTGTGACTTGTGTGCCTTCAAACTTGAACTACTTGTTATCTGACAACAGGGGTTCCTTGCAGGTTTTGTTTACAGTCCTTATCCAACAAATTAGATTTATTGTAGGGCTCACTTACATCACCTAACTTTTTGCTTGAACGCATAACATATACACCATAACATCATACCTTAACATTTCCTTAACCATTTCAAGGATCTCAAGGGTCTGTGATGCAGGTTATGGTAAATCAAAAGTCTAGCAAGGGGCAAAGGGGATTTATTTTCCTCTAGCCAATACCATCTAGAAATCCAAGCACGATAACTTGAGTTAGGGGATATGACTCACTCGATATGGTGAGCTTGACTCTTGAAGAAGGACTCTCGGCAACATGAAGTTCCTTCAATCAAAACTACCAGATTCAGATTCTAACAGTTTCTTGTTTACCCCGCGAGATCCTTGAAAACATTACATACATATATCATACATATCATAACGGGTCTTCCAATACAGGTCTCTCATGTTCTCGCTGTTTATTTCAGCAATGGCTTTCCAACCATACAACCAAGATCTCCGGGCTCAAAACGCCCAACTTCAAGAAATGTTCTTGAACCTATCCCAGGGGCAAGAAGAAATAAAAGCTCTCCTCACAAGGGGCTTGGTCCTAGGGAATCCAGGAGGCATCAGGAATGATCAGTTGGAAGGGCTACAAATTGAGTTGGCAACAATGAAGATCCAGGTGATGGGACAGTTGGTGGGCCAGACGGCTCTCATTCAAGACTTAGCTCAAAGAAAAGAAGAGCTCAGGGTCCTCGTCAACAAGCTACTTCAAAATAACCGAGTGGGGCAAACAACTAGGGTTGAAGATCAAGTCATCATTCAACCACCTTTGGGGAAAGAAGACAAGGGAAAAGCTCATCAGCTTGCTTCAGGGTCACAAGCCCAGCATCAACCTCACCAAAAGCAACGGGTTGACCGGAGGCAATTTACCAAGCTCAACATGCCGCTGTCTCGAGCTTTACAACACCTGTTAATATTGAATCTGGTGACATTAAGGGACCCTCCTAAGAATCCCAACACAGCCTCCCCAAGGTACAATCCTGATGCAAGGTGTGCATACCATTCTGACAGTCCTGGACATGACACCGACGACTGTTGGACTTTGAAGAACAAAATTCAAGACCTGATTGATGAGGGAGCATTGGAATTCACACAAGATGGTCAGGCTGAGTTCTTCTACCATCCCTCCAAGGTTCACCATTTGAAGTGACAAGTACTGAGACGAGAAGACTTTTGTTCATTTGAATTTTCAAGTTGTAATCTCTTTGTTATTCAAACAATTATCCATTAATGCCAAACTTTGTTTCATTAATGCATCGCATATGTTTGTTTTGATTTGATCAATCATTTTCATTACATTTAAACTATGTTTTTTTACTCACTTTATGACATTCAACTCTTGCTAAAAGTTACAAGCCTTTAGAGGGAGGATGACGAAACAATGCCATAATCTCATACAGTATGCTTTTGGACAAACCTTGCTGACAATGTACAGGCGTTTCTTTCAAATCCTAAACACTGGAGTTATAAGGAAGATAATCCCTAGTCAACCCCTTTGAGCCAAAGAAGTTGGAGTTTCTCTTTTCACAAATTAAAACCCTTAATTTAAACCTGGGGCAGGGTAGTCTCTCAGTTAATTCAAAAGATGTGCATTGAAGTCGCAAAACTCTCAATTCATAATACAACGAACGACATCAAAAGCATTCCCATGGAATCAAAAGACGGTGATGGTTCCTTATCTCAGAGGCAGTCAATCTCTCAAAAGAAAAAAGCCCACTGAGCCAAAATCTATAAAGGAGGCTTAAAAAAGCTGGGGCATCCCGCTGACTGTAATCTCGAAAACAGGAACAGTCAGGAAAAAGTTAGGGGTAATAAATCAAAAGAACGAGGTCTCTAAAAATCCTCAACAACATGAAAAATGTTGCAAAAATGACTGCCTTCAAAAATTCAACTTGTGTGAACCATCACCAAAAACGTCGTTCCAGATTCATTTGGAGTTCAAATGCACAATTAACTGAGTTTAGGATTGAAGAACATCACGTAGAGCGGGTGGGTACAAATATACTTTGAGCCTTTATCCTTTGTTTCTTAAACCGTGAACCAAGCCACGTTGCAACCCTTCAAAAGTCCTAACTGAAGCATGGGTTAGTTCAAAAGCATACTGTTACAAAAGGTATCTTGACTCCTCTAAGGCTTTGCCCTAAACCTTGTGTTGAATTTGTCTTATAAAAAAAAAAGTTTTCTACTAAAAAACGCACTTTTCAAAACTTCAAGACAAGCATAAACTTTACATTATTTGAATATCACTATTTGCATTTGGCTATTTGTTTGATAGCGGAAAAATTCACACAACGAATATCCGATGAACGAAAGCCCTCTCAATGAACAAAATCACTTCAAAAAGGATGACACTTCCAATCAAGGGGCGTGGCATGATCATTGTCCATCAACTGGGGCAGTCCAATCAAGATTCCAGGACATCTCTCAAAGAAGTGCAGAGTAACCAGGGGCAAATCTCCATCTCCTTCACTTGGGGCATTGAACATCAATCTCAGTGAAGGGTTACATACAGTCAAACATTTCCAGGCAGTGCCACAAACACCTGCTGCTAGGGGCAATGACAAATCTCCCCAGATCCTTCTCATAGGATGACTCCCAGCAAGGGTTTAATCTCTGAAAACCTTTCCCCAACTGAATCCACCTCAAGAATCCTCGAGGACTTCCCCCAACGAAGATGTCACCTCTCTAGCGGACTGACGATAAGGTTTATTTCCCCAACAACACCAGGATTCCCCAGCTTGAGTTTGCCTCTCCGACTACTACAAATCAAAGGACCACAACTCCTCTTCCCCAGTAGACTACTCTGAAATCCCCAACAAGTTACTGTGAAACCTGGACCCGACCAGATGTCAGTTTAACTTTGACTCCCCAGTAGAGCAACGGACAACCGAGACTCCTGAACTTGTTCCCCAAGAACGAATCAATACTCTCCACAGAGTTCACAACTTTCCCCAACGGAGTTCTCCTCAACAAAACAAGGATCCTCAGTGGAAACATTCTAAGCAAAGTTTGAATACATACCTACTCTTCAACAACAGTCCGGGATTTAATAACTCCCCAACGCTTGTCAAGAATTTATTCTCCAAGACAAAATTACATTTCAACAACATTCATAACATGTGCATACAAAATGCATATAACATAAATCTCATTTATTTTGAGAACATCATTACACAATGCATACATCATGACATTGCATACAACTAACTCTTTACATTTTCAGGAAAGATCGATCAACAGATAAAAGTCATTACCTTTTGGAGTAGAAGTCATCCAAGATTCCTTTATCATCCTGCTGAGGTAGAAGTCGTCCAAGATTCCTTCATCATCCTGCTGAGGTAGTAATCGTCCAAGATTCCTTCATCATCCTGCTGAGGTAGTAATCGTCCAAGATTCCTTCACCATCCTGCTGAGGTAGTAATCGTCCAAGATTCCTTCACCATCCCGTTGAGGTAGTAATCGTCCAAGATTCCTTCACCATTCCATTGAGGTAGTAGTCGTCCAAGATTCCTTCATCATCCCGCTGAGGTAGTAATCGTCCAAGATTCCTTCATCATCCTGCTGAGGTAGTAATCGTCCAAGATTACTTCATCATCCTGCTGAGTTAGAAGTCATCCAAGATTCCTTCATCATCCCTCTGAGGTAGTAATCGTCCAAGATTCCTTCATCATCCTGCTGAGGTAGTAATCGTCCAAGATTCCTTCATCGTCCTGCTGAGGTAGAAGTCATCCAAGATTCCTTCATCATCCCGTTGAGGTAGTAATCGTCCAAGATTCCTTCATCATCCTGCTGAGGTAGAAGTCATCCAAGATTCCTTCGTCATCCCGTTGAGGTAGTAATCGTCCAAGATTCCTTCATCATCCTGCTAAGGTAGAAGTCATCCAAGATTCCTTCATCATCCTGCTGAGGTAGTAATCGTCCAAGATTCCTTCATCATCCTGCTGAGGTAGTAATCGTCCAAGATTACTTCATCATCCTGCTGAGGTAGAAGTCATCCAAGATTCCTTCATCATCCTGCCGAGGTAGTAATCGTCCAAGATTCCTTCATCATCCTGCTGAGGTAGTAATCGTCCAAGATTCCTTCACCATCCTGATGAGGTAGTAATCGTCCAAGATTCCTTCATCATCCTGCTGAGGTAGAAGTCATCCAAGATTCCTTCATCATCCTGCTGAGGTAGTAATCGTCCAAGATTCCTTCATCGTCCCACTGTTGTAGTAATCGTCCAAGATTCCTTCATCATCTGTTTGGAGTAGCAATTGTTTCAGATTCCTTCATCACACATCATTATCAAAAAAGACCTCCTCTGGTTAGATTTATTTCTCCAAGTTAATGACAGGCAATCGGAGACCTTCAAATAACAATCCAGATACGATCCAGATTCGGATGTAATTCTGTCACTCATTCAAATACAGTCCAACAATCGCCCCTGGATGGCATCTTTAAGCCCATCTCCAATGACTATCCATTACCTCTCCTACAGATGGCATCTATAAGCCCATCCTCCTACCAACCATCTCCAAATGGCATCTGTAAGCCCATTCCCGATGTCACAATGCTGATACTACACCATGCGAGTGTAAATTTCAGGGCACTCTAGTGTTCAATTATCTTCCACCTTCGGATCGTGAAAGGCTAGAAAGCCAATCTATATCCTCAGGTTTAAGAAAATTGAACAGGGGCAACTGTTGCACCCCAAAATTTTCCCTTTCATGTTTTCCAAAGTCTTCCCCCTGCCTGGTTGATCACAAACTCTTGCCTAAGGAAAAAGAAGATTTTTGAGTGGTACTTCAAATACCTTTCGATTGGCATCCTGAAAGACCCTTCGATTGGCATTATAAAGGAGTATTTCGATTGTCATTATGGACAAGTGTTGTACCCCAAAATTTTCCCTCCCATATTCTTCAAGATTTGCAAAGAGCAAGCTTCAAAATCTCCCCAAGGGTTGCACAGTTCAAGGGCCTCCTAACAGTCAGAATTAGGGTTTTGGTTCTGACAAAGAAAATGAAGTTTCCAAGGGTCCAATCAAGTCCCATATGCTTATAAACATGGTCAAGCATCCTCATACAAAGTTTCAAGACTTACAGCACAAGATTGTACAGTCAAAAACCCTAATTGCACTACAGTCAACTGTAGGGGCAAAATGGTCATTTGACAGTCAAAAGTTCAAATTTTTGGTCAACATCTCATTTTGAAGCCACAAAAATCATTTGATCAATGCTTGATCATGATTCTCAAAGCTTGGCTCAAAAATCATCAAGATGCAAAAGTTTCCATATTTGGACAGTTGAAAAAGTCAACTGTAACTTGACCAAGGCATAACTTCCACATGGATTATCAGAAAAATTCCATCCAAAGCTCATTTTGAAGATAAAGACATTTCCTACAACTTCTCTTCACACTTCAAGTCCAATAAATGCTCTCACAAAAAGTTATCAATTTCAACATTATAGGTCATTTTAATAAGTCAACAAAAAGGGACTTTAAGTCAAAGGCCATAACTTGAGATTGGTAAATCAAAATGACATGGGACCAAGGGCATTGGTTAGAGGACTCAAAGAACTTTCCAAAATGTCCAAGAACATAAGCAAAGCTTAAGAATTGAGCAAGTTATGCCTTGTGGAAATTGGGAAATTTTTGGATATTTTGAAAAGTCAACATTGCTTCAAATGACCTAAAAATGCTAATGGGCCTCTTTTCCTCCACAATTCATCATCCAAGGCAAGTGCACGACCATTTGGCCCAAAGGGAAGTTTTTTTTATCATTTTTATTTATTTATTTGGATTTTTAATCATTAATAATTCATTTAATTAAAATAAATAGGTGAAAAATACTAAACCTAACTTTTTGAATCTTTTTGTGCATGAAATAATCTCAAGATTTTGTGTATAATCAGATTTGGAAAGAATCTTGGTGATTGAACATGATTTGAACTAAGTTTTCATGAAAAAGATTTGAAAACTAATGCATGGAAAATCAAATATCTTATCATCAATTCATGGATTCTTTGGCTCAAATTCTCAACCCTAATCACTCACATACATATATGGATGCAAACCCTCGTGCCCATAACCTCTCAGCTGCGCAGAAAAGCCATAATAAAAACTTGAATTTTCTCAAAAAAGTCCAATACTGAAAACTGTCTTCCAGGGCGATTCAAGCTGAGATAATCATCTCATCACCTTCCTGAGACATCAAGAAACGTTTTTGAATCACTTTCCACGTCCCTAACGCCCAGAATTGGTGAATAGGATTCAAACTTTTTCACATTTTTTTCATAATCGTGTTTTAGTATTCAAGCATATTCATTGCATTTTTTTTCATGGATTCTTATTAATTGATGGATTCTGAAACTAACTGCATAATTTAATTGAGCTTTTATGCATTATTGGAGATTTCGCCATTGTTGTCTTTTAGGGTTTTCCAAGCTTTGAATTGGGGTTTCCTGGTTAAGGAACAATTGAGACTCGAGACCTGGACCATTGAAATCAGCATGATTGGACGATTGGAATAGATACCTCGCGCCTAATTTATATGACTCCAGGAGCTAGTCGCTATTTTCCAGAATGGTGTATATAGGGACGGTTCAAAACCGTTGCTAATTGTTTTTTTGTTTCAGGAAAAAATAGAACGAAGAAGAAGACGCTTAGGTGGCGAGGCATAAGTGGTTGATTTGAATTTCGCGCGAAAAAATACTATTAACCATTATTTTGAGTTATATTAATTGTTTTCTCTATTATATTCAAAACGCGCTAGGTGGCTCAGTGGCAAGCAAGTGTATTGGTGACCTTCAGGACCCGGGTTCGATCCCAGGTCCCCACCCCTTTCCAATGTTATTTTTCTATTCATGTTTCTATGCAGTTTCGTTGCAAGGGAGCACCATACGTCCCTCAAATCCAGCTTGCCACTTGGCCAATAATACCAATCCAAGGGACCAGATCTGAAGAACATGGTAAACCTCAGTCAACACACATGCTCGCTAGCTGAGAAGTCAACCAGGCCAAAGGCTTAATGGGCCTGATTACTGGACCTCACCTCCCATTTGGGGGCAGACCCCCCTAGGTTTGTAATTTCTTTTATATTTTTTTCATTTGTTTATTTGATTCAATTATCTTTTTTTAATTAATTTCTTTAATTTAATTATTTTTTATAAAAATATAAAAACAATCTAAAAATCAGAAAAAGACAAAAAATAAATATTTTTATTTAACTAATATTTTTGTAAATAAATTTCATTAAATGATTTTAGTTTTTAAATCTAGGACTCATCTTAATATTTTTTCAATAAAAACCTAAAATTTGTAGAATTAGGGTTTGTATCAATTTTTATCCTTTTTCTTTTCTTTTCACAATAATTAATAATTAAATATTATTTTTGTAATTAAATTTCCATGTAATTAATTAGGTTAATTTAGGTTTAAATTTTAACATGTTTTCTTAATAAATAAAAGTTGTAGAATTAGGGTTAATTAGTTAATGTCGTTTAATTCTCATTAAAAAGCCATAAATACGAAAACCTCAAAAATAATTTCTTTTTTTCAATTTTAATTAATTTAATAATTTAATTTAATTTCATTAAAAAGGGTCCAACGCCCTCGTTTCCAATCTTAATTCAATTCGCACATTTATCTCGTTTCTTTTAAATATTGATGTACTTCTCCCAAAGCCGTGTAATATTTATCTTTCGCACATTGCTTTATTTCTTTACTTTCTGTCAAATCGGGTCCTGGATTTTAATTTGGCGATGTGGACCCGCGCCTTTGTAATAGTTTAGGAATTTTATCTTTCCGCACTCTCTTTTTAACTATTAAATAAATGCATGCAAGAATGAATGACAAAAAAATAAAAACAAACGCATAGATCACTTTGACATGACAAGAGACAAAAATAAATGAAAACGACACACAAATCACACACCACCCCTAGGGTACGCCTCACTGTTGCCTTGCCTCGAAAGTTGATCGTCGATTAGAGGATGTCTTAGTAAGTCCTCATGATCCGGGAACCTGGCATGAGGGTAGCTTCTAAGGTATCTTCCTATTGCTCTGGTGATCACCATGTCCCTACAAACTCGAATTGACCCGAACACCTCCAACGGTGGTGCTACCTACCTCTCAATGGTGGGATGGCACTGCTTTAAAGGACATTTACACAGACGAATTCCTTAGGGTAGGTAGACGACTCTAGATACTTGCTCTAATTTCAAAACAAATTCAAAAATACTTTTCACACCGACACCTTTTCAAAAAGCTTTCGAAAGCAACTTTTCAAACACTCTTGAGGACCGATACAAGAGTCGAACTGGAATTTTCAAAGAAACTTTTTTTAAAACCCACAGTTGAAAAGCAAACAAACCATTTTTGAAAACACAAGTGAGCAAGTATCTAAGAGCCCATGGATAACCATGGATAGAAAGGGTGCTAACACCTTCCCTTTCTATAACCTACCTCCCGAACCGAGAGCAATCTCTTTAAGGAATTTTTCTGTGCTTTTGTCCTTTCCATTTGGAGAAAATAAAAGACGGTGGCGACTCTTGCTTCCGCGACATTTCGCGAACCAGCGTTAAACAGTCAGTTCCAGATCCACCGATCACAGAACTGGCGACTCTGCTGGGGATATAAACTTAAAGTGAGGTGTACCTTAGGGTTAGTTCATAACTGTGTTTTCAATTGTGTTGACTTGCTTGCTTTAAATTGTGGGTTGCTTGGGAGTTCTATAGATCCTAACCCGGATCTGGGGATACCTTTCTTAGAAAGTAGCAACAAGGCTGTGAGGGAACTGTGCGGGGTATACCGACATGGTTGAAACAGTCTGCTACGTTGATGTGGCACTGTGGTATGTACCGGTAACCCTTGAGTTCAGTCAAGGAGAGTACGGGGCCTCCGCGTGGTGTCATGAAGCATCAACAGACCTTAGGAACCTTAATTGAACTATCTTGGCCTCTTTAGGGTAGTGAGATAACTGACTTTGGTGCAGTCCGAGGTTGGTTGATACTCGATACTACACTCAATTGAGGGTTGCTTTCCTGGAATATTTCGGTCGCCAGTTCAGTGGCTAAATCGAAACGATGAACAATGAAAGCAATCCCGTGATATTGGGACCCTTAGAACCCGGTTACTTCTAATAGGACAGGTTTGAGCCCACCAACTTCAAGAGGGTACTACCCAGACCCCATGCTGGCCTTAAACCCTAAGGGCTTGTCTTATGTGCCTTGTGTGCCTTACATGTTTGTCTTTGTAAATATCTGTGGTGTGTTTAATCATAGCATCATGACATCATCCAGCATCATATGCATTGACTAACCATTTCAGGGGTTCGAATCTTCATCTTTGCTCTTGTTTTGTAGGACATGGAAACTGTTCGCAGAAAGACAATTCAAATCAGTCTTGTAAGGGTCCCTCCTCAGCTTAAGGAACTCACATCCAGGATTCCCGAGAGCTCTTCATTCAGTGAAAGACATGGAAGACTCATCAGCTTGGTCAACACCAACATTGAGGAAGATATGATAAAGGTCCTATTCCAGTTCTTTGACCCTCTGCATCACTGTTTCACCTTCTTGGATTATCATATGGTACCTACATTGGAGGAGTTCTCCCGGCTCCTGAAGGTCCCTATCCTTGATCAACTACCCTACAACGGTACAGAAAAGGAACCCAAGCTTGAAGAGATTGCTAAAGCCTTACACCTACAATCATCTGACCTCAAGGGACATTGGGAAGTTAGAAGCGGTATCAAAGGGTTCTTAGCCAGGTTTCTGTTTGAAAAGGCCCATGAATGTTGGAACTCCCTTGACTTACAAGCTTTTGAAGAAGTTGTGACCCTCCTTGTCTATGGTTTGGTGTTGTTCCCTAACCCAGATCAGCTTATAGATATCAGTGCTGTCCAGATCTTCATGTCCAGGAATCCTATACCTACGTTGCTGGGGGACATCCTTCACTCATGTTACACTCGAACCATGAGAAAAAGAGGTGTCCTTATGTGTTGCACTCCTCTCCTGGGAAGGTGGTTTATTTCGCACCTTCCACAATCAGTTTTGAAGAAAGAGCGGGGTTTGAGATGGTCACAACGGTTGATGACTCTTACACATGCAGATATACATTGGTGCCCTAGGTCCAGAGAGGATGTCACTATCATTGATCGTTGTGAGGAGTACCCTAATGTTCCTTTACTTGGAATCAGAGGAGGTATTACTTATAGCCCATGCCTGGCTTGGAGACAGTTTGGTTATGCTCGGAAGGATGGTCCTCATGACATGTTAATTCCTGACATAGTTTTTGACTTCGACAACGATGCACAAGGAATTCGCCAGAGATTTATCAGAGCTTGGAGGATGCCCAGTAGGATAGACAGCAAGACACTGGGGCACAGGAACTCCATCCCGTTGGAACCTTATCTCAAGTAGGTACGCGCCCGCTCGCAGAAGTTAGTAATGCCTTATCCTCATATGCTCCCTGTGATCAAAGAGCCAGTCTTGGAAGGAGAAGTGTCCTACACTATTCAGCATCCTGATATGCCCACATCCTGGGAAGAGATGCAGAAGAGCTGGATCCAGCTTAAGGAAGAACGGAATTCTCTTGAGACCAGTCTACATGCTAGTGAAAAGAAGGTCCTGGAGCTCACCCGCCTATTGCTTGAGGAGAGGAATCTCAACACCTATATAGCTCCAAAGAGGATGCGTAGTGTCTTTTGGGATTGATTTGCTTTTGTTTTGTTTTGCCCATGAGGCTTTGATGTACTGAACAATTGTTTCCTTAATGATAACGTGTGTTCCTTTTTGTCTACAACAAATTTGAACTTTCGAGCCCTTGAATGCATTGCATAAACACATATCATTCATCATGTGCATAACAGGTTTTCTTCTTTTCAGGTTGCTTACAGTTCTTCGCTGTTTATTTCAGCATCATGAATCCTGACTCATCATCAACTGAGATGTCCATCAAGGCTCTTCAGGCGCAGAATGCGCAATTTCAGGAACTAATCATGGGTTTGGCTCAAGGCCAAGAAGAGATGAAGGCTCTTCTCCCGAAGAAGGAAAAGAAGAAGAAGAGAAGAACTGTTCTTTTCAGCTCGGGCTGAAGGTTTGGCAACACTCTGCAAAATGAAGAGGCTGGTTCTTCCATAGGCAAGGGTACCCCCCAAGAGGGAAAAGGTCCAAGTCCGGTAGTCTCCGACAACGAGACTGATTTTGATGAGGAACAGTATCCTCCTGCAGAAGACAGATACAAGCAGTTGGAGGACAGATTGAATGCTATGGAGATCCAACAGGTGCCTGGGCTGGATTTTGGAGATTTGGGTTTGTCTACTGGTGTGATCATTCCTCGTAAATTCAAAGCACCATCCTTTACCAGGTATGACGGGGCATCTTGTCCCAAGCTACACCTCAGATCCTACGTGCGGAAGATTCAACCGTACTCAGTGGATAAGAATTTGTGGATCCACTTCTTCCAGGAGAGTCTTTCAGGGACTCATCTCGAATGGTTCTATCAGCTGGATGGGACCAAAGTTCGTAACTGGGAGGAGTTGGCTACTGCTTTCTATAAGCAGTATCAATATAATGCCGACCTTGCCCCTACGCGTACCCAACTCCAGGGTATGTCGCTAGGTTCAAGCGAAGGTTTTAAAGAGTACGCTCAGAAGTGGAGGGATCTGGCTGGCAGGGTGAAGCCTCCGTTGACTGATCGGGAGTTGGTAGACATGTTCTTGGGGACCCTATCTGGGCCATTTTTCAACCATCTTATCGGTAACTCGTCTGCAGGGTTTACTGATCTTATTCTGACTGGAGAGAGAATTGAGGCTGGGTTGAAGTCTGGTAAGATTCCGAAGGGTGCATCTACAAGTTCAGAGAAGAAACCCTTCAAGAAGGAGGCCAGTGCTGTATATGGCTCCAGGAGACAAGAGAAATCTGAGCGCCGCCAATCTGTCAGTGCGGTAATGATTGCCAAGCCTGCTGCCGCTCCTCGGCAAACCAATCCTCAAAGGGCTGAAAGACCCCGGAGAGAGTTCACCCGTTTGAGTATGACTTTGTCGCAGATCTTGCCACAGTTGCTATCCACCAACCTAGTGACTGTCAGAGAGGCCCCAAAAGTTGTGAACACTGCCTCCCCGAAATACAATCCAAATGCCCGATGTGCTTATCACTCCGATAGCCCGGGGCATTCCACTGATGACTGTTGGGCCTTAAGGAACAAGCTGCAGGACCTTATTGACGCCAAGGAGGTACAATTTGAGGCATCTGAGAAGCCTAATGTAGTGACAGCTCCCCTGCCTGCTCATGGAGTGAATGCTATTGGGGACGAAGATGAAGTGGATGAAGCTGAGTTTGATAGATGGATTTACCCGGCAACCGACGTTGGACCTAGCAATTGGAGTGCTAAAGACAATCTACCTGTTTCTCTTGTTACTAAGTAATAAACTTCTTTGTTTTGTTATTTGTAATAAACAATAAATAAAACTCTATGGCCCGGTGTCTTACCCGGGGCACCGTGGCTTCATTTGTGAGGGCATATAAATTGTCATTTCATATATCATGAATGAAAATCTTGGACGTTTTTCTCGCATTTCAAATCTTATGCTCCTTTTCTTTCTTTCTTTTCTTTACATATTCCAAAACAGCTGTATTTACACACACTCACTCATACAGGTTTCAATCCACTCTGGACCTCACTGGTAACGACTCTGCTACTGCCAGTTATGACTTCGAAAATCCGATCAACTTAGCCGAAGACAAAGGTGAAGATGATTGCGAAGTGCCAGGTGAGCTTGCAAGACTGTTGCTCCAGGAAGAGAGGGCAATTCAACCACATGAAGAGCCGGTGGAAATAATAAACTTGGGTACTGAGGCAGACAGGAAAGAGGTAAAGATTGGTGCCAACCTAGAGCTCAGCGTGAAGCAACGGTTGATTAAGATGCTACATGATTATATGGAGATCTTTGCCTGGTCCTATGAAGACATGCCCGGGTTGGATACCGATATTGTGGTCCATCACTTGCCTACTAAGGAAGACTGCCTTCCAGTTAAGCAAAAGGTCCGCCGTATGCGTCCAGAGATGTCTGAGAAGATCAAAGCCGAGGTTATGAAACAGTTTGATGCCGGGTTTCTTGCAGTGACTTATTACCCTCAGTGGGTTGCTAATGTGGTGCCGGTACCTAAGAAAGACGGTAAGGTCAGAATGTGTGTCGACTACAGGGATCTGAACAGGGCCAGCCCCAAGGATGACTTCCCTTTACCTCACATTGATGTCCTTGTTGACAATACAGCTCAGCATAAGGTGTTCTCTTTCATGGATGGTTTTTCAGGTTATAATCAGATCAAGATGGCACCTGAAGACATGGAAAAGACTACCTTTGTTACTCAGTGGGGCACCTTCTGCTATAAGGTCATGCCTTTTGGACTGAAGAACGATGGGGCAACCTACCAACAAGCCATGGTTGCTTTATTTCATGACATGATCCATCATGAGATAGAAGTGTATGTTGACGACATGATCGCAAGGTCCCAGACTGAGGAAGAACACCTAGATCATCTGCAGAAGTTGTTTGACCGTCTGAAACTGTACAAGCTGAGGTTGAACCCGAACAAGTGCACCTTTGGGGTAAGATCTGGGAAGTTGCTAGGCTTCGTTGTAAGTGATAAGGGTATTCAAGTGGACCCTGCCAAGGTTAAAGCTATTCAAGAGATGACAGTTCCTAAGACAGAGAAGGAAGTCAGAGGCTTTTTAGGACGCCTGAATTATATTGCTCGATTCATCTCGCACCTAACTGCTACTTGTGAACCAATCTTCAAGCTGCTGAAGAAAGATCAGGTAGTACGTTGGAATGATGAATGTCAGGCAGCTTTTGACAGAATCAAGGAGTATCTCCAAGAACCACCCATCCTTATTCCACCGGTTGAAGGGAGACCTCTGATACTATACCTGACAGTACTTGACAACTCAATGGGGTGCGTGCTGGGGCAGCATGACGAGTCTGGCCGAAAAGAGCATGCCATTTATTACCTTAGAAAAAAGTTTACCGACTGTGAGACCCGATACTCACTGCTCGAGAAAACTTGATGCGCTTTGGTATGGGCTGCTCGCCGGCTGAGACAGTATATGCTGACTCACACTACCTTGTTAATCTCAAAAATGGATCCGATAAAGTACATATTTGAAAAGCTTGCTCTGTCTGGGAGAATAGCAAGATGGAAAATGATCTTGACGGAATACGACATTCAGTACACAACCCAGAAAGCCATCAAGGGAAGTGTATTGGCAGACCATTTGGCACAACAGGCCGTAGACGACTATCAGTCAATGAACTTCGAGTTTCCGGACGAGAGCATCATGATAGTGACTGATTGTGAAGTGCCTGGACCGGATGAAGGACCTGAGGAAGGATCCCGATGGTCTATGCACTTTGACGGAGCCTCCAATGCTTTGGGTAACGGTATCGGCGCTGTAATCATATCACCTCAAGGCACTCATACTCCACTCACTGCCTGGCTATGTTTCAACTGTACCAACAACATGGCAGAGTATGAGGCGTGCATCATGGGTCTTCAAGTTGCGATTGACTTAAGGATAAAGTTTCTGAGCGTCTTAGATTCCGCTCTCGTGATCAATCAGATCAAAGGAGAATGGGATACGAAACATCTGAATCTTATTCCTTACAGAGAATGTGTGTTGACCTTGATCCCCCACTTCACAAAGATAACCTTCGAACACTTCCCGAGAGAGGAGAATCAGCTGGTGGACGCATTGGCTACAATGTCTTCTATGTTCAAGGTCAAATGGGACAATGAGGCTCCCCGGATCATCATCTGGAAACTGGACGAACCGGCATACTGTTGTGATCTCGAGACTGAATTGGTGACTGAGAAGCCTTGGTACCATGAAGTGAAGAGATATTTGGAAGCTCAGGAATACCCTGGAGGTGCCTCTGTCAATGATAAGAAGTTTCTGAGAAGGTTCGCAGCGAAGTTCTTCCTTAGCAATGGCATCCTGTACAAGCGAAACCATGATTCGACCTTGCTGCGTTGTGTGGATAAAACAGAAGCAGAAAGGATCATGGAAGAGCTACATGAAGGGACCTTCGGTACACATTCCAGTGGACACACCATGGCGAAAAAGATCCTTCGGGCAGGGTATTTCTGGTCCACAATGGAAGCTGACTGTTACCAGCACTCTCGGACATGCCATAAGTGCCAGATTTATGCAGACAAGGTGCATGTTCCTCCGGTTCCTCTGAATGTTCTGACTGCGCCTTGGCCGTTTGCAATGTGGGGCATAGACATGATCGGTGAGATTAAACCTACGGCATCTAACGAGCATCGCTTCATCCTGGTAGCGATTGATTACTTCACGAAGTGGGTCGAAGCAGCATCCTACGCTACGGTAACCAAGACTGTTGTGGCACAGTTCATTCGGCATAACCTGATCTGTCGATACGGCGTCCCAGAAAGAATTATTACAGACAACGGTACTAATCTCAATAACAAGATGATCAATGAGCTCTGCGAGCAATTCAAGATACAGCACCACAACTCTTCTCCTTACAGACCGAAGATGAATGGGGCTGTAGAAGCAGCAAATAAAAATATTAAGAAGATCGTGCAGAAGATGACAGTGACTTATAAAGATTGGCACGAGATGTTACCGTTCGCTCTACATGGGTACCGTACCTCAGCTAGGACATCAACCAGGGCAACTCCTTTCTCCTTGGTCTATGGTATGGAGGCAGTCTTACCAATCGAAGTGCAGATACCCTCTCTCCGGATAATGAAGGATGCAAATCTGAACGAAGATGATTGGATCCAGACACGACTTGATCAGTTAAACCTCATTGATGAAAAGAGACTTGCTGCTATCTATCATGGTCAGACGTATCAGAAACGAATGATCAGGGCATTTAACAAAAAGGTCAGACCACAAGAATATCAAGTTGGGGATCTGGTAATCAAGCGAATCATCCTTCCTCAGAGTGATCCAAGGGGCAAATGGACCCCTACGTATGAAGGGCCATTTGTGGTTAAACATGTGTTCTTAGGAGGATCCATGATTCTAACCAACATGGATGGTGACGACCTTCCTCACCCCGCCAATGCAGACATAGTAAAAAGATACTACGCATGAAAAAGACCCGCTAGGCTGACATGCCTAGGCAAAAATTAGGGCTTCCCGGCGAACCAAAAGGGTTCGGGAAAAATGAAGGGATGAAATGAAAAAATCTGTACACCCGGCAAGTCGAAAACCTGAAAAGGCGGCTTGGGCAAAAATGGGTATCCCGGTGGACTGAAAACCCGAAAGGGCGGTCCAGGCAAAAGTTAGGGATAAAGCGTAATACTATGTCTCATTGGATCACTTTGCATCCAGAATCCGGTATCTACATCAAGTTCAGACGGCATCGATCAGTCAGCTTCATCTTCAACTAAGGTCATCAAGTGATGAGACGCTCAAAGACATAAAGGCAATAGCAGAGTTGAAACCCAGTGGATCTTTCATTTCACACAGCTGTTTTATTTTCTCTTGTACAAAATTTGTATAAACTCTTTTGTTCGGCGGCGTTCTCTTACTAGGACGTCAGCCTCTTGTACATAAAACGCCTATTCACAGGCCATTCAAAAATCAATACAAATACACTTTTCAGTTAAAATTGCCAATTGTTTTTTCCTTTTCTGTTTTGTTTTGCGAAGAACGTCCAAGGTTCAATTTGTGATATATGCATTGACAATAATTTGCTAACTCATGAATATTTGCATACGAAAAAAAGGATTAATTACAGGTAACATTAGAAACAGGGGCAATAAAGAGTTGTCTAAGCAATCTAATTGTTCTGTCCTCCAAGGTACCAAAGTAGGTTCAGCTGAAGAACATAACCAGTACATCCCAATTCCCCAGAGAGTGAGCCACCAAGCAGTATACTCTCCTCAAGCAAAGCTACTATCAAACTTAAGGAAAGTTGGGTACCCTCCAGCAGATCTCAACCTTCCCCAGCAGTACATGCATTCTTAACAAGCATCCCCGGCAATCTTAGTATAAAGATTGTTCCCCGGCGGTACACCAAACATTCAATGGAGTCACTTCCCTGATACAATTCAAAACTTCCCCAGGAGAGTCCAATCTAGTTCCCAAGGAAAGTTGGAATCCATCTCCCCAAGCAGTAAGCTTATCCCCAGTAGATTCTGGAAGCTTATCCTCGCAGAACGCGAACGCGTCGCCCGACTTTATTCAAAGAGTTATTTCCTTAACAGGATATAACTGGGTTATCCTCAGCCAAAAGCCACGGAAAGATCATCGTCGATACAGTCTTCTTATCCCCAGCGAAGTCTATCAACACTTCCAATACAACAAGGGTATCCCCAGCAAGTTATTATCAGCATTTCAACAAAGTACCTCTCTCCCCACAGAGTATTGCTTCCCAGCAAGATCGTTAGGGTACTTTTCTCCCCGCAGAGTAATCCATTCGCCAAGTTTATCCCCAACGGAGTTATCTTCTCCTACTGGTATTCTTGCAACTACCATCCCCAGCGGAGGCAAAAATCTATTCTTCAACATCAGCCCAGGATGTGACTTCCCGGCACCCGTCAAGGATTTACTTTCCTAGACGAAAAACATTCATCAAACATCGCACTCCCATACATTATAGCATGCATATACGCATCATATCTTACAAATCTCATTTATGTTGAGAACATCATTGCTTGATCCATATCATGCATTGCATATAACTGACCTTTACTTTACAGGAAGAATTCAGTTAAGTTCTCAGCTATATTCAAGACCTAGACCGGTTCAGTTAAATCGACCCTAAGATTTTTCTGTTTCTTATCCAGTCAAAGGCCTTCTCTGGTTCAGTCAGATCGACCTTAAGATCTCCCTGTTTCTTACCCAGTTGAAGATTTCAAGACCTAGACCGGTTCAGTTAAGTCGACCCTAAGACTTTTCTGTTTCTTATCCAGTCCAAGGCCTTCTCTGGTTCAGTCAGATCGACCCTAAGATCTCCCTGTTTCTTATCCAGTTGAAGACATCTCAAGACCTAGACCGGTTCAGTTAATCGACCCTAAGATTTTCTGTTTCTTATCCAGTCCAAGGCCTTCTCTAGTCCAGTTAAATCGACCCCTAACAGATTTTCCTGATAAAGACTTAGTAGAAGATATCCAAGATTCTCTCAATGATACTGTTGAGGTTGTAGTCGCCTGTGGTTCTCTCCCCGTTACTGTGGAGGTAGTAATCGCCCCAAGTTTCTCTCAGCGTTACTGTTGAAGCAGAAGATATCCAAGATTCTCTCAATGATTACTGTTGAGGTAGAAGTCGCCTATGGTTCTCTCCCCGATACTGCGGAGGTAGTAATCATCCCCAGATTCGCTCAGCGTTACTGTTGAAGTTGAAGTCGTCCAAGATTCTCTCAATGATTGCTGTTGAGGTTGTAGTCGCCTATGGTTCTCTCCCTGATACTGCGGAGGTAGTAATCATCCCCAGATTCGCTCAGCGTTACTGTTGAAGTTGAAGTCGTCCAAGATTCTCTCAATGATTACTGTTGAGGTTGTAGTCGCCTATGGTTCTCTCCCCGATACTGCGGAGGTAGTAATCGTCCCCAGATTCTCTCAGCGTTACTGTTGAGGTTAAAATCGTCCAAGGTTCTCTCACCGTTCCTGTTGAGGTAGTAACCATCCCTGGTTCATTCATCACCGTTTGAAGATCCAGATCCAGCTCCTGTAACCAGACAGGACACATCTATACAAAGAATCCGAAGACCAGCTCCTGTAACGGGTCAGGTAATCCTTTTCTTTTGTAGGTACGCAGGTTCTCGCTAAGGAATATCTTACGCGATCAACATCCAGATGGCATCTATAAGCCCATCATCCTATCCATCAATCTCCAAATGGCATCTATAAGCCCATTCCCCATCATCACACTACTATGTGAGCGCAAATTTCTGGGCACTCTAGTGTTCAATCATCTTCCACCTTCGGATTACGAAAGGCACATCAGCCAATCTGCATCCTCAGGTCTAAGAAGATTGAACAGGGGCAACTGTTGTACCCCAAAATTTGCCCTCCCATATTCTTCAAGATTTGCAAAGAGCAAGCTTCAAAATCTCCCCAAGGGTTGCACAGTTCAAGGGCCTCCTAACAGTCAGAATTAGGGTTTTGGTTCTGACAAAGAAAATGAAGTTTCCAAGGGTCCAATCAAGTCCCATATGCTTATAAACATGGTCAAGCATCCTCATACAAAGTTTCAAGACTTACAGCACAAGATTGTACAGTCAAAAACCCTAATTGCACTACAGTCAACTGTAGGGGCAAAATGGTCATTTGACAGTCAAAAGTTCAAATTTTTGGTCAACATCTCATTTTGAAGCCACAAACATCATTTTATCAATGCTTGATCATGATTCTCAAAGCTTGGCTCAAAAATCATCAAGATGCAAAAGTTTCCATATTTGGACAGTTGAAAAAGTCAACTGTAACTTGACCAAGGCATAACTTCCACATGGATTATCAGAAAAATTCCATCCAAAGCTCATTTTGAAGATAAAGACATTTCCTACAACTTCTCTTCACACTTCAAGTCCAAGAAATGCTCTCACAAAAAGTTATCAATTTCAACATTATAGGTCATTTTCAAAAGTCAACAAAAAGGGACTTTAAGTCAAAGGCCATAACTTGAGATTGGTAAATCAAAATGACATGGGACCAAAGGCATTGGTTAGAGGACTCAAAGACCTTTCCAAAATGTCCACGAACATGAGCAAAGCTTAAGAATTGAGCAAGTTATGCCTTGTGGAAATTGGGAAATTTTTGGATATTTTGAAAAGTCAACATTGCTTCAAATGACCTAAAAATGCTAATGGGCCTCTTTTCCTCCACAATTCATCATCCAAGGCATGTGCACGACCATTTGGCCCAAAGGGAAGTTTTTTATCATTTTTATTTATTTATTTGGATTTTTAATCATTAATAATTCATTTAATTAAAATAAATAGGTGAAAAATACTAAACCTAACTTTTTGAATCTTTTTGTGCATGAAATAATCTCAAGATTTTGTGTATAATCAGATTTGGAAAGAATCTTAGTGATTGAACATGATTTGAACTAAGTTTTCATGAAAAAGATTTGAAAACTAATGCATGGAAAATCAAATATCTTATCATCAATTCATGGATTCTTTGGCTCAAATTCTCAACCCTAATCACTCACATACATATATGGATGCAAACCCTCGTGCCCATAACCTCTCAGCTGCGCAGAAAAGCCATAATAAAAACTTGAATTTTCTCAAAAAAGTCCAATACTGAAAACTGTCTTCCAGGGCGATTCAAGCTGAGATAATCATCTCATCACCTTCCTGAGACATCAAGAAACGTTTTTGAATCACTTTCCACGTCCCTAACGCCCAGATTTGGTGAATAGGATTCAAACTTTTTCACATTTTTTTCATAATCGTGTTTTAGTATTCAAGCATATTCATTGCATTTTTTTTCATGGATTCTTATTAATTGATGGATTCTGAAACTAACTGCATAATTTAATTGAGCTTTTATGCATTATTGGAGATTTCGCCATTGTTGTCTTTTAGGGTTTTCCAAGCTTTGAATTGGGGTTTCCTGGTTAAGGAACAATTGAGACTCGAGACCTGGACCATTGAAATCAACATGATTGGACGATTGGAATAGATACCTCGCGCCTAATTTAAAACTCCAGGAGCTAGTCGCTATTTTCCAGAATGGTGTATATAGGGACGGTTCAAAACCGTTGCTAATTGTTTTTTTGTTTCAGGAAAAAATAGAACGAAGAAGAAGACGCTTAGGTGGCGAGGCATAAGTGGTTGATTTGAATTTCGCGCGAAAAAATACTATTAACCATTGTTTTGAGTTATATTAATTGTTTTCTCTATTATATTCAAAACGCGCTAGGTGGCTCAGTGGCAAGCAAGTGTATTGGTGACCTTCAGGACCTGGGTTCGATCCCAGGTCCCCACCCCTTTCCAATGTTATTTTTCTATTCATGTTTCTATGCAGTTTCGTTGCAAGGGAGCACCATACGTCCCTCAAATCCAGCTTGCCACTTGGCCAATAATACCAATCCAAGGGACCAGATCTGAAGAACATGGTAAACCTCAGTCAACACACATGCTCGCTAGTTGAGAAGTCAACCAGGCCAAAGGCTTAATGGGCCTGATTACTGGACCTCACCTCCCATTTGGGGGCAGACCCCCCTAGGTTTGTAATTTCTTTTATATTTTTTTCATTTGTTTATTTGATTCAATTATCTTTTTTAATTAATTTCTTTAATTTAATTATTTTTTATAAAAATATAAAAACAATCTAAAAATCAGAAAAAGACAAAAAATAAATATTTTTATTTAACTAATATTTTTGTAAATAAATTTCATTAAATGATTTTAGTTTTTAAATCTAGGACTCATCTTAATATTTTTTCAATAAAAACCTAAAATTTGTAGAATTAGGGTTTGTATCAATTTTTATCCTTTTTATTTTCTTTTCACAATAATTAATAATTAAATATTATTTTTGTAATTAAATTACCATGTAATTAATTAGGTTAATTTAGGTTTAAATTTTAACATGTTTTCTTAATAAATAAAAGTTGTAGAATTAGGGTTAATTAGTTAATGTCGTTTAATTCTCATTAGAAAGCCATAAATACGAAAACCTCAAAAATAATTTCTTTTTTTCAATTTTAATTAATTTAATAATTTAATTTAATTTCATTAAAAAGGGTCCAACGCCCTCGTTTCCAATCTTAATTCAATTCGCACATTTATCTCGTTTCTTTTAAATATTGATGTACTTCTCCCAAAGCCGTGTAATATTTATCTTTCGCACTTTGCTTTATTTCTTTACTTTCTGTCAAATCGGGTCTTGGATTTTAATTTGGCGATGTGGACCCGCGCCTTTGTAATAGTTTAGGAATTTTATCTTTCTGCACTCTCTTTTTAACTGTTAAATAAATGCATGCAAGAATGAATGACAAAAAAATAAAAACAAACGCATAGATCACTTTGACATGACAAGAGACAAAAATAAATGAAAACGACACACAAATCACACACCACCCCTAGGGTACGCCTCACTGTTGCCTTGCCTCGAAAGGTGATCGTCGATTAGAGGATGTCTTAGTAAGTCCTCATGATCCGGGAACCTGGCATGAGGGTAGCTTCTAAGGTATCTTCCTATTGCTCTGGTGATCACCATGTCCCTACAAACTCGAATTGACCCGAACACCTCCAACGGTGGTGCTACCTACCTCTCAATGGTGGGATGGCACTGCTTTAAAGGACATTTACACAGACGAATTCCTTAGGGTAGGTAGACGACTCTAGATACTTGCTCTAATTTCAAAACAAATTCAAAAATACTTTTCACACCGACACCTTTTCAAAAAGCTTTAGAAAGCAACTTTTCAAACACTCTTGAGGACCGATACAAGAGTCGAACTGGAATTTTCAAAGAAACATTTTTTAAAACCCACAGTTGAAAAGCAAACAAACCATTTTTGAAAACACAAGTGAGCAAGTATCTAAGAGCCCATGGATAACCATGGATAGAAAGGGTGCTAACACCTTCCCTTTCTATAACCTACCTCCCGAACCGAGAGCAATCTCTTTAAGGAATTTTTCTGTGCTTTTGTCCTTTCCATTTGGAGAAAATAAAAGACGGTGGCGACTCTTGCTTCCGCGACATTTCGCGAACCAGCGTTAAACAGTCAGTTCCAGATCCACCGATCACAACAAGCATTCGATTGGAATTATGTCAAGGCAATTTCGACAGGCATGTTAACCATGTCCTTCGATTGGCATGAACAACACCTTTTGATTGGCCTGTTAGCAGAGCATTTCGATTGGAATCCTTCGATTGATATTTGGGCCAGGCCCATTCGAAGGGTACGCAGGGAGTCCATTCGAAAGAGGCAAATCAGGACTAATCGAAGAGCATGGCCTGAAAGCACTCGAAATCCAAGCGTCCAGGTTCATTCAAGGGACATGAATGTTTCAAAAAAGGAAATGATTTAATGTGTTTGATTTTTGTCCAGAGCGTTAAAGGCCTATTTTAATGGTTGTCCCTTGCCATTTTCGTGCACTCCCACACTCCTATAAATAGGAGGCCAGTGACACATTACAACACACAGAAAATTACACAAAAAATCACACGAAAATCATAGAACGAAAATTATACACACACAAAAAAAATCTGCAGGAGAACAAAACATTGGAGAGACGCTGCCCAGAATTTTCCAAGCCAAAGCAGTCCCTCAGATCGAAGGTGCCTACGCCCAGAAGCCCTCAAATCAAAAGTACCTACATCCAGGAAGTGCCCATATCGAAAGTTCCTGTGCCCAGAAGTGCCCAGATCGAAAGTGCCTGCGCCCAGAAATCCCAGATTGAAAGTGCTCTCATCCAGCAAGTGCCCAAATCAAAGACTCAATCTGCAGGTAAGAAAGGGTAAATTGTCCAACCTTACATTTGCATAAACGCATTATTACTTGTTGTTACCTTTGATTTTCCATCTTAGACAGGATCGAAAGGCCTGGGTTTGGCACCCAGGTCACATTTTTCGTGTGCTAACATTTGCTGCAGATTTAGCCTGAAGAGACCCCAACAAGTGCAGGATCGAAGGGCCTGGGATTCAATACCCAGGCCCTGCATTTTTGCTTCGCTCACATACTTTTGCAGGTATAACATCCCAGATCGAAGGAGAGCCCTTCTCTGGATCGAACCCATTAGCGTGCTGGATCGAAAGAGGCATCTCATCCCTGGATCGAAAGCCATGACCTCCATGATCGAAGGGCAATCCTCTTCCCTGGATCGAAGGCTACTCACGCCTTACTATCTGGCCCAATTGAAAGGACCAGGACCCTCTCTGGACCGAAGCAGTCCATTCCCTCCCTGGGTCGAAACTCTTTTTTTCCCTGGATCGAAGGATCCCTTCAGCACTTTTTTTTTGTTTTTATTCTCATAGACTTCTTTTTATCTTTTTAATTAACATTAAAATAAATAAAAAAACATTAGGTTAGTTTTTATTCAAATTAATTTTGTAAACAAATTAATTAATTATTTTAACTTCATTTTATCAATTTAAAATAAACTAGACTTAGGAGTATTTAATTCAAATATCTTCTTAATAAAATAAAACAACAAAAAGAGTTCTTATTCTTAGGATTTTTTTTTAGATTCACGCGCGTTTCTTTTACTGGGATGTAATAGCTTAAACTAAGACCTTCTTTTACTTTACTGTTTTTATTTCCCCCAATATTTTTGGACATGTAAATAATCCCCCTCCCCGAAAGCCTTGTAATAGCGTAGGATTTACAATCCCGCACTTTAAATTCCTGTACATATATTAACTGCTTAGATGTATGCTAACTAGGATTGCATGACAAGATTAACTCTTAACTTAAAATCAACAGTAGCTCACCATGACATGCAAGAATAAAATAATTGAAAATTGACACACTTGCACATGCCACTCTTAGGGTACACCTCACTTGGTTGCCTCGAACGTGGTCATTGAGTATAGGATGTTTTAGAGGTCGTCCTTTTGTCCCAAGATCATAAGTTGCCTCGAAACGGTTGCCTCGGAAAAATGATCTAAGACATTAGGATTACCACTAAAGCGTCCTAACGTTGCTTTAGTGACCACACGTCCCTTAAACCGAATTGACCCGAAAAACTCCAACGACGGTGCTACCTACTCCTCAATAGTGTGATAGCACTGTCTAAAGAACAGTTGCACAGTTTAATTCCTTTTTGAGTAGGTAGATGTTCTTAAGTACTTGTTCTCTTTTAAAACAAAATAAAACTTTTCGCACTTACACTTTTCGAACAAAGTTTTCAAAAACACTTCATACACTCTTGAGGACAGAAGCAAGAGTTAAAGTGAAGTTTCAAACAAAACTCTTTTCAAAACCCACAATCACAAAGAAAAGCAACCTTTTGAAAACACAGTGAGCAAGTACCTAAGAGCCCGTGGATAACCACGGATAAAAAGGGTGCTAACACCTTCCCTTTCTATAATCTACCTCCCGAACCCGAGAAACAATCTCGAAAAGGAATTTTTCTGTGCTTTTGTCCTTTCCCTTGTTGGATAAAATAAAATACGGTGGCGACTCTTGCTTACCGCGACACTTTGCGAAAACAAACGCAAACGCGAACCAGCATTCCAAAACAGTCAATTCTCGTTCCCACCGATCACAATGGCCTACAAAACAAAGAAAAGATAAATTCCTAAATCCTTGAAATGTTTAGTGAGAATGCTTATAATGTTATGATGTTTATGATGTTATGTACAAGTATGCAAAGCAAGCAAGTTGTTATGTATACACAAAGTAAACAGGTGCTTAGGTTTAGGTTTGCATGGAGTTTGTAGATAAGTACCCTCTTGAAGTTTAGTTGGCTCAACCTGTCCTAGAAAGTAACCGGGTTCTAGAGGATCTCAATATCACTGACCTTTCTTTTAGGCATTATCTCAGCATAATCAATCTTTTCTTACGGCCGAGATATCCCAAAAGTCCGATCTCAATGAGTGTAGTATCGAGTATCAACCAATTTTCAGCTTTTCGCTGAAACCGACTATCTCACTACTTCCTAATGGCCAAGTTGTTCAATTAAGGTTCTAAGGTCAGTTAGTGCTTCATGACGCTACTCAGCGTCCTCGTATTCTCCTCGATTCAACACAAGGGATACCGGTACCAACAAATGTGTCACACTAACGTAGCCATTGCTTCAACCGTATCGGTCTACACCGTACAGTTTCCATAATCTATTGCTACTTACCTAAAAGGTGCCCCAGATCCGGGTGGAGGATAAAAAACAAAGTCCAAACAAGGAACTGTAATATAAAACATACAAGTCAAACAAAGAAAGCAAATAAAGGTGATCTAGCCCTAAGGTAACCCCACTTTTAAGTTTTTTTACATTCCTCAGCAGAGTCGCCAGTTCTGTAATACGGTGGGAGAACTGACTTGGGTGTTTTGCGTTTGATTGCAATTATTGTGGATAGCAAGAGTCTCCACCGACTTTTCTTTTATCCAATAAGGAAAGGTTGAAAAGAACAGGAAAGACCTTTCGAGATTATTTCTTGAGTTCGGCGGGTAGGTTATGAAAAGGGAAGGTGTTAGCATCCTTTTCATCCGTAGTTATCTACGGGCTCTTAGTTGCTTGCTAGATAACTTGCTTTTGTTTTAAAATGTTCTTGTGGTGTGGGCTTTGAAAGTATTTTGAAAATATATTTGTAATGATTCTCGTTTCTATAAGAACGCGTAGAAAGTGTTGGTTTTGAAAATAGTTCAAAGAGGTGTTTGTGGAATGTGTTTTTGAAAGCAATTTTGAAAAGTATCTTTGTAATAGTTCTCGTCTCTATAAGAATGCTTACAAAGAGCTTTGTCTTTTGAAAAAATTTCAATTGAAAGTGTTGGTGTGAAAAAATGTTTTTGTTGTGAGCAAGCGAGCAACTATGAGCATCCTACCTACTCAAAAGGTCTTTGTTCTTTTCCTCCTCATTTAGATGTTGTTATCTTACCATTGATTTGGTAGTAAGCCCCATCTTTGGATGTGAAGGGATGGGCTTGGTTCGTTTGTATAGTCATAAGAGGCAACCTATGGGACGTTTTAGCAATGTCGTTTAGGGACTAGATCGTTTACTGAAGGCAACATCAAGGGTCATCGAGGGACTACGATCTTTTATCGAGGGTCTTTGCTAAAACGTCCATATTCGAGGGACATGACTATTTTTTCAAGGCAACAAGTGTAATTACCCTAGAGGTGCATGTGTGAATAGTGTGTTTGATTGCATGCATTTTGTCTTTAATTTTTGGGTTGTCTCATTGTTGGTTTTATCTTACCATACATCCTAATTACTAACACTTATACAAAAGCAATAAAAATGCAGAAAATAAATCCTACACTATTACAACCATATTGAATAGAAAGAAAATGTAAAGACAAAACAAAATAAAAGGAGGAAAAAAGAGTGCTTCGATTTAGGCAGAAACACCCTTTGATTTCTGCTTCTCTGGCTCCTTTCGATTTGGGCTTAGCATGAAGCATGAGATGCAGCCTTCGATTCTGCCTTTTCTGCTTCCTTCGATTGGGGCCTGGAATCAGTGTGAGGTGTACTCGTCACCTCAAGTTCCTTGTTGCCTTCTTCGATTGGGCCCGACAGTCAATGTGGACAACCTTCTCTTCTTCGTTTGGACTACAAAGCAGTAACGACCTTGCTTGAAGCTGGAACGTGTGTGTTGGACCTTGAGTGGCTGCTCTAAGTGTCCCTGGATTTGAAGGAAAGAAACAAAGGTAATGTTTCTAGTGTTGGATTCGAAAGAAGGAACCAAGTGTTGAGTTTGTGTTTCACTGGGTTTTAGATTCGAAGGGAAGAAACAAGTGTATTGTTTCATTTGACTCTAGGTTTGAATATTTGCTTAAGTGTTTGAGAGTGTTTAATAATTTGAGAGTTTGATGATTTTTTCTCCACGCCCCAAAGTCTCTGGATGTGTTGTCCAACCCCTTTAGATGTTTTTTAGCCTCTTATTTATAGGCGAAGCTGGCTGAGGTTTTGGAGGGAAAACAAAACAATTTGAACAAATTGAGTAAACTGTTTTTTGTAGCTTTCGAGGGGAAGTGTTTGTATGCCAAATTGGTGCAAGAATAGGGGCAGTGTTTCAGGACTGTTGTGCAGCAGTTTTGGAGCGTTATGGCCAGTGTGTCAAGCTTGAACTTGGCAGCAAGAATCTTTTGATATCTCCACCTTTCGTTTTGACTACCTTAGAGCAGATCCTTCTTTAAGCAATATTATTTGATTTTCATCCAACAAGTGTCTTTCGAATGGGTCACTTTTGTGCATCCTTCAAAAGAGCCAAATGTGTGCCCCTTGAATGGGTCACCAAAAAAAATGTCATTTGATTGGGACATCTAGGTATGTCTGGCAAGTCCTTCGAATGGGCCATCAAACATGTCCTTCGAATGGGACACCCAGACATGTCTTTTGAATGGGTCATGTGGGTATCTTTAAAAGGGCCAAATATGTATCCTTCGATTGGACTATATGTGTGTCCTTCGAAGGGATCAAATGCAATTTTTCAAATGGGATAGTAAGGTATATTCTTCAAAAGGGACCCTTATGTATGCCCTTCAAATCCACCAATACATTTCCTTTGAAGGGGGCACCAACCATGTGTGTTGAAGTTTTTCAAGGGTGGAATTGGAGCAAACTATTTCAAAGGGAAATATTGTCCAGTCGAAGCTATTGTAAACATAGCTAATGCCATGTCAAAGCCTGCATGCAGGAGGTCACTACTTTGTGACTCCAAGTAAGCATACAAGAGGTCATTTCTCAAACGAAGGTTTGCATGAAGAGTCAATGCCCTGTTGAAGCCTGCATGCAGGAGGTCACTGCTTTGTGACTCAAGGTAAACATGTAAGGGGCCAAATGGTGCAATCAAAGTTTGCTTGCAGGAGGCTTTTCCTCTTTGAATCGAAGGAGGCTACATGAGGCTTTTTTCCTTGTGCATGCTAGCCTAGTGGTAGCCTCTTGCATGCAAGAAAGAAGCTATGGCTCAATCGAAGGCTGCATGCAACCAGCCATCACTTTGTGAATCAAAGCAAGCATTGAGGGAATTATTTGTCCAATCAACACAGGCATGCAAGCATCAAATGTCCAATCGAAGCAGGTATGCAGGCCACCATTACATTGGGAACCATGTGAGGCCAATGATGCAATCGAAGGTTGCATGCAAGAAGCTCCTGCTTTATGAATCAAAGTCAGCGTGTCAAAGGCCAATGCCCAATTGAAAGATGCAAGCCAAGCTTGCATCGAAAGAGGTCAGAAGTCCAATCGAAGGATGTGAATCGAAGGAAACTTATTTTTCCTTAAATTTTGTCAGAAAGATTATCTTTATCTGTTTTCCCCCTTTTTTAACAGTTTCCTCTTTAACTTGATGCTGGAAAATCCAATTGTACTCATGCAAGCTTGAATTTTGAGAACCCTTGTGATAAACGCCTTGAGAAATGAGAGGGGAAATTTTGGGATACAACATACTGGTTCTCTTCCATGCAAAAACCTCTCTCTCCTTAACGATAACAATCTTTCGCTTTCTCTCTCAAGAAAGCTGATGCAGAAACATAATTTGACTCTCTTTTTTTGGGGTCACATAACAAACTCCCTCTCTCTCTCTTGGATGTAACAAAACTCTCTTCTCTTTCACGCACACTATAACAAAACCAAATCTCTCTCTCTCTCTCATCGCAACAACCTCACACTCACTCTCATTTTCTTCTCTTAGATTCACCTTGAAATCCATCACCATTCTTCCTTTCTTTTGTCGTCTTCAACATCACATAAACACTCTCAAGAAAAACCCGAAAATTTCTCCATTCTCTTTCAACCCAGATCCAGATTTTCTCTGTTATTCTTCCATTTTTGGTTAAAGTTTCTACGCCAGTATCGTATATTGAATCCACAACACGCATTTCACAAAGATCCAAAGACCTTTAGTCATGCTAACAACTTCATCTTCCTCAATCAATTCTGAAGGTTGGCTTCAAAGTTGAAGCAAAGCGTAAGGTGAGCAGGTTATCTCACCATCATCAAGAGACTTCATTGAAGTATTCAGTATAATTTTCTTATACTTTGGTTTGGATTCAAAGCGCAACTGACGTGTTTTCCATCGGGTAAACCACTGTCAACCTCCTTACAATGTTTTATGTATTACATTAGAATCATGTCATGATAAAATCATATAGTATATTATACCTGGAGTCCTCTTTGAGAGGAGTTGCACGCTGGCTGAGCATTATAAGCTTATATCGGTAAATCTTATTTTTTATGAACCTCTCAAACTTACTTCGAATCTTGCTTGTGAATACTCAATTTGCGATTTAGACACCGGATTCGTGATCCTCTTGAAAATTCAAGCAGACTAGTGGTGGTGGTGTTTTGATTTGGGTAGGCGTAGCTACCGTCGACGACAGCGAGAGGAGGAAGATGACCGAAACTCTATATTAGGGTGCATTATTCATCCATGAAGCACGTGAGGTGGAATTCATCTATTGGCTCATGCATTTGGTTCTTATATTTTTATTAACTTTATTTTTTGTTATTACAGTAATAAGAGAGAAATCATATTATAACGGATATAAAAACCAATAAACCAAATTGAGTTTTTTGTTTGGATTCATAAGAAACTTGGACCTGGCCTAACGAATTACTACCTTACACCCTCCTTAAACCGGGCCTGAATGCCATCAAAAATTGTAACTAGTTCAATTTCTCAATTCAGTAGTACACCCCCCCATCCTCCATGTTTCATAATCTTGATACTTACTCAATTTTGCTCATGATTTCGATTCTTTTTACTTGTAAAAAATCTAAAAATATATATATTTCTAACCCTTTAGTCTCTTAGAATTTTTATATATTTTTTGTATATTTTTCTTAATTGATTCTCATTTTTTTAAATTCTTTTTGCTAATAGGCTCAAAAGAAATCCCAATACATTCACTTGCACGATTCGATCCAAATTCTGATCATTTCTTAAAAAATAAAATTCACAAAAATACTTTTCTGATTTTATATCATGTTAGGGATTTTTAGGATATTTTTCCTTATTTTTTAGTTGATTTGGATTTTATTTTGAGTCTTTTTCGTAAAGTTGTTCTAATTGGTCTTCGCCCGATTGAAGTTTGCACTTAGTAATTGTTGAACACTATTTTGAGCCGATTTTTGCACCATGATCAGAGACTGGCTTACACAAAATGTGTGTTTTGATTTGATAATTTTTGGATTGAGAATTAAAGCATTTCCCCAATTATCTTCACTAGCATCAATTCTTATGTGCTTATTATGGACTATTGTTGACAAATTTGGTAACTTTCAATGTGACTTTTGCCCACTTCCATGTGTTGATGACATTGAGTTTTAAAGTTGTTGTCTCGATTGCTTTTCTTTGTGATTTTACCTTGATACGAGTTATGATTTGATTGCGTAACTTCGGTTATGTTTGCCTTTTCATTACTGACTTGTTTGTTAAAATGTGCAAGGTACTTTGATAAAACTTTCAATTTTTATTTTGATTGCTTCATGTTTTACCCCAAAATTTTCCCTCTCATTTATCAAGAATTTGCTAACAAGATCTCCCTTGACTCAAGACTGCACTAAGGTTGATCAGCTCAAGACACCTCCTTAAGCATTGATGACCAAAATTAGGGTTTGAGTTTGCACAAGTAATTTTGAAATTCCAATGCCTCATATGACTTTCATGCATCATTATGGACCCCCAAGATCACTCATGTCAAGTTTCAAGCCTTGGATCACACTTTTGCTCAGTCAATTGAGCAGTTGACCTAAAAATCATTTGTATTGGGGAAAAGTCAATTATGGGTAATTTACAGTCAAACTTCATAATTTTTTATCCACATCAACATTTTAAAATCACATGTATCATTTGATCAAGTTTTTACCACAAGTCCTCAAGAGATTTGATCAAATCCTCAAAAGGGCAAAATGGTAAAAATTAGGGTTTTGACTGGGAAAGGGCAATTTCTGATTTTTGACCTAGAAAATTATCAATTGGTTTAAGGCATGATCTCAAGAGTCCAATTTCATCATTTTGACCTAATGACATGGCTCAAAACATTTCCCAAGCCCAATGGGTTGACAGATGAATTTTCAGTCAACTGATCAAAAATCAACTTTATATTGAAAAGTCAAACTTTGACTTTTTGGTCAAAATCAAATGTCAAAGATCACAATTCATCAAAACATGTCAAAATATGAAACTTATTCATCAAGAAATCCAAAATTCAAGATTTCATTTTGAAAAGTTAAAATTTCTGAACTTAGAAATTTTTCTAAGTGTTGAGAATTTCTTATTTTTTCATAACTTTGAGCAAAATTTTCACCATGATGCAAGGTGATTCAAGAGAAACTTCCAACATGAAAGTTGTATATATCCATAAAATCTATAACTTTTCTTCACATAACTTCTTCAAAAAGTTCTTGGATCTCAAGTTATAATTTTAAGAACATGTGGTCATAAAACAAAACACTTAGTGAAATTTTGCCCTAATTTGGTCAGGATTTTGACCCAACTTAATGGCACTTTTTCATATAGTTACAAGTGGAATCTTCGAAAGCAGTTCAAAGATGGGTTGTAGAGCATATTTCAAGCTTTCCAAAATTTCGAAGAACTCCTTGAGATTATTTTTTAGCAGGGAGAATCGAAGAGATGAAGTTAGGGTTTATCACTTGAATTACAAGTCATTTTGTGATGAACAAAATTCAAATTCAAAGTTATGCTGCATAACCTCTACTTTGCTGGCCTCAAACTTGTTAGGCACTCCATAATTAATTGCTTGCACAGCGGTTAGAGGTATCATACCAAGCATTTAATGCAAGGCCATGCTTTATATCCATTTGGGGAAGAAAGTGCACATTGCCATTTTGATAGTGACTTTTTGCACAAAACTTGTTCTTGAGCCTTGAACTTGTTCTCTTATGATCATACATGTCTCATAATACAAGAGAAATGGTATAGACACTTACAAACACTCATCCCATGCTTGTACTTCACATTGAAACTTGGTTTCCCACTTTTCTTGAAAATCAAGTAACATAGCAAAAAGCTTGAAACTTGTACTTCTGACTTGCCAAACCACTCAAGACCTTTTGTTTATACATACACAAACCATTTGCCACAAATGATACGCATGTTTAAGTCCTGAAAACCCTTAGAATACAGAATCACAAAAAACACTTCAAAACTTGTCATTTATGAGTTTTGAAGTCAATCTTCAAATCTACTCGTGCGTTTCTTGACCTTTTGCTTTCAAAAGTTTCTAAACAACATACACAAATAATCCCAACCCCTGCAGCACTACTGTAACACCTCCATCATCATCCACCATTTTCAAAAACAGAACTTTGCACTTGGACTTCTCCAGAACTCCTCATGCACTTTCAGCTCAAGCTAAGCATCCCTTTAGCTTCCTGGGAACTTGAGGAAGCTAACCCAATTATTGGAACTCACTGAAATCTGCTCAAACTTCAAACCCGATACCCTCTTGCAAGATAAGTTTTCTAACTTTGTAACTTTTCATACAGGCATCATCAATGATTTATTTGTGAATGAAACATGTAGATATCATTGCCCTAAAGCTAACCATGTTCATAGATTTCATTAATTTTGTTTGAGCTTAGAGAATTTTAAGATTGAAATTTCTGAGATTTTTAGGGTTTAGATTAGGGCCAACGGAATTCATGTTTGTCTTTGATCTATAACTTTAATGCTTTACATTTCTAAAATCGTGAGGAAATTTGCTACAAGTTTCATGTTTACAGTTATCATTTTTGTTGAAAATTGATTGAGTTACAGAGCTTCTGGTTGGGCGTGAGGTTGAAGATGAAGTTGGCCTCAGGAACATGTTTATCATATGTATTTATTGTTTGATTTATATAAACAGATGTATAGCCACCCCAATGGTAGAAGCGCGCGCCTGTAACCAGAGGGACCTGGGTTCGAGCCCCAGTGGTACCCTTTTGATTTTTTCACATTGTTTTGCTTTCTGACTTCTTTTTTTTGGCAGGCGCTGGGCCTCCTTGGGCCTTGTTCTTTTTGTTTTTGCTTGCTAACCCACTTGTTTCATTTACACACCCCTGGCCCAGTTTTATTTTCTTTTCTTGTTTTTTTATTTATTTATTTTCTTAAATATTTTTCTAATATTAAAAGATCATAAAAAATATAAAAATAGTAGATTTATATTTTGACATAGTAGTGTATTTATTTTTTCTCACAAAAAATTATTTTTATTTAATCAATACTTTATTTATTTTACTAATTATCTTTGTAAATTTAATTAAAAATAGTTTTTAGTTATGTTCTTTTACACCAATTAAAATATATTATTTTAATATAAAAAAGGCCAAAAATATTTTATAACACTATAATTATTTTCAAGACAAAAATACCAAAAATACTTTTCTTAAGCTTAATTTCTTTTTAATCAATTAATAGATTTAGGGTTTTATTTAAAATCTTTTCTTAGTAAGTTTAGGTTTAATTAATTATTTTCTTCTAGTTAGTTAGGTTAAAGTCAAAACCCATTTTCTCTAAAAATCCAAACAAATATCCATTTTTTTCACATTTTGCATTCTTGTATATTTATTCATTATGTACATTATTTATTTCAATTCTTGTATAAATTCAATATGGTTGTAATAGATTAATTAGGTTTATTTTCTTGCCATCCCCATTTATAATTTGTACACCCCCCTCCCACAAGTATTGTAATAGTGTAGTAAATTTTAAATTCCGCAATTTATCCCTTTATATACAATTGCTTGTAATTAGGGTTTGTATGGAAAGACTAAAACCAATCAAATAGAAAACCCTAATCAAAGACAAAATCAAGCATGAAAAACAATACACTTGCACACAAGCACCCCCCTAGGGTAAATCCACTTGGTTGCCTTTACAAATGACCATATTACGCATGTGAAGTATCTTAGCAAAAACAAAGCAAAATACAAGATCATAGTCCCTCGATGATGTTATCTAAGTTAACTTTCAAATGATCTTAGTCCCTAAAAGAGAATGCTAAGATACCTTGCAACATTGCTAATCATGGTTATACGATGACCCACGCTCGTCCCGTTTACATCCAAAGATAGGGTTACTTACCAATTCAATGGTAAGATAACAATATCAAAGGAAAAGAAAATGAATAAGAAATACTTTTGTGTAGGTAGAATGTTCCTAATTACTTGCTCCATTTCAAAACAAACATCTTTGCTATTTTCAAAACAAACACCTACACTTTCAAAACCTCTTACAAAATTGAAAACATTTCCAAAAGATCAAACATCTTTATATACATTCTTACGAACGAGAATCATTACAAAGATTGCCTAAACAATGGCCTCTTTACAAAATACTTTCAAAAATCACAGAAAGCACAATTTCAAATAAAAGCAAGTGATCTAGCAAGTAACTAAGAGCCCATGGAAAACCATGGATGAAAAGGGTTCTAACATCTTTCCTTTTCATAATCTACCCCCCGAACTCAAGAAATAATCTTAAAGGTCTTTCATGTGCTTTTTCACCTTTCCTTTTGGATAAAAGAAAAGTCGGTGGCGACTCTTGCTAACCGCAACATTTGCAATCAAACACAAAACCTTCAAGTCAGTTCTTCCACCGTATCATAGAACTGGCGACTCTGCTGGGGAAATTTTTAAAAGTGGGGTTACCTTAGGGTTAGATCACATTTACTTGCTTTCATTGTTTGACTTGTATGCTTTACATTATGGTTCTTTGTTTGGGTTTGAATCCTCTACCCGGATTTGGGATACCTTATAGGTAAGTAGCAATATGTTGTGGAAATTGTGAGGGGTATACTGATATGGTCTAAGCAATAGCTATGTTAGTGTGACATATTTGTGGGTACCGGTAGCCCTTGAGTTAATCAAGGAGAATATGGGGCCGCTGAGTGATGTCATGAAGCACTAATGAACTTTTAGAACCTTTACTTGACCAACTTGGCCTTTAGGACATAGTGAGATGACCGGCTTTGGTGCAGTCTGAAGTTGGTAGATAATCGATACTACACTCATTGAGGTTTGGTTTCTTGGGATGTTTCGGTCGCCATTAAAGAGGCTTGTGCTGAAACAATGACCAAGGAAACAAACAAGTTATATTGAGCTCCTTAGAACCTGGTTAGTATTGCTAGTACAGGTTTGAGCCAACTAACCTTCAAGAGGGTACTTACCTATGAGACTCCGTGCAAGCCTAAACCTAAGGACTTGTTTGCTTTGTTTGTGTATATTTACTTGTACATAACATCATACTCACATTCACTAACCATTTCAAGGATCTTGGGATTTACTTTTGTTCTGTTTTGCAGGACATGGATTCTATTCGCAGGAAAACCATTCAAGTCAATCTTGTAAGTATCCCTCCATAACTTAAGGAGCTAGCATCAAGGATTCCTGAAAACTCTCCATTTACCGAGAGACATGGTTGCCTACTCAACTTGGTCACTTCTAATACTGATGAAGACATGATGAAGGTGCTTTTTCAGTTCTTTGATCCTTTACACCATTGTTTCACATTTCCCGGTTATCAACTTGTGCCAACTTTGGAATAATTATCCCAACTCTTGAGGATTCCCATTCTCAATCAACTACCTTTCAACGGCACGGAAAGAGACCCAAAGCCAGAAGATATTTCTCATGCTCCACACTTGCAATCATCTGATGTCACAACTAATTGGGAAACAAGGTGTGGTGTCAAAGGTTTCCTAGCAAAGTTCTTGTTTGAGAAAGCCCAAAACTGTTGGAACTCCATGGATTTTCAAGCCTTTGAGGAAATTATGGCTCTCCTAATCTATGGGATGGTTTTGTTTCTAAATCCTGACCAACTCATAGATGTGAACACCGTCAAAATCTTCATATCCAGCAACCCGGTGCCTACTTTATTAGGAGACATTCAACATTCTTTTCACACTTGCACTATGAGGAAAAGAGGTGTCCTTATGTGTTGAACTCCTCTCTTGTCAAGATGGTTTATTTCGCATCTTCCCCAATTTTTATTAAAGAATGAGGAAGGTTCAAGGTGGTCACAAAGGTTGATGGCGCTCAAACATTTATACATCCATTGGTGTTCTTGATCTATAGAGAATGTTACTATTGTCGACCGCTGTGGAGAATTCCCTAACGTCCCTTTACTTGGCATTAGGGGGGTATCACCTACAACCCCTTCTTAGCCTTAAGACAGTTTGGTTACGCCCGAAGGGAAGGCCCTCATGAGATGCTCATTCAAGGTTTGGTATTTGACTACGAGAATGACGATCAAGGTCTTCGCCAGAAATTTATCCGAGCTTGGAGGATGTTGAACAAGGTAGATAGAAAACATTGGGGCATAAGAACTCCATCCCTCTTGATCCTTACCTCAAATGGGTACGAACTCATGCTCAGAGTCTTATGATGCCTTATCCTTCCATTCTCCCGGTAATCATTGAGACAGATATGGAAGGAGATGTTCCATACACTATCCCACATCTTGACATGCCCACCTCTCTTGAAGAATTACAAAGAGATTGGTTACAACTCAAGGGGGAGCGAGATAATTTTGAAGCCCAATTCTACGCTAGCGAGAAGAAGGTTTTGGAACTCACTAAGCAACTTCATGAGGAGCAGACTCTGAATGCCTACATCGCACCAAAGAGGATGCGTACCACCTTTTTATCTTAGAGTTTTTGTATTATTTTGCCCAAAGAGGCATTGATGTACTCAAGCTTTAATTTATTAATATAACGTGTGTTTTCTTTTTGTCTAAAACAAATTTGAATCTTTAAAATCCTTGAAGTCATTGCATATGCATTTACCATTCATCATAATATAAGCAGGTTTCTTGCAACAAGTCTCCTCATCTTTCTAATGTTTATTTCAATAAGATGGATCTCGAGAAAACGGTGAAGGACCTCCAAGCTCAAAATGCCCAGTTTCAACAGATGTTCTTGACTCTAGCCAAAGGACAAGAAGAGTTGAAGACCTTGCTGGTTGAAGAGAAAAAGAAGAAAAAGAAAATAATCGGAGTTCTGAACAAGGGAAGAAGATTCCAAGGACAAGCAAGAAGGACCCTAGACTTTGCAACGTCATATGGTGAGAAAGACAATCAAGATGGGAAAGGTAAGGAAGGAGTTGTTCAGCCAGATTCAGAAGAGGAAGAGGAAGAGGAAGAAGAATATTTTTCTGAAGAACAATAACCTTCGGCCGACGACAAGTATAAGCATCTAGAAGAACGGTTAAGTACAATGGAAATCCAAAAAGTGCCTGGATTGGACTTTGAGGAGTTGGGATTAGTATCGGGGATTGTCATTCCTCCAAAATTCAAAGCACCGGTGTTCGCCAAATATGACGGAGTTTCATGTCCCAAAATGCATCTCCGGTCCTATGTGAGGAAAATCCAGCCTCATACCGCTGACAAGGATTTATAGGTACACTTCTTCCAAGACAGTCTGTCTGGAACTCAACTTGATTGGTTTTATCAGTTAGAAAGAGCCAATGTTCATAACTGGGAAGATCTGGCTGCTGCCTTTTACAAATAATACCAATACAATGTTGATCTTGCGCCCACCCGTACTCAACTCCAGAGTATAGCCATGGTTCCAAGTGAGGGCTTCAAATACTATGCGCAAAAATGGAGGGACTTAGCAGGAAGGGTCCAGCCTCTCCTATCTGAAAGAGAATTAGTAGACATGTTTTTGGGCACCTTGTCTGGACCTTTATTCAATCACTTAATTGGGAGCTCTTCGGCGGGTTTTACTGAATTGATATTGACCGGAGAAAGGGTAGAAGTCGGGATAAAGAATGGGAAGATTCAAAAGGATGCATCCTCTGATGCTGTAAGGAAACCATTCATTAGAATGAAAGAAGTTGTTGTTGTATATCCTCAAAGAAATCAAGATAGGGTTGAACGTCGTCCAAAGGTGGGGGTTGTCATGATTCCTAAACCCGCACCTGCTCAGCAAAGAAGAAACCAGCCAAGAACGGAAATACCGATCAGACAGTTCACCCGAATTAACATGACATTATCTTAAGTATTGCCACATTTGTTAAGATCCAATCTAGTGACTTTGAAAGAAGCTCCAAAGAATCCTAACATAACCTCTCCTCATTATTATCCTAATGCCCATTGTGCATACCATTCTGAGAGTCCCGGCCATGACACTAACAATTGTTGGGCTCTGAAAAACAAAGTACAAGACTTGCTTGAAGCGAAAGAGATCTAATTCGACGTGCCATAAATTCCCAATGTAATCACTTCCCCTATGCCCAAGCACGACCATAATGTCAACGCCGTTGAGGAAGATATGTTTGTTACTTCAGTTGATGAACTTGTGACCCCACTCCTGACTATCAAAAAGAACTTGTTGAATGCCGGTGTATTCCCAGGCTGTGATGAAAGATGTCATTTCTGTTTATCCTTGCCAACCAGTTGTACTTTGTTAAAAGTAGTCGTTCAATGCCTAATAGATAACAAGGAGATTTTGTTCGAGAAGACTTCAATTCCAATTGTTTCTTATAATTATGTTTCCATCGTGACCATTTTCGACAATTCTTCCAGGGTCTCCACCAAAAGACCCGTTAGAATTACATCAATTCCTAAAGTAGCTTCGTTGATAATTACAATGCCTGGACCAATCCCGTATTCATCATACAAAACCGTCCCATTGAATTGTGGAGGTGATGTCTACTACCACAGTATCAAGCAAGATTGGCCAACTGCTGAAATTTCAAGTTCTGAGAAAATTGACTCTGATATCAGTAACATCGCAGGACTAGCAAGATAACTCAAAGTGGAAGGATTTTCTCTCCAAAAATTTCTCCTCCAAAAGCTATTTCTGGACCCGTAATCATTCCTGTTTTTGTTGCTCCTCCAAAGACTATTCCCAGTCCTACAATCATCTCTGCTAATACTCATGTTGACAAAACTGTTACGATCCCTGTTATCACCCCTAATGACATTCCTGCTACCAAGTCAACCGAGACTCGAGGTAAAGGTGTTCTGGTTGAGCCTGTCCGGACGAAGGCACAATTAGTAGCTATCCCTGAGACCTCCCGAAAAGAGATGGAGGAAATTCTAAAGATCATAAAAAGAAGCGACTATAATGTAGTCGAGCAACTGGGGCAAACTCCATCAAAATTTTCCATGCTGACTTTATTATTATGTTCTGAGGCTCATGCAAAGGCCTTGGTAAAATTCCTGAAAACTACCCATGTACCCTAAGAAACATTTGGCGATCAGTTCCAAGACTGTGTAGCCAGCTTGACTGCAGATAATGGCTTAGGTTTTTCAGATGCTGAGTTAACACCAAGAGGGAGGAAGCATAATGAGGCATTACATGTCTCAGTCGAATGCAGGGGCACGACCTTGGCTCATGTTTTGGTGGACATTGGTTCGTCTCTGAATATGTTGCCTAAAAAGGCTCTTGATAGGCTTGACTGTGAAGGATTGACATTGAAACCGAGCAACATAGTAGTGAGGGCCTTTGACAGCTCAAAAAGGATGGTGCATGGGGAAATGGACATCCCCATAAAAGTTGGAACCCAAACATTTGATTCAACTTTTTATGTAATGGATATTCTCCCTTCATATTCCTGCTTATTAGGCCGACCATGGATTCACAATGCTGGTGCCGTTACTTCTACGTTGCATCAAATGCTGAAATATCCAATTCAAGGGAAAATAATCACCATTCATGGAGAAGAATAGTATATGGTCAGCCATCTAAATTCCTTCAGATATGTGGAACTAGATGGTGAATTTATTGAAACTCCATTCCAGCACTTTGAAGAAGTCCCACATACTGTGGCAGTAACCAAGGTTGTGTCTCAAGTCCCCAAGATTACAAGGCATCCGCTCAAGATGTCGTCTTTGAAGGATGCCAAGGCAGTGATAAAAGAAGGTGGGTGCACTATTTGGGGTCAACTCCCAGATATCCCATACAAATCTGACAAATTCGGTTTGGGTTTCACTTCAAGAGCCCAGAAGGTTGTACGCCGCGCTCGTGCCGGAGGACCACCCTTGAAGATCAGCAACCGCAAAGTCAATGCAGTGGAGGATGATGAAGACAGCTATAACCTGGAGGACTGGATTTTCCCAACTGTTCGTGGAGGGCTCAGCAACTGGGAGGCTAGAGATTTCATCCAGATCACTTTTATCCCACAGTAATTTGTCTTTAAATTTTGTCGGATCTATAATATTAAAACAATTTAGAATCTTAAAACCTTGTGTCTTACCCGAGGCACAATGGTCCTTTTGTAAGGGTTATTATCTCATTTCCATATGACATCAATGAATCATGGACGTTTTTGCATACAAACTTTGTGCTCATTGTTTTTCTTTTTACATTTTCATTTCTTTCAAAGATAGTTATACTCTTACATACACTCACACTCACAATGCAGGTCTACATCCATTCGGGATCCCATGGGTAACGATTATGCTATGGCCTTTTGTGACTCTGAAAATCTAATCTATCAAGTCGAAGACGAAGGTGAGGAAGATTGTGAAGTACCAGGGGAACTCGCTAGGTTACTACAACAAGAAGAGAGGATCATACAGCCCCATGAAAAACCAATGGACACAATCAACCTAGGTACCGAAGAAGACAAAAGAGAAGTCAAGGTGGGTGCCAATCTGGAACCCAATGTCAAAGAGCGTCTGATTCAGCAGCTACATGATTATGTTGAGGTCTTTGCCTGGTCGTATGAAGACATGCCAGGACTTGATGCAAATATTGTGGTACATCGTCTACCTACGAAAGAAGATTGTCCACTGGTAAAACAAAAGGTCTGTCGAATGCGACCAGACATGTTAGAGAAGATCAAAGCAGAAGTCATAAAACAATTCAATACCGGATTCTTAGCCGTCACCTCCTATCCACAATGGGTTGCCAATGTTGTCCCTGTGCCCAAAAAGGACGGAAAAGTGCGAATGTGCATGGACTACAGAGATTTAAATATGGCAATCCCTAAGGATGATTTCCCACTTCCCCACATTGATAATATAGTTGACAACACTGCACAACATAAAGTGTTTTCCTTCATGGACGGCTTCTCAGACTACAACCAAATCAAAATGGCGCCTAAGGACATGGAGAAAACAACCTTTGTCACACAATGGGGCACATTCTGCTACAAGGTTATGCCATTCGGACTGAAGAATGCTAGGGAAACCTATCAACCTGCCATGGTAGCCTTATTTCACGACATGATACATCACGAAATAGAGGTCTATGTGGACGACATGATAGCTAGATCTCAAACAGAAGAAGAGCATCTTGATCATTTACAGAAACTGTTTGAGAGACTAAAGAAATACAAGCTGAGATTAAACCCAAATAAATGCACATTTGAGGTGAGGTCTGGTAAGCTCCTAGGCTTTGTCATCAGCAATAAAGGTATCAAAGTGGACCCCGCCAAGGTGAAAGAGATACAAGAGATGCCTTATCCTTGTACTGAGAAGGAATACAGAGGATTCTTGGGACGTTTAAACTACATTTCCATATTCATTTCTCACCTGACAGCTACTTGTGAACCAATCTTCAAATTACTGAAGAAAGATCAAGTAGTCAAATGGAATGACGAGTGCCAAGCTGCTTTCGATAAGATTAAAGAGTATTTACAAGAGCCTCTTGTTTTGATGCCACCAGTCGAGGGAAGACCATTGATCATGTATATAACTATTTTGGAAAACTCAATGGGGTGTGTGCTGGGGAAGCATGACGAGTCTGGCCAAAAAGAGCATGTTATTTATTACCTGAGTAAAAAGTTTACCGACTGTGAAACAAGATATTCACTGCTCGAGAAAACTTGATGTGATCTTGCATGGGCTGCTCACCGGCTAAGACAGTATATGTTGACCCATACTACATTATTGATGTCCAAAATGGATCCAATAAAATACATCTTCGAGAAACCTGCCCTTTCTGGGAGAATAGCGAGATGGCAGATGATCCTGACAGAATATGACATATAGTATACTACCCAGAAAGAAATAAAGGGTAGTGTACTAGCTGATCACCTTGCTCACCTAGCTGTGGAAGACTACCAGTCCATGAAGTTCGAATTCCCGGATGAAGACATCATGATGGTAAACAACTGTGAAGAATTCAGACCATATGACGGACCTGAACAAGGATCCCGATGGACCCTGGTTTTTGATGGGGCGTCCAACGCACTCGGTAATGGTATAGGTGTTGTACTTATATCTCCTGAAGGATGTCATACTCCCTTTACGGCAAGACTCTTCTTCAATTGTACAAACAACATGGCGGAATACGAAGCGTGCATTTTTGGTCTCAAAGCTGCCATAGATTTGGGGATCAAATCCTTAAATATATTTGGAGATTCAGCTTTGGTCATCAGCCAGATCAAAGGAGAATGGGACACCAAACACCCTAACCTTATCCCCTATGAAGAACATGTGCTGACATTGATCCCACATTTTGAGAAGATTAACTTCGAGCATTTCTCGCGAGAAGAAAATTAGCTAGTAGACGCACTAGCCACAATGTCATCCATGTTTAAACTTAAATGGGATAACGAAGCTTCCCAGATCACCATTGAACAAATTGACGAACCAACTCACTGTCATGAGATTAATACTGAAGAAGTAGTGGACTAGCCTTGGTTTCACGAAGTCAAGAGGTATCTCGAGGCTCAGGAATATCTGGAAGGAGCTTCAGTCAATGATAAGAAGTTCTTAAGGATATTCTCTACTAATTTCTTCCTTAGTAATGGCATTCTCTACAAATGTAATCATGACTCTGTTTTTCTCCGTTGCATAGACAAGATTGAAGCGGAAAAGATCATGGCTGAGTTACATGAAGGCACTTTTGGCACCCATTCTAGTGGGCATACGATGGCAAAGAAAATCCTACGACCATGCTATTATTGGTCTACCATGGAAGCAGATTGCTACCAACACTCTCGAACCTGCCACAAGTGTCAGATTTATGCTGACAAGGTGCACGTACCTCCGGTTCCTCTGAATGTCTTGACAGCTCATTGGCCCTTTGCTATGTGGGGCATCGATATGATTGGGGAAATCAAACCAACAGCCTCCAATGGACACCGCTTCATCTTAGTGGCCATTGAATATTTTACAAAGTTGGTTGAGGCAGCCTCTTTCGCTTCTGTGACCAAGAATGTTATAGCCCGGTTCATTAAACAGAATCTCATATGTCGGTATGGTATCCTGGAGATGATCATCACAGACGATGGTACGAATCTAAACAATACTATGATCACCGCCTTGTGCGAGCAATTCAAGATCCAGCGTCAAAATTCTTCCCCTTACCGGCCAAAGATGAATGGTGTTGTCAAAGCCGCAAATAAGAACATCAAAAAGATCATACAGAAAATGACAGTCACATACAAAGACTGGCATGAGATGCTACCATTCGCTCTCCACGGGTATCATACCATATCACGCACATCAATCAGGGCAACACCTTATTCTCTGGTATACGGCATGAAGGTTGTCTTGCCTAATGAGGTCCAAATCTCCTCTCTAAGAATTATGAAGGATGGAGATCTGAATGAAGAAGATTGGATCCAGACTCGACTTGATCAACTGAACTTGATTGATGAGAAAAGACTTACTGCTGTCTGTCATGGTCAAATGTATCAAAAGTGGATGATCAAGGCTTTCAACAAAAAGGTCAGACGCCAAGTGTATCAAGTCGGGGATTTGGTGATCAAGCGCATCATACTGCCGCAAGGTGATCCCAGGGGCAAATGGACTCCTACATACGAAGGACCGTTTGTGATCAAAAGCATATTCTCTAGTGGAGCAATGATCTTGACCACCATGGATGGTGACGACCTACCACACCCTGTGAACGTAGACATAGTCAAAAGATACTATGCATAAGAGACCTGTTAGGTTGACACACCTAGGCAAAACAAGGGCATCCCGGCGAACCAAAAAGGTTCGGGAAAAAATTAGGGATAAAACAAAAAAATTGTACACCCGGCAAGCTGAAAACCCGAAAGGGCGGCTTGGGCAAAAAATGGTATCCCGGTGGACTGAAAACCCAAAAGGGCGGTCCAGGAAAAAGTTAGGGAATTAAAGCGTATGACTATGTCTCGTTGGATCACCTTACGGACAACCTGCAAACTCGATAGTTCTGATCAATTCAATCAGCTTCGGACAAAGCAATAAATAGACAAGATGCTCAGAGACACGAAGGCTATAGTAGAATGGAAACCCCTTGGGATTATTGCACATAGCTATCTTTTCTTTGTATCAAAATTTTCATTTTTTACGATGATATTCTCTTACTAGAATGTTTGTCTCATTGTACAAAAATACTTACTCAAAGTCAATACAAAGATATTCCTTTGAAATTGCAAAACTATCTGTTTTTTCTTTATTTTTGTGTTTTGTTTACAAAAACGTCCAATGATTTATTTTTGAACATATGCATTTGAACATAATTACTGTTTATAAATGAACAAAATAGAAAAGGCAATCACTGATGGCTTTGAGAGATAGGGAAATCTCTCCAAGCTATTCCCATAAATTCCCCACAGTGTGCAGATTAATCCCCAGCGGAACAAAGCTTCCAGTTATCAATCCCCAGTAGAAGCCGTCCAATTTCTCAGGATTCCCCAACAGGATTTTACAAGCAGTGTGCGGCATTTCCCTTACAACATAGTTTATTTCTCTAAAAGGAAATTCATCAACACTTCAACTTCACAACATGAATACTTACACTCCATATCCTCGGCAACAGTCAGTGATTTATTTTCCCTATCCAACAGCAGTGCAGCAGATTAGCTCACATACGCATACATCGCATCCATATATCATGAACATTGATAACACAAATGCATATATCATAGTCTCATTGTACCATGCATTTCATACACCATGACATTGCTTACAGCTAATGTTTTACCCTTTTCAGGATAAGATTAGTCAATGGTTATCATCAACAAATTACAAAGGCCAGAGGTTGATACCTAAGACAAACCAAGAAAATTATCTACACGACCAACTGAAGCAATCCAGCACGGGTTCTTCAAATTCAACTCAGATACAGTTCAGATACGCTTCAGACACGGATGTCATTCTAATACTCATTCAGTTTCAGCTTCTCAGATATAGTTCAGATACGCTCCAGACACGGATTCCATTTTGATACTCATTCAGATTCATCTTCTCAAATACAGTTCAGATACGCTCTAGACACGGATGCCATTCTGATACTCATTAAGATTCAGCTTCTCAGATACAGTTCATATATGCTCCAGACACATATGCCATTCTGATACTCATTCAGATTCAGCTTCTCAGATACAGTTCAGATACGCTCCAGACACTGATGCCATTCTAATACTCATTCAGATTCAGCTTCTCAGATACAGTTCAGATACGCTCTAGACACGAATGCCATTCTGATACTCATTCAGATTCAGCTTCTCATATTCAGTTCAGATACGCTCCAGACACGGATGCCATTATGATACTCATTCAGATTCAGCTTCTCAGATACAGTTCAGATACGCTCCAAACACGGATTCCATTCTGATACTCATTCAAATTCAGCTTCTCAGATACAGTTTAGATATGCTCTAGACACGGATTCCATTCTGATACTCATTCAAATTCAGCTTCTCAGATACAATTCAGATACGCTCCAGACATGGATGTCATCCTGACACTCATTCAGATTCTCTTTCAGATACAGTCCAACAATCATTTCTGGATGGCATCTATAAGCCCATCTCCAACAACTTTCCATCATCTCTCCAAATGGCATCTTTAAGCCCATTCCCCCTGCCATCGACCATCACATCACCGAGTGCAAATTTCTGGGCACTCTAGTGTCCAATCATCTTCCACCTTTGAGTCACGAATGGAAAAACTTGCCAAACTAACTCTTCAGGATTAAGAAGATTGAACATGGGAAGCTGTTGTACCCCAAAATTTGACCTCTCACTTATCAATAATTTTCTCACAAGATCTCCCATGACTCAAGACTGCACTAGGGTTGATCAGCTCAAGACACCTCCTTAAGCACTGATGACCAAAATTAGGGTTTGAGTTTGCACAAGGAATTTTGAACTTCCAATGCCTCATATGACTTTCATATATCACTATGGACCCCCAAGATCACTCATGTCAAGTTTCAAGCATTGGATCACACTTTTGCTCAGTCAATTGAGCAGTTGACCTAAAAATCAGTTGTATTGGGGAAAAAGTCAACTATGGCCAATTTACAATCAAACTTCATAATTTTTTATCCACGTCAACATTTTAAACTCACGTGTATCATTTGATCAAGTTTGGACCATAATTCCTCAAAAGATTTGATCAAATCCTCAAAAGGGCAAAATGGTCAAATTTAGGGTTTTGACTGGGAAAGGGCAATTTCTGATTTTTGACCTAGAAAATGATCAATTGGTTTATGGCATGATCTCAAGAGTCCAATTGCATCATTTTTACCGAATGACATGGCTCAAAACATTGCCCAAGCCCAATGGGTTGATAGATGAATTTTCAATCAACTGATCAAAAATCAATTGTATATTAAAAAGTTAAACTTTGACTTTTTGGTCAAAATCAAATGTCAAATATCACAATTCATCAAAACATGTCAAAATATGAAACTTATTTGTTGTACCCCAAAATTTTCCCTCCCATTTCTCAAAGGATCATCCTGGACTCTCAGGTTTGCTTCTATCAAGTTCCAGGTCTTGAATTACAACTTTTCAAGAAAATCACTCACAAGGACAAAATGGTCAAAAGCACACTGAAAAAGTCAAACTTTGACTTTTAAATCAAAAATCAAGTTTCAACAATTATATTTCATCAAGACATGAAACTAGTTCATCAAAATCAGAAGTCAGAAGTTACTTTGGAAAAATCAAATTTTCTAAACATTTAGAAAATTTTCTAAGTGTTAAGAGTGTATGATACCTCAGAACTTCTGAGCCAGCCTCCACGCAAGCGTAGTCAGAAATTGAAAACGTGGTTCAGAACATAATCTTCCATCAGAACGTGACTCTTCAGCACATAGAGGCTACGCTTCTGATCTTCTGTAATCATAACATCCCCAAATCCCAAAACCTCGTTTAAACAACCTGCTGCACTGCTACAGTACAGTACTCTAACCAGCAGTTAATCCAGTCCACGCTTGCATTTTTCCAAATCTTGTGTTTGCACCAAATACAAAAAGCAAGTGATCTAGCAAGTAACTAAGAGCCCATGGAAAACCATGGATGAAAAGGGTGCTAATACCTTCCCTTTTCATAATCTACCCCCCGAACTCAAGAAAACATCTCTAAAGGTCTTTCCTGTGCTTTTTCACCTTTCCTTATTAGATAAAAGAAAAGTTGGTGGCGACTCTTGCTAAATCGCAACATTTTCGAACACAAACGCAAACACCCAAGTCAGTTATCCCACCGTATCACAGAACTGGCGACTCTGCTGGGGAATTAAATTCTAAAAGTGAGGTTACCTTAGGGTTAGATCATATTTACTTGCCTTCATTTGTTTGAATTGCTTGCTTTACATTATTGGTTCCTTGCTTGGGTTTGTTTTGATCCTCTACCCGGATCTGGGGCACCTTTTTAGGTAAGTAGCAATAGATTGTGGAAACTGTACGGCGTACACCGATATGGTTGAAACAATGGCTATGTTAGTGTGACGCATTTGTTGGTACCGATATCCCTTATGTTGAAACGAGGAGAATACGGGGCCTCTGAGCAGCGTCATGAAGCACTAACTGACCTTAGAATCTTACTTGACCAACTTGGCCATTAGGGCGTAGTGAGATAACCGGTTTCGGTGTAGAGCTGAAAATTGGTTGATACTCGATGCTACACTCATTAAGACCGGACTTTTGGGATATCTCGGCCGCAAGAAAAGATTGATTAAGCTGAGACAATGCCTAAAAGAAAGATCAGTGATATTGAGACCCCTTAGAATCCGGTTACTATTAACTAGGAAAGGTTGAGCCAACTAAACTTCAAGAGGGTACTCACCTACAAACTCATTGCAAGCCTAAAACTAAGGTTTTGTTTGCTTTGTGTGAATATGATTATTTGTATATAAACTTGCTTACCTCGCATATATCTCCATAACATCATAACATCATACCATAGCATTTTCAATAGTCGTTTCGAGGATCTCGAGGGCCTATAATGAAGGGTCACGTTGAACCAGACGTCTATCAAGGGGCAAGGGGATTTATTTTCCTCTAACCAAACACCGTCAAAACCAGGTACAATAAACCAGAGTCAAGGGCTATGACCCACTCGATATGGTGAGCTTGACTCTTGAAGAAGGACTCTCAACGACACGAAGTTTCTTCAATCAAGCTGCAATCAAAGTCTAACAGTTTCTTATTTACCCCGTGAGATCCTTGAAAACATTGCATGCATATTGTTGTACCCCAAAATTTGCCCTCCTATATTCTCCAAGATTTGCTAAGAGCATGCTTCAAAATCTCCCAAAAGGTTGCACAGTCCAATGGCCTCCTAACAGTCAAAAACTAGGGTTTTGGTTCTGGCAAAGAAATTGAAGTTTTCAAGGGTCCAAACAAGTCCCACATGCCTATAAACATTGTCAAGCATCCTTATGTCAAGTTTCAAGACTTACAGCACAAAATTGCACAGTCAAAAACCCTAATTGCATCACAGTCAACTGTAGGGGCAAAATGGTCATTTGACAGTCAAAAGTCAAAAATTTTGGTCAACATCTTATTTTGAAGCCACAAACATCATTTGATCAATTCTTGATCATGATTCTCAAGGCATGGCTCAAAAAGTCTCAAGATGCAAAAGTTTCTATTTTTGGACAGTTGAAAAAGTCAACTGTAACTTGACCAAGGCATAACTTCCACATGGTTTATCAGAAAAATTCCATCCAAAGCTCATTTTGAAGAGAATGACATTTCCTACAACTCATCTTCACACTTCAAGACCAAGAAATGCTCTCACAAAAAGTTATCAATCTCAACATTATAGGTCATTTTCAAAAGTCAACAAAAAGGCACTTTAAGTCAAAGACCATAACTTGAGATTGGTAAATCAAAATGACATGGGACCAAAGGCATTGGTTAGAGGACTTCAAGATCTTTACAAAATGTCCAAGAACATGATCAAAGCTTAAAAATTGAGCAAGATATGCCTTGTGGAAGTTGGGAAAGTTTTGGGAATTTTGAAAAGTCAACTTTGCTTCAAATGCCTCAAAATTGCTAATGGGCCTCAATTTCTTCCAAGAATCATCACCCAAAAGCTATGCACGATCCATTGACCCAGAGGGGAGTTATTTTCTTATTTTTAATTAATTAATTGAGTTTTTAATCCTATTAATTCATTTAATTAAAATTAAATATAAGAAAAATACTAAAACATGTTTTCCAAATCTTTTTATGCAGCATATGCACTCTTTATTCACTCAAGATTTCGTGCACATCCAAAAGGGAAAGAATCTCCCATGATTGGCAATGTTTTGATGGAAAAAAGATTGAAAAAGATGCTTGAAAATCACAAATTCAAAGGCATTGAATACATGGATGTTGGGCCAGTTTTTCTAACCTAAATCATTCCTCATACATATGCAAAGAGAACCCTAATGCTAAAGACAAGAAAGCTGCGCTGGGAAGAGAGAAGAACATTGCAATTTTTGACTAAAAATTTGGAAACTGAAAACTGAATTGCAAGGGGTTTCAAAGCCAAATAACTATTCCATTACACTCCTGACACATCCAGGAAGCCATTCCAATCAAATTCAACCCTCCATACTCAAGGAATTGGTATATCCGTGTTCTACTTTTCTTGAAAAAATTGATAATCGTATTCCATTTTCCATGCATGATTAATGTCTTTTAATTGTTGGTTTATACTAATATGGTCTCTCTGAAGCTAATGGTGTTATCCAATTGAACTATAAGCGCCTGTACAGAAATCCACCATGGACAACATCTAGGGTTTCTGAAGCTTGTAATTAGGGATTTCTGATTGAGGAAAAATTGGACAACGCCAGGACCATGGTTGAATTCGTCAAGGCCAGACGAATTCAACCAACCATTCGCGCTCAATTTATGTGGCTTCCTCTTCTAATCGCTATTATTCGTCATGTCACTTAGTGGGGGTTAAAAACCCCCGCTATCTAATTCATGTTTTTACAGGAAAACAAAGAAGAAGCATAGGTGTCATCCTGTGGTTGGAACATTTGAATCTGGCGCGTTTTTATTGTTTTATATCATTAGCTCTTATTCTCTTTCTTAATAATTCCATTCCATATTAATATCAGATGAACGTGCTTGGCTTAGTGGTTGATGTGTTGTCACGCAGGCAATGGGACCTGGGTTCGATTCCCAGGTCCCCTACTATGCTTCATATTTTTTTCCATAACGTACTTCCATGCAGTACATGCCCCAGGGTCTACCATGCAGCTTCACATCTAAGCCTGCCACATGTCCAGCAATCTCAATCTGATGGCCAGCACAGGAATTCCATCATGCACCTTGGTCAATGGATCTACACGTGATCATTAGAAAGTCAAAAAAGGCCAGATTTCAGTGGGCCAAACTGCTTTCTAAATACCTCCAAATGGGGCAGATACCCCCCAATGTTTGTACATCTTTTTAATTTCTCTTATTTTCTTTTCTATTTTTTTTAATTCTTTTGATCACTTTTTATTTAATTTATTTCAAATAATTTTCTTTTCATAATAAAACCAGAAAATCATAAAACAAAAAATATGTTTTATTAATATTAATTTCTATTAATTTTGTAAATAAATTCTAATAACCAAATTTAGTTTTAATTTAGGGTTTTAATTTTAATTTACTTCTTAATAACTAAAAAACATAAAAATTAGGGTTTCTAGCATTTTTACTCTTTCTCTCAATAATTAAATTTTTCTTCTTATTATTATTAATTATTAATTATCTTGTAAATAAATATGACATTTAATTAATTAGGGTTAAATTAGGTCAAAACTTAAACATTTTTTTTAATAATTAAAAACAAACTAGAATTAGGGTTTTTATTTAAATTTCTAATTTCAATTAATCTTCCTTTTTTTTCATAAATACAAAAACTCCAAAAATAACTTCTTTTCCTTATTGAATAATTTAATTAATCTGTAATTTCAATTTAATTTCCTTAAAGGGTCCAACGCCCTCGCACCTTCGATTATAATTCCTTTTCGCGCGTTTGCTTCTATTTTTCTTTTTTTAATCTTATGTAATTGCCCCAAAGCCTTGTAATAGATAATTAGGACATTTACTTTCCGCACTTTTATTCAAAATCGGGTTTTGTTAGTTTGGCGATGTATGGACCCGCGCCTTGTAATAGCGTAGGACCTTTATTTTCTGCATTTTGATTTTCGCACCCTTTAAACTGTTAATCACATGAAAGAATGTATGCCCAAATAAAAAAAAGCGTAGCTCACCCAATGCATGACAAGACAAATAATAACTGAAAATGACACACAATTCACACACCACTCATAGGGTATGCCTCACTGTTTCCTTGCCCCTCGAAACGTGGTCGTCGAGTATAGGACGTTTTAGTAAGTCCTTATGTCCATGAACATGGCATAAGGGTAGCTTCTAAGGTGTCCTACTATTGCTCTGGTGACCACACTGTCCCTAATCCTTGAATTGACCCGAACACCTCCAACGGTGGTGCTACCTACCCCTCAATGGTGGGATGGCACTACCTCAAGGACATTTACACAGACTAATTCCTTAGGGTAGGTAGATGACTCATAGATACTTGCTCTAATTCAAAACAAATCAAAAAACTCTTTTCACACCGACACTTTTCAAAAAGCTTTCAAAAACAACTTTTCAAACACTCTTGAGGACTGATACAAGAGTCGATCTGAAACTTTAAACGAAACTTTTTCAAACCTACTCACATTGAAAAGCAAACAAACACTTTTGAAAACACAAATGAGCAAGTATCTAAGAGCCCATGGATAACCATGGATAGAAAGGGTGCTAACACCTTCCCTTTCTATAAATCTACCTCCCGAACCGAGAGCTAATCTCAATAAGGAATTTTTCTGTGCTTTTGTCCTTTCCATATTGGAGAAAATAAAAGACGGTGGCGACTCTTGCTTCCGCGACATTTCGCGAACCAGCGTTAAACAGTCAGTTCCAGATCCACAGATCACAGAACTGGCGACTCTGCTGGGGACTAAACTTAAAGTGAGGTGTACCTTAGGATAGTTCATAACTGTGTTTTCAATTGTTTTGACTTGTTTGCTTTAAATTGTGGGTTGCATCGGAGTTACATAGATCCTAACCCGGATCTGGGGATACCCTGTTTAGGTAACATAAGCTGTGAGGGACCTGTCCGGCATAGACCGACATGGGTGAAGCAGTGGCTACGTTGGTGTGGCACCTTGGTCTGTACCGATATCCCTTGTGTTGCAACGAGGAGAATATGGGTCTTCTGAGGAGTCATTAAGCACCAACCGACCTTAGAACCTTAAATGACCCAACTTGGCCAATAGAACAGTAGCAGTATGCTACGCCCATTGAGGCTAAACTCTCGTGATGGTTCTGGCCGCAAGAAAAGATTGTGATGCTGGAGTTATGACCGATTGAGGGTAGTCAATGATATTGGGATCCTCTAGAACCCGGTTACTTATGATAGGACAGGTCTTAACCAACAAACTGAAAGAGGGTAATACCTAGACCCCATGCTGGCCTAAACTCTAAGGGTTTCTCTTGTGTGACTTGTGTGCCTTCCAACTTGACTACTTGCATGCTTGTTATCTGACACTTGAGTTTCTTGCAGGTTTTGTTTATAGTTCTTAATTAGGACTCATAACAGGGTTTACTGAGTTTCTTACAGATTTTGTTAACAGTCCTTAATTGGGACTCATTACAGGGCCTACTTACATCACTCCATGCATAGCATAACATCATACCATTGCATGCATCCTGCATAAGGACTGACCCATTTCAAGGATCTCAAGGGTCTGTGATGCAGGTCATAATGAACCAACTGTCTAGGAAGGGGCAAAGAGGGTTCATGTTCCTCTAGCCAAGGTTGTCAGGGGCTATGACCCACTGGATATGGTGAGCCTTTGACCCTTGAAGAAGGACTCTCAACAATATGAAGTATCTTTAATCAAGTTACCAGTTTCCAACTCTAACAATTTCCTTGTTTACCCCGCGAGGTCCTTGAAAACATTGCATGCATACATGCACATCATTGCATAACAGGTACCCTTGTTGCAGGTTACTTACCTTTCTCGCTGTTTATTTCAGCAATGGCTTCCCAACAAGATAACCAGGGACCTCATGCTCAAGAGACTCGGTTCGGGGAAATCCTCCTGAATCTATCCAAAGGGCAGGAAGAGTTGAGAACACTTCTCATGGGGACTTTGGTCAGGAACAGAGCTGAGGATGAACGGCTGAAACATTTGCAAGCTGAGGTGGATGCAATGAAAGTCCAGATGCTGGGACAGATGACTATCATTCAAGGCTTAGCTCAAAGACAAGAAGAGCTCGGAGTTCTCGTCAACCAACTGCTTCAGGGTAACCAACTGGGGCAAATGTCTAAGGGTAAAAGGCCAGTCATTATTCAACCACCTTTGAGACAAGAAGACCAGGGAAAAGCTCCTCAACTGGCTTCAAGGTCACAAATTCATCAGCTTCAGCCAGACAAGCCCAAAAGGCAGTTCACCAAGCTCAGCGTGTCATTGCCTTAAGCTCTACAACAACTGTTGAGGTTGAAGTTGGTAACTCTCAGGGATCCTCCTAAGAATCCCAACAGAACACCTTCAAGGTATAACTCCAACGCCCGCTGCGCTTATCACTCCGACAGCCCGGGGCATGCTACAGAGGATTGTTGGACCTTGAAGAACAAGATCCAGGACCTAATTGATGAAGGAGCTGTGGAATTCACCCAAGATGGCCAGGCTGAGCACTTCTACCATCCCTACAGGATTCACCAGTTGAAATAACAAGCCCTGAGATGAAAGGACCTTTTGTCTATTAGAATTTTCAAGTTGTAATTTTCTTTCGACTGTTCAAACATTTATTCATGATAAAACGTTGTTATTTCATTAATGCATCGCATATGTCTATTTTGAATCAATATATTCGTATTCACTATATGCAAACTGTTTTCATTTTTGTGATGATCAATGCTCGGTTAATAATTCTAAGCCTCTTGAGGGAGGATGACGAAAACGATACCACAATCTATAGTATGCTTTTGAACAGACCCCGCTGATGAGGTACATGCATTGTTTCAATTCCTAAACACTGGAGTTATAAGGAAGATAATCCCTCGTCAACCCCTCTGAGCAAAAGAAGTAGGAGTTTTTCTTTTCGAAAATTAAAACCCTTTATCATAACCTGGGGCAGGGTAGTTCTCTCAGTTGATCCGAGTGCATAACAAATGGCACCAAAGAGGTCCTTACAAAAGGAAAAAAGAAAGTGATGATTCCGAATAATCATAAGGATAGGCAGTCATTATATCTCAAAAATTAAAACCCAATAAGTCAAAACCTATGAAGGAGACTTACAAAACTGGGACATCCCGCTGACTGTAATCACAAAAGAAATAGTTCAGGCAAAATTTAGGGATAGCGAAATCAAAAAAGAAAGAGGTCATACAAACCCTCAACAAAAACAAAAAATGACTGCCTATTTAGAATAAATCATCAATATCTGAACCATCATTGGAACATCAGGACAAAGACTCAAACAAGGTCTAACGCACGACCAACTGAGCTTAGGTTTGAAGAACATCACGAAGAACGGGTGGGTACAAATAATTTGAGCCTTTATCCTTTGTTTCTTAAACCGTGAACCAGGCCACGTTATAACCCTCAAAAGTCCTAGCTGAAGCATGGGTTAGTTCGAAAGCATATTGTTACGAAAGGTATCCTGACTCCTTAAGGCCTACGGTAAATACGGAGTTGACATCACGTTTTACAAACATTCACTTGTTTTAGGAAAAAGAATGCATTTTCAAAATCTTCAAGACAGACATAAACTTTGCATTTTTGATATAACATTGTTTGCATATAACTATTTGTTTGAACAGCAGGAAAATTCGCACGATGAATACCTAGTGAACAAAAGCACTTCCAATCAAGGGGCAGACGTGATTATTATCCATCATCTGGGGCAATTCAGTCAAGATTCGGAGAATCTCTCAAAGGCCAAATAGCCTGGGGCAAATCTCCGCCTGAGTCACTTGGGGCATTCCGACAAAGAATCTTGCCTGATCAAACACCTTCTGGTGGTATGGCAAAACACTTCTAACAGGGGCAAGTCCCTACATTCTGAGAGCGTGGACATAGTCGGAAAAAAATACTACGCGTAATCAAAGACCCGCTAGGTTGACACACCTAGGCAAAAATAAGGGCTTCCCGGCGAACCAAAAAGGTTCGGGCAAAGATAAAGGATGAAAAGAAAAAAATATGTACACCCGGCAAGTCGAAAACCTGAAAAGGCGGCTGGGGCAAAAATGGGTATCCCGGTGGACTGAAAACCCGAAAGGGCGGTCCAGGCAAAAATTAGGGATTCAAGCGTACGACTATGTCCCGGCATCTAGTCACTTGTCTACCAGAAGATTTGTCAACTACCCCCACATGTGCCTTCTCCCACTAAAACAGGGGCAATAATGAGTTGTCTAAACGGTCTAATGGTTTTGTCCATCAAGGTACCAAGGTAAGTTCAGCCGAAGAACATAACCAGTATACCTTAATTCCCCAGAGAGTGAGTCAGCAAGTCAATGCATTCTCCCCAAGCTAAGTTATACAATCAGCCTTAAGGAAGTTGGGTATCCCCCGCAGATCTCAACATTCCCCAGCACAATATACGAACATTCTTAACAAGCATCCCCGGCAGTCTTGATCTAAGATTGTTCCCTGACGGTCTACCAAACATCCAGCGGAGCCACTTTCCCAATATATCTCAAAAATTTCCCCAGGAGAGTCCAATCAAGATTTCCCCATGAAAGTTTGAATCATCTCCCCAGCAGGAAGCTTATCCCCAGTAGATTCTGGAAGCGTCCCCCCTACATAGCACGAATGCGTCCCCCTGGCTTTATTCAAAGGTTATTTCCCTACTGGGATATAACTGGGTTATCCTCAGCCAAAAGCCACGGAAAGATCGTCCTCGTCGAAGTCTCCTTATCCCCAACGGAGTCTATTAAAACTTCCAACGTAACAATGGTATCCCCAGCGAATTTACCATCAACATCCCAGCAAAGTACCTCTCTCCCCACAGAGTACTGTTCCCCAGCAAGGTAGCTAGAGTAATTTTTCCCCGCAGAGTAATCCATTCGCCAAGTTTATTCCCTAACGGAGTTATCTTCTCCTACCGGTATTCTTGCAACTATCATCCCCAGCGGAAACAACAAAGCACTATTCTCCAACATCAGCCCAGGATGTGACTTCCCGGCACCCGTCAAGGATTTACTTTCCTAGACAAAAACATACATTCATAAACATCGCATTTCTATACATTATAGCATGCATATATGCATCATGAACACACGATCTCATTTATGTTGAGAATATCATGGCTTGATCCATATCATGCGTTGCATATGACTGACCTTTACCTTTCAGGAAAGATCCAGTTAAGTTCTCAGCTATGTCCAAGACCTCCTCTGGTTCAGTTAAATCGATTCCTAAAGATTTTTCTGATTCTTATCCAGTTGAAGTTAATCCAAGACCTTCTCTGGTTCAGTTAAGTCGATTCCTAAAGATTTTTCTGATTCTTATCCAGTTGAAGTTATTTCAAGACTTTCGTCTGGTTCAGTTAAATCGACTCTAAGATTTTTCTGATTCTTATCCAGTCAAAGCTAATCCAAGACTTTCGTCTAGTTCAGTTAAATCGACTCTAAGATTTTTCTGATTCTTATCCAGACAAAGTTATTCCAAGACCTTGTCTGGTTCAGTTAAATCGACTCCTAAAGATTTTTCTGATGCCGATCTAGCCAAAGGCCTTCTCTGGTCCAGTTAAGTCGATTCCTAAAGATTTTCCTGTTGAATACCCAGTTGAAGTTATTCCAAGACCTTGCCTGGTTCAGTTAAATCGACTCCTAAAGATTTTTCTGATGCCGATCCAGCCAAAGGCCTTCTCTGGTCCAGTTAAATCGATTCCTAAAGATTTTCCTGTTGAAGACCCATTTGAAGATTCCAAGACCTTGACTGGTTCAGTTAAATCGATTCCTAAAGATTTTTCTGATGCCGATCCAGTCAAAGGCCTTCTCTGGTCCAGTTAAGTCGATTCCTAAAGACTTTCCTGTTGAATACCCAGTTGAAGTTATTCCAAGACCTTGCCTGGTTCAGTTAAATCGACTCCTAAAGATTTTTCTGATGCCGATCCAGTCAAAGGCCTTCTCTGGTTCAGTCAGATCGACCCTAAGATCTCCCTGATTCTTATTCCAGTTGAAGATTCCAAGACCTTGCCTGGTTCAGTTAAATCGACTCCTAAAGATTTTTCTGATGTCGATCCAGTCAAAGGCCTTCTCTAGTCCAGTTAAATCGATTCCTAAAGATTTTCCTAATGAAGACTCAGTAGAAGACATCCAAGATTCTCTCATCGTTACTGTTGAGGTAGTAATCGCCCCAGATTCTCTCATCGTTACTGTTGAGGTAGTAATCGCCCAAGGTTCTCTCATCGTTACTGTTGAGGTAGTAATCGCCCAAGGTTCTCTCATCGTTACTGTTGAGGTAGTAATCGCCCAAGATTCTCTCATCGTTACTGTTGAGGTAGTAATCGCCCCAGATTCTCTCATCGTTACTGTTGAGGTAGTAATCGCCCAAGGTTCTCTCATCGTTACTGTTGAGGTAGTAATCGCCCAAGGTTCTCTCATCGTTACTATTGAGGTAGTAATCGTCCAAGGTTCTCTCACCATCCCATTGAGGTAGTAACCATCCCTGATTCATTCATCACCTTTTGAAACTCCAGACTCGATTCCTGTATCTCGCCAGGGCACGTCTGAAGAGGTTGAAGATTCGATTCCTGTAACCGACCAGGGAACATCTACGTAAAGAGTTTGAAGACCAACTCCTGTAACAGGTCAGGTAATCATCTTTCTTTTTTTCAGGTACGCAAGTTCTCGCTAAGGAATCTCTTATGCGATCAACACCCAGATGGCATCTATAAGCCCATCCACCTATCCATAACCACTCAACATGGCATCTATAAGCCCATCCTCCTATCCACCAATCTCCAAATGGCATCTGTAAGCCCATTCCCACCATCACACTGCCAACATGTGAGCGCAAATTTCTGGGCACTCTAGTGTTCAATCATCTTCCACCTTCGGATTACGAAAGGCACGCCATCCAATCTACATCCTCAGGTTTAAGAAGATTGAACAGGGGCAACTGTTGTACCCCAAAATTTTCCCTCCCATATTCTCCAAGATTTGCTAAGAGCATGCTTCAAAATCTCCCAAAAGGTTGCACAGTCCAATGGCCTCCTAACAGTCAAAAACTAGGGTTTTAGTTCTAGCAAAGAAATTGAAGTTTTCAAGGGTCCAAACAAGTCCCACATGCCTATAAACATTGTCAAGCATCCTTATGTCAAGTTTCAAGACTTACAGCACAAAATTGCACAGTCAAAAACCCTAATTGCATCACAGTCAACTGTAGGGGCAAAATGGTCATTTGACAGTCAAAAGTCAAAAATTTTGGTCAACATCTTATTTTGAAGCCACAAACATCATTTGATCAATTCTTGATCATGATTCTCAAGGCATGGCTCAAAAAGTCTCAAGATGCAAAAGTTTCTATTTTTGGACAGTTGAAAAAGTCAACTGTAACTTGACCAAGGCATAACTTCCACATGGTTTATCAAAAAAATTCCATCCAAAGCTCATTTTGAAGAGAATGACATTTCCTACAACTCATCTTCACACTTCAAGACCAAGAAATGCTCTCACAAAAAGTTATCAATCTCAACATTATAGGTCATTTTCAAAATTCAACAAAAAGGCACTTTACGTCAAAGACCATAACTTGAGATTGGTAAATCAAAATGACATGGGACCAAATGAATTGGTTAGAGGACTTCAATACCTTCCCAAAATGTCCAAGAACATGATCAAAGCTTAAAAATTGAGCAAGATATGCCTTGTGGAAGTTGGGAAATTTTTGGGAATTTTGAAAAGTCAACTTTGCTTCAAATGCCTCAAAATTGCTAATGGGCCTCAATTTCTTCCAAGAATCATCACCCAAAAGCTATGCACGACTCATTGACCCAAAGGGGAGTTATTTTCTTATTTTTAATTAATTAATTGAGTTTTTAATCCTATTAATTCATTTAATTAAAATTAAATATAAGAAAAATACTAAAACATGTTTTCCAAATCTTTTTATGCAGCATATGCACTCTTTATTCACTCAAGATTTCGTGCACATCCAAAAGGGAAAGAATCTCCCATGATTGGCAATGTTTTGATGGAAAAAAGATTGAAAAAGATGCTTGAAAATCACAAATTCAAAGGCATTGAATACATGGATGTTGGGCCAGTTTTTCTAACCTAAATCATTCCTCATACATATGCAAAGAGAACCCTAATGCTAAAGACAAGAAAGCTGCGCTGGGAAGAGAGAAGAACATTGCAATTTTTGACTAAAAATTTGGAAACTGAAAACTGAATAGCAAGGGGTTTCAAAGCCAAATAACTATTCCATTACACTCCTGACACATCCAGGAAGCCATTCCAATCAAATTCAACCCTCCATACTCAAGGAATTGGTATAATCGTGTTCTACTTTTCTTGAAAAAATTGATAATCGTATTCCATTTTCCATGCATGATTAATTTCTTTTAATTGTTGGTTTATACTAATATGGTCTCTCTGAAGCTAATGGTGTTATCCAATTGAACTATAAGCGCCTGTACAGAAATCCACCATGGACAACATCTAGGGTTTCTGAAGCTTGTAATTAGGGATTTCTGATTGAGGAAAAATTGGACAACGCCAGGACCATGGTTGAATTCGTCAAGGCCAGACGAATTCAACCAACCATTCGCGCTCAATTTATGTGGCTTCCTCTTCTAATCACTATTATTCGTCATGTCACTTAGTGGGGGTTAAAAACCCCCCGCTATCTAATTCATGTTTTTACAGGAAAACGAAGAAGAAGCATAGGTGTCATCCTGTGGTTGGAACATTTGAATCTGGCGCGTTTTTATTGTTTTATATCATTAGCTCTTATTCTCTTTCTTAATAATTCCATTCCATATTAATATCAGATGAACGCGCTTGGCTTAGTGGTTGATGTGTTGTCACGCAGGCAATGGGACCTGGGTTCGATTCCCAGGTCCCCTACTATGCTTCATATTTTTTTCCATAACGTACTTCCATGCAGTACATGCCCCAGGGTCTACCATGCAGCTTCACATCTAAGCCTGCCACATGTCCAGCAATCTCAATCTGATGGCCAGCACAGGAATTCCATCATGCACCTTGGTCAATGGATCTACACGTGATCATTAGAAAGTCAAAAAAGGCCAGATTTCAGTGGGCCAAACTGCTTTCTAAATACCTCCAAATGGGGAAGATTCCCCCCAATGTTTGTACATCTTTTTAATTTCTCTTATTTTCTTTTCTATTTTTTTTAATTCTTTTGATCACTTTTTATTTAATTTATTTCAAATAATTTTATTTTCATAATAAAACCAGAAAATCATAAAACAAAAAATATGTTTTATTAATATTAATTTCTATTAATTTTGTAAATAAATTCTAATAACCAAATTTAGTTTTAATTTAGGGTTTTAATTTTAATTTACTTCTTAATAACTAAAAAACATAAAAATTAGGGTTTCTAGCACTTTTACTCTTTCTCTCAATAATTAAATTTTTCTTCTTATTATTATTAATTATTAATTATCTTGTAAATAAATATGACATTTAATTAATTAGGGTTAAATTAGGTCAAAACTTAAACATTTTTTTAATAATTAAAAACAAACTAGAATTAGGGTTTTTATTTAAATTTCTAATTTCAATTAATCTTCCTTTTTTTTCATAAATACAAAAACTCCAAAAATAACTTCTTTTCCTTATTGAATAATTTAATTAATTTGTAATTTCAATTTAATTTCCTTAAAGGGTCCAACGCCCTCGCACCTTCGATTATAATTCCTTTTCGCGCGTTTGCTTCTATTTTTCTTTTTTTAATCTTATGTAATTGCCCCAAAGCCTTGTAATAGATAATTAGGACATTTACTTTCCGCACTTTTATTCAAAATCAGGTTTTGTTAGTTTGGCGATGTATGGACCCGCGTCTTGTAATAGCGTAGGACCTTTATTTTCCGCATTTTGATTTCCGCACCCTTTAAACTGTTAATCACATGAAAGAATGTATGCCCAAATAAAAACAAGCGTAGCTCACCCAATGCATGACAAGACAAATAATAACTGAAAATGACACACAATTCACACACCACTCATAGGGTATGCCTCATTGTTGCCTTGCCCCTCGAAATGTGGTCGTCGAGTATAGGACGTTTTAGTAAGTCCTTATGTCCATGAACATGGCATAAGGGTAGCTTCTAAGGTGTCCTATTATTGCTATGGTGACCACACTGTCCCTAATCCTTGAATTGACCCGAACACCTCCAACGGTGGTGCTACCTACCCCTCAATGGTGGGATGGCACTACCTCAAGGACATTTACACAGACTAATTCCTTAGGGTAGGTAGATGACTCGTAGATACTTGCTCTAATTCAAAACAAATCAAAAAACTCTTTTCACACCGACACTTTTCAAAAAGCTTTCAAAAACAACTTTTCAAACACTCTTGAGGACTGATACAAGAGTCGATCTGAAACTTTAAACGAAACTTTTTCAAACCCACTCACATTGAAAAGTAAACAAACACTTTTGAAAACACAAATGAGCAAGTATCTAAGAGCCCATGGATAACCATGGATAGAAAGGGTGCTAACACCTTCCCTTTCTATAAATCTACCTCCCGAACCGAGAGCTAATCTCAATAAGGAATTTTTCTGTGCTTTTGTCCTTTCCATATTGGAGAAAATAAAAGACGGTGGCGACTCTTGCTTCCGCGACATTTCGCGAACCAGCGTTAAACAGTCAGTTCCAGATCCACAGATCACAGAACTGGCGACTCTGCTGGGGACTAAACTTAAAGTGAGGTGTACCTTAGGATAGTTCATAACTGTGTTTTAAATTGTTTTGACTTGTTTGCTTTAAATTGTGGGTTGCATCGGAGTTACATAGATCCTAACCCGGATCTGGGGATACCCTGTTTAGGTAGCATAAGCTGTGAGGGACCTGTCCGGCGTAGACCGACATGGGTGAAGCAGTGGCTACGTTGGTGTGGCACCTTGGTCTGTACCGATATCCCTTGTGTTGCAACGAGGAGAATATGGGTCTTCTGAGGAGTCATTAAGCACCAACCGACCTTAGAACCTTAAATGACCCAACTTGGCCAATAGAACAGTAGCAGTATGCTACGCCCATTGAGGCTAAACTCTCGTGATGGTTCTGGCCGCAAGAAAAGATTGTGATGTTGGAGTTATGACCGATTGAGGGTAGTCAATGATATTGGGATCCTCTAGAACCCGGTTACTTATGATAGGACAGGTCTTAACCAACAAACTAAAAGAGGGTAATACCTAGACCCCATGCTGGCCTAAACTCTAAGGGTTTCTCTTGTGTGACTTGTGTGCCTTCCAACTTGACTACTTGCATGCTTGTTATTTGACACTTGAGTTTCTTGCAGGTTTTGTTTATAGTTCTTAATTAGGACTCATAACAGGGTTTACTGAGTTTCTTACAGATTTTGTTAACAGTCCTTAATTGGGACTCATTACAGGGCCTACTTACATCACTCCATGCATAGCATAACATCATACCATTGCATGCATCCTACATAAGGACTGACCCATTTCAAGGATCTCAAGGGTCTGTGATGCAGGTCATAATGAACCAACTGTCTAGCAAGGGGCAAAGAGGGTTCATGTTCCTCTAGCCAAGGTTGTCAGGGGCTATGACCCACTGGATATGGTGAGCCTTTGACCCTTGAAGAAGGACTCTCAACAATATGAAGTATCTTTAATCAAGTTACCAGTTTCCAACTCTAACAATTTCCTTGTTTACCCCGCGAGGTCCTTGAAAACATTGCATGCATACATGCACATCATTGCATAACAGGTACCCTTGTTGCAGGTTACTTACCTTTCTCGCTGTTTATTTCAGCAATGACTTCCCAACAAGATAACCAGGGACCTCATGCTCAAGAGACTCGGTTCGGGGAAATCCTCCTGAATCTATCCAAAGGGCAGGAAGAGTTGAGAACACTTCTCATGGGGACTTTGGTCAGGAACAGTGCTGAGGATGAACGGCTGAAACATCTGCAAGCTGAGGTGGATGCAATGAAAGTCCAGATGCTGGGACAGATGACTATCATTCAAGGCTTAGCTCAAAGACAAGAAGAGCTCGGAGTTCTCGTCAACCAACTGCTTCAGGGTAACCAACTGGGGCAAACGTCTAAGGGTAAAAGGCCAGTCATCATTCAACCACCTTTGAGACAAGAAGACCAGGGAAAAGCTCCTCAACTGGCTTCAAGGTCACAAATTCATCAGCTTCAGCCAGACAAGCCCAAAAGGCAGTTCACCAAGCTCAGCGTGTCGTTGCCTCAAGCTCTACAACAACTGTTGAGGTTGAAGTTGGTAACTCTCAGGGATCCTCCTAAGAATCCCAACAGAACACCTTCAAGGTATAACTCCAACGCCCGCTGCGCTTATCACTCCGACATCCCGGGGCATGCTACAGAGGATTGTTGGACCTTGAAGAACAAGATCCAGGACCTAATTGATGAAGGAGCTGTGGAATTCACCCAAGATGGCCAGGCTGAGCACTTCTACCATCCCTACAGGATTCACCAGTTGAAATAACAAGCCCTGAGATGAAAGGACCTTTTGTCTATTAGAATTTTCAAGTTGTAATTTTCTTTCGACTGTTCAAACATTTATTCATGATAAAACGTTGTTATTTCATTAATGCATCGCATATGTCTGTTTTGAATCAATATATTCGTATTCACTATATGCAAACTGTTTTCATTTTTGTGATGATCAACGCTCGGTTAATAATTCTAAGCCTCTTGAGGGAGGATGACGAAAACGATACCACAATCTATAGTATGCTTTTGAACAGACCCCGCTGATGAGGTACAGGCATTGTTTCAATTCCTAAACACTGGAGTTATAAGGAAGATAATCCCTCGTCAACCCCTCTGAGCCAAAGAAGTAGGAGTTTTTCTTTTCGAAAATTAAAACCCTTTATCATAACCTGGGGCAGGGTAGTTCTCTCAGTTGATCCGAGTGCATAACAAATGGCACCAAAGAGGTCCTTACAAAAGGAAAAAAGACAGTGATGATTCCGAATAATCATAAGGATAGGAAGTCATTATATCTCAAAAATAAAAACCCAATAAGTCAAAACCTATGAAGGAGACTTACAAAACTGGGACATCCCGCTGACTGTAATCACAAAAGAAATAGTTCAGGCAAAATTTAGGGATAGCGAAATCAAAAAAGAAAGAGGTCATACAAACCCTCAACAAAAACAAAAAATGACTGCCTATTCAGAATAAATCATCAATATCTGAACCATCATTGGAACATCAGGACAAAGACTCAAACAAGGTCTAACGCACGACCAACTGAGCTTAGGTTTGAAGAACATCACGAAGAACGGGTGGGTACAAATAATTTGAGCCTTTATCCTTTGTTTCTTAAACCGTGAACCAGGCCACGTTATAACCCTCAAAAGTCCTAGCTGAAGCATGGGTTAGTTCGAAAGCATATTGTTACGAAAGGTATCCTGACTCCTTAAGGCCTACGGTAAATACGGAGTTGACATCACGTTTTACAAACATTCACTTGTTTTAGGAAAAAGAATGCATTTTCAAAATCTTCAAGACAGACATAAACTTTGCATTTTTGATATAACATTGTTTGCATATAACTATTTGTTTGAACAGCAGGAAAATTCGCACGATGAATACCTAGTGAACAAAAGCACTTCCAATCAAGGGGCAGACGTGATTATTGTCCATCATCTGGGGCAATTCAGTCAAGATTCGGAGAATCTCTCAAAGGCCAAATAGCCTGGGGAAAATCTCCGCCTGAGTCACTTGGGGCATTCCGACAAAGAATCTTGCCTGATCAAACACCTTCTGGTGGTATGGCAAAACACTTCTAACAGGGGCAAGTCCCTACATTCTGAGAGCGTGGACATAGTCGAAAAAAAATACTACGCGTAATCAAAGACCCGCTAGGTTGACACACCTAGGCAAAAATAAGGGCTTCCCGGCGAACCAAAAAGGTTCGGGCAAAGATAAAGGATGAAAAGAAAAAAATCTGTACACCCGGCAAGTCGAAAACCTGAAAAGGCGGCTGGGGCAAAAATGGGTATCCCGGTGGACTGAAAACCCGAAAGGGCGGTCCAGGCAAAAATTAGGGATTCAAGCGTACGACTATGTCCCGGCATCTAGTCACTTGTCTACCAGAAGATTTGTCAACTACCCCCACAGGTGCCTTCTCCCACTGAAACAGGGGCAATAATGAGTTGTCTAAACGGTCTAATGGTTCTGTCCATCAAGGTACCAAGGTAAGTTCAGCCGAAGAACATAACCAGTATACCTTAATTCCCCAGAGAGTGAGTCAGCAAGTCAATGCACTCTCCCCAAGCAAAGTTATACAATCAGCCTTAAGGAAGTTGGGTATCCCCCGCAGATCTCAACATTCCCCAGCACAATATACGAACATTCTTAACAAGCATCCCCGGCAGTCTTGATCTAAGATTGTTCCCCGGCGGTCTACCAAACATCCAGCGGAGCCACTTTCCCAATATATCTCAAAAATTTCCCCAAGAGAGTCCAATCAAGATTTCCCCAGGAAAGTTTGAATCATCTCCCCAGCAGGAAGCTTATCCCCAGTAGATTCTGGAAGCGTCCCCCCTACATAGCACGAATGCGTCCCCCCAGCTTTATTCAAAGGTTATTTCCCTACCGGGATATAACTGGGTTATCCTCAGCCAAAAGCCACGGAAAGATCGTCCTCGTCGAAGTCTCCTTATCCCCAGCGGAGTCTATTAAAACTTCCAACGTAACAACGGTATCCCCAGCGAATTTACCATCAACATCCCAGCAAAGTACCTCTCTCCCCACAGAGTATTGTTCCCCAGCAAGGTAGCTAGAGTAATTTTTCCCCGCAGAGTAATCCATTCGCCAAGTTTATTCCCTAACGGAGTTATCTTCTCCTACCGGTATTCTTGCAACTATCATCCCCAGCGGAAACAACAAAGCACTATTCTCCAACATCAGCCCAGGATGTGACTTCCCGGCACCCGTCAAGGATTTACTTTCCTAGACAAAAACATACATTCATAAACATCGCATTTCTATACATTATAGCATGCATATATGCATCATGAACACACGATCTCATTTATGTTGAGAATATCATGGCTTGATCCATATCATGCGTTGCATATGACTGACCTTTACCTTTCAGGAAAGATCCAGTTAAGTTCTCAGCTATGTCCAAGACCTCCTCTGGTTCAGTTAAATTGATTCCTAAAGATTTTTCTGATTCTTATCCAGTTGAAGTTAATCCAAGACCTTCTCTGGTTCAGTTAAGTCGATTCCTAAAGATTTTTCTGATTCTTATCCAGTTGAAGTTATTTCAAGACTTTCGTCTGGTTCAGTTAAATCGACTCTAAGATTTTTCTGATTCTTATCCAGTCAAAGCTAATCCAAGACTTTCGTCTGGTTCAGTTAAATCGACTCTAAGATTTTTCTGATTCTTATCCAGACAAAGTTATTCCAAGACCTTGTCTGGTTCAGTTAAATCGACTCCTAAAGATTTTTCTGATGTCGATCCAGCCAAAGGCCTTCTCTGGTCCAGTTAAGTCGATTCCTAAAGATTTTCATGTTGAATACCCAGTTGAAGTTATTCCAAGACCTTGCCTGGTTCAGTTAAATCGACTCCTAAAGATTTTTCTGATGCCGATCCAGCCAAAGGCCTTCTCTGGTCCAGTTAAATCGATTCCTAAAGATTTTCCTGTTGAAGACCCATTTGAAGATTCCAAGACCTTGCCTGGTTCAGTTAAATCGATTCCTAAAGATTTTTCTGATGCCGATCCAGTCAAAGGCCTTCTCTGGTCCAGTTAAGTCGATTCCTAAAGACTTTCCTGTTGAATACCCAGTTGAAGTTATTCCAAGACCTTGCCTGGTTCAGTTAAATCGACTCCTAAAGATTTTTCTGATGCCGATCCAGTCAAAGGCCTTCTCTGGTTCAGTCAGATCGACCCTAAGATCTCCCTGATTCTTATTCCAGTTGAAGATTCCAAGACCTTGCCTGGTTCAGTTAAATCGACTCCTAAAGATTTTTCTGATGTCGATCCAGTCAAAGGCCTTCTCTAGTCCAGTTAAATCGATTCCTAAAGATTTTCCTAATGAAGACTCAGTAGAAGACATCCAAGATTCTCTCGTCGTTACTGTTGAGGTAGTAATCGCCCCAGATTCTCTCATCGTTACTGTTGAGGTAGTAATCGCCCAAGGTTCTCTCATCGTTACTGTTGAGGTAGTAATCGCCCAAGGTTCTCTCATCATTACTGTTGAGGTAGTAATCGCCCAAGATTCTCTCATCGTTACTGTTGAGGTAGTAATCGCCCCAGATTCTCTCATCGTTACTGTTGAGGTAGTAATCGCCCAAGGTTCTCTCATCGTTACTGTTGAGGTAGTAATCGCCCAAGGTTCTCTCATCGTTACTATTGAGGTAGTAATCGTCCAAGGTTCTCTCACCATCCCGTTGAGGTAGTAACCATCCCTGATTCATTCATCACCTTTTGAAACTCCAGACTCGATTCCTGTATCTCGCCAGGGCACGTCTGAAGAGGTTGAAGATTCGATTCCTGTAACCGACCAGGGAACATCTACGTAAAGATTTTGAAGACCAACTCCTGTAACAGGTCAAGTAATCATCTTTCTTTTTTTCAGGTACGCAAGTTCTCGCTAAGGAATCTCTTACGCGATCAACACCCAGATGGCATCTATAAGCCCATCCACCTATCCATCACCTCTCAACATGGCATCTATAAACCCATCCTCCTATCCACCAATCTCCAAATGGCATCTGTAAGCCCATTCCCACCATCACACTGCCAACATGTGAGCGCAAATTTCTGGGCACTCTAGTGTTCAATCATCTTCCACCTTCGGATTACGAAAGGCACGCCAGCCAATCTACATCCTCAGGTTTAAGAAGATTGAACAGGGGCAACTGTTGTACCCCAAAATTTTCCCTCCCATATTCTCCAAGATTTGCTAAGAGCATGCTTCAAAATCTCCCAAAAGGTTGCACAGTCCAATGGCCTCCTAACAGTCAAAAACTAGGGTTTTAGTTCTAGCAAAGAAATTGAAGTTTTCAAGGGTCCAAACAAGTCCCACATGCCTATAAACATTGTCAAGCATCCTTATGTCAAGTTTCAAGACTTACATCACAAAATTGCACAGTCAAAAACCCTAATTGCATCACAGTCAACTGTAGGGGCAAAATGGTCATTTGACAGTCAAAAGTCAAAATTTTTGGTCAACATCTTATTTTGAAGCCACAAACATCATTTGATCAATTCTTGATCATGATTCTCAAGGCATGGCTCAAAAAGTCTCAAGATGCAAAAGTTTCTATTTTTGGACAGTTGAAAAAGTCAACTGTAACTTGACCAAGGCATAACTTCCACATGGTTTATCAAAAAAATTCCATCCAAAGCTCATTTTGAAGAGAATGACATTTCCTACAACTCATCTTCACACTTCAAGACCAAGAAATGCTCTCACAAAAAGTTATCAATCTCAACATTATAGGTCATTTTCAAAATTCAACAAAAAGGCACTTTAAGTCAAAGACCATAACTTGAGATTGGTAAATCAAAATGACATGGGACCAAATGAATTGGTTAGAGTACTTCAATACCTTCCCAAAATGTCCAAGAACATGATCAAAGCTTAAAAATTGAGCAAGATATGCCTTGTGGAAGTTGGGAAATTTTTGGGAATTTTGAAAAGTCAACTTTGCTTCAAATGCCTCAAAATTGCTAATGGGCCTCAATTTCTTCCAAGAATCATCACCCAAAAGCTATGCACGACTCATTGACCCAAAGGGGAGTTATTTTCTTATTTTTAATTAATTAATTGAGTTTTTAATCCTATTAATTCATTTAATTAAAATTAAATATAAGAAAAATACTAAAACATGTTTTCCAAATCTTTTTATGCAGCATATGCACTCTTTATTCACTCAAGATTTCGTGCACATCCAAAAGGGAAAGAATCTCCCATGATTGGCAATGTTTTGATGGAAAAAAGATTGAAAAAGATGCTTGAAAATCACAAATTCAAAGGCATTGAATACATGGATGTTGGGCCAGTTTTTCTAACCTAAATCATTCCTCATACATATGCAAAGAGAACCCTAATGCTAAAGACAAGAAAGCTGCGCTGGGAAGAGAGAAGAACATTGCAATTTTTGACTAAAAATTTGGAAACTGAAAACTGAATAGCAAGGGGTTTCAAAGCCAAATAACTATTCCATTACACTCCTGACACATCCAGGAAGCCATTCCAATCAAATTCAACCCTCCATACTCAAGGAATTGGTATAATCGTGTTCTACTTTTCTTGAAAAAATTGATAATCGTATTCCATTTTCCATGCATGATTAATTTCTTTTAATTGTTGGTTTATACTAATATGGTCTCTCTGAAGCTAATGGTGTTATCCAATTGAACTATAAGCGCCTGTACAGAAATCCACCATGGACAACATCTAGGGTTTCTGAAGCTTGTAATTAGGGATTTCTGATTGAGGAAAAATTGGACAACGCCAGGACCATGGTTGAATTCGTCAAGGCCAGACGAATTCAACCAACCATTCGCGCTCAATTTATGTGGCTTCCTCTTCTAATCACTATTATTCGTCATGTCACTTAGTGGGGGTTAAAAACCCCCGCTATCTAATTCATGTTTTTACAGGAAAACGAAGAAGAAGCATAGGTGTCATCCTGTGGTTGGAACATTTGAATCTGGCGCGTTTTTATTGTTTTATATCATTAGCTCTTTTCTCTTTCTTAATAATTCCATTCCATATTAATATCAGATGAACACGCTTGGCTTAGTGGTTGATGTGTTGTCACGCAGGCAATGGGACCTGGGTTCGATTCCCAGGTCCCCTACTATGCTTCATATTTTTTTCCATAACGTACTTCCATGCAGTACATGCCCCAGGGTCTACCATGCAGCTTCACATCTAAGCCTGCCACATGTCCAGCAATCTCAATCTGATGGCCAGCACAGGAATTCCATCATGCACCTTGGTCAATGGATCTACACGTGATCATTAGAAAGTCAAAAAAGGCCAGATTTCAGTGGGCCAAACTGCTTTCTAAATACCTCCAAATGGGGCAGATTCCCCCCAATGTTTGTACATCTTTTTAATTTCTCTTATTTTCTTTTCTATTTTTTTTAATTCTTTTGATCACTTTTTATTTAATTTATTTCAAATAATTTTCTTTTCATAATAAAACCAGAAAATCATAAAACAAAAAATATGTTTTATTAATATTAATTTCTATTAATTTTGTAAATAAATTCTAATAACCAAATTTAGTTTTAATTTAGGGTTTTAATTTTAATTTACTTCTTAATAACTAAAAAACATAAAAATTAGGGTTTCTAGCATTTTTACTCTTTCTCTCAATAATTAAATTTTTCTTCTTATTATTATTAATTATTAATTATCTTGTAAATAAATATGACATTTAATTAATTAGGGTTAAATTAGGTCAAAACTTAAACATTTTTTTTAATAATTAAAAACAAACTAGAATTAGGGTTTTTATTTAAATTTCTAATTTCAATTAATCTTTCTTTTTTTTCATAAATACAAAAACTCCAAAAATAACTTCTTTTCCTTATTGAATAATTTAATTAATCTGTAATTTCAATTTAATTTCCTTAAAGGGTCCAACGCCCTCGCACCTTCGATTATAATTCCTTTTCGCGCGTTTGCTTCTATTTTTCTTTTTTTAATCTTATGTAATTGCCCCAAAGCCTTGTAATAGATAATTAGGACATTTACTTTCCGCACTTTTATTCAAAATCGGGTTTTGTTAGTTTGGCGATGTATGGACCCGCGCCTTGTAATAGCGTAGGACCTTTATTTTCCGCATTTTGATTTCCGCACCCTTTAAACTGTTAATCACATGAAAGAATGTATGCCCAAATAAAAACAAGCGTAGCTCACCCAATGCATGACAAGACAAATAATAACTGAAAATGACACACAATTCACACACCACTCATAGGGTATGCCTCATTGTTGCCTTGCCCCTCGAAACGTGGTCGTCGAGTATAGGACGTTTTAGTAAGTCCTTATGTCCATGAACATGGCATAAGGGTAGCTTCTAAGGTGTCCTACTATTGCTCTGGTGACCACACTGTCCCTAATCCTCGAATTGACCCGAACACCTCCAACAGTGGTGCTACCTACCCCTCAATGGTGGGATGGCACTACCTCAAGGACATTTACACAGACTAATTCCTTAGGGTAGGTAGATGACTCGTAGATACTTGCTCTAATTCAAAACAAATCAAAAAACTCTTTTCACACCGACACTTTTCAAAAAGCTTTCAAAAACAACTTTTCAAACACTCTTGAGGACTGATACAAGAGTCGATCTGAAACTTTAAACGAAACTTTTTCAAACCCACTAACATTGAAAAGAAAACAAACACTTTTGAAAACACAAATGAGCAAGTATCTAAGAGCCCATGGATAACCATGGATAGAAAGGGTGCTAACACCTTCCCTTTCTATAAATCTACCTCCCGAACCGAGAGCTAATCTCAATAAGGAATTTTTCTGTGCTTTTGTCCTTTCCATATTGGAGAAAATAAAAGACGGTGGCGACTCTTGCTTCCGCGACATTTCGCGAACCAGCATTAAACAGTCAGTTCTAGATCCACAGATCACACATATCATACACATCACTACAAGTACCATTACAGGTTTCTCATCTTCATCGTTGTTTATTTCAGCAAAAATGTCTTTCGAACAAAGCATCAAGGACCTTCAGGCACAAAACACCCAGTTCCAACAAATGTTCATAAATCTGGAAAAAGGGCAGGAGGATCTGAAAACCCTCATCCTGAAAGAGAAAAAGAAGAAGGTTGTCGGTATTCTTAATATAGGCAGAAGGTTTAGAGGGTCGTTGAAGCAACAAGTCAATCTGACCTCTTCATCTAAGGAAGGGGAGAATCAAGAAGAAGAGACAAGGGAGAAAGATCTCAGTCCTGAAGTTTCTGACAGTGATACCGACTACAACGATGAGCAATAACCTCCCACTGAGGATAGATACAAGCAGCTGGAAGATCGCTTGAATGCTATGGAGGTCCAGAGGATACATGGGTTGGATTTCGAAGAATTGGGATTGGTGTCGGGAGTGGTCATCCCGCAGAAGTTCAAAGCTCTAGTTTTCGCTAAGTATGATGGGGTGTCCTGCCCAAAACTCCATCTCCGCTCTTATGTCAGAAAGATCCAGCCCCACACCGCTGATAGAAATTTGTGGGTTCATTTCTTTCAAGATAGTCTATCAGGGACTCAGCTTGAATGGTTCTGTCAACTGGAGAGAGCCAATGTCCGAAACTGGGAAGATCTGGTTGCTGCTTTTTACAAGCAGTATCAATATAACGATGACCTTGCTCCTACTCGTACTCAACTCCAGAGTATGTCCATGGGGGAGAGTGAAGGCTTTAAGGATTATGCACAGAAGTGGAGAGATCTAAAAGGGAGAGTCCAACCTCCTTTGTCTGATAGGGAGTTGGTGGATATGTTCCTTGGTACGCTGTCTGGTCCGTTCTTCAATCACTTGATTGGTAGCTCCTCAGCTGGTTTCATAGAGCTAATTCTGACTGGAGAAAGAGTAGAAGTTGGGGTCCGAGTGGTAAGATCCAGAAAAATACCTCTTTGAGTATAGAGAAGAAGTCATTTGGTGGCAAGAGGGAAGCCAATGTTGTTCACGGCCAGAAGGGGCGTAGCAAGGAAGACTACCACCAATTTATGGGGGCAGTGCTGATCTCTAATTTCGCACGCGCACAATGACCACAACAATGAAACAATCAGCCAAGGGTGGAAAGACCACATAGGCAGTTCACCCAAATCAACATGCCATTGTCACAAGAATTGCAACGCATGTGGAAGATGAATTTGATTACGGTGATAAACCCTCATCCGAACCCTAAGACTTCTTCTCCTAACTACAACCCGGGTGCAAGGTCTTCTTATCATTCTGGTAGCCCAGGGCACGATACTAACGATTGTTGGGCACTGAAATACAAGATTGAAAATATGATTGACGCCAAGGAGATCGAATTCGACCCTCCTGAGACTCCCAACGTGATCACTACTCCCTTTCCAAAACATGGCTAGGATTGAAAGCATTTTTGTTTATTTAAATTCTGAAGTTGTATTTTCTTTGCTTATTCGAACAATTATTGTCATGTCAAACTCTATTATTTCATTAATGCATTACACATGTCTGTCTTGAATTAATTTGTTTTCATTATGCTTAAATTGATTTATATTTCCTTTTCGTGATATTTAACTCTCGACTAAAAAGTTACAAGCCTTTAGAGGGAGGATGACGAAAACAATGCCATAATTTCATACAGTATGCTTTTGGACAGACCTTGCTGACGATGTACAGGCATTCTTTCAAATCCTAAACACTGGAGTTATAAGGAAGATAATCCCTAGTCAACCCCTTCGAGCCAAAGAAGTAGAAGTTTTTCTTTTTCACAAAATTGAAACCTTTAATCAAAACCTGGGGCAGGGTAGTCTCTCAGTTAATTCAAACGCGCGTTAAGCCACAAACTCTAATCTCGTAATACAACGAAAGACGTCAAGAAACATTCCTCTGGAATCAAAAGACGGTGACGGTTCCCTATCATATAGGCAGTCATTATCTCTCAAAAAAAAGGCCCACTAAGTCAAAACCTACAAAGGAGACTTAAGAAAAATGGGGCATCCCGCTGACTGTAATCTCAAAACAAGAACAGTCAGGCAAAAATCAGGGATAACAAATCAAAAAGAGGTCACTACAAATCCTTAACAACGTGGAAAAGGTTTCAAAAAAAATGATTGCCTTCCGATAAACTTAACTTGTCTGAACCATCACCAAAACGTTATTCCAGACTCATTTGGAGTTCAAACGCACAATTAACTGAGTTTAAGACTGAAGAACATCACGAAGAACAGGTGGGTATAAATATACTTTGAGCCTTTATCCTTTGTTTATTAAACCGTGAACCAATCCACGTTACAACCCTTCAAAAGTCCTAATTGAAGCATGGGTTAGTTCGAAAGCATATTGTTACAAAAGGTATCCTGACTCCTGTAAGGCTTTACTCAAAATCCAGAGTTGAATTACAAACTTCTTTACTTGTTAAAAACGCATTTTTCAAAATTTCAAGACAAACATAAACTTTGCATTACTTGAATATCATTGTTTGCATACAGCTATTTGTTTGACAGCGGAGAAATTCACACAACAAATATCCAGTGAACGAAAGATCTCTCAGTGAACAAAAAACCTTCTCAATAAAAAGGATCACCTCAAGTGAAAAAACACTTCCAACCAAGGGGCACGGCATGATCATTGTCCATCACCTGGGGAAGTCAAGTAAAGATTCAAGGAATCTCTCAAAAATGCCAAATAGCCAGGGGCAGATCTCCATCTGAATCACTTGGGGCATTAGGCATGAATCCCAGCAACGAATCTTATACGATCAAACAAACATCTTCTGGTAGTGTGGCAACACTTACTACTATGGATAGTGACAATTCTCCGTACCCGGTGAACATGGACATAGTCGGAAAATACTACGCAAGAATAAAGACCCGCTAGGTTGACTGGCTAGGCAAAAATAAGGGCATCCCGACGAACCAAAAAAAGGTTCGGGCAAACATTAGGGATAAAAACAAAAAATATGTACACCCGACAAGCCGAAAAACTGAAAAGGCGGCTTGAGCAAAAAGGGTATCCCGGTGGACTGAAAACCTGAAATGGCGGTCCAGGAAAAAGTTAGGGATTAAAGCGTACGACTATGTCCCATCATCTTATCACTTGTCTATCAATAGAAGACTTATCATTCCGATCGGTAGTTACCAAGCACCTCATAAGTTGGGATAACACTCAATCCACAAGGTCTCTGCAGGCATTTCCTCCAGCAGGTACAGGGGCAGAAAAGTCCTGATGCAAAGTCATTGTTGTACCCTCAACATACGACCTTGTGACATCTATACTCCCCACAGAGTAGAGGCAACCAAAGTTTTGATCTCCGCTTCCCCAAACAGGAGTTACTTTCTGTTGTACCCCAAAATTTGCCCTCCCATATTCTTCAAAATTTGCCAAGTCAAAGCTTCAAAATCTCCTCAAAGGTTGCACAGTGCAAGGGCCTCCTAACAGTCAAGAACTAGGGTTTTGGTTATGACAAAGAAAATGAAGTTTCCAAGGGTCCAATCAAGTCCCACATGCCTACAAACATGGTCAAGCATCCTCATACCAAGTTTCAAGACTTGCAGCACAAAATTGCACAGTCAAAAACCCTAATTGCACTACAGTCAACTGTAGGGGCAAAATGGTCATTTGACAGTCAAAAGTTCAAATTTTTGGTCAACATCTCATTTTGAAGCCACAAACATCATTTGATCAATGCTTGATCATGATTCTCAAAGCTTGGCTCAGAAAGTCTCAAGATGCAAAAGTTTCCATATTTGGACAGTTGAAAAAGTCAACTGTAACTTGACCAAGGCATAACTTCCACATGGATTATTAGAAAAATTCCATCCAAAGCTCATTTTGAAGAGAAAGACATTTCCTACAACTCCTCTTCATACTCCAAGTCCAAGAAATGCTCTCACAAAAAGTTATCAATTTCAACATTATAGGTCATTTTCAAAAGTCAACAAAAAGGGACTTTAAGTCAAAGGCCATAACTTGAGATTGGTAAATCAAAATGACATGGGACCAAAGGAATTGGTTAGAGGACTCAAAGACCTTTACAAAATGTCCAAGAACATGAGCAAAGCTTAAAAATTGAGCAAGATATGCCTTGTGGAAGTTGGGAAATTTTTGGATATTTTGAAAAGTCAACATTGCTTCAAATGTCTTAAAAATGCTAATGGGCCTCTTTTTCTTCCACAATTCATCATCCAAAGCATGTGAACGACCATTTGGCCCAAAGGGAAGTTTTTCATCATTTTTATTTATTTATTTGGATTTTTAATGACTAATAATTCATTTAATTTAAATAAATATGTGGAAAATACTAAACCTAAGCAATCAAATCTTTTTATGCATGAAATAGTCTTAAGATTTCGTGCATTATCTGATTTAGAAAGAATCAAGTCAATTGGCCATGATTGGAACCAAATTTGCATGAAAAAGATTGGAAAATATTTGCCATGAAAATCAATATCCATTCCATCAATGCTTTGATTCTTTGGACAAAAAACTCAACCCTAATCATTCCATACATAAGCATGAAGCCAACCCTAATGCCAATAACCACAAAGCTGCGCCAGAAATCCATAAGCGAACTTGAGTTTTTTGACAAAAATTCCAATACTGAAAACTAGGTTCTAGGGCGATTCAAGCCAAAATAATTGTTCCATTGGCTTGCTGAGACATCAAGGAAGGTGCCTGGATCAATACCATAGCTTGAAACATCAAGAATTGGTATATCAGAGTCAAGCTTTTCACGAAAATTTCCATAATCGAATCATGAATTTCATGCCTTTTTCGTGTGTTTTCTTTATTGATTTACATTGAGTGATTGATTCTAAAGCTAACTGCATATTTTAATTGAGTTTTTGTGCCAAATTAGAGGATTCACCATTGATACAGGTTAGGGTTACCAAGCTTTCAAATTGGGCGTTTCTAAATGCTGTAAAATTGGAACACCATAATATCATGGTTGAATTCAGCATGCTTGGACGATTCTAAAGCAATCCTCGCGCCTAATTTATATAATACCAGGGCCTAATCGCTATTTTGAAAACAAGCATGTTTTGGGGGGGTTTAAAACCCCCGTTAACCTCTTTTATATTTCAGGGAAAAAGGCAAAACGGAGAAGATGATGAAGTGTCAAGGCATAAGTGGTTTGTTTGAATTTTCGCGCTAAGATTCCACTAACCATTTGTTTTATCTTATATTATTTGTTTCCTATGCAATATACAACGCGCGTGAAGAGCTTCAGTGGCAAGGCTTGGTATTGGTAACCTCTAGGACCTGGGTTCGAACCCCAGGTCCCCATTCCTTTCCATAATATTTTTACTAACGTTATCCTACGCAGCGCTCTTCCTTGAAGGCCATCATACACCCCTTGGTCCAACTATGCCACGCGCCCACTGAGATTAATCCATTGGCCCTGATCAGAGGAGCACCATATTCGTTGGTCAAACATGCCACATGCTAGCGTCAGAGTCAAATGAGGCCATAGACAAATGGGCCTAAATTACTAAGCAAAACCTCCAATTGGGGACAGACCCCCCATGGTTTGCCTTTCTAATCCTTTTTCTCATATTTTTCTATTTTTGTTTTAATTAGTTTTTTTAATTTAATTCTTTAATTTAATTATTTTCATAAAAATATAAAAATAACATAAAAATCAGAAAAGACAAAATTAAAAATATATTTTATTTTAATATTTTTTAAGTAAATATCATTAATTAATTTAGCTTTGTAAAATTAGGTTTAATTCAAACATTTTTCTTAATTAACTTAAAATTTGTAGAATTAGGGTTTTAATCAATTTTTATCCTTTTTCTTTTCTTTTCACTAATAATTAATTATTTATTTTTATAAATCAAATTGCTTTAATTAATTAGGTTAATTTAGGTTTAACTTTAATATTTTTTCTTAATAAATAAAAGTTATAGAATTAGGGTTAATTTAATTTTAATTTCAGCTAATCTTCTCATTAAAAATTCACAAATTCAAAAAACTCAAAAATAATTTCTTTTTTTATTTTAATTTAATTAATTTGCTCAATAATTTAATTTCATTAAAAAGGGTCCAACGCCCTCGCTTTCGATTATTAATTTGTTTCGCGTATTTTATTTTATTTCTTATAATATTTATGTACCTCTCCCAAAGCCTTGTAAACTCGGACATTTTATTTCTCGCATTTTCCTTTATTTACTTTTTGTCAAATCGGGTCCTGGATTTTAATTTGGCGATGTGGACCCGCGCCTTTGTAATAGTTTAGAACTTTACATTTCTCGCACTTTTTTAACTATTAAATAAATGCATGCAAGAATGAATGGCCTAAAATAAAAACAAACGCGTAGATCACCCATGACATGACAAGACAAAAATAAACGAATCTGACACACAAATCACACACCACCCCTAGGGTACGCCTCACTGTTGCCTTGCCTCGAAAGGTGATCGTCGAGTAGAGGATGTCTTAGTAAGTCCTCATGATCCGGGAACCTGGCATGAGGGTAGCTTCTAAGGTGTCTTCCCATTGCTCTGGTGATCATCATGTCCCGAACCTCGAATTGACCCGAACACCTCCAACGGTGGTGCTACCTACCTCTCAATGGTGGGATGGCACTACTTTAAAGGACATTTACACAGACGAATTCCTTAGGGTAGGTAGACGACTCTAGATACTTGCTCTAACTTCAAAACAAATCAAAAATACTTTTCACACTGACACCTTCTCAAAAAGCTTTCGAAAGCAATTTTTCAAACGATCTTGAGGACCGATACAGGAGTCGAACTGAAATTTTCAAAGAAACTTTTTAAAAACCCACAGTTGAAAAGCAAACAAACCATTTTTGAAAACACAAATGAGCAAGTATCTAAGAGCCCATGGATAACCATGGATAGAAAGGGTGCTAACACCTTCCCTTTCTATAATCTACCTCGCGAACCGAGAGCAATCTCTTTAAGGAATTTTTCTGTGCTTTTGTCCTTTCCATTTGGAGAAAATAAAAGACGGTGGCGACTCTTGCTTCCGCGACATTTCGCGAACCAGCGTCAAACAGTCAGTTCCAGATCCACCGATCACAGAACTGGTGACTCTGCTGGGGAATTAAACTTAAAGTGGGGTGTACCTTAGGACTAAGATCACTGTGTTTTCAATTGTATTGCTTTGATTGCTTTAAATTGTGGGACTGTCTTGGGAGTTCTATAGATCCTAATCCGGATCTGGGGGATACCTTCTTAGAAAGTAGCAACAAGGCTGTGAGGGAACTGTGCGGGGTATACCGACATGGTTGAAACAGTCTGCTACGTTGATGTGGCACTTTGGTGTGTACCGGTAACCCTTGAGTTCAGTCAAGGAGAGTATGGGGCCTCCGCATGGTGTCATGAAGCATCAACAGACCTTAGGAACCTTAATTGAACTATCTTGGCCTCTTTAGGGTAGTGAGATAACTGACTTTGGTGCAGTCCGAGGTTGGTTGATACTCGATACTACACTCAATTAAGGGTTGCTTTCCTGGAATATTTCGGTCACCAGTTCAGTGGCTAAATCGAAACGATGAACAATGAAAGCAATCCCGTGATATTGGGACCCTTAGAACCCGGTTACTTCCGATAGGACAGGTTGAACCCACCAACTTCAAGAGGGTACTACCCAGACCCCATGTTGGCCTTAAACTCTAAGGGCTTGTCTTGTGTGCCTTGTGTGCCTTACATGTTTGTCTTTGTAAATATCTGTGGTGTGTTTAATCATAGCATCATGACATCATCCAGCATCATATGCATTGACTAACCATTTCAGGGGTTCGAATCTTCATCTTTGTTCTTGTTTTGTAGGACATGGAAACTGTTCGCAGAAAGACAATTCAAATCAGTCTTGTAAGGATCCCTCCTCATCTTAAGGAGCTTATATCCAGGATTCCCGAGAGTTCTTCATTCAGTGAGAGACATGGAAGACTCATCAGCTTGGTCAAATCCAACATTGAGGAGGATATGATAAAGGTCCTGTTCCAGTTCTTTGACCCTCTGCATCACTGTTTCACCTTCTTGGATTATCAGCTAGTACCTACATTGGAGGAGTTCTCCCGGCTCCTGAAGATCCCTATCCTTGATCAACTACCCTACAACGGTACGGAAAAGGAACCCAAACTTGAAGAGATTGCTAAAGCCTTACACCTACAATCATCTGACCTCAAGGGACATTGGGAAGTTAGAAGTGGTATCAAAGGGTTCTTAGCCAGGTTTCTGTTTGAAAAGGCCCATGAATGTTGGAATTCCCTTGACTTACAAGCTTTTGAAGAAGTTGTGGCCCTCCTTGTCTATGGTTTGGTGTTGTTCCCTAACCCAGATCAGCTTATAGATATCAGTGTTGTCCAGATCTTCGTGTCCAAGAATCCTATACCTACGTTGCTGGGGGACATCCTTCACTCATGTTACACTCGAACCATGAGAAAAAGAGGTGTCCTTATGTGTTGCACTCCTCTCCTGGGAAGGTGGTTTATTTCGCACCTTCCACAATCAGTTTTGAAGAATGAGCGGGGTTTGAGATGGTCACAACGGTTGATGACTCTTACACATGCAGATATACATTGGTGCCCTCGGTCCAGAGAGGATGTCACTATCATTGATCGTTGCGGGGAGTACCCTAATGTTCCCTTACTTGGAATCAGAGGAGGTATTACTTATAACCCATGCCTGGCTTGGAGACGGTTTGGTTATGCTCGGAGGGATGGCCCTCATGACATGTTAATTCCTGACATAGTTTTTGACTTCGACAACGATGCGCAAGGACTTCGCCAGAAATTTATTAGAGCCTGGATGATGCCCAGTAGGATAGACAGCAAGACATTGGGGCACAGGAATTCCATACCATTGGAACCTTATCTCAAGTGGGTACGGGCCCGCTCCCAGAAGTTAGTGATGCCTTATCCTCATATGCTCCCTGTAATCAAAGAGCCGGTCTTAGAAGGAGAAGTGTCCTACACCATTCAGCATCCTGATATGCCCACATCCTGGGAAGAGATGCAGAAGAGCTGGATCCAGCTTAAGGAAGAACGGAATTCTCTTGAGACCAGTCTACATGTTAGTGAAAAGAAGGTCTTGGAGCTCACCCGCCTATTGCATGAGGAGAGGAATCTCAACACCTACATAGCTCCAAAGAGGATGCGCAGTGTATTTTGGGATTAATTTGCTTTTGTATTATTTTGCCCATGAGGCTTTGATGTACTGAACAATTATTTCCTTAATGATAACGTGTGTTCTTTTTTGTCTACAACAAATTTGAATTTTCGAACCCTTGAATGCATTGCATAAACACATATCATTCATCATGGACATAGCAGGTTTCCTTCTTTTCAGGTTGCTTACAGTTCTTCGCTGTTTATTTCAGCATCATGAATCCTGACTCATCATCAACTGAGATGTCCATCAAGGCTCTTCAGGCGCAGAATGCGCAATTTCAGGAACTAATCATGGGTTTGGCTCAGGGCCAAGAAGAGCTGAAGGCTCTGCTCCTAAAGAAGGAAAAGAAGAAGAAGAGAAGAACTGTTCTTTTTAACTCGGGCCGAAGGTTTGGCAACACTCTGCAAAATGAAGAGGCTGGTTCTTCTATAGGCAAGGATACTCCTCAAGAAGGAAAAGGTCCAAGTCCGGTAGTCTCCGACAACGAGACTGATTTTGATGAAGAGCAATATCCTCCTGCAGAAGACAGATATAAGCAGCTGGAGGACAGATTGAATGCTATGGAGATCCAACAGGTACCTGGGCTGGATTTTGGAGATTTGGGTTTGTCTACTGGTGTGATCATTCCTCACAAGTTCAAAGCACCATCTTTCACTAAATATGACGGGGCGTCTTGTCCCAAGCTACACCTCAGGTCTTATATGCGGAAGATTCAACCGTACTCAGTGGACAAGAACTTGTGGATCCACTTCTTCCAGGAGAGTCTTTCAGGGACTCATCTCGAATGGTTCTATCAGCTGGATGGGACCAAGGTTCGTAACTGGGAGGAGTTGGCTACTGCTTTCTATAAGCAGTATCAATATAATGCCGACCTTGCCCCTACACGTACCCAACTCCAGGGTATGTCGTTAGGTTCAAGCGAAGGTTTTAAAGAGTACGCTCAGAAGTGGAGGGATCTGGCTGGCAGGGTGCAGCCTCCGTTGACTGATCGGGAGTTGGTAGACATGTTCTTGGGGACCCTATCTGGGCCATTTTTCAACCATCTTATTGGTAACTTGTCTGCAGGGTTTACTGATCTTATTCTGACTGGAGAGAGAATTGAGGCTGGGTTGAAGTCTGGTAAGATTCCGAAGGGTGCATCTATAAGTTCTGAGAAGAAACCCTTCAAGAAAGAGGCCAGTGCTGTATATGGCTCTAGAAGACAAGAGAAATCTGAGCGCCGTCAATCTGTCAGTACGGTAATGATTGCTAAGCCTGCTGCCGCTCCTCGGCAAACTAATCCTCAAAGGGCTGAAAGACCCCGGAGAGAGTTCACCCGTTTGAGCATGACCCTATCGCAGATCTTGCCGCAGTTACTGTCCACCAACCTAGTAACTGTCAGGGAAGCCCCGAAGGTTGTAAACACTGCTTCCCCCAAATATAATCCAAATGCCCGCTATGCTTATCACTCCGATTGCCCGGGACATTCCACTGATGACTGTTGGGCATTAAGGAATAAGGTGCAAGACCTTATCGATGCAAAAGAGATACAGTTTGAAGCGCCTGAGAGGCCGAATGTGGTAACTGCTCCTATGCCCCAGCATGGAGTAAATGCGGTTGATGAAGATGTATACGCTGTTTCTGTGGATGATGTGGCTACTCCCTTAATGACTGTCAAGAGGTACCTACTGCTGGCCGGTTTATTTCCGGGTTGCAGTGAGGGTTGCCTGTTCTATGTTGTTTCTCTCTCTGGTTGTCCTTTGCTGAAGTTGGGCATCCAAAGCCTAATGGACAGCAAGGAGATTCTGTTTAAGAAGTCTGTTGTTCAGTTGGTTCCGGTAGAAGAAGTTTCTGTGGTTACAATCTATAATAATCCCATCAAGGCTCTCCCAAGGAAGCCTGTTCAAATCATGACTGTCGCACCTGTTGTCATTACTGTTCCGGGGCCTCTCCCCTACGTATCTGATAAAGTTGTCCCCTGGCACTATGGGGCAGATGTGTATGTGAATGGAATCAAACAAGAGTTCAACACTGGCGCCAGTATCTGCGATATCACTGGCCCAGCCAAGGTTACCCGCAGTGGCAGGCTCTTCTCGCCTGACATTGCACTGCCCGCTATTCGAAGACCCCTTACAATAACACCTACAAGTATACCTGTTCCTGTTTCTGACCAAGTTGTTTCCCCTGCTGCCGAGTCATCTAATTCTCGGGGCAAAGGGATTGAAGATGAGCCTGCCTGGATGGAGGCACCAATACCTATAAATGCTGAGGCCTCCCAACAAGAGATGGAGGAAATCCTGAAAATAATAAAGAAGAGTGACTTTAATGTTGTCGAGCAGCTGGGGCATACGCCCTCCAAGATCTCCATGCTCTCCTTGCTATTGTGCTCAGAGGCCGATGCTAAGGCCTTAATTTCATTTCTCAAGACGGCCCATGTGCCACAGGAAACATCTGCAGTGCAGTTCACTGATTGCATAGCAAATCTGACAGCGGACAATGGTTTGGGTTTTTCAGATGCTGACCTTACTGCCAAGGGAAGAGACCACAATGACGCCCTGCATGTCTCTATTGAATGCAGGGGCACTACTCTGGCGCATGTATTGGTGGACACTGGCTCTTCCCTCAACGTGCTACCCAAGAAAGCCTTAGACCGTTTGGATTGTGAGGGCCTGGAGCTTAAACCTAGCAATATCATCGTCAGAGCCTTTGACGGTTCCAAGAGGATGGTTCATGGAGAGGTCGACATTCCTATTCGTGTGGGCTCTCAGGTGTTCGATTCTACTTTCTACGTGATGGATATCCGTCCATCGTATTCTTGTCTACTGGGTCGACCTTGGATCCACAAAGCTGGGGCAGTGACCTCTACCTTGCACCAGAAGCTCAAGTACCCCGTCAGAGGGAAGATCGTCATTGTGCAGGGAGAGGAGGAGTATATGGTGAGCCATTTGAATTCCTTCAGGTATATTGAGATGGACGGGGAGTTTATTGAAACCCCCTTTCAGCATTTCGAAGAGGTACTTCCAATCTCAGCAGCAGCAGAAACAGCGGTCGAAGAGGATGTTCCTTTGAAGATGGCTTCCCTGAAGGATGCCCGGGCTGTGGTTCAGAAAGGTGAATGTACTAATTGGGGCAGGCTTCTCGATTTTACACAGAAAACTGACAAGTTCGGATTGGGTTTTACTGCAGAGGGACAGAAAGCTATGCGGAAGGCAAAGACCAGAAGACCTCCTGTGCTCATTACTAATCCAGGAGTGAATGCTGTTGGGGAGGATAATGAGGTGGATGAAGCAGAGTTCAATAGCTGGATCTATCCGACAACTGAGGGCGGATTGACCAATTGGATTGCCAAGGACCATACTCCTGTTACTTTTGTTACGTAGTAATAAACTTCTTTGTTTTGTTATTTGTAATAAACAATTAAAACTCTATGGCCCGGTGTCTTACCCGGGGCACCGTGGCTTCATTTGTGAGGGCATATAAATTGTCATTTCATATATCATAAATAAAAATCTTGGATGTTTTCTCGCATTTCAAATCTTATGCTCCTTTTCTTTCTTTCCTTTCTTTACATATTTCAAAACAGCTGTATTTACACACACTCACTCATACAGGTTTCAATCCACTCTGGATCTCACTGGTAACGACTCTGCTACTGCCAGTTATGACTTTGAAAATCCGATCAACTTAGCCGAAGACGAAGGCGAAGATGATTGCGAAGTGCCTGGAGAGCTTGCAAGACTGTTACTTCAGGAAGAGAGGGCAATTCAACCACATGAAGAGCCAGTGGAAATAATAAACTTGGGTACTGAGGCAGACAGGAAAGAGGTAAAGATTGGTGCCAACCTAGAGCTCAGCGTGAAGCAACGGCTGACTAAGATGCTACATGATTATATGGAGATCTTTGCCTGGTCCTACGAAGACATGCCCGGGTTGGATACCGACATTGTGATCCATCATTTGCCTACTAAGGAAGAATGCCCTCCGGTTAAGCAAAAGGTCAGCCGTATGCGTCCAGAGATGTCTGAGAAGATCAAAGCCGAGGTTATGAAACAGTTTGATGCTGGGTTCCTTGCAGTAACTTCTTACCCTCAGTGGGTTGCTAATGTGGTGCCGGTACCAAAGAAGGACGGTAAGGTCAGAATGTGTGTCGATTACAGGGATCTGAACAGGGCCAGCCCCAAAGATGACTTCCCCCTACCTCACATTGATGTCCTTGTTGACAATACAGCTCAGCATAAGGTGTTCTCTTTCATGGATGGCTTTTCAGGTTACAATCAGATCAAGATGGCACCTGAAGACATGGAAAAGACTACCTTTGTTACTCAGTGGGGCACCTTCTGCTACAAGGTCATGCCTTTTGGACTGAAGAACGCTGGGGCAACCTACCAACGTGCCATGGTTGCTTTATTTCATGACATGATCCATCATGAGATAGAAGTGTATGTTGACGACATGATCGCAAGGTCCCAGACTGAAGAAGAGCACCTAGATCATCTGCAGAAATTGTTTGACCGTCTGAAGTTGTACAAGCTGAGGTTGAACCCGAACAAGTGCACCTTCGGGGTAAGATCTGGAAAGTTGCTAGGCTTCGTTGTAAGTGATAAGGGTATTCAAGTGGACCCTGCCAAGGTTAAAGCTATTCAAGAGATGCCAGTTCCTAAGACAGAGAAAGAAGTCAGAGGCTTTCTAGGACGCCTGAATTACATTGCTCGGTTCATCTCACACCTGACTGCTACCTGTGAGCCAATCTTCAAGCTACTGAAGAAAGATCAGGTAGTACGTTGGAATGATGAATGTCAGGCTGCCTTTGACAGAATTAAAGAGTATCTCCAAGAACCACCCATCCTTATGCCACCGGTTGAAGGGAGACCTCTGATACTATACCTGACAGTACTTGACAACTCAATGGGGTGTGTGCTGGGGCAGCATGACGAGTCTGGCCGAAAAGAGCATGCCATTTATTACCTTAGCAAAAAGTTTACCGACTGTGAGACCCGATACTCACTGCTTGAGAAAACTTGTTGCGCTTTGGTATGGGCTGCTCGCGGGCTGAGACAGTATATGCTGACTCATACCACCTTGTTGATCTCAAAGATGGATCCGATCAAGTATATCTTCAAAAAGCCTGCCTTGTCCGGAAGAATAGCAAGATGGCAAATGATCTTGACGGAATACGACATTCAGTACACGACCCAGAAAGCCATCAAGGGAAGTGTATTGGCAGACCACTTGGCACATCAGGCCGTAGACGATTATCAGTCAATGAACTTCGAGTTTCCAGACGAGAGCATCATGATTGTGACTGATTGTGAAGTACCTGGACCGGATGAAGGACCTGAGGAAGGATCCCGATGGTCTATGCACTTTGACGGAGCCTCCAACGCTTTGGGTAACGGTATCGGCGCTGTAATCATATCCCCTCAAGGCACTCATACTCCACTCACTGCCCGGCTATGTTTCAACTGTACCAACAACATGGCAGAGTATGAGGCGTGCATCATGGGTCTTCTAGCTGCGATCGACTTAAGGATCAAGTTTCTGAGTGTCTTCGGAGATTCCGCTCTTGTGATCAATCAGATCAAAGGAGAGTGGGATACGAAACATCCGAATCTTATTCCTTACAGAGAATGTGTGTTGACGTTGATCCCTCACTTCACGAAGATAACCTTTGAACATTTCCCAAGAGAGGAGAATCAGTTAGCGGACGCGTTAGCTACAATGTCTTCTATGTTCAAGGTCAAATGGGATAATGAGGCTCCCCGGATCATCATCTGGAAACTGGACGAACCGGCATACTATTGTGATCTCGAGACTGAATTGGTGACTGAGAAGCCTTGGTACCATGAGGTGAAGAGATACTTGGAAGCTCAGGAATACCCTGAAGGTGCATCTTCCAACGATAAAAAGTTTCTGAGAAGGTTCGCAGCGAAGTTCTTCCTTAGCAACGGCATCTTGTACAAGCGAAACCATGATTCGACCTTACTGCGGTGTGTGGATAAGACTGAAGCAGAAAGGATCATGGAAGAGCTACATGAAGGGACCTTTGGTACACACTCCAGTGGGCACACTATGGCGAAGAAAATCCTTCGGGCAGGGTATTTCTGGTCCACAATGGAAGCTGACTGCTACCAACATTCCCGGACATGCCATAAATGCCAGATTTATGAAGACAAGGTGCATGTTCCTCCAGTTCCTTTGAATGTCTTGACAGCACCTTGGCCGTTTGCAATGTTGGGCATAGACATGATCGGTGAGATTAAACCTACGGCATCTAATGGACATCGCTTCATCCTGGTAGCGATTGATTACTTCACGAAATGGGTTGAAGCAGCATCCTACGCTACGGTAACCAAGACTGTTGTGGCACGTTTCATTCGACATAACCTGATCTGTCGATACGGCGTCCCTGAGAGAATTATTACAGACAACGGTACCAATCTCAATAACAAGATGATCACTGAGCTCTGCGAGCAGTTCAAGATACAGCACCATAACTCTTCTCCTTACAGACCGAAGATGAATGGGGCTGTAGAAGCGGCAAATAAAAACATTAAGAAAATCGTGCAGAAGATGACAGTGACTTATAAAGATTGGCACGAGATGTTACCATTCGCTCTACATGGGTACCGTACTTCAGCCAGGACGTCAACCGGGGCAACTCCTTTCTCCTTGGTTTATGGTATGGAGGCAGTCTTACCGATCGAAGTGCAAATACCCTCTCTCCGGATAATGAAGGATGCAAATCTGAACGAAGATGATTGGATCCAGACACGACTTGACCAATTAAACCTTATTGATGAAAAGAGACTTGCTGCTATCTGTCATGGTCAGACGTATCAGAAACGGATGATCAGGGCATTTAACAAAAAGGTCAGACCACAGGAATATCAAGTTGGGGATCTGGTAATTAAGCGAATCATCCTTCCTCAGAGTGATCTAAGGGGCAAATGGACCCCTACGTATGAAGGGCCATTTGTGGTTAAACATGTGTTCTCATGAGGAGCCATGATTCTAACCAACATGGATGGTGACGACCTTCCTCACCCCGCCAATGCAGACATAGTAAAAAGATACTACGCATGAAAAAGACCCGCTAGGCTGACATGCCTAGGCAAAAATTAGGGCTTCCCGGCGAACCAAAAGGGTTCGGGAAAAATGAAGGGATGAAATAAAAAAAAATCTGTACACCCGGCAAGTCGAAAACCTGAAAAGGCGGCTTGGGAAAAAATGGGTATCCTGGTGGACTCAAAACCCGAAAGGGCAGTCCAGGCAAAAGTTAGGGATAAAGCGTAATACTATGTCTCATTGGATCACTTTGCATCCAGAATCCGGTATCTACATCAAGTTCAGACGGCATCGATCAGTCAGCTTCATCTTCAACTAAGGTCATCAAGTGATGAGACGCTCGGAGATATAAAGGCGATAGCAGAGTTGAAACCCAGTGGATCATTCATTTCACACAGCTGTTTTATTTTCTCTTGTACAAATTTGTATAAACTCTTTTGTTCGGCGGCGTTCTCTTACTAGGACGTCAGCCTCTTGTACATAAACGCCTAGTCACAGGCCATTCAAAAAATCAATACAAATATACTTTTCAGTTAAAAGTGCCAATTGTTTTTCCTTTTTCTGTTTTGTTTTACGAAGAACGTCCAAGGTTCAATTTGTGATATATGCATTGACAATAATTTGCTAACTCATAAATATTTGCATACGAAACAAAGGATTAATTACAGGTAACATTAGAAACAGGGGCAATAAAGAGTTGTCTAAGCAATCTAATTATTCTATCCTCCAAAGGTATCAAGGTAGGTTCAGCTAAGGAATATAACCAGATATCTTAATTCCCCCAGAGAGTGAGCCAATAAGTCAGTGCACTCTCCCCGAGCAAAGTTATCAAATCTTAAGGAAGTTGGGTATCCCCCGCAGATCTCAACATTCCCCAGCAGCATATATATATTCTTAACAAGCATCCCCGGCAGTCTTGGTCTAAAGATTGTTCCCCGGCGGTACATCAAACATTCAAAGGAGTCACTTCCCTATTACAGTTCAAAACTTCCCCAGGAGAGTCCAATCCAGTTTCCCCAGGAAAAGTTGGAATCCATCTCCCCAAGCAGTAAGCTTATCCCCAGTAGACTCTGGAAGCTTATCCTCGCAGAGCACGAACGCGTCTCCCGACTTTATTCAAAGAGTTATTTCCTTACCAGGATATAACTGGGTTATCCTCAGCTAATAACCACGGGAAGATCGTCCTTGGCGAAGTCTTCTTATCCCCAGCGAAGTCTATTAACACTTCCAACACAACAAAGGTATCCCCAGCGGAGTTATCTTCATCAACCTCAGCAAAGTACTTCTCTTTCCCCACAAAGTTCACTCCCCGCAGAGTAATCCATTCGCCAAGTTTATTCCCCAACGGAGTTATCTTCTCCTACCAGTATTCTTACAACTATCATCCCCAGCGGAAGCAAAGATCTATTCTTCAACGTCAGCCCAGGAGTGACTTCCCGGCACCCGTCAAGGATTTATTTTCCCAAGACGAAAAGATACATTCATCAACATCATACTTTCATACGTTATAGCATGCATATACGCATCATATCCTACAAATCTCATTTATGTTGAGAACATCATTGCTTGATCCATATCATGCATGACATATGACTGACCTTTACCTTTCAGGAAAGATCCAGTTAAGTTCTCAGCTATATCTCAAGACCTAGACCGGTTCAGTTAAATCGACCCTAAGATTTTACTGTTTCTTATCCAGTCAAAGGCCTTCTCTGGTTCAGTCAGATCGACCCTAAGATCTCCCTGTTTCTTATCCAGTTGAAGACATCAAGACCTAGACCGGTTCAGTCAGATCAACCCTAAGATCTCCCTGTTTCTTATCCAGTCAAAGGCCTTCTCTGGTTCAGTCAGATCGACCCTAAGATCTCCCTGTGTCTTATCCAGTTGAAGACTTCAAGACCTAGACCGGTTCAGTTAAATCGACCCTAAGATTTTTCTGTATCTTATCCAGTCCAAGGCCTTCTCTAGTCCAGCTAAATCGACCCCTAACAGATTTTCCTGATAAAGACTCAGTAGAAGATATCCAAGATTATCTCAATGATTACTGTTGAGGTTGTAGTCGCCTGTGGTTCTCTCCCCGTTACTGCGGAGGTAGTAATCGCCCCAAGATTCTCTCAGCGTCACTGTTGAAGTAGAAGATATCCCAGATTCTCTCAATGATTACTGTTGAGGTTGTAGTCGCCTGTGGTTCTCTCCCCGTTACTGCGGAGGTAGTAATCGCCCCAAGATTCTCTCAGCGTCACTGTTGAAGTAGAAGATATCCCAGATTCTCTCAATGATTACTATTGAGGTTGAAGTCGCCCAAGATTCTCTCAATGATTACTATTGAGGTTGAAGTCGCCCAAGATTCTCTCAATGATTACTGTTGAGGTTGAAGTCGCCCAAGATTCCCTCAGCGTTCATGTTGAGGTAGTAATCGCCCCAAGATTCTCCCAGCGTTCCTGTTGAGGTAGTAATCGTCTAAGGTTCTCTCAGCGTTCCTGTTGAGGTAGTAACCATCCCTGGTTCATTCATCACCCTTTTGAAGCTCCAGATTCAACTCATGTAACCAGTCAGGACACATCTATACAAAGATTTTGAAGACCCGCTCCTGTAACAGGTCAGGTAATCATTTTCTTTTGCAGGTACGCAAGTTCTCGCTAAGGAATCTCTTACGCGATCAACATCCAGATGGCATCTATAAGCCCATCATCCTATCCATCATCTCTCAGCATGGAATCTATAAGCCCATCATCCTATCCATCAATCTCCAAATGGCATCTATAAGCCCATTCCCACCATCACACTACTATGTGAGCGCAAATTTCTGGGCACTCTAGTGTTCAATCATCTTCCACCTTCGGATTACGAAAGGCACGTCAGTCAATCTGCATCCTCAGGTCTAAGAAGATTGAACAGGGGCAACTGTTGTACCCCAAAATTTTCCCTCCCATATTCATCAAAATTTGCCAAGTCAAAGCTTCAAAATCTCCTCAAAGGTTGCACAGTGCAAGGGCCTCCTAACAGTCAAGAATTAGGGTTTTGGTTCTGACAAAGAAAATGAAGTTTCCAAGGGTCCAATCAAGTCCCACATGCCTACAAACATGGTCAAGCATCCTCATACCAAGTTTCAAGACTTGCAGCACAAAATTGCACAGTCAAAAACCCTAATTGCACTACAGTCAACTGTAGGGGCAAAATGGTCATTTGACAGTCAAAAGTTCAAATTTTTGGTCAACATCTCATTTTGAAGCCACAAACATCATTTGATCAATGCTTGATCATGATTCTCAAAGCTTGGCTCAGAAAGTCTCAAGATGCAAAAGTTTCCATATTTGGACAGTTGAAAAAGTCAACTGTAACTTGACCAAGGCATAACATCCACATGGATTATTAGAAAAATTCCATCCAAAGCTCATTTTAAAGAGAAAGACATTTCCTACAACTCCTCTTCATACTTCAAGTCCAAGAAATGCTCTCACAAAAAGTTATCAATTTCAACATTATAGGTCATTTTCAAAAGTCAACAAAAAGGGACTTTAAGTCAAAGGCCATAACTTGAGATTGGTAAATCAAAATGACATGGGGCTAAAGGCATTGGTTAGAGGACTCAAATACCTTTACAAAATGTCCAAGAACATGAGCAAAGCTTAAAAATTGAGCAAGATATGCCTTGTGGAAGTTGGGAAATTTTTGGATATTTTGAAAAGTCAACATTGCTTCAAATGTCTTAAAAATGCTAATGGGACTCTTTTTCTTCCACAATTCATCATCCAAAGCATGTGCACGACCATTTGGCCCAAAGGGAAATTTTTCATCATTTTTATTTATTTATTTGGATTTTTAATGACTAATAATTCATTTAATTTAAATAAATATGTGGAAAATACTAAACCTAAGCAATCAAATCTTTTTATGCATGAAATAGTCTTAAGATTTCGTGCATTATCTGATTTAGAAAGAATCAAGTCAATTGGCCATGATTGGAACCAAATTTGCATGAAAAAGATTGGAAAATATTTGCCATGAAAATCAATATCCATTCCATCAATGCTTTGATTCTTTGGAAAAAAAACTCAACCCTAATCATTCCATACATAAGCATGAAGCCAACCCTAATGCCAATAACCACAAAGCTGCACCATAAATCCATAAGCGAACTTGAGTTTTTTGACAAAAATTCCAATATTGAAAACTAGGTTCTAGGGCGATTCAAGCCAAAATAATTGTTCCATTGGCTTGCTGAGACATCAAGGAAGGTGCCTGGATCAATACCATAGCCTGAAACATCAAGAATTGGTATATCAGAGTCAAGCTTTTCACGAAAATTTCCATAATCGAATCATGAATTTCATGCATTTTTCGTGTGTTTTCTTTATTGATTTACATTGAGTGATTGATTCTAAAGCTAACTGCATATTTTAATTGAGTTTTTGTGCCAAATTAGAGGATTCACCATTGATACAGGTTAGGGTTACCAAGCTTTCAAATTGGGCGTTTATAAATGCTGTAAAATTGGAACACCATAATATCATGGTTGAATTCAGCATGCTTGGACGATTCTAAAGCAATCCTCGCGCCTAATTTATATAATACCAGGGCCTAAACGCTATTTTGAAAACAAGCATGTTTTGGGGGGGTTTAAAACCCCCGTTAACCTCTTTTATATTTCAGGGAAAAAGGCAAAACGGAGAAGATGATGAAGTGTCAAGGCATAAGTGGTTCGTTTGAATTTTCGCGCTAAGATTCATCTAACCATTTGTTTTATCTTATATTATTTGTTTCCTATGCAATATACAACGCGCGTGAAGAGCTTCAGTGGCAAGGCTTGGTATTGGTAACCTCTAGGACCTGGGTTCGAACCCCAGGTCCCCATCCCTTTCCATAATATTTTTACTAACGTTATCCTACGCAACGCTCTTCCTTGAAGGCCATCATACACCCCTTGGTCCAACTATGCCACGCGCCCACTGAGATTAATCCATTGGCCCTAATCAGAGGAGCACCATATTCGTTGGTCAAACATGCCACATGCTAGCGTCAGAGTCAAATGAGGCCATAGACAAATGGGCCTAAATTACTAAGCAAAACCTCCAATTGGGGACAGACCCCCCATGGTTTGCCTTTCTAATCCTTTTTCTCATATTTTTCTATTTTTGTTTTAATTAGTTTTTTTAATTTAATTCTTTAATTTAATTATTTTCATAAAAATATAAAAATAACATAAAAATCAGAAAAGACAAAATTAAAAATATATTTTATTTTAATATTTTTTAAGTAAATATCATTAATTAATTTAGCTTTGTAAAATTAGGTTTAATTCAAACATTTTTCTTAATTAACTTAAAATTTGTAGAATTAGGGTTTTAATCAATTTTTATCCTTTTTCTTTTCTTTTCACTAATAATTAATTATTTATTTTTATAAATCAAATTGCTTTAATTAATTAGGTTAATTTAGGTTTAACTTTAATATTTTTTCTTAATAAATAAAAGTTATAGAATTAGGGTTAATTTAATTTTAATTTCAGCTAATCTTCTCATTAAAAATTCACAAATTCAAAAAACTCAAAAATAATTTCTTTTTTTATTTTAATTTAATTAATTTGCTCAATAATTTAATTTCATTAAAAAGGGTCCAACGCCCTCGCTTTCGATTATTAATTTGTTTCGCGTATTTTATTTTATTTCTTATAATATTTATGTACCTCTCCCAAAGCCTTGTAAACTCGGACATTTTATTTCTCGCATTTTCCTTTATTTACTTTTTGTCAAATCGGGTCCTAGATTTTAATTTGGCGATGTGGACCCGCGCCTTTGTAATAGTTTAGAACTTTACATTTCTCGCACTTTTTTAACTGTTAAATAAATGCATGCAAGAATGAATGGCCTAAAATAAAAACAAACGCGTAGATCACCCATGACATGACAAGACAAAAATAAACGAATCTGACACACAAATCACACACCACCCCTAGGGTACGCCTCACTGTTGCCTTGCCTCGAAAGGTGATCGTCGAGTAGAGGATGTCTTAGTAAGTCCTCATGATCCGGGAACCTGGCATGAGGGTAGCTTCTAAGGTGTCTTCCCATTGCTCTGGTGATCACCATGTCCCGAACCTCGAATTGACCCGAACACCTCCAACGGTGGTGCTACCTACCTCTCAATGGTGGGATGGCACTACTTTAAAGGACATTTACACAGACGAATTCCTTAGGGTAGGTAGACGACTCTAGATACTTGCTCTAACTTCAAAACAAATCAAAAATACTTTTCACACCGACACCTTTTCAAAAAGCTTTCGAAAGCAATTTTTCAAACACTCTTGAGGACCGATACAGGAGTCGAACTGAAATTTTCAAAGAAACTTTTTAAAAACCCACAGTTGAAAAGCAAACAAACCATTTTTGAAAACACAAATGAGCAAGTATCTAAGAGCCCATGGATAACCATGGATAGAAAGGGTGCTAACACCTTCCCTTTCTATAATCTACCTCCCGAACCGAGAGCAATCTCTTTAAGGAATTTTTCTGTGCTTTTGTCCTTTCCATTTGGAGAAAATAAAAGACGGTGGCGACTCTTGCTTCCGCGACATTTCGCGAACCAGCGTCAAACAGTCAGTTCCAGATCCACCGATCACACTTTCCCTAGCCAAGCTCTTTCAGAGAGCCGACGTCTATATTCCCCAGCCGAATTTTATAATCGCAAGCGGTTCATATAGTTTTCTCCCGAGCGGAGTTTATTTCTCTGAATGCAGAAGCTCATCCCCAACAGAGTTATCTTCCACAGAGTTATTCTCGAACAGAGTCTCTTCCCCGGCAGAGTAGCTGTAAGCAAGGAGCAAATCTCCACCATAGTCATCTTTATTCACCGTCCCCAGTGGAAGTAGAAGAACCATTGTTTCTACAACGAGCAGGAATGTAATTCCCAGTACTCTCCAACATTTGTCAGGGATTTATTTTCCTAGACTTGAACGTGTCACAATAGCATTTCATGTTCATACATCATGACGTGCACACACATATTGCATATAACATAATCTCATTTATTTTGAGAACATCATCATACAATGCATTTCATGCATCACATATAATTAACCATGTACCTTTTCAGGAAAGATGGTTACTATCAACAATTTCTAACAGGTCCAAGATTAGCTCCTGAAACTAAGCAGAGTAATTATCTGCGCGACCAAGTGCAACTTTACACAGGTTCGTCACGAAGCAATCTTACATGGGTTTCTCCTAAATGCAGCTTCACACGGGCTTATCTTTAAAAAAATATCATACATTTCCAAATAAAGTTTCACACGAACTCATCACGAAGTAACCCTACAATCCAAGTTCCTTTCCATAGCCCTACACGGACTAAGCCCGAAGTAACCTTACCCAGGTTCCTTCTAAAGTTTTACACGAACTTATCTTGAAGTAACCTTACCCAGGTTCCTCTTGAAGTTTTACACAGACTTATCCCGAAGTAACCTTACCCAGGTTCCTCCTAAAGTTTTACACAGACTTATCCCGAAGCAACCTTACCTAGGTTCCTTCTCGGTTCAGATGCAGTTTTACCCAAACTCCTCACAAAGCAACCTTACCTAGGTTCCTTCTTGGTTCCGATGTAGTTTTACCCAAACTCCTCATGAAGCAACCTTACCTAGGTTCCTTCTCAGTTCCGATGCAGTTTTACCCAAACTCCTCACAAAGCAACCTTACATAGGTTCCTTCTCGATTCCAATGTAGTTTTACCCAAACTCCTCACGAAGCAACCTTACCTAGGTTCCTTCTCGGTTCCGATGTAGTTTTACCCAAACTCCTCACGAAGCAACCTTACCTAGGTTCCTTCTTGGTTCAGATGCAGTTTTACCCAAACTCCTCACGAAGCAACCTTACCTAGGTTCCTTCTCGGTTCTGATGTAGTTTTACCCATACTCCTCACGAAGCAACCTTACCTAGGTTCCTTCTCGGTTCAGATGCAGTTTTACCCAAACTCCTCATGAAGAAACCTTACCTAGGTTCCTTCTCGATTTCGATGTAGTTTTACCCAAACTCCTCACGAAGAAACCTTACCTAGGTTCCTTCTCGGTTCCGATGTAGTTTTACCCAAACTCCTCACGAAGCAACCTTACCTAGTTTCCTTCTCGGTTCAGATGCAGTTTTACCCAAACTCCTCACGAAGCAACCTTACCTAGGTTCCTTCTCGGTTCAGATGCAGTTTTACCCAAACTCCTCGCGAAGCAACCTTACTTAGGTTCCTTCTCGGTTTCGATGCAGTTTTACCCAAACTCATCACAAAGCAACCTTACCCAGGTTCCTTCTCAGTTCAGATACAGTTTTACCCAAACTCCTCACAAAGCAACCTTACCCAGGTTACTTCTCAGTTCAGATGCAGTTTTACCCAAACTCCTCACAAAGCAACCTTACCCAGGTTCCTTCTCAGTTCAGATGCAGTTTTACCCAAACTCCTCACAAAGCAACCTTACCCAGGTTCCTTCTCAGTTCAGATGCAATTTTACCCAAACTCCTCACAAAGCAACCTTACCCAGGTTCCTTCTCAGTTCAGATGCAGTTTTACCCAAACTCCTCACAAAGCAACCTTACCCAGGTTCCTTCTCAGTTCAGATGCAGTTTTACCCAAACTCCTCACAAAGTAACCTTACCCAGGTTCCTTCTCAATTCATATGCAGTTTTACTCAAACTCCTCACGAAGCAACCTACGACCCAGGTTCCTTCTCACAGCCCTACTATCCAGGATTTCATTTCGAAGTAACCCTACTATCCAGGTTCCTTCCCACAAGCCCTACTACCCAGGCTTTCATTCCAAAGTAACCCTACTATCCAGGTTCCTTCTCCCTTATCTCCAGACAACAGGTTACAACACTGTAAAGCCTGGACCCAATCAAATACGGTTTATTTCACATTTCCCCAGTAAGTTGTTGTATAGCCTGGACCCTGACCAGGTATACAGTCTACTTTCACCTCTTCAATCAAGAGTTAATTCCCCAGTAGAGTAATGGACAACCAAAAACTCCTAGACTTTACTTCCCAGTGTATAAATTGACATTCCCCGATAAAGTCCCCCTTGAAAGCAGGTACAGGAATTTTCACCCAGGAATCTCTTATGCAACCAATCTTTTCTGGATGGCATCTTTAAACCCATCTCCTATGATTTACAATCACCTTCGGATGGCATCTTTAAGCCCATCTCCAACAACTATCCATTACCTCTCCAAATGGCATCTTTAAATCCCATTCCCTACATAAACACATCTTCGAGTGCAAATTTTTTGGGCACTCTAGTGTTCAATCATCTTCCACCTTCAAGTCATGAATGGCAGAATTACCAATCTAACTCTTCAAGTGTAAGAAGATTGAACAGGGGCAACTGTTGTACCCTAAAATTTGCCCTCTCATTTCTCAAAGGATCATCCTGGACTCTCAGGTTTGCTTCTATCAAGTTCCAGGTCTTGAATTACAACTTTTCAATAAAATCACTCACAAGGGCAAAATGGTCAAAAGCACACTGAAAAAGTCAAACTTTGACTTTTAAATCAAAAATCAAGTTTCAACAATTATATTTCATCAAGACATGAAACTAGTTCATCAAAATCAGAAGTTAGAAGTTACTTTGGAAAAATCAAATTTTCTAAACATTTAGAAAAATTTCTAAGTGTTAAGAGTGTATGATACCTCAGAACTTCTGAGCCAGCCTCCACGCAAGCGCAGTTAGAAATTATAAACGTGGTTCAAAACATAATCTTTCATCAGAATGTGACTCTTCTGCACATAGAGGCTACGCTTATGTTCTTCTGTAATCAGAACATCCCCAAATCCCAAAACCTCGTTTAAACAACCTGTTGCATTGCTACAGTACTACTCTAACCAGCAGTTAATCCAGTCCACGCCTGCATTTTTCCAAATCTTGTGTTTGCACCAAATACAAAAAGCAAGTGATCTAGCACGTAACTAAGAGCCCATGGAAAACCATGGATGAAAAGGGTGCTAATACCTTCCCTTTTCATAATCTACCCCCAGAACTCAAGAAAACATCTCTAAAGGTCTTTCCTGTGCTTTTTCACCTTTCCTTATTGGATAAAAGAAAAGTCGGTGGCGACTCTTGCTAAACTGCAACATTTGCAAACACAAACGCAAACACCCAAGTCAGTTCTCCCACCGTATCACATTATTCATCAAGAAATCCAAAATTCAAGATTTAATTTTTAAAAGTTAAAATTTCTGAACTTAGAAATTTTTCTAAGTGTTGGAAATTTCTTATTTTTTCATAACTTTGAGCAAAATTTTCACCATGATGAAAGGTGATTCAAGAGAAACTTCCAAAATGAAAGTTGTAGATCTCCATGAAATCTACAACTTTTCTTCACACAAATTCTTCCAAAAGTTATTGGATCTCAAGTTATAATTTTAAGAACATGTGGTCATAAAACAAAATACTTAGTGAAATTTTGCCCAAATTTGGTCAGGATTTTGACCCAACTTCATGGCACTTTTTCATATAGTTCCAAGGGGAATCTTCAAAACCAATTCAAAGATGGGTTGTAGAGCACATTTCAAGATTTTCAAATGTCCAAGAACTCCTTGAGATCATTTTTGAGTAGGGAGAATCGAATAGATGAAGTTAGGGTTTTATCACTTGAATTACAAGTCATTTTGTGATGAACAAAATTCAAATTCAAAGTTATGCTGCATAACCTCTACTTTGCAGGCCTCAAACTTGTTAGGCACTCCATAATTAATTTAATGCACAGTTGTTAGAGGTCTCATCCCAAGCATTCAATGCAAGGCCATGCTTTATATCCATTTTGGGAAGAAAGTTCACATTGCCATTTTGATAAAGTGACTTTTTTGCATAAAACTTGTTCTTGAGCCTTGCACTTGTTCTCTTCTGATCATACATGTCTCATAACATAAGAGAAATGGTTTAGACACTTACAATCACCCATCCCATGCTTGTACTTCACATTGAAACTTGGTTTCCCACTTTTCTTGAAAATCAAGTAACATAGCAAAAAGCTTGAAACTTGTACTTCTGACTTGTCAAACCACTCAAGACCTTTTGTTTATACATACACAAACCATTTGCCACAAAGGACACGCATGTTTAAGCCCTGAAAACCCTTAGAATACAGAATCACCAAAAACACTTCAAAACTTGTCATTTTTTAGTTTTGAAGCCAATCTTCAAATCTACTCGTGCGTTTCTTGGCCTTTTGCTTTCAAAAGTTTCTAAACAACATACACAAACAATCCCAACCCCTGCAGCACTAATGTAACACCTCCATCGTCGTCCACACTTTTCAAAAACAGAGCTTTGCACTTGGACTTCTCCAGAACTCCTCAGGAACTTTCAGCTCAAGCTAAGCATCCCTTTAGCTTCCTGGGAACTTGAGGAAGCTAACCCAATCATTGGAACTCACTGAAAGCTTCTCAAACTTCAAACCCGATACCCTCTTGCGAGGTAAGTTTTCTAACTTTGGAACTTTTCATACAGGCATCATCAATGATTTATTTGTGAATGAAACATGTAGATATCATTTCCCTAAAGCTAACCATGTTCATAGTTTTCATTAATTTTGTTTGAGCTTAGAGAATTTTAAGATTGAAATTTCTGAGATTTTTAGGGTTCAGATTAGGGCCAATGAAATTCATGTTTATCTTTGATCTATACCTTTAATGCTTTACATTTCTGAAATCGTGAGGAAATTTGCTACAATTTTCATGTTTACAGTTTTCATTTTTGTTGAGAATTGATTGAGTTACAGAGCTTCCGGCTGGGCGTGAGGTTGAAGATGAAGTTGGCCTCAGGAACATGTTTACCATATGTATTTATTGTTTGATTTATATAAACGGATGTATAACCACCCCAGTGGTAGAAGCACACTCTTGTAACCAGAGGGACCTGGGTTCGAGCCCCAGTGGGACCCTTTTGATTTTTTCACATTGTTTTGCTTTCTGACTTCTTTTTTTTAGCAGGCGTTGGGCCTCCTTGAGCCTTGTTGTTTTTGTTTTTTCTTGCTAACCCCCCTGTTTTATTTACACACCCCTGGCCCAGTTTTATTTTCTTTTTCTTATTTTTTTTATTTATTTTTTTTCTTAAATATTTTTCTAATATTAAAAAATCATAAAAAAATATAAAAATAGTAGAGTTATATTTTGACATAGTGTATTTATTTTTTCTCACAAAAAATTATTTTCATTTAATCAATACTTTATTTATTTTACTAATTATCTTTGTAAATTTAATTAAAAATAGGTTTTAGTTATGTTCTTTTACACCAATTAAAATATATTATTTTAATATAAAAAAGGCCAAAAATATTTTATAACACTATAATTATTTTCAAGACAAAAATACCAAAAATACTTTTCTTAAGCTTAATTTCTTTTTAATCAATTAATAGACTTAGGGTTTTATTTAAAATATTTTCTTAGTGTTGTACCCCAAAATTTTCCCTCTCATTCTATCAACTTTTCTCATCACAAGGCTCTTGGAACTCAAGATCAAGCCAGGGTTTGCTCTGCTCAAGACACCTCCTTGTACTGTTGACCTAAATTAGGGTTTGAGTTTGCACATGGATTTTTGGACCTTCAATGCTCAAATTGACTTTCATACTTCATATTGGACTCATAAGTTTGTCCATACCAAGTTTCAAGCCTTGCATCAAATTTTTGCCCAGTCAATTGGACAGTTGACCTAGAAATCAGTTGTATTGGGGAAAAAGTAAATTGTGGTCAATTTACAGTCAAACCTAATGAATTTTGACCCACATCAACATTATGAACTCACATGAACCATTAGATCAAGTTTGGACCACAACTCCACAAGAAATTTGATCAGATCACCAAAAGGGCAAAATGGTCATTTTTAGGGTTTTGACTGTACAAAGGCAATTTCTGACTTTTTGACCTAGCCAATGGCAATTCAAGCTCAACCATAGACTCAAGGACCCAATAACATCATCTTGACTTATTCAACAAGTTCAAAAGATCTCAAGTGCATGGGATTGACAGATGAATTTTTCAGTCAACTGATCAAAATTTGACTGTACACTAAAAAGTCAAACTTTGACTTTTTGGTCAAAATCAAGTGCCAAGGGTCATTTTTATCAATATGTGTCAAATTATGAAACTTGTTCATCAAGAAACCCAAAATTGCAAATTAGGGTTTTAAGTTGAAAAATTTCATAACTTGGAAATTTTCTAAGTTATGAAATTTTCTTAATTTTTCCTAACTTTGTCCCACATTTTCACCATGATGCAAATGGATTAAAACAAAACTTACAACATGAAAGTTGTAGTCCTCTACAAAGTCTACAACTTTGATTAACAAAGTTTTCTCAAAAGAAGCTTGGATCTCAAGTTATGGTTTTTGGAACAAGGGTACCTAAAACTTTTAACTTAGAGAAATTTTGCCCTAGTTTAGGCAGGATTTTGACCTATCTTCTTGGCCATTTTTCACATAGTTCCACTTGGAGTATTAAGTTGAATTTCAAAGATGGATTATAGAGCATGTTGCAAGATTTTCAAATTGTCCAAGAACTCCTCAAACACATTTGTGGTTAGGGAGAATCGAATGCTTGAAGTTGGCAAAAACTCACTTTGCATCCATGGCAAATTCATGTTCACTCAAGTGGCATTTTCAAACCAGCATGCTTTGTACTAGTTTGAAGGCCTCTAAACCATTTCACACTCCTTAATTAAATGCAAATCCATCAGTCTAAGCATTTGTTTTGGCCATTTGGACATTGTACACAAAACTAATCCCTAAATTGAAAAAGGCAAATTCCCATTTTTGCAAAAGTGTGCTTTATGTCAAACCATGATCTTTGAGCATAGGGCCAAGATATCAGAAGCCAAATAAAATCCACAAATTTCAAGGATCAAGAGGATTGTATGCAGCATATTTGATGGCTTGTACAGGCCTGTAATCACAACTTCCATATTCTTGCTTCAAGAAGAAGAAACTTGTCCAAATCCCCACAACATGAAAACCAGCCATTGTGAACTTACACAAACATTTCAAACAACTTTCACACCACCCTTTGAGCAAGATACACGAGTGTTTAAGACCCTAGGCACCTCATAGCCAAAAATCACACTTCTTTGGCAAAATAGGGCAGGTGCTGCAACTTGAGTGCCATAGCTCATTTGGCTCGTGCGTTTTGCCCCTTTTTGCTTCAAACACCTTCCATTCAACTCACTCAAGTTATCCCAAACCACCATTGCCAACTGTAACTCCATTTACAGTGTTCACCATTTTCATTTCAAGCTTGTGCATGTTGAGTTCTATAGGCTGATTCAGGGACATTCAAGGCAAGCTAGCTATTGGAAAAGATCAAGTGAAGTTCAGGCAAGCTACTAGACACCTCAAAACTTGTTTAGAAGCACTGCATTGCCCTACACGAATCCAACTGAAACAGGTTTTTCTTCACTTTCTATCTCTCAATTTAGGAACATTTAACCTTAGGTTTGTGAATAAAAAATGTAGTATTCAACGCTAGGAAGCCATACATATGCTCAGCTTTCATTTATATTAAGCGTGCTAGGAGAATTTCATCCATGAATATGCTGAAAAAAATAGGTCAGATTTTAGGGCTAGAGAAATTCTCTCTGGTCTTTGAGAGTTATGATTAGTTATTTATATGGTTGGAATCGTTTGAAATTCTCTACAAGTTTGATGTTGTGAGTTTTGGCAAAAGATCACGTATACAGGATGTAGCATTTGAACAGGGCAAGCGCGCGTTTTTCAGTCTGGAGGAAGAAGATGAAGTTGGCTTGGGTTGGGCTTGGCCTGGCTTGCTTCTAACACCCTCTTTTTCATTTTTGCACCCCCTGGCCCAATTTCTTGAATAATTATATTTTTGCATTTTTGTTTTCATTTTTGATTTTGTTATTTTATTTCCAAATATAAAAAATGCTCAAAAAACATTTTCATAATTTTTACATTTATTTGGAATTTTATTTTAATTGTTCTAATATAGAAAACATTTTAAATACTTTTATATTATTTATTTCAACTTGAAAATAATATGTAATTTATACTTTTATTTTTATTTCTTATTTTTATTCACATTGAAAATATTATTAAAAAATATAATTTATTTTTGTACATATTTTATTTTATATTATACATATTTAATATATTTATATATATATATATATATATATATATATATATATATATATATATATATATATATATATATATATATATATATATATATATATATATATATATATATATATATATATATATATATATATATATATACACACACACACACACACACATATATACTTTTATTTTATTTAAATACTTAGAATAAAAATACAAAAATATTACATTTTTATTTTTATTATTATTCATACTAAAAAATACCTTTTTTAAGTATATTTCATTTTTACACATATTAATATATTTATTGTACATAAATAATACAGTGTATTTATTTTTCTTAAAGAAAATTAGGGTTTCATCCCTTATACAATTAAATAAATCTTTTATTTATTTCTTTATACTTTTTTACATTAAAAATACTTTTGCATACATAAACAAACAAAAATTCTTTTTTGCATAATACATTTTATTTAATATTTATTTATTTTGTTTAATTAAATATTGTACATTTAAATATTTATGCATTGTGATTCAATTTGGATGTAATAGTAAATTAGGATTTATATTTCTTGTCAAATACCCCCCATTCAAAATTGTATCCCCATCCCTATAATCATGTTGTAATAGCTTAGAACTTTAAATTCTCGCATTTTATGCTTTCAATTATGCCATGATTAGAGAATTAGGGTTTGTATGCAAAAATCCAAATTAACAAATAGTTTGACCTAATCAAAGACAAAAATGTATGAAAATCAAACACAATACACACTTGCACCCCTAGGATTACAATCCACTTGTTGCCTTCAAAAATGGGCCATAGTATGCATGTTTTGTACTTTCGCAAAACAAAACAAAACAAAAGATCATAGTCCCTCAATGACGCTATCTTGGTTGCCTAAACAAAAATGATCAAGTCCCTCAAAAATTGCCAAAGATACTTGACACAATTGCTATCATGGTCTATACGATGACCCGTGCTTGTCCCGTTTAACATCCTAACACAAGGTTGTTCACCAAATGCAATGGTGAAACAACACTGTCAAAAGGGTTAAAAACATTAGGAAAGATCTTTGAGTAAAATAGGGTAGATAGCTCTTAGTTACTTGATCAAAAGCTTGCAAAACATCCTTGCTATTTTCAAATACACTTCACAACACAATTTCAAAACATTTCCCAAATCAAACTTTCAAACATTGAAAAATTTTCCAAAGACAAAAAACACCTTTGTATACATTCAAACAAGAATCATTACAAAGGTTGCCACAACGATGGCCTATTTTCAAAACATCTTTTAAAACCACACACAAAGCACCATTTCAAACAATTAGAAAAGCAAAAAAAGTGATATAAACAAGTAACTAAGAGCCCATGGATAACCATGGATGAAAAGGGTGCTTGCACCTTCCCTTTTCATAATCTACTCCCCGAACCCAAGAAAACATCTCAAAGGTCTTTCCTGTGCTTTTTGACCTTTCCTTAGGATAAAATAAAAAGTCGGTGGCGACTCTTGCTAAACCGAAACATTTGCGAACACAAACGCAAAACCTCAAGTCAGTTCTCCCACCGTATCACAGAACTGGAGACTCTGTTGGGGAATTATCTTAAAAGTGGAGTAACCTTAGGGTTTAGATCACCTTTGCATGCTTATATTGTTTTCTTTGATTGCTTTACATTTGGTTCTCTTGTTTGGGTTTGAATCCTCCACCCGGATTTTAGGAAACATTCATAGGTAAATAGCAATACATTGTGGAATTTGTGCGGGGTATACCGACATGGTTAAAGCAATAGCTATATTAGTGCGACATATTTGTGAGTACCGGTAGCCTTTGAGTCAATCAAAGAGGATACGGGTCCACTGAGTAATGTAATAAAGCACTAATGAACTCTTAGAACCTTACTTGACCATCTTGGCCTTTTTAGGGGTAGTGAGATGACCGGCTTTGGTGCAGTTCGAAGTTGGTAGATACTCGATACTACACTCATTGAGGGTTGTTTTCTTGGAATATTTTGGTCGCCAATTAAGTGGCCAAACTAAAACAATGAACACAGAAAATAATCCAGTGATATTGAGCTCCTTAGAACCCGGTTACTGTTTATAGGACAGGTTGAGCCAACTAACTTCAAGAGGGTACTTACCTATGAAACCCCATACAAGCCTGAAACTAGGAACTTGTGTGACTTATTTGTACATGTGCTTGTGCATACATCATGAACATCATAAAGCATCATATGCATCCACTAACCATTTCAAGGTTTTGGATCTTCAGCTTTATTCTTGTTTTGTAGGTCATGGAATCTCTTTGCAGGAAAACAATTCAAGTCAACCTTGTGAGAATCCATCCTCAACTTAAGGAGCTTACTTCCAAGATTCCAGAGAATTCTCTCTTCAGTGAAAGATATGGTAGACTTCTCAACTTGGTCAACTCCAACATTGAAGAAGACATGGTGAAAGTCCTCTTCCAGTTCTTTGACCCCCTACACCACTATTTCACATTCCCTGATTACCAACTAGTACCTACTTTGGAGGAATTTTCTCAACTCCTGAGGATTCCTATTCTTCATCAACTACCCTACAACGGTACGGAAAGAGAACCAAAGCCTGAAGATGTTGCTCAAGCCTTACACTTTCAACCATCTGATATCAAGGTCATTGGGAAACCAGAAGTGGTGTCAAGGGTTTCTTGGTAAAGTTTCTGTTTGAGAAGGCACAAGACTGCTGGAATTCTCTAGATCTACAAGCTTTTGAAGAGATTGTAGCACTCCTCATCTATGGGTTGGTCTTGTTCCCAAAACCTGATCAACTTATAGATGTGAATGTTGTCGAGACTTTCATGTCTCGGAATCCTGTGCCTACATTGCTTGGGGACATCCTACACTCATTTCACACACGAACAATGAGGAAAAGAGGTGTTCTCATGTGTTGTACTCCTCTTCTAGCAAGGTGGTTTATTTCTCACCTTCCCCAAACAGTTTTGAAGAATGAGCAGGGTTCAAGGTGGTCATAACGGTTGATGACCCTCACACATTCTGATGTTCATTGGTGTTCTCGGTCCAGAGAAAATGTCATCATCATTGATCGTTATGGAGAGTTCCCTAATGTCCCACTACTTGGCATTAGGGGAGGCATTACCTACAACCCCTATTTAGCTCTAAGGCAGATTGGATATGCCCGGAGAGATGGTCCTCATGATATGCTGATTCTTAACCTAGTTTTTGACTTCGACAACGATGCGCAAGGACTTCGACAAAGGTTCATCAGAGCTTGGAGGATGCCCAACAAATTGGATAGTAAGACACTGGGGCACAAGAATTCCATCCCCCTTGAGCCCTACCTCAAGTGGGTACGAACCCGCGCCCAGAGTCTTATGATGCCTTACCCTCACATTCTCCCCGTGATCAAAGAGCTCGTTATGGAAGGAGAGGTTCCATACACCATCCTACATCCAGACATGCCAACATCATTGGAAGAATTACAAAAGAGTTGGATCCAACTCAAGGAAGAACGGAATACTTTTGAAGCCAGCTTCTATGCCAGCGAGAAGAAGGTTTTGGAGCTTACCCGCTGAATTCATGAGGAGGAAACTCTCAACACTTACATCGCACCAAAGAGGATGCGCAATGTCTTTTTATATTAAGAATTTTGTAATATTTTGCCCATGGGGCATTTATGTACTAACAAATTTCTTCTTATTAATATGACGTGTGTTCTTTTTGTTTGCAACAAATTTGAATTTCTGAATCCTTGAATGCATTACATGAATAGCATATCATTCATCATATGCATAAACAGATCTTCACACCAGGTTTCCTTATCTTTATGCTGTTTATTTCAGCAAGATAGATTTGGAGCAGACGGTTAAGGATATGCAAGCACAGAATTTGCAATTCCAGCAACTCCTCATGACCTTAGCAAAGGGTCAAGAGGACCTTAAAGCACTATTGGAAAAAGAGAAGTAAGCAGAAAGGAAGAAAAAGAAAAGAGTTGGGGTAGCCACTATGCGAAGGAGATTTGAGCATCAGGCTAGGAGAGTTCTAGAATTTCCCTCGATGTCTGACGAAGGGGTTGGTAAAGGGAAAGGTGTTGCATTGCCCTCTGAATCTGAAGTTGAAGAAGAAGAAGAGGAAGTGGATGAAGATTACTCCGAACAGCAATATCCCCCGGCGGATGATAAGTATAAAAATCTTGAGGATCGGTTGGTAACCATGGAGTTGCAAAGGGTTCCCGGGTTAGATTTCGAAGAACCAGGGTTCGTCGCTGGGATCGTCATTCCTCCCAAGTTCAAAGTACCTACTTTTGCTAAGTATGATGGTCTGTTCTGTCCAAAGATGCATCTGAGGTCCTACGTCAGAAAGATCCAACCCCACTCATCTGATAAGGATCTTTGGGTCCATTTTTTCCAAGATAGTTTGTCAGGCACACAATTGGACTGGTTCTATCAACTTGAGAGATCTGATGTCCACAACTGGGAAGACTTAGCTGCTGCTTTCTACCGACAATACCAATACAATGCAGATTTGGCGCCTACTCGTACTCAGCTACAAAGTATGGGTATGACCTCTAATGAGGGATTTAAGGAGTATGCCCAAAAGTGGCGGGATTTGGCTGGAAGGGTGCAGCCACCATTGTCGGATAGAGAGCTGGTTGGCATGTTTTTAGGGACTCTGTCAGGTCCATTCTTCAATCATTTAATCGTGAGTTCATCTGCTGGATTCACCGAATTAATTCTGACCAGTGAAAGGGTCTAGGCTGGCATTAAAAGTGGTAAAATTCAGAAAGATGTCTCTGCTTCCACTACTATTAAGAAGACCTTCCCAGCTAAGAAGGAAGTTTATGTTGTTCACAACCAGAGGAACCAAGGAAGAACGGAGCACCGACCAACGGTGGGGGCTCTGATGATCCAAAACTCTTCAACCGGTCAACCTCACAGCAATCAACCAAGATCTAATCAGCAAAGGGTAGAAAGGCCACAACGACAATTCACCCGAATCAACATGACACCAGCTCAAGTCCTCCCTCACCTTTTAAAGCTGAATCTCACTAACTTGAAAGAAGCGACGAAAAACCCCAATACCTATTCTCCTTATTATCACTCCAATGCAAAATGTGCATACCACTCTGACTGTGTAGGGCATGATACCAACAATTGTTGGACTCTTAAAAACAAGATCCAAGACTTAATGGACGCCAAGGAGGTAGAATTTGATGCGCCCGAAAAGCCGAATGTGATTTCTGCCCCAATGCCGAAGCATGGTCATAATGTCCATGCCATTCTGGAAGATCTTCATGTTACCACTGTTGATGACCTTTTGACTTTGTTACTGATGATTAAAGTGAATTTGATGAAGGCCGGGATATTCCCAGGCTGTGGAAAAGACTGCTACTTTTGCTCAAACCTGCAAACTGACTGCCCACTGTTGAAATCAGGCATCCAACGCCTGATGGATACCCAAGAGATCCTCTTTCAAAAGACTCATGTTGATACTATCACTCATGTTACTCCTGCTACCTTTGATACTCTGACCAATGACATTGCTATAATAACCATCTTCGATGATCTTTCCAAGACCTGCAAAAGGCCTGTTAAGATCACGCCTGATCCTAAGTTTGTGCCGTTGAAAATCACCATGCCGAGGCCTGTCCCGTATAAATTTAACAAGACGATACCATGGAACTACGAAGGAGAAATCTTCTACCATGGTATCAAGCATATTGAATCAGTCCAAGAGAATTCTGATGATGAAACCCCTGATATAGGGAATATTGCGGGAACGAGCAAGATAACTCGTAGCGGAAGGATCTTCTCTCCGGAGACTGATCCTCCACGAGCAGTCTTCAGACCCTCGAGAGTTTCTGTACCTGTCAAGCCATTTGTGCAAAGCCCGGTAATTTAAGAACTTGATGCTCCTGAATTTAGACCCTCTGATGTTGCTACCAAAGGTAAGGGGATACTAGAAGCGCCTGTCAGGACGAAGGCTCAGATTGTGGTAATCCCCAAGACCACCCATAAAGAGATGGAAGAAATCTTAAAGATAATCAAGAAGAGTGACTACGATGTCATGGAGCAACTAGGGCAGACCCCTTCCAAAATCTCCATGTTGGCTCTCCTACTCTGCTCTGAGGCTCATGCCAAGGCCTTGATCAAATTTTTAAAGACAGCACATGTGCCTCAAGAAACTTCTGCTGACCAGTTTCAAGAGTGCGTGGCTAGCCTTACAGCTGATAATGGTCTTGGTTTTTCTGATGCTGATTTGACCCCTAAGGGAAGGAAGCACAACGACGCGCTGCATGTCTCGGTAGAATGTAGAGGGACCACACTTGCCCATGTTCTGGTTGACACCGGTTCATCTTTAAATGTGCTATCGAAGAAGGCGTTGGACAGATTGGACTGTGAAGGATTGACCCTAAAACCCAGTAACATCGTTGTTAGAGCCTTCGACGGTTCTAAGAGGATGGTTCATGGAGAAGTGGACATTCCAGTCAAAGTGGGCACGGAAATTTTCAACTTTACCTTTTATGTGATGGACATTCGTCCTTCATATTCATGCTTGTTGGGAAGGCCGTGGATCCACAACGCTGGGGCAGTCACTTCCTCTCTGCACCAAATGCTAAAGTATCCAGTTCAGGGTAAGATTATAACGGTTCATGGGGAGGAAGAGTACATGATAAGTCACCTCAACTCCTTCCGCTATGTGGAGTTGGATGGTGAGTTCATAGAAACGCCTTTCCAACATTTTGAAGAGGTTTCTTCTGAAGTCGCAATTGCAAAGACAATGATTGATGTGCCTATCATTCCCAAGCCTGTGTCTAGGATGGCATCCCTCAAAGATGCGGAGGCTGTTGTGATACGGTGGGAGAACTGACTTGGGTTTTGCGTTTGTTTTTGCAAATGTTTCGGTTGAGCAAGAGTCGCCACCGACTTTTTATTTTATCCTAAGGAAAGGTTAAAAAGCACAGTAAAAACCTTTGAGATGTTTTCTTGGGTTCGGGGAGTAGATTATAGAAAGGGAAGGTATTAGCACCCTTTATATCCATGGTTATCCATGGGCTCTTAGTTACTTGCTTAGATCAACTTGCCTTGATTTTCAATTGTTTGAAATGGTGCTTTGTGTGTGGGTTTGAAAAATGTTTTGAAAAGAGGCCAATGTGGTGGCAACCTTTGTAATGATCCATGTTGGGATGTATACAAAGGTGTACGTCTTTTGAAAAGTTTTCAATGTTTTTTGAAAGTTGTTTCGAAAGTGTGATGATGTGTGGTTTTGAAAAATAGGCAAGTGTTTTTGTTTTGCAAGTTGGCAAGTAACCAAGAGCTATCTACCCTAAATTTCTCAAAGATCTTTGCTATGTTTTAACCCTTTTAACAATTTTGTTCCACCATTGTATTTGGTGGACAATCTTGTGTTAGGATGTGAACGGGACGAGCGCGGGTCATCGTTTAGACCATGATTGCAATGGTTCCAAGTATCTTTGGGCAATTTTTCCTTTAAGGGACTTGATCATTTTTTAGGCAACTTTTGAAAGAGTCATCGAGGGACTATGATCATTTGATTGTTTTGTTTTTGCCGAAGATACCTAACATGCAATATGGCTCATTATTGAAGGCAACAAGTGGAGTAACCCTAAGGGGTGCAAGTGTGATTGGTGTTTGTTCATTTTCATGCTTTTATCTTGGAATTAGGTCAAGCTATTTGTTTGGTTGATTTTTGCATACAAAACCCTAAGTCTATCATGGCATAATTAGAAAGCTTTTAAATGCGAAAAATAAAAGGTCCTAAGTTATTACAACACAATATATGGGATGGGGGGTACAAATGTTCAAATGGGGATATTTTAGCAAGAAATTAAAATCTAACTATTACATCCAAATTGAATTATACAAATTAATTAATTGCACAATACTTAAATAAAATAAAATAAATATGCAAGATGCAAAAATGATTTTTATGTGTATGTAAAAAGTATTTTTTTATGTGTTAAATAAACAAAAATGAAATGAATTAATTTTTGGTATTTTTATGTTTTTAGGGTAAAACCCTAATTTTATAAATAAAAGGTATTTATTATATAATATATGCAATATTTATTAATTATGTACAAAAAATAAATAACAAGGAAGTATATTGTCAAAAAGTGATTTTTTAAGTTAAATATTAATAAAAATAAAAATGTATTATTTTTGTGTTTTTAACCTAAATATACTAATAAATATATAAGTATTTACATTATTTATTAAATATATATTATATGTACAAAAATAAAATATTTAATATTAAAAAAAATTATATTTTTTATAAAATGTTTTCAAAGGTAAAATAAAATAAAAATCAGAAAATAAAAGTGTTTGTATTATTTTTAGTTATTTTTAAATAAAAGTATATTTATGATTATTTATGTACAAAACTAAATGAAACCAAATAAATATCAAATAAAAATGCAAAAAATGTGGGAAAAATAATTTTAATATTTTTTCATGCTTAAATAAAAATATAGAAACAAAATCAAAAGGAAAAAATAAAAAATGACAAGTATATCTCAAAATGGGCCAGGGGGTGCATGTGAAAAATGAAAGTGCAAAAAGGAAAAATATCTCAGGCCCAGCCTAAGAGAGGTTGTCTTCAACCTCCAGCACAAAAATGTCAAAAACGCGCGCCTTTCCTTCCTGGTTCAAACATCCTGATTCCTGGACTTTTAGCACAAACTTATAACATGAAAGATGTCAAGCATCAAGCCACGATTCCATACATATAAAAAACTTAACTTAACTCTCAGAAATGAGAGAGAATTTCTCCATCCCTAATTCTTAACCTAAGTTTTTGTCAATGTTCAGGTCTTAAATTCTCTCAGCATATGCAATATAAATGGAAAGTGAGGATATGTATAGCTTCAGGGACATGAATATGACATTTTTCATTCATAAATCTAAACCTAACTCTTCCTAGATTGAGAGATAGAAGTCCATGAACTTACCTGTTCAGCTTGGATCGTGTCTGGCAATTGAGGTACTTTCAAGGCAAGGTGAGGATTGGTACAGCTTGCTTGAAGTCCAAGGATGCTATTCCAACCTTTAGCTTGCTTTGAAACCAAGTGAATCAAGCTATGGCAATCAACCTGCAAAACAGAAAAAGTGAAAATGGTGAAGTTGGTTAGAGGTGTTACAGGTCGTGTCCAATGCTTGGGATAGCTTGTATATGTGGTATAGAGTGTGTATGAACTGGTTTTAGCAAAAATGCACGAATGGACTGAGTTATGGAAGTCCAACTACAGAGGTGACTCTGTTTTCTGCGGTAGGATGGTGTTTTGATGAATGATGAGGTTTGGAAGGTGTTTTGGTCGTGCCTTAGCTCAGTTATGTTGTTTGGGATGTGTCTAACAAGTTTGCTTAAGCTTCTCTTGGCAGAAATGTGAGATGTTGTGAGTTATGCAAGGTTTCTTCTCTCTTAAGCAAGAAATGGCAAGTTGGTTTTCAAGCTTCTATAGGCCCCTCAAGTATGCTGCATCTTTTTGTCTTGATCAGTGTGTTATGTCCCTGAACTTGTGCCAAAAGGATTTGCCTTGTACTTCAAAGATTGTAATCTTGACATAAAGTTCAACTTTTCAAAAATGGATATATTGCTTTTTTCCATTTATGGCTCAATCTTGTATGTAATGTTTAAACACACAAGATAAGGCTTAAACACAAAGGATTGGCATTAAATTTATGAGTGTAAATGAGATTAGAGGCCTGTAATGTAGCTTGCATATGCTGAGTTTGAAAATGCACAAGTTATGAACATGCCTTTGGCCATGAATCAAAGTGACTTTTGCTCATATTGCCAAATTCGATTCTCCCTAACCACAAGGTTGTTTGATGAGTTCTTGGACATTTTGGAAAGCTTGGAATGTGTACTACAATCCATCTTTGTAATGAAATTTGAAATTCCAAGTGGAAGCATGTGAAAAGTGGCCATGAAGTTGGGCAAAAATCCTGCCTAAAATAGGTCAAAAATTTTCTAAGTTAAGAATGTTTTGCACCCTTGTTCCAAAAATCATAACTTGAGCTACAAGCTTCTTTTTAGGAAACTTTGTGAATCAAAGTTATAGATTTTGCAATGGACTACAACTTTCATGTTTTGAGTTTTGTTTGAATCCAAATGCATCTTGATGAAAATATGGGACAAAGTTAGGAAAAAATTAGGGATTTTCATAACTTAGAAAATTTCTAAGTTATGAAAATTCTTCATTTCAAACCCTAATTTGTGATTTTTGATTTCTTGATGAACAAGTTTCACAATTTGACATGTTTTGATGAAAAATGAATCTTGGCACTTGATTTTGACCAAAAAGTCAAAGTTTGACTTTTCAGTATACAGTCAAATTTAGCTCAGTTGACTGGAAAATTCATCTGTCAATCTTGTGCATTTGGGATCTTTTGAATTTGTTGAACATGTCAAGACAATGCCATGGGGTCCTTGAGTCCATGTGTGGGCTTGGTTGGCCATTGGCTAGGTCAAACAGTCAAAAATTGCCCTTGTGCAGTCAAAACCCTAAAAATGACCATTTTGCCCTTTTGATGATCTGATCAAATTTATTGTGGAATTGTGATCCAAACTTGATCAAATGGTCCATATGAGTTCATAATGTTGATGTGGGTCAAAAATCATGAAGTTTGGCTGTCAATTGACCACAGTTGACTTTTTCTCCAATACAGCTGATTTCTAGGTCAACTGTCCAATTGACTGGGCAAAGATTGGAATCAAGGCTTGAAACTTGGTATGGATAAACTTATGAGTCCAACATGAAGCATGAAAGTCATTTTAGGCATTTTAGGTCAAAACATCTTTGTGCAAACACAAACCCTAATTTGGGTCAACAGTGCAAGGAGGAGTCTTGAGCAGAGCAAACCCTAACTTGATCTTGAGCTCCAAGGGTCTTGTGGTGAGAAAATATTGAAGAAAAGGGAGGGCAAATTTTGGGGTACAACAGTTGCCCCTGTTCAATCTTCTTGCACCTGAAGAGTTAGATTGGCAGGTGTGCCTTTCGCGTCTCGAAGGTAAAAGGAGATTGGACACTAGAGTGCCCTTAAATTTGCACTTATCAGAACAATGGATGCGGGAATGGGCTTAGAGATGCCATTTGGCGATGGGCTTAAAGATGCCATCTGAAGGGTTTGTTGAACTGCAGTGTGATGGGTCAGAAGAATGAGGATCAAAATGGTATTTGTGTATGGAATGTATTTGAACTGCATCTAAGGACTGAGTTTGTATGAGCAGAAGAATAGCCTCCGTGTCTGGGGCGTATCTGAGCTGTAATTATGTTTGAAAGTAGAACGAATATCAGAATGACTGCCGTGTCTGGAATGTATTTGTATTGTATCTGGGTAACAGGGAAACATCTGTATGGAGCAACTGCCTGTTGGGGACAAATTCTGAATGAATGACAGAATGGCAACCATGTTTGGAGCGTATCTGGACTGTATCTGAAGTTGAAAGTTGTATGAGTAGCAGAATGACTTCCGTGTCTGGAGTGTATCTGAAACTGTAACTAGGATTGAGATCCGTATGAGTAATAGAATGACTTCTGTGTTTGAAGTGTATCTGAAACTGTAACTAGAATCTAGATAAATGACAGAATGACTTCTGTGGCGAACGCACTGGAGAGAATCAAACTGCTGTTGTAAGGGTTAGAATGGTATCCGTGTTTGGAATGCATTGAACCTTGAGGTGGATAAATGAATCTGAACGAGAGATAGAATGGCTGCCGTGTCTGGAGCGTATCTAGTCCGTATCTGATTGTTGTAGTCCGAATGAGTAGTAGAATGACCGCCGTGTCTGGGGTGTATCCATACTGTATCTGACTTGAGATTCTGAATGGGTAATAGAATGACCGCCATGTCTGGGGTGTATCCATACTGTATCTGAATAATTGTTAATAATAGCCTTTTAATTTTATCCTGAAAAGGGTGAAATGTTAGCTAAAACACAAGGTTATGTTGCATGATATGTATGATGAAAAATATGTTATATCAATGTTTATGATATGAATGTAAATGAATGCGCATGTAAGCTGAAGAGCTGTCTTTGCTGAGGATAAATGAATCCCGGAAACAAAGAATCTTGATTGCCGCCAGGTGAAGTGAATCTTTGACTGCCGCCAGGGAAGACAAGAATTTTGATTGCTGAGGATGAAACATCCTTGTTGACTACTGCCGGAGAATTAGGAGCTTGGGTTGTATACCAATCTTCTGGGGATTCTTGTCTTGAGGAGATCTTCACCGGAGAACCTCTGATCATCTTGTGAGGAACTGAGAATGAGAGTCTTCATTCTGCTTGGGGAGATGCAAAACCTTCAATTGTTGAGGGATCTTAGGACCACTGCGGGGAATTGGAATTCCTTGGTGACTTGCAGGGAATGAGAACTTCTGAAGGTCTTCACTGGGGAATTCAGGACCTGATAGACTCATGTTGGAGAGGTATGACTGAGAATCTTCAGTTTGGTGGCAAGTATCTCTGTGGGGAGAAGTTTCACTAGCCTGGTTCAGCTGGGGATTGGATTTTCAGATTTTTAAGGCTCCACTGGGGATTCTGAAACTTAACTCTGAGGGGAATTGATTTCTGGAAGGTTCCATGGCTGGGGAAATCAGTGTTGGGAAAACCTTCTCTATTGGGGATCCTGAAGTCTAATTCTGTTTAAGGAATTAAGTTCTGACTGAGGAATTTGGATTTCAAATCTGCTGGTGATTTCTCCTGAAAGGGCATCAAGATATCTATCCGTACCTTTAACCTATCAGTAATCAACTTTCTCGATTCATAAGGAAATGATTATGTTCAAATGCATATGCCTATTTAACAAAACATTGGACGTTTCTCAAAATAAAACATAAATGTAGAAAAGCAAGAGAAGACAAAGCAAATTCATGTATTTGGAAAAGTATTTGTATTAACTTTCTATGAATATATTTGTACAAAGGAGACAGTCATCCTAGTAAGAGGATGCCGTCGTAAAAATTGAAAAATTTATACAAAAGAAAGATGGCTATGTGAAACAATTCCATCAGATTCCATTCTGCTATAGCCTTCACAACTCTGAATATTTGTCCATTCAATGCTTCGTCTGCCGATGACTGGATTGATTAGAAGCTTGGAGCTGGTTGATGAAGAGATTTTCCTTAAGGTGATCCGACAAGACATAGTCATATGCCTTAATTCCCTAACTTTTGCCTGAATCGCCCTTTCGGGTTTTCGATCCACCGGGAAACCCCTTTTTGCCCAAGTCGCCCTTTCGGGTTTTCAACTTGCCGGGTGTACAGATTTTTTGTTTTATCCCTAATTTTTGCCTGGACCGCCCTTTCGGGTTTTCGGTCCACCGGGATGCCCATTTTTTGCCCAAGCCGCCCTTTCGGGTTTTCGACTTGTCGGGTTATTTTATGCGTAGTATCTTTTGACTATGTCTGCGTTCGCAGGGTGCGGCAAATCGTCGCTGTCCATGGTGGTCAGAATCATTGCTCCACCAGAAAATATGCTTTTGATCACAAATGGTCCTTCGTATGTAGGAGTCCATTTGCCCCTGGGATCACTTTGCGACAGGATAATCTGCTTGATTACGAGATCTCCGACTTGATATACTTGACGTCTGACTTTCTTGTTGAAGACTTTGATCATCCGTTTCTGATACGTCTGACCATGGCACACAGCAGCGAGTCGCTTCTCGTCGATCAAATTGAGTTGGTCTAGTCGGGTCTGAATCCAATCATCTTCACTCAAACCAGAGTCCTTCATAATCCTTAAAGAGGGAATCTGAACTTCCATGGGCAAGACAGCTTCCATGCCATATACCAAAGAAAATGGGGTTGCCCCGGTTGAAGTACGTGTCGTCGTACGGTATCCATGCAGAGCAAATGGTAACATCTCATGCTAGTCCTTGTAAGTGACTATCATTTTCTGAATGATCTTCTTAATCTTTTTGTTCGCAGCTTCAACAGCACCGTTCATCTTCGGCCGATAAGGAGATGAATTGTGATGATAAATCTTGAACTGTTCGCATAATGCGGTGATCATAGTATTATTCAGATTTGTACCGTTGTCTGTGATGATCCTGTCTGGAACACCATACCGGCATATAAGGTTTTGCTTGATGAAGCGGGCAACCACATTTTTAGTGACAGAGGCGAAAGAAGCTGCTTTGACCCATTTGGTGAAGTAGTCAATGGCAACCAGGATGAAGCGATGTCCGTTGGAAGCCGTGGGCTTGATCTATCCAATCATGTCAATGCCCCACATTGCGAATGGCCAAGGAGCTGTCAACACGTTGAGAGGAACCGAAGGAATATGAATCTTGTCAGCGTAGACTTGACACTTGTGGCAAGTACGGGAGTGCTGATGGCAATCTGCTTCCATGGAAGACCAGTAATAGCCTCCCCTTAGGATCTTTTTAGCCATAGTATGCCCACTCAAATGGGTGCCAAATGTACCGTTGTGCATCTCTGTCATGATTAACTCCGCTTCAGCTTTGTCAACACATCGGAGTAAAACACAATCATGGTTGCGCTTATAGAGGATGCCATTGCTCAGGAAGAACTTGGCAGCAAATTTCCTTAGGAACTTCTTGTCATTTACGGAAGCTCCTTCGGGATATTCTCTAGTCTGGAGATACCTTTTGATTTCGTGAAACCAGGGTTGTTCCACTACTTCTTCGGTATTAATCTCGTGAAAATGCGCAGGTTCATCCATTCGCTCGATGGTGATTTGGGGAGCCTCGTTATCCCAGTTGAGTTTAAACATAGAAGACATTGTTGCCAGAGCATCTGCTAGCTGATTCTCTTCTCGCGGGAAATGCTCGAAGGTAATTTGCTCGAAATGAGGCAACAATGTTAGGACATGTTCTTTGTATGGGATAAGATTAGGATGTTTGGTATCCCACTCTCCTTTGATTTGACTGATAACCAAAGTCGAGTCCCCAAACACGATCAAAGATTTGATCCCCAAGTCTATAGCAGCCTTGAGACCGAAGATGCAAGCTTCATATTCCGCCATGTTGTTTGTGCAGCTGAAGCAAAGTCGGGTCGTGAAGGGTGTGTGACAACCTTCCGGGGAAATGAGTATCGCACCAATACCGTTTCCAAGTGCATTTGAAGCACCATCAAAGTACAGGGTCCATCGGGATCCCTTTTCGGGTCCGTCATACGGTCCGTTACCTTCAATGTTGTCCAAATTCATGATGTCCTCATCTGGGAAGTCAAATCTCATGGTTTGATAATCTTCGATAGCTTGATGAGCTAGATGGTCAGCTAGTACACTCCCTTTTATAGCTTTTTGGGTGGTGTACTGGATGTCATACTCAGTTAGGATCATTTGCCATCTAGCTATTCTTCCAGATAAAGCAGGCTTCTCGAAAATATACTTGATAGGATCCATTTTGGAAATCAACAAGGTGGTATGAGTCAGCATATACTGCCTTAGTCGGCGAGCAGCCCATACCAAAGCGCAGCAAGTTTTCTCGAGCAGTGAGTAGCGAGTCTCACAGTCGGTAAACTTTTTTCTAAGGTAATAAATAACATGCTCTTTTCGACCAGACTCGTCATGCTGGCCCAAAACACACCCCATTGAGTTATCCAAGATGGTTAGATACATGATCAATGGTCTTCCTTCGACGGGAGGCATCAGAATAGGAGTTTCTAGCAAATACTCCTTGATCTTATCAAAAGCAGCTTGGCAACCGTCGTTCCATTCGACTACCTGATCTTTCTTTAATAATTTGAAAATTGGCTCACAGGTAGAAGTCAGATGAGAGATGAATCTGGCAATATAGTTCAAGCGCCCCAAGAACCCTCTAACCTACTTTTCAGTACGAGGAGCAGGCATCTCTTGTATTACTTTTACTTTTGCTGGATCAATCTCAATGCCTTTGTTGCTGACAATAAACCCTAGAAGTTTACCAGACCTAACTCCAAAAGTACACTTACTTGGATTCAGCCTGAGTTTGTACTCTTTCAACCTGGCAAACAGCTTTTCTAGATGTTCAAGGTGTTCCTCTTCTGTTTGTGACCGAGCTATCATATCGTCTACGTAAACTTCGATCTCATGATGTATCATATCATGAAATAAAGCTACCATGGCGCGTTGATAAGTTTCCCCTGCGTTCTTCAGTCCGAACGGCATCACCTTGTAACAAAAAGTACCCCATTGTGTAACAAAGGTTGTTTTCTCCATGTCCTCGGGGGCCATTTTAATTTGATTGTAGCCCGAGAATCCATCCATGAAGGAAAACACTTTGTGCTGAGCTGTGTTGTCAATCAGAATGTCAATGTGCGGTAGCGGAAAATCATCTTTGGGGATGGCCCTATTCAAATCCCGGTAGTCTACACACATCCTGACTTTGCCATCTTTTTTAGGAACTGGCACGATGTTAGCAAACCATTGTGGATAGGATGTAACAGCCAGAAATCCAGCGTTGAATTGTTTCATCACTTCTGCTTTAATCTTCTCAGACATGTCGGGCCTCATTCGGCGGACCTTTTGCTTGATCGGTGGACAATCCTCTCTTGTAGGGAGACAGTGAACCATAATGTCTGTGTCTAAACCCGGCATGTCTTCGTAAGACCAGGCGAAGATTTCAACGTACCCATTTAACAGCTGTATCAGGCGCTCCTTGACACTTGGTTCCAGATTGGCACCCACTTGCACTTCCTTCCGGTCTTCCTCTGTTCCTAAATTGACAGTTTCCAACAACTCTTCGTGAGGCAAGATGGCCCTTTCCTCTTGCTGTAGAAGTCTGGATAATTCCCCTGGTACTTCACAACCTTCGTCATCTTCATACTCAGCCTGATTGACCAGATCTTCAGAGTTATTGAAGGGCATAGCAGAATAGTCACCCGTAGAATCCAGAGTGGATGGGTACCTGCATTTGTGAGCGTGGGTGTGTGTAAGGGATAGCCATCTTTAAACAAAAAATGCAAAAAGGAAGGAAAATGAACACAGCAGTTTATCAATGAAAAACGTCCAATGAATCATTAAACATGGCATATGGATATGAAGATAATCAAAACCCTTACAAATGGACCTACATGCCCCGGGCAAGGCATGAGGTGAAAAAGTAGTGCACGGATTGTTCAAAAGTAATTATTACAGACCATAGGAAATGTTTGACAGATAATTACTGATTAATAAAAGTAATGGGGACAAAGTCTTTTGCCTCCCAGTTGCGTAGTCCCCCTTCGATGGTTGGGTAGATCCAATCTTCAATGTTGTCCTCCTCGTCTTCACCTTCCAAAGCATTGATCCCATAAGGAGAGATCTTGATGGGTGCTCTTTCAACCTTTGAGCGGCGCATAGCTTTCTGCCCTGCAGCAGTGAATCCTAAACCAAACTTGTCTGTTTTGTGAGGAATGTCCGGCAACTGCCCCCATGTTGAGCTCTTCCCTTCCTTCATTGCGGCCTTCGTGTCTTTTAGTGATGCCATCCTGGCCATCTTCTTTGGTACCTCCGCTACCACTTTTGCTACTTCCACCTCAGGAGAGACTTCCTCGAAGTGCTGGAATGGTGTCTCAATGAATTCACCTTCTACCTCTACATATCGGAAAGAGTTCAGGTGGCTGATCATGTACTCCTCTTCACCGTGGACTGTTATGATCTTTCCTTTGACAGGGTACTTCAGCATTTGATGTAGGGAGGAGGTGACCGCCCCAGCATTGTGTATCCATGGTCTCCCCAATAAGCAAGAGTATGACGGACGGATGTCCATCACATAGAAAGTTGAGGGGAACACCTCTGTGCCAACCTTAATGGGAACGTCTACCTCCCCATGTACCATTCTCTTTGACCCGTCAAATGCCCTTACAATGATATTACTTGGCCTTAACTCCAAGCCTTCACAGTCTAATCGGTCGAGGGCCTTCTTAGGCAGCACGTTCAGAGAAGAACCAGTGTCGACCAGAACATGGGCCAGAGTAGTTCCCTGGCATTCTACTGACACATGTAATGCGTCGTTGTGTTTTCTTCCTTTTGAGGTTAGGTCAGCATCAGAGAAACCTAAACCGTTGTCTGCTGTAAGACTGGCTACACAATTTTGGAATTGGTCGGCAGAGGTTTCCTGGGGTACATGGGCGGTCTTCAGGAACTTTATCAATGCTTTGGCATGCGCCTCCGAACAAAGTAGCAATGCTAACATGGATATTTTCGAGGGGGTTTGCCCCAGTTGCTCTACCACGTCATAATCACTCTTTTTAATCATCTTCAAGATCTCCTCCATCTCTTTCTTAGAGGTTTCCGGGATGACCAAAGGTTGAGCCCTCGTCCTGACGAGCTCATCTTGGATCCCTTTACCCTTATCAGCAGAAGTAGGAGGGACAACAACAGGAACAGCAGCATCTTCAATCAACGGGGCTCTAGCGGAAAGTTTTATTGATGCAGAAATAACTTTGGCGGCAGATGAGGGTCCAAAGATTGCCTTTGGGGGGGCAATCTCTGGAGAAAATAATCTCCCACTTCGGATGATCTTGCTTGTGCCGGCAATGTTTCCAATGCTGGCATCCTCTTTATCAGAGCTTCCTTCGGTTATTTCAACTTGTTTAATACCATGGTAGTAGATTTCTCCACCGTAATTCCATGGTATTGACTTTTCAGAACTGTAGGGGACAGGCCCTGGCATAGTTATTTTCAGAGGAACAGACGTTGTAGCAGATGTAATCTTAACAGGCTTTCTGACGGCCTTGGAAAGATTGGCGTGAATGGTGATAATTGAAACATCTTCAGTAGGGGTTGGAATAACAGGAACTTTTTCAAACAGAATTTGTTGACTGTCCATCAGGCCTTGGATGCCTTTCTTCAGTAACGGGCAGTCAATTGGCAGAGAGTAACAACAGTAGCAGTCTTCTTTGCATCCCGGGAAAATCCTGGCCTTTAACAGATTTAACTTGATGGTTAACAGCAGAGTTATCAGGTCATTGATATCAGAAACATACAAATCTTCCTCAATAGCATGGACATTTCGACCGTGCTTCGGCATCGGAGCAGATATCACGTTTGGTTTCTCTGGAGCATCGAACTCCACCTCTTTTGCATCTATCAAGTCTTCAATTTTATTTTTCAGCGCCCAACAATTGTTTGTGTCATGTCCGACGCTATCGGAATGGTAGGCGCATTTGGCATTGGCATTGTAAGCTGGTGAGGTCGTATTCACATTTTTCGGCGCTTCTTTGATATTTGTGAGATTCAGCTTTAACAAGTGTGGAAGAACTTGCGCGGGCGTCATATTAATGCGGGTGAACTTTCGTGGCGGTCGTTCTCCCCATTGTTGTTTAGGTCTGGACGGGTTATTGCAAGGCTGATCATTTGGTGGATTTTGGATCATTACGGCCCCCGCAGTCGGCCTGCGCTCACTTCTTCCTGTTCCTCTTTGAGAATACACAACAGTTGTTTCCTTCTTCACCGGAAATGATTTCTTAGCAGTTGTAGATGCAGAGGCATCCTTCTGAATCTTCCCATTCTTGATACCGGCTTCTACCCGCTCGCCAGTCAAAATTAATTCCATAAACCCCGAGGAAGAGCTACCGATCATATGATTAAAGAATGGACCAGACAGGGTCCCTAGGAACATATCAACAAGTTCTCTATCGGAAAGAGGTGGCTGCACCCTCCCGGCCAGATCGCGCCACTTCTGGGCGCATTCCTTAAATCCCTCACCTGAGGCCATTCCCATATTCTGCAACTGAGTACGAGTTAGTGCCAGGTCAGAGTTATACTGATATTGGTGATAAAAAGCAACTTCCAGATCCTCCCAACTATGTATCTCCGACCTTTCCAGCTTGTAAAACCAGTCTAGCTGAGTGCCAGACAGGCTATCTTGAAAGAAATGTACCCAAAGGTTTCTGTCAGATGTGTGAGGTTGGATTCTTCGGACATATGACCTTAGGTGCATTTTTGGGCAGGACAGCCCGTCATATCTTGCAAAAATTGGCACTTTGAACTTCGGGGGGATCACAATTCCAGCAATTAATCCCAAATCTTCGAAATCCAAACCGGGAACTCTCTGCAGCTCCATAGCTGCCAACCTGTCTTCCAAGTTTTTGTACTTATCATCGGCGGGCGGGTATTGTTGCTCTGAGTAGTCTTCGTCTTCTTCAGCCTCTTCTTCTTCAGCTTCGGATTCGGAAGGTACCTCAGCCCCTTTCCCTTTACTGGTTCCCTCTTCAGATGCAGAGGGAAATTCAAGAACTCTTCTGGCTTCACCCTCAAACCTTCTTCCCAAGGTAGCCACCCCGACTCTTTTCTTCTTCTTTTTCACTTGTACTTTGTTCCCGAGTAGGGCCTTTAGATCCTCCTGACCCTTTGCCAAGGTCATCAGGAGATGTTGAAACTGTGAGTTTTGAGACTGCAAGTCCTTGACCGTCTGTTCGAGATCCATCTTACTGAAATAAACAGCAGAAAGATAAGGAAACCTGGTGTGGAGACCTGCTTATGTGTATGATGAATGGTATGCTTATGTATGCAATGCATTCAAGGATTTAGAAAGTTCAAAATTGTTGCAAACAAAAAAGAACGCACGTCATATTAATAAGAAGAAATTTTGTCAGTACATAAATGCCCCATGGGCCAAATATTACAAAAACTTCTCAAGGTAAAAAGACGTTGCGCATCCTCTTTGGTGCAATGTAGGTGTTGAGGGTCTCTTCCTCATGGAGTCGGCGGGTAAGCTCCAAAACCTTCTTCTCGCTGGCATAAATGCTGGCTTCAAAAGTGTTCCGTTCCTCCTTGAGTTGGATCCAACTCTTCTGCATCTCCTCCCACGATGTAGGCATGTCAGGATATAGGATGGTGTGGGGAACCTCTCCTTCCGTAACGCGCTCTTTAATCACAGGGAGAACATGAGGGTAAGGCATCATTAGACTCTGGGCTCGGTTTCGTACCCACTTGAGATAAGGCTCAAGAGGGATGGAGTTCTTGTGCCCCAGTGTCTTGCTGTCGACCTTGTTAGGCATCCTCCAAGCTCTGATGAATCTTTGGAGAAGTCCTTGCGCATTGTTGTCGAAGTCAAAAACTAAGTCAGGAATCAACATGTCGTGAGGGCCATCTCTCCGTGCATATCCAAATTGTCTCAAAGCTAGACAAGGGTTGTAGGTAATGCCTCCTCTAATGCCAAGTAATGGAACATTAGGGAACTCTCCACAATGATCGACGATGATGACATTTTCTCTGGACCGAGAACACCAATGTACATCAGAGTGAGTGAGGGTCATCAACCGTTGTGACCACCTTAGGCCTTGGTCATTCTTCAAGACAGATTGTGGAAGGTGCGAAATAAACCACCTTGTAAGGAGAGGGGTACAGCACATGAGAACACCCATCTTTCTCATTGTTCGTGTGTAAAATGAGTGAAGAATGTCCCCAAGCAATGTTGGTATTGGATTTCTGGATAAGAAGATTTTGATGGCGTTGACATCTACAAGCTGGTCAGGATTTGGGAACAAGACCAACCCATAAATGAGGAGTGCCACAATTTCTTCAAAGGCTTGTAGGTCCAATGAATTCCAACACTCTTGTGCCTTCTCAAACAAGAATTTTGCTAAGAAGCCTTTGACACCGCTTCTAGTTTCCCAATGCCCCTTGATGTCAGATGGTTGTAGGTGTAGTTCTTGAGCAACATCTTCAGGCTTTGGTTCCTTTTCCGTACCGTTGTAGGGTAGTTGATTAAGGATAGGAATTCTCAGGAGTTGAGAAAATTCCTCCAAAGTGGGCACCAATTGGTAGTCGGGGAAAGTGAAACAGTGGTGAAGGGGGTCAAAGAACTGAAACAACACCTTTACCATGTCCTCTTCAATGTTGGTGCTGACTAAGCTGAGCAGTCTACCATGTCTTTCACTGAAGGGAGAGCTTTCCGGAATTCTTGATGTGAGCTCTTTGAGTTGAGGAGGGATTCTCACAAGGTTGACTTGGATAGTTTTCCTGCGAAGAGTTTCCATGACCTACAAAACAAGAACAAAGATGAAGATCTAAACCCTTGAAATGGTTAGTATATGCATATGATGCTTTATGATGTTTATGATGTATGCACAAAACATATGTACAAGCAATTCACATCAAACCCTAGTTTCAGGCTTGCATGGGGTTTCATAGGTAAGTACCCTCTTGAGTGTAGTTGGCTTAAAAACCTGTCCTATAAATAGTAACCGGGTTCTAAGGAGCTCAATATCACTGGATTGTTTTCATTGTTCATTGTTTTGGTTTAGCCACTTAACTAGCGACCAAAATATTCCAAGAAAACAACCCTCAATGAGTGTAGTATCGAGTATCTACCAACTTCGGACTGCACCAAAGCCGGTCATCTCACTACCCCTAATGAAAGGCCAAGATGGTCAAGTAAGGTTCTAGGTCATTAGTGCTTAGTGACATCACTCAGCGGCCCCGTACTCTCCTTGATTGAACTCAAGGGTTACCGGTACTCACAAATATGTCGCACTAATATAACTATTGCTTCAACCGTGTCGGTATACCCCGCACAGTTTCCACAACGTATTCCTATCTATGAATGTTTCCCCAAATCCGGGTGTAGGATTGCAAACCCAAACAAGAGAGCCAAGATATAAAGCAATCAAAACAAACAATTAGTCATGCAAGAGGGTGATCTAAGCCCTAAGGTTACTCCACTTTAAAAATGTCCCCAGCAGAGTCGCCAGTTCTGTGATACGGTGGGAGAACTGACTTGGGTTTTGTGTTTGTTTTCGCAAATGTTTCAGTTGAGCAAGAGTCGCCACCGACTTTTTATTTTATCCTAAGGAAAGGTTAAAAAGCACAGTAAAAACCTTTGAGATGTTTTCTTGGGTTCGGGGAGTAGATTATAGAAAGGGAAGGTATTAGCATCCTTTATATCCATGGTTATCCATGGGCTCTTAGTTACTTGCTTAGATCAACTTGCCTTGATTTTCAATTGTTTGAAATGGTGCTTTGTGTGTGGGTTTGAAAAATGTTTTGAAAAGAGGCCAATGTGGTGGCAACCTTTGTAATGATCCATGTTGGGATGTATACAAAGGTGTACGTCTTTTGAAAAGTTTTCAATGTTTTTTGAAAGTTGTTTCGAAAGTGTGATGATGTGTGGTTTTGAAAAATAGGCAAGTGTTTTTGTTTTGCAAGTTGGCAAGTAACCAAGAGCTATCTACCCTAAATTTCTCAAAGATCTTTGCTATGTTTTAATCCTTTTAACAATTTTGTTCCACCATTGTATTTGGTGGACAATCTTGTGTTAGGATGTGAACGGGACGAGCGCGGGTCATCGTTTAGACCATGATTGCAATGGTTCCAAGTATCTTTGGGCAATTTTTCCTTTAAGGGACTTGATCATTTTTTAGGCAACTTTTGAAAGCGTCATCGAGGGACTATGATCATTTGATTGTTTTGTTTTTGCCAAAGATACCTAACATACAATATGGCCCATTATTGAAGGCAACAAGTGGAGTAACCCTAAGGGGTGCAAGTGTGATTGGTGTTTGTTCATTTTCATGCTTTTATCTTGGAATTAGGTCAAGCTATTTGTTTGGTTGATTTTTGCATACAAAACCCTAAGTCTATCATGGCATAATTAGAAAGCTTTTAAATGCGAAAAATAAAAGGTCCTAAGTTATTACAACACAATATATGGGATGGGGGGTACAAATGTTCAAATGGGGATATTTTAGCAAGAAATTAAAATCTAACTATTACATCCAAATTGAATTATACAAATTAATTAATTGCACAATACTTAAATAAAATAAAATAAATATGCAAGATGCAAAAATGATTTTTATGTGTATGTAAAAAGTATTTTTTTATGTGTTAAATAAACAAAAATGAAATGAATTAATTTTTGGTATTTTTATGTTTTTAGGGTAAAACCCTAATTTTATAAATAAAAGGTATTTATTATATAATATATGCAATATTTATTAATTATGTACAAAAAATAAATAAAAAGGAAGTATATTGTCAAAAAGTGATTTTTTAAGTTAAATATTAATAAAAATAAAAATGTATTATTTTTGTGTTTTTAACCTAAATATACTAATAAATATATAAGTATTTACATTATTTATTAAATATATATTATATGTACAAAAATAAAATATTTAATATTAAAAAAAAGTATATTTTTTATAAAATGTTTTCAAAGGTAAAATAAAATAAAAATCAGAAAATAAAAGTGTTTGTATTATTTTTAGTTATTTTTAAATAAAAGTATATTTATGATTATTTATGTACAAAACTAAATGAAACCAAATAAATATCAAATAAAAATGCAAAAAATGTGGGAAAAATAATTTTAATATTTTTTCATGCTTAACTAAAAATATAGAAACAAAATCAAAAGGAAAAAATAAAAAATGACAAGTATATCTCAAATTGGGCCAGGGGGTGCATGTGAAAAATGAAAGTGCAAAAAGGAAAAATATCTCAGGCCCAGCCCAAGAGAGGTTGTCTTCAACCTCCAGCACAAAAATGTCAAAAACGCGCGCCTTTCCTTCCTGGTTCAAACATCCTGATTCCTGGACTTTTAGCACAAACTTATAACATGAAAGATGTCAAGCATCAAGCCACGATTCCATACATATAAAAAACTTAACTTAACTCTCAGAAATGAGAGAGAATTTCTCCATCCCTAATTCTTAACCTAAGTTTTTGTCAATGTTCGGGTCTTAAATTCTCTCAGCATATGCAATATAAATGGAAAGTGAGGATATGTATAGCTTCAGGGACATGAATATGACATTTTTCATTCATAAATCTAAACCTAACTCTTCCTAGATTGAGAGATAGAAGTCCATGAACTTACCTGTTCAGCTTGGATCGTGTCTGACAATTGAGGTACTTTCAAGGCAAGGTGAGGATTGGTACAGCTTGCTTGAAGTCCAAGGATGCTATTCCAACCTTTAGCTTGCTTTGAAACCAAGTGAATCAAGCTATGGCAATCAACCTGCAAAACAGAAAAAGTGAAAATGGTGAAGTTGGTTAGAGGTGTTACAGGTCGTGTCCAATGCTTGGGATAGCTTGTATATGTGGTATAGAGTGTGTATGAACTGGTTTTAGCAAAAATGCACGAATGGACTGAGTTATGGAAGTCCAACTACAGAGGTGACTCTGTTTTCTGCAGTAGGATGGTGTTTTGATGAATGATGAGGTTTGGAAGGTGTTTTGGTCGTGCCTTAGCTCAGTTATGTTGTTTGGGATGTGTCTAACAAGTTTGCTTAAGCTTCTCTTGGCAGAAATGTGAGATGTTGTGAGTTATGCAAGGTTTCTTCTCTCTTAAGCAAGAAATGGCAAGTTGGTTTTCAAGCTTCTCTAGGCCCCTCAAGTATGCTGCATCTTTTTGTCTTGATCAGTGTGTTATCTCCCTGAACTTGTGCCAAAAGGATTTGCCTTGTACTTCAAAGATTGCAATCTTGACATAAAGTTCAACTTTTCAAAAATGGATATATTGCTTTTTCCATTTATGGCTCAATCTTGTATGCAATGTTTAAACACACAAGATAAGGCTTAAACACAAAGGATTGGCATTAAATTTATGAGTGTAAATGAGATTAGAGGCCTGTAATGTAGCTTGCATATGCTGAGTTTGAAAATGCACAAGTTATGAACATGCCTTTGGCCATGAATCAAAGTGACTTTTGCTCATATTGCCAAATTCGATTCTCCCTAACCACAAGGTTGTTTGATGAGTTCTTCGACATTTTGGAAAGATTGGAATGTGTACTACAATCCATCTTTGTAATGCAATTTGAAATTCCAAGTTGAAGCATGTGAAAAGTGGCCATGAATTTGGGCAAAAATCCTGCCTAAAATAGGTCAAAAATTTTCTAAGTTAAGAATGTTTTGCACCCTTGTTCCAAAAATCATAACTTGAGCTACAAGCTTCTTTTTAGGAAACTTTGTGAATCAAAGTTGTAGATTTTGCAATGGACTACAACTTTCATGTTTTGAATTTTGTTTGAATCCAAATGCATCTTGATGAAAATATGGGACAAAGTTAGGAAAAAATTAGGGATTTTCATAACTTAGAAAATTTCTAAGTTATGAAAATTTTTCATTTCAAACCCTAATTTGTGATTTTTGATTTCTTGATGAACAAGTTTCACAATTTGACATGTTTTGATGAAAAATGAATCTTGGCACTTGATTTTGACCAAAAAGTCAAAGTTTGACTTTTCAGTATACAGTCAAATTTAGCTCAGTTGACTGGAAATTTCATCTGTCAATCTTGTGCATTTGGGATCTTTTGAATTTGTTGAACATGTCAAGACAATGCCATGGGGTCCTTGAGTCCATGTGTGGGCTTGGTTGGCCATTGGCTAGGTCAAACAGTCAAAAATTGCCCTTGTGCAGTCAAAACCCTAAAAATGACCATTTTGCCCTTTTGATAATCTGATCAAATTTATTGTGGAATTGTGATCCAAACTTGATCAAATGGTTCATATGAGTTCATAATGTTGATTTGGGTCAAAAATCATGAAGTTTGGCTGTCAATTGACCACAGTTGACTTTTTCCCCAATACAGCTGATTTCTAGGTCAACTGTCTAATTGATTGGGCAAAGATTGGAATCAAGGCTTGAAACTTGGTATGGATAAACTTGTGAGTCCAACATGAAGCATGAAAGTCAGTTTAGGCATTTTAGGTCAAAACATCTTTGTGCAAACACAAACCCTAATTTGGGTCAACAGTGCAAGGAGGAGTCTTGAGCAGAGCAAACCCTAACTTGATCTTGAGCTCCAAGGGTCTTGTGGTGAGAAAATATTGAAGAAAAGGGAGGGAAAATTTTGGGGTACAACAGCTGTAATCAAAGAAGGAAGGAATACTGTGTGGGGGCAACTGCCTGATTTTCCTCACAAGACGGACAAGTTTGGACTAGGATTTACTGTTGCTGGCTAGAAAGCTGTGTGTCGCTCCCGGGCTGGAGGACCACCCGTAAAAATCACTCACCATGGAATTAATGCCTTAGAAGATGATGATGAAGAAGACAACGTTAAATATTGGATCTTTCCAACCGTTGAAGGAGGATTAAGCAACTGGGAAGCGAAAGACTTCGTTCCCATCATTTTCATCAACCAGTAATTTATCTTTAAACAATTTTCTATTTTGGTCTGTAATAATTAAACAATTCGTACACTATTTTCACCTTATGCATTACCCGGGGCATATAGGTCCATTTGTAAGGGCTTGATTTCTTCATTATCATATGCTATGCATTGGACGTTTTCATTTATAAACTGTTGTGTTCATTTTCTTTCCTTTTACATTATGTTTTGTTTAAGGATGGCTTTCCCTTACACACACCCACACTCACAAAATGCAGGTACCCATCCACTCCGGATTCTATGGGTGACTATTTTGCTTTAGCCTTCGGTGACTCTGAAGATTTGGTCAATCATGCCAAGTACGAAGGTGATGAAGACTGTGAAGTGCCTGGAGAGTTAGCCAGACTTTTGCAACAAGAAGAGAGGGCTATTCTGCCCCATGAAGAGTTGCTAAAAACCATCAATCTGGGAACAGAGGAAGACAAGAAAGAGGTTAAGGTGGGTGCCAACCTGGAGCCAAGTGTCAAAGAGCGTCTAGTTCAGCTGCTGAATGAATATGTTGAGATCTTTTCCTGGTCCTATGAAGACATGCCGGGACTAGATACTGATATTGTGGTTCACCGCCTCCCTACAAGAGAAGACTGTCCACCAATCAAATAAAAGGTCCGCCAAATGAGGCCCGACATGTCTGAAAAGATCAAAGCTGAGGTGATGAAGCAATTCAATGCTGGATTTCTGGCTGTTACTTCCTATCCATAATGGGTTGCTAACATTGTGCCCGTGCCTAAGAAGGACGGCAAAGTCAGAATGTGTATGGACTATCGGGACTTAAACAGGGCTAGCCCTAAATATGATTTTCCACTACCATACATTGACATCTTGGTTGACAACACAACCCAACACAAGGTATTTTCTTTCATGGATGGATTCTCGGGATACAACCAGATCAAAATGTCCCCCAGAGACATGGAGAAAACTACTTTTGTTACACAGTGGGGTACCTTCTGCTACAAAGTGATGCCATTCAGACTGAAGAATGTCGGGGCAACCTATCAACGAGCCATGGTAGCTTTGTTTCATGACACGATACGTCATGAGATTGAAGTCTACGTAGACAACATGATAGCCCGTTCACAGACAGAAAAAGAGCACCTCGACCATCTGCAAAAGCTATTTGTCAGATTAAAGGAGTATAAGCTCAGACTGAACCCAAGCAAGTGCACTTTTGGAGTCAGTCTGGCAAACTGTTGGGATTTATCGTCAGTAACAAAGGCATCGAGGTTGATCCTGCTAAAGTCAAAGCTATACAAGAAATGCCTGCCCCCCGCACTTAAAAGGAGGTTAGAGGTTTCTTGGGACGCTTAAACTATATTGTGAGGTTCATCTCTCACCTAACATCTACCTGTGAGCCAATCTTCAAGCTGTTGAAGAAAGATCAGGTGGTTGAATGGAACAATGATTGTCAAGTTGATGTAGATAAGATCAAGGAGTATTTGCTGGAACCTCCTATCTTAATTCCACCCGTCGAAGGAAGGTCGTTAATCATGTATCTGACTGTTTTGGATAGCTCAATGGGGTGCGTACTGGGCCAACATGACGAGTCTGGCCGAAAAGAGCATGCCATTTATTACCTTAGCAAAAAGTTTACCGACTGTGAGACTCGCTACTCACTGCTCGAGAAAACTTGTTGCGCTTTAGTATGGGCTGCTCGCCGGCTAAGGCAGTACATGTTGACACATGCCACTTTGCTGATTTCTAAAATGGATCCGATTAAGTACATCTTCGAGAAGTCTGCTTTATCTGGAAGAATCGCTAGATGGCAAATGATCATGACTGAGTATGATATCTAGTACACAACCCAAAAAGCTATAAAGGGGAGTGTACTAGCTGACCATCTAGCTCATCAAGCCGTCAAAGATTACCAATCTATGAGATTCGACTTCCCTGACGAGGACATCATGACATTGGACAACATTGAAGGTAACGGACCGTATGACGGACCTGAACAAGGATCCCGATGGACCTTGTACTTTGATGGTGCTTCAAATGCACTTGGCAGGGGTATCGGTGCAGTACTTATTTCTCCGGAAGGTTGCCATACACCTTTCACTGCTAGACTCTGCTTCAGCTGCACCAACAACATGGCCGAGTATGAAGCTTGCATCTTTGGTCTCAAGGCTGCAATTGACCTAGGAATCAAATCTTTGGTCGTATTTGGGGACTCAGCTTTGGTTATCAGTCAAATCAAAGGAGAGTGGGACACTAGACATCCTAATCTTATCCCATACAAAGAACATGTCTTGACATTATTTCCTCATTTCGAGCAAATAACCTTTGAGCACTTCCCGCGAGAAGAAAATCAGTTAGCAGATGCTCTGGCTACAATGTCTTCCATGTTTAAACTCAACTAGGATAATGAGGCTCCCCAAATCACCATAGAGCGAATGGACGAACCTGTGCACTGTCATGAGATTAATACCGAAGAAGTAGTGGAACAACCCTGGTTTCATGAAATCAAAAGGTATCTCCAGACTCGAGAATACCCTGAAGGAGCTTCAGTCAATGACAAAAAGTTCGTAAGGAGATTTGCTGCCAAGTTCTTCCTGAGCAATGGTATCCTATATAAGCGCAGCCATGATTGTGTTCTACTTCGTTGTGTGGACAAGGTTAAAGCAGAGTTGATCATGACCGAAATACATAGTGGCACATTTGGCACCCACTTAAGCGGACATACGATGGCTAAGAAGATTCTAAGGGCAGGCTAATATTGGTCTACCATGGAAGCTGATTGTCATCAACATTCCCGTACTTGTCACAAATGCCAAGTCTATGCTGACAAGATACATATTCCTCCAGTTCCTCTCAACGTTCTAACAGCTCCTTGGCCATTCGCAATGTGGGGAATTTACATGATTGGAGAGATCAAGCCTACAGCATCCAATGGACATTGCTTCATCCTGGTGGCTATTGATTACTTTACCAAGTGGGTCGAAGCAGCTTCCTACGCCTCCGTTACAAAGAATGTGGTTGCCTGCTTCATCAAGCAGAATCTCATATGCCGGTATGGTATCCCTGATAGGATCATCACAGATAACGGTACAAATCTGAATAACACTGTGATCACCGCTCTGTGCGAGCAGTTCAAAATTCAACATCACAATTTATCTCCCTATCGGCCAAAGATGAACGGTGTTGTTGAAGCCGCGAACAAAAATATCAAGAAGATCATTCAAAAGATGAAAGTCACCTACAAGGACTGGCATGAAATGTTACCGTTTGCTCTGCACGAATATCGTACCACGGCGCGTACTTCGACCGGGGCAACCCCTTTTTCTTTGGTATATGGCATGGAAGTTATTTTACCTATGGAAGTTCAGATTCCTTCCTTGAGGATTATGAAGGATGTTGGTTTAAGTGAAAATGATTGGATTCAGACCCGGTTTGATCAACTTAATTTGATCAACGAGAAGCGACTTACTACTGTTTGTCATGGTCAGACGTGTCAAAAACGGATGATCAAGGCTTTCAACAAGAAAGTCAGGCGTCAGGTATATCAAGTCGGAGATCTTGTAATCAAGTGGATCATCTTACCGCAAAGTGATCCCAGGGGCAAGTGGACTCCTACTTACGAAGGACCATTTGTGATCAAGAATATCTTTTCTGGTGGGGCAATGATTCTGACCACCATGGACAGCGACGACCTGCCGCACCCTGCGAATGCAGACATAGTCAAAAGATACTACACATAAATGACCCGACAAGTTGAAAACCCGAAAGGGCGACTTGGGCAAAAATGGGCATCCCGGTGAATCGAAAACCCGAAAGGGCGGTTCAGGCAAAAATTAGGGATAAATAAAAAAATCTGTACACCCGGCAAGTTGAAAACCCGAAAGGGCGACTTGGGCAAAAAAGGGTTTCCCAGTGGATCGAAAACCCGAAAGGGCGGTCTAGGCAAAAGTTAGGGAATTAAAGCGTATGACTATGTCTCGTCGGATCACTTTAAGGACAATCTCTTCATGGACAAACTCCAGGCTCATGATCAATCCAATCACCTTTAGACGAAGCAACGAATGGACAAGACACTTAGAGATGTGAAGGCTATAGCAGAATGGGAATCCCATGGAATTGTTACACATAGCCATCTTTTCTTTTGTATAAAAATTTTCTCAATTTTACGACAACATTCTCTTACTAGGATGTCTGTCTCCTTTGTACAAAAATACTTACAAAAGTTAATACAAGAATACTTCAAAGTGCAGAAATTTGCTTGCCTTTCTTTTCTTTTTACACTTATGTTTTATTTGAAAACGTCCAATGGTTTGTTAAATAGGCATATGCATTTGAATATAGTCATTGTTTACAAATAAAACGAAATGAGAAAAGATAATTATTGGTAGGTCGAAAGTATAGGAAAACGTCTTTAGGTTATTCCAGGAGAAATCCCCTACAGTATGTTATTCAGATCCTCAATAGAGCTAAACCCCTGAAGTACATATCCCCAGCAGAGTTAAGTTTCAAAATTCCCATCAGAGTTAAGTCTCTAAACTTTCTTCCCCAGCGGAGCCAGAGTATTCTAAACTTTCTTCCCCAGCGGAGCCCGAAAACTTTGAACTACAGATCCCCAGTAAAGATGAAACTTTCTTCCCCAACGGAGTCAAAACTTCAAATCTTAAACCCCGGTGGAATACTATCCAGATTCCTCTAACAGAATGAAGTTTCTCATTCTCAATTCCCCAAGCAGAGTTCTTCATAAAACAAGGGATCCACAGTAGATTGGCATACAAACCAAGACCCTGATTTCCCTGGCAGAATAAACACTCTCCCCACAGAGTTATTTCCTGACAGAACGAAGATTCTAGTTCCTGTTTCTCCATTTGAAGCCTCCCAGGTTTTAATTCCCCAGTAGAGATCGTCGGATTTTTCCTTATTTCCCCAGGAAAGTCATGAAGAATTCTCACATCCCCACAGAAGTTGTCAAAGCTCTTGTTAATCCCCACAAGTCACCAAGGATTTTCAATCCCCAGCAGTGGTCCCAGGATTTCTCATTCTCAACAATCAAAGATTTTTGGAATCCCTAGCATCGGTCAAGGATTTACTTTCCCCGGCAGCAGTCAAAGATTTCATTATCTCCAACTATCAAGGATTTATTTTCCTCAGCAAGACAGCTAATCAGCTTACATGCACATCCATTACATTCATATATCATAAACATTGATAGAATACCTTTTATTGCATCATGCATATCATGCAACATAACTTTGTGCTTTAGCTAACATTTTACCCTTTTCAGGATAAGATTAAAAAGCTATCGTTAACAACTATTCAGAGATTTCAGATACAGTATGGATACACCCTCAGACACGACGGTCATTCTATTACTCATTCAGAATTTCAAGTTAAGATACAATATGGATACACCCCCGGACACGACGATCATTCTACTACTCATTCAGACTCCAGCAATCAGATACGGACTAGATACGCTCCAGACACGGAAGCCATTCTATTTCTCATTCAGATTCAACTATCAACTTCAAGTTCAGATACACTCCAAACACGGAAGTCTTTCTGTCACTTGTACGAATCCTAGTTACAGTACGGATACACTCCAGACACGGAAGTCATTCTACTACTCATACAGATCTCAACTTCAGATACAGTCCAGATACGCTCCAGACCCGGTTGCCATTCTGTCACTCATTTAGAATTTATCCCCAGCACATAGATGCTTCATACACAGATGTTTCTCTGTCGCCCATTCAGGATTTAGATACAATACAGATACACTCCAGACGCGGCAGTCATTCTGATATTCATTCAAGAATCAAATACAGTTACAGCTCAGATACGCTCTAGACACAGACGCCATTCCTTTGCTCATACGAACCCAGTCCCCAGATACAACTCAGATACGTTCCAAATACGGATACCATTCTGATGTTCATTCTACTGATTTTAAACAAACAAGTTTTGGATGGCATCTCTAAGCCCATATCCAGCAAGATTCTACCGTCTCTAAATGGAACCTTTAAGCCCATTCCCTCAGCTACATTTTGACGAGTGCAAATTTACGGGCACTCTAGTGTCCAATCCTCTTTTACCTTCGAGTCGCGAAAGGCAAACTTGCCAATGTAACTCTTCAGGTTCAAGAAGATTGACAGGGGAAACTGTTGTACCCCAAAATTTTCCCTCTCATTCTATCAACTTTTCTCATCACAAGGCTCTTGGAACTCAAGATCAAGCTAGGGTTTGCTCTGCTCAAGACACCTCTTTGCACTGTTGACCTAAATTAGGGTTTGAGTTTGCATAGGGATTTTTGGACCTTCAATGCTCAAATTGACTTTCATACTTCATATTGGACTCATAAGTTTGTCCATACCAAGTTTCAAGCCTTGAATCAAATTTTTGCCCAGTCAATTGGGCAGTTGGCCTAGAAATCAGTTGTATTGGGGAAAAAGTCAACTGTGGCCAATTTACAGTCAAACCTCATGAATTTTGATCCACATCAACATTATGAACTCACATTAACCATTGGATCAAGTTTGGACCACAACTCCACAAGAAATTTGATCAGATCACCAAAAGGGCAAAATGGTCATTTTTAGGGTTTTGACTGTACAAAGGCAATTTCTAACTTTTTGACCTAGCCAATGGCAATTCAAGCTCAACCATAGACTCAAGGACCCAATAACATCATCTTGACTTATTCAACAAGTTCAAAAGATCTCAAGTGCATGGGATTGACAGATGAATTTTTCAGTCAACTGATCAAAATTTGATTGTACATTGAAAAGTCAAACTTTGACTTTTTGGTCAAAATCAAGTGCCAAGGGTCATTTTCTATAGGCTGATTCAGGGACATTCAAGGCAAGCTAGCTATTGGAAAAGATCAAGTGAAGTTCAGGCAAGCTACCAGACACCTCAAAACTTGTTGAGAAGCACTGCATTGCCCTACACGAATCCAACTGAAACAGGTTTTTCTTCACTTTCTATCTCTCTATTTAGGAACATTTAGCCTTAGGTTTGTGAATAAAAAATATAGTATTCAATGCTAGGAAGCCATACATATGCTCAGCTTTCATTTATATTAAGCGTGCTAGGAGAATTTCATCCATGAATATGCTGAAAAAACTAGGTCAGATTTTAGGGCTAGAGAAATTCTCTCTGGTCTTTGAGAGTTAGGATTAGTTATTTATATGGTTGGAATCATCTTGAAATTCTCTACAAGTTTGATGTTGTTAGTTTTGGCAAAAGATTACGTATACAGGATGTAGCATTTGAACAGGTCAAGCGCGCGTTTTTCAGTTTGGAGGAAGAAGATGAAGTTGGCTTGGGCTGGGCTTGGTCTGACTTGCTTCTAACACTCTCTTTTTCATTTTTGCACCCCCTGGCCCAATTTCTTGAATAATTATGTTTTTGCATTTCTGTTTTCATTTTTGATTTTGTTATTTTATTTCCAAATATAAAAAATGCTCAAAAAACATTTTCATAATTTTTACATTTATTTGGCATTTTATTTTAATTGTTCTAATATAGAAAACATTTTAAATACTTTTATATTATTTATTTCAACTTGAAAATAATATGTAATTTATACTTTTATTTTTATTTCTTATTTTTATTCATACTGAAAATATTATTAAAACTATGATTTATTTTTGTACATATTTTATTTTATATTATACATATTTAATATATTATATATATATACTTTTATTTTATTTAAATGCTTAGAATAAAAATACAAAAATTACATATTATTTGGCATTTTATTTTAATTGTTCTAATATAGAAAACATTTTAAATACTTTTATATTATTTATTTCAACTTGAAAATAATATGTAATTTATACTTTTATTTTTATTTCTTATTTTTATTCACACTGAAAATATTATTAAAACTATGATTTATTTTTGTACATATTTTATTTTATATTATACATATTTAATATATTTAATATATATATATATATATATATATATATATATATATATATATATATATATATATATATATATATATATATATATATATATATATATATATATATATATATATATATATATATATATATATATATATATATATATATATATATATATATATATATATATATATATATATATATACTTTTATTTTATTTAAATACTTAGAATAAAAATACAAAAATATTATATTTTTATTTTTATTATTATTCATACTAAAAAATACCTTTTTTAAGTATATTTCATTTTTACACATATTAATATATTTATTGTACATAAATAATATAGTGTATTTATTTTCTTAAAGAAAATTAGGGTTTCATCCCTTATACAATTAAATAAATCTTTTATTTATTTCTTTATACTTTTTTACATTAAAAATACTTTTGCGTACATAAACAAACAAAAACTCTTTTTTGCATAATACATTTTATTTAATATTTATTTATTTTGCTTAATTAAATATTGTACATTTAAATATTTATGCATTGTGATTCAATTTGGATGTAATAGTAAATTAGGGTTTATATTTCTTGTCAAATACCCCCCATTCAAAATTGTATCCCCATCCCTATAATCATGTTGTAATAGCTTAGAACTTTAAATTCTCGCATTTTATGCTTTCAATTATGCCATGATTAGAGAATTAGGGTTTGTATGCAAAAATCCAAATTAACAAATAGTTTGACCTAATCAAAGACAAAAATGCATGAAAATCAAACACAATACACAATTGCACCCCTAGGGTTACAATCCACTTGTTGCCTTCAAAAATGGGCCATGGTATGCATGTTGGGTACTTTGGCAAAACAAAACAAAACAAAAGATCATAGTCCCTCGATGATGCTATCTTGGTTTCCTAAACAAAAATGATCAAGTCCCTCAAAAATTGCCAAAGATACTTGACACAATTGCTATCATGGTCTATACGATGACCCGCGCCTGTCCCGTTTAACATCCTAACACAAGGTTGTTCATCAAATGCAATGGTGAAACAACACTGTCAAAAGGGTTAAAAACATTAGGAAATATCTTTGAGTAAAATAGGGTAGATAGCTCTTAGTTACTTGATCAAAAGCTTGCAAAACATCCTTGCTATTTTCAAATACACTTCACAACACAATTTCAAAACATTTCCCAAATCAAACTTTCAAACATTGAAAAATTTTCCAAAGACAAAAAACACCTTCGTATACATTCAAACAAGAATCATTACAAAGGTTGCCACAACGGTGGCCTCTTTTCAAAACATATTTTAAAACCACACACAAAGCACCATTTCAAACAATTAGAAAAGCAAGTGATCTAAACAAGTAACTAAGAGCCCATGGATAACCATGGATGAAAAGGGTGCTTGCACCTTCCCTTTTCATAATCTACTCCCCGAACCCAAGAAAACATCTCAAAGGTCTTTCCTGTGCTTTTTGACCTTTCCTTAGGATAAAATAAAAAGTCGGTGGCGACGCTTGCTAAACCGAAACATTTGCGAACACAAACGCAAAACCTCAAGTCAGTTCTCCCACCGCATCACACTTAGTAAGTTTAGGTTTAATTAATTATTTTCTTATAGTTAATTAGGTTAAAGTCAAAACCTATTTTCTCTAAAAATCCAAACAAATATCCATTTTTTTCACATTTTGCATTCTTGTATATTTATTCATTATGTACATTATTTATTTCAATTCTTGTATAAATTCAATATGGTTGTAATAGATTAATTAAGTTTATTTTCTTGCAATCCCCATTTATAATTTGTACACCCCCTCCCACAAGTATTGTAATAGCGTAGTAAATTTTAAATTCCGCAATTTATCGCTTTATATACAATTGCTAGTAATTAGGGTTTGTATGGAAAGACTAAAATCAATCAAATAGAAAACCCTAATCAAAGACAAAATCAAGCATGAAAAACAATACACTTGCACACAAGCACCCCCTAGGATAAATCCACTTGGTTGCCTTTACAAAATGGCCACATTGCGCATGTGAAGTATCTTAGCAAAAATGAAGCAAAATACAAGATCATAGTCCCTCGATAACGTTATCTAAGTTGCCTTTCAAATGATCTTAGTCCCTAAAAGAGAATGCTAAGATACCTTGCAAAATTGCTAATCATGGTTATACGATAACCCACGCCCGTCCTGTTTACATCCAAAGATAGGGTTACTTACCAATTCAATGGTAAGATAACAATATCAAAGGAAAAAAATGAATAAGATAGACTTTTGAGTAGGTAGAATGCTCCTAATTACTTGCTCCATTTCAAAGCAAACATCCTTGCTATTTTCAAAACAAACACCTACACTTTCAAAACCTCTTACAAACTTGAAAACATTTCCAAAAGATCAAACATCTTTGTATACATTCTTACGAATGAGAATCATTACAAAGATTGCCTAAACAATGGCCTCTTTACAAAATACTTTCAAAAACCATACAAAGCACAATTTCAAACAAAAGCAAGTGATCTAGCAAGTAACTAAGAGCACATGGAAAACCATGGATGAAAAGGGTGTTAACACCTTCCCTTTTCATAATCTAACCCCCCCCCCCCCCCCCGAACTCAAGAAATAATATCAAATGTCTTTCCTGTGCTTTTTCACCTTTCCTTTTGGATAAAAGAAAAGTTGGTGGCGACTCTTGTTAACCGCAACATTTACGATCAAATGAAAAACCTTCAAGTCAGTTCTCCCACCGTATCACACTTCATATTCCACTTTATTTATGGGATACGAACTCGCGTCTGATATAATTTATCTTGAATCGCATTCTAAGAGATGCATATATGCACTATTATGTGTTTTGTCTGGCTTGTATTTTCATGCAGGATGCTTGTGCGGTTGTGTCCGATACACACCGCTTGTGATTTGTTTTCACGCCAATACTTTGAGACTTATGTTGGATGTCTGATTTCTGACTTTCTTTGTTTGTTGATGCTACATTTCTTGGAGTTTTTAGGGTTTCTCTATTTTGCTTATTGCGTTACGAACCTTTGTTCATTTGGTATACCACTCTTACATTTTCTCTCCGCATATTATTGCTTTCTAGATATCATGAGAAGTAGGAACTTTACTGCTTTCTGGATATCATGAGAAGTAGGAGATAAAGAGTGTGCGCTCGAAGTCGCTATTTAAAGTCTTGTAGCAGGCACTGCTTTCTATATGCTATTTGTATTTGTTTAAAATCCTACCTTTGAAGTAGGTATTCTGCACATGTGTTTACTCTTGTGCCAACATATATTACAGGTGATAAGTCCTTAAAAGAAGGCAAGCAGGGAGGATCTGTAATCGACCCTCTTACGTTCTAGTCCATGTCATCCTTAGCTCACGTTGTACGTCGATGCTTCGAAGTCGTGTAGATCTTGTGTATCGAGTCCGCCAAGTGGAGAATGATTTTGCAATCAAACCCCCACGCTCTGTCAGGAGTTTGCATTGGCCGATGCTAACACTTCATGGTCATTCATATTGTCTTCTGCCATCTACCTCGATCTTCTATATCTTGGTTAGGTGTTTAGTTGCTTTGGACGTCACATTTTTATTTCATTCGTCTCCCGCTTGTTTGCTTTGGGTGATACGCTCCCCTTAGCTAAAGCATTTCTCTTGTTTCCCCCATCCCTTTGAGTTAGTATATGCTACTATGTTTGTGTGCTTTTGCCAAATCACTTGTTTGCTTATTTGTTTGCTATGCCATGTCCCCTTAGGTCTGTTTGATTAGATTAGATTTCGAGCTAGACATTGGGATAAGAATCCATGTATGCTAACATAGGTTAGATATTTCCGTTTCAAAACTCAACCTTAGGATTAATCATTGAATGATAACATTAGGAATAGATCTAGGTTAGTCTCCCTTAGATGTTTTTCTTTCTTTTGCATCCTTGCATTAAGACTAAAACTTTTTCTTGGCAAAGCATAAAACATCTAACAACTTCCAAATCCTTCTTCAAGGTAAAAAATATCAACCAACACAAACTTTTTCCGCCTTCGGGACTTTCTTCGGAACTTGAAAAGGATGTGTTATTGTCCTACCCTCGTGTAATTCCCCAAGGGTCGGGTTGCATCATGTCTACTTGCTAAGAGTCGCAAATGTAACATCATCCGCCTTCGGGCACCTTTTATTTTGAAAACACCTATTTAGGTGAGGGCATGTTATTTCCTTTCCACTACAGATGCGTGAGTCTCCAATGGTCTAGCAGCGGTGGAATGATTGAATTTAACATTGTTCATTAAAAAATACAAACAAACCAAAACATGTGAGCCGAACTACGACTGCTCTAATTCCTTAAAAGGGATACGTAGGCATCAGGGTAAGGCCCGAACGAGCATAACTTTTATTTTCCCTACATTATTTTCTCTTTTCTTTTGCATGCATTACCTGTATAACTTAGATATAGACTTGAAACACATCAATAATATAGACAACAAGAGTGGATACCGTAGAGTACTACGGGCGTGTGGGTGCTAATACCTTCCCCTCGCATAACAGACTCCCTTACCCGATCTCTCAGTCGTTTGATCGTGATTTCACCCTTCTCATGTTTAGTCAATATTTACCTTTCCCTTCCTGTGGGATAAAAATGCTTGATGGCGACTTCATTGATTTCATTATCAGTTGATTGTTCAACCGGTTGTTTTAGGTACGTGTGGAACTTTTGATGAGGCTTTAGTTTGGGCAAAAGGGACATTTGGTGTTAATAACAATAACGGTGGGACCAATGATAAACATTTGTCAACTTCTAGTTCCAAGGGAACTAAAGTTGAATGTTCAGTGGATAATTTTATTAAACAACATTCCAAAAGTCAAGCAAGTAGAAGAAGGGCCACAAAAAGAATAAAATTTAAACACCTTTGTGAGGTAGGTGGGATTCTTAACAAAAAGACTAATATGCCCAAACCAAATTTTTTAAAGAGGGGAGTTAGCACTACTAGGCCTTCATCTAGGCCAGTTAGTAAAGTTATCTAACTTTCTGATAGCACACCAGACGCGATAGAACAAGGAAGAGGAAAATTGAGTATAGCTTACAGTGAGCACTCTGAGGAGTCAGACATATTTAGAAGCAATTTGAGATAATGGGAGAATTTAAACAACAACGTGTTAGAACATAGTTTGATTCTACAACCCTTGTAAGAGTTTTGATGATAACAAACACTCAAAGAACAATTATGCTCCATAAATAAGTATTTTGTTTTGCAGAAAAGCTTTGATGGAAGAAGCACATAAGATGAGTTAGATCATTGTTTAAACTATGATTTAACACATCTTATATAGAAAGAAATCTGCATAACACACTTATATAGAAAAGTTCTTAAGCTACAACTCCTGAGTGCACTAAATGCTGAGAACAAGAACTTCGTTAGTCTGATTCATATAGTTCTGGAAAGAAGTAAAGGTGTCCCAACGGTAACATTCATCTTCTGAAGCATTTTGAAGCAAGCATGTTCTGAAGCGTTACATTTCATGTATGCCTATTCAAAAGTAACGGCTGAAAGAGGACAAGAATCTCTATGTTTGGAAAGTTCTTTAATTACTATTTATCAACATTCCAAAAGCTCCTCACATGTGTTGCCTATATATATAAGACTAGAAGGAGAAATTGTTTATGATTTTGGCTGCGCACAACAAACGAGATTTTTCATTACCTTCATCTTACAAAAATTCATTTGCGTAAAACATCACTTGTGTGATACTGTTTTGTTAGAAAACACATATTGTACATGCTTTCAAATATTGTATTGTGTAATACCTTGAGAAAATCGAGTTGTGGTTTAAACACAAGAAGACGTTGATGGTTGTCATCGTATCTGTGTAATCAAGTTTTATTAGTGGATTAAGAGCTCGTTGAGAGAGGCGAAATCACCTTGGCGAATGGACTGGAGTAGTTTGAGTTTAAATGAACCAGGATAACCAACGTGTCTTTTACTTTAAGTTTTAAAAACCCCAATTCAAACCCCCTTTCTTGTGTTTTTCCATTCTTCAATTGGCATCAGAGTGCTTGGTTTTGAGTATAAACACTTAACCGTGTCAGAAAAAGATCCAAGCAAGAAAAACACTATGGTGGGACCAAGTCAGAACATCAACGATGATTATCATGATGAGAAAGACAGAATCAGTGGCAAACCTCCAATCTTTTATGGTGGAAACTTTGATTACTGGAAGAAAGAATTGAAAGTTTCTTTCTAGCTCATGACGCTAATCTCTGGGATATGGTGACTGATGGGTACATTCATCCAGTTGACGAAAGCGGTCAGAAAATTGACAGAAAAAGAATGACAAATTATCAAAATAGGAATTCAGAAATCATCACAAGGCCAGAACAATTCTCTTGAGTGCTATCTTATACACAGTATGAGAAAATCACAAACAGAGAATCAGCAAAACACATGTTTGACTCCTTGAGAATAACGCATGAAGGCAACACGCAAGTTAAAGAAACCAAAGCTTTTGCTCTCATTTAGAAGTATGAAGCCTTCAAAATGGAAGAAGAAGAAACCATTGAAACAATGTTCTCAAGATTTCAAATTATGGTTGTTAGGCTAAAAGTTCTAGATAAAGGGTACTCAATAGCAGATCATGTAAAGAAAATCATCAGAAGTTAACCCAAGAAATGGAGACCCGTGGTCACAACTCTTAAATTGGTCAAAGATCTGAACAAAATATCTCTCGAAGAACTTGTCAGCTCCCTGAGAAATCATGAGATAGAGTTAGAAGAAGATGAGCCCTAGAAGCAAGGTAAGTCTTTAGCTCTTAAATCTAACAAAAAATATGAACCGGAAGTTTTGCAGGCAAAAGAAGAAAACTCTGGTGGATCCTCATCATAAGAAGACGAACTATCTCTTCTCTCCAGAAGAGTAAATCAGTTGTGGAAGCACATGCAGAGGAAGTTCAGAACTACCAGAAGAATGGGAAATCATTCTGAACCATCTTCTGGATACAGAAAATCAAGTAACAGAGACATTGTCTGCTAAGAATGCAATGGACAAGGGAATTACAAGAGCGACTGTCCAAATCTTCAAAAAGAGAAACCTAAAAGAAATTCTTTAAGGAAAAGAAGAAAAGCCTCATGGCAACATGGGATGACTCAGACTCTTATGAAGCTGAAATAGAATCAGAAGATGAAAGAGCCAACATAGCCCTAATGGCCAACGTATCAGATGACACTGAATCAACTAGATCAAAATCAGACTCGGGAAGAAGAGGTATTCTCTAACTTTTCTAGATCTCAATTAGAAGAAAGTCTGTCAGAAATTCTTGAAAGATATCAGCAACTTCGAGTCATAAACAAGAACCTGAAAAAGGATCTAGTTTCTGACTCTGAAGAAACTAAGAAACTGAGATCAGAAAACTCTGAGCTTAAAGAAACAATTTCTAAACTAGAAAATAAATTACAAAAGGCTCAGAAATAAACTGTCTCAGAAGTTCTTAGTAACTTTTATAAGATCATAAAGGAATATGATTATAGCTTTCAAAAATTTGTTGCTAAAAACATAGATAGAAGCAAGATGGCTTCAATGATCTATGGAGTTAGCAAAAATGGCAGAAAAGGAATAGGATACAAGGGTAAAGTATCTCAACCTAAGAAAGTTAAGGATATGGTCATAAAACACATACCTCTTTATTCTCACTTCACCTATGGGCACACACATGACATAAAGTATACTAGTAATGCTTTTTCTGCTAAACCAAAATTCAAACAGAATTTTGATAACTCTAACAAACAAGGACCCAAAAAAATATGGGTACCTAAGGATAAAATTGTCTATGTTGCAAATGTATTTAACAACAACATTGAAACACCAAGCTTGGTACCTGGACTCTGGATGCTCACGACACATGACGGGAAGAAAGCATATGTTCCAAAGCCTGAAGCTTAAATCTGGAGGCTACGTAGGTTTTAGAGGCAATCAGAAAGGAAAGATAATTGGCTCTGGAACTATTGGTAATGGTACACTTCCTTTTATAACTAATGTTCTGTTAGTAGATGGATTAATGCATAACCTGTTATCCATAAGTCAATTAAGTGATAATGGTTATGATATAATCTTCAATCAAAAGTCCTGTGAAGCAGTTAGTAAAAAAGATGGATTTGTCCTCTTCAATGGAAAGAGAAAGAACAACATTTATAAAATAAAACTTTATGAACTAAAAAGTCAAAATGTAAAATGCCTATTGTCTGTTAACGATGAGAAATGGGTCTGGCACAGAAGATTGGGGTATGTTAGTATAAGAAGGATATCTCAGATTAACAAACTCAATCTAGTCAGAGGACTTCCTAACTTGAAGTTCAGCTCAGATGCTCTGTGTGAAGCATGTCAAAAAGGCAAGTTTGCAAAACCTTCTTTCAAAATAAAAAATGTTGTTTCTACCTCTAGACCGTTAGAACTTCTGCATATATATCTATTTGGACCAGTGAAAACTACATCCATTAGTGGCAAGAAGTATGGATTAATGATAATAAATGACTATAGAAGATGGACATGGGTAAAGTTCTTAAGACACAAGGACGAGTCACATTTTGTGTTCTTTGCTTTCTATAACCAAGTCCAAAATGAAAAAGATCTTAGAATTGTTAAAGTCATAGGTGATCATGGTGGGGAATTTGAAAACAAAAAATTTGAATTATTTTTTAATGAGAATGGCATCTCTCATGATTTCTCTTGTCCTAGAACTCCTCAACAAAACATAGTTGTAGAACGAAAGAATAGAACTTTACAAGAAATGACCAGAACCATGATCAACGAGACTAAAATTGCTAAGAACTTCTGTGCAGAAGCAAGTAACACAACGTGTTATATTCAGAATAGAATCTTCATAAGACCTATTCTGGATAAGACACCATATGAACTGTGGAAGAACAGAAAGCCCAACATTTCTTATTTTCATCCATTCGGATGTACTTGTTTCATTCTAAATACTAAAGAATATCTGAACAAGTTTGGCTCTAAAGCACAAAAGTGTCTCATGTTAGGATACTCTAAACACTCAAAAGGTTATAGAGTATATAACATAGAAACACAGATTGTGGAAGAGTCTATCAGTGTTAGATTTGATGATAAGCTTGGCTCTCAAAAGTCAAAGCAGGGTAAATTTTTTGCAAATATAGAAGTTCAACTTATAGGTACTGAAGACACTGCATCAGAAGTTGCTCACAAAGAATCACAGTCAACTCCAGAAGAAGTTGTCACAAACATTACAACAACATCTGAAGAGCCTCTCCAGAAAAAGACAATCCGGAAGCAGTTTAGCTCATCCGGAAAACAAGATTCTGGGAAATAAAGAAGACCAATCAGAACAAGATCTACATTCAGAAATTCTGAAGAATCTCTCATGGGATTAGTGTCTTTGATTGAGCCAACTTCCATTTACGAAGCCCTTCTGGACAATGATTGGATACTTGTAATGCAGGAATAATTAAACCAATTCACCAGAAACAATGTGTGGGATCTAGTTCCTAAACCAAAAGGGTTTAACATCATTGGAACCAAATGGGTATTCAGAAACAAACTAAATGAACAAGGAGACATCTTCAGAAACAAATCACGACTGGTGGCACAAGGTTATAGTCAGCAAGAGGGGATAAACTATACAAAAACCTTTGCTCCAGTCGCCAGGTTATAATCTATCAGATTTTTAATTTCTTTTGTAGTAAATAACAACATCACTCTTTATCAAATGGATGTTAAAAGTGCATTTTTAAATGGTTACATTGATGAAGAAGTTTATGTGCACCAACCCCCTGGTTTTGAAAATTCAAAACATTCAGATTATGTCTATAAACTTAAGAAATCGTTATATGGTCTGAAATAAGCTCTCATAGCTTGGTATGAAAGACTAAGTAACTTTCTCTTAGGAAATAATTTTACCAGAGGGAAGGTGGACACTACTTTATTCTTTAAACTATTTAAAAATGACATTCTGGTTTGTCAAATTTACGTAGATAATATAATTTTTGGATCTATTAAAGCCTCTTTGGGAAAATAATTTGCTAACTGTGTGTAGGCATAGTTTGAAATGAGCTTGATGGGCGAACTCAAGTTCTTTCTGGGTATCCAAATCAATCAAACTCCAGAAGGAACCTACATTCACCAAAGCAAGTATGTCAAAGAACTTCATAAGAAATTTGACTTGTCAGAATGTAAGCCATCCAAAACTCCTATGCATCCCAGATGCATTTTGGAAAAGGAAGAGGTAAGTAAGAAGGTAGAATAGAAGATTTACAGAGGTATGATTGGCTCTCTCCTATATTTAACAGCTTCAAGACCTGATATTCTATACAGTGTCTGTCTGTGTGCTAGATTCCAATTAGATCCTAGAGAATCTCACTTAACAGTTGTTAAGAGAATTTTCAAGTATATGAAAGGTACTACTAATCTTAGTCTTTGTTATAGAAAAACCAAAGAATAAAAATTAGTAGGGTACTGTGATGCTGACTTCACTAGAAACAGAATAAAAAGGAAAAGTACTTCTGGAAGCTACCAATTTCTGGGAGACAATCTAATCTTGTGGTCCAGCAAGAGGCAATCCATCATTGCATTATCAATTACTGAAGCTGAATATATAGCAGCAGCTGGATGCAGCACACAGATGCTCTGGATGAAAATCCAACTTGAAGACTTCAACATATATGAGAGTAACATTCTTATTCTCTGTGACAATACTTCTGCTATATGTCTTTCAAAAAAAAATCCCATTTTACATTCTAGGGCTAAGCGTATATAAATTAAACATCATTTTATTAGGGACTATATTCATAAAGGAATTCTTTCATTAAAATTTATAGACACAGACCATCAATGGGCTGATGTTTTCACTAAACCCCTTTCTGAAGATAGGTTTAATTTCATTCTGAAACATCTCAGCATGAAATTATGCCGAGAATGATAGTTTTGTTTATGTATATGTTAACCCTCAGAACTTTATGCCTTTATTTTTTTTGTGAACATCTGACCAACAGTTCTTTATAAGTAAGAAGGAAAGTTGTATCAGGATCTATCTAAGAAGATCTGAACGTTCTCTAAACAGTTCATTTCAAAGATAAAAACTTGCAGTTCACAATATCAACATTTGTCAACTCCACGCAAGGTTTTCCTCTAAGACTGAACACGTGTTTAAATTCTGAAGAGACTGAAACGTTGATTGAATACATTGAGACTCGTGTCATATCGGTAACTGTTTCATATCTTTATGATATCGCTCTTTTCAGGAATCATTAATGCTAGTAATCATTCTCTTTAAACCCTTTTCTTGTTAATTAAGTCTCTTATTTTCCTATATATACATTTCTCACTTTCACTATCACTTTTCCACTTTCAATTTGTTTTTCTCTCTTAATTTTGTTCAATATTTTAAAAACCCTAAAGAGTCTGTGTGAACAATGGCTTCCTCCCAACAACTTGCTCAAAGCTCTCAAAGCATTTCTGGCTCTTCTTCCTCAACAGCAGAAAGGTACGAAGAACCCTCAAGAACTCTCCTCACTCCCATTCATTCGCTGGAAGTTCTGTGTGATCTCATTGTAGACTTCATCATCATGAAGGAAAATGGATACGATCTAACCCCTGATGTTGAGTTCCAAGGATGGAATAAGTACTTTAATCGCCTATTGGGTCCAGTTTTTCCAAGACTTGTTAAAGAATTCTAGATTCATGCTACAACTTCAAATCATCAGGTAACTTCTTTCGTGATGGAAAATAAAATAGTAATCTCTGAAGATCTCATTGGGCAACTAATAGGTCACAAAAACAGTGATATTCATTGCGACGATATGGATGACAAAAGCTCTGACCTAACAAAGATTTTAAAATAAATTTTTACTTCTATCCAACCATCCAACAAAATCAAAAATTTGAAAGATTACCTCAGAATTTGGTCAAGAATCATTTTGGGTTGCATCAATCACAGAAAACCCACAAGTTCTCCAGACTATATCAATATTGATCAGCAGTATCTTCTGTACTTCATAGCCACCAAAGAAAAGGTTAATCTCCCACGTCTTCTATTCAATCATCTGAAGACCAGCGTCAAAGAGACAAGAGAAGAAGAAAGAAAAAATAGAGATTGGATCCCTCTGGGCAGACTCATTTCAGATATTCTGACAGAAAACAAACTGATAGAACATCTGACTGAGGCTTAACAAGTCAGCACTCTAGAAGCTTGTGCTGGTAAACCTCTCAACACCAAGAATATGAAGAAGATGAAGATTATTGAAACCATAAAGAAGGATCCAACAATAACAACCAAGGAAGTCATTACCACTAGAAGAGTACCTCTGAAGGATTTTCCTCTCTTCTCTCAAACAAATGCTTCTCCAGATATTATTCTTAGATATATGGATGCTTGCAAAAGGGACAGGACAAATCCAGAAGTGAACATTCATGATCTGAGACAACAACCTCTGGAAGTTACTCCCATAAAATCAAGGAAAAGGAAAGCTGATGCAGAAGGAACTTCTCAGAAGACTCCCAAAGCTTCCAAAAAGAAAGGTAATCTATCTTTTATTTCTGTTATTGAATAAGCATTGTTATCAATATCTAAAAACCCTCCTTCTCCAAAAACCCACAAAAGATACATCGCCTCAAACCTTTGATGACTTTGACATTGAATTTGACACCTCACTATCTCTAGATAACCTTCTGAACAATCCACCTACTACCCATCTTGACCAAAATTAGTCTAAACTTGCTCAAGTTCTTTTTGATATTGATCAATTTGATCTGCTGTTTGAAGCTCCCCACACAGAAAATCCAAACTTTGACTCTGATACGACAACATCCATTCCTGGAATCACCTGCCCTCTCATGGAATCTCAACCACCCACAATTCCCTCAACTTCCTTACAGAACATCTCCATCCCAAATATTCCATGTCCTTATCAATCCACTCCACCAAACTCACCAAATTCGCCCATTGTTATTTTTTACTCTCCCTCTCCCAATAACCACCCAGAAGATCCCCTTCGAACAGTTATAAACTTAGAAGCCTTGGACAATCTCGTCACAAGTTCTCATAAAATCGCCATTCCAAAACCAAAACCAAAAATTTCCAAAGCAGATGTTGGTAAATCTCTGCTGATTTTTGAAACAGAAATACAAGAATGGGTTAACTTTTTGAAGCTAGCTTGCGTAGAGAATCTTAATCCAGCTGCTTCTGATTCTCATTGGAACCAGTTCAGAAAATGGTTCAACTCTGAATCCATGAAACTCAAGGAGCTGAGTTATGAAATTGCTCAACAGAACTTTTGTGATCATCTGAATATCTTTAAGTATTAAGTTCTGCGTCACTAGGAAAAGAAGCCACTCCTTCTGCTGGACAATGTCCCTTAGGAAGATCATCAACCAACAGAATGTGGTGAACCATCCTCTGACCCTCTTCCTCTGGTTATGTTTCAAGACAAAGGCAAGGAAGTTGAAAAAGCTCATGAGTCAGAATTAGCCGTAACTTGCTCTGAAAAAGTGGTTCCTTCTGCTGATATACCCTCTTCATCTCTTGTGCTGCAAACTCTGGAGGAGTTGGAGAAAGAGAATGTTGTGTTCAAGGAAAGGCTAGACAAGCAGGATGATATGTGCAAGGAAGTCAAGGGGATGCTTGGAAAACAAGAGGAACCAAACAGTCAGACCAAGAGTTTATTGGAAGCCCTGTTCACACGACTTCCACCACCTTAAATTTAGTTATGAAATTTGTTTTCTTCATTTTTTTATTTGTTTCCTTCAGAATGTGTTTTTATTGGAATCTTTTTGAATACAACATGCCTTTTTATTGTCTAAAATGTTTTTATTGCTTTTTGATTCTTGACAAAAAAGGGGGAGAATGTAATATATTTGAAATATAACAGTATCGAGACTCAATCTCAAACATTTTGAATATCATAACTTCTGTTGTTTTTTCTGAAAGAAAAACAAGAACAAACTCTGTTGAGGAAAAAAGTGAATGCATCAAAAATCCTTTTCTCCAAAACTCTGATCATAACAATCTTCAGGGAAGTATTTCTTCTGTATCTGAGTATCCAACTCAGGGGAAGACTTTAAATGCTTTATGTTCTTTAAGTTTCTATCAAAATATCCAAGTTTTTGTCATCATCAAAAAGGGGGAGATTGTTAGAACATATTTTGATTCTAGAACCCTTGTAAGAGTTTTGATGATAACAAACACTCAAAGAATAATTATGCCCCCTAAATAAGTATTTTGTTTTGCAGAGAAGTTCTGATGGAAGAAGCATATAAGATGAGTTAGATTGTTGTTTAAACTCTAATTCAACACATCTTATATAGAAAGCAATCTGTATAACACGTTTATATAGAGAAGCTATCAAGCTACAACTTCTGAGTGCATTAAACACTGAGAACAGGAACTCCGTTATTCTGATTCATATAGTTCTGGAAAGAAGTAAAGGAGTCCCAACGGTAACATTCATCTTCAGAAGTATTTTGAAGCAAGCATGTTATGAAGCGTTACATTTCATTTATAGTTATTCAAAAGTAACGGCTGAAAGAGGACAAGAATCTATATGTTTGGAAAGTTCTTTAATTACTATTTATCAACATTCCAAAAGCTCCTCACATGCGTTGCCTATATATACAAGACTTGAAGGAGAAATCGTTTACGATTTTGGCTGTGCACTACAAACGAGATTTTTCATCACCTTCATCTTACAAAACTTCATTTATGTAAAACATCACTTGTGTGATACTATTTTGCTAGAAAACACATATTGTACACACTTTCAAATATTGTATTATGTAATACCTTGAGAAAACTGGGTTGTGATTTAAACTCAAGAAGATGTTGACGGTTGTCATCGTATCTGTGTAATCAATTTTGATTAGTGGATTAAGACCTCGTTGAGAGAGGTGAAATCACCTTGGCGGATGGTTTGGAGTAGTTTGAGTTCAAACAAACCAGGATAACCAACGTGTCTTTTACTTTAAGTTTTAAAAACCCCAATTCAAATCCCCCTTCTTGTGTTTTTCCATTCTTCACAATGTAGGAGAGAAATTATGGAGGGCGATCACGGATTTAGTGGTTGTTGCTTTGACTCAAATAAAAACTATAAGAATAGAGTATATGAGATGGAAAAAGCAGATAGAGACATAAGGCATAAGGGGAACGCACAAAAAAATAGTCCCAATGATGATTGGATCATTGAATATGAGAGAGGGTGGTAACAATTTGAAGAGAAAGATGATTAGCTCTATGATAAAAAGGGAAATACATATATGTTTTTACTACAGGAAACTAAAATTTCTAATATGCAGGAATTCGTTGCTAAAAGCTTCTGGAGTGGTGAAAAAGTGGGATACTCTTTTTCTAATTCTATTGGTCAATCGGGTGGCCTTTTCACTCTTTAGAAGGAAGGTACGGTGGAAGTAGTCTGTAGCTTTGTTGGAGAGGTATTTTTGGGAGTTAAGGTGAGGTGGAGGAATTTTACATACTATGTTGCCAACGTCTATTCTTCATGTGTCTTTGGAAAGAAAAAAATCTATGTGGAAGTCTTTGTTGGAGTTTAAAGAGACTCATACTACTGGAGTGTGGTGGATACTTTAATGCAGTTAAACATCAAAGGGAGATAAAAGGGAGGTCGAGCATTTCTAGACATTCCAAAATGAAGGCTTTAGCAGAATTCATCATAGATAGTAAACTTATTGATATTCCTTGTAAAGGAAAGAAGTATCGTTGGTATAACAGAGATGGGAAGGCAATGAGTATAATTGATTGTTTTCTTGTATCGAGTATCATAGTAGACACATGGGGGGTGATTGGCCAGAACATCGGTTTGAGGGACATTTCAGATCATTACCCTATTTGGCTAGTGGTGGATAATGCGAATTGGGGTCTGAAACCCTTCAAGGTCAATAATGAGTGGTTCTCTAACAAATATTGTATTCCATTTGTGGAAAAGGAGTGGAAGACTATTAAAGTCGAAGGAATGAGTGATTTTGTGATCAAGGGAAAGTTATGGTTACTTAAAGATAGGCTTAAATGGTGGAATACAGAGGTGTTTGGTAGGGTAGATTTGGATGTGGAGGATGAGGTGAGGGAGTTAAATGTGGGGGATGATTTACTAGAGTATAATATCAAGAGTAGGCGGGTCGAGGGTTATGGTAAGAGGAAGGAAGCTAATAGTCGTTTTTGGGTGAACTTAAGAATAAAAGAAAAATATGCTCTTGCAAAAGTCTAGATTAAAATGGCTTAATGACGAAGACTCCAATAGTAGGTTCTTTCATCGGTTTATGAAAGATATAAGGAATTGAAATCATATTGGTCTAACCAATTCGATGGGTGGTATGTTGGAATCAGTAGTTGAGGTTAAGAAGGAATTCTTGGCCCACTTTTCTAGCAAGTTCACAGAACCAGAGCAAAACCGACATGTTCTTGATGGTCTTGTTTTCAATTATCTCAATTTTTTCAAAAGGTCTTTCCTTGAAGCTTCGTTCTCAGAGGGTGAGATCAAGGATGAGATTTGGGGTTGCGAGGGTTCCAAAAGCCCCGGTCCAGATAGTTACACTTTCTTATTGATAAGGCGGTGTTGGTTTTTCTAAAGGAAGATTTTGTTCGTTTCTTCAATGGTTTTCATAAAGAAGCTATTTTGTCGAAAGCGATTATCTCATCGTTTTTTACTTTGATTCTGAAATCTTCTCATTTGTTAGGATTGGCATATTATAGGCATATATGTCTTGTTGGGTGCTTGTACAAAGCTCTTGCAAAGCTTTTGGCTGCGAGGTTGAAGTGTCTTCTATCATTTCGCATTGTCAAAGTGTATTCGTTCCGGGTAGGAAATTGTTGGATGGAGTTTTTGTGGCTAATGAAATGGTGGATTTTGTGAATAAGAAGGGTCTTAGTTGTCTTCTCTTTAAGGTAGATTTTGAAAAAGCTTACGACAAGGTGAATTGGAGTTTTCTTAGGTACACGATGAAGAGGATGGGTTTTGGCGACTTATGGATGTCTTGGATGGAGGCGTTGGTTTTTAATAGTAAAATGTCAGTTCTAGTTAATGGTAGCCCGACCAAGAAGTTTTTGGTGGAGAGGGGTTCGCGTCAAGGCGACCCTTTATCTCCTTTTCTTTTCGTTCTTATAACGGAAGGGTTATCGGGTTTAGTTAGAAAAGCTGTTGGGAATGAGGATTTTTAAGGCTTTTTTATCAATGGCAAGTCTATGATTGATATCTTCAATTCGTGGATGATACTTTATTGGTGGGAAACAGTAGTTGGAAGCATGTTTGGGCTATCAAGGCGGTGTTAATGGGTTTTGAATTGGTTTTGGGCCTTGGTATTAATTACCACAAAAGTAAACTTATATGCATCAACGTAGGCGCTAATTTTTTAGAGGCGACATCTGGGTTTCTTTCGTGTAAAATGGAAGACCAAGAATTCATTTTTCTTGGCATTCCTATAGGATCCAATCCTAGAAGGATTTCAACATGGACTACACTTTTAACTAAGATGAAGAAGCGTCTTTCTAGTTGGAAAGGGTGTTTCCTTTATTTTGGAGGAAGAATCACTCTTCTTAAATCCGTCTTGAGTTCTCTTGCCATATTCACTCTATCTTTCTATAAAATTCTGGTGAAGGTGGCTAAAGAGATTAATAAGATAACAAAGGAGCGGGGAGAATACATTGGGTGATGTGGAAAGAAGTTAGCTTGCCAGTAAATAAAGGAGGCATCGGCTTGAAGAGGATAAAAGAATTCAACTTGGCTCTTTTAAACAAGTGGAGATGAAAGATTTTAGAATGTCCGGAAGCGTTGTGGTTCAATCTTTTAAAGGCCTAATACAAACATATATCTTTGCCGGTCGCAGATTCTAGAGGCAGCAATAACGATAGTGTGCCAAAATATGCCTGGTGGTGTGACATTATCAGTTTGAACATGAAAGTTAGAGAAGACGCTTTCATTAATAATTGCAGGTCCGAAATTGGTTGTAGTTTTTACACTTCTTTTTGGCACCCGAGGTGGTTGGTCGAAGGCAGATTGAAGGATTTGTTCCCAATGCTGTTTTCCGTTTCGTGTCTGCAGTTTGTCTCAACAGCGGGAATGGGTGGATGGTTGGCTAGGGTCTGGCAGTGAGGGGATTTTAGGGTCCCTGCCAATGTCGCACAATAGACAGCAATTTCAACAAAATTGTTGAATCTTTGAAGTTTGTTGTTCGAATCTGACTGTATTTCGGATGGCAAGGATCATATTATTTGGGGGCTGGAAGCGGATAACAAGTTTTCGATTTCTTCATGCTATGCGTTTTTTGTTGGTTTCCATATCCCGTATAGTCCTTCCAACCAATACGACATGACACTGGGTTTCGTTTGGAAGACGAAGGTCCCATTCAAAATAAGGGCCTTCGGATGGAGATGCATTATTAATCAGCTTCCGACGAGGGATCTTCTAAAGATTAGAGGCATTCCTTTGGAGTCATTAAATTGTGTTCTTTGTTCGACAAGTGTCGAATCTTTAGAGCATTTGTTGTTGTTTTGCAGAATGACTCGTTTGGTGTGGAGGGAAATAGTAGTTTGGATTGGTTTATCGGAGTTTTCGGGAGATGGTTTCCAAGGGAGTTTCATGTGTTGGTTTTCTTATTGTGAGCACATGAAGGTGAAAGATGGGAAAGAGGGATGATTTTGGTTGGCGACTTGTTGTAGGTTAAGGAACAACATAATTTTCAGGAACAATACTTGGAACGTTCTCAATGTTGTTTGGAATACTAAGGCTTTACTTTGGAGATGGTTTTTTTATGGGAGATATTACTCAACCCAAATGCAATTTCTACGAGTTTTGCAACAATCCTTTATATTATTTTTCGTAGTCGCATTTGATTTGTAAATCTCTCTTTTTGTCGAGCTTTGTGCTCGTTATCTCTAATAATCGAGATCGAGAACCCTTTGTTCTCTTATCAATATACCTTGCTTAAAAAAATTACTCTATCTTCAATTGTCATTTGATGTAAAATTTACATTAATATATTAAAAATTAAAAGATAATGCATTGTCGATATAAAATATTTTACACGGTCAGTGCATCACAATCCTTAAAAAAAAACTAGTTGGTACACCTGTGCGATGCACGAGTTTAATTAAATAATTGATAATAAATAAATTATATTTGAAACATAAAAATATCAAAAAAGTATTAATAATTTAAACAATTATTATAGAAAAGTGATTATTTATTTATATAAATAAAAGGATAATTTTCTTGATGAAAGCTTATTTTAGAAAATAGTTAAAAAAATAAAAATAAAATATCATAAATATACATAAGTAAAATGAAAAACAAAAATAAAATAACAGCTATAACATAACATTAAAATTTATGATAAATAATACAACAATAATCTTTACTTAAAAAAAGGTTAATATCCAAAATTTGAAACCATCGTTAACCTTCAAAGTGAAATATGTCATGATTTATTTGACGGTGTAAAACTGATTCCATTAAATCCATATATTAATTAGCTTCTCCTAGAAAAAACAATTAATCTATTAATCTAATGTTAAGCTTAAAAAACCCACTAAACCGGTCCCTGCTCTGATATCTCGAGCTTTGGTTCGTTGGTCAGATTATTATCATTACCAGAATGTCAAATTTGTTCAACTCCTGGTTATGGCTTTCTCGCCTTCGTTCATCTTCATTCAAGTCATCCTTTCACCGCACTCTCCATAGCATCACCACCACGCCTCGCAAAACCGCACCCACATTCTCCTATCTCTTCAACTCACACAGAACAAGCAACCCTTGGACCACATGGTCAATTCCTCTCGCTCTCGCTCTCTCTGCTGGATCACTTTCTCTTCAGCCTCGTTCTGACTCTTCCTTCTCCGACTCTCTCGATTCCGATGTCAGGTACCGCTTTCTCAATTGTATAATACTGATCGCATGTTAATCATCTTCTTCACGTTTTTATTTCAACTACTTCCATTTCACTTCTCATCATCTTACCCTAAATGAGGTCATGTTCTGGAACCGAGAGGAATGGTTTGATAATGATGTGAAATTTCTTATAATGGATGTTAGCGGTGTCAGTATTGGAGGCAAAGATAGCACTCAGTATGTTGTTAAGGGATCACAGAAAGAGCTTCCACAAGAGCTTCTCCAGGAGTTGAAAATCATCTGTAAGGTACAAAATCCTAGCTTATCTCAATATCTCATAAATTTAAGCCAGAATGCTTGGGCTGGTTCTAGTTTGTTAAGAAGATTTGGTTATTATATATTTTGCTCTCTTTTTTGCTGTGTTAAGAACTATGAAGCACGGACACTCCGAAAACAACACCGAAACTGACACGGCGACACCGTTAATGATTTGAGAAAATGAATAAATTAAACGTAATCACAAGTGTTGGTGTCGGTGTCTGACACGGATACGACTTTTTTCAGAGGGGTGTCGGTGCTACATAGGTTAAGAATTCTTTTTAAAATGAGACATTGTGTTGCATCTCAGGCTTCAGCATTGTGTTTATCAGTCGGGATTTTTATAATATTTGAAATCTACAGGATAACATATCACTTGATTATGATGAGAGATATTTCCATGGAAAACCACAAAACAGTTTTCACAAGGCTGTCAATATCCCAGATGTGATTGTTTATCCGAGGTGACTAGCTTTGGATCTTTGGCTTAAATTTTTTGTTCATCATTTTTCTGCTCATAGTTTCAAAGTGCTGCAGTGATTTAGTGTAACCCTTGTAGGTTTCCACTTCATTGCATGTTGGTACTTGCATATTTAGTGTAATCATTTTGCAAATCATCTAAGCTTTGCAATGCTTAAATAAAATGTTCTCTTTTTCCATTTCAGTTTTCAAAATAAGACTTTTGAATTTACTCTATGTTGTGCTATGTGGAAATTGTGTTATTTTTGTTTCCTTTGTGGAGTTGTAAATTGTGATAGTACAACTACTAAAGTGAATATGCTAGTGGAATAGTTATGGCGGTCATCAAAGAGATTTGGTCTAGAATCTAGCTATTTTGTTAGTAACCGGTACCATTGTTCTGAACACCACCACTTTGATAATATCACAGACTCTCGTAGAGGAATGCTATGGGCTTGACAATTTTTGCTCGTGGTATTCATTTATACACATAACTTGTATTTCTTTCATGTTTGAACCCCACTGGTGTTTAAAATGGGAGAAGTATTTGTAGTTGATTTCTTTGTAGAAATAAATTTCTAGATAGCACGGTCATTTGTATGCTTACTAAGCATACAAATGACCTGCTTACAAAACAATAAATTAATTCATCTCTGTCAGTTCTTTGAATGCTGCAGAACCATATTTTTTATGGTCCCTTATGTTAAGATTTTTTTCAACCCCATGTTGACTTCTTTCATATGCATTGAAGTATCAAAAGTACAAATCCTGCTCGTACACACACATTTTGTCTGACGTTTTTTGACAAACAAATACATCAAATGAAACACACTAAAAAAAAGGCATCTAGAATTGACATGAGTGAACACAGGAGAGAAGGAGTGTTAACACATTGCCATTATATTGTAGTGGTAAAGTTAAAGCATCCACTTGTATTTTTATCTTTCATTATACTGATTGTCTCATTTGCAGATCAGAAGAGGAGGTCTCCAAGATTGTCAAATTATGCAACAGTCATAAGGTTTGAGTTCTCTAACTCATCTAACGTTAGTGAATGGTGTGAACATGTTTAAACTGATTGTTTTACCTTTTTACCATCTTGTTGTAAAGCCACGTGGATCAGAACAAATAGATCTATTGCAATCCATCCCTTTTCATCAGTGTTGTTGGTCTATTTTTGTTCACAGTAAACTTTTTTTCTTTTCCTCCATACTTGAACTGTTCTGCTACTGGGATAGTTGATCACAAATATCATATTCATAGTTCTTTCTTTTTGGTCTTCAACTATTCATCAGGCAGTAATTTTTTATTTACTTAGCTGTAGTAGACATCCAACATGCTAAGTTTGATCTCAAAGTGAAAGGAAATATAACTTGGCCTATTTCAATTTTTTTCTCTAGACGTCCTTGTTTCTTCTAGCACTATCTACTTCTTTTATTGTTAATTCACACATTATTTGAAATTACTAAGATTATACACTTCTAAAATCCATGCCTTGGCCCTTCCCTAATGATTTAATTTTATAATCAAATTGTTATATGGCCTGTGGAAGGCATATGATAGAGTGCCTAGAGAGATTATGTGGAAATCTCTAAAGAAGAAAGAAGTTAGGATTGTATATATTCGAGCTATTCAAGATATGTATGAAGGAGTATCGTCTAGTGTGCGGACACAGGGTGGAGAGACGGACGATTTTCCCATTACAATAGATTTGCATTAAGGTTCAACCCTAAGCCCCTATCTTTTTACTTTAATTTAGCAGAGAATCAACACGAGAATAAAATAAATGTAGCAGAGATGAGGATGTTGCATTGGATAAAGTTAAAGCATCCACTTGGTAAGGCTAGACGAGATAAGATTTAGAAATGACAATATTAAAGAGAGTGTTGGGGTATCACCTATAGGAAAAAAGATGGTGGAAAATATACTTTGATGGTTTGGGCATGAAGAGAGAAGGCATGTAGATTCCGTGGTAATGAGAGTAGATCAAATGGAGAGAAGTTAAACAACTAAAGAAAAACTATAATAGAAGTTACTAAGAAAGATCTTGAGATTAACGATTTAGATAGAAGCATGGTCGTGCATAGAACATTATGGCGGAAGTTGATCCTGTAGTTGACCCCACTTAGTAGGATAAGGCTTGATTGTTGTTGTATTGTTTTCTTTCAATTTCATGGATGCATAATGTCAACAACGACTGTATTCTTGAAAAACTGTTTTCATTAATTTTTTTAAAAACAGATTCCTATTGTACCTTACGGCGGAGCTACATCGATCGAGGGTCACACTTTATCCCCCAATGGAGGGGTTTGTATTGACATGGCATTAATGAAAGTATGTACATATTAGAATAATCTGGTTATCCATGTATGTATCATTATATAAGCAGTATATTTGCCTAGATTTATTTAAACATGCAGACTACAGTACACTTGTGCAAATAGGCACAGATTGGACTTAAAAGAAGAACTATTTTATCTGTTATACTTACACACTATACTGCCTACGGTTGAATCTATAGAAAGTGAAAGCATTGCATGTTGATGACATGGATGTGGTTGTTGATCCTGGAATTGGGTGGATGGAGCTTAATGAGTATTTGGAACCTTATGGTCTGTTTTTTCCACTTGATCCCGGTTAGTTAATGTGTTCTGAGAATATTTCTTATTGTAGTTGAACATATGAGTCATGGAAACCTGGAAGAAAGCATTGATTTTTTTAAATGCCTATTCCCTGAACATTGAAGCACATTTTACTTGTTACAAGCAGGTCCTGGTGCAAGTATTGGAGGAATGTGTGCTACACGCTGTTCTGGCTCGTTAGCTGTGAGGTGCTTACTTTTCTGTTAAATGTTCATTTCATCTATTGCTGGCTATCACTGTCATCTGCTGGTTTAAATGTTTAACATCTCTAGGTGTTAAATTGTCAGTCCTTTCGAAGCCAAGTATTTGTTTGCTTACTGCTTATTAGTTTAGTTACGATTACTGAACTCAATTTTGATCAGTTTGATGTAAATCCTCCCGGGCCTGATGGTTCTCCTTACTGATCTGTAGGTATGGAACTATGCGTGATAATGTTATCAGTCTCAAGGTTTGTTAATCCCAAATTTTGGTAATGCATAGGTGTGTTTATATATTTAAAGTGCTGAGTATGTTACACTACTAGGTAGTTCTTGCCAATGGAGATATTGTGAAGACTGCATCTCGAGCTAGGAAGAGTGCTGCAGGGTTTGTTTTGTTCCTTTCCTTTTATCTAATAACCAACTCCACTTATAATTTTCTCACCTTCCATGAATGGAAGCTTCACAACTTCTTTAAGTTACGTTGCAAAACACTTCATTGAACTCCCTGTGAAAAAGATATGCAATGAAATGCTCTTATTAATTTTCTTTTTATACATTCTAGGTATGATCTGACGCGTTTGATGATTGGGAGTGAAGGAACTCTTGGTGTCATAACAGAAGTAACACTGCGGCTTCAGAAAATTCCTCAGTTTTCAGTGGTACGTTGATTCTCTCTTTTTACTTTTGGGTGTATACTTTTCGCTAAGTTTGATCTTATAAACTGAAATATGTTATTATCGTCGATATATGAAATATAAATGTTATGCCCACTTGTTACATAATTTGATTGAAACTCTAATAGGATACTAGTTTGGGCTTTAGCCGAATAGAAAGGCCTAATAGAGAATCAGTTATAACTGCTTATGTCAGAAGGGGGAAGGGTAGTTATATAAGGACACCGATAGCAAGGGAGAATTCATTATGTGTATTTTCGGATAGCAACCTTTTGGGTTAGGCAGAGTGAGAATATCTCTCCTCTGAGGAGCACTTTGCTCTGGGATTATAGGGATTTGTCTCTGTAATGGTTTTAATTTCAATCAATAATACATTTTTCATATATCTGAATTTTGAGTTTCTATCAATGTAAGCTGTATCATCCATATTTCTAACTTGGATTGCAAGGTCACTTCTTTCCAGTTTCTGTCCTGGAAAAAATCAGTGCACGTGATGTGATTAGTGCAGCTTGCAAGATGCAGATGATACTTTTTGATTAATTCATTATTATATAGATTTCATTTTCCTATTGAATATCATCCAATACTTGTCTGTTGTTTTCGTAAAATATTGGAATTATCAAACGGAGATTTAGAATTTTAAAGACTGTTTGTGTCAACAATCAACATCATGTTATGTCATCATACAAAAAAGCTTATGAGCCACTACTACTCTGGTCTCAAACATAAGCAAAAAAATCTTATTTTATAAGCAAAACCTAACTAGTTTTATCTTATTTAATGCTATTATTATCATTATACCTTTCAATGAAACACGTTTCCATACATTCCATACAAAATTAAATGAAAATAAATGATAGTTTGGGAAATGAGATTATTTTTTAGACTACATCAAGAAAATTATGAGGTTAACCACTATTCTTAATATGTGTGTAGTTTCTTAGTTAATTTTGCTTATCATTGAGACCGGAGAGAATACAGTTCTATACCATCACAGTTAGTTAGCTTTTAGTTAGGTGGTACATAAGGCAATATGTCCATAGATAACTTGTTGCTTCTTTTATTCTACAAGAATGCATTTGAGCTATTGCAATATGCGCATAATGTGAGTTATTTGAAATCGTACAGATTACCTAACTAATCAAAGAACAGGTTGCAATGTGCAATTTCCCTTCTGTGAAGGATGCAGCAGATGTTGCTATTGCCACTATGATGTCTGGAATACAGGTAGGATTCTGACTTTAATTTTTTATATTATATCATTCTTGATCCAATCATGACTTTTCTGTTTGTGGTGATTAGGTGTCAAGGGTTGAGCTATTGGATGAAGTTCAATTAAAAGCTATCAATATTGCTAATGGGAAGAGTTTTCCTGAAAGTCCAACTTTGATGTTTGAATTTATAGGAACAGGTGAATATGCATATGTATAATGTGATTTTTCTTTACTAATCATTATTTCCCACATACATGCTGTTAAGAGTCCCACATCGGACAATGTAAGGCCGGAACATGTCTTTATAAGTGAGGGCAATCTTCACTCTACAAGCCGGTTTTGTAGGATCGAGTTAGGCCTTAACCATATTTCTTAACATGGTATCAAGAGCCACGTTTAAGCTCTGGTGGACCATCTTCTATCAGGTTTCCGCTATTGAGCCATCCACCATTTATTTTCACGCTCCAGATGTCCAGTAGTCCTGAGAGTGAGGGTGTGTGTTAAGAGTCCCACATCAGACAATATATGACCTGAACATCTTTATAAGCGGGGGCAATCCTCACCCTAAAAGCCGGTTTTGTAGGGTTGAGTTAGGCCCAACCACATATCTTAACACATGTGTATTTCCCTATGAATCCTGAAATTAGAGAAAATTTATGTCCATGAGATTAATCTTTGAAGAGGGCAAACATAGCAAAGGTAGAACATGAAAATAACAATTCTGTCGGGCTATCTCATTATTGGATACCATGTGAATCTGTTATCTATTAACTGAGAAGATTCTTGGGTTCTAATGATGTAAGCTTCTCATACCATAGACATACAAAGTGTTAATGAAGTAGGCTTAATACAATGTTCTTGTCAATAATAAATAAGGTAGTGTCCTTTTTAATGAATGCGCCACATTTTGCTAAGTAATTGTAGTACATAGCTTACTGTTCATCTTATATGTATATTTTTCAGAGGCATATGCACGTGAGCAAACGCAAATAGTTCGAAAAATTGTTTCTGAGCACAATGGCTCGGATTTTGTATTTGCAGAAGAACCTGAAGCCAAAAAAGAACTTTGGAAGGTACAGTTTCCCCAAGCTTTTACATTTGTTGGTTGTTTATAATTTGCTTCATCAGAGTGAAGTCCATCCACAATTAACAAGATTAGGATTTTGATGAGGGTCTCTCAAAGTTACTGTGTTGCCACCCCAATTCATACTTTCGGTTCTATCTTGTTCAATTAGATGTGTTGTAATTGATTTTACTATCGAATAGTCAGTATTACTATTTATTTCTACTTTTATGTGAATATCTTGTTCATATGCAGGCAAGGAAGGAAGCACTCTGGGCTTGCTTTGCTATGGTACCTAATACGGAAGCAATGATTTCGGTGAGTTAGATGTGAGACGTATATTATAATTTCTACACTGTTATTTACATGTTTAGAGTTGATAGGAACCGTTAAAGAATTTCATCTAATCCTCAAAGAAAATGTATTCTGTTTGATTTAATAATAAATGTGGATTTAAGATGGCATATGCTTATTGTAGATTGGAAAATGGAATAAGAAGAATGATTTGTTTTCTTTCATTGAACATATTTTTCTCACATCCTCTTTTTCATTAGTAGTACTGCCTCCCCTCTGTAAACATCTTCCTGCCCCAAGACCAAAAGAATAGAATACCTGGCTTGAGATAGAAGTCTTTTAAGATAACATGTTTTTGGTTTCATTCCCATTCAAATATATTCAGATTTACCGAGTTTTGCATTAGTTTCTAAGGATTTGTTTGTGGTATTCTTACTTCTGCAGGATGTATGTGTTCCTTTATCTCATCTAGCTGATATAATTTCAAGGTCTAAAAAGGAGCTGGATGCATCGTCACTGGTTTGGTATATCTGATCAGGATTATTTGAATATGGATATCGAAATTGGATTCAGTTGTATTATTTAGATTATGTTACTAATGCATGTTGTTATTGTTGTTTCTTGACAGCACAGTTATTGCTCATGCTGGTGATGGTAATTTCCACACGGTAATTCTATTTGATCCCACAAAAGAAGAACAGCGACAGGAAGCAGAGAGACTCAATCATTTTATGGTTCATGCTGCCTTGTCATTGGAAGGTATTGAAAACAAATTGTTGGCACATGTTGCCTGTTAATGTAAAATTTCAGCTGTCTGTAGCATTCTTTGTTTTTCTTCTTTAAATAAAGCAATTACAGTTTTGGAATTTGGTTTATTTTTCTTCTAAACAGGAACTTGTACCGGGGAACATGGTGTTGGCACTGGAAAAATGAAGGTACTGAACTAGTATATCTATGTTTCTTAAAATCTCTACTCATGATGTTAGTTACTGGTGTGATACTTTCCAACTTTACATAGTTAAACAAATCTTAGAAACTATGGACATGGTATGGTTTATACTTGCTTAAAATAATGACAACTCTATGGTCTTGCGCAAAAAAAAAAAACACTTGAATTTTTAAATTCTATTTACAAGAATATTTGTTTTTAATGGAAAAGTTTTTATATTTCCCTAAATGACACTTAAAAAAGAAGAAGGTATCTGGCCAATGCTACCATAGAAATAAGCCTTTGCATACTTTGCATGAATTGATTTAAACAAGAAATAAATCAATTCCTTGTTTCACAATTGGCTGTTATTATGAATCATAGTTTTCATGCCATGATTGACAATAGAATGTTATGTTTGATGCTTGATAGTTGTTTTCGTTGGTTTTTGGTTTTCAAATGGAATATGCCTTTAGAATTATGAGTTTATTTTAAACAATAAAATCCTCATCCCCGGGATATTTTTTCCAGTATCTTGAAGAAGAACTCGGAGTGGAAGCATTGAGGACAATGAAAAAAATAAAATCAGTCCTAGATCCTAACAATATCATGAATCCAGGAAAGCTCATCCCTCCCCATGTTTGTTTCTAAAAGTGTCCCTCGCTCCAATCAGCAACTGTGCAATACAATCTCCTCGAATTTACAACATTAGGTGATGTCTATTGAATCAGTTTTTTTGACTAAAGATGGACATGGTGCACCCTTTGTTCATTGAAATGCTCTCGGCCATTTCACAGTTTTTTTTTTGCCTCTCCTGTCCAAGAAAGTCTATATGAGAAGATGTAATGCGATAATTCTTTAACAGTATTTTCCATTTACCTTTTAAATAATACTCTCCTTAGGGTAAATCAACAAATAAATACATTTTTAATTTATAGTCTTTTACTATATTAAGTTGTCACATACTTTGAATATGATTGGGAGACAATAAAACAGTGAGGTTCTGTACATGTTTTATTGTGTTCAATTATTTATCAAGCTCATAAGATCAACTACATATTAATATTTGGCAAGTGGCATTTTCAAAATGCAAAAACTCCTGCTTGCTCTTGACGGATACGACTCAAATGCATCTTATTTTATTTGAAATCATACTGTTTACATTTAGATCATTGGACAGATTTGGATATGCTTCAGCCTACACGAATGATGTGCTAAAGTTGGTTGAGACTGATCTTATGAATGGTGCTTCTTTTATAATTATATCGGTGTGTTACTCACATTGAGTACGCTTGAGAAGTACTTGTAGGTTTTGATTGAAAGTTTGCAGAGAATGGAAAGTGAGTTTCGAAAAAGGATTTAAAAAAAAACAGAAATTTTTAATATTTTTTGAAAAAAAAGATTTTTGTATAGAACAATAAAAGAGTGTTTATTATTAATATTTTTTTAATTTTTGAAATACTATAACATCATAAATTATATATGAACAATTTGTCTAACTTCTTCTCGAGGAAGATTCAAGAAAGTGTCTATATAATGGTTTACTTGACAAGTCTTGAAGTTTCAAATTATGAAAGAGGAAGTGTGAAAGCTTACCCTTTAGCGTTTGAGTGAACCGTGTTTGTAAAAACACAAATGACTTTTCGTAAAGTTATGCGGCTAAAACACACACGCACACTAAAACAAGTTTAAGCCTCTATTTCTTAAGAAAATACTCTAAAAGTGTATTGAAATCGTGCCAATTAAATTAGGAACTGTCTAAATGATTTGGGACAAAAATTGCACTATCCAATCAATTGACACTCATACCCAATTGATTGGGTTAGTGCAAAAGTTATTCCTAAACATTTGTGACACCATCTTAATGAAAGGAAATGTTTTTGGATATTTTCTTTTCCTTTTAAACATCCCAAATGATTATTTTGAGGCCTTCCAATTGATTGGATAGTGCGCCAATCAATTGGTACATTAAATTTGGCCGTAAAATTTTTTATTTTTTGTTAATCTCTAACTTATAAATAGAGGCTCTCTCATTCACAATTTCACATTCATAAAATGTGAGCTTCCTATTTCATTTCTCACTCTCTAAAAAATATTTTTCACTTTCTCTCACTTAAAATTAGTCGTAGCACTTTTGAGAAAGTTTTTTTTTTTTATGTTTAGTGAGGAATCTTGTATTCTAGAACGATTATAATTATAAATTCACCAAGGAATATTTTTTATCTTGGTTGAATAATTTATCCATAAGAGAGTGTTTGTTTGAGTTCGAAGCTAAACTCTTTAAAAATATTGGTTTGCAGATTTAGGTCGCCAGTTCGATTTGTAAGCTCATCATGTTTAAAAGCTTTTCCTGATTCAAGATAAATTTGGTATAAAATATCAATTTGATTCGTGCTTATCTTGGTAAAAACCTCAATTTAATTTGTAAGCTCAGCTTGGTTATAAGCTTGCCTTGGTTTGAAATAAGTCTGGTTTAAATTCTCAATAGTTCGTGGTTAGCCCGGTCAAAAGCTCAGTTCCATTTGAGTTTATTCCGGTTCAAAAGCTCACTTTGGTTCGAGATAACTTCGTAGAAAACCTCAGTTTAGATTAGGAACTAAGCGCTTTAAGTTGTTGTTTGGAAGAAAGACTAACCGATACCCTCTGGTGTTTATTGTTTGGGAGGGTTCGAGAGTTTAACATACTAAAAAATATTAATAATTACTAGATACACTCAAGATTAAATCTTTGGGAAAGAATTATGCCACTTCATTTCAACCGAACCTCTATAATTTCTAGTGTCACCTCTCTTACCCTTAACTCTTTATTTTCTGCTTATTTAAATTTCCGTTGCTAATTTCTAAAAGAATTTTATCAAAATGTTTTTAAACTCTGATTAAGATAAAGAAAGTTTTTCAAACTATTGGCTTTCTGAAACCCATCATAATTCACCCTTTCTTGTGTGTTGAGTCACATGTTCAACATTTGTGTCCTTCAATGGTGTAAAATCTCGTGTTGATTTTCGGCTATCTGGGGATACCACCAATCTCGCTGTTCTGAGATATTTATTGGATAATCTATTACCCCACACCGAGAACACAAAGATGGGTAAGATCAAATTTTGTACACCATGGGTTGATACCAAAGGAAATGTTAAATACAACAATATTGAGCTGAATATTAATAAAGATTTGAAGGTTATGTAGAGAATATATCACCATAGGCAAACAAAGGGATCTATTAAGTTTGATGCGACAATTGCTAGATCTGTTGACGATATAATCAAGATGATGAAATGTTTAGAATCATCTAGTAGTGTATACAATTTTCTATTTATTATTGTTAAAGTTATGTAATTGTTTGTGTTATGTTATGTTAATTGTCATGTGTTAAGTTATGTTAATTATCAAGTGTTAAGTTATGTTAATTCCGCAATAATGAAAGTGATAAAGTATTATCTAATAAACTGTACGGTTCAAATGTTTGAGTAATAATATAAATATTACATGAATAATATAAAATATAATAAAATCTACATAGGTCTCCCATGAGCTATGTGTGTTGCATGCGATGTCAAAGTATAAACTTCATCATTTGAGTTAACCAAATCTATGAGGTTATCCATAATGATTGATATCATCTATAAACATTGTTGGTTAACCACAACAAGTGGAGGCGGTGACACGTCATCTGAAAGTCCCATATCATTTGCATTCTCAACTGGTGGGATGATGTGAGGGTGTGATACAATAAGGTACCACTCTAAATAATCATCCACACATTACCCAAGGAACTGAGCCTCCACTGCATGACTTGTAATGTCATGAGCAGAGGTGACAATGTTACTCATAAACCATCTACCAATGCCCTCAGCTAGCACAATAGAGACTGGTCGTGAGATGTCTTTGACAATACTCAAACTGACACATACAACTCTCAGATAAGTATCTAGCCACTAAGATCTCCCATCATAGATAACTAGAAAAGGGAAGTGTCATCAAACTTCTGATGCACTCTATGATATGAGTAGAGTGTACATATGACATCGTCTATAATCAATGCATCAATCCTATTCATATACTCCATAAGACTGCTTAGGTGTGGTTGCTCGACCTTCCATCTCTTGGCTCGTGTGGAGCCAGTAAGTGTAGGAGTAACCCACCTGTCGTAAATGGGCGGGAAATACTTGTATATTCATACACAAATCAACAAATGTCATAAATAAGAATAATAAATAATAAATTTTATACCTGAAATAGACTCATATAACTGACAATCTGTCTCGTCTCAAAGATAATTGTCTCTCCAAGTGTAGAATATAGCACAGTCAATGAAACACACCTTATGTCCAACTGACATAATTAAGATTAGTAAATAAAGTCACGTACCTCGCATCGATATATACATTAGAGTTATCCGCTAAGATAATACATCTTATAAGATGTAGTATGTATACCCTAGCAGCTGTCTCATACATATATTACTGCACCGACTCAACATACCTATTATAGAGCCAAGATAAGTGAAAGTGAACACCATTGTTGGCCTTAAACTCATCTCTCACATGCGCCTCAGTAACCCATAAATCTTGTATAACAGTAATACATGCAAGCTCGTAACTAATAAGGAGCAATGAAGAAACTACCTGGAAGGAGGAGATGGAACAAGGAGGAAAAGTCATCCAAAGTAATCGTCTTCTCACCAAATGGAATATGAAATAAATATGCCTCCTTATGCCATCACTCAACAAAGGCTGACAATAGTGCAACATTGAGCATGATCAACAAACAATTCACCAATAAAAAGAGACTGCAATCATCGACAATATCCTCGACCTCCGTAGGCATCACGACATCTAAGAGCTTCTTCATCTTCGCCCCATGGGTGGGCACCTTTAGCGGTAGGAGGTCCTCTAACAAATAAAGTAAAAAGCATATGTTATTTTCAACGTATCAATAATAAATAAAAACAAATTTAAAATAACATATATATACCTCTCCATGTCATAATCTCAATGTCATATGATCGGATAATCCGATGAGCACAAAAAGGTCACTGAGTCCTCCAAGAAACCCTTCATTAGTGTGTACAAACGGCTCCATCAAAGCCGGAGTAGTTGCCTCTATCACCTCGGAGGAGTAACCTCCATATCACTCGTAGTAGTCGCCTTGTATCCGCTAGAGCAGTAGCCTCCGTATCCACCAGAGGAGTCACCTATGTATCATTCGTGGGAGTCACCTCCATATTAGTTAAGGCCTCTGTCTCAGTATGACGGGTCACCTTTGTCTCGACCACCATCTTCCTGTCATCCTGACCCTCAACCTCCTCAACTATTGTCTAGATATCGTTAACAATCGCAACATCAGGCTCATCAACATGATCTTTGGCACGTCCATCAACTCTAGCTCCTCAACGTCAGATACTGCATGATGCTCGAGCCTATTCAGCCATCCCCTCATGTGAGAATCGACTGGGGCTACTCTCCTCACTCGGATATGCAAATCCTCAATGTCATATGTCCTCACACGAGCCTTATTTTAGTTTTGTCAAGCTGTTTAGAAGCAATTGTTCTGTCCTTGTCCTCTGATCCTCACTGCAAAAAAAAAAAAAAAGAAGACGAAATATGAACTTTTAAAAATTCAAAAATCAACATGACTTTCTTGAAATTTTTGAAATATCTGATTAACCATCTCAATATTTCCTTCTATTGTTTTTTTTTAATTCAGTATTGCCTATATGCAAATTTTTTAAAATAATCAATAGAAATACATGAAAAACATGAGTTTTTATCGGACATTTCAAAAATGCAGATAAAAATAAATATTTTTTTTTATAAAAAATCCAATATAAAATTTAAATTACCAATAAAATTGCATACTTAGAAAAATTCGATAATTAGTTAAAAAAAATCCGCAAAGACACTATGTTTTTGAAAAAAATTCAAAAATTACAAGTAAATAATAAAATATTTTTATTAGATATGAGTGAGCTGAGGGGACAAAATCTTCCTCATTTAGTTCCAATCAGTCCTTAAGTTTTAACAAATCCAAATAGAGCCCAATTGAGGTTCGGCTCATGTCGCATTCACTAACTTTCTAAAAGAAAAATGTGTCAGATACTGTGCTCTTACTCAGATGCACTAACTATATAAAATTACAAACCTTTTATCAGCAATAGACCACATTCAGTGTCACAGCAGCGGACTTTCGGGGGTCTTTTTTTTTTGTTTTCTATTAAATTTCTATTAAATAAATACGGAGTATTGTTTTATGTATGCTGTTGTGGTAGTAGTTTTTGTACCTTTTCCATTCGAAAACCAACACGTGCTCCTTTTACTTTTCAAGTTGATCCCAAGTAACACAGAAAGGACAAATATTCTCAAGTGGACAAGACAAAATAGAGAGATCCCTCCCTTTTTTCTTCAAGTTGTGAATGCATGCTATTAAACTATTCATATTGTGGCTTTGAAAATGGCCTATTGTCCAATAGAAATGGTGACTCGTGATATGGGGTGGAGTCTATGGATTTTGTTTGTCTTGTTCAAGTAGGAGTCTATGGATTTTGTTGTTCGAGTAGGAGTCTATGAATTTTGTTTGATAAGGATGAATAAGAAAGAACAAGTCAAGACAAAATTTGGGCATGCTTGCTTCTAAATCTAAGATATTCTCGAGGAACTTCTTTCTCCTTTTCTTTTGGGTCGGTGCAGTCATTTTTCAACAGTTACCGATGGTTTTAAAGGGTCATTCGTTTTGTGGGTTTTAACCAGTGACCAAACTCTTATGGTTTAGTTTGTGAAGTGTCGTTTTGTGACGGTTTCAAACCATCACAAAAATTTTATCATTCATTTTGCGTCAATTTAAAACCGCCGCTAATTGTTAAAAATATAAATAAAAAACTACATTGCTTACGTATAAAGGTATAATTAACAAAACCTTTTAAACATAAACATAATAAAAATAAAATATTAATAGATATTTTTTGTATGAAACTCTTTTGTAAAATGTTTGACATCAAAATCTTTTATCTAACATCACAAATCATAGTAAAATATAACTTTAGGAATAATGTTGTTATTATATGTACATCTCTATTATTTACGTTTTATAATGTTTTTGTGTAGAACAAATATCTGGTCAGTTTTACAGGAGGTTGTTAGGGAGAGCTTACCAGAGTGAATTTATGGGATGATTGGGAAATTTAGGAGCTATGCCAAATAAGCGTGTGTCCTAAGATGAATGTCTTGTTTGTTCCTCTTGCGGGAGCCCCTTTATATAGTGTGTATCTTTGCGTCATCAAAAGCATCCGTTAATGAGTGACTCTAGAGTTCTATTACTCTATAACTTCTCCGTTCCTATAATGGAGGAATCAAAGCTATATAACGTTGTAATGATTGTGCCGCCAAAGGTTATATGCATTAATGAGACGAGGTGATCACCAGTCACAGGTAGGTGTGTCCCAGCTACCTACCCTATCCAAGTCGATGATGACGGGTTGCTACCCGGGTTCATGGGTCATCTTATACTCCCTTAGTTGAGTTACACCCCTGATACCTTCGCCCTGAGTCGACCACTATTAAACTTTCTCCTTTCCGATTACACTATCCGGTCAGGCATTTTATTTATGGGATGTGCATAAGCCCTCAGAGTTCAAGTCCTTTCTTGTAAGGACGCCATATTCAGTCACTTAGTCATGGAAGGTAATGCATGCGCTGTCGGGTTACTGCTTTACTCTGACCCACATGTCATGGAGTGAAGAGTCACAATTTTCTCTTTCCTAAAATAATGATGACTTCCACCTAAACTGTTGTTCATTGGGTGACGTTTCCCTCTCCTAGTGTGCTATTTCTTGGACTCTGTTAAAGCTCTACTTTTCTTCCTTTCCTTTTTTCATCTCTAACACTACATAAGGTGTTACATCTTTCAAAGATGTTCAATCATATTTAAGTGTTCTCTGTTTTCCATGTATTTTCTCTTATCCTTTCATTTTCGTTTTGCCTTTTAGATTATGGTTACCCTAAGGGAATGTGATGACGAAGGAAATGTCGTAAAACCCTCTAATACCAAGGAGAGGAAAGAGTTGTGGACCAATACATGCGAGAGGTGCGAGGTGTTCTAGGTTAGGAGGGGTTTGATCGGATCACAAGGGAAGTTTATGGTTTCACCCTTGTTTCTTTGAGTGATTTTGACCACGATTCTTCCTCCTAAGGTTCCGTAGAATTTCTGATGGAAACTTCTGCCCCTTTCAACCTTGAAGTTTTGGGTTACAAGAATAGCGTGCTTGATGACATAGAGATCGCTAAACTTTGGTCTTTCATGGTGATCTCTTCAACTGGTGAAGAAAGTGACGTTATCCTGAAGGTGTGCGTTCTCGGGGATCGTGTATGTGTGCTTCGTCGAAAGTCCATGGATGAAGACTTCTTTTATTTCTATGTCAGGGTCTTGGAAGATTTTAGAGTCCACATACCCTTCTCCGAGTTCGAGGCCGATGTTTTGAAGGCCATGAATGTCGTGCCTTCCCAACTTTGTCCCAACAGTTGGGGCTTTATAAAGGCCTTTGAGATGGTTTATGAGGCGATGGATATTGTTCCCACACTCGGTATGTTCTTCTCCTTTTATGAGGTAAAAGGGGCCGAGAAGCTTTCATGGGTCCAAGTTAATAGTATTCCTCATAGAAGTTTCCTCCAGGTGTATACTTCCAACTATAAGGGTTTTAAGGGGAAGTTCCTGAAGGTGAAATGTGAACTGAGGTGCCCCCAAGTCTTATACTCTTTGGGTGGGCAGCCCCGCTTTCCCTTCTATTGGACCCGAGACCCTTCTCCTATATCCGAGTTTATGTTTGAAAAGTTGAGCGACTTAGAAGTCCAAGCTCTGACCATACTTGATTCTTTCCGTATGATGAAGGTCAAATATTTATTGTCTCTAACCATTGAACATATTTCTGACTTCCTTGGTAATAGCCTTTATTTTTGTTTTAGTCATCACATGTTCTTATGCAATACTTACACCGTCTTTTTTTTTCTTTATAGATAAGATGACATATCTTTCCGTGGATGAGTAGAAGATATTGATGATGGAGGAAAGGGCTTCTTGGAGGGCTGCAAGTGGGGCCTCCACAATCAAGTTGGACCTATCCGGGCTGGAGACCCGGATTTCGAAGAAGCGCAAAGGGGTAGGCTTTAAGGCTACCTCCAGCGTTGTTGATCCCTAAGCTTCTGCTCTAGTTATCCAAGATGAGGTCCAACGAGGTACTCCCAAAAGGATCAAGACCCTAATAAGTGACAGGGTTTGCCAAGATGATATAGAGATTACCCCCCTGATGGGAGAACCCGAGGATAACCATGCTTCTGGAGAATTTAAGTTTTGGTCCAACAGTTTCGATGGACCCCGCTTTCTCTATGATCATATCAATTCCACCGAGGATGTCAACAAGGTTAAGTCCGTTGGTCGTCAGAAAGTGACATAGAATCTCAGTTCCTATCTTATGAGGTGTGCAGTTCTGACCCATGGTCTATTTGAATCTATTGATGATCATGAGGAGACAGAGTCTAAACTGAAGGAAGAGATAACCCGGTTGAAGGAATCCCAGAAGGCTCAGTCCGAGAAGTTGTATGACATGGAGAAAGCCTTGGTCAAGGAGAAAGAGCACTGAGAAACTTTGTAGTCTGAAAACAAGTTCACTCTTACCCAACTCAATGAGAGGTTAAAGGTAGAGAAAGTCACCAATGACGAGCTGAAGGCCACCACTGCTGAGTTGAGGAAAGCTCTTAAGAAGTCTTAGGTGAACGTTCTTCCTGTTGGTGATGAAGCCTTTAAGCAGGCCAAGGATCAGATATCGTGCCTTCATCCCGTCTTGGCCATATCGAAGATGGACTACTTTAAGGTGGTGCAGGATGGATGCCTAGTAGATCTCGAAGATATGGCGAAGGCTCCCTCTCCTAAGCCGAATCTTGAAGATCTTTCCACTGAGGAAAATGTTAACAAAGATGATGCCGGGAAAGAAGACCCTAATGCATGATGATTTGTTATGTGTTTCTGTTAGTCATCCGATAAGGATGCACTTATGTAATTTTTTGTAAGGAGTGGTTCGTCATCCTTTTTGTTACTTTTTTGAACTATCGCCTCCGGGCTTTATACTTCTGATTTCTCTTCTGTGGCTTTATGTAATCGTTGCTTTTCGTTTATCTATGTCTTATATTTTTATGCATTTTTGAAGATAATCCGATATACTTATAAGCCCCTCAGATACATAGTCCATTGGGATGAACGTGTCCGATCATGTAGTGTCGGGCATTATCTTATAAGTGTTCTTACTCACTTTTCCATGTCATTTTGTGCCGTTTATGGGTACCGGTTTGGAACACGGTTATACCCTGTTTGGCACACTTGGCATTTATGAACTCGATCCTGATGAAGGGAGTTAGTTATAGAACTCGACCCTGATGAGGAGAGTTTAGTTATAGAACTCGACGCTGATGAGGGGAGTTAGTTATAGAACTCAACCCTGATGAGGGGAGTTAGTTATAGAGATCAACCCTGACGAGGGGAGTGTTGATGCTACTCGACCCTGATGAGGGGAGTGTTAATGCATGCGGTCGAAGGCCTGGAGGCTTTAGCTGGCTTGATGCCAGATGCTTGAATTTTTAGCAGATCAAAGCCCCTTGTACGGGTGGCCGAGTAGGTTCAGAGCCTTAGCGAGGTTGACTGAGTTTGTGAGAGGCGTTAAGCGCACTTCAACTTTTTACCAGATCAGAGCCTTTGTAAGGGTGGTCGAGTTGGTCCAGAGCCTTAGCAAGGGTGATCGAGTTTGCGAGAGCGTTAAGTGCACTTTGACTTTTTGTCGGATCAGAGCCTTTTGTAAGGGTGGCCGAGTAGGTCCAGAGCCTTAGCAAGGGTGACCGATTTTGCGAGAGGCGTTAAGTGCACTTCGACTTTTTTCCGGATCAAATCCTTTTACAAGGGTGGCCGAGCAGGTCTAGAGCCTTAGAAAGGGTGGTCGAGTTTGCGAGAGGCGTTAAGTGCACTTTGAATTTTTGCTGGATTAAATCCTTTTGTAAGGGTGGCCGAGTAGGTTCAGAGCCTTAGCGAGGGTGACCGAGTTTGCAAGAGGCGTTAAGTGTGCTTCGACTTTTGCTGGATCAGAGTCTTTTGTAAGGGTGGTCGAGTATGTCCAGAGCCTTAGCAAGGGTGACCGAGTTTGGGAGAGGCGTTAAGTGCACTTTGACTTTTTTCCAGATCAAAGCCTTTTGTAAGGATGGCCAAGTAGGTCCAGAGCCTTAGCGAGGGTGATCAACTTTGTGAGAGGCGTTAAGTGCGCTTCGAATTTTTGCTAGATTAGAGCCTTTTGTAAGGGTGGCTGAGTAGGTCCAGAGCCTTAGCGAGGGTGACCGAGTTTGCAAGCAGTGTTAAGTGTGCGTCAACTTTTTATCAGATCAAAGTCTTTTGTAAGGGTGATCGAGTAGGTACAGAGCCTTAGAGAGGGTGACCGAGTTCGTGGGAGGCGTTTAGTTACAAATATTTGATTTTCACTTTTGGGTGCCTCATAAAAAACCCTTGCCCTTGCAAGGGAAAAGAGTGCATCCCATACATTTATTCAGCGATTTTATTACATAGTTTTCAGCTGAAATAAATCCTGAGATTAGATACATTACATGTCCTAGAAATTTCTACCCCATCCAGATTTTCCAATTTGTAAGCCCCATTGTTTAGCTTATGAAGTACCCGGTATGGGCCCTCCCAGTTTGGAGACAACTTTCCCTTGTTCTTAGATCAATAATATTTTTTAGGAATAAATCTCCTAGTTGAAAACCTCTCTGCCTCACTTTCAAGTTGAGCTTCTTAGATAATTTTCTCTTGACTGAAAACTCTCCGACCCTTGCCATTTCTCGGATTTCATCCACCATATCAATCGAACTGTTCAAGTCATCCTTGTTGGTTTCTTTGTCAAAGTGCTCCCTTATCCAAGTAGGGGTATTGATCTCGACTGGTATCATGGTGTCTGTCCCATACACCATTCCTATCAAGATGATCTTGTTAGCCACTTCGGCTTGACCGTTGTCCTGGGAATGTTCCACTGATGTGAATCTGTTTTGGATACCCAGGTCACTGCAAAATTCTACCACGGTCGAGCTTGCAAATTTGCGTTCTGTTGTCGGACACTGTGATTTTGGGAAACTTGAACTTGTAAATGTTGTTTTTCCAATAGAATGACATACTCTTTCGGTGGTAATGCATGCTACGACCTCAATTTCTACCCATTTTGTGAAGTAGTCGATGACCATAATGAGAAATTTTAACTGCCCGAGTGTTGTGAGGAATGGTCCCAATATGTCCCATGGGGAGAAGATGGAGTGCAGTAACTCGACTGAGGAGTGTATAAGTGGTAAGTATACATGGCATTTGTCACACTTGCTCGCTGTTGTACCCCAAAATTTTCCCTCCCATTTTCAAACAAGATATATTCCTAGAGGTCCACAGTTGCTCAAGGTTGACTAAGAATTGACCAGACAATTCTCCTCCTAAGGAAATGAACCCCCAACTAGGGTTTCAATTTTCACCAAGATGGTTGAGCTCCAATGGTGAAATGCTTCCCATGGTCCTAATATTCCTTCAAGATTATCCATGCCAAATTTCATGCCTTGCACAATAAGTTTGCTCAGTCAATTGCTCAAGTATTGGGAAATCAACTGTGCTAGGTCAAAAGTCAACTATGGCCCATGTACAGTCAAACTCCAGGAAATTTTGTCAATATCAACATTTTAAAGTGATATTCATCATTTTATCAAGGGTTGATCATGATTCCTCAAGAAATGCTCCTAACCCATCAAAAGTCAAAAATGGCAAATTAGGGTTTCAATAGGAAAAGTTAACTGAACTTTGACCAAGCATAACTTTCACATACTTTATCAGAAATTTTCCAACCAAAGCTAATTTTGAATAGAATCCAATTCCCTACAACTTCTCTTCATCCCCAAAGATCAATAAATGCACCATTTGAAAGATACAAGCTCATACATTATATGTCATTTTCAGAAAGTCAACAAAAGCCACTTTTTTCCAAGACCTTTTACATCAAGATAGCATCTTCAAATGTAAAATTGATCCAAAGAGGGATTGAAGTAGGCATATTGGTCTTTCCAAAAAGTATAAGATCATTATCATGAGATAAAAATTGAGCAAGTTATGCTTTTCCCAAGTTGGGAAAATTTGGGAAAATTTCAAGAAATATGCATTGAGCAAATTTGACCTTTTAAGGCAATGGATCATTTTTTTGGACTTCAAATATCTTCCTAAGAGTATAGAGGACTCGTAAAACCATTTTTGCATAGTCTTGATTTTATTTGCATTTTATATTAATTTTATTTAATTAAAAATCAAATAAATCAAAATTATTGCAAATTATATGGATCAATATGGTTAAGGCTTGTTTTAATGCATGGAGGGGTCCCAATTTTCGTGTACAACAAGGCCAACATGTTTACATTCATTCAAAATTAAAAAATGGACAAAATCCCATGCTTTTGGCCAAGGTTACAACTTTGAATTCATGGTTTTGAAACCACATAATCATGGTGGTTATTGCCTTTGTTTCTTTGTCTCCTCACTACTCACTATAAATACCAAGCCTAGCAAGCCAAATGGAGGACAAAAAAACAGCATAGAGACCATATTCCAAACTTTAAATTCTCAATAAAAAGTCAAACTTCATTCTCAAATTACAAGGCAATTCAAAAGCTTTTGAGCCTTCAGCAATCATCCTTGAACGCCACTGAAGGATTCACGACCATCCTTGAGCTCCGTAGCTTCGCGAAACACTCCCTACAAATCACAGTTTGCTCTTGTTTTTTTCCAATCTCGTTTTCATTCATTTATTCATTATAAACATGATTTGACTGCATATTTATGTTTGTGATCATCATGGGAACGTTTCTGGATGTTTTATTTTGAGTTTGAGTACAAATATAGAGATCCACCATTGTTAGGGTTCCGAGTTCCCAATTTGGGGAACCTGACTTAAAGGCCAAATTGGATGAAATTGACGGTACCAACGAATTCAGGAGGAAGATTACAAGCGATCCATGGCCCTGGTTGATGTTTTTTGCGCGTGTATACTGATTTTGAATTGTACAGGGCTATAGCTACAAACGAAATCTATCACTATAGGCTTTAGCAACAGCAGTGTTCGTCACTAAAGGCTTGGTTCAATCTGAATGAAGAAGATGGTGCATGGCAGCCTTTCATTGGATAATTCAAACTGCGTGCATTTTTATTTTATTTTACCAAATTTTGACTTGATTTTGTATTTAATATTTTGTTTTTGTTTTGTATAACAAATGACCAATAGCTCAGATGGTGATGAGGCATGTGTATAAGGGAGAGGACCTGGGTTCGAGCCCTAGGTCCAGCATATTATTTTTCTAACATTTGTTAACTGCAGATCCAGTAGGTCTTAGCTACGCCTGTCCATCATGTGCCTCCAGATCACCATTGGATCTTAATTGATCTAGATCAAAGGGTTCCCACATGCAGGTGCACCATGAGCCATCAAAGGTGCTCCCCACTGAATCCCAACACAATTTCTGATTTGGGCCTAACTTTTTTGACAACAACACCCCCATTTTTGCTTTTGATGACCAGTCCCACTTTGCATTTTTTTGTATTATTTTATTTCTTTTTTTATTTTGTTTTTTCTTGATTATTCATTTAATTAGCCAAATAATAAAAAAAATCACAAAAAAAATTAGGATTAGATTTTTTATTAAATAATTAATTTCTTGAATTAATTAATAACTATTTTAACCATTTTTTCTTTAATTAAAATTGAATTAGAACTTAGGATTTAATTTAGGTTTAATCATTTCCTTGTCATAATAAAAACTAAACAAAAAAGAACTTAGACTATTTCTTAATTAATTTTTATTTTTTCTAAATAGACTTTAGGATGTCCATTTTAAGTATTTTCCTAAATAAAAATAAAACCAAAAAAAGACTTTCATTCTTAGGATTTTTTTAGACGTAATATTTCATTTCGCGCGCATTATTTTTATTCTCGTATTTTATATAATAATGTAACTGATTATGGAATGTAACAGTCTAGATTTAAAATTCCGCACTTTATTTTCTTGCACTTTTTTTTATGTAACTGTCCCGAAGTATTGCAATAACGTATGATCTAAATTCTCGCACTTTATATTTTATGCACAATATTACTACTAGTAAATTAGGCGTGCATGACAAAATTAATCAAATTAATCATTAGATCACTAATTGCAAGATAAATATAACTGAAAAAGCACACTGTTGCACACTTGTACCCTTAGGGTATACCTCACTTGGTTGCCTCGGAAAACAATGGTCATGTCCCTCGAACGTAGGGATATCTTAGCAAAGACCCTCGGTACTAAAGTCATCAAAAAGATCATGGTCCCTAACGTCCCTCGAGTTGCCTACGAGAAATGATCTTGTCCCTCGATGTTGCTTATATGATGACCGTCCCTTCGAATGCTAAGATATACTTACATGTTGCCTTCGATGACCATAACGTCCCTTTCGATAGTCCCCTAATATCTAACGATAGGGCTACCTACTCACTAATAGTTGGATAGCACTATCTAAAGGGTAGGAGGAAAAGAACATCTTTTTTTTCGAGTAGGTAGATAACTGTTAGGTACTTGCTCAAACCTGAAATTTTCACACTTACACACTTTTTAAAAATCTTTTCAAAAACACTTAACCACACTCTTGAGGATTGATACGAGATTTACCATAAAGCAAACAAAAAATATTTCAAAATACACAAACACAAACAGTTTTTAAAATGAGCAAGAACCTAAGAGCCCGTGGAAAACCACAGATGGAAAGGGTGCTAACACCTCCCCCTTCCATAATCTACCCCCTTACTCAGAAAATCTTGAAAAAGGTCTTTTTCTATTCTTTTCACCCTTTCCTTTGTTGGATAAAAGAAAAGTTCAGTGGCGGCTCTTGCTTACCGTGACATTTGCAAACAAAAAATGCAAAACCAGTATTAATAGTCGATTCTGCCACCGTATAACAGGACTGGCGACTCTGATGGGGAATATATTATAAAGTGGGGTTTATCTTAGGGTCTAGATCATTTTGCTTCTTTGATTGTTTGTTTGCTTTATTTTTAAGGGTACTGTTTGGGGTTACTATAGATCCTACACCCGAATCTGGGGAAACCTTTTAGGTAAGTAGCAATAGATCGTGGAAATTGTATGGGGTATATCGACACGGTTGAAGCGATGGCTATGTTGATGCGACACTTTGGTTGGTATCGGTAGCCCTTGAGTTAATCAAGGAGAATACGGGACCGCTGCGTGGTATCGTGAAGCGTTAAATGACCTTAGAACCTTTAATTGAACAAATTGGCCATTAGGACGTAGCGAGATGGCCGTCTTTGGTGTATTCCCAAAGTCGGCAGATACTCGATGCTACACTAATTGAGATTTGACTCTTGAGTTTTGTTTGGTTGCGAGTCAGTCGCCTATCGAATGAAACTTGTGGGAAAGATCAATGATATTGAGATCCCTTAGAACCCGGTTACTATTTATAGGACAGGTTGAACCAATCCAACTTCAAGAGGGTACTACCTTAAAACCCATGCAAGCCTTAAACCTAAGGTCTCTTGTGTGATTTGCTTGTGCTTACTATATCTGTGATTTCTTAGCATAATCATGACATGGCATATCATACTAACCATTTCAAGGATTTCTAGGGCTTATCTTTGTCTTGTTTTGTAGGACATGGCATCCGCTCACAGGAACACTATCCAAATCAACCTTGTGAAAGTACCTCCTCAGCTCAAGGAATTAGCATAAAGCATTCCTGAAAGCTCTCCCTTCACTGAAAAACATGGTCGACTTATCAATTTGGTCACTTCAAACCCTGATGAAGAAATGTTAAAGATGCTCTTTCAGTTCTTTGACCTGTTGCACCACTGCTTCACTTTTCCTGATTACCAGTTAATGCCTACTATGGAGGAGTTTTCTCAGTTATTGGGGGTACCTATCCTTAATCAGATACCATTCAACGGCACGGAAAGAGATCCAAAGCCTGGAGAGATTGCTCAAGCTCTGTCTTTACAACGGTCTAATGTAGTGGAAAATTGGGAAACCAGAAGAGTTGTCCAAGGATTTCCAGTTAAGTTTCTATTTGAGAAAGCTCACTATTTTTGGGATAGCCTGGATTTACAAGATTTTGAAGAAGTTTTGGCCCACCTCATCTATGGGATGGTAATATTCCCTAACACGGACCAACTCATAAATGTGAATACGGTTATGATTTTTCTGTCGCATAATCCAGTGCCTACTTTACTTGGGGATATTCTACACTCTCTGTATACTCGCACTCTAAAGAGAAGAGGGACCCTTATGTGTTGCACTCCTCTATTGGCTAGGTGGTTTATTTCGCACCTGCCCCGGTATATTTTGAAGAATGAATAGGGTATGAGATGGTCTCATAGGTTAATGTCCCTTACACATTCGAATATTCATTGGTGTTCTCGGTCCTTGGAGAGTGTCACCATCATTGATCGCTGTGGGGAATTCCCTAATGTCCCTCTCTTGGGCATTAGGGGAGGAATCACTTATAATCCTTGTTTGGCGTTGCGATAATTCAGTTACGCTAGAAGGGATGGTCCTCACGACACACTCGTCCAAGGAATCAAATTTGACTATGAGAATGATGTTCAGGGTTATCAAAGAGGTTTATTCGAGCTTGGGGCATGATAAACAAGGTTGATAGCAAGACACTGGGGAACAAGAATTCCATCCCTCTTGAGCCTTACCTCAAATGGATGCGAGCTCGTGCTCAATGTCTTATGATGCCTTACCCTTCCATCTTACATGTGATTATGAAGGAAATTGCTGAAGGAGACACTCCTTACATTGTTCTTCATCCTGATATGCCAACTGATTTTGAGGAGCTACGAAAATCCTAGATCCAACTCAAAGAAGAACGAGATACCTTTGAAACCCAATTCTACGCCAGCGAGAAGAAGGTTTTAGACCTCACCTAGTTACTTCACGAGGAGAGGAGCATAAATGCCTACATTTCACCAAAGAGGATGCGCCTGTGGGAAGCTTGAAGTCTTCCTTTTGCTTGGAAAATTTTATTGTTGCTTTGTTCCCTTTATGAGCCCAAGAGGAATTATTATGATCAATAAAATATCTTAATACAATTAACATTTGTTCTCTTTCTGTTTAAGCAAATTTGAGTCTTAGAAATCCTTGAAAACATTGCATACATATATCATACATATCATTGCATAAGCAGGTTTCAAAGCAGGTTTCTCACCCTATTCGCTGTTTATTTCAGCAATGGCTTAGAATAAACAGTGAAGGATCTACAGACTCAGAAAGCCCAGTTTCAACAGATGATCATGGCTCTGGCCAAAGGGAAAGAAGAATTGAAAGCCCTGCTTGTTAAAGAAAAGAAGAAGCCAAGGAAACCAGCTGATGTGGTGAACTTGGGAAGAAGGATCAGAGGACCAGTGCGGCGAGCCTCTGAACTGATAACTTCATCAAAGGAAGGAAACAATCAAGAGGAAGAAACAAGAGAGGAAGACTCCAGTCCAAAAGAATCCGATGATGAATCTGACTATGACAAGGAACAGTATCCTCCTGCTGATGAAAAATACAAACAGTTGGAGGATCGTTTGAATGCAATGGAGGTCGGAAGGTACCAGGTCTGGATTTTGAAGAACCGGGTTTGGTTTCTGGGGTTGTCATCCCGCAAAAGTTCAAGGTGCCGGTGTTCGCCAAATATGATGGGGTTTCATGTCCCAAGACGCACCTCGAATCTTATGTGAGGAAGATACAACCTCACACTGCTGACAAGGACTTATGGGTCCACTTCTTTCAGGATGGTCTGTCCGGAACTTAACTAGAATGGTTCTACCAGGTGGAAAGGGCCAACATCCATAATTGGGAAGACCAGGATGCTGCTTTCTACAAGAAGTATCAGTATAATGTAGACCTTGCTCCCACCCATACACAACTCCAAAGTATATCTATGGGTTTGAGCGAGGGCTTTAAAGACTATGCTCAGAAGTAGAGGGACTTAGCAGGAAGAGTCCAACCCCCTGTCTAATAGGGAGCTAGTGGATATGTTTCTGGGTACCCTGTCTGGTCCGTTTTTCAATCACTTGATTGGAAGCCCCTCATCTGGCTTCACTGAATTGATCTTGACGAGAGAAATAGTGGAGGCTGGAATTATGAGTGGTAAGATCCATAAGGATGCGTCCTCCAATGCAGCAAGGAAGCCATTTTATGAAAAAAAAGAAGTCAATGTTGTTTACAATCCAAGGAATCAAGACAGAACTGAACGCCGTCCGGCGGTAGGGGCTGTTATGATCTCTAAACCTGCACCTACTCAACAAAGGAATAATCAGCCTGGAGCAGAAAGGTCGGTAAGGCAGTTTACCCAGATAAACATGACTTTATCTCAAGTATTGCCACAATTGTTGAAGTCCAATCTGGTAACTTTGAGGGAAGCTCCGAAGAATCCTAATACTGCCTCTCCCCGTTACAATCCAAATGCTCAATGCGCCTACCATTATGAGACTCCGGGGCATGGCACGAACGACTGCTGGGATTTGAAGAATAAGGTGCAGGATCTGATCGAGGCAAAGGAGATTGAATTTGATGCTCCGGAAACTCCCAACATCATAACTGCACCCATGCCCAAGCATGGTTCGGGAATCAATGCTATTGATGTTATCTCTGCCACAGAGGATGCTGACAGTGACTATGGAATGGATAGATGGATCTTCCCTACTACCAACGGTGGACCCAGTAACTGGACGGCAAATGACTTTGTACCAATTACTTTTGTTCAGAAGTAATTGTCTTTCTTGTTTTTTGGATATGTAATAAACAATATAAACTTGATGGCCATGTGTCTTACCCGAGGCACAATGATTTATTTGTGAGGGTTATCATGTTTCAATTTCATATGGAATTAATAAAGCATTGGATGTTTATGCATACAAATTTTGCGCTCTCTATTTTTCTTTTCTACCTTTTACTTTGTTAATACAGCTATGCTCTTACACACACTCACATATCAAACTGCATATCCATATCCACTATGGATCCCATTGATAACAGTTCTGCTATGGTAGCTTTGTTCCACGACATGATCCACCATGAAATAGAGGTTTATGTTGATGACATGATAGCCAGGTCTCAAACTGAATAAGAGCACCTTGATCATCTACAAAAGCTGTTTGATAGGTTAAAGACGTACAAGATGAGGTTAAATCCGAACAAGTGCACCTTTGGGGGAAGGTCTGGTAAACTCCTAGGTTTCATTGTCAGTGACAAGGGCATTCAAGTAGACCCTGCAAAAGTGAAAGCTATACAAGAGATGCTGGATCCTCGCACTGAGAAGGAGGTCATAGGCTTCTTAGGACACCTAAATTACATTGCCAGGTTCATTTCCCATTTAACTACTACTTGTGAGTCAATCTTCAAACTCCTGAAGAAAGATCAAGTGGTAAAGTGGAATGATGAGTGCCAAACCGCCTTCGAGAGAATCAAGGAATACCTTCAAGAGCCTCCAATTCTGATGCCTCCGATTGAAGGAAGACCTTTGATAATGTACTTAACAATGTTAGATAATTCAATGGGGTGTGTGCTGGGGCAGCATGACGAGTCCGGTCCAAAAGAGAATGCAATATATTAACTTAGTAAAAAGTTTATCGACTGTGAGACAAGATACTCACTGCTCGAGAAAACTTGTTGCACTTTGGCATGGGCTACTCGCCGACTGAGACAATATATGTTGACCCACACCACTTTGTTGATATCTAAGATGGATCCAACCAAGTACATCTTCGAGAAGCCCGCTCTCTCCGGAAGAATAGCAAGATGGCAAATGATCTTGACCGAATACGATATCCAATACACGACCCAGAAAGAAATCAAGGGAAGTGTACTAGCTGATCATTTGGATCACCAGGCTATGGATGACTACCAATCCATGAACTTTTAATTTCCGGATGAGAACATTATGTTAGTGACTGACTGTGAAGAACCTGGACCGGATGAAGGACCTGAGGAAGGATCCCGATGGACTATGGTTTTTTGATGTAGCCTCCAATGCACTCGGCAATGGCATCAATGCTGTAATCATATCTCCCGAAGGCTGTCATACTCCTTTCACAGCTAGATTATGTTTCAGCGGTACCAACAACATGGCAGAGTATAAAGCATGCATCATGGGTCTCAAAGCTGCTATTGACCTAAGGATCAAGTTCTTGAGCGTTTTCAGGGATTCAACATTGGTAATAAGTCATATCAAAGGGGAGTGGGACACGAAGCACCCTAATCTCATCCCTTACAAAGAACATGTGTTGACGTTGCTTCCACACTTTGAAGAGGTAACCTTTGAACATTTTCTATGAGAAGAGAATCAGTTAGCAGACGCGCTAGCTACCATGTCATCTATGTTCAAGGTCAAGTGGGACAACAAGGCTCCTCGAATCACTATTGAGAGGTTGGATGAACCAGCATACTGCTATGAGATTGACACTGAAGAGGTAGCAGACAAACCTTGATTCCACAAAGTGAAAAGGTATCTTGAGGCTCAAGAGTATCCTGAGGGGGCGTTTGTCAATGATAAGAAGTTTCTGAGAAGGTTCTCCGCAAAGTTCTTCTTCAGTAATCAAATCCTCTACAAGCGCAACCATGACTCCACTTTACTTTTATGCGTAGATAAAAATTAAGCAGAAAGGATTATGGCAGATTTACACGAAGGTACCTTTGGCACCCATTCTAGTGGACACACCATGGCTAAAAAGATCCTACGGACATGATACTATTGGTCTACTATGGAAGCAAATTGTTATCAACATTCCAGAACTTGTAACAAATTCCAGATCTATACTGATAAAGTACATGTACCTCCAGTTCCCTTGAACGTCTTGATGGCTCCCCGGCCCTTTGCAATGTGGGGCATTGACATGATCGAAGAGATTGGACCTACCGCCTCCAATGGGCATCGCTTCATCCTAGTGGCCATTGATTACTTCACGAAGTGGGTTGAGGCTGCCTCTTTTTATACTATTACCAAGAACATGGTGGCGCGGTTTATCAAACATAACCTGATTTGTCGGTATGGCGTGCCAGAGAGAATCATCACAAATAATGGTACGAATCTCAACAATACAATGATCATCGAACTCTGTAAACAATTCAAGATCCAGCGTCATAATTCTTCCCCTTATCGGCCGAAGATGAATGGCGCTGTGGAGGCTGATAACAAGAATATTAAGAAAATCATACAGAAGATGACAGTGACATACAAAGACTGGCATGAGATGTTACCATTTGCTCTTCATAGTTACTGCACCTCAAAACGAACGTCAACAGGGGCAACACCTTATTTTCTGGTATATGGTATGGAGGTTGTCCTGCCTATTGAGGTCCAAATACCTTCTTTAAGGATCATGAAGGATGCGGGTTTAGACGAAGACGATTAGATCCAGACTCGACTTGATCAACTGGATTTGATTGATGAGAAAAGGCTTACTGCTGTCTATCATGGTCAAATGTATCAAAAACAGATGATCAAGGCTTTTAACAAAAAGGTCTGATGTCAAGTATATCAAGTGGGTGATCTAGTGATCAAGCGCATCATACTGCCGTAAGGTGATCCCAGGGGCAAATGGACTCCCACGTATGAATGGCCATTTATGATCAAAAGCATATTTTCCGGTGGAGCCATGATTCTAACCACCATGGATAGTGACGACCTTCCTCACCCTGTAAATGCGGACATAGTGAAAAGATACTACGCGTAAACAAATACCTGCTAAGTTGAATGGCCTAGGAAAAAATAAGGGCATCCCGGCGAACCAAAAGGGTTTGGGCAAAAACTATGGATAAATACAAAAAAATCTGTACACCCGACAAGTCGAAAACCTGTAAAGGCGGATTGGGAAAAAAAGGGTATTCTGGTGGACTTAAAACCCAAAAGGGTGGTCCAGGCAAAAGTTAGGGAGTTGAAGCGTATCACTATGTCTCATTGGATCACCTTGCGACCAAACTTCAGTATCAATTACAAAGCTCAAATGGTACTGATCAATCCAGTCAGCTTCAGACAAGTAGCTAAGTGATGAGACGCTCAAGGATATAAGGGCAATAGCAGAATTGAAACTCAATGGGATTATTACACGTAGCTGTTTTCTCTTTGTACAATATTTTATATAGTTTTCATTTTCATGACGACGTTCTCCTACTAGAATGTCAGTCTCTTTGTACAAAATGCCTGTTATAGGCGAACTTAAAAAAATCAATACAAATCGTTCCTTGAAAGTACCAAAGCTATTTGTTTTATTTTTCTGTTTTGTTTTGCAAAAATGTCCAATGATTATTTTTGACATATGCATTTAAATATGATCACTGTTCACAAATACTTGCATAAAAAATAGAAAGATAGTTACTAATGATTTTAAGAAATGGGGCAAAGTCTAAGAAACAATTTGCAGTCCCGATAGTTACTCCTTTCAGCAGGTACAGGGGCAGAGACAGTTCGAGACAAAGTCTCCATTACAACGCGTCCCCACGATGTCTATGTTCCCTACAGAGTAGAAACAACTTGAGTTTTGATCTCTCCTTCCCCAAGTAAGAATTACCTCCTCCAGCAAAGTTCCTTCAAGAGAGCTGAAATCTGTCTTCCCCAATCGAGTTTTATAATTTCAAACAGTTTATAAAACCTCCTCCCGATTAGAGTTTATTTCTCAAACTGCAGAAGCTCATTCCCCAACAGAGTCTATGTCTCTACATCGGCAGAATCTTCCAACAAAGCTTTCTCTCTCCACAGAGTTATTCTCAAGCAGAGTCAATCGCCGGTAGAATATCCTCAGACAGAAAGAGGAAATCCCCAGCGAATCATCTCCATTCATCATCCCCATCGGAAATAAATAAATCATTTTCCTCATCTACCAAACAACAGTCCGAGATTCAGCTTCCCAATACTCTCTAGCAGTAGTCAGGGATTTACTTTCCCAGACTAGGAGATATCCCAACAGCATTCCATATTCATACATCATGGCATGCGCATACACATCGCATACAACACAATCTCATTTATTTTAAGAACATCATCACAATGCATTTCATACATCATGAAATTGCATACGACTAACTCTTTACCATTTTCAGAAAAGATCAAGTCAACAAACACCATTGGCTACTTACGTGACCTGGTAGTCTTCTCAAAAGCTACGTCTAATGAAAGACTATTTTCAGCATTTTCCTCAGAAAGACGTTCTTAAAAGACCTTCTCTGGTTCAATTAGATCGACACTAAGATCTCTCTGATTTCTATTCCAGTTGAAGATATTCCAAGACTTTTATCTGGTTCAGTTGAATCAATACTAAGATTCTTCGAATTTCCATTCCAGTCAAAGTTAATTAAAGACCTTCTCTGGTTCAGTCAGATCGACACTAAGATCTATCTGATTCCTATTCCAGTTGAAGATGAACCAAGACTTTTTTCTGGTTCAGTTAAATCGACACTAAGATTTTTCTGATTCTTATCCAGTCAAAGTTAATTCAAGACTTTTGTCTGGTTTAGTTGAATCGATCCTAAGATTCTTCTAATTTCCATTCTAGTCAAAGTTAATTAAAGACCTTCTCTGTTTCAGTCAGATCGACACTAAGATCTCTCTAATTCCTATTCCAGTTGAAGATGATCCAAGACTTTTTTCCAGTTTAGTTAAATCGACACTAAGATTTTTCTGATTCTTATCCAGTCAAAGTTAATTCAAGATTTTCCTCTCGTTCGGTTAGATCGATACTAAGATCTCTCTGATTCCTATTACAGTTGAAGATAATCTAAGACCTTTTTCTGGTTCAGTTAAATCGACACTAATATTTTTCTGATTCTTATCCAGTCAAAGATAAACTAAGACCTTTGCTGGTTCAGTTTGAATCGACCATTGATTTGTTACTGATTCTTTTCCGGTAGACCTTTTTCTGGTTCAGTTAAATCGACACTAAGATTTTTCTGATTCTTATCCAGTCAAATATAAATCAAGACCTCTGTTGGTTCAATTTGAATCGACCATTAATTTATTACTGATTCTTTCTCGGTAGATCCTTTCTCTGGTTTAGTTAAATCGACACTAATATTTTTCTGATTTCTATTCCAGTTGGAGAAACTACAAAGCATGGAGTATGACCAAATGACAATTTAATCTCATTTCCCCAGTAAGTCGCTGTGAAGCCTGGAATACGACCAGATAACAGTCAACCTTATCATCCTCAATAAGTCACTGTGAAGCCTGGATCCTGACCAGATAGCAGTTCACTTCCGTCTCTTCAGTCAAGGGATGACTCCCCATTAGAAGAATGGACAACCAAAGCTCCTAGACTCTATTCCCCTAAAAAACATTCCCCAACAGACTCCTCCTCAGACAGCAGGAACAAGAATCCCCACAAAGAGACTCCTTACGAAGTCAACATCTATTTTGGATGGCATATTTAAGCCCATCTCCGACGATTCTCCTTCATATTCCTTGGATGACATCTTTAAGCCCATCTCCGACGACTCTCCATCATATTTTTTGGATGGCATCTTTAAGACCATCTCCGACAGTCTTCTGTCATCTTTTCCAAATGGCATCTGTAATCCCATTCCCGATATTATTCACCAACAGTTTCACTTCGGGCAAGTGCAAATTTCTGGGCACTCTAGTGTTCAATCATCTTCCACCTTCAGATCACGAAAGGCAAATAAGCCAATCTAAATCTTTAGGTTTAAGAAGATTGAACAGGGGAAGTTGTTGTACCCCAAAATTTTCCCTCCCATTTTCACACAAGATATATTCCTAGAGGTTCTCAGTTGCTCAAGGTTGACTAAGAATTGACCAGACATTTCTCCTCCTAAGGCAATGAACCCCCAACTAGGGTTTCAATTTTCACCAAGATGGTTAAGCTCCAATGGTCTCAAATTCTTCCCATGGTCCTAATATGCCTTCAATATTATCCATGCCAAATTTCATGCCTTACACAATAAGTTTTCTCAGTCAATTGCTCAAGTATTGGGAAATCAACTAAGCTAGGTCAAAAGTCAACTGTGGCCCATGTAGTGTCAAACTCCAAGATTTTTGGTTAACATCAAAATTTGGAAGTTATATCCATCATTTGATCAAGGTTTGATCATGATTCCTCAAGAAATGCTCCTAACCCATCAAAAGTCAAAAATGGCAAATTAGGGTTTCTATAGGAAAAGTCAACTGAACTTTGACCAAGCATAACTTTCTCATACTTTACCAGAAATTTTCCAACCAAAGCTCATTTTGAATAGAATCCAATTCCGTACAACTTCCCTTTATCCCATAAGATCAAGAAATGCACCATTTGAAATATACAAACTCATACATTGTAGGTCATTTTCAAAAAGTTAATAAAAGCCACTTTTTTCCAAGACCTTTTACATCTAGATAACATCTTCAAATGCAAAATTGATCAAAATAGGGATTGAAGTAGACATCTAGGGATTTCCAAAAAATACAAGATCATCATCATGAGATAAAAATTGAGCAAGTTATGGCTTGTCCAAGTTGGGAACATTTGGGAAATTTCAAGAAATATGCATTGAGCAAATTTGAGCTTTTAAGGCAATGACTCATTTTTTTGGACTTTAAACATCTTCCTAAGAGTACAGAGGACTCTTAAAACCATTTTTGCATAGTATATATTTTATTTGAATTTTATATTAATTTTATTTAATTAAAAATCAAATAAATCAAAATTATTGCAAATTATATGGATCAATATGGTTAAGGCTTGTTTTAATGCATGGAGGGGTCCCAATTTTCGTGTACAATAAGGCCAACATGTTTACATTCATTCAAAATTCAAAAATGGACAAAATTCCATGCTTTTGGCCAAGGTTACAACTTTGCATTCATGGTTTTGAAACCACATAATCATGGTGGTTATTGCCATTGTTTCTTTGTCTCCTCACTACTCTCTATAAATACCAAGCCTAGCAAGCCAAACCGAGGACAGGAAAACAACATAGAGACCATATTCCAAACTTTAAATTCTCAAGAAAAAGTCAAACTTAATTCTCAAATTCCAAGGCAATTCAGAAGCTTTTGAGCCTTCAGCAATCATCCTTGAACGCCGCTGAAGGATTCACGACCATCCTTGAACCCCGTAGCTTCGCAAAACACTCCCTACAAATCACAGTTTGCTCTTGTTATTTTTTCAATATCGTTTTCATTCATTTATTCATTATAAACATAATTTGACTGCATATTTATGTTTGCGATCATCATGGGAATGTTTCTGGATGTTTTATTTTGAGTTTGAGTACAGATATAGAGATCCACCATTGTTAGGGTTCTGAGTTCCAAATTTGGGGAACCTGACTTAAAGGCCAAATTGGATGAAATTGACGGTACCAATGAATTCAGGAGGAAGATTGCAAGCAATCCATGGCCTTGGTTGATGTTTTTTGCGCGTGTATAATGATTTTGAATTGTACAGGGCTATAGCTACAAACACAATCTGTCACTATAGGCTTTGGCAACAACAATGTCCGTCACTAAAGGCTTGGTTCAATCTGAATGAAGAAGACGAAGCATGGCATCCTTTCATTGGATCAGTTAAACTGCGCACTTTTTTTTTATTTTACCAAATATTGACTTGATTTTGTATTTAATATTTTGTTTTTGTTTTGTATAACGAATGACCAATAGCTCAGATGGTGATGAGGCGTGTGTATAAGGGAGAGGACCTGGGTTCGAGCCCCAGGTCCAACATATTATTTTTCTAACATTTGTTAACTGCAAATCCAGTATGTCTTAGCTACATAAGTCCATCACGTGCCTCCAGATCACCACCATTGGATCTTGATTGATCTAGATCAAAGGGTTCCCACATGCAGGTACATCATGAGCCATAAAAGGCACTCCCCACTGAATCCCAACACAATTTCTGATTTGGGCCTCGCGTTTTTGACAACAACACCCCCCATTTTTACTTTTGATGACCAGGCCCACTTTGCATTTTTTTGTATTATTTTATTTATTTTATTTTTATTTTGTTTTTTCTTGATTATTCATTTAATTAGCCAAATAATAAAAAAAATCACAAAAAAATAGGATTAGATTTTTTATTAAATAATTAATTTCTTGAATTAATTAATAACTATTTTAACCATTTTTTTCTTTAATTAAAATTGAATTAGAACTTAGGATTTAATTTAGGTTTAATCATTTCCTTTTCATAATAAAAACTAAACAAAGAAAGAACTTAGACTATTTCTTAATTAATTTTTATTTTTTCTAAATAGACTTTAGGATGTCCATTTTAAGTATTTTCCTAAATAAAAATAAAACCAAAAAAAGTCTTTCATTCGTAGGATTTTTTTAGACGTAATATTTCACTTCGCGCGCATTATTTTTATTCTCGTATTTTATATAATAATGTAACTGATTATGGGATGTAATATTCTAGATTTAAAATTCCGCACTTTATTTTCTTGCACTTTTTTTATGTAACTGTCCCGAAGCATTGTAATAGCGTAGGATCTAAATTCTCGCACTTTATATTTTCTGTACAATATTACTGCTAGTAAATTAGGCGTGCATGACAAGATTAATCAAATTAATCATTAGATCACTAATTGCAAGATAAATATAACTGAAAAAGCACACTGTTGAGCACTTGCACCTTTAAGGTATACCTCACTTGGTTGCCTCGGAAAATAATGGTCATGTCCCTTGAACATAGGGATATCTTAGCAAAGACCCTCGGTACTAAAGTCATAAAAAAGATCATGGTCCCTAACGTCCCTCAAGTTGCCTACAAGAAATGATCTTGTCCCTCAATGTTGCTTATATGATTACCATCCCTTCGAATACTAAGATATTCTTACATGTTGCATTCAATGATCATAATGTCCCTTTCGATAGTCCCTCAAGATTCAAATATAGGGCTACCTACTCACTAATAGTAGGATATCACTATCTAAAGGGTAGGAGGAAAATAACATCTTTTTTTCTCGAGTAGGTAGATAACTGTTAGGTACTTTTTCAAACCTGAAATTTTCACACTTACACACTTTTCAAAAATCTTTTCAAAAACGCTTTATCACACTCTTGAAGACTGATACGAGAGTTACCATAAAGCAAACAAAAATCTTTCAAAACACATAAACACAAACAATTTTCAAAATGAGCAAGTACTTAAGAGCCCATGGAAAACTACAGATGGAAAGGGTGCTAACACCTTCCCCTTCCATAATCTACCCCCCTTACTCAGAAAATCTCGAAAAAGGTATTTTTATGTTCTTTTCACCCTTTCCTTTGTTGGATAAAAGAAAAGTCGATGGCGACTCTTGCTTACCGCGACATTTGTGAACAAAAAATGCAAAACCAGTATTAACAGTCGGTTCTGCCACCGTATCACACTCACGAACTCGACGCAATCTTGTAACATTTGAGGCCAATAGTACCCGACCTGGAGTATCTTCTCGGATAGGGCTCTCCCTCCGATGTGGCTTTTGCATGCCCCTTCATGGACTTCTTTCTTCACTAAAGTAATCTTCACTTCTATCACACACCTCAGCATGGTCACGAACCTTCCCATTTTGTATAGTTTGTCAGATACCATCAGATAGCGAGCGGATATCTTTTTTATGCGCTTGGATTTGTTGGCGTCTTTGGGCAGGATCCTCTGCATCAGGTATTCTATTATCGGGGCCATCCACCGGGTGATGCGCTTGATTGACATGGCCTTTTCCTTCTCGATGCTCGGCCTTTCTAAGATCTCATGTATCACTGTTTTATTCAGTCCTGGTCCCTTGGTACTGGCAAGCTAGCTAGTACATCGACTGGTACATTCTCTTTCATGGGGATGTGATTAATCTCAAATTCTGCGAAGGTTTTTGACAGCCTCTGCGCTATCTGGAGGTATTTCAATAATTGATGAGTCCCTTGTCTGGTACTCCCCTTTCATCTATCCTGCAATCAATTTTGAATTAGTGTTTGGGGCTAGATGGGTGATTCCCACCTCCTTAGCTAATTTCATTTCTGCTGTGAGGGCTTCGTATTTCTCTTGATTATTGCTAGCCTGAAAGTTGAAGCTTAAGGAGTATTCTAGTATGAAGTCACCGGGTCCTTCAAGGACGACCTTGACCTCGCTTCCTTTAAGGTTGGATAAACCGTCAACATGAAGAGTCCATTTGTTCGTATTTTCTTCGGGTATTAGGTAACTTAATTCTACCACGAAGTCAGATAGCATATGTGATTTGATGCTGGTTCTCAGAGTGAATTCAACATCATACTCTGATAACTCCACAACCCATGTGACCATCCTTCCAGCTAGATCCGACTTCTTCACTATTTGCTTGATGGGGTGATTAGTCCTCACGGTTATTGGATTACCCTGGAAATAATGTCTTAATTTATGTGTTGTTATTATCAATATTAGTGATATCTTTTCAATCTTCTGGTATCATCGTTCGGATCCTTTTAGAACCTTGCTAAATAAGTACATCGGCCTTTCCCCCTGTTCCTCTTCCTGGATGAGTACTGAGCTCATGGCTTTCTCAGAAACGGCCAGATATAGGATCAAAGGTGCATTCTCTTTTGGTCTCGTCAGGATCGAGGGAGAAGATAAGAAGCATTTCACTCCTTGAAAGGCTTCCTCGCATGCTGCCGTCCATTCGAATTCTTCTAACTTCCCGAGGGCCATGAAGAAATGGATCGCTCTATCTCTGGAACATGATAGGAAATGAGACAAAGCGGCTAACCTCCCCTTTAGTTGTTGTACCTCCTTTTTTGAAGACAGGCTACGCATTTCAATGATCTCCTGACACTTGTCTGGATTGGCTTGTATCCCATGGTTAGTGAGCATGAACCATAGGAAGTTTCCGGCTTGAACTCCAAAAATATATTTGTCTGGGTTGAGTCTTATGTCGTACTGTCTTATGGATGCAAATGTTTCTTTCAAGTCTGTTACACGCCGTTTTCCAACAGTGGTTTTGATGACCATGTCTTTTACATACACTTCTAGGTTCCTGCCGATTTGCGCGGCGAATACCTTATCCATTAATCGCTGGTAGGTGGCTCCTGTGTTCTTAAGGCCAAACGACATTACCTCATAATAGTAGTTGTTCCAGTCTGTCATAAAGGAAATATTTGGTTCATCGATCGGGCTCATAGGAATTTGATTATACCTTGAGTAGGCATCCATGAAACTGAGGAGTCCGTACCCCGAGGTTTCATCAATGAGTCAATCTATTTGCAGTAATGGGTATGGATCCTTGAGGCATGCTTTGTTTAGATCCGTGAAGTCAATGCACATGTGCCACTTCCCTTTTTTCGTTTTAACCATCACCATATTAGCCAGCCAGGTAGGATATTTGACTTCTTTGATGAAGTCGGCATCGAGTAACTTCTTGACCTCGTCTTTTATGGCCTTCTTATTTTATTTTCCACCTTTCCTCTTCCTTTGAGATACCGACTTGGTATCTGGATTCAAGTCTAAGTAGTGGAACATGAAGTTGGGGTCTATTTTGGGCATATCTGAGGCTTCCATGCAAACAAGTCTGCGTTATCTCTTAATAACTCCACAATCTCTGTTTATTCCTCCTGAGAAAGGTTGTATCCTATGTAAGTTATTTCGGATGGCATGGTTCCGATTTGGACCCTCTTTGTTTCATCGTAGGGAGAAAGACTTTCTTTTCGTGTATCATCTCGAGGATTTATGTCAATCATGTTGATTTTTAGCTCATTGGGTCGTCCGGGATCTTCAGATTGTATCTTTTTCTTTAACTTCAGGCTATCCTTATACCATTTCCTGGCCAACCCGTGATCTCTTTTAACCACCCCAACCCAGCTGTCCCCCAAGGGGTACTTCATAGTGAGGTACATGGTAGATAGAGAGGTTTCTAAGGCGTTGAAGAAGAGTCTTCCTATAATGATGTTATAGGGTAAGGTTATGTTAATCATAAAGTACCTTACTCTCACTGTTTTAGCATTCACGCCGCTTCCAAAGGTAGTAAGTACTAGGAGGTGTCCTAATACTTGTACTTGTTCACTGGAGAATCCGACCAAGGTACCGTTGAAGGGTAATAGCTCGGGTATATCTAATTCCATTCTCTTAAAAGCTTCTTAGTAGAGTACATCAGCTGATCTATCAGGTCTTCTAACACCCTTTTCACACTCCAATCCCGAATTTGTACCTTGATGACCATATGATCATTTTTGTGGGCCATAATATCGACCGCGTCTTTTTTGGAGAAGCTAATTGGGTTGAGGTCCTATTCCCAGACTTTGGTTGTGTCCTTAGACACATGCATCATATTGCGGGCGTATTTTTTTCGGGCCGAGCTAGTTTCGCCGCCACCAGCGAACCCGCCAGCGATGGTGTTGAGGATGTGGCGACCTGTTTTGGTCTCGTGCACTTCTTCAATGCCCTTCTCCTTCTTTTGGGAAGGTTCCTCCGAGTCCGTGTCTTTTTTCCGAGCATCTCTTTTTCCATCCGGGGTTTTTCCATCACTGACATAAGTTAGCAGGTGCCACCTCTGTATCAATTTCTCGATTTATTTCTTTAGCTGGAGGAAATCATCGGTATGATGTCCCCAAAACTGCTGATAATTACACCAAGCCTTGACGTCATTCCCCAGTATGGCATTGAATTTCCATTTTCGGGGCACTTCTGAGATCAAGTTTAGGTGTGCTATCTCCTACAAGATTTTTCCTCTCCTTGTGTTCAAGGGTGTTCCCGTGTCGCTTGAATTAAAGGGACGTCGGCTAGGTCTCTGAGTTGTGTGTTCCCAGGGCCTATCTCTTAGAGTCACCCGAGAAGATTCCTGTTTCCTTCTAGGACCTTTTTCTTTGGTCTTTCTTCTCTTCGGGTCGTCCCTGGACTATTTTTCTAAGTTTCTCTCTTCCCCTTTAATGTAGCATTCCGCTTTGGTAATGATTTCATTCATGTCGGATGCGGGCTTCTGAGCTAAGTATTCATTAAACTGTCCTGCTCGGAGGCAGTGTTGGAATGCTCCAATGAATAACTCTTGGTTTAGATGAGATACTTTGATGGTCTCTTTGTTGAACCAGTCTAAGTATTCCCGGAGAGACGCCACTTGACCTTGTCAGACATTGAATAAGGACGTTGTGGACACCTTACAGTGTTTGTTGGTAGAGATGTGCTAGATTAAATTCTTCGTCAGGTCCGGGTAGCTTTCCATGAATAGTCGTGGCAGGATCATGTACCACCAAGGGCCACGTCCTTGAAGGTTCCGGCCATTATTTTACACTTTAGTGAGTCGGTGGGGCCTATTATCGCCATTTGGTTGTTGATGGCTATAACGTGCTCCTGAGGATCGGTTCTGCCGTCGTATGCTGTCAATGATGGTGATTTGAAGTTCTCTGGGACTTAGTTGTTCCAAATAGCTTGAGATAGAGGTTGAGGTTCTAGAAGATCTTCTTCTGGGCCGTCGTTCCATACACTTATTTGTTGTAGGTCTATGACGCTGTCCTACAGAGTTTCGTTCTGTTTCCTGAGGGCCTCTACCATGGCTAGTAGTTGTGCCATGTCTTAGGGGTCTCTAGGTGACGACATTTTGTAGAAGGTGAATTGAGGTGTGGCCTAGGAATAATTTTACCAAATCCCTACGGTGGGCACCAATGTTCTTGTGTAGAATAAACATCCGGTTGGATTACCAGGAAGTTGCTAGTGAGAGCTTACCGGAGTGAGTTTATAGGATAATTGGAGGATTTGGGAGCTATGCCAGAGAAGCGTGTGTCCCAAGATGAATGTCTTGCTAATCCCTCTTGCGGGAGCCCCTTTATATAATGTGTATCTTTTCACCATCAAGAGCCTCATTTAATGAGTGACTCTTGAGTTCCATAACTCTATAACCTTCGTCGTCCCCATAAATGGAGGGATCAAAGTTGTGTAACACTATAATGATTGCACCGTCAGAGGTTACATGCATTAATGAGCTGAGGTGATGACCGGTAACATGTAGGTGCGTCCCAACTACCTACCTTATCCGGGTCGATGATGATGATGGGTAACTACCCGGGTCCATGGGTCATATGATACTCCCTTAGCCGAGTTGCATGCTGGAGTGGTAAAGCGACAAGCAACAAAAGTTTTGGAAATATCTACCCGAGAATTTATCGTGTCCACAGATATTAGTGCTACTCAACTACCATTCAACAGTGCCTACAATTATGAGTTTGGATTGAATTGGTAAAACATAAAAACGTAAAGTAAATGTGAACATGAAAGAGTTCATTCTCTAGAGAGAACAAACTTATCAAGCATGCATATAATCTGCTTCTCACAAACTTAAACTTATCGACCAATTACACTCAATCTACAATACTCCTCATAGTCATCTAGAATAGCTCACTCCTTAAGTTATTTCTAACCCAAAGTAGAGAGAAATACTATATCATCTCGGCGACGATCTCTCAGTCAACCTCAACAACACATCAGACATCCATATTACTCGTATTGACGATTTCTCAACCGACACAACCAATACAGAAGCATTAAGCTTTGACACCCATAAATATTTTTAGCTCTAAATCTATCTCTAGAATCCAGAAACTAACAGAGAATCGTCCTAGATAAGGATTTGAGTAGTATATATCTATAACAATCCAAACCCCGAGCAGAGAGCAAAAATCTAAGATAACAATCGATACATATTTGTAAAGAAAATTAAATATAACACCATGCGCGATAAATATACATGAGTTCAAAGTAAAATCATATACAAAATCCAACCAAAGAGAAATACACAAATAGGAAGAGAAATGAACCAAAAATCTCCTGGTTTGTCAGCACCGATTGATGATCAATCCACCCTGGATCATCCGTATGCAAGCTCCGAAGTTGTTTTCTAAGCTCTCTCTACCAAAAAATAAAGGTTTGATGTTGTGATACGGTGGCAGAACCGACAGTTTAATACTGGTTTGCGTTTTACGTTTTTGTGTTTGCAAAATGTCGCGGTAAGCAAGAGTCGCCACTGACTTTTATTTCATCCAACCGGAAAGGAAAAAAGTACAGAAAAAATCCTTTTTTCGAGATATTCTGAGTACGGGGGGTAGATTATAGAAAGGGAAGGTGTTAGTACCCTTTCTATCCGTAGTTATCTACGGGCTCTTAGGCACTTGCTCATCTTTTTGAAAATTGCTTGTGTATGTGCTTTGTTTTGAAAAGTTTGACTTCGTGATAACACTTGTATCAATCCTCAAAGGTGTTACGAAGTTGTTTTTGAAAACTTTGTTTGGAAAGTGTTTGTGTGAAAAAAGTTTGTTGTTTTGAGCAAGTACCTAACAACTATCTACCTACTCGAAAAAAGATTGTTTCTATTCTCGTTTCCTTTAGACATCGCTATCCCACTATTGAGAAATAGGTAGCACCATCGTAGGAGTTTTAAGGGTCAATTCGAAAGGGACATACGATCACTAAATTAATGTTTAGGACGACTTAGTAATAACCCTAAAGTCTTAAGATCATATTCGAGGCAACATTTTCGAGATAACATTTTCGAGGCAACATTTCGAGGCAACATCCGAACGGGACACTTGACCTTTTTTAGACAGAAGGGTAACCACTAAGACTCCCTATACTTAATGATCGTTTACCGAAGGCAACCGAAGTGAGAGCATACCCTAAGAGTGATATGTGCGAGTGTTTTGCTTCAGTTATTTATCTTTGCACATTATGGTTTTCTAACTGTATTAAATTATCATGCAATCTTGTCATATCATCCTATTAGCATACATCTAAACAGTCAAATATTTGTGAGAATTAAAATGCGAGAAAGTAAATCTACGCTATTACAAGGCTTCGGGGAGGGGGATTAATTACATAGCCGAAACCCCCGGGAAAAAGTGATAAATAAAAATCCTAGATTAAACTATTACAAACCATGCACAGTTACAACAATATTGACAAAAAATGAATAATATGCGCGCGATGAACCGAATACGAGATAATTAGGGTTTTGACCCTTGCCTAAACCTAATTGCGATTAATTAAGAAAATGTTTTTGTTATGTTATTTCAAGAAGATAAAGAAATTGTTAAATTAAAAGAAAGAAAAGCCTACTTCTAATTAATTTTAATTTTAAGAAAAAAAATTAATTAATTTAATCTACGACCTATTTTTGTATTTTATTTATTTTAGACAAAGAGTAAAAATAAAATTAAATCAAAAGTTTGACCTAATTTCTATTTTTTAAATTTTATTTATGAAAGAAAAACAAATCACAATTTCCCTAAATTAGACTAAATTAAATTAAATTAATAAAATTAATTTTGATAAAAAAAAATCTAATTCTAATTTTTGTGAATTATTGATTTTATGATTTAAAAAAAAAGATTAATTAGTGAATTAAAAAAATAATTAAAGAAATTAAAAGAATTAAAAATAAATAAACAAAGAAGGATGAGATGGGCCTGCATTAGTAATTGGGGGGGGGGGGGGGGGGGGGGTTCTGTTTGAGATTTGAGCCCAAACAAAATCCTGACGTTTTTGACTTTGCCCAAATCCACTGTGCATGCTTGACTCAGGCGCATGGTGGTCCTCCCAAAGTGGTATGTTGATCTGGGGACATTGATGAATTAGAGGGCCAGATCTTGATGGTGCACGGTGAGCACCTTGTCTTGCAAAGCATTAGATTGCCTGTTAAAAAACATTAAGAATGAATGTTGGGACCTGGGAATCGAACCCATGTCCTTTTCACTTTCCCCCTGCACGCTTACCAACTGAGCCAAGTGCTTTGTTTGTATATACAATAAAGCATAAATATTATATGATGAAAACACTAAATCCTGAAGAAAAAAAACGCGCTAAATTTAAATGCCCCAACCAAAGGATGACACACATCATCGTCTACCTCCCATCTGTCGTTTTAAGTAAACAGACTTTTACCTACAGATACTGGCTGTAGGTACATCCCTGTCCATCTCCAAAATCGCGTGCGTTCAAGATAAATGGCCATGGCTGGTACCATTCTACTCGTTTCAACCTCACGAGTATCCTGGTACCAGAATCATTACTCAATTTTGCCTATCCTGCAAAGCCCTAATCAAGAACATAAAACCCTAGCTATGGCAACTTCATGTACAAGCGTTAGAAATACAATTAAATGGTACCAAAAGCTTCCAAACTCAATGACAAACACAATTATATCATTAAAATATGCAATGGATGAGTGAATCAATGAAACTAAATTTGAATTTGGAAGCATGTCATGATTCCTATATCTTACAGTTCCAGGCGTGAAAAGGCATGAATCTGATTGGAATATGCTCATGGAACGTCCAACAACCTCTTGGCAATGTGAGAAAGGCACGATCCGGTCTCTAATATGGAAATTGGATTACCACTTTTCTTGAAATTTTTTTTTTTGTTTTCTCTTCGCGCGACTGCTTCCAACCTCTCTATGCCTTGGTCTCCTTCTGTATATGTAATGCAAGCTATTAGGTCAACAAACACGACCTCAATCTTGCTCGTCATGGATATTTGATTTGATCTTTCAATGCATATGATTCCTTTCCAATTTTGCTCAAAATCAATCTTTTTCAAACCAAATTGCCTTTGCACGAGTTGATCTTCAATTGATAGCATATGATATCTTTTTTTCAATGCAAAAATCATCCCTAAAATACAATATATGATTTATTAGGATTTATTTGATTTTATTTGAATTTTAAATGAATAAAAATCAAAGTAAATTAAATAAATGAATAAATAAAGCATGGAGGGTCCCATAGGTCGTGGACAATGTTAGGAATGAAATACAAGCATAAAAAGTTAGGCCCATTTAGCAAAAGATGCAAATTTGAGCATATTTGACTTTTGGCAATTTTGCAAAAAAGGTTAACTTGGCCAATGCATAACTCTCTCAATTTTGACCCTAGAGAAGTTTTATTGGACCTTTTATAAATCTTAGGATGTCCTCTAAGCAACCCTTTTGGTATCATCTTAATTGAGTCTTCCATGTTCATGTATGAAGTCTTGACCCAAAAGGTGTTTTTGTTGACTTTTCAAAATGACCTATAATGTCCAAATTCATATCTTCTTGTGAGTGCATATTTTGAACTTGGGAGCTGAAGGTGAATGGTAGGTAATTTCACCCTCTTCAAAATGAGCTTTGGATGGGTCATTTCTGTTAAATTATGAGAAAGTTATGCTTGGTCAAATTTGAGTTGACTTTTCCTGCAAAACCCTAATTTAGCAACTTTTGGGTTTTGATGAATTGTGAGCAATCCTTGAGGAATCATGATCAACCCTTGATCAAAAGATGAATGATACTTAAAAATGAGGATGTGGACCAAAAATCTTAAGGTTTGACTGTATGTGGGCCACAATTGACTTTTGACCTAGCACAGTCGATTTTCAGCCCTTTGAGCAATTGACTGAGAAAACTTCCTTTGTAAGGCTTGAAACTTGACATCGATGATCTTGAGAATATATTAGAAAAATGGTGAGCATTTGGGATCCTTTGGACTCAAGCATCTTGATGAAAAATGAAACCCTAATTTGAGGTAAACTGCCTTAGGAGAGAGTTTGTCTGGTCAATTCTTGGACTTCCTTGAGCAATTTGGGGACCTCACTTGACATGTGTTGAGAAATATGGGGGGAAATTTTGGGGTACAACAGCTGCCCCTGTTCAATCTTCTTAAACCTGAGGATATAGATTGTCGTGTCTGCCTTTCGTGATTTGAAGGTGGAAGATGATTGAACACTAGAGTGCCCAGAAATTTGCACTCGTCTGTATTGATGCTTTACTATGTAGGTAGTATTAGGAATGGGCTTACAGATTCCATTTGGTAGTTGCTAGAGAATTGTCGGAGATGGGCTTAAAGATGCCATCCGAAGAAGTGTCGATCGCATAAGAGATTCCTTTGCGAGAACCCGTATACCTGTTGTTGAGGTAGACTTCGCTGGGGAATGTTGGTCTCTGTCTTGAGAGGAATAGAGTTTTAGGAGCTTCAGTTGTCCGTTACTCTATTGGGGACTAATTCTGGTTTGGGAAGCATAAGTGAACTGTGTGTTTGGTCGGGGTATATGTTGCACTGCGACTTCCTGAGGAAATGTGAAATCAATTGTGTTTGATTGGGTCCCGGTCTTACAGTGTTATGGACTACTGTCTGGGGATAAGAGGGAGAACCCGGATAGTAAGGTTATGAGAAGGAACCTGGATAGTAGGGTTACTTGGATATGAAAGCCTGGATAGTAGGGCTGTGAGAAGGAACCTGGGTCGTAGGGTTACTTCGATATGAAAGCCTGGATAGTAGGGCTGTGAGAAGGAACCTGGGTTGTAGGGTTACTTCGACACGAGAGCCTGGATAGTAGGGCTTCAGAAGGAACCTGGATAGTAGGGCTGTGAGAAGGAACCTGGGTTGTAGGGTTACTTCGACATGAGAGCCTGGATAGTAGGGCTTGAGAAGGAACATGGATAGTAGGGTTACTTCGAGATGACAACCTGGATAGTAGGGCTTGAGAAGGAACCTGGATAGTAGGGTTACTTCGAGATGACAGCCTGGATAGTAGGGCTTGAGAAGGAACCTGGATAGTAGGGTTACTTCGAGATGACAGCCTGGATAGTAGGGCTTGAGAAGAAACCTGGATAGTAGGGTTACTTCGAGATGACAGCCTGGATAGTAGGGCTTGAGAAGGAACCTGGATAGTAGGGTTACTTCGAGATGACAACCTGGATAGTAGGGCTTGAGAAGGAACCTGGATGAGGTTGCATTTGTTGCTGATGATTACTCTGTTTAGCTTTGAGTGTTTATCATGGTTATTGTACCCCAAAATTTTCCCTCTCATTTCATCAATATTTTCTCACCACAAGACCCTTGGAGCTCAAGATCAAGTTAGGGTTTGCTCTGCTTAAGACCCCTCATCGCACTATTGACCCAAATTAGGGTTTGAGTTTGCACAAAGATGTCTTGACCCAAAATGCCCAAAGTGACTTTCATGCTTCATGTTGGACTCATACGTTTATTCATACCAAGTTTCAAGCCTTGATTCCAATCTTTGCCCAGTCAATTGGACAGTTGACCTAGAAATCAACTGTATTGGAGAAAAAGTCAACTGTAGCCAATTAACAGTCAAACCTCATGAAATTTGACCCACATCAACATAATGAACTCATATGAACCATTTGGTCAAGTTTGGATCACAATTCCACAAGAAATTTGATCAGATCACCAAAAGGGCAAATTGGTCATTTTTAGGGTTTTGACTGCACAAAGGCAATTTTTGACTGTTTGACTTAACCAATGGCAAACCAAGCTCACATATGGACTCAAGGACTCAATGGCATTGTCTTGACACATTCCACAAATTCAAAAGATCCCAAATGCACAGGATTGACAAATGAATTTTCCAGTCAACTGATCAAAATTTGACTGTATACTAAAAAGTTAAACTTTGACTTTTTGGTCAAAATCAAGTGCCAAGATTCATTTTTCATCAAGACATGTCAAATTATGAAACTTGTTCATCAAGAAACCCAAAATTGCAAATTAGGGTTTAAAATGAGAAAATTTCATAACTTAGAATTTTTCAAAGTTATGAAAATTCCTTATTTTTTCCTAACTTTGTCACATTTTGTCACCAAGATGCAAATGGATTCAAGCAAAACTCAAAACATGAAAGTTGTAGTCCATTGCAAAATCTACAACTTTTATACACAAAGTTTTTTCAAAAGAAGCTTGTATCTCAAGTTATGATTTTTGGAATAGGGGTGCAAAACATTCTTAACTTAGAAAATTTTTGACCTATTTTAGGCAGGATTTTTGCCCAACTTCATGGAAACTTTTCACATGTTTCCACTTGGAGTTTCAACTTGCATTACAAAGATGGATTTTAGTACACATTCCAAGCTTTCCAAATTGTCCAAGAACTTCTCAAACACCCTTGTGGTTAGGGAGAATCGAATTTGCAAAGTTGGGAAAAATCCACTTTTGTTCTTGACCAAGGCATGTTCATACACTTTGCATTTTCAAACTCAGCATGGTTCAAGCTAGATTACAGGCCTCTAATCCCATTCACACTTAATAATTAAATGCCAATCCATTATGTTCTAGCATTATTTTGTTCATATAGTCATTACACAAAGAATTAACCTTTAAATGGAAAAAGCAAGTTTGCCATTTTGAAAAAGCAATGCTTTATGTCAAAGTCCATATCTTGGAAGTACAAGCAGATCTTTGAGGCACAAGTTTGTGGACAAATCCCACTGATCAAGAAGAGAAAAGGCAGCATGCTTGAGGGACCTGTATTGGCCTATAACCCAACTTGACTATCTTTGCTTATCTAAGAAGAAAACTTGCATATTGAACCATAACTCACATTCCTGCAAAGACCAACAAAAACAAAATTTGTAAACACATTTCATACTCCCTAACTGACCAAAAGCACGACCAAAATACCCTTGATCCCTCCTCATACAGAAAATCACAGTTTTGTGGCAAAACAGGGCATAGGCTGCAACTTGAATCCCGCAGTCCATTCCTGTCGTGCGTTTTGGCTAAAACCTCTTCAAACACATTCCCTACCATCCATTAAAGCTATTCCAAGCATTGAACTTGAACTGTAACATCCATAACCAAGGTTGCCATTTTCACTTTTCAGCTGTGCAGGTTGACTTCCATAGCTCGATTCAGTTAGTTCCAAAGCAAGCTAGAGGTTGGAGGAGCATCCTTGGACTTCAGGCAAGCTGTACAAATCCTCAAACTTCATTGAAGGTACCTCCATTGCTGCATACGACTCAAGCTGAACAGGTAAAATTTTGAACTTCTATCTCTCTATCCAGGCATAGTTAGGCTTAAGTTTGTGAAGAAAGCATATTCTACTCATAGCCCTGAAGCCATCCATGTAGTTACTTTTCATTTATATTGTGTGTGCTGTGAGAATTTTGAACTTAAACATGGAAGAAAAGTTAGGTCAGAAATTGGGGGAGGAGAAATTCTCTCTCGTTTCTGAGAGTTAGAACAACTTTTTTATATGTTTGAAATCGTGACTTGATTCTCTACATTATTAATGTTGTAAGTTTTTGTTAAAAGTCAAGGAATCAGGATCTGTGATTGACAAGAAGAAACACGCGTTTTTGTTTCTGTTTGAATGGCTGGAGGTTGAAGACAAGCCACTTGGGTTGGGCCTGAGTTGTTTTTCTGTTTGCACCACTTTTCTCATTTTGCACCCCCTTGGCCCATTGTGTGATATTTTGATTATTTTTGACTTTTTATTTTTTCTTCTGACTTGATATTTTTTGTCAACACATAAAAAAATATTAAATATATTTTTTTCACATTATTTTATATTTTTTGCCATTTATTTGCTTATTTAAACATGTGCATGTAAATAAATATATATATATATATATATATATATATATATATATATATATATATATATATATATATATATATATATATATATATATATATATATATATATATATATATATATATATATATATATATATATATATATATATATATATATATATATATATATATATATATATATATATATATATATATATATATATATATATATATATATATATATATATATATATATATATATATATATATATATATATATATATATATATATATATATATACTTTTATTTAAGACACTAAAAAATAATACAAAATATATTTATTTTCAGTTATTATTTTATTTTACCTTTTGAAAACATTTTCTCAAAATATACTTTTTTTGGTAAATAATAAATATTTTATTTTTATACATATTTAGTTTATTAAACATACATAAATATACTTGTACATATTTATTAGAATATTTAGGACAAAAACATGAAAATAATACTCTTTTATTTCTATTAATATTTGACATCAAAAAATACTTTTTATAATATACTTTTTATTTTTGTATATAATTAATAAATATTAATAAGTAAAATACCATTTATTCAAAAAAATTAGGGTTTTTCCCTAAAGACCATAAAAATATAAAAAAAAATAACCTTTTTATTTTTGTTTATTTATTATATTGAAAAATACTTTTACATACATAAAAGACCATTTTTGTGCATAATACATTGCATTTTGATATTTATTTATATTGTAAATATTGTATATTTAAATACTTGTATATTCGATATGGATGTAATAGTCTAGATTTAATTTCTTGCTAAATATCCCCCATTCAAACATTTGTACCCCAATCCCCATAATCATGTTGTAACAGTCTAGGGCTTTAAAATTCCACATTTAAAAGCTTTCTAAGTATGCCATGATAGACCTAGGGTTTGTATGTAAAAATCAAATAACAAATAGCTTGACCTAATTCAAAGACAAGCATGAAAATGGACAACACCAATCACACTTGCACCCTTAGGGTTACTCCACTTGTTGCCTTCAAAAATGGGCCATGCTTGCATGTTGAGTTTCTTTGGCAAAACAAAATAAATCAAATGATCATAGTCCCTCGATGACGCTTTCGAAGTTGCCTAAACAAAATGATCATAGTCCCTTCAAGCAAATTGCCAAAGACACTTGGCATCATTGCATTCATGGTCCATACGATGACCCGCGCCTGTCCCGTTAACATCCTAACGCAAGATTGTCCACCAAATACAATGGTGGAACAATACTGTTAAAAGGGTTAAAACATGAGAAAAATCTTTGAGTAAATTTAGGGGTAGAAAACTCTTAGTTACTTGATCAAAACTTGCAAAGAAAACATCCTTGCTACTTTTCAAAAACACACCTCACAATACAATTTCCAAACAACTTTTTAAAACATTGAAAAACTTTCAAAACACTCAAACACGAGTCATTTCAAAGGTTGCCACAACAATGGCCTCTTTTCAAAACAAACTTTCAAAACACTCAAACACGAGTCATTTCAAAGGTTGCCACAACAATGGCCTCTTTTAAAAAAAAAAACATCTTTCAAAATCGCACACAAACCACCATTTCAAACAATTGAAAATGCAAAGCAAGTGATCTAAGCAAGTAACTAAGAGCCCATGGATAACCATGGATAGAAAGGGTGCTAATACCTTCCCTTTCTATAATCTACTCCCCGAACCCATGAAACATCTCAAAGGTCTTTTTTCTGTGCTTTTTAACCTTTCCTTAGGATAAAATAAAAAGTCGGTGGCGACTCTTTCTCAACCGAAACATTTGCGAAAAACAAACGCAAAACCTCAAGTCAGTTCTCCCACCGTATCACAGAACTGGCGACTCTGCTGGGGATTATTTTAAAAGTGGAGTAACCTTAGGGCTTAGATCACCCTTTTGCATGACTAATTGTTTGCTTTGATTGCTTTATATTTTGGTTCTCTTGTTTGGGCTTGAAATCCTACACCCGGATTTGGGGAAACATTCATAGATAGCAATACGTTGTGGAAACTGTGCGGGGTATACCGACATGGTTGAAGCAATAGCTATATTAGTGCGACATATTTGTGAGTACTGGTAACCCTTGAGTTCAATCAAGGAGAGTATGGGGCCGCTGAGTGATGTCACTAAGCACTAATGACCTAGAACCTTACTTGACCATCTTGGCCTTTTATTAGGGGTAGTGATATGACCGGCTTTGGTGCAGTCCGAAGTTGGTAGATACTCGATACTACACTCATTGAGGGTTGTTTTCTGGGAATATTTTGGTCGCTAGTTAAATGGCTAAACCAAAACAATGAACATGGAAAACAATCCAATGATATTGAGCTCCTTAGAACCGGGTTACTATTTATAGGACATGTTTTTAAGCCAACTACACTCAAGAGGGTACTTACCTATGAAACCCCATGCAAGCCTGAAACTAGGGTTTTGTTTGACTTGCTTGTACATATGTTTGTGCATACATCATGAACATCATAAAGCATCATATGCATCCACTAACCATTTCAAGGGTTTGGATCTTCATCTTTGTTCTTGTTTTGTAGGTCATGGAAATTCTTCACAGGAAAACTATCCAAGTCAACCTTGTGAGAATCCCTCCTCAACTCAAGGAGCTTACATCCAGAATTCCAGAAAGCTCTCCCTTCAGTGAAAGACATGGTAGACTGCTCAGCCTAGTCAACACCAACATTGAAGAAGACATGGTAAAGGTGCTGTTCCAGTTCTTTGACCCCCTTCACCACTGTTTCACATTCCCCGACTATCAATTGGTGCCCACTTTGGAGGAATTTTCTCAACTCCTGAGAATTCCTATTCTTAATCAACTACCCTACAACGGTACGGAAAAAGAACCAAAGCCTGAAGATGTTGCTCAAGCACTACACTTGCAACCATCTAACATCAAGGGGCATTGGGAAACTAGAAGTGGTGTCAAAGGCTTCTTGGAAAAATTCTTGTTTGAGAAGGCACAAGAATGTTGGAATTCCTTGGATCTGCAAGCCTTTGAAGAAATTGTGGCACTCCTCATTTATGGGTTGGTCTTGTTCCCAAATCCTGACCAACTTATAGATGTCAATGCTGTCAAAATTTTTCTATCCAGGAATCCCATACCTACATTGCTTGGGGACATCCTCCACTCATTTCACACACGAACAATGAGGAAGAGAGGTATTCTCATGTGCTGTACTCCTCTCCTTGAAAGGTGGTTTATTTCGCACCTTCCACAATCTGTTTTGAAGAATGAACAAGGCTTAAGGTGGTCACAGCGATTGATGAACCTCACACATTCTGATGTACATTGGTGTTCTCGGTCCAGAGAAAATGTCATCATCGTCGATCGCTGTGGTGAGTTCCCTAATGTTCCATTACATGGCATTAGGGGAGGCATTACCTACAACCCTTGTCTAGCTTTGAGACAATTTGGATATGCACGGAGGGATGGCCCTCATGACATGCTGATTCCTGACCTAGTTTTTGACTTCGACAACGATGCGCAAGGACTTCGCCAAAGGTTCATCAGAGCTTGGAGGATGCCTAACAAGGTAGATAGCAAGACACTGGGGCACACGAACTCCATCCCGCTTGAGCCTTATCTCAAGTGGGTGCGAGCCCGCGCTCAGAGTCTTATGATGCCTTACCCCCACATTCTCCCTTTGATTAAAGAGCCTGTTGAGGAAGGAGGTGCTTCATACACCATCCTACATCCTGACATGCCAACATCATGGGAGGAGATGCAAAAGAGTTGGATCCAACTCAAGGAGGAACGAAATACTTTTGAAGCCAGCTTCTACGCCAGTGAGAAGAAGGTTTTGGAGCTTACCCGCCGACTTCACGAGGAGGAGACCCTCAACACTTACATCGCATCAAAGAGGATGCGCAACGTATTTTTACCTTAAGAAGTTTTTGTAATATTTGGCCCATGGAGCATTTATGTACTGACAAAATTTCTTCTTATTAATATGACGTGTGTTCTTTTTGTCTGCAACAATTTTGAATTTCTAAATCCTTGAATTCATTGCATGAATAAACATATCATTCATCATGTGCATCAACAGGTCTTCACACCAGGGTTCCTTATCTTTCTGCTGTTTATTTCAGTAAGATGGATCTTGAACAGACGGTCAAAGATCTGCAGGGACAAAACTCGCAGTTTCAACAGCTCCTAATGAACTTGGCAAAGGGTCAGGAGGATCTAAAATTACTGTTGGGGAACAAAGAGCAAGAAAAAGTGAAGAAGAAGAAGAAAAGAGTTGGGGTAGCTACACTGGGAAGAAGATTTGAGAATGAAGCTAGAAGGGTTCTTGAATTTCCTTCCGCATTTGAGGAGGAAACCAGTAAGGGAAAAGGAGCTGCATTACCTTCTGAGTCCGAGGCTGAAGAGGAAGAGGTTGAGGAAGACGAAGACTACTCAGAACAACAATACCCGCCAGCGGACGACAAGTACAAAAACCTGGAGGATAGGCTAGCAGCTATGGAGCTGCAAAGGGTTCCTGGGTTAGATTTTGAAGATTTGGGATTGATTGCTGGGATTGTGATCCCTCCAAAGTTTAAGGTGCCGATTTTTGCAAAATATGATGGGCTGTCTTGCCCGAAGATGCATTTGAGGTCATATGTCAGAAGAATTCAACCTCATACATCCAACAGAAATCTTTGGATACACTTCTTTCCAGATAGCTTGTACGGTACACAACTAGACTGGTTTTACCAGCTTGAGAGGTCAGAAGTGCATAACTGAGAAGACTTGGCAGCTGCCTTTTATCGCCAGTATCAATATAACACTGACTTGGCGCCAACCCGTACCCAGTTACAAAGTATGGGGATGACCTCAAATGAGGGATTCAAAGAATATGCCCAGAAATGGCGCGACTTGGCCGGAAGAGTGCAGCCACCTCTTTCTGATAGGGAACTAGTTGATATGTTCTTGGGGACCCTATCTGGCCCGTTCTTCAACCATTTGATCGAGAGCTCTTCCGCAGGGTTTACTGAATTGATTCTGACTGGCGAACGGGTGGAAGCTGGTATTAAGAATGGGAAGATTCAAAAGGATGCCTCTGCATCCATAACTGTTAAAAAGCCATTTCCAGCCAAGAAGGAAGCAACTGTTGTATACTCTCAAAAGGGATCGGGAAGAACTGAGCACCGACCGACTGTAGGGGCCGTGATGATTCAAAATTCGTCAAATGATCAGCCTCGTAACAATCAGTCCAGACCTAAACAACAATGGGGAGAACGGCCGCAATGACAGTTCACCCGCATCAACATGACGCCCGCACAAGTTCTTCCCCATTTGCTGAAGCTAAATCTCACTAAAATCAAAGAGGCGCCAAAGAATGAGCATACCGCTTCCCCGTACTATCATCCCAATGCTAAATGTGCATATCACTCTGACAGCGTCGGGCATGACACCAACGATTGTTGGGCGCTTAAGAATAAAATTCAAGATTTGATAGATGCAAAAGAGGTTGAGTTCGACGCACCAGAGAAGCCGAATGTAATATCCGCTCCGATGCCGAAGCATGGTCGCAATGTCCATGCTATTGAAGAAGATCTGTATGTTACTACTGTCGATGAGCTGGTAACCCCACTACTGACAATCAAGTTGAATCTGTTGAAAGCTGGGATTATCCCAGGATGTAAAGAAGATTGCTACTGTTGTTCCTCCCTACCAATTGACTGTCCATTCCTAAAGATAGGCATCTGTTGTACCCCAAAATTTGCCCTCCCATATTTCTCAAAACATTTCAAGAAAAATTCACAAGTCCAACCTGGCGCGTCATATTCAGGTATTCTTTCGCCAAGATATCTCTGATAACGTATTCTCAAATTCAGGTTCGGCTCAAGAGTCAATTCTTTAAAGAAGGTGTCCGAATGTGTGAGTTTTCTCGAAGAAATATGGTGAAAAAGTGTGCTGAAAGTGCAGTTTTTACACGCTAAAAAATTCATAACTTGAAGATCGTGGCTCGTTTTGAACCCGTTCCGGTGGCTAAAATTCCGTCTTGACATTATCTACGTTTTCATCTCTCACGGCTGGAAGCCAATTTCGATCATAAGGTCTTCAAAAATGTAGATTTATCAAGTATTTTCATGCAGAAAATTTGTGACAGAAGTTTATTTGCGTCATGTTCAGAAAATCATAACTTGGTCGATTTTCATCGTATCGAACTGGTTCCGGTGCCAAAATTTCATAAATTGAGTTGGCTACATTTTCACAGAAGGTATTAAGTTCAAACGGTATTCAAAAGGCCTTCGTTTTTTGCTCAAAGTGCGTGACACGCTGAAAATCCTGAATGCTGAATATTATTTCATCTGAGCCGAAACTTCGAAAATTCATAACTCGGTCAATTTTTATCGGATTGGACTCATATTTTTACACAAGGTCACTGACTCATAGATCTACAACTTTGCTTCAAAAGTCGAGACCAAATTATGCACCGATCAATACCAGTTTTTTATTGAAGAACGTGTCAGAGTCGACACTGGAGCCCAAAATAAGTTTGCCTGAGCTGAAACTTCAAAAATTCATAACTAATTCACCGTTTATCCGATTGAGTCGATTTTCGGACAGGAGTTAGTTTTCGATGTAGGCTACATTTTGTTTTCACATTTCAACTTCAAAAATTGCACTTAAGTCCCTGCAATTTAGCCTGGAAAGTGACGAACTCAAGTGAACATGGAGGCCCAATTGCACATTCAAAGCCCATTTTCTTTACCCTAATTTCCATTATATAATCACCTTCTTTTCACACAAACAAAAAAAAAACAGAGAGGAGGAAAAGAGAGAAAAAAACTTTGCCACAACACTGTTAGAATATCAAACTCTTTCAAGAACCCTAAAACCTTGAAATCCTCATTACAAATCCCTCTCTCACTACAAACAAGCCATCTCAGTTACAAACCAACATCTTATTACTTCTTCAGTAAGGGTAAGGCTGGCTTGATCTCCATGATCCAAAGGGCATAAAATCATTCATGTCACTACTTTTCCAGTAAGGGTAAGGTTGATTTGATCTCCATGATCAAAAAGGTATAATCATTCATACATGCCATATTGTGCCTAAACATTAAATTTCTTCATATATTGGCTTTATTTGCATTTTATGATTTTATTTAATATGTTCGTGAGATTCAACATTGCAGATTTAGACAGGATCCCATGCAGGTTCATTAAGGAACGTTGAGGCCAAAAGCCAAATGGCCAAAAGCCAAAAGCCAAATGGCCAAAACAGAACATTTTACATATGACCCCAATACATGGCGAGACAGACATCCTGAGAAGATTAAGGAACGTTGAGGCCAAAACGCAAATGGCCAAAAGCCAAAAGCCAAATGGCCAAAGTAGAACAACTTATGCATGATGAGGCCAGAACATAAATGGCCAAACCACTCCAATTCACCTCCAAAAAGGGGACAGAAACCCCCCAAGGTATTGTATTTTCTTTATTTTCCTTATTTTATTTATTTCAATTATTTCTTTTTTTTTTAATTAATTCCTTTAATTTAACTTATTTTCATAAAATATAAAAAATAGTAAAAAACAGAAAAGTCATAAAAATCAAAATATATTTATTTAATTAATATTTTTTGTAAATAAATTTCACTAATAATTAATTATTTATTTTTATAAATCAAAATTGCATGTAAATAATTAGATTAATTTTAGGTTTAATTTTAACATGTTTTTCTTAATAAATAAAAAAAAATTAGAATTAGGGTTAATATTTTAATTTCATTTAATCTTTCTCATAAAAATACATAAAAAACATAAATACCAAAAACTCAAAAAAAAAATAATAATTTCTTTTTTCTCTTTAATTTCATTAGTTTAATCATTTAATTTAATTTCATTAAAAAGGGTCTAACGCCCTCGTTTCCAATTTTAATTCCTATTCGCGCATTTTTATTTATTTCCTTCTTTTAAATATTTATGTAACTCTCCCAAAGCCATGTAAATATTAATTTCTCACACTTTACTTTAATTCTTTATTTTTCTGTCAAATCGGGTCCTGGAAATTTTGGCGATTTGGACCCGCGCCTTTGTAATAGTTTAGAACTTTATATTTCCGCAACTTTTAACTGTTAATAATGGCATGCAAGAATGAATGACAAAAATAAAAACAAAAGCATAGATCACCCGTGACATGAACAAGACTAAATAACTGAAAACGACACACAAATCACACACCACCCCTAGGGTACGCCTCACTGTTGCCTTTCCCTTCAAAAGGTGATCGTCGAGTAGAGGATGTCTTAGTAAGTCCTCATGATCCGGGAACCTGGCATGAGGGTAGCTTCTAAGGTGTCTTCCTATTGCTCCGGTGATCACCATGTCCCGAACCTCGAATTGACCCGAACACCTCCAACGGTGGTGCTACCTACCTCTCAATGGTGGGATGGCACTACTTTAAAGGACATCTACACAGACGAATTCCTTAGGGTAGGTAGACGACTCTAGATACTTGCTCTAATTTCAAAACAAATCAAAAAAATACTTTTCACACCGACACTTTTCAAAAAGCTTTCGAAAGCAATTTTTCAAACACTCTTGAGGATCGATACAAGAGTCGAACTGAAATTTTCAAAGAAACTTTTTTTAAAACCCACAGTTGAAAAGCAAACAAACATTTTTGAAAACACAAATGAGCAAGTATCTAAGAGCCCATGGATAACCATGGATAGAAAGGGTGCTAACACCTTCCCTTTCTATAAATCTACCTCCCGAACCGAGAGCAATCTCTATAAGGAATTTTCCTGTGCTTTTTTCCTTTCCATTTGGAGAAAATAAAAGACGGTGGCGACTCTTGCTTCCGCGACATTTCGCGATCCAGCGTTAAACAGTCAGTTCCAGATCCACCGATCACAGAACTGGCGACTCTGCTGGGGAATCTTATAAAGTGAGGTGTACCTTAGGACTAAGATCACTTGTGTTTTCAATTGTTGTGCTTGTTTGCTTTATTATTGTGGGTTGCATCGGAGTTACATAGATCCTAACCCGGATCTGGGGATACCCTGTTAGGTAGCATAAGCTGTGAGGGACCTGTCCGGCGTAGACCGACATGGGTGAAACAGTGGCTACATTGATGTGGCACCTTGGTCTGTACCGATATCCCTTGTGTCGCAACGAGGAGAATATGGGTCTTCTGAGGAGTCATTAAGCACCAACCGACCTTAGAACCCTAAATGACCCAACTTGGCCATAGAACAGTAGCAGTATGCTACACTCATTGAGGTTAAACTCTCGCGATGGTTCTGGCCGCAAGAAAAGATTGCGACGCTGGAGTTATGACCGATTGAGGGTAGTCAGTGATATTGAGATCCTCTAGAATCCGGTTACTATTTTCTAAGACAGGTCTTAACCAACGAAACTGAAAGAGGGTAGTACCTAAACTTCATGCTGGCCTGAACTCTAAGGTCTATCTTGTGTGACTTGTGTGCCTTCAAACTTGACTACTTGCATGTTCTTGTTATCTGACACATGAGTTTCTTGCAGGGTTTGTTTACAGTCCTTAATCTGGGCTCATAACAGGGTTTACTTACATCACTCCATACATAGCATAACATCATACCATCATACCATTGCATACATCCTACATAAGGACTAACCCATTTCAAGGATCTCAAAGGTTTGTGATGCAGGTCATGATGAACCAACTGTCCAGCAAGGGGCAAAGGGGATTTATTTTCCTCTAGCCAAGGTTGTCAGGGGCTATGACCCACTCGATATGGTGAGCCTTGACCCTTGAAGAAGGACTCTCAGCAACACGAAGTTCCTTCAATCAAGCTACAAATTCAAATGCTAACAAATTTCTTGTTTACTCCGCGAGATCCTTGAAAATATTGCATGCATACATACACATCATTGCATAACAGGTACCCTTGGTACAGGTCACTTACCATCTTCGCTGTTTATTTCAGCAATGGCTTCCCAACAAGACAACCAGGATCTTCATGCTCAAGAGACTCAGTTCAGGGAGATCTTTCTGAGCCTATCCAAGGGGCAGGAAGAGTTAAGGACACTCCTCATGGGGACTTTGGCCAGGAACAAGGCTGAAGATGACAAAGACGAACGGTTGAAACATCTGCAAGCTGAGGTGGATACAATGAAAACCCAGATGCTGGGGCAGAGGGTTCTCATCCAAGGTTTAGCTCAGGAACAAGAAGAGTTGAGGACCACGATCAGTCAACTCCACCAAGACAGATCTAACATGAAGCAGACAGTCCCAGTCAGGGACCAGGTCATTGATCAGCTTCCAAGAGGACAAGAGTCTGGTATGGTGAAGAATAGACCTCTCCAAATTGCTACCACTTCACAGGTCCAACAACGACCTCGCCAAGAGCAACGGGTTGATCAGAGAAAGCCCATGAGGCAATTCACCCAGCTCAACATGTCGCTATCCCAAGCTTTGCAACACCTGTTGAAGCTGAACCTGGTGACGTTGATAGGACCTCACCCTAATCCTAAGACTTCTTCACCCAACTATAATCCTGGGGCCAGGTGCGCATACCATTCTAACAGCCCGGGGCATGATACTGATGATTGTTGGAAGTTGAGGTACAAAATCCAAAGCCTGATTGATGAAGGAGCTGTGGAATTCACCCTAAATGGTCAGGTCGAGTTCTTCTACTATCCCTGCGAGGTTCACCATTTGAAATGACAAGCCTTGAGACTAGAAGACTTTTGTTCATTCGAATGTTCAAGTTGTAATTTTCTTTTGATTGTTCAAACAATTAATGTCATAGCAAACTCTTTTATTCCATTAATGCATCGCATATGTCTGTTTTGGAATTAATACAATTGTTTTCATTATATTCAAAATTGCTTTCATTTTTCTGTGATGATCAACTCTCGGTTAATAATTCTAAGCCTCTTGAGGGAGGATGACAAAAACGAATACCACAATCTACAGTATGCTTTTGAACAGACCCCGCTGATGAGGTACATGCATTGTTTCAATTCCTAAACACTGGAGTTATAAGGATGATAATCCCTCGTCAACCCCTCTGAGCCAAAGAAGCAGGAGTTTTTATTTTCGAAAATTAAAACCCTTAATCATAACCTGGGGCAGGGTAGTTCTCTCAGTTGATCCAAGTGCATAACGAATGGCACCAAAGAGGTCCTTACAAAACAAAGGAAGACAGTGATGGTTCCGAATAATCAATAAAGACAGGCAGTCACTACTTCTCAAAATAAAAACCCAATAAGTCAAAACCTATGAAGGAGACTTACGAAACTGGGGCATCCCGCTGACTGTAATTCCAAAAAGAAACAGTTCAGGCAAAAGAAAGGGATAACAAAAAATCAGACAAGAAAGAGGTCATACAAACCCTCAACAATAACAAAAAGGAATGACTGCCTATTCAGAATAAATCATCAATATCTGAACCATCATGGGAACATCAGGACAAAGATTCAATCAAGATCTAACGCACGATCAACTGAGTTTAGGTTTGGAGAACATCACGAAGAACGGGTGGGTACAAATAATTTGAGCCTTTATCCTTTGTTTCTTAAACCGTGAACCAGGCCACGTTATAACCCTTAAAAGTCCTAGCTGAAGCATGGGTTAGTTCGAAAGCATACTGTTACGAAAGGTACCCTGAATCCTTAAGGCTTACGGTAAATACAGAGTTGACATCATGTTTTACAAACATTCATTTGTTTTATGAAAAAGAATGCATTTTCAAAATCTTCAAGACAGACATAAGCTTTGCATTTTTAACATAACTTTGTTTGCATATGACTTTTTGGTTGAACAACAGGAAATTCGCACGATGAATACCTAGTGAACAAAAGCACTTCCAATCAAGGGACAGACCTGATCATGGTCTATCATCTGGGGAAATCCAATCAAGATTCAGAGAATCTCTCAAAGGCCAAACTGCCAGGGGCAAATATCCGCCTGAGTCACTTGGGGCATTTCAGCAACGAATCTTGCCTGATCAAACGTCTGTTGGTGGCATGACAAAACACTTCTAACATGGGCAACTCCCTACATTCTGAGAGCGTGGACATAGTCGAAAAAATACTGCGCATAATCAAAGACCCGCTAGGTTGACACACCTAGGCAAAAATAAGGGCTTCCCGGCGAACCAAAAGGGTTCGGGCAAAATGAAGGGATGAAATGAAAAAATCTGTACACCTGGCAAGTCGAAAACCTGGAAAGGCGGCTTGGGCAAAAATGGGTATCCCGGTGGACTGAAAACCCGAAAGGGCGGTTCAGGAAAAAATTAGGGATCAAAGCGTACGACTATGTCCCGGCATCTTGTCACTTGCCTACCAGAAGAAGGTTTGTCCATCAACCACTATCAGCGCCTCACAGGTCTTCCTCTCCCACCTCAGAAACAGGGGCAATAAAGAATTGCCTAAAAGCAATCTAATTGTTCTGTCCTCCAGGGTACCAAGATGGGTTCAGCGGAAGAACATAACCAGACATCTTAATTCCCCAGAGAGTGAGCCAACAAGTCCATACACTCTTCCTAAGCAAAGCTATTATCAACTTAAGGAAGTTGAGTATCCTCCAGCAGATCTCAACATTCCCCAGCAGCATATATATTCTTAACAAGCATCCTCGACAATCTTGGTCTAAAGATTGTTCCCCGGCGGTACATCAAACATTCAGTGGAGTCACTTCCCGATACTGTTCAAAACTTCCCCAAGAGAGTCCAATCTAGTTCCCCAGGAAAGTCGGAATCCATCTCCCCAAGCAGTAAGCTTATCCCCAGTAGATTCTGGAAGCTTATCCTCGCAGAGCACGAACGCGTCGTCCGGCTTTATTCAAAGAGTTATGCCCTTACCAGGATATGACTGGGTTATCCTCAGCTAAAAGCCACGGAAAGATCGTCCTCGACGAAGCCTTCTTATCCCCAGCGAAGTCTATCAATACTTCCAACACAACAAGGGTATCCCCAGCAAGTTATTATCAACGACTCAGCAAAGTATCTCTCTCCCCACAGAGTATTGCTTCCCAGCAAGACCGTTAGAGTACCTTTTCTCCCCGCAGAGTAATCCATTCGCCAAGTTCATTCCCCAACGGAGTTATCTTCTCCTACCGGTATTCTTACAACTATCATCCCCGGCGGAAGCAAAATCTATTCTCCAACATCAGCCCAGGAGTGGCTTCCCGGCACCCGTCAAGGATTTACTTTCCTAGACAAAAAATACATTCATAAACATCTTCATACATTATAGCATGCTGTGATCGGTGGATCTGGAACTGACTGTTTAACGCTGGTTCGCGAAATGTCGCGGAAGCAAGAGTCGCCACCGTCTTTTATTTTCTCCAAATGGAAAGGACAAAAGCACAGAAAAATTCCTTAAAGAGATTGCTCTCGGTTCGGGAGGTAGATTATAGAAAGGGAAGGTGTTAGCACCCTTTCTATCCATGGTTATCCATGGGCTCTTAGATACTTGCTCATTTGTGTTTTCAAAAGTGGTTTGTTTGCTTTTCAATTGTGGGTTTTAAAAAGTTTCTTTGAAAATTCCAGTTCGACTCTTGTATCGGTCCTCAAGAGTGTTTGAAAAATTGCTTTCGAAAGCTTTTTGAAAAGGTGTCGGTGTGAAAAGTATTTTTGATTTGTTTTGAAATTTAGAGCAAGTATCTATGAGAACCTACCTACCCTAAGGAATTCGTCTGTGCTTTTGTCCTTTCCATTTGGAGAAAATAAAAGACGGTGGCGACTCTTGCTTCCGCGACATTTCGCGAACCAGCGTTAAACAGTCAGTTCCAGATCCACCGATCACAGAACTGGCGACTCTGCTGGGGACACTTATAAAGTGAGGTGTACCTTAGGACTAAGATCACTGTGTTTTCAATTGCTTTGATTTGTTTGCTTTAAATTGTGGGACTATCTTGGGAGTTCTATAGATCCTAACCCGGATCTGGGGATACCTTCTTAGAAAGTAGCAACAAGGCTGTGAGGGAACTATGCGGGGTATACCGACATGGTTGAAGCAGTCTGCTACGTTGATGTGGCACTTTGGTGTGTACCGGTAACCCTTGAGTTTAATCAAGGAGAGTACGGGGCCTCCGCGTGGTGTCGTGAAGCATCAACAGACCTTAGGAACCTTAATTGAACCATCTTGGCCTCTTTAGGGTAGTGAGATGACTACTTTGGTGTACTCCGAAGTCGGTTGATACTCGATACTACACTCAATTGAGGGTTGTTTTCTTGGGATATTTTGATCGCCAGTCAGTGGCTAAATCGAAACGATGAACAATGAAAGCAATCCAATGATATTGAGACCCTTAGAACCCGGTTACTTCTAATAGGACAAGTTGAACCCACCAACTTCAAGAGGGTAATACCCAGACCCCATGCTGGCCTAAACTCTAAGGGCTTTCTCTTGTGTGACTTGTGTGCCTTCGTACTTGACTACTTGCATACTTGTTATCTGACACATGAACTACTTGCAGGTTTTGTTTATAGTCCTTAATTGGGACTCGTGACAGGTTTTACTTGAGTTTCTTGCAGGTTTTGGTTTGCAGTCCTTAATCAGGACTCATAACAGGGTTTACCTACGTTACCCCATGCATAGCATAACATCATACCACTGCATACATCCTGCATAAGGACTAATCCATTTCAAGGATCTCAAGGGCTTGTGATGCAGGTCATGATGAACCAGAATGCCCAGCAAGGGGAAAAGGGGATTTATTTTCTCCTAGCCAGGTTGAGGACTTGAGTCAGAGGCTATGACCCACTTGATATGGTGAGCTTTGATTCTTGAAGAAGGTTCCCCTAGCCAAGGTTGTTTGGAAATCAAAACAAACCTGATGACTTGAGTCAGGGGCTATGACCCACTGGATATGGTGAGCCTTGACCCTTGAAGAAGGACTCTCGACAACAGGAAGTTCCTTCAATCAAGCTACCGGACCCAAATTCTAACAAATTTTTTTGTTTATCCCGAGAGGTCCTTGAAAACATTGCACGCATATCATACATATCATTGCATTGCAGGTATCTTTGTTGCAGGTCACTTACCTTTCGTGCTGTTTATTTCAGCAATGACTTCCCAACAAGATAACCAGGACCTTCACACTCAAGAGACTCAGTTCAAGGAGATCTTCCTAAGCCTATCCAAGGGGCAGGAAGAGTTGAGGACACTCCTCATGGGGAATCTGATCAGAAAGAGTCCTGAAGAGGACAAGGACGAGCAGCTGAAACATCTACAAGCTGAGGTAGATACATTGAAAACCCAGATGCTAGGGCAAAGGGCTCTTATCCAAGGTCTAGCTCGGGAGCAAGAAGAGTTGAGGACCATGATCAGTCAGCTCCACCAAGAGAGACACCATATGAAGCAACCTGCCCAAGTCAGGGACCAGGTCTTTGATCACCTTCCAAGAGGACAAGAACCTGGCATGGTGAAGAATAGAACTCTCCAAATTGCTACTACCTCACAGGTCCAACTACAACCTCGCCCAGAGCAACAGGTTGATCTGAGTAGGCCAAGCAGGTCCAAGAGGCAGTTCACCCAGCTCAACATGCCTTTGTTTCAAGCACTGCAACACCTGCTGAGGTTGAATCTGATTACATTAAGGGCTCCTCCCCGGAACCCCAACATCTCTGCTCCTAACTATCATCCCAACAAAAGGTGTGCATATCACTCTGATAGTCCTGGACACGACACTGCCGACTGCTGGGCTCTGAAGAACAAGGTCCAGGGTCTGATTGATGAAGGAGTAGTGGATTTCACCCAAGTGGGTCAAGCTGAGGTCTTCTGCCATCCCTACAAGATGCACCAGTTGAAGTAACGAGTCCTAAGACTAGAAGACTTTTGTTCATTAGAATTTTTCAAGTTGTAATTTTCTTTTGATTGTTCAAACATTTGTTCATGTTAAACGTTGTTATTTCATTAATGCATCGCATATGTCTGTTTCGAAGCAATATATTCATATTCACTATATGCAAATTATTTTCATATTTTTTCTGGTGATCAACGCTCGATTAATAATTCTAAGCCTCTTGAGGGAGGATGACGAAAACGATACCACAATGTACAGTATGCTTTTGAACAAACCCCGCTGATGAGGTACATGCATTGTTTCAATCCCTAAAACACTGGAGTTATAAGGAAGATAATCCCTCGTCAACCCCTCTGAGCCAAAGAAGTAGGAGTTTTTCTTTTCGAAAATTAAAACCCTTTATCATAACCTGGGGCAGGGTAGTTCTCTCAGTTGATCCAAGTGCACAACGAATGGCACCAAAGAGGTCCTTATAAAGCAAAAGACAGTGATGGTTCAGAACAATCATAAGGACAGGCAGTCATTATCTCAAAAAATAAAAAAAAACCCATTAAGTCAAAACCCATGAAGGAGACTTGCGAAACTGGGGCATCCCGCTGACTGTAATTCCAAAAAAGGAAACAGTTCAGGCAAAAAAAGAAAGAGGTTCTACAAACCCTCAACAAAAACAAAAAAAATGACTGCCTATTCAGAATAAGTCATCAACATCCGAATCATCACCGGAGAATCAGGACAAAGACTCAAACAAGGTCTAACGCACGATCAACTGAGCTTAGGTTTGGAGAACATCACGAAGAGCGGGTGGGTACAAATAAAATTTTAGCCTTTATCCTTTGTTTCTTAAACCGTGAACCAGGCCACGTTATAACCCTCAAAAGTCCTAGCTGAAGCATGGGTTGGTTCGAAAGCATACTGTTACGAAAGGTATCCTGACTCCTTAAGGCTTGCGGTAAAATAACGGGTTGACATCACAGTTTACAAAAATTTTCACTTGTTTTTACAAAAATGCATTTTTCAAAATTTCAAGACAGACATAAACTTTGCATTCTTACGATAACATTGTTTGCATATGATTAGTTGTTTGAACAATAGAGAACTTTGCGCAACGAATATCCGATGAACGAAGGTCTTCTCAACAAAAGAGTCACCTCCAGTGGAAGAAACACTTCCAATCAAGGGGCATGGCATGATCAGTGTCCATCACCTGGGGCAGTCCAATCAAGATTCGAAGAATCTCTCAAAAGGCCAACCAGCTTGGGGCAAATCTCCATCTGGATCACCTGGGGCATTCCGACAACGAATCTTGCCTGATCAGACATCTTCTGGTGGCATGGCAACACAACAACAGGGGCACTTCCCTACACCCTGAGAGCGTGGACATAGTCGAAAAAGAATACTACGCATAATCAAAGACCCGCTAGGTTGACACACCTAGGCAAAAATAAGGGCTTCCCGGCGAACCAAAAGGGTTCGGGCAAAATAAGGGATGAAAAAGAAAAATTTGTACACCCGGCAAGTCGAAAACCTGAAAAGGAGGCTTGGGCAAAAATGGGTATCCCGGTGGACTGAAAACCCGAAAGGGCGCTCCAGGCAAAAGTTAGGGATCAAAGCGTACGACTATGTCCCGGCATCTCGTCACTTGCCTACCAAAAGGAAGATTTGTCAATCGGCAGTCATCCAGCACCTCCACAAGATATCTTTTCCCCTCACCTCAGAAACAGGGGCAATAATGAGTCGTCCAGGCGATCCAGTTGCTCTGTCGACCAAAGTACCAAGGAAAGGTTAATACAAAGATGATTACCATCTACCTTTACAAATTCCAGATCAAGGGTTAACATCTGAAACCAAACAGGACAATCATCCACTTGATCATCATCAGGCAACCCTACACCGGTTCCTACTCAACTTTCAGACAAAGTCTTACACGGACTCATCCACAAGTAACCCTACACCGGTTCCTTTTCTTTCAGAAAAAGTCTTACACGGACTTATCATCAAAGTAACCCTACACCAGTTCCTTCTCAACTTTCAGACAAAGTCTTACACGGACTCATCCACAAGTAACCCTACACCGGTTCCTTTTCTTTCAAAAAGTCTTACACGAACTTATCATCAAAGTAACCCTACACCAGTTCCTTCTCAATTTTCAGACGAAGTCTCACACGGACTCATCTTAAGATAACCTTACCCCGGTTCATCACGAAGTCTTACACGGACTCACCCTCCACAAGTAACCTTACCCCGGTTTCCTCCAAAAGTCTTACACGGACTTACCTCAAAGATAACCTTACCCCGGTTCATCCGGAAGTCTTACACGGACTTACCTCAAAGATAACCTTACCCCGGTTCATCAAGAAGTTTTATACGGACTTATCCTGAAATAACCCTACACGGGTTATCTCTTTCTAGACGTAGTTTTACACGGACTCGTCATCAGTAAACCCTACACAGGTTTCCTTCTCAAAACTCCAGATGTAGTTTTACACGGACTCGTCACCCAGAAACCCTACACAGGTTCTCTATTTTTAAGGATGCAGTTTTACACGGACTCGTCATCAGTAAACCCTACACAGGTTTCCTTCTCAGCTCTAGATACAGTCTTATACGGACTCATTGTCAGTAAACCCTACACAGGTTTCCTCCCTCCAAAGATGCAGTTTTACATGAACTCGCCATCAAGAAACCCTACACAGGTCCTCTCTTTCCAAAGATGAAGTTTTACACGAACTCGTCATCAAGAAACCCTACACAGGTTTCCTTCAACTCCAAATGCAGCTTCACGCGAGGCCAACCTCAAAGTAACCCTACATAGGTTCCCTCTTTCAACTTACAAAAAATACATCTCAAAAATTTCCCCAGTAGATTCTAGAAGCTTCTTCCCCGCAGAGCACGAACGCGTCTCCCGGCTTTCTTCAAAGAGTTATGCCCTTACCAGGATATAACTGGGTTATCCTCAACTAAAAGCCACGGAAAGAGCGTCCTCGACGAAGTCTTCTTATCCCCAGCGAAGTCTATTAACACTTCCAACACAACAAGGGTATCCCCAGCAAGCTATTATCAACAACTCAGCAAAGCATCTCTCTCCCCACAGAGTATCGCTTCCCAGCAAGATCGACAGAGTACTTTTCTCCTCACAGAGTAATCCGTTCGCCAAGTTCATCCCCAACGGAGTTATCTTCTCCTACCGGTATTCTTGCAGCTATCATCCCCAGCGGAAGCAAAATCTATTCTCCAACATCAGCCCAGGAGTGACTTCCCGGCACCCGTCAAGGATTTACTTTTCTAGACGAAAAACACATTCATAAAACATCACATACATCATTATAGCATGCATAGACGCATCATATCATACAAATCTCATTTATGTTGAGAACATCATTGCTTGATCCATATCATGCATTGCATATGACTGACCTTTACCTTTCAGGAAGGATGCAGTTAAATTCTCAATCATATTTCAAGACCTAGACCGGTTCAGTTAATCGACTCCAAAGATTTCTTATCCAGTCCAAGGCCTTCTCTAGTCCAGCTAAATAGACCCCAAACAGATTTTTCTGATGAAGACTTAGTAGAAGTTATCAAATGTTTTTCTCAAACGTCCGCTTTTGAGATTATAATTTCCTATGGTTCTCTCCCTAACGTTGTGGAGATGATAATTCCATTTCAGGTTTTTCTCAGACGCCCGCTTTTGAGATTATAATTTCCTATGGTTCTCTCCCAACGTTGTGGAGATGATAATTCCATTTCAGGTTTTTTTCGAACGTCCGCTTTTGAGATTATAATTTCCTATGGTTCTCTCCCTAATGTTGTGGAGATGATAATTCCATTTCAGGTTTTTCTCGAACGCCCGCTTTTGAGATTATAATTTCCTATGGTTCTCTCCCTAATGTTGTGGAGATGATAATTCCATTTTAGGTTTTTCTCAGACGTCCGCTTTTGAGATTATAATTTCCTATGGTTCTCTCCCAACGTTGTGGAGATGATAATTCCATTTCAGGTTTTTTTCGAACGTCCGCTTTTGAGATTATAATTTCCTATGGTTCTCTCCCAACGTTGTGGAGACGATAATTCCATTTTAGGTTTTTCTCAGACGCCCGCTTTTGAGATTATAATTGCCTATGGTTCTCTTCCCGATCCTGCGAAGATGGTAATTCCCACCAAGATTTTCTCAACGAGCGTTGTTGAAGTTAAAGTCACCCAAGGTTCTCTCACTGCTCATGCTGAGGTAGCAACCACCCCTGTTTCATTCATCACCTTTTGAAGATCCAGACTCAGCTCCTGTAACCAGTCAGGACACATCTATACCAAGCATCTTAAAACCAGCTCCTGCAACATGTCAGGTACTCATTTTTCTTTTGCAGGTATACAGGTTCTCGCTAAGGAATCTTTTATGCGATCAATGTCCAGATGGCATATATAAGCCCATCATCCTATCCATCAATCTCCAAATGGCATCTATAAGCCCATTTCCATCACAGTGCTACTATGTGAGCGCAAATTTCTGGGCACTCTAGTGTTCAATCATCTTCTACCTTCGGATTACGAAAGGCACGTCAGCCAATCTGCATCCTCAGGTCTAAGAAGATTGAACAGGGGCAACTGTTGTACCCCAAAATTTTCCCTCCCATATTCTTCAAGATTTGCCAAGTCAAGCTTCAAAACCTCCCCAAGGGTTGCACAGTCAAGGGCCTCCTAAGCAGTCAAAATTAGGGTTTTTGTTCTGATCAAGAAAATGAAGTTTCCAAGGGTCCAATCAAGTCTCACATGCCTACAAATATGGTCAAGCATCCTCATATCAAGTTTCAAGACTTTCAGCACAAAATTGCACAGTCAAAAACCCTAATTGCACTGCAGTCAACTGTAGGGGCAAAATGGTCATTTGATAGTCAAAAGTTCAAATTTTTGGTCAACATATCATTTTGAAGCCACAAACATCATTTGATCAATGCTTGATCATGATTCTCAAAGCTTGGCTCAAAAATCATCAAGATGCAAAAGTTTCCTTATTTGGACAACTGAAAAAAGTCAACTGAAATTGACCAGGGCATAACTTTCACATGGATTATCAGAAAAATTCCATCCAAAGCTCATTTTGAAGAGAAAGACATTTCCTACAACTCATCTTCATACTTCAAGTCCAAGAAATGCTCACACAAAAAGTTATCAATTTCAACATTATAGGTCATTTTCAAAAGTCAACAAAAAGGGACTTTAAGTAAAAGGCCATAACTTGAGATTGGTAAATCAAAATGACATGGGACCAAGGACATTGGTTAGAGGACTCAAGAACCTTTCCAAAATGTCCAAGAACATGAGCAAAGCTTAAAAATTGAGCAAGTTATGCATTGGAGAAGTTGGGAAATTTTTGTGAAATGGCCAAAATCATTTATCCTTGAAATCTCATTTTTGACAAAAGGGGCCCACTTTTTCCACTTGAATTAACTTGGCCATGCTTCCAACGTGTCCCACCTTTTATTTCAGATTTTTTTATTAATTTTTTCATTTTTATTGATTTTATTGGATTTAATTAATTTTAAATCTTTTAAAATCAAAAGAAATTCAAAAAAAATTAATTTAAGGGAATATTTGGTTTTGATTAACCTTGAAACATCATTAAGCACATCCCATTTTCGTGCCAAAGCTCAAAGAAGCAAGAATTCAAAAATGGACTCAAAAATGGAAAGTTGGTTATGGAGGTTCATGGGAAATCTTGGAATTGAAGGCTATGCATTATGGAGCCATAATTTCTCTTCCTACACATTGCATAAGACCTATACAATTGATACACAACAGGAGAGACACAAGAGCTGCGCCCCAAGACTGAAAACAAAAGCTCATATTTTGGCCATATTTTTGAAAACTGAAAACGAGGGTAGAGTTTGATTCAAGCAAAGAGACGTGTTCTATCACATTCCTGGGACATCAAGCAACACATTTGGATCAAAATCACAAGCTTCCATCCCCTGAAACGTAAGAACGACCTCACCCTGTGCATGAAAAATTCGAAGCTCTTACATCTCAATTCATGCACATTTAGTCAGTTTTGATATATGATTTGTGTTCCTTATTCAATTCTAATGCTAATCAAACGTTTTAATTTTGTTTTCGTGCATCATACAAGAATTTGCCATTGACACATTCTAGGTTTTCAGAGGTTCAAAAAGAGGGTTTCTTTGTCCTGGAAAAATTGACCTCTAAGATCCATATCATCAGAATCAGCAACTCATGGCCAGTTGTTTCCATGCCTCACGCTCAATTTGTGAGCGTCTGAGCTCTAATCGCTATTTTTTGTAAGGGCCTTTTCTGAAACGGTGTAAAAACCGTTGCCAATGTTTTGACATTTTCAGGAAAATAAAACATTGGGGAAGACGACTGTTTGTCATGCTGTGATTGGCTGGTTTGAATCCAGCGCGCATTTTTTTATTTTTATAACACTAACGTGTAGTTTCTTTTATATTATTTCTTTCTTATATAATATACAAGGTGCGTTGAATGGCTCAGTGGCATGCATAGGCGTTGGCAAACTATAGGACCTGGGTTCGAGCCCCAGGTCCCTAACTATTTCCATGTTATTTTTCATATGATGTTTCCATGCAGTTTCAATGATAGAATACCATCATGCGTCCCTCCATCAAGCCGTCCATTTGGTCAGTCTCGTTCATCCAAGGGTTCAGATCAAAGGAACATGATGGGTCCTAGTCAAAGCTACCACACGTGGCCTGAAAAAGTCAACAAAGCCTCCAAAAATGGGTCAGAATTACTTGGGCTGCACCCCCTTGGTTTGCTATTCCTTATCTTTTTTTATTATTTTATTTTTATTTGTTTGCTTAATTTCCATTTAATTTTTTCAAATCAATATTTTCATAATAAATATAAAAAAACATAAAAAATCAGAAAAGATGAAAAAAATAATAAATATTTTTATTTTATTAATTTTGTAAATAAATCCCATAATAAATTTAGTTTTAATTTTAGGTTGTTAATTTAATTCTTTTTCTCAATAACCAAAAATAACAAAAATAGGCCTTTAGCACTTTTTATATTTTTTTAATTAATTAAATATTTTTATTATAAGTATCATTAACCATTAATTTTGTAAATAAATTTTATAATTAATTAGTTTTAATTCTAGGTTTTAACTTTAATGCATTTTCTTTAATAAATTAAAAAATAGTTAGAACTAGAATTATTTGACTTTTAATTCCAATTTAATTTTCTTCAATGTCATAAATACAAAAAATAAACATAAAAAATAAATTCTTTCTTTTATTTAACTTAATTATTTTAATAATCTTATTTTAATTCCTTCAAAGGGTTCAACGCCCTCGCATTCGATTATATTCTCATTTCGCGCGTTTTATTTATTTCTTTGTTGTAAATATAATGTATTTGTTCCAGAGCCCTGTAATAGTTAATTAGGCATTTATTTTCTATACTTTATTTTAAATCGGGTCTGGATTAATTTGGCGTTGTAGACCCGCGCCTTTGTAATAGCGTAGGACCCTTTATCTTTTCCGCACTTTAAATTCCCGCACCTTTAACTGTTAAACAATAACATGAAAGAATGAATGCCCAAAAATAAAATCAAAGCGTAGATCACTAATACATGACAAGACAAAAATATCTGAAAATGACACAATTCACACACCACCCCTAGGGTACGCCTCACTGTTGCCTTGCCTCGAAAGGTGATCGTCGAGTAGAGGATGTCTTAGTAAGTCCTCATGATCCGGGAACCTGGCATGAGGGTAGCTTCTAAGGTGTCTTCCCATTGCTCTGGTGATCACCATGTCCCGAACCTCGAATTGACCCGAACACCTCCAACGGTGGTGCTACCTACCTCTCAATGGTGGGATGACACTACTTTAAAGGACACTTACACAGCTTAATTCCTTAGGGTAGGTAGATTCTCATAGATACTTGCTCTTTTCAAAAACAAACAAAATACTTTTCACACCTACACTTTCTAAAAGTTTTCAAACAAATTTTTCATACACTCTTGAGGACATATACAAGAGTTACTTAGAGATTTTTCATACACTCTTGAGGACATATACAAGAGTTACTTAGAGATTTTTCAAACGAAACTTTTTCAAAACCCACTCACCTTGAAAAGCAAACAAACATTTTTTGAAAACACAATGAGCAAGTATCTAAGAGCCCATGGATAACCATGGATAGAAAGGGTGCTAACACCTTCCCTTTCTATAATCTACCTCCCGAACCGAGAGCAATCTCTTTAAGGAATTTTTCTGTGCTGTTGTCCTTTCCATTTGGAGAAAATAAAAGACGGTGGCGACTCTTGCTTCCGCGACATTTCGCGAAACCAGCTAAAAACAGTCAGTTCCAGATCCACCGATCACACATGCATATACGCATCATGAACATACAATCTCACGTATTCAGAGAGCATCTCGCATGTCATACCACATGACATCGCATACAACTAACGCTTGTATTTTCTGGACAAAAATACAAAAATGATTACCGTCAATGGTCGCAAATAAAGATCCGATTCCTGAATCTTGCCAGGGTGTATCTGTTGATGACCAATTACCAGATCCGATTCCTGTATCTTGCCAGGGTGTGTCTGAAGAGTTCGAGGGTCCGATGCCTGAATCTTGCCAGGGTGTATCCGTTGAAGACTAACATTACCAGATCCGATTCCTGTATCTTGCCAGGGTGTGTCTGAAGAGTTCGAGGATCCGATACCTGAATCTTGCCAGGGTGTATTCGTTGAAGACTAACATTACCAGATCCGATTCCTGTATCTTGCCAGGGTGTGTCTGAAGAGTTCGAGGGTCCGATGCTTGAATCTTGCCAGGGTGTATCCGTTGAAGACTAACATTACCAGATCCGATTCCTGTATCTTACTAGGGTGTGTCTGAAGAGTTCGAGGTTCCGATGCCTGAATCTTGCCAGGGTGTATCCGTTGAAGACTAACATTACCAGATCTGATTCCTGTATCTTGCCAGGGTGTGTCTGAAGAGTTCGAGGGTCCGATGCCTGAATCTTGCCAGGGTGTATCCGTTGAAGACTAACATTACCAGATCCGATTCCTGTATCTTGCCAGGGTGTGTCTGAAGAGTTCGAGGGTCCGATGCCTGAATCTTGCCAGGGTGTATCCGTTGAAGACTAACATTACCAGATCCGATTCCTGTATCTTGCCAGGGTGTGTCTGAAGAGTTCGAGGATCCGATACCTGAATCTTGCCAGGGTGTATTCGTTGAAGACTAACATTACCAGATCTGATTCTTGTATCTTGCCAGGGTGTGTCTGAAGAGTTCGAGGATCCGATACCTGAATCTTGCCAGGGTGTATCCGTTGAAGACTAGCATTACCAGATCCGATTCCTGTATCTTGCCAGGGTGTGTCTGAAGAGTTCGAGGATCCGATACCTGAATCTTGCCAGGGTGTATCCGTTGAAGACTAACATTACCAGATCCGATTCCTGTATCTTGCCAGGGTGTGTCTGAAGAGTTCGAGGATCCTATACCTGAATCTTGCCAGGGTGTATCCGTTGAGGACTAACATTACCAGACTCGATTCCTGTATCTCGCTAGGGCACGTCTGAAGAATTCGAAGATCCGATTCCTGTAACCAGTCAGGACATATCTACACAAAGCATCTGAAGACCAGCTCCTGCAACATGTCAGGTACTCATTTTTCTTTTGCAGGTACGCAAGTTCTCGCTAAGGAATCTCTTACGCGATCAACATCCAGATGGCATCTATAAGCCCATCATCCTATTCATCAACCTCTAAATGGCATCTATAAGCCCATTCCATCATCACACTGCTACTATGTGAGTGCAAATTTCTGGGCACTCTAGTGTTCAATCATCTTCCACCTTCGGATTACGAAAGGCACGTCAGCCAATCTGCATCCTCAGGTCTAAGAAGATTGAACAGGGGCAACTGTTGTACCCCAAAATTTGCCCTCCCATATTTCTCAAAACATTTCAAGAAAAATTCACAAGTCCAACCTGGCGCGTCATATTCAGGTATTCTTTCGCCAAGATATCTCTGATAACGTATTCTCAAATTCAGGTTCGGCTCAAGAGTCAATTCTTTAAAGAAGGTATCCGAATGTGTGAGTTTTCTCGAAGAAATATGGTGAAAAAGTGTGCTGAAAGTGCAGTTTTTACGCGCTAAAAAATTCATAACTTGAAGATCGTGGCTCGTTTTGAACCCGTTCCGGTGGCCAAAATTCCGTCTTGACATTATCTACGTTTTCATCTCTCACGGCTGGAAGCCAATTTCGATCATAAGGTCTTCAAAAATGTGGATTTATCAAGTATTTTCATGCAGAAAATTTGTGACAGAAGTTTATTTGCGTCATGTTCAGAAAATCATAACTTGGTCGATTTTCATCGTATCGAACTGGTTCCGGTGCCAAAATTTCACAAATTGAGTTGGCTACATTTTCACAGAAGGTATTGAGTTCAAACGGTATTCAAAAGGCCTTCTTTTTTTGCTCAAAGTGCGTGACACGCTGAAAATCCTGAATGCTGAATATTATTTCATCTGAGCCGAAACTTCGAAAATTCATAACTCGGTCAATTTTTATCGGATTGGACTCATATTTTTACACAAGGTCACTTACTCATAGATCTACAACTTTTCTTCAAAAGTCGAGACCAAATTATGCACCGATCAATACCAGTTTTTTATTGAAGAACGTGTCAGAGTCGACACTGGAGCCCAAAATAAGTTTGCCTGAGCTGAAACTTCAAAAATTCATAACTAATTCACCGTTTATCCGATTGAGTCGATTTTCGGATAGGAGTTAGTTCTCGATGTAGGCTACATTTTGTTTTCACATTTCAACTTCAAATATTGCACTTAAGTCCCTACAATTTATCCTGGAAAGTGACGAACTCAAGTGAACATGGAGGCCAATTGCACATTCAAAGCCCATTTTCTTTACCCTAATTTCCATTATATAATCACCTTCTTTTCACACAAACCAAAAAAAAACAGAGAGGAGGAAAAGAGAGAAAAAAACTTTGCCACAACACTGTTAGAATATCAAACTCTTTCAAGAACCCTAAAACCTTGAAATCCTCATTACAAATCCCTCTCTCACTACAAACAAGCCATCTCAGTTACAAACCAACATTTTATTACTTCTTCAGTAAGGGTAAAGCTGGCTTGATCTCCATGATCCAAAGGGCATAAAAGCATTCATGTCACTACTTTTCCAGTAAGAGTAAGGTTGATTTGATCTCCATGATCAAAAAGGTATAATCATTCATACATGCCATATTGTGCCTAAACATTAAATTTCTTCATATATTAGCTTTATTTGCATTTTATGATTTTATTTAATATGTTCGTGAGATTCAACATTGCAGATTTAGACAAGATCCCATGCAAGTTCATTAAGGAACGTTGAGGCCAAAAGCCAAATGGCCAAAAGTCAAAAGCCAAATGGCCAAAACAGAACATTTTACACATGACCCCAATACATGGCGAGACAGACATCCTGAGAAGATTAAGGAACGTTGAGGCCAAAACGCAAATGGCCAAAAGCCAAAAGCCAAATGGCCAAAGTAGAACAACTTATGCATGATGAGGCCAGAACACAAATGGCCAAACCACTCCAATTCACCTCCAAAAAGGGGACAGAAACCCCCCAAGGTATTGTATTTTCTTTCTTTTCCTTATTTTATTTATTTCAATTATTTCTTTTTTTTAATTAATTCCTTTAATTTAACTTATTTTCATAAAATATAAAAAATAGTAAAAAACAGAAAAGTCATAAAAATCAAAATATATTTATTTAATTAATATTTTTTGTAAATAAATTTCACTAATAATTAATTATTTATTTTTATAAATCAAAATTGCATGTAAATAATTAGATTAATTTTAGGTTTAATTTTAACATGTTTTTCTTAATAAATAAAAAAAATTAGAATTAGGGTTAATATTTTAATTTCATTTAATCTTTCTCATAAAAATACATAAAAAACATAAATACCAAAAACTCAAAAAAAAAAAAAAAATTTCTTTTTTCTCTTTAATTTCATTAGTTTAATCATTTAATTTAATTTCATTAAAAATGGTCTAACGCCCTCGTTTCCAATTTTAATTCCTATTCGCGCATTTTTATTTATTTCCTTCTTTTAAATATTTATGTAACTCTCCCAAAGCCATGTAAATATTAATTTCTCACACTTTACTTTAATTCTTTATTTTTCTGTCAAATCGGGTCCTGGAAATTTTGGCGATGTGGACCCGCGCCTTTGTAATAGTTTAGAACTTTATATTTGCGCAACTTTTAACTGTTAATAATGGCATGCAAGAATGAATGACAAAAATAAAAACAAAAGCATAGATCACCCGTGACATGAACAAGACTAAATAACTGAAAACGACACACAAATCACACACCACCCCTAGGGTACGCCTCACTGTTGCCTTGCCCTTCAAAAGGTGATCGTCGAGTAGAGGATGTCTTAGTAAGTCCTCATGATCCGGGAACCTGGCATGAGGGTAGCTTCTAAGGTGTCTTCCTATTGCTCCGGTGATCACCATGTCCCGAACCTCGAATTGACCCGAACACCTCCAACGGTGGTGCTACCTACCTCTCAATGGTGGGATGGCACTACTTTAAAGGACATCTACACAGACGAATTCCTTAGGGTAGGTAGACGACTCTAGATACTTGCTCTAATTTCAAAATAAATAAAAAAAAATACTTTTCACACCGACACTTTTCAAAAAGCTTTCGAAAGCAATTTTTCAAACACTCTTGAGGACCGATACAAGAGTCGAACTGAAATTTTCAAAGAAACTTTTTTTAAAACCCACAGTTGAAAAGCAAACAAACATTTTTGAAAACACAAATGAGCAAGTATCTAAGAGCCCATGGATAACCATGGATAGAAAGGGTGCTAACACCTTCCCTTTCTATAAATCTACCTCCCGAACCGAGAGCAATCTCTATAAGGAATTTTCCTGTGCTTTTGTCCTTTCCATTTGGAGAAAATAAAAGACGGTGGCGACTCTTGCTTCCGCGACATTTCGCGATCCAGCGTTAAACAGTCAGTTCCAGATCCACCGATCACAGCATCCAAGGCCTAATGGACAGCCAACAAATTCTTTTCGAAAAGATTCCTACTACTCCAACCCCTATCAAAGATGTTTCAATAATCACTATTTCCACCAATCTTTCCAAGGTCCCTAAAAAGCCTGTTAAGATTACATCAATTCCGAAGTTTTTTCCTCTGAAAATAACCATGCCTGGGCCTGTCCCCTACATTTCTGACAAATCAATACCATGGAATTATGGTGGAGAAATCTACTACCATGGTGTTAAACAAGTCGAGATAACCGAAGAAAGCTCTGACGAAGAAGATGCCGACATTGGTAACATTGCCGGTACGAGCAAGATTACCCGAAGTGGGAGAATATTTTCTCCAGAGGTTGCCCCTCCAAAGGCAATCTTTGGACCCTCAGCGGCTGCCAAAGTTACTCCTGCATCGATAAAACTTTATGCAAGAATTCCATTGATTGAAGAAGCTGTTACTCCTGCAGTTGTCCCTCCTACTTCTGCTGATAAGGGGAAAGGGATCCAGGATGAGCTCGTCAGGACGAGGGCTCAGCCATTGGTCATCCCCGAAACCTCTAAGAAAGAAATGGAGGAGATTTTGAAAATAATAAAGAAAAGTGATTATGACATCGTAGAGCAACTGGGGCAAACCCCCTCGAAGATCTCCATGCTAGCTTTACTGCTTTGTTCGGAGGCTCACGCCAAAGCTTTGATAAGGTTTTTGAAGACAACCCATGTACCCCAGGAAACCTCAGCCGATCAATTCCAGGATTGTGTAGCCAGCCTTACCGCAGACAACGGCCTGGGTTTCTCTGATGCTGACCTGACTCCGAAAGGAAGAAAGCACAATGACGCATTACACGTGTCAGTAGAATGCCAAGGAACTACTCTGGCCCATGTTTTGGTCGACACTGGTTCTTCTCTGAACGTGCTGCCTAAGAAGGCTCTCAACCGATTGGATTGTGAAGGCTTGGAGCTAAAGCCAAGTAATATCATTGTAAGGGCATTTGACGGGTCAAAAAGAATGGTACATGGGGAGGTCGACATTCCCATTAAGGTAGGCACTGAAGTGTTCCCCTCAACTTTCTATGTGATGGACATCCGCCCATCATACTCTTGCTTGCTAGGGAGGCCATGGATACATAATACTGGCGCAGTCACCTCCTCTCTACATTAAATGCTGAAATAACCTGTCAAAGGAAAAATCATAAATGTACACGGCGAGGAGGAATATATGATCATCCACCTGAACTCCTTTCGGTATGTAGAGGTGGAGGGTGAATTCATTGAGACACCATTCCAGCACTTTGAGGAAGTCTCTCCTGAGGTGGCAGTAGCAAAAGCGGTAGCTGAGGTACCCAAGCAGGTGGCTAGGATGGCATCTCTAAAAGACGCAAAGGCTGCAATGAAGGAAGGGAAGAGCTCAGTGTGGGGTCAGTTGCCTGACATTCCCCACAAAGCAGACAAGTTTGGGTTGGGATTTACCGCTGCGGGGCAAAAAGCTATGCGTCGCTCAAAAATTGAAAGGACACCCATCAAGATTTCTCCTCATATAATCAATGCTTTGGAAGACGAAGACGAAGAGGGTAACATTGGGGACTGGATCTTCCCAACCATCGAAGGGGGACTACACAACTGGGAGGCGAAAGACTTCGTCCCCATTACTTTCATTAATCAGTCATTTATCTTTCGAACATTTCCTGTTGGTCTGTAATATTTACTTTTGAACAATCTGCACACTACTTTTTCACCTCATGCCTTGCCCGGGGTATGTAGGTCCATTTGTAAGGGTTCTGATTCTCTTCATATCTATATGCCATGTTTAATGAATCATTGGACGTTCTTCATTTATAAACTGCTGTGTTCATTTTTCTTTCCTTTTTCATTTTTGTTTGTTTAAGGATGGCTATCCCTTACACACACCCACACTCACAAATGCAGGTACCCATCCACTCTGGATTCTATGGGTGACTATTCTATTGTATCCTTCAATAAGTCTGAAGATTTGGTCAATCAGGATGAATACGAAGATGACGGAGATTGTGAAGTACCAGGGGAGCTAGCCAGACTTCTACAACAAGAAGAAAGGGCCATCTCACCTCATGAAGAGTTGTTGGAAACAGTCAACTTAGGAACAGAGGAAGACAGGAAGGAAGTACAAGTGGGTGCCAATCTGGAACCAAGTGTCAAGGAGCGTTTGATACAGCTGTTAAATGAATACGTTGAAATCTTCGCCTGGTCTTATAAAGACATGCCGGGTTTAGACACAGATATCGTGGTTCACCGTCTCCCTACAAGAGAGGATTGTCCACCGATCAAGCAAAAAGTCCACCGAATGAGGCCCGACATGTCTGAGAAGATTAAAGCAGAAGTAATGAAGCAATTCGACGCTGGCTTTCTGGATGTTACATCCTATCCACAATGGGTTGCTAACATTGTGCCAGTACCTAAAAAAGACGGCAAGGTCAGGATGTGTGTGGACTACCGGGATTTGAACAGGGCTAGCCCTAAAGATGATTTTCCGCTACCGCATATCGACATTTTGATTGACAACACAGCTCAACACAAGGTGTTTTCCTTCATGGATGGATTCTCGGGCTACAACCAGATCAAAATGGCCCCCGAGGACATGGAGAAAACAACCTTTGTCACACAATGGGGTACCTTCTACTATAAGGTGATGTCGTTTGGACTGAAGAACGCAGGGGCAACTTATCAGCGCGCCATGGTAGCTTTATTTCATGATATGATACATCATGAGATCGAATTTTACGTAGATGACATGATAGCTCGATCACAAACAGAGGAGGAACACCTTGAACATCTGGAAAAGCTGTTTGCCAGGTTAAAGGAGTACAAACTCAGGCTGAATCCAAGTAAGTGCACTTTTGGAGTTAGGTCTGGTAAACTTCTAGGATTTATTGTCAGCAACAAAGGCATTGAGGTCGATCCAGCAAAAGTGAAAGCAATACAAGAAATGCCTGCTCCCCATACTGAAAAGGAGGTTAGAGGGTTCTTGGGGCGCTTGAACTATATTGCCAGATTCATCTCTCATCTGACTTCTATCTGTGAGTCAATTTTCAAACTATTAAAGAAAGATCAGGTAGTCGAATGGAACGACGATTGCCAAGCTGCTTTTGATAAGATCAAGGAGTATTTTCTAGAACCTCCAATTCTGATGCCACCCGTCGAAGGAAGACCGTTGATCATGTATCTGACCGTCTTGGATAACTCAATGGGGTGTGTTTTGGGCCAGCATGACGAGTCTGATCGAAAAGAGCATGCTATTTATTACCTTAGCAAAAAGTTTACCGACTGTGAGACTCGCTAATCACTACTCGAGAAAACTTGTTGCGCTTTGGTATGGGCTGCTCGCCGACTAAGGCAGTATATGCTGACTCATACCACCTTGCTGATTTCCAAAATGGATCCTATCAAGTATATCTTCGAGAAGCATGCTTTATCTGGAAGAATAGCTAGATGGCAAATGATCCTAACTGAGTATGACATCCAGTATACTACCCAAAAAGCTATAAAAGGGAGTGTACTAGCTGATCATCTAGCTCATCAAGCTATCGAAGATTATCAACCCATGAGATTTGACTTCCCAGACGAGGACATCATGAATTTGGACAACATTGAAGGTAACAGACCGTATGACGGACCTGAAAAAGGATCCTGATGGACCCTGTACTTTGATGGTGCTTCAAATGCACTTGGAAACGGTATCGGCGCGGTACTCATTTCCCCGGAAGGTTGTCACACGCCTTTTACGGCCCGACTTTGCTTCAGCTGTACCAACAACATGGCTGAATATGAAGCTTGCATTTTCGGTCTCAAGGCTGCTATAGACTTGGGGATCAAATCTTTGATCGTATTTGGGGACTCGGCTTTGGTTATCAGTCAAATCAAAGGAGAGTGGGATACCAAGCATCCTAATCTTATCCCATACAAAGAACATGTCCTGACATTGTTGCCTCATTTCGAGCAAATCACCTTCGAGCATTTCCCGCGAGAAGAGAATCAGCTAGCAGATGCTCTGGCAACAATGTCTTCCATGTTTAAACTCAACTGGGATAACGAGGCTCCCCAAATCACCATTGAGCGAATGGATGAACCTGCGCATTGTCATGAGATTAATACCGAAGAAGTAGTGGAACAACCCTGGTTCCATGAAATCAAAAGGTATCTCCAGACTAGAGAATATCCCGAAGGAGCTTCCGTGAATGACAAGAAGTTCTTAAGGAAATTTGCTGCCAAGTTCTTCCTAAGCAACGACATCCTCTACAAACGCAGCCATGATTGTGTTTTACTTTGATGTGTAGACAAAGCTGAAGCAGAGTTAATCGTGACCGAGATACACAGCGGTACATTTGGCACTCACTTGAGCGGGCATACGATGGCTAAAAAGATTCTAAGGGCAGGCTATTACTGGTCTACCATGGAAGCACATTGCCATCAGCATTCCCGTACTTGCCAAAAATGTCAAGTCTACGCTGATAAGATTCATTTTCCTCCTGTTCCTCTCAACATTCTGACAGCTCCTTGGCCATTTGCAATGTGGGGCATTGACATGATCGGAGAGATCAAGCCTACAGCGTCCAATGGACATCGCTTCATCCTGGTCGCCATTGACTATTTTACCAAATGGGTCGAAGCAGCTTCCTTCGCCTCCGTTACAAAAAATGTGGTTGCCCGCTTCATCAAACAAAATCTCATATGTCGGTATGGTGTCCCCGACAGGATCATCACAGACAATGGTACAAATCTGAACAATACTATGATCACCGCTCTATGCGAACAATTCAAGATTTATCATCATAATTCATCTCCCTATCGGCCGAAGATGAACGGTGTTGTTGAAGCTGCGAACAAAAACATCAAGAAGATCATTCAGAAAATGACAGTCACCTACAAGGACTGGCATGAGATGTTACCGTTTGCTCTGCATGGATACCGTACAACGACACGTACTTCAATAGGGGCAACCCCATTTTCTTTAGTCTATGGAATGGAAGCTGTCTTACCCATGGAAGTTCAAATTCCTTCTTTAAGGATCATGAAGGACGCTGGTTTGAATGAAGACGATTGGATTCAGACCCGACTTGATCAACTCAATTTGATCGACGAGAAGCGACTCGCTGCTGTTTGCCATGGTCAGACGTACCAAAAACGGATGATCAAGGCTTTCAACAAGAAAGTCAGACGTCAAGTATATCAAGTCGGAGATCTCGTAATCAAGCGGATTATCTTACCACAAAGTGATCCCAGGGGAAAATGGACTCCTACTTACGAAGGACCATTTGTGATCAAAAGTATTTTTTCTGGTGGTGCAATGATTCTGACCACCATGGACGACAACGATTTGCCGCACCCTGCGAACGCAGACATAGTCAAAATATACTACGCATAAAATCACCCGGCAAGTCGAAAACCCGAAAGGGCGGCTTGGGCAAAAATGGGCATCCCGGTGAACCGAAAACCCGAAAGGGCGGTTCAGGCAAAAATTAGGGATAAAAACAAAAAAATCTGTACACCTGGCAAGTCGAAAACCCGAAAGGGCGGCTTGGGCAAAAAGGGGTTTCCCGGTGGATTGAAAACTCGAAAGGGCGATCCAGGCAAAAGTTAGGGAATTAAAGCGTATGACTATGTCTCGTCGGATCACTTTAAAGGACAATCTCTTCATCAACCAGCTCCAAGCTTCTGATCAATCCAGTCATCGGCAAACGAAGCATTTGAATGGACAAGATATTCAGAGTTATGAAGGCTATGACAGAATGGGATCCCATAGAATTGTTGCACATAGCCATCTTTCTTTTGTATAAAATTTTCAATTCTTTACGACAACATCCTCGTACTAGGGTGTCTGTCTCCTTTGCACAAAGATACACATAAAAAGTTAATACAAATACTTTTCTAAATACATAAGTTTGCTTTGTCTTCTTTTTGCTTTTTACACTTATGTTTTATTTGAGAAACGTCCAATGTTTTGTTAAATAGGCATATGCATTTGAACATAATCATCTTCTTACAAATCAAGAAAGATGATTGCTGATAGGGTGAGGGTACATACATATATCTTGATACCCTTTCAGAAGGAATCCCCAGCGGAACTAAAACTCCAAATTCCTTAACAAAGTCAAAATCCAGAACTTAATTCCCCAAACAGAGTTAAACTTCAGGATCCTCAGCAGAACACAAGCTTCCTCAAAAGCTGATTACCCCAACCAGAGAGCCTTCCAGAGCTCAATTCCCCTCAGAGTCGAGTTTCAGTATCCCCAACGGAGCCTTAAGAATCTGAAAATCCTATCCCCAGCAAAGTCAAAGATGTTAAACCCCAGCGGAGCTAAAATTTCCAACTATCAATCCCCAGCAGTGGTCCTAGGATCCCTTAACAATTTAAGATCTTGTTCCCCAAGCAGCCAACAGTCAACAAGGATGTCCCATCCTCAGCGATCAAAAGATTCTTGCAATCCCCTGCAGCAATCAAGGATTCAATTCCCCCGACAGCAATCAAGATTCTTTTATCTGGCTATCCAGGATTCATCTATCTTCAGCAAGACAGCTCGTCAGCTTACATGCGCATTCATTACGTTCATATCATAAACACTGATATAACATATACTGCATCATACATTTCATGCAACATAACTTTGTGTTTCAACTAATATTCTACCATTTTCAGGATAAGATTAATAAGCTTCAAATTAGATTTCAAATTTCTGAAGACAGTTCACGGATTCTCCAAACACGGATGTTAATCTATTACTTGTACAGATTTCAAACTTATGAAGACAGTTCATGGATTCTCCAAACACGGATGTTAATCTATTACTTGTACAGATTTCAAACTTCTGAAGAAAGTTCACGGATTCTCCAAACACGGATGTTAATCTATTACTTGTACAGATTTCAAACTTCTGAAGACAGTTCACGGATTCTCCAAACACGGATGTTAATCTATTACTTGTACAGATTTCAAACTTCTGAAGACAGTTCACGGATTCTCCAAACACGGATGTTAATCTATTACTTGTACAGATTTCAAACTTCTGAAGACAGTTCACGAATTCTCCAAACACGGATGTTAATCTATTACTTGTACATATTTCAAACTTCTGAAGACAGTTCACGGATTCTCCAAACACGGATGTTAATCTATTACTTGTACATATTTCAAACTTCTAAAGACAGTTCACGGATTCTCCAAACACGGATGTTAATCTATTACTTGTACAGATTTCAAACTTTTGAAGACAGTTCACGGATTCTCCAAACACGGATGTTAATCTATTACTTGTACAGATTTCAAACTTCTGAAGACAGTTCACGGATTCTCCAAACACGGATGTTAATCTATTACTTGTACAGATTTCAAACTTCTGAAGATAGTTCACGGATTCTCCAAACACGAATGTTAATCTATTACTTGTACAAATTTCAAACTTCTGAAGACAATTTAAGGGTTCTCCAGACACGGATGTTAACCTATCGCTTGTTCAGATGCAACTACTGAAAACAGATTACGGATTCTTCCAAACATGGATGTCAGTCCATTGCTTATTCAGATCCCCAATTCAGAGACCTTCCAAACAGGGACACCTTTCTGATACTCACTCACTCACCAACGACATACAGTTCAACAAAAATTCTCGGATGGCATCTCTAAGCCCATCCCCCGACAAGATTCTGTCACATCTCCAAATGGCATCTTTAAGCCCATCACTAAATGGCATCTTTAAGCCCATTCCATCAAATACGCTTTGACGAGTGCAAATTTTTCAAGGGGCACTCTAGTGTCCAATCTCCTTTTACCTTCGAGACGCGAAAGGAAGACCTGCCAATCTAACTCTTCAGGTGCAAGAAGATTGAACAGGGGCAACTGTTGTACCCCAAAATTTTCCCTCTCATTTCATCAATATTTTCTCACCACAAGACCCTTGGAGCTCAAGATCAAGTTAGGGTTTGCTCTGCTTAAGAACCCTCATCGCACTGTTGACCCAAATTAGGGTTTGAGTTTGCACAAAGATGTCTTGACCCAAAATGCCTAAAGTGACTTTCATGCTTCATGTTGGACTCACAAGTTTATCCATACCAAGTTTCAAGCCTTGATTTCAATCTTTGCCCAGTCAATTGGACAGTTGACCTAGAAATCAACTGTATTGGAGAAAAAGTCAACTGTAGCCAATTAACAGTCAAACCTCATGAAATTTGACCCACATCAACATAATGAACTCATATGAACCATTTGGTCAAGTTTGGATCACAATTCCACAAGAAATTTGATCAGATCACCAAAAGGGCAAATTGGTCATTTTTAGGGTTTTGACTGCACAAAGGCAATTTTTGACTGTTTGACTTAAACAATGGCAAACCAAGCTCACATATGGACTCAAGGACTCAATGGCATTGTCTTGACACATTCCACAAATTCAAAAGATCCCAAATGCACATGATTGACAAATGAATTTTCCAGTCAACTGATCAAAATTTGACTGTATACTGAAAAGTCAAACTTTGACTTTTTGGTCAAAATCAAGTGCCAAGATTCATTTTTCATCAAGACATGTCAAATTATGAAACTTGTTCATCAAGAAACCCAAAATTGCAAATTAGGGTTTAAAATGAGAAAATTTCATAACTTAGAATTTTTCTAAGTTATGAAAATTCCTTATTTTTTCCTAACTTTGTCCCATTTTTTCACCAAGATGCAAATGGATTCAAGAAAAACTCAAAACATGAAAGTTGTAGTCAATTGAAAAATCTACAACTTTTATTCACAAAGTTGTTTCAAAAGAAGCTTGTATCTCAAGTTATGATTTTTGGAATAGGGGTGCAAAACATTCTTAACTTAGAAAACTTTTGACCTATTTTAGGCAGGATTTTTGCCCAACTTCATGGCCACTTTTCACATGTTTCCACTTGGATTTTCAACTTGCATTACAAAGATAGATTGTAGTACACACTCCAAGCTTTCCAAATTGTCCAAGAACTTCTCAAACACCCTTGTGGTTCGGGAGAATCGAATTTGCAAAGTTGGGCAAAATCCACTTTTGTTCTTGACCAAGGCATGTTCATACACTTTGCATTTTCAAACTCAGCATGGTTCAAGCTAGATTACAGGCCTCTAATCCCATTCACACTCAATAATTAAATTCCAATCCATTGTGTTCTAGCATTATTTTGTTCATATAGTCATTACACAAAGAATTAACCTTTAAATGGAAAAAGCAAGTTTGCCATTTTGATAAAGCAATGCTTTATGTCAAAGTCCATATCTTGGAAGTACAAGTAGATCTTTGAGGCACAAGTTTGTGGACAAATCCCACTGATCAAGAAGAGAAAAGGCAGCATGCTTGAGGGACCTGCATTGGCCTATAACCCAACTTGACTATCTTTGCTTATCTAAGAAGAAAACTTGCATATTGAACCATAACTCACATTCCTGCAAAGACCAACAAAAACAAACTTTGTAAACACATTTCATACTCCCTAACTGACCAAAAGCACGACCAAAATACCCTTGATCCCTCCTCATACAGAAAATCACAGTTTTGTGGCAAAACAGGGCATAGGCTGCAACTTGAATCCCACAGTCCATTCCTGTCGTGCGTTTTGGCTAAAACCTCTTCAAACACATTCCCTACCATCCATTAAAGCTATTCCAAGCATTGAACTTGAACTGCAACATCCATAACCAAGGTTGCCATTTTCACTTTTCAGCTGTGCAGGTTGACTTCCATAGCTCGATTCAGTTAGTTCTAAAGCAAGATAGAGGTTGGAGGAGCATCCTTGGACTTCAGGCAAGCTGTACAAATCCTCAAACTCCATTGAAGGTACCTCCATTGCTGCACATGACTCAAGCTGAACAGGTAAAATTTTGAACTTCTATCTCTCTATCCAGGCATAGTTAGGCTTAAGTTTGTGAAGAAAGCATGTTCTACTCATAGCCCTGAAGCCATCCATGTAGTTACTTTTCATTTATATTGTGTGTGCTGTGAGAATTTTGAACTTAAACATGGAAGAAAAGTTAGGTCAGAAATTGGGGGAGGAGAAATTCTCTTTCGTTTCTGAGAGTTAGAACAACTTTTTTATATGTTTGAAATCGTTACTTAATTCTCTACATTATTGATGTTGTAAGTTTTTGTTAAAAGTCAAGGAATCAGGATCTGTGATTGACAAGAAGAAACGCGCGTTTTTGTTTCTGTTTGAATGGATGGAGGTTGAAGACAAGCCACTTGGGCTGGGCCTGAGTTGTTTTTCTGTTTGCACCACTTTTCTCATTTTGCACCCCCTTGGCCCATTGTGTGATATTTTGATTATTTTTGACTTTTTATTTTTTCTTCTGACTTGATATTTTTTGTCAACACATAAAAAAACATTAAAAATATTTTTTTCACATTATTTTATATTTTTTGGCATTTATTTGCTTATTTAAACATGTGCATGTAAATAAATATATATATACTTTTATTTAAGACACTAAAAAAAATACAAAATATATTTATTTTCAGTTATTATTTTATTTTACCTTTTGAAAACATTTTCTCAAAATATACTTTTTTTGGTAAATAATAAATATTTTATTTTTATACATATTTAGTTTATTAAACATACATAAATATACTTGTACATATTTATTAGAATATTTAGGACAAAAACATGAAAATAATACTCTTTTATTTCTATTAATATTTGACATCAAAAAATACTTTTTATAATATACTTTTTATTTTTGTATATAATTAATAAATATTAATAAGTAAAATACCATTTATTCAAAAAAATTAGGGTTTTGCCCTAAAGACCATAAAAATATAAAAAAAAAAAATAACCTTTTTATTTTTGTTTATTTATTACATTGAAAAATACTTTTACATACATAAAAGACCATTTTTTTGCATAATACATTGCATTTTGATATTTATTTATATTGTAAATATTATATATTTAAATACTTGTATATTCAATATGGATGTAATAGTCTAGATTTAATTTCTTGCTAAATATCCCCCATTCAAACATTTGTACCTCCATCCCCATAATCATGTTGTAATAGTCTAGGGCTTTAAAATTCCGCATTTAAAAGCTTTCTAAGTATGCCATGATAGACATAGGGTTTGTATGTAAAAATCAAATAACAAATAGCTTGACCTAATTCAAAGACAAGCATGAAAATGGACAACACCAATCACACTTGCACCCTTAGGGTTACTCCACTTGTTGCCTTCAAAAATGGGCCATGCTTGCATGTTGAGTTTCTTTGGCAAAACAAAACAAATCAAATGACCATAGTCCCTCGATGACGCTTTCGAAGTTGCCTAAACAAAATGATCATAGTACCTTCAAGAAAATTGCCAAAGACACTTGGCATCATTGCATTCATGGTCCATACGATGACCCGCGTCTGTCCCGTTAACATCCTAACGCAAGATTGTCCACCAAATACAATGGTGGAACAATACTGTTAAAAGGGTTAAAACATGAGAAAAATCTTTGAGTAAATTTAGGGGTAGACAACTCTTAGTTACTTGATCAAAACTTGCAAAGAAAACATCCTTTCTACTTTTCAAAAACACACCTCACAATACAATTTCCAAACAACTTTTCAAAACATTGAAAAACTTTCAAAACACTCAAACACGAGTCATTTCAAAGGTTGCCACAACAATGGCCTCTTTTTCAAAACAAACTTTCAAAACACTCAAACACGAGTCATTTCAAAGGTTGCCACAACAATGGCCTCTTTTAAAAAAAACATCTTTCAAAATCACACACAAAGCACCATTTCAAACAATTGAAAATGCAAAGCAAGTGATCTAAGCAAGTAACTAAGAGCCCATGGATAACCATGGATAGAAAGGGTGCTAATACCTTCCCTTTCTATAATCTACTCCCCGAACCCATGAAACATCTCAAAGGTCTTTTTTCTGTGCTTTTTAACCTTTCCTTAGGATAAAATAAAAAGTCGGTGGCGACTCTTGCTCAACCGAAACATTTGCGAAAAACAAACGCAAAACCTCAAGTCAGTTCTCCCACCGTATCACAATGGTCCTGCTGGAAGTTGCTGATAATAACTGTATTTCCTAAAAGAAATACATGGTTAGTTGTGTGCGATGCATGAGATGCATTGTGAGATGATGTTCTCAAAATAAATGAGACTATGTTATATGTAATGTATGCACACGTCATGAAATGTTGACGCAATAATCTGAATCCGGGAAAATAAATCCCTGACTGCTGTTTGGAGAGTATGAGAAATGGTATTCTTGACTGCTGTAACAAACCATAGCTCCTCTGCTTCTGTTAGGGATGGTGAACAACGATGACTATGCTGGGGATTTGCCCCTTGGCTGGTAAATTTTCTGCCGGACGACACTCTGTCTGAGGATAACTTTGCGGGGAATAACTCTGTTGGAGAGGAGATACTCTGTTGATATATCTGCTGATTTGGAGAAATAAACTCCAGTTGGGGATGGATTTCCGTTGCTGATGATAATGAATTCTGTTGGAGATTGAATTTCGGCTTGTGAGAGCAATAAACTCTGCTTGGGGAGAAATTTGCTGACTTGCTCGTGATTGTGAACCTTAGCTGGGGAGAGTTATGTCCTGTTTGAAAAAGCTAACACCACTGTCTTTGGATACCTTTTACTCTGTGGGGAGTGTATGTACCATTAGTCATGTTCTCAAGCTGGCTCTATCCCGACACCTGATGGGCGGAGTAACTGTAAAGGTTTGGGCACTTCTTGTTTGTCCCTATTCCTGGAATTACTAGTAATTTCCTATTGTTTCTTATGTAAATATTCACGAGCAGCAATTATTTTCAAATGCATACATAAAAAATGAATCATTGGATGTTCTTGCAAAACAAAACAGAAAAAGAAAAACAGATTGGAATTTCTTGTGAAAATGAATTGTATTGATTTTTGAAGTTGGCCCGTAATAGGCATTTTTGTACAAAGAGGCTGACGCTCTAGTAAGAGAACGCCGTTGAAAAATAGAAATTATACAATTTGTGTAAAAGAAATAAAAACAGCTATGTGAAACGATCCCATCGGGTTCCAACTCTGCTATTGCCTTTATATCTTCAAGCGTCTCATCACTTTGCTACTTGGTCGAAGGTGGATAAGATTGATTGGCGCCATCTGAGCTTGATAGTCGATACTGAAGTTTGGTTGCAAGATGATCCAATGAGACATAGTGTTACGCTTTAATCCCTAATTTTTGCCTGGACCTCCCTTTCGGGTTTTCAGTCCACCAGGATACCCTTTTTTGCCCAAGCTGCCTTTTCAGGTTTTCGACTTGCCGGGTGTACAGTTTTTTTTCTTCATTTTTATCCCTTAATTTTTCCCGAACCCTTTTGGTTCGCCGGGAAGCCCTTATTTTTGCCTAGGCCAGTCAACCTAGCGGGTTTTTGATTATGCGTAGTATCTTTTCACTATGTCTGCATTGACGAGGTGAGGAAGGTCGTCACCATCCATGGTGGTTAGAATCATAGCTCCTCTCGAGAAAATGTTCTTAACCACAAATGGCCCTTCGTATGTGGGGGTCCATTTGCCCCTGGGATCACATTGTGGTAGTATGATGCGTTTGATTACTAGATCTCTAACTTAATATTCTTGACGTCTGACTTTCTTGTTAAAAGCCCTAATCATTCGCTTTTGATACGTCTGACCATGACAGATAGTAGTAAGTCTCTTTTCATCGATTAAATTCAGTTGATCAAGCCGGGTTTGGATCCAGTCGTCCTCGTTCGAACCTGCGTCCTTCATAATCCTGAGAGAGGGTATCTAAACTTCGATGGGTAGGACTGCCTCCATGCCATACACTAAAGAATAGGGTGTTTCCCCTGTCGACGTTCGTGCTGAGGTACGGTACCCATGAAGAGCGAATGGTAACATCTCGTGCCAGTCTTTGTAGGTCACCGTCATCTTCTGCACAATCTTCTTGATGTTCTTGTTAGCTGCTTCAACAACCCCATTCATCTTCGGCCGGTAGGGAGAAGAGTTATGATGTTGAATCTTGAACTGTTTACAGAGCTCGGTGATCATTGTGTTATTGAGATTTGTACCGTTGTCAGTGATAATTCTCTCTGGTACACCATATCGATAAATCAAATTGTGTCGGATAAACCGTGCCACAACGTTCTTGGTTACTGTAGCAAAGGAAGCTACCTCGACCCACTTCGTAAAGTAATCAATAGCCACCAAAATGAAACGATGCCCGTTGGATGCAGTAGGTCTGCTCTTGCCGATCATGTCAATGCCCCACATGGCAAAGGGCCAAGGAGCTCTCAAGACATTCAGGGGAACCAGAGGTACATGCACCTTATCAGCATAGACTTGGCACTTATGACAGGTTCGAGAGTGCTGATAACAATCGGCTTCCATAGTGGACCAGTAATATCCTGCCCGTATGATTTTCTTTTCCATGGTATGTCCACTGGAATGAGTTCCAAAGGTACCTTCATGTAACTCTGCCATGATCCTTTCTGCCTCGCTCTTGTCCACACATCGCAGTAAGGTTGAATCATGGTTATGCTTATAGAGGATCCCATTGCTGATGAAGAACTTCGCAGCGAACCTTCTTAGAAACTTCTTATCATTAACAGATGCCCCCTCGGGATATTCTTGAGCCTCAAGATACCTCTTTACCTCGTGAAACCAGGGTTTATCTGCTACTTTTTCAGTCTCAATGTCACAACAATGTGCGGGTTCATCCAACTTCTCAATGGTAATCTGGGGAGCTTCATTGTCCCACCTCACTTTGAACATAGAAGACATGGTAGCTAGCGCGTCCTCTAACTGGTTCTCTTCTCTGGGGAAATGTTCAAAGGTTATCTCCTTGAAGTGTGGGAGCAACTTTAGTACATACTCTTTATAAGGAATAAGATTCGGGTGCTTCGTATCCCACTCGCCTTTGATCTGACTTATCACCAGAGCGGAATCTCCGAATACACTCAAGAACCTAATCCTTAGGTCAATAGCGGTTCGAAGACCCATGATTCATGCTTCATACTCCGCCATATTGTTGGTGCAGTTAAAACATAATCGGGCGGTGAACGGAGTAAGACAGCCCTCAGGAGATATAATTACAGCGCCAATGCCGTTACCCAATGCGTTCGAGGCTCCATCAAAATACATATACACTCGGGATCCCTCCTCGGATCCTTTATCCGGTCCAGGTTCTTCACAGTCAGTTACCAACATGATATTCTAATCCAGGAACTCAAAATTCATGGACTGGTAGTCATCCACGGCCTGATGCGCCAGATGATCCGCCAATGCACTCCCCTTGATTGCTTTCTGAGTTGTGTATTGGATATCATACTCGGTTAAGATCATCTACCATCTTACTATCCTTCCAGAGAGACAGGGCTTCTCGAAAATATACTTGATTGGATCCATCTTTGATATCAATAAGGTAGTGTGAGTCAGCATATACTGTCTCAATCGGCGAGCAGCCCATGCCAAAGCGCAACAAGTTTTCTCGAGCAATGAGTATCGGGTCTCACAGCCGGTAAACTTTTTACTAAGGTAGTAAATAGCGTGCTCTTTTCGGCCAGATTCGCCATGCTGCCCCATCACACACCCCATTGAATTGTCCAGCACTGTCAAGTATAATATCAAAGGTCTTCCTTCAACTGGAGGCATCAGAATTGGTGGTTCTTGAAGGTATCCCTTAATTCTTTCGAAAGCATTCTGGAATTCATCATTCCACTTTACCACTTGATCTTTCTTCAGCGGCTTGAAGATTGGCTCACAAGTAGCAGTCATATGTGAAATGAACCGGGCGATGTAATTCAAACGTACCAAGAAACCTCTAACTTCTTTTTCTGTGCGGGGAGCCGACATCTCTTGTATGGATTTTACCTTTGCAGGGTCCACCTGAATACCTTTATCACTAACGGCGAAACACAGAAGCTTACTAGACCTTACCCCGAAGGTACACTTGTTCGGATTCAACCTCAACTTGTACGTCTTCAATCTGTCAAACAGTTTCTGGAGATGATCAAGGTGCTCTTCCTCAGTCTGGGACCTGGCTATCATGTCATCAACATAAACCTTGATCTCATGGTGAATCATGTCGTGGAACAAGGAGACCATGGCGCACTGTTGTACCCCAAAATTTGCCCTCCCATATTTCTCAAAACATTTCAAGAAAAAATTCTCAAGTTGCTCAAGGTAGTCCAAGGGTTGGCCAGACAAGCTCTCTCCTAAGGCAGTCTACCTCAAATTAGGGTTTCATGTTGCAACAAGATACTTGAGTCCAAGGGATCCCAAATGCTAACCATTGTCCTAATATGTTCTCAAGATCATCCATGTCAAGTTTCAAGCCTTGCAGAGGAAATTTGCTCAGTGAATTGCTCAAAGGTCCAAAAATCGACTATGTTAGGGCAAAAGTCAATTGTGGCCCACATATAGTCAAACTTCAAGATTTTTGGTCAACATACTCATTTTGAAGTATATTTCATCATTTGATCAAGGGTTGATCATGATTCATCAAGGGTTGCTCATAATTCATCAAGAATCAAAAGTTACTAAATTAGGGTTTTGCAGGAAAAGGCAACGCAACTTTGACCAAGCATAACTTTCTCATACTTTATGAGAAATGACCCATCCAAAGCTCATTTTGAAGAGGATACAATTCTCTACAATCCATATTTTCAAAATATGCACTCACAAGAAGTTATGAATTTGGACATTATAGGTCATTTTGAAAAGTCAACAAAAACACCTTTTTTGTCATAACTTCATACATGAGCATGGAATATCAAATTGAGATAAGAATAAAAGGGTTGCTTATAGGACATCTCATGATTTCTAAAAAGTCCAAGAACACCTTAAAAGAGTCAAAATTGAGGAAGTTATGCATTGGTGAAGTAGACCTATTTTGCAAAATTGCCAAAAGTCAATTATGCCTAAAACTTCAAATTTTACCAAATGGGCCCAATCTTTTTCACTTGTTTTGAGTTGGAAACATGGTCCACGAGCCCTAGCCTTTGCCACTTGTCATTATCTTATTTATATTATTTATTTTGATTTTTATTTGAATTAAATCATTTTAAATCAAAATAAATCATATAAAATCCAAAACATTGAAATTCAAAGATTTTTTACATGATTCAGGTCTTAGTATCCAGCTAGCATCAAATCAAATTCGTGTAAAAGAATGAGGTGCACAAAAAGATTGAATTAGTCCATTTTTGGAAAGATATTCAAGGTGTTTCAAATCAAAATCAAACTCATTGATGGAGGAAGATTGTGATCATTCTTTCAACCCTAATTCACTCCTCAATACATAAGGAGTGTGTGTAGACCAAAAGAGGCGAGAGAGAGAGGCGTATGATCAAGAACAAAACTTGAAAAAACACCAAAAAAGTGCCAACACGATTTCATTGTTCCAGGCCAATTCAAGACTCTTTGACCATTCCATTTGCTTCCTGGGATTGTAGGCAAGCAAAACCAATCAAAACCAAGCATTTCCAGGCCCTATAACGCATTGTAAGACATTCACGACACCTACCTTTTCTTGAATTTTGTTTGTATAATTCTTGCACATTCATCAAAATCTAATCATATATTCTTGTTCACCATCACATTTGCAAGCTTTCTATAGTACTCAATTGCGTTTTCATGGACTGAATCGAGAACTGCCATTGTTAGGTTTTTAGGTTCTGTTTTAGGGTTTTTGTTTGCAGGTAAAATTTGCCTTCATGAAGGGTACCATCATGTTCAGAATGGCAAGACGAATCCAACCATGGCATTAGAAGTCATTTATCGTGCCCATGGAGGATTTTGAGATGAACCAGGCTTGTAGCTACGGACAAACGTCCATAGGTAAAAGTTTGGAACTTTTACCAACGGAACGAGGTCAGGGATGACATGCGTGTCACCTTTCTATTGACTTATTCAAACTTCTGGCGCATGTTTCTTTTTATTTATCCATTAATTCTTTTTCTGTATATTATTATTACTGCTTATTTTATGTACAACAAAAAAAAAAATAGCTCAGCTGGTTGCCAAGCGTTGGAACGTCCCATGGGGCCTGGGTTCGAATCCTAGGTCCCCCAATTTCTCCATGTTATTTTCCTTTTCAGGATCCAGCGTGTTTACAAGTCTAAGGTCCACCATATGGCCTCATCATCTAACATGCCAAGTGGCCAGATGGCCAGATCCAAGAGCCATCATTGAAGGAGCACCATAAGCCACAGTCAACGTGCATCATCAAATCCTGAGGGTCAACATGGACTACTTGGTTTTGGGCCCAGATTTGGCTATTTGCACCCCCCTCAAAGCTACTAATTGTAGGCCCAATTTCTTATTCCTTTTCTTTTTATATTCCACTTAATTAATTTATTTATTTTAGTTTGCTAACCAATTAATTAATTTTCTTTTTATTAAAAAAATCACAAAAATATTTTTCTATCCAATTAAATTGAAGATATTTATTTTTATACAAAAAAGTAAATTTATTTAATTAGGTTATTAATTTTAGATAATTTTAATTCTTTTTGCAAATAAATTAACAAATAATTAGAAAATTAGGGTATTGACTAAATTTAACTATATTTTATTTTTTCTAAAATAATCAAAAACATAAAAATAGGCCATGTAATTATTTTCATTAATTAATTTAAATTAGCTAATTAATTTGTATATTTAATTTAAAACCTAATTCTTTTTTCTTAAAAAATAATTAAAAACAACAAAAATAATTTTTCTTTTAATTAGGTTTGAAAAGGGTCAAAACCCTAGTTTGCACTCGTTCTAATTTTCACCGCGCGCTTTATTATTTTATTTTTACCCAATTATTGTATCTTCTCACCAGTTGTAATAGTTAATTAGGACTTTTATTTTCATTTATCGCTTTATTTTTTCAAGGGTTTGTTTTTGGCTATGTAAATACCCGAAGCCTTGTAATAGCGTAGTTTAATTTCTGCACTTTAAATTCCGCAAAATATAAACTGTTAGATGTATGATATAGGGATGCATGACAAGAATGTGTGTAAAACTTTAAAACAGTTAGCAAACCTTAAATGTGCAAAGATAAATAATCTGAAATTGAATCACTCGCACATGTGCACTCCTAGGGTACACTCCCACTTGATTTCCTTCGGTAAACGGTCATTGAGTATAGGATGCTTTAGTGGTCGTCCTTTTGTCCAAAGATCAAAGTTGCCTCGGAAAGGTTACCTCGGATATTGTTGCCTCGGATAATTGATCTAAGATATTAGGGTTATTACTAAGACGTCCTGAACATTGCTTTAGTGACCGTACGTCCCTTTGGAATTGACCCTCAAAAATCCAACGACGGTGCTACCTACTCACTAATAGTGGGATATCATTGTATAAAGGAAACAAACATAAAATGATTCTTTTTTCGAGTAGGTAGATTAGTTCATAAGTACTTGCTTAATACAAACAAACTTTTTCACACTTACACTCCTTTACAAACAAAGTTTTCAAAAACACTTCATTACACTCTTGAAGACAGAAGCAAGAGTTAAATCAAAGTAAAAACAAAAACTTTTCAAATCACACAAACAAAAAGAAAACAATTTTGAAAATGATGAGCAAGTACCTAAGAGCCCGTAGATAACTACAGATAGAAAGGGTGCTAATACCTTCCCTTTCTATAATCTACCCCCCGTACTCAGAAATATCTTGAAAAAGGAATTTTTTGGTGCTTTTTTCCTTTCCTGTTGGATAAAATAAAAGTCAGTGGAGACTCTTGCTTACCGCGACATTTTGCGAACACAAACGCAAAGCACAAACCAGCAAATCCTAATAAAATAGTCCCGGTTCTGGCCACTGTATCACAGAACTGGCGACTCTGTTGGGGAATATAATAAGTGGTGTATACCTTAGGAATAGTTCATCATATTGCTTCTCTTGTTTGTTTTGATTGCTTTACTGTTAAAGGGTTTTATATTGGGAGTTACTATAGATCCTAACCCGGATCTGGGGGACACCTTTTAGGTTAGTAGTAATAAACTGTGACAGAACTGTACGGTGTAGACCGATACGGTTAAAGCAGTAGCTACATTGATGTGGCACATTGGTTGGTACCGGTATCCCTTGTGGAGAAACTAGGAGAATACGGGGCTGCTATATGCATCGTTAAGCATCAACTGAACTTAGAACCCGTAACTGACCAACTTGGCCAATAGGAAGTAGCAATATGCTACACTAATTGAGACCATACTTTCGAGATGGTTCTGACCGCAAGAAAAGATTGCATGACTAGAATTATGACCGATGGAGGATGGTCAGTGATATTGAGAACCTCTAGAACCCAGTTACTATTATTAGGACAGGTTGAACCAACTGAACTGCAAGAGGGTAGTACCTAAACTCCATGCCAGCCTGAAATTTAAGGGCTATTATGTGACTTGTTTGCCCATACCATGTTTGCTATCTGTGATACCTGTGGTGTGTTTTTATCATGACATCATACATCATGACATCGCATGCATATTTCATTAGACTAACCATTTCAAAGACCGAGGGGATTCATCTTTGTTCTGTTTTGCAGATCATGGATTCTATACGTAGAAATACCATCCGAGTCAACTTCGTGGAAATCCCTGCTCAGCTCAGAGAGTTAGTCTCAAAGGTTCCTGATGCTTCTTCATTTGTTAGAAGACATGGTTATCTCCTTAGCTTGGTCACTTCAGAGCTGGATGAGCAAATGATGAGTGTGTTATTCCAGTTCTTTGACCCGTTGCATTATTGTTTCACCTTCCCAGACTATCAGCTAGTCCCTACTTTGGAGGAGTTTTCTGACTTACTGGGCATATCTATTCTAGAGCAGACACCCTTTACAGGTTTGGAGATAGCTCCTAGGCCAGAGGACATTGCTTTAGCTTTACATTTGACAAAGGCTGATATAGTGTCTAACTGGGAGACTCGGAGTGGGGTTAAAGGTTTCTTGGCTAAGTTTTTGATCAATCAAGCTCAACAGTTCTGGGATAGTTTGGACTTTCAAGCATTTGAAGACATCCTGTCTCTCCTCATCTACGGCTTGGTTCTATTCCCGAATCCATATTCTTTTGTTGATGTGAACGTAGTCAAGATCTTCGTGTCTCGTAACCCAGTGCCTACTCTTCTAGGTGATATTCTACATGCTCTCTATACCTGTACTGTGCAGAGGAGGGGAACCCTCATGTGTTGCATGCCTCTATTGTCGAGGTGGTTTATTTCGCACCTCCCCAAGTCTGTATTGAAGAATGAGGAAGGTGTAGGTTGGGCTTATAGAATCATGTCCCTTGCTCATACGGACATCCTTTGGAGTTCTAAAGACATGGAAAGAGTAGCTGTTATTGATCGATGTGGGGAATACCCTAATGTTCCATTGCTTGGAATTAGAGGAGGAATAACCTATAATCCTTGTTTGGCTTTACGACAGTTTGGACGAGCTCGGAAAGATGGTCCCCATGAGCTGCTGCTTACAGGCATTGTCTTTGACTTCAAGGGGGATGTTGAGGGACATCGCCGTAGGTTTATACAAGCTTGGGACAGGGTGAACATGTCTGACCCCCATGAGCTAGGAATGAAGACTTCTCTCCTGATGCAACCGTATCTCCAGTGGGTTCGAGCCCGTGCTCAAAAGCTGGGGATGCCATATGAAGTTGTTTTTCCGGTGATCATAGAGCATACTGATGAAGAAGGGGTTCCTTATACTATCCTACATCCCTATATGCCCACTGATCTGGGGGCATTCAAGAGATCTTGGATCCAGCTAAAGGAAGAAAGGGATACCTACAGAGAGAAGTATCATGAGCAGGAGCGGAAGATCTTAAAGCTTACAAGGTAGCTTGAGAATGAGAGGACAATCAACGATTATGTCAGCACGAAGGGAAAGAGACCATGGGATTTCTGATGTCTTTTATTGTTTCTAGTTTAGATTTTCTTTTCAATATTTCTTTTGTAACGCCTTAAAGGCATTTGTTAAACATTGTTTCAAGTTTTAATCTAATAAAGTGTGTTTTATTTTGGTTTACAAATTTGAATCTCCCAAAGTCTTTGAAATCATTTCATACACATTCCATTCCCATGCACCTCATTACAGGTACCATTATAGGTTTCTCATCTTCTTCGCTGTTTATTTCAGCAATCATGTCTTCTGAAACACCTACTGATCAAGCAATTAAGGCTCTTCAGGCTCAGAATGCTCAGTTCCAGGAGATGTTCTTGAATTTGGCCAAAGGGCAGCAAGATTTGAAGACTCTCATCTTGAAGGACAAGAAGATAAGAAGAAGAGGGTGGTTCTGTTGAATATGGGTCATAGATTCGGGAACAATTTGCGACAGGAAAATGATTTGTCCCGTTCATCTGGAGGGGGAGAGAATTAAGAGGAAAGAAAGGGGCCTAGTCCTGTGGTCTCCGATAATGACACTGACTTTGATGAAGACCAGTACCCTTCTGCTGAGGATAGGTACAAACAACTTAAAGACCGGCTCAGTGCAATGGAAATTCAGAAGGTACCTGGGTTGGACTTTGGAGATTTGGGTCTGGCATCTGTGGTGGTGATCCCACACAAGTTTAAAGCTCTTGTCTTTGCTAAGTACGATGGGGTATCCTGCCCGAAGCTACACCTCCGCTCGTATGTCATAAAGATTCAACCCTATACTGCTGATAGGAACCTCTGGGTTCATTTCTTTCAAGGTAGTCTGTCAGGGACTCAACTTGAATGGTTCTATCAGTTAGAAGGAGCTAACATCCGCAATTGGGAGGACCTTGCTGCTGCTTTTTACAAGCAATACCAGTATAATGCCGACCTCGCTCCCACGTGTACTCAACTTTAGGGTATGTCTATGGGTGTGAGCGAAGGTTTTAAGGACTACGCTCAGAAGTGGAGAGATCTTACTGGAAGAGTCCAACCCCCTTTGTCTGATAGGGAGTTGGTGGATATGTTTCTTGGGACTTTGTCTGGTCCATAATTCAATCATTTGATCGGTAGTTTATCGTCTGGGTTCACTAAATTTATTATGACTGGGGAAAGAGTTGAAGCTGGTATTAGAAGTGGAAAGATACAGAAAGGTGCTTCGTCAAGTACAGAAAAGAAGCCTTTCAAGAAGGAGTCTAGTGCATTTTACAGCTTGAGGAGCCAAAACTGACCCAAACACCGCCAAGCAGTTAATGCGGTAGTAATATCAAGACCTGTTGTTGCCCCACAATGCAACACTTAGTAAAGAGTAGAGAGGCCGCAGAGACAGTTTACTCGGCTCAGTATGACCTTGTCTTAAATTCTGTCGCAATTGTTGAAGACCAATTTAGTGACTCTAAGGGAGGCTACGAAGAATCCCAGTACTACATCACCGCTGTATAATCCGAACGCCCGCTGTGCTTTTCACTCTGATAACCCAGGGCATGATACGAACAACTGCTGGGCCTTGAGGAATAAGGTACAAGATTTGATTGAGGCTAAAGATATTGAATTTGACGCGCCAGAAAAACCTAATGTCATGACTGCTCTTATGCCCAAACATGGAGTAAATGTTGTGGATGATGATTCATTCATAACTTCTGTGGAAGACGTTTCTACTCCGTTGATGACAGTAAAGAAGAACTTATTATCGGCCGGTTTATTTCTGGGCTGTGGCGAAGGTTGCCATCTGTGTTCAAACCTGCCTGCTGGTTATCATTTATTGAAGTCAGGTGTCCAGTGCCTGATGGATAACCAAGAGTTCCTATTCGAGAAAACTTTGGTTCCATTAATTCCTGTTGAAGATATTTCTATAATCACCATTTCCGCCAATTCTTCCAAGGCTTCCTCGAGAAAGCTTGTTAGGATTACATCTGTTCCAAGAATTGCTCCATTGATCATAACTACCCCTGGTCCTATCCCATATACTTCGTGTGATACGGTGGGAGAACTGACTAGAGGTTTTGCGTTTGTTTTCGCAAATGTTTCGGTTGAGCAAGAGTCGCCACCGACTTTTTATTTTATCCTAAGGAAAGGTTTAAAAAGCACAGCAAAAACCTTTGAGATTTTTCTTGGGTTCGGGGAGTAGATTATAGAAGGGGAAGGTATTAGCACCCCTTCCATCCATGGTTATCCATGGGCTCTTAGGTACTTGCTTAGATCAACTTGCCTTGGTTTTCAATTGTTTGAAATGGTGCTTTGTGTGTGGTTTTGAAAATGTTTTGAAAAGATGCCTTGTGCTAGGCTAACCTTGTAACAATTCTTTACTCGAATGTTTTACAAAAGGTGTTTTATCTTTTAAAAAGATGTTTCAAGGGTTTGAAAAGTTGATTTTGAAAGTGTTTGTGAAGTGGGTTTTGAAATTAGGCAAGTGCTTTCTTTGCAAATTGACAAGTACTTAAGAGTTTATCTACCCTAAAGTTTTCTCAAAGATTTTTGTTATGTTTTTAAACCTTTTGACAATTTTGTTCCATCATTGCATTTGGTGGACAATCTTGTCTTAGGAGATGAGAGGGACAGGCGCGGGTCATCGTTTGGACCATAATTGCAACGGCGTTAAATGTCTTTGGGCAATTTTCTTTGAGGGACTTGATCATTTGTTTTTGTTTGTTTTGAAAAGTTTTATCGAGGGACTATGATCATTCAATTTGTTTGTTTTGCCCAAAGAAGTTCAACATGCAATATGGCCCATTTATTTGAAGGCAACAAAGTGGAATGCCCTAGGGGTGCAAGTGTGAGATGTGTTGTTTATTTTCATGCTCATTTATCTTTGTATTAGGTCAAACTATTTTTTATCGTTTTTCGCATGCAAACCCTAATTCTAACATGGCATAATTAGAAAGCGTATAAAGTGCGAAATTTAAATTCCTACGCTATTACAACATAATAATATAGGGAGGGGGGGTACAAATTTACAAATGGGGGATATTTAGACAAGAATTTAAATCTAAATTATTACATCATTTTTGAATATTTGCAAGGTAAATAAATTGCATAATTAAATGGAAATGAAGTAAATATGCAAAAATGCAAAAAGAAAGTTTTTATATGTATGAGAAAAAAAAAAGTATGGTTTATGTAAAATAAAACAAGAAAATAAAAAGGTATTATTTTTGAGTATTTTCAACTTTTAGGGCAAAAACCCTAATTTCAATTAAAATGGATATTAATTACTTAATTCATATAATATTTATTATTTACATACAAAAATAAAATAAAATATAGTATATTTGTAAAAAAGGGTATTTTTTAGTAAATATATTTAAAAAATAAAATATGTACATTTTTGGTATTTTTACTCTAAGTATATTAATATATATATATATGTATACTTATATTATTTTAAATATGTATTATATAAATAATAATAATATTCAATTTTTTTTTAGAAAATAGTATTTTTTATATGAAATATTTTCAGAGGGTAATATAAAATAAAAAATAAAAATAGAAGTGTTTTTACATATTTTTTCTATTTATCCTAAATAATAATATATATACATATATGTATAAATCAAAAGAAAATCAAATAAATACCAAATAAAATCAAAAAATGATGAGAAAATTATTTTCAAAATTTTAATATGTTGAGAAAAAATAAACAAGTCAAACAAAAAAAGAAAAAAAGTCAAAAAGAATTAAAAATAAGGCAAATGGGCTTGGGGGGTGTAATAGCAAAATCAGGGTGCAAAAAGAAATAACAACAAGCCCAGCCCAGGAAGCTGTTATCTTCAACCTTCAGACAACCAATTTCAAAAAAAAAACGCGCGCCTGCTTCTCAAGTTCCTAACTCCTGATCCTTTGATTTTTTGAACAAACTTCCAACACAAAAGATGTTAAGCATGAAACCACGATTCCAAATATATAAAAAACATCTCCTAACTCTAAAAAATGAGAGAGAATTTTAGTGATCCCAAATCTTAACCTAAGTTTTCTGCCATTTTCAAAGCTTAAATTCTCTCAACTCAGGCAAAAGAAATGAAATGTAAAGCTATGTACATGCTCAGGGCTATGAGTAGAACCTTGTTTCTTCACAAACTTAAGACTAAAGATGCATGATAAGAGAGATACGAGTTCAAAGTTTTACCTATTCAGTTGAACTTCTATCTGGAGAATGAGGAACTTTCAGTGCAAGGTGATGATTGGAAAAGCTTCCTTGAGGTCCAGGGATGCTTTTCCAATGCTTACTTTGTCTTGAAACTCCTTGTATCGAGCTGTGGAACTTCAACTGCAAAAGGAAAAATTAAAAATGGTGGAAACTGTTAGAGTGATTACAGGTCAGGTTTTAGGCCATGGTTAGTTTGCATATGTTGTATGGAAGGTGTATGAATTGATTTTGGTGAGAATGCTCGAGGGAAATGGGAGTTTGCACTCAAACTGCAGAGGCAACTCTGTTTTTGCAGTTTGAGGATGATTCTGAGGTGGAGAGTGTTTGAGAGGCAAATGGATCGTGCAAAAGCTTGGTTGGGTAGTTTGGAATGTGTTTGATAACTTCTCTCTTGTGTCCTTAAGCTGAGATGAGAGATGGCATAAGTTATGGACTTTTCTTCCACTTGAAGCAAGCAAAAGCAAGTTGGCTTTCTAGGTCAGTAGAGGACCCCCTAATGTGCTGCATAAACATCTCTTGATCAGTGTGTTATGCACATAATCTTGTGCTAAGCAGATCTTCTATGTACTTGTTTGATTTACCAATTGACATAAAGCAAGCTTTTGTAAAAATGGAAAGTTCACTTTATCCAAAAATGGATCAATCTTGTGTATAATGCTTGAATTCATGGAACAACACTTTGACACAATGAACAAGCATTAAATTAAGGAGTGTAATGTGGTTTAAGGACCTGTAAAGTAACACAAACTATGCTGAGTTCAAATTTGCAAAGTTATGGACATGGAACTTGGTCATGAACAAAGTGTTTTTTTGCTATATTGTGAAATTCGATTCTCCCTAACCATGAGGTTGTTTGGAAAGTTCTTGGACATTTTGGAAAGCTTGGAATGTGTACTACAATCCATCTTTGAAATGCAAATTAAAATTCCAAGTGGAAGGGTATGAAAAGTGGCCTTGAAGTGGGGTAGAAAACCTTGTCAAACTAGGTTAAAATTTTCACTAAGTTAAAAATGGTTTAGTGCCCTTATTCAAAAAATTGTAACTTGAGATACAAGCTTCAAATGAGAAAACTTTGTGAATCAAAGTTGTAGATTATGCAACAAGCTACAACTTTCATGTTTTGACTTTTGTTTGAATCCAAATGGATCTTGGTGAAAAGGTGGGGCAAAGTTGGGAAAAAATTAGGGTTTTTCATAACTTAGAAAAATTCTAAGTTATGAAAAATTCCATTTTCTAACCCTAATTTGCAAATTGTGATTTCTTGGTGAACAAGTTTCATGATTTGGCATATTTTGATGAAAAATGAATCTTGACTCTTGATTTTGACCAAAAAGTCAAAGTTTGACTTTTCAGTTATACAGTCAAAACTGATCAATTGACTGGGAAATTCAACTGTCAATCTTGTGTATTTGGGATCTTTTGAACTTGTTGAGCATGTCAAGATAATTCCATGGGGTCCTTGAGTCCATATGTGAGCTTGGTTTGCCATTGGCTAGGTCAAACAGTCAAAAATTGCCTATGTACAGTCAAAACCCTAAAAATGACCATTTTGACCTTTTGGTGATCTGATCAAATTTCTTGTGGAGTTGTGGTCCAAACTTGATCAAATGACTCCTAGGAGTTCATAATGTTGATGTGGATTTAATTTCATGAGATTTGACTGTCAATTGGCCACAGTTGACTTTTTCCCCAATACAGTTGATTTCTAGGTCAACTGTCCAATTGACTGGGCAAAATTTGGAATCAGGACTTGAAACTTGGTATGGATAAACTTAGGAGGTCAATATGAAGCAAGAAAGTCATCTTGGGTACTTTAGGTCAAAACATCTTTGTGCAAACACAAACCCTAATTTTGAGTCTACAGTGCAAAGAGAGGTCTTGAGCAGATGAAACCATAACTGAGTCTTGAGCTTCAAGAGCTTTGTGAGGAGAAATCAATGAGAAATGGGAGGGCAAATTTTAGGGTACAACAGTTGCCCCTATTCAATCTTCTTGAACCTGAAGAGTTAGATTGGCATGCTTGCCTTTCGTGACTCGAAGGTAAAAGGAGATTGGACACTAGAGTGCCCGGAAATTTGCACTCGTCACAACAATGGATACGGGAATGGGCTTAGAGATGCCATTTGGAGATGGGCTTAACGATGCCATCTGGAAGACTGACAGAAACTTGTCGGGGATGGGCTTAAAGATGCCATCTGGAAGGGAATATCAGGAAAGTGTCCAAGCTTTGGACCACTTTTGAATTAGAGGTCTGAACAAGCCGTAGGTTGACATCCGTTTACTTGGAGAACCCGTGAACTGTTTTCAGAAAGTTGCATCTGAACAAATTGATAGATTAACATCCGTTACTTGGGAAGAATCCATGAACTGTTTTCAGAAGTCTTGAGAATAATCTGAACAAGTGATAGGTTAACATCCGTTTACTTGGAGAACCCGTGAACTGTTTTCAGAAATCTTGAAGTTGAATAAGCAATAGAACAACATCCGTTGTTGGGAAGCGTCCGTAAACTGTTTTCAAAAGTTGCATCTGAACAAGTTGATAGATTAACATCCGTTACTTGGGAAGAATCCATGAACTGTTTTCAGAAGTCTTGAGAAGAATCTGAACAAGTGATAGGTTAACATCCGTTTACTTGGAGAACCCGTGAACTGTTTTCAGAAATCTTGAAGTTGAATAAGCAATAGAACAACATTCGTTGTTGGGAAGCGTCCGTAAACTGTTTTCAAAAGTTGCATCTGAACAAGTTGATAGATTAACATCCGTTACTTGGGAAGAATCCATGAACTGTTTTCAGAAGTCTTGAGAAGAATCTGAACAAGTGATAGGTTAACATCCGTTTACTTGGAGGACCCGTGAACTGTTTTCAGAAATCTTGAAGTTGAATGATTTTAGTCTGTCGACTGATCTTACCTGAAAAGGCAAAGAGTTAGTCGTATGCAATGCTATGATGCATGATACAATGTATATTTTGTGTTATGGATGTAAATGGATACGCATGTAAGCTGGAGAGCTGTCTTGCATAGGATAGATGAATCCGGGACAGCGGAAGATGGAAGTATCCTGACTGCTGCCGGGAAAATAAGTCCTGGGTTGTTGCTGGGGAACCTGGAGCTTGGGTTGTATACCAATCTTCTGGGGAATTCCCGGAGTCTTCTACTGGGGAGTACCAAACTAGTAGACTTAATGCTGGGGAGACTAGATTGAGAATCTTCAGCCAGGAGAGAAGTATCTCTGGAAATTTCACTGGGGAACTCAAGATTTTCTTCCTAAAAACTCTGTGGGGAGAAGGTTAAAAAGTCTGATTCCGCTGGGGATTGTCCATTCGAAGCTTTTGATCTGCTGGAGATACTGAAGCTTAAACTCTGAGGGAAAATGATTTCTGGAAGATTCTCTGGCTGGGGATTTCGCAAAGATAACCTCCTCCGGGGATTGTATTGATAAGTTATTGTTGGGGGAATTTTGAGGAACTCCACTGGGGATGGGAAGAACTTCGGCAAGCGCGATCTCCCCTGGTTGTTAGCTGAGGATAACCCAGTTATAAGCCTCTGTGAGGAATAACTTTGAATAAAACTCGGGAGGGACATCCGTACTCTGCGGGGAATACCTTTCAGAACCTTACTGGGGACAAGCTTCGAGGGTCTGCTGGAGAGAGACCTCAGGGTTTGCCAGGGATGTGGATTACAGGTCTTGAGGGACTTCCTTTGAAAAGGTGTCAAAATATCCATCTGTACTTTCATCCTATCAGTAATCCTTTTCTTAGGTTCAATTAGGAAGTGATCATGTTTCAAATGCATATGCCTATTTAACAAAACATTGGACGTTTCTCAAAATAAAACAAATAGTGCAAGAGAAAAAGAAAAAGGGAAATGACACAAATTTTGGGAAGAGTATTTGTATTGATTTTCTTTTGAGTATATTTGTACAAAGGAAACAATCATCATAGTAAGAGGATCTTGTCGTAAATATTTGAAAAATTTATACAAAATAAAGATGGCTATGTGAAATAATTCCATGGGATTCCATTCTGCTGTAGCTTTCACAACTCTGAACATCTGTCCATTCAATGCTTCGTTTGACGATGGCTAGCTTGATCAGAAGCCTGGAACTGGTTGATGAAGAGATCGTCTTTGAAGTGATCCGACGAGACATAGTCATACGCTTTAATTCCCTAACTTTTGCCTGAATCGCCCTTTCGGGTTTTCGATCCACCGGGAAACCCCTTTTTGCCCAAGCCGCCCTTTCGGGTTTTCGACTTGCCGGGTGTACAGATTTTTTTTGTTTTTATCCCTAACTTTTGCCTGAACCGCCCTTTCGGGTTTTCGGTTCACCGGGATGCCCATTTTTTCCCAAGCCGCCCTTTCGGGTTTTCGACTGGTCGGGTTACTTTATGCGTAGTATCTTTTGACTATGTCTGCGTTCGCAGGGTGCGGCAAATCGTCGCCGTCCATGGTGGTCAGAATCATTGCACCACCAGAAAATATGCTCTTGATCACAAATGGTCCTTCATATGTAGGAGTCCATTTGCCCCTGGGATCACTTTGCGGTAAGATAATCCGCTTGATTACGAGATCCCCGACTCGATACACTTGACGTCTGACTTTCTTGTTGAAAGCCTTGATCATCCGTTTTTGATACGTCTGACCATGGCATATAGCAGCAAGTCGCTTTTCGTCAATCAGATTGAGTTGATCAAGTCGGGTCTGCATCCAATCATCTTCATTCAAACCCGCATCCTTCATGATTCTTAGAGAAGGGATCTGAACTTCCATAGGAAAAACAGCCTCCATGCCATAAACCAGAGAAAATGGGGTTGCCCCAGTTGAAGTACGTGCCGTCGTACGGTATCCATGCAGAGCAAACGGCAACATCTCATGCCAGTCTTTGTAAGTGACCGTCATTTTCTGAATAATCTTTTTAATGTTTTTGTTCGCAGCTTCAACAGCACCGTTCATCTTCGGCCGATAGGGAGATGAATTGTGATGATAAATCTTGAACTGTTCGCATAATGCAGTGATCATTGTATTATTCAGATTTGTACCGTTGTCTGTGATGATCCTGTCGGGAACACCATACCGACATATGAGATTATGTTTGATAAAGCGGGCAACCACATTTTTGGTGACAGAGGCGAAGGAAGCTGCTTCGACCCATTTAGTGAAGTAGTCAATGGCAACCAGGATGAAGCGATGCCCGTTGGAAGCCGTGGGCTTGATCTCTCCAATCATATCAATGCCCCACATTGCAAAGGGCCACGGAGCAGTCAGGACGTTGAGGGGAACCGGAGGAATATGAATTTTGTCAGCATAGACTTGACACTTGTGACAAGTACGGGAATGTTGATGGCAGTCAGCCTCTATAGTAGACCAGTAATAGCCTGCCCTTAGGATCTTCTTAGCCATTGTATGCCCGCTCAAGTGAGTGCCAAATGGTCCGCTGTGTATGTCGGTCATAATCAACTCTGCTTCAGCTTTATCCACACACTGGAGTAATACGCAATCATGGCTTCGTTTGTAAAGGATGCCATTGCTCAGGAAGAACTTAGGAGCGAATTTCCTTAAGAACTTCTTGTCATTCACGGAAGCTCCTTCAGGATAATCTTGGGTCTCGAGATACCTTTTGATTTCATGGAACCAAGGTTGTTCCACTACTTCTTCGGTATTAATCTCGTGACAATGCGCGGGCTCATCCATTCGCTCGATGGTGATTTGGGGAGCCTCATCATCCCAGTTGAGTTTAAACATGGAGGACATTGTGGCTAGAGCATCGGCTAGCTGGTTCTCTTCTCGCGGAAAGTGCTCGAAGGTAATTTGCTCGAAGTGCGACAGCAATGTCAGGACATGTTCTTTGTATGGAATAAGATTAGGATGTTTGGTATCCCAATCTCCTTTGATCTGGCTGATGACCAAAGCCGAGTCCCCGAATACGATCAAAGATTTGATCCCCAAGTCTATAGCAGCCTTGAGACCAAAGATGCAGGCTTCATACTCAGCCATGTTGTTTGTGCAGCTGAAGCAAAGTCGGGCCGTGAAAGGAGTGTGGCATCCTTCCGGAGAAATGAGTACCGCGCCAATACCATTTCCAAGTGCATTTGAAGCACCATCAAAGTACAGGGTCCATCGGGATCCCTTTTCGGGTCTGTCATACGGTCCGTCACTTTCAATGTTGTCCAAATTCATGATGTCCTCGTCTGGGAAGTCAAATCTCATGGGTTGATAGTCTTCAATAGCCTGATGAGCCAGATGGTCAGCTAATACACTCCCTTTTATAGCTTTTTGGGTGGTGTACTGGATGTCATACTCAGTTAAGATCATTTGCCATCTAGCTATCCTTCCAGATAAAGCGGGCTTTTCGAAGATATATTTGATAGGATCCATTTTGGATATCAACAAGGTAGTATGAGTCAGCATATACTGTCTTAGTCGGCGAGCAGCCCATACCAAAGCGCAGCAAGTTTTCTCGAGCAGTGAGTAGCGAGTCTCACAGTCGGTAAACTTTTTGCTAAGGTAATAAATAGCATGCTCTTTTCGACCAGACTCGTCATGCTGGCCCAGAACACACCCCATTGAATTATCCAAGACGGTCAAATACATGATCAAAGGTCTTCCTTCGACGGGTGGCATCAGAATAGGAGGTTCTAGCAAATATTCCTTGATTCTATCAAAAGCAGCTTGGCAGTCGTCGTTCCATTCAACTACCTGATCTTTCTTCAAGAGTTTGAAAATTGGCTCACAGGTAGAAGTCAGATGCGAAATGAATCTGGCAATATAGTTTATGCGCCCCAAGAATCCTCTAACCTCCTTTTCAGTACGGGGAGCAGGCATTTCTTGTATTGCTTTCACTTTTGCCGGATCGACTTCAATGCCTTTGTTGCTTACAATGAATCCCAGGAGTTTACCAGATCTAACTCCAAAAGTGCATTTGCTTGGATTCAGCCTTAACTTGTACTCTTTTAACCTGGCAAACAACTTCTCCAAATGTTCAAGGTGCTCTTCCTCCGTTTGTGACCGAGCTATCATATCGTCTACGTAAACCTCAATCTCATGATGTATCATGTCATGAAATAAAGCTACCATGGCGCGTTGATAAGTTGCCCCTGCGTTCTTCAGCCCGAACAGCATCACTTTGTAATAGAAAGTGCCCCACTGTGTGACAAAAGTTGTTTTCTCCATATCTTCGGGAGCCATTTTGATTTGATTATAGCCCGAAAATCCATCCATGAAGGAAAACACTTTGTGCTGAGCTGTATTGTCGATCAAGATGTCAATATGGGGTAGCGGGAAATCATCCTTAGGGCTGGCCCTATTCAAATCCCGGTAGTCCACACACATCCTGACTTTGCCATCTTTCTTCGGTACTGGCACAATGTTAGCGACCCATTGAGGATAGGACGTAACAGCCAGAAAGCCAGCATTGAACTGCTTCATTACTTCTGCCTTAATTTTTTCAGACATGTCAGGCCTCATTCGGTGAACCTTTTGCTTGATTGGTGGACAGTCTTCTCTTGTGGGGAGACGGTGAACCACGATGTCTGTGTCCAAACCCGGCATGTCTTCGTAGGACCAAGCGAAGATTTCAACATACTCATTCAGTAACTGTACCAAGCGCTCCTTAACTTCTGGTCCCAGGTTGGCACCCACCTGCACCTCCTTCCGATTCTCCTCGGTTCCCAAGTTGACGGTTTCCAATGGCTCTTCATGCGGTAAGATGGCTCTTTCCTCTTGTTGCAGAAGTCTGGCTAGTTCTCCTGGTACTTCACAACCTTCGTCATCTTCATACTCGGCTAGATTGACCAGGTCTTCAGAGTTATTGAAAGATACAGCAGAATAGTCACACATGGAATCCGGCGTGGATGGGTACCTGCATTGGTGAGTGTGGGTGTGTGTAAGGGATAGCCATCCTTAAACAAAAATGCAAAAGGAAAGGAAATGAACACAAGCAGTTTATCAAATGAAAAACGTCCAATGAATCATTAAACATGGCATATGAATATGAAAAATAGTCAAAACCCTTACAAGTGGACCTACATGCCCCGGGCAAGGCAGGAGGTGAAAAAGATAGTGTACGAATTGTTTGAAAGTAAAATATTACAGACCAAGATAGGAAATGTTAGATAGATAAATTACTGAGGAATAAAAGTGATGGGGACAAAGTCCTTTGCCTCCCAATTGCTCAACCCTCCTCCGACAGTTGGATAAACCCAATCTTCAATGTTGCTGTCCTTGTCTTCCTCTTCCAAGGCGTTGATTCCGTAAGGAGAAATTTTGACTGGCGTTCTCTCAATCTTTGACCGGTGCATAGCCTTTTGACCGGCAGCTGTGAAACCTAATCCAGACTTGTCAGCTTTATGCGGAAAATCGGGTAACTGCCCCCACGCTGAATTCTTCCCTTCTTTAACTGCAGCCCTTGCATCTTCCAGAGATGCCATCCTGGCCATCTGCCTTGGTGTCTCAGCTGTCAATTTCGCCACTGCTATCTCAGGAAGCGCTTCTTCGAAATGTTGAAACGGTGTCTCAATAAACTCCCCTTCAACTTCCACATACCGGAAAGAATTTAAATGGCTAATCATGTACTCTTCTTCGCCGTGGACAGTAATGATCTTTCCCTTGACAGGGTACTTCAGCATCTGATGCAGGGATGAGGTGACTGCCCCAACATGGTGTATCCAAGGTCTACCCAGCAGGAAGGAGTATGATGGGCGGATGTCCATTACGTAGAAAGTGGATTTAAACACCTCAGTACCTATCTTGACAGGAATTTCAACTTCTCCATGGACCATTCTTTTCGACCCATCAAAAGCTCTGACGACAATATCACTCGGCTTCAATTCCAACCCTTGCAATCTAGCCGGTCCAAGGCCTTCTTAGGCAAAACATTCAGTGATGAACCAGTATCAACCAGAACATGTGCAAGGGTGGTTCCGCGACACTCGATTGAAATATGCAACGCATCATTGTGGTTTCGGCCTTTAGGGGTCAGGTCGGCATCAGAAAAACCTAGCCCATTGTCTGCAGTCAGGCTAGCCACGCAATGTTGAAATTGATCTGCAGAGGTTTCTTGGGGCACATGAGCTGCCTTTAGAAACTTAATCAAAGCTTGAGCGTGCGCTTCTGAGCAAAGTAACAGTGCCAGCATGGAGATCTTGGAGGGGGTTTGCCCCAACTGTTCCACCACATCATAGTCACTTCTCTTGATTATCCTCAAAATCTCGTCCATTTCTTTCTTGGAAGCTTCTGGAATCGCCAAGGGTTGATCCCTCGTCCTGACGGGCTCATCTTGTATTCCTTTTCCTTTATCGGTAATGGTAGGAGAGACAGCACTAGGAACGAAAATTTCTTCAATCAAAGGAGTTCTGACAGAGAGCTTTACTGGTGCGGGGATGACTTCTTTAGCTGATGAGGGTCCAAAGACTGCTTTTGGAGGAGCAATCTCTGGAGAAAATATCCTCCCACTCCTGGTGATTTTGCTGGTGCCCGCAATATTACTAATGCTGGCTTCTTCATCATCTGAATCTTCTTCAATTATTTCAACTTGCTTGATACCATGGTAGTAGATGTCACCACCATAGTTCCAAGGTATCGACTTCTCAGAAATATAGGGAACAGGCCCCGGCATTGTTATCTTCAAAGGTGTAGACTTTGCAGCTGGTGTAATCTTAACTGGCTTTTTGACGGCCTCGGAAAGATTGGCGTGAATGGTTATGATTGAGACATTTTCAACATGAATTGGAACGGCAGGAACTTTTTCGAACAAAATTTGTCGGCTATCCATGAGGCCTTGGATGCCTTTCTTCAATAGCGGACAATCAAACGGCAGAGAGTGGCAACAGTAACAGTCTTCTTTACATCCCGGGAAGATCCCGGCCCTCAACAAATTCAACTTAATGGTTAACAGTGGAGTAGTCAGATCACTAACGTCAGCAACATACAGATCCTCTTCAATGGCATTGACATTCCGACCGTGCTTCGGCATAGGTGCGGATATCACATTGGGTTTTTCTGGAGCGTCAAACTCTACCTCCTTAGCCTCTATCAGGTCCTGAATCTTATGCTTGAGTGCCCAACAATCATTGGTGTCGTGTCCAACACTGTCTGAATGATAGGCGCACTTAGCATTGGCATGATAATGCGGGGAAGACGTATTTACATTCTTTGGCGCTTCCTTGATAGTGGCAAGATTTAATTTCAACAGATGGGGAAGCACCTGTGCTGGAGTCATATTAATACGGGTGAATTGCCGGTGTGGCCTTTCTACCCGTTGCTGATTTGGTCTGGTCTGGTTATAGCGAGGCTGCTCACTCGGAGTGTTTTGAATCATTACGGCCCCCACAGTCGGCCGACGCTCCACCTTCCCTGCTCTTCTTTGAGAATATACCATAGCTGTCTCCTTCTTAAACGGTTTCTTCTCAACACTTGCAGCGACACCTTTCTGAATCTTTCCTGACTTGATGCCAGCCTCAATTCTCTCGCCTGTTAAGATCAAATCAGTAAACCCCGCGGAAGAGTTACCAATTAAATGATTGAAAAATGGCCCAGATAGGGTCCCAAGAAACATATCAACGAGCTCACGATCGGTTAAAGGAGGCTGCACCCTGCCAGCCAAATCCCTCCATTTTTGTGCATATTCTTTGAATCCTTCACTTGTTCCTAGTGACATACCCTGAAGTTGGGTACGAGTAGGAGCAAGATCGGAATTATACTGGTATTGTTTGTAAAAAGCGGTGGCCAAATCTTCCCAACTTCTGACACTGGTTCCTTCTAACTGATAAAACCATTCCAACTGAGCCCCCGACAGGCTGTCTTGAAAGAAGTGAATCCAGAGGTTTTTATCTGCCGTATAGGGTTGAATTTTTCTCACATAAGACCTGAGATGCATCTTGGGACAGGATAGCACGTCGTACCTCACAAACACTGGTACTTTGAATTTTGGGGGAATCACAATTCCGGCGACCAAGCCCATGTCTTCAAAATCTAAGCCCGGTACCCTTTGCAATTCCATAGCAGCCAATCTGTCTTCTAAACCTTTATATTTGTCATCAGCTGGAGGATACTGCTGGTCAGAATAATCTTCATCCTCTTCAACTTCTTCCTCCTCTGCATCAGACTCGGAAGGCACCACAACTTGATCTCTTTTACTAGTCCCTTCATCAGAAGTTGGAGGAAATTCAAGCACTCTCCGAGCTTCTCCGTTGAATCTTCTCCCCAAAGTGGCCACTCCAACCCTCTTCTTCTTCTTCTTCACTGGGTCCTTATTCTCCAGTTGAGTCTTGATATCCTCTTGACTCTTGACCAAGGTCATCAAGAGTTGCTGGAACTGTGCATTCTGAGCCTGTAGGTCTTTGACTGTTTGCTCGAGATCCATCCTACTGAAATAAACAGCAGATAGATAAGGAACCCTGGAGTGAGACCTGCTTATGCACATGATGAATGGTATGCTTATGTATGCAATGCATTCAAGGGTTTAGAACATTCAAAATCGTTTCAGACAAAGAAGAACGCACGTCGTATTAATAAGAAGAAATTTGTTAGTACATAAATGTCCCATGGGCCAAATATTACAAAATAAACTTCCTAAGGCAGAAAGACATTGCGCATCCTCTTTGGTGCGATGTAGGTATTGAGGGCCTCTTGCTCGTGGAGTCGGCGGGTAAGCTCTAGAACCTTCTTTTCACTGGCGTAGTAGCTAGCTTCAAAAGTGTTCCGTTCCTCTTTGAGCTGGATCCAACTCTTCTGCATTTCCTCCCACGATGTAGGCATGTCTGGATGCAGGATGGTGTAGGGAACCTCTCCTTCATTGACGGGCTCTTTAATCATAGGGAGAACATGAGGATAAGGCATCATTAGACTTTGGGCTCGGGCTCGTACCCACTTGAGATAGGGCTCAAGAGGGATGGAGTTCTTGTGTCCCAGAGTCTTGCTATCAACCTTGTTGAGTTTTCCCCAAGCTCTGATGAATCTTTGGTGAAGTCCTTGCGCATCGTTGTCGAAGTCAAAAACTAGGCTAGGAATCAGCATGTCATGAGGGCCATCCCTCCGTGCATATCCAAATTGTCTCAAAGCTAGGCAAGGATTGTAGGTGATACCTCCTCTGATTCCAAGCAAAGGAACATTAGGAAACTCTCCGCAGCGATCGACAATGATGACATTTTCTCTGGACCGAGAACACCAATGCACATCAGAATGAGTAAGAGTCATCAACCGTTGGGACCACCTTGTACCTTGATCATTCTTCAGGACAGATTGTGGAAGGTGCGAAATAAACCACCTTGCGAGGATAGGAGTACAGCACATGAGAACACCCCTCTTTCTCATTGTTCGTGTGTAAAATGAGTGAAGAATGTCCCCAAGCAATGTTGGTATTGGATTCCTGGACAAGAAGATTTTGACGGCGTTGACATCTACCAATTGGTCAGGATTTGGGAACAAGACCAACCCATAGATAAGGAGTGCCACAATCTCTTCAAAGGCTTGTAGGTCCAATGAGTTCCAACATTCTTGTGCCTTTTCAAACAAGAACTTTGCTAAGAATCCTTTGACGCCGCTTCTGGTTTCCCAATGCCCCTTGATTTCAGATGGTTGTAGATGTAATGCTCGAGCAACATCTTCAGGCTTTGGTTCCTTCTCCGTACCGTTGAAGGGTAGTTGATTAAGGATAGGGATTCTTAGGAGTTGAGAAAACTCCTCCAAAGTGGGAACCAACTGATAATCAGGGAAAGTGAAACAGTGGTGAAGAGGGTCAAAGAACTGGAATAGCACTTTCATCATATCTTCTTCAATGTTGGTGTTGACTAGGCTGATCAGTCTACCATGTCTTTCACTGAAGGATGAATTTTCCGGAATTCTTGAAGTGATCTCCTTGAGTTGAGGAGAGATTCTCACAAGGTTGACTTGAATGGTATTTCTGCGAGGTATTTCCATGACCTACAAAACAAGAACAATGATGAAGATCCAAACCCTTGAAATGGTTAGCGAATGCATATGATGCTTTATGATGTTTATGATGTATGCGCAAGACATATGTACAAGCAAATCACACCAAACCCTAGTTTCAGGCTCGCGTGGGGTTTCATAGGTAAGTACCCTCTTGAGTGTAGTTGGCTTAAAAACCTGTCCTATAAATAGTAACCGGGTTCTAAGGAGCTCAATATCACTGGATTGTTTTCATTGTTCATTGTTTTGGTTTAGCCACTTAACTAGCGACCAAAATATTCCAAGAAAGCAACCCTCAATGAGTGTAGTATCGAGTATCTACCAACTTCGGACTGCACCAAAGCCGGTCATCTCACTACCCCTAATAAAAGGCCAAGATGGTCAAGTAAGGTTCTAGGTCATTAGTGCTTAGTGACATCACTCAGCGGCCCCGTACTCTCCTTGATTGAACTCAAGGGTTACCGGTACTCACAAATATGTCGCACTAATATAGCTATTGCTTAGACCGTGTCGGTATACCCCGCACAGTTTCCACAACGTATTGCTATCTATGAATGTTTCCCAAAATCCGGGTGGAGGATTGTAAACCCAAACAATAGAGCCAAAGTATAAAGCAAGCAAATCAAACAATTAGTCATGCAAGAGGGTGATCTAAGCCCTAAGGTTACTCCACTTTAAAAAGCTATCCCCAGCAGAGTCGCCAGTTCTGTGATACGGTGGGAGAACTGACTAGAGGTTTTGCGTTTGTTTTCGCAAATGTTTCGGTTGAGCAAGAGTCGCCACCGAATTTTTATTTTATCCTAAGGAAAGGTTTAAAAAGCACAGCAAAAACCTTTGAGATTTTTCTTGGGTTCGGGGAGTAGATTATAGAAGGGGAAGGTATTAGCACCCCTTCCATCCATGGTTATCCATGGGCTCTTAGGTACTTGCTTAGATCAACTTGCCTTGGTTTTCAATTGTTTGAAATGGTGCTTTGTGTGTGGTTTTGAAAATGTTTTGAAAAGATGCCTTGTGCTAGGCTAACCTTGTAACAATTCTTTACTCGAATGTTTTACAAAAGGTGTTTTATCTTTTAAAAAGATGTTTCAAGGGTTTGAAAAGTTGATTTTGAAAGTGTTTGTGAAGTGGGTTTTGAAATTAGGCAAGTGCTTTCTTTGCAAATTGACAAGTACTTAAGAGTTTATCTACCCTAAAGTTTTCTCAAAGATTTTTGTTATGTTTTTAAACCTTTTGACAATTTTGTTCCATCATTGCATTTGGTGGACAATCTTGTCTTAGGAGATGAGAGGGACAGGCGCGGGTCATCGTTTGGACCATAATTGCAACGGCGTTAAATGTCTTTGGGCAATTTTCTTTGAGGGAATTGATCATTTGTTTTTGTTTGTTTTGAAAAGTTTTATCGAGGGACTATGATCATTCAATTTGTTTGTTTTGCCCAAAGAAGTTCAACATGCAATATGGCCCATTTATTTGAAGGCAACAAAGTGGAATGCCCTAGGGGTGCAAGTGTGAGATGTGTTGTTTATTTTCATGCTCATTTATCTTTGTATTAGGTCAAACTATTTTTTATCGTTTTTCGCATGCAAACCCTAATTCTAACATGGCATAATTAGAAAGCGTATAAAGTGCGAAATTTAAATTCCTACGCTATTACAACATAATAATATAGGGAGGGGGGTACAAATTTACAAATGGGGGATATTTAGACAAGAATTTAAATCTAAATTATTACATCATTTTTGAATATTTGCAAGGTAAATAAATTGCATAATTAAATGGAAATGAAGTAAATATGCAAAAATGCAAAAAGAAAGTTTTTATATGTATGAGAAAAAAAAAAGTATGGTTTATGTAAAATAAAACAAGAAAATAAAAAGGTATTATTTTTGAGTATTTTCAACTTTTAGGGCAAAAACCCTAATTTCAATTAAAATGGATATTAATTACTTAATTCATATAATATTTATTATTTACATACAAAAATAAAATAAAATATAGTATATTTGTAAAAAAGGGTATTTTTTAGTAAATATATTTAAAAAATAAAATATGTACATTTTTGGTATTTTTACTCTAAGTATATTAATATATATATATATATATGTATACTTATATTATTTTAAATATGTATTATATAAATAATAATAATATTCAATTTTTTTATAGAAAATAGTATTTTTTATATGAAATATTTTCAGAGGGTAATATAAAATAAAAAATAAAAATAGAAGTGTTTTTACATATTTTTTCTATTTATCCTAAATAATAATATATATACATATATGTATAAATCAAAAGAAAATCAAATAAATACCAAATAAAATCAAAAAATGATGAGAAAATTATTTTCAAAATTTTAATATGTTGAGAAAAAATAAACAAGTCAAACAAAAAAAGAAAAAAAGTCAAAAAGAATTAAAAATAAGGCAAATGGGCTTGGGGGGTGTAATAGCAAAATCAGGGTGCAAAAAGAAATAACAACAAGCCCAGCCCAGGAAGCTGTTATCTTCAACCTTCAGACAACCAATTTAAAAAAAAAACGCGCGCCTGCTTCTCAAGTTCCTAACTCCTGATCCTTTGATTTTTTGAACAAACTTCCAACACAAAAGATGTTAAGCATGAAACCACGATTCCAAATATATAAAAAACATCTCCTAACTCTCAAAAATGAGAGAGAATTTTAGTGATCCCAAATCTTAACCTAAGTTTTCTGCCATTTTCAAAGCTTAAATTCTCTCAACTCAGGCAAAAGAAATGAAATGTAAAGCTATGTACATGCTCAGGGCTATGAGTAGAACCTTGTTTCTTCACAAACTTAAGACTAAAGATGCATGATAAGAGAGATACGAGTTCAAAGTTTTACCTATTCAGTTGAACTTCTATCTGGAGAATGAGGAACTTTCAGTGCAAGGTGATGATTGGAAAAGCTTCCTTGAGGTCCAGGGATGCTTTTCCAATGCTTACTTTGTCTTGAAACTCCTTGTATCGAGCTGTGGAACTTCAACTGCAAAAGGAAAAATTAAAAATGGTGGAAACTGTTAGAGTGATTACAGGTCAGGTTTTAGGCCATGGTTAGTTTGCATATGTTGTATGGAAGGTGTATGAATTGATTTTGGTGAGAATGCTCGAGGGAAATGGGAGTTTGCACTCAAACTGCAGAGGCAACTCTGTTTTTGCAGTTTGAGGATGATTCTGAGGTGGAGAGTGTTTGAGAGGCAAATGGCTCGTGCAAAAGCTTGGTTGGGTAGTTTGGAATGTGTTTGATAACTTCTCTCTTGTGTCCTTAAGCTGAGATGAGAGATGGCATAAGTTATGGACTTTTCTTCCACTTGAAGCAAGCAAAAGCAAGTTGGCTTTCTAGGTCAGTAGAGGACCCCCTAATGTGCTGCATAAACATCTCTTGATCAGTGTGTTATGCACATAATCTTGTGCTAAGCAGATCTTCTATGTACTTGTTTGATTTACCAATTGACATAAAGCAAGCTTTTGTAAAAATGGAAAGTTCACTTTATCCAAAAATGGATCAATCTTGTGTATAATGCTTGAATTCATGGAACAACACTTTGACACAATGAACAAGCATTAAATTAAGGAGTGTAATGTGGTTTAAGGACCTGTAAAGTAACACAAACTATGCTGAGTTCAAATTTGCAAAGTTATGGACATGGAACTTGGTCATGAACAAAGTGTTTTTTGCTATATTGTGAAATTCGATTCTCCCTAACCATGAGGTTGTTTGGGAAGTTCTTGGACATTTTGGAAAGCTTGGAATGTGTACTACAATCCATCTTTGAAATGCAAATTAAAATTCCAAGTGGAAGGGTATGAAAAGTGGCCTTGAAGTGGGGTAGAAAACCTTGTCAAACTAGGTTAAAATTTTCACTAAGTTAAAAATGGTTTAGTGCCCTTATTCAAAAAATTGTAACTTGAGATACAAGCTTCAAATGAGAAAACTTTGTGAATCAAAGTTGTAGATTATGCAACAAGCTACAACTTTCATGTTTTGACTTTTGTTTGAATCCAAATGGATCTTGGTTAAAAGGTGGGGCAAAGTTGGGAAAAAATTAGGGTTTTTCATAACTTAGAAAAATTCTAAGTTATGAAAAATTCCATTTTCTAACCCTAATTTGCAAATTGTGATTTCTTGGTGAACAAGTTTCATGATTTGGCATATTTTGATGAAAAATGAATCTTGACTCTTGATTTTGACCAAAAAGTCAAAGTTTGACTTTTCAGTTATACAGTCAAAACTGATCAATTGACTGGGAAATTCAACTGTCAATCTTGTGTATTTGGGATCTTTTGAACTTGTTGAGCATGTCAAGATAATTCCATGGGGTCCTTGAGTCCATATGTGAGCTTGGTTTGCCATTGGCTAGGTCAAACAGTCAAAAATTGCCTCTGTACAGTCAAAACCCTAAAAATGACCATTTTGCCCTTTTGGTGATCTGATCAAATTTCTTGTGGAGTTGTGGTCCAAACTTGATCAAATGACTCCTAGGAGTTCATAATGTTGATGTGGATTTAATTTCATGAGATTTGACTGTCAATTGGCCACAGTTGACTTTTTCCCCAATACAGTTGATTTCTAGGTCAACTGTCCAATTGACTGGGCAAAATTTGGAATCAGGACTTGAAACTTGGTATGGATAAACTTAGGAGGTCAATATGAAGCAAGAAAGTCATATTGGGTACTTTAGGTCAAAACATCTTTGTGCAAACACAAACCCTAATTTTGAGTCTACAGTGCAAAGAGAGGTCTTGAGCAGATGAAACCCTAACTGAGTCTTGAGCTTCAAGAGCTTTGTGAGGAGAAATCAATGAGAAATGGGAGGGCAAATTTTAGGGTACAACACTTCGGATAAGGCTGTCCTGTGGCATTATGGGGCCGACGTGTATTATCATGGGATCAAACAAGACTTGAAGGTTGAAGAGGCTGATACTGACATCAGCAATATTGTTGGGTCTAGTAAGGTCACGCGAAGCGGAAGACTTTTCTCTCCTGAGATTTCCCCACCAACTGTTTGGAAACCTGTTGCTATCCCACCTGCCAGTACATCTGCTACTATCCCTGTTCATGTTCCAATCATCACCCCTGTCGCCGAGTCATCCGACGCTCGAGGCAAAGAGATCACCGGTGAGCCTACTCGGATGGAGGCACCGAAGAAGATTATTGTTGAAACCTCTAGGTAGGAGATAGAGGAAATTTTGAAGATCATCAAGAAAAGCGGCTACAACGTAGTCGAACAGCTGGGGCAAACCCCTTCAAAGATCTCCATGTTATCTTTATTGTTGTGCTCAGAAGCCCATGCTAAGGCTTTAATTGCTTTCCTGAAAACTGCACATGTGCCGCAGGAGACATCTGCTGATCAATTCAAAGACTGTGTGGCTAGTTTGACGGATGACAACGAGTTGGGTTTCTCCGACACAGATCTGACTGCCAAAGGAAAGAATCACAATGACGCTCTGCATGTTTCAATCGAGTGCAGGGGCACTACTCTGGCTCACGTGCTGGTAGATACTGGGTCCTTGTTAAATGTTTTACCCAAGAAAGCGTTAGACCGGTTGGACTATGAAGGGTTGGTTCTGAAGCCAAGTAATATTGTGGCTATTGCCTTTGACGGGTCCAAAAGGATGGTACACGGGGAGGTGGATGTCCCTGTTAAAGTTGGTTCAGAGACTTTCGCATCTACGTTTTATGTAATGGACATTCGACCATCTTATTCTTGTTTGTTAGGTCGCCCGTGGATTCATATAGCTGGGGCAGTGACTTCCACGCTCCATCAGATGTTAAAATATCCAGTGCAGGGGAAAACTGTTACAGTACGAGGAGAAGAGGAGTACATGGTGAGCCACCTTAACTATTTTCGGTATGTGGAGATGGATGGGGAGTTCATGGAGACCCCGTGCCAGAACTTTGAGGAAGTCCCCCAAACTCTGGCATCGACTGAAACTGTTGCTGAAGATCCTCCAATGAAGATGGCTTCCCTCAAGGATTCCCGGGATGTTATTGAAAAAGGTGGGTGTGCGAATTGGGGCCAAGTCCCTGACTTTGCACGCAAGACTGACAAGTTTGGTTTGGGTTTTACTGCAGAAGCTCAAAGGGCTGTTCGGCATGCGCGGATTGGAAGACCTCCCCTGCGTATCAGTAATCCGGAAGTGAATGCAATTAAAGATGATGATGAAGAGTCTGAGTTTGACAGCTGGATTTACCCGACTACCGATGGTGGATTGAGCAATTGGACGGTAAAGGATTTCATGCCCATTTCTTTTATTACACAGTAATAAGACTTTTGTTTTGAGATTTGTAACAGACAGTTTTAAAATTTATGGCCCGATGTCTTACCCGAGGCACCGTGGCTTTGTTTGTGAGGGCTTAATATTTGTCATTTCCATATATCATCAATAAAGCATTGGACGTTTTCTTGCATTACAAATTTTGCGCTCCTTGTTTTTCTTTTCTATCTTACACTTTATCAAAACGGCTATTTGTCTTACACACACTCACATATCATAATACAGGTCCACATCCACTCTGGATCCCACTGATAACGACTCTGCTACTGCCAGTTATGACTTCGAAAGTCTGATCAACCAAGCCGAGGACGAAGGTGAGGATGATTGTGAGGTTCCTGGAGAACTTGCTAGACTGTTACTTCAGGAAGAGAGGGCCATACAACCGCATGAAGAGCCAGTGGAAACAGTAAATCTGGGTACAGAAGAAGACAAGAAAAAGGTCAAGATCGGTGCAAATCTGGAGTCTAGTGTTAAGAAACGGTTAATACAAATGCTGCGTGATTATGTTGATATCTTTGCCTGGTCTTATGAAGACATGCCTGGGTTGGATACCGATATTTTGGTTCACCGCTTGCCAACTAAAGAAGACTGTCCTCCAGTGAAACAGAAAGTTCTCTGAATGCGCCCAGAAATGTCTGAGAAAATCAAGGCTGAGGTTATGAAACAGTTTGATGCCGGTTTTCTAGCAGTTACTTCTTACCCGCAGTGGGTTGCCAATGTGGTTCTAGTGCCGAAGAAGGATGGTAAGGTCCGGATGTGTGTTGACTATAGGGATTTGAACAGGGTGAGTCCCAAGGATTATTTCCCTTTGCCTCATATCGATGTTTTGGTTGATAACACCGCACAACATATGGTCTTTTCCTTTATGGATGGTTTCTCCGGTTACAATCAGATTAAGATGGCTCCTGAGGACATGTAGAAGACAACTTTTGTTATGCAGTGGGGTACCTTTTGCTACAAAGTTATGCCGTTCGGATTGAAGAATGCTGGGGCAACGTATCAACGCGCCATGGTCGCTTTGTTCCACGACATGATCCATCATGAGATTGAGGTATACGTTGACGACATGATTGCAAGATCCCAAACTGAAGAGGAACATCTTGACCATCTCCAGAAGCTATTTGAAAGGCTGAAATTGTACAAACTGAGGTTAAACCCGAACAAGTGCACCTTCGGGGTAAGGTCTGGTAAGCTGCTGGGTTTCGTCGTTAGTGATAAAGGTATTTAAGTGGATCCGGCAAAGGTGAAGGCTATACAGGAAATGCCAGCTCCTCGAACTGAAAAAGAAGTCAGAGGCTTTTTGGGACGTCTGAACTACATTGCCCGATTCATTTCACATTTGACCGCTACTTGTGAGCCAATCTTCAAGCTGCTGAAGAAAGATCAAGTGGTAAAATGGAATGAGGAATGTCAGTCCGCTTTCGAAAGGATCAAAGATTATCTACAAGAGCCACCTATTCTGATGCCTCCAGTAGAAGGGAGACCTTTGATTTTATACTTGACAATACTCGACAATTCAATGGGGTGTGTGCTGGGGCAGCATGACGAGTCTGGCCGAAAAGAGCATGCTATTTACTACCTTAGAAAAAAGTTTCTCGACTGCGAGACCCGATACTCGTTTCTTGAGAAAACTTGCTGCGCTTTGGCATGGGCTGCTCGCCGACTGAGACAGTATATGCTGACTCACACTACTCTATTGATATCAAAGATGGATCCAATCAAGTATATCTTCGAAAAAGCCCGCCTTGTCCAGAAGAATAGCAAGATGGCATATGATCTTGACTGAATATGACATCCAATATACGAACCAAAAGGCAATCAAGGGAAGTGTGATGGCAGATCATTTGGCGCATCAGGCCGTGGATGATTACCAGTCTATGAACTTCGAATTCCCGGATGAGAACATCATGTGGGTGACCGACTGTGAGAAACCTGGACCGGATGAAGGACCTGAGGAAGGATCCCGATGGTCTATGTACTTTGATGGAGCTTCAAACGCTTTGGGCAATGGCATTGGTGTCGTGGTTATATCTCCTGAAGGTTGTCATACTCCGTTCACCGCCCGACTATGTTTCAACTGCACCAACAACAGGGCGGAGTATGAAGCATGCATCATGGGCCTTCGAGCAGCTATTGACCTAAGGATTAAGTTCTTGAGTGTGTTCGGAGATTCCTCTCTCGTGATCAGTCAGATCAAAGACGAGTGGGATACGAAGCACCCAAATCGTATTCCTTATAAAGAGTATGTATTGACGTTGCTTCCACACTTCGAGGAGATAACCTTTGAACACTTCCCAAGAGAGGAGAATCAGTTGGCAGATGCGCTAGCTACTATGTCTTCTATGTTTAAGGTCATATGGGACAATGAAGCTCCCCAGATTACCATCGAAAGGTTGGACGAACCTGCGCATTGCTGTGATATTGAGACTGAAGAGGTAACAAATAAACCCTGGTTTCACGAGGCAATGAGGTATCTTGAGGCTCAAGAGTACCCCGAGGATGCATCTGTTAATGATAAGAAGTTTCTGAGGAGGTTCGTGGCGAAGTTCTTCATCAGTAATGGTATCTTTTACAAGCGTAACCATGATTCAACCTTACTGCAATGTGTGGATAAAAACGAGGCAGAAAGGATAATTGCAGAATTACATGAAGGTACCTTCGGAACTCATTCTAGTGGACACACCATGGCGAAGAAAATCCTTCGGGCAGGATATTATTGGTCTACCATGGAAGCCGATTGTTATCAGCATTCTCGGACCTGTCATAAATGCCAAGTCTATGCTGATAATGTGCATATACCACCAGTTCCTCTGAACATCTTGACAGCTCCTTGGCCTTTTGCAATGAAGGGCATCGACATGATCGGCGAGATCATACCTACTGCGTCCAACGGGCATCGTTTCATCCTAGTAGCAATTGATTACTTTACAAAGTGGTTTGAAGCAGCTTCCTTTGCTACAATGACCAAGAACGTCGTGGCACGATTTATTCGGCATAATCTGATCTGTCGATACAGTGTACCCGAGAGGATCATTACAGACAATGGTACAAATCTCAATAATACGATGATCACCGAGCTCTGCAAGCAATTCAAGATACAACATCATAAATCTTCTCCTTACCGGCCTAAGATGAATGGGGCTGTTGAAGCAGCTAATAATAATATCAAGAAGATTGTGCAGAAGATGGCGGTGACATACAAAGATTGGCACGAGATGTTACCATTTGCTCTACATGGGTACCGAACCTTAGCACGGACTTCCACAGGGGAAACACCCTACTCTTTGTTGTATGGCATGGAAGCAGTCTTACCCATTGAGGTTCAGATACCCTCTCTCCGAATTATGAAAGATGCAGGTTTGAGCGAGGATGATTGGATCCAGACCCGGCTTGATCAGCTGAACTTAATTGATGAAAATAGACTTACTGCTATTTGTCATGGTCAGATGTATTAAAAGTAAATGATCAAGGCATTTAACAAGAAGGTCAGACGACAAGAGTATCAAGTTGGGGATCTGGTAATCAAACGCATCATACTACCTCAAGGTGATCCTAGGGGCAAGTGGACCCCTACATATGAAGGGCCATTTGTGGTTAAGAACATTTTCTTAGGAGGAGCTATGATTCTAACCACTATGGATGGTGACGAACTTCCTCACCCCGTCAATGCAGACATAGTGAAAAAATACTACGCATAATCAAAGACCCGCTAGGTCGACTGGCCTAGGAAAAAATAAGGGCTTCCTGGCAAACCAAAAGAGTTCGGGAAAAAATAAGGGATGAAAATGAAAAATAAACTGTACACCCGGCAAGTCGAAAACCTGAAAAGGCGGCTTAGGCAAAAAAGGGTATCCCGGTGGACTGAAAACCCGAAAGGGCGGTCCAGGAAAAGCATAACACTATGTCTCATTGGATCACCTTGCAACCAGACTCCGGTATCAACTGTCAAGCTCGGACGACACTAACCAATCTGATCTACCTTCAACCAAGTGGCAAAGTGATGAGATGCTCAAAGATATAAAAGAAATAGCAGAGTTGGAACCCAGTGGGATTATTCATATAGCTGTTTTTCTTTGTTTTTCACAAACTGTATAAATTCTATTGTTCGGCGGTGTTCTCTTACTAGGACGTCAACCTCTTGTACAAAAAACGCCTATTTTCAGGCCAAACTTCAAAATCAATATGATTCATTTTCACAAAGAAATTTCAAATTATTTTCCTTTTTCTGTTTTGTTTTGCGAGAACGTCCAATGTTCATTTTTGATATATACATTTGACAATAATTGCTGCTCATAAATATTTACATGTGAAACAAAAGATGATTACTCGTAATATCAGAAACAGGGGCAAGCAAGAAATGTCCAGACCTTACAGTTGCTCCGTCCACCAGGTATAGGGATAGACCTAGTTGTAGAAGACAATTAAAGGTACATTCACTCCCCGCAGAGTAAGGAAAAGACAGTGGTGTTAATTCTCCCCAGCTGAGGCTCGCAACCGTGAATGAGTCAGTAAGAGTATCCCCAAGCAGAGTTTATCTATCACCAGCACTGGAAGATTGTCCCCAGTGGAGTCTGGAAGGTTATCCCCAGCAGATTCTAGAAGGTCATCCCCGACAGAGTCTAGAAGACTATCCACGGAGGAGTCTAGAAGACTATCCCTGGAGGAGTCTAGAAGACTATCCCTAGCGGAGTCTAGAAGACTATCCCCAGCGGAGTCTAGAAAGTCATCCCCAGCGGAGTCTAGAAGACCATCCGCAGTGGAGTCTAAAAGATTATCCCTAGTGAAGTCGCCACTAAAAATCATCCCCCGCGGAGTTCATTCCTTTCACAAACAGAAACTCATTTTCCAACAGGTTTCATTATCGCCAACAACGGTAATTCATCCACAGCTGAGTGTATTTCTCCAAATTAATAGGTCCTCCGACATAGTATGGCCTCCCCACAGAGTCATTTCCTCGTCAGTTTATTCCCCAGCGGAGTTATCATCTCCTGCAGGTTTATTCTCACAATCATCTTCATTCACTATCCCCAGCAGAAACTAAGAATTCAACTCTTTTCTCCAACAACAATCCGAGATTTATTTTCCCCAGCTAGCGAACATCAGAAAACATTACATGTCCATACATCATGACATGCATACGCATCATATAAAACAATCTCATTTATTTTGAGAACATCATTGCTTGATACATACCATGCATTACATACAACTAACCTTTACCTTTCAGGAAAGATACAACCAAATTCTCACCAAGTTCAGGCTATGAAGCCCGGATCCGACCGGATAGTACCTTGATTTTTACAGCATATTGTGAAGCCCGGATTCGACCGGATAACAGTATCAGACTATCGCGAAGCCTGGATTACGACCAGATAGTGGTATCTCTTAAAAGAAATCTATGAAGCCCGGATTCGACCGGGTAATAGTTTAATCCCCAGCGAGCCGTGAAGCCCAGATTACGACCGGATAGCAGCTCAGCAAGCCGTGAAGCCCGGGTTACGACCGGATAAGAGCTCAGCAAGTTATTATGAAGTCTGGATTATGACCAGATATCAATACAAGTTCTTGTGAAGCCTGGATTACAACCAGATAGCAACCAAGAATACTACGAAGCCTGGATTACGACCAGATAGTGGTATATCTTTAATACAAGTTATGAAGCCCGGATTCGACCGGATAGTATCTTGATTTCCTCCGAACACCATGAAGCCTGGATTTCGACCAGATAGTGGTATGAGACATCGCGAAGCCCGGATTACGACCAGATAGCGGTAAGAGACACTGTGAAGCCTGGATTACGACCAGATAATAGTGAAGGACACTGTGAAGCTTGGATTACGACCAAATAGCAGTTCACCCGGCCAGATACTATGAAGCTCGGGTTACGACTGGATATTGGTAGGCCCAAAGCCAAAGGGAAGCCCGGATTACGATCGGATAACCATTTGATCTCTTCTGAAGACTGGATTACGACCAGATAAGAAGTAAAGTATTGTGAAGCCTGGATTACGACCAGATAGCAGTACAGAACACCATAAAGCTTGGATTCGACCAGATAATAGTATAAAGCATCGTGAAGCCTGGATTACGATCGGATAACGATAAAAGGATTGAAGCCTGGATTACGACCAGATAGCGGTACAAGACATTGTGAAGCTTGAATTTCGACCAAATAGCAATTTCACTTGGACAATTACTAAGAAGCCCGGAGTCGACCAGATATTAGTGTGCCCTAAATTCAAGTTAAAGCCCGAATGCGACCGGATAACATTTGAATTCCTTTTGAAGCCTGGATTACGACCAGATAAGAATTGAGAGATTGCGAAGCCTGGATTACGACCAGATAAGAATTGAGAGATTTTTTATTCCTGGATTACGACTGGATAGCAAGTTTAATCTCATCTCCCCAGTAAGTCACTGTAAAGCCGGGATTACGACCAGATAGCAGTCGGTCTCATTACCATGAAGCTTGGATTACGACCAGATAGTAGTTCATTTTCACCTCTTCAGAATAACGGATGACTGAAGTTCCTAAAATTCAACAGAGATGATTCCCCAGTAGAATAACGGACGACTGAAGCTCCTAAAATTCTATTTCTCTCAAGACAGAGATCAGCATTCCCCAGCGGAATCTTCCTCAACAACAGGTATACAAGCTCTCGCTAAGGAATCTCTTATGCAATCGACACCCTTCAGATGGCATCTTTAAGCCCATCTCCTGTCATCAATATCCAAATGGAATCTGTAAGCCCATTCCTGACAACACAAGACAAGTACCACGTCATGTGAGTGCAAATTTCTGGGCACTCTAGTGTTCAATCATCTTCCACCTTCGGATCACGAAAGGCACACTAGCCATTCTACATCCTCAGGTTTAAGAAGATTGAACAGGGGAAGCTGTTGTACCCTAAAATTTGCCCTCCCATATTTCTCAAAACATTTCAAGAAAAAATTCTCAAGTTGCTCAAGGTAGTCCAAGGGTTGGCCAGACAAACTCTCTCCTAGGGCAGTTTACCTCAAATTAGGGTTTCATGTTGCAACAAGATACTTGATTCCAAGGGATCCCAAATTCTCCCAATTTTCCTAATATGTTCTCAAGATCATCCATGTCAAGTTTCAAGCCTTGCAGAGGAAATTTGTTCAGTCAATTGCTCAAAGGTCCAAAAATCGATTGTGTTAGGGCAAAAGTCAACTGTGGCCCACATACAGTCAAACTTCAAGATTTTTGGTCAACATCCTCATTTTGAAGTATATTTCATAATTTGATCAAGGGTTGATCATTATTCATCAAGGGTTGTTCACAATTCATCAAGAATCAAAAGTTGCTAAATTAGGGTTTTATAGGAAAAGTCAACTCAACTTTGACCAAGCATAACTTTCTCATACTTTATGAGAAATGACCCATCCAAAGCTCATTTTGAAGAGGATGAAATTCTATACAATCCATCTTCAGCTCCCAAGTTCAAAATATGCACTCACAAGAAGTTATGAATTTGGACATTATAGGTCATTTTAAAAAGTCAACAAAAACACCTTTTTTGTCAAAGCTTCATACATGAGCATGGAATATCAAATTGAGATAAGACTAAAAGGGTTGCTTAGAGGACATCTCAATCTTTCTAAAAAGTTAAAGAACACCTTCAAAGAGTCAAAATGAGGAAGTTATGCATTGGTGAAGTTGACCTTTTTTGCAAAATTGCCAAAAGTCAATTATGCCTAAAACTTCAAATTTTGCCAAATGGGCCCAATCTTTTTCACTTGTTTTGAGTTGGCAACATGGTCCACGAGCCCTAGCCTTTTCCACTTGTCATTATATTATTTATACTATTTATTTTGATTTTTATTTGAATTAAATCATTTTAAATCAAAACAAATCATATAAAATCGAAAACATTGAAATTCAAAGATTTTTTACATGATTCAGGTCTTAGTATCCAGCTAGCATCAAATCAAATTCGTGTAAAAGCATGAGGTGCACAAAAAGATTGAATTAGGCCATTTTTGGAAAGATATTCAAGGTGTATCAAATCAAAATCAAACTCATTGATGGAGGAAGATTGTGATCATTCTTTCAATCCAAATTCATTCCTCAATACATAAGGAGTGTGTGCAGACCAAAAGAGGCGAGAGAGAGAAGCGTATGATCAAGAACAAAACTTGAAAAAACACCAAAAAAGTGCCAACACGATTTCATTGTTCCAGGTCAATTCAAGACTCTTTGACCATTCCATTTGCTTCCTGGGATTGTATGCAAGCAAAACCAATCAAAACCAAGCATTTCCAGGCCCTATAACGCACTGTAAGACATTCACGACACCCACCTTTTCTTGAATTCTGTTTGTATAATTCTTGCACATTCATCAAAATCTAATCATATATTCTTGTTCACCATTACATTTGCAAGCTTTCTATAATACTCAATTGCGGTTTCATGGACTGAATCGAGAACTTCCATTGTTAGGTTTTTGGGTTCCGTTTTAGGGTTTTTGTTTGCAGGTAAAATTAGCCTTCATGAAGGGTACCATCATGTTCAGAATGGAAAGACGAATCCAACCATGGCATTAGAAGTCATTTATCGTGCCCATGGAGGATTTTGAGATGAACCAGGCTTGTAGCTACGAACAAACGTCCGTAGGTAAAAGTTTGGAACTTTTACCAACGGAACGAGGTCAGGGATGACCTGCATGTCATCTTTCTATTGACTTATTCAAACTTCTGGCACTCGTTTCTTTTTATTTATCCATTAATTATTTTTTCTGTATATTATTATTACTGCTTATTTTATGTACAACAAAAGCAAATAGCTCAACTGGTTGCCAAGCGTTGGAACGTCCCATGGGGCCTGGGTTCGAATCCCAGGTCCCCCAATTTCTCCATGTTATTTTCCTTTTCAGGATCCAGCGCGTTTACAAGTCTAAGGTCCACCATATGGCCTCATCATCTAACATGCCAAGTGGCCAGATGGCCAGATCCAAGAGCCATCATTGAAAGAGCACCATAAGCCACAGTCAACGTGCATCATCAAATGCTGAGGGTCAACGTGGACTACTTGGTTTTGGGCCCAGATTTGGCTATTTGCACCCCCCTCAAAGCTACTAATTGCAGGCCCAATTTCTTATTCCTTTTCTTTTTATATTCCACTTAATTAATTTATTTATTTTAGTTTGCTAACCAATTAATTAATTTTATTTTTATTAAAAAAATCACAAAAATATTTTTCTATCCAATTAAATTTAAGATATTTATTTTTATACAAAAAAGTAAATTAATTTAATTAGGTTATTAATTTTATATAATTTTAATTGTTTTTGCAAATAAATTAACAAATAATTAGAAAATTAGGGTTTTGACTAAATTTAACTATATTTTATTTTTTCTAAAATAATCAAAAACATAAAAATAGGCCATGTAATTATTTTCATTAATTAATTTAAATTAGCTAATTAATTTGTATATTTAATTTAAAACCTAATTCTTTTTTCTTAAAAAATAATTAAAAACAACAAAAACAATTTTTCTTTTAATTAGGTTTGAAAAGGGTCAAAACCCTAGTTCGCACTCGTTCTAATTTTCACCGCGCGCTTTATTATTTTATTTTTACCCAATTATTGTATCTGCTCACCAGTTGTAATAGTTAATTAGGACTTTTATTTTCATTTATCGCTTTATTTTTTCAAGGGTTTGTTTTTGGCTATGTAAATACCCGAAGCCTTGAAATAGCGTAGTTTAATTTCCGCACTTTAAATTCCGCAAAATATAAACGGTTAGATGTATGATATAGGGATGCATGACAAGAATGTGTGTAAAACTTTAAAACAGTTAGCAAACTTTAAATGTGCAAAGATAAATAATCTGAAATTGAATCATTCGCACATGCGCACTCCTAGGGTACACTCCCACTTGGTTGCCTTCGGTAAAAGGTCATTGAGTATAGGATGCTTTAATGGTCGTCCTTTTGTCCAAAGATCAAAGTTGCCTCGGAAAGGTTGCCTCGGATAATTGATCTAAGACATTAGGGTTATTACTAAGACGTCCTAAACATTGCTTTAGTGATCGTACGTCCCTTTCGAATTGACCCCCAAAACTCCAACGACAGTGCTATCTACTCAGTAATAGTGGGATAACATTGTCTAAAGGAAACAAACATAGAACGATTTTGTTTTCGAGTAGGTAGATTAGTTCATAAGTACTTGCTCAATACAAACAAACTTTTTCACACTTACACTCCTTTATAAACAAAGTTTTCAAAAACACTTCCTTACACTCTTGAAGACAGAAGCAAGAGTTAAATCGAAGTCAAAACAAAAACTTTTCAAATCACAAACACAAAGAAAACAATTTTGAAAATGATGAGCAATTATCTAAGAGCCCGTAGATAACTACAGATAGAAAGGGTGCTAATACCTTCCCTTTCTATAATCTACCCCCCGTACTCAGAAATATCTCGAAAAAGGAATTTTTCTGTGCTTTTTTCATTTCTTGTTGGATAAAATAAAAGTCGGTGGCGACTCTTGCTTACCGCGACATTTTCACAAACACAAACGTAAAATGCAAACCCGCAAATCCTAATAAAACATTCCCGGTTCTGGCCACCGTATCACACGCGCTGATAAGTTACCCCAACATTCTTCAATCCAAAAGGCATTACCTTGTAACAGAAAGTGCCCCACTGTGTAACGAAGGTTGTCTTCTCCATGTCCTCAGGAGCCATCTTGATCTGGTTGTAGCCCGAAAAATTGTCCATGTAGGAGAAGATCTTGTGCTGCGCGGTGTTGTCGACCAGAACATCGATATGAGGAAGTGGGAAGTCATCCTTGGGGCTTGCTTTGTTAAGATCTCTATAATCCACACACATCCGTACCTTACCGTCCTTCTTAGGTAGCGGGACGAAGTTGGCAACCCACTGCAGATAAGAAGTGACAACTAAGAACCATGCGTCGAATTGTTTCATGACACCTGCTTTGATTTTCTCTGACATTTCGGGGCGCATGCGGTGAACTTTCTGCTTTACCTGAGGACAATACTCTTTGGTCAGCAGGCGGTGTACCCCAATATCAGTGTCCAAACCAGGCATGTCATCATAGGACCAGGCGAAGATCTTAACATAGTCGTGTAGCATTTGTATTAATCATTGCTTGACACTAGGCTCCAGATTTGCACTTATCTTAACCTCTTTCCTGTCTTCCTTTGTACCCAAATTTACTGATTCAATTGGCTCTTCATGAGGCTGTATGACCCTCTCTCCCTGCTGCAATAGTCTAGCAAGTTCTACAGGCACCTCACAATCGTCCTCACCGTCGTCCTAGGTGTTGCACCCCAAAATTTGTCCTCTCATATATCCCAATACATTTCAAGAAAAATCCCTAAGTTGCTCAAGATTGCTCAAGAGTTGGACAATCAAGCTATCTTCTAAGGCAGTCAACCTCAAATTAGGGTTTTATGTTGCATCAACGTCCTTGCATCCAAATTACCTCAAGTGATCCCCAATGTCCTAATATGTTTTCAAGTTCATCCATGTCAAGTTTCAAGCCTTGCAGAGGAAGTTTGCTCAGTCAATTGCTCAAAGGGTCCAAAAATCGATTGTGCTAGGGCAAAAGTCAACTGTGACCCAAATACAGTCAAACATTAAGCTTTTTTGTAAACATTCTCATTTTGGAGGATTTTTCATCATTTGATCAAGGGTTGATCATGATTCATCAAGGATTGCTCAAAATTCATCAGGACTCAAAAGTTGCTAAATTAGGGTTTTGTAGGAAAAGTCAACTCAACTTTGACCAAGCATAACTTACTCATACTTTATGAGAAATGACCCATCCAAATCTCATTTTGAAGAGTATGCAATTTCCTACAATCCATATTCATACCCCAAGATCAAGAAATGCACTCACAAGAAGTTACAAATTTGGACATTATAGGTCATTTTTGAAAGTCAACAAAAACACCTTTTTTGACAAAGCTTATAACTTGAGCATGGAATATCAAAATGAGATGATACCAAAAGTGTTGGTTAGAGGAAATCTCAAGCTTTCTAAAAAGTCAAAGAACACTTCCAAAAGTTCAAAATTGAAGAAGTTATGCATTGTTGAAGTTGGGCATTTTTGCAAAATTGCCAAAAGTCAACTATCCCCAAATCATCAAATTTTGTGAAATGGGCCCATTCTTTTCCACTTGATTTGATCTTGTCACACTACACACGTGTCCTAGCTTCAGCCTTGTGTCAATTTATCAATTTTTCTATTTTATTGGATTTTTTATTGAATTATTTTATTTTAAATCAATTTAAATCAAATAAAATCACAAAACTTGATTACATGAGATCTTTTTCTATTTTCAGGACCTAATCACCATCAATGACATGATCAAACTCGTATCAAGCATTCCATGTGAAAAAAGATTGGATTTTTGGCAAAATTGGAAAGCTTTCAATGGAGGATCAAATCAAATCTCCAAGCATTGATGTACAAGGATTCAATCCACAAAAGTTGACCTAATACATTGCAGCATACTTAAGCAAGTGAAAGCACACAAATTCAAGGGCTAGAGGCTGCAAAATCATCAAAAGAAAAACTTGAAAAAAGGTGAGAAAGTGTGAAACTGAAATCATCTTTGGAGGCGTTTTCAAGGGCAAATCTCAACACCACTCCATTGCTGGACAATCACTGAACCTCCTGCAATCAAAAGCAAGCTCTCACACGCTCTCAAACGCACTGTAAGCCTCACGTTTTATCGCCCTGCATTCCAAATCGTAACTCCATGTTCTTGCATTTTCTTGGCAAATCTTTGGTATATTCATGATGCTTATTCAATTTCTGAACTTTTGGCATTGTTTGATTGCATTTATATGAGCTATAACCCTGTAACCGAACCTAGGGTTTTGTAGTTGTGTTTTTGGGCATTTCTTCTACAGGAAAAATTGGAGCCATTGATGGACATGGATGTAACCAGGGGAGAGAGACGAGCATGATCATGGTCTTGGGAAGAATTTCCATTGCCTAGAATAGATTTTAGGATGGACATACGAATTTAGCTGCGGATATAAATCCACAGGTAAATTTACAGGTTTGAAGGAAGAAGATGATGACGCGTCTCTCCCTGGTTGGCCCATTCAAATACTTGGCGCGTGTTTTTTTATTTTCTGGCATATTAATGTGATTTCCCTTATAACATTCATTGTCCATTTAATTAACAATTGAGACATAGTGGTGCAGTGGCAAAGGCGTGCGTTCAAAATCCAATAGGACCTGGGTTCGAATCCTTGGTCCCCCATATTGCATTGTTATTATTTTTCAACATGTTATTCAGTGTTGACCCAGGCGCGTGGTACATCATGCTCCCTCACTCAAATGCTTGCCAGATGGCCCCAGGCCAGATCTGGTGATCCAGAATGAAAGACTATCGTGGGATCCAGTCAACCAATGCGTAGGGAATCGGAAAAGTCAGCCAAGGCCAGCGCCTGTTGGACCTTTGAATTGCCATTCCAACTTCCAATTTGGGCTCAAACCCCCCTAAGTCTTTCTATTTCATTCTTTTATTTACTTTATTTTGTTATTTGTCTAATTATTTTTATTATTTAACTAACCAATTAAAACTTTTTCTTAATAAAATTAAAAACCAAAAAATATTTTATTTATTAAAATTAAATTTCAACATTTTTCTTTTATGTTTGTTAATAATATTAATTTAATTAATTTAGTGTTAATTAGGAATAACTTTGATATATTTTTTTTGCAATAATTAAAATTAATTTAGACGATTAGGTTTTTATTAACTTTGATCAAATTTATTTTTATTTCTTTAAATATCAAAAACCCAAAAATATTATTAATTAATTAATTAGTTCATTAATTTAATAATTAACTTAGATCTAATTTCTTTTTAATTCAAAATAACCAAAAAAAATCTTTCTTTATTAATTAAAGGGTCAAAACCCTAGAACTCGCTCGATTTAATTTCTCTCACGCGATCCATTTTATTTCAATACTGTATCTGTTTCCTGGAATGTAATAGTTTAATAGGACTTTAAATATTTTTATCGCTTTATTTACTTTCCACATTTTAATTTCAAGGGTTGCTTTTGGCGACGTAAATACCCGACACCTTGTAATAGTTAGTTTAACTTCCGAAATTTAATTTTCGCAACTTATAAACTGTTAGATGTTTGGTAATAGGGAATGCATGACAAGATCAAATGTTTAAACCTAAAATCAACATAGATAACCATTGACATGTACAAAGATAAGATTAACTGAAAATGATACACTCGCACATGCGCACTCTTAGGGTACACCTCACTTGGTTGCCTTCGAACGTGGTCATTGAGTATAGGAAGTTTTAGAGGTCGCCCTCTTGTCCAAAGATCATAGTTGCCTCGAAACGGTTGCCTCAGAAAAATGATCTAAGACATTAGGGTTACCGCTAAGGCATCCTAACATTGCTTTAGTGACCGCACGTCCCTTAATCGAATTGACCCTTAAACTCCAACGATGATGCTACCTACTCATCAATAGTGGGATAGTATTACCCAAAGGACATTAGCACAGATTGATTCCTTTTTCGAGTAGGTAGATGGTTCTTAAGTACTTGCTCTTTCAAAACAAAACAAAAACTTTTCACACTTACACCTTTCAAACAAAAACTTCTTTCAAACCCACAAACACAAAGAAAAAGCAATTTTTGAAAACACTTTGAGCAAGTACCTAAGAGCCCGTGGATAAACACGGATAGAAAGGGTGCTAACACCTTCCCTTTCTATAATCTACCCCCCGGACCCGAGAAACATCTCGAAAAAGGAATTTTTCTGTGCTTTTTTCCTTTCCTTGTTGGATAAAATAAAAGACGGTGGCGACTCTTGCTTACTGCGACATTTTGCAAAAACAAATGCAAAACGTGAACCAGCATTCCAAAAACAGTCAGTTCTCTCCCACCGTATCACAGAACTGGCGACTCTGCTGGGGATATCTTAATAAGTGGGGTGTACCTTAGGATTAGATCATTGTTTTTTCAATTGCTTCACTTGTATGCTTTATCTTTGTGGGTTTGTATCGGAGTTACTATAGATCCTAACCCGAATCTGGGGATACCCTTTAGGTAAGTAGCAATAAACTGTGAGGGAACTGTACGGCGTAGACCGATACGGTTGAAGCACCAACTGACCTTAGAACCTTTAAATTGACCAACTTGGCCATAGAACAGTAGCAGTATGCTACACTCATTGAGACTAAAATCTCGCGATGATTCCGGCTGCAAGAAAAGGTTGCTAAACTGGAATTATGACCGATCGAGGGTAGTCAGTGATATTGAGATCCTCTAGAACCCGATTACTAGTTTTAGGACAGGTTTGAACCAACTGAACTGAAAGAGGGTAGTACCTAAGCTCCTTTCCAGCCTGAAATCTAAGGGCTCTATGTGTGACTTGTGTGCCTTTACCATGTTTGCTATTTGTGGATACTTGTGGCGTGCTATCTATCATGACATCATGACATCATAACATTGCATACATCTTGCATTGGACTAACCTATTTCAAAGACAGGAGGGATTCATCTTTGTTCTGTTTTGTAGGCCATGATGCCCATGCGTAGGAATACCATCCGGATCAACTTTGTCCAAGTTCCCACCATGCTTAAAGAATTGATTGCAAAGATGCTTGATACTACCTCCTTCATCAAGAGACATGGTTACCTCTTGGGTTTGGTCACTTCCAAATTGGACGAGCAGATGATGAGTGTCCTAGTCCAGTTCTATGATCCACTGTACCATTGCTTCACTTTTCAAGACTACCAGTTGGTTCCCACCTTAGAAGAGTTCTCTGATCTGCTCGGTATCTCTATTCTGGAGCAGACCCCATTTACTGGTTGGGAGAAGATCCTTAGGCTGGAAGAGATTGCTTCAACCCTTCATTTAACAAAGGATGAGGTAATGACTAATTGGGAGACTAGAAGTGGAGCAAAGGGCTTTCTGACTAAGTTTTTGGTTGGTAAGGCTAACTATTTCTGGGATAGTCTAGACTTCAAGGCATTCGAAGATATTCTGGCTCTTCTGATATACGACTTGGTATTGTTTCCGAATCCTGACTCCTTTGTTGATGTGAATGCGGTGAAAATCTTCATCTCTCGTAATCCTGTACCCACTCTCTTGGGCGACATTCTTCATCAGCTTTATGCCCGTACTGCCCGAAAGCGGGGAACCCTGATGTGCTGTACTCCATTATTAGCGAGGTGGTTTATTTTGCACCTCTCCAAATTAGTACTGAAGAATAAAGAAGGCATGGGTTGGGCTTATAGGGTTATGTCTCTCTCTCATAATGACATCATCTGGACTATCAAGGGTATGGACGAGGTGGCTATTATTGATCGTTGTGGGGAATACCCCAATGTTCCACTGATAGGAACCCATGGAGGAATTTCTTACAATCCATGCTTGGACTTACGTCAGTTTGGGCGAGCCAGAAGGGAAGGACCTCATAAGCTGCTAATGCCTAGTATCATCTTTGACTTTCAAGGAGATAGCGACGAGCAACGACGCAGATTCATAAGGGCTTGGGATAGAGTTCACAGATCTGATCCACACGAGCTGGGCCCAAAGACCACTTCTGATGGAGCCATACCTCAGATGGGTTCGTATCCGTGCCCAAAAGCTGGGTATTCCATATGAAGCCGTCCTACCTATCATTGTTGAAGTTGCTAATGAAGAGGGGGTTCTTCCTACCATCCTCCATCCTTACATGCCCACTGACATTGGGGCACTGAAAAGGTCTTGGATGCAGATGAGAGAAGAACGAGATGCTCACCAAGAAAAGTTTAACGAGCAAGAGCAGAAGATTTAGAAGTTGACTAGACAACTGGAGAACGAGCAGATTCTCAATGACTATGTCCGCACCGACAAGAAGCAACCATGGGAGCACTGATTTTCCTTTGATTATTTCGTTTCCAGTTTTTATTTTTCAGTATTTCCATTCTTGTAACTCCTTAAGGGCAATCTGTTGAACAAATTGAATTTCAAAGTTTATCTAATAAAAGTGTGTTTCATTTCTTGTTTACAAATTTGAATCTCTCGATTGTCTTTGAAATCATATTATACGCATTTCATCACATGCACTTCATAACAGGTACCCATTACAGGTCTCTTATCTTCTTCGCTGTTTATTTCAGCACTCATCATGTCTGCTGAAACATCAACTGAGCAAGCAATCAAGGCCCTACAGGCCTAGAATTCCCTATTCCAAGAGTTATTCATGAATCTAGCTAAGGGTCAGCAAGATCTGAAGACCCTGATTCTGAAAGAGAAGAAGAAGAATAAGAAGAAGAAGACAGTCCTATTTAACACGGGTCACAGGTTTGGAAACAGGCTACGGGACGAAGTTGATTTGACCACCTCATCTGGAGGGAAAGATAGTCAAGAGGAAAGAAGGGATCCTAGCCCTGTGGTCTCAGACAACGAGACGAACTTCGATGAAGACCAGTATCCTCCGACTGAGGATAGATACAAACATCTGAAAGACCGGTTAAGTGTGATGGAAGTTCAGAAGGTGCCTGGTCTGGACTTTGGTGATCTGGGTCTATCATCTAGGGTAGTGATTCCCCACAAGTTCAAGGCACCAGCCTTTGCTAAGTATGACGGAGTTTCTTGTCCGAAGCTGCACCTCCGGTCATATGTAAGGAAGATTCAGCCGTACACCGCTGATAAGAACCTATGGATCAACTTCTTTCAAGACAGTCTCCCAGGGACTCAGCTTGAATGGTTTTACCAGTTGGACGGAGCCAGTATCTGCAGTTGGGAAGATTTGGCTACTGCTTTCTACAGGCAGTACCAATACAATTCCGACCTTGCTCCCACGTGTACCCAACTCCAGGGTATGTCAATAGGAACGGGTGAAGGTTTCAAAGATTATGCTCAGAAGTGGAGGGACCTCTCCGGAAGAGTATAACCACCCTTGGCTGATCGGGAGCTTGTGGATATGTTTCTGGGGACCCTGTCTGGTCCATTTTTCAACTATCTGATTGGAAGCTCTTCGTCTGGGTTTACAGAGCTAATTATGACCGGTGAGAGGATTGAGGCTGGTATTAAGGCTGGTAAGATACAAAAGGGTGCTTCATCAAGCACCTAGAAAAAGCCTTTTAAGAAGGAGTCCAGCGCTGTTTACAGTTCGAAAAACCAGAATAGACCTGAGCACCGCCAAGCTGTTAATGCGGTTGTTATTTCAAGACCTGCTGGTGCTCCTCAGCACAACAATCAACAAAAGGCCGAGAGACCTCGAAGGCAATTCACCCCTCTCAACATGACTTTATCTCAGATTCTGCCGCAGTTATTGAAAACCAATCTAGTGATTCCAAGGGAAGCCCCGAAGAATCCAAATACAACATCACCAAAGTACAACCCTAATGCCCGCTGTGCTTTTAACTCTGATAGCCCGGGGCATAATACAGATGATTGTTGGTCTTTGAAGAACAAGATACAGGACTTAATTGATGCTAAGGAGATTGAGTTCGAGGCGCCTGAAAGGCCTAATGTTGTGACTGCTCCTATGCCCAAGCATGGAGTAAATGCTATAGATGAAGACTCGTTTGTGGTTTTTGTGAATGACATTGTTACGCCTTTGATGACTGTGAAAAAGAACCTTTTTCTAGCCAGTTTATTTCCGGGCTGTGACGAAGGTTGCCGTATGTGTTCTGTTCTACCTACCGGTTGCCATCTTTTAAAGTCAGGTGTCCAACGCCTGATGGATAGTAAATAAATTCTGTTTGAGAAGACTGTTGTTCCTCTAGTTCATACTGAAGAAGTTGCTATTATTACCATTTTCGACAATTCTTCCAAGGCATCCTTGAGAAAGCTTGTTAGAATTACATCTATTCCAAGAATCGCACCATTGACCATCACTGTTCTTGGGCCTATTCCCTACACATCTGATAAAGCTGTCCCTTGGCACTACGGGGCTGATGTTTATTTTCATGGAGTTAAACAAGATTTGGACGCTGATACTGACATCAACAATATTGTTGGACCTGCTAAAGTCACCCGCAGCAGAAGACTTTTCTCACCTGATATCTCTCCACCAACTGCCCGAAAAACTGTTGTTATTACACCTGCCAGTGTACCTGCTACTATTCCTGTTCAAGTTCCTATTCTTACCCCTGTCGCCGAGTCATCTAACACTTGGGGCAAAGGGACTACCAGTGAGCCTGCCCAGACGGAGGCACCCAAGACAATTACTGTTGATGCTTCTAGACAAGAGATGGAAGAGATTCTTAAGATCATCAAAAAGAGTGACTACAATGTAGTTGAACAGTTGGGGCAAACCCCGTCCAAGATTTCTATGTTGTCACTATTGCTATGCTCAGAGGCCCATGCAAGGCTCTGATTACATTTTTGAAGACTGCACACGTACCACAAGAGACATCAGCTGATCAGTTTAAAGATTGCATGGCCAATCTGACTGCTGATAATGGGTTGGGTTTTTCTGATGCCAACTTGACTGCTAAGGGGAAGAATCACAATGATACCATGCATGTCTCCATTGAATGCAGGGGCACTACTCTTGCTCATGTGTTAGTGGATAGTGGTTCCTCATTGAACGTCTTGCCTAAGAAAGTTCTAGACCGGTTGAACTGTGAAGGATTAGAGTTGAAACCAAGCAACATTGTCGTCAGGGCCTTTGATGGGTCTAAGAGGATGGTGCACGAAGAAGTTGATATCCCGATTAAGGTTGGTTCTCAGGTTTTTGCATCTACATTCTATGTGATGGATATTCGGCCATCTTATTCTTGTTTGCTGGGTCGTCCATGGATTCACAAAGCTGGGGCCGTAACCTCAACGCTCCACCAGAAGCTGAAGTACCCAGTGAAAGGGAAGATTGTGACAGTACAAGGAGAGGAAGAGTACATGGTGAGCCACCTCAACTCTTTCCGATATGTAGAGATGGATGGGGAGTTCATTGAGACCCCATTTCAACATTTTGAAGAGGTTCCCCAGACGCTGACGTCAACTGAGACTGTTGTTGAAGATTCTCCTATGAAGATGGCTTCCGTTAAGGATGCCCGGGCTGTTGTCGAGAAAGGTGGGTGTGCGAATTGGGGCCAACTCCCTGATTTTACACAGAAGACTAACAAGTTTGGTTTGGGTTTCACTGCAGAAGCTCAAAAGGCTGTTCGAAATGCATGGATCGGAAGGCCTCCCGTGTTCATCAGCAATTCGGGAGTGAATGCCATTGAAGATGATGTGGAGGAATCTGAATTCAACAGTTGGATCTATCCTACAATCAACGGTGGACCAAGCAACTAGACAACAAAGGACTTCATCCCTATTTATTTTGTTACCCAGTAATGAAAGTTTTTGTTTTGAATTTGTAACAGACAATGTTTTAAACTTTACGGCCCAGTGTCTTACCCGGGGCACCGTGGCTTCATTTGTGAGGGGTTTATGTGTGTCATTTTCATATATCATTAATAAAAGCATTGGACGTTTCTTGCATTTCAAATTTTGCGCTCCTTGTTTTTCTTTTATATTGCAAAACAACTATTTTACACACACTCACATATACAGGTCTACATCCACTCTGGATCTCACTGGTAACGACTCTGCTACTGCCAGTTATGACTTCGAAAGTCCGATCAACTTAGACGAAGACGAAGGTGAATATGATTGCGAAGTGCCTGGTGAACTTGCAAGACTGTTACTTCAGGAAGAGAGGGCTATACAACCACATGAAGAGCCAGTGGAATCAGTGAATCTGGGTACAGAGATAGACACGAAAGAGGTCAAGATCGGTGCAAATCTGGAAGCTAGTGTGAAGCAACGGTTGATTCAGATGATGCATGACTATGTTGAGATCTTTGCCTGGTATTACGAAGATATGCCTGGGTTGGATACCGATATTGTGGTTCACTGATTTCCTACCAAGGAAGACTATCCTCCAGTAAAACAGAAGGTCCACCGAATGCGCCCAGAGATGTCTGAGAAAATCAAGGCTGAAGTTATGAAACAGTTTGACGCCGGTTTTCTAGCAGTTACTTCTTACCCTCAGTGGGTTGCCAACGTGGTTCCAGTGCCGAAGAAGGATGGTAAGGTTCGGATGTGTGTTGACTATAGGGATCTGAGCAGGGCAAGTCCCAAAGATGATTTCCCTCTACCTCATATCGACATTCTGGTTGACAACACCGCTCAATATAAAGTCTTCTCCTTCATGGATGGTTTCTCCGGTTATAATCAAATTAAGATGGCTCCCGAAGACATGGAGAAGACAACCTTTGTTACTCAGTGGGGTACCTTTTGCTACAAGGTCATGCATTTTGGATTGAAGAATGCTGGGGCAACGTATCAGCGTGCCATGGTTGCTTTGTTTCATGACATGATCCATCATGAGATTGAAGTATACGTCGACGGCATGATTGCAAGGTCCCAAACTAAGGAGGAACACCTTGACCATCTGCAGAAGCTGTTTGACAGGATGAAGTTGTACAAGCTGAGGTTAAACCCGAACAAGTGCACCTTCGGGGTGAGATCTGGAAAGTTGCTGGGTTTCGTCGTAAGCGACAAGGGTATTCAAGTGGATCCTGCAAAAGTGAAGGCTATACAGGAAATGCCAGCTCCCAAAACAGAGAAAGAAGTCAGAGGCTTTCTGGGACGTCTGAACTACATTGCCCGATTCATCTCGCACCTGACTGCTACTTGTGAGCCAATCTTTAAGCTACTGAAGAAAGATCAAGTGGTACGTTGGAATGATGAATGTCAGGTCGCTTTCGAAAGGATCAAAGAGTATCTCCAAGAGCCACCTATTCTGATTCCACCAGTTGAAGGAAGACCTTTGATCTTATACTTGACAGTACTTGATAACTCAATGGGGTGTGTGCTGGGTCAGCATGACGAGTCTGGCCGAAAAGAGCATGCTATTTATTAACTTAGCAAAAAGTTTACCGACTGCGAGACCCGATACTCGTTGCTCGAGAAAACTTGTTTCGCTTTGGCATGGGCTGCTCGCCGGCTGAGACAGTATATGCTGACTCACACTACTCTATTGATATCGAAGATGGATCCAATCAAGTATATCTTCGAAAAGCCTGCTTTGTCCGGAAGAATAGCAAGAAGGCAGATGATCTTGACTGAGTATGACATCCAGTGCACGACCCAAAAGGCAATCAAAGGAAGTGTGTTGGCAGACCATTTGGCACATCAGGCAGTGGATGATTACCAGTCTATGAACTTTGAATTCCCGGACGAGAATATCATGTTGGTAACTGATTGTGAGACACCTGGACTGGATGAAGGACCTGAGGAAGGATCCCGATGGTCTATGTACTTTGATGGAGCTTCAAACGCTTTGGGTAATGGCATTGGCGCCATGATCATATCTCCTGAAGGCTCTCATACTCCATTTACCGCCGGATTATGTTTCAACTGCACCAACAATATGGCGGAGTATGAGGCGTGCATCATGGGTCTTCGAGCAGCAATTGACCTAAGGATTAATTTTCTAAGTGTCTTCGGAGATTCCGCTCTCATGATCAGTCAGATCAAAGGCGAGTGGGATACGAAACACCCAAATCTTATTCCTTACAAAGAGTATGTGTTGACTTTGCTTCCCCACTTCGAGGAGATAACCTTTGAACACTTCCCTAGAGAGGAGAATCAGTTGGTGGACGCGCTAGCTACGATGTCTTCTATGTTTAAGGTCAATTGGGACAACGAAGTTCCCCGGATTATCATTGAAAGATTGGACGAACCTGTACATTGCTGTGACATTGAGACTGAAGAGGTAGCAAAAAATCCCTGGTTTCACGAAGTAAAAAGGTATCTTGAGGCTCAGGAGTACCCCGAGGGTGCATCTGTTAATGATAAGAAGTTTCTGAGGAGGTTTGCGGCGAAGTTCTTCATCAGCAATGGAATTCTTTACAAGCGTAACCATGATTCGACTTTACTGCGATGTATGGATAGGACCGAGGCAGAAAGGATCATGGCGGAATTACATGAAGGTACTTTCGGAACTCATTCTAGTGGACATACCAATGCAAAGAAAATCCTTCGGGCAGGATATTATTGGTCCACAATGGAAGCTGACTGTTATCAGCATTCTTAGACATGTCACAAGTGCCAGGTCTATGCTGATAAGGTGCACATACCTCCAGTTCCTCTAAACGTCTTGATGACACCTTGGCCTTTTGCAATGTGGGGCATTGATATGATCAGCGAGATCAGACCTACAGCATCCAATGGGCATCGTTTCATCCTGGTAGCAATCGATTACTTTACGAAATGGGTTGAAGCAACGTCCTTTGCTACCATAACCAAGAACGTTGTGGCACGGTTCATTCGGCATAATCTGATCTGTCGATATGGTGTACCAGAGAGGATCATTAAGGACAATGGTACTAATCTCAACAATAAGATGATCACCGAGCTCTGCAGGCAGTTCAAGATACAACATCACAACTCTTCTCCCTACCGGCCGAAGATGAATGGGGCTGTCGAAGCGGCCAATAAGAACATTAAGAAGATTGTGCAGAAGATGACAGTGACATACAAAGACTGGCACGGGATGTTACCATTTTCTCTTCATGGGTATCGTAACTCAGCACAGACGTCAACAGGGGAAACACCCTATTCCTTGGTATATGGCATGGAAGCAGTCTTGCCCATTGAAGTTCAGATACCCTCTCTTCGGATCATGAAGGATGCAGGTTTGAGTGAAGATGACTGGATTCAGACCCGGCTTGATCAACTGAACTTAATCGATGAAAAGAGACTCACTGCTATTTGTCATGGTCAGACGTACCAAAAACGGATGATCAAGGCATTTAACAAGAAAGTTAGACGACAAGAGTATCAAGTTGGGGATCTGGTAATCAAGCGTATCATATTACCTCAAGGTGATCCCATGGGAAAATGGACCCCTACTTATGAAGGGCCATTTATGGTTAAGAACATTTTCTCAGGAGGAGCTATGATTCTAACCACCATGGATGGTAACGACCTTCCTCACCCCGTCAATGCAGACATAGTGAAAAGATACTACGCATAATCAAAGACCTGCTAGGTTGACTGGCCTAGGCAAAAATAAGGGCTTCCCGGCGAACCAAAAGGGTTCGGGCAAAAATAAGGGATGAAAATGAAAATCTGTACACCCGGCAAGTCGAAAACCTGAAAAGGCGGCTTGGGAAAAAAAGGGGTATCCCGGTGGACTGAAAACCCGAAAGGGAGGTCCAGGAAAAAATTAGGGATCAAAGCATAACACTATGTCTCATTGGATTACCTTGTATCCAGACTTCGGTATCGACTATCAAGCTCGAACGACACTAATCAATCTGATTCATCTTCAACCAAGTAGCAAAGTGATGAGATGCTCGAGGACATAAGGGAAATAGCAGAGTTAGAACCTAGTGGGATTGTTCACATAGCTGTTTTGTTTTTCACAATTTGTGTAAATTCTATCTGCTCGACGACGTTCTCTTACTAGGACATCAACCTCTTGTACAAAACCGCCTATTTACAGGCCAAACTTCAAAATCAATACAATTCATTTTCAAAGAAATTTCAAACTGTTTTTCCTTTATCTGTTTTGTTTTGTAAAGAACGTCCAATGTTCATTTTTGATATATGCATTTGACATTAATTTCTGCTCATAAATATTTACATGCGAAACAAAGATAAATTACTGGTAATAGCAGAAACAGGGGCAATATAATTGTCCAAGCTATATAGTTGCTCTGCCCACTAGGTACCGGGTAAATTCATCTGAAGAATATGACTAATATTCCTTCACTCCCCGCAGAGTAAGACAGTAATGATAGCTCTCCTCAGCTGAGACTTGCAACTATGAATGAATCATTAATGCTCTCCCCAAGCAGAATTTATCTACCATCAGCACTAAAAAGGCTTGATATCCCCGACAGTCTTAATATTCCCTAGCAGAGTATAAGAATGTTCCCCGACAGAATACAAGATACCCCCATTGGAGTTAAAATTTTCCCAGCACAGACTGCAAAAGCTTCCCCAATAGAGTTTAAGCATCATCCCCAGTAAACTCGGGAAGTTTATCCCCAGCGAAATACAAAATAAATCTCCCCAGCCGAGTTCAAAGGATCATTCCCAGCAAAGCTCAAAGGATTATCCCCACAAGAGTCTAATAGGTTATCCCAAGTGAAGCCGCAACTGAAGATCATCCCCAACGAAGTTCTTCCCTTTCACAAAAAGGAATTCAATCCTCAACGGACTCAATATCACCAGCAACGATAATTCATCCCGGCGGAATTTATCAATGGAATCCTTAACAGAGCATCTCTTCCCCACAGAGTAATCCCCTCATCAATTTATTCCCCAACGGAGTTATCCTCTCCGGAAGGTCTATTCTTGCAATCACCTTCGTTCGTCATCCCCAACGAAAACGAAGAATTCAACTCTATTCTCCAGCAACTATTCGGGATTTATTTTCCCCAGTTAAAACATTACATTTCCATATATCATGATGCATACATATACGCATCATATAACACAATCTCATTTATTTTGAGAGCATCATTGCTTGATCCATATCATGCATTGCATATGACTGACCTTTACCTTTCAGGAAAGATGCAGTTAAATTCTCAGCTATGTCAAAAACCTTCTCTGGTTCAGTCAGATCGACGCGAAGATCTCCCTGATTCGTATTCCAGTTAAAGTTATTCCAAGACTTTTGTCTGGTCCAGTTAAATCGATTCGAAGATTTTTCTGATGCCGATCCAGCTAAAGTTAATCCAAGACATCCTCTGGTTCAGTCAGATCGCTGCAAAGATCTCCCTGATTCGTATTCCAGTTGAAGTTATTCCAAGACTTTTGTCTGGTTCAGTTAAATCGATTCGAAGATTTTTCTGATTCTTATCCAGTCAAAGTTAATCCAAGACCTCCTCTGGTTCAGTCAGATCGATGCGAAGATCTCCCTGATTCGTATCCCAGTTGAAGTTATTCCAAGACTTTTGTCTGGTCCAGTTAAATCGATTCAAAGATTTTTCTGATGCCAATCCAGTCAAAGTTAATCCAAGACCTCCTCTGGTTCAGTCAGATCGACGCAAAGATCTCCCTGATTCGTATTCCAGTTGAAGTTATTCCAAGACTTTTGTCTGGTTCAGTTAAATCGATTCGAAGATTTTTCTGATTCTTATCCAGTCAAAGTTAATCCAAGACCTCCTCTGGTTCAGTCAGATCGACGCGAAGATCTCCCTGATTCGTATTCCAGTTGAAGTTATTCCAAGACTTTTTTCTGGTCCAGTTAAATCGATTCGAAGATTTTTTCTGATGTCGATCCAGTCAAAGTTAATCAAAGACCTCCTCTGGTTTAGTCAGATCGATGCAAAGATCTCCCCGATTCATATTCCAGTTGAAGTTATTCCAAGACTTTTGTCTGGTCCAGTTAAATCTATTCGAAGATTTTTCTGATGCCGATCCAATCAAAGTTAATCCAAGACCTCCTCTGGTTCAGTCGGATCGACGCGAAGATCTCCCTGATTCGTATCCCAGTTGAAGTTTATTCCAAGACTTTTTTCTGGTCCAGTTAAATCGATTCGAAGATTTTTTCTAATGCTGATCCAGTCAAAGTTAATCCAAGACCTTCTCTGGTTCAGTCAGATCGACGATAAGATCTACCTGATTCGTTTTCCAGTCGAAGTTCAGACCACCTATCAATAGTCTCCAAATGGCATCTGTAAGCCCATTCCCGACATCACCAGGCTGATACTACTTTATGCGAGTGCAAATTTCTGGGCACTCTAGTGTTCAATCATCTCCCACCTTCGGATCACGAAAGGCCCGAAAGCCAATATATATCCTCAAGTTTAAGAAGATTGAACAGGGGAAGATGTTGCACCCCAAAATTTGCCCTCTCATATTTCCCAATACATTTCAAGAAAAATCCCCAAGTTGCTCAAGATTGCTCAAGAGTTGGATAGTCAAGCTATCTCCTAAGGCAGTCAACATCAAATTAGGGTTTTATGTTGCATAAAGTTCCTTGCATCCAAATGACCTCAAGTTCTCCCCAATGTCCTAATATGTTCTCAAGTTCATCCATGTCAAGTTTCAAGCCTTGCAGAGGAAGTTTGCTCAGTCAATTGCTCAAAGGGTCCAAAAATCAACTGTGTTAGGGAAAAAGTCAACTGTGACCCAAATACAGTCAAACCTTAAGATTTTTGTAAACATTCTCATTTTGAAGGATATTTCATCATTTGATCAAGGGTTGATCATGATTCATCAAGGATTGCTCAAAATTCATCAAAACTCAAAAGTTGTTAAATTAGGGTTTTGTAGGAAAAGTCAACTCAACTTTGACCAAGCATAACTTTCTCATACTTTATGAGAAATGACCCATCCAAATCTCATTTTGAAGAGAATGAAATTTCCTACAATCCATATTCACACCCCAAGATCAAGAAATGCACTCACAAGAAGTTACAAATTTGGACATTATAGGTCATTTTTGAAAGTCAACAAAAACACCTTTGTTTCCAAAGCTTATAACTTGAGCATGGAATATCAAAATATGATGCGACCAAAAGGGATGGTTAGAGGACATATCAGGCTTTCTAAAAAGTCTAAGAACACTTCCAAAAGTTCAAAATTGAAGAAGTTATGCATTGTTGAAGTTGGGCATTTTTGGAAAATTGCCAAAAGTCAACTATCCCCAAAACTTCAAATTTTGTCAAATGGGCCCATTCTTTTCCACTTGATTTAATCTTGTCACACTACACACGTGTCCTAGCTTCATCCTTGTGTCCATTTATCAATTTTTCTATTTTATTGGATTTTTTATTGAATTATTTTATTTTAAATCAATTTAAATCAAATAAAATCACAAAACTTGATTACATGAGATCTTTTCTATTTTCAGGACCTAATCACCATCAATGACATGATCAAACTCGTATCAAGTATTCCATGTGCAAAAAGATTGGATTTTTGGAAAAATTAGAAAGCTTTCAATGGAGGATCAAATCAAATCTCCAAACATTGATGTACAAGGATTCAGTCCACAAAAGTTGACCTAATACATTGCAGCATACTTATACAAGTGAAAGCACACAAATTCAAGGGCTAGAGGCTGCAGAATCATCAAAATAAAAACTTGAAAAAAGGTGAGAAAGTGTGAAACTGAAATCATCTTTGGAGGCGTTTTCAAGGGCAAATCTCAACACCACTCCATTGCTGGACAATCACTGAACCTCCTGCAATCAAAAGCAAGCTCTCACACGCTCTCAAACGCACTGTAAGCCTCACATTTTACCGCCCTGCATTCCAAATTGTAACTCCATGTTCTTGCATTTTCTTGGCAAATCTTTGGTATATTCATGATGCTTATTCAATTTCTGAACTTTTGGCATTGTTTGATTGCATTTATATGAGCTATAGCCCTGTAACCGAACCTAGGGTTTTGTAGTTGTGTTTTTGGGCATTTCTTCTACAGGCAAAATTAGAACCATTGATGGACATGGATGTAACCAGGGGAGAGAGACGAGCATGATCATGGTCTTGGGAAGAATTTCCATGGCCTAGAATAGATTTTAGGATGGACATACGAATTTAGCTGCGGATATAAATCCGCAGGTAAATTTACAGGGTTGAAGGAAGAAGACGATGACACGTCTCTCCCTGGTTGGCCCATTCAAATACTTGGCGCGTGTTTTTTTATTTTCTGGCATATTAATGTGACTTCCCTTATAATATTCATTGTCCATTTAATTAACAATTGAGACATAGTGGTGCAGTGGCAAAGGCGTGCGTTCAAAATCCAATAGGACCTGGGTTCGAATACCAGGTCCCCCATATTGCATTATTATTATTTTTCAACAGGTTATTCAGTGTTGACCCAGGCGCGTGGTACATCATGCTCCCTCACTCAAATGCTTGCCAGATGGCCCCAGGCCAGATCTGGTGATCCAGAATGAAAGACTATGGTGGGATCCAGTCAACCAATGCATAGGGAATCAGAAAAGTCAGCCAAGGCCAGCGCCTGTTGGGCCTTTGAATTGCCATTCCAACCTTCAATTTGGGCCCAACCCCCCCCCCCCCCCCCCCCCCTAAGTGTTTCTATTTCATTCTTTTATTTAGTTTATTTTGTTATTTGTCTAATTATTTTTATTATTTAACTAACCAATTAAAACTTTTTCTTAATAAAATTAAAAACCAAAAAATATTTTATTTATTAAAATTAAATTTCAGCATTTTCCTTTTATGTTTGTTAATAATATTAATTTAATTAATTTAGTGTTAATTAGGTATAACTTTGATATCTTTTTTTTGCAATAATTAAAATTAATTTAGACGATTAGGTTTTTATTAACTTTGATCAAATTTATTTTTATTTCTTTAAATATCAAAAACCCAAAAATATTATTAATTAATTAATTAGTTTATTAATTTAATAATTAACTTAGATCTAATTTCTTTTTAATTCAAAATAACCAAAAAAAATCTTTCTTTAATAATTAAAGGGTCAAAACCCTAGAACTCGCTCGATTTAATTTCTCGCACGCGATCCATTTTATTTCAATATTGTATATGTTCCTGGAATGTAATAGTTTAATAGGACTTTAAATATTTTTATCGCTTTATTTACTTTCCGCATTTTAATTTCAAGGGTTGCTTTTGGCGATGTAAATACCCGACGGCTTGTAATAGTTAGTTTAACTTCCGCAATTTAATTTCCGCAACTTATAAACTGTTAGATGTTTGGTAATAGGGAATGCATGACAAGATCAAATGTTTAAACCTAAAATCAACATAGATAACCATTGACATGTACAAAGATAAAATTAACTGAAAACGACACACTCGCACATGCGCACTCTTAGGGTACACCTCACTTGGTTGCCTTCGAACGTGGTCATTGAGTATAGGAAGTTTTAGAGGTCGCCCTCTTGTCCAAAGATCATAGTTGCCTCGAAACGGTTGCCTCGGAAAAATGATCTAAGACATTAGGGTTACCGCTAAGGCATCCTAACATTGCTTTAGTGACCGCACGTCCCTTAATCGAATTGACCCTTAAACTCCAACGACGATGCTACCTACTCATCAATAGTGGGATAGTATTGCCTAAAGGACATTAGCACATATTGATTCCTTTTTCGAGTAGGTAGATGGTTCTTAAGTACTTGCGCTTTCAAAACAAAACAAAAACTTTTCGCACTTACACCTTTCAAACAAAAACTTCTTTCAAACCCACAAACACAAAGAAAAAGCAATTTTTGAAAACACTTTGAGCAAGTACCTAAGAGCCCGTGGATAACCACGGATAGAAAGGGTGCTAACACCTTCCCTTTCTATAATCTACCCCTCGGACCCGAGAAACATCTCGAAAAAAGAATTTTTCTGTGCTTTTTTCCTTTCCTTGTTGGATAAAATAAAATACGGTACCGGCTCTTGCTTACCGCGACATTTTGCGAAAACAAACGTAAAACGCGAACCAGCATTCCAAAAATAGTTAGTTCTCTCCCACCGTATCACACTCAGCTTGGTTGATCGGATTTTCAAAGTCATAAATGGCAGTAGCAGAACTGTTATCAATGGGATCTAGAGTGGATATGGATCTGTATTATGATACGTGAGTGTGTGTAAGAGAATAGCTGTTTTGGTAAAGTGAGAGACAGAAAAGAAAAACAAGGAGAGCAAAATTTGTAATGCAAGAAACGTCCAATGTTTTATTAATGATATATGAAAATGACAAGTAATAAACCCTCACAAGCAAAGCCAAGGTTCCTCGGGAAAGGCACCAGGCCACAAAGTTCCAAACTGTTTATTACAAATTTTAAAACAAAAATTCAATTACTGTGAAATAAAAGAAACAGGTATGAAGTCCTTCGCCGTCCAGTTATTCAGTCCACCGCTGGTTGTTAGGCAGATCCAGCTGTCGATGTCAGAATCTTCTTCACCGTCTTCAATTGTACTAACTCCCTGATTGCTGATGTGCAGAGGAGGTCTTCTAATCCGTGCGCCTAACAGCCCTTTGAGCCCCTGTAGTAAAGCTCAAACCAAATTTGTCAGTTTTGTGAGTGAATTCAGGGAGCTGACCCCAATTGGTACACCCACCTTCTTCAATTACAGTCCTGGCATCCTTAAGAGAAGCCATCTTCCGCGGAGGTTTGTTGGTAGCAACTTCAGTTGACGCCAAAGTCTGAGGGACCTCTTCGAAGTTCTGACAAGGGGTTTCTATGAATTCCCCGTCCATCTCTACGTAGCGAAAGGAGTTGAGATGGCTCACCATATACTCTTCTTCACCTCGTACTATGACAATCTTCCCCTTCACCGGACATTTCAGCATTTGATGAAGTGTGGAAGTAACTGCCCCAGCCTTATGAATCCAAGGACGACCCAACAAGCAAGAAAGCGATGGTCTGATATCCATCATGTAGAAGGTGGACCCAAAAGTCTGAGAACCCACTTTAACAGGGATGTCCACCTCCCCGTGCACCATTCTTTTTGATCCATCAAAATCCCTTACCAAATTGTTACCCGACTTTAGAATCAAACCTTCACAATCCAGAAGGTTTAATGCTTTCTTTAGCAGAACGTTCAATGAGGATCCTGTATCTACCAGTACATGGGCCATAGTGGTGCCCCTGCACTCGATCGAGACGTGTAGAGCATCATTATGATTCCTCCCTTTAGCATTTATATCCACATCTGAGAAACCCAGCCCATTGTCGGCAGTCAGGCTAGCTACGCAATCTTTGAACTGATCTGCGGAAGTTTCCCGCGGCACATGCGCAGTCTTGAGAAATGCAATTGAAGCCTTCGCATGGGCTTCATAACATAACAACAAGGACAACATGGAGATATTTGATGGGGTCTGCCCCAGCTGCTCGACTACGTTGTAATCGCTCTTCTTGATAATTTTCAAAATTTCCACTATTTCTTGTTTAGAGGTTTCTACAATGATTTTCTTAGGTGCCTCCATCCGGGCGGGCTCACCTATGATTTCTTTGCCCCGAGTCCCAGATGGCTCGGCGACAGGGGTAACAACTAGAGTAGGAATTGGGGAAGTAGCTGATGTACTAGCAGACGGAATGACAACAGGTTCGTGGACAGTCAGAGGGGAAATCTCAGGAGAAAAGAGTCTTCCACTTCTGGTGACCTTGCTAGCCCCGACAATATTACTGACATCAGTATCAACTTCTTCATTCTTCAAGTCTTGTTTAATACCATGGTAATACACATCAACACCATAGTGCCAAGGGACAGCCTTATCCGAAGTGTATGGGATGGGACCAGGAACAATGATTATTAACAGAGCAATTCTTAGAACAGGTGTAATCCTAACAGGTTTGCTCGAGGAAACCTTGGAAGGATTGGCGGAAATGGTTATAATGGCAACGCCTTCATTTGGAACCAACGGAATCATAGTCTTTTCGAACAGGATCTCTTTATTATCCATCAGGCGCTGAACACCTGACTTCAATAAGCGGCAACCAACAGGTAGAATCGAGCACATGTGGTAACCTTCACCACAACCCAGAAATAAACCGGTCAACAATAAATTCTTATTAACGGTCATAAGAGGAGTAGAAATATCCTCCACAGAGGTCACAAATAAATCATTGTCAACAACATTTACTCCATGACCATGTTTGGGCATTAGAGCAGTTATGACGTTGGGCTTCTCCGGAGCGTCAAACTCAATCTCTTTGGCTTCGATCAAGTCTTGCACTTTGTTTTTCAGAGCCCAACAGTCGTTTGTATCATGACCTGAACTTTCGGAGTGATAGGCGCAGCGGGCATTCGGGTTATAGCGGGGAGATGTGGTGTTGGGGTTCTTCGGGGCTTCCCTCAGAGTTACCAGATTGGTCTTCAACAATTATGGTAAAATTTGAGACAAATTCATATTGAGCCGGGTGAACCGCCTCTGTGGTCTTTCCACCCTTTGTTGATTGTTGCATTGTGGAGAAACTGTTGGTCTTGATATCACTACAGCATTTACCGTTTGACGGTGTTCAGATCTGCTCTGGCCCCTCGGGCCATAGACTGCACTAGCTTCCTTCTTACCTGTGAAAGGCTTCTTTATCGAACTCGAAGAGGCATCCTTCTATATTTTACCACTTCGAATGTCAACTTCTACCCTTTCTCCAGTCAAAATCAACTCAGTAAAACCAGATGACGAGCTGCCGATCAAGTGATTGAAAAATGGACCAGATAGCGTCCCTAGAAACATGTCAACCAACTCCCTATCAGACAAAGGGGGTTGGACTCTTCCAGCCAAGTCTCTCCACTTCTGAGCATAGTCCTTAAAACCTTCACCTGTACCCATGGACACAACCTGGAGCTGAGTACGAGTGGGAGCAAGGTCGGTGTTATACTGGTACTGCTTGTAGAAAGCAGCAACAAGATCTTCCTAGTTTCAGAAATTGGCTCCTTCCAACTGGTAAAACCATTCAAGCTGAGTCCCTGACAGACTATCTTGAAAGAAGTGTACCCATAAATTTCTATCAGCAGTGTGGGGTTGGATCTTTCGGACATACGAGCAGAGATGGAGTTTTAGGCAGGAAACTCCATCATATTTAGCAAAAACTGGAGCTTTGAACTTATGAGGGATGACCACTCCTGATACCAGTCCCAGCTCTCCGAAGTCCAAACAAGGGATCTTCTGAATCTCCATAACACTCATCGGTTTTCTAGCTGCTTGTACCTATCATCAGCAGGAGGATATTTCTCATCGTCATAATCCATATCGTCTCTAGAAACTGCAGGACTAGGGTCCCTTGCTCTCTCTTGGTTCTCCCCGTCCTTGGATGAGGAAGTCAAATCAGCTGGTTGTCTCAACCTTTCTTCGAATCTTCTACCCATGTTCAGAATACCGACCTTCTTCTTCTTCTTCTTCTTCTTCTTCTTCTTCTTCTTCTTCTTCTTCTTCTTCTTTTTTTTCTCTTTCAGAAGAAGGGTCTTCAAATCCTCCTGCCCTTTATCCAGACTTATGAACATCTGTTGGAATTGGGTGTTCTGTGCCTGAAGATCTTTAATGGCTTGGTCGGAAGACATTTCTGCTGAAATAAACTGCGAAGAAGATGAGAAACCTGTAAGGGTACCTGTAATAATGTGCATGATAATGGGATGCGCATGTAATGATTTCAAAGACTTTGGGAGATTTAAATTTGTAAACCAAAAAATAAACCAAACTTTATTAGCTTAAACTTTGAAAGGTTCAACAATGCCTTTAAGGCGGTACACAGAAATAAATGAAACAAAATCTAAAACTAGAAAAAGCAAAATCAAAAGTCCCATGGTCGCTTCCTCTTTGTGCCAATATAGTCATTGATCACTCTTTCTTCCTCGAGCTTCCTGGTGAGCTTCAAAATCTTCCTTTCTTGCTCATGGTACTTTTCCCGGTAAGTATCCCGCTCATTCCTCAGCTGAATCCAAGACCTCTGTAACTCCCCAGGATCGGTGGGCATGTAAGGATAGAGAACCGTGTAAGGAATGCCTTATTCATTAGTGGGCTCCACAATCACTGGTAATACGGCCTCATAGGGCATCCCAAGCTTCTGGGCACGAGCTCGGACCCATTGGAGGTAAGGCTGCATAGGCAGGGAAGTCTTTGGTCCCAACTCTTGGGGGTCAGATCTGTTCACCATGCGCCAAGCTCGTATAAACCTCCTATGATGCTCCTTAATGTCCTCCTTATAGTCAAATACAATGGCCTCAAGAAGTAGCTCATGGGGACCATCTCTCCGGGCACGACCAAATTGCCGCAAAGCTAGACAAGGATTGTAAGTTATACCTCCTCTAATTCCAAGCAATGGGACATTAGGGTATCCCCCATAACAGTCAATAACAGCAGTGTCTTCCATAGCCCGGGAAAACCAAAGAATATCTGTATGGGCAAGTGACATTATTCTGTAGGACCAACCCAAACCTCCTTCGTTCTTCAGCACAAACTTAGGGAGGTGAGAAATAAACCACCTCGACAACAGTGGCATGCAACACATAAGAGTCCCTCTTCTCCTCACGGTACGAGTATAGAGGGCATGCAAGATATCACCCAGCAGGGTAGGCACATGATTGCGAGAAAGGAATATCTTGACAGCATTCACATCTACAAAGGAATCCGGATTCAGGAAGAGAACCAACCCATAAATAAGGAGAGCCAAGATATCTTCAAAAGCCTGAAAATCCAAATTATCCCATAATAGTTGAGCCTGGTCTATCAGAAATTTGGCTAGAAAACCTTTGACCCCGCTTCGTGTTTCCCAATTGGATACTACATCAGCCCATTTCAAATGCAAAGCTGAAGCAATGTCTTCGGGTCCAGGAACTTCTTCCATACCTGTGAAGGGTACCTGTTCAAGAATGGATATGCCTAATAGGTGAGAGAACTCTTCCAAGGTGGGAACCAGCTGGTAATCTGGAAAGGTGAAGCAATGATGCACAAGATCGAAGAACTGGAAAAGTACACTTATCATCTGCTCATCAAGATTTTAAGTAACCAGACTGAGAAGTTGTCCGTGTCTCTTAATGAACATATAAGTCTCAGAAAGTCTTGAGGCTAGCTCTTTAAGTTGGGCAGGTATTTGCACAAAGTTGACTCGGATGGTATTTCTATGCACAAAAGCCATAATCTACAAAATAGAACAAAGATAAATTCCCTTGGTCTTTGAAATGGTTAGTGTAATGAAGCATGAATGCCATGTTATGATGCATGATGTCATGGTAAACCACAGGTATAGCAAACATAGATATTGCAAACACAAATATTGCAAACATAGTCAAATCACACAAAGCCCTTAGGTTTAAGGCTTGCATGAGGTCAAAGATAATACCCTCTTGAAGTTAAGTTGGTTTCAACCTGTCCTAGAAAAAGTAACCGGGTTCTAGAGGACCTCAATATCACTGACCATCCTCCATCGGTCATGGTTTCAGCTCACACAATCTTTTCTTGCGACCGGAACTATCTCAAGAGTATGGTCTCAATGAGTGTAGCATCGAGTATCAACCAGTTCCAAGCTTTACACTGAGGCCGGCTATCTCACTATTTTCTAATGGCCAAGTTGGTCAATTAAAGGTTCTAAGGTCAGTTGATGCTTAATGACACCACGCAGTGGCCCCATATTCTCCTTGTTTCTCCACAAGGGATATTGGTACCAACCAATGTTCCACATCTACATAGCTACTGCTTCAACCGTATCGGTCTACACCGTACAGTTCCCTCATAGTATTTTGCTACTTACCTAAAAGGTGTCCCCAGATCTGGGTTAGGATCTATAGTAACTCCCAAACAAAAACCCTTAAAAGTAAAGCAATCAAAGCAATCAAGAGAAGCAATTATGATGAACTAGATCTTAAGGTATACCCCACTTATTATTCCCCAGCAGAGTTGCCAGTTTTGTGATATGGTGGCAGAATCGACTGTTTAATACTGGTTTGCATTTTGCGTTTTTGTGTTTGCAAAATGTCGCGGTAAGCAAGAGTCGCCACTGAATTTTATTTCATCCAACCGGAAAGGAAAAAAGTACAGAAAAAAAATCCTTTTTTCGAGATATTCTGAGTACGGGGGGTAGATTATAGAAAAGGGAAGGTGTTAGCACCCTTTCTATCCGTAGTTATCTACGGGCTCTTAGGTACTTTCTCATATTTTTAAAAATTGCTTGTGTATGTGCTTTGTTTTGAAAAGTTTGACTTCGTGATAACCCTTGTATCAGCCCTCAAAGGTGTTAAGAAGTTGTTTTTGAAAACTTTGTTTGGAAAGTGTTTGTGTGAAAAAAGTTTGTTGTTTTGAGCAAGTACCTAACAGTTATCTACCTACTCGAAAAAAGATTGTTTCTATTCTCGTTTCCTTTAGACAACGCTATCCCACTATTGAGAAATAGGTAGCACCGTTGTTGGAGTTTTAAGGGTCAATTCGAAAGGGACACACGATCACTAAAGCAATGTTTAGGACAACTTAGTAATAACCCCAAAGTCTTAAGATCATATTCGAGGCAACATTTTCGAGACAACATTTCCGAGGCAACATTCCGAGGCAATATCCGAACGGGACATTTTACCTTTTTTAGACAGAAGGGTAACCACTAAGACACCCTATACTTAATGATCGTTTACCGAAGGCAACCGAATTGAGAGCATACCCTAAGAGTGATATGTGCGAGTGTTTTGTTTCAGTTATTTGTCTTTGCACATTATGGTTTTCTAACTGTATTAAATTATCATGCAATCTTGTCATACCATCCTATTAGCATACATCTAAAAAGTCAAATATTTGTGAGAATTAAAATGCGAGAAAGTAAATCTACGCTATTACAAGGCTTCGGGGAGGGGGATTAATTACATAGCAAAAAAAACCCGGGAAAAAGTGATAAATAAAAATCCTATATTAAACTATTACAAACCATGCACAGTTACAACAATATTGACAAAAAGTGAATAATACGCACACGATGAATCGAATACGAGATAATTATAGTTTTGACCCTTGCCTAAACCTAATTGCGATTAATTAAGAAAATGTTTTTATTATGTTATTTCAAGAAGATAAAGAAATTGTTAAATTAAAAGAAAGAAAAGCATACTTCTAATTAATTTTAATTTTAAGGAAAAAAATGAATTAATTTAATCTACGACCTATTTTTGTATTTTATTTATTTGAGACAAAGAGAAAAAATAAAATTAAATCAAAAGTTTGATCTAATTTCTATTTTTTTAATTTTATTTATGAAAGAAAAACAAATCATAATTTCCCTAATTTAGACTAAATTAAATTAAATTAATAAAATTAATTTTGATAAAAAAAAGTCTAATTCTAATTTTTGTGAATTATTGATTTTATGATTTAAAAAAAAAAGATTAATTAGTGAATTAAAAAAAATAATTAAAGAAATTAAAAGAATTAAAAATAAATAGACAAAGAAGGATGAGATGGGCTTGCATTAGCAATTGGGGGGGGGGTGCTGTTTGAGATTTGAGCCCAAACAAAATCCTGGCCTTTTTGACTTTGACCAAATCCAGTGTGCATGCTTGACTCAGGCGCATGGTGGTCCTCCCAAAGTGGTATATTGATCTGGGGACATTGATGAATTAAAGGGCCAGATCTTGATGGTGCACGGTGAGCACCTTGTCTTGCAAAGCGTTAGATTGCCTGTTAAAAAACATTAAGAATGAAGGTTGGGACTTGGGAATCGAACCCAGGCCCTTTGCACTTTCCCCCTGCACGCTTACTAACTGAGCCAAGTGCTTTGTTTGTATATACAATAAAGCATAAATATTATATGATTAAAACACTAAATCCTAGAAAAAAATGCGCTAAATTTAAATGGCCCAACCAAAGGATGACACGCATCATCGTCTACCTCCCATCTGTCGTTTTAGGTAAATAGACTTTTACCTACAGACACTTGATGTAGGTACATCCCTGTCCATCTCCAAAATCGCGTCCGTTCAAGATAAATGTCCATGGCTGGTACCATTCTACTCGTTTCAACCTCACGAGTCTCCTGGTACCAGAATCATTACTCAATTTTGCCTATCCTGCAAAGCCCTAATCAAGAACATAAAACCCTAGCTATGGCAACTTCATGTACAAGCATTAGAAATACAATTAAATGGTACCAAAAGCTTGTAAACTCAATGACAAACACAAATATATCCTTAAAATATGCAATGGATAAGTGAATCAATGAAACTGAATTTGAATTTGGAATCATGTCATGATACCTATATCTTACAGTTCCAGGCGTGAAAAGGCTTGAATCTGATTGGAATATGCTCCTGGAACGTCCAACAACCTCTTGGCAATGTGAGAAAGGAACGATCCGGTCTCTAATATGGAAATTGGATTACCACTTTTCTTGAAATTTTTTGAGTTTTGTTTTCTCTTTGAACGACTGCTTCCAACTTCTCTATGCCTTGGTCTCCTTCTGTATACGTAATGCAAGCTATTAGGTCAACAAAAACGACCTCAATCTTACTCATCATGGAGATTTGATTTGATCTTTAAATGCATATGATTCCTTTCCAATTTTGCTCAAAATAAATATTTATCAAACCAAATTTCCTTTGCACGAGTTCATCTTCAATTGACAGCATATGAGATCTTTTTTTCAATGCAAAAATCATCCCTAAAATACAATATATGATTTATTAGGATTTATTTGATTTTATTTGAATTTTAAATGAATAAAAATCAAAGTAAATTAAATAAATGAATAAATAAAGCATGGAGGGTCCCATAGGTCGTGGACTATGTTAGGAATGAGATACAAGCATAAAACGTTAGGCCCATTTAGCAAAAGATGCAAATTTGAGCATATTTGACTTTTGGCAATTTTGCAAAAAAGGTCAACTTCGCCAATGCATAACTCTCTCAATTTTGACCCTAGAGAAGTGTTATTGGACTTTTTAGAAATATTAGTATGTCCTCTAAGAAACCCTTTTGGTATCATCTTAATTGAGTCTTCCATGTTCATGTATGAAGTCTTGACCCAAAAGGTGTTTTTGTTGACTTTTCAAAATGACCTATAATGTCCAAATTTATATCTTCTTGTGAGTGCATATTTTGAACTTTGGAGCTGAAGGTGAATGGTAGGGAATTTCATCCTATTAAAAATGATATTTGGATGGGTCATTTCTGATAAAGTATGAGAAAGTTATGCTTGGTCAAAGTTGAGTTGACTTTTCCTACAAAACCCTAATTTAGCAACTTTTGGGTTTTGATGAATTGTGAGCAATCATTGAGGAATCATGATCAACCCTTGATCAAATGATGAATGATACTTCAAAATGAGGATGTTGACCAAAAATCTTGAGGTTTGAATTTATGTGGGCCACAATTGACTTTTGACCTAGCGCAGTCGATTTTCAGCCCTTTGAGCAATTGATTGAGCAAACTTCCTCTGCAAGGCTTGAAACTTGACATGGATGATCTTGAGAACATATTAGGACAATGGTGAGCATTCAAGATCATTTGGAATCAAGCATATTGATGAAAAATGAAACCCTAATTTGAGGTAGACTGCCTTAGGAGAGAGTTTGTCTGGTCAACTCTTGGACTTCCTTGAGCAATTTGGGGACCTCACTTGACATGTGTTGAGAAATATGGGGGGGGGGGGGGGGGAATTTTGTGGTACAACAGGGAACACATACCCCAAAACATAACCTAAACAAATTTATATTTTGGCCCTTTTAACGTGTTTCTGTCCAGGGGATCGCGCTAAGCGGCACGATCCCGGTAAGCACACTCTGCTGTCATGAGAAAAAAATCAGCTTTTTGTTTTCGTCATAACTTAAGAACCATAACTCCGACCTACGCCCGGTTCTAAGTGTTGGAAAGCTTATTCAATTATCTATATAAAAATTCCTAAATATTAACCAAATTAATGATTTATTATTCTTTTATTTTGAGCCTTATTCGTTGATGAGTTGCTCAAAATCACGTGTTTGAAGCTGTGTCTTCGACACTTTATTGCTTAATCTCCAAATACGCATCAATGCCTATAAAATGAATGGAAAACCATCAAATGTTACACTATGTACACAAAAACGTAAATAAGTACAAACTAAACGTATTTACATGAAAGTCGGGTTTATTCACTGATATTAACAACAAAAAGTCGATAAGTACAACAAAAAGTATATACAAAAATAAGTACAATTTGAGCTTATCAATCTCTCCCCAACTTGAACTTGTTTGTCCTCAAACAAAGCCAAACATCTCAAAGTAACAAAAGTATTCAACCAAAATATCATGAATCAATAAGTTTTGAAAACGAAAAACAAATGCAATGGTTCAAATGAAAAACGGTACACAAGAAGAAACATACTTACCACTAAACTACGATGATAACATAAACACGAAACGAATGCTAAATACAAAGAAAATGCCAAACATTCTAAAACAACACTAGTTCACAAATGAATCACACCTAGAAAAAGAAATCATCGGTATATGAAAAACACACAAAATAAGGTATTTTCACTCATCCACAATCTTGCAAACAAAAGACTAAATTATGCATTCATCCAAAAACTCATATTGAAAATACAAAGGCAAGAATCTCAAGGTCTTTTCAAGGTTGTAATGTGGCTTGGTTAATAAACAAGGGATAAATCCAAAAGCTAATCAAAACAAAAACTTGCCTAAACCTAAGGGAGTGATCAACTCACAAAGTATCAAGCAAAATAATTTCAATCAAATTTCTTCTTTATTCAAAATTTTAAACCAACACACATCACTTATTAGCACAATTATTCAAACTCTTCTTGTTTTTGTTTTTCAAAACTTTTTCATTTTTTTCTTTCTTTTTCTTTTCTTTCTTTTTCACTTTTTTCTTCTTTTTCTCCACCTCGTAGCAATCAACAACATAAGTGAGCAAACAAATCTCTCCCCAACTTGAATTCAACCATCATCATAATGTGAATACCCCCTACTTTCTAAGGCAAGGTAAAAATTAAAACTACAAATCATAGTTAAGGGTTCAAGAAAACAAGGAATCAATATGCATACAAAAAGATGAACCAAAATACTCATAGACAAGCATTTAGAAAAAAGAACATGGATATCAACAAAAAGAATCAAAAAGGGTTACTAATGATCACACACTCACAAGGTGAATTGACTATTTGGCCAAGGTAGTTGTGCTCAAAATGAAACAAAAATGCCTCGATTATGTTCATGCTTTCATACAATCAACACAAACAAAATATTAAGCATAATAAAATCCAGTTAAACAAGAGTTGTGGTCTCCATCATATGTGAACAATGGAAAGCTACCTCACAAAAAGGGTAGGAACTAAAGTGATTCACAAATGAACAAATATACAAAAGAATGAATGACATAAAAATTGTAAAAAGTCTAAGTATCATTAATATGCTAAAGTATAGAAAGCGATAAACATATACCTCGATCGTGTACAAAACTGTAACACAATCATTACCATCCATTCACAAGTTGACACACTCAAAATTGGAAAATCACCAAATGTGACTTCAAGCTATCTAACTAAAATTTGAATCCAACCAACAACAAAAGAATTAATTATACTAATATTATTTACTATTTAAAGCTTAGGTAGAAGTGAGAAAAAGGAAAGACAAGCGAAAAATTAAAAAGAATTCACTGGCTCTGCATAGCAGGGCGGGCTAATCGGCACAGAGTGTGCTAAGCGCGCTACACTAGTTGTAGAAAAACAGGACAGCAACTGGTGCAACTGTTATGCAAGCTCCACAATCACTTATACAATCTAAACTACATATGTACAATATTTACAACATACAAACACACTTCCATAAGCTAAACACGACAATCTTGTGGAAAAACACAAATTGACATAACGAAACAAACAGGTGAAAGTGAATTAACAAGTTGAAAAGTAAAAATTTGAGAATTTAAAACAAGTCCAATTTCAACTTGTTAAAACACAAGTTAACACATACATAAACAATACTAACAAAACATGCTTATTTTACGTTGTAAGCTCGATGCCTTTATTGTGAGAGCTAGTAACCTCCTCTCATCATGCCATGGTATTGTCACACCGTGCAAACCTAGAGAAAGTGTCCTAACATCCACACAACAAACGTTACAAAAATGAGACAATTCACAACAATACGTGAAAACAAAGAAAAACACATATATGCACAAGTATGAAAAGTAAACACAAAACATGTACAAGTAAAAATAGAAAAGTTTATGTACACATTCTATACAACATATACATTAATTACAAACCTCAAAAACAAAGAAACTATCGCAATGCAAAATTATAAACACCAATCCTCGATAACGACACCATTTTGCTGGAGCGGTAAAGCGGCAAGCAACAAAAGTTTTGGAAATATTTATCCGAGAATTTATCGTGTCCACAGAGATTGGTGCTACTGAAATTCCATTCAACAGTTCCTGCAGTTATGAGTTTGGATTGAATTGGTAAAACATAAAAACATAAAAGTAAATATGAACATGAAAGAATTTATTCTCTAGAGAGAAGAAACTTATCAAGCATGCATATAATCTGCTTCTCACAAACTTAAACTTATCGACCAATTACACTCAACCTACAATACTCCTCAGAGTCATCTAGCATCACTCACTCCTTAAGTTATTTCTAATCCAAGGTAGAGATAACTACTATATCATCTCAGTGACGATCTCTCAGACAACACAACAAACATCCATATTACTCGTATCAATGATCTCTCAACTGACACAACTAACACATAAGCATTAAGCTTCGACACCCATAAAGATTATTTGATCTAAGTCTATCTCTAGAATCCAGAAACTAACATATAATCATCCTAGATAAGGATTTGAGAAGTATATATCTATAACAATCCAAACCCCGAGCACATAGCAAAAATTTAAGATAACAATCGACACAAATTTGTAAAACAAATTAAATATAACGTCATGGGCGACAAATATACACGAGTTCAAAGTAAAATCATATACATAACACAACCAAAGTGAAATACACAAATAGGAAGATAAATGAACCAAAAATCTCCCAGTTTGTCAGCGCCGATTGATGATCAATCCACCCTAGATCATCCATATGCAAGCTCTGAAGCTGTTTTCTAAGCTCTCTCTACCAAAAAATGAAGGTTTGATGAGTTGGGAACAAATACCCCAAAACATAACCTTAAAAATTTGTATTTGGCCCTTTTAACATGTTTCTGTTCAGGGGACCGTGCTAAGCGGCACAATCCCGCTAAGCGCACTCTACTGTCATGAGAAAAAAAATCAGCTTTTTGTTTTCGTCATAACTTGAGAATTGTAACTCTGATTTACGCCTGGTTAGAAGGGTTGTAAAGCTTATTAAATTATATATCTAAAAATTCCTAAATATCAACCAAATTGATGATTTATTATTCTCTGATTTTGAGCCTTATTCATCGATGATGTGCTCAAAATCGCGCGTTTGAAGCCGTGTCTTCGACACTTTATTGCTTATGCTCCAAATACGCATCAATACCTATAAAATGAATGGAAAATATCAAATGGTACACTATGTACACAAAAACATAAATAAACACAAACTAAATGTATTTACACAAAAGTTGGGTTTATTCAACAATATTAACAACAAAAAGTCGATAAGTTCAACAAAAAGTATATACAAAAATAACTACAATTTGCACTTATCATTGCACCCCGAATACCTTCACCCTGAGTCGACCATTGGTTTAAACTTTCTCCTTGCCGATTACACTACCCGGTCGGGCCTATTATTTCCGGGATGTACATATAAAAAGTTTAATATGTGAGATTTACGAATATGTGTGCATTATTATGAAAATATCAATAATTCAAGGGATGTAATCAGTTACTATATTTTGGTAACTAGTTATAGGGTGTAACATCTTTGGTTGTTAAAGATGGTGTAATCAGTTACTGCATTTTGGTAATCGGTTACCATTGAGTTGAATTTAATTGTTGAAACAGTTGTAATCAGTTACATGTTTGGTGTAATCGGTTACCGGCTGTTAGTTTTAGTTTTTTCAATTTAGTTTCTTGTGTTCCAATAAATTGGAATTTATATAAATATCCAAGGGGTATTGAAACAATCGGCGGAACAAATCATTGAAATAAAATCAGTAAAGTCGTCATCTAACGTTTTTTATCCCACATAAAGGGAAAGGTAAACATCGACTAAACCTAAGAAGGGTGAAATCAAGGTCTCGCGATTAAGAGATACAGGTAAGGGAGTCGATTACACGATGGAAAGGTATTAGCACCCCTCACGCCAGTGGTACTCCATAGGATCCACTCTTGTTGTTCTAATCAAAGAGTGTGTTCTAATCTAAAGCTTACGAGCTAAAGGAAAAATGCAAAGAGGGAATGCATGCAAAAGAAAACATGGGGAAAAGAAGGAATATTTAAAAATTTCGCTCGCCTGGGCCCCGCGACCAAATGCCTACGCATCCCTTTAAGGAATCAAAGTTCCGTAGTTTGCCTCAAAAGTTTCTGTTTGTTTTGTGTTTTTTATGAAAAATATTAATTTCACTTCCTATCGCAGTTCGACCTTTGGAGACTCACTAACGAATGCTTGATTCATGGAAATTTTCGCATAATACATAGCATTTATCTTACTTAATTGACAAGATTATAACATAAAAACCTCAATTATTGAATAAAAGTGTTAATGAGAAATTTTACTTGGCTTGATTTGTTTTGTGCAGGATTTGGTCCCTAAAGCAAAAACCAGCTATCAGACAATTTGCTAAGCGAGTTGTAGCGAAAATACCAATTCACTTAGTGAGGAATAGTTCGCGTAGCAAACACAAGACAAAAGCAAATCAACAAGTTTCGCCAGCAGCGAGGAGAAGTGAAGTAGTCCACCTAGCAAATCGGGCCTTCGCTTAGCGAAACAGGGTTGTCAAAAATATTTCAGGCTGAAGAAAGAAACTTCGCTAAGCGAGTATCACTTTGCTTAGTGAAATAGGGTGGTCAAAGAAAGATGTTTTGAAAAGACTTCAGGCCGAAGCAAGAAATTTCGCTAAGCGAACCTCACCTCTCTTAGTGAACTTTGGCGGCATCTGAAGGGCAGTTTATTTGAAACTTAAAGGAGAAGTAACCGACACTTTGCTTAGAGAATTATAGTTTGCTTAGCAAACTCAGGCGGTCAGAACAACTATAAATAGGACATCAACTCAGTTCAGCAGGGCATTCCAGTTTCTATTACTTGTAATATCATAGTACATCATCTGTAATAGTAGTAGGGTAGGAATAGAGGAGGTTTTAGGTAGAAGGGCTGGATACGCATCAAGAGTCGGGAAATCGTCGTTGATGTCGTTTCAACTCAAATCTTCAAATGTGCTTCAAGCTACCATGAGTAGCTATATCCCTCTCTTGTTAGGATTGGTTGTAGTTTTTCGAAACAATATGTGTTTACTTTGATCACGGTGTTATATGCAATTTATGTTTAAATCAATATCATTGTTATCTTTGTTTTACCGTTTATTTCATGTATAGAATTGATATTGACAAATACGGTTCTAATCTCGACCCATGATAACAACTATTAAACTCTAAATGATAGAATAGATTTATTTTTAATATTAACTAAAGTATCAAATCGTAATGCTACTATTTTTTAATAGGTGGAGAAATCGTTGATTAAACCATAAGGTAGAAATCACATCAAAGTTTAGACATGAGCTTTGTTTGTATGCGATACATGATGATAATGAAACAAGCATAGACTATGTGTAACTGATCTGAGTTTTGCGTATCGAATCGGTGAATGAAAACCAATTTCTAACAAGTCAATTCCATTAAATCTTATCTCTTTGTTATTTATGCATTTTACTTTTCGTAACTTATCAAACAAACTTCTTAAAACTTATGCCTAGAAATATAGAAATCGTTGAACGGTTTTGATTTCGCTCCAATCCCCGCAGATACGATAAAACAATAATTTCATTTGATTTTACTCAACATCACTCACGCGTTGGCATAGGAATGAATTAACACGTTCTTACCTGAAAAGGTATTTTCAAGAGAAAAATACCCGAAGGTGGATAATGCTACATTCGTACTCTAGCAAGTAGACATGTTTCCACATGACCTTTGGGGATTTACACGTCGTATTGCGTAGAATAGAATTAACACATTCTTTTGAAAGTTTCAAAGAAAGGCCCGAAGGAAAAAAAGTTTGGATTGGTTGATGTTTTTCACCTTGAAAAAGGATTTAAGAATAGTTAAAGTGTGTTTTATGCATTTGCCAAGAAAAAGGTTTTATTCTTAAGGATGCAAAAGGAAAAGAAAAACATATAAGGGAAACTATCTGGCTCTATCCCTAATGTAATCATACAATGATGGTCCTAAGGTTGAGGTTTGAAAGGAAAATCTCTACCTAAGTTAGCATGCATGGATTATGATCCTAATGTCTAACTTGCATCAGAAATGAAACAAGTGAATCCTAAGGGAACATACAAAAGTTGAAAGAAAACCACAAGCACAAGTACGACCAAACAACGTTGAGCCAAACCCAAAACAAAATTGAGTGCGAGCTAAACAACAAAAAAAGAGTCCAATGGATCTCAAAGTGGGAGTAATAAACTTTTTCAACTTAATTTTCTCAAGCACCGATATCGAGTAATAACTCGAAGCGTCAATGTTATCTCATAAACCGCACAAAATATTGATATGAAATAAAGAAAACTCAACACGAATGCTAAACGGATACCAAAGCAAGCATAATCATGCACCAAACAACAATTAAATCACATGTTTGCACAAACTTACCAAACCGGGAAGCATTTTATCGTGTCACAAAATCATCCGTAAAATCGTGTAAAAAATGATAAAACTTGACATCAACGGTCCACAAACACACAAACATGCATGAATAAGCATCAAACAACATTTGAAAAGCCATTTGTAACACATTTGTATTTTCCGGGCAGCAACATGTACATGAACCAGTATTGATCAAAATTGAATTTGAAAATCACAAACGGATACACAAAAGCATTCAAGCAATGGTTCCAAGCCTTAAACCAATTATTCAAGTATTGATGCAATTAGTCGGATCAAAGCATTTTAACATCAAAAAAAATTAATTCACCAACAAATTAATCCGAAATTGCATTAACACATGAAATCCATATCAATTGTCATCAAAATCTCAAGATTCAACACAAGTATCAATTTCGACACGTAAGCTTCAACAATTAATCAATTAATTTCGGAGAAATTCAAGATCTAAGTAATTGAACATAAAATCTCAACCAATTCCATGCTTATGCATCATCAACAAGTTCAATAATCACTTAAATCTCACAATTCACAATTATTCAATTCATGAAATAATAAATTAAGTTCAAATCAATACAAAATCAATCAATCAAAAACCACTTAAATCAACTAAGGATTCAAGAACTATTACCGTAAGGAAGATCATAGGAGATGTAGAAGGAGAGAATTATGTTCCGAGGAGCTAGCTCGGAGGGAGAATCCACGCGCGCGTGCGAGAGAGACACACACAGAGAGAGAGAGAGAGAGAGAGAGAGAGAGAGAGAGAGAGAGAGAGAGAGAGAGAGAGAGAGAGAGAGAGAGAGAGAGAGAGAGAGAGAGAGAGAGAGAGAGAGAGAGAGAGAGAGAGAGAGAGAGAGAACAACCGAACTTGCGCTGCAGGAGGGAGTATGTGGAGATTGCTAGTGAGGAGCGATGCTGGCCGGTGTGGCGGCAACGTGCGGAAGAGGATGACTGGCTGACGATTATGTGTCCGGTCGATGGTGGTTGGGAGGAGAGTGAGGAAGATGAAGCTTCTTCAAGTTTTTGTTGAATGTTCTTGATGTTCTTTAGAAAAAAACGAGAGAAAGTTGAGAGAATTTGAGAGAGAAATGAGTTTGATTTTGTGAAATTGGGAATAATGAGTGTTTTGTTTGAAATTTGAATTTCAAATATATATAGTATTGGATCCAAAGTCTTATTTGGTTTAACAAATTTGATTTTTTCCGCATATTTTATGCACAGTGCAAGATCGAACCATAAACTCATGACATTCAGTGCGGAATCCTAGCGTGCGACCTGAAAGAAAAATGTTGATGACAAAATTTGTGACGCGGAGCCGAAAGAATCATTCTGATAAGATAAAAATTGAGCGAGTTATGATGCTCTGAACGGTGAGAAATCGATGTAAAAATTCCCAGTGCAGATTTTTCAGCTTATTTTGTGTACTGTTCGCAAATAGACCATAAGTTCATGACATTCGATGGAGAATCCTGATGCGCAACCTGAACAAAATCGTCAGCAAAAAAATTTGTGACGTCTTGCAGAAAGAATCACTCCGATATGATAAAAATAGAGTGAGTTATGATTTTTCGAATAACGAGAAACAATATAATTATTTTGCCGCGTTGAAAATTTCAGCTTATTTTCATGCGCTCTTTAGGAACCAAGCCATAAACCGGAGCCTTTGAAGTACAATCCGAACTTGGGACCTGAAGAAAAGTTGTAGCTGATAAAATTTGTGATCTCACATTTCAAGAATCGTCCTGATACGATAAAAATCGAGAGAGTTATGATTTTTACAATATCGAGAAACAGTCCGGTAGAAAACCATTTCAGGGTGTAATTTTCTCTAGTAATTTGCATTTTCAAAGATCTTCTGCAAAGAATTAACCTTTGACCTGAACATACGAATCGAAGATAAAATCAAGACATATTTTTTTCCTTAGGAACCATCCAAAAACATTGAACTGGGCGAATGTTATGAATTTTTGAACATTCGATAAAAAACAGTCCAGCACACTGTTTTTACTGTATTTTCATTCTATAACTTCAGAGTACGCGCACATTCAGAGATCTTCCTTAATGAATTGGCTTCCGAGATGAATACGAAAATTTAAGGAAATAACAAGACGGTTCAAATTATCCAAGAACCACTCAAATATGATTTTCCAGCCAGAAGTTACGAATTTTAAGCATCCAGAAAACCAGCGAACCAGCAAATCCACTGTATAACGCGATTTCAGGTATTTTGCGCCTTTTGAAAATCTTCCTCATAAAATTAGCCTCCAACCCGAACATATGAATTGGAGAATATATTAAGACGGTTCTAAATACTGAAGAATCATTTCTAAACCATTTTCTGATCTCAAGTTATGAATTTCTGAACTTGAAACACAAGATACTGATTTTCTATCTGCACTGTCTCAAATCAGTTGAAACACTTAAGTTTTGCGCAATTCAAAGAATTCTAAGACACATAAGAGATTTATATGATGTTGAATTATTGTTTTTTGATTGAATAGCTTGGAACATGTGCGACATGCATTAAAAATACGAAAACCCTGAGTTATGCTTAACAGTGTTGCTTAATATAACAATCAACTTTCACAATTCTTTTCACAGAGAAATGCCTCGATTCCATGAGTCTAGACCATATGACATGTATGTATGCATGTGATGATGAAATATAAGACAATTAGGGTTAAAATGAAGAAGGCAAATTTTGGGGTACAATAGTTGTCCCTATTCAATCTTCTTTAACCTGAGGGTGAGATTGGCGGTAGCCTTTCAAACAATCAAGGTGAAAGAGGATTGAATACTTTATAGAACCGTAAAATTTGCACTCTAAAGACTATCGGGTATTATTTTTTTTGGTTTTCTGTACTTTCTATTTTTCTGCTTTTTGTAAATAATGGTTATCAAGGGGTCGAGAGACATATACCAGGTCACGATTAGACACACAAAAGAGAGATTTACATGTCCGATAAGGATAGCAGACACATATGAGAAAGTGACCAGAAAAGGACTCTAACAAAGATATCAAGAACACTTGTCCGGAGTTGGTAGCAGATATGTGACAAGAAAGAGACAACCCAAAGAAAGCTCTAACAAGGATATCAAAAACATATGTCTGGAGTTGGTAGCAGACACATAACAAGAGAGAGACCAGAGGAAAGAACTCTATCAAAGATACCAATTCCTTTTTGGAGTTGGTAATGAACACATAAAGAGAAAGAGTATGGAGGAAAGGACTCTATCAAAGACATTCAATACATGTTCGGAGTTGGTAGCAAACATATAACAAGAAAGAGACAAGAGGAAGGACTCTATCAAAGACATCCAATACATGTTCAGAGTTGGCAACAAATATATAACAAGAAAGAGACCGAAGGAAAGGAATATATCAAAGATGTCGAATAAACATGCCCGAAGTTGGTAGCAGACATACGAAAGAGACCAGAAGAAAGGACTCTATCAAAGACATCCAATACATGTTTGGAGTTAGTAGTGAACATATAATAAGAAAGAGACCAGAGGAAAGGACTCTATCAAAGATGTCGAATAAACATGCCCGAAGTTGGTAGTGGAGATATGAAAGAGACCAGAAGAAGGGACTCTTACAAAGGATATCACAACTATATGTTCGTAGGAAAGGACATATACGAAAGAGACCAGAAGAAAGGACTCTATCAAAGATACCACAAATATATGTTCAGACTTGGTAGAGAATATATAATAAGAAAGAGACCGGATGAAAGGAGTCTTACAAAGATATTACAAATATATGTTTGGAGGAAAGGACATATACGAAAGAGGCCGAAAGAAAGTACTCTATCGAGGATATCAAAAATATATGTTCAGAGTTGGTAACAAACATATAAGAAAGAGACTAACCAAAGAAAACTCTATCAAAGATATCAACAATACATGTCCAGAGGAAAGTACATATACAAAAGAGACCAGAAGAAAGGACTCTATCGAGGATATCAAAAATATATGTTCGGAGTTGGTAGCGAACATATAAGAAAGAGACTAACCGAAGAAAGCTCTAACACAAAGATATCACAAATACATGTCTGAAGGAAAGGACATATATGAAAGATACTAGAAGAAAGGACTCTATAAGAGATATCAAGAATATATGTTTAGAGTTGGTAGCGAACATATAAGAAAGAGACTAACCGAAGAAATATCTAACACAAAGATATCACCAATACATGTCCGAAGGAAATGACATATACGAAAGAGACCGGAAGAAAGGACTATATCAAAGATATCAAGAATATATGTTCGGAGTTGGTAGCGAACATATAAGAAAGACATATCGGGTATATGCCAGGTAAAATTAGACATACACAAATGAGGAAGAGATCAACCGAAGAAGGCTCTGACAAGGAATACTAACCGAAGATAGACTCCTGGAGAAAGAACACCGATCAAAGGCGAATTTACTAGGGGGTAAGATATACATGTCTGGTCAGAGTTAGACACATATGAGAAAGAGACTGACCGAAGAAGACTCTAACTCAGGATGCCCGAACAAAGGCAAACCTATAATGACAAGGAGACTAGCCGAAGAAAGACTCTTGAGGAAAGAACGCTGATCAGAAGAAAACTTACCGAGGATTCATAGATATATTGAACTTGGATAGAATGCCGATCGAAGGAGAACTTACAAATGGAAAAGAGACCAACTGAAAGGACTCTAGACAAGGATTTCCAAAACACGTTGTACACTTAAGAGGTTGCAAATGCGTAAGAACTACAGTATCCCTCAGGCGAAAGGCAAGGTGTAATTATTCAAAAGTGGCAATTATATGAATCACCACACACCAAGTATGGATACTCGAATACTTGAGAAATGAGAAAGGTTATGCACCAACTTTTGCATGGGCAAGGGAAATTCACGATTCACTTGGGAAAAGAGAAATACCAAAGACCCGACTGGTGGTAAACCAAAATAGACTCAGTTGGGGAAACTGGCCAAGACTCTCAAGAGATAAGACCCTTAATATGAAGTGAATATCTAGGAACACATTAGTTGGAGAAAAATACTGGGGAATAAAATCATAAGGATTATTCAGCTTCAGGCGCATAATATCTGGTTATGTTAGGTGCATAGAAAAATTGACTTATACTTCAATGCATGTTTGAAATTTTATAGCGTAATGCTCCACACAATGGAAATGCTACGCGTTTTGGTAGATATAATGTAATGATGCATGTTCAGTGATACATGTTTAGTGTTTCACTAGGGAAATCACATCAATAATCGACTGCTGGGAAAACATGGAACTTTTGAATAACTATCCTTGCAAATCTAATATTCTGTAGAGAATAATCAATCTGAACTTCACTGGGATATTACAAATTTGAAACATTAACTTCCAAGGATCAAAGTCACCGGGGAAGTAAACTCTTAGGAGAAATACTACAAAAATAAATTGCAGTTCAGAGAAAATCTGGAACTCTGGTCAAAATCTTAACTTCTCGGGGAAAAAATCCCTTGTCTTCTGTCAAGATGAGGAGGAATTAGCTGGGAATGGAAACTTTCTCGCATAGAGTTTCTTAATGGAGATAACCTCTACTAGGGATAATGAGAATTATTGAATCAAAAGAAAACCCATATCATACCACACTGGGAATTTTACAATTGGGGTATAAATCTTCACTTGAGGAGGAGGAAAAAGTCTTTGAACCAGAAACTTGAGACTCCAAAACTCTGCTGAGAATATCTCAACAATCTTCCATTACTGGAGATAAAAACAAGTTTCGACCAGCACTCCCATGTACACACCACACTGGGGGAACAAGATTTGTATGATTTTCATCACCACTAGGCTTTATTGGGGAAGATAAAAAAAACTTGCTCCGTTGGGGAGAAGAGGAAAAGTTGATCAAGAAAATCCTCGAACTCGACTTCAACTGGGGATAATGCCACATTCCATTAGGGAACTGAAAATCTCTTGATAGCAATCTTGTGGCATAAACTACACTGAGGAATATACCCTTACAAGGTTTACATCAACAAAAGATCTCATTGGGAAAGGAGATTGTTCCATTGGGCATAATTGTCGCCTTCATGGGGATACAAACCAGAATCTCTCGCAAACAAACAGAAGTCTCTTTAAAAAATCTTGACAGTAACAGACTATACTAGGGAGGAAGATGCAAACTTCATGGGGAAGACGAGTTCCAACCTCACTGGGGAAGCATATGTAAACTCTTACGTGGATATATAAAAAACCTCTGGTCGATAAATAAAATGAATCTACCAAAAATCCTTGAAAGGAGCAGACTGCGCTGGGGAGAAAGATTACACGAGCGAAGGTATGCCTTCACTGGGGGTATTGGATTCTATTTTGATAAAACATCCTTCCTATTAAGAATATCATGTTGGTCCTAACCCGAACTTCCTTTGTTCGTTCGCTGGTACGCTTCTTGTCATAAAAGACCAACAATACCTACAAAGAGAGAAATTACAACAACATGCCCTAAATATGAAATGGAAACCTTAGCCATCATCCCAGACACCAAAAAGTTCAAGAAATTTCAGATATTTATATCATGTGCTGTAAAGCTTTAATGTTTTTAAATGCAAAGTTTATCAAAAATGTTGGACATCTTTTGCAAACAAAACAGTAAAGCAAAAAACAAAGAGGCACAATTTGGATAAAAATAATTTTATTAATTGATTGGCCTGTAAGTAGGCATTTACATCAAGAAGAAATTCCTAAAAAGATGTAATTGCATACAAAGCATACAAAGGAGAATACAAAGATGGAAATGTGAAGGCGGATTTTCATCGGGTCTGACCCTGCTATGACTCTTATAACCTCAAAGCTCCTTAGTATCTTGCTTTCTGAAAAAATTGATTGGACTGATTCCTTATCCTTCCAAGCTAACCAACTGCAGTAAACAATAATAATACATATGCAATGCAGATCATAGTTATTTTCTTTAAATCCCCAACTTTTTCCTGGATCGCCTTTTCGGGTTTTTGATCCATCGGGATACCCATTTTTGCCTAAGCTTCCTTTTTCAGGTTTTCAACTTAGCGGGTGTACACAATTATTTTTCATTCTTTTAACTTCTTCTTTGTCCCTAATTTTTTCCCGAACCTTTTATTCATTTTTTTGGTGGTTCGTTGGGACGTCCTTTTTTTCCTGAGCCGTCGACTCAACGAGTCTATTCACATGAAGCATTTTCTGACTACGTTTGTGTTAAAGGGGTGAGAGAAATCCTCTCCATACATAGCATCATGGATCCTCCGGAGAAGACTTTCTTTAAAAAATACGGTCCTTCATAATTCAGAGCCTATTTTCCCCAAGCATCTGTATTATCGGGAGACAAGATCCTCTTCAGCACGAGGTCATCAGCTTGGAAATTCCAAGGACACACCTTCTTATCAAAAGCTTTGTTCATCCTTATCTAGTATAACTGCCCATGGAAAATAGCTGTCAATCTCTTCTCATCAATGAGATTCAATTGATCAAGTCTATTCTGAACCCACTCAGCTTCATCAAGTTGCACATCTGTCATTATCCTTAAAGAAGGAATTTCCACTTCCATGGGCAGGACTTCTTTCATGTCGTATTTCAAGGAGAATGAGGTTGCCCCAGTCGAAGTGCGCACCAAAGTATGATAACCATGCAAAGAAAATGACAACATATCATGCCAATCCTTATAGGTGACAACCATTTTCTGCACAATCTTCTTAATATTCTTATTTGTTGCCTCAACAACACCATTTATCTTTGGATGATATGGAAAAGAATTATGATGCTTTATCTTGAAACTGTCATACAACTTTTTCATCATCTTATTATCGAGATTCGATCCATTATTATAATGATCTTTTGAGGAAGCCCATAACGATAAATAAAATTCTGCTTGATTAAACAAGTAACCAGTTGCTTGGTGATATTGGCATATGATGCAGCTTCGACGCACTTGGTGAAGTAATCAATAGCAACTAGTCGGTTCAATCCGTCCAATAAAATTGATGCCCCACATTGCAAAGGGCCAAGGAGAAGTCAAATCATTCAGTGGATTGGGAGACACATGCATTTTATCGACATAAATCTTACACTTATAATAGATTCTGGAGTGATTGTAACAATCATTTTCCATATTAGACCAATAATAACGCGCTCTCAAGATTTTCTTGGCTATGGTGAGCCCACTGGAATGTGTTCTGAAGGAACCTTCATGTATCTCTTCTATGGTCTTATTTACTCCATGTATATCCATACATCTGAGCAAAATAGAGTCATAACCTCTTATACAAAACACCACCATTGAGGAAAAACTTAGATGAGTACTTTCTCAAAGTCTTCTTATCTGTGATAGATGCATCCTCTGGGTATTCTCGCGTTTCAAGATATCTTTTGATATCATAAAACCAAGGTTTCTCATCAACTTCTTCGTCTATTTCGTAACAGAGCGCTGGCTCATCCAACCTCAAAATGGTAATAGAGGGGGCTTCATATGCCCATTTGACTTTAAACATGGATGACAAAGTATCCAAAGCACCACCAAGTTACTCTCCTCCCTCGGGATGTGTTTGAAAGTGATTTCACCGAAGTACAAGATTAACTTCATAACATGCTCTCAATACAGAATCAAATTAGGGTGACGAGTCTCCCAATCTCGATTGATTTGACTGATTACTAGATAAAAATCCCCATAGACTTCTAATATCTTGATTCGCAAATAAATAACAACTTCTAACCCAAAAATACAAGCTTCATACTCAGCCATGTTATTAGTACAATCAAAATAGATTCTTGCAGTGAAAGGGGTATGGAAACCTTCAAGAGAAGTAATAACATCACCAATACTATTACACAATGCATTTGAGGAACCATCAAGCACCATCATCCATGGCGATTCTAGTTTGGGTCCTTCCTCTGGGACGAGAATATTACAATCCCGTATGTACATAATGTCCTCATCTGGAAACTCAAACTTCATCTGCTGATAGTTGTCTTGCATAGGCTGGTGAGAAAGATAATCTACCAATACACTACCCTTGATAGCTTTTTGGGTAGTATAGTGGATATCATATTCAGTTAAAATCATCTGCCAATGGGTTACTCTTCCTGTGAGAGTTGAATTTTCAAAAATGTACTTGATCAGATCCATCTTGGATATCAAGAGAGTAGTATGAGTCAGCATGTACTGTCTGAGACATTTTGCTTCCCACACGAGTGTGCAACAAGTCTTTTCTAGCAATGAATATCTCGACTCACAATCAGTAAACTTCTTGCTCAGGTAGTAGATAACATGCTCTTTCCTACCAGTCTCGTGATGTTGACCGAGTATGCAACCCATAGAATTTTCCGACAATGTTAGATACATTATCAAAGGTCTGCCTTCCACAAGAGGAAAAAGAATTGGAGGTTCCTACAAATACTCTTTTATTTTATCAAATGCCGCTCGACAATTGTCATTCCACCTGGCCGTTTGATCTTTTTTCAACAGCTTGAATATTGGTTCACAAGTGGCTGTAAGATGAGGGATAAACCTATCAATGTATTTCAACCTCCCCAAGAAACCACAAACCTCTTTTTTTGTTCTTGGCTCAGGCATTTCTTGTATCGCTTTTATTTTATCTAGATGAACCTCAATTCCTCTTTTTGTTACAACAAAGCCTAATAATTTCCCAGATCTCACCCCGAAGTTGCACTTGTTAGGGTTTAGCCTCAGCCTGAATTTCTTTAACCTTTCAAACAATTTCACCAAGTGGACAAGATGTTCCTCTTCTATTTAGGATTTGGAAATCATATCGTTAACGTATACCTCAATCTCCTTATGCATCATATTATGAAAGAGAGTGATCATTGCACGCTGATACATTGCCTCTCCATTCTTCAAACCAAAGGGCATCACTTTGTAACAAAATGTTCCCCAAGGTGTAATGAAATTTGTATTCTCCATGTCTTCTAGCGCCATCTTGATCTGATTGTAGCCAGAAAAACCATCCATGAAGGAAAACACTTTAGCTTGAGAAGTATTGTCAACTAGAGTATCAATATGAGGGAGTGGAAAATCATCTTTAGGGCTTACTCTGTTCAAGTCCCTATAATCAACACAAATTCTCACTTTGCCATCCTTCTTTGGCACTGGCACAATATTTGCAATCCATGAAGGATAAGATATAACTTTCAATAAACCCGCATCAAACTGTTTATGAACCTCCTCTTTGATCTTCTTAGACATCTCGGGATGAGTTCGGCAAAGCTTTTGTTTGACCGAAGGACAATCTTCTCTGAGTGGCAACCTATGCACCACAATATATGTATCCAGCCCAGGCATGTCTTCATAGGACCAAGAAAAGATGTCAACATACTCTCGAAGCATTTCAATCAACCTCTGCTTGACACTGTTTTCTAACACTGGCCCAATCTTGACTTCTTCTCAGACCTCCTCGGTACCCAAGTTGATCACCTCTACAGTCTCTTGGTGCGACCGAATGACCATTTCCTCTTGCCTCAACAATCTGGCTAGCTCTTCAGGAAGTTCACAATCTTCTTCAACTTCATCAGCTTAATAGATTAGATTTTCAAAGTCATAATGAGCCATAGCATAATCGTTTTGGACAAAATCTGGGACTAATAGGGGACTATTCTGCATGATTATGATTTTTTTAAATTTTAGTTTAGGATTTAAAAAGAAAAATAAAAACACATTGCTAGTTTTTTTTTGAAAAATAAAGAGAATGACAATGAGAGAAATATTTGAATGCAAAAAAGACATCCTTTATTGATGATAATTTTGAAAATGAAAACATTGTGACCCTACAACATGATCACCATGTCTTGGGAATAATGTAGGATTTATTGCATGATAAAAACAAAAGAAAATTATTCTTTATAGTGAGTGATTGTGACGACGTCTTCGAAAAACCAATTGACAGACTCTTGACTCGAAACAGTAGGACGAACCCATTTGTCGATTTCATAATCGCGGTCTCCTTCCTCGCTTACCGCATGAGCTTCCTCATGGATGATACCACCACTGGCGAATTTGATTGGAGGAGGAATACCTTGAATCTTTGGAATAGTAATCGATGCGCTTCGTCCATCCATAAAGCCTAAACCCTTCTTATCTTTCTGTGTAGGGAGATCCAACACTCTTCCCCAACCTTCAGAGTGTCCAGATTCTACAACTGCTTGAGCTTGTCGGTAAGATGCCATAGAGACTTCCTGCTTCTTGACCTATTGTCGAGGAGTTTTGACAACTTGCATAGTTTCAAAATCTTGGAACAGAGTCTCATGTGCTTCACCTCAATTTAAACATACTGGAAGGTACTCAGATGGCTGACAATATAGTCCTCTTCACCACAAACGATAACCACTTTTCCCACTAACTAGGAATTTCAACTTCGATGCAAATTAGAGGTTACAGCATAGACCCCATGGATCCAAGGGCGCCCTAGCAAGCAGCAGCAGGAAGTATTGATATCCATGATAAAGAATGTCGTGTTGAAGACCCTAGGACCTATCTTTATAGGCAAATCAACTTCACCAAATACAACTCTTTTCGACCCGTCAAACGCCTTAACCACCAAATCACTGGGCCTCAGCATAATCCCTTCATGGTCCAATTTCATGAGAGTAGTCTTTGGTAGAACATTGAGGGAGGATCCTATGTTAACTAGCACATGGGATAAGGTAGTCTTTGCAATCTCCATTGAGATGTGCAGTGTCTTATTATGCTTCCTCCCCTCGGGAGGTAAATCGAAATCGATAAAACCTAGTCCATTGCTTGTAGAGATGCTATCCATGATTCCTTCAAATTGATTCACTAAAATTTCTTGAGGAACAAAAGAAGTCCCCAATAACTTCATCACTGCATTTATGTGAGATTCAAAATCCCAGAGCAAAGCAAGAATTGAGATCTTCGAAGACATCTGGCTTAACTTATTGATTATCTTGTAATCAATTTTATTTATATATTTCATCAGCTCTATCACATCTTTGGCCATCTCAGAATCCAAGGTCGGAACATAATGATTCTGCCCTGGTTCTGCACCATTAACCATAATCTGCTTGCCTTTAACCTTAGCCAAGGCGCCAACGCTACTTTTGGGGTCGATCAGGTGCAGAGAAAATATGACCACTTCGGGTAATCCTGCTTTCACTAACAATGTCATGAACTTCAAGCTTATCTTCCCCATATTTAATTTCCTTAGACTTTTCAACCACAAGCTTTTGTCCCTGATAGTAAAATTCACCATCGTAGTTCCAAGGAAATGCCTTGTCACTGACATACGTCGCTGAACCAGGTAGAGTGATGGTCAGTAGCGACTGCTTGGTTGGAATCGGAATTATGGCAAGCATACGAATTGTCTTGGACTTGAAAGGAAAAGTAATCACGTCAACTTCATCCTCCTAAACCTTAGGCTCAACAACCACACTGTCAAACTGAAGAGTTACTTTGGTAATCAACCTCTTAATTTCATCTTTTAGAAGTTTACAACCCCCTGGTTGAAACAAACAATCTTCACAGTCGATACCATAACCCAGGAATACATCCTTCTACGACAGCTGCTCATTCACAAATGATAGAGGTGTAATCAGCTGGTTTACATCCATAACCAAATTTAGATTCTCGTCTTCAACAATGGAACTGACAGTGGCACCCCCAAGAAGTGGCAAATGTTGCTGAAGAATATTGGGAGTTGGCACTGGACCAAAGTTAATAGCCTGTGAATCTAGTAAGTCATGTACTTTATGCTTAAAAGCATTGCAATTTTCAATGATATACCCATGTGCTCCGGAGTGGAACTCGCACCGGGCATTAACATCAAACTTTGGTGTCAACTTTTCAGGATTAATATGCAGTGTACGCTTCTCAACCAACTTCAGCTCGAGTAACTGAGGTACAGCTCACCATAAGACATAAGAAGTGCATCAAACTTCCTTGGTGGTTGTCTCGGCTTCTATTGATTTCCCTTCCTGGGCATATATGCTTGTCGCTGAGGTGTTATAGTTGGGATTGTCACAGCAGCAATCTGATGATCAGACTCCTAACGAGCCCTTCCTCTACCCTTTCACGCATATAGTGCACTGGCTTCGCCTTCTTTCTTCTTCTGGTATCCACCAAAAGACTTCTTTGCATTACTAGCATTAACTCCAGAAACATCCTTATGAATCTTTCTAATCTTAATTCTAACTTCAATTATTTCCCCGTAGGTTTCCAACTCAACAAAAGTATCGAAAGTACTACAAGCAGTATAGTAGTTCCCCTGCAGGATGGTGGTAAACATGTCTACCATTTCTCTTTCCATCAGTAGCGTTTGGACCCTAGCCTCCATTTCACGCTACCTTTGTGTGTATTCCTTAAATGACTCATTCTTCTTCTGCGATAGATTCTACAACTGAGTTCTTGTAGGTGCCATGTCAGAGTTGTATCGATAATTCTAGATGAAAGCCTCAACTAGCTCTTTCCAGGTACGGATAAGAGTACCCTCAAGTTGCATATACCATTCTAACAGTTCACCAGTCAGACTGTCCTGAAAGAAGTGCATGGGTAGCTTCTCATCATCGAAGTACATTGACATCCTCCTATATTAATACTGGACATGTGTCTTTGGACAGGAAGTGCCTTTGTACTTCACAAAGTCCGACACTTTAAACTTCATAGGAATCCTCACTTTGGGGACCACTCCCAAATCAGACATATCAAGGCCCATGGAACCTTGATTCTCAAAATCCCGCATACGCTCTTCAAGCATATGCAGTCTCTTATTAGCTTCGGCCGGTTCTTCAGCATTAGAAATCCAGTCCTCATAGTTATCCTCCTTAGGCTGTCGAGAAGGTATATGAACAAGTCTTGGCTGAACAAAAGGTTATTCATTGTTCTAATGAGTAGGAGTGGGTATAGGCAAATTTCCCACAACTTGAACCACATGGGTACCTTAATTATTACCAGCAGGATTACCAAGGTTAGTAGCAAGACCATTATGAAGATAACACCAACATTTGCATTCAGATTCTGACCACCTGGATTACCATTCAGATTCTGACCACCTGGATTACCATTCAGACTCTGACCACCTGGATTACCAGCGTCTCTTAGAGGAGGACTCAGAGTTCCATTCCCATTGTTTGAAGTTTCAGCATGCCTCACAATTAAGGCCCTAAACTCTTCTTGCTGACGGGCCAAATTTTGAATGATCTCCATCAATTGTTCAACCCGAGTGTCTATCTTGACACCCATAGCAGCAACATTGGCTTGCATGTGTTCCATCTATCTTCTTGAATTACCTCTGGTGTTGTATCGTTGAGAGCTTGAATTAGCAATCTCTGAAAAGAACTAGATTAGAAGTAAGGAAACCTGCTGGAACCACCTATTATGATATGATATGAATGGATGCATGATTATGCATGCAATGTTTTACCATTTCCAGGAAAATCATAGATTTTTCATCAAGAACAAAAGGGAATAGGATATAAACAAATCATCATCAAATAAAGAGACTGCTCATATCATAAAATAATCATCCATAAAAAGAAGTTCTCAAAGCGAGTTCATACAGATGAAATCAAGAGAATCCCGTCAAACAAATCTGGCGGTGATCCTGACAAGCACAAACATATCAATAAAGCTGAAAGCTAATGTTAAAAATCAAGTTGAGCTTTGAGATTTGACAAATCTTCGACCACTTGAGCCAATTGGACGCCTCTCCCCTTCAACTGGGCTTCGCCTACTAGCTTCTGATCATCTTTCACTTTGAGTTGAATCTTGAGCTCATCCATTTGATTAGTCAATTGGTCAATATGCGCTTGCTAACTTTGGACTTGTTGTTCTAAACTCTCTCGTTGTTTGCAAACTTCTTGAGATTTGGATTCCTTCTCTTCAAGCTGTTTCTTCAAAACTTTGACTTCTTCTTTGTGATTTCCTTGCATTTTGTCTTTGGACATCGAAGGCTTTCAAGCTTCTATTGACTCTTCATAAGATCGGCCTGAACTTTTCCTAAAACTTCTATCTTCTTATAAGTAGTGCAATAGCTTTCAACTCTTGGCCTCTTCAGTCTTTCAAGCAAACCATGCTATTCCAGCACTTTGTCTTTCATTTTGGCTTCATGAAGCATCTTCTTCCTCTCTTTGACATCAAAAGAAAGCTCCATACTCTGATCCTTATTTTCCAAGTCTAACTTGATACTACCATCTTTAGCATGCTTGTAGAACTCTATTGGCACAAACTTCGACACATATGGAACAGGCTGCTGACTTGATGATTCAGGAGGAAGTGATTGGATGACAACCGCATCTGGTGCTAATTGTCCATCGGCTGGCAGATCAAAGATAGGATATGGATATAGAGGCACTTCCTTTTGGAAATGAAACAACATCACCTTTGCCTGATTCTTGACCCACTACGCATACAGATCGAGAGCCAATCATCCTCTCTAACCAAAGAAATATGTTCCTTTCCCGTGAACGTGACCCCATACCATTCTTATTATATCTAGAAAGATAGGATTTTCACCTTTTCCGAAATAAATGATTTCTTCCACTTCATGATCGGTAGGTTTATCAGTGATGATGTATCCTAGCTGACGACATGCTAAGATAGGATTATAATTGATACAGCCTTTCATCCCTATGAGTGGAATGTTGGGAAATTCTCTGCAACTTGCGATGATTTCTTTTACACCTCTTATGTTTTTCCAGACGACATCATAAGAAGTAAGAGCCATGATCCTTGAGACCAAAGGAGCGAACCCATGGAGTCTAAAAATGGTCCTCTCATGGGAATATATAACATAAACCATTTGTACAACAGAGGAATGCAGTAGACGACACTCCCTTTCTTGTCGTGCCGGGAATGAATAGTATAATAGGTGTTAACAAGAATTGTCGGCACCAGGTTTCCATTCACAAAAACATAAATTGTCGAGGAGTCTACAAAATTTTCCACGTTGGAAAAAATGACGATATCATAAATCATGGTGGCCAATAGTGCGTTGAACACGACCCAATCCTTGTTCTTCACAAACACTTTAGCTTTGGTTATCATGAACTTCAGATGAAAACTGGATGTATTGCTCTTATTTTTCCAATTTCCTTTCACGTCACTAAGGTTCAAATAAAGAGCCTTAGTGATAGCCACATAATCAGGGATCTCGGGCACACAGACGAAAGACGTACGACCCGTGATCTCAATATCAAGGAGAAAAGCATATTCCTCAAGCGTTGGTGCTAGCTGATAGTCCTGGAAGGTGAAACAACACAATTGAGGATCATAGAACTGCAAAAGAGACACCATAACCCACTTCTCATACCCATCATTCAGAACTGACAACAAATTCCCATAACTATCTCTGAAAATCTTCTCATTCAGACTGTTCACAAGAACCCCCACTTCCCTCAACGAAGCTAGAGCAAAGCCATGAAATTGGTAACATAATGTCTTCCTAAGCAGCTCTTTGCATATATCTGTGTTGTTATCCATTCTTGATGAAAATGAAGATCTGGGATTAACCTGGAAATGGTATGCATATGCGTTGTACCCCAAAATTTTTCCTCTTCTTGCTCAAGACATTTCTCCCAAGATCTCCACAAGCTCATGTTTGCACAAGTGTTGACTAGGTCAAATCATCTCCTAAATACTGATGCCTTAAATTAGGGTTTTGATTTTAATAAGGGTAATTTGACTTCTAATGCCTCAAATGACCTTCATGAATCATTATAGACCTCCAAGAATACTCATGTCAAGTTTCAAGTCTTGAATCACAAATTTGCTCATCCAATTTACTAGATGACTGAAAATCAACTATATTGGGTAAAAAGTCAATTGTGGTCAAATTACTCTCAAACTTTCAAGATTCTTGGACCACATCAATATTTTGAATTTATATTCATAAATTTATCAAATTTGGATCACAATTCTTCAAGAAAAATGTTCAACTTACCAAAAGGGCAAAATAGTCAAAATTAGGGGTTTGACTGTAATTGACTGATCATTGACTTTTGACCTAATACATGATACAATTGGTTGAAGAAAAATCTCAAGGATTCTAATACAACATGTTGACCTAATATCATGGCTCAAATCATCTTTCAAAATTAATGGATTGATAGTTGAATTTTGGGACAACTGATGAAAAGTCAACTTATGCACAAAAAGTCAAACTTGGACTTTTTGATCAAGGTTTGATTTCAAAGATCAAAATTCATCAATACATTCAAAAATATGAAGCTTGATCATCAAGATATCAAGAAATTTAAATGTCAATTTGAAAAGTCAAACTTTTCAAAGACTTAGAAATATTTTCTAAGTGTTTTTATACATGATAATTTCACTACTTCATGCTAAATTTTCACCAAGATCCAGGATGATTTGGTCAAAATGGTAAATAATAAAGTTTTAGAGGATGTTTCAAGCTTACCAAAATGTCCAAGAACTTTAAGAGATCATTTTCAAGCTAGGAGAATCGAAGAGGAGGAGTTAGACTTTCATTCTTGAATTTCAAGTCATTTTCATGAAGAACACATAACCTAATCTCATAGCTATGCTACATAAATTTATTTTACAGACTTCTAACTTGTGTCTCACTACTTAATTTAATGTTTACACATTTGATTGAGCCATTATCCAAGTGCTTGAGTCAATATCCAAAGCAATGTTCCATTTTTGGAAGAAAGTTACCATTCCATTCTTAAAAAGCAAGCTTTATACACAAAGTCAATGCATTGAGTTCATCACTTGTTTCTTATGATCACACTCCATTGTAAAGTGAAGAAGAAACTTCTATATACCCAATAAACTCAGACTATGCCTGTACTTGAACTTTGGAACCATGAAAATCCATTTCAACTTGATTTCTCATTTTCAACCAAACCATAACATGTTATCTCAAGAATCTTGTTACTTCAAGATGTCAAACCGTTTATCTATAAATAGAGACACTATTTTCAAGCTAAGACACGAATTCACAAGCCCTCAAATACCCTGAAACTCCCTCTAAACCAGAAGTGCATCCACAACTTCATAACTTGTCATTTCTGGCCAAAAACTTCAATCTCATAATCCACTTGTGCGTTTTCCCTCTAAATCATTCTCAAAGCTTCTATACCTCAAATACAACTCGTCCCAATCCCTGTTTCCCAACTGTAACTCCATTTCTACCATTGTATAAACTCAAAAACAGAGGTCTGCAACTTGACTTCTCCAGACCATTTCAGCCACTTTCAACTCAAGCTAAGCATTGCATCAGCTTCTTAAAGGACTAAGGAAGCTAACTTGATCATTGCAGCATCTTGAAACAAGCTCATTTCCAAAACACAAATTCCATTTTCAAGGTAAGTTTTATGACACTTTAACTCTTCATATAGGCATTGTTAGGTTTCCATTTTCAAAGATAAAATATATACATCATATCCCTGAAATTGACCATGTTCTTAGAATTCATTTATGTTGCCTGAATAGTGAGAATTTTAGAGTTGAAATTTCTGAAAAAATTAGGTTAGATTTGGTACCATTCAAAATTCATGCTCATCTTTGATTTATAGCATAAGTTATTTACATTTCTGAAATAGTGATGAAATTTGGAGCAAGTTTGCTGTTTACATTTTTGCAAATGGTTGAGAGATGAAGAAGTTACAAAATTCAAAAATGGAGGTTCAGGCCTGGCGCGAGGAAGAAGATGAACATGTCTTCATGAATGAGTTTAAAATATATATATTTGTGGTTTTGTATAAACTAACAGATGTATAGCCACCCCAGTGGTAGAGCGCGCGCATAAGTCATAACTATGCCTTGTTCTGGGTTTGATCTAGACGTGAGGCATTTTATTTTTTTCTAACATTTACATTACATATCATGTGCAAGCAAGCTATACACATGTATCAAATGCCCTCATCTCATCACCATTGGATCATTGTCTGATTAAATCTAACACACCACAAGGCAAGTGTATGATACACCTTCAAAAGTTAGCTACACATAATCAAAATAGGCGATGGGTCTTTGTTTTGGGCCTAATCTAAATTTCTGATTTCTTATCCCCCCCCCCCTTTTACTTTACAATACTCAAGCCCATACCATTTTTTATTATTTTTTTTTCTGATTGCCAATAAAAGCTGTTTTGGGCCCAGCGCCCCATTTTGCTTTTCAAAACCCCAACCCATTTATTTTATATTTTCATTATTTCTTATTTATCTATTTATTTTATTAAAACTAAAAAACACAAAAATATATATTTTTTCTTAAAATTAATTTAATTTGAATATTTAAGTATATTTTTATTAAATTAAATTCTATTATTTTCTTTTACATTGTAAAAAATATTTTCCAAATCAATACTAACATTCGAATTATTTTCTAAATAAATTACTTAGACCTAGGTTTTGTTTTCTTCTTAAATTCAATTTGCTTAGATTTTATATTTTGACTAAATAATTAATTAATTTCTTTTATAATTAAATTCAATTAATTTAATTAGGTTAACTATTAAATCTCTCTTTCATCAAAGATTCTAAAAATATTTTCTTAACAAATCTAATTCCTTTTCTTAATTAATTTAATTTCTTAATTTAATTTAGTTTTAGTTTTATTAAATCAACTTAGACTAATTATTTATTTTCTTTCTTTTTAATAATAAAACCTTTTCATACAAAAACTCAAACAAAAACAATTTTCTTTTCCTTTCACATTATCTTTATACCCTTGTATATTTTATTTTGCAATATTCAATATGGTTGTAATAGTAAATTAGGTTTTAATTGCTTTCATTCCCCATTTATAAATTGTATCCCCATCCCCTAAATGATGTAATCGCGTAGAACTTTAAATTTCCGTAATTTATCGCTTTCAATATAATTGCTAGTAATTATGGTTTGTATGGCCAGACATAAAATCAACCATCAGGAAACCCTAATTTCAAAGACAAAAATGCATGAAAACAACACACTTCGCACACTTGCACCTCTGGGGCTAACCCCTACTTGTTGCCTTTAAACCAAAACAATCATGTCCCTCGAACGTGGGATACTAGCAAAAACTCTTGAATACAAGAGCGTAGTCCCTCGATGACCCTTCAATGTTTCCTTCGGTAAAAAGATCTTAGACCCTTACAACAAATTGCTAAGGTATCCTACAATGTTGCTTTCTATGACTGTACGACGACCCACGCCTGTCCCTTCATATCAGATGATAGGGTTTCTTACCAATCATTGGTAAGATAGTAATATCTAAAGGAGAAGGAAATGAACAAAGACTTTTTAAGTAGGTAGAATGTTCATAGTTTCTTGCTCACAATATTTCAAAACATCTTTCAAAAACACCAACACTTTCATGAAATATTTTCAAAAGTCAACACTTTGTATACATTCTTATAGAGACGAGAATCATTACAAAGTTTGCCTAAACAAAGGCACTTTTCAAAAATACTTTCAAAAAAAATCACAAGCACAGTTACAAAGCATTTCAAAGTGAGATAGAAACTAAGAGCCCGTAGATAACTACAGATGAAAAGGGTACTAACACCTTCCCTTTTCATAACCTACCCCCCGAACTCAAGAAAATATCTCGAAAGGTCTTTCTTGTCCTTTTCACCCTTTCCTTTATTGGATAAAAGAAAAGTAGGTGGCGACTCTTGCTATCCGCAACAATTGCGATAAAACACAAAACACCCAAGTCAGTTCTCCCACCGTATTACAATATACAAGTCAACTATTTTTCATATACATTTTTTTTACATTTCTCTTTTTTGTAAAAATAAATATGACATGATGCAAGTGAAAAAAACATGGAATAAAGGTTTCCATAACACTGGTTGTCTGCTGTGTTATCTCTGAATATACCAAGAATATCAGAATCAAAGGTTCGGAATATAAAACAAAGAAACCCAAGTCACCAACATAACATATGGTCACCATTACAACAAATAGTCACCATCATAAATCCAGAACAAAACCATAAGAACCACAAAGTCACCAACTGTACTTGTAAGATTCATCTCGCCCCACTCAGAGGTGAAATCTAGGTTAAGGTAAGGTTCATGGTAACTCAAAATCATGGGCTCTCCTGAAAATACTATCATCGTACACCTACGTGATGGCAATAGTACCTCATTTAATCCTCATATGAGCATGGACGACATGACCTCACTAGACAGATCTATATCCACTAGCTGTCATTTTTCACGCTATTCCTATATGTTTCTAAGAACTTACAACTCTGGCTTGGGTATTCGGCCTTTTACCTCAATAATAACACCCACCCAATAAGGAAGCACAGAATCCAGCACAACATTAGTATATGGACAACAATAAAGATGAAATGCATACATATGCTCAGATAAACATGTACAAATGAACAAGCTATAAATCATAAAGATAAACACCCAAAGAAAATAAAACAACAAAAGCTAGGAGTGACTCCGGGATGAACCAACAATTGGTTAATCTGTCCCTAGTGGAGTCTCCAGCTGAAACAATCGGTGAAACAAATCATCAAGAGAATATCAGTGAAGTCGCCATCGAACGTTTTTTATCCCACGGGAAGGGAAAGGTAAACATCGACTAAACTTGAGAAGGGTGAAATCAAGGTCTCACGACTGAGAGATACAGGTAAGGGAGTCGACCTATGGAGAATCACACTTTGGCATAGGAATGAATTAACACGTTCTTACCGGAAAAGGTATTTTCAAGAGAAAAATTCCCAAAGGCGGATATGCTATATTCGTGCTCTAGCAAGTAGACTTGGGGCCACCCGAACTTTGGGGATTTACGCTTCGTATTGCGTAGAGTGGAATTAACACATCCTTTTGAAAATTTCGAAGAAAGTCCCGAAGGCAGAAAAAGTTTGGATTGGGTTGTTGTTTTTTACCTTAAAAAAGGATTTAAGAATTGTTAGAGTGTTTTATGCATTTGCCAAGAAAAAGGTTTTAGTCTTAAGGATGCAAATGGAAAAGAAAAACATTTTAGGGAAACTATCTAGCTATATCCTTAATGTCATCATACAACGATGGTTCTAAGGTTGAGGTTTGAAAGGGAAATCTCTACCTAAGTTAGCATGCATGGATTACGATCCTAATGTCTAACTTGCATCAGAAATGAAACAAGTGAATCCTAAGGGAACATATAAAGGTTCAAAGAAAAGCACAAGCACAAGTGCGATCAAACAACGTCAAGCCAAAACCAAAACAAAATCTAGTGTGATCTAAACAACAAACAAAGAGTCCAATGGATCTCAAAGTGGGAGTATGAAACTCTTTCCACTTGATTTGCTCAAGCTCTGATATCGAGTAATAACTTGAAGCGTCAGTGTTTGAAGAAACGTGAGCTAACATCCTCGAAACGAATGACAAAGTGTAGGGGTTGGTTACAAACCCTTTTCCACTTTATTTGACTCAATGGACAAGAGTAAGCACGGTTCAAAGCATCAACGTGTAACGCGAGCTAAGAATGACACAGACTAGAAAGTGTGGGGTCGATTGTGGAACCTTTGTTCCACTTATTTGACTTGATAGCAAGCACAAAATAAAAGGGAAATGGGAGGGAAATATGATTTTCCTTCATCGAGGTCTTTTGTACACAAACAAACACAAGCAAATGCGCACACAAAAAGGCCTTCTAAAGTTCTTTAGAACATATTTGCCCACCTAAAGTAGGGACTACCAGTCATGTATCTCTGTTCCTACTTCTCATGGAAATAAGAGTAGTAAATGATGCAGAAAAACAAACCAGAATCAGAATAATACCAAACGAACAAGAGTTTGTAGCAAGCAAATAAAGCAGAGAAACCCGAAAAAAGTTATGAAAGCTTCACCAAGCAACATAGAGATAATCAGAAACATTACCCAATATCAAAATAAATGTCACAAATGCGAAATTAAACCACATGCAGAAAATCCATCGCATCAAGTCAAAGTCCCCGCACAAGACAAGTCTACTCAACTAAACAATAATCCAAACGTCGCGTGTCGCACGACAAAGTCTTCAGAAAATTGCACAAGTCACAAAACGAGTATGAAATTAACAAGGAAACATAATCAAAATCAAGTATCCATATCACAAATTAAATCACGATTAAAATGAGAAGAAACAAAATCCAAACAAGCATTGGAGTATCAACGTTAAAAACCAGGCAACATTTACGTTATCTCATAAACCGCATAAAATGTCGATCTGAAATCAAGCAAACTCAATAGAAATGCTTAACAGATACCAAATCAAGCATAATCGTGCACCAAACAACAATTAAATCACATGTTTGAACAAACTTACCAAATCAGGCAGCATTGCATCGTGTCACAAAATTATCCGAAAAATTGTGTCGAAAATGATTAAACTTGACATCAACGGTCCACAAACGCATAAACATGCATGAATAAGTATCGAACAACATTTGTAAAGCCATTTGTAACGCGTTTTTATTTTGTTGGCAGAAACATGTACATGAACCGGTATTGATCAAAATTTGATTTAAAAATCACAAACGGATACACAAAAACATTCACCGATTCATGTATCGTCGCTTAGAAATTACAAATACTTTGTAAAAATTAATCCGCATTCAAGCAATGATTTCAAGACTTAAATCAATTATTCAAGTATTGATGCAATTAATCAAATCGAAGCATTTTAACATAAAAAAATTAATTCACCAACAAATTGATCCGAAATTGCATTAACACATGAAATCCACATCAATTCTCATCAAAATCTCAAGAATCAACACAAGTATCAATTTTGACGCGTAGGCTTCAACAATTAATCAATTAATCGCATCGAAATTCAAGATCCAAGCAATTGAACATAAAATGTCAACCAATTCCAAGCTTATGTATCATCAACATGTTCAAGAATCACTTAAATCTCACAATTCACAATTATTCAATTCATGAAATAATCAATTAAGTTCAAATCAATACAAAATCAATTAATAAAAAAACACTTAAATCAACTAAGGATTCAAGAACTATTACCTAAAAGAAGATCAAAGGAGATGTACTAGGAGAGAATTCCGCGCTGAGGAGCTAGCTCGGAGGGAGAATCCGCGCGCGCGAGAGAGAGAGTAATGACATAGGGAGCACAACTGGACTTGCGGGCGAGAGGGAGTTGGCGAAGATCGTCGGCGAGAAGAGGTGTTGGCCGGTGTGGCGGGACGCGCAGAAGAGGATGACCGGAAGGCAATTATGTGTCCGGTCGATGGTGGTAGAGAGGAGAGTGAGGAAGATGAATCTTGTTCAAGTTTTTGTTGAATATTCTTGATGTTCTTAAGAAAAAATGAGAGAAAGTTGAGAGAATTTGCAAAATAAATGAGTTTAATTTTGTGAGATTGGGAATAATGAGTGTTGTTGTGTTTGAAAGTTGAATTTCAAATATATATATTATTGGCTCCAAAGTCTTGTTTGGCTTGACAAATTTGATTTTTTCCTCTTATTTCATGCACAGTGCAAGATCGAACCATAAACTCATGACATTCGATGCAGAATCCTGACGCACGACCTGAAACAAAAATGTTGATGACGAAATTTGTGATGCGGAACTGAAAGAATAGTTCCTTTACGATAAAAATTGAGCAAGTAACGATGCTCTGAACATCGAGAAATCAGTGTAAAAATTCACTGTGCAGATTTTCCAGCTTATTTTGTGTACTGTTCGTGAATAAACCACAAGCTCATAACTTTTGGTGATGAACCCTGACACGCAACCTAAAACAAAATCATCGGCGATGATATTTGTGACGTCGTGCCAAAAGAATCACCTCGATACGATAAAAATTGAGCGAGTTATGATTTTTCAAATAACGAGAAACATTGGACTTATTTTGCTGCATTGAAAATTTCAGCTTATTTTCATGCGCTCTTTAGGAAGCAAGCCACAAACCAAAGCCGAAGCACAATATGAACTTGGGATCCGAAGTAAAGTTGTAGCTCATAAAATTTGTGATCTCACGCTTCAAGAATCTTCCTGATACATAAAAAATCGAGAGAGTTACGATTTTTACAATATCGAGAAACAATCTGGTAGAAAATCATTTTGGGATGCAATTTTCTCTAGTAATTCATATTTTCGGAGATCTTCTACAAAGAATTAACCTTTTACCCGAACATATGAACATATGAATTTTGGAACATCCAATAAAAAGCGGTTCAGCACACCATTTTCACTGTATTTTCACTGTATAGCTTGAGAGTACTCGCATATTCAGAGATCTTCCTCAATGAATTGGCTTCCGAGCCGAACACGAAAATTGAAGGAAATAACAAGAAGGTTCAAATTCTCCAAGAAACACTCAAATACTATTTTCCATCCAGAAGTTACGAATTTTAAAGCATATGGAAAACCAGCGAACCAGTAAATCCACTATATAACGCGATTTCAGGTATTTTGCGCTTTTTGAAAATCTTCCTCACAAAATTAGCTTTCAACCCAAACAAATGAATTGGAGAATATATCAAGACGGTTATAAAGACTTAGGAATCATTCCCAAACCATTTTTCGATCTCAAGTTATGAATTTCTTAGCTTGAAACGCAAGATATTGAATTTCTGTCTGCACTGTCTCAAATCAATTGAAACACTTGACTACTGCACAATTCAAAGCATGCCAAGACACATAGAACTTGATATGATGATGAATTGATTGTTTGTTGATTGAATAGCTTATAACATGTGCATCATGCATTAATAATACGAAAAACCCAAGTACTGCTTCATAGTGCTGCTTAACAGAACAATCAACTTTCACAATTCTTATCAAAAGAAATGCCTCGATTCCATGAGTCTAGATCTATGATATGTATGTATGCATGTGATGATGAAACATAAGCCAATTAGGGTTAAAATGAAGGGGGAGAATTTTGGGGTACAACAGGTATCTCAATCAATGTTAATGTGAATTCTCACCCTCAATTATTCTATCTCTCTCTCACTCTCTCTTTCTTCGTGCTCAATTACTCCATTTTAATAAACTATATGGTTCTGGGTTATAACATTTTGTATTAGAGTCTAGTTCTATCTACCAAACTCCTAGTGTGAAACAAGAATTCAATCTCAAATGACAGAATATCTGCAAACCTACCCATGCTTGGTGCAAAGAATTATGGAAAATGGTGCAAGCAAATGAAGGTGTTGTTTGGCTATCAAGATGTTTTTGAAGTGATCAAGAACTGTGTGAATCCTCTTGTCGAAGATGCAACAGATCCACAACAAGAAATGCATAAGGAAGAAAAAAGAAAGATTTCAAGGCGTTGTTTTAATCCATCAACGCGTTGATAGGAATAATTTTGAGAAAGTTGGTGATTGGGAATCATTGAAACAAGCGTGAGAAATCTTGGAAAAGGCATACACAAGGGCTGGCAAGGCGAAGGTTGTGAGGTTACAAACTCAAAAACGTAAACTAGAGTTGATTCAAATGGAGGAGAAGAAGGACATCAACGATTTCACAACGAGAATTACTCGGTTGGTGAACCAAGTAAAAGCATGTGGAGAAAAGATCACGGAGCGGTATGTTGTCGCAAAAATCTTGTGTTCTTTAACGGCAAGATTTCATAGAAATTGAGGAATCAATAGATCTTGCAACGATGAGAAAAGATGAGCTATAAAGCTTTCTTGAGCCACATGATCAAAGGATGGAGGAGAGAAATAATGATAAGGCAAAGGCGGAGATCTCTTTGCAAGTTCGTTTCAATGAGAAAGATAAGAAAATAAAGGGAAAATGACCCATGAAGAGTAGAGGGAATTTTATTAATTTTTGTGGAAGAGAATCCCAAAGTTCCAAGAATTCTACTTGTTAAAAGGGTGAGAGAAGCTGCAAAAAAAATGGTGGTCAAGGAAACTTTAGAGGTGAAAGTAAAAGGATTAACAAGAGCAAGATACAATGCTTTGGTTGTGAAAAGTTTGGTCATTTTGTAAGAGGGTGTAATGCAAACAAGAAAGAACCTCAAGTGTATGAAGCTAAGTTCACAATACAAGTGTTCGATGATAAGAACACACTCTTGGTCATGATCACAATGGGGGAATGCAATAGCAGCAGACTACGAGACAACATCCGCAGTTTGAAAAATTATGCATAACCATGTTGTAACCGGTTACATAAATGTTGTAACTAATTACATGCAGAAGAAAGTGCAATTGTGACATTGAAAAAAAGTACTTCAACACATCGATAAATGATATTTGGACATCGGGTGTTCAACGCATATGACATGGATGAAAGATTGGTTTGTTACAGTCAATCATGCCATGTAGAACAAAGTGAATTTCATGGATGATACCACTCTAGAGACAGAAGAGATCAATGATTTATTGATCTAGAGAAGGGATGGTAGACATCATTCGATAAATGAAGTATTGTATATTCGAATAATAAAGTGTAACCTTCTAAGTATATGCCAATTTCTTGAGGAGGGTTACAAGATTCACATAGAGAACAAGGCGATACACGTTACAGATACAAACAAGGTTTTCACCCTAAAGGATCTTATGGCTCCCTGGAGAACTTTAAAGATTTACTTGAAGGTTATGGAGCATATATGTTTTGCTAAAAGTACTAGTAGAGAAGAGGAGATGTTGTACTATAGGCTTAGGCATCTTAATTTTCGAGATCTCAATGCTTTTCAAAAGAACAAAATGGTGACGAGGTTGCCATTGATCAACATACCTGGAGAAATTTGAGAAGAATATGTGAAAGAGAAGCAACATAAGGGAAAATTCAGAAAAGATCCAGGTTATAGAACCAAACATCACCTTGAGGTGGTGTATCTAAATGTGTATGAACCGAGGCAAGTTGATTCGTTTGGTGGCAATATATATTTTGTCACATTCATCGATGATCATAGTAGAAAGATATGAACATATATAATCAAGAGAAAATATGATGTATTCAAAGTGTTTAAGAAGTTCAAGTCCATGGTTGAAAGCCAAAGCAGTCACTAGCTCCAAGTTCTCAAAATGGATGGTAGAGGCGAATATGTCTCAAATGACTTTGAGAGGTTTTATGATCAAGAAGGCATAGTACATTAGGTAGTACCACCCTATACACCGAAGAAAAATAGTGTTGCTGAAAGGAAGAATTGATCGATTATTAACATGGTGAGAAACATGTTGAAAGGGAATAAGTTTTCAAAAGAGTTATGGGGAAAACAATGTCCACAAATGCATTTTTGTTGAATAGATGTCAACAAAGAAGCTTGAGAAGATAAAACTGGAAGAAGCTTTATTCGGATTGAACCCGAACTTGAGTCACTTGAGAGTGTTGGCTCAGTGGCGTATCGACATGTGTTGGATCAACTTCGAAAGAAGCTTGATGAAAAGGGAGAATTGATGTTAGTTGTAGGGTATCATTATACCAGATGTTACAATTTGTATGATGAAGTGAATAGAAGAACTGTGATCAGCCGAGACGTCATTGTCGAAGAAATCAAGCCACTAGAGCATCTTGTAACCAATTACCAAAAAGATGTAATCAGTTACAATAGAGAAAAAATAGTTCATACAATGCTTGATAGTGTAGAAGATGCCCCTGTTGAAGCCCAAATGGAAGAAAATGTGAGGAGATCAACAAGGAAAAGATGTTTGCCTCAAAGACTCCAAAATTGTGAGAGATTTAAAGATAACAAGATCAATGATGATGGTGATTTAATCCATTTTCACTTATGGCCGAATATGAGTCCGTTAAAATGGAAGATGCCTTGAGTGTTCCAAAATGGATTTGTGCTATGATGGAGGAGCTGGAATCCATTGAGAAAAACAAAACTTGGAATTTAGTTGATCTATTAGAAGGAAATAAGCCAATTGGTGTAATATAAGTGTACAAAATAAAGGAAAATCCCAAGGGTGAAATAATCAAGCATAAGGCTCAATTAGTTGCAAAGGGTTTCTTACAAAGATAAGACATAGACTTTGAAGAGCTATTTGCACCAATGGCTAGAATTGAAACCATTAGGATAGTTGTTCGTATTTAAAATAACAACAATTGGTCTGTCTACCAAATGGATGTTAAATATGTTTTTTTTAAATGAACCTCTTGAAGAAGAAGTTTATGTAGAACAGCCCCCTGGTTTTGTTGTGAAAAACCAAGAGTCAAAGTTCTATAAATTTAAGAAAGCATTGTAAGGTTTGAAACAATCTCTAAGATCTTAGAACAAGAGGATATATGATTTCTTAAAGCAGATTGGCTTCAAGAAGTGTGTATGCGAATATGGCGTCAATGTGAAGAAGGATACAAAAGAAGGGGTGATAATTATTTGTCTATACGTAGATAATATGTTGATTATGGGCAGAAACAAAGAACGAATTTCTAAGTTTAATAGCGAGCTTATGAAGGAGTTTGAGATGAACGATCTTGGCTTCATGACATTAAGTTTCATAAGTTTAAGAAGCACTACTATAAAAAACACATTACACCCCGGACGTGAAATGCATTTAACCTCGACTAAAGAAGCGAGGTAAAAAATGGTGTTATGAAAAGTATCAACTTAACAAATTGATTTTTAAAACACCAAGGAGAAAATTCTTATGCACATGGGTTCGAACCCCATCCACTGCACTTTTAATATTTTCAAAACTAGCAGATTAAACCTCTTGGTTTATCAATAACACTAAGGGATAAGATTGGTATTTCTTAAATCTCGTTACAAACTACAAAAAATTAATAAATTAATTGTTTACCCATAATATTACATTGTTTACACAGAATATTTATGTAAATATATATAACAAATTTGGATTTTGATTCATCGTCATCACTATTAGTGAAGATCAGATGTTAGATCCCCGTTTCATTGAAATGTCGGGCAAGAGAAAATGTTGGGTGCAATATATTATAAATCCATTTCGCATTTATTTGTTTCTGATGTAAAAAAAAAGGGTTAGTTAAATGAATGAGTATATGATTATTGAAGAACACTGTAAAAATGTTTGTTGAAGAACACAAACCTTAAACCCAATTTATTTTCTACTCTTACAATCTATCATAGAGAACATTACCAAGTTTTTTACGCTTCAAAGTTTTCATGTTATATGTTTCATTAACAATTATTGATATTCAAAATGCTTTTATAATGGATGTATGTTAGGTTTCACGCGGATCACTAATGAAAGTGTCTTGAGCGTTGATACTCATGAAATGGATGACACATATTTTTTTAAAGACGGTGATCGATATCCTCAATTCTCACGCCAAAGTTATACCATAAATTTTTTACAAAGGTGAGATAAAAGGTGTATACACTTTTTTTAACATTACATGGTTTATATAGAATATTAAATTACATTATTACAACAAATGCAATGTTATTGTAGTAGTTGTTGTTCTTGAAGAACAACACATCTTTGCTCTAATCCAGATCCTATTAGATACATTTTGTGCTCATTATTTTAAATTTCTATTTATTGCATGCAATCAAATTTTAAAGAGCTATCTGCTCCAAGTAAGGAGTTATCAGTTCCAAAAATTGGAAATGTTTTTTCAACACTTGCAATCCATCGTAGAGAACTTTTTCAAGCTTTTTTAAGTTCCAAAATTTCATTATCTTGATCAAATGTTATCAAGGAAAATGATTTCATAAGAAAGATATATAGTGATGGATGTAGAGAGTTCACTGTTGATTAATGTATTGGCAATATCTTGAGCATTGTTCTTATAAAAATATAGAGTAGAGATTCGTTGTTGTAGCTGTGTAGCATATTTCCTCGGTTTAAAAACCGAAGGGAAATGTATTTTCTATTTTAAATAGAAAAATAAAATAAAATAAGTAAGTCCTTGGGTTTTAGAAGAAACCGAGGTGAATAATATATATTTTTTTTTAAACATTACATTGTTTATACAAAATATTAAAAAAATCCAGATTTATCATCATCGCTGCAATTCTAGATTTTGTTACATATATCTTTTCAGAGGTTGAACAACCTTCTTTGTTTAACTTAGAAGCATGAGTGATTTTCTTCACTTATAATCTATCATAGGGAACTTTTCCAACATTTTTAACAAAGAGTTGTTCCAAAAATACAACATCAACACTATTATGTGAGATAGATTGCAAGAGCATAAAAATGTCTGGTTCAAGGATAGAACAACATTGAAGATTTTTGTTTGTCTTGGAATCCATCCCAAAGAATGATGCGTACTAGTTTGGGGCAGCAACATATACGAGGATTAGGGTAAAATCTGTTTAACGATTGCTTTATAGTAAAATCTGATTATATTATCCCTCGATTATTAAGGAAACCGAAGGGATAAATCATTTAGTTTTCACTTATAAACAAATAAATATATAAACTCAATGGCTAGGATTCAAAGCGTGTCCTGATTTGTGTTTCCCTCCGGCTTTTAATAAACCGAGAGGAATATGTTTTTTTTTTATAAAAAATAAAACACGACACACCTTGGCATAATACCTCGATATTTTTCTGGCTCATGTGAAAGCTTCGTCATGAATATGTATTATTTGTTATAGTGAAGGGACTGATCATGCACTAAAGAAGGTATGCACTTGAGATTTTGAAGAAGTTTGAAATGGAGCATTTGTAATTCTTCCATTACTCCGAATGAACCGAGGCTGCAGTTTCCAAAAAACGAGGATGAGCAAGATGTTAATCCAACTCAGTATAAGAAGCTGGTTGGATCCTTGCGTTATTTGTGTAATACACGACCAAATTTGGCGTTTAGTGTAGGTATTGTGAGTAGATTCATGGAGAGACTGAAGGTATCTCACTTGGAAGCAGTCAAGAGGATTCTAAGATACGTCAAAGAATCTATTGGCTGCAGAACTGTTTTTCTTGCAATAAACACAGACATAAAATGCAATTTTCTCGGTTTTACCGATTTCAATTGGTGCAGAGATAAAGATGATAGAAAGTCTAAAGCTGGATACATTTTTATGTTCGGTGAAACACAAATCTCATGGTGTTCGAAGAAGGAACCGGTAGTAGCACTCTCTTCTTGTGAGACCGAGTACATTGTTGCTTCATTGTTTGCGTGCCAAGCTGTGTGGTTAATGAATTTGTTGAACGAGCTAGGGAACGAGAATTGTGACGTTGTAACACTCATGGTTGATAATGTTTCCGCTATAAACGTTTCTAAGAATCCAATTACACATGGGAGGAGCAATCATATTAAGATGAGATTTCACTACTTGAGAGAACTTGTTAGTGAAGGAAGATTGAAATTGGGATATAAGTGAAGATCAAGTTGTCGATTTCATGACCAAAGGAGTCACAATTGAAGTGTTCATGAGATTGAAGATGAACATGACCATGAAAGACTTTGAACACTTGAATTAAGGTGGTATATTGTGAAAACATCAATAATTTAAGTGTTGTAATCGATTACGGCGTTTTGATAACCGATTACAGGGTATAGTATCTTTGGCTGTTAAAACAGGTGTAAGCAATTTCTATGTTTTGGTAACCGATTACCACTGAATTGAATTTAATTGTTGAAATAGCAGTAACCAGTTATAGGTTTGGTGTAACCGGTTCCAGACAATTAATTTTATTTTTTCAGTTTAGTTGTTTGTGTCCTAATCAATTGTAATTTGTATAAATACCCAAGAGGTATCTCAATCAGTCAATGTGCACTCTAACCCTCAATTATTCTCTAATTTTCTCCCACTCTCTATGTCTCCACACTCATTTACTTCAGTTTCACAAATCTTGTAGTTTCTAAGTTCTAACATGCATAAGTGTTGTAGAAGTTTATGTTTACAAATTCATAAGTCTCATCCAATTTTATTTTGACAAATCCTCATCATGGATTATATTAGGTTTTTGGCTTATTTATATATATATATATATATATATATATATATATATATATATATATATATATATATATATATATATATATATATATATATATATATATATATATATATATATATATATATATATATATATATATATATATATATATATATATATATATATATATATATATATATATATATATATATATATATATATATATATATATATATATATATATATATATATGCGTACGTGCGTGCCGTGTGAGAAAAAAAAATTATTCAAATATTTGCATTTGTACTTTGTATTGCAATACTATGATATTATTATAATTATTATTAATAATTATTAAATTATTAGTAATAATTACTCTCACTGTTCCAAATTATAAGTTATTTTGCAAAAAAATCATTTTAAATTATAAATCGCGTTAAAATTTTAATAATAGATATTATGATATTATTATAATTATTATTAATAATTATTAAATTATTAGTAATAATTACTCTTTTTGTTCCAAATTATAAGTTATTTTGCAAAAAAATTGTCCTAAATTATAAATCGCCTTAAAATTTCAACGCAACATTAATGATATTTTTTCCAATATATCCTCTATCATTTTTTATTATTTTTATTTTCAATTCTTTAAAATTTTCTTTCATATATAATAAATGAAGGACAATATTATAAAATTATATATAATATATCTTTCCCATTCAACATTAATTACGTTTTTTAATTTCCGAAAAATATTCAAAAAGTCTTAGAATTTAAAACAAAAAGAGTAATAATTATTAAATTAAAATTAATGATTAAAGTGTTAATCATTAATAAATTAATGATTTGATATTAAATTATTTAATAAATTTTAGTAAAATAAACTTTTAAATATGTTATAAAGGCCGAACCAAACTTTAAAAAGGTCAGATTAGGTGAAAAGAGTTATGACAGATTACAGGATAGATTCCGATCAAATAAATATATCGTCGATTAGACTCAAATCTTTCAAAATCTAACTTTGTCTTATCTATTTCATTCCTAATTACTGACTTAATTTGAAAGATCGTAATACTTATTTTATTTTATATTTTCGAAAAAGAAGGGTTTAAGCTAATAAAAAGTAAACTACAATGTAATTAACGAGTAGACATTTTTATACAATGAATTAAAAATTTATTTTTTATTTTAATTGGACAAAGCTAAAAAATAATCAAAGACAAATGACTCTTATATCTAATATTTGGAGAATTAACATGACACTCCCTAAATGGTATGAAAATATCAAATTATCAGACCCAAATATTTTTCAAAAATTCCAAATTTCTGTGATCAATCAGAACTTTCAAATCTCTGTGACGATACCGGAAATTTCAATGCGACACTAAAAATTTATTGAAAAAGTAAGAAATATTTGGTATATTTGCGAAATATTCGGTATTGGGTACTGAAATTTTCAAAATTTTTGGTATTTTTGTATCGGAAATTTTGAAATTCTCCGTGTAAATATTTTTCTTTTGTGCCGGAAATTTCAAAATTTTCGGGATTTTGTAGGATATCAGAAATTTTGAAAATTCCGGTAGTTAAACTTTTTTTTGAAAAATACCAAAAATTTTAAAATTTCCGATAGTTCATATTTTCCTAATTTTTTTCTTATTTTGCAGTGCGGACCAGGAGAAAAGATGATACCGTTGTAGACAGACAGACTGATAGAGCGGAAGCTCATACCCAGATCGATGAGACACAGGCTTTCAAATTACGGGAAAGCAGACGTTCACCAACCGATTCTCCCCAAAAGCGAATGACTGAACAACAAATTCAATTCCGCACACTCTACTGTCGGGGACTGAGAGTTTTCAATATCGAAGATTGATATGTTAATTTCTCCAATATTTTTCATAACATCAACCCAAGCATTTGCTTCACGATACAAATGAAACTTTTTAACCTCCTAATCCATTTCCAATAATATGATAATGCACTTCACCAAATGATATCCCGCAAAACTGTGAGTAGACTTTTAAATTAGAGATGTAACTACCATCTTGGAATATATGTTTCCACACTCTTGTGAAGTTAACAATCCTTATTCATAGCTTTCAAAATACTTAGAGCAAGACTACCAAGCTCTTTGGTTTAGCTACCATATCCCACCTCACCACATAAATATACCTATTTTTATCATCATTCCTTCCCACAAAATAAAAGGTATCTAAGTTTTATGAATTTCATGAATTCAAGATTTAGGAAGAAGGTTCTTCATCGATGGATAAGTTGGAACTGACTTAATGATCGTCAAGGTAACTCAACCTACAAAATATAACTGCTCGGCCTTCCATACAAAAGTTACTCCCTCTCCTAATTAATAATATATTTAAAATCACCATGTTTAAGAGCTATTCATGTAATAGAAATTCCTAAATTAAAATTTTATTCTTCAGGGGATAGATATCGCACATGATGTCTTAACAATTGATTCAACAAGTTAAGCCAGAACTATCACAGTTGACTTGTACAAGATGATGGAACATAAAAATAATAAATAACACAGTCAATTGGAAAATGCAACCAACACCTACTGAAGATAGAGAAAACACAAGAAAATGGAGTTTGCATTGTGTTTATAGAAAACATTTCCCTTTAGAAAATCTAATCACTCAAATGATAAAAGTTATACGGACAATGAAGAGTAAAGGACACAAGTGAGTTATCCAGGTTCACCATTAACTAGGCTACTCCTGTTCACCCCCTCAAGGATGATTTCGCCTTATCCAAAGACTTAATCCACTATAACCAAACTGATTACAAGTACATGGGCAATCGCCGATGACAAACAAATAATGACATGTTCAGTGATCTGATTTAACGAATATAACATTCATTGACCTAATAGAATCCGATCACTTAAGATCTCCTATCAGGGTTTCCTATAATGACCGCAACCATTGTCTTCTTGAGACCAGACCTTCACAAGTCACTCAAGAAACCTTTCAATGATATGTTCAGTGATCTGATTTAACGAATATAATAAGCATTGACCCAACAAAATCCGATCACTTAAAATCTCCTGTTAGAATTACCTATAATGACTGCAACCATTATCTTCTTGAGATCAAACCTTCACTTGGTCACTCAACAACAGTTGATAGGATCTTGTGTTTACATGATTGCTTCTTCTAAGCAGATTACACAAGTGTTTTAAGCACATATTGTTTAACACATTTTTGAGCAACAAGGGTTGTTTAGGGGACATCCTAAGATTTCTAAAAAGTCCAAGAACACCCTCTTAGGGTTAAAATTGAGGGAGATATGTATTGTCAAAATTGACCAATTTTTGGAAATGTACATGAAGTCAATATTGATCAAAATGACTTTTTTTTTCAAATGGGCCCATGTTTTCTTGTTTGAAACTTGTTCCTGATATGGCCCACAACCCATGAGCTTATCCACCTATTATTTTATTATTTTTATTATTTATTTTGATTTTTTATCCATTTAAATCAAAATAAATCAATTTAAATAGCAGAATAATAAAATAAAATCAAAGATTTGATTTTTTGAGCATATTATGAGTCCATGAACATCTAGCAAATCAAAAAATTCGTGCAAGAGCTAATTGATCAGAATATATCTTAATTTGGTCTATTTAGGAAACAAATCATACAAGGCAAAGAATGAAATCAAATCTCCATAATTTGAAAAGATATGATCAATTTTTGTTGACCTAAATCATTCTATCATATATACCTAACATCTCTAAAGCATAAAAAAGGGTTTGGGGTCGTGAAAACAAGGGGAAGAAATTGCAAATTTTAGAAGAAAAAGTGCAGACCGTATTCTCTTCCATAGGCCGTTTCAAGTAATTCCAAAGCCAATAATCTGTTCTTGGACGTGTTCTGAATCCATTCCAATCATCCTCAAGCCTTAAAACCTTCAGAAATCACGCCTCACAGTGCCACGATTTGCATCTTTTTTCAAGATTCATTTTCAATGATTTATCCATCATAAACATGTTTTGATCATATATCCATGCTTGCTACCATATTTGCAATGTTTTTGATTGGTTTGATTGAAGTTTAAGTGCAAGAATGGCTCGATGCCATTGTTAGGATTTTGAAGTCCCAAATTGGGAAATTTATATAAAGGCAAAATTGGACAAAATTAGGGGTACTATCGTGCTCAGGAGATGATTTACAGTTGATCCATGTCTTTGGTTTGAATTTATTCTGCTTGTGCTGCATTTTTTTTGAATTTTACAGGTTTATGGCTACGAACAAAATCCATCACTATAGCCTTTAGTGACGGAAACGACTGTAGGTAAAAGTGTGGCAAAAAACAACAGTTATGGGGAAGAAGACAATTAGGTGGAAGAATCCTATTAGGTGATTTGAATCACGCGCGTGTTTGGGAAAGACCGCTTTATTTCCTTTATATTTTATTTATGTTATTATATATACAACTAACCATCCCAGCAAATTTTGTTTTCTTACTTTGTTTCTACAGATTCAATGCATCATCATTCAAAACGCCTACCATGTGCTACCACCATCTGGCCATTGGATGTATCAATAATTCAGATCCAACGCCTCAAACAATGAAGGACTATGGTGCACTCTAAGGCTAGCACTACACAGGCCCATTCTTTTCTTTTCTATTTTAATTTTTTTAAATTGTTTTACTAATTATTTTCCTTTATTAAAATAACACCAAAAAATCATTATTTTTTATTTAATCAAAAAATCATCAAAAAAACATAAAAATTATTTTTTTTCATAAAAATATTTTATTTCCTTAATTAATTAGTTTAATTTAATTTAGGGTAAATTTAATTCCTTTTTTATAATTTAAATTAATTAGAAATTAGGGTTTTAATTTGTACATAATCTAATTAATTTTTCTCAAAAAAAAACTAACATAAATCTTTTTTCAATTAGATTTTTTAGGTTTCCTAAATTATTCTCGCATTTAATTCGCCGCGCGCATTTTTTAATTTCCTTTTATTATTATTGTAACTGTTTCGAGGTTGTAATAGTGATTAGTGTTTAAATTCCGCCTTTTTATTTTCAGTCCAAAATAATTATGTATCTGCAAAAGCCTTGTAATAGCTTGGACTTTAAATTTTCTTGCTTTTAATTCCGCAAACTATAAACTGCTTAGATGTATGTTAATAGGATTGTATGGAAAGACAAACTGAAAATTAATACGGTAGAAAACCCTAAATGTGCAAAGATAAATTAACTGAAAATTACACTCGCATATGCTCACTCCTAGGGTTTGCCTCACTTGGTTGCCTCGGAAATAATGGTCATGTCCCTCGAACGTAGGGATATCTTAGCAAAAGACCCTCAATCTAAAAGTCATCATAAAGATCATAGTCCCTTAACGTCCCTCGAGTTACCTACAAGAAATGATCTTGTCCCTCGGTGTTGCCTACGAATATATGATGACAGTCCCTTCGAAATGCTAAGGTATCCTTACATGTTGCCTTCAATGACCATTACGTCTCTTTCGATAGTCCCTCAAACATCCAATGACTAGGGTTACCTACTCACTAATAGTAGGATAACACGGTCTAAAAGATAGGAGGAAAATAACGTCTTTTTTTGGAGTAGGTAGATAACTGTTAGGTACTTGCTCAAAATAATAAATCTTTTACACCATACACTTTCAAACAAAATTTTTGAACTAAAGTTTTCAAAACACTTCGTAACACTCTTGAGGACAGAAACAAGAGTTAAAACGAAGTAAAACAAAACTTTTCAAAACAAAGCACACACAAGTAATTTAAAAATGAGCAAGTACCTAAGAGCCCGTAGAAAACTACGGATAGAAAGGGTGCTAACACCTTCCCTTTCTAAAATATTCCCCCCGTACTCAGAAACATCTCGAAAAAGGTTTTTTTTGTTCTTTTTCCTTTTCCTGATTAGATAAAATAAAAGTCGGTGGAGACTCTTGCTTACCGCGACATTTTGCAAACAAAAAACGCAAACCAGTATTCACAGTCGGTTCTGCCACCGTATCACAGAACTGGCGACTCTGCTGGGGAGAATTAATAAAGTGGGGTTTACCTTCAGATCTAGGTCATTTAAAATTGCTTTCTTGCTTGTTTTCTTTATTCTTAAAGGGTTTTGTTTGGGTTACTATAGATCCTATACCCGGAGATGGGGACACTTTTTAGGTAAACAACAATAGCTCATGGAGACTGTACGGCATAGAGTGATATGGTTTAAGCGATGGCTGTGTTGGTGTGACACTTTGGTTGGTACCAGTATCCTTCATGTGGAAACGAGGAGAATACGAGGCCACCGCGTGGTGTCGTGAAGCACTAACGGACCTTAGAACCTTAGTTGAACAAACTTGGCCATTAGAAAGTAGTGAGATAGCAGGCCTCTGTATAGAGCTGAGGATTGGTTGATACTCGATGATACACTCATTGAGATCAGACTTTCGGGATATTTCGGCCGCAAGAAAAGATTGCTTGAGATGAGACAACGCCTGATAAAGGATGGTCAGTGATATTGAGACCCCTTAGAACCCGGTTACTATTTATAGGACAGGCTGAACCAATCCAACATCAACTCAGGTAAGCCTTAAACCTAAGAACTTGGTGTGATTTGTTTGTGCTAATTATACCTATGATTTCTCAACATAATCATGACATCATGACATCATAAACATGGCATATCATACTAACCATTTCAAGGATCTCAAGGGTTTGTGATGTAGGTCATCATGAACCAGACGTCTAGCAAGGGGAAAGGGGATTTATTTTCCTCTAGCCAATGTTGTCAAAGGATCTTGAATCAGGGGCTATGAACCACTCGATATGGTGAGCTTGACTCTTAAAGAAGGACTCTCAACAACACGAAGTTTCTTCAATCAAGCTGCAATCAAATTATAACAGTTTCTTGTTTACCCCGCGGGATCCTTGAAAACATTGCATGCATATCATACACATCATTACAGGTACCATTACAGGTTTCTCATCTTCTTTGCTGTTTATTTCAGCAGAAATTTCTTTCGAACAAAGCATCAAGGACCTTCAGGCACAGAACGCCCAGTTCCAACAAATGTTCATAAGTCTGGCAAAAGGGCAGGAGGATCTGAAAGCCCTCATCCTGAAAGAGAAAAAGAAAAAGAAGAAGGTTTCCGGTATTCTGAATATAGGCAAAAGGTTTAGAGGTCCATTGAAGCAACAAGTCGATCTGACCTCTTCATCTAAGGAAGGAGAAAATCAAGAAGAAGAGAAAAGGGAGAAAGATTCTAGTTCTAAAGTTTCTGACAATGATGCCGACTACAATGATGAGCAGTATCCTCCCACTGAGGATATATACAAGCAGTTGGAAGATCGCTTGAATGCTATGGAGGTGCAGAGGATACTTGGGTTGGATTTAGAAGAATTGGGATTGGTGTCGGGAGTGGTTATCCCGCAGAAGTTCAAAGCTCCAATTTTTGCAAAGTATGATGGGGTGTCCTGCCCAAAACTCCATTTCTGTTCTTATGTCAGAAAGATCCAGCCCCACACCGCTGATAGAAATTTGTGGGTTCATTTCTTTCAAGATAGTTTGTTAGGGACTCATCTTGAATGGTTCTATCAACTGGAGAGAGCCAATGTCCAAAATTGGGAAGATCTGACTACTGCTTTCTATAAGCAGTATCAATACAACGCCGACCTTGCTCCTACTCGTACTCAACTCCAGAGTATGTCCATGGGGGAAAGTGAAGGCTTTAAAGACTATGCCCAGAAGTGGAGAGACTTGGCTGGAAGAGTCCAACCCCCGTTGTCTGATAGGGAGTTGGTTGATATGTTTCTAGGGACGCTATCTAGTCCATTTTTTAATCATTTGATCGGCAGCTTGTCAGCGGGTTTCATCGAGCTGATTTTGACTGGAGAAAGAGTAGAAGCTGGGATCTGGAGTGGTAAGATCTAGAAAAATACCTCTTCGAGTACAGAGAAGACGTCATTTGGTGGCAAGAGGGAAGCCAATACTATGCACGGCCAGAAGGGGCGTAGCAAGGCAGACTACCACCAATCTGTGGGGGCAGTGTTGATCTCTAATTCGACACACACACAACGACTACAACAACGAAACAATCAGCCAAGGGTGGAAAGACCTCCAAGGCAGTTAACCCAAATCAACATGCCATTGTCACAAGCATTGTAACACATGTTGAAGATGAATCTGATTACAGTGATAAACCCTCATCCGAACCCTAAGACTTCTTCTCCTAACTACAACCCGGATGCAAGGTGTGTTTATCATTCTGGTAGCCCGAGGCATGATACTAACAATTGTTGGGCGCTGAAATACAAGATTCAGAATATGATTGACACCAAGGAGATCGAATTCGACCCTCCTGAGACTCCCAACATGATCACTGCTCCCTTGCCAAAACATGGCTAGGATTGAAAACATTTTTGTTCATTTGAATTCTGAAGTTATATTTTCTTTGCTTATTCGAACAATTATTGTCATGTCAAACTTTATTATTTCATTAATGCATTACACATGTTTGTCTTGAATTAATTTGTTTTCATTATGCTTAAACTGCTTTATACTTCCTTTTCGTGATATTCATCTCTCGACTAAAAACTCCAAGCCTTAGAGGGAGGATGACGAAAATGATACCCCAATCTCTACAATATGCTTTTGAATAAAACCTGCTAAAGAGGTACATGCATTGTTTTTCAAACCCCAAAGAGTGGAGTTATAAGAAAGATAATCCTTAGTCAACCCCTTTGAGCCAAAGAAGTAGGAGTTTTTCTTTCACACAAATTAAAACCCTTAATCACAACCTGGGACAGGGTAGTTTTCTCAGTTAATCCAGGTGCACAATGAATGGCATCGAATACGTCCTTCCAAAACAAGAGACTGTGATGGTTTCCTATAATCTTCAAGACATGCAGTCATTATCTCTCGAAATAAAAGCCCATTAAGTCAAATCCTATGAAGGAGACTTAAGAAAAAAATGGGGCATCCCGCTGACTGTAATCACAAAATGAAACAGTTCAAGCAAAAGACAGGGATAATAAAGTAAAAAAGAAAGAGGTCCTACAAACCCTCAACAAAAATGTCTGCCTATTCAAAATAAACTGTCAGTATCCAAACCATCACTAGAATATCAGAGCAAAGACTCAAACGGGATCTAAATGCACAATTAACTGAGTATAGGATCGAAGAACATCACGAAAAACGGGTGGGTACAAATAAATTTTGAGCCTTTATCCTTTGTTTCTTGAACCGTGAACCAGGTCACGTTATAACCCTTAAAAGTCCTAGCTGAAGCATGGGTTAGTTCGAAAGCATGTTGTTACAAAAGGCATCCTGAATCCTATAAGGTTTGCTATAAATCTTGAGTTGACATCACACTTTTACAAAAAAAAAACTTGTTTTACTAAAAAATGAATTTTCAAACTTCAAGACAAACATAAGCTTTGCATTCTTAAAATAACATTGTTTGGATATGACTATTTGTTCAACAGCGGAGAAATTCGCATAACGAATATCTAGTGAACAAAAACCTTCTCAATAAAAAGGATCACCTCAAGTGGAAAAACACTTCCAACCAAGGGGCACGGCATGATCATTGTCCATCATCTGGGGCAGTCAAGTCAAGATTCAAGAAATCTCTCAAAGATGCCAAATAGCCAGGGGCAGATCTCCATCTGAATCCCTTGGGGCATTGGGCATGAATTCCAACAACGAATCATGTACGATCAAACAAACATCTTCTGGTAGTGTGGCAACACTTACTACTAGGGACAATGATAATTCTCCGTACCCGGTGAACATGGACATAGTCGGAAAATACTACGCATGAATAAAGACCCGCTAGGTTGACTGGCCTAGGAAAAAATAAGGGCATCCCAGCGAACCAAAAGGGTTCGGGCAAAAATTAGGGATAAAAACAAAAAAGATATGTACACCCGGCAAGTCAAAAACTTGAAAAGGCGGCTTGAGCAAGAAAGGGTATCCCGGTGGACTGAAAACCCGAAAGGGCGGTCCAGGAAAAAGTTAGGGATTTGAAGCGTACGACTATGTCCTGTCATCTTATCATTTGCTTATCAATAGAAGACTTATCATCCTGATCAGCATCCACAAAGCCTCTATGGGTACTTTCTCCAGCAGGTACATGGGCAAAAAAGTCCTGATGCAAAGTCATTGTCGTATCCTCAGCATACGACCCTGTGACATCTACACTCCCCACAGAGTTAGAGGAAACTAAAGCTTTGACATCGGCTTCCCCAAACAAGAGCTACGTTCCCCAGCAAAGTTCTTTCATAGAATCGACATCTATATTCCCTGACCGAATTTCATAATCGCAAGCGGTTTGTAAAGTTGTCTCCCAAGCAGAGTTTATTTCTCTGAATACAGAAGCTCAATACCTAACATAGTTTATTCCTCCGGCTACAGAATTTCATCCCCCAGCAGAGTTTATCTCTCTAAATCAGCAAGATCTTCCAGCAAAGCATCTCCTCTCTCAAACAGAGTTATTCCCCCGCAGAGTTGTTCTCAAGCAGAGTCTCTCCTCGGTAGAATATCTGTAAACAAGGGGCAAATCCCCAACATAGTCATCTCCGGTTCACCATCCTCAGCGGAAGTAGAAGAACCACTTTTTCTATGACGGTCAGGAACTCAATTTCCATTACTCTCCAACAGTGGTCAGGGATTTATTTTCCCACTCGGATATGTCACAATAGCATTTCATGTTCATATATCATGACGTGCGCATACACATTGCATACAACATAGTCTCATTTATTTTGAGAATGTCATCATACAATGCATTTCATGCATCACATACGATTAATCATGTACCTTTTCAGGAAAGATGGTTATCATTAACAACTTCTAGCAAGTTCAAGATTAGCTCCTGAAACTAGACAGATTAATTATCTGCGCGATCAAATGCAGCTTTACGCGGGTTCGTCACGAAGTAATCTTACACGGGTTTCTCCTAAATGCGGCTTCACACGGGTTTATCCTGAAAAATCTTACACGAGTCCTTTCTCATACATTTCCTTCAGAAGTTTCACACAAACTTATCTCAAAGTAACCTTACCCCGGTTCATTATGAAGTTTTACACGAACTTATCACAAAGTAACCTTACCCAGGTTCCTCTTGAAGTTTTACACAGACTTAGCCCAAAGTAACCTTACCCAGGTTCCTGCCGAAGTTTTACACGGACTTATCCCAAAGTAACCCTACCCAGGTTCCTCCTAAAGCCCTACACAGACTCATAACGAGCAACCTTACCCAGGTTCCTTCTCGGTTCAGATGCAGTTTTACCCAAACTCGTCACGAGCAACCTTACCCAGGTTCCTTCTCAGTTCAGATGCAATTTTACCCAAAGTCCTCACAAAGTAACCTTACCCAGGTTCCTTCTCGGTTCAGATGCAGTTTTACCCAAACTCCTCACAAAGAAACCTTGCCCAGGTTCCTTCTCAGTTCAGATGCAGTTTTACCCAAACTTCTCACAAAGCAACCTTACCCAGGTTCCTTCTCAGTTCAGATGAAATTTTACCCAAACTCCTCACAAAGTAACCTTACCCAGGTTCCTTCTCGGTTCACATGCAGTTTTACCCAAACTCCTCACGAAGCAACCTTACCCAGGTTCCTTCCCATAAGCCCTACTATCCAGGGCATTCATTTCAAAGAAACCCTACGACCCAGGTTCCTTCTTATAGCCCTACTATCCAGGCTTTCATATTGAAGTAACCCTACTATCCAAGTTCCTTCTCATAACCTTACCATCCAGGCTTCTTTTCTCTTACCTCCAGACGACAGTTTACAACACGGTAAAACCTGGACCTGACCAGTTTCGGTTAATTTCACCTTTCCCCAGTAAGTCACGATGCAGCCTGTACACTGACCAAATATGCCTTCACCTCCGGAGTTAATTCCACAATAGAGTAACGGACAACTGAAGCTCATAAAATTCTATTTCTCCTAAGACAGATACCAACCTTCCTCAGCAGATTCCTCCTCAACGACAGGAACAGGAATTCTCATCAAAGGAATATCTCATGAAATCAACATCCTCTAGATGGCATCTTTAAGCCCATCTCCGACGGTACTCCGTCACATATTGGATGGCATCTTTAAGCCTATCTCCGACAATTCTCTAGCAACTTCCAAATGGAATCTATAAGCCCATTCCCGATATCACAAATCAAGTATCACTTCATGCGAGTGCAAACTTCTGGGCACTCTAGTGTTCAATCATCTTCCACCTTCAGATCACGAAAGGCAGACGAGCCAATCTACATCCTCAGGTTTAAGAAGATTGAACAGGGGTAGCTGTTGTACCCCAAAATTTTCCCTCTCATTTTACTCAATACATACTCCTAGAGATCCTCAATTTGCTCAAGTTTTCCCAAGAGTTGACCAGACAAACTCTCTCCTAAGGCAGTGTGTCTCAAATTAGAGTTTCCATTTTCATCAAGATAGGTGGACTCCAAAGACCTAATACTCTCTCCATGGTCCTAATATCTTATCAAGACCCTCCATGCCAAATTTCAAGCACTACACAAGAAGCTTGCTCAGTCAACTGCTCAGATGCTTGAGAATCGACTATATTAGGTCAAAAGTCAACTGTGGCCCACATACAGTCAAACTTCAAGATTTTTGGTCAACATAAACATTTTGAAGTGATATCCATCATTTGATAAAGGGTTGATCATGATTCTTCAAGGAATGCCCTAAACTCATCAAAACCCCAAAAGTCGCTAAATTAGGGTTGCTCAGGAAAATTCAACCAAACTTTGACCAAGCATAACTTCCATATACTTTATCAGAAATTTTCCATACAAGGCTCATTTTGAAGAGGATGCAATTACCTACAATTAATCTTCATCCCACAAGTTCAAAATATGCACTCATGAAAAGATATGAATTTCTACATTATAGGTCTTTTTGAAAAGTCAATAAAAACACCTTTTGGGTAAAAGCTTCTTACATGAACATGGAAGAGCCAATTGAGATGAAACCAAAAGGGTTGTTTAGGGGACATACTAAGATTTCTAAAAAGTATAAGAACACCCTCTTAGGGTTAAAATTGAGGGAGATATGTATTGTCAAAATTGACCAATTTTTAGAAATGTGCATGAAGTCAATGTTGATCAAAATGACTTTTTTTTTCTTCCAAATGGGCCCATGTTTTCTTGTTTGAAACTTGTTCCTAAGATGGCCCACGACCCCTGAGCTTATCCACCTATTATTTTATTTTTTTGATTATTTATTTTGATTTTTTATCCATTTAAATCAAAATAAATAAATTTAAATAGTAGAATAATCAAATAAAATTAAAGATTTGATTTTATGAGCATATTATGAGTCCATGAACAGCTAGCAAATCAAAAAATTCGTGCAAGAGCTAATTGATTGGAAAAGAACTTAATTTGGTCTATTTTAGAAACAAATCATACAACGCAAATAATGAAATTAGATCTCCATAATTTGCAAATCTCCATCATTCTATCATATATACCTAACATCTCTAAAGCATAAAAAAGGGTTTGGGGTCGTGAAAACAAGGGGAAGAAATTGTAAATTTTGGAAGAAAAAGTGCAGACCGTATTCTCTTCCATAGGCCGTTTCAAGTAATTCGAAAGCCAACAATTTGTTCCTGAATGTGTTCTGAATCCATTCCAATCATCATCAAGCCTTAAAATCTTCAGAAATCACGCCTCACAGTGCCACGGTTTGCATCTTTTTTCAAGATTCATTTTCAATGATTTATCCATCATAAACATGTTTTGATCATATATCCATGCTTGCTATCATATTTGAAATGTTTTTGATTGGTTTGATTGAAGTTTAAGTGCAGGAATGGCACGATGCCATTGTTAGGGTTTTGAGGTCCCAAATTGGGAATTCTATATAAAGGCAAAATTGGACAAAATTAGGGGTACTATCATGCTCATGAGATGATTTGCAGTTGATCCATGTCTTTGGTTTGAATTTATTCTGCTCGTGTTGTGTTTTTTTGAATTTTACAGGTTTATGGCTATGAACAAAATCCGTCACTATAGCCTTTAGTGACGGAAACGACTGTAGGTAAAAGTGTGGCCAAAAACAACAGTTATGGGGAAGAAGAAAATTAGGTGGCAGAATCCTATTGGGTGATTTGAATCACGCGCACGTTTGGGAAAGACCACTTTATTTCCTTTATATTTTATTTATGTTATTATATACAACTAACCATCCCAACAAATTTTGTTTTCATACTCTGTTTCTACATATTCAATGCATCATCATCCAAAATGCCTACCATGCGCTACCACCATCTGGCCATTGGATGTATCAATAATTCAAATCCAACGCCTCAAACAATGAAGGACTATGGTGCACTCTCAGGCTGGCACAACACATGCCCATTCTTTTCTTTCCTTTTTAAATTTTTTTAAATTGTTTTACTAATTATTTTCCTTTATTAAAATAACACCAAAAAATCATTATTTTTTATTTAATAAAAAAATCATCAAAAAAACATGAAAATCATTTTTTTCATAAAAATATTTTATTTCCTTAATTAATTAGTTTAATTTAATTTAGGGCAAATTTAATTCCTTTTTTATAATTTAAATTAATTAGAATTTAGGGTTTTAATTTGTACATAACCTAATTAATTTTTCTAAAAAAAAACTAACCTAAATCTTTTTTCAATTAGATTTTTTAGGTTTCCTAAATTATTCTCGCAATAAATTCGCCGCGTGCATTTTTTAGTTTCCTTTTATTATTATTGTAACTGTTTCGAGGTTGTAATAGTAATTAGGGTTTAAATTCCGCCTTTTTATTTTCAGTCCAAAATAATATGTATCTGCAAAAGCCTTGTAATAGCTAGGACTTTAAACTTTCTTGCTTTTAATTCCGCAAACTATAAACTGCTTAGATGTATGTTAATAGGATTGTATGGAAAGACAAACTGAAAATTAATACGGTAGAAAACCCTAAATGTGCAAAGATAAATTAACTGAAAATTACACTCGCACATGCTCACTCCTAGGGTTTGCCTCACTTGGGTACCTCGAAAATAATGTTCATGTCCCTCGAACGTAGGGATATCTTAGCAAAAAACCCTCAATCTAAAAGTCATCATAAAGATCATAGTCCCTTAATGTCCCTCGAGTTGCCTACGAGAAATGATCTTATCCCTCGATGTTGCCTACGAATATATGACGACAGTCCCTTCGAAATGCTAAGGTATCCTTACATGTTTCCTTCAATGACCATTACGTCCCTTTCGATAGTCCCTCAAACATCCTACGAATAGGGTTACCTACTCACTAATAGTAGGATAACACAGTCTAAAGGATAGGAGAAAAAGAACACCTTTTTTCGAGTAGGTAGATAACTGTTAGGTACTTGCTCAAAACAATAAATCTTTTACACCATAAACTTTCAAACAAACTTTTCAAACTAAAGTTTTCAAAACACTTCGTAACACTCTTGAGGACAGAAACAAGGGTTAAAAAGAAGTAAAACAAAACTTTTCAAAACAAAGAACACACAAGCAATTTAAAAATGAGCAAGTACCTAAGAGCCCGTAGAAAACTTCGGATAGAAAGGGAGCTAACACCTTCCCTTTCTATAATCTACCCCCGTACTTAGAAACTTCTCGAAAAAGGTTTTTTTCTATTCTTTTTCCTTTTCCTGATGGGATAAAATAAAATTCGGTGGCGACTCTTGCTTATCGTGACATTTTGCGAACAAAAAACGCAAACCAATATATATAGTCGGTTATGCTACCGTATCGCACAACTCCACTAAACAAACCTACAACTATGTCAGGTTACTTAACCATAGTGTGGTGTTCATACAACAACAACAAGGACTCTAAACAAACCCTAGCATTCTAAAAAACTTCAATGTATTGCTTGCTTTCTAATGAGGGTTTTGAGCTCCTTATGATTCTATATTTTTCTTCATGAATACTTGATTCGATTTCATCCATAAATAATGGAGATTATGTTGGATATTATTTGTTCCATAAATCACTCCAACAAGATATGATTTTTTTAAATTTAAATTCAGATTTAAATCTCAATTTAAATCTGAATAAATCTTCTTTTAGCTATCAAACAAATCACCTAAGCATATTGCTAAATAGATAGCAATAAAATCTGAACCAGTCTTTGATCAGAGAGTATTCCAAAATGCAGAAGAAATGAGTTGTTGCGTAAGGCCCAAATATTGTAGCAACATGCCGGGATATCGTGTCCAATATGTGTCCCTTTTGCACCTCCATATAAATTAAGCAAGCTAGATTAATCTTGAACACTTTGAACACTTCTCTATGTTATTTGTTTTGCTAAATTGAAGCTAATTCAAAGAGACCATCCACAAGGAATTTCAATATCCCCCTTTGGAAAATTATGGAAAAACAACTCTTCAAGATATAAAACTTATTCAGATTAGAACAAGTGACAACAAGTAGAGATATTGGACTATCAGAGCATTCAATCATCAACAACAATTATCCTCAGGTTATCAAAGTTAAGTACCAGTAGTAGCAGAAGTCAGTAGCATCAAGATCATATGCTCACACATAGTTAGTAGCATACAATCCTACCAACTAACAATTATTAGCATGAAATCATTCACATACTTAGTCATGCATAACACAAATAGTTAGCAATCTATAACATGATATGTAAGAAACTACTAGCATAAAAGTTCACCAAAAGGGCCAAATGTCTTGCCCGATGCTCCAACATGTGAACACACATCATTAATACTTACTAAAATGGTCAGTACTAAACAATTACCATATAATTAATAATTAACAAATACCTAGTACATGTTAGTTAGCCTCACTAACAGAGATCACACCACACCACACCACACTACACCATTACTCCCCCTTTTTACCATTTTGGCAAAGGGTTAGTTCCCCAAACTAGCAGCTAAAAGTCAGTCAAGCAGAGGTTAGTATGTTAGTACACACACAACCATATAATGAGAAAACAAATAGAATCAACATCAAAAGATGCACAAGAATTATTTAAGTTATACAAACCAGTCTTTAAGATGCAAAAGAGCCTTTATAGATCCAGAAAGAAATGCCCAAAATAAAAGGGCCAACAAACATAACTGACCCAAAATTAACCCTTCAACCACCAAAGTTATAAGTTATCTTTAACAGATAGACCTTCAGTCTTCAAGCCTGATTGAATTTAGATAGGTCATCCATTCTTCATCATCCTATGAGTTATTGGACTTGAGACTTCACACAAAAGAGGAGGGGTGAATTGTGTGGTTTGAAAAACATGGGTTTTTTTGGAAATTTAATCAGAGATTGAAATAGTTTCTAAGTCTAAGTAGCAGAAATAAAATATTTAAAGTGAGTAAATTAAAAGGTTAAAGGAAGAATAACGACGCCATGGATTATAGAGGTTCAGTAAAAAATAAAAAGGATCTACTCCTCTCACCAAGACTTGGTCTTGATATTTTCCAATAATACTAGAGAGCTTTTAGTAGGAAAGACTCACGAACCCCTTTATACAAAGAAATGATGGTTGTCTTACAACCATAATATTATAAGACGATATATATGGGTGTTTGCGTCTTTTCCAATAAATTACTGAGATTGAAGTGGTCAAGCTTCCTTACCAACTATAAATATAAGCAGTTAGTCTTCTCTCCACAAACACGAACCTTGTAGCGAGTAATCTTCAATATCCAAAATATATCTGAGCTAAATTGGTTTAATAATATAACAAAATAACCTCTTGAGTTTTTAATCAGGATGGTCTCAAAACCTATCATGGTTTTAACTGAGCTAAATGAAATTCTTCTAGTACATGCAACACATGTTAATAATGATGTCTCAACATCATAAAGATGTCACTACAAATGTTACGACATCTGTTGACAGATTGAACAAATTTATCAAGTTATAATAGATAATGTAACTTAAATTGCAGAATGATAAATAACACAAAGAGTCATTAACCCAGTTTAATGCAACATCACCTACTCTGGGAGCTACCAAGCCAGGAAGAAAGTCCACTATCAACAGTATTAGTTCAAAGATAAACAATCTCAGTTTACAACTTCTCGCCTAATCCCTACCCAATGTAACTTATACCTAGGCACCTCCTAGATATGAGAAATTTCCATCTCACTTCCTAAATCACCTCAGTGATATCTAGTAGTCCCAATCCTAGTTATTGCATCGAGAATAACTCAACAAAAATATCATACTTCTATTACAATACTTAGCCAAGACTCTTGACTAAGAACAATACTTGAATTTTGTTAAAACCCTTATCCAAGAACAATACTCAACTCATTGCCTAAAGGCTTTTGAGTGAGAACATAATGTCTAGCACAAGTATCAAATGATACAAGGGTGAATTACACCACACAATACACAAGAGACTCTCAAAACCCAAGACTATTTTTCTTTCCCCTAATTTTTCAATAGTTGAAAGTTCTAATTACATTAGGTTAAATCTTCTCTTTAAATATACCTCTGCAGTCCACGGGCTTCAAGTTCTACATCCAGATATTTCTTGATCCACAAGCTGAGTGATGCACCAACTGTGTAGCAAATCTCCTTCAATCTTGGAACAAACAATACAAAGTTTCCTAAATTGTCTCAAGGCCCAATTTAGTAACTAATCTACATCTGGATATATAAAACCTGTTCCAAAACAAATCTTCTTGACCTACAAATTTTAGTAATTTATATCAAAAATAAATATCAGAGTCCAATTAAATCTGTCAAGGTTTAAAACAACAATGCCTGTTGTACCAGACCAAGATGTCATGACATTTGGTTTGACATCTCGCTAAAAAACTCATAACAGCAAATTTTTTATGACAGTTGATAAAAATGACTCACCATCTTGATCAACATCAGTTTAGAACTATGTTTTAGAAAAATTATATCAATCTCAAAACCAGGGAACTAACAATCTCCCCCTTTGGAAAATTTTGGATAAAACAACCAAAAGTCCAAATAAATTTGAAGAGAGGAATAAAAACACAAACACAAGTCACAACAAACCATGTAAACTATGTAAACACAAGACAACTCAGGAGCTTGTATAATCAGACATGTCTATTACTCCCCTGTCACACATAATCAATCCCCCCTCAAGAAAAGAACCTACACACCAGAGCACATACAATAGAAGTAATATTAGCTATTCCCCCCTGAATAGTTGCATAAGCAACCACAAACAACTACTCTTCCATAAGCACTAGTACACAATCCTAACACAATGCTAAATCAACATGTCAAGATATGTGACATAACATCAAGACACAACACTTTACTCCCCTTTTTTAGCCAAAATATTGACAAAAAGATAATAGAGTAATTACATATAGCTTTGGACAATATTGAACCCAAGAAATACTACAAATGCAAGCACACAGATTAAATACAAGTTACATGTCAAACATGTAGACTTGGTTTATGAGGAAGAAGATGGATATTACTCCCCTCAAACACAGGACAAGTTCTTGTCATAGAGAGACAGATCTCCCTCTCAAGAACACAACACATTATACACACATACAACAGAAGCATCATACATAACTCAGAGCACAAGACACAATAATGCTCATAACTCAGACCACAAGACACAACAAACCAGATAAGATGTTGCAGCATCTTATCAAACATCCTCCAAACAACCACAACAAAAGCAACAGTAGTAGCAAAAACAAGACACAAACAGGCTCAGACACATACAGAGGAAGAATCAATAGAAGAAAGAATTGATTCAAGATAAAAAGGAAGACTCATAAACTAACTTAAAAACAAACAAATCAATGAAAAACAAATAAATAGACCCTATGCTTGATATAAGACCAATTACATCAAACTAACTCAAAAGTAAGGAAGAAACAAAAAAAAAAGACTCACCCGAAGAGAAACAAGCTAAAGGTAAAAGAAAAGAAAAAAAGACTCAATAAACACCAAAAGAAGACACACCTTTTTTTTTTAAATATGTATATACAAGATAACATACAAGAGTTATCCAGGTATACCTTCTGAGCCAATGTAATTGACCCAACCTTTATCAGTATCTAAGTTTGAATCAAGAATTAACCATGCATTTTCTTGAGGACTTCATCTTTGTTATTAATGTTTTCCTTGTCCTGGATGTTCCAGTAGATGTTCCAACACTTGTTAAAGTGTTAAACACTACCTTTTATGAACCAGGACACACTTCCCTTTTGGTTTCCAACAGAAGAACCTCATTTGTAATAGTCACTTCAGAAGATTTGCTCAAGTTGAAATATAACTTGTGAGAATGGTGAAGAAGAAGGACTCTTAAATACAAGGAAAGCTACCTAGTTTGTAACGACACCATTTATGAAACGACCTTTCAGTCAATGAAAGAATTTTTGAAAAAGATAAACTTTCATATTTCTCTCTGTGATACGGTGGCAGAACCGACTGTTTATACTGGTTTTGCATTTGTGTTCGTAAAATGTTATGGTAAGTAAGAGTTGCCACCGACTTTTCTTTTATCCAAATTAAGGAAAGGGTGAAAAGAACAGAAAAAGACATTTTCGAGAATTTTCTGAGTAAGGGGGAAGGTGTTAGTACCCTTTCCATCTGTAGTTTTCTATGGGCTCTTAGATGCTTAGCTCATTTTGAAATACCTTGTGCTTTATGTGTTTTGAAAAGTATTTTGAAAATGCCTTAGTGCAACGATTCACTTTATGATAACTCTTGTATCATTCCTCAAGAGTGTTGATAAAGCGTTTTTTGAAAGTGTTTTGAAATGTTTTTGTGTAAGTGTGAAAATTTGTTTTGAGCAAGCATATAGGAACTATCTACTTATACTCGAAAGGTTTGTTCTTTTCCTCCTATCCTTTAGACAATGTTATCCTACTATTAGTGATTAGGTAGCCCTATCATTGGATGTATGAGGGACATTCAAAGGGACGTACAATCATAAAGGAAACATGTGGAGACACTTTAGCAATTTTTTTAGGGACTAGATCATTTACCGAGAGGAAACTATAGGGTCATCGAGGGACTATGAGCTTTTTGATTTACGGGTCTTTGCTAAAGCGTCCCCGTTTCGAGGGACATGACTGTTTTTCCAAAGGCAACCAAAGTGGGTGTACCTTAGAGGTGCATGTGTGAAATGATTCAATTCAGTTCATTTATCTCTTGTTATTAGGTTTGCTAGCGTTTTGTTACTAGTCTTTTCATACAAGCCTAATTACTAGCAGTTAATATTTTGCAGAAATTTAAAATGCGGGAATTTAAATCCTACGTTATTAAAATGCTTCGGGGAGGGGTATTTACATATCCAAATGGGAGAAAAATAAAGAAAGCGATAAAGTCCTAGGTTAATCTATTACATACTGCCAACATGTACATTATTATAACAAATGCGAGAACAAAATGAATGCGCGCGAAATAGAAACGAACGTCTAAAACCCTAAGAAATTGTTAAGTAAAAATCTTTTTGGTTGTTTTTGTGATTATTAAGAAAATACTTAAAATTAAAGTGAGGAAAAAAATATGATCCTAATTAATTAAATAAAAGAAAAATGATTGTCAATTAATTCTACTGATTCTACTATTTTTTTTTGGTTTTTTTATTAAGAAAATATTTGAATGAAATAAATTTAAGTCTAATTTAAATTAATAAAATAAGGTCCAAATAATTAATTAAATTAATTTACAAAATTAAAATTAATTAAAAAAAACCTAAGTCTATTATTTTTTTGATTTTTATATAATTTGTAAAAAAATAGGTGATTTTTGAAATTAATAAATAAATAAATAAAATAAAATGAAAAAAATAAAAATTGGGCCAGGATATGAAAATTAAATGAGGGTGTTGATGGAAATTCGCTAGGCCCATATATGGAAGAGCCCAACATCCACCTGATCCTGTGAGGATAAGTCTTGATGGCACATGGTAGATCTGCGCGTGGAAGCTCTTGGGTCTAAAATAATCATGATCTGATGGTTGTTAATTGGGGGTGTATGATACGCGTCCGGAATGTTGTGCATTGGATCTGCAGCAAATTTGTTAGAAAATGTAAAAACACCAAGCTAGGGAATCAAACCCAACCCTCTTAGCTTCACAAACACACACCTTGCCATCTGAGCCACTTGTTCATTCGTACATTATAACAAGTGCATTGTATTATATGTAAAACAAAGTTAGATATTACTAAACAAAAAAACACGCGCTGATGAAATTCAAAGGGACCTATCAGGTAACATGAAAGTGCCACACATACTCCCAAATGGAGTCAGAGAGTCAACAGTGCCGGAGGAGACATCTGGTCATCTTCTCCGGGAAACCAAAACTTGTACCTGAAAAAACATGCAATTTAAAGCAAAACCAAGGGTCCTATCTTATGTAAAATCATGTCCTGGTTTTGAATCTGGCCTTAGATTGGCCTAAAAGTGATTGTATTGCCCAGATCGAAGCGTAACAGTTTCAATACCCTATCAATGGCAAGTTGGCATTTAAGCATCAAAGCACACATGCTTTACGTTAAACATGTCCTATGAATCATCTTAAGCACGAAGAAAACATCAAAAAGCATTATTATATAATAACATAAGAGATACAAATTTGAAAATTTTACCAAAAGGGTGGTTCCAGTTTGGCACTTTTGGGCTTGTGGTGGCTTGAATGAGGGCTGGGAATGAATCCTGGGATCTTCAGGAGGAGGATGGCACACTTGATTTGGATGAATGATGGCTGGAAATTCAGTTTTGAATTTCACAACTTTGATAATTTTTTGCAACTTTTGTGTGGTCTCTAGGCTGTATGTATGCGTGTCTTTGGCTTACATATGTTCCTTATATAGAGGGGATGGAGGGGAGGACGTTGTATGGAAAGAATCCCCCTCATAAACATTGTTTTTAAACCATGATCGTAATTTGAAAAAATGCCAAAAATGGAGATTTCATGCCATTTTCAAAGCTAGATGAACCTGGTCATGTTTGCACGAATTTGCACGCTTTTAAGCAAGCCAAAACATCATCATAAATGCCTAGGCCCATCTCCATTTATTTTATGCAATTTATTTTATATTTACTTGAAATAAATTAAAATAAATATGAACAAAATAGATAAAAACGGCAATGCAATGTAAAAATGAGATTAGAGGTCCTTTGTAAGGTTAGGAAGACCTTTGAAGTCCAAGAAGTTAGGCCATTGACCTAAAAGTTCAAATTTGTCGAATGTACAATTCTTGAAATTTCTAAAATTTTCCCAACTTGGGTAAGACATAACTTGCTCAATTTTAATCTCATGATGGTGATCTTTGACTTTTTGGAAAGTCTAAGATGTCTACTTAAATACCTCTTTCGATCAATTTTGCATTTGAAGATTTTATCTTAATGTAAATGGTCTTGACAAAAAGTTCCTTTTGTTGACTTTTTGGAAATGACCTGTAACGTATGAGCTTGTATCTTTCAAATGGTGCATCTCTTGATCTTGAGGACAAAAGAGAAGTTGTATGGAATGAGATTCTCTTCAAAATGAGTTTGGTTGTGGAAAAATGGATAAAGTATATGAAAGTTATGCTTGGTCAAAGTTCAGTTGACTTTTCCTATTGAAACCCTAATTTAGAAAATTTTGAATTTTGATAGATTAGGAGAATTTCTTGAGGAATCATGATCAACCCTCGATCAAATTATGAATATCACTTCAAAATGTTGATGTTGACCAAAAATCATGAAGTTTGACTGTATTTGGGCCACAATTGACTTTTGACCTAGTACAATTGATTTTCAAGCATTTGAGCAATTGACTTAGCAAACTTGTATTGGAAGGCATGAAATTTTTCATGGACAATCTTGAAGGCATATTAGGAACTTGGAAAACATTTGATACCTTTGGGGCTCACACATCTTGATGAAAAGTGAAACCCTAATTAGAGGTTCATTTCTTAGGAGGAGAATTTGTCTGGTCAATTCTTGGTCAACCTTGAGCAATTGAGAACCTCAATAAGCATGCCTTGAGTGAAATTGGGAGGGAAAATTTTAGGGTACAACAGTTGCACCTTTTCAATCTTCTTAAACCTTAGGATTTAAATTGGCTTGTCTGCCTTTCATGATCTGAAGGTGGAAGATGATTGAACACTAGAGTGCCCAGAAATTTGTACTCGCATAATGTAACACTATTGGTTGATGTTGTGGGGAATGGGCTTACAAATGCCATTCAGAGAAGATGACAGAGAGTCATTGGAGATGGGCTTAAAGTTGCCATCCAAAGTATATGTTAACTTCATTACATGTCTTTTTGTGGCGATTCCCGTTCATGCTGTCCGAGGAGAAATCCGCTGGGGAGTTTGGTTTTCTGTTGTTCTCCTGTTGAAGGAAAACTCTATGAGGAATAGAGTCTAGGAACTTCAGTTTTCCAAGGCTCTTCTGAAGGGTTATCTCTGGAGAGGTGAAAGTTTGCTATTTTTTGGTTGAAATCCAGGCTTCACGGTAACTTGCTGGGGGTATTGGAATTAACCGTCACATAAAAATACATTAGAAAGGGCCTGTGTAGGGCTGTTTCAGGATGAGTCTTTGTTAGACTGCATCCAGAGATATATGAGAAGGAGCCTGTGTGGGGCTATTTCAAGACAAGTCCGTGTTAGACTGCATCTGGAGATATATAAGAAGGAACCCGTGTGAGATTGCTTCGTCTGGTCATGTATATAGTTTTCCTGTCTGGTTTCAGGTGTTAATCTACAAATCAGATGTTCACATATAGTTGTCCTGTCTGGCTTCAGGTATTAATATGGAACTTGAAAATTTTCGGTCGCTGAGATAGTTATCCTGGCTGGTTTTAGGTATTAATCTGACCCGAGAAAGAAAGAAAGTTTTCCTAGCTTGTTACAAATATTAATATTCAATCTCCTCATGTAGATAGTTCTCCTGGCTGGTTTTAGGTATTAATCTCTGACCCGAGAAAGAAATATAGTTTTTCCAGCTTGTTACAGGTATTACTCTTCAATCTCCTCATGTAGATAGTTCTTCTGACTTGTTACAGTTATTAATCAACATCCGGTCATCCACACATAGTTCTCCTGGCTTATTACAGGTATTAATCTGGAACTTGTTTTTGTCAATCATTGAGATAGTTGTCCTGGCTGGTTTCAGGTATTAATCTCTGACCTGAGAAAGAAAGATAGTTTCCTAGCTTGTTACAGGTATTAATCTTCAATCTCCTTATGTAGATAGTTTTCCTGGCTTGTTTACAGGTATAAATCTACATTCGGTCGTCCACAGATAGTTCTTCTAGCTTGTTACAGGTATTAATCTGGAACTTGTTTTTGTCGGTCGTTGAGATAGTTGTCATGGCTGGTTTCAGGTATTAATCTCTGACCTAAGAAAGAAAGATAGTTTTCCTGGCTTATTATAGGTATTAATCTTCAATTTCCTCATGTAGATAGTTTTCCTGGCTTGTTACAGGTATTAATCTATAGCCGGTCGTCCACAGATAGTTCTCCTGGCTTGTTACAGGTATTAATTTGGAACTTGTTCTTGTCGATCGTTAAGATAGTTGTCCTGTCTTGTTTCAGGTATTAATATCTGACCTTAGAAAGAAAGATAATTTTCCTAACTTGTTACAGGTATTAATCTTAAATCTTCTTATGTAGATAGTTTTCCTGGCTTGTTACAAGTATTAATCTACAGTCGGTCGTCCACAGATAGTTCTCCTAGATTTTTATAGGTATTAATCTGGAACTTGTTCTTGTTGGTCGTTAAGATAGTTGTCCTGGATGGTTTCAGGTATTAATCTGACCTGAGAAAGAAATATAGTTTTCCTGGCTTGTTACATGTATTAATCTTCAATCTCCTCGTGTAGAAAATTATCCTGGCTTGTTACAGGTATTAATCTACAATTGTTCGTTCACAGATAGTTCTCCTGGATTGCTACAGGTATTAGTCTGGAACTCGGCAATGCTGGTCACATAAATAGCTTCCCTGTTGGAATTCGGGCATTAATCTTTGACCTGCTGTATAGGTTAACAACATTTGTCTTTCTGGGTGAAACCGCCGGCCAGAAATCATCGAAACAATGAAGTAACCACCGAACGTCTTTTATCCCGCCGAAAGGGAAAGGTAAACATCGAGAAAACCTGGAAATGGAGAAATCACGGTCTTTCGACCGAGAGATCGAGTAAGGGAGTCTGTTACGCGAGGGGAAGGTATTAGCACCCCAAGCGCCCGTAGTACTCTACGGTATCCACTCTTGTTGTCTAATCTAAATGGGTGTGGTCAAATCCTATGTCTATGGCTTACAACTGAAAAGGGAATGCATGCGAAAGAAAAGAAAACAATGTAGGGAAAATAAAAGTTGTGCTTGGTTGGGCCCTACCCCAATGCTTACGTATCCCTTTTAAGGAATCAGAGCAGCCATAGTTCGGCTTATGTGTTTTGGTTGGTTTTTGTTTTTTAGTTAAGACAAACAAAAACAATCAAGATGGCAAAACATCGAATAAAACAACAAACAAATGAGATGGCAAAACATCAGTTAAGTAATAGCAAAGTAACATGTCAAAGATGGCGAAACATCAAATGGTAAATGAATGACAAAACATCACACCTAGCAATGATATTAGGAATCAAAGTAGGATAACAAAATGTGTGATGGCGAAACATCGGCTTCAAACAAATGCGCGATGATGAAACATCGGTAAAGAGATAACATGGCAAAAATGGCGAAACATCGATAAAATAGATGACAAAACATCACACCTATCAATGATATTGAGAATCAAAGTAGGACAACAAACATGTGCGATGGCGAAATATCGGCTTCAAGATAACAAGATATCATGGCAAAAGATGACGAAACATCGATAAAATAGATGACAAAACATCTCACCTAACAATGACATTGAGAATCAAAGTAGGATAACAAACATGTGCGATGGCGAAACATCGGCCTCAAGATAGCAAGATATCATGGCAAAAGATAACGAAACTTCAATAAAATAGATGACAAAACATCACACTAACAATGATATTAAGAATCAAAGTAGGATAACAAACATGTGCGATGGAGAAACACCGACTTCAACATAAACAAAGTAAGATTAGTTTATATATTTTACTTTGAGGAAGGGTTTGAGTTCATTTAGAAATGTCTTATGATTTGCCAAGGAAACAATTTATGTTTTAAGATGCAAGATGCAAAGAGAGAAAAAACAACTAAGGGAAACTATCCTAGTACTATCCCTAGTGTTATCATACAATGATTGATCCTAAGGTTGAGGTTAAAGGAAAATACTATCCTATGTTAGCATACATGGATTCCTACCTTAATTAATATGTCAAAGGAAACTTAACAAAACTATCCTATAGGGAATATGCAATGAGAGCGAAGTCGTGATCTCAATTTCTAAATTGAGTGACTCATCGATCAACAATTAAAGAAGAAAAGCAATAAACATCCTATAGGGAACATGCAATGAGAGCGAAGTCGTGATCTCAATTTCTAAATTGAGTGACTCATCTATCAACACAAACACAACATATGTAAGAAAAAAAAACAGAGGGCCTCCTGACATATATCAACAATAGAGGTCCCATCATGCAATCAAAGAACTATGAAAAAAAAATGGAAGAAAGGAGATAGTGCAATACCAAACGGATAACTATCCGTAGCAACCGGGCAAGAATAAAAAAAGAAACCCAGAGAACTTCAAGCAAGCTGGCATCAGTAGACGAATCAAGTCAGAAATTACGCCATAAGGATGTAAGTAATGAGATTATCAGATATGAACAGATCCCCATGGGCAATGTATAACATTCACAACATCATGTATATATCCTGCATGGGATATCAAACATGCCAAATACAAAAGCAATGTCAGTGTAATAAGTTGTGTTCCACAAATAAAGTGGAACACAGTAGCCTCAGGCCAAAAGTGGGATGCTATACATTGTCACAAAGTCTCCAAGATATGCCAAGGTCTCTAATCCTAAGTCCAAGAAAAAAAGTCTCATTCTCCACAATGCTAAGGATAGTGACCAAATAGTCCAAGTATCATTAAAGTTTTTTTTATGGTTCATGTTGATTATTAGGTATCTTTAAAAAAGAAAAGAAAAGCTCAAGTGAGCAAAATAAAAATGACATAAAAATAAATGCTCAAGTGAGCAAAGATGAAAATAGCATGAAATGTAAAAATTCTAAAAGTAAATGGTTCACAAAAAATAAAAAAATAAAAAAAAGTAAAGTCAATTGTTAGAAATTAGTGGTTAGTTAGATGACCATCTTGAAACTTGCATTTGGAACTCATTAGAGGATTGGTTGAACCAAAGCCTCCATACAACAAGTTGCATTTTCTTTTTGTCAAGTATATCATCCATTTTGGAATTCTCAAAAGGTAACATTTAATGATCAACGATGTTTAAGTGATCCGCGTTGACCAAAGGTGTTGTAGATCCATTAGAGGATTGGTAAAACCAAAGCCTCCACACAATGAATATCAAGGTTATTGGATCAAAGAGATCAAATTAACATACTTGGGCTTGCAATCATAAGTTTGGGCCATAAATGATCATTTATTCGAATCGGGACAAAATTTAGCGCTATGTTAAGCAATCGTAAGTGGACTTATGTAGAAGTCACACCTATTTTGAGGCCGGTCAATAGCAATCTATGTACTTCATGTTTGGATAAATGATATAAAGATCACCATCCATTAACATGTAGCACAATTAAAAAAAGAAAGGGATAAGATGAAGAGGGAGGGGAATGATAAGCTAATTTGGATCACCATTTAAAAATTATTTCATCTTTAAATTCAACCACTCCTCTGGATGGATTAAAGCACTAAACATATCATTAATCCAAAGCACCAAGAATGAATTAAATAATTCTTTCTTAGGTAGATTTGAATTGATGAACATTTATCCAACTTCATCTACATCACAAAGTCCATCGAGTTTAAAAAAAAATTGAACATTTAAAATTGCAATCCAAATTATCCATCAAAGAGAGTGTGCATAAAAATATTTGAGTCAAAACAACCCCAAAATAAGGCAGCAACAGTATTTTTGGCAGTGTAGCAATCAATTGTGCTTAGATAGCAACCTATTGCATAAATTCAGTTTTTTATCAATTCAATTTTCTGTGACAATCAATTGCAATGTTACAACAATTGATTGCAACCTGTTAAAAATCAGTAGAAAACAACATTTCAAAGATCAAGTTTTTGTTCCAACTTTTCATCAAACACCTTATGATCCTGGATCCAATTGAGCATGAAAATTCCAGAAAATTTTGAGAAAATAGCATTAATGGAGTCATAAAAGCAGTGCTCAATGAATCAAAACCAGAATTACACAAGAGATCACATTATGAAAGATGATGATCCAACTTACCAAAGGTAGAATTTGAGAATTATCAAACAACTTCAGAATTTGCTTAATTTCAACCACAAGAATCAATTAATCAAGCTTGGATGTAGAGAATTGATGGAGGAAAAGTGTTTGGATGAAGGTTTAGCTCAATGATTAGTAAGCTTCAATGCAAAGCTTACTATCTTTTTGAAAATGGAGCTTTGAGTGAATTTGGTAGATGGAGAGAATTGAGAGATTTTATAGCAAAGTGATTTTGGCTATCAAAAGCTTGAAATTTGAATGAAATGAGGGCTCTATTTATAGAGTTTTAGGATTGGGATTAGTGGTAATTTGGTAATTGATTCTTGGAGCCAAATTTGAATTAATGATATAATTTCAAATTATGCAGAAAAAATTGGAGCCAAAATGATAAAAGTTTGAATTTGCTGGCTTTTTTTTAAAAAAAAAACGTGCATTTTGCTGTTATGTGTCGATACATAGGTGGTATGTGTCGATACATCCTGGATTTATAACACAACATGTGTCGATACATGCCTCTATGTGTCGATACATACTATTAATCCAACTCATTACAGAATCACACAAACTGCATGAGTCGATACACAACACGTATGTGTCGACACATGCAAGTTATTCATACAGGATGAGTCGATGCATACATGCATGTGTCAACACATGCTAGTTATGCTCAATAAGATGAGTCGATACATAGGTTTATGGGTCGATGCATACCTTCGTTTGCCACAAACAGAATCAAATCAACTTTGCATGAGCTTATTTGTTAGATACTTGATACCTAAAACACAATTTTGAAAAGACAAAGACCAATATATTTTTGTATTTTGATTAGAAGTTAGTCAACAACACATAAACAAAAATACACAACCAAGGTGCTTGGAGAAAGCTGATCAAGCTTCAAAACCCCAATTTGACTGGTGAATCAAAGGAGTGGTTCCTTCACAAACTCCAATCCTCTGAATATCCAAAGAGATGGATGAAACATCTTGAGATATGCAATGACTTTTGAGCTTAAAAGATCCAGAGGTTTAGATGATAAGATTCTACTTGAGCAACTTGTCAATGCAAACAACCTTTAAGGCTTGAGGAAGACTTGATAACCAAAGTACTTTGATCCCATCACAATGTATGAATGCAATGCAATATAATATTCATGATGAAACATAAGCCTAAATCAAGAGGGTAAATTTTGGGGTGCAACAGCTTCCCCTATTCAAATATCTTCAACATGATAAGTGAGAAAAGTGACAACTTTCAAGCGTACAAGATTGAAGATGTTTGAATACGAAAGAACCCGAAAATTTACACTCTTGAAGAAAAAAGAAACATAAACAGAAAACTCCCAAGACGTGCGTCAGAATGAAGCTGTAATGCGGGTTAAAACAGAACAAAAACAAAGAAGAGTAGACGCGACTAAACTTTCAGACAGATGTACCAGGGAAAAATTGGGCTTCAAAAGGGACGAGACAAAACTCAAACCACAGAGTATAGGCGAAACTAAGCTCTGGAAAAGAAAACGTACGCGAGTGAGGAGACGAAACTCTGAGCTCGACCCAAAGCAAAAGTGGCTAGAGTGCGTGATTCTAGGAGCACTTGCCAATCCGTACTAAGATAGACAGTATGAAGGAACTGAAAGAATCTCAGAAATGAGGAACAAAAGTGAGACGAAACTTGACTCAATAACTAGTTAGACGAAACTAAACCAGATGAGTACCAGGATGAAACTGGATTTCACGCATGGGTAACGAGGTGAAACTCGACCCATAGCAAAGTGATGAGAGTGCATATTTCTCAGAGCACCTGCTGGTCTCAGATCAATGGATAAACAGTGACGAAAACTGATAGAAGCATCCAAGGAACAAAAGAGACTGATTTCAAACTAGGGATGCAGTACGAATACTGCACTCAGTAAACGAACACCGTCAAAGAGTCCGAGGTATGAAAGTAAAAACGAGACGAAACTCGACTCAATAACTAGTTAGGCGAAACTAAACTAGATGAGTACCAGGACGAAACTGGATTTCATGCACGGGCGACGAGGTGAAACTCGACCCAAAGCGAGAGTGATGAGAGCGCATGTTTCTCAGAGCACCTGCTGGTCTCAGCTCAAAGGACAAACAATGATGAAAACTGATAGAAGAATCCAAGGAACAAAAGAGACTGATTTCAAACCAGGGACGCAACACGAACACTACACTAGGTAAACGAATACTGTCAAAGAGTCTGAGGTAGGAAAGCAAAAACGAGACGAAACTCGACTCAATAACCAGTTAGGTGAAACTAAACTAGCTGAGTACCAGGACGAAACTGGATTTCATGCACAAGGTGAGGAGACGAAACTCTGAACTCAACCCAAAGAAAAGAGATTAGGGAGTACACCTAAAAACCTGCTGAAAGCGAATATCAGGACGAAACTGGTATTCGAAAGGTGCATCAATAGACTTTAGAATGAACCAGAGAGGGTAGTGAAGACTAAACCTGAGAAGACCGCGTCAGGGAGAAACTGAACAACAACAGTCAAAAGCAGACACTCAAACAAACAAATGATTGACGTCAAAATGATATCAGTATGGGGAGGAAACTGAGATAATGAGGACGAAGACCTTGGTGGGGATGACTGAAATAAAAAAATGGCTTATGTTCCGATGCATGTTTAAATTCTTTTTTTATAGCGCAATGCTCCATATAATGGAAATGCTGCGCGTTTTGGTAGATGCAAATGTAATGATGCATGTTTAAAAGTTCCACAGGGGAATGGCCAATTGAGAAGCCAATAAACAAGAAGTTAGGATCTGGCATGACTTGCAAAAATAAATTGAAAAATCCAAAGGAGAGGAGAAAATATGGGGAACCACTAGTGAGGGAACCTTGAAGAGATGAAGCTTTGCGGGGAATAACAACCGAGCAACCAGCAGAGACGGGCCACAAACATTGAGGGGAGCTGCAAAAATAAATTGTGAATTCCGGGGAAAATCAGGTCGACACTAAAATTTCCGGAAAGGGATGAAAGCTTTTTGCCGGGGGAACAAAATTCTGCTGAAGAGGTGGGACTTCACCGGAGAGATAAAACCTCGTTGAAGATTATCTTACTGGAGATATACTCTCTTGGAATGCAACCAAAGGAAGAATCATGCAGATAGTCACATGGTATCAAGACCTTACTGGGGAATAAAAGAAGACCCTTAATGAAGGATGCCCCGGTCAGAAGATTGGCTGGGAAATGAGAGGTCAAAGCGAGGGCTCCAGGGCTTAACGACTCCATTGGGGATAGGCGACACATCCAAACCTGAAGTCTTGGAGCAAGGATTTTAAAAGAAGATTCCTGGGGTAACAAAATTGTGCTATAGAAACGAAACTTCATCGGGGATAGGAAACTTCACTGGGGAAACAAAACTTTACAGAAGAAAATTGAATTTCCCTTCTTGACAATCATTAAGCTCTATACAGGTGTTCAACGAGTAAACTCTCTTTTGATGTCAAACAAATGTTTTGCATGCAGGAAGATGTTTATGTTGAGAATGAAAGACCTGATGTGATGATTATTTAAGCGTGGAAGTTGAAAATTTTAACAAAAATGTCGCATCTCTGTTGTGAATGAATCACTGGCTAGAGTGCAAAAGGGTTTTAAAAACTTTTCTTCTTCTTTTGAAAAACAAGTCAAGATACGGGTGACAAGATACCAACACGGCCATGTAACACATATTCGGAGAGTTTAGGAAATACTATCCTGTTGTAGTATGCTTTCGAGTTAAACCCTTGTTTCAGTTAGGACATTTAGAGGTTGTAATGTGGCCTGGTTCGAGGTTCTTTTGAAAAAAAAAGTTTTTAAGGATCAAGTTATTTGGTGCCCACCCCCTTCGTGATATTCTCTCGTCTTAAGTTCAACTGACTTATCTCAAGCATTCATCTTTCAAAAGGTTTTGTAACGGTCGAGTGATCACGACAAATTCTCCCACATGATTGTCACTTAACTTTTGCTGCTTTTTTTTATTGTTCCTCTTCTTTTGATGAAAATCCTATTGAATAATATTTTTTTTGGCCTTTTAAGCTCTCTTTTCCCTAACTTTTGCATGGACAAAAATCTCTTGAATTTCCATTTTTTTTTGGAGTCCAGCGGGATGCCCTAACTTTTTCTTAAGCGTCTTGTTTTCAAGTTTCGACTTAGCGGGGCTTTTTGTTTCTTTTTATTTATTTATACTTTTCACCTTAAACAAGTCAACATGACTTTTGAACTTTCTTTTTTTTAGAAAACAAATGTCTCATTCCTTGGTCGGCGAGGGATAACCATTATTGTATCGATTCGATCTCGACCTCAGGACTTTGCGAGGAAATGAACATCGTGGTTTAGACACACATCTCTTTTTTTTATCTCATGATGTGAAAGATAAAATGTAGTGATCCTCAGATGGGACATTCCTTCTGAAATTTGAATGCTTGGGCAAATCAACTGAACATCTACCATGCCCCTGGTTAGACGGTTTTGTTTTATTTTTTTGAATGCAAAAGAAACTCCTACTTCGAAGGCTCAGAGGGGCTAACGAGGGTCTAACTCCCATATATCTCCGGTGTTTGAGGATTGAAACAATGCCTGTACATCGTAAACATGGTTCTACTCAAAAGCATACCACTACAGTCATTGTTTTTTTAGCTAAACTCCTTCCTCCAAACTTTTGGCTAAGCAAAAGAATTGGCACAACTGGTATCAAAATGCCCGAAAAACAATTGAAGAGTGATTTTGTATGAAAAATTCTTTCAAGGCAAAAACATTCAATGCATCAAGGTTGTCATTTAGCTATAAACAAAATCATATGTGCAAACAATGCTATAACAATCAATCAAGATGACATATGAAAGTGCAGCAAAGAAACGTAATAAAAGCCATTATAGGGAAACAGTGCCTCCAACCAGGTTCACCGGTCCTGCCGACCTGCCGTAACCTTGATATTTACCCTGACTTGTGACCTTTACCGACAGCACGGAGTTGTGAAACAAAACGGAACGGCACCCGCCAGTAAAGTGAAAGAGAAGTCCATCAAACAGAGAAACAAACATGCCCCTTAATTTCCAACATCCCCCGGATGGCGGTGTTGGTTGTTGACTATAGCAGCTAGCTCTTTCTGTCAGCGATTCACGTTGGTGATGACCTCCATGAACTGAGTCATCTGAGTATCCATCTGAGCCCTCATTTCAGCGAGTTCAGCTTGAACCTATCCCATCTGTCTTGGCAAGTTGGTTCTGGTGGAATACTGATGAGTAGTCATCTTGAATTATGAATAAGAAAAGCAGCAGAATAAGAAAACCGTCTTGAGATAACCTGTAATGTTATGAAATGAATGATGTGCATGATATGTTTGTCATTTCCAAGTATCCAAGAGTCCTTTTATTCATCAGTCACGGCGTTCAACCATACAATCAAAAATAGAAAGGATAATAAGATGAACACTTCAATTTTTTTACAAACAAAGAAACTATGTCTAAGTGACTTCAGACAATTAAGAGTAAAATGAAAAACAACTAAATACATGTCTTAACAATAAAGCAAAAAAGAACTGAATAATAAAAACAATCAATTGGCCCCTTCCAACAATTCTGGGGGTGACCAAATACACAAAAAGTAAATAACGGAACTAAATCTCCAGAGCTAAGCGCGCTTCAAGGTGTTGACAGTACTCTTCAAGTCTGGCTTTCTCCTTCAGGAGTTGAGATGCAACCATTTCACTTTCTTGGAACTGATCTTCCGTGACACGCTTCTGGGTCATTTCCTTCTCAAGCTGAGCGTCTTTGTCCTTGAGCTATTTTTCTAAGTTCTGAATCTTCTTCTTGTAGATATTTTCTGAGGCCTGAAGCTTCCGACACTCTCGTTGAGTCTTACTCAATTCTTCTTCCATTTTAGCATGAGACCTCTTCCTAGAACCGGTTGTATCAGAAGTTTCCCTTTGAGCTTCCTTGAATTTACGATCTAAGTCGTCCCTTTCTTGATCTGCCCAATAAAGTTCCATCCCCGCCTCACGGTCTTTTGCACGAAGCTGAATAATATCAACATGAATCTGGGTATACATCAGTAGGCACCGGTTTACTTAGAACAGAAGGAGGTTGCTCGTATAGAGGAGCCGACCTTGCAAATGGTAACCGTAAGATCTTAACCTTGGCTTTAACGCACTCCAAGTAAGAAATTCTAGCAACAGGAACCTTCTTACCCAAAATAGTTCTATCCTTCTTGTGAATTCCCTTCCAAGCACTTGTCACTTTTTTCAACATCTCAAGATCACTTCCCCTAGCGAAATATACTAATTCAGACACCTCCTTAACCTTTGGAGGTCCATCCATTGCATATCCCAATTGACGATAAGCAAGTACCGGATTATAGTTGATACACCCCTTAGTTCCTATGAGGGGAACATTAGGGAAATCTCTGTAGCTAGTGACAATACTTTGCACTTCCCCCATGTCATAATTCCACCGGATATCAAAAGAAGTAAGGTTAACAAGCCTTGATGACCATCGGAGAGAAAGCCTGGTATCCATGAAAGGGTCACTCACTGGTAGATGGAACTTAAGCCATTGATACAACATCGAATGGCATAAACTTACATTACCACCTTTTCCGTGCCTGGAATGAATGGTGTAAAGAGTGTCTGCCAGGAGTGTCGGTATCGGGTTCTTGTTTCTGAAAACACAGATAGCCATAAAATCCACAAAATTTCTCTTGTGAGGGAAGAGGACAATCCCGTATATCATGAGAGCGAACAAAGAGTTGAAGTCACTCCAATTGCCTTTCTTTGCCCAATCTTCAGCTTTCTTCACTAAGAAGCCCAAATAAAATCCTGCAATACCCTCATTGGACTTCCAATTGTCTTTCACCTCCTTCAAACTCAAACGAAGAATATCAGCGAAAACTTCAAACTTTGGCTTTTCCGGCACTTGGAAAAAAGGAACTTCATCGGTCAATCTGATATTAAGCAGGTGCGCATACTCTTCTAGGGTAAGAACCAGTATGTAATCTTGGAAAGTAAAGCACCTTAATTATTTGTCATAGAACTAGAAGAGAGTGATCAAAGCCATCGGGTCAACCAGTGTGTTGAGGACTAGTAACAAGTTGCCATAATTTCTGTTGAAGTTGTTCAGAACATCACCCTTCAAATAAGAACTCAACCTCTTCAACTCGGCCACATCAATGGTAGGGATCTGATAAGAGAAAGTATGCCTGGTAAGCTATTTAGCATGAACTGAAGTGGACTCAACTGGAGGGAGATCATCTATTTCTGATGGAAAGAAAACTCTTGAATGTCCCTGGAAAATGACATACGTATGCTAGTTTTTTTTTTACATTATTTCTTCAGAAATAAATATGCTATGATGCAGTCTGACAGAATCAAAGTTCACACTGGATCACTGCTGGACCATTACAGAATAACACCCATACAGATCAAAGAAGAATCTTGAAGTTTCAAAACTAACATGGGAACCTGAATCATCTTCACAATGCAAAGTCACCAACAGTACATGTACCTGTAATGAAAATTTTTCCCGCCCCTCTCACGGGTGTAGTCTAGGTCAAGGTAAGGTTAAAAGCCAAATCAGAGTACGAGAGCTCGAATATCGGTATTATCATCCGATAACACCTATCCGAACTACTTCCGAAGTCATGGATCTCATGGTCAGGTCTACAAAGCATCCGCTTCATAGCTTCCATGGCCACTATATTCCTAGTTCCTATGGATTTCACTCATAGCCTGGGTATGAGGCCTTTTACCTCATGGAACAACCCACCCACCAAAAAAATCCAGAAACCAAATAGTCCAGCCAAATCCAGTATGCAAAATATAAAGCGCACATAGGATGCAATGCAAACAGATAAATATGCGAAGCGTTAGATAAACACCCAAAAAGAAAACAAACAAGAGCTAGGATCAACTCCGGGATGGACCAGCAAAAGGTCAATCTGTCCCCAGTGAAGTCGCCAGCTGAAACCGCCGACAGAAATCATCGAAATAATGAAGTCGCCACCGAACGTCTTTTATCCCGCCGAAAGGGAAAGGTAGACATCGAAAAAACCTGGAAAGGGAGAAATCACGGTCTTTCGACCGATAGATCGGGTAAGGGAGTCTGTTACACGAGGGGAAGGTATTAGCACCCCACACGCCCGTAGTACTCTACGGTATCCACTCTTGTTGTCTAATCTAAATGGGTGTGGTCAAATCCTATGTCTATGGCTTACAACTGAAAAGGGAATGCATGCGAAAGAAAATAAAATAATGTAGGGAAAATAAAAGTTGTGCTCGGTTGGGCCCTACCCCAATGCCTACGTATGCCTTTTAAGGAATCAGAGCAGCCGTAGTTCGGCTTATGTGTTTTGGTTGGTTTATGTTTTTTAGTTAAGACAAACAAAAATAATCAAGATGGAAAAACACTGAATAAAATAACAAACAAATGAGATGGCAAAACATCGGTTAAGTAATAGAAAAGTAACATGTCATAGATGGCGAAACATCAAATGGTAAATGAATGAGAAAACATCACACCTAGCAATGATATTAGGAATCAAAGTAGGATAACAAAATGTGCGATGGCGAAACATCGGCTTCAAGCAAATGCACGATGATGAAACATCGGTCAAGAGATAACATGGCAAAAATGGCGAAACATCGATAAAATAGATGACAAAACATCACACCTAACAATGGTATTGAGAATCAAAGTAGGACAACAAACATGTGCGATGGCGAAACATCGGCTTCAAGATAACAAGATATCATGGCAAAAGATAACGAAACATCGATAAAATAGATGACAAAACATCTCACCTAACAATGACATTGAGAATCAAAGTAGGATAACAAACATGTGCGATGGTGAAACATCGGCTTTGTGATCGGTGGAAATAGAACTGACTGTTTTTTTTAAGCTGGTTCGCGAAATGTCACGGTAAGCAAGAGTCGCCACCGTCTTTTATGTTCTCCAACATGGAAAGGACAAAAGCACAACAAAATTTCTTTTCGAGATGTTTCTCGGTTCGGGAGGTAGATTATAGAAAGGGAAGGTGTTAGCACCCTTTCTATCCGTGGTTATCCACGGGCTCTTAGGTACTTTCTCTTATGTTTTCAAAAATTTGTTTGCTTTTCAAGTGTTTGTGGGTTTTGAAAAAGTTTCGTTTGAAAAATTTCTAGGTAACTCTTGTATCTGTCCTCAAGAGTGTATGAAATATTTGTTTGAAAACTTTTTGAAAGTGTCAGTGCGAAAAGATGTTTTTGTTTTTTTTTGAAAGAGCAAGTACCCAGGAGAAATCTACCTACTATAAGGAATTAGGCTGTGTAAGAGTCCTTAAGACAGTACTATCCCACTATTGAGAAGTAGGTAGCACCGTCGTTGGAGTTATTCGGGTCAATTCGATTATAAGGGACATGTGTGGTCACCAAAGCAATAGTAGGACGCCTTAGCGGTAACCCTAATGTCTTAGATCCTTTTTTCATCAGAGGCAACCGTTTCGAGGCAACTGGATCTTTAGACAGGAGGGCGACCTCTAAAACACCCTATACTTGACGACCACATCGAGGCAACCGAGTGAGGTGTACCCTAGGAGTGGCATGTGCATGTGTGTTGTTTTTCAGTTAAGATTATCTTGTACATGTCATTTGTGAGCTACAGGTTGATTTTATTTGTCATACAAGTCTTGCAGGCATTTTTAGCAGTTAATAATTGTGCGGGAAATAAATTGCGAAAAATTAAATCTACGCTATTACAAGGCGCGGGTCTATACATCGCCAAAAACAAACCCCGTTTGGAAAATAAATGCGGAAAGTAAAAGAAAGCGATAAAGCCTAATTAACTATTACATCCTTGGAAACAGTTACATCAATATAATCAAAAGGAATTAAAGCGCGAAAGAAACTAAATCGGGACGTCCTTAGGGTTTTGACCCTTTTGAGAAAAGAATGGCATTTTGTCCTTTTGCAATTAATTAAAATATTAAACCTAATAACTAATTAATTAATTATTACAAGAAAAAATGTTTTTGTGTTTTTTATGTTTTTAATGAAAATAAAACAAAAGGAATTAAAATTAAAAGTTAGTAAGACCTAATTCTAAGTTTGTTTTATTCATTGTGAAAAGAATCAAAATTAAACCTAATTTAAACTAAATTGGTTTGTTAGCATTTTATTTACAAAAATAATAATTAATAGTAAAAATAATAAATAATAAAAATAAACAATATTTTAAGTCTCTGATTTTATTATGAAAAATAATTATTTGATTAATTTAAGTAATAAAAATAATTATAATTATTAATTAGAATAAAAAAGGAAAATATAAAGAAAGAAAGAAAAAGAACCCAGGGGGGTGTGTTGACCCATTAGGAGGTGGACTTGGAGATTTCTGGCCCAATAAGCACATAAGCCTGTTTGACTTTCTGACTTGTTTGCACGTTGGTTGACTGGGAACACCATAGTCAACATCTCATGGCCATTGGATTTGAGCACGTGACCACCTGGCGCCTGATTGTTTGAGGGATATGGTGGAACACATTGAGCAACCTGCATGTGATCCTGTATAGAAAAATATGAAACAAATATGGGGTGGACCTGGGAATCGAACCCAGGTCCCAATGGTTGCATGCCAACTCACTAACCACAAGACCACTTGCTTGCTTTTGTTATAATAATAAACAATGAATATATTATATAAAATAACAACATATGCTGGAAATCATGAAACCACGCGCGTGCTTTTTGAATGCTCTAATCACAAACCAACACGTCTTGTCTTCTTCCTCGTTTCCCTGTAAAACAAAAACAATTAGCAGGGGTTTTTAACCCCCACAAAATAGGACGAGGAAAAATAACGATTAGGCCTATGGGCTATATAAATATGGCGCGATGATTGCTTTGTGTTCGTCTGAATGCCACGAGCTCAACCATGGGTCTCATGAAGGCTAATTTTTCCTGTACGGCAAAGCCCTATTTTGAGAGCTTCGAAACCCTGAATTTCATCAATGGCAACTTCTATTTCAAGACGTTTTAATGCAATTAACCTATGCTAAAATCTTTGTATGATTGCTAGCAACACAAAACACAGTAAATCATGTTAATGATGCATAATTTTGGAGTTACGATTCTGAAAAAGTTAAGCAAACCGTGAGTTCGTGTATGGTGATTGCTTGAGCTTTGGCGTTTGGTTTCGATTGCAAAAGGTTTCTGAGTGTCCCAGCAATGTCTTTGAATCCACAAAAGCCTTTGAATTGGCCTGGAAGTGAGAAAACAGTTTTGACTTTGTTCTTGATTTTTTGAATATGGTTATGGCTCTTGCAGCAGCTTTTTCACGTTTCAGGCATTAGGGTTGGATTTAGTGCATATATGGGAATAGAATTAGGTTAAGTCTTGGCCCAAAGATCCATTGCATTCATGTTTGCATATTTGATTTTCAATCAAATCTTTTTGCCTCTTTTTGATGGAGAAAACTTCCCAAAATTGGAGATCTTTGTCCCCTTGATGTGCACACGAATTTGCCAGCTCATATTGGTCATATTTGCTTCATAAAAAGATTTGAAAACCATATCTTTGAATTTCCTACATTTTAAATCAATTAAATGAATTAATATTAATAAAAAATTCAATTAATTAATTAAAAATAAGAAAATAAATCAATTTAAGCTCAATGGGTCGTGCATAGGCTTTGGACAAAGTTTCAAGAAGGAATTTGAGGCCCATTAGCAAAAATGATGTGTTTTGGGCAAAGTTGACTTTTGCAAATTCCCAAAAATTTCCCAACTTCGCCAATGCATATCTTGCTCAATTTTGATCATATGAACATGTTCTTGGACATTTTGGAAAGGTATTGAAGTCCTCTAACAAATTCCTTTGGTCCCATGTCATTTGGATTTACCAATCTCAAGTTATGATCTTTGACTTAAAGTGCCTTTTTGTTGACTTTTGAAATTGACCTATAATGTAGAAATTGATAACTTTTTAGGAGAGCATTTATTGGACTTGGAATGTGAAGATGAGTTGTAGGAAATGTCATCCCCTTCAAAATGAGCATTGGATGGGATTTTTATGATGAACCATAAAAAAGTTATGTCCTGGTCAAGTTACAGTTGACTTTTCTACTGTCCAAAAATAGAAACTTTTGCATCTGGATGATTTTTGAGCCATTCTTGTAGAATCATGATCAAGACTTGATCAAATGATGATTGTGGCTTCAAAATAAGATGTTGACCAAAAATTCTGACTTTTGACTGTAAAATGACCATTTTGCCCCAGTAGTTGATTGTGAACCAAATAGGGCTTTTGATTGTGCAATTGGACCCTGTGAGCCTTGAGACTTGATATGTAGATGCTTGACAATGTATATGGGCACATGGGACTTTATTGGACCACTGAAAACCTCAAATTCATTGAAGGAACCAAAACCCTAATTTTGACTGTGTTAGGAGGCAATTGGACTGTGCAACCCTTGAGGGATCTTGAAGAATATGGAAGGGCAAATTTTGGGGTACAACAGGCTTCAAGATAACAAGATATCATGGCAAAAGATGACGAAACATCAATAAAATAGATGACAAAACATCACACCTAACAATGATATTGAGAATCAAAGTAGGATAACAAACATGTGCGATGGTGAAACATCGACTTCAACATAAACAAAGTAAGATTGGTTTGTATATTTTACTTTGAAGCAGGGTTTGAGTTCATTTAGAAATGTCTTATGATTTGCCAAGGAAACAATTTTTGTTTTAAGATGCAAGATGAAAAGAGAGAAAAAACAACTAAGGGAAACTATCCTAGTATTTTCCCTAGTGTTATCATACAATGATTGACCCTAAGGTTGAGGTTAAAGGAAAATCCAATCCTATGTTAGCATACATGGATTCCTACCTTAATTAATATGTCAAAGGAAACTTAACAAAACTATCCTATAGGGAACATGCAATGAGAGTGAAGTCATGATCTCAATTTCTAAATTGAGTGACTCATCGATCAACATTTAAAGAAGAAAAGCAATAAACATCCTATAGGGAACATGCAATGAGAGCGAATTCGTGATCTCAATTTCTATATTGAGTGACTCGTCGATCAACACAAACACAACATATGTATTAGACAAAAAAAACAGAGGGCCTCCTGACATATATTAGCAACAGAGGTCCCATCATGCAATCAGAGAACAATGCAAAATAAAAATGGAAGAAAGGAGATAGTGCAATTCCAAACGGATAACTTTCCGTAGCAACCGAGCAAGAATAAAAAAAGAAACCCAGAGAACTTCAAGCAAGCTAACATCAGTAGACGAATCAAGTCAGAAATTATGCCATAAGGATGTAAGTAATGAGATTATCAGATATGAACAGATCCCCATGGGCAATGTATAACATTCACAACATCATGTATATATCCTGCATGGGATATCAAACATGCCAAATACAAAAGCAGTGTCAGTGTAATAAGTTGTGTTCCACAAATAAAGTGGAACACAGTAGCCTCAGGCCAAAAGTTGGATGTTATATATTGTCACAAAGTCTCCAAGATATGCCAAGGTCTGTAATCCTAAGTCCAAGTAAAAAAGTATCATGCTCCACAATGCTAAGGATAGTGACCAAATAGTCCAAGTATCATTAAAGTTTTTTTTATGGTTCATGTTGATTATTAGGTATCTTTAAAAAAGAAAAGAAAAGCTCAAGTGAGCAAAATAAAAATGACATAAAAATAAATGCTCAAGTGAGCAAAGATGAAAATAGCATGAAATGTAAAAATGCTAAAAGTAAATGGTACACAAAAAATAAAAAAAAAATAAAAAAAAAGTAAAGTCAATTGTTAGAAATTAGTGGTTAGTTGGATGGCCATCTTGAAACTTGCATTTGGAACTCATTAGAAGATTGGTAGAACCAAAACCTCCACACAACAAGTTGCATTTGCTTTTTGTTAATTATATCATCCATTTTGGAATTCTCAAAAGGTAACATTTAATGATCAACGATGTTTAAGTGATCCGCGTTGACCAAAGGGGTTGTAGATCCATTAGAGGATTGGTATAACCAAAGCCTCCACATAATAAATCTCAAGGTTATTGGATCAAAGAGATCAAATTAACATACTTGGGCTTGCAATCATAAGTTTGGGCCACGAATGATCATTTATTCGAATCGGGACAAAATTTAGCGCTATGTTAAGCAATCGTAAGTGAACTTATGTAGAAGTCGCACCTATTTTGAGGTCGGTCAATAGCAATCTATGTACTTCATGTTTGGATAAATGATATAAAGATCACCATCCATTAACATGTAGCACAATTAAAAAAAGAAAGGGATAAGATGAAGAGGGAGGGGAATGATAAGCTAATTTGGATCACCATTTCAAAATTCTTTCATCTTTAAATTCAACCACTCCTCTAGATGGATTAAAGCACTAAACATATCATTAATCCAAAGCACCAAGAATGAATTAAATAATTCATTCTTAGGTAGATTTGCATTGATGAAAATTTATCCAACTTCATCTACATCACAAAGTCCATTGAGTTTAAAAACAAATTGAACATTTAAAATTTCAATCCAAATTATCCATCAAAGAGAGTGGGCAGAAAAATATTTTAGTCAAAACAACCCCAAAATAAGGCAACAAAAGTATTTTTGGCACTGTTTCAATCAATTGTGCTTAGACAACAACCTATTGCATCAGTGAAGTTTTTTATCAAGTCAATTTTCTGTGACAATCAATTGCAATGTTACAACAATTGATTGCAACCTGTTAAAAATCAGTAGAAAACAACATTTCAAAGATCATGTTTTTGTTCCAACTTTTCATCAAACACCTTATGATCATGGATCCAATTGAGCATGAAAATTCCAGCAAATTTTGAGAAAATAGCATTAATGGAGTCATAAAAGCAGTGCTCAATGATTCAAAACTAGAAATCCACAAGAGATCACATTATGAAAGATGATGATCCAACTTACCAAAGGTAGAATTTGAGAATTATCAAACAACTTCAGAATTTGCTTCAATTAAAGCACAATAATCAATTAATCAAGCTTGGATGTAGAGAATTGATGGAGGAAAAGTGTTTGGATGAAGGCTTAGCTCAAAGATTAGTAAGCTTTAATTCAAAGCTTACTATCTTTTTGAAAATGGAGCTTTGAGTGAATTTGGTAGATGGAGAGAATTGAGAGATTTTTTAGCAAAGTGATTTTGTCTAGCAAAAGCTTGAAATTTGAATGAAATGAGGGCTATATTTATAGAGTTTTAGGATTGGGATTAGTGGTAATTTGATAATTGATTCTTGGAGCCAAATTTGAATTAATGATATAATTTCAAATTATGCAGAAAAAATTGGAGCCAAAATGATAAAAGTTTGAAAAAATTGCTGTTATGTGTTGATACATAGGTGGTATGTGTCGATACATCCTGGCTTTATAACACAGCATGTGTCGATACATGCCTCTATGTGTCGATACATACTATTAATCCAACTCATTACAGAATCACACAAACTGCATGAGTCGATACATAACACGTATGTGTCGACACATGCAAGTTATTCATACAAGATGAGTCGATGCATACATGCATGTGTCGACACATGCTAGTTATGCTTAATAAGATGAGTCGATACATAGGTTTATGGGTCGATACATACCTTCGTTTGCCACAAACAGAATCAAATCAACTTTGCATGAGCTTATTTGTTAGATACTTGGTACCTAAAACACAATTTTGAAAAGACAAAGACCAATATATTTTTGTATTTTGATTAGAAGTTAGTCAACAACACATAAACAAAAATACACAACCAAGGTGCTTGGAGAAAGCTGATCAAGCTTCAAAACCCCAATTTGACTGGTGAATCAAAGGAGTGGTTCCTTCACAAACTCCAATCCTCTGAAGATCCAAAGAGATGGATGAAACATCTTGAGATATGCAATGACTTTTGAGCTTGAAAGATCCAGAGGTTTAGATGATAAGATTCTACTTGAGAAACTTGTCAATGCAAACAACCTTCAAGGCTTGAGGAAGACTTGATAACCAAAGTACTTTGATCCCATCACAATGTATGAATGCAATGTAATATGATATTCATGATGAAACATAAGCCTAAATCAAGAGGGTAAATTTTGGGGTGCAACACTGGGAACTCAACCTGGAAAGGTAAAGTCAATTTCATGTGATGTCATGATGTATGAATTGCATGATGCTCTCAAAATAAATGATATTTGTGATATACACATTTATGCTGCATATGCTATGATGTTTGTAGAATGATGTATGAATGCAATGTATGAACGTGTCAGTTGTTCCATTGCAGTGCTGTTGAACTAAGGAAAATAAATCCCTAATTGTTTTTGGGAATGAAGAACGTAGGTCTTCAGATATTTTTTGAAGTTGAAATGTTGGGAGATGATCTTCCGTTTGTTAGAGAAATAAACTCTGTTGGGGAAGGAAAACTCTGTGCACTGTCTGGGGATTTTGTTTGAATCCTGCTGAGGAATCCTGAGAAGCTTGGCGACTTCACTGAGGAATCTTTTGTTGAAGAGGTAATTTGGAGATTCTTGCTCAGCCAGCGATATGGGAACCTGACACCATCAGGTTGCATACTGAGAATGTAGTAGTGACTTTGTAGTAGGATGTCTCTGCTTCTGTTCCTACTGGAGAAGGTATCTGCTGGAGGAAATATATACGGGGATTTTGTGGATGGCCCTTAGATATTGTCCCGTTTCTTAAAGTCATTAGCAACTGTATTTCTATTTTTAGGTGTATATTTTAAGGCAATAATCACATTCAAATGCATATGTTTAAAAATAATCACTGGACGTTTTCACACATAAAACCGAAAAATAAAAACAGAAGTTTTGCACTTTCAAAGGAATAGTTTTATATTAACTTGAATAAGTGTTTTTGTACAAGGAGACAAACATCCTAGTAAGAGAATACCATCGTAAGAATGGAAACTATACAAAAATAGTATACAAAGAAAAACAACTATGTGAAATAATCCAATTGGGTTCCCATTCTGCTATTGTCTTTATTCCTTTGATTGACTCATCTCTTTCGATACTTGTCCGAAGCTGACTGGATTGACCCGTACCAATTGAGCTCGATAGTTGATACTGAAGATTGGATGTAAGGTGATCCAACGGGACATAGTTATATGCTTTGAATCCCTAAGTTTTTCCTAGACCGCCTTTTGGGTTTTCAGTCCACCTGGATACCCTTTTTTGCCCAAGCCGCCTTTTTAGGTTTTCGACTTGCCGGGTGTATATATTTTTTTCATGTATATCCCTAATTTTTGCCTGAACCCTTTTGGTTTGCCGAGATGCCCTAATGTTTGCCTAGGCCATTCGACCTAACGGATCTTTGTTCATGGGTAGTATCTTTTAACTATGTCCGTATTTACAAGGTGCGGAAGGTCGTCACTGTCCATAGTGGTTAAGATCATGGCTCCACCAGAAAATATGTTCTTGATCACAAATGACCCTTCGTATATGGGAGTCCATTTGCCCCTGGGATCCCCTTGTGGCAGGATGATATGCTTAATTACCAGGTCACCAGCCTGATATACCCGACGTCTGACCTTTTTGTTAAAAGCTTTGATCATACATTTTTGGTACATATGACCATGGAAGACATCCGCGAGCCTCTTATCATCAATCAAGTTTAATTGATCAAGTCGAGTCTGGACCCATTCGTCTTCACTCATCCCTGCATCCTTCATGATTCTCAAGGAAGGGATCTAGACTTCTATGGGTAAGACAACCTTCATACCGTATACCAAAGGGAAAGGAGTTTCCCCTGTTGAGGTGCACATTGTGGTACGGTAACCATGAAGATAAAATGGTAACATCTCATGCCAGTCTTTACATGTCACCATCATCTTCTAGACGATTTTCTTGATGTTTTTATTAGCAACTTTTACAACAACGTTCATCTTCGACCGATAAGGAGAAGAGTTGTGATGCTGGATCTTGAATTGCATGCAGAACTTTGTGATCATAGTGTTATTGAGATTGGTACCATTATCTATAATGATTCTTTCTGGAATACCATACCGACATATAAGGTTATGTCTGATGAACTGGGCTACGACGTTCTTGGTAACAAAAGCAAATGAAGCTGCCTCGACCCACTTTATGAAGTAATCAATGGCAACCAGGATGAAATGGTTCCCATTAGAAGTTTTTGGTCTAATCTCTTCGATCATGTCGATGCCCCACATTGCGAATGGCCAAGGAGCAGTTAAGACGTTCAAGGGGACTGGAGGTACATGTACCTTATCAGCATAGATCTGGCATTTATGACAAGTTCACGAATGCTAAAAATAGTCTGCTTCCATAGTGGACCAGTAATATCCTGCCCGTAGGATCTTTTTAGCCATCGTATGTCCACTAGAATGAGTGCCAAAGGTACCTTCATGCAAATCAACCATAATCTTTTATGCCTCACCCTTTTCTACACACTGAAGCAAGATAGAATCATGATTGCGCTTCTAGAGGATCCCGTTACTGAGGAAGAACTTGGTAGATAACCTTCTTAGGAACTTCTTATCATTGACTAAAGCTCCCTCAGGGTACTCTTGGGCTTCGAGATATCTTTTGACTTCATGGAACCAAGGCTTGTCCACTACTTCTTTAGTACCAATCTCGTGACAATCTGCTAGTTCATCCATCCTTTCTATAATGATCCGAGGAGCTTCATTGTCCCACCTAACCTTGAACATGAACGACATGGTAGCTAGCGCGTCCGCTAGTTGATTTTCCTCTCGTGGAAAATGCTCAAAGGTAATTTCTTCAAAATACGAAATCAATGTCAACACATGTTCTTTGTACGGGATGAGATTAGGATGCTTCATGTCCCATTCTCCTTTGATTTGATTGAATACTAGAGCTGAGTCTCCAAATCCACTCAAGAATTTGATCCTCAAGTCGATAACGGCTTTGAGACCCATAATACATGCTTCATATTCAGCCATATTGTTGGTACAATTGAAACATAATTTAGCAGTGAAAGGAGTATGACAACATTCAGGAGATATGATCACAGCGCTGATGACATTGCCAAGAGAGTTAGAAGCTCCGCCAAAAACCATGGTCCATTGGGATCCTTTTTCAGGTCCTTCATCCGGTCCAGGTTCTTCATAATCAATTACTAACATGATGTTCTCATCCGGGAAATCAAAATTCATGGATTGGTAGTCGTCCATAACCTGATGAGCCAAATGATCAACTAGTACACTTCCCTTAATTGCTTTCTGGGTTGTATACTGAATTTCGTATTCGGTCAGGATCATCTGCCATCTAGAGCGGGCTTCTCAAAGATGTACTTGATTGGATCCATTTTAGATATCAACAAGGTAGTGTGAGTCAACATATACTGTCTTAGTCGACGAGCAGCCCATGCCAAAGCGCAACAAGTTTTCTCAAGCAGTGAGTATCTTGTTTCACAGTCAGTAAACGTTTTGCTAAGGTAGTATATTGCATGCTCTTTTCGACCAGACTCGTTATGCTGCCCAACACATACCCCATTGAGTTCTGTAATACGATTAAGTACATGATAAGAGGCCTTCTTCAACTGGAGGCATTAAAATTGGAGGCTCTTGAAGATATTCCTTGATTTTGTCAAAGGCGCTTTGGCAGTCGTCATTCCACTTCACTGCTTGATCTTTCTTCAGTAATTTGAAGATTGGCTCACAAGTAGCGGTCAGATGTGAAATGAATCTGACAATGTAGTTTAGACGTCCCAAGAATACCCTGACCTCTTTCTCAATGCGAGGAGTTGGAATTTCTTGTATAGCTTTTACCTTTGAGGGTTTTACCTCAATGCCTTTGTTGCTGACAACGAAGCCTAAGAGCTTACCAGATCTTACTCCAAAAGTGCACTTATTCGGGTTCAACCTCAATTTGTATTTTTTCAGCGTTTCAAAAAGCTTCTGTAGATGATCGAGGTGCTCCTCTTCTGTCTGGGACTTGGCTATCATATCATAAATGTAGACCTCTATCTCGTGATGGATCATATCATGAAACAACGCTACCATGGCACACTCATAGGTTTCCCCGATGTTCTTTAACCCAAATGGCATAACTTTGTAACAGAAAGTGCCCCACTGTGTGACGAAGGTCGTTTTCTCCATGTCCTCAGGTGCCATTTTGATCTGATTATACTGGGAGAAACCATACATGAAGGAGAATACCTTATGCTGTGTGGTGTTTGTGATACGGTGGCAAAACCGACTGGTTTGACGCTGGTTTGTGTTTTGTGTTTGCAAAATGTCGCGGTAAGCAAGAGTCGCCACCGACTTTTATTTCGTCCAACCGGAAAGGAAAAAAGTACAGAAAAAATACTTTTTCGAGATATTCTGAGTACGGGGGTAGATTATAGAAAGGGAATGTGTTAGCACCCTATCTATCCATGGTTTTCCATGGGCTCTTAGGTACTTTCTCATCTTTTAAAATTTCTTATGTATGTGCTTTGTTTTGAAAAAGTTCGACTTCGTGGTAACCTTTGTATCAGTCCTCAAAGGTGTGATGAAGTTGTTTTGAAAATTGTTTCGAAATGTGTAAGTGTGAAGAGTTTTGATTTGAGCAAGTACCTACTAGCATCTACCTACTTGAGAAAAGATCATTTCTATTCTCGTTCCTTTAGACAACACTATCCTACTATTGAGAAATAGGTAGCACCTTCGTTGGAGTTATAAGGGTCAATTCGAAAGGGACGTACGATCATTAAAGCAATGTTAGGACACCTTAGTAATAACCCTAGAGTCTTAAGATCATATTCGAGGCAACATTTCCGAGGCAACATTTCCTAGGCAACGTTTGATCTTTTTAGATAGTAGGGCAACCACTAAGACACCCTATACTTAATGACCTTTTACCGAAGGCAACCAAAGTGTGAGTATACCCTAAGAGTGATATGTGCGAGTGATCTGTTTTCAATTATTTAGTCTTTGCACATTAGGGTTTTCTAACTGTATTAATTTGTCATGCATTCTTGTCATACAATCCTATTAGTATACATCTGATCAGTCAAATATTTGCGAGAATTAAAATGCGGGAAAGTAAATATACACTATTACAAGGCTTCGGGGAGGGGAATTAATTACATAGCCAAAAAACCCTCAAAAGACGATAAACAAAAAGAGGTCCTAGATTAAACTATTACAAACCATGAGCATTTACAGGAATATTGGCATAAATAATAACACGCGCGCGATGAATCAAATGCGGAGCAACTAGGGTTTTGACCCTTACCTAAACCTAATTGCGATTAGTTAAAAAAAGTTTTTTTTGTTTTGTTATTTTAAGAAAATAGAGAAATTATTAAATTAAAAAAAGCCTAATTCTAATTAATTTTAATTTTACGAAAAAAAATGAATTAATTTAATCTACAATCTATTTTTGTATTTTTATTTATATGAGAAAAAGAGAAAAATTGAATTTAATCAAAAGTTTAACCTAATTTCTATTTGATTTTATTTTTGAAACAAATTATAATTTTCCTATTTTTAAACTAAATTAAATTAATTTTGATAAAATAAAAAAAGACTAATCCTAATTTTTGATGAATTATTGATTTTATGTTTTTTGTGAAAAAATGAATTAATTTTGAATTAAATAAATAAAGGAAATTAAAGAATAAAAAATAAAGAAAAGAAATAAAAAAGGTTAGTAAATGGGCCTGGTGGTTTTTGCTGAAAAAAGGGGTTTAGAATTGAATTTCTGGGCCCAAAGTTGATGGTCTGCTTTGACTTTGTTGGATTCAGTGCATACATTGACTAGAGGCGCATGATGGACCTTCAAGGGAGAAGCCTTGGATCTGGGCTAGACACATGATTGATGGTTGGATCTTGATGGTACATGATGGGTGTACATTAATGCAACACGCTTGATTACCTATTAAAAAACAATATAAAACAAATAGGGGACCTGGGGATCGAACCCAGGTCCTTATGCCCAACACCAAACACGCCCAACCATCTGTACCACGCGCTTCGTATGTTCATATAATGACAACAATGCATAATATATAAAACAAGCCAGTTAATTGGAAAAACATGCTAAAGTTCAATTCACCCAACCAGGAAGTGACACGCATCATCGTCTTCCTCTCAACCATCGTTTTAGGTAAACAAACTTTTACCTACAAACGCTTGTTGTAGGTATATCCTTGTCCATCTCCAAAATTGCGTAGGCTCAAGATAAATGGCCATGGCTGGTACCAATCAACTCGTATCATCCTCACGAGTATCATGGTACCAGAGTTAACGCCCAATTTTTCTTACATAAAAAAGCCCTAAACAAAAACACGAAACCCTAACTATGGCATCTTCCTGTACAGGCGTTAAAAATGCAATTAAATGGTGACAATAGTTTGCAAACTCAATGACAAACACGAATATATCATCAAAATATACAATGGATGAGTAAATCAATGAAATCGAATTTGAATTTGGAAGAAAGTCATGATACCTATAACTTACAATTCCAGGCGTGAAATGGATTGCTATTGATTGGAATATGTTCCCGGGACCTCCAGCAATCGATTGGCAAAGGAAAGATGGCACAATTTGGTCTCTAGTATGGAAATTGGATCAACACTTTTCTTGAGTTTTTTTGAATTGTGTTCTTGCTTTGCACGACTGCTTAACCTTTATGCTTGCTTTGTAAATGTTCAATATATATTAGAGAATTCATTAGGGTTGTAAAACTGATCACATCTTTGGAAGTTTTTCAAGATTTGATTTTGTGTTCATGGCATATGTAAAACTTCCAAATTTGGCCTAATCATGCTCTTTTTGTCCCAATTACCATTGATTCGATTTGATCTTGCAAGCTCATCAAATCTTGGTTGCTAACCTGTCACAAAAACCAATCAAATCCAATCTTTGATAATTTGCATCATGTATTTGATTTAATTCAATTTTTAATTAATGAAAAATAAAAATAAATTGAAAAATGAAGCAAACAAATAATGGGTCAACATGAGTCTTGGACCACATTATAATTGAGGTGCATGCATAAAAAGTTGGGCCCATTTAGCAAAAAATGCAAATTTGAGCACATTTGACTTTTGGCAATTTTGCAAAAAAGGTCAACGTTGACAATGTATATTTATCTCAATTTTGAACCTAGGAGGGTTTTCTTGGACTTTTTAGAAATCTTAGGATGTCCTCTAAGCAACCCTTTTGGTCTCATCTCAATTGAGTCTTGCATGTTCATGTATGAAGCTTTGACCCAAAAGGTGTTTTTGTTGACTTTTCAAAATGACCTATAATGTCAAAATTCATATATTTTTGTGAGTGCATATTTTGAACTTTGGAGATTAAGATTAATTGTAGGGAATTGTATCCTCTTCAAAATGAGATTTGGATGGGTCATTTCTGATAAAGTATGAGAAAGTTATGCTTGGTCAAAGTTGAGTTGACTTTTCCTACAAAACCCTAATTTAGCAACTTTTGGGTTTCGATGAATTGTGAGCAATCCTTGATGAATCATGATCAACCCTTGACCAAATGATGACTGATACTTGAAAATGAGGATGTTGACCAAAAATCTTGAAGTTTGACTGTATGTGGGCCACAGTTGACTTTTGACCTAGCATAGTCGATTTTCAGGCTTTTGAGCAATTGACTGAGCAAACTTCCGCTGCAAGGCTTGAAACTTGGCATGGATGATCTTGAGAACATATTATGAAAATGGTGAGCATTTGGTATCCTTTGGACTCAAGCATTTTGATGAAAAATGAAACCCTTATTTGAAGCAGACTACTTTAGGAGAGAGTTTGTCTGGTCAACCCTTGGACTTCCTTGAGCAATTTGAAGACCTCACTTGGCATGTATTGAGAAATATGGGAGGGAAAGTTTTGGGGTACAACAGTGTTGTCAACCAAAACATCAATATAGGGCAGCATAAAGTCATCCTTGGGGCTTGCCCTGTTCAGGTATCTGTAATCCACACACATATGTACCTTACCGTCCTTCTTCGGTACTGGAACCACGTTAGCAACCCATTGTGGATAAGAGGTGACGACTAAGAAACCAACTTTGAAATGTTTCATGACTTCATCCTTGATCTTTTCTGACATCTCTGGCCGCATACGACGAACCTTCTATTTCACTTGAGGGAAGTCCTCTTTTGTAGGTAGGCGATGAACCAAGATATCAGTGTCAAGTCCCGACATGTCTTCGTATGACCGGGAAAAAACCTCAACATGGTCATGTAGCATCTGAATTAATAGTTCTTTAACACTATGCTCCAAATTAGCGCCTATCTTAACTTCTTTCTTCTCCTCTTCAGTACCCAAGTTAACCGTCTTAACTGGCTCTTCATGAGTCTGTATTTCCCTTTCTTCCTGTTATAACAGTCTGGCAAGTTCTCATGATACTTCACAATTTTCCTCACCTTCGTCCTCGGCTTGGTAGATCGGATTTTCAAAGTCATAATGAACAATAGCAGAACCGTTATCAATGGGATCCAGAGTGGATATGAATCTGCAGTTTGATATGCGGGTGTGTGTAAGAGCATAGCTGTATATTTATGATAGAGTAAAAAAAACAAAAAATAAAAACAAAGAGCATAAAATTTGTATGTGAAACGTCCATTGTTTTATTAATGACATGTGAAAATGAAGTAATGGCCCTCACGAATAGACCATTGTGTCTCGGGTAAGACACAAGGCTTTAATGTTTCAATTGTTCAAATATTAAATTTCCTTAAAACAAAGAAAACAAATTACTCTTGAATAAAAGAGATGGGAACAAAATATTTGGCCTCCCAATTGCTGAGTCCACCGCTGATAGTTGGGAATATCCACTTGTCCAAGTCATAGCTACCGTCAGCATCTTCTGTGGAGGAGATAACATCAATAGCACTGACTCTCGGGCCATGCTTAGGCATAGGTGCAATTATGACATTGGGAGTCTCAGGGGGATACATTTCAACCTCCTTTGCATTAATAAGGTCTTGCAACTTGTTCTTAAAATCCCAACAATCATTTGTATCATGCCCCAGAGTATCAGAATGGTAAGCACATCGAGCATTTGGGTTGTAGCGGGGAGAGGCAGTATTAGGATTCTTTGGGGCCTCCTACAGAATTATTAAATTGGACTTCAGCAGGTGTGGTAAAACCTGTGATAGGGTCATATTGATCAGAGTAAACTGTCTTCTAGGCACATCTGGTATGCGCTGATTGTTTCGTTGTTGGTTTGAGGCAGGATTGGAAATCATAACAGCCCCTACCGTCGGATGATGCTCAATTTTGTTATGAAATCTTTGGCCATAAGCAACACTGACCTCCTTCTTTCCAGTGAAAGCTTTCTTGTCAAAACTGGAGGATGCATCTCTCTGTATTTTACCACTTTAGATGCCAGCTTCTACCCGTTCTCCAGTCAAGATCAATTCAGTAAACCAAGTAGAAGAACTTCCAATCAGATGGTTAAAGAACGACCCGGATAACGTGCCCAAGAACATGTCCACCAGCTCCCTATCAGACAATGAAGGCTGGACTCTTCCTGCAAGGTCTCTCCACTTTTGGGCATAATCTTTAAAACCCTCGCCGGAACCCATAGACATACTTTGCAATTGCGTATGAGTTAGGGCGAGGTCAGTATTATATTGATACTGCTTGTAGAAAGCAGCAACCAAATCTTCCTAATTGTGAACGTTGGTTCTCTCCAGTTGATAGAACCATTCTAGTTGAGTCCCCAACAAACTTTCCTAGAAGAAGTGTACCCACAAATTCCTGTCAGTAGTGTGGGGTTGAATCTTCCTGACATATGACCTTAAATGCAGCTTAGGACAGGAGACACCGTCGTACTTAGAAAACGTAGGGACCTTGAATTTTTGCGGGATGATCACCCCTGAAATCAAGACTAGCTCCTCAAAATCTAGCCTGGGTATCCTCTGGATCTCAATAGCATTGAGTCGATCCTCCAGTTGTTTGTATTTATCATCAGCAAGAGGATACTGCTCCTCAGAATAGTCAGGTGCATCTTCCTCAGACCTTGGATTGTTGTTTTCTTCCACTGGCTTCTCCTCTTGATTGTCCCCCTCATTTGAAGAGGTTGCGAAATCTATAGCTCGCTTAACCGGTCCTCTGATCCTTCTTCCCAAATTCACCACACCAACTGGTTTCTTTGACTTCTTGGTTTTCTCTTTGAGGATTAAAGCTTTCAGATCTTCTTCTCCCAGGGCCAGAGCCAGGAACATCTGCTGAAATTGAGCGTTCTGAGCTTAGAGGTCCTTCACTGTCTGTTCGAGAGCCATTTCTTTTTATGAAATCAACAACGAAAAGAATAAGAAACCTGTTTTGACAACCTGTTTATGCGATGATATGCATGATATGCTTATGTAATGTTTTCAAGGGCCTCATAGGATTCAAACTCTTTTAACCAAAACAGAAACAAAGACTTTTTATTAGTAAGTTCAAATGAAATCAAAATTTACAAAGGAATAACAAATAAAAAACTTCTAAGATTCCTAAGTCTCCCAAGGACGCTTCCTTTTGGTGCTATGTAGGTGTTGAGATTCTTCTCTTCGTGAATCCGCTTTGTCAGTTCCAACACCTTTTTCTCACTGGCATAGAATTGGGATTCAAAGGTATCTCGTTCTTCTTTGAGCTGTATCTAAGATTTTTGCAATACTTTGAAGTTTGTTGGCATATCAGGATGCAAAATGATGCGAGACTCGACCCCTTGTACAATAGGCTCTAAAATCACTGGTAGGATAGCAGCATAAGGAATCATAATATTTTGAGCACGAGCTCGCACCACTTTGAGGTATGGCTCCAAAAGGATGGAGTTCTTGTGCCCTAGAGTCCTGCTATCAATCTTCTTAACCATTCCCCAAGCACGGACGAACCTCTTATGATAACGTTGCACATCATTTGAATATTTGAACATAATACCCTGAATGAGCATATCATGAGGACCATTCCTCCGGGCGTAACCGAACTGACATAAAGCTAAAGAGGGGTTGTAGGTGATGACTCCTTTAATGCCAAGGAGTGGAACATTGGGAAATTCTCCGCAACGATCAATAAAAGATATGTCTTCTTGGGAGCGAGGGAACCAATAGATGTCAAAGTGAGAAAGAGACATTACTATTTTATTCCATCTTAAACCTAGCTCGTTCTTCATTACTGACTGAGGAAGGTGCTAAATAAACCACCTATAGAGTAGAGGTATACAACACATAAGAATCCCTCGCTTCTTCATGGTACGGGTATGGAGTGAATACAGAATATCCCCAAGCAATGTAGGCACCGGATTGTGAGCAAGGAAAATGTTGATGGCACTGACATCTACAAACTTTTCTGAATTGGGGAACAGAACCAACTCGTAGATCAAAAGAGATAAAACATCTTAAAAGGCATGGTAACTCATAACGTCTAGGAATACCTGGGCTTTCTTCATCAAAAAACTTGTGAGGAGGCCCTTAAATCCACTCCTACTTTCCCAATTGGATTCGATGTCAGATGGCTTTAAGTGCAAAGCTGTGGCAACATCTTCAGCAGTTGGATCTTGTTCTAAACCGGTAAAGGGTATCTTCTCTAATATAGGCAAACCGAGTACTTTGGAGAATTCTTCCAGCGTAGGCACCAACTGATAGTCTGGAAATATGAAGCAATGGTGCTTAGGGTCGAAGAACCGGAATAAGACACTCATCAAACCCTCGTCAAAACCGGTAATAACTAAACTGAGCAAGTGGCCATATCTCTTGTTGAATGATGAACTCTCAGGAACTTTTGAAACCATTTCTTTGAGTTTGGGAGGGATCTCAATAAAATTGATTCGATGGTTTTTCTGCGAACTGAATCCATGACCTATAAAACAGAGAAGAGATAAATACACAGGCCCTTGAAATGGTTTGTGTACATGACATGTTATGATGTTTATGATGTTATGATTATACTTTGAAATCACAAGTATATCAAACACAAACAAGTCACACAAAGACCTTAGGTTTAAAGGCTTGCATGAGATTTTAAAGGTAAGTACCCTCTTGAAGTTTCAGTTGGCTTAACTTGTCCTATTAATAGTAACCGAGTTCTAAGGAGTCTCATATCACTGGCCTTTATTTTAGGAATTGTTCTAGCTCAAGCACCGAAGTATTGCAGCTAGAATATCCCAAAAGTCCAATCTCAATGAGTGTGGTATCGAGTATCAACCAATCTTCGGTCGGAACTAAAGCTGGCCATCTCACTACTTTCTAATGGTTTATGATGAGTCAATTAAAGGTTCTAAAGGCCAGTTAGCGCTTAATGACACTAAGGAAGCCTAATGTTATCCTTGACTGACTCAAGGAACATTAGTACAAACCAGAGTATCATGCTAACGTAGCTATCACTTTGTCGATATCGGTCTACGCAGTACAACCTCCATGATTTATTTCTACTTACCTAATAAGGTACCCCAGATCCGGGTGTAGGATCTTTAACAATAACTCAAGCAACACTTTAAAAATAAAGCAAGCAAAGCATACAAGTAATTTTTAAAGTGATAAAACTAAACTCTAATGTAACCCAACTTTATAAGTAAATCCCCAACAGAGTCGACATTACTGTGATATGGTGGCAGAACCGACTGTTTATATTGGTTTTGCGTTTGTGTTTGCAAAATGTTGCTGTAAGCAAGAGTCGTCACCGACTTTTATTTTATCCAAATTAAGGAAAGGGTGAAAATAATAGAAAAATGCCTTTTTCGAGAATTTTATGAGTAAGGGGGTAGATTATGGAAAGGGAAGGTGTTAGAACCCTTTCCATTCGTAGTTTTCTACGGGTTCTTAGATGCTTAGCTCATTTTGAAATACCTAGTTCTTTGTGTGTTTTGAAAAGTATTTTGAAAATGCCTTAGTGCGGCGATTTGCTTTATGATAACTCTTATATCAGTCCTCAAGAGTGTTGATGAAGCGTTTTAAATTTTTTTTGTGTAAGTGTGAAAATTTTTTTTGAGCAACCATCTAGGAATTATCTACTTATACTCGAAAGGTTTATTCTTTTCCTCCCATCCTTTAGACAATGCTATCCTACTATTGGCGAGTAGGTAGCCCTATCACTGGATGTATGAGGGACATTCGAAGGGACGTACAGTCATAAAGGCAACATGTAGAGACGCTTTAGCAATTTTGTTTAGGGACTAGATCATTTACCGAGAGGTAACATAGGGCCATCGAGGGACTATGATCTTTTTGATTTATGGGTCTTTGCTAAAGCGTCCCCGTTTCGAGGGACATGACTGTTTTTCCGAAGGCAACCAAAGTGGGCGTACCTTAGAGGTGCATGTGTGCAATGATTCAATTCAGTTCATTTGTCTCTTGTTAGTAAGTTTGCTAGCGTTTTGTTATTAGTCTTTACATACAAGCCTAATTACTAGCAGTTAATATTTTGCAAAAATTTAAAGTGCGGGAATTTAAATCCTATGCTATTACAATGCTTCGGGGAGGGGTATTTACATATCTAAATGGGAGAAAAATAAAGAAAGCGATAAAGTCATAGTTTAATCTATTACATACTCTTAGCATGTACATTATTATAACAAATGCGAGAACAAAATGAATACGCGCGAAATAGAAACGAATGTCTAAAACCCTAAGAAATTGTTAAGTAAAAATATTTTTGGTTGTTTTTGTATTTATTAAGAAAATACTTAAAATTAAAGTGAGGAAAAAAATATGATCCTAATTAATTAAATAAAATAAAAATGATTGTCAATTAATTCTACTGATTCTACTATTATTTTTTTGGTTTTTTTATTAAGAAAATATTTGAATGAAATAAATCTAAGTCTAATTAAAATTAATAAAGTAATGTCCAAATAATCAATTAAATTAATTTAAAAAATTAAAATTAATAAAAAAACCTAAGTCTATTATTTATTTTTATTTTTATATGATTTAAAAAAAAAAGGTAATTTTTGAAATTAATAAACAAATAAATAAAATAAAATGAGAAAATAAAAATTGGGCCAGGATAGCAAAATTAAATGGGGGGTGTTGATTGAAATTCGCTAGGCCCATATATGGAAGAGCCCAACATCCGCCTGATCCAGTGAGGACAAGTGTTGATGGCACATGGTAGATCTACGCGTGAAAGCTCTTGGATCTAAAATAATCATGATCTGATGGTTGTTAATTGGGGGTGTATGATACGCGTCCAGAATGCCGTGTATTGGATCAGCAGCAAATTTGTTAGAAAAAGTAAAAACACCAAGCTAGGGAATCGAACCCAACCCTCTTAGCTTCACAAACACACGCCTTGCCATCTGAACCACCTGTTCATTCATGCATTATAACAAGTGCATTGTATTATCTGTAAAACAAAGTTAGATATTATTAAACAAAAAAATGCGCGCTGATGAAATTCAAAGGGACCAATCAGGTAACATGAAAGTGACACGCATACTCCCAAACTGAGTCAGAGAGTCAATGGTGTTGGAGGAGACCTCCGATCATCTTCTCCGGGCAACCAAAACGTGTACCTGAAAAAAAATGCAATTTAAAGCAAAACCAAGGGTCCTATCTTATGTAAAATCCTGTCCCAGTTTTGAATCTGACTTAGATTGGCCTAAAAGTGACTGTATCACCAAGATCAAAGTGTAACAGTTTCAAGACCCTATCAATGGCAAGTTGGCATTTAAGCATCAAAGCACACATGCTTTACATCAAACTTGTCCTATAAATCATCCTGAGCACGGAGCAAACATCAAAAAGCATTATTATATCATAAAATTAGAGATACAAATTTGAAAATTATACCAAAAGGGTGGTTCCGGTTTGGCACTTCTGGGCTTGTGATGGCATGAATGAGGGCTGAGAATGAATCTTGGGATCTTCAGGAGGAGGATGGCATACTTGATTTGGATGAATGATGGCTGTAAATTCAGTTTTGAATTTCACAACTTTGAGAATTTTTTGCAACTTTCGTGTGGTCACTAGGCTGTATGTATGCGTGTCTTTGGCTTGCATATGTTCCTTATATAGAGGGGATGGAGGGGACAATGTTGTATGGAAAGAATCCCCCTCATAAACATTGTTTTTAAACCATGATCATAATTTAAAAAAATGCCAAAAATGGAGATTTCATGCCATTCTCAAAGCTAGACGAACCCGATCATGTTTTCACGAATTTGTGGGCTTTTAAGCAAGCCAAAACATCAGCCTAAATGCCTAGGCCCATCTCTATTTATTTTATGCAATTTATTTTATATTTATTTGAAATAAATTAAAATAAATATGAACAAAATAGATAAAAATTGAAAGGAAATGTAAAAAATGAGATTAGAGGTCCTTTGCAAGGTTAGGAAGACCTTTGAAGTCCAAGAAGTTAGGCCATTGACCTAAAAGTTCAAATTTGTCCAATGCACAATTCTTGAAATTTCCAAAATTTTCCCAACTTGGGCAAGCCATAGCTTGCTCAATTTTGATCTCATGATGATGATATTAGACTTTTTGGAAATCCTAAGATGTCCACTTCAATCCCTCTTTTGATCAATTTTGCATTTTAAGATTTTATCTTAATATAAATGGTCTTGACAAAAGTGCCTTTTGTTGACTTTCTGGAAATGACCTGTAATGTATGAGCTTATATCTTTCAAATGGTGCATATCTTAATCTTGAGGATAGAAGAGAAGTTGTAGGGAATGTGATTCTCTTCAAAATGAGCTTTGGTTGGGTAAAAATGGATGAAGTATGTGAAAGTTATGCCTAGTCAAAGTTCAGTTGACTTTTCCTATAGAAACCATAATTTAGCAATTTTTGACTTTTGATAGATTAGGAGCATTTCTTGAGGAATCATGATCAACCCTTGATCAAATTATGGATATCACTTCTAAATATTGATTTTGACCAAAAATCATGAAGTTTGATTGTATTTGGGCCACAATTGACTTTTGACATAATATATTTAATTTTCAAGCATTTGAGCAAGTGACTGGGCAAACTTGTATTGGAAGGCATGAAATTTTTCATGGACAATCTTGAAGGCATATTAGGACCATGGAAAACATTTTAGACCTTTGGGGCTCACACATCTTGATGAAAAGTGAAACCCTAATTAGAGGTTCATTGCTTAGGAGGAGAATTTGTCTGGCCAATTCTTGGTCAACCTTGAGCAATTGAGAACCTCAATGAGCATGCCTTGAGTGAAATTGGGAGGGCAAATTTTGGGTTACAACACTCTCTTTCCAAGATTTGATTGGAAGAAAATTTTTCATAACATTTGAAATGACATTCTGTATGCCATTGGGAATGATTCTTCTGAGATTGCCTAGTCCATAAAATGAAAGACAATAGATGACAAATTGTCCAAACAATTGCTACTATAACTCAGCACAATTCCATAAATACCACTCATATTCTCAATTTAACTTGATTCTCAAGTTACAATGAAAATACTTCCCAGATTTTCTTAGCCATACCAAGCTTATAAGAGTCAATATAAGCTTGTAGCAAGACCCCTGACACACTGATGACATAACCAATGACTTTGTTATGCAAGCAAAATAAAATCCTCATACCTTGATTGCAATATCATGTCACACTATAATGTCATGAAATTTCTTTTGACATTTCACTCTTTTAGTAACCAACCCAATTGAAATTCATCTTCCTCCAACAATGTACCTAACCTTAAAGATATATCAGGATTCAATTAATTCTAATCATAGAGACCAAAATATCCTCCAATAATATCATCTTCAGACTTGGCTCAAAATCTTTTACTCCAGGATTCTTTAACATCACATGTTTCATCTCTGAAATAACTGATGATCATAGACTAAAATAAACTCCAAATAATAAAATCTTTCTAAAACAATGTGTTTTCTTGAGAGCCTTCTTATTTAGCGCATCCTAGACTTTTAGAATTTTCCACAATCTTTAGAGTATCAAACTGTAGAAATGATGTTCCAACATCTGGTTGAACATTAATACCTTTCTCAATGAACACATCACCGATTTTGATCCTGAAGTTACTCATCACTAAAAGTACTTCTCTCGATAAAGTAACTTAGAAACATACCTTTCTATCATTCAAGGAGTAGATAAGACCTTTTAAATACTTCACAAATAATATATTCACTTTGTTAAAAGACACCAAAGAAAATCATATATACCTTTCTATCCACCAAGACCCCCACCTTGCATTGAACCAAACAAATCCATATAACTGGTTCTTCAGCTTTTACAACGGCCTGACATTTCACCTTCTAGTGTGACATCTTGACTTCTTCTTTCATAAGCACCAAGTAACAGGATAAATAATTAAATACTTGTGAAATTCAAAAATAGAAATAGTTCTTAAATCCTCAGAGGAACTTCAACCACTTCATTAGTGACAAAATATTCTTCCTTAATCCCATATACCTTCAGACCTTGATCACACAACTGACTTATGTTTATGACAATAGTCAACCGTCCTTTAGTAAGAAGAAAATTTATCAAAACTTAGAGAATTCATCCTGAATTCTTTAGTTACCCGATGCCCTTAAACTTCCCTTTCAACATCATCAACAAGTAATAATTGATTAGAATGAGAGTTAAACAAACCACCAGGAACACTTTTACTGCATTTAAGTGTCTGGAAATGTCAGTGTCAAAATACCAATCATCTTAGTTGCAGTTCTAAGAAGGTATGGTGAAATAAAGCAATTAAATCCTTCCTTGAGTTTTAACCACTACTTGGTTAAAGAATATTGAACCTGACTTTTGAGAAAGTAACCAAAACAGTTAAGATCAACTTTTCACATAAGTCATATCTATAGTGCAAGTGTATGCTTTTAGCTTGAGCATTATGATGTCTAGCATAATGTTGAAACATTAAGATTGACATCCTTGACCCAACTTTCCTTTTGATGAAACAACCTGTTGTCACTTGAGTTTTCACTTGAAAATCCAATCCCTTATAACCTTCCAATCATATTTCCTCTAGAAGAAACCTCATAACTATTCTGAACATATCCTTATATACTTGATCAAGATATCAATTTTAAGGAATCATAAAGTCACCTCATTTTGTAAATCATAGATGATAGAAAATCCTTCATTCTCTTAAGACATAAGAGAAAATATAAATCACATCCTATTTTCTTTATGGTTGACAACCCTTTTTATTCTAGTTATACATATCTTTGAATAAAAACATCCAGCATATCACAAGATAATTCTTCAATATAGAAATCTTCATAAGAAGACCATCTTCCAATCAAAAACAAAAATAGAAAACCTATATGGTTGCTCTGAGATAAGTAGGGAATTTTGCTCCATAAATATCCAAGGTCATCACACTCGTAAGAATGCTTTGACATTGATTGATCAATACTCCAGTTCCAGCCTCTTTCCTTTTAGCATCACAAACATGCTGAAGTTAGCACAAATTTCTTGACATTTGGTCCAGACATCTTGTTCAACCTCTTCAACACTTGATTAGATTGACTTCCAAGGAACAAAATAGTAATAAGAAACCCTTCATTAGAGACTATGGTAAAATTTCCTGTAAGTTGGAAAAAGAGTGCTCTTGTTGTTCTTCAATAGCTTGTCACTTTTCATGTCAAACTTGTTGATTAGAAACCTGAGAAAAATTCTTCTTGATCATCTTCACGTTTGAATTATTTTCTTCCAAACACACTTAGATGTGCCTTTATGAGTGGACTTAAGAAATTCACAAGTATTGTTTGCTACAATACAAGTGATAAAGAGAACTACCAGTTCCATAGATCATGAAATTGATAATCTCAGAGTGACCAAGAGCCAACTACACCTCTTCCCCTCTATCTCTTCAGAACCAGGAATCTCCTATCCTGATAGTTCTTCAAGCTATAATTTCTATTGATAACCAAATTCTATTACTCCAGTCTTCCAAAAAGAATAGAAGTACTATATAAGTACTCCCTGAAGCTCACCCAATGGACCTGGGTGCCTTCTCTGATACCAATTGAAATTCTTTTAGTACAAGCAACACATGTTAATATTGATGTCTCAACATCATAAAGATGTCACTACAGATGTTACGACATCTGTGGACAGACTGGAAAAATTTATCAAGTTATAACAAATATTATAACTTAAACTACAGAATGATAAATAACATAAAAACTTGTTAACCCATTTCGGTGCAATATCACCTACTCTGGGGGATACCAAGCTAGGAAGGAATTCCATTATTAGCAGTATTAGTTCAAAGCTAAACAATCCCAGTTTACAACTTATCCCTTAATTCCTACTCAATGAAACTTCTACCCAGACACCTCCTAGATATGAGAAATCGCCATTCCACTACCTAAATTACTTCATTAATATCTAACAGTCTCAATCCCAGTGGCTGTATCGAGAATAACTCAACAAGAAGATCATACTTCCATTATAATACTTAGCCAAGACTCTTTACTAAGAACAATACTTTTATTTTCTTAAAATCTTCATCCAAGAACAATATTCTACTCATTGCTTAAAGGCTTCTGAGTGAGAACATAATTTCTACCATATGTATCAAAAGATACAAGGGTGACTTACACCACACAATACACAAGAGACTCTCAAAACCTAAGACTATTTTTCTTTCACCTAATTTTTCAATAGTTGAAATTTCTAATTACATTAGGTTATACCTTATCTTTAAATACACCTCTGCAGTCAATGGGCTTCGAATTCTGCATCCAGATATATCTTGATCCACAAGTTGAGTGATGCACCAATTGTGTAGAAAATCTCCTTCAATCTTGGAACAAACAATACAAAGTTTCCTAAATTTTCTCAAGACCCAATTAGTAACTAATGTACAACTGGAGATATAAAACCTGTTCCAAAACAAATCTTCTTGACCTGCGAAATTTAATGAGATATATCCTAAAGAAATATCACAAAATCCAATTAAATATGTCAAAACTTAAAACATTAGTGTTTGTTGTACTAGACCAATTTGTCGTGACATCTACTTCGACATCTGGCTGAAAAACTCATAACAGCAAAATAGTTATGACAATTGATAAAAATGTTGCACCATCTTGATCAACATCAATTTAAAACCATATATAGCAAAATTATGCCAACCACAAAATCACGAAACTAACACTAACTATTAACCAACGGTAAAATCCTCAAAGCTAGATGATATTCAACCTATATATATATATATATATATATATATATATATATATATATATATATATATATATATATATATATATATATATATATATATATATATATATATATATATATATATATATATATATATATATATATATATATATATATATATATATATATATATATATATATATATATATATATATATATATATATATAATAGTAGAAACTGATCACATAATCCCAACTATAAGCTTTTAACGAGTTTAACTTTAAACCGCATATAAGATCCCTAAATGGACAATATTCATCCAAGGTGTATAAACAACATTCCTTGGTAAAATTATACAATGCCATCCTTCAAAAGTTACAATGAACACCTCACTCACAAATGGAACTTTCCTCACAAAAGCATTTGGCTATAAGTACTATTGAGAAAAGTAAAAATAAAATTTAGAGAGAGAGAGAGAGTGAGTGAGTGTCAACACACAAATTGAGTGTCAACCTCTATTTACAGGCAAGAAGAATTCCTAAAAGGGAAATCTCTTTTAATAATTTTAATTGTTGGCTGATCGATTATATTTTTTTCCTAATCGATTATATATTAAAAATATAGTCGTTGCTGGTCATTTAAAAGGAAATGGGATATTTCTAGTCGTTGTACATCATTATAGTTCTGTCTAAATAACTTGGGGCTTACATTTGAGTTGTTCTAATCGATTGGTATAATGGTCTAATCGATTAGATTAGTCAAATATTTCCCTTTAATTACTTCCACCGCTCCTAAGTCATCTGGCATAACTTAAAGAAACTTTTACAAATATTTTCTTTTGGTTAAGGTATTTGAAAAAAGGTTTTAATATGTGTTTTCTTATAGGTGTATACTTTTACGAAAAAACCCATTGCTTTTACAAAAATACACTCATTTAAGAGTTTAATTCCTTCTACATACTTTTTTTCTAGATATTATCCTTTGTGTTGAATGTAACACCTTAAACACGCACATAAAACATTGCATAATTTAATTACAAATACAACTATGTAGAGTGTTACACACATCAAAAATGCACATTTCTAATTGGGATGTTTGCACGGCATCAAACTCATCTGAACCGTACCGGGGATGTTTACATGACATCTAAATCATCTGATCAGTATCACATATCCATGTAAGAAGACATTCATAATATGACATTGCATGCTTAATTCCTTTTTAATGTATCATTATAGTGGAACTATCATCAACAATTATGGAATATAAAGTAAGTAATGACATTTAGTCTCAACCTTCAACTTAAATAACACAATAAGAGAGATGTAATCAATCAACTCAATAACTTAAGAATGCTCAACAACAAAAATTAGTCTTATAACTTCAACTTAACAAACATAAGGAATAAAACAAGCATTCCCATACCGATGTTACATAATCAGAGCAAGACGTTACTAAATAAATTGAAAAACTAAGAAGCAATTCCATGAGTTGGCTTCTACTTAATTTAGCAATTTTACTCTCGAGTATCTGCACGATGCCCATGTAAAGGAAATATTCAAACAGAAGGGGTGTGAATTCTTTTCAATAATAACATTATTAAATACAAGGTAGAGCACAACATCTACACAATCATGCACCATAACATAACATATTCTCACACCCAAATCATGATCAACATCATACACAAACAATATTTTATTCATTATCGACATCACACACAACCACACATCAATAATAATCAACATGAATCTATATCATCATAACTCATCGAAAAACATAACATCAACAAATTAAGCAATCCCACAAAAATGTAATACACTCAACAACTTACTCATCATACATATGTAACCAAATTATGAACACTCACGTTCATTTCACTCCATGATCCCCACCATTAGATTGATTCCCTCTTGGAACCGGAGCACACCGAAATCGCCATTATCACCACAGGTAATGCTTCACTAATTCCCCATAATAGGAATTAACTACTCACACCATATCCATCACCAAAGGATCGAGACTCTTCATGAAGAACCAAAGTTCAGGCAACATGAATGCATGTACTTTCAACATGCAACAACAACACATACACATTGGCCCCTCTTCTGACCATGTATGCCACAAAAAAAATTGTCACCATCAAAATAGAATGCATATATTTGAACATACAACATCATTAACAACATCTTCATAAAATTATAACCATACACAACATTAATTAATATTACTACAACCAACAACAACATCAACAACTCAACATATGCATATTCATAAATGTACAATCATGTAACAACAACACATAATTCTAACAACTTAATAGTCATGTTCAACACCATATCAACATCACAATGACATCATCAACACCTTAACAACATTATCATGACAACATCAACATATCAACATCATTATCACACGACACTGCCATAACAATGCATTGATTCATCAACCGAACATATAAAACAAACATTTCATCAACATATTAGGCATAGGAATAATATTAAAAAAAAATCATATATCTCCATCAAGTTATAGTTTTGTATGTTAGATTCCTAACACTGCAAACTACTTGTCATTTGGAAATACAATTAAAAAGTTATGAGGTAAAACGTTAAATTATGTCACAGTTCAAAACAACATATGAACAATCAACTTCACACACATACTGGATATATAATAATACTAAAAAATTCACCTATCTCTATCATGTTATAACTATGTGTGTTAGTTTCCTAACACTTCAAACGGCTCGTAATTTGGATACACGGTTAAAAAGTAATGAGGTAAAACGTTAAAGCATGTCAAATTTCAAAACAGGAAAGTTTTCAAAACTGATACAGTAACAACCAACTGTCATAAAAATGACAATAAATTATTCTTGCCTCTGCAGCCCAAAAATAATTTTTTTCAGCATAACAAATGATTGTCACCAAACAACAACCGATTGTTACAGTGAACTTTTCCAAAAATCCCAGTTTTGTGTCTGTTACATGAATTCCTTATATTTTTCACTTCAACCGCCAAACAATTCCAATTTTTGTGCATCCAAAAACATACCCATACATTTTATAACAAGATCAATGCATATATCATATTAATTATCATTAATCTATTAATTGTTCTCAAGAATTAGACACTTGTACTCATGCCCTAAATCACTCAATCTCATATCAATTTTCATGGATTCATTGGATTTTCATGAACACAACCACAACACATCAACACACACCTTGGAAATTCACATCATGGAATATAAAAACATATTTATCATATAATTTCCATCAACAATTCATCACAACTCAAAGGAAGAACAAACTCTATGTAGATTAAGAATCTCTCCACTCTAACCTTCATCATACCCCTATTATTGAACCAAATTCCAACCCTTACCTTGTAATTTCAGAAAATTCAGCAAAGATAATGATCAAGGATATTTTCACTCAAGCCCTAAGACACCTTTTACCAAAGCCCTATTTTATTTAGTCTCTTTGTTTCACGAACTGTAAACTTTGATGTCTCACAATTCTCTAAAAACCTAGTCCCCTCATTAGACCATCCACATTTTAACCTTAATATTCTTCCATAATACCTACCTCGCCCTCACTTACTCATCATAAGCCCCATATTTCCCTTAATTCCTCTACACATATATTTTCTCTTTAATTTATTTTATTTAAATAGTATAACCAATTTATCTATTTATTTCTAATAATAATAAAAATGCTAATTATTTTAACTATTTCTAAATTATTTTACCAAACTACTACATTCTCACCACACCCTTCTATTACTACTACATCCCCAACAATATATAATTTTACTTAATAAAATAATTCGAAATAATTCAATCCACCTATAATAATCTTACCATGTCCTTAACTCAAGGAATCTATCCCCTAAATAATTACCTCAAGCGAACAGATTCAGATATGAGTCCTTCATCCAGCCTTTAAGCTCCCAAGTTACGTTTCCACCAGCTGGTCCTCCCTAAGATACCTTCACCATAGTAATCTCTTTACCACGAAACTACTTCACTTCCCGATCCTCTATCTTCATGGGTGATTCCTCAACAACCAGGTTATCTCTCACCTGCACATCATCAACTTTGATCACATAAGACGGATAAGGAGTGGACTTCTCAACTGAGGCACATGAAATACATCATGAAGATTTGTAAATGTCCCAGACTTCTTTCAGGATTACTAATTGATCCCACAAACCAACACGAGTATTTTCAGCATGCTTTATCCTCACTTACATGCTTTCCGAGAAACTTCCCAGATGGTCATCCATCCAAATGCTACTCCAACTCGAGCACACTTGAATGTGGAGTTCTTATTTGTTAGGCTACCGAAAAGAAGATGCATCTTATTAATATAGGTAGTACCAATCATAAATCTCACAAATTTAATCATTTGAAGGTGATCATAGACTTTGTGTAAAGCTCAAGATGTCCTCTACAATCTCTATGCTGATCATTTTTGCACTTGAAGACTTTATCTTGATGTAAGTTGCCTTGATAAAAGATGTCTTTTTGTTGACTTTTGGAATGACCTATAATGTCTTGGCCCATATCTCTTAAATGAAGTACTTTTGGAATTGATCTTAGGGAGAAAAAGTTGTAGATAATTGAATTTCATTCAAAATGAGCTTTTGTTGGGGAAAAACAGATGAAGCATATGAAACTTATGCTTGGTAAAAGTTTAGTTGACTTCTCCTAAGAAAACCCTAATTTGGAAACTTTTGCCTTTTGATGATTTGAGGGTTTTTATTGAGGAATCATGATCAATAGTTGATCAAATGATGAATGTGACTTTAAAATATTGATGTTGACCAAAAATCTTGAAGTTTGACTGTATGTTGGACGCTATTGACTTTTTACCCTATACAATTGATTTTCCATCGTCTGAGCAATTGACTAATCAAACTTGTGATGCAAGGCTTAAAATTTTACATGAGGATTCTTTGAAGCATATGAGGAGTCATGAAAACCATTTGAGGCATTAGAAATCCAATTTCCTTTGAGAAAATCAAAACCCTTGTTGTAGGCTAATTTCTTAGGAGAAGACTTGTCTGATCAATTCCTTGAGTAATCTTGAACAATTGAGAACCCTAGGAAGATAAGGAGACCTCTTGAAATAATTTGATTTGAAAATGAGAGGGAAACTTTTGGGCTACAACAGCTGCCACTGTTCAAACTTCTTAAACCTGAAGAGTTAGATTGGCATGCTCGCCATTCGTGGTCTGGAGGTGGAAGAGGATTGAACACTTAAGTGCCTAGAAATTTGCACTCGCATGTGCATGAAGTAACACTGCTGGTTGATTATATCGGGAATGGGCTTAAAGATGCCATTTGGAGAGTGAGGGGATGTCGTCAGAGATGGGATTATATATTCCATCTAGAGTAACTTCTTGATAGGAATATTAGAATGAGTCTACGCCAGACTTTGTCTAAAAGAATACCAGAGTGAATCTACGCTTGATTTTATCTGAACGATGCACTAGAATGAGTCTACGCCTGACTTTGTCTAGAACATATATGTGCATGAGTCTACGCTTGACTTTGTCCAAAAGAATAATCATAATGAAATCTATGCTTGATTTCATCTAGAAGATGTCTACGCCCGACTTCATCTAGAAGAGATATTGGAAGGAGTCTACATTTGACTCTTTTTTCCAAAAGAGTTTCAGAAGGAAATCTAAGCTTGACTTCATCTAAATGATGCATTAGAATGAGTCTATGCCCTACTTTGTCTAGAAGATGTATTTGGAACGAGTCTACGCTCGACTTTGTCCAAAAGAATATCAAAAGGAAATCTACGCTTGATTTCATCTAGAAGATGGCTATGCCCGAATTTATCTAGAAGAGATATTGGAAGGAGTCTACGCATGACTTTTTTCCAAAAGAGTATCATAATGGATCCACACTTGATTTCATCTGAATGATGCACTAGAAGCTGTCTACGCCCGACTTCATCTAGAAGAGGTATTGGAAGGAGTCTACGTCTGACTTTTTCCCAAAAGAGTTTCAGAAGGAAATATACGCTTGACTTCATATGAATGATGCACTAGAATGAGTCTACGCCCAACATTGTCTAGCAGATGCATTTGGAATGAGTCTACGCCCAACTTTGTCAAAAGAATATCAGAAAAATCTACGCCTGATTTTATCTAAATGATATACTAGAATGAGTCTACGCTCGACTTTGTCTAGAAGAGATATGGGAAGGAGTCTATGCCTGACTTTTTTCCAAAAGAGTATCAGAAGGAAATCTACGCCTGCTTTTATCTGAATGATATACTAGAATGAGTCTACGCTCGACTTTGTCTAGAAGATACATTTGGAATTAATCTACGCCCGACTTTTTCCAAAAGAATATCATAAGGAATTTACGCCTGAATCCATGAAAATGCTTGTTACGTATATAGTCGCCCCTTCCAGTTTTGGGAATTGATCTACATCATGTCTGTAAATTGTTGATAATATTCGTCTGTCTATGAATTTAACTTGAACAAACAAAGTTAGTTTATGCAATGTCATGATATATACATTGCATAATGATGCTCTCAAAATAAATGAGAATGTTACATGCGTTAAGTATGCATATGTTATGATATTGTAAATGATGTATGGATGCGACATGTCATTAGAGCATATCGGTAGCTTCTTATAACGATGTTCTTGCTGGAGACAATGAATCCTTGACTGTCGCTGGAGATGAAGAAAGTAATTCTTCAGTTTCTGCTGGGAATAATTTTACTGGAGATTCTCGTCTTCTTTTTAAGGATATTTTGCTAGGGATCTTCGATTTCTTCTTGAGGTAAATCAAAGAGACTCGGTTGTTCGTTGTTCGTTGAAGGAATTGATTTTTGCATATCCTGATCGGAGAAAACAAAAAATGGATGCTATCAGACCAAGTTTTAGGCATGGTAGCAATTTATATGGGGATAACAACTTTGGTCAGACCTACTGGAGGGAAGGAGAGGATTTTATGGTGTTGGAGAAATAAACTACGATGGGGAATGAAATTCCTTTAAACCGTGTTAAGGAAATAGTTTCTGTCAGGGATTAATATTTCATAGACTGTGTTGAGAAAGTTTTCACCCTATACTGGGGGGAATGATCAGATCTTCCTATCTACTGGGGAACCTCTTGGGGAAGATGGTCTTGTCAAGCTGCCGATCAGAGATATGGAAACGAACTGCTGGAAGATGCCCCGGTTTCGGTCTGACTTACATATTTTAGTTTTTGGGGAATGTTTCTCCGTGGAAGATGAACTTGTGCAGATAGCTCTGTAGAGATAATTATGTGGAAACAGCTATGTGGGGATTTATAGATGACTTGAACATTATCTCAACTTCTAAAGCCCTCAGTAAATGCTGATCAGGGTGATAAGTCTTCTACTGATAGACAAGTGATGAGATAACGGGACATAGTCGTACGCTTTAATCCCTAACTTTTTCCTAGACCGCCTTTTCAGGTTTTCAGTCCACCGGGATACCCATTTTTGCCCAAGCCTCCTTTTCAGGTTTTCGACTTGCCGGGTGTACAACTTTTTATATATCCCTAATATTTTCCCGAACCCTTTTGGTTCGTCGGGATGCCCTTATTTTTGCCTAGGCATGTTGACCTAGCGAGTCTCTTTTACGCGTAGTCTTTTTTTTTACTATGTCCGCATTTACAAGGTACAAAGAATTTTCCCTGTAAGTGTTGTAGCATGCCAGAGAATGTTTTCTGGATCGTACGTGGCCCTTTGTTGGAACTCATTTTCAATTCCCCATGTGATTCACATGGAGGTCTTCCTCTTGCTATTTGACACTTTTGAAAGATTCCTTGAATCTTGACTTGAATGCCCCCAGATCAGTTAGACACCATGTCATGCCCCTTGATTATGAAAGGCTTGTTACTGGAAATGTCTTTCTATCTGAGGTGATTCTGTTCATTGAGAGGATTTCTGTTCATTGAATATTCATCGTGCAAATTTCTCTGCTCTCGGACAATTAGTCATATGTAAACAGTGGTATTAAAATGCAAAGCTTATGTCTATCTTGAATTTTTGAAAATTCTTTTTTAGTAAAAACATAATTTTGTAAGAATATGAATTCAACTCAGGTTTTATAGTAAGCCTTATAGGAGCCAGGATACCTTTTGTAACATTATGCTTTCGAACTAACCTATGCTTCAGTTAGGAATTTTAAGGGTTGTAACGTGGCCTGGTTCACAGTTTTAGAAGAAAAGGAAAAAAGGATCAAAATTTATTTGTTCCCAACCCGTTCTTCATGATGTTCTTCAGTCCTATACTCAGTTAATTGTGCGTTTATATTCCAATTGAGTCTGGAATGATATTTTGGTGATAGTTCGAATACTGAAAGTTTATTTGAGAAGGCAATCATTTTTTGTAACATTTTTTTTCTTTTGGTGAGGATTTGTAGGGACCTCTTTTGACTTGATTATCCCTAAGTTTTTCCTGAACTGTTTCTTCTGTGATTAGAGTGAGCGGGATGCCTCAGTTTTTTTTCCTAAGTCTCCTTTATAGGTTTTCACTTAGCGGCCTTTTCTTTTGAGAGATAATGACTGCCTATTTTATGGGGAACCATCACTGTCTTTTGATTTGGAAGGACGTCTTTGATACTATTTTCTGTGTACGAAGTGAAATCTTGCGACTGAACGCACATTTGAATTAACTGAGAAACTACCCTGCCTCAGGTTATGATTAAAGGTTTCAATTTGTATGAAAAATAAAACTCCCACTTCTTAGGCTCAAAGGGGTTGACTAGGGATTATCTTCCTTATAACTCCAATGTTTAGGATTTGAAACAACACCTCTACATCATCAGCAACGTCTATTCAAAAGCATATTGTATAGATTATGGTATCATTTTCATCATCCACCCTCTAAATGCTTATAGCTTTTAATCGAGAGTTGAATATCACAAAACACAGTAAGAAATCAATTTAAATATAGTGAAAACGAATTAATTCAAGACAAACATGTGCAATGCATTAATGGGAAAACCAAAGTTTGACATGACGGTAATTGTTTGAACAAACAAAGAAATTACAAATAAAAATTCGAATGAAGAAGATTCCGTCGTTGGCAGTAGGGGAAATCCAGTTATTCAGGTCATTGTTGCTATCGACATCTTACACAACATTAATCTGATCCTAATTATGATTCGGCATGGGAGCGGTGATCACGTTGGAAGTCTCAGGAGGATAAAATTCAATCTCCTTAGCGTCAATCATATTTTGAATCTTGTATTTCAGTGCCCAACAATCGTTAGTATCATGCCTAGGACTGCCTGAATGATAGGCACACCTTGCATCAGGATTGTAGTTAGAAGAAGAAGTTTTGGGCTTTGGATGAGATTCTATCAACGTAATCAGATCCATCCTCAACATGTGTTGCAATGCTTGAGACAATGACATATTTATTTTAGTAAACTGTCTCTTGGGCTCGTATTGCCTTCGATGATTACCCCGTTGTTTTTGTCGCACATGTGCAAGATTAGAGATCAGAACTGCCCCCATAGATTGGTTGTGGTTACTCTTATTACGACCCTTCTGGCCGTACAAGACATTTGAATCTTTCTTCCCATTGTATGGTTTCTTCTGATTATCGGAAGATGTATCCACTTAGATTTTACCACTTCTGATTCTATTCTCAAAACGTTCCCTCGTCAATATCAGTTCAGTGAAACCGGATGAAGAACTTCCAAGTAGGTGGTTATAGAAAGGACTTGTTAGCATGCTCATGAACATGTCAACCAATTCCCTTTCAACTAAAGGAGGTTGAACCCTTCCTGCAAGGTCTCTCCCTTTCTGGGTGTACTCTTTAATATTTTCATCAGAACCCATGGACATACTCTATAGTTGCATGAGGGTTTGTGCGAGATCAGCATTATACTGGTACTGCTTGTAGAAAGCAGCAGCCAAATCTTCCCATGTATGAACATTGGTCCGTTCCAGTTGATAGAACCATTCCAATTGTGTTCCTGATAAGCTTTCTTGAAAGAAGTTTACCCATAACTTTCTGCCAGCGGTATGGGGTTGGATTTTCCGAACATAAGACCTCAAATGAAGTTTAGGACAAGACACACCATCATATTTGGAAAAGAAGGGGACCTATAACTTGTGAGGGATAACAACCCCTAAAATAAGAACCAACTCTTCAAAATCCAACCCAGGAACTCTCTGGATCTCCATGGCATTGGGACGATCTTTCAGCTGTTTGTATTTGTCGTCATCCAGAGGATATTGTTCATCTAAATAGTTTGCTTCTTCTTCATCAGAACCCTGGTTGTCAGCCTTCATACTTTTATCATCTTCCTCTTGGTCATCATTTTCTTCTTCAAACTCCAAATCTCGCTTGACCGAACCTTTGAGCCTCCTACCCATGTTGAAGATGCCAGCTGGTTTCTTGATTTTCTCCTCCCTCTTTTTAGTGATAAGGGCCTTCAGCTCTTCATGCACCTTGGCTAGATTCAGGAACATTTGCTGAAATTAAGTATTCTGAGCTTGAAGTTCTTTCACAGTCTGTTTGAGATCCATCTTTTACTAAAATAAACAGTAATGAGATAAGAAAAGTTGTCCGTGAGGAAAACCTGTTATGTATGACATGCATGATATGTAAATGCAGTGTTTTCAAGGACCTTGTGAGATTTAAATTTGTTAACCAAAAAGAAACAAAAACAAGATTTTTATTAGTAAGTTCATGTGAATATAAAATATTTCAAAGGAATAAGTTAAAAACTCCAAAAGCTTGAAGTTTCTCATGGACGCCTCTTCTTTGAGTTGACATATGCATTAAGACTCCTATCCTCGTGAAGTTGCTTCGTCAGCTTCAACACTTTCTTCTCACTTGCATAGAATTGAGTCGCAAAGGTGTCCTGTTCTTCTTTGATTTGAATCCAGGACTTCTGCAATTCTTCAAAGTCAATAGGCATGTCTGGATGAAGGATGTTGTGAGAAATGTCTCCTTCGACAACAGGCTCCATGATTACTGGTAGGACAGCCAGATATGGAATTATAAGGTTTTGAGAACGAGCTCGTACCCATTTGAGATATGGATCTAGAGGGATGGAGTTCTTATGCCCCAGAATCCTGCTATCAATCTTATTAACCATGCCCTAAGCACGGATAAATCTTTGTCGGTAACCTTGAAGGTCGTCGTCATAGTCGAGTACGACACCCCGGATAAGCATATCATGAGGACTGTCTCTTTGGGCATAACCAAACTGACGTAAAGCTAGAGAAGGGTTGTAAGTAATGCCCCCTTATGCCCAAGAGCGGCACATTAGGGAACTCTCCACAACGGTCAATAATAATGATGTCTTCCTAGGATCGGGAACACCAATAAATGTCTGAATGAGGGAGACACATTATCCTTTGAGACCACCTCATACATTGTTCACTCTTTATTATCGAGCGGGGAAGGTGCGAAATAAACCACCTGGATAGGAAAGGTATACAACACATGAGAGTTCCTCGCTTCCTCATGGTACAATGTGAAGAGAATGCATAATATCTCTGAGAAAAGTAGGCATAAGATTATAAGTTAGGAATATCTTAATGGTGTTTACATCTATAAGTTGGTCCAGGTTGGGAAATAGTACCAAACCATAGATTAGTAAAGCCAAAACATCTTCGAAGGAGGCCTTTAACCCCACTCCTAGTTTCCTAATTAGATGCAATGTCGGACGGTTTCAGGTGCAAGGTTATGGCAATATCTTCAGGTCTTTGATATTTCTCTAAACCAGTGAAGGGTATCTAATCCAGTATAGGCACCCCAAGTAACTTAGATAACTCTGCCATTATGGGCACCAACTGATAAAGTGGGGAAAGTAAAGCAATGGTGTTTAGGATCAAAGAACTGGAATAAAATGCTCATCATGCCTTCTTCAAAACCAGAGATAACAAGCTAAGCAAATGACCATGTCTTTTATTGAACTGAGAGCTTTCAGTAACCTTTGAGATAAATTCTATGAGTTTGGAAGGTATTCCCATGAAGTTGATCCATATAGTATTTCTGCGAGTGGAGGCCATAGCCTGCAAAACAGAACAAAGATAAATCTCTTGGTCCTTGAAATGGTCAGTGAAAATGCTATGTTATGATGTTATGAAATTATGTTTAAACAAGATATAAATCATAAGCAAATCAAATAAAAGGCCTTAGGTTTAAAGGCTTGAATGAGGTTCATAGGTAAGTATCCTCGTGAAGTTTAGTTGGCTCAACCTGTCCTAAGAATAGTAACCAGGTTCTAGGAGTCTCATATCATCGATCTTTCTCCCAGGCATTGTTTCAGCAAAGCAACTGACTTGCCACTAAAATATCCCGAGAGTCGAATCTCAATGAGCGTAACATCGAGTATCAACCAACTTTAGACTACACAAAAGTCGGCCATCTAACTACTTTTTAATGGCTAAGTTGGGTTAATTAAGGTTCTAAAGGTCAGTTAGTGCTTATGAAACCATGCAAGAACCTAGTGTTATCCTTGAATCACTCAAGGAACACCAGTACAAACTAATGTGTCGCACTAACGTAGCCATCACTTTAACCATATCAGTCTATATCGTACAGTTTCCATGATTTATTGCTACTTACCTAAAATGTCCCCAGATCCAGGTATAAGATCTTTGCAAGAAATAAACCCAAGCAACCCAAAATGTAAAGCATACAAAGCAAACAAGGAAATCATTTAAAGTGATCCTAAGCTCTAAGGTAACCCCTCTTTTTAGTGTTCCCCAACAGAGTCACCAGTTCTGTAACACGATGGGAGAATTGATTGGTTTTGTGTTTTATCGCAAATGTTGCATATAGCTAGAGTCGCCACCAACTTTTCTTTTATCTAATACTTAGGAAAGGTGGAAAAAACAGGAAAACCCTTTTAAGATTTTGAGTTCGGGGGGTAAGTTATGAAAAGGGAAGGTGTTAGCACCCTTTTCATTCGTAGTTATTTACGGGCTCTTAATTGCTTAGCTCATTTTAATTTGCTTTGTGTGTGCTTTGAAAAGGTTTTGGAAATGCTAATGTAAGGCAGTCTGCTTTATAATAACCCTTGTATCAGTCCTTAAGAGTGTTTATAAAGCGTTTGAAAGTAATTATTTTGAAATTGTGAGGTGCGAAAATTATTTTAATTTGTGAGCAAGCAATTAAGGGTTTCCTTTACCCACTGAAAGGTCTTTCATGATTCTTTTTCCTTCTCCGTTAAGGATAGTGCTATCCATACCATTAGTTGATAGGTAGCCCCATCCATTAGATGTGAAGGGACAAGCGTAGGGTCGCCGTTATGGTCATTGAAGGCAACATATAGGGATACCTTACCAATTTGAAGGGACTATCATCATATATTCGTAGGCAACTCGAGGGACAAGATCATTTCTTGTATAAAACTTCGAGGGACATCGCGGGACTATGATCTTTATGATGACTTTAACCGAGGGTCTTTGCTAATGGTATCCCTACATTCGAGTGACATGACCATTGTTTTTTCCGAAGGCAATAGAGAGGCAGGCTACCTTAGAGGTGTACGTGTGCATAATGATTCAATTTAGATATATTATCTTGATTAGGGTTTTCTATGTTTTGGTTTTAAATCTTTCCATACAAGGCTATTACTATCAATTAAATATATATAGACAAGCAAGCATAATATAGGTGTAGAAAGTAAAAGTGCGGGAAATAAATCCTAAGCTATTATATCCCATGAGCAATTACATAATAGGAAAAAATGTGAGAAAGTAAACTATGAATATTACAAACATATCCATGCGACCTATACATTTATTTCTAGAAATTTAAAAAACAAAGAAAAAATAAATGTTAGAAAAAATGTTTTAAAGTCCTAAAATCTAAAACGTTAGAAATTAATTTTTTGTGTGTATAATTTAAGTTAATAATTAATATAAACCTAATTATTCTTATTAATTTTGCAAAATAAAAAAAAAGACCTAAAATCTAATTAAATGAAAAAAGTTAATTAAGAAAACCTAAAAGACTATTTTATTTTATTTTATGTAATATTCTAATTTTTATATGTTTTGATTTTAATTGTAAAAAAGAAATAAATTAGTGAAAATGGAGTTTCAAAGAGAGCATTCGATTGTGTCCTAACCATGGTAATGCATCATCCCTGCGTTTAAGCTTGCATTTTCTTATTCAAACCCGTTCTAAACACCATGATGAGCTCATCTGTGCATACAAAATTAGTTAAATATGCATAGATTAAAAGATTCGAATTCAAGAAAATTACCAAAACTGGTAGGCTTGTGTAAGCTATTCCAGACATGAATAAATTTATTTCAGGACTTGTTGAGATTCCTGGGAGCTTTCGGAACACAATTTAAGGCTTGGTTTCAATTGAGAGTGGTTGTAAATTTTGATACGAGTTTACACTTTTCTTGAGAATTTTGAGAGAATTTTGAAGTAGTTCTTGAGGCAGCAACTCGTGTGTTTTGCACTTGAGTGTTCCATGTATTTATAAAGGAATGAAAATGGATCAAAACAAGGCAAGGATCTTGTATCATTATGTCACAATTCATTGCAAAGAAAACACATTGAAATATTTCCAAAATTGTTTTAAAAATATGTCAAACTTGAAGATTCTTGTTCCCAACATGTTTTCATAGTTTTGGCAAGCTCTTAAGAGGCATTGGGCCATCTATAAGATACCCAAATGAAGCCCACACACCCTTTGGTCCATCAACTCATATTTTATTCGATTTATTTTGAATTAACTTGAATAAAATCAAAATACATAAAATAAAAAATCAAAGTAATGTATAAATGGACTTAGAGGTCCTCTAACATGTTTAAAACTCAAAGGTTAGGCCCATTAGTCCAAAATTTCAAGATTTCTCAAATGAAGTTTCATGCATTTTCTCAAAAATTGCCCAACTTGCACCAATCATAACTCTCTCAAATTTCATCATTTGAAGGTGATCGTGGAATTTGTGGAAAGCTCAATATTCCCTCTACATTCTCTATATTGATCATTTTTGCATTTGAAAACTTATCTTGATGTAAGTTGCCTTGAAAAAAAGTGTCTTTTTGTTGACTTTTGAAATGACCTATAATGTCTTGGCCCATATCTCTTAAATGAAGCACTTTTAAACTTGAGCTTAGAGAGAAAAAGTTTTAGAGAATTAAATTTCCTTCAAAATGAGCTTTGGTTGGGGAAAAATAGATGAAGCATGTGAAAGTTATGTTTTTTCAAAGTTCAGTTGACTTCTCCTAAGAAACCCCTAATTTGGCAACTTTTGCCTTTTGATGATTTTAGGGTTTTTCTTGAGGAATCATGATCAATCCTTGATCAAATGATGAATGTGACTTTAAAATCTTGACGTTGACCAAAAATATTGAAGTTTGACTGTATGTTGGCCATAATTGACTTTTTATCCTATATAGTTGATTTTCCATCGTCTGAGTAATTGACTGAGCAAACTTGTGATGCAAGGCTTAAAATCTGAGGTGAGGATTCTTTGAAGCATATGAGGAGTCATGAAAACCATTTGAGGCATTATAAGTCCAATTTACTTTGAGAAAAGCAAAACCCTAGTTGTAGGCTAATTACTTAGGAGAAGACTTGTCTAATCAATTCCTTGAGTAATCTTGAGCAATTGAGGACCCTAGTAAGATGAGGAGACCTCTTGAAATAATTTGATTTGAAAATGGGAGGGAAAATTTTGGGGTACAAAAATTTCTCTTAGCGATTCCGGCCTTCGCTTAGTGAAACATGGTGGTCAAGGGAAGATATTTTGAAGACTTCAGGCTAAAGAAAGCAACTTCGCTAAGCGAGCCTCACCTCGGTTAGCGAACTCTGACAGTTTATGGAAGATATTTGAAAAATCTTAAGGACAAAGAAATAAACTTTGCTAAGCGAGCCAAACTTAGCTTAGAGAACTTTGGCGGTCTCAAATTGACTTGAAAACTTAGCTCATAAGGAAGGACTTCGCTTAGCGAAGTATAATTTTCTTAACGAACTCAGGCGGCCAAAACAGCTATAAATAGGACAACAACTCAGTTCAGCAGAGCATTCAGTTTCTATTACTTGTAATATCATAATACATCATTTGTAATATTAGTAGAATAGGAATAAAGGAGGTTTTAGGTAGAAGGGTTGGATTCACATCAAAAGTCGGGAAATCATCATTGATGTTGGTTCAACTTAATTGTTCCAATTGTGCTTCAAGCCACCATGAGTAGCTAAATCCCTCTCTTGTTAGGATTGGCTGTAGTTCATCGAAATAATATGTATTCTCTTTAATCATGGCGTTATATGGAATTTATGTTTGAATCATTATCGTTGTTATCTTTGCTTTACCGTTTATTTCATGGATTGAGCTGATATTGACAAATACGATTCTAATCTTGATCCAAGATAGCAACTATTAAACTCTAAATTCTAGACATAGATTTAGGTTTAATATTTACTAAAAGTATTGAATCGTAATGCTACCATATTGTTTAATAGGCTGAGAAATCATCGATTAAACCATACGGTAGAAATCACATCAAGGTTTAGATATGAGCTTTGTTTGTGTGCGATACGTGATGATAAAAAATCATTCTTAAATTGTGTATAACTGATTTCTGATATGCATATTAAATCAAAGAATGAACACCAATTCCCAACAAGTCTATTTCTCTGAAACTTATCTTTCGTATTTTACAAATTTTACTTTTCATCACTTATAAACCAAATAAATCTTTAAACTTATGCTTAGAAATATAGAAATCTTTGAACGGTATTGATATTGCTTCAATCCCTGCCGATATGATAAAAGAATACTTTCATTTGATTTTATACAACATCAAATTGCCGCCGTTGTCGGGGATTGGCTTTTAAGGTATTAAAACATCGCAATCATTTCTATACTTCTAAGTTTTGTAAATTTTTTATATATTATATATATTTGTTTTTTTCACAACCGTTTGTTCAAAGTGTTTGGATAGGTGAAAATTATGTTTATGCTCCGAGGAAAAAGTTCGAAAGGAAAACTTCTCTTTGATCCCGAGATTGAAAGAACAATATGAAAGAACATAAGTCAGAAAAAGAAGCAGAAACAACTATCCAAGAAGAAAAATAAAAAATGAGCATCTACATCAAATACCTCATCAAATCCAATAAATGAAACAATGGCTGAAGTCGTCAACGGTCCATGTGCAAGCAGTCCAAGGTTACTGGCTTGTCTCAACAATAATCCAATTGTAAGACGAGCTGAAATGAAAACATGGTTGCTACAGATTCTTTACGCTAACCCTTTTGTAGGTTTGTATCATAAGGATCCATACACCCATCTTAAAAAAGTCTATGAGTTGGCCGATACGTTAGGTGCACTCGAAGATGAAGGAGAGGTTGTATTCATGATATTTTTCCCCCATTCCTTGACAGAAAAGCAAAGGACTAGTAGCTTGACCAACCTACTGAAATCATGACAAATTGGAATGTATTGGAGGAAAACTTTCTTAACAGGTTCTTTCTGCATAATCGATTCATGGATGCAAAAACATCAATAGCCACACTCACGCAAAGTGAAACAAAAACTCTTTGTGAAGCTTGGGAACAATATAAATCTATGTTGCGCAAATGTCTGAATCATGGCTTTGATAATCTCACATAGATTCATGTTTTCCGTAATGGATTGCAGCCCCAACCAAATATCTTACTTGACGCAACAGCCGGTGGTTCATTGTTATCTAAAAGCACAAAGAAAACAATGTCTATTATAAACTGTGTGGCTCTAAGTGATCACCAGGTCCAGTACAATAGAGGTATAATACAAAAAAAATGGTATTCTTGAGTTGGATACAAATGACGCGATATTGGCGCAAAACAAACTTCTTACTCAAACGGTGGAAGAATTAGCAAAGCAACTTTCAAATCTTTCATAACAAATCAAACAAATGCACGAAACACCTAAACTGCAACAAGTAGCATCATGTGAGCTATTTAGAGGAGACCATACAACTGAATTTTGTCCCCCGATCAATGAAGAAGTCAATTATATGGGATTGACAACGACAAAGGCAGGTACCATATCAAAGTAATCAAGGTTATCCATACAAATACAACAACACAAGATTTAGCCAAAACAGACATAATCAGTACCGAAGTTACGCTAAGAAAAATAAGCTTTCAAAGATAGAGGATACCCTGAATCAATTTATGCAGCTGTCCATGGTAAATCAGAAAAACACTGATGCTTCAATCAGGAATTTGGAAACACAAGTTGGGCAAATTGCAAAACAATTGAGTGAACAACAAACGGGAACTTTCACCACAACCACTCAAGCCAATCCAAAAGAAACTTACAATGTCGTTACAAAAAATATTAAAGGAGTGGCTGAAGCGAAAGTTGGGGATAGTGGCAAAGAAAAGAGAGTTGAAAATGAGAAAAAGGCAGAAAACCTCAAAACTGATCTTGGAAGCGTTACATTATCAATTATCATTGAAAACATCAAGTTTGATAAAGCCTTGATTGATCTTGGATAAAGCACCAACCTTCTCCCATTATCCATTCTCAAAAATATTGGTAAGCTTGATTTGAAACCAACAACAATAAAATTACAACTTGCTGAAAAAATCCATCACGCAACCAGTTGGCATAGTAAAGGATGTAACAGTGAAGCTTGAAAAATATCTATTTCCAACTGATTTTGTGGTGGTGAATATGGATGAAGATGAAAACATACCTCTGATATTAGGCCATCCATTCATAAAAGCATCCCAAATAATGTTCGATGTCAATGAAGGAATTATGAAAGTAAGGTGCAAAAATGAGGAGGTAAACTTCAAATTGTTTCAAGCCTTGCAGCATAAAGAGGAAAAATATTCAAAATATAAAGCTCCTGATGAAATAGGCCTGGTATTGAAAAGAAATAATGAAAAAGAAAGGCTAAAGAATGGTGGCAATTACACTTCGAAGAATTCATACAAACCACCTTGATTTTTCACGAAAACCGGCGTCGAGCTAATGACGTTAAACAAGAACTTGTTGGGAGGTAACCCAACCCTTTACATATTTATTTCCTTGCATAATTAGTTTTGAATAGGAAGAAAAATAGCATGAATAAGCCAAAAAGAAAATTCTGCATAAAATTGAATTATGCAGAATTCACTAAGCGAGCGTTGTTTTGCTAAGCGAAAATAGCAGAGTCAGCAAAAATGTCATTCATGTTACTTTCTTCACTTTAGTGCTTTGTGTATCTTTTAATAGTTTTTAGCTGGAGGTTTCATATGACCAATCCATAATGTTATGCTTGAATAATTGTCCCCCAAAATGAAATGGAAAGGCAAGGAGTGGAAGACCAAGTTCACATAAATCAACAAAGGCATGATGGTGTGGATCCAACTTTGAAATAATTGTACAAACCAAGGTACGTGTTTATTTATTTCTTAATATTTAGCATGAATATGATAGGAGTAATCTACGTAAAGTTAGTTCATTCAATCATTTGAATTAAAATGTTTTCATGATGAATCACGTAGTTCGAAAACCAGAAAAAGTGAGGCAACCTTTCATTGTACACCATATGCTTAGGAGACTGATAAATTCTTGTTTTAACTTGTCTAATTCATGCTTAATCTTGCACTTATGTTGATAATTATAAAGACATAGAAATGATCAAGGCATTTCTTTGAATTTGAGCATAACTAGTAAACTAAAATGTAGCCTCATTAGTCCTTGTGAGTAAGTGATCATTTGCAACTACTTTTTGAGCCACATGACATGAATACATCAGTTATGAACTGAATAATGCATTAAGTAAGCCACTTAGTGAATATTATTCCATATATTTGAAAAATCCTAAAAGTTCTTAATTGATAGATTCTATTTTTCTTGTATTGAACCTTGAAACCATTGAGATCTTGTGAAAATTTTTGAAGAGCATTCAAAGAAAAGTGAAAGTTTTGTTCAAGTTGGGGAGGAAAAGAAAGAGGTTTAGTTCAAAAGAAAAATGTAAAGTGGTAAGAATCAAAATAAAATTAAAGAAAAATAAAAATGAGAAAATAAAAGAACAAGAATAGAAAAGTTGAATGTGTTCAAAAAGAAAGAAACAAGTAAAGGTTTTGATAAGTAATTTGATTGAAATGAATCATAGTTTATGAATGCACTTCAAATAAAAACTAAACAAATACTTTGTTTCCACTAGCCATAGGTAATGACACTTCTTTGGTACCTTGACCACATTACAACCATAAAAAGACCTTAGTGATCTTTGTCTTTACATGTCAACATACTTTTCTTAGATAAATGCATGAATTAATCAAGATGTTAGTAAATTTAACATTTGAGAGATCGAAATACCTCATCATTGTTAAATTGCACAAAAATGTGATAGATGTGATTCATCAAAAGACATGTCTATTAATTTGGATTACTTGACATGAATTTTATACGGAGGACTCTTTTCATAGGTATGTCTAAATGCTAGGAGAATGATAAACATGCCATACTTGGATGTGGATATTCAACATTAAACCATGCACTTGATTACTTTTTTTAAAATTTTTGTTGATTATATGAATGATGGTATAGAAACTCATCTCTTGCATTTCTTTGATTGAGGAAAAACAAATATTCAAGTTGCGAAGAATTTGATGAATGCTTGATTCATGGAAATTTTCACATAATTACATAGAATTTATCTTACTTAATTGACAAGATTATAACATAAAAACCTCAACTATTGAATAAAAGTGTTATTGTGCAAATTTACTTGGTTCAGTTTGCATTTGTGCAGATTTTGGCCATGAAAACAAAAACCAGCTATCAGACACATTTTGCTAAGCAAACAATAGCGAAACTCCCAGCGAAGTCAAGACATAAAGGAAAATCCAGAAAATAGATACTTTGCTAGGCAACGATGTAGAGAATAGACCAATTTTCTTAGAGAGGAATAGTTCATGTAGCGAACACAAGACAAAAGCAAATCAACAAGTTTCACCAGCAGTGAGGAAAAGCGAAGTAGTTCGCTTAGCAAATTGGGCCTTCACTTAGCTAAACAAGAAAGTCAAGGAAAGATAATTTGAAGACTTCAGGCTAAAGAAATCAACTTTGCTAAGCGAGCCTCGACTTGCTTAGCGAACTCTGGCGGTTTATGAAAAATATTTGAAAAAGCTTAAGGACAAAAAAATCAACTTCACTAAGCGAGCCAAACTTCGCTTAGTGAACTTTGGCGGTCTCAAGTTTCCAATTTGATTTGAAAAATTAGCTCAGAAGAAAGGACTTCGCTTAGCGAACTCAGGCGGCCAGAACAACTATAAATAGGACAGCAACTCAGTTCAGTAGGGCATTCAATTTCTATTACTTGTAATATTATTGTACATCACATGTAATAGTAGTAGAATAGGAATAGAGGAGGTTTTAGGTAGAAGGGTTGGATTCACATCAAAAGTTGGGAAATCGTCATTGATGTTGGTTCAACTTAATTCTTCCAATTGTGCTTCAAGTTACCATGAGTAGCTAAATCCCTCTCTTGTTTGGATTGGTCATAGTTCGTCAAAAAATTATGTATTCTCTTTAATCATGGCGTTATATGCAATTTATGTTTGATCATTATCGTTGTTATATTTTCTTTACCGTTTATTTCATTGACTGAATTGATATTGACAAATACAGTTCTAATTTTGATCCAAGATAATAACTATTAAACTCTAAATTCTAGACATAGATTTAGGTTTAATATTCACTAAACATATTGAGTAGTAATGCTACTGTATTTTTAATAGGCTGAGAAATCATCGATTAAACCATAAGGTAGACATTGTATCAAGGTTTAGACATGAGCTTTGTTTGAGTGCGATACACGGTGATAAAGAAACATTCTTAAATTGTGAATAACTGGTTTCTGGTATGCATATTGAATCGGCGAATGAACACCAATTCCCAAGAAGTCTATTTCTCTGAAACTTATCTTTTGTATTTTATACATTTTACTTTTCGTCACTTATAAACCAAACAATTCTTGAAACTTATGCTTAGAAATATAGAAATCGTTGAACGATTTTGATATCGCTCCAATCCCCACGGAAACGATGAAACACTACTTTCATTTGATTTTACACAACATCAAGTGTTTTGATTAATTAATTATATTTAATAAATTTATTGGGATATTGAAATTTATTAGAATAAAATTAGATAATAGTGTTATTTTAATTAAATTAGAGTAATATTTAATTTAAATAATAATATAATAGAAAATAGAGTTTTAGAAAATAGAAAGAGTGGGGGGTTTAATAAGAATGGATTAAATTATATTAAATAAATAGATAATTGAGGGGAAACCTTAGTCAGATCGTGAAATTTTTGGAAAAGAGGCAAAGAGTCAGAAAACTTAGAGCGATCATTTGGAAGGAACAAAGGGAAAATAGCAAAGGCCAAAAGCTTTACCGATCTACAAATTCAAGGTAAGGAGGGGTAGGGAATTAGTAACATGTGGATGTTTAGGCATCCAGATAGTGAGAGATCTTTACCCTCCTATCTTCTTCTGATTCTTCTTCTTCTTCTTCTGATTCTTCTTCTTCTTCTTCTTCTTGATTCTTTATGTTAATGTTGTATGTTTTTGGGCAAAGGAGGTTTGGCCAAAACCTTCTGAGGCAATTGTTGTAATACTATTTAAATTGTTTTTACTTGATCATCATTATCCTTGTTGTGGTAACCTTGTTGATTCCTTTTGGTAAGGTAGAATTGACTGGATGAATAAAGGTTACTTTTCTTTTTTTATGGGACAATTGGGTTTCAATTGGGGCGAAAGGGTCGATAGATCATAAAACTCAAAAAAAGTCAGAAAAATCCCAAATGTTGAAAATTTAGAAAAATCAGAAATTGAAACATCGGGAAGGATGGGTGTCATGAGATGGATCCACCATGACAGTAGGATGCCATTAAGAAAACATCGACGGTGGGAAGCTGCACTAGATTGACAGTGTCGCGACACGAAAAATACCTGAGTGTAAAGAACGCTCGAAATACAACAAAGTCTTCACCGAAGTTTAGTTATTCCAAAAGGAAAAGGAAAATATCGATAAAAACCTTAAAAGAGTGATAATATAGTCATCACAACCAAAATAGGATACGGGAGTCGGTTATGAACGAGAGACGTATTAGCACCCATCACATCTGTTGTACTCAATGCGGACCATTTAGTTAGTTTTGTGAATAAAATTTTAGAGTGATGTTACTTGATTCTTCTAATTATTGCGTGATATTTAAAAAAGAAATAAAGGATGAAATTGTTAGGTTTTTTATTAGGGTGGTTGACGAGATGTTAAATCTCGCTCCTGGATATCCTCTTGTGCGATGAGGAATTTAAACCTATGTAGGTATGGGTAGCAAATGTTTATTGATTGGTCTATTTTGGCAAAAGGTATTTAGTCGCATGCGAACAGAAAACATTGCTTCCTGCGTAAAACATGGAGAAGTGAAAATTTGCATCACATCAAAATGGACAACATAATTTGGATTCTCATAGATTTATGTTCTTGTCGCGTTCAAGGGGAAAACAATTACTACTTCTCGCACATAGTAGTAACGAAGAATTTGTTTGCATTTTCTCGAAATGGATGAAGAATATTTCATTTTTTAAAAATGTTTTCGTCGCGCTAAGGTGGAAAAAAGATAGGTTTGGTGGTGGAGATTGATTTTAAATGGAAGAAGCATTCTCCATTGGAACAAAGTATATACTTTGCGTGTTTTGAAAGGGTGTGCATCCAATTGTCCTTTTTTCATCCATATTTATTGCAAAAAAAGATAATCATTGCAAAATATAAGTAATCATTCGGAACAAAGTGTACACTCTGCTTCCTTTTACTCAGGGTTTCAAAGGGATGTGCATCCAATTGTTCTTTTTATTCTGAGTTTATTGATAAAAAGATTTTGAAGTGCGTCCGATTAATTTGGAAAATGGACTTGATGTTGATCAAGAGTTTGATTGACGCTATTTGAAAAATACATTTGATTGTGAGATGGTTTTGAAAATGGATTGATGTTTATCAAGCATTGATTCACGTTTATTGTTTGATATTTATTTAAACAAGACTGGATTTTGATCAAGTATTTTATTATCTAGAAAGTTTGATTTTATTAACCATTTTTATGTTTAATTATTAACAATTAAAATAAAATTAATAAAATAAAATCGTGGAGATAAAATTAAAATAATTGGAGGTGTAAAATCAAGGGGAGAGGTGTTGTAGCAAGAGGGATTTGGGTTTGGCCCATAATCAAAACAAATAAAGCAATACATAAATAAAACAAAACAAAAAGGGGTGTAACAGAAAAATGGTGTTGTGGAAAGAAATGGGAAAAGCCCAACACACAGAGAAAGCCCAAATCAGAGTCAAAATGTTTGACTCATCCATGGGCATATGATCAAGATACTAAAATAAGGTGGGATCCTTGTACAAGGGACCTAGATTGACCAAAGAGTCAAAACAAATTAGAGGCCACAAATGTTCCACTTGGCACCATCCAGAGGCGAAGGGAGAGAGTACTTAAACGGGGTCTTCTCAAACCTTACTCATTTCACATTATCATTTCTCTCTCTTCAAATCCTATCTTTGAAATGCTCTCTCTTCCCTTCTTTGTTTCTTCCTTCCTCCGCCCTTTCTCCTAGAAAAACTCCATGGCCTTCATCGTGTTCATTATGAACAAGATGAACACTGATCTTCAACCTCGCAAATTTCTAGAAAAGCCTAAACTACCCCAAAGCTAAATCACATAAACCCAAACCTAACCTAAAATAAAATCTAAACCCAAATATCACCTCAAAATCCACAGAAAAAACATGCAAATCACATATCAGAGAAATATGAAACCAAAGAACCCTAAACCTAAAATCCATCAAAACCCATAGCTAACGACATCAAAATTACACCAAATCCCCCTAATCATGAATCTACTAACTAAACTAATAACAACAACACATATCAAGAAAATTGAGCATAAATTATACCCACCCTTCAAAATCCTAATCCCCAATTTCATTATATTTAGCCAGATTACAAGCACATAAATGTGATACATACGACGGAAATGGGAAACAAGCATCTACAATAACATCAAAGTACAAAAGACGCAAAAAAACAACAACAGAGAAATCAAAGAAAATACCAAAACTAAAAAGAATGGTGGCTCTGCTAAAACCATCAAGTATTCGCTTATCCCTTTTTTTCTCTGTGAGATATTGGATTGAACTATAGTATGGTTGAAGTGTAGCTTCTGGTCCTACAAGAATTAAGCATGAGGTTGAAGTTTGTTTGCATGCTGCTGTCAAAATAATGTGTGTTGTAGTCAAAGTTGTTCTAACATGCATTAGTCAATATTAGCTAGGTTTATTAGCATGTCAAAATTGGGCCTGTTTGTTAAGCCCAATTATTTGAGTTAGCTTGTAATGGGTCTGTGAGTAAATGCCCATTAGTTTAGTGTGTTAGTTTTCTTATAAAAACATACTAGTCTCTCATCATTGCAACATTGCAAATCCTAATTAGGGTGAGAGATGGTTATTTGTTATTCTGTAAAACTTGTAATCTTGTTTCAAAGAAGAAGTAAAGACTAACAGTTTATAACCAGTTTCATTGTGTTTTTATTGCTTCCCTCTTTCCTACCCTTATGGGTTTCTAGCCGACTAAGAAACTTGTTAAACTCTATTTTTGGCATCGTTTTCCACAAAAAATTGGTGTAGTGAGCATGGAGAAGATTCCATCAACAAAGTATGAGATTAAAAATTTCACTTGAGTGAACGATTTCAGTTTATGGCGCTTGAAGATGAAAGCCCTACTGGTTCATCAGGGTTGTTTAGAAGCGTTAAAGGGAGCCACAAGCATAGACACTGCGTTAAAGGATAAATAAAAATGGATATGGTAGAGAAAAAACACAAAGCCATCTTATAGAGCCTTTGTGATAAGGTTCTTCAACGGGTCTCAAAGGAGAGACAATGTCGGGTGGGAGAAACTCGGAATTTTTTACATGACCAAATCGTTGGCCAATCGCCTCTACCTTAAGCAAGCTTTGTATTCATTCAATATGAGTGAAGCCCACGTCATGTATGAAAAGTTGGATATGTTCAACAAGCTGATTCTTGATCTTGAAAATATCGATGTCAAAATCGAGGATGAAGATCAAGCACTGTTATTGTTGTGTGCTTTTCCTATAACACATTCTCACTTCAAAGAACCTCTCTTGTATAGAAGAGAGTCAATGAACTTTGAAGAAGTTAAATCACCCTTTTATTATAAGGATTTTAACAAACAAAAGGAGCACAAACCATCTTCGACTGGTGAAGGTATGTCGGTTAAGGCGAAATTCACAAAGAGAGATGGGAAGTTCGACAAGAAGAAGGGTAAATGTCAGCAGAAGTCTTATAGATGTGATGCATCTGGTATTTGATATTATCACTGTAAGAAGGAAGGTTATATAAGAAAGGTGTGCTCTGAATGGCTGGAAGATCATGGAGGTAAGGATAATAGCAACACAACCATTGTTAAAGACGATTTCAACTCATCTGATATTTTTGTGGTTTTGAGCGGCGACTCAAGTAAAAAGTGGATTATGGATTCAGGTTACACTTGGCACATGACTCCAAACAAATATTTGTTCGAGGAACAATGTGATCAAGACAGTGGATCTGTATTTTTTGAAAACAACAAAGCTTTCAAGATTTCAGGTGTTGGATCTGTAAGATTCAAGCTCTATGATGAGTCAATAAGGTTGTTGACTGAAGTAAGATATGTACCTGATTTAAAGAGAAATTTGATTTCTCTTGGTGAAGTTATAAGTTGTTCTGAAGATGTTGCATCCACGAAACCTTTGTCGAAGACATCAATTTGGCATAGGAGATTGAGCCATGTCAATGAAAAGAGTATGCAAAAATGGGAAAGGAAGATTATGTGTGCAAGCTGAACAAGTCATTATATGGTCTGAAACAATATCCTTGACAGTGGAATAGGAGATTTGACAAGTTCATGGCATACATAGGTTTCATTATAAGCCAGTTCGACCATTGTCTTTACTTCAGATTTCGAGTTGGACATTCATTTGTTATTTTGTTGCTTTATGTGAATGATATTCTCATAGCAAGCAACAATGTCGGGGATGTAATGAAGGTGAAGGTTGAACTCAATAAGGAGTTCGACGTGAAGAATCTGGGAGCTGCATCCATGATTCTTGGGATTGACATCTGAAGAGATAGAAAACAGTCAAAATTATGCTTATATCAAGATACATACCTACAGAAGATTCTCGACAAGTTTGGCAAGCATTGAAGTGGATTATAAGGTACATCAATTATTCTCTGAACAGAGTCCTAATTTATGGTGGATCCTGTGGTGAAGATAGTAAAGTAGAAATCAAAGGGTATATTGACTTTGATTATATAGGTTGTATGGATTCCAGGAAATCTATTTCTGGATATGTGATCATTATGTTTGGCACAACAATTAGTTGGAAAGTGGAACTTCAAAAGATTGTTGCCTTATATCCACTGAAGCGGAATATATCTCCCTCACTAAAGCTATGAAATAAGCATTGTGGCTTGAAGGTTTTGCTAAGGATATGATACTTCAAGGTCGAGTTATCTCTGTTAAATGTGATAGTTAAAGTGCAATACACCGGTCGAAGAATTTAGCCTATTATGAGTGAACCAAGAACATCAATGTGAGGCTGCATATCGTCAGAGGGGTAATCGAGCATGGAGAATTACAAGTGTTAAAGGTTTCGATAGATCACAATGCTGCTGATATGATCACCAAGATATTGCCAAGTTGCAAGTTTTTTCACTGAGCAGTTGACAAAGCTGCATGAAGAAAGCTAGTTTGTTCCCTTGATGTTATAGGGCTTTTTCCAAGGTGGATATTTGTGAGATATTGGATCGAACTCTAGTATGGTTTAAGGGTATCTTCTGGTCCAACATGAATCAAGCATGAGGTTGAAGCTTGTTTGCGTGCTAGCTGTTGTCGAAATAATGTGTGTTGTAGTCGAAGTTGTTCTAGCATGCATTAGTCGATATTTGCTAGGTTTGTTAGCATGTCAAAATTGGGCATGTCTGTTAAACCCAACTTTTTGAGTTAGCTTGTAATGGTTATGTGAGTAAAAACCCAATAGTTTAGTGTGTTAGTTTTCTTATAAATAGCATACTAGTCTTTCATCATTCCAACACTGCAAATCCTAATTAGGATGAGAGAGAGTTATTTGTTATTCTGGAACACTTGTAATCTTGTTTCAAAGAGAAAGTAAAGACTAACAGTTTATAACCAATTTCATTGTGTTTTTATTTCTTCCCTCTTTCCTACCCTTGGGGTTTCTTGCCGACTAAGAAACTTGTTATACTTTTGGCATCATTTTACATGTTCCTTTCAATTCTTTCCTTCTTCAAATCACTTCTTCTACTTTACTTCTTCTTCTTCTTCTTCTTCTTATTCAACCTTTTGTGTCTGCTGTAAGTTTGTGATTGGTTGTGCTGAAGAAGTAGGCTCAAGCTCGCCCCTCTTAGAGCTTCAACGTGAAGAAAAGAGAATAATGAAATCCCCACTATTGCAAAGCTTAAACACTAAAATATAGAATAATTTCCTCTCTTACCTCGATTAAATAAAAAATCTTGAGCCTCTTTTATGCGAGGAGTTCGAGTGATGCTCGAAGAGACTCTTTTACAAGGATAAGAACATTTGATTGGATCATAAGAGGTAGCGTGTTATGCTTGCATTGAGTCACGTGTTGTGATAAAAGTGTAATGATGACAAGACTAGGGACTAAGGTATAATGATGATGCCTTTTAGAGTTCCCTAGGCACGTTTCTAGTCTTTGCTCAATACAGTCTATAAAAGGGAGAGAGGAAGCTTCATTAGCATTATTTTCTTTCTCTTCCTCTGCTCGTTTCTGGTCTTTGCTCAATGCAGTCGTTCTCTGCTGCAGTTTCTGCCCTTTCCGTCATTCACCGCCGTTAGTTTTCTCTAACTTGGTTAGTTTTACTGCTTTTCTTTCGCTTTTGCATAAATGTTTTCTGTTTTTAGGTTAGATTTTTCTTGCAATTGTAGAGATGCATGTGGTTAGGGATAAGTTAGCTTTAGGTAGGACGACTTTCGGTGGTTCTGTCTGTAGCGATAGAAATGTTTAAGACTAAGCAATTGGATTGACTAGAATTTATACAAATCAATATAAAATCCCCACCACGCTTTATTGTTTCCAAAGGAATGGGAAAAGAGAGAATAACCGAAAAAGAGGGGGAAAGAGTCAAGGTAAGGGGGTTGGTTATGCAAAGGGAAGGTATTAGCACCCTAAACATCTATGGTACTCCACAGGAACCTCTTTGAAAAATCTGTATATTTTGGCTATAAAATATGTTGTATATAAAATGGATGGTGGAGGTGAGAAAATAAATATATTTTTTTATGATTTTGCACCCGCCGCGGTTGCGAGCCTTTAGTGCCTACGTACCACCTTTCGTGCAATAGGGAATCAGGGTACATGTAGTTCCTCTTTTAAAAATTTAAAACACAAATGCGTTGGTTATTTTTATGAGATAAAACATCATCGTCATTGTCCGTGTGGAAAACATACTTACTATCCACAATCATGAGAAAGGAGAATTTGCATCATCTCAAGGTGGAGGATATGGCTTGGATTTTAAAATCAACAATGCCTCACTCAACACTCAAGTGGAAAATATCTCACTTCACTACACATTGTAGAAGTATAGTTGTTTGCATCACTACAAGGATTGACAAGAGTTTAATCTTTTGAGAAAAGTTTAAAGATAAAAAGCCAAAGTGGCAAAAATGGTTTGAATGAGATTGATTGACTTTTAGTCTTCTCACAAAAAAAATGTCAAGGTATTATTAAATTGATTGGGGTATATTTATGAAGATGTTTTGAAAATGCATAGACATAAGTCCAAGTTTATTATGAAAGTAGTTTAAGTTTCAAAACAAGAAGAGTTTTCAAAAGGGGGAAGAAGATTTTTGAAATTAAAGAAGATGGGAGGAGAAGAAGAGACTATCCTAAAGCATAAGGTAAAGGCTAAAGAGAAGAATAATCTAACCAACAAGAAGCCAATACTTGACATTATGAGTCAAGATAGAATTCCCATTCTTTGGATTGAAACCAAGAAATAAAAGATACTAGACCTCTTGAGAGAACTAACTTCAAATGTATCAAATCTTCACAAAAATTGGGCAGAGTAACCACTGTGTACGGGTGAATTCCAGATTACAAACAAAGTATCTAATCACAAAAACCTGCACACAAAACAAACAACCCAATGTCTTGAGGAAAACCTCAAGAATTCCAGACAAAATAATCAGATAAAGTCACAAAGTCTCCAAGATAGGCCAAGGTCTCTAATCCTAAGTCTAAGAAAAGTCTCATGCTCCATAATGCCAAGGATAGTAACCAAATAGTCCAAGTATCATTAAATATTTTTTAGGGTTTATGTTGATTATTAAGTATCTTAAAAAAGGAAAAGAAAAGCTCAAGTGAGCAAATTAAAAATGGAAAGAAAAATAAATTCTCAAATGAGCAAAGATGAAAATGGCATGAAATGTAAATGCTAAAAATAAATAGTACATAAATCATAAAAAATAATAAAAGCACAAGATAAAACAAGTCAATAATTAGTGGTTAGTGGGATGACCATCTTAAAACTTGCATTTGGAACTCATTAGAGGATTGGTAGAACCAAAGCCTCCACACAATAAGTTGCATTTGCTTTTTGTCAAGTATATCATGCATTTGGAATTCTCACAAGTACCATTTAATGATCAATGATATTTAAGTGATCCGCGTTGACCAAAGGTGTTGTAGATCCATTAGAGGATTTGTAGAACCAAAGCCTCCACACAATGAATCTCAAGGTTATTGGATCAAAGAGATCAAATTAACATACTTGGGCTTGCAATCATAAGTTTTGGCCACAAATGATCATTTATTCGAATCGGGACAAAATTTAGCGCTATGTTAAGCAATCGTAAGTGGACTTATGTAGAAGTCACACCTATTTTGAGGCCGATCAATAGCAATATATGCACCATTTGTTTTGAGACATGATATAGAGATCATGCTCGAACAATATTTAGTGCAATAAGAAAGGGATGAGATGAAGAGGGATGGGAAAAAATATACAAACCACATTTGAATTAAATTTTAATCAAACTATTATTAAAATCATTCATCCATTTTTGTAGAGTTAGACTCAACACCATGGATCCAATGATGTTAATAAAGTTCATGATCCAAAATCTAACCCAAGATCAGCCAGAAAATAATCACAAAATAATATCACATTTAATATACACAAAAAGGGTTTAAAATTGTTTAAAAAAATAGAAAATAATGAGAAAAATATCCACTATGTTCAAATTAATCAAGAAATGAAAAGTAAGACCATAGAAAAATCAGAAAAAAGGCCAAGTAATTTTACAAATTTTTTGGTAATTTTTTTAAGTCAGAGACTATTTTTAAAATTAAAATAAATTGGTAAAATAAACAAAAAATAGTAAAAAATAGTAAAGTCTGAAACAAAAATGAAATAAGGTCACCAATATTTGTCACAATATCATTGGATCTTTCCATAATTTTTCTAAAATTTAAAAATATATAAAAGTATTTTTAAATATTTTAAACAAATCAAATAAGTGTAAAATTTATTAAAAAAATACCAAAACACAAAATTAAATTGTGAAAAAATAAAAATCAGAAAGAGAATAATCAAAAATATTTTTCATGATTTTTTCAGATTTTTTGGACTAAAAATGAATTTTTTATGATTTTTTGAAATTTAAAATAATTAAAATATAAAAATCAGAAAAAGAAAATAAAAGTAAAATATGTGGACCATTGGATGAGAGTCAAAATGCGTTAGTAATCAAATCCAAGGGATCTGGCGCGCTGTGCATATCATGGTCATTAGTGAATAATGTACATAATCAAATATAAATCAGATTTTCAAAAATAAAAAGTGACGTGCCATCATTGGTTGGAAGATGACACGTAGGTCATCTTCAACCTCCAGCCAACGTGATTTGTAGGTCTCTCAAAGTGTAAAATTAGAAGCTCACACGTATGCCAATCGCTTCGTCTCTTCAAGACGAAAACAACCACACCCTCGCGCCAAATTTATATAAACTGTAGCTCAAGTAATTTGGAATGAAAGGTTTGAAAAGGGATTTGAAATTTCATGGTCAAAACGTGTTTTCGGTGAAATGTAAGTGTTGCGACTAGAACCAAGGCAATAAGAGCAACACAATGATATCAGAGTTTTGAAGAATTGATGAAGGAATCTAGCTATTGAAGTTGAGTTGCAGAGCTCTGAAACTGGACTTCTATGGAACAATATAGGGCACGATTCTTGAATGTAATTATATGGTTAGCTTCAGGAAAGATCAAGGAAGGTGAATTGAGGGAAAAATTAGATTGAAAAAAGATCGACAATGGATTTTGAAGTTGCTAAATTCTGAGTTGTGAAACAAGTTTGGCAGGGTGATTCTGGCTATCCAAACTTGGGAAATTGAATGGGATAGTTCATGTATTTATAGGAGAAGCGAATGGGATCAAAAGGAAGGGTGAATGATGCATTTTGGAGGGAAATCGTGCACACCTGATTCACGAGTGAAGAGTGATACAAACTTCATCAAAACTCATCCAATCCTTGCGTTTTAATGTGCTAAACAAATCTGGAACTTCATTAAACATGTTTAGAGGCAAAAACGCGTGGAAAACTTGTGATTAGAGGCCACATTATGGATTTCAAAATTCTGACTTGGTGAGAATTTCAATTTCAAAGTGCCAACTTCTAACCAATGGCATTTTCAACTCAAGGGGTCTTAGGGCCCGATTCTTGACGCTTTAGAAAGATGAGGTTACAAGCTTTGTAATGGAAAAAGAATGGAATCAAATGGATGCTTGAGCTGAAAGTTGCATTGAGTTAAAGTTTAAGAAAAAGGGTTGACTTTCCACACTTAGAAATATTTCAAATTCTTCTTCAAAAATGACCTATAATATCTTACATCCAAAGATGGCCTTCCACATGGAATTTGCTCTTGACCAAAAAAGATGGAATGAAGTAAATCTATTAAATGACATTTTGAAACTTGAACCACTGAAAATCTCCAAAAATTGAGCAAGTTATGACTTGTTGAAGTTGGCCAAAAATCATGAAATGACCAATAATCTTTTGCATATTTAAGGCAACTTCCATCCATTTTCTCACTTTGCACATAAAGGAAGGCATAAAGTACACATCTTCAATATCATTATGGAAAAATAATGGACTAAAGGTTATAAAAATTGACCAAGTTATGACCATTTGAAGTCACATATGGAAAATTGTGGATTCATCTGGATGACTTGTAATCTTTCTTCTTCACCAAGTTCCTTCCACATGAAAACTCCTTGGAACTTTTGAAGTGATTTGTTGATAACCATTTGAAGAGAAAGATGTCTTTGGAATCACTCAAAAATACCAAAAGGTGAGCAAGATATGCTCCTTTGAAGTTTAAAACCCTAGCTTATAGATCAAGAGAATGCTTTGAGAAGTTTGAACAAACTTCTTGTGCCAGTATTCTTGCTTTGTGAATAGAAGTTGTTGAGGATGATGATGAGGACTCATAGCCACCAAAACCACTTCCATATCTTGAAATTTGAGAGAAATATGCTCTTGTGACCAATAGGAACAAGGACTTGCCCAAACATGACAACTTCTCCAATCAACCTCTTGTACTTTTGAGTCAAATCTAATAACCTTGAAATGTGATGAACCAAAGCAACTTTGCCATGCCAATTATTCCAAAACCAATCCAATGGCGAGGTTTGAACTTCTCAAGCTATGTTGATTAGGGCATGGAAATAAACTCATGAACCCATGGAGTAATTTGATAAATCTCATTGCCCTTACCTATATGGATAACAAGCAAGACAAGCCAAAATTGTATTTCATTAGTTAAGTGAAGAAATCAAAACAATATTCATGATCACAAAAGGAACATAAGTCAAGGTGCTTGGTAACTCCTCAAAAGGAGCAAAGCTAAATGTAGGGAGGGGAACAAAGAATCCTAGTGTGATCATGTTATGAGTGAAACAACATGGTATGATGAAGGGATCTTAGGGGCAAAAGTTGGGGTACAACACTGTCGTCTGTGAATGTAGACCATGTCGTGGGTTTGTTTGACGTTCCTTGGCAGCGGAGCCGGCAGCGCTGTTCTATGGTGAATTCTCTGACGATACTGGATCGTTTCCTGGGTTTTTTATTATGTGTCTCTTGGCGAGGTTGAAAACCATTCATATGAGAAGGGACTCTCCTCGAACAAGTTAGGGTTTATCCTGGTGGTCGGGCGCCTAATGTTCTAGAGGGGAGTTCCTGGTTTTTCCTTCAGTTGTTTTGAGTGAGGGCTCTGGTCGGGGACAAGGCCCTCATTCACGCCCTTTCACTTGATTAGTAGTGAGCAGGTTGACTTGATTCGATGTTGAATTAATTTTTTCCTCTTCTTTTCAGGTACGATGTCCAGTAGTACAGAAGATGATATTATGGGCGAGCATAGTGATTTTGCAGCGAGTTCGTCTGGGAGCACCTCGACCAAGGAGAGTACCTCGAGGGTGCAAGATCCAGGGCCGCGTATGCCTGAGCAGAGCACAAACGCGCATGTTAAGTCCGTGGTCGAGGACCCTTAGTCTGGGTTACGCTGAACCCCATGGAGATTATTTCTCATTTTGTTAACACCCATATGAGGTGTTTACACTGGTGGCTCCGGGGATGAAGTCAGGGGAAACAAAGGAGCAGTGGGAAACTTACATCCCTGGGAAGGATCACCGGATATGCTCGAAGTTTGAAGTGAACCATATCCTTGTGTATGAAGTTTTCTTTCGGGAGCTGGGTCTTGGCTTTATTTCTCTAATCTCCATGTGGCCATTTTTCAGAATCTTTGTTGTTGTACCCCAAAATCTTCCCTCCCATTTTCTTCAACACATTCTTCTAGGGTTGTCACATGCTCAAGGATGCTCAGGAATTGATCATACAAATTCACCTCCTAAACAATGGATCCACAACTAGGGTTTCATCTTGCACAAGGAAGAATGGGTTTCAAAGGTATCAAATTGTTTTCATGATTCTCCATAGGTCTTCAAAAAAGTTCATGTCAAGTTTCAAGTCTTACATCAAAGGTTTACTCAATGGCTCAGATGATTGAAGGTCAACTGTATTGGGTAAAAAGTCAATTATGGTTAACTTACAGTCAAACTTCGAGATTTTTAGTAAACATCAACATTTTGAGGAGATATTCATAATTTGATCAAGGGTTGATCATGATTCCTCAAGAGAAGCCCTCAAATCATCAAAAGTCCAAAGTTTCCAAATTAGGGTTTCCTTAGGAGAAGTCAACTAAACTTTGACCAAGCATAACTTTCACAAGCTTCATCAACTTTTCCCCAACAAAATCCCATTTTGAAGGAAAATCAATTCTCTACAACTTTTTATTTATCCTCAAGTCCAAAAGGTGCTTCATTTGAAAGATATGAGCTAATACATTACATGTCATTTCAAAAGTCAATAAAAAGACACTTTTTGTCAAGGCAACTTACATCAATATAAAGTCTCAAAATGTAAAAATGATCAAAAGAGAAAATGAATAGGTCATCTTGAGCTTTCCAAAAAGTCAAGGGTCATCTTTGAAAGATGAAAATTGAGAGAGTTATGACCAATGCAAGTTGGAAAATTTTGAGGAAATGCATAAAGTGCAAAGTGAGCAAACTTGGAATTTTGAACTAGTGGGCTCAACTTTTGATGTTCAAATATGTCCGTGACGTCTTAGAGGACCTCTAAGTCCATTCACATATTTTTTTTATGATTTTTATTTCATTTTTTATTCATTTAAATGCAAATAAAGTCAAATAAAATATGAAACCATGGTATAAGGGCTTTGGATTTTTGTTTCAATCATCCAAGGGCCCAAGACAACGCATGCCAACCTGTTACAATCATGCCAAAACCGTGTGAGATGAAGAAGGCAAGAAATATCTCAAAAATGGAAGTTTTTTAATATGTTTGATTTTTGTCTAACATGGCCTTGATTGCAAGATCCTTCCCTTATTTGTTGCTCAATTTCATTTCTCTATTTAAACACAAGAGGTCAGCATCAAAAGGACACCAAAATACTAATTGAAGAGCCCTTGAAAAATCCACAAAAATTCAAAGGAAGTGCAAGATCTGTATCCCAACTTCCAGCCATTCTCACTTGAAATTAAGGCCAACACTTACTTCTTGAGGGTCAAAAGAGGTGATCCAAGTCCATAACTACATCTCTCGAGCACCAGAATGCGACATTTTAATCATGCCGGTTGTCAAGATTGGTAAACTTCTAACCTTGATTTATGGTATTTTCAATCGATGCTAACCTGTTTAATCGTTTCAAATGCATCATATGAATTTATTTAACATATTACATGTGAGGTTGGACATAGGAATCAGGTATCACTATGGTTAGGGCACCAGAATCAGTTATGTCTGAACCACCTATTGTGTCATTTTCAGGTCAAACTAATAGGCCCATTGGACTCGCAAAGGTCTAATTATTTGATTAGGGTTGTTAGTTTTTGTTTTTGATTGATTTTGATAGGTTTTCAAAAATGCGTCATCGGAGAAGATGACTTTCTCCTCTATGTATGGTGGCCAGAAACCAAGATCACGTGGTATCTTACTACTGGACCATTCAAAAATAGAGGACCCCACTCAGGTGCGCGCTTTGATATAGGTATTGGTATACCAGGGCACGGGTTCGGTCCCTGCCCCTGGTATTTTTTTCTTTCATTTTTTCATGTTTTCTTTCACATATCCAATACAGGCCAGTTAGCACGTGCATGATGCACCTCCTCAATCATTACCATCCGATCTAAATTCAACAGACCATTTATGATGTCCACGATGCACCTCCAGGAACCAGCCACATGAGATCACACACGGGCATGATGGGCTTGCAGTCTTGGGCTTAGTAAATTGCTCTTCTCACACCCTCCCAATTTCCCCATCCAAGCCCAACACGTCTTTTTTGTTCTTCTTTGTTTTTGTTTATTTATTTTAACTAAAGAAATAAAAAAATAATAATTAAACTTAGTTTTTTTATTAATTAATTTATATTAAAAATAATTAGACATTAGGAATAATTAGGCTTAGTCTTTTAAATTAATAATTAATTTTAACTTTTTTTTGTTAATTAATTAATTCAATTAACATTTTTTAGACTTTAGGGTTTTTGATAATTAATTAAAATCAATTAAAATTAGGTTTAAATTGTCATTAACATCAAAAATATTTTCCTAACACTTAGGTATTTTTTAGGTTTTAATATCTTCTCCTAATTGCTTTTTATTTACTCTTTGCTATTTAAATTCTAGAAAACAAATGTATAGGCCGCATATGTGATTTTGTAATAGTCGTAGTTTATGTTTCCTTGCATTTTTCCTATTATGTAACTGCCTATAGGATGTAATAGCCTAGGTTTATTTCCTGCACTTTACTTTCCGCACCTATGTATGTATTATGCTTGTATGTATATATAATAGTATAGTAATTAGGCGTGTATGGAAAGACATAAAAACAAACGCTAGATAACCCTAATCAAGACAAATTAACTGAAAATCAATCACCTTGCACACGTGCACCTCTAGGGTGAACCCCACTTGTTGCCTCTGATAAAAACAGTCATGTCCCTCGAACGTGGGGCGCTTTAGCAAATACCCTCAGTTAAAAAGATCGTAGTCCCTCGATGACCCTTCGATGTTGCCTTCGATAAATGACCTTAGTCCCTTACAATAAATTTTTAAAGTGTCCTACGTGTTGCCTTTATGATTGTACGATGACCCACATCTTTCCCTCAAACATCCAACGAATAGGCTCCCTACTAACTAATGGTAGGATAGCATTATATAAAGGAAGAGGAAAAGAATAAAAGACTTTTGAGTAGGTAGATAGCTTTTAATCGCCATCTCACAGAAACATCTCTTTTCACACAAACACTTTTCTGAAATATTTTCAAAACAAACACTTTGTATGCGTTCTCAACGATACAAGAATCATTACAAAGTTTGCCGCACTTAGGCATTTTTCAAAATATTTTCAAAAACACACAAACACAAAGCATTTTAAAAAGTGATCTAGCGATTAAGAGCCCGTAGATAACTACGGATGAAAAGGGTGCTAACACCTTCCCTTTTCATAACCTACCCCCCTTACTCAGAAAATTCTCAAAGGTCTTTCCTGTTCTTTTCACCCTTTCCTTTATTGGATAAAAGAAAAGTCGGTGGCAACTCTTTCTATCCGCAACATTTGCGATAAAACGCAAAACCAACAGTCAGTTCTCCCACCGTATTACAGAACTGGTGACTCTACTGGGGAGAACTAAAAGTGGGGTTACTTTAAGAGCTAACTCACCTTCATTGCTTTACTTGTTTGCCTTGTATGCTTTATATTTTAGGATATGCTTGGGTTTATTTCTTGTATAGATCCTATACCTGGACCTGGGGGCATTTTAGGTAATTAGCAATTGATCGTGAAAAATGTATGACGTATATCGACACGGTTGAAGCGATTGCTACGTTAGTGTGATACATTGGTTGGTGTCGGTGTCTCTTGAGTTAAGTCAAGTAGAATGTTGGGCTGTCGTATGGTGTCATAAAGCACTAACTGACCGTAGAACCTTAGTTGTCACAACTCAGCCATTAGAAAGTAGTGAGTTAGCTGGCTTTGGTGCAGACCGAAGTTGGTTGATACACGATGCTACACTCATTTAGATCAGACTCTCAGGATATTTCGGTTGCAAATCAGATGCTTGTGCTGAAGTAATGCCCGGGAGAAAGATCAGTGATATTGAGTCTCTTAGAACCCGGTTACCTTATTTAGGACAGGTTGAGCCAACTACAACTTCAAGAGGGTATTTACCTACAAACTCCATGCAAGCTTAAACCTAAGGCCTTGTGTGTTTTGTTTGTGTATGATTAATTGTTCGAACATGACATCATAACATCATGACATCATACCATATCATTTTCACTAACCATTTCAAGGATCTCAAGGGCCTGTGATGCAGGTTATCATGAACCAGACGCCTAGCAAGGGGCAGGAGGATTTATTTTCCTCTAACCAAATTCCCCCAAAGTATCATGAACTGACGTCTATCAAGGGGCAATGTGATTTATTTTCCTCTAACTAAATGCCATCAAAGAACGAAGTACATTATCTTGAGTCAAAGGCTAGGACCCACTCGACATGGTGATCTTTATTCTCGTATAAGGACATTCAACGATACGAAGTTCTTCAATCAAAAGTGCAGTCGGATCCTAACATTTTCTTTTTTTATCGCACAAGATCCTTGAAAAAATTTCATCTACATATCATGCATCATTTCATAACAGGTTTTCTAATACAATTTTTCTCATCTACTTACTGTTTATTTTAGTATAAGATGGCCCTCGAACAAACTGTTAAGGACCTCCAGGCTCAGCACACCCAATTTCAAGAGACTCTTCTGAATCTGGCACATGGGTAGAAAGATCTGATGGCGCTCGTCGCCAAGGAAAAGAAGACTAAAAAGCCGGCTTCTATCCTCAATATGGGGAGAAGATTCAAAGGTCCTGCTCAACCGGTTCAAATGGATGATATTTCTTCTGAGGAAGACAACAACCAAGAAGAGGATGGTAGAAGTATCAAGCCTAAAGGTAGGAATAATCAGGGTTCTGAAGATGAATACTACTCTGATGAGCAGTATCCTCCTGCAGATGACAAGTACAAGTAGTTGGAAGATCGTCTCAAAGCTATGCAAATCCAGAAAGTGCCTGGATTGTATTTTTGAGAACTAGGTATGATCTCGGGGGTGGTCATCCCTCACAAGTTCAAGGTACCTGTCTTTGCTAAATATGATGGGGTCTCTTGTCCCAAACATCATCTAAGGTTGTATGTTCGAAAAATCCAACCCCATACCGCTGACATGAAATTATCGGTCCATTTCTTTCAAGAAATATTGTTTGGCACTCAACTTGAATGGTTCTATCAGCTGGAAGGAACCAACACTCACACGTTGGAAGACTTGGCTACTGCTTTTTACAAGCAGTGTCAATATAATGCTGACCTTGCACCGGCTCGTGTGCAATTGTAAAACATGTCCATGGGCTCGAATGAAGGGTTCAAGGAGTATGCACAAAAATAGAGGGATTTAGCTGGAAGGGTGAAACTTCCCTTGTCCGACCGGGAATTGGTTGATATGTTCATGGTCACTCTAACATGCCCATTCTTTAATCTTCTCATCGAGAGTTCTTCAGTTGGTTTTACTGAGCTGATATTGACAAGAGAAAGCATTGAAAGTGGTATCCAGAGTGGAAAAATTCGGGTGGCTACGTGTTCGAGTTCTATGAAGTAGACATTCTATGATAATAATGAAACCAATTCCATTTATGGTCAGAAGGGTCGTGTTAGAAGTAACTGCAACCAATCCGTGGGAGTTGTGCTAATCTCCAATCCCGCACCAACGTAACATTAACATCAAGGCAATCAGCGTAGGCCAGATGCACCTAGAAGACAATTTACTAAGATTAACATGCCATTGTCCTAGGCATTTCAACACCTGTTGAAGGCAGAGCTGATAACATTGAAGAGTCCTCCTCAGAATCCTAACACCTCCTCTCCTCGGTACAATCCTAATGTGAGATGTGCCTATCATTCCAATAGTCTCGGACATGACACAAATAGTTATTGGGCTTTGAAAATTAAAACCTAAGATTTGATTGATTCTAAGGAGATTGAGGCCGACCCTCTTGAGACCCCTAATGTGATCATTGCTCCCATGCTAAATCATGGCCAAGATTGAGAGCGTCTTTTTCATTTGAATTTTCAAATTGTAATTTCTTTTGATTGTTCGAACATTTATGTTATATCAAACTTTGTTGTTTCATTAATGCATTGTGTATATTTAGCTTGAAGTAATCCATTCGGTTTGATTATATTTAAACTGCTTTCTTACTTTGTTTTGTGATATTCAACTCTTGATTAAAAGTTATAAGCCTTTAGAGGGAGGATGACTAAAACAATACCATAATCTCTACAATATGCTTTTGAATAGACCTTGCTGACGATGTACATGCGCTATTTCAAATCCTAAATAGTGGAGTTATAAGGAAGATAATCCCTAATCAACCCCTTTGAGCCTAAGGAGTAGAAGTTTCCTTTTTCATATAAATTGAAACCCTTAATCATAACCTGGGGCAGGATAGTTTCTCAGTTAAATTCAAATGTGCATTCAGTCGCAAGCTCTACTTTCATACATGACCAATGGTGTCGAAGATGCTCTTCTAAACCAAAAGACGGTGATGGTTCCATGTAATCATTAAAAAATACAGTCATCATCTCTTAAAAGAAAAGCCCGCTAAGTCAAAACCTATGAAGGAGACTTAGGACAAACTGGGGCATCCCGTTGACTGTGATCTCAAAACACTTCAAGAAAAAATAGGGATAATAAAGTAAAAAAAGAGGTTTCTACAAATCCTCAACAAAAAAATATATATTACAAAAAAAATGATGACTTCCTTCTCAAATAAACTTTCACTATCCGAACCATCACCGGAATATCAGGGCAAAGATTCCAGACTCAATTGGAATCTAAACACACAATTAACTGAGTATAGAACTGAAGAACATCACGAAGAACGGGTGGGTACAAATAAATTTCGAGCCTTTATCATTTGTTTCTTAAACTGTGAACCAGGCCACATAACAACCCTTAAAAGTCCTAGCTGAAGCATGGGTTAGTTCGAAAGCATATTGTTGCAAAAGGTATCCTGACTCCTGTAAGGCTTACTATAAATCCTGAGTTAAATTCATATTCTTACAAAATTATGTTTGTTTACTAAAATTGCATTTTCAAATCTTCAAGACAGACATAAGCTTTGCATTATTAAATACCACTGTTTGCATATAACTAATTATTCGACAGTAGAGAAATTCACAGGACGAATATTCAATGAACGGAAATCCTCTCAATGAACATAATCACATCAAATGGAAAGAAACTTCCAATGATAAGCCTTCCATATTCAAGGGGCATGACATGGTGTATAACTAATCTGGGGCAGTCAAGTTAAGATTCAAAGAATCTCTCAAAGGTGCTGAATAGCCAAGGGAAGATCTCCATGTGAATCACTTGGGGCATTGAACATGAATTCAATCATCGGGTGCACCAGACTAATCCCAGGGGAAATGGACTCCCACATACGAAGGGTCGCACACAATCAAGCAAATATTTTTCTAGAAGTGCTACAACACTTACTACTATGGACAGTGACAATTCTCCGCACCCTGTGAATGCGGACATAGTCGAAAAATACTACGCACGAAAAAAGACCCGCTAGGTTGACTGGCCTAGGAAAAAATAAGGGTATCCTGGCGAACCAAAATAATTCGAGAAAAATTAAGGATATATATATATATATATATATATATATATATATATATATATATATATATATATATATAAATTGTACACCCGGAAAGTCGAAAACCTAAAAAGGGGGCTTGACAAAAAAGGGTATCTCGGTGGGATGGAAATCTGAAAAGACAGTCCAGGCAAAAGTCAGGGATTAAAGCGTACGACTACGTCCCATCATCTCATCACTTGTATACCAGTGGAAGGCTTATCACTCCGATCAACATTTACCAAGGGCTCTAAAAGTTGAGATAATGTTCAAATCGTCATGTATCCCCACAGAGAGATCCTCACAGGATTATCCCCACAGAGTAGTCTTAACAAGATTATATTCAACAAAGATATATCCCCGACAAAACCGGATGCACTAATCATACTCACCAGCAAATTCCCTAGCAGATAAAGGAATATGATCTTTTTCTCGGTAATATCGCCCACCTATGGAATCTCAATCAGTACAGCTTATGGAAATTCTCTTCCCCAGATGAGTTTATTCCTCCAAAACTGTAAAACCCCATGCATATTTCTTTCCTCCAGCAGCGCTCACTTCCCCAGCAAAGTGTTTCTCCAGTAGTTTTAGGGCTTATTTCCCCAACAGGGTTTATTTCCCTAACAAATTACAATCTCCCCAGTTTGAGTCTATTTCTCTAACTACCACAAATTACCAGCAAAGGACAGTCTGGGCTGCTATCCCCAGGGAGTTGCTATTGAATCAGAAACCAGACCATGTATCGTTCAACCTTATTCTCTCCAGACGAGTCGACATTTGTTGTATTCCAAAATTTCCCCTCTCAATTTCTCAAAGATTCTCCCACAAGATCTCCATTGATTCAAGACTGCACCAGGAATGATCAGCTCAAGATACCTCCCAAATACTAATGACTCAAAATTAGGGTTTAAGTTTGTATGACGACAATTGGACCTTTAATTCTTCATATGATTTTGATGGATCACTTTGAACTCCCAAGATTGCTCATGTCAAGTTTAAGGCTTTGGATCACATTTTTGCTCAGTCAATTGATCGGTTGACCTAAAATCAACTATATTGGGCAAAAAGTAAACTATGGTCAATTCATAGTTAAACTTCATAATTTTTTATTCATATCAACATATTGAACTCATATATGTTAATTGGTAAAATTTGGATCACAATTCCTCAAGAAATTTGATCAAATCACAAAAAGGGCAAAATGATCAAAATTAGGGTTTGACTGAGAAGGCTTGATTTTTGACTTTCAACCCAAATACATGACTTGTTGGTTTGAGACATGATATCAATAATCCAAATGTATCATTTTAACCTAATGTCATGGTTCAAAACATTTCCCAGGATCAATTGATTGATAGTTGAAATTTGGACAGCTGATGAAAAAGTCAAATTGTACATTGAAAAGTCAAACTTTGACTTTTTCAAGTTTCAAAAATCATATTTCATCAAGAAATGTCAAAGTATGAAAATTGTTCATCAAGAAATCAGAAGTCAAGATTACTTTGAAAAAAGACAAAGTTCTAAACACTTAGAAATTTTTCTAAGTGTTAAGAAAAATATGCTAATTTCATAATTTGTGCCAAATTTTCACCATGATGCAAGATGATTCAAGAAAAACTTACAACATGAAAGTTGTAGATCTCAATGAGAACTAAAATGTTGTAGGGCAGAACTTTTTCTAGAAATGCTTGGATCTCAAGTTATAAATCCATGAAGACATGTCCATGAAACTAAAACACTTAGTAAAATTCTAAACATTTTAAGTAATGAATTTTGACAGAACTTCTGGGCCAAGTTTCACATAGTTACAGAGGGAGTTTGCAAAAGTGATTCAAATAGGGATTTCAGAGCATGTTACAAGCTTTCTAAAAAGTCCAAGAACTCCTTCAGATTATTATGGAGCAGAGAGATTCGAAGATCAGAAGTTGGACGTTCGTTCTTAAATTATAAGTCAGTTTCGTGATGAACATCTGATTCAATTCCAAGCAATGCTGCATAATCCCACTTTTCAGGCCCTCTAACTTGTGTATCTATCCTTAATCAGAATATTATACAATCTTTTGAGCTATGAACCCCTCGATTTAAGCTTTGTCCAAAACACCTTGCCATTTAAGGAAGAAAGTTCACATTTCCATTTTGCAAAAGTGACTTTAATCACAAAGTCCACTCTCCTTGAGCTTTATGAATGTTCTTTCTGCACAAGCATCCCCTACAAACTCAGAACAGGCGTGTTTAAATTTGCTAGCCACCCTACTTTACCTTGAAACCATGTTTGTCTAAGCTTGCTTCAAAAACAAGTCAAAAATCCACAACATGTGATTTTGTACTTCTGACTTCTCCAAGATTCCAAACCCTTTGCCTATAAATAAAACCTTTGTTTGCAAGCTAAAGAGGATTTTTGGACAAGCCCTTAAACTCACTAAAACTCCATAGAACCAGAAATTACAACACAAGCACAAAAACTTGTCATTTCCGATTTTTGAATCTAATCTCCAAATCCTCTCATGCGTTTCTTGGCCAAACCATCCAAAAGGCTTCTAATACACATATAAAAGCTATCCTAACCTATATTTTCAAACTGTAACACCATCATCTCCAACCTCCATTTTTAGAAACAAAGCATTACATTTTGACTTCTATAGAACATTCCAGCCATCCATAGCTCAAGCTAAGGGTTGCATTAGCTTCCTGGGAACTTAAGGAAGCTAACCAGATCATCACAACAACTTGAATCAGGATCTAATTCAAAACAAGGTCTCCAACTGCAAGGTGATTTTTTATGATTTTCATCTCATTATTTAGGCATTGTTAGGCTCCCATTTTCAAAGACAAAATGTAGATATCATTGCCTAGAAACTGTACATATCTATGGAATTCATTTTCATGGCCTGGGTAGAGATACTTTTGGATCAGAACTTCCTAGAAAATTTAGGGTTCAAATTAGGGCTAGCAAAGTTCATGCTTTTTTCTGATTTATAATTTTAATGTTTTTTAGTTCTGGAATCATGATGAAATTTCCCATAACTTTCATGTTTACATTTTCCATTTTGTTTGAGAAATGATTGAGTTGCAGATGCTCTGGCTGACGCGAGGAAGAAGATGAAGTTCATCATCAAAACTGATTATGTAATATATATTTATGGTTTTTTTTATAATACCAGATGTATAGCCACCCCAGTGGTAGAGAGTCGCGCGTAAGGAATTAGTGTTAAGGGTCCTGGGTTCTAGCCCCATGAGCACATTTTGTTTTTATTTCTTAACATTTTCCTCCTTTTACTTGTTAACATCACACCTGGGCCAGAACTTCTAGGCTTTCTCACTTTTGCTTCCAGCATTTTACCCCTTTTACTTGTTAGCAGCACCCCTAGGCCAGAACTTCTGGGCTTTCTCATTTTGCTTCCAGCAACACCCCTCCTTTTACTTGTTAGCAGCGCGTCTGGGTACAGAACTTCTGAGCTTTCTCATTTTGCTTCCAGCAACACCCCCCCCCATCCATTTTTTCATCACACAGCCCAACATAACCCTCTTTTTATTTTCTTTCTGATTCTGATCACAAAAATACATTTGGGCCTAAACTAAACAGAAATAAATTTCACTTACAAATATCCTTTCCACTTTCTAAACCCCCCAACTTTAATTTTATATTTTTATTGTATTTCATTTCTTTTATTATTTTAGTATCATTACTATTTATTTTTATTAATCAGAAATACCAAAAAATATATTATATTAGATATTTAAATTATTTAGTTTATTTTTATTTAACTTCTCAAAATAAAAATACCAAAAACATTTTCCTATTTAATTTCTTTTCTTTAACTTAATTTTTTTTCTTGTTTTAGTTAATTATTTTCTTTTAGTTAATTAGGTGAAAACCCCCTTTTCTTAAATAAAATCCAAAGCAAATTCCATTTCTTTTCCATCTTTATTTTTATACATTATATTCATTCCATTTATTGTACATTATATGCATTTCAATTCTTGTACATTATTCAAGTTCAATATGGTTGTAATAGATAATTAGGTTTAATTTCTTGCAATCCTCATTTGTAAATTTGTACACCCCATCCCCAAATAATATAATAGTGTAGAATATTTACTTTATATAATTTACCGCTTTCATATAAATGCTAGTAGTTTAGGGTTTGTATGGAAAGATAAAATCAATGCTTAGAAAACCCTAATCCAGGATAAACCAAGCATGAAATACAAACACTTGCACACTTTTCACCTCTAGGGTATACTCAACTTTGTAGCCTTAAAAATGGTCATGTTATGCATGTGAGGCGCCTTAGCAAAGAACAATAAAAAATACAAGATCATAGTCCCTCGATGACGCTTCAAATGTTGCCTTACAAATGATCTTAGACCATTAAGAAATATGCTAAGGTATCTCACAACATTGCATCTTATGAATATACAATGGCCCACGCCCGTCCCTTCATATCCAAAGATAGAGCTTCTTACCAATCAATGGTAAGATAGCAATGTCAAAGGAAGAGAGAAATGAATAAAAGACTTTTGAGTAGGTATAACTTTCTTAGTTGCTTGCTCACAATCCATCTTTAAAAAACAAATATCTTTCAAGACACACCAAACAATTTCAAAACATGAAATATTTTCAAAAAGTCCAACACTTTGTATACATTCTTATAGAGACGAGAATCATTACAATGTTTGCCTAAACGAAGGCGCTTTTCAAAAATACTTTCAAAACCCACCACAAACACATTTTAAACAAAGCAATTTTCAAAAGTGATCCTGCAAGAAACTAAGAGCCCGTAGATAACTACGGATGAAAAGGGTACTAACACCTTCCCTTTTCATAATCTACCCCCCGAACTCAAATATCTCAAAGTTCTTTCCTGTTCTTTTCACCCTTTCCTTTATTGGATAAAAGAAAAGTCAGTGGTAACTCTTTCTATCTGCAACAATTGCAATCAAACGCAAAACACCCAAGTCAGTTCTCCCACCGTATTACAAAACTGACAGTTCTACTGGGGAGTACTGAAAAGTGGGGTTACCTTAGAGTTAGATCACATTTTACTTACTTTCATTGTTTTATTTGTTTGCTTTACATTTATGGGTCCTTGTTTGGGTTTGTATTGATCCTCTACCCGGATCTGGGAACATCATTAGGTAAGTAGCAATAAATCATGGGGATTGTACAAGGTATACCGACATGTTTGAAACGATGGCTACATTAGTGTGACACATTTATTGGTACAGGTAGCCCTTGAGTCTAGTCAAGGAGAATACGGGGCCGCTGTGTGATATCATGAAGCACTAACTGACCTTAGAACCTTTAATTGAACAACTTGGCCATTAGGAAGTAGTGAGATAGACGGCTTTGGTGCAGTCCGAAGTTGGTTGATACTCGATACTACGCTCATTGAGATCATACTTTCGGGGTATTTCGGTCGCTAATAAAGAGGCTTGCGCTGAAACAATGCCCGATGAAGAAAGATCAGTGATATTGAGATCCCCTAGAACCCGATTACTTTCTAGGACAGGTTGAGCCAACTGAACTTCAAGAGGGTATTTACCAATGAAACCTCATGCAAGCCTAAACCTAAGGACTTGTTTTCTTTGTGTGTATATGTTTGTTTGTACATAACATCATGACATCATACCATGGCATTTTGCACTAACCATTTCAAGGACCTAGAGATTTATTTTTGCTCTGTTTTGTAGGACATGACTTCCACTCGCAGAAATACTATCCAAGTCAACCTCGTAAGAGTGCCTCCTCAACTCAAAGAATCAGCATCAAGGGTTCCTGAGAATTCTCTGTTCATCAAGAAACATGGTCGACTTCTCAATCTGGTTACCTTAAGCCTTGATGAAGACATGATGAAGGTTCTCTTTTAATTCTTTGACACTTTGCACCATTGCTTTACCTTTCCTGATTACCAACTTGTGCCTACTATGGAAGAATTCTCTCAACTCTTGGGAGTTCCTATTCTTGATCAACTACCATTCAATGGTATTAAAAGAGACCCAAGACCTGAGGAGATTGATCGAGCTCTACATTTGCAATGATCTGACGTTGTGGACAATTGGGAAACGAGAAGTGGTGTCAAAGGGTTCCTAGCCAAGTTTATGTTGGAGAAGGCTCAACATTCTTGGGATGATCTGGATCTACAAACCTTTGAGGAAGTGTTGGCTCTTCTCATCTATGGGATGGTTAAATTTCCTAATCCTGAGCAACTCATATATGTGAACACAATCAAAAAATTTCTATCTCGCAATCTGGTGCCTACTTTACTTGGGGATATCTTGCATTCTCTTCACACTCGCACCATGAAGAGAAGAGGACTTCTTATGTGTTACACTCCTCTGTTGGCTAGGTGGTTTATTTATCACCTACCCCGGTCTGTTGTGAAGAACGAGCAGGGCTTAAGATGGTCTAGTAGGTTGATGTCACTCACACATTCTAATATTTATTGGTGTTCTGGATCCATGAAGGACATTACTATTATTTACCGTTGTGGGGAATTCCCTAATGTCCCTCTACTCGGAATTAGGGGAGGTATTACCTACAATCCTTGTTTGGCTTTGCGATAATTTGGGTATGCTAGGAGGGATGGCCCTCATAATGTACTTGTACAAGGAATTTCATTCGACTACGAGAACAACGTCCAAGGCTATCGTCAGAGATTCATACGAGCATGGGGTATGGTTAATAAGGTTGGTAGCAAGACGTTGGGAAATTGAACTCCATTACTTTAGAGCCTTATATCAAGTGGGTGCGAACTCATGCCCAAAACCTCATGATTCCTTATGAAGCCATCTTACCTATCATCATGGAGCCTATTTCTGAAGGAGATGTTTCGTATACTGTCCTTTATCCTAACATGCCTACTTCTCTTGAAGATCTGCAAAGAGTTTAGATTCAGCTAAATGAAGAGAGAGACACCTTCGAAACCCAATTCTACGCAAGCGAAAAGAAGGTTTTAGAGCTTACAAGACAGCTTCATGAAGAGCGAAGTTTGAATGCCTACATTGCACCGAAAAGCATGCGCTCGACCTTTTTGTCTTAGGAGTTTATTTTGTGTTTATTTCCTCCATTATAAGCTCAAGAGGCATGTTGTAATCAATTTGAATTTAGTAATATGATTAATGTTTGTTTCCTTTTGTCTAAACAAATTTAAATCTTTTAAGTCCTTGAAAACATCGCATCCGCATATCATGCATGTCATCATAACAGGTTTTCCCCATACAGGTTTCTCATCTGCTTACTGTTTATTTCAGTAGAGATGGCACTAGAGCAGACTATCAAGGACCTTCAGACTCAAAATGCTCAAGCTCAAGAAATGTTCTTGAACCTATCCAAGGGGCAATAAGAAGTGAAAGAACTCCTTATTGAGAGCATGACCAAGAGGAATCCTAAAGACAACAGGGACGACCAGTTAGAATGATTACAAGTTGAAATGGAAACAATGAAAGTCCAGATAATGGGACAGATGGTGGGTCAGATGGCTCTTATCCAAAACTTAGCTCAAGGACAAGAAGTGCTGAGAGCCCCCGTCAACAAGCTTCATCAAGATGAATGAAACCATATGGAACAAACAGTTAGAATTGGGGATCGAGTCATTAATCAGTCTCCATCGAGACAAGAAGTTGGTTTGGTCGAGAGAACACCCTTCAAAATGGCTACTATACCAAGAGTCCAACAAGAACCTCACCAACCACTGGTCAGCGTAAGAAAGGAAGACAATTTTCTGTGATCAACATGCCCTTGGTTCAAGCATTGCATCATATGTTAGAAGCCACATTGGTTACATTGAGGGAGCCTAATCAAAAACCCATTACTGCTTCTCCCCGTTACAATCATGAAGAAAGGTGTGCATATCACTCTAACAGTCCTGGACATGAAACTAACCACTGTTGGGTGTTGAAAAACCAGATTCAAGACCTGATCGACGAAGGGGAGTTGGAATTCATACAAGGTGGTCAACTTGAGTTTTTCTGTCAAAGGCACACCTTTTGAAGTGACTAGTTTAGGCAGAGAAATTTTTGTTCATTTGAATTTTTAGTTGTAATTTCTTTGTTTTCTTAAACACTTATATTTATGTCAGACTTTGGTCGTTCTCATTAATGCATTGCATATGTTTGTCTTGAGTTAATCCATTCATTTTCACTATATTGAAATTATGCTTTTAGTATGATATTCAACTCTCGATTATAAACTGTAAGCTTTTAGAGGGAGGATGACGAATATAATACCATGATCTCTACAGTATGCATTTGACAGACCTTACGGATGATGTGCATGCGTTGTTTCAAACCCTAAACACTAGAGTTATAAGGAATATAATCCCTAGTCAACCTCTTTGAGCCAAATAAGTAGGATTTTTATTTTTCGCACAAAATTGAAACCTTTAATCATAATCTGGGGCATGGTAGTTTCTCAATTAATTCAAATGTGCATTCAGTCGCAAGCTTTCACTTCATACGCAAACATCCTTCTGAATCAAAAGATGGTGATAGTTCCCCATGAAATAGGTAGTCATTATCTGTCAAAAGAAAAGCCCACTGAGTCAAAACCTATGAAAGATACTTAAAAAAAACGGGGGCATCCCGCTGGCTGTAATCTCAAAATTAGAACAGTCAGGCAAAAATTAGGGAGAATAAATCAAAAATAGAGGTCATTACAAATCCTTTCAAAAACGACTGCCTTCTCAAATAAACTTCTAGTTTCAAACCATCACCTTAAAACCATTCCAAAAGCCAATTGAAATCCAAGCGCGCAATTAACTGAGTATATGGCTGAAGATTATCATGGAGAACGGGTTGGGTACAAATAAGGTTTGAGCCTTATCCTTTGTTTCTTAAACCATGAATTGGGCCATGTTACAACCTTTTAAAAGTCCTAATTGAAGCGTAGGTTAGATCGAAAACATACTGTTACAAAAGGTATCCTGTTTGCTGTAAGGCTTACTGTAAACCATGAGTTGAATTCACATTGTTACAAATTTTTGTTCCTCTTTAAAAGTGCATTGTTCAAATTTTTTTCTCAAAACAGGCATAAACTTTGCATTGTTTGATTACCAATGTTTTCATATGGCTAATTATTTGACAACAGAGAAATTCGCACGATGGATATCCAGTGAATTAAAACTCTCTCAATAAATAGAGTCACTTCAAATGGAAATACACTTCCAATGACAAATCTCTCATAATCAAGGGGCACGACATGACCATTGTCCAACATATCTGGGACAGTCAAGTCGTGATTCAAATAATCTCTCAAAGAAATATTGAATAACCAGGGGAAAATCCCCATCCAAATCACTTAAGGGGCAATGTTACGTTAATCATGGGTTTGAACAAAATCCACGATGAAGACCTTCGGTATTACCAGATTACTTGTTTACACCAGTAGTATCAGATGGTGTCAGTATCATGTCTTCAGATCCTTCTATGATAGTTCTTAGAAAATTCTGAATTTTATTGCTTGTCTGTCCCAGTAGTATTAGATGGTGTCAGTACCATGTCTTCAGATCCTTCCATGACAGTTCTTAGAAAATATATGTAGGAAGTTCAAGACTATCAGAAATTTGATCAAAACTCCAAACATCAAGTGCACCAGACTAACTCTAGGGGAAAACAGGCTCTCACATATGAAAGGTCACTTGCGATCGAAAAATTAATTTCTGGCAATTCTATAGCACTTACTACCACAAGACAGTGACAATTCTCCATACCCCATGAATAGGGACATAGTCAGAAAATACTATGCATGAAAAGAGACCCGCTAGGTTGACATACCTAGGAAAAAATAAGGGCATCCCGGCGAACCAAAAGGTTCGGGAAAAAATTAGGGATATCTATGCAAAAGATTGTACACCCGGAAAGTCGAAAACCTGAAAATGCGGCTTGGGCACAAAAGGGTATCCCGCTTGTGACACGGTGGGAGAACTAACTTGGGTGTTTGGCGTTTGATCGCATTTGATGCGGATAGCAAGATTCGCCACCGACTTTTCTTTTATCCAAGAGGAAAGGATGAAAAGAACAGGAAAGACCTTTCGAGATTATTTTCTTGAGTTCGGGGGGTAGGTTATAAAAAGGGAAGGTATTAGCACCCTTTTTATTCATAGTTATCTACGGGCTCTTAGTTGCTTGCTAGATCACTTTCTTTTGTTTGAAAATATACTTGTGGTGTGGGTTTTGAAAGTATTTTGAAAATGTCTTTGTAATGGCTCTAGTTCTATAAGAACGCGTACAAAGTGTTGTTTGAAAAATAGTTCAAAGAAGTATTTTATGGAATGTGTTTTTGAAAGTGATTTTGAAAAGGTGTCTTTGTAATAGTTCTCGTTTCTATAAGAACGCGTACAAAGTGTTTTAACTTTTGAAAATATTTCAAATGAAAGTGTGGGTGTATAAAATGTTTTTGTTGTGAGTAAGCGAGCAACTAGGAGCATCCTACCTACTAAAAGGTCTTAAATATTCTTTTCCTCCTCCTTTAGATGTTGCTATCTTACCTTTGATTTGGTAAGAAGCCTCATCGTTGGATGTGAAGGGACGAGCGTGGGACGTTTGTATAGCCATAGAAGGTAACCTATTGGACGTTTTAGCAATGTCATTTTAGGGACTAAATCGTTTACTGAAGGAAACATTGAGGGTCATCGAGGGACTACGATCTTTTATCAAGGGTCTTTGCTAAAACACCCATATTCGAGGGACATGACTATTTTTCCGAGGAAACAAGTGAGATTACCCTAAGGGTACATGTGTGAATGGTGTGTTTGATTTGCATGCATTTAGTCTTTGATTAGGGGTTGTCTATTTGTTGTTTTTATCTTGCCATAAATACCCGGTTTTACTAGCAATCATTCAAAAGTAATAAAATGCAGAAAGATAAAATCCTACACTATTACAACCATATTGAATTACATGAAAATAAAAAGGCAAAAATAAAATAAAAGCAAGAAAAATGGGTCTTTTGATTTAGGCAGAAAACCCTTCGATTCTGCACTTTCTGGCTCTCTTCGATTCGGCCTGAAAGGGGTGAAGGCGTGACTTTCGACTGAGGCCTGGGGGTCAGCATGTTGTTCCTTTCGATTGGGCCTGGAATCAGTGCAAGATGCAATCTGCCTTTCTGCCTCCTTCGACTAGGGTTTGAAAGCAGTGAGGGATTAATGTGCCTTCTAGATGCCTCTTTCGTTTGACCTAGAGGTTAGTGTAGAGGCCAAAGGTTTCATTTCCTACTTCCTATTTCTTGTTTTTTTCGTTTGAACTCTTGAATAGAAACATGGCCTAAGGCCATGCTAGCATGATCTTGGTGCCAAATTAGTTCTTAAAGCATGTTTAAATGTACAAGGAGCAAAAACCAAGAAGGTTGTTAACCATGAAACATATTAAAAGGGTGGAAACGAAAAGAAGAACAATAGTATGTACATGTTTGAAATGGAAAAGAAAATTTATTCACATATTATGTCTGAAACGAAGGATTCAAGGGTAAAAAGGACTTACCTTGCCTCAAGCTAGAACGTGTGCTGGATCTTGAAGTGGTTACCTTGAATGCTTCTAGATTCGAAGGGAGGGACCAGAGGTTAGGCCTTTGATAATGGACTCGAAAGAGGAAAACAAGCGCGAGGTTCTTCCTGCTTGATTCGAAGGGTAACAAGGTACAGGGATCTTTCAGATTCGAAGGGGACAAGTGTTTAGATGTTGTGTTTGATGAATGTTTAAGTGTTTGAGATCGTTATGGAGTTTGAGAATTTTTTTGAAGATTCGTTCCTCTGGCCAAAAAGTCCTCCTTAAACATGTGTTGGAGCCTCTTATTTGTAGGCAAAGCTGCCTGAAGCTTTTGGAAGGAAAAAAAGGTTTGAACAATTTGAGTAACCTGCTCCTCGTAGATTTCGAGAGACAGTGCCTTGTAAACTATTTTGGTGCAAGAATGGAGCAGTGTTTCAGGACTGCTGTGCAATAATTTTGGCCAGTGTACCAAGCCTGAACTTGGCAGCAAGCATCTTTGAATATTTCAACCTTTCATTTTGACCCTTCTTTGACCAGATTCTTCTCCCAACAATATTATTTGATTTTCCTCCAACAAGTATCCTTCGAATGGGCTACTTTTGTGCACCCTTCGAAGGAGCCAAAAGTGTGACCCTTGGATGGGTCACCAACACATGCCTTAAGGTGGGCTTTGTAAACCCTTCGAATGGGACATCAAGCATGTCCTTCGAATAGGATGCCCTGAGTTGGGTTCGAAATATGCTGATTCGAAGGGAATCAAAGTTACAAATGAAACCTTGTGAAGGTGGTTCTGTCCAGTCAAAGGCTTTCCTGTCAAAGGTCCATGTGGCCAAACGAAGGAGTGTACGTAGGGGGCCCCTGCTTTGTGACTTCATGCAAACATGCAAAAGATCTTTGTTCAAACGAAGGCTTGCATGAAGGGAACCACATGCCCAAACGAAAGGTGCATGCAGGAGGCCAAAATGTCCAGATTCAAAAGAGGCATACAGGAGGTAAAAAAGTGCAAATTGAAGGATGCCAAAAGGGGGCCTTTTTCCTTGGAATCGAAGGAAACTATAAGAGGCTTTGTACCTTGTGTATGCTATCATGGTGGAAGCCTTTTGCATGCAAGAAAGAAATTATGCCTCAAACGAAAGCTTGCATGTGACTAGTCATTACTTTGTGAGTTAAGGCAAGCATGGAGGGAAAGTTTGTGTAGGAATACAAGCATCAAACATCCAAATGAAACAGGCATATAGGCAGTTATGGCATTGTGAACCCAATCGAAGGTGACATGTTGGAAACTTCTGCCTTGAAAATCAAAGTCAGCTTGGCAGTGGCCAACGCCCAGTCGAAGGATGCAACCAAAGCCTGCATCAAAAGAGGCCAAAAGGCCAATCGAAAGAGATGAATCGAAAGGACTTATTTTTCTCTAATTTTGTCAAAAAGATTATTTTTATCTGTGTTCCCTCTTTTTTGACAGTTTCCTTTTTAACTTGGTACTGAAAAATCCAAATGTAATTGTGAAAGCTTGAACCTTGAGAATCCTTGTGAGAAATGCCTTGAAAAATGAGAGGGCAAATTTTGGGGTACAACAGCTGCCCCTGTTCGATCTTCTTAAACCTGAAGGGTTAAATTGGCGAATCTGCCATTCGTGACTTGAAGGTGGAAGATGATTGAACACTAGAGTATCCAGAAATTTGCACTTGATAATGTGGTTGTTGATTGTGTAGGGAATGGGCTTACAGATGCCATTTGGAGGGATGATGGAGAGTTATCGGAGATGGGCTTATAGATGCCATCCAAAGGTGATTGTTGACAGAAAATAGACTGTCTACATTTGACTTCAATTGGAAAAGAATCAGAATAAATCTTTAGAGTGATTTATATGAACCATAGAAAATGTCTACCGGAGAGGAATTAGGATAAACCAATGATCAATTTAAACTGAACCAACAGAGGTCTTAGACATTCTTTAACTGGAATGAATCATAATAAATCTTGGAGAGATCTATCTGAACCAGAGAAGAAGTCTACTGGAAAGGAATCAAGATAAACCATTGAGAGATTTAAACTGAACCATAAGTCTTGAATATTCTTTAACTAGAAAGAATCAGAATAAATCTTGGAGCAATTTATCTGAACTAGAGAAAATGTCTATGGGAAAGAATCAGGATAAACCGTTGAGAGATTTAAACTGAACCGGCAGAGGTCTTGAATATTCTTTAACTGGAAAGAATCAGAATAAATCTTGGAGCAATCTATCTGAACTAGAGAAAATGTCTACCAGAAAGGAATCAAGATAAACCATTGAGAAATTTAAAATAAACCAGCAGGAGCCTTAAATATTCTTTAACTGGAAAGAATCAAAATAAATCTTAGAGTGATTTATCTGAACCAAAGAAAATGTCTACGGGAAATAATCAGGATAAACTGTTGAGATATTTAAACTGAACCAACAGAGGTCTTGAATATTCTTTAACTCGAAAGAATCAGAATAAATATTGGAGCAATCTATCTGAACCAGAGAAAATGTCTACCGGAAAGGAATCAAGATAAACCATTGAGAGATTTAAAATGAACCAGTAGAAGTCTTGAATATTCTTTAACTGGAAAGAATAAGAATAAATCTTGGAGAGATCTATCTGAACTAGAGAAAATGTCTACCAAAAAGGAATCAAGATAAACCATTGAGAGATTTAAAATGAACCAGTAGAAGTCTTGAATATTCTTTAACTGGAATGAATCAGAATAAATCTTGGAGCGGTCTATCTAAACTAGAGAAAATTCTACCGGAAAGGAATCAAGATAAACCATTGAGAAATTTAAAATAAACCAGCAGGAGTCTTAAATATTCTTTAACTGGAAAGAATCAAAATAAATCTTGGAGTGATTTATCTGAACCAGAGAAAATGTCTACGGGAAATAATCAGGATAAACCGTTAAGATATTTAAACTGAACCAGCAGAGGTCTTGAATATTCTTTAACTGGAAAGAATCTAAATAAATCTTGGAGCGATCTATCTAAACCAGAGAAAATGTCTACCGGAAAGGAATCAAGATAAACCATTGAGTGATTTAAAATGAACCAGCAGAAGTCTTGAAAATTCTTTAATTGGAAAGAATCAGAATAAATGTTGGAGCGATTTATCTGAATCAGAGAAAATGTCTACGGGAAAGAATCTGGATAAACCGTTGAGAGATTTAAACTGAACCAGCAGAGGTCTTGAATATTCTTTAACTAGAAAGAATCAGAATAAATCTTGGAGCGATCTATCTGAACCAGAGAAAATGTCTACCGGAAAGGAATCAAGATAAACCATTGAGAGATTTAAAATGAACCAGCAGAGGTCTGAAGGAAATATTTGTCGTGTAGATAGTCACCCACTCCTATCTCGGGAATTGATCTGCAATTGGTTTAGCCACAAATAGTTATCCTCTCTTGTTGATGATAATTTTCTATTGATTGATCTTTCTTGAAAAGGTAAAGAGTTAGTTGTATGTAATGGCTTGATGTATGAAATTCATGGCGTAATGATGTTCTCAAAATAAATGAGATTATGCCGTATGCATCTGTGTTGTATGCGCTTATCATATGCGTAATATGATGCATGGAATGTTTTTGGAATGTAATTTTGTCTTGGAAAATAAATCCTTGACAAGTGTTGGGGAGTTTTGGGAAGGTGAATCCCAGAAGGCCGTTGGGAATGAAGAGTATACACACTTTTCCAGACCTTGCTTTTAGAATGTTTCTGTTGGGGATTCCCGTTTTGTTATTTGAGGAGAACTCTGTTGGGGAAAATTGATTCTGCTTTGAGAAGAAAGCTCTGTGGAGAGTGTTGGTCCCTGCTTGGGGAAAGTAAACCAGGAGTCTTCATTGTCCGTTGCTCTGCTGGGGAGCTATTGGGGATTGTAGGAAAGTCTACTGGGGAAGAGGAGTTGTGGTCCCTTGATGTGTGATAGTCGGAGAGGGAAATTCAAGTTGGGGAATCTTGCCGTTTGTTGGGGAAATAAACCTTATTGCCAATCTGTTGGAGAGGCGTTTCCTTTTGGAAGAAATCCTCGAGGATTCTTGAGATCAACTTAGTTGGGGAGAGGTTTTCAGAGATGGAAACTCTGGATGGGGATCACCCTATGAAAAGGACTTTGTGGGAGATTTGTCACTTCCCCTAATAGCAAGTGTTTGTAGTATTCCCAGGAGACGTTTTCTTGACCGTATATAACCCTTTGCTGGCAATCATGTTCAATTCCCCCAGTGATTCAGATACAGATCTGCCCCTGGTTATTCAACACTTCTTGAGAGATTTCTTGGAATCTATATTTGACTGCCCCTGATGTGTTGGACCGTGACACGTCATATCCCCTTGTTTATAGGAGATTTGTCATTGGAAGTGTCATCTTATTTGAAATGATTCTGTTCATCGAGAGAGTTTTTGTTTGCTAGATATTCGTTGTGTGAATTTCTCTGCTGTCAAACAAATAGCCATATGCAAACAACGATATTCAAGTAATGCAAAGATTATGCTTGTCTTGAAATTTTGAAAATGTGTTTTAGCAGATAAAAGAATTTTTGTAAGAGAGTTCAACTTAGGATTTGGAGTAAAGTTTTACAGGAGTCAGGATACCTTTTGTAACAGTATGCTTTCGAACTAACCCATGCTTCAATTAGGACATTTGAAGGGTTGTATCGTGGCCTAGGTTCACGGTTTAAGAAACAAAGGATAAAGGCTCAAAGTGTAGTTGTACCCGCCCGTTCTTCACGATGTTCTTCAATCCTTACCTCATTTTATTATGCGTTTGAACTCCAATTGAGTCTGGAATAGCGTTTTGGTGATGGTTCAAACAAGTTAAGTTTGTTGGAAGGAAGCCATTTTTGAAACATTTTCATTTTGTCGAGGATTTGTAGTGACCTCTTTTGGATTTATTGTCCTTGATTTTTCCTGACTGTTCTTGTTTTTGAGATTACAGTCAGCGGGATGCCTTAGTTTTTCTTAAGTCTCCTTCGTAGGTTTTGACTTAGTGGTATTTTATTTTGACAGATAATGACTGCCTATTTGATAGGGAACCATCACCATCTTTTGGTTCAGAACGAATGTTTTTTATGTCATTCATTGTGTACAAAATGATAGTTTGCGACTGAACGCACATTTAAAATAACTGAGAGACTATCCTGCCCCAGGTTTTGATTAAAGGTTTAAATTTATGTAAAAATAAAACTCCTACTTCTTTGGCTCAAAGGGGTTGACTATGGATTATCCTCCTTATAACTCTGGTGTTTAGGAATTGAAAGAAACACCTGTACATCGTCATCAAGATCTGTTCAAAAGCGTACTGTATGAGATTATGGCATTGTTTCCGCCATCCTCCCTCTAAAGGCTTGCAACTTTTAAACAAGAGTTGAATATCATAAAGGGAGTAAAAATAATAGTTTAAATATAATGAAAATGAATGGATTAATTCAAGACAAACATATTTAATGCATTATTAATGAGAGTAACCAAAATCTAACATAAAGATAGGTGTTTAGATAAACAAAGAAATTACAACTAAAAATTTGTATAAATAGAAAAATTCCTCGCCCAGACCGTCACTTCAATTGGATGCCCTTGAGGGGTAGTGGAAGAGCTCTGGTTGACCGTCTTGTGTGAAATCTAATGCTCCTCCGTCGATCAGGTTTTAAATCTTGTACTTCAGCGCCCAACAATCATTTGTATCATACCCAGGACTGTCAGAATGATAGGCACACCTGGCATCAGGATTGTAGCTAGAAGAAGAAGTTTTGGGATTTGGATGAGGTCTTATCAACGTAATCAGATTCATCCTCAACATGTGTTGCAATGCTTGAAAGAGTGGCATGTTGATGTTAGTAAACTGTCTCTCGGGCTTGTTTTGCCTTTGCTGATTTTCCTGTTGATGTTGACGAGGTCGTTGTTGGGCCCAAGATGTAGAATTAATTTGGAAAGATCTACTCTCCCTCAAACCGGCTTCTTGTCTCATAGGAGGATGAGTAGTGACTTGATCCCCAATCTTGACTGTTTGTTTCATACGGTTGCAACCCTTGATGAAGTTTGATGACGAGGGTCCTTAACTCTTCTTGTCCCCGAGCTAAGTTTTGGATAAGAGCCATCTGGCCCACCAGTTGTCCCATCATCTGGACTTTCATTGTCTCCATTTAAGTTTGTAGCCGTTCAAATTGGTCATCCTTGTTGTCCTCAGGATTCCCCATGATCATGCCCCTAGTGATGAGTGCTTTCACCTCTTCTTGTCCCTTGGACAGGTTCAATAACATTTCCCGAAGTTGAGCATTTTGAGTGTTAATGTCCTTGATAGTCTATTCTAGAGTCATCTCTACTGAAATAAACAGTAAGCAGATGAGAGACCTGTGTGGGAAGAGCCTGTCATGATATGATGCATGTTATATGGATGCAATGTTTTCAAGGATCTCGCGGGGTAAACACAAGAAGATGTTAGAAGTTGAACTTTGATTATAGCTTTCACATTGTTGAATGTCCTTCACGAGAATCAAGCTCACCATGTCAAGTGGGTCATAGCCCTTGACTCAAGTTACCGTGCTTTGGTCTTTGACATCGTTTGATTAGAGAATCAATCCTCTTGCCTCTTGATAGGCGTCTGGTTCAACATGACCCTACATCATAGGCCCTTGAGATCCTTGAAATGGTTATTGAAAATGCCATGGTATAATGTCATGATGTTACGTACAAGTATGCAAAGAAAGCAAGTTGTTATGTACAAATAGTCATATATACACAAAGCAGACAAGTCCTTAGGTTTAGGCTTGCATGTTTGTAGGTAAGTACGCTCTTGAAGTTTAGTTGGCACAACCTGTCCTAGTAATAGTAACCGGGTTCTGGGGATCTCAATATCACTGATCTTTCTTTATCTAGCATTGTTTCAGCGCAAGCCTCTTTAATGGCGACCAAAATATCCTGAAAGTCTGATCTCAATGAGTGTAGCATCGAGTATCAACCAACTTTGGACTGCACCAAAGCCGGATATCTCACTACTTCCTAATGGCCAAGTTATTCAATTAAGTTTCTAAGGTCAGTTAGTGCTTCAAGACACCACACAACGACCCTGTATTCTCCTTGACTACTCAAGGGCTACCGGTACCAACAAATGTGTCACACTAATGTAGCCATTGCTTCAACCATGTCGGTATACCCCGCATAGTTTCTACAAATTATTGATACTTGCCTAAAAAGGTGTCCCAGATCGGGGTAGAGGATCAAAACAATCCCAAACAAGGAACCGTAATGTAAAGCAGGCAAGTCAAACAATGAAAATCAAGTAAAGGTGATCTAGCCCTAAGGTAACCCCACTTTTAAGTATATTCCCCAGCAGAGTTGCCAGTTCTGTGACATGGTGGGAGAACTGACTTGGGTGTTTTGTGTTTGATCGCATTTGTTGCAGATAGCAAGAGTTGCCACCGAATTTTCTTTTACCCAAGAGGAAAGGTTGAAAAGAACAGTAAAGACCTTTCAAGATTTTTTCTTGAGTCCGGGGGGTAGGTTATGAAAAGGGAAGGTATTAGCACCCTTTTCACCCGTAGTCATTTATGGGCTCTTATTTTCTTTCTAGATCACTTGATTTTGTTTGAAAGTGTTCTTGTGGTGTGGGTTTTGAAAGTATTTTGAAAACATCTTTGTAATGGCTCTCGTTCTATAAGAACGCGTACAAAGTGTTGTTTGAAAAATAGTTCAAAGAAGTGTCTTGTGGAATGTTTTTTGAAAGTGATTTTGAAAAGGTGTCTTTGTAATGGTTCTCGTTTCTATAAGAATGTGTACAAAGTGTTTTAACATTTGAAAATATTTCAAATGAAAGTGTGTGGGTGTATAAAATGTTTTTGTTGTGAGCAAGCGAGCAACTAGGAGCATCCTACCTACTCAAAGGTCTTAAATATTCTTTTCCTCCTCCTTTAGATGTTGCTATCTTACCATTGATTTGGTAAGAAGCCTCATCATTGGATGTGAAGGGACGGGCGTGGGACGTTTATATAGTCATAGAAGGCAGCCTATGGGACATTTTAGCAATGTCATTTTAGGGACTAGATCGTTTACTGAAGGCAACATTAAGGGCCATCGAGGGACTATGATCTTTTATCAAGGGTCTTTGCTAAAACATCCATATTCGAGGGACATGACTATTTTTCCGAGGCAACAAGTGAGATTACCCTAATGGTGCATGTGTGAATGGTGTGTTTGATTTGCATGCATTTAGTCTTTGATTAGGGGTTGTCTATTTGTTGTTTTTATCTTGCCATACATACCCTATTTTACTAGTAATCATTCAAAAGTAATAAAATGCAGAAAGATAAAATCCTACACTATTACAACCATATTGAATTGCATGAAAATATAAAGGTAAAAATAAAATAAAATTAAGTAAAACGGGTCTTTGGATTTGGGCAGAAAACCCTTTGATTTTGCACTTTATGGCTCTCTTCGATTCGGCCTGAAAGGGGTGAAGGCATGACTTTCGACTGAGGCCTAGGGGTCAGCATGTTATGCCTTTCGTCAGGGCCTGGAATCAGTGTAAGATCCAATCTTCCTTTCTGCCTCCTTTGACTTGGGGTTGAAAGCAGTGAGGGATTACATTTCGTCTTGGCCTTGAAGTCAGCATGGTGTGCCTTATGGCTGCCTCTTTCATTTGACCTGGAGGTTAGTATGGAAGCCAAAGGTTTCATTTTCTACTTCCTGGTTCCTGTTTCTTTCGTTTGAACACTTGAATAAAAACATGGCCTAAGGCCATGCTAGCATCATCTTGGGGCCAAATTAGTTATTAAAGCATGTTTAAATATACAAGGAGCAAAAACCAAGAAAGTTGTTAACCATGAAACATATTAAAACGGTGGAAACAAAAAGAAGAACAATAGTATGTACATGTTTGAAACGGAAAATAAAATTTATTCACATATTATGCCTGAAACGAAGGATTTAAGGGTAAGAAGGACTTACCTTTCCTTAAGCTGGAACGTGTGCTGGACCTTGAAGTGGTTACCTTGAATGCTTCTGGATTCGAAGGGAGGGGAGGTTGGTCCTTTGATAATGGATTCGAAAGAGGAAAATAAGCGTGAGGATCTTCCTGTTGGATTCGAAGGATAACAAGGTATAGGGATCTATCAGATTCAAAGGGGACAAGTGTTTGGATTTTGGGTTTATGTTTGATGAATGTTTAAGTGTTTGAGAGCTTTATGGTGTTTGAGAAATTTTTTGAATATTCGTTCCTCTGGCCAAAAAGTCCTCCTTAAACATATGTTGGATCCTCTTATTTATAGGGAAAGCTGCTTGAAGCTTTTGGAGGGAAAACAAAAGGTTAGAACAATTTGAGTAACCTGCTCCTTGTAGCTTTCGAGAGACAGTGCCTTGTATGCTATTTTGGTGCAAGAATGGAGCAGTGTTTCAGGACTGTTGTGCAACAATTTTGGCTAGTGTACCAGGCCTGAACTTGGCAGCAAGCATCTTTGAATATTTCAACCTTTCGTTTTCACCCTTATTCGACCAGATTCTTCTCCCAACAATATTATTTTATTTTCCTCCAACAAGTATCCATTGAATGCGCTACTTTTGTGCACCCTTCGAAGGAGCCAAAAGTGTGACCCTTGGATGGGTTACCAAAACATGCCTTAAGGTAGGCTTTGTAAACCCTTCGAATGGGCCATCAAGCATGTCCTTCGAATGGGATTCCCAGAGTTGGGTTCAAAAGATGCTGATTCGAAGGGAATCAAAGTTAAAAATGAAACCTTGTGAAGATGGTTATGTCCAGTCGAAGGCTTGCCAGCCAAAGGTCCATGTGGCTAAACGAATGAGTGTACGTAGGGGGCCTCTTCTTTGTGACTTCATTCAAACATGCAAAAGATCTTTGTTAAAACGAAGGCGTGCATGAAGGGAACCACATGCCCAAATGAAAGGTGCATGCAGGAGGCCAAAATGTTCAGATTCGTAAGAGGCATACATGAGGCAAAAAAGTGCAAATCGAAGGATGCCAAAAGGGGGCCTTTTGCCTTGGAATCGAAGGAAACTATAGGAGGCTTTGTACCTTTTGTTTTCTAGCATGGGGGAAGCCTTTTGCGCGTAAGAAAGAAATTATGGCTCAAACGAAAGCTTGCATGTGACTAGTCATTACTTTGTGAGTTAAGGAAAGCATGGAGGGAAAGTTTGTGTAGGCATGCAAGCATCAAACATCCAAACGAAATAGGAATATAGGCAGTCATGGCATTGTGAACCCAATAAAGGTGACATGTAGGAAACTTTTTCCTTGTAAATTAAAGCCAGCGTTCCAGAGGCCAATGCCCAGTCGAAGGATGCAACCAAAGCCTGAATCGAAAGAGGCCAAAAGGCCAATCGAAAGAGTTGAATCGAAAGGACTTGGTTTTCTCCAATTTTGTCCAAAAGATTAATTTTATCTGTGTTCCCCCTTTTTTGAGAGTTTCCTTTTTAACTTGGTACTGAAAAATCCAAATGTAATTGTGCAATATTGAACCTTGAGAATCCTTGTGAGAAATGCCTTGAAAAATGAGAGGGAAAATTTTGGGGTACAACACCGCTGGATTGAAAGTATGAAAAGACGGTCCAGGAAAAAGTTAGGTATTAAAGCATACAACTATGTCCCATTATCTTATCATTTTATCTATCAGTAAAAGATTTGTCACTATGACATAATTCAAGCTGTCTACAAATCCCCACAAGGCCAATTTCATGGATATCCCAACAGATTTGGATTCGGCAATCTCTCCTTTAGGGATTTCTTCCTAAAGAGACACCTCAGCAGTTCTTTAAATATTCTATTCAATAGGGTTTATTTCCCCAACAAATGGAAAAATCCCCCAACTTAAGTTTGCCTCTCAGACTATTACAAATTAAGGGACCACAACCTCTAATCCCCAGTGAAGTCACCAACGGAGCCGTTACTATCCCCGAAAGTTACTATGAAACCTGGACCTGATTAGATAGTAGTTTGAGTTTCTGAAACCTAGAACCGACCAGATAATAGTTAATTTCAATTTTAAGTTACTAAAGTCTGGACCCGACCCGATAATAGTTTGACTTTATCAATTGCTGAAACATGGACCCGACCAAATAACAGTTTGAGTTTCTGAAACCTGGACCCGACCAGATAGCAATTAATCTCAATTTTAAGTTACTAAATCCTAGACCCGACCGGATAATAGTTTGACATTATTAATTGCTGAAATCTGGACCCGACCAGATAACAGTTTGAGTTTTTAAAACTAAGACCTGACCAGATAACATTTAATCTCAATTTTAAGTTACTAAAGCCTGGACCTGGCCATATAGTAGTTTGACTTTATCAATTGCTGAAACATGGACCCGACTAGATAATAGTTTGAGTTTCTGAAACCTGGACCCGACCAGATAACAATTAATCTCAATTTTAAGTTACCAAAGCCTGGACCCGACCAAATAATAGTTTGACTTTATCAATTGCTGAAACCTGGACCCAACCAGATAACATTTTGAGTTTCTAAAACCTGGACCCGACCAGATAACAATTAATCTCAATTTTTAAGTTACTAAAGCCTGGACCCAACCAGATAATGGTTTGACTTTATCAATTGTTGAAACCTGGACCCGACCCGATAACAGTTCGAGTTTCTGAAACCTAGACCCGACTAGATAACAGTTAATCTCAATTTTTAGTTACTAAAGCCTGGATCCGACTAGATAATAATTTGAGTTTCTGAAACCTGGACCTGACCAGATAACAATTAATCTCAGTTTTAAGTTACTAAAGCTTGGACACGACCAGATTATAGTTTGACTTTATCAATTGCTGAAGCTTGGACCCCACCAGATAACAATTTGAGTTTCTGAAACTTAGACCCGACCAGATAACAATTAATCTCAATTTTAAGTTACTAAAGCCTGGACCCGACCAGATAATAGTTTGACTTTATCAATTGCTAAAACCTAGACCCGACCAGATAACAGTTTGAGTTTCTGAAAGCTGGACCCGACTAGATAACAGTTAATCTCAATTTTTAAGTTACTAAATCCTAGACCCGTCTAGATAATGGTGTGACTTTATCAATTGCTGAAACCTTGACCCGACCTGATAACAGTTCGAGTTTCTGAAACCTAGACCTGACCAGATAACAATTAATCTCAATTTTTAGTTTCTAAAGCCTGGACCCGACCTGATAATAGTTTGACTTTATCAATTGCTGTAACCTGGACCCGACCAGATAACAGTTTGACTTTTTGATACCTGAACCCAACCAGATAATAGTTAATCTCAATTTTTAGTTACTAAAGTTTGGACTTGACCAGATAATAGTTTGACTTTATCAATTTCTGAAACCTGGACTCGACCAGATAACGGTTTGAGTCTCTAAAGCCTGGACCCGACCAGATAACAGTTGATCTCAATTTTAAGTTACTGAAGCCTGGACCCGACTAGATAGCAGTTTAACTTCCTCAAATCATTGTTGAAACCTGGACCCGACCAATCAACAATTCAAGTTGCTAAAAGCTGGACCCAACCAGATAATAGTTCCAATTGCTGAAACCTGGACCCGACAAGATAACAGTTAATCTCAAGGCTAAATTGCTATGAAACCTAGACCCAACCTAATATTAGTTTAACTTCTTCAATCAATAAAAAATCTTCTCTTCCCCAGTAAGTTTGTGATTATCCCATGCAGATTATTGCAAAGCCTGGACCCGACCAGATAACAGCTAACCTTCAAGAGTTAATTCCCCAATGGAGCAGCGGACGACTGAAAATCCTAAGCTATTTTCCCCAAGAAGAAGCCAATATTCCCTAGTTGGAATTCTTCTCAACAAAGCAAGCATCTTTAACAAAGTCTGAAGACACACATACTCTTCATCTCCAACAGCAATCTGAGATTTAACTTCTCAAAACTCCCGAGTGTCTGTCAAGGATACGCATCGACAACACAGCACATTCATACATCATATAACATACATAACACAAAATAATCTCATTTGTTTTGAGAACATCATTACACCATGCATAAATTCACATACAACTAACCCCTTTGTTTCCTTGTAGAAAAAATCACTGATCCAAAGACTTCTTTTAGATCAGAATTATTTCTTCTAGTGAAAAACAGACAAGACACCTGGTTTTCAGCATGAATCGACCTAAGATTTACACTGATGTTTCTCCTATATTCTACCATCATCTCTCCAAATGGAATCATAAGCCCATTCCCAAATCAATACATCATCGAGTACAAATTTCTGGGCACTTTAGTGTTCAATCATCTTTCACTTTCAAGTCACGAAAGGCGGATCCGCCAATCTCACTCTTCAGATTTAAGAAGATTGAACAGGGGCAGCTGTTGCACCACAAAATTTTCCCTCTCAATTTCTAAAATATTCTCTCACAAGATCTCCATTGATTCAAGATAGCACCAGGATTGATCAGTTCAAGATACCTCCCCAAATACTAATGACTCAAAATTGGGGTTTAAGTTTGTATAAGGACAACTGGACCTTTAATGCTTCATATGATTTTAATGGATCATTTTGTACTCCCAAGATTTCTCATGTCAAGTTTCAGGGTTTCCATCACATTTTTTGCTCAGTAAATTGATCAGTTGGCCTAAAATCAACTATATTGGGCAAAAAGTCAACTATGGTCAATTCACAGTTAAACTTCAAACATTTTTATTCATATCAACATTTTGAACTCATATGTCAATTTTTGATGTTTGGATCATAATTCCTTAAGAAATTTGATCAAATCACAGAAAGGCCAAAATGATCAAAATTAGGGTTTTAACTGAGAAGGCTTGATTTTTGACTTTCAACCCAAATACATGACTTCTTGGTTTTAGACATTATATCAAGAATCCAAATATATCATTTTTACCTAATGGCATGGTTCAAAACATTTCTCAAGATCAATTGATTGATAGTTGAAATTTGGTCAACTGATGAAAAAGTCAACTGTACACTAAAAAGTCAAACTTTGACTTTTTCAAGTTTCAAAAATCATATTTCATCAAGACATGTCAAAGTATGAAGATTGTTCATCAAGAAATCAAAAGTCAAGATTACTTTGAAAAAAGTCAAAGTTCTAAACACTTAGAAATTTTTCTAAGTGTTAAGAAAAATAGGATAATTTCATGACTTTGTGCCAAATTTTCACCATGATGCAAGATGATTCAAGAAAAACTTCCAACATGAAAGTTGTAGATCTAAATGAGATATAAAACATTTTAGGGAAGAACGTTTCTAGAAATGCTTGGATCTCAAGTTATAAATCCATGAAGACATGTCCATGAAACTAAAATACTTAGTAAAATTCTGAGCATTTTAAGTCAGAATTTTGACAAAACTTTTGGGCCAAGTTTCACATATTTACAATGGGAGTTTGCAAAAGTGATTCAAAGAGGGATTACAAAGCATGTTACAAGCTTTATAAAAAGTCAAAGAACTCCTTCAGATCAAGCTGGAGCCGGGAGAATCGAAGATCAAAAGTTGGACGTTCGTTCTTAAATTATAAATCAGTTTCGTGATGAACATCTGATCCAATTCCAATCAATGTTACATAATCCCATTTTCGGGACCTCTAACTAGTGTGTCTATCCTTAATCATAAGATTACACAATATTTTGAGCTATGAACCACTTGATTTAAGCTTTGTCCAAAACACCTTGCCATTTAAGGAAGAAAGTTCACACTTCCATTTTGGAAAAGTGATTTTAATCACAAAGTCCACTCTCCTTGAGCTTTGTGTTTGTTCTTTCTGCACAAGCATCCTCTACAAACTCATAACATGTGTGTTTAAAGTTTCTATCCACCCTACTTTGCCTTGAAACCATGTTTGTCTAAGCTTGCTTCAAAAACAGGTAAAAAATCCACAACATGTGATTGTGTACTTCTGACTTCTCCAAGCTTCCAAACCTTTTGCCTATAAATAAAACCTTAATTTGAAAGCTAAAGAGGATTTTTGGACAAGCCCTGAAACTCACTAAAACTCCCTAGAACCAAAAAATATAACACAAGCACAAAAACATGTCATTTCTGATTTTTTAATCCAATCTCCAAATCCTCTCGTGCGTTTCTTGGCCAAACCATCCAAAAAGCTTCTAATAGACATATAAAAGCTATCCCAACCTCTGTTTTCAAACTCTAACACCAACTTATCCAACCTCCATTTTCAGAAACAGAGCATTACATTTTGACTTCTCCAGAACATTCCAGCCATCCATAGCTCAAGCTAAGGGTTGCATTAGCTTCCTGGGAACTTGAGGAACCTAACCAGATCATCACAACAACTTGAATCAGGCTCTAATTCAAAACACGATCTCCAGCTGCAAGGTGAGTTTTTATGATTTTCATTTCATTATTTAGGCATTGATAGGCTTGCATTTTCAAAGACAAAATGTAGATATCATTGCCCAGAAACTATACATATCCATGGATTTCATTTATATAGCCCGAGTAGAGAGAATTTTAGATCAGAACTTCCTGGAAAAATTAGGGTTCAAATTAGGGATAGCAAAATTCATTCTCGTTTCTGATTTATAGTTTTAATGCTTTATAGTTATGGAATCATCATGAAATTTTCCATAACTTTCATGTTTATATTTTCCATTTTGGTTGAGAAATGATTGAGTTGTAGATGCTCTAGCTGGCGCGAGGAAGAAGATGAAGTTCATCATCAGAACTAATTTTGTAATATATATTTATAGTTTTGTTTATAATATCAGATGTATAGCCACCCCAGTGATAGAGAGCGCGCGCGTAAGGCATTAGTGTTAAGGGTCCTGGGTTCTATCCCCAGGAGCACCTTTTATTTTTACTTCTTAACATTTTCCTCCTTTTACTTTTTAACAGCACGCCTGGGCCAGAACTTCTAGGCTTTCTCACTTTTTCTTCCAACATTTTACCCCTTTTATTTGTTAGCAGCACGCCTGGGCCAGAACTTCTGGGCTTTCTCATTTTTCTTCCAGCAACACCCCTCCTTTTACTTGTTAGTAGCGCATTTGGGTACATAACTTCTGGGCTTTCTCATTTTTCTTCCAGCAACACCCCCGCCCATCCATTTTGTCATCATGCAGCACATCATAACCTTCTTTTTATTTTCTTTCTGATTCTGATCACAAAAATACATTTGGGCCTAAACTAAAGAGAAATCAGTTTCACTTACAAACATCCTTTCCACTATCTAAACCCACTGACTTTAATTTTATATTTTTATTTTATTTCCTTTCTTTTATTATTTTAGTATCATTACTATTTATTTTTATTAATCACAAATACCAAAAAATATATTATATTAAATATTTAAATTATTTAGTTTATTTTTATTTAACTTCTCAAAACAAAAAGACCAGAAACATTTTCCTATTTAATTTCTTTTCTTTAACTTAATTTTAATTTTTTTCTTATTTTTTTGTTAATTATTTTCTTTTAGTTAATTAGGTCAAAAACCCCTTTTCTTAAATAAAATCCAAAGCAAATTCCATTTCTTTTCCATTTTTATTTTTATGCATTATATTCATTCCATTTCTTGTACATTATATACATTTCAATTCCTGTACATTATTCAAGTTTAATATGGTTGTAATAGATAATTAGGTTTAATTTCTTGCAATCCCCATTTGTAAATTTGCACGCCCCATCCCCAAATGACGTAATAGTGTAGAATATTTACTTTCCGTAATTTACCTCTTTCGTATAAATGCTAGTAGTATAGGGTTTGTATGGAGAGACAAAATAAATGCATAGAAAACCCTAATCCAAGATAAACCAAGCATGAAATACAAATATTTGCACACTTTTCACCTCTAGAGTCTACTCCAATTTTTGCCTTAAAAATGGTCATGTTATTCATGTGAGACGCCTTAGCAAAGAACAATAAAAAATACAAGATCATAGTCCCTCGATGACACTTCGAATGTTGCCTTACAAATGATCTTAGACCCCTCACAACATTGCATCTTATTACTATACGTTGACCCACGCCCGTCCCTTCACATCCAAAGATAGAGCTTCTTACCAATCAATGGCAAGATAGTAATTTCAAAGGAAGAGAGAAATGAACAAAAGACTTTTGAGTAGGTAGAACGTTCTTAGTTGCTTGCTCTCAATCCATCTTCAAAAAACAATTATCTTTCAAGACACACCAAACACTTTCAAAACATGAAATATTTTCAAAAAGTCCAACACTTTGTATACATTCTTATAGAGACGAGAATCATTACAAAGTTTGCCTAAACGAAGGCGCTTTTAAAAAATCTTTCAAAATCCACCACAAACACATTTCAAACAAAGCAATTTTCAAAAGTGATCTAGCAAGCAACTAAGAGCCCGTAGATAACTACGGATGAAAATGGTGCTAACACCTTCTCTTTTCATAACCTACCCCCCGAACTCAAATATCTCAAAGGTCTTTCCTGTTTTTTTCACCCTTTCCTTTATTGGATAAAAGAAAAGTCGGTAGCGACTCTTTCTATCTGCAACAATTATGATCAAACGCAAAACACTCAAGTCAGTTATCCCACCGTATTACAACATCCATATCGGAAACCCAGGCGGACAAAGCCTCGAAAGGTCATCCATCTCTTTTATCCCCAATCAGGGTATATAAGAATTAAATTCCCCAGTAAAGCAAGGAACGACTAATGTTTCTACACTCTTATATCCCTAAGAAGATGTCAAACATTCCCAACGGATTATCCTCGAAACAGAAAGCAGGAATCCACAACATAAACACTCTAAACAAGATTGAAGACTCATATTCTTCATCCCTAACAATAGTCAGGGATTTATTTTCCCAGTTAAAAATGTTTCACGGGTTTACAAATACACTTCAACAACATTTCACATCCATACATCATTTATGAAAAACATAGCATATGCATATGAAACACATATAGCACACTCTCATTTATTTTGAGAATATCATTACGCAATGCATTACATACATCATGACATCGCATAAAGACTAACTTTGTCTTTTCAGGTAAACTCTACAAACAAGATGAATATCATTAACAATTTTCAAACAGGTCAAAGATTAATTCCCGAAGCAATCCATTATAACTTATCTGCATGAGTAGGTCGAAGATTAATTCCTGGAGTAATCCGGGGAAACTATCAAAGAACAGGTGGCATGAATTCCCGAAATAGGTTGGGTTTACCAATAAAAGAGAATTGTAGATCAATTCCCAAAACAAGATGGGGCGACCATCTGCCTGACCGAAAGACTTCCTTCAAAGACTTACTCTGATTAACATCTCCTAAAAAACATTTTCTCGGAGACTGAATTCCGACAAGCATTTCCTCGGAGACTGAATTCCGAAAAACATTTCCTCGGAGGCTGAATTCCGACAACCATTTCCTTGGAGACTGAATTCTAACAAGCATTTCCTCGGAGAATGAATTCCGACAATCATTTCCTCGGAGACTGAATTCCAACAAGCATTTCCTCGGAGACTGAATTCTGACAAGCATTTCCTCGGAGACTGAATTCCGACAAGCATTTTATCAGAGAGTGAATTCGGACAAGCATTTCCTCGGAGACTGAATTTCGACAAGCATTTCCTCGGAGATTGAATTCCGCAAGCATTTTCTCGGAGACTGAATTCCGACAAGCATTTCCTCGAAGACTGAATTTCGACAAGAATTTCCTTGGAGACTAAATTCCGGCAAGCATTTCCTCGGAGACTGAATTCCGACAAGCATCTTCTTCAGAGACTGAATTCTAAAAAGCACTTACCTCAGAAAGTTTAATCTGACAAGCATTTCCTTCAGAGACTGAATTCTAAAAACCAGTTATTTTAAAGACTCATTCCAATACCTTTTCTAGTTGAAGTCGGGTGTAGACATCTTCTGGCTCAGATTAATTCGCTTGTAGATTTATTCTGATACTCCTTTGGAAAAGTCAAGCGTAGACTCTTTCCAACATGTTTTCTAGTTGAAGTCGAGCATAGACATCTTCTAGTATATCATTCAGATGAAATCGAGCGTAGATTCCTTCTAATATTTTTTTTGGAAAATTTGGGCATAGACTTCTTCCAACATCTTCTTCTAGTTGAAGTCGGGCATAGACATCTTCTGGCTCAGATTAAATCGAGCGTATATTTTTTCTGATACTCCTTCAGAAAAGTCGGGCGTATACTCTTTCCAACATCTTTTCTAGTTGAAGTAGGGCGTAGACATCTTCTAGTATATCATTCAGACGAAATCAAGCGTAGATTCCTTCCGAAGATCCTTTAGAAAAGTCGGGCGTAGACTTCTTCCAAATTCCAGTTGAAGTCAGATGTAGACATCTTCAGGCTCAGATTAAATCGAGCGTAAATTTATTCTGATACTCCTCTGGAAAAGTCGGTTGTAGACTCCTTCCAACATCTTCTTCCAGTTGAAGTCAGGCGTAGACATCTTCTGGCTCAGATTAAATAGAGTGTAGATTTATTCTGATACTCCTTCAGAAAATTCAGGCGTAGACATCTTCTGGTTTAGATTAAATCGAGCGTAGATTTATTCTTTTGGACCATGTCGGGCGTAAACTCACTCCAAATACATCTTCTAAATACAAAGTCGGGCGTAGAATTAGTCTAACTTATATCAATGATTACTTTGGATGGAATTTATAAGCCCATCTGCGATAACTCTCTGTCACCTCTCCAAATGGCATCTTTAATCCTATTCCCGGTATGATCAACCAACAGTGTTACTTTGTGCACCGACGAGTGCAAATTTCTGGGCACTTAAGTGTTCAATCATATTATACCTTCAAGTCACGAATGGTGAGCATTCCAATATAACTCTCAGGTTTAAGAAGATTGAACAGGGGCAGCTATTGTACCCCAAAATTTTCCCTCCCATTTTCTTCAAGACATTCTTCTAGGGTTCTTACATGCTCAAGGATGCTCAAGGATGCTCAAGAATTGATCAGACAAACTCACCTCCTAAGCAATGTGTCCACAACCAGAGTTTCATATTGCACAAGGAAGAATGGGTTTCAAAGGTCTCAAATGGTTTTCATGATTCGCCATAGGTCTTCAACAAAGCTACTGTCAAGTTTCAAGTCTTACATCACAAGTTTGCTCAATGGCTCAGATGATTGAAAGTCAATTGTATTGGATAAAAAGTTAACTATGGTCAAATTACAGGTAAACTTCAATATTTTTGGTTAACATAAACATTTTGAAGAGATATTCATCATTTGATCAAGGGTTGACCATGATTCCTTAAGAGAAGCCCTCAAATCATCAAAAGTCAAAAGTTGCCAAATTAGGTTTTTCTTATGAGAAGTCAACTAAACTTTGACCAAGCATAAATTTCACATGCTTCATCAACTTTTCCCCAACCAAAGCCCATTTTGAAGGAAATTCAATTCTATACAACTTTGCATTTATGTTCAAGTCCAAAAGGTGCTTCATTTTAAAGATATGAGTTAATGCATTACAAGTGATTTCAAAAGTCAACAAAAAGACACTTTTTGTCAAGGCAACTTACATCAAGATAAAATCTCCAGATGCAAAAATGATAAAAATAGAAAATGAATAGGACATCTTGAGATTTTATAAAAGTCATAGATCACCTTAAAAAGATGAAAATTGAGATAGTTATGACCAGTGCAAGTTGGGAAATTTTGAGGAAATGCATAAAGTGCAAAGTGAGCAAACTTGAAATTTTAAACTTGTGGGCCTAACTTTTGATGTTCAAATATATTCATGAGGTGTTAGAGGACCTATAAATAAATTTAAATATTTTTTGTGATTTTTATTTCATTTATTTGAATTTTTATTCATTTAAATACAAATAAAGTCAAATAAAATATGAAACCATGGTATAAGGGCTTGGGCTTTTTGTTTCAATCATCTAAGGGCCCAAGGCAACGCATGCCAAACTATTAAAATCATGCCAAAACCGCGTGAGATGAAGAAGGCAAGAAATATCTCAAAAATTGAAGTTTTTTAACATGTTTGATTTTTGTCTAGCATGGCCTTGATTGCAAGATCCTTCCCTTATTTGTTGCTCCATTTCATTTCTCTATATAAACACAACAGGTCAACATCAAAAGGACACAAAAATAATGATTGAAGAGCCCTTGAAAAATCCACAAAAATTCAAAGAAAGTGCAAGATCTGTATCCCAACTTCCATCCATTCTCACTTGAAATTAAAGCCAACACTCACTTCCTGAGGGTCAAAAGAGGTGATCCAAGTCCATAGTTGCATCTCTCGAGCACCAGAACACGACATTTTAATCATGCCAGTTGTCAAGATTGGTAAACTTTTAACCTTGATTTCTGGTATTTTCAATCGTTGCTAACCTGTTTAATCTTTTCATATGCATCATTTGAATTTATTTAATGTATTACATGTGAGGTTGGACACAGGAATTAGGTATCACCATGGTTAGGGCACCAAAATCAGTTCTATCTGAACCACCTGTTACCGTCATTTTCAGGCCAAACTAATAGGCTCATTGGACTCGCAAGGGTCTAATTATTTGATTAGGGTTGTTATTTTTTGTTTTTTGATTAATTTTGACAGATTTTTAAAAACGCGTCATCGGAGAAGATGACTTTCTCCTTCGCGTATGATGGCCGGAGATAACCAAGGTCGCGTGGCATCTTGCTACTGGAGCGTTCAAAAATAGAGGTCCCCACTCAGGCGCACGCTTTGAATTGTTGACCCATGAGATTTGCTATCTGTTATGTCTTTATTGTTGTAATTGTATCAACGAATGTAATGACCGCCCCAGTGGTAAAGCGAGCATTGTAAAGGCATTGGTATACCAGGGCCCTAGTTTGATCCTTGCCCCTGGTATTTTTTTCTTTCATTTTTTCATGTTTTCTTTCACATATCTAATACAGGTCAGCTAGCACGCGCATGATGCTCCTCCTCAATCATTACCATCCGATCCATATTCAACAGACCAGATATGATGTCCATGATGCACCTCCAGGAACCAACCATATGAGATCACACACAGGCATGTTGGGCTTGCAGTCTCTGGCTTAGTAAATTGCTCTTCTAACCCCCCCCCCCCAATTTCCCCATCCAGGCCCAACACGTTTGTTTTGTTCTTATTTGTTTTTATTTATTTATTTTAACTAAAGAAATCAATAAATAATAATTAAACTTTGTTTTTTTATTAATTAATTTATATTAAAAATAATTTGACATTAGAAATAATTAGGCTTACTATTTTAAATCAATAATTTATTTTAGCTTTGTTTTGTTAATTTATTAATTCAATTAACATTTTTTAGACTTTATGGTTTTTGCTAATTAATTAAAATCAATTAAAATTAGGTTTAAATTGTAATTAACATCAAACATATTTTCCTAACACTTAGGAATTTTTTAAGTTTTAATATCTTCTCCTAATTTCTTTTTATTTATTCTTTTTTATTTAAATTCTAGAAAACAAATGTATAGGTCGCACATGTGATTTTATAATAGTCGTACTTTATGTTTCCTCGAATTTTCCAATTATGTAACTACTTATGGGATGTAATAGCCTAGGTTTATTTACCACACTTTACTTTCCGCACCTATGTATGTATTATGCATGTATGTATATATAAATGTATAGTAATTAGGCGTGCATGGCAAGACATAAAAACAAATGCTAGATAACTCTAATCAAGACAAATTAACTGAAAACAAATCACCTTGCACACGCACACCTCTAGGATGACCCTCACTTGTTGCCTCAGATAAAAACAATCATGTCCCTCAAACGTGGGACGCTTTAGCAAAGACCCTCGGTTAAAAAGATCGTATTCCCTCGATGACCCTTCGATGCTGCCTTCGATAAACAATCTTAGTCCCTTACGATAAATTGCTAAAACGCCTTACGAGTTGCCTTTCTAACTGTGCAATGACCCGCACCTGTCCCTCTAACATCCAACGACGAGGCTCTCTACTAACTAATGGTAGGATATCATTATCTAAAGGAAGAGGAAAAGAATAAAAAGACTTTTGAGTAGGTAGATAGCTTTTAATATCTTGCTCACAAAAACATTTCTTTTCACACAAACAGTTTTTCGAAATATTTTCAAAACAAACACTTTGTATGCATTCTCAATGATACAGGAATCATTACAATGTTTGCCGCACTTAGGCATTTTCCAAAATATTTTCAAAAACACACAAACACAAAGCATTTTCAAAAAGTGAGCTAGCGATTAAGAGCCCATAGATAACTATGGATGAAAAGGGTGCTAACACCTTCCATTTTCATAACCTACCCCCCTTACTCAAAAAATTCTCAAAGGTGTTTCCTTTTATTTTCACCCTTTCCTTGATTGGATAAAATAAAAGTCGAAGGCGACTCTTGCTATCCGCAACATTTGCGATAAAACGCAAAACCAAAAGTCAATTCTCCCACCTTATTACATTCGTCTTTCTCCTTCTCATCTTCATCCTAATTCAATCGCCTTCTTACAGGCTTTTGAAATAGTGTGTGATTATTTACAGATAAGGGCCACTGTCCCTTTGTTGTTTTATTGCTTCAGCCTCCAACAGGGACAATTTGGCAAGCAATGGGAATATGTTTCCTTGAAACAATACAACGAGAAGTTTTTCAAGGCTTACCTTGAATATTCCTCCATTTTAAAGAGAGGTATAAGCTTGTCCATCCCGTGTCGGAGAGGGCATTGTTAAATGTTTTTAGGAGTCTCCTACTGGGTGAAGAACGAGGAAGGGAATCTAGTGGTGAAGTTGGTGCCAAATTTTCATTTCCATTGTGTTGTAACCCAAAATTTTCCCTCTCATTTTACTCAACACATGCCCATTGAGGTCCTCAACTTGCTCAAGCATGCCCAAGAGTTGACCAGACAAACTCTCTCCTAAGGCAATGTACCTCAAACTAGGGTTTCCATTTTTATCTAGATGTGTGAACTCCAAAGGCCACAAATTCTTTACATGGTCCCAATTTCTTCTCAAGATCATCCATGTCAAGTTTCATGCCTTACACAAGAAGTTTGCTCAGTCAATTGCCCAGATGCCTAAAAATCAACTGTATTAGGTCAAAAGTCAACTATGGCCCACATACAGTCAAACTTTAAGATTTTTGGTCAACATCAACATTTTGAAGTGATATCCATCATTTGATAAAGGGTTGATCATGATTCCTCAAGGAATGCCCCAAATTCATCAAAACCCAAAAGTTGCTAAATTAGGGTTTCATAGGAAAAGTCAACCAAACTTTGACCAAGCATAACTTCTTCATACTTTATCAAACATTTTCCATCAAAGGCTCATTTTTAATAGGATGCAATTCCCTACAACTCAACTTCAGCCCCCAAGTTCAAAATATGCACTCATCAAAAGATATGAATTTTTACATTATAGGTCCTTTTGAAAAGTCAACAAAAACACCTTTTGGGTCAAAGCTTTGTACATGAAAATGGAAGACCCAATTGAGATGAAACCAAAAGGGTTGCTTAAGGGACATCCTAAGCTTTCTAAAAAGTCCAAGAACACCCTCGTAGGATTAAAATTGAGGGAGATATGTATTGTCAAAATTTACCAATTTTTGGAAATGTGCATGAAGTCAATATTGATCAAAATGACTTTTTTTCCAAATGGGCCTATGTTTTCTTGTTTGAAACTTGTTCCTAAGATGTCCCATGACCCGTGAGCTTATCCACCTATTATTTTATTATTTTTATTTTTTATTTTTATTTTTTATCCATTTAAATCAAAATAAATCAATTTAAATAGTAGAATTATCAAATAAAATCAAAGATTTGATTTTATGAGCATTTTATGAGTCAAGGAACAGGTAGCAAATCATCAAAATCGTGCAAGAGCTAATTGATTGGAAAAGATCTTAATTTGGTCTATTTTGGAAACAAATCATACAAGGCAAAGAATGAAATCAAATCTCTATAATTTGCAAAGATATGATCCGTTTTTGTTGACCTAAATCATTCTATGATATATACAAAACATTTCCAAAGCATAAGCAAAGGTTTTTGGGTCGTGAAAACAAGGAGGTCAACTTCAATTTTTTGTCAAAAAAAGTGCTGATCATATATTCCTCCATAGACTGATTCAAGCAATTCCAAGGCCAGCAATCCGTTCCTGGACATTTTCTGAAGCCATTCCAATCATCCTCAAGCCTTAAACCTTTAGAAATCACGCCTCAAGTGCCACGGTTTGCATCTTTTTTCAAGATTCGTTTTCAATAATTTATCCATCATAAACATGTTTTGATCATATATCCATGATTGCTATCATATTTGCAATGTTTTTGATTGGTTTGATTGAAGTTTAAGTGCAGGAATGGAACGATGCCATTGTTAGGGTTTTGAGGTCCCAAATTGGGAATTCCATATAGAGGCAAAATTGGACAAAATCATGGGTACTATCATGCTTAGAAGATGATTTTCAATTGATCCATGTCTTTGGTTTGAATTTATTCTGCTTGTGCTACGTTTTTGAATTTTACAGGTTTATGGCTACGAATAAAATCCGTCACTATAGCTTTTAGTGACAGAAAAGACAGTAGGTAAAAGTGTGGCCAAAAACAACAGTTATGGGAAAGAAGACAATTAGGTGGCAGAATCCCATTGGGTGATTTGAATCACGTGAGCGTTTGGGAAAGACCACTTTACTTCCTTTATATTATATTTATGTTATTATAATTACAACTAACCATCCCAACACAGATGGCAAAGGTGCAGGCGGTGAAGCAAAGGGTTCTGGGTTCGATCCCACAATCTCACATTTTCATATTTTCCAATTTCTTTGTCCCATATCCAACGAGCCTCACCTTCAAAAGGGCCATCCTGCATCCTCAAATCCACGCCATCAGATCATGTCCCGGCCATATCTAACACCTCAAGCATGCAGGCGCGTGGTGGACCTCCTGAAGGCCAGCTGCACTGAATCCCCACGTGGGCAAATGGGCCTATAATTGTGTGCTTAACAATTCCATTCCACACCCCCAATCTGGTTTCACCACAGGCCTAATTACCTTCTTTCTTTATTTTCTTTTGTTTTATTTGATTAATTTCTTTTTAACAAAACAACAAAAAAATCATTTTTTTTATTTAATCATAAAATCAAGAAAACCACAAAAATGTAGAATTAGATTTTTTTATTAAAATTAGTTTTTTTTTTGGAAAATAATTAATTTAATGATATTGACTTGATTGTTTTCATAATTAAAATTAATTAGACAAATTAGGTTTAATTCACAAATATTTAATTTTCTCAATAAAATACCAAAAAATATTTTTCTTCAATTAATTAGATTTAGGTTAAGATTTCAAATATTTTTTCTCAATAATAAAATACAAAAAAATATTTTCTCTTTAATTGATTAGATTTTTAGAATTTAAACTTAGATTCCCGTACTTAATTCTCGCGTGCAATATTTTATTTTCCAATTATTGTATTTGCTTCGGGTTTGTAATAGTTTTTTAATTAGGGTTTACCGCATATTATTTACTGTTTAATCCCCGGTTTTTGGTCATGTAACCCCCTCCCCGAAGCCTTGTAATGGCGTAGATTTACTTTTCCGCTTTTAATTTCCGCAACTATGAACTATCTAGATGTATGGATAATAGGCTTGCATGCAAAAGACAAAATTAAAATAGTAGATCACCTTAATTGTGCAAAGATTAAATAACTGAAATCAAACACATGCACATGCTCACTCCTAGGGTTTGCCTCACTTGGTTGCCTCGGAAATAATGGTCGTGTCCCTCGAACATAGGGATACCTTACCAATGCCCCCGATTCAAAGTTGTAAAAAAGATCATAGTCCCTACTTGTCCCTCGAGTTGCCTACGAATTGATCTTATGACGATAGTCCCTTCGAAATACTAAGGTATCCTTACTTGTTGCCTTCAGAGACAATTTCGTCCCTTCGAATGTCCCTAAAAATCTCCAACGAAGATGCTACCTATTACTCAATAATGGGATAGCATTGTCTAAAAGGAAAACAAACAGTCTTTTTCGAGTAGGTAGAAAATTCTTAAGTACTTGCTCAAACAAACAAAAACTTTTTCACACCAACACTTTTCAAATAAAGTTTTCAAAAACAACTTCGTAACACTCTTGAGGACAGAAACAAGGGTTAAAACGAAGTAAAATAAAACTATTCAAAACAAGCACACACAAGCAATTTCAAAATGAGCAAGTACCTAAGAGCCCGTGGAAAACTACGGATAGAAAGGGTGCTAACACCTTTCCTTTCTATAATCTACCCCCCGTACTCAGAAACATCTCGAAAAAGGTTTTTTTTCTGTTCTTTTTCCTTTTCTTGATTGGATAAAATAAAAGTCGGTGGTGACTCTTGCTTACCGCGACATTTGCGAATAAAAAATGCAAACCAGTATTAACAGTCGGTTCTGCCACCGTATCACAGGACTGGCGACTCTACTGGAGAATAAAATATAAAGTGGGGTAAACCTTAGGATCTAGGTCATATTTAATTGCTTTCTCTTGATTGTCTTGCTTGCTTTATATTTATGGGAACTGCTTGGGTTATTTGATCCTACACCCGAATCAGGGAAACACCTTTTAGGTAAGTAGCAATAAACTGTGAGGGAGCTGTGTTGGGGTATACCGACACAATTGAAGTAGTAGCTACGTTGATGTGGCACTTTGGTTGGTACCCGTAACCCTTGAGTCAATCAGGGAGATGTACGGGGTCGCCGCGTGGTGTCATAAAGCATCAACTGGCCTTAGAACCCTTAATTGCATAACTTGGCCAGTAGGACGTAGCGAGATGGCCGACTTTGGTGTATGTCCAAGGTCGACAGATACTCGATGCTACACTCATTGAGGGTTGACTCTTGAGTTTTGTTTGGTTGTGAGTTAATCGCCTATTGAACGAAGCTGGGGGAAGATCAGTGATATTGAGATCCCTTAAAACCCAGTTACATATTTATAGGACAGGTTGAACCAATCCAGCTTCAAGAGGGTATGACCTTAAAACTCAAGCAGGCCTTAAACCTAAGAACTTGGTGTGATTTGTCTGTGTTTGCTATACCTGTGATTTATCATGACATCATAAACATCATACCATATCATATCATGACTAACCATTTCAAGGATCTCGAGGGCCTGTGATGCAGGTTATGATGAACCAAACGTCTAGCAAGGGGCAAGGGGGTTTATTTTCCTCTAGCCAACATCGTCAAAAGATCAAAACACGATAACTTGAGTCAGGGGCTAGAACCCACTTGATATGGTGAGCTTGACTCTCGTAGAAAGACATTCAACGATACAAAGTTCTTCAATCAAAACGGAAAAATTTCAACTTCTGACATTTTCTTGTTTACCCCGCGAGATCCTTGAAAACATTGCATACATATATCATAAATATCATTGCATAAACAAGTTTCAAAGTAGGTATTTCATGTTCTCGTTGTTTATTTTAGAAATGGCTCTCCAACAAGACAACAGAGATCTCCAAGCTCAAGATGCCCAGTTTAGGGAATTTCTCCTGAATCTATCCAAGGGGCAAGAAGACCTGAAAACACTCTTCGCCAGGAATATGACCAAGGAACGTCCTGAAAGCAACAAGGATGAACAATTGGAGCAACTGCAAGCTGAGGTAGAAGCAATGAGAATCCAGATGCCGGGGAAGATGGCCCTTATCCAAAACTTAGCTCAAGGACAAGAAGGGCTAAGAGCCTTCCTCAACAAGCTTCACTAAGATGGATGCAGATCCATGAAACAAATAGTTAAAATTGTGGATCAAGGCATTAATCAGCCCCCAATGAGAGAAGAGGTTGGTTTGGTCAAGAACAGACCTTTCCAGATTGCTACTACATCACAAGCCCAACCACAATCTCGCCAACGACAACGGTGCAATCGGCATAAGAAGAATACATATGAAAGACGCTTCACCGAAATCAACATGTCATTAGCTCAAACATTGCAACGCATGTTGAAGGCCAAGTTGGTTACGTTAAGGGACCCTCCTCAGAATCCCAACATAGCCTCCCCAAGGTACAATCCAAATGCAAGATGTGTGTACCACTCCAACAGTGCTGGACATGACACCAACAACTGTTGGGTGTTGAGGAATTAAATTCAAGACCTGATTGATGAAGGAGCGCTAGAATTTGCACAAGACGGTCAGGCTGAGTTCTTCTGCCATCCCTCCAAGGCCCACCATTTGAAATGACAAGTTATAAAAAGAGGGATTTTCTTTCATTAGAATTTTCAATTTGTAATTTTATTTTGATTGTTCGAACATTTATTCATGTCAAACTTTGTTACTTTATCAATGCATTGCATATGTCTATTTTGAATCAATCCATTTGTATTCACTATTTCAAAAATGTGTTCTTATTTCCTTTTGTGATATTTAACTCTCGATTAAAAACTCTAAGCCTTAGAGGGAGGATGACGAAAATGATACCACAATCTCTACAGTGTGCTTTTGAACAGACCCTACTGACGATGTACAGACATTGTTTCAAATCCTAAAAGTTGAGTTATAAGGAAGATAATCCCTAGTCAACCCCTTCGAGCCAAAGAAGTAGGATTTTTTCTTTTCACACAAATTAAAACCTTTAATCATAACCTGGGGAAGGGTACTTTTCTCAGTTAATTCTTAGGCGCGTTCAGTCACAATCTGCCGCTTCGTACACAATGAATGGCATCGAAGACGTCCTTCCAAAACAAAAGACGGTGATGGTTCCGTATAATCGTCAAGACAAGCAGTCATTATCTCTCGAAATAAAAGCCCATTAAGTCAAAATATATGAAAGAGACTTAAGATAAAAATTGGGGCATCCCGGTGACTGTTATCACATAAGAAACTGTTCAGGCAAAAGAAGGGATAACGAAAAAAAAGAGGTTACTACAAATCCTCGACAAAATGAAGATTACAAAAATAACTGCCTTTTCAAAACAAATGTTCAATTTCTGAATCATTACCAAGTGTCAGAGCAAAGATTCCAAACTCAATATGGATCTAAACGCGCAATTAACTGAGCATAGGACTGGAGAATATCACGAAGAGCGGGTTGGGTACAAATAAAATTTGAGCCTTTATCATTTGTTTCTTGAACCATGAACCAGTCCACTTTATAACCCTTAAAAGTCCTAGCTGAAGCATGGGTTAGTTTGAGAGCATACTGTTACAAAGGTATCCTCACTTCTGTAGGCCTTGTTACGAATCCTGAGTTGATATCACATTCTTGCTAATTTCATTTTACGACACAAAACACATTTTCAAAAAAATTTCAAGATAGACATGAGTTTTGCATTCTTTAAATGACATTGTTTGCATATGACTAATTGTTTGACAGCAGAGAAATCCGCACAATGGATATTCAATGAACATACATCCTCTCAATGGACAAAATCACCTCAGCGGGAAAGACACTTCTAATAACAGGTCTTCCATAAGCAAGGGGCATAACATGATGTCTAAACACACCTGGGGCAGTCTCTCCAAAAGTGCCAAATAACCAAGGGCAGATCTCCATCTGAATCACTTAGGGCATTACGCACGTATTCCAGCAACGAATCATGTGCCATCAAGAAAACATTTTTGGCAGTACTACAACACAACACTATGGATAGTGACAACTCTCTACATCCTGAAAGCGTGGACATAGTTGGAAGATACTACACATAATAAAGACCCGCTAGTTTGACATACCTAGGCAAAAATAAGGGCATCCCGGCGAACCAAAAGGGTTCGGACAAAAATTAGGGATAAAAATGAAAAAAATATGTACACCTGGCAAGTCAAAAACCTGAAAAGGAGACTTGGGCAAAAAAGGGTATCCCGGTGGACTGAAAACCCGAAAGGGCGGTCCAGGAAAAAGTTAGAGATTTAAAACGTACGAATATGTCCCATCACTCGTCTATCTGTGAAAGACTTATACCTTGATCAGCATTCATCAAGAGCACCAGAATCGATAAATGATTCAGATACGCTTCAGATACGAATGCCATTCTGATACTCATTCAGATTCAACTTTCAGATACAGTTCAGATATGCTCCAGATACGGATGCCATTCTGATACTCATTCAGATTTAGCTTTCTGATATAGTTCAAATACGCTTCAGATACAGATGCTATTCTGATACTCATTCAGGTTCAGCTTTCCGATACTGTTCAGATACGCTCCAGATATGGATTCCATTCTGGTACTCATTCAGATTCAGCTTTCAGATACAGTTTAGATACGCTTTAGATACAGATGCCATTCTGATACTCATTTAGATTCAGCTTTCAGATACAGTTCAGATACGCTCCAGATACGGATTCCATTCTGATACGCATTCAGATTCAGCTTTCAGATACAGTTCAGATACGCTCCAAATACGGATTCCATTCTGATACTCATTTAGCATATTTCTTAAATACAGTCCAGATACGATCCAGAGACGGATGTCATTCTAACACTCATTCAACACATGTTTCAAGTACAGTTCAGATACGATCTGGAGACGGATGTCATCCTGACACTCATTAAATACATGTTCAAGTACAATCACGACATATATCCATCCACAAAATCTCTGCATGTACTTTTTCCATCATGGTACAAGGGGAAGAGACAGTTGGAAGCAAAGTCACTATCACGTACAAGCCAATGATACCTATATTCCCCACAGATCCGAGACAACCAAGGTCCGGCCTCCGTATCCCCAAGCAGTAATTCCTTCCCCAGCAGGTTCCTTCAGAAATCTGATATCTGCATTCCCCAGCCGAGCTTTATAATCATAAACAGTTTATAAAGTTTTTCTCCCGAGCAGAGTTTATTTCTCTGACAGCGGAAGCTCAATCTCCCACAGAGCTCTTCTCTCCAGCAATGGAAGTTCATCCGCAGCTGATTTTATTTCTCCAAATCAGCAGATCTTCCAACAGAGTATCCCTCTTCCCCACAGAGTCATTCCCTTGCTGGATTATTCTCAGACAGAGTCTCCTCCGGCATAATATTCTCAAGCAGAATGGAGGTAACTCCCTAGCTAATCATCTTCAGTCACTATCCCCCGCAGAAACGAAGAACTCAACTCCTTATACTCTCCAGCAGCAATCCATGATTTATTTTCCCCAGCTAGAGAATATCACAATGGCATTCCATATCAATATTGTTGCTCCCCAAAATTTACCCTCTTGATTTAGGCTTATGTTTTATCATGAACATCATAGTGCATTGCATTCATACATTGTGATGGGATCAAAGTGCTTTGGTGACCAAGTTTTCCTCAAGCTTTGAAGGGTGATGGCATTAACAAATTGCTCCAAAAAAATCATATTATCTAAACCTTTGGATCTTTCAAGCTCAAAAGTTTTTGCGTATCTCAAGATGCTTTATTCATCTCTTTGGACTCCCAGAAGATTAGAGCTTGTGTTTGATCACAAGTGAAGTCACTCTTTGGATGCACTAGTCAATTTAGGGTTTTGCTTGAGCAAGGTTGTTGGCCAGTGTACAAGACTTGATTTATGGAGCTACAACATTTCTTTGATATTTGAAAGGTCTTTGTATAAGAAATTGGTTAGGATGCCCAGAGGATTTGAAGCTTTGAAGATGATTCATCAGTCTCCTAATGTGTTGACCAAAATTAGGGTTTTGGTTTTCATCAGGTTTTCTTGAGAATTTTAAAGTGAAACTTTGCACATGGCCTTTATATGTTTGGGAGATCATATGTTTCAATTTTTAATCATCAATTTTAAAGGGAAGTGGATCAATTGATTCAGAGGGGCAAAATGGTCATTTTGGTCAAAATCAGTCAAAGTCAAGGTTGACCAAGTGATTTTTTGGCCAACCATCAATCCAAGGATGTAATTTTCATATTTCAAGTCCATTTTGGTCATTGGATCAAAGATATTGAAGTTTGGGTTAAAACTTATTCTTGAAGAAACCCTAAAAGTTACTAATTTTGGAAAATAAGGACTTAATTTCAAAAAATCATATTTTATTCATCCTTGATCAAGAAGATGCAAATAAAATATGCTTGGAAATCTAAGAGAATTATATTTCACCTCCTTTTGGTCTCATGTCCAAATTAGCAAGGAATCAAGAGTTATGGCCTTTTGAAGTTACAAAATTATAGGTCATTTTTCAAAATTATTGAATTTCAAGCCAAATTTTGAGAACCTTAATGAACTCAATTGCAAAAACTCAAAACTAGAGGATGGTAGATATTTTCAATTCCTTTCCAAATTGTGCTCATTTGTGCCAAAATTCAAAAGTATGAGCAAGTTATGAGTTTTGGAAATTTGAGGCATTTCTTTCAAATTTGGCAAACATGCAAAATGGCAATTTCTTGCAAACTCAAGTTTTAGCCATTCTTCTTGCTTATAATCAATCCCATTGGTAATTTGTGACATTCTGAGGCCCATCATACTCACTATTTCGTGCCCCGTATGGTATTGCACCTGTTGGAATAAAAAATACAAAAACTTGCTCAAAATGGCCAATTCACCAACACTCTCTCATTTCAAGTAATCATGGGCTGGCATCTTGAGCATGGATTTCTGACTTCATTTGGCTCACAAAATGCATAAAAGGCAGAAGAATGCACGAGCAAAACACATGATTCAATATACACTTCATTTTTTGCCAAAATCCCAATCCTGCCCTCCAACGGATTTAAGGATAAACTTCCACTTCTAACCTTCTCTAAAGGCTCTATATAAGTGAAAGCAAGCAAAGAGAGAAGGAGAGGACGCGCCATTTGCAAGAATTCCATATCTAAAATTTTCTTCCATCTTCTGCAACTTGCTTCGATTCTCTCAATTCCTTTGTGTTTTCTTCAAAATTCTTGTGGATTCTGCTTCATCAAAGCAAGTAGATCAAGCTAGCACCCTTGAATTGCAACTGGAGTGAAGGAGACAGTAGATCCATTTTTTCTCAAAGGTTTGAATTCTCAACTTTGAATTCTGATTTCTAGCCATGCCTCGTGTGAATTAAGTTCATGATCATGTTGTTAGATGTCTATGGAATAATACTGAATCTTTATAGCATTTAATTTGATGAATTATGCATGTTTGGATTTTCTGAAACTCGCGATTCATAATGTTTTTGTTCATGTTCATGGCTTGGTTGTGGACAATGTGATTGATGATTTGATTTGATTCAAATTGCTATGGATTCCTTGCCATGCTGACTTTAATTTGCCTTTGATTTCATAAAAAATGATGCAAAGTTGAGTGAGTTATGTTGATCTGAAAAGGAGCCCTAATCCTGAGGAGATGCGCGCGTTTTTTGAACATCTGGGGGTTGAAGATGATGTGGTGGCACATCATGATTGGTCTGTTTAATTTTTTGGTTTATTTGAATTTTTATTTTATAAATTGATTTCCATGATTTTATTTCTTACTAAAAAATGATTGGAAATATCTGAAAAAATTATCATAAATTCAAAATAATATTTCTGACTTTGTATATTTTTTTGATAATTTTTTTTAAAATAATTTGATTGGTTAAAAATTGTAAGGTTTAATTAATTAATTGATCAAAGTTTATTTTTATTTTAATAGTTCCATTGATTGAAAAAATCCACAAAAAATATTCTAGACTCCTAAAATAATGTGAAAATGGATTCTGACTTTGGTTCATCATTTTTCCTATTTGTGATTAAAAATTTAATTTCAAAAGGATATTTGTAATATTTGTTTTTATTTTTATTTTTAATGCTTCTATTAATTCAAAAAATTCAAAAAAAAAATCATGTAATCTTGTTTTTAATCATAGAATCTGATCATATTTTTTTTGTGTACTTTTTGTGATTTTTGATCATGGTTTGCATTTTCTTGCCCTTAAATAATAATTTTATTATTAATTGTTTGTTTTTTTGTTTTTAATATTTTCTTGTTATCCAAAAAATTACAAAAAAAATCAGACATGTATGTTTTTAGCCATAATATTTAAATATAATTTTGTTTGGCCATTTTTCTGACTTTTTCATTTAAATAATATTTTGATATGTGAATATTTGTTAATTACATAATTGTTTGAATATTAATTTCTTTCTTGACTTTTCTTAACTCAAAAAATATGAAAAATGTATATTCTGACTTTTAGGGTTCCTTAATATTTTTGCATGACCTTGGTTTGATTTGTTTGAGTTTTGGTCCTATTTAATCAATATTTAAGATTAAAAGTCAAAATCTAGGGTTTTGTTGCTTATGGTGCAAGTTTCATGTTCAAAACCCTTGTGCCTTAGACTTTTATTGGATTTCAGGTCTTGATCATGGTTCATGAATGTGTTGGGGATTTGAAAACCATTTTTATTGAATTGTTTGACTTGATTTGACATTTTTCCACAAATAATTTTGAAAACATGTCTAGTTTTGTGGTTTTGCCAACTAGTCTTAAACTTTGCACTTCATTTGGCCTCATCCCCAATCATTCATGAACTTAGGGCTTGCATTCTGACTTCTAAACAATTCCAAGATATTAAGATTTTTTTTTGGTTTGAATTATGGATCTTTTTTTTTTATTTTTGATGTAATTTTGAAGTGAAGGTACCCAATTATGTTTGCATGACTTGTTGCAATTTGTTTGATGGCCAATGAACTTGAGTGAAGCCTATAATTGGGAACCTAATGATCATGTTAGTTCTGACTTGTCCATGTTAACTCAAGCCATTCCACTTCTAAGCCTCATGTTTGAATATTTTGAACCATCTAATGCATTATGTAGGTTTCATTTCCTATTGTGTTCATGAAGTTGTGATTGAATTAGCTATGCATGATTAAAATATGTTTGCTACTAACCTTCATGGTTCTTGTTCATATTATTCTCAAGCTCTTATGATCCTTGATTGATACTCAATTGTCAATTCAACATGGTGATAGGAAAGAGCAACATTCCTCTGATTCTTTTGACCTAATCTGTGCATATGTTTATCTCTTCTTGTTTAGAATGTCTAATATTTGGTGATTGCCACCATGTTATTCTCACTTCTTCACCTTTTGGAATACTAACTTGGTTGTTTAATGTGCGAGGTACTCTGAGCAAGTTGCCACTTTTGGCTTGAGGCTTTTTTGTGTTTCACTTTATTTGTGAAACACAATCTTTTGCACTGGCATTATTTTTTTTTTGTGCTTGGCATGTTTTATGGTTTATGCAGGATATATACACATGATTGTGAATGCCATACATTCCCCCTGGGACTTGTTCATATCTGATAGATTCCTGACTCAATCTGTTTACTGATGCCAGCTTGCTTGAAGTTTCTCTGGGTTTCTTTTATTCTTGCTTGATTGCTACAAATAGTTATCTGTTTGGTATTGTACTACTTCCTTTCTCCCATTTTCATTTTGCATAATTCAATGATTGCATGATGGGACCTCTATTGTTGATATATGTCAGGAGGCCCTCTGGTTTTTTTATCTGATGCATGTATTGGGATTGTTGATCGATGAGTCACTCAATTTAGATATTGAGATCACGACTTCGCTCTCATTACATGTTCCCTATAGGATATTTATTGCATTTCTTCTTTAATTGTTGATCGATGAGTCACTCAATTTAGATATTTAGATCACGACTTCGCTCTCATTGCATGCTCCCTATAGGATGTTTATTGATTTTCTTCTTTAATTGTTGATCGATGAGTCACTCAATTTAGATATTTAGATCACGACTTCACTCTCATTGCATGTTCCCTATAAGATAGTTTTGTTGAGTTTACCTTTAACATGTAAATTAGGATATGATCTTCCCTTTATCCTCAACCTTAGGTTCAACCATTGCATGATAAACACTAGGAATAGTGCTAGGCTAGTTTCCCTTAGTTGTTTTTCTTTCTTTGCATTTTTGCATCTTAAAACAAAAATCTGTTTTCTTGGCAAATCATAAGACCACCTCTAATGAACCCAAATTCTTCTTTAAAGTAAAAGATACAAACCAATCTTACTTTGTCTATGTTATCATGAAGCCGATGTTTCACCGTCGCACATGTATGTTATCCTACTTTGATTCACAATATCATTGTTAGGTGTGATATTTTGTTATTCGTTTTATTGATGTTTTGCCATCTCTACCATGCTGCCTTGTTATTTAGAAGTCGATGTTTCGCCATCGCACATTTGTTTGAAGTCGATGTTTCGCCGTCGCACATGTATGTTATCCTACTTTGATTCACAATATCATTGTTAGGTGTGATATTTTGCTATCCATTTTGTTGATGTTTCACCATCTTTGCCATGATACTTTACTACCTTTTAGCCGATGTTTCGCCATCGCACATTTGTTTGAAGCCGATGTTTCACCATCGCAGATGTTTGTTATCCTACTCTGATTCACAATATCATTGTTAGGTGTGATGTTTTGTCATCCAATTTATTGATGTCTCGTCATCTTTGCCATGATGTTTTTGTTATCCTTAAGCCGATGTTTCGCCATTGCACATTTGTTCGAAGCCAATGTTTCACCATCGCACATGTTTGTTATCCTACATTAATTTTCAATATCATTGCTAGGTGTGATGTTTTGTCATTCGTTTTATCATTCAATGTCTTTCCATCTTTGACATGCTACTTTGTTATTACTTAGTCGATGTTTGATCACCTCATTCGTTTGTTGTTTCATTTGATGTTTTGCCATCTTGACTATCTTCGTTTGTCTTAATTAAAAAACACAAACCAACCCAAAATACATAAGCCGAACTATGGCTGCTCTGATTCCTTAAAAGGGATACGTAGGCATTGGGGTAGGGCCCAACCGAGCACATCTTTTATTTTCCCTACATTGTTTTTTTTCCTTTCGCATGTATTCCCTTTTTAGCTTTAAGCCATAGACATAGGACTTGACCACACCCATTAGATTAGACAACAAGAGTGGATACCGTAGAGTACTACGGGCGTATGAGGTGTGTAGCGGTAGAAATGTGCAAGACTAAGCCATTGGATTGACTAGACTTTATACAAATCAAAATAAAAATCACCACCGCGCTTTATTGTTTCCAATGGAATGGGAAAAGAGCGAATAACCCAAAAAGAGGGGGAAAGATTTAAGGTAAGGGGGTTGGTTATGCAAAGGGAAGGTATTAGCACCCTAAACATCTACGGTACTCCGCAGGAACCTCTTTGAAAAATCTGTATATTTTGGCTATAAAAATGTGTTGTATATAAAATGGATGGTGGAGGTGAGAAAAGAAATATTTTTATGATTTTTCCACCCGCCGCGGTTGCGAACCTTTAGTGCCTACGTACCACCTTTCGTGCAATAGGGGATTATGGTACACATAGTTCCTCTTTTAAAAATTTGAAACACAAGTGTGTTGCTTGATTTTATGAGATAAGACATCATCGCAATTGTCCGTGTGAAAAACATACTTACTACCCACAATCATGAGAAAGGAGAATTTGCATCATCTCAAAGTGGAGGATATGGCTTGGATTTTAAAATCAACAATGCCTCACTCAACACCTAAGTGGAAAATATCTCACTTCACTACATATTGTAGAAGCATAATTGTTTGCATCACTACAAGGATTGACAAGAGTCTAATCTTTTGAGAAAAGTTTAAAGATAAAAGCCAAAGTGGAAAAATGGTTTGAAATGAGATTGATTGACTTTTAGTCTTCTCACAAAAAAAAGGTCAAGGTATTATTAAATTTATTGAAATTTATTTATGAAAATGTTTCGAAGATGCATGGACCTAAGTCCAAGTTTATTATGAAAATGTTTCAAGTTTCATAACAAGAAGAGTTTTTTTTTAAAGGAGGGAGAAGATTTTTGAAATTAAAGAAGATGGGAGGAGAAGAAGAGGCTATCCTAAAGCATAAGGTAAAAGCTAGGGATAAGAACCATCTAACCAACAAGAAGCCAATACTTGAAATTATGAGTCAATATAGAATTCCCATTCCTCGGATTGAAACCAAGCAAGCAAAGGTACTAGACCTCTTGAAAGAACCAAACTTCAAGTGTTTTAAGTCTTCGCAAAAATTGGGCAGAGTAACGGCTGTATACGGGTGAATTCCAGATTACAAACAAAGATCGTAATCTCAATAACCTGCACACAAAACAAACAAACAGCCCAATGTCTTGAGGTAAACCTCAAGAACTCCAGAAAAAATATCAAATAAAGTCACAAAGTCTCCAAGATAGACCAAGGTCTCTAATCCCAAGTCCAAGAAGTCCAATACTCCATAATGCCAAGGATAGTAACCAAATAGTCCAAGTATCATTAAAGATTTTTATGGTTCATGTTGATTATTAGGTGTCTTTAAAAGGAAAAGAAAAGCTCAACTGAGCAAAATATAAAAAAAATGACATAAAAATAAATGCTCAAGTGAGCAAAATATGAAAATAGCATGAAATGTAAATGGTACATAAAGCATGTAAATAAAACCGTAAAGTAAAGTTAATTGTTAGTAATTAGTGGTTAGTTGGATGACCATCTTAAAACTTGCATTTGGACTCATTAGAGGATTGGTAGAACCAAAGCCTCCACACAACAAGTTGCATTTTCTTTTTGTCAAGTATATCATCCATTTTGGAATTCTCACAAGGCAACATGTAATGATCAACGATGTTTAAGTGATCCGCGTTGACCAAAGGTGTTGTAGATCCATTAGAGGATTGGTAGAACCAAAGCATCCACTCAATGAATCTCAAGGTTATTGGATCAAAGATATCAAACTAACATACTTGGGCTTGCAATCATAAGTTTGGGCCACGAATGATCATTTATTCGAATCGGGACAAAATTTAGCACTATGTTAAGCAATCTTAAGTGGACTTATGTAGAAGTCTCACCTATTTTGAGGTCGGTCAATAGCAATCTATGTACTTCATGTTTGGATAAATGATATAGAGATCACCATCCCTTAACATGTAGCACAATTAAAAAAAGAAAGGGATAAGATGAAGAGGGAGGGAATTGATAAGCTAATTTGGATCACCATTTCAAAATTCTTTCATCTTTAAATTTAACCACTCCTCTAGATGGATTAAAGCACTAAACATATCATTAATCCAAAGCACCAAAAATGAATTAAATAATTAACTCTTAGGTAGATTTGAATTGATGAACATTTATCCAACTTCATCTACATCACAAAGTCCATTGAGTTTAAAGACAAATTGGACATTTAAAATTGCAATCCAAACCAACAATCAAAAGGAGTGAGTAGAAAAATCATTTTGGATCAAAGCTGCCCCAAAACAAGGCAAAAAAATGCATTTTGTCCCTGTGTAAATCGATTGCACTATTGTGTAAATTAATTTACACAGTACTGTTTTCAAAAAATTATGCAAAATTGCTTCTGTGCAATCGATTGCACAGTTGCTGCAATTGATTGCACACGGTTACAGTAGCAAAAACAACATTTTAAAAGGCCAATTTCTTGTTCAAACTTTCCATCAAACACCTTATGATTATGGATCCAATTGAGCACGAAAATTCCATTAAATTATGAGAAAATAAAACCATTGGAATCACAAAATAATGCTCAATGAATCAATCCCAAAGATCACCAAGAGATCACATTATGAAAGATGAATTATCCAACTTACCAAAGGTAGATCTAGATAATTATCAAAACAACTTCAAGAATTTGCTTCAATTCAACCACAAGAATCAATTGACCAAGCTTGGATGTAGAGAATTGATGGAGAAAAAAGTGTTTGGATGAAGGTTTAGCTCAAATATTAGTAAGCTTCAATGCAAAGCTTACTAACTTTTTGAAAATGGAGCTTTGAGTGAATTTGGTAGATGGAGAGAATTGAGAGATTTTTTGGCAAGGTGGATTTGGCTATCAAAATCTTGAAATTTGAATGAAATGAGAGCTCTATTTATAGAGTTTTAGGATTGGGATTAGTGGTAATTTGGTAATTGATTATTGGAGCCAAAATTTGAATTAATGATAACTCTTTCAAAAATTAGAGCCAAAATTTGAATTAATGATAATTCTTTCAAATATTAGAGCCAAAATTTGAATTAATGATAATTCTTTTTAAAAATGAAAGATTGGTACTAAAATTTGAATTAATGATACATCTTTCAAAAGTGAAGGAAAATTGGAGCCAAAATTTGACAAGTTTAAAATGCTGATTTTTTTTTTAATTTTCACGCTGTGCAATCGATTGCACTACAGTGCAAATCGATTGCACAGTGTATTTTTTTCAAAAATGGCGCAAAATACACTATGTGCAATCGATTGCACTTTAAGAGCAATCGATTGCATCCGTGAAAAAAATGAAAATTTTTAATTCTTTTTCTTTGTAAAATAGAGATTTTAGGAAAATAATACCAGAAATCCTTATTTGTCAGATGCTTCGACTTAGTCAACAACACATATACAAAATACACAACCAAGGTGCTTGGAGATTCCTCAAGAGCAAACTTAAAGATAGGAAAAAAGAGGAATAACCAACCCTAATGTGATCTTGTTATGATCGAGTTGATATGATATGATAGAGGAATCTTAGGGGAAAAAATTGGGGTACAACAACTGTCCTTATTTAAGTGTCTTCTATCCGGAGATACGAAGGTTACAAATCTTCGTGTCGACGCGATTGAAGATACTTAAATATAAAACAAGCCCTATTTTTGTCTCTAAGATGCCATGCAATGCTTATGATTATGGATGCATATGAACAGAACAAAAGAGACGCAAAGTAACACTGGGGATGCCACAAAAATGAAGAAATAAAGGAGCAACCCCACCAGGAAAATAAATCACTGGTGGACCAAAAGAATAGAACCAGAGAGGAGGATAACAAGCATCGACGTTCACTGCCGATGTCTACCAACGTTCACTGAAGGTAGAGAGAAGAAGATATACCGACTCACAGATGACGGTAAACTACCAACTCAATAGTTGAAGGTAGAAGAGAAAATATATCATGCCATCGCCGTTCACTGACGAGGAACCACCACCATTCACTAATGATAGCAAAAAGATAAGAAACACCAATGTTCACTGCCGATGCACTACCAATGTTCACTGAAGGTAGATTTTGAAAATATCATACCATCGTCGTTCACTGACGAGGAACCACCACCGTTCACTGATGATAACAAAAAGATAAGAAACACCGACGTTCACTGCCAATGCACTACCAACATTCACTGAAGGTAGATTTTGAAAATATCATACCATCTCCGTTCACTAACGAGGAACTACCACCGTTCACTGATGATAGCAAAAAGATAAGAAACACCGACGTTCACTGCCGATCCACTACCAACGTTCACTGAAGGTAGATTTTGAAAATATCATACCATCGCCGTTCACTGACGAGGAACCACCACCGTTCACTGATGATAGCAAAAAGATAAGAAACACCAACGTTCACTGCCAATGAACTACCAATATTCATTGAAGGTAGATTTTGAAAATATCATACCATCGCCGTTCACTGACGAGGAACTACCACCGTTCACTGATGATAGCAAAAAGATAAGAAACACCGACGTTCACTGCCGATGCACTACCAACGTTCACTGAAGGTAGATTTTGAAAATATCATACCATCGTCGTTCACTGACGAGGAACTACCACCGTTCACTGATGATAGCAAAAAGATAAGAAACATCGACGTTCACTGCCGACGCACTACCAACGTTCACTGAAGGTAGATTTTGAAAATATCATACCATCGCCATTCACTGAAGAGGAACTACCACCGTTCACTGATGATAGCAAAAAGATAAGAAACACCGACGTTCACTGCCGATGCACTACCAACATTCACTGAAGGTAGATTTTGAAAATATCATATGTTCCCCAAACTTCTGGTGTTTCACCTGGAACGGGTCTCAACTTCTTCCTTAACCAAGGAATTCCGCCTGGAAAGGGTAATATGTAAGTTGTCTCAAATAAAGAGACTTCCACTTGCAAAGATTTCACAACGAACAATTTCTGTGAATTTGAAAGTATTGCCATCCACTGGCGTAAACTGACGACTGACTGCAAGTTAACCACTCATAGAGGAAATAGCAAAAAACGTTACGTCGACTTGTACAGGGAAGCACGAGTTGCTCAAACAAAGATACCTGTTGCTTGTTATCATGGAGGATTGCAAAAAGAAACGACTTTCTGGGGATAGAAATGTGGCTTCCCGAGGAAAGAGATATGACTTCCCGGGGAAATGAGATATGACTTCCTGGGGAAATGAGATATGACTTCCTGGGGAAATGCCACATTATTCCTGCTGAAGAGATAAAGTCCTCTCGTGCAAAATAAATGCACAAATCAAAGCTCAAAGTCCTCAGAAATCCAGAGTAAATAATATTGTCATGCAACCACGAATCCAATTAGAAATACACTGGGGCAAGACGGCCAACGAAGATACATCCTTTGAGAAATAAACTCAAGAGGGAAAACCGAATCCACCTAAGCAAGGAGTGCTGCAGGAAGGTTAGAACACAATGTCAATGAAAAATGGTTTGTATCAAATGCATGATGCATGTATGAATGTGTGAGTGATATCGTGCATATGCTGGTAAAAGGATACATAATCAAACAAAACTGCTCCAGGTACCAACAACATTGGGCTAAACTTCAACCAGAAAGATCAATCCAAGAAAGGTAAAAGCAACTGCAGAAACCAAACCTATTGTCTGTCCTAACTTCACTGAGGAGAAACATAATCCGGATGTAGCTAAATCAAACAGATACCGGGATAGAACATCTTTCTTCTGTTTTCATCGGAGAAACCAGTTTTCCAAAAACAACGTGCCTACTGAAGATTGCAAAACTAGTCTCAAATAAAGCAGACTGACACCGAGACAACCAAACCTCACCGAGGAATTCAAACCCACTTCCCTGGAGAGAAAAAAACTGAGGATTGAAAACTTTTCATCATGAATACTCATTCCAACAAGAGATTCCCTGGGATAACCTTCCCAGGGAATAACACACAGACTTCTATGGGGAAAACAAATGTTTCGCAGTCCGTACTCCTACTGGGGATTTCGATACTAATTGTGAATAAGGCAAATGGAAACCAAATTGTAAAAACATTCACTGGGGAAATCAGGCCCACTTTGAAGGAAGAAAAACATACAGACTTCACTAAGGGAGACAATACTTCATCATCGAGACCTCTACCGGGGACTTCATGCTGACTTCATTGAGGAGGTCGACACCACATCATCGAGGGGAAACCAAGATACGTTCTTCACTGGGGAAAAAGGACTTCTATCAAATAAACAAGGCCTTCACTGGAAAATACTGGATTGAGTATTCATATCAACCAAACCTATTCCAACAAAAGATGCCCTGGTGTAGTCTTCCTGGGAGATCAAGAAGTCAACACTAATGCCAATACTGCAAAAAGAGCGATATCTTAGCACACCAAGGGTATAAAACCTTTCATCATATGAGGGAAAACTTCGCTGGGGAACCTGGGACAGAGGCTTCTGACCATGCAAACCCAAAATCAAAAGCGAACCAAGACTTGGTCGGGGATCATGGGATCACAAACCTAATACTGTACCTTACGCCAACTGGTATCGTCTTTAATTATCTGAGAAACACACAAAGATTGCGCATATACCAACAATATTACCTGAGAAAAACCTTCACGAAGGAAGTAAATATTCTTAAAACAACCAGAGTTTGTTCATCCCAGGGATCGCCATTTTTTTTTGTCATTGTTTCATCACAAATCCCAAAGTAAATTGAATTGTAAAGATGTCTTTCTTTTTGAAAATTCAATTTTGTTTTTTTTTAAATCTTTTTTGCTTTGAAAGTTATTATCAGTAATAAATGAAGTCTTTGCAAGCTAAATAAAAATAAGAACACAAAGAATTGGGCAAAAGCTCGAATTTTATTAATAGAATGGTAGTCTGCGAATGGCGAGACTCCATGGATGATTACAAAGTTTCGGAAATGGTAATATATAATGGAAAAGATACATTGAGATACAATGACCACCATTCCCCTAACAACTTTTGAAGTCCTGAGCAGCAGCTTTTGTTGAAGTATGGTGAGGATCCGAGAAGATTGTTGCTTCAACGATCAAGTCTTGTCTCACCTAGTTACTTGCCAAGAAAAATCCCTAACTTTTGCCTAAGCTGCCCTTGCGGGTTTTCAACTTAGTGGGAAATTTATTCTATTTATGTCTCTAATTTTTTCCTAGACCGCCCTTTCGGGTTTTCAGCCTACCGAGACGCTCCTTTTTGCCTAAGTCGCCCTTTCGGGTTTTCAACTTAGCAAGCTGTTCTTTTATTTCTTTAGGCGAAGTATTTCTTGACTGCGTAAGCATTCATGGGACGTGGGAACTCCTTGCCATCCATAGTTTCAAGAATTAATGCACCACCAGAGAAGGCTTTCTTGACAACATATGGGCCTTCAAAATTGGGAGTCCACTTGCCCCTAGAATTAGTGTTAAAAGACATGATATTCCTGAGCACGAGGTCGCCTTCTCTGAATTCACGAGGTTTGACCTTTTTATCAAATGCTTTCTTCATTCTTTTTTGATATAACTGCCCATGACACAAAGTTGTCATTCTCTTCTCTTCAATCAAATTTAATTGGTCAAACCTGTTCTAGACCCATTCAGCCTCTGTCAACTTGGCTTCCATTATCACACGCAACGAGGGAATCTCTACCTCAACAGGGAGTACAGCTTCCATTCCATATACCAGGGAGAACGAGGTTGCTCCTGTTGAATTGCGGACAAATGTTCGATATCCATGCAGAGCAAAAGGGAGCATTTCATGCCAATCCTTATAAGTAATAACCATTTTCTGGATAATTCTCTTGATATTCTTATTAGCAGCCTCAACAGCCCCATTCATCTTTGGCCTGTCGTCATACCCCAAATTTTGACCTAAGATATCATCTCCCATCTGCATCATTACATTGCAAGCGTTCACAAGCGATTTGACCTATTTTATCAATTTTTAAAGCAGATTTTTAAAAATTCATAACTTTTTCAAATTTCGACATTTTTTTAGTTGTTATTTTACCTTTGTTTCTCCTTGACAACAACTACAACTTTCCTTTAGAAATCAAGAGCTGATTATTTTTGAAACGTCAAGTTTATTAATTGATCAATGCTAAAATAATGTTTATTTAATTATTTATTATTCTAAGTTTAAATAGTTGGAATTTATTTTCAGTTATTATAATTTAAAGGATTATAAATAATAAAGTAAATAATTGAAAAGATGTTTATTAATTGATCAATGATGTTTATTTAATTATTTATTATTCTAAGTTTAAATAGTTGGAATTTATTTTCAGTTATTTAAAGAATTATAAATAATAAAATAAATAATTGAAAAGAAGTTTATTAATTGATCAATGATGTTTATTTAATTATTTATTATTCTGAGTTTAAATAGTTGGAATTTATTTTCAGTTATTATAATTTAAAGAATTATAAATAATAAAGTAAATAATTGAGAAGAAGAAAAGAATTAACTGGTAAAATAATAGAGTTTTATTCATCTTTATTCTAATTGTTACAATTGTTGTTTAAATACCGTATTTATTTACAAAGTATTTACAATGATAATTGTACAAATGTTTAAAGTGAAATAAAAAACTATCTTAATTTTTCTAAGTTCTAAATCTTCATCTTCTATCCAATACTTCTTTGATGCTCATTTGATTTTACCTGCAAAGAATAATTAAAGAAAAAAATCAGAAATAGATATATAATTAAAAGCAGACAATTAATTTAGAATTCATCATTAAAAGCAAACGGCCGGAATCAGTTTTACCCTTTTTGCAAATCACAAGATTTCTCCCGGTTCACAAAAAAGGATGAATTTTATTGATAAATATGAATGCACAAGTATTTGAAATGCACAAATTCAATTTTGCCAAAATCAACTGCATAGTTCAAAATCAATTGCACATTTCAATTGACAAAACTGCATAGTTCAAAAACCAGCATATGCAAGTCAAAGTTTCAAATTGTCAAAACAAAGTCCAACGTAAACTATCCAAAATATGGAAGTATGGAAATACAAAGGCTCCTCTATACTGTAACAGATGCAGGAAAGCTAAAGAAGGAAATATGCAGATTAAAACCATATATGCAAGCCAAATATTTCTAATTTCATCATTTCCCAGCCTTTGCTTTTTCAGAACTAAAGTACATAACATCATTTTAATGTTTCAAGCTGTACTAAGGAGAGAGAAGAGAGAAAAGAATTTGGTTTACAGGTTTTGACTTTAGGCAGAAAAGATATAGAAAACAAAACTGCAGTAACACAGTAAAAAAAGGAGGCATAGAAAAAGATACAAAACAAACTGAATGAAACAGTAGAGGAGGCAGAAGTATCAAAGAAAATTGACAAAACAAAAACCTGAACCATCCAAAGGCAAGCCAACAAAACGGATATAATAACACACAAACTTCTCAAGCAAAGGCCAGAGTTCAAAAACCTGTTGGAGGCCTTAAACGAAAACTGTCAAACAAAATACCACAAGCCTATTCTCAAGGTACAAAAAAAAAACCTCAAGAACCTGCATTCAAGACATACATACAACCTGCTGTCTCAAGCCAAAAACCAGAACCTGTAACACAAAGCCAAAATCCTTAACCATGTCAAGCCTTCAACCTGCCTGAAGCATAAACTAGAAAACTATCCAAACACATAACCTGCATAAGGCTTAAACCCAATCTGTTTCAAGCCTTTTAGAACATCAAATAACCAATGTCCTAATAGCATAAACTTAAACCTGTCAAGCCTAACCAACAAACCAATAAACCATCAACCTGTTAAACCAGTAAACCACTGTCAATCCAAAATCAAAAACAGCATAAACCAGTAAATCCATCAACCAACAACCTTAAACCAGAACATAAGCCTATCAAGTCCAAACTTTCATGCCTGCATCAAAGACTTCCTAAACCAGCTTCCAAACCCATATAGTAAGCCTCAGAAAATCATCATAGGCATCAAGCTAGGCAACCAAACACAAGGCAACTCAAGGCGACAAAGACAAAGAAAAAATCAGGGTGTTCATTCAAGGCAACAGAAGCAAGGCAACTCAATACCAACAAGCAAATATCGAACATAAGCCAAGCATACAGAAGGCAACAAAGAGAGAAGAAAAGAAAAATATCAAAGTGGTTCAGTTCGTCATCATCAACTCAACAACAAAGAGGCAAAAAATACAAAATACCAGGGTCTCCAAGCAGAGCTAACTCAGCACCGTCCCTCACCGCCTTGGCCGCCACAGCTTTTCTCAACCCTTTCCTCCTCCGTCTCCAAAGGTAATATCTCTCCCTCTCTTTCTTTCACACACCTCAAATAACCATAACAATATGAAATCAGAATCAATAAGGGGCGAAATCATAACATGCAAATAACAAAACCCTAATGAGATTAAAACGTAGAATATTACCTTGAATCTGTCACCCTAGCGATTCATTGGAGGGAAGAGGAAGTTTGAGAACACCGGTGGCCATGGGCAAGAGAAGCTCAGAAGCTGGCGTTGAGGAAGACGGAGAGAAACGCGTGAAGTGAAGAGAATAGCAACGGCGCTGTAAACCCTGAAGCCTTCCCCAAATGAAACAAAAATTCATAACCCTAAAAAACTTTGTTTTAATTAAATGGGCCATAACCCGTTTCCTAAGCCTAAAAACCCAAACGAATTTCTTTAAAACCCCCCATCCTGCTTCTGTTGGTTCTTGGTTTGGGCCCCTTAAAAAACTCTTAGGCCCATTCAATTTTCCTTTTACTTTTGTTTTAAACATTCATAAACCAAAAATTTGATTTACCTTTCTTTTATAATTCTAAATAATATATACCTTTTTTTTTCACATATAATTTACTTAAATATATTAATTTTGTTTATATTAATTCCAAATGAACAATACTTTTTTATATAAGACTTTGTATATAAAAGATTAGTTAAAATACATGAATTAGTATAAGAAATTAGTATATATTATTATTTGCATATTAATACTAAAAATACATAAAAAATAAAAAAATAAAAAAAACATTTTCTTTCCTTCAATTAAATTCTCTTGCTTTGTACATATTAAACAAAAATATAAAAATGCATGTTCACACCATTTAGTCTGTTATTTAATCATTTTTGTGGTTATATATCACTTAGCTACTTAATCATTATCTATCTAATTTTATGTTTGATTATTCAGTATTTACTTGGTTATTCTGTTTACGTTTAAATCCAAGGAAAAAATGATTAAATTTGTTGACTTCATGTCCTCAAATCCAATCACGCGAATACCTTCATTTCATTGAAAACTTAAGATAATTTTCCCAAATATTCGATTTTTTCAAAACTCATACCTTTTAAGTCAAAACTTCGACATTAGGTCGTCGTATCTTCAAAAACCCGTCCATACCCATTTTTGGCCAAAACAATTTATTTTTAATCAAACGAACATTTTAATAAACAGATATTTCAAAAGGTTCCTATAGGATACTATAGATGCATTGGGTGCTAATACCTTCCCATTGTATAACCAACCCCCGAACTCTAGATCTCTTTAAAAAAAAAACGCCTTGTATTTTCATTACTTTTAAAGTATTATTTTACATTGCATATTTTAGGGTTTTATTTCGCTCTTTTCCCTTTTCCCTTGGAAATAATAAAGCACGGTGGCGACTCTTGCTTTTGTGAGACGAATTAATCAATAATTCGATCTCCGATTTACCCCGCTACATTTTTTATCGCTACAGAATTGGCGACTCTGCTGGGGAATAGATTGACCTCTTGCTGGTCCATCCCTAAGTGGGTTAAGCCTAGTTTGTTTATCTGTTTTATTATTATTTGATTTGTTTGATTATGTGTTTAAATTGGGGTTGTTTGGGTTTTTTGCAAAGGACGAATCCTATACCCGGATTAAGTTACACTTAAGAATAGGACGGGCGGTATAGTCATGTTAACTTTGAGGGAGTAATCCCGAAGAAGGAGGCATGAGATCCCCCACTCAATGGAAGGCCCTTTTGAGCATAATATTTGTTTACCGAGTAATCGGGAAGACATTAATATTTTCGACCCGGGAGCCAGAGAAATTGAGAACCGTAGAACCCTAACCCAACTTGGCCTTTTTAGGTGTAGCGCGGAGACTATAACGGAGTAATTCCGAAGTAGTTGTTACGCGATGCTACGCTCGGATGAGTTTCTCTTGAGAATATTGCTAATTATTGAGTAATCAAGACGTTGGTAATATCCGAAGGAGGAATGTAGACTCTGGGAACTCTTAGAACCTTGTCTTACAGGTGTGATTAAACCATAGTACATACCTTGGGGTGGGCTTTATCCCTTGACTCCATGCTCGAAACGTTGAACCTTTGAACCCCTATATTTGTGAACTTATGTGTAATTGTTGCATTATCATTCATCCATGCATTCATCAATATTTTTGTCAAAAACTTGTTTTTCAAGGAACTTAGGAATGATTTTTGCAGACATCTCAGGTACTATTATTATGGAATTTGGAAGGAGAAACACTCGAAGTTTTAGTTTTAAGGAGCCCGAGATTGAAGAACTGAAGAGTTTAATTCCTAAGATCAAGAACCCGACGGATTTTCAGAAAAAGTATGGGTCCATTATACCTCTCATGAAGCGCAAGATGAAAGAAGGCATCCTTGGTACGTTGGTCCAATTTTACGATCCTTTGCACCGATGTTTCACCTTTCCGGATTACCAGTTAATGCCCACCTTAGAAGAGTACTCCTACATACTTGGTTTGTCGATCACCGACTGTGTTCCTTTTTCTGGCTTAGAAGAGGAACCCAAATCTCACGAGATAGCGACCATCACCCACTTGAAGAAATCAGAGATAGAGGAGAACATGACTACAAAAGGGGGAATCCGAGGCTTGTCTGTGCAATTTTTGTTGAGGAAAGCTCGTCATTTCGCTGAGATAAAAGATACTATTGCCTTTGAAGACGTCTTTGCTTTACTCGCTTACGGTCTATTCTTGTTCCCTAACGTTGATAAGTTCGTGGATATCAACGCCATCGGAATTTTCTTGATTGGAAATCCGGTCCCTACGTTGCTATGAGATACCTACTACTCCATCCATCTTCGAAACTCTTATCAAGGAGGGATGATTATTTGTTGTGCACCGTTGCTGTATCAGTGGTATGTTTCTCATCTACCTAGGTCTGATGTTTTCTGGGATCTCGAGAAGGAGCCGCGATGGGCGCCAAAAATTATGGCTCTCACTCATTTCGACATTGATTGGTATAATCGAGCTTACTATGACGTGAAGATCATCGATAGCTGTGGGGCTTTTCTAACGTGCCTCTTCTTGGTACGAAAGGTGGAATTAACTATAATCCTGTTCTCGCGCGCCGTCAGTTTGGATACCCGATGAGGGACAAGCCGAACAACATCCATGTGAGTGGTTTCTTTCTACAAGAAGGACAAGATCACCAGGCAGCTAAGAGGGAGATCGAAGGAGCTTGGCGCCACATCCATAGGAAAGGAAGAGACATGTTAGGACATAGGGGTGCAGTTTCTTTGGAGCCTTACCTACAATAGGTCCGTGCTAGGGCTTGTGCTCTCAAGATGCCCTATAAACTTGAGAAACCTTTATTCCCTACCGTTGTGTCATCATCTGTTGATATCCCTATCGAGAATATGGGAGAATACCAAGGAAATCTGACTAGGATGAGGTTTGAGAGAGATGCTTGGAAAGAAAAGTATAATATGTCTGAATATGAGAATCGGGTCCTGGCTCGACAACTAAAGGAAAAGGAGGATTTGCTATTTATTCAAGACGGTTGTTTCATTGATCATGATGAGAAGCTTCGTCAAAAGGATGCTTTACTGAAGAAATATGCTAGTGAAAGGAAGAGAAAGAAGGAAGGTTCGGTAAGCGTTGCTCTCGTTCCTAATCCACAAAAGGAAATCATTGATCGACTGGTAGCTGAGAAGAAAGAGATGGAAGACTTTTATGAAGAGAAGATCAGGAAGCTCCGGTTACAGTTGGCATTTGGTCCTTCATCTGATGATTCTGAGTGATCTTTAGCTTTTAGTTTTATTTTACTGATGTCATTTTGTAAAACTCTATAAAAGGACTTCATGTTCCGAAGTTGTAATTTACTGCTTTTATTATGGGTTTCATGTTCCAAAGTTGTAGTTTACTGCTTTATTATTGGGTTGTCCCAAAGTTGTAATTTATTATTTTGTTGTTCCAAAGTTGTAAGTTGTAATTTACCGCTTTTGATTAATGAAGTGAGTTTTTGTTGTTCCAAATTCCTCTACCATTGATGTGTGCAAAATTATTGAAGTTCCTTGAAAAAAATTATCAAAATGAATTATCATTTGCATCACATATCATGCATCATCCAACATTCCACTTCACATGTTTTATAAAGTCTTATCCTTGTTTCTTTTTCCACTCCGATAGATTGTCAAGCTGTCTCATCGATACGATACCCGAGCCAATCGTCAGAGGAAAATGGAAGATCTGGAATAGGAAAACCACGAGCTTCGTGAGGAGGTCGCTACCCTTCATGTCGGGATGGAAAAGTTAACTGCGCTAGTGGAAAGTTTGATGGCTGCTCAGAATCAGCCATCGACTACAGCTGCCGAGATTCAGACTTCAACTACTGTGGTTTCCGAGATTGTCACCGTTCCAACATCTGTGACTCAAATCAACTCTCCGCTTCAACATCAGATGCCAAAAGGTTTTCCGTGGGGAATGCCTTACAACTTTGTGCCAGAGGGGTATCAGCCTGTCGTACAGCCTTTGTTTCAACCTACTTTTCCTCAACCAGAGACAACTGCCATGCCGCCTGTAATCCCGTCTGTGACACCTTTCCCGCAACTAGTGATGACAATTGTCGCTCCTGTGGTTCACTCCATGCCATACTTGAATGAACCTACTTATCCTGCCGAGCCTGCTGAAAGTCTGGGTCTTTTTGATAGAATGAAAGAATTTCAAGACCAATTCCAAGAAATGCAGAGGGAGCTCAGAGCGTTAAAGGGGAAGGATTTGTTTGGAAAAAACACTCATGACCTGTGTTTAGTTCCGAATGTTAAGATTCCAGCAAAATTCAAAGTGCCAGACTTTGAGAGGTATAAGGGTGATTCGTGTCCTCGGAGTCATTTGACTATGTACGTGAGAAAGATGTCTACATATTCTGATGATCATGACTTGTTAATTCACTATTTTCAAGACAGTTTGACTGGTGCCGCTCTAAAGTGGTATATGGGTTTGGACAACATTCGGATCCGCAACTTCAACGATCTTAGTGAAGCTTTTGTTCACCAGTATAAGTACAACGTCGACAAGGCGCCGGACAGGGATCAACTCCGGGCTATGTCCCAGAGAGACAGAGAGTCCTTTAAGGAATACGCCCAGAGGTGGCGCGAAATTGCTGCTCAAATCTATCCTCCTCTTGAGGAGAAAGAGATGACAAAGATATTTTTGAAGACTTTAGGTTCCTTTTACTATGAAAGAATGATTGCCAGCGCACCCAGTGACTTCACCGAAATGGTAAGTATGGGCATGCGGTTGGAGGAAGGGATTCGTGAAGGACGTTTGGTTAAAGAAGGAAGTCCATCTAGCAGTATCAAGAAGTTTGGAAGTGTTTTCCCAAAAAGAAAAGAGCAGGATGTCAGCGTGATCTTCCCAGGGAGACCGAGGAGAGGTTACTCACATGTTGCGGCAGTCACTCCGGCTGTCCGCCCAACGTTGGTGACCCCAACTCATCAAACCCCACCAACTCAACAACGGCCATTTCAGCAGGAGCCTCGACAACAGGCTTATCCATTCAACAACCAGAACCGTTCACCAAGGAAACCACAATTCGATGCCATTCCCATGACTTATACTGAGTTGTTCCCCGCCTTGATCAGAAAAATCCTCATAACGACGAAGCCTCCTCCTGCCGCACCAAATAGTACTTCTCCGTGGTACAAGGCGGATCCGTTTTGTGAATATCATCAAGGGTCGCCGGGGCACAACATTGAAAATTGTTTTTCTTTAAAGGCGGACGTGCAGAGGTTGATTAAGAATGGTATCTTGTCTTTCAAGGATGTTAACCCAGATGTTAGAGATAACCCTTTGCCTCGACATGGGGCAGCATCAGTGAATATGGTGGAAGGTTGTCCGGGAAAGTTTCGGGTTTTTCAAGTTGAACACATAAGAGATTCGTTGATCAGGTTACATCAGAGCTTAAGAAGACTTGCCTTTTTTAGGCATCAGCATGATTATGATGTTTGTGAATTTTGTTCAAGAGAGGTTGATTGCCCTATTGTGAAGGAGGATATTCAAAAATTGTTAGACCAGAGGGTTATCACTATTACACATGACAAAGATCCGGCGGATGAAGTGAATGTTATAATACCATAATTCAATTTGCCTGAACCAGTTGAGATCGTTTACGACAGTCAGACTGCACCTGTTGCTCCTTTGATCATTTATCCACCTGGTCCTGTGCCTTACAACTCCGACCAAGCTATACCATATAAGTATAATGCCACAATGATTGAGAATGGGGTAGAAGTCCCTATACCAACAAGGCCATCTTTTTTTAACATCGCTGATGTGAGCAGAGTTACGAGAAGCGGACGTGTCTTTGCAGCAGTACCTTTGAAGAGACCAGAAGTTCAAGTCAGGAGGCCCATACCGGCAGATATTCCAGCAAGAAATGTTGAACCAAGGGTTGAGATAGGCCGATCCAATGAACCTATCCCACATCCCGATGATGATGAGATTCTGAAGCTCATCAAGAGAAGTGAATATAAGATTGTGGACCAACTATTGCAAACTCCTTCCAAGATTTCTTTGCTTGCTTTACTGAGAGATTCTGGTGCCCATAGAGAAGCTTTGATGAAGGTCTTGGACCAGGCATTCGTGGATCATGATGTGACGGTTGACCAATTTGATGGAATTGTGGGAAATATTACTTCGTGCAACAATCTTGGTTTCAGTGATGAAGAGCTTCCGGAGGAGGGAAGGAACCATAATATGGCTTTGCATATCTCAATAAGTTGTGGAAATGATACTTTATCAAGTGCGTTGGTTGATACAGGTTCGTCGTTAAATGTAATGCCCAAAACTACATTATCTCGACTCTCATATCAAGGTGCTCCCATGAGACCTAGTGGGGTAATTGTCAAAGCGTTTGATGGTTCTAGGAAGACTGTCATTGGTGAAGTGGATCTTCCTATAATAATTGGTCCTCATACTTTTCAGATCACTTTTCAAGTAATGGATATTCGTGCCGCCTACAGTTGCCTATTGGGTCGTCCATGGATCCATGATGCAGGGGCAGTCACTTCCACGCTCCATCAAAGATTGAAGTTTGTAAGGCATGGAAAGCTGGTAATGATTGGTGGAGAGTAGGCTATGGTGGTAAGCCATTTGTCATCTTTCTCTTTTATTGATGCTGATGAGGATGTTGGAACCCAATTCCAAGCTCTATCTGTTGCTAATAATGAAGTGAAGAAGCAAGGGACATCTATTTCTTCTTTTGAGGATGCGCGACGAGTGGTTGAAAGTGGTTCGGCTGAAGGTTGGGGCCAGGTGTTGACTTTTCCCGAGAACAAGTCTGGAGAAGGTCTTGGTTTTCATCCCGTGTCTACAAGAGTCAAGCAGGAAGTAGTTACCCGTCCGATTCAAGAGGTTTTCCGAAGCGCAGGTTTTATCCATCCGACTCCTCCTGAAGTTGATGCTATAATAGGATACAATTCTGAAGAGGATTTACCCGATTTTGTAACGCATGGAGTGGTTTGCCAGAACTGGATTGCTGTTGATGTTCCTGTTGTGATGCACATTTCTGAGTAATGTTTTGTTTTATTTTTGAAAAAAATTTCACTCTGCCCAAGGCGAAAGGTATTTGTGTCGGGCTATGTTGAAAATAAATCCTTTTGCTCTGCCCAAGGCAAAAGAGAAAATGTCTGGGCTCTTTGTTTCAAGTATTTCCCTTCATGAATAAAAATGTTATTTTGTCCACTACTGTTTTATTTTTTCACTTTTTTCTGGGAAATAGTAATGAAAATTAATTGGTAGTAATGGGAAAATATAATAACTTTTTGTTTTATTTGTACAAATCGATTTCTAAAATAAAGCATAATCATATGTGCAGATTAATCCATGACTTAACCATTGAAAACAATGATCCTATGCCCTCTCCCAACTTTGAATTCCCTGTGTTCAGAGCCGAAGAAGAGGATAGTGAAGAGATTCCTGATGAAATTTCCCGTTTACTTGAGCACGATGAAAAGACTATTCAGCCGTTTGAAGAACCTATAGAGTTGATCAATTTGGGTGATGAAGAAGATAAAAAGGAAGTCAAGGTCGGAGCATTGCTTATCCCAGAGGTCAAAGAGAAAATGTTGGAGCTTCTCAAAGAGTATTTTGATGTGTTTGCTTGGTCCTACCAAGATATGCCAGGTTTGGACAACAATATTGTGGAGCATCGTTTACCGTTGAGACCTGAATGTCCGCCGATTAAGCAAAAGTTGAGAAGGACTCGTCCCGATATGGCTGACAAGATCAAAGAAGAAGTTCAAAAACAAATTAATGCAGGTTTCCTTGTTACATCGGTCTATCCTCAATGGTTAGCCAATATAGTGCCTGTTGCTAAGAAGGATGGCAAAGTTCGAATGTGTGTAGACTATAGAGATCTGAACAGAGCTAGCCCAAAGGATGACTTCCCATTACCGCACATTGACGTATTGGTCGACAGTACCGCAAAGTTCAAAGTCTTCTCTTTCATGGATGGTTTCTCTGGCTACAATCAAATCAAGATGGCACCAGAAGATATGGAGAAGACAACTTTCATTACACCGTGGGGAACATTTTGTTATCGAGTTATGCCGTTTGGTTTGAGGAATGCTGGTGCAACATACCAAAGGGCCATGACTGCTTTATTCCATGATATGATGCATAAAGAGATACAAGTGTATGTAGATGACATGATTGCCAAATCACAAACTGAAGAAGATCATTTGGAACATTTATTGAAGCTATTCCAGCGTTTGAGAAAGTATAAACTCCGTCTGAATCCCAACAAGTGCACTTTTGGTGTTCGTTCTGGAAGACTTCTGGGTTTCATTGTCAGTCAGAAAGGTATTGAGGTAGATCCTGATAAAGTCAAAGCTATTCGGGAAATGCCCGCACCCAAGACGGAAAAACAAGTAAGAGGATTCCTTGGGAGACTGAACTATATTTCTAGATTTATATCTCATATGACTGCTACCTGTGGGCCGATTTTCAAGCTTCTCCAAAAGAACCAAGGATGTGTGTGGACAGAAGATTGTCAGAGAGCTTTTGATAGCATCAAAGAATATTTACTTGAACCTCCCATTTTGATTCCTCCGGTGGAAGGAAGACCTTTGATTATGTACCTGACTATATTGGAAGATTCCATGGGATGTGTGCTTGGTCAACAAGATGAGACTGGAAGAAAGGAACATGCCGTATATTATCTGAGTAAGAAATTCACAGACTGTGAGTCTCGATACTCATTGCTTGAGAAAACCTGTTGTGCTTTAGCTTGGGATGCTCGCCGTCTGCGCCAGTATATGATTAACCACACCACTTGGTTGATCTCCAAAATGGATCCGATCAAGTATATCTTTGAGAAGCCCGCCTTATCTGGAAGAATAGCCCGTTGGCAGATGTTGTTGTCCGAATATGACATTGAGTATCACACTCAGAAAGCAATCAAAGGGAGTATTTTAGCCGACCATTTGGCTCACCAACCAATTGACGATTATCAATCCATCAAGTTTGATTTCCCAGATGAAGATGTTATGTACTTGAAAGCTAAAGATTGTGAAGAGTTGTTACTTGAAGAAGGACCTGATCCCGAATCGCATTGGGGTTTGATATTTGATGGAGCTGTGAACTCTTATGGAAATGGAATTGGGGCAATCATCGTCACTCCCTGAGGTACTTATATCCCGTTTACGGCGAGATTGAAGTTTGACTGCACGAACAACATGGCTAAATATGAGGCATGTATTATGGGTCTCGAAGAAGCAGTAGATCTAAGGATTAAGATTCTTGATATTTACGGAGATTCGGCATTGGTAATTAATCAGATCAAAGGAGAATGGGAGACTCGTCATCCTGGTTTGATCCCTTACAGAGATTATGCTAGAAGATTGTTAACTTTTTTCAACAAAGTGGAATTACATCATATCCCTAGAGATGAAAACCAAATGGCTGATGCTTTGGCTACTTTGTCTTCAATGTTTCAAGTGAATGGTTGGAACGATGTGCCTACAATCCGGGTTATGCGCCTCGATAGATCTGCTCATGTGTTCTCAGTAGAAGAGGTCACCGACGACAAACCGTGGTTCTATGACATTAAATGTGTTCTTCAAACTCAAGAGTACCCGCCTGGGGCATCCAATAAAGATAGGAAGACGTTGAGAAGATTAGCAAGCAGTTTCTTCCTCAATGAAGAAGTATTGTATAAGAGGAATTACGACACGGTCTTGCTCAGATGTGTAGACAGACATGAAGCAGACATGCTGATGCAAGAAGTACATGAAGGATCCTTTGGCACACATGCCAACGGACATGCAATGGATAAAAAGATGTTGAGAGCTGGTTACTATTGGATGACAATGGAATCTGATTGCTGCAAATATGTGAAGAAATGTCATAAATGCCAGATTTATGCGGACAAGATACACGTGCCACCGACCCTCCTCAACGTTATCTCTTCACCTTGGCATTTCTCTATGGGGGGCATTGATATGATTAGAATGATTGAACCCAAAGCTTCAAATGGTCATCGTTTCATCTTGGTAGCGATCGATTATTTTACTAAATGGGTGGAAGCAGCATCTTATGCTAATGTAACCAGACAAGTGGTAGTCAGATTTATCAAGAATCAGATCATTTGTCGATACGGCATCCCGAGCAAGATCATCACTGATAATGGTTCGAATTTGAATAACAAGATGATGAAAGAGCTTTGTGAGGAGTTCAAGATCGAACATCATAATTCTTCTCCTTATAGGCCGAAGATGAATGGGGCAGTTGAAGCTGCTAACAAGAACATCAAAAAGATTGTCCAGAAGATGGTGGTAACTTATAAAGATTGGCATGAAATGCTTCCGTTTGCTTTACATGGATACCGTACTTCAATTCGAACTTCCACAGGCGCAACCCCATTTTCCCTAGTTTACGGTATGGAAGCAGTACTCCCCGTGGAGGTTGAGATTCCGTCTATGAGAGTGTTGATGGAAGCTAAACTTTCTGAGGCTGAATGGTGTCAAAGTAGATATGATCAGTTGAATTTAATTGAAGAAAAGAGATTGACAGCATTGTGTCACGGTCAATTATATCAGTAGAGAATGAAGAAGGCTTTTGATAAGAAGGTTCGACCACGTGAGTTTAGAGAAGGTGACCTTGTGCTCAAGAAGATATTATCTTTCCAACCTGATTCTAGGGGCAAGTGGGCTCCGAATTATGAAGGACCGTATGTCGTTAAGAAAGTTTTCTCCGGAGGTGCCTTGATTCTCACAAATATGGACGGTGAAGAGCTCCCACGCTCCATGAACGCCGATGCAGTCAAGAAATATTTCGCTTAGGTTTGAGTTGACAGTTTGTTAAGTTGAAAACCCGAAAGGGCGGCTTAGGCAAGCTTTTGGTCAGACCAGTCTAGGCATTTGAACACATTTCGGAATTCGAAGTTGTTAGGGAGAATAATGATCATTGTTTTTGTATAACCTTTTTCTTTCATGTACTATTTCCCAAACTTTTGTAAACCGTTGGAGTCGCGTTGTTAGCGAACTACCATCTTATTAATGAAATTTGAGCATTTACCTTTTGTGGGCAAAATTTTAATTTTACGGCAATATTTAAAATAAAGTTATTTAAAGTATTCTTATTTTAAAAATGTGTCGTGAATAATGAAAGGAATATTAACAGTTGTTCCGAGGATGGTCAAGCCATGAAATGCAAAACAATACAGTAAATTATCCTTGCATGATGAACATGTTTTATTTCAAAATCGTCATGAGGTGTTGGTTGTGTAAACTTGCGTTTCTCGTGGTACTAAGTTTGGTGATTCCCCAGTCGTTCCAGTTAAGCGTTGTTTTGGTTACCTTTATTTGGGCGATTTCTAAAGTGTGGTACGCTTTGTCTCATGCCAGTAGTCTATTGGAGATTAGAAGTTTGGATTTGAATACTTTTCTCCTTAGAAGACTTGAGCCTTGTAGCGTGATACGCTCTGACGTTGCTTTGTGGTTCCAGTTCCAGTTATTTTCCGTCTTTTTTTAAGATTGGCCGAGTATCTATTGTGTCGTGACGTCTTATTGTCTTCAAGTTATTCCATCTGTTTGTTTGGTCAACATAATATTCATTTACTCATTTACACTTATATCAGCATGCATATTCACATTTGTCGTTGATTTTGGGTTGTATACTTTGTTTATTCATACAGCGTACATGTTTCTTTCCAAGTAGAATGTTAACTTAGGCAGAAAATGTGCTTCCTTTCTAAATTCCCCGACTGAGCTAATCCTCGTGGATGTTTTTTTTGATTTAGCCTACCTCGTCCATTTCTGGATAGGATGAATCCCCCGATCAAGTTACTTTCTCATTGGTTGGAGTCTTGTTTGACTGTTTTCCCTCTGGTTTATTCCTAGAGGAAGTTGTTGTCTCTTGCATAGGCTATCTCATGATTTTCCCTAGTGAAGTCGCCACCTAGACGAATGATGCATTTATTTTGCACATTTAAGTATGTGATCTTCTCGGGAAGGATTGATTCATGGTTCTCTTTGACGAAGATTTTATTCTCTGCCAGTGTCATCGCAATTTCCTTATAAGTTATTCTTCAGAAAACAACAAGCGGCAGCTCTTCACGAGCAACTTGTACGTTATTATCTTCTGGAAAACGACAAGCGGCAGCTCTTCATGAGCAACTTGTACGTTATTATTTTTGGAAAACGACAAGCGGCGGTCTCTTCATGAGCAACTTGTACGTTATAGACATCGTTAGAAAACGACAATCGGTGGTCTCTTCATGAGTAACTTGTACATTATTATTTTTTTGAAAACGAAAAGCGGCGGTCTCTTCATGAGAAACTTGTACGTTATAGGCATCGTTGGAAAACGACAAGCGGCGGTCTCTTCATGAGCAACTTGTACGTTTCTATTTTTGGAAAACGGCAAGCGGCAGTCTCTTCATGAGCAACTTGTACGTTATTATTTTTCTAGAAGACAACAAGTGGCAGCTTCTTTATTTGAGCAGCTTGTATGTCATAGTATTTTTGGAAGACAACAAGTGGCAGCTTCTTTATTTGAGCAGCTTGTATGTTATAGTATTTTGGAAGACAGCAAGTGGCAGCTTCTTTATTTGAGCAGCTTGTATGTCATAGTATTTTTTGGAAGACAGCAAGTGGCGGCTTCTTTATTTGAGCAGCTTGTATGTTATTGACATCTTTGAACGACAGCAAGTGGAAGCTTCTTTATTTGAGCAGCTTATGTATCTACAACCATATTATTATTTCAGCATTAATTGGTATCTCTCCGGAAATCTCGCAGAGAAGTTTGTTATGAATCTTTACCTTCAGGAGTCGGTAATCCATTATCAGTAAATTGATACTTTTTGTCTATCTTTGACCTTGAGTTGTGAACTCACTGTGATTTTGGGTCAATAATCTGTTTTATGGCCTATGCAAGATGCCTTCTTTGTTAGGGTCAGAGTCCGTATTCTCTCAAATTTTTATTCGCCGTCAAGAGTCTATTATTTGAAGTCGATGGCTCATTTCCCCAGTAGTGTATAATCTATGTCCCTGTGTTTTGTTGGTGTTTGATTTCTCCGGCATTATCTTGTTTCATACAATATCTTTCTCTGTGAATTCAATTACTACATTCATATCACAAACATAATGGCGGTATCTTAGGGCCAAAATTTGCGTATTATGTATTTAAGTACCTTCAATCTCGTCGAGACAAAGATTTTAATCTTCATATCTCCGGATAGAAGAAACTTAAATAGGGGCAGCTGTCATACCCCAAATTTTGACCTAAGATATCATCTCCCATCTACATCATTACATTGCAAGCGTTCACAAGCGATTTGACCTATTTTATCAATTTTTAAAGCAGATTTTTAAAAATTCATAACTTTTTCAAATTTCGACATTTTTTTAGTTGTTATTTTACATTTGTTTCTCCTTGACAACAACTACAACTTTCCTTTAGAAATCAAGAGCTGATTATTTTTGAAACGCCAAGTTTATTAATTGATCAATGTTAAAACAATGTTTATTTAATTATTTATTATTCTAAGTTTAAATAGTTGGAATTTATTTTCAGTTATTATAATTTAAAGGATTATAAATAATAAAGTAAATAATTGAAAAGAAGTTTATTAATTGATCAATGATGTTTATTTAATTATTTATTATTCTAAGTTTAAATAGTTGGAATTTATTTTCAGTTATTTAAAGAATTATAAATAATAAAATAAATAATTGAAAAGAAGTTTATTAATTGATCAATGATGTTTATTTAATTATTTATTATTCTGAGTTTAAATAGTTGGAATTTATTTTCAGTTATTATAATTTAAAGAATTATAAATAATAAAGTAAATAATTGAGAAGAAGAAAAGAATTAACTGGTAAAATAATAGAGTTTTATTCATCTTTATTCTAATTGTTACAATTGTTGTTTAAATACCGTATTTATTTACAAAGTATTTACAATGATAATTGTACAAATGTTTAAAGTGAAATAAAAAACTATCTTAATTTTTCTAAGTTCTAAATATTCATCTTCTATCCAATACTTCTTTGATGCTCATTTGATTTTACCTGCAAAGAATAATTAAAGAAAAAAAATCAGAAATAGATATATAATTAAAAGCAGACAATTAATTTAGAATTCATCATTAAAAGCAAACGGCCGGAATCAGTTTTACCCTTTTTGCAAATCACAGGATTTCTCCCGGTTCACAAAAAAGGATGAATTTTATTGATAAATATGAATGCACAAGTATTTGAAATGCACAAATTCAATTTTGCCAAAATCAACTGCATAGTTCAAAATCAATTGCACATTTCAATTGACAAAACTGCATAGTTCAAAAACCAGCATATGCAAGTCAAAGTTTCAAATTGTCAAAACAAAGTCCAACGTAAACTGTCCAAAATATGGAAGTATGGAAATACAAAGGCTCCTCTATACTGTAACAGATGCAGGAAAGCTAAAGAAGGAAATATGCAGATTAAAACCATATATGCAAGCCAAATATTTCTAATTTCATCATTTCCCAGCCTTTGCTTTTTCAGAACTAAAGTACATAACATCATTTTAATGTTTCAAGCTGTACTAAGGAGAGAGAAGAGAGAAAAGAATTGGGTTTACAGGTTTTGACTTTAGGCAGAAAAGATATAGAAAACAAAACTACAGTAACACAGTAAAAAAAGGAGGCATAGAAAAAGATACAAAACAAACTGAATGAAACAGTAGAGGAGGCAGAAGTATCAAATAAAATTGACAAAACAAAAACCTGAACCATCCAAAGGCAAGCCAACAAAACGGATATAATAACACACAAACTTCTCAAGCAAAGGCCAGAGTTCAAAAACCTGTTGGAGGACTTAAACGAAAACTGTCAAACAAAATACCACAAGCCTATTCTCAAGGTACAAAAAAAAACCCTCAAGAACCTGCATTCAAGACATACATATAACCTGCTGTCTCAAGCCAAAAACCAGAACCTGTAACACAAAGCCAAAATCTTTAACCATGTCAAGCCTTCAACCTGCCTGAAGCATAAACCAGAAAACTATCCAAACACATAACCTGCATAAGGCTTAAACCCAATCTGTTTCAAGCCTTTTAGAACATCAAATAACCAATGTCCTAATAGCATATACTTGAACCTGTCAAGCCTAACCAACAAACCAATAAACCATCAACCTGTTAAACCAGTAAACCACTGTCAATCCAAAATCGAAAACAGCATAAACCAGTAAATCCATCAACCAACAACCTTAAACCAGAACATAAGCCTATCAAGTCCAAACTTTCATGCCTGCATCAAAGACTTCCTAAACCAGCTTCCAAACCCACATAGTAAGCCTCAGAAAATCATCATAGGCATCAAGCTAGGCAACCAAACACAAGGCAACTCAAGGCGACAAAGACAAAGAAAAAATCAGAGCGTTCATTCAAGGCAACAGAAGCAAGGCAACTCAATACCAACAAGCAAATATCGAACATAAGCCAAGCATACAGAAGGCAACAAAGAGAGAAGAAAAGAAAAATATCAAAGTGGTTCAGTTCGTCATCATCAACTCAACAACAAAGAGGCAAAAAATACAAAATACCAAGGTCTCCAAGCAGAGCTAACTCAGCACCGTCCCTCACCGCCTTGGCCGCCACAGCTTTTCTCAACCCTTTCCTCCTCCGTCTCCAAAGGTAATATCTCTCCCTCTCTTTCTTTCACACACCTCAAATAACCATAACAATATGAAATCAGAATCAATAAGGGGCGAAATCATAACATGCAAATAACAAAACCCTAATGAGATTAAAACGTAGAATATTACCTTGAATATGTCGCCCTAGCGATTCATTGGAGGGAAGAGGAAGTTTGAGAACGCCGGTGGCCATGGGCAAGAGAAGCTCAGAAGCTGGCGTTGAGGAAGACGAAGAGAAACGCGTGAAGTGAAGAGAATAGCAACGGCGCTGTAAACCCTGAAGCCTTCCCCAAATGAAACAAAAATTCATAACCCTAAAAAACTTTGTTTTAATTAAATGGGCCATAACCCGTTTCCTAAGCCTAAAAACCCAAACGAATTTCTTTAAAACCCCTCATCCTGCTTCTGTTGGTTCTTGGTTTGGGCCCCTTAAAAAACTCTTTGGCCCATTCAATTTTCCTTTTACTTTTGTTTTAAACATTCATAAACCAAAAATTTGATTTACCTTTCATTTATAATTATAAATAATATATACCTTTTTTTTCACATATAATTTACTTAAATATATTAATTTTGTTTATATTAATTCCAAATGAACAATACTTTTTTATATAAGACTTTGTATATAAAAGATTAGTTAAAATACATGAATTAGTATAAGAAATTAGTATATTTTATTATTTGCATATTAATACTAAAAATACATAAAAAATTAAAAAATTAAAAAAACATTTTCTTTCCTTCAATTAAATTCTCTTGCTTTGTACATATTAAACAAAAATATAAAAATGCATGTTCACACCATTTAGTCTGTTATTTAATCATTGTTGTGGTTATATATCACTTAGCTACTTAATCATTATCTATCTAATTTTCTGTTTGATTATTCAGTATTTACTTAGTTATTCTGTTTACGTTTAAATCCAAGGGAAAATGATTAAATTTGTTGACTTCATGTCCTCAAATCCAATCACGCGAATACCTTCATTTCATTGAAAACTTAAGATAATTTTCCCAAATATTCGATTTTTTCAAAACTCATACCTTTTAAGTCAAAACTTCGACATTAGGTCGTCGTATCTTCAAAAACCCGTCCATACCCATTTTTGGCCAAAACAATTTATTTTTAATCAAACGAACATTTTAATAAACAGATATTTCAAAAGGTTCCTATAGGATACTATAGATGCATTGGGTGCTAATACCTTCCCATTGTATAACCAACCCCCGAACTCTAGATCTCTTTTCAAAAAAAAACGCCTTGTATTTTCATTACTTTTAAAGTATTATTTTACATTGCATATTTTAGGGTTTTATTTTGCTCTTTTCCCTTTTCCCTTGGAAATAATAAAGCGCGATGGCGACTCTTGCTTTTGTGAGACGAATTAATCAATAATTCGATCTCCGATTTACCCCGCTACATTTTTTATCGCTACACCTGTATAGAGATGAATTGTGATGGACAATCTTGAATTCTTCACACAGTTTTGTCATCATTTTGTTGTTCAAATTTGAGCCATTGTCAGTGATGATTCTACTCGGCACACCATACCGTCATATCAGATTGTTTTTGATGAAACGCACAACCACCTGTTTGGTAACATTGGCATAAGAAGAAGCCTCTACCCATTTGGTAAAGTAGTCAATCGCTACCAAAATGAAACGGTGTCCATTCGAAGCTTTGGGTTCTATCATCCCGATCATGTCAATACCCCACATAGAGAAAGGCCATGGGGAGGAAATTACATTGAGAAGTGTCGGAGGCACATGGATCTTATCTGCATAAATCTGGCATTTATGGCACTTCTTTGAAAATTTGCAACAATCGGATTCCATTGTCAACCAATAGTAACCTACCCTTAGCATCTTTTTAGCCATCGAATGTCCATTAGCATGAGTGCCAAATGAACCTTCATGAATCTCATGCATCAACATGTCTGCTTCGTGTCTATCCACGCATCTGAGCAAGACCATGTCATAATTTCTCTTGTATAGCACATTTTCACCGAGGAAGAAACTGCCTGCCAATCTTCTCAATGTCTTTCTATCTTTCCTCGATGCACCAATCGGGTATTCCTGAGTCTGAAGAAAATGCTTGATATCATAATACCAAGGTTTTTCATCTGCTACGTCCTCTGTCGCAAACACATGAGTGAGCCTATCCATCCGTCGAACTGTAATACGGGGTATATCATTCCAAGAATTCACTTGATACATGGAAGCCAGAGTTGCCAGAGCATCCGCCATTTGATTTTCATCTCTAGGGATGTGATGGAATTTAACTTTATTGAAGAAGGGTAGCAATCTTCTTGCATAATCTTTGTAAGGGATCAAGCCAGGGTGACGAGTATCCCATTCTCCTTTAATCTGATTTATTACCAAAGCTGAATCACCATACACATCTAGAATTTTGATTCTGAGATCAATAGCTTCCTCAAGACCCATGATGCAAGCCTCATATTCCACCATATTATTAGTGCAATCAAATGTTAGCCTCGCAGTAAAAGGAATGCGCGATCCATGAGGAGTGACAATCACAACACCAATTCCTTTACCATAAGCATTCACCGCTCCATCAAAAATCATAATCCAATGAGATTCAGGGTCAGGGCCTTCCTCAGGCAATGGTTCATCACAATCTTTCACTTTCAAGAACATCACATCCTCATCAGGGAATTCAAATTCCGCAGACTGATGATCTTCCACCGGTTGGTGAGAAAGGTAATCTGCCAACACACTACTTTTAATAGCTTTTTGAGTGCGGTACTCAATATCATATTCAGACAACAACATCTGTCAGCGGGCAATTCTCCCAGTAAGAGCAGGCTTCTCAAAAATATACTTGATTGGATCCATTTTGGAGATCAACCAAGTGGTATGATTCAACATATACTTCCGCAAACGCTTTGCCGCCCAGGCCAAAGCACAACATGTCTTTTCTAGCGTGGAATATCGCAACTCACAATCAGTGAACTTTTTGCTGAGATAATAAATGGCGAACTCTTTCTTTCCCGTTTCATCCTATTGTCCCAGAATACAACCCATGGATTTATCTAACACCGTTAGATACATAATAAGTGGTCCTTCTTCTACGGGAGGGAGCAAGATAGAAGGTTCACGCAGATAATATTTAATACTCTCAAATTCCCTTTGGCAGTCATCCATCCACACACAACCTTGATCTTTCTTTAACAACTTAAAGATCGGTTCACACTTTGCAGTCATGTGGGAAATGAATCTGGAAATATAATTCAAACGCCTGAGGAAACCCCTGACTTGCTTTTCAGTTCTTGGTGCTCGCATTTCTTGAATTGCTCTGACTTTATCAGGATCAACTTCAATTCCTTTCTGGCTAACAATAAAACCCAACAATTTCCCCGATCTATCTCCGAAGGTGCATTTATTTGGATTCAAGCGGAGACGAAACTTCCTCAAACGCTGAAACAACTTCAACAAATCTTTTATATGCCCTTCTTCAGTTTGGGATTTGGAAATCATATCATCAACATATACTTCAATTTCCTTGTGCATCAGATCATGGAATATGGTTGTCATAGCCCTCTGGTACGTTGCACCAGCGTTCTTCAACCCGAAGGGCATCACTCTGTAACATAATGTTCCCCAGGGTGTGATAAATGTTTTTTTTTCCATCTCCTCTGGAGCCATTATTATTTGATTATACCCGGAAAATTCGTCCATGAACGAGAATACTTTGAATTTTGTTGTGCTATCCACTAACATATCAATGTGAGGCAATGGAAAATCATCTTTTGGACTAGCTTTATTTAGATCTCTGTAATCTACGCACATGCGGACTTTTCCGTCTTTTTTCGGTACTGGGACAATATTGGCAATCCATTGAGGATACACTAACGTCACTAGAAAACCACATTAATCTGCTTTAGGACTTCCTCTTTGATCTTTACTTCCATATCTGGGTGGGTTCTTCTCAACTTTTGTTTAACTGGCGGACACTCTGGCTTCAATGGCAAATGATGCTCAACAATGTCTGTATCTAGAACAGGCATGTCTTGATAAGACCAAGCAAAAATATCCACATACTATTTCAATAGCTCAATCAACCCGCTCTTCACATCAAGATGAAACGATGCTCCAATCTTAATCTCTTTCGGGTCTTCTTCTGAACCCAAATTAATCACTTCCAAAGGCTCCTTATATCTCTGAATGGTATTATCCTCATGCTCAAGCAACCGTGAGACCTCTTCTGGAATCTCATCATAATCTTCTTCTTCAGCCCCAAACATAGGACATTCAAAGTTGGGAGAGGGTGCAGAGTCATTTTATTCAACAGGTTTTTTAATTAATCTGCACATATGATTTATGATTGCTTTTAGAAACTGACACATATAACAAGTGATCATTCAGATTAATTTTCAGTTATCATTTATTTTGAAAGGGTTTTTTATTTGATTACCATTTCCCAAGAAAAAGCAGAAAATAAAGACATATTTTTGGAAGCAAAGACAAATTTTATTAATGATCTTAAAAATCAAAGCAAACGGATAAGCCCATACAATACTTTCACCTTGGGCAGAGTGAAAGCTTTTCAAAGAAAGAAACATATTAACAAAACAAATTACTTTGAAATATGTATGCAAGAAGGAACATCAATGGTGACCTAGTTCTGAACTCGGACTCCATGCGTCACAAAATTCGGTACTTCCTGCTCTGCTTCATTTTCTTCAACAACATTGATTCGAGAACCAATTGGATGGAGGTAGCCTCCGCTGCGGAAAACATCATGATAACTGTTCACATGAGACTTTGACTTCAAACTTTCGCCTTTGCCATTCTTTGAAGAAAAACCCAAACCAGTTCTGTTCTTGTTCACGGGTGGATCCACCAGTCGTCCCCAAACTGCATTATGACCATTGCGCACAACCTGCTGCGCGTCCTTCAAGGAAACTACAGAATTCTCATTCCTCCTTATGTTGTCAATGGATAGGGCTTGGAATTGGGTTCCAATAGCATCCTCATCCAATTCTACAATACTGAAAGAGGATAGATGGGATATCAACAACACCTGCTCACCATTTATGATCACTACCTTCCCTTCACGCACAAATTTTAGCTTCTGATGCAGAGTTGAAGTGACAGCCCATGCTTCGTGTATCCATGGTCGTCCAAGCAAACAACTATATGCGGGAATAATATCCATAACCTGGAAGGTTATCAAGAACAAATGTGGTCCTATATGGATGGGCAGGTCCACTTCACCGATGACAGATTTCCTCGACCCATCAAAAGCCTTCACAATGATGCCACTCGGGCGCATAGATGTTCCTTGATACTTTAACTTCAAGAGGGTACTTCTTGGTATGACATTCAGCGCGGATCCGTTATCAATTATCACACTGGACAGAGAATCATTCTTACAGTTCATGGATATGTGGAGGGCCAGGTTGTGATTCCTCCCTTCATCTGGTAACTCATCATCACAGAAGCTCAAATTGTTACATGACGTAATGTTTCCAATTACGCTGCTGAATTGATCTAATGGCATGTCATTCTCTACAAAAGCTTGGTCTAGTACTCTCATCAACGATTCTCTATGAGCAGAGGAATTCATCAATAAGGCTAGAATAGATATCTTTGAAGGAGTCTGCAATAGCTGATCTACAAGATATCATCCACTTCTTTCTCTAATGTAGCTCCACTAGTCCCTCCTGCAGACTTCTTAGGCTCATCATCTTCGGCAATCTTCTTTCCAGCAACAACATCTCTTCGAATGGCCGGCGCAAATACACGACCACTACGGGTCACTCTACTATTATCAGTTATATTTCCAACATCTGGTGCAGCAGGAACACATCTTCATTAACAAACGGAACCAAATTCACCGAAGGAGGTGCAGCAGGAACAATATGCACCACAGGAGGTGCAGGAGGAACAGTATGCACCACAGGAGGTGCAGGAGTAACAACATTTGGAACCACTGGAGCATCTTGAGGACCCATATTGAAACCTTCAGGTGCAAAATTCTCTGGCATTCCCTACGGATAACCCTGAGGCATACGGTTTTGAACAACAACCGGAGTAGCGGATACAGGAACAGTCAGAACTTCAGTACTTGCCCTTGTTGGTTGAGGTTGAACACTCGGTGGCTGATTCTGAGTAACCACCAAAGCTTCCATAAGAGTAGTCAAGTTGGCCAAGCCAGCCTTCAAAGCAGAAACTTCTTCGCGCAACTCGCGATTCTCCTGTTCTAAGTTGTCAATCTTCTTTTTGAAATTTGCCCGAGTGTTGTAGTGATGAGTCATCTTGCTGAATGAAGTAAAGACGCTGGGTAAGGCACCTGGATATGCATAACAAATGCAAAAACATGTGCAATATGATGCATGATATGTAATGTATATGATTATTATTATTTTATCATTTAATATTTCAAGGGATTTAAGATTTACAGACATATTGCAAACATCAAAATAACAACGCATTTGAAATACTGAAAACTTTTATTATAATAACTTCGAAATGGGTTACAAGTTTCTATGATCCCAAGTACAAGATGAAAATACAATCTAAAATCCTGAGAAAAGGAACTGATAGAGATCGATCTGTACGAATGCGCTTCCCTGTGAGCCTGGCAATCTGAGCTCTCAACCTCTGGTTTTCTTCCCCATGTCTGATGGCGACCTCCTTCCAATCATCTGAATCAGGAAGTGAACAAACAGAACTTGTTTGAGGCTTAGGAGAAAATAAATCTCCTTGCCTCTCCATAGACTCTACTGCTCGACTCTCAAGGATCTCGATCAAATCATCTCTCTCCTTCAGGTCTGCTCTGTAGGAACTCTCTAAAGTCTGGAACTTGTTCTTCCAAGCATCCCTTTCCTGTTGCATCCTAACCAAAGCAAGATGCAGCTCTTCTAGATCATCTAATAAGGGAGGAGTCGTCTTCATAAACAAATCAGGCATGGGTATCTCCCGAGTATACGACATATTCAACCGAATGGCTCTCGATCAGACCCATTGAAGATATGGCTCCAAAGAAACAACACCCCTAGGTCCCAAATCCTTCCTACTCTTCTTATGAATGTGACGCCAGGCCTTCGCAATCTGCTACCTAGCTTCCCTGTGGTATTCTCCTTCCTTCAGAAAGAAACTACTCAGATGAATATTGTTTGGTTTATCCCTCATCAGATAACCAAGTTGTCGTCGTGCAAGAACATGGTTATAGTTAATTCCTCCCTTTGTACCAAGAAGAGGCACATTGGGGAAACTACCACAACTGTCAATAATCTCCACATCCTGGTAAGCTCGATGATACCAATCAATATCTGAGTGAGTAAGTGTCGTGATTTTAGGAGCCCAACGAGGTTCCTTCTTGACATCCCAAAAAGCGTCAGATTGAGGCATATGAGAGGTAAACCACCGGTACAACAAAGGCGTGTAATAGATAATCATTCCCCCGTGATAAGAATTCCGAAGATGAACAGAGTAATAAGCATCACTCAACAGTGTAGGAACCGGGTTTCCAATCATGAAAATCTTGATAGCGTTAATGTCGACAAACTTGTCCACATTAGGAAATAAGAATAATCCATAGGCGAGTAAAGCAAAGATGGCCTCAAAAGCAACCATACTCTTCATCCTGGAAAAGTAACGAGCTTTCTCCAATAAGAACTGAGCTGGTAATCCTCTAATCCCTCCTTTGGTAGTCATATGAGCTTCCACCTCAGACTTCCCCAGATGAATCAAAGCAGCAATCTCATGTGGTTTTGGCTCACCCTCTAAACCAGTAAAAGGAACACGATCGGTAACAGGTAAATCCAATAGATAAGAATACTCTTCCAGTGTTGGCATCAACTGATAATCGGGAAAAGTAAAGCAGTGATACACCGGATCATAGAACTGGACCAAAGTTGAGAGAAAACCCTCCTTCATCTTCAGCTTCATGAGAGGAATAATGGATCCATACTTCTTCCGAAAGTCTGCAGAACACTCGATCTCGGGAATTAGACTGATCAACTCATCTATCTTAGGATCCTTGAAACTGTATTTCCCGGTCTTTCTCTTTCCAGAATCCATGGTTTAAAAGCACCTGAGATATTCACAAATAGTCAACCTTTAAATCCCTTGAAATACTATTTTCTTCAAAAGATGCTTATGAGTGCATGGATACATGATGCAACAATCACACACAAGATCACACATATAGGGTTCATTGGTTCAACGTCACGAGCATGAGGTCGAAGGTACTACCCATAAGGTATTGGTCTAAAAAGTTATCACCTGCCGAACAAGGTTCTAGAGGTTCTCAGAGTCTACATCCTTCCTTCGGATATTACCAACTTCCCGATTAACTCGGTAATTAGTAATATTCTCAAGAAAGACTCGTCCGAGCGTAGTATCGCATGACAACTACTTCCGGATTACTCCGTTATAGCTTCCGCACTACACCTAAAAGGCCAATAGGGGTTAGGTAATCTACGGTCCTCAGCTTCGGCAGGCTCCCAGGTCGAAAGCAGTACGTCTTCCCGATTACTCGGTAAACGATACTACAATCAAAAGGGCCTCCACTGAGTGGGGGAGCTCATGCCTCCTTTTTTGGGATTACTCCCTCAAAGTTAACATGACTATACCGCCCGTCCTATCTTAAAGTTTGCCCAAGTCCGAGTATAGGACTTATGAGTAATCACCAAGCACCGTGTAAACCAGGAAAATCCAGACAAACATATATACAAAATATAACACATAAACAACAATAGCACATATACAGATATAAACAAAGATAGGTTTAACCCACTTAGGGATGGACCAACAAGAGGTCAATCTTTCCCCAATGAAGTCGCCATTTTTCCTGTAGCGGTAGAAATGTGAAAGACTAAGCCATTGGATTGACTAGACTTTATACAAATCAAAATAAAAATCGCCACCGCGCTTTATTGTTTCCAAAGGAATGGGGAAAGAGCGAATAACTCAAAAAGAGGGGGAAAGATTCAAGTTAAGGGGGTTGGTTATGCAAAGGGAAGGTATTAGCACCCTAAACATCTACGGTACTCCGCAGGAACCTCTTTGAAAAATTTGTATATTTTGGCTATAAAAATGTGTTGTATATAAAATGGATGGTGGAGGTGAGAAAAGAAATATTTTTATGATTTTTGCACCCGCCGCGGTTGCGGATCTTTAGTGCCTACGTACCACCTTTCGTGCAATAGGGGATCAGGGTACACATAGTTCCTCTTTTAAAAATTTGAAACACAAGTGTGTTGGTTGATTTTATGAGATAAGACATCATCGCAATTGTTCGTGTGAAAAACATACTTACTACCCACAATCATGAGAAAGGAGAATTTGCATCATCTCAAAGTGGAGGATATGGCTTGGATTTTAAAATCAACAATGCCTCACTCAACACCCAAGTGGAAAATATCTCACTTCACTACATATTGTAGAAGCATAATTGTTTGCATCACTACAAGGATTGACAAGAGTCTAATCTTTTGAGAAAAGTTTAAATATAAAAGCCAAAGTGGCAAAATGGTTTGAAATGAGATTGATTGACTTTTAGTCTTCTCACAAAAAAAAGGTCAAGGTATTATTAAATTGATTGAAATTTATTTATGAAAATGTTTCGAAGATGCATGGACCTAAGTCCAAGTTTATTATGAAAATGTTTGTTTCAAAACAAGAAGAGTTTTTTTTTAAAGGAGGGAGAAGATTTTTGAAATTAAAGAAGATGGGAGGAGAAGAAGAGGATATCCTAAAGCATAAGGTAAAAGCTAGGGATAAGAACCATCTAACCAACAAGAAGCCAATACTTGACATTATGAGTCAATATAGAATTCCCATTCTTCGGATTGAAACCAAGCAAGCAAAGGTACTACACCTCTTGAAAGAACCAAACTTCAAGTGTTTTAAGTCTTCGCAAAAATTGGGCAGAGTAACGGTTATATACGGGTGAATTCCAGATTACAAACAAAGATCGTAATCTCAATAACCGGCACACAAAACAAACAAACAACCCAATGTCTTGAGGTAAACCTCAAGAACTCCAGACAAAATATCAAATAAAGTCACAAAGTCTCCAAGATAGGCCAAGGTCTCTAATCCTAAGTCCAAGAAGTCCAATACTCCATAATGCCAAGGATAGTAACCAAATAGTCCAAGTATCATTAAATATTTTTATGGTTCATGTTGATTATTAGGTGTCTTTAAAAGGAAAATAAAAGCTCAAGTGATCAAAATAAAAAAAATGACATAAAAATAAATGCTCAAGAGAGCAAAATATGAAAATAGCATGAAATGTAAATGGTACATAAAGCATGAAAATAAAAGCGTAAAGTAAAGTTAATTGTTAGTAATTAGTGGTTAGTTGGATGACCATCTTGAAACTTGCATTTGGAACTCATTAGAGGATTGGTAGAACCAAAGCCTCCACACAACAAGTTGCATTTGCTTTTTGTCAAGTATATCATCCATTTTGGAATTCTCACAAGGAAACATGTAATGATCAACGATGTTTAAGTGATCCGCATTGACCAAAGGTGTTGTAGATCCATTAGAGGATTGGTAGAACCAAAGCCTCCACTCAATGAATCTCAAGGTTATTGGATCAAAGAGATCAAATTAACATACTTGGGCTTGTAATCATAAGTTTGGGCCACGAATGATCATTTATTCGAATCAGGACAAAATTTAGCGCTATGTTAAGGAATCCTAAGTGGACTTATGTAGAAGTCACACCTATTTTGAGGCCGATCAATAGCAATCTATGTACTTCATGTTTGGATAAATGATATAGAGATCACCACCCCTTAACATGTAGCATAATTAAAAAAAGAAAGGGATAAGATGAAGAGGGAGGGAAATGATAAGCTAATTTGGATCACCATTTCAAAATTCTTTCATCTTTAAATTCAACCACTCCTCTAGATGGATTAAAGCACTAAACATATCATTAATCCAAAACACCAAAAATGAATTAAATAATTCACTCTTAGGTAGATTTGAATTGATGAACATTTATCCAACTTCATCTACATCACAAAGTCCATTGAGTTTAAAGACAAATTGGACATTTAAAATTGCAATCTAAACCAACAATCAAAAGGAGTGAGTAGAAAAATCATTTTGGATCAAAGCTGCCCCAAAACAAGGCAAAAAAAATGCATTTTATCCATGTGTAAATCGATTTCACTATTGTGTAAATTGATTTACACAGTACAGTTTTCAAAAAATTATGCAAAATTGCTTCTGTGCAATCGATTGCACAGTTACTGCAATCGAGTGCACACTGTTATAGTAGCAAAAACATCATTTTAAAAGGCCAATTTCTTGTTCAAACTTTCCATCAAACACCTTATGATTATGGATCCAATTGAGCACGAAAATTCCATCAAATTATGAGAAAATAACACCATTGGAATCACAAAATAATGCTCAATGAATCAATCTCAAAGATCACCAAGAGATCACATTATGAAAGATGAATTATCCAACTTACCAAACGTAGATCCAGAGAATTATCAAAACACCTTCAAGAATTTGCTTCAATTCAACCACAAGAATCAATTGACCAAGCTTGGATGTAGAGAATTGATGGAGAAAAAGTGTTTGGATGAAGGTTTAGCTCAAATATTAGTAAGCTTCAATGCAAAGCTTACTAACTTTTTGAAAATGGAGCTTTGAGTGAATTTGGTAGATGGAGAGAATTGAGAGATTTTTTAGCAAGGTGGATTTGGCTATCAAAAGCTTGAAATTTGAATAAAATGAAAGCTCTATTTATAGAGTTTTAGGATTGGGATTAGTGGTAATTTGGTAATTGATTATTGGAGCCAAAATTTGAATTAATGATAACTCTTTCAAAAATTAGAGCCAAAATTTGAATTAATGATAATTCTTTCAAATATTAGAGCCAAAATTTGAATTAATGATAATTCTTTTTAAAAATGAAAGATTGGCACTAAAATTTGAATTAATGATACATCTTTCAAAAGTGAAGGAAAATTGGAGCCAAAATTTGACAAGTTTAAAATGCTGATTTTTTTTAAAATTTTCACGCTGTGCAATTGATTGCACTACAGTACAAATCGATTGCACAATGTATTTTTTTCAAAAATGGCGCAAAATACACTATGTGCAATCGATTGCACTTTAAAAGCAATCGATTGCATCAGTGAAAAAAATGAAAATGTTTAATTCTTTTTCTTTGCAAAATAGAGATTTTAGGAAAATAATACCAGAAATCCTTATTTATCAAATGCTTCGACTTGGTACATACAAAACAAAAATATACAAAGACAAAGACAAATATTTTTTTGTATTTTGATTAGAATTTAATCAACAACACATATACAAAATACACAACCAAGGTTCTTGGAGATTCCTCAAGAGCAAACTTAAAGATAGGAAAAAAGAGGAAGAACCAACCCTAATGTGATCTTGTTATGATCGAGTTGATATGATATGATAGAGGAATCTTAGGGGCAAAAATTGGGGTACAACAGGGTGCTAACACCTTCCCCTCGCGTAACAGACTCCCTTACCCGATCTCTCAGTCGAAAGACCGTGATTTCTCCCTCTTCAGGTTTTCTCGATGTTTACCTTTCCCTCAGGGCGGGATAAAAGATGTTCGGTGGCGACTTCATTGATGTTTCATTAACATCCAGATGACAGGTCTCGGCCGCGTAGTTTCAGCTAGCGACTTCATTGGGGATAGATTGACCTTTTTTATGGTCCATCCCGGAGTCGATCCTAGCTCTTGTTTGTTTTCTTCTTGGGTGTTTATTTTACCTCTTTGCATATTTATCTATTTGCATTGCATCCTATGTGCGCTTTACTTTCTACATACTGGATTTGGATGGACTGTTTGTTTTCTGGATTTTCTTGGTGGGTGGGTTGTTCCATGAGTTAAAAGGCCTCATACCCAGGCTATGAGTGAATTCCATAGGAACTAGGAATAGAGTGGACATGGCAGCTATGAGGCGGATGCTTTGTAGACCTGACCATTAGACCCATGACTTCGGAGGTAGTTCGGATAGGTGTCATCGTATGATGGTACCGACATTCGAGCTCTCGTACTCTGATTTGGCTTTTAACCTTACCTTGACCTAGACTACACCCGTGAGAGGGGTGGGAAAACTTTTCTTACAGGTACAGGTACCGTTGGTGACTTTGTGTTGCGAAGGTGACTCAGGTTCCCATAATAGTTTTGAAGCCTCGAGATTCTTTCGTGATCTTGATTGGTGTTGTTCTGTAATGGTCCAGCCACGATCCAATGTGAACTTTGATCCTGTCATATTGCATCATAGCATATTTATTTCTAAAAAAAATGATGTAAAAAAAATAACTAGCATGCGCATGTAATTTTCCAGGGACATTCAAGAGTCTTCTTTCTGTCAGAAATGGCCGGTCTCCCTCCAGTTAAGTGTAATTCAGTTCATGTTAAACATCTCACCAAGCATACTTTCTCTTATCAGATTCCTACTATTGATGTGTCCGAATTGAAGAGGTTGAGTTCTTATCTTAAGGGTGATGTTCTAAACAACTTCAACAAAAATTATGGCAACTTGCTACTGGTCCTTAATACTCCAGTTGACCTGATGGCTTTGATCACTCTCTTCCAATTATATGACAGAGAATTATGGTGCTTTAGTTTCCAAGATTATCAACTAGTTCCTACCCTAGAAGAGTACACGTACCTGCTTAATATCAGATTGCCCCATGAAGTTCCTTTTGTCCAAGTACCGGAGAAGCCGAAGTTTGAAGTTATTGCTGAGAGTCTGCATTTGAGTTGGAAAGAGGTGGAAGACAGTTGGAAGTCCAGTGAGGGTATTGTAGGGTTTTATTTGGATTTCTTAGTGAAGAAAGCTGAAGATTGGGCAAAGAAAGGCAATTGGAGAAACTTCAGTTCTCTGTTCTCTCTTATGATATATGAGATCGTCCTCTTCCCTCACAAAAGAAATTTTACGGATTTGGCGGCTATCTGTGTTTTTAGAAACAAGAACCCGATACCGACACTCTTGGCAGATACTCTTTACACCATTCATTCCAGGCATGGAAAAGGTGGTAATATAAGTTTATGCCACTCGATGTTGTATCAATGGCTTAAGTTGCATTTACCAGTAAGTGTCCCTTTCGTGGATACCAGGCTTTCTCTCCGATGGTCTTCAAGGCTTGTCAACCTTACTTCATTTGATATCCGGTGGAATTATGACATGGGGGAAGTGCGAAGTATTGTCACTAGCTGCAGAGGTTTCCCTAATGTTTCCCTCATAGGAACTAAGGGGAATATCAACTATAATCCGGTGCTTGCTTATCGTCAAATGGGATATGCAATGGATGGACCGGCAAAGGTGGAGGAGGTGTCTGAATCAGTTTATTTCGCTAGAGGAAGTGATCCTGAGATGTCGAAAAGAGTGACAAGTGCTTGGAAGGGAATTCATAAGAAGGATAGAACTACTTTGGGCAAGAAGGTTCCTATTGCTAGAGTTCCTTACATGGAGTGGGTTAAGGCCAGGGTTAAGGTCTTACGGTTACCATTTGCAAGGTCGGCTCCTCTATACGAGCAACCTCCTGCTGTTCCAAGTAACACAGTGCCTACCGAGATGTTCACCCGGATTCATGTTGAGAACATTCAGCTTCGTGCAAAAGACCGCGAGGCGGGGATGAAACTTTATTGGGCAGATCAAGAAAGGGCCGACTTAGCTCGTAAACTTAAGGAAGCTCAAGGGGAAACTTCTGATGCAACCAGTTCTAGGAAGAGGTCTCATGCCGAAATGGAAGAAGAATTGAGTAAGATTCAACAATAGTGTCGGAAGCTTCAGGCCTCAGAAAATAGTTACAAGAAGAAGATTCAGAACTTAGAAAAACAGCTCAAACACAAAGAGGCTCAGCCTGAGAGGGAAGCAGCCAGGAAGGGTGTCGCAGAAGATCGGTTCCAAGAGAGTAAAATGGTCGCATCTCAACTCTTGAAGGAGAAATCCAGACTTGAAGATTACTGTCAATATCTTGAAGCATGTTTAGTTCCGGAGATTTAGTTATGTTATTTGCTTTTGGTGTATTTGGTCACCCCTAGAATTGTTGGAAGGGGCCAATTGATTGTGTTACTATTCAGTTCTTTTTGCTTTATTATTAAGACATGTATTTAGTTGTTTATCATTTTACTCTTAATTTGTCTGAAGTCACTGATCGGAACTTTATGAGTCTATAGGGATACTAACTGCAAGTATACAGATTAGTCATTCTAGTTTTAAATGATTATCGAACCCACAGAGACTGAGGATCAATCGCATACGATCTAATGTTACAATTGTTTAACTAAGCGATAAATATTTGGTTTTGGGGCAAAAAGAGTTTAATTAAAAAACAATAGTAATAGCTATACCGGTATGTGATAGTCGGACTTCAGGAACTCGGTAAATCGCTTGGCGTATAAAGTATTTCGGTAAAAACGAATTGTTTAAAAACTTGAGACATACACTCTCGTGTTCATGAGATAAGTCATGCTACTAAACCTAGTGGATTCACTTTAAATTTAATAACACTTTTTGAAAACAACTTGAGTTTAATTAATTTTTTAAAACACTCTCGTGTATTTAAAAATTAATGTTTCGTTACCACTATCTGGGTCGAACCCCAGCTCTCGCATGTAGGTTCTTGCCTTAATTAATTTCCCACTCTCGTGGAAAATCGTGTTAAATATCCTTTCACTCTCGTGACAAGGGTAGTTAAATTAAATATGGAAATTGGAAACCATAAATTATTTATAAAAGTTTTTAGCCAAGTTATCATCGAATTCCTTCGGTGCTTAGGAGTCACATACTGGTACAAACGAAATTAGCCAGACATAGTATATTTAGTAATCATGCAAGGTAAAATACAATTCATAAAAATAACTAACATAGCATAAGAATAATAAAAACCAATTTCATAAAAACCTGTAAATATGTTGTTGTGGTAATCTTGACTGCGTACAATATCCTTGCAATTAATTGAAATATATGACCGTGTTAATTCTTAGATGAAGAATTAACACTTTTTTGGAAACTAATTCTAGAAACGGAACGGTACATTAGGTATATTGGTTCAAAAGCAAATAAAAATAAAATAATGCAGAAAGGCAAAAGTTTGGCTCTGTAGAAAAAATCTCTGACTCTGTTCCATTAAAATGCCTCCTATTTATAGAAGAGGATTTTTGCAGTTAAGAGAATTTAGGAACTGCTTTGAGTGGAGGAAGACTCAGATGTTCTTTGCTGAAGTTGAGGAATTGTAGGAGAAGAAAACCATCCATTACGTTGCCCACGTCTTCTGTTTTGCATGACACTGAATTACGCGTGTGACGGTCTTCAGGAGGAGGTGACAGTCGTAATGCGCTTAAATAGCGTGTTACGTTCGTCAATGATGTGTGACGAGCGTTCTTCAGGATGTGGGTGCGTTAGGGTCGTAACGGAGGTGTGACGGTCGTCACAGCATCAAAATCTGCAGAATTTTGCAGATTTGTTCCTTTTCTTCTGATTTTCATCTTAACTTTCTTCCTATGATCTTTTTCACTAAATGGACTTGAAACATGTTGTACCTGTGAAAAGACATAAAAACTCGGAATAATCGGGAATTAAATGGATTAATGCAGTATGAAAATAGATTAAAACTGTAGCAATTATATGATACGATTTCTCGTTATCAAATTCCCCCATACTTAAACATTTGCTTGTCCTCAAGGAAATAATCATTTAGAAAGATCGGACAAGTTTTATCAGACGCACATGCATAACATACCTTTGGTTTTCAAAACAATTACGGGAAATCAATTGTTAGTTCGACCGATACTTAAGTAAAACACTATCGATACGCTAATGACACAAGCAATAAGCTAAGTCATGGACTTCCATTTTAAACAAACTGTACAATAGTTCCGTTATAATTCTGCCCAGAGTTTCTTGTACCTATTTTACCCGATTTTGTTCTAGCGCAATCACATTAAGCCCTTTGTCTTAGCACGCATGTAGTGGATTAACCGGTTAATGACTTTGATCCTTTTAGCACGGGGTCTGGTACACGAATGCGGCAACCCTCTACATATTATCCAAATCGGAGGTTGTGGGGGATCGAGCCGTAGCATGCCCTGCCAAGTTCAGAACCAGATACCTCTGAACCAACCAACAATGGACTCCTTCATTATTTGCTCATCTCTTATATGCGACCTTGTATATTGGTGCAAATTTTTTTCTTCTTTTTAGAAGCGAGATAAGAAGGATATTTCATTGATCAGGCATCAAACACTTATATTCATCGGCTCCCCACGTGGTTTATGTCAAGACGGTGCTGACTGCTAGTATAAACTACTAGGGGTTACTTTAGAACTAAAACTCAAGATATAGGTATAATGGTTATTGAAACGGATCGCCTAAGTAGGAAGTCTAAGGTGTCATAACCGTATCGATCTTGTTGAATCGTTCTCGGCTTCCTCAACTAGGATTTCGTTAAGATAGGTATGTCGGGCTAATGCGAAGATAAAGCAAAAATTTTCGGTATGGCTAAATAAAGCGGGAAAGAATTTAAACTGAGAAATAACGTAAAAAATTACTTGTTTATGGTAGATGGAAAGGTACCTCTCCCACACCAAATCCGACCTCGTCCTCAATGTTGCGGCATAAAGGCGGGGAAATACAAGTACAAGAAATAAAAAGAAAGAAAAAAAGACAGAAAAAGTAAACTACTTAGAAAATAAAGAAAACTACTGATGGCCACGTCCTCTACTCCTGGTGCATGATCGCCTGGTAGGAGTGGCTTAGGTGTCAGTGTCCTGGTAGCCAAGGGTGTTGACGTCCAACCTTAAGGCGTTAAGTTCACACAGGGCCTCATCCAACCTCTCGTTCATGCTCTGCTAGCCAGTCAGAATCTCAGTGTTTTGTGCGCATAAGTATTCATATTGTTCCTGTTGTCTTCTTTCAAGTGCGGCACTCATTTGATTTTGCTTATGGATGGTGCGGAGAACGTCTTCAAGAGTAAAAGGAGGTGGTGCGGATGAAGGTCCTGGAGTGTTGTGGACAGGGGCAACATTGTCTATCTCTTCTTGTATTTCGTCTGCGGGGGCATTAGGATGGTCTGCATGAGTAGGAAGGCGCCCCTCGGGAGCTGCAGGATCGAATAACCAGTTAGCTCTATTTTGTGGATCGATTCGGTCCCTGCAAGTCAAAGTAATGTTATGATAAACAATGTTTCTGATCACAGGATGGAATCTTCCATCCTCCCGCTCATAGATGAGGTGTGCGGCCTTGCAGTGGTCCAAAGTCCAAATTCGGTGCCATAGAAGGCATATCTGTGAGAGCGGAACCATAATTCAGGGCTATGGGAAGAGAAGTGACAAGCCCTCCGAAATAGAAGGGTTTTCTGCCTCTAGCACAAATAGAGTGAATATGGGCCAGTAAAAATGGGGCGGCGTTGATCTTCTGGACGGTGAATGCGCAATGCATGAAGAAGAGCTTCTTGGAGTTGAGCTTGTGATTGCTGTCTCAGGCGAAGATGGTGTTGAAGAGGATGTGGTGAAAGTATCGGATGGTCGGATTATGAATATGTGTGGCATTAAGGTGGTCGTAAGATCCGGAACGAATGTTCGTCATGCTGTGCCATAAATTAAAAGCTTCCTCACCGAAATTATCCGGCACCCGAAGGTGGACACCTTCGTCAGAACAGAAACCGAACAGCCGTGCGATGTCAGTTTGGGGCAGCTGATGCTCAGTGCCAAACATAATAAATTTGGCCACGCCTGAGAGTTGGTTCGTGGCGCCAAGGGGAGTAATGTATGCAAAGGAACTCAAAAACTCCAAGGTGAGAGTTTTGTAGATGGGTTGCGGTTCGCGGCACAGGTTCCATAAGTTCACATTCTGCAAAAGTTGTCAGATGCTGTCTAGCAGTCCCAAATTCCTCAAACAATCAAGGTCAACATACAAGGTAGGTTGGAGACCGCGGCGATGGAACTTCTAGAATTTGAGTCGTTGGGTTTCACCTTGCTCGCCGGCTCTGAAAGTGAGATTGGGGATTTGCTGATTGTTGGCCATATTGCATGCAAGAGATTTAATCGTAAAAATGGTTTGGACTGTGGATTGAGTAGTGGGTTGATGGAGTTTAAGTGGTGGAGTGGGAATTTAAGAAATATTTTGAATAGGTACTGTTAAGGTTTTGGGAAAAAGGGAAGAATGAATGGAAAGTGGAACGGCTTCTGTAATAGCAGAATCTGCTATTGAGCGCGCGTGACGGTCGTGAATTTTTTTTATTAATAACCATGTATTAAAATAATATTTCGCAAATAACCGGGTTTCGGAAAAAATTATGCAAATAACCATGTTTCAGATGACTCCCCAAAGGAGGAGCCATCTCACTTGGCGCCTCCACCAAGGGTTTTGCCCTAGGCGCCATCTCACTTGGCGCCTCCCTTGGCTTTTAGCCAAGTGAGATGGCGCATGCTCCTTAAAAGTGAGAGGAGGCGCCATCTCACTTGGCTCCTAGGGCAAAACTAGGGCAAAATGCTGTTTTATAAATAATTCGTCTGTTTCTCTGAAATTTCTCACACTTTCTCGCACTGTATTTTTATTTTGTACTCTGTTATTTGCATCATGACGTCGCCTATGATTTTTAGCAGAGATGGTTACGTTGTCTTCTCCGCCATGAAACCTGCGATGAAAATGAAATTCTGGTACATTCACTCCATGGAGCGTCTGAAGCAGGAGTTGATGCGGTGGCTAGATGGAGACATTGCGGAGGGGTAAAAAATTCGAAGGATCCAGCGAAAACGAACAACAACCTCACATGCGACAGGAAGACCTAATGTGTGGTTGGAGGAAGTCAAAACAGACAGTGATGTAATGTTGATGATGCATGGGTCAGATGAAATTGTGTTAACAGTTGTAATTTCCTAGATTGAATATCGTTAATTATTATTGTACGCGTTTTATTAATTTTAGCAAAATCTGTTAACGAAAAACCCAAATGTTTACAACACAATTATGAAAAGATTTTATGTATTACAATATTTATGTGGTCGAGCCAGACGCCCGATTCAGGCAGTTTTTTCGATTGTGTTCGACTTGACGGCATAAACAACACTTTCTTTCCAACCTGTCAAGATCGTCCATTTCTATTGTGATGCGCCTACTTTTGGGACGACCCTTCTTGTTCCTTCGCATTTGGTCATTATGCCAAACTATTTCGCCGTTGTATTCAGGCCAATAATCTGGTTTTGCCACCAAAGGAAAGTTGTTGTTGTAAACATTGAGCAACGTTTCATATTTGTAAACGGTTGACAGCAGTTGAAGCGCGTCTTGATGGGTATGAGCACAAGCGGCAATGACATGAGAGCAAGGCATACGAAATGCTTGAAACCTGCCACAATCGCACCATTGAGAAGGTAAAATGACCCTGTATTCTTGTCTTGACAGGCCTTCATTATAGTCGATTGTCTCTTTCACAATGAAGTTGTGGCTGTGTCGGTCAAACCGTATAACCATGTGAGTGTTGGCTTTAGCACTTTCAGCCTTAATGTATTTCATGCAGCTTTCACTCCATAGTTGTCCAGATTGCAACACCGCATTCCACATTTCACCTTTTTTTGCAAATAACGCAGCCATCCTAAAATACGTTGATTTTACCAAGACAGTGATTGGGAGGTTTCGTATGCCCTTGAATACCCCATTCATTGATTCAATAAGATTCGTTGTCATATGCCCCCATCTTTGGCCATTGTCGTATGACCTAGTCCATTTTTCCACCGGAATATTGTCGATCGACCTACCGGTTTCCGGATTAGACAAACGGATCTCGTTGCGGTAATATTTGAATGTGGGTTGTGTCAATGCATATCCCGAATTCATAACCGCTTTCCTCAATGTTTTGTCCTTGACCTCCCTCGATAAATTCTGGACGATATGCCTAACGCAATAGACATGCGTAGAAGGAGGGTCATGCCAACCATTTGCTGGATTATTGTAGGCACTTTCAATGGAGGCATGTCTGTCCGAGATCAAACAGAGATCTGGTTGAGGAGCCACGTGTGTCCGAAGATTTTTCAGGAAAAAGCTCCAAGCACCACCGGTCTCCCCCTCGACAAGGGCAAACGCAATGGGGAAAATGTTGTTGTTGCCATCTTGTGCAACTGCCATCAATAGAGTGCCTTTGTACTTCCCATACAACCAAGTCCCATCAATTTTTAAAATTGGTTTGCATGATGCAAACCCTGTGATGCATGGTTGAAATGCCCAAAACACGCGACTGAATATTCTGTTGCCATGCAGTAGACTACCATCTTAGGCGTACGCTGGCAATGTTTCCAGAATGTAAACACTACCTGGAGAATACGTCTTGAGTGCATTCAGGTAGCGGGGAAGTTCTCGGTATGACTCCTCCCAGTTTCCGTACACCCTTTCAATCGCCTTAGTCTTTGCTAACCACGCCTTACGGTAAGACGGAGTGTAGTTAAAAACCATGGTGATGTGGGAGATGGTTGTTTTCACCTTCAAAGATGGGTCGTTGCTGACCAGGGGTAGGATTTCTTGACAAATTAGATCATAGTTGAGTTTTCGGTGGTCCTGTGATTGAGTGGAACTTACACAAGTGTGGGTAGTCATGGAACCTATGACCCAACAGTCACCCCTTAATCTATATGATGCGGTCAGCTTGAACATACAGTCAGGGTGGACACACTTGATCTTGTACCTTTCCGGGTTGACACAATCCACCTTAAAATCAACCGAGTTGAGCATGTGAAATTTTTTAATGGCCCTGATGCATTCCTCTCTGTTACGAAACTTGTCCTTCTCTTTTAAATTTTCATCCGACTGCATATACGGATTGAAAAATAAGTCAGTAGAAGTTTCATTTCCGCCCATGTTGAAGTTTGTCATGTGTGGAGGTGGTGTGTAGATTTTGTCTGTAGGAATACTAGGGATGCCATCATCGTCGGAATCATCGTTCACCATTTCATCAAACTTTAACTCGTTATCTTCTTCTTCATCATCAACTGCATCTACCTCATCTTGTTCATTCTCTAAAGGATCAACCTCCTGTGTCACCTGAGGCTCTTGAAGTAAAACGTACAACTCAATAGAGTCGTATCCAGAATAGACGACTGGAAATCATATTCTGGAGATCCTCGTCATCTTGAACTTCAACCTTATAAAAAATTACTTGGTTGTTTCCAAAGAAAACTGGATTCTGATAAAATATCTGGGACACCGGGCCTTGTTCAAGTTTGGCCTCCAATCTTTTTTTGAAGTACGAGAAATTGGCTTTCCCGTTTAAGAGAAATCGGATGTTGTCTGTGTCTCTAAACAAAAACCCAGTTGTGGGACAAATGTATGTCTCACCGTTGAAATGTGCTTTGACGATAAATTATGGTGAAGAGGCCATTGCGTAGAATTGTTTTAAGGTTTGAAGGTTGGAATGTTTGAGGTTTATTGATTGTATAAGGGTTTGAATGCTGTAATGTTTGAAGGTTGGAATGTTTGAATTTGATGAGTGATTTGAAGGTTGGAATGTTTGATTGTTTGCAGGTTTAAAGGTTTGGTTGTAAGAACGTTTGAAGGTTGGAAGATTTGACAGGTTATGTGAATCAATGTTATGATAAACGTAAGGCTAAAAATTTCAATTAAGTAAGGATGCAACCCCCCAAGGCTGCCAATAATATTACATGCAATAATGAAAGGAATCCCAAAGGCTGTCATGTAGCCTGAGCCTAGGCTGTAACAAAGGACACCTCTTATTCGCCAATTGGGGTGGCGACACCATTCATTTTTGTACTCTTTCGCCAAGTCCAATGGTGCCTCCCTTACTGTCCAATCGTGATACATGCATGGGCTTATGTAACCCCCTAGGCTGCCACCTAGCATGCCCCTAGTCTGCCCATATACATGTATTTTGTAAGACTCCTCCCATCAACTCCAATGGGCTTACATGCAATAATGAAAGGAATCCCAAAGGCTGTCACGTAGCTTGAGCCTAGGCTGTAACAAAGGACACCTCTTATTCGCCAATTGGGGTGGCGACACCATTCATTTTTGTACTCTTTCTCCAAGTCCAATGGCGCCTCCCTTACTGTCCAATCGTGATACATGCATGGGCTTATGTAACCCCCTAGGCTTCCACCTAGCCTGCCCCTAGTCTGCACATATACATGTATTTTGTAAGTCTCCTCCCATCAACTCCAATGGGCTTACATGCAATAATGAAAGGAATCCCAAAGGCTGTCACGTAGCCTGAGCCTAGGCTGTAAGAAAGGACACCTCTTATTCTCCAATTGGGGTGGCGACACCATTCATTTTTGTACTCTTTCGCCAAGTACAATGGCGCCTCCCTTATTGTCCAATCGTGATACATGCATGGGCTTATGTAACCCCCTAGGCTGGCACCTAGCCTGCCCCTAGTTTGCACATATACATGTATTTTGTAAGACTCTTCCCATCAACTCCAATGGGATTACATGCAATAATGAAAGGAATCCCAAAGGTTGTCATGTAGCCTGAGCCTAGGCTGTAACAAAGGACACCTCTTATTCGCCAATTGGGGTGGCGACACCACTCAGTTTTGTACTCTTTCTCCAAGTCCAATGGCGCCTCCCTTACTGTCCAATCGTGATACATGCATGGGCTTATGTAACCCCCTAGGCTTCCACCTAGCCTGCCCCTAGTCTGCACATATACATGTATTTTGTAAGACTCCTCCCATCAACTCCAATGGGCTTACATGCAATAATGAAAGGAATCCCAAAGGCTGTCACGTAGCCTGAGCCTAGGCTGTAACAAAGGACACCTCTTATTCTCCAATTGGGGTGGCGACACCATTCATTTTTGTACTCTTTCGCCAAGTACAATGGCGCCTCCCTTATTGTCCAATCGTGATACATGCATGGGCTTATGTAACCCCCTAGGCTGCCACCTAGCCTGCCCCTATTCTGCACATATACATGTATTTTGTAAGACTCTTCCCATTAACTCCAATGGGATTACATGCAATAATGAAAGGAATCCCAAAGGTTGTCACGTAGCCTGAGCCTAGGCTGTAACAAAGGACACCTCTTATTCGCCAATTGGGGTGGCGACACCATTCATTTTTGTACTCCTTCTCCAAGTCCAATGGCGCCTCCCTTACTGTCCAATCGTGATACATGCATGGGCTGCCACCTAGCCTACAAGAGTGACACCTTTCATTTTTTGTACATGCATGCATGCATATGTGTAACCCCCTAAGCATGCAAATGTGACACTTCGCAGGCATGCAAGCACAAGCAACCACTATATCAAACTTATTTGCCTATAAATACATACCATATCATACATCTCTCACACCCACACAAGTCTCACTCTCTGCTACGAAATATTTCATAAGTCTATCATACTCTCTATCTCTTCCTAAGTCTTTCATACTCTCAAGCATTTTAAACAATGGCTCTTCTAACAATGGGCGATACTCACAGAGGCACAAGGGAAAACATTGCTGCATTTGTAAGTTTCTTTTCTGGTTATACATTTTTCATACTTCAAATAACGTGTTGTTCATCTTAATTAATCTTACACATGTTACATTATGAACTCAGGACACAAAAAGATTCAGAATCCGTTCGCACAACTACCTGGCTCCCGACCCATTTATCGTCCCATATCTGGAATACGCAGGTTTTGGACATGTCATAAAGATCTCCAACTGCACCATTGACTCGAAGTTCATTCTTGCAATGTTGGAAAGGTGGAGACCGGAGACCCATACATTTCACCTACCAATAGGTGAATGTACCATCACGCTAGAGGATGTGTACATGCTACTAGGTCTCCCTGTCGACGGTAAGGCCGTGAACGGGTCGGTTCAACAACCCAACTCTCAGTGTGAAGAACTGTTGGGCAGGGATATGGTAGAAGGTGGTGGTGCAAGAGGGCAGGGAATACTACTCACTGAGCTGAAACGTCATTATGCAAGTTTGGAATTTAAATGAAAATTCCTCAGAGAATGACAGGGTAGTAAAAGCCAGAACTTATCTTATGATACTTTTTGGTACATTTTTATTTCCCGAAAGTACGGGAAATAGTGTAAATTTTATGTACTTACATTTACTAACAAATTTTGAAAAAACAAGAAAATATAGTTTGGGGTTCTGCAGTTTTAGCCCATCTATACAGTTCCTTGTGCAAAAACGTAGTCAAGGAAAAATGTACATTTTATGGGTGCGCTTTTTTACTACAAGCCTGGGGTTGGTGGAGGATGGAGTCCTTAAACCCCGTCAACAACAACACTTTCGGTTTCCCGTACGCAACAAAGTAAGTCATCAAGTTATATCATTTATAACTATTTTGCTCTTCCCAAAATATATGCTAAGAATAAAATGTTTCTCATTTCCTTTAGGTACTGCGTGAGGGGTATGGATTACGGCAAGAATCCAAGATTCAATGTCGCACTCTACCGCAACATGTTGGATCACTTAGGCCCGGATGACGTACGTCGTAGCTTTTAACTTTTGTTCAACTAAATTATTTATACATTACTTTTGCATTAACCTGATTTACATTTTATTGCAGTTCGTCTGGAGACCATATTTGGGTTTGGGCCATGTTCCAAACCCGGAGGATGCAGCAACTTGGACCGCGAAGACTGCAATCATTCGGTTCAACATTGTGGAGATGCACCACAGCGACCGTGTGAATATGCAGTTCGGAATGCATCAAGAGATACCAAGTGATCCAACTTGTTTGTCCCTATGGCATCTTAAAAGGGTCGACACCCAGTGGGGTCTTACCAACTGGAAAGGCTTCGCTCCGAAATGGTGTAAGATGTGGCAGAGGCGTCACCGCTACGTCTTTCAATTCCCAGTTTTCCTTACTCAAGGTAATATGCGACACACGGATCAATATTTGTCTTGGTACAGGTCGATTAGTAACCTAGAAATGCACGTGTCTCATCCAAGGTACTTGGTTGACCCACGCACACAATGGGCACAACCCTCGATTCCCCATCAACAAACCCAAAACCCATCAACCTCCCACCAACCCCCAAGAAGAACCAGACCCACAAACACCCAACCACAGTCCCCACCACAACACAACTACAATCAAATGCCGCACAACCAACCACAATCACCACCAAACTACCAATACCCCGATATGCCTCAAACCCAACCACAATACCAATCCCAATACCAGCACACCCGCATACCTCACACACAATTTTAGTCTTCCACATATCCCAATATGGCGCCCTCAACATCCACCCTTAGCCCTGATATGGGAATGTCGGAAGATTACGAACAAACCGACCCAACCTACCATCACCCACAATATCACCAAACCACCCAACATCCTCAATACCAAACACCCCAAGATCCATTTCCTTTCTACCCACTGTACTCAGACGATCAATGCTACAGATCCACTATGGAACCGCACCCACCGCCAACACGACCAAACTTTGAGGGTATAGGTAACCGATTGTACCAGAGCGGATCTTCTAGATATGGAGATCTGACTGATTTTATGGATTCGGACCGCATTGACTTCGCTGGGCCATCGACCTTGCCGCAGCAGGAAATGCGATGACACCCAGCACGAGAAAGGCGAGGACGGGGATGCGGAACCGGGGGTCATTACCGGGTTTCGGGGGATCACTGATGTATCCGTTTTATTTTCCAGTATTTTTGTATCCATTTTTTTAATCTGTTTTTTTTACTGTTATTTTAATGTAATACAGTTGGATGTAATTATTTTTTTTATAATAAAAAGTCCATTTTGTTGATCTCTGTCCAACACGCAACGCACCGGAAAAAAAATTCATTTTTTGCCCTAAAAATACACCTAGGCGCCATCTCACTTGGCTTAGGGCATGCCCTAAGTACATAGGCGCCAAGTGAGATGGCGCCTCCCCTTAAAATATAGGTGCATGCGCCATTTCAGATGGCTCCTCCTTTGGGGAGTCATCTGAAACATGGTTATTTACGTATTTTTTTTCGAAACGCGGTTATTTGCGAAATATTATTTTAATACTTGGTTATTAATAAAAAAAATTTGACGGTCGTCACATTGGGCTGACGGGTGTAACACGGTGAAACGCGTGTTACGCTCATCATGGGGACGTTACGAGCATTACAGATTCAAAGAGTTGTATTTATGAAATGAACGAAACAGTGTACTTCCAAAACATTATAACACATTAATTCAATACATGCAGAGTATTTCCAACATACATCGTATAACAAATTTTTTGCAAAATGATAATATGAACAGTGAATAGAATATTTGATGTAACACACAGTAAATTTAATGAAAATGAAAATAAACTAAAAATGAAATAAAATGAAAATAAATTGAAATTGAAATAAATGTATGTTTCTAACAGGATTTTAAAAACTGTAAAGAGTAAGTTTGTTTAAAATAAAATCATAAACTGCCTAGAAACATAAAACACAAGGTAAAAATAAGTGTTGATTCTGCTACTTCATCCCAGTCGCGTCTTCAAATCTTCGAAAGCTGCATTTATATGGTAAAACTGCTCCACAGTTATATCAGTTAAGCCTATCACGTCCATACGCATACCCTTCAACTCGTTCTTGATTCCATTGATGGTCGTCTGGTAAACATCCAGTGTAGAAAAGATCTTATTCAAATTTTCAGCATATTCCCCTTTTGTTATTGCAGGGGCATCAACATCCTCTACGATGTTGTTACCATCATGGTAACCAGGAGGGGTCTCGGGGTCACTCTCATCAGACATTGTGGTATCATAAACTTGGTAGGATTGTGGTGTCTCAGGTATCGAAGGGTGGTCAGGAGGGTTAAGCTCATACAACCAATTGTCGCGATTGTGGACACTCGTTTTGGCATGGTTAGGAAGTGTAAATATCATGACTACTTCGTCCCTTATCAAGTAATCGAACGGTGCAGGACCTAGGTTACCTATTATTCGTAGGTGGAAACAAAAATCAATGTTCATAGGGTGGATTGAACCAAATTGTGTACACCTATGTAGCTGGTATCTAAGTCCGAGGGTGTTAGCAATCATGGTAACCAGGCCTCCTATGATGATTGGCTCGCTAGGGTTCTCAGCAATGCGGGAAAAGGTCTGCATTAAGAATGGCACTGCATTTACAGGTCGGCCCTGGGTCATACACTGCAGCATAAATATCTCATCTTTAGATACTGCAGTGCGGTTCTGTTCTTTTCCGAAAATGGTATGTGCTAGAATCTTATGGAAATAGCGGATAGCGGGGTTGTGTATTTCATTATTATCCATGCTATCTGGCTCAGGGTGGTAATTTCCGGTTAAAGTCCCCCAAAAATAGTCTAGCTCAAAATCCATTAACTCTTCCTGGGTGGTAGAAAAAGCAAAAGGTCCGCTAGTGAATCCTAGAAGGTCGGCTAATTCTTGATGGGTGTAAGCAAATTCAATACCAAATAACCTGAAGGCTATAAATCCCTTTCTAGTTCTGAAACCGCGCTCGGATATATGAACTAAGGAGCTCAGAAACTCAAGGGTGAGCTCGCGGTATGTAACAAACCTAGATTTAATGTGGGCTTTTTCCCACCCCAGCTGGCTAAACAGATAATGGACACTATCCTTAATGCCTAAAGTGTCCATTGTTGGTTCATCATAATATAAGGTCATACCAATATTTCTGTGTGATAATTCCTCAAACCTCCTCATTTGGTTCCTGCCTCTAAAAGTGTTTTCCATAGTAAATAGCAAAGGGGGAAAGCAAATAAGGGGAGAAGGTAGGATAGAAAAAGACTTTTTTTAGAAAACCTGTAAAGTTGTTTGAAAATCAGCAACAATTGTATAAAACTTTTTAGGAAAAATGAAAAACAAAATAATGAAAATAATGCTTTAAAATAAATAAATGTAGAAACGGAATAGAAAATAAAAATAAAAATAAAAACAAACGGAAATAATAACAAAAACAAATAGGTGGGTTGCCTCCCACTAAGCGCTGTTTTTAAAGTCGATAGCTCGACGGCTCGGGAGTGCAAGCACTCATGGTGGTTCTCTCGAGAATGACTCCTCGGTTGAACTTTTAGTAATCATCGTTTTCCATGGCCACTTATCAAGCCATATCACATACCCCTCACCTTTTATTTTCTTTCTTCTGTGGGGTGGTTCATTCTTTTGAACTTCTGGTGGTGGTTATGGATCTATCCTAAGTATCCTATTTTCATGTTTGGGCTTAGTGATTTCATCCACCACCTCAAAGGTTAACCTTACCTTCTTAACAGTAATTATATCCCTAGTTTCACGGTCCTCTAATTTTCTCTTTTTATGTAATACTTCCAACAAGGGTGCATTAGTATGGATATTTTCCAATACCTCCACATATTTTTTAGATTGGGAGTCTATCTGAGCTTCCATAAAACTTTTCGAGAAAGGAAACGGTGGGGTATAGGGATGAGGCATAACAATAGGTGCTTCCTTCTCTACCTCTTCTACAACCTCCCTTTTCGATGGTGTTGGAGGATTTTTCTCAATCTTTACTCTTTTCTCATCTGAACTTTCCTCAATCACATCATCACTCTCCTCAACCTCATTATCACTCTCCTCAACCTCATTATCACTCTCCTTAGGATTTTCAACTTGTTTTTCACTACTGGTTGTTATAACATCCAATTTCTCCTCATGGAAGGGTCCTGCAGGGTTTTGTTCAATCTGGTAGATTTGAGTCTCTAAGGCTATGTTGTGAGTCGCGAGCGACACAACCACAGTGGTCAGTTGCCTAAGGTTTTCACTGTTTTGAAGACTTTGTTTTCTAAACTCTTCGTTCTGGACAGTTTGTGTCTCTACAAAGTTCTATATCAGAGATTCTAACCTAAAGTGAATTAGCATCGCATTGGAATCCTCCATTGATGTTTCGAAGTTGAAATCATGTGATTCTTCTGATTCTTCAAAGTGAGTTAGAGTCGCATTTTGTGTTTCCACAAAGCGCTTTGTCATCATTGATATTTCATTAAAATTTTCCATTAATATTTCGAGGTCGGATTTATAGGGTTCTTGCGTCTCCTTGAAATATTGGGTGTAGTGATTGTAGGGGAAATTTGGTTGAGGATAAGTTTGGTTGGAATTATAATATTCTTGCGATTCCTCAAAATGTTGGGATTGGTGGTTGGAAAGGTAATTCGGGTGAGAATGAGTCTGTGACGCATTGAAATTCTCCAATAGTATTTCGAGGTCGGATTTATGGGATTCTTGTGATCCCTCGAAATACTCGGAGTGGGAGTTGTAGAAATTTTTGGGTGATACACAGTAATTGGGACAAGAATGCCTTAGTCTATACGGTGCAACAACCGAATAACAATATTGACTGTTGGTCCCCGGCAACGGCGCCAAAAACTTGATCGGAACTTTATGAGTCTATAGGGATACTAACTACAAGTATACAGTTTAGTCGTTCTAGTTTTAAATGATTATCGAACCCACAGAGACTAAGGATCAATCGCATACGATCTAATGTTACAATTGTTTAACTAAGCGATAAATATTTGGTTTTGGGGGAAAAAGAGTTTAATTAAAAAACAATAGTAATAACTATACCGGTATGTGATAGTCGGACTTCAGGAACTCGGTGAATCGCTTGGCATATAAAGTATTTCGGTAAAAACGAATTGTTTAAAAACCTGAGACATACACTCTCGTGTTCATGAAATAAGTCATGCTACTAAACCTAGTGGATGCACTTTAAATTTTATAACACTTTTTGAAAACAACTTGAGTTTAATTAATTTGTTAAAACACTCTCGTGTATTTAAAAATTAATGTTTCGTTACCACTATCTGGGTCGAACCTCAGCTCTCGCATGCAGGTTCTTGCCTTAATTAATTTCCCACTCTCGTGGGAAAATCGTGTTAAATATCCTTTCACTCTCGTGACAAGGGTAGTTAAATTAAATATGGAAATTGGAAACCAGAAATTATTTATAAAAGTTTTTAGCCAAGTTATCACCGAATTCCTTCGGTGCTTAGGAGTCACATACCAGTACAAACGAAATTAGCCAGACATAGTATATTTAGTAATCATGCAAGGTAAAATACAATTCATAAAAATAACTAACATAGCATAAGAATAATAAAATCCAATTTCCTAAAAACCTGTAAATATGTTGTTGTGGTAATCTTGACTGCGTACAATATCCTTGCAATTAATTGAAATATATGACCATGTTAATTCTTAATGAAGAATTAACACTTTTTTGGAAACTAATTCTAGAAACTGAACGGTACAGTAGGTATATTGGTTCAAAAGCAAATAAAAATAAAATAATGCAGAAAGGTAAAAGTTTGGCTCTGTAGAAAAAAATCTTTGACTCTGTTCCATTAAAATGCCTCCTATTTATAGAAGAGGATTTTTTCAGTTAAGAGAATTTAGGAACTGCTTTGAGTGGAGGAAGACTCGGATGTTCGTTGCTGAAGTTGAGGAATTGTAGGAGAAGAAAACCATCCATTACGTTGCCCACGTCTTCTGTTTTGCATGACACTGAATTACGCGTGTGACGGTCGTCAGGAGGAGGTGACAGTCGTAATGCGCTTAAATAGCACGTTACGTTCGTCAATGATGTGTGACGAGCATTCTTCAGGATGTGGGCGCGTTACGATCGTAACGGAGGTGTGACGGTCGTCATAGCATCAAAATCTGCAGAATTTTGCAGATTTGTTCCTTTTCTTCTGATTTTCATCTTAACTTTCTTCCTATGATCTTTTTCACTAAATTGACTTGAAACATGTTGTACCTGTGAAAAGACATAAAAACTCGGAACAATCGGGAGTTAAATGGATTAATGCAGTATGAAAATGGATTAAAAACGTAGCAATTATATGATATGATTTCTCGTTATCAATCACTTAGACATCGTTTCTTTTGTTTGAAAATAGTTGAAGTGTTCAACTTATTATTCTTTCTCTTTTGTCTGTACGGTCGCACGCCGTGACTGATGAATAAAAGGACTCTTGGATACTTGGAAATGACAAACATATCATGCATATCATGCATTTCATAACATTATAGGTTATCTCAAGACGGTTTTCTTATTCTGCTGCTTTCCTTATTCAGAATTCAAGACGACTACTCATCGGTATTCCACCAGAAACAACTTACCAAGACAGATGGAAGAGGTTCAAGATGAACTCGCTGAAATGAGGGCCTAGATGGCTACTCAGATGACTCAGTTCATGGAGGTCATCACCAATGTGAATCACCGACAGGAGGAACTAGTTGGCATTGTCAACAACCAGCGCCGCCATCCAGGGGATGGTGGAAATCAAGGGCTTTATCAAGAAATTTCTGTAGGAATGGGGGATGTGCAAGATCAGCCTGCTGGAGATTTGCATGGGATGCTGGGAAACCCTTTTGTGCGCAACGTAGGGCAGTTTCCTCCGTCTCCTGGACCTCTTCTTGTGGGGAACAGGAGAGCTAATCAAGGTGGCGTAAGGAATTATCAGGATCGGGATTTTGACTTTGACCAGGATGAATATCAATTTTCTGTTCGGCGTTCAGTGCCAGGGGTTCAGATTGAGGATATGAAGTATCGTTTGTTGGAAGAGTTTCTGAAGGATGTGGAAGGGAAATGAGTCCTTGGTATGGATGCTAATGGTCTTGGGTTGGTGTCTGGGGTGAAAGTTCCTCCAAAGTTCAAACCTCCTACCTTTGAAAAGTACAATGGAACGTCATGTCCTATTACCCATGCAACTGCTTATTTCCGGAAGATGTCGGTGCATACTGAGGATCAAGGGCTGTTGATTCATTTTTTCCAGGATAGCCTGTCTGGGGCATCCCTGGAATGGTACATGAAGTTGGAGAAAACTCATTCGCTGCTGGAATGATCTTGCTCGGGCTTTTGTCAAACATTATCAGTACAATGTGGATATGGCGCCTAATCGCACTCAGCTACAGAATATGTCGCAGGGACCAAAAGAATCTTTCAAGGAATACACTCAGAAGTGGCATGAGTTGGCTGCGAGGGTTCAACCTCCACTCATGGAGAGAGAACTCATTGATATGTTTATGAGTACCTTGCAAGGGCCGTTCTATGACCACATGATAGGAAGTACTTCGGCAGGATTTGCAGACTTGGTTATGGCTGGTGAAAGAATTAAAGTGGGGTTGAAATTGGGAAAGATTCAGATTGGAGGTTCTAGCAGCTCATCCGGGGGAAGTAAGAAACCATTCAACAATTACCCTAAGAAAAGGGAAGGCGACGCAAGCGCGGTTTAATCTCATAGAGGAAGAAGAGAGGATCGTCAGCACCAACAAATAAATGTTGTTTCTATTCCTGTTAATGCTCCTCCGCAGCAAAGACCAAATATAGTGCCGCAACAACAAAAGCGGCAAGATGCTCCCCATCAATATAATAACCAACAACAGATACAACCCAGAAAATTTGATCTCTTGCCAGTGACCCTTACTGAAGCACTCCACCACTTGCTTGACTTGAAGTTGATCAGTTTGAGAAATATGCCACCGCCACCCGCAAGACTCCCTGTTAACTATGATGCTAATGCAAGATGCGAATTCCATTCGGGCGGAGTTGGTCATTCCACTGACAATTGTTTTGGGTTAAAGTGCAAAGTACAAGACTTGTTGGATGCTAATGCAATTGAGTTTACTCCGGTAATTGGTCCGAATGTTACTCAGAACCCAATGCCTATGCATGGAGGGGGGTTGTTAATATGATTGATGATAATGGTGAAGTGTTGAATTTAATCATGGATGTGGAACAAGTAACTACTCCTTTGAGCTTCGTTAAGAGGTATTTGCTTGACAATTCTATTTTCCCGGGATGTACTTCAGAATGTGCCAAGTGTAGAGAGCAACCGAAGGGCTATGATGATTTGAAAGCAGGTATCCAGTTGTTGATAAAAGAGGGTTCCCTGCAATTTGATAGAAAACCGAGCTACCGTAAGATTATTGAAGAAGATGTTGTTGTGATATCTATTCCTTACACCCCTGCGTGCATTCCTGCCCCATCAAGGGCACCCCCTCTGATGATTACGGTACCTGGTCCTAAGTCGTATACCAGTGATAAGGCTGTTCCGTGGCATTACGGTGCCGATGTTTATTACCACGGGGTAAAGCAGGAGGTTAATGCTCGTTTGTCTGAGAAAGAATATGCTAAAGGTGATGAAGAGGAAGTCCATAACTTTTCTGGTGTGGGTCGAACGACTAGAAGCGGGAGAGTATTTGGTCCTTCCAATGTGCAAGAGACGGTAGATGCCTCTGCAAGAGAAAAAGGAAACCAACAGGTAATGATTGTCAATCCAAGGGTTATGCCAGCCAATGTGACTCAACCGATTCCGATACCAGAGGCTTCTTCAGTTCCCGATGAGTTTGAAGAATTAATGCGAATTATCAGAAAGAGTGATTATAGCATAATTGATCATTTGAGCCATACTCCTTCTAAGATGTCTATCTTGTCTCTGTTGATTTATTCAGAACCTCACAGAAATGCTTTGATGAAGTTGTTGAAGGATGCATTCGTGCCACATGAAATAACAGTCAATCAGTTCGAGAATGTATGTGCCAATATATCTGCCGGGAATGGTTTAGGTTTCATCGATTTTGATCTTCCTCCAGAGGGACCAGACCATAACAAAGTGTTTCATATTTCGATGGAGTGTAGAGGCGCTACTTTATCTCGAGTTTTGGTAGACACAGGATCATCTTTAAATGTATTACCCAAGTCAGCATTGATGAAGATTGACTATTCTGGACTAGAGTTGCACCCAAGCGATTTGATGGTAAAGGCTTTTGATGGGTCTCGAAGGTCAGTATTTGGGGAGGTGGAGCTACCTATCAAGGTTGGTCCTTGCACATTCACGGCCACGTTTTTTGTGATGGATATACAACCAGCATACTGTTGCTTGTTGGGGAGACCATGGATTCATAGAGCAAGAGCAGTCACTTCTACTCTTCATCAAAAAATCAAGTACCCTGCAGAAGGAAAGGTGATAAATGTATGCGGCGAAGAAGAGTACATCGTGAGTCATTTGAAATCATTCCGCTATGTTGAAGTTGAAGGAGAGATTCATGAAACTCCGTTTCAGGCATTTGAGACAGTTCATGATGTCAATTTTCCTCCTCCAGAGCAGAAAAAGAAATCGGAAACTATTATGTCATCTCTCAAAGAAGCAAAAGCTGTAGTGGAAGGTGGTAACCCTGAAGGTTGGGGTCAGGTGCTGGATGTTACTCTAAAGTTTGATAAATTTGGTCTTGGTTTTAGCCCAGGTCAGCAGAGTGCAGCTCCCAGAGCATCCAGTTTATCTACTCCTGTGAAGTTTTCCCGCCCTTGTGCTACTCAGAAAGGACACGTCAATGCAATTTGAGACGATAGAGTTGATGGCTACAATGTTGAAGATTGGATTCGTCCGAGTATTCCAGTCCAGACACTCAAAAATTGGACTTCTGTGGATGTTATCCAAGTTTCAAGCACTGAGAAGTAATTTTCTTGTTTCTTTTATTATCATACCATAATTCCTACACTCTGCCCAAGGCGTAGTGAATCATTTGTGTAGGACCACCATGTTTATTTTGCAAGTTTATCATGAAATAAAGGACGTTTTTGCATTCAAAATTTTGCTTCTTTTTCTTTTTTATTCTTTTTTTTTAAATGGCAATGTTTTTCCTTCCACACACTGTCACTAAAAAACACAAAAATGTCATTCATGCAGATGCACTTCCACCATCGATTCTATCGATAACGACTCTGCTATGGCTCATTATGACTTTGATACTCCTATTTATCAAGCTGAAGAAGAAGCATATGAGGACTGTGGTCTTCCTGAGGAGTTATCAAGATTGTTAAAACAAGAGGAGAAGGTTATCCATCCGAATCAAGATTCGATTGAGGTGGTGAATATTGGTACAGAAGAGGTAAGAAGAGAAGTCAATATAGGGGCCGATCTCGAAGAAAGTGTAAATGCCAGATTGATTGAGTTACTCCATAAGTATTCTGATATCTTCGCCTGGTCTTATAAGGATATGCCTGGGTTCGATACAGACATAGTGGTGCATCGACTACCGCTCAAAGAAGGTTATTCTCTTGTCAAGCAGAAACTCCAAAGAACTCATCCTGAGATATCCAAGAAGATCAAAGAGGAGGTTCAAAAGCAGTTGGACGCAAATTTCCTAAAGGTTGTCAATTATTCGCCATGGATTGTAAATATTGTGCATGTGCCCAAGAAAGATGGTAAAGTCAGGATGTGCATGGATTATAGGAATTTGAACAGGGCCAACCCTAAATATGATTTCCCTCTTCCGCATATTGATGTGTTGGTCGATAACACTGCTCATTCCAAAGTGTTTTCGTTCATGGATGGTTTTTCGGGTTACAATCAGATTAAGATGGCTCCGGAGGATATGGAGAAGACAACATTCATCACACCTTGGGGAACCTTCTGTTATAAAGTGATGTCGTTTGGTTTGAAAAATGCCAGGGCAACATATCAGCGCGCCATGGTCACTCTCTTTCATGATTTGATTCACAAAGAGATTGAGGTTTATGTAGACGATATGATTGCTAAGTCTGACGAGGAAGAGGAACACCTTGTTCATCTGGAAAAATTGTTCGGAAGACTGAGGCAGTTTTTGCTAAGGTTGAATCCGAATAAGTGCACCTTCGGGGTGAGATCCGGCAAGCTGTTGGGTTTTATTGTAAGTGAGAAAGGTATTGAGGTGGGCCCGGCTAAAGTCAAAGCGATACAGGAAATGCCTGAGCCAAGGAAAGAAAAGGAAGTACGTGGTTTCTTGGGGAGGTTAAACTATATTTCCATATTTATTTCTCATCTCACAACTACCTGTGAACCTATGTTCAAGTTGTTGAAGAAAAGTCAGACGGTGAAGTGGAATGAGGATTGTCAGAAGGCCTTTGACGAGATAAAGGAGTATTTGCAGGAACCACCGATACTCATGTCGCCAGTGGAAGGAAGGCCACTAATCATGTACCTAACTGTGTTGGAGACCTCAATGGGTTGTGTCCTCGATCAGCACGACGGGACAGGGAAGAAACAACAGGCTATCTACTATTTGAGTAAGAAGTTTACGGAATGCGAGTCAAGGTACTCGTTGCTGGAAAAGACTTGTTGCGCATTTGCCTGGGCCGCCAAACGTTTGAGGCAATACATGTTAACTCACACCACCTACTAGATATCCAAAATGGATCCAATCAAGTACATTTTTTAGAAGCCAGCTCTTACAGGCAGGGTATCCCATTGGCAGATGATACTCACTGAATATGATATCGAATACACTACCCAGAAGGCAATTAAGGGTAGTGTACTGGCCGACCATCTTGCTCATCAGCCCATGAACGATTATGAACCAATGTTGATTTTCCGGATGAGGAAATTATGTATATTCGGGATTGTAACATACCAGACCCAGACGAAGGACCCGAGCCAGGATCACGTTGGACGCTTGTCTTTGATGGAGCCTCTAATGCCATGGGTAACGGCATCGGAGCTATTATCACTTCCCCTGAAGGATACGATATTCCTTTCACGGCTCGTATTTGTTTCGATTGCACTAACAACATGGCCGAATATGAGGCTTGCATTTATGGCATTGAAGCAGCAATCGACCTGCGCATCAAATTTTTGAAAGTTTACGGGGATTCCAATCTTGTTATTAGTCAGATTAATGGAGATTGGGAGACTCGCCATCATAACCTAATTCCATATCATGAGCATGTTATGAAGCTGATTTCGTACTTCGAAGAGATCACGTTTGAGCACATTCCTAGAGAAGAAAACAATCTAGCTGATGCACTGGAAACTTTGTCCTCCATGTTCAAGGTTAGGTGGGCTAATGAGGCGCCTTCCATTACCATCAGAAGTTTGAGCGAGCCAGCTTTCTGTTTTGAGGCCAGTTTGGAGTCAGATGGTAATACTTGGTTTTACAATGTTAAACGATATCTTGAAACACAAGAGTACCCTGAGGGGGCATCCGTCACAGATAATAAGTTCTTGAGAAGATTTTCAGCCAAGTTTTTTCTCAGTGGTGGTGTGTTGTACAGAAGGCATCATGATGGTTTACTGCTCAGATGTGTTGACAAGAAAGAAGTAGTTAGAATCATTGAGGAGATACATGAAGGTGATTTCGGGACCCATTCCAACGGGCATACCATGGCCAAAAAGATTTTGCGAGCAGGTTATTATTGGTCCACCATGGAGACTGACTGTTACACTCATGCACGGGTTTGCTACAAATGTCAAGTCTATGCTGACAAGGTGCATGTGCCGCAAGTACCTTTGAATGTCTTGACCTCCCCTTAGCCGTTTGTGATGTGGGGAATTGATATGATCGGCAAGATTGAACCGACTGCATCCAATGGGAACCACTTCATTCTGGTTGCCATCGATTATTTTACAAAATGGGTCGAAGTTGCATCCTATGCCAATGTCACCAAGCAGGTGGTAACTCGGTTTATTAAGCACAACATAATCTGTCGCTACGGAGTGCCTGAAAAGATCATTACTGATAATGGGTCTAATCTGAACAACAAGATGATGAAGGAGCTTTGTAAGTCCTTCAAAATCAAGCATCATAACTCTTCTCCATACCGACCAAAGATGAACGGCGTTGTCGAAGTGGCCAATAAGAATATCAAGAAAATTATGCAGAAAATGGTGGTAACCTATAAAGATTGGCATGAGATGCTGCCTTTCGCTTTGCATGGTTATCGCACCATGGTGCGTACTTCGACTGGGGCAACTCCATTTTCATTGGTATACGGAATGGAAGAAGTACTGCCGGTAGAAGTCGAGATTCCTTCTCTTAGAGTCATGAGAGATGTTGAGCTGGATGAAAGTGAATGGGTTTCGAATCGGCTGGATCAGTTGGAACTTATTGATGAGAAGAGGTTGACGGTTGTGTGTCATGGTCAGGTATATCAGCAAAGGATGAGAAAAACTTTTGATAAGAGGGTACGACCTCAGTGTTACAAACCAGGCGACCTTGTGCTCAAGAGGATAATTCTTCTCCAGGGAGATCCCAGGGGGAAGTGGGTTCCAACTTATGAAGGTCCTTTCGTAGTCAGAAAAGTTTTCTCTAGAGGGGCAATGATGCTCACGACTATGGATGGAGAATACTTCCCTCTCCCTGTGAATGCTGACGTAGTTAAAAAATACTTTGCATAAAAAATAATAAAAACCCGCTAAACTAAAAACCCGAAAGGGCGGTTTAGGCAAAAAGAGGGTGTCCTGGTGAATCGAAAACCCAAGAGGGAGATTCAGGAAAAAGTTAGAGACTTAAAGAAAATGACTACGCTCAGCATGAGATTCTTTATTTCTTTCCTTCGTTCCGTCACCTAGCTTAAGCTCGAGGCTAATCCAAGAATGACCTGTCCGGAAGCAGGAAGAGGATAGTCATCAGAGTCATAGAAGATTCGGGACTTGGTGGATATTCACATTCACATTGCCATTTGTAAACACTTGTTTGTTTTAATTTTGCAATTTCTTGTTTCCCAATGTAAATGCCTTTTCACAGGCAGATTTCTCAAAATCAATAGAATATGTTCTTTCGAGTATACATATGCTTTTCTTTTCTTTTTTTATTTTATTTTGTTTGCAAAAACGTCCAATATTTTTGATAAGCATGTGCATATAAACTTTGTGGACCTTACACGAAAATGGTAATACAAGTCATGGTTGGTCGATCGCTTGAAATGCGGGTAACAAACACCACTACTACTGTGCAAGGGGCATGTTTGTTTCTCTGTTTGGTGGACTTCTCTTTCACTCTGTTGGTTTTTTCCTGGCAGTTTTGTTTCACAGATCCGGGCTGTTGGTAAAGGTCATGGGTCAGGATAACGTCAAAGTTACGGCAGGTCGGCAAGACCGGCGAACTTGGTTGGAGACACTGCTTCCCCATAGTGGCTTTTATTACGTTTCTTTGCTGCACTTCCATGTGTTATCTTGATTGATTGTTTTAGCATTGTCTGTATATAAGATTTTGTTTATAGCTGAATGTCAGCCTTGATGCGTTGAATATTTTTGCCTTGAAATTTTTTTTCATACAATATCACTCTTCAATTGTTTTTCGGGCATTTTGATACCAGTTGTGCCAGTTCTTCTGCATGACCAAGAATTGGAAGGAAGGAGTTTAGCTAAAAAAAAGTGACTGTAGTGGTATGCTTTCGAGTAGAACCCCGTTGATGATGTACAGGCATTGTTTAAACCCCCAAACACTGGAGATATAAGGGAGTTAGACCCTCGTTAACCCCTCTGAGCCTTCGAAGTAGGAGTTTTCTTTCTGTTCGAAAAAGAAAAATAAGCTCTTTTTAACCAGGGGCAGGGTAGATGTTCAGTTGATTTTCCCAAGCATTCAAATTTCAGAAGGAATGTCTCCTCTGAGGATCACCACCCTTTATCTTTCACATCATAAGATCAAAAATTTCTAAACAAAATCCTGAGGTAAAGATCGAATCGATACAATAATGGCTATCCCTCGCCGACCAGGGAATGAGGCATTTGTTTTCTTCAAAAAAAGAGAAAGAAAGAAAAAGTTCAAAGACCTAAAGTCACATTGTCTTGTTCAAAATGGAAAGCATGAATAAGAAAGAAACAAAAAGCCCAACTAAGTCGAAACTTGAAAACAAGTCGCTTAGGCAAAAGTTAGGGCATCCCGCTGGACTCCCAAAATGGAAATTCAAAAGATTTTGTCCAGGAAAAAAATTTTAAGGAAAGAAAAATATTCAAAAAGATTACCATCAAAGGAAGAATAATTATGTCAAAAAAAACCAAAGCAACAAAGGTTAAGCGACAACCGTGTTGGAGGATTTGTCGTGATCACTCAACCATTATAAATCTTTTTGAAAGATGAATGCTTATGATAAATCAACTGAATTTAGGACAGGAGAATATCACGAAGGGGGTGGGCACCAAATAACTTGAGCCTTGAAAAACCTTTTTTTCAAAATAACTGCGAACCAGGCCACGTTAGAACCTCTAAAAGTCCTAACTGAAATAAGGGTTTAACGCGAAAGCATACTGCGACAGGATGACATTTCCTAAACTCCTCAAATATGTGTCGCATAGCCGTGTTGGTATCTTATCACCTGCATTTTAACTCGCTTTTCAAAAAAGGGGAAAGAGAAGTTTTAAAACCTTTTTGCACTCTAGCCAGTGATTCGTTCACAACAGAGATGCGACATTTTGTTAAAGTTTTCAACTTCAAGGCTTAAATAATTATCGCATCAGGTCTATCATCCTCAAATAAACATTTTTCTGTATGCAAAATAGTTGTTTGACATCAAAAGAGTTTACACGTTAAACACTTGTAAAGAGCTTAATGATGGTCAAGAAGGGAATGTTCGACCTTCTTCTGCTTATCCCCTGTGAAGTTTCGTTTCCCCAGTGAAGTTTCCTTTCCCCGGTGAAGTTTCGTTTCCGCAACAAGTTTTTTTACTCCAGGGATTTTTTTTCAAAAAAGCCTCATTCCAAGACTTCAAGTTTGGACATGTCGCCTATCCCCAATGGAGTCGTTACGTAGGAATCCACGTTCTGAAGAAGTTTCAACTTCCCTTTGAGACTGCCAACAGGGACCCCCCGCTTTGACCTCTCAGTTCCCAGCCAATCCGTTGACCAGGCCATCCTTTGTTAAGGATCTCCTCTTGTTCCCCAGTAAGGTCGTTACAGTGTGACTATCTGCAGGATTCATCCTTTGGTTACATTCCAAGGGAATATCTCTCCAGCAAGATAATCTTCAACAGGGTCTTATCTCACCGGTGAAGTCCCACCTCTTCAGCAGAGTTTTGTTCCCCCATCAAAAGGTTTTTCGTCCTTTTCCGGAAGTTGCAGTGTCGACCTGATCTTCCCCGATAATTCGCAATTTATTTTTGAAGCTCCTCCCTTTGTGTGTGGCTTATTTCTGTTGTTTGCTCGTTTATTATTCTCCGCAAAGCTCCATCTCTTAGAGGTTCCCTCTCTAGCGGTTCCCCGTATTTTCTCCTCTCCTTTGGATTTTGCAATTTATTTTTGCAAGTCGTGTCAGATTCAGACTTCTTGGCTATTGGCTTCTCATTTGGCCATTCCCTAGTGGAACTTTTTAAAACATGCATCATTACATTGCATCTACCAAAATGCATAGCATTTCCATTATATGGAGTATTGTGCTTTAAAAAAGAATTCAAACATGCATCGGAACATAAGCTGTTATTATTTCTGTCATCCCCAGTGATTTGCTAACACTTCGGATTTGATCCCCAACGAGGTCTTCGTCCTCACTATACACCCTATACCAATATCCTTCTGACGTCAATCTTTTGTTTGAGTATCTACTCTTGACTGTAGTACATTTTTGCCCTGGCACAGTCTTTCTCAGGTTTAGTCTCCACTACCCTCTCTGATTCATTCTAATGTCTATCGATGCACCTTTCGAATGCCATTTTCGTCCTGATATTCACTTTCAGCAGGTTTTTAGGTGTACGCCCTAATCACCTTGCTTTGGGTTGAGCCTAGAGTTTCGTCTCCTCATCTTGTGCAAGAAATCCAGTTTCATCCTAGTACTCATCTAGTTTAGTTTCTCCTAACTAGTTTTTGAGTCGAGTTTCGTCTCGTCTTTGTTTTCATACCTTGGACCCTTTGACGGTGATCGTTTACCGAGTGCGGTGTTCGTACTGCGTCCCTGGATTGAGATTGGTCTCCTTTATTCCTTGGATGCTTCTATCAGTTTTTGTCACTATTTATCCATTGATTTGAGACCAGCAAGTACTCTGAGAAATATGCACTCTCATCACTTCGCTTTGGGTCGAGTTTCCACTCGTTACCCGTGCGTGAAATCCAGTTTCGTCCTGGTACTCATCAAGCTTAGTTTCGTCTGACTAGTCGTTGAGTCGAGTTTTGTCTCGCTTTTGTTCCTCTTTTCTGGGATTCTTTCAGTTCCTTCATACTGTCTATCTTAATTAAGGTTGGCAAGTGTCCCTAGAATCACGCACTCTAGCAACTTTGCTTTGGGTCGAGCTCAGAGTTTCGTCTCCTCACCCGCGTACGTTTTCTTTTCCAGAGTTTAGTTTCGCCTACTCTGTAGTTTGAGTTTTATCTCACCTTTTCTGAAGCCTAGTTTCTCCCTAGCACATCTGTCCGGAAGTTTAGTTGCGTCTATTCTTCTTTGTTTTCGTTCTATCTCAACCTGCGTTGCAGTTTCATTCTGACGCATATCTCGGGGGTTTTTGTTTCCGTTTCTTTCAAGAGTGTAAATTTTCGGGTTCTTTCATATTCAAACATCGTCAACCCTGAATGCTCGAAATTTATCACTTTTCTCACTTATCATGTTGAAGATATTTGAATAGGGGCAGCTGTTGCACCCCAAAATTTACCCTCTTGATTTAGGCTTATGTTTTATCATGAACATCATAGTGCATTGCATTCATACATTGTGATGGGATCAAAGTGCTTTGGTGACAAAGTTTTCCTCAAGCTTTGAAGGGTGATGGCATTAAAAAATTGCTCAGAAAAAAAATCTTATTATCTAAACCTTTGGATCTTTCAAGCTCAAAAGTTTTTGCGTATCTCAAGATGCTTTATTCATCTCTTTGGACTCCCAGAAGATTGGAGCTTGTGTTTGATCACAAGTGAAGTCACTCTTTGGATGCACCACTCAATTTAGGGTTTTGCTTGAGCAAGGTTGTTGGCCAGTGTACAAGACTTGATTTAGGGAGCTACAACATTTCTTTGATATTTGAAAGGTCTTTGTACAAGAAATTGGTCAGGATGCCCAGAGGATTTGAAGTTTTGAAGATGATTCATCAGTCTCCTAATGTGTTGACCCAAATTAGGGTTTTGGTTTTCATCAGGTTTTCTTGAGAATTTTAAAGTGAAACTTTGCACATGGCCTTTATATGTTTGGGAGATCATATGTTTGAATTTTTAATCATCAATTTTGAAGGGAAGTGGATCAATTGATTCAGAGGGGCAAAATGGTCATTTTGGTCAAAATCAGTCAAAGTCAAGGTTGACCAAGTGCTTTTTTGGCCAAACATCAATACAAGGATGTAGTTTTCATATTTCAAGTCCATTTTGGTCATTGGATCAAAGAGATTGAAGTTTGGGTTAAAACTTATTCTTGAAGAAACCCTAAAAGTTACTAATTTTGGAAAATAAGGACTTAATTTCAAAAAATCATATTTTATTCGTCCTTGATCAAGAAGATGCAAATGAAATATTCTAGGAAATCTAAGAGAATGATCTTTCTCCTCCTTTTTGTCTCATGTCCAAATTAGCAAGGAATCAAGAGTTATGGCCTTTTGAAGTTACAAAATTATAGGTCATTTTTCAAAATTATTGAATTTCAAGCCAAATTTTGAGAACCTTAATGAACTCAATTGCAAAAACTAAAAACTAGGGGATGGTAGATCTTTTCAAGCCCTTTCCAAATTATGCTCATTTGTGCCAAAATTCAAAAGTATGAGCAAGTTATGAGTTTTGGAAATTTGAGGCATTTCTTTGAAATTTGGCAAACATGCAAAATGGCCATTTCTTGCAAACTCAAGTTTTAGCCATTATTCTTGCTTCTAATCAAGGCCATTGGTAATTTGTGACATGCTGAGGCCCATCATACTCACTATTTCATGCCCCATATGGTATTGCACATGTTGGAATCAAAAATACAAAAACTTGCTCAAAATGGCCAATTCACCAACACTCTCTCATTTCAAGTAATCATGGGCTGGCATCTTGAGCATGGATTTCTGACTTCATTTGGCTCACAAAATGCATAAAAGGAAGAAGAATGCACGAGCAAAACACATGATTTAATATACACTTCATTTTTGGCCAAAATTCCCAATCCTGCCCTCCAACGGATTTAAGGACAAACTTCCACTTCTAACCTTCTCTACAGGCTTTATATAAGTGAAAGCAAGCAAAGAGAGAAGGAGAGGACGTGCCATTTGCAAGAATTTCATATCTGAAATTTTCTTCCATCTTCTGCAACTTGCTTCGATTCTCTCAATTCCTTGGTGTTTTCTTCAAAATTCTTGTGGATTCTGCTTCATCAAAGCAAGTAGATCAAGCTAGCACCCTTGGATTGCAACTGGAGTGAAGGAGACAGTAGATCCATTTTTTCTCAAAGGTTTGAATTCTCAACTTTGAATTCTGATTTCTAGCCATCCCTCGTGTGAATTAAGTTCATGATCATGTTGTTTGATGTCTATGGAATGATTCTGAAGCTTTATAGCATTTAATTTGATGAATTATGCATGTTTAGATTTTCTGAAACTCGCGATTCAGAATGTTTTTGTTCATGTTCATGGCTTGATTGTGGACAATGTGATTGATGATTTGATTTGATTCAAATTGCTATGGATTCCTTGCCATGCTGGCTTTAATTTGCCTTTGATTTCATAAAAAATGATGCAAATTTGAGTGAGTTATGTTGATCTGAAAATGAGCCCCAATCCTGAGGAGATGCGCGCATTTTTTGAACATCCGGAGGTTGAAGATGATGTGGTGGCACATCATGATTGGTCTGTTTAATTTTTTGGTTTATTTGAATTTTTATTTTATAAATTGATTTCCATGATTTTATTTCTTACTCAAAAATGATTGGAAAATTCTGAAAAAATTATCATAAATTCAAAATAATATTACTGACTTTGTGTATTTTTTTGATAATTTATTTTGAAATAATTTGATTGGTTAAAAATTGTTAGGTTTAATTAATTAATTGATCAAAGTTTATTTTTATTTTAATAGTTCCATTGATTTAAAAAATCTACAAAAAATATTCTAGACTCCTAAAATAATGTGAAAATGGATTATGACTTTGGTTCATCATTTTTCCTATTTTTGATTAATTATTTGATTTCAAAAGGATATTTGTAATATTTGTTTGTTTTTTTAATTTTTAATGCTTCTATTAATTCAAAAAATTTAAAAAAAAAATCATGTAATCTTGTTTTTAATCATAGAATCTGATCATATTTTTGTTTTGCACTTTTTGTGATTTTTGATCATGTTTTGCATTTTCTTGCCCTTAAATAATAATTTTATTATTAATTGTTTGTTTTTTTGTTTTTAATATTTTCTTGTTATCCAAAAAATTACAAAAAAATTCAGACATCTATATTTTTAGCCATATTATTTGAATATGATTTTGTTTGGCCATTTTTCTGACTTTTTTATTTAAATATTATTTTGATATGTGAATATTTGTTAATTACATAATTGTTTGAATATTAATTTCTTTCTTGACTTTTCTTAATTCAAAAAATATGAAAAATGTATATTTTGACTTTTAGGGTTCCTTAATATTTTTGCATGACCTTGGTTTGATTTGTTTGAGTTTTGGTCCTATTTAATCAATATTTAGGATTAAAAGTCAAAATCTAGGGTTTTGTTGCTTATGGTGCAAGTTTCATGTTCAAAACCCTTGTGCCTTGGACTTTTATTGAATTTCAGGTCTTGGTCATGGTTCATGAATGTGTTGGAGATTTGAAAACCATTTGTCTTGAATTGTTTGACTTGGTTTGACATTTTTCCACAAATAATTTTGAAAACTTGTCTAGTTTGGTGGTTTTGCCAACTAGTCTTAAACTTTGCACTTCATTTGGCCTCCTCCCCAATCATTCATGAACTTAGGGCTTACATTCTGTAAACACTTCCAAGATGTTAAGATTTTTTTGGTTTGAATTATGGATCTTTATTTTTATTTTTGATGTAATTTTGAAGTGAAGGTACCCAATTATGTTTGCATGACTTGTTGCAATTTGTTTGATGGCCAATGAACTTGAGTGAAGCCTATAATTAGGAACCTAATGATCATGTTGGTTCTGACTTGTCCATGTTAACTCAAGCCATTCCACTTAGAAGCCTCATGTTTGAATATTTTGAACCATCTAATGCATTATGTAGGTTTCATTTCCTATTGTGTTCATGAAGTTGTGATTGAATTAGCTATGCATGATTAAAATATGTTTTCTACTGACCTTCATGGTTCTTGTTCATATTATTCTCAAGCTCTTATGATCCTTGATTGATACTCAATTGTCAATTCAACATGGTGATAGGAAAGAGAAACATTCCTCTGATTCTTTTGACTTAATTTGTGCATATGTTTGTCTCTTCTTGTTTAGAATGTTAATATTTGGTGATTTCCACCATGTTATTATCACTTATTCACCTTTTGGAATACTACCTTGGTTGTTGAATGTGCGAGGTACTCTGAGCAAGTTGCCACTTTTGGCTTAAGGCTTTTCTGTGTTTCACTTTATTTGTGAAACACAATCTTTTGCACTGGCATTATTTTTTTTTGTGCTTGGCATGTTTGATGGTTTATGCAGGATATATACACATGATTGTGAATGCCATACATTGCCCCTGGGACTTGTTCATATCTGATAGATTCCTGGCTCAATTTGTTTACTGGTGCCAGCTTGCTTGAAGTTTCTCTGGGTTTCTTTTATTCTTGCTTGATTGCTACAAATAGTTATCTGTTTGGTATTGTACTACTTCCTTTCTCCCATTTTCATTTTGCATAATTCTCTGATTGCATGATGGGACCTCTGTTGCTAATATATGTCAGGAGGCCCTCTAGTTTTTTTTATCTGATGCATGTGTTGGGATTGTTGATCGATGAGTCACTCAATTTAGATATTGAGATCACAACTTCGCTCTCATTGCATGTTCCCTATAGGATGTTTATTGCTTTTCTTATTTAATTGTTGATTGATGAGTCACTCAATTTAGATATTGAGATCACGACTTCACTCTCATTGTATGCTTCCTATAGGATGTTTATTGCTTTTCTTCTTTAATTGTTGATCGATGAGTCACTCAATTTAGATATTGAGATCACGACTTCACTCTCACTGCATGTTCCCTATAAGATAGTTTTGTTGATTTTCCCTTTAACATGTAAATTAGGATAGGATCTTCCCTTTATCGTCAACCTTAGGGTCAACCATTGCAGGATAAACACTAGGGATAGTGCTAGGCTAGTTTCCCTTAGTTGTTTTTCTTTCTTTTCATTTTTGCATCTTAAAACAAAAATCTGTTTTCTTGGCAAATCATAAGACCACCTCTAATGAACCCAAATTCTTCTTTAAAGTAAAAGATACAAACCAATCTTACTTTGTCTGTGTTATCTTGAAGCCGATGTTTCGCTGTCGCACATGTATGTTATCCTACTTTGATTCACAATATCATTGTTAGGTGTGATATTTTTTTATCTGTTTTATTGATGTTTTGCCATCTCTACCATGATGCCTTATTATTTAGAAGCCGATGTTTCGCCATCTCACATTTGTTTGAAGCCGATGTTTCACCATCGCACATGTATGTTATCCTACTTTGATTCACAATATCATTGTTAGGTGTGATATTTTGCTACCCATTTTGTTGATGTTTCGCCATCTTTGCCATGATACTTTACTACCTTTTAGCCGATGTTTCGCCATCACACATTTGTTTGAAGCCGATGTTTCGCCATCGCACATGTTTGTTATCCTACTCTGATTCACAATATCATTGTTAGGTGTGATGTTTTGTCATCCAATTTATTGATGTCTCATCATCTTTCCCATGAGGTTTTTGTTATCCTTAAGCCGATTTTTTGCCATCACACATTTGTTCGAAGCCGATGTTTCTCCATCGCACATGTTTGTTATCCTACATTGATTCTCAATATCATTGCTAGGTGTGATGTTTTATCATTCGTTTTATCATTCGATGTCTTGCCATCTTCGACATGCTACTTTGTTATTACTTAGTCGATGTTTGATCACCTCATTCATTTGTTGTTTCGTTTGATGTTTTTCCATCTTGACTATCTTTGTTTGTCTTAATTAAAAAACACAAACCAACCCAAAATACATAAGCTGAACTACGGCTGCTCTGATTCCTTAAAATGGATATGTAGGCATTGGGGTAGGGCCCAATCGAGCACATATTTTATTTTCCCTACATTTTTTTTCTTTTCCTTTCGCATGCATTCCCTTTTTAGCTTTAAGCCATGAACATAGGACTTGACCACACCCATTAGATTAGACAACAAGAGTGGATACCGTAGAGTACTACGGGCGTGTGGGGTGCTAACACCTTTCCCTCGCGTAACAGACTCCCTTACCCGATCTCTCGGTCGAAAGACCGTGATTACTCCCTCTTCAGCTTTTCTCGATGTTTACCTTTCCCTCTCGGCGGGATAAAAGATGTTCGGTGGAGACTTCATTGATGTTTCATTAACATCCAGATGACAGGTATCGGACGCGTAGTTTCACATACATCATGGCATGTGCACACATATTATACAGCACAATCTCATTTATTTTGAGAACATCATTACTCAATATATTTCATACAGCATGACATTACATACGACTAACTTTTTACCTTTCAGGGAAAGATGAAATCAAGTTCTCACAAGTTCTCTCTGGTTCAGTCAAACCGGCACCAAGGTTTCTATTCCAGTTAAAGACGTTCCAACACTTTTCAAGATTTTCTCTAGTTCAGTCAAACCGACACTAAGGTTTCTATTCTAGTTGAAGATGTTCTAAGACTTTTGTCGGGTTCAGCCGAATCGCTGCTAAGATTCCCCTTATTTCTATGCCAGTCAAATTTAATCTGAGACCTCTCCTGGGTTCAGTCAAATTGATACTAAGATTTCTCTCCCAATTGAAGACAACTCGAGACCTTTCCCTGGTTCAGTCAAATCGAAACTAAGATTTCTATTCCAGTTAAATACTATGAAGCCTGGAATCGACCAGATAGTGGTATATCTCAAATTCAAGCTATGAAGGCCGAAAAGCGACCGGATAATATCTTGATTTCTCCAAAATACTATGAAGCCTGGAATCGACCAGATAGTGGTATATCTCAAATTCAAGCTATGAAGCCCGAAAATCGACCGGATAATAGCTTAATTTCCCCAAATTACTTAAGCCCGGGACACGACCAGATAACGATATAAGACGTTGTGAAGTCTGGAGAACGACTAGATAGCCACAAGAGACACTGTGAAACCTGGAGCACGGCCAAATAACAGTATGAGGTACTACAAAGCTTGGAATTCGACCAGATAGAAGTTTACTCGGCCAATTACTATTGAAGCCTGGAAACGACCAGATGTTAGTATGCCTTAAATTTAAGTTGAAACGCGGATGCGACCGGATAACCACTTAATTCCTTTTGAAGCCTAGAGCACGACCAGATAACAGTTTTTGAGATTGCAAAGCCTGGAGCACGACCAGATAGCAAGTTTAATCTCATCTCCCTAGTAAGTCACTGTAAAACCTGGAGCACGACCAGATAGCAGTCAGTCTTATTATCCTCAGCAAATCACTGTAAGGCCTAGAGCACGACCAGATAGCAGTTCATTTTCATCTCCTCGGCTAAGAGATGATTCCCTAGTAGAGTAATGGATAACTGAAGTTCCTAAAATTCCATTTCTCCCAAGACAGAGACCAACATTCCTCAGCAAATTCCCCCTAAACGATAGGAACAGGAATTCTCATCAAAGGAATATCTTGGGAAATCAACATCCTCTAGATGGCATCTTTAAGCCCATCTCCAACGATTCTCCGTCATATCTTCCGGATGGCATCTTTAAGCCCATCTTCGGTGACCTTCTGTTATCTCCTCCAAATGGAATCTGTAATCCCATTCCCGATACTAGCTACACAGTCCAACACCATCTCAGACGAGTGAAAATTTCTGGGCACTCTAGTGTTCAATCATCTTCTACCTTCAGATTATGAAAGGCAGACAAGCCAATCTACATCCTCAGGTTTAAGAAGATTGAACAGGGGCAGCTGTTGTACCACAAACTTTTCCCTCTCATTTTACTCAACACATGCCCATTGAGATCCTCAACTTGCTCAAGGATGCCCAAGAGTTGACCAGACAAACTCTCTTCTAAGGCAATGTACCTCAAACTAGGGTTTCCATTTTTATCAAGATGTGTGAACTCCAAAGGCCCCAAATGCTTTCCATGGTCCCAATATGTTCTCAAGATCATCCATGTCAAGTTTCATGCCTTGCACAAGAAGTTTGTTCAGTCAATTGCCCAGATGCCTGAAAATCAACAGTACTGGGTCAAAAGTCAACTATGGCCCACATACAGTCAAACTTCAAGATTTTTGGTCAACATCAACATTTTGAAGTGATATCCATCATTTGATCAAGGGTTGATCATGATTCCTCAAGGAATGCCCCAAATTCATCAAAACCCAAAAGTTGTTAAATTAGGTTTCATAGGAAAAGTCAACCAAACTTTGACCAAGCATAACTTCTTCATACTTTATCAGAATGTTTTCATCCAAGGCTAATTTTGAAGAGGTTGCAATTCCCTACAACTCATATTCAGTCCACAAGTTCAAAATATGCACTCATCAAAATATATGAATTTCTACATTATAGGTCCTTTTGAAAAGTCAACAAAAACACCTTTTGGGTCAAAGCTTCTTACATGAACATGGAAGACCCAATTGAGATGAAACCAAAAGGGTTTTTTAGGGGACATCCTAAGTTTCTAAAAAGTCCAAGAACACCCTCTTAGGGTTTAAATTGAGGGAGATATGTATTGTCAAAATTGACCAATTTTTGGAAAGGTGCATGAAGTCAATATTGATCAAAATGACTTTGTTTCCAAACAGGCCCATGTTTTCTTGTTTGAAACTTGTTCCTAATATGTCCCACGACCCCTGAGCTTATCCACCTATTATTTTATTATTTTTATTATTTATTTTGATTTTTTATCCATTTAAATCAAAATAAATCAATTTAAATAGTAGAATAATCAAATAAAATTAAAGATTTGATTTTATGAGCATTTTATGAGTCAAGGAACAGCTAGCAAATCATCAAAATAGTGAAAGAGCTAATTGATTGGAAAAGATCTTAATTTGGTCTATTTTGGAAACAAATCATACAAGGCAAAGAATGAAATCAAATCTCCATAATTTGCAAAGATATGATCAGTTTTTGTTGACCTAAATCATTCTATGATATATACACAACATTTCCAAAGCATAAGCAAAGGTTTTTGGATTGTGAAAACAAGAAGGTCAAATTTAATTTTTTGTCAAAAAAAGTGCTGATCATGTATTCCTCCATAGACTGATTCAAGCAATTCCAAGGCCAGCAATTCGTTCCTGGACATTTTCTGAAGCCATTCCAATCATCCTCAAGCCTTAAAACCTTCAGAAATCACGCCTCACAGTGCCACAGTTTGCATCTTTTTTCAAGATTCGTTTTCAATAATTTATCCATCATAAACATGTTTTGATCATATATCCATGCTTGCTATCATATTTGCAATGTTTTTGATTGGTTTGATTGAAGTTTAAGTGCAGGAATGGCACGATGCCATTGTTAGGATTTTGAGGTCCCAAATTGGGAATTCCATATAGAGGCAAAATTGGACAAAATCATGGGTATTATCATGCTTAGAAGATGATTTGCAATTTATCTATGTCTTTGGTTTGAATTTATTATGCTTGTGCTGCGTTTTTGAATTTTACAGGTTTATGGCTACGAATAAAATTTGTCACTATAGCTTTTAGGGACGAAAAAGACTGTAGGTAAAAGTGTGGGAAAAAACAACAGTTATGGGGAAGAAGACAATTAGGTGGCAGAATCCCATTGGGTGATTTGAATCACGTGCGCATTTGGGAAAGACCACTTTATTTCCTTTATATTATATTTATGTTATTATATTTACAACTAACCATCCCAGCACAGATGGCAAAGGCGCAGGCAGTGAAGCAAAGGGTTCTGGGTTTGATCCCAGAATCTCACGTTTTCATATTTTCCAATTTCTTTATCCCAGATCCAGCGAGCCTCACCTTCAAAAGGGCCATCATGCATCCTCAAATCCACACCATCAGATCATGTCCTGGCCAGATCTAACGCCTCAAGCATGCAGGCGCGTGGTGCTCCTCCTGAAAGCCAGCTGCACTGAATCCCCACGTGGGCAAATGGGCCTATAATTCTGGGCTTAACAATTCCATTCCACACCCCCCAATCTTCTTTCACCATAGGCCCAATTACCTTATTTCTTTATTTTCTTTTGTTTTATTTGATTAATTTCTTTTTTACAAAACAACAAAAAAATCATTTTTTCATTTAATCATAAAATCAAGAAAACCACAAAAATGTAGAATTAGATTTTTTTATTAAAATTAGTTTTTTTTTGGAAAATAATTAATTTAATGATATTGACTTGATTGTTTTCATAATTAAAATTAATTAGACAAATTAGGTTTAATTCACAAATATTTAATTTTCTCAATAAAATACCAAAAAATATTTTTCTTTAATTAATTAGATTTAGGTTAAGATTTCAAATATTTTTTCTCAATAATAAAATACAAACAAATATTTTCTCTTTAATTGATTAGATTTTTAGAATTTAAACTTAGATTCCCGTACTTAATTCTCGCGCGCAATATTTTATTTTCCAATTATTGTATTTGCTTCAGATTTGTAATAGTTTTTTAATTAGAGTTTACCGCATATTATTTACTGTTTAATCCCCGGTTTTTGGTCATGTAACCCCCTCCCCGAAGCCTTATAATAGCGTAGATTTACTTTTCCGCTTTTAATTTCCGCAACTATGAACTGTCTAGATGGATGGATAATAGGCTTGCATGCAAAAGACAAATAAAATTAAAATAGTAGATCTCCTTATATGTGAAAAGATGAAATAACTGAAATCAAACACATACACATGCTCACTCCTAGGGTTTGCCTCACTTGGTTGCCTCGGAAATAATGGTTGTGTCCCTCGAACATAGGGATACCTTAGCAATGACCCGCGATTCAAAGTCGTCATAAAGATCATAGTCTCTACTTGTCTCTCGAGTTGCCTACGAATTGATCTTATGACGATAGTCCCTTCGAAATGCTAAGGTATCCTTACTTGTTTCCTTCAGAGACCATTTTGCCCCTCCGAATGTCCCTAAAAGACTCCAACGACGATGCTACCTATTTCTCAATAATGGGATAGCATTGTCTAAAAGGAAAACAAACAGTCTTTTTCGAGTAGGTAGAAAACTCTTAAGTACTTTCTCAAACAAACAAAAACTTTTTCACACCAACACTTTTCAAACAAAGTTTTCAAAAACAAGTTCGTAACACTATTGAGGATATAAACAAGGGTTAAAACGAAGTAAAACAAAACTTTTCAAAACAAGCACACACAAGAAATTTCAAAATGAGCAAGTACTTAAGAGCCCGTGGAAAACCACGGATAGAAAGGGTTCTAACACCTTCCCTTTCTATAATCTACCCCTTGTACTCAGAAACATCTCGAAAAAGGTTTTTTCTGTTCTTTTTCCTTTTCCTGATTGGATAAAAAAAAGTCGGTGGCGACTCTTGCTTACCGCGACATTTGCGAATAAAAAACGCAAACCAGTATTAACAGTCGGTTCTGCCACCGTATCACATATTGGTTGAAGAAACATTTTGATCGGGGGACCAACCATTACATATGGAAGAAGGAGCAAATGGATCTCGAGAATCTGGCCAACCATGATCATTTGTAGTACTTTGTTACGGGGATACCCCTTATCCAGTGTGTTGGCAAAAGGGGGATGCCCTTGACAGATGCGAATGGGGAGCCCGTGTTTGAACCAGGGCTTATAAATATGAAAGTGCTCCTTGAATCCGAGGATCCCGTGGCGTACTATGGTATTTTATCTTGTATGTTAGATTTATCTTGCTCAAGAGTGTATGATCAAGATGGCCACTGCTGCTCAAAAATTGAAGAAGGGGCAGAAGTCAGGAAAAGGTCCTCAGGGTGATGTAGGGATAGTCCTATAAGAGGGTTTGGGGACGTCGTGGTCTGGTCCTTTCGTCGGACATCCTTCTCCTCAACCGGTGTCTTCGAGGTTCAAGATAGCGCGTATTGAGGGTAGTGACGATTTGACGGGTGAGCAAGACAAGGGCAAGTTCGAGTTGCCTCCTTGCTTTCATAATAAGAAATTCTTGGAGGTCTCCTCCTTGCAACTTCTCTGGGATGAATCGATGATGCTTGAGGATATAGAGCCCAAGCAAGAGGGGGATGCTAACCTGAAATGGTGGTACATTAATGAGGGTTTTTGGAATGGTTGAGGCGTATACCGAGGAAGACACCTCCCTGGAGGTTGAGCTGAGGAAGTCCAATGCCAATATGGGGACTCTCGAGGAGAAGCTTGTTGCAGTGAATTCTGCGAGCAAGGCATCAAAGGAAAAACTGGCCAAGTTCACCGAGGAGCGTGATGCCCTTTTGCTAGAGAAGAAGTCCCTAGAGGAGTCGAATGCTACTTTGAGGGAAGAGGCAGCTCCTGTCGAGGATGAGCCTAAAGAGGCTAAGGTATGAGAACCTGTGCAGAGGAGGTTGCCTGCCTCCAGTTTGTTGTAGATGACATTGTGGCTAACGTCTTGGGGGCTTTTTAGAATGCTATGGAGCAACTTACAATATTGAACCCAGTTGTGGAATTTAACACGACCAGGATATGGTTCCTCCACTATATGGTAGATGGGAATATTGTTGTGCCCGAATCCCTCAAGGCTGGAGAGGATGGACCACTGGAGGAGCTTTCTCCTGAGGATGATTCAAATGAGGAGGGATTTCAGCCTGGTGTTTAATCAGTTTATTATTGTTGTTTTTGTTTCGGTATGTGCATTGTATTGTTGTAATTTTTTGGTGGGCTCTGCCCGTTTTGATGTAAGTTCTAAAAAATCGTGGACTTCATGGCCACATGATCATTTTATTTGGTTGGTGCTATCAGGCCTCCTTTATGTAATGTTTCATACAAATGTGGCCCTTGTGGTCGTCTTTTTAAAGTTTTCAACCATGGTGGTCGTTCATTTTTTAATCTGCATTATTTATGTGTTTATAAATTTATTTCGTGCACAATTTATTGATTATTTGTAATGTGGAATGTTTACATGTTTGGTATGCTCGTCTGCTTAAGATGTTTTATTTTGATTAGGAGTTTAGGGGGTGTGCTTGTTGCTTTTTTGAGTTTGCAAGTTTAGGGGGGACTAGTCAAACGACAAGGGTTGTTTCTAGACATGGGCTAGAACTCAGGGCTCATTTTGAGGTCCTGAGCTCAGCATCTTGAACTTCCCATAGCAAGTTGGGTGTTATTCCATCATGGTATGATGACGGTGGAGCTCGTTTGAGTTTTCCACGTCGGGTTAAGAATCTACTCGTCAAAAGAGTGGAGACTTTCCTATTTATTTAATTTTGAGTGTCATGTTTGTACCTAGACATGCAAAGGTGGTCAGGCAAAGATGTGTTCATTATCTCGATGAGACACACCGACTATATCAGTGTCTTAACTATAATATTTCCTTAGTTTTTTGTTGTTCCAAGGTCGAGCAAGTTATTCCCCATTTAAGTTTTCTAAGTAATAGGCTCGGGTCCCCGTTTTCGCATGGATGCGGTATGGGCATTCCCAGTTTGCAGCGAGTTTTCCCTCATGAGGCTCCTTGTGATTTATCTTAAAGACTAGGTTTATGACTTCAAAGTATCGTCGTATGACTTTGGCGTCACATCTTATAGCCGTTTTTTGTTTGAGGGAGGATTCTCGCAAAGTTGCCCCCGTTCGGATCTCCTCGACAAGATTGAGCTCTTCCCTCAGTGCAACGTCATTTATCTCCTTGTTGAGGGGAGCTTCAGTTCATTTGGAGGCTTCCATGGTTTCTACAGGGATGACAACCTCAGTTATGTATGCTAGTCGAAAGGGATTCTCCCCGGTTGACGAGTGAGATATCGTCCGATAGGCCCAGACTACACTGTGTAGCTCCTCGAGCCATCTCTTCTTTGTTTCGTCCAACCTTCGCCTAAGGCCGTGTAGAATCACCATGTTCCCAAACTCGGCTTACCTGTTTGTCTACGGGTGCTCGACAGATAGGAAGTGCTGGATCATGCCCGACTTGGTGATGAATTCCTAGAAGTTTTTTTCTCTGTGAATTGCGTCCCATTATCGGTGACAATCACCTGGGGATGCCGAATTAAGTGAGAATATTTATTTTGCAAAAGCGGAGGATGTTTTGCACGGTTATTCTGGCTAATGCTTCTGCTTCTATCCATTTGGTGAAGTAACCTACAACTACTATCATGTATTTTTTTTTGGTTCGATCCTACCAAGAATGATCCGAGGATATCTAGGCCCACCACGCGAACGGCTAGGGGCACGATAGAGACTTAAGCTCGCTTGGAGGCGCCAAATGCATGTCCCTGAGGCGTTGAATTTTGTCACACTTTTTCATGTTCTCTTTGGCATCGTGCTGCATGGAAGGCCAATAGTACCCTGCCCGTAACGCTTTTCTGGCCAGGGATCTTCCGCCCAGGTGCTGGCCATTGATTCCTTCGTGGATTTCTCGCAGGATATGGGCTAGTTTGTTTTCTTCGACACTTTTTTTGGAGGGGGATAGAGAATCCCTTCCTGTACAGTTTTCCTTCGACTAGAATGTAGGAGCAGACTCTCTGTTTGACTATGTTGGCTTCCTTATGATTGATCGGTAGTCCCCCCTTTGTGAGGTAGTTGTATACCGAGGTCATCCACCAGTCGTTGTTGCTGATGTTGAACACTTCTAGAGTCGAGGATGGTTTTTTGATGCTCGTTCAGGGAAGTATCTCCTGTATTACAGATTTGTCCCTCCTTTCTTCTTTGTGCTAGCCAGCTTTGACAAGATATCTGCTCAAGAATTATGTTCATGGGGAATATTTTGTACATTTGCAGAGTTAAATCTTTTCATTTTTCTTGGACCAGAGTCCAGTATTCTGAAAGATGATCGTTCTTGACCTGGTATTCTCCTCATACTTGGGAGGCAACGAGCTGGGAGTCTGTGAAGATCTTTACCTAAATCTTCGGCCAGGCGGAGTTCTGTGAGGAGAGCTCCATATTCTGCTTGGTTGTTTGAGGTCGGGAAATATAGCGCGAGGTGGACCTCAACAAGTATCCCTTCCTCGTTCTCCATTATGATACCTGCTCCACTTCTGGTGAAACTGGAAGCTCCATCCATAAATATGGTTCACTTGTGCGCGCCACTTGTGGAGGTTAGGGAGGTCATTTCTGCTACGAAGTTGGATAACACATGTGCTTTAAGGGCTTTTATTCTCTCATACTAGATGTTGAACTCATAGAGCTCCAATGACCATTAAAGCATCCTTCCTGCCATATCGGGTCGACCGAGTAACTATTTATTGGTTGCTCTGTCCGGACGAAAGTTATGTGGGCCAGAAGGTAGTTTCTCATCCTCATCGGTACATTGATGAGCGCCAAGACTAATTTCTTGATCTGTTGGTATCTTATTCCAGGGCCTTTTAAGTCTTTGCTCTTAAAGTAGATGGGTTTCTGCCCCTCAGCGGTCTCCCGAATGAGAGCGGCGCTAACGGCCTCGAAAGCTATGGCCAGATAGAGGTAGAGAGTTTCTTCCTTATCTGGTCTCGAAAGGACCGAAGTTTGAGATAATGCCCATTTGAGATGGAGGAGGGTGCGCTCGCATTCCTCGGTCCACTTAAAAGCGGCTTCTTTGCTAGGGAGTTTGAAAAAAGGCAATGCGTTCTAGGAAGATTTTTCCACAAAACGGGATAACGAGGTGAGCATCCCATTTAGGGTATGGATTAAATTTTTTTAGTTCAGAGTCGGGAGCTCGGAGAATGCTCAACATTTTTCGGGGTTGGCTTCGATTCCTCGTTCTATTAAGTAGAAGCTGCAGAACTTGCCCGCTCGAACACCGAAGGTGCATTTTTTCGGGTTGAAACACATTTTGACTCTTCTTGCTTGGTCAAAGACCTTTCTGAGGTGGTGTGCATGATCAGTTTCCTCTTGGGATTTTAAGACCATATCGTCCATGTATACTTCGAGCATGTCTCTGATTTCTCCTCGTAAGACCTTGTTTATCATGTGCTGATAGGTAACGCCCGCGTTTTTTAGATCGAAGGGCATTATGTTGTAGTAATAGTTACCCAATTCAGTCATGAAGGATGTGTATTTTTTATCCATTGTAGCAATGGGGATTTGATTGTATCCAGAATACGCATCCATAAACGAAAGCAATTTTAAACTTGCAGAATTATCGACCAATTTATCGATATTCGGGAGAGGGTATGCATCTTTAGGGAGAGCCCTATTGAGATCGGTATAATGAATGCACATGCACCATTTTCCATTACTCTTTTTTAAAATAACTACATTAGAGAGTCAGGTTGTATACTAGGCTTCAGAAATAAATTTTGCCTCTAGGAGGTCTTTGACAGCCTACTCGGCAACGTCGGTTTTTCTGGGGACTGCTGGAGCCTATGTTGAGCAACTACCTTGAGCGTAAGATCTATTGTTAAATGGTGACATGTTATATCTGGGTCTAGGCCGGGCATCTCTGATGAGCTCCAGGAGAACAGGTTCGTGTTCTCCAATAAGCATGTCTTCATTTGTCTCTTCGCTAGGTCGGGGAGGTTAACACCGATCTTGACTCCTTTGGAGGGGTCACTACCTAGGGGAACTATCTTGAAGTCTCTATCCGGAATCGGCTGTATAGGATCTATAGGTCCGATAATGCTCGTTGGCGAGGATGAGCCTTTAATGTCGAGCATGGGCTCCTTCCCCTTCTTCTTCTTCTTCTCTCTGATATCTTCCTTTGAAAACCTGTTGTCTAGGTTGATCGTGTCAATGTGGGGTAGTGGTTTCGGCTCTTCAGAACTGTTGGGGAGAGAGGGTCTATTTTCTGACCCGTGTTAAGTGTTGATGGAGTTTAAACCTTTAGAAGCTGCTTCGAAACATCTCAATGGAGTTTAAACAAAGAGAATACAAGTCCCAGAAATCTAGAGACTATAAGGGATTTAGCTAGTCGTTTTCACGACTACACCCCTCTCAATGCTTCACGCAAGCGTATCCTTACTGACTGCACCAATGCAGAATTCAAGCAAGTTGGGGTTCGTTTTCCTAGACAAACATTGTCTAAGCTTGGGACGGATAAAAGCAAGTAATTCATATTTCACAAAAGTCATGGAAACATGACGGAAGATTGTGTCCACCTTAAAGATGCTATTGAGATCTTCATCCGGAATGGACATCTCAAACAGTATGACAAGAAAGACACTCCCTGGGAAGACGCTCCCAAGTCAAAGAAAGTCGAGGAACAGAATCCCTCCCCCGCTAAAGCTTTCATGCCTGTCTCTATGAGCATCACAAGGCTAGAGGATTTCTACTTTCCCGATACAAAGGAAGTCCCCCTATACTTCTCGTCGCATAGTCCTTGGGAATCCTTCCCAATAGAAATGTTCATCTCTGACGGAGGATTCAATAAGTGCATGGTAGGCTCAGTAAAGAGGAGGTTCGAACAATTGATAGAATCCAAATCTAACATGAGTGCCACCCTGGAAAATATCAGAGGAGGCTCCCACCCCCCTCACATTCTATCGGGAGGAGCTTCTAGGCAGAGCTTCCAACTCCAGCATCCCCCTGCTTATACGAGCGCGCATGGAAAACTTCAACATCAGGCGGATCTTAGTCGATCAAGGAAGCTCGGTGGATATAATGTACACCAAGCTATTAAACACTCTGCAGCTGAAAGAGATGAATCTGACTCCGTATGTGGGCTCAGATCTCCAGGGATTCAACAGTCCTGTCAACAAACCTTGGGGTATGTTGAACTAATCGTTACTTTTAGGGCAAGAGAGATAATCAGATCCATTAAGACCCAGTTCCTCATCATCAATTTCCTATCATTATACTAGTGCATCTTTGGAAGACCTACTCTGGTCGAACTAATATCAGTGCCCTCCATGGTGCACCTCAAAATGAAGTACTACACCGCCAATGGCCTTGTCGATACCCTATACGAGGACATTCAAACAACCAGGAGATGTTTCGAAGCAGCTACTAAAGGTTTAAACTCCATCAACACTCAACCCATGTCGGTAAATAGACCCGCTCTCCCCAACAGTTTTGAAGAACTGAAACCACTGCCCCACGTCGACACGATCGACCTAGACAACAGGTTTACAAAGGAAAATGTCAGAGAGCATAAGAATAAGGGGAAGGAGCCCATGCTCGACAGTGAAGGCTCGTCCTTGCCAACGAGCATTTCTAGACCTATAGATCCTATACAGCTGATTCCAGATGAAGACTTTGAGATCGTTCCTGTGGGCAGAGACCCCTCCAAAGGAGTCAAGATTCGATTTGACCTCCCCGACCTAGCGAAGAGACAAATAAAGGCATGCTTAATGGAGAACGCGGACCTGTTAGCATGGAAGGCATCAGGGATGCCCGACCTAGACCCGAATATAGCATGTCACCATTTAACAATAAATCTTGCCCTCAAGGTAGTTGCTCAGCGTAGGCGCCGACAGTCCCTAGAAAAAACCGAGGTTGCCGAGTGGGTTGTCAAATACCTCCTAGAGGAAAAATTTATTTCTGAATCCCATTATACAACCTGGCTCTCTAATGTAGTTCTTGTAAAAAAGAGTAATGGAAAATGACGCATGTGCATTGATTATACCGATCTTAATAGGGATTTCCCTAAAGACGCTTACCCCTTCCCAATATCAATAAATTGGTCGACAATTTTGGAGCTTTCAATTTGATTTCATTCATGGATGCGTATTCTGGATACAATCAGATCCCCATGGATAAAACAAACAAAACATACACGGCCTTCATGATCGAATCAGGTAACTATTACTACAACGTAATGTCCTTCGGTCTGAAAAACACAGGTGATACTTATCAGCGCATGATGAACAAGGTCTTCGGAGGAGAAATCAGAGACATGGTTAAAGTCTATATGGACGACATGATCATAAAATCCCAAGAGGAAACTAATCTTGTGGTCCACCTCAGGAAGGTCTTCAACCAGGCAAGAAGAGTGAAAATGTGTTTCAACCCCGAAAAATGCACCTTCGGCGTTCGAGCGGGCAAGTTCCTCGACTTCTACTTAACAGAACAAGGAATCAAATCCAACCCTCAAAAATGCCGAGCATTCTTCGAGCTCCCGACACCGAACCCAAAAAATTCAATCCGGACCCTAAACAGGACGTTCACCTCGTTATCTCGTTTTGTGGCAAAATCTTCCCAGCACGTGTTGCCCTTTTTCAAACTCCTCTCCAAAAAAGCCGCTTTTGAGTGGACCGAGGAATGAGGGTGCACCCTCCTCCATATCAAACGGGAATTATCTCAACCGCCGGTCTTTTCGAGACCAGATAAGGAAGAAACTCTTTACCTCTATTTGGTCGTAGCTTCTGAGGTTGTTAGCGCCACTCTCATTCGGAAGACTGCCGAGGGGAAGAAACCTATCTACTTTAATATTAAAGCCTTACAAGGCCCTGAAATAAGATACTAATAGATCGGGAAATTAGCCTCGGCGCTCATGAATGTAGAGAGAAGGCTGAAGCACTACTTTCTGGCCCACACAATTGTCGTTCGGACAGAGCAACCAATAAAATAGTTACTCGGTCAACCCGATATGGCGGGCAGGATACTCAAATGGTCATTGGAGCTCTCTGATTTTGACATCAAGTATGAGAGAAAAAAAGCCCTTAAAGCAAGAGTGTTGTCCAACTTCATAGCAGAAATGACCTCCCTAACCTCCACAAGTGGCGTGCACAAGTGGACCATATTCGTGGACGGAGCTTCTAGTTCCACCGAAAGCGGAGCAGGTATTGTACTAGAGAATGAGGAAGAGATACTAGTCGAGGTCTCCCTCACACTATCTTTCCTGACCTCAAACAACCAAGCTGAATATGAAGCTCTTCTCGCAGGACTCCTCCTGGTCAAAGATTTAGGGGTCGAGGAAGTAAAGATCTTCACGGACTTCCAGCTCGTTACCTCCCATGTACAAGGAGAATACCAGGTCAAGAACGACCAACTTTAAGAATACTGGACTCTGGTCCAAGAAAAATGAAATGATTCAACTTTGCAAACGTACAACATGTTCCCCACGAAAACAATTATCATCGACATATATCTTGAAAAAAGTTGGCCAGCACAAAGAAGAAAGTACGGAACAAATCCGTAATACATGAGATACTTCTCTGACCGAGCATCGAAAAAATATCCTCGACTCTAAAAGTGTTTTCCATCGGCAACAATGACTGTTAGATGACCCCGATATACAACAACCTCACAAAGGGGTAACTACTGACTGGTCAGAAGGAAGCTAGCATAGTCAAATAGAGAGTGTGCTCCTACGTTCTGGTCAAACAACAATTGTACAGGAGGAGATTCTCTACCCCCTCCTCAAATTTGTCGAAGAAAAAAAAGTAGCCCATATCCTTCGAGAAATCCACGAAGGTATCAATGCCCAGTATTTGGGCGGAAGATCCCTGGCCAGAAAAGCGTTACGGGCAGGGTACTACTAGACTTCCATGCAGCATGACGTCAAAGAGCACGTGAAAAGTGTGACAAATGTCAACGCCACAGGGACATGTATTTGGCGCTTCCAAGAGAGCTCAAGTCTCTATCGCCCCCCTAGCCATTCGCGTGGTGGGGCCTAGATATCCTCGAACCATTCGTGGAAGGATCAAACCGAAACAAATACCTGATATTAGCTGTGGATTACTTCACTAAATGAATAGAAGCAGAAGCGCTAGCCAGAATAATCACGCAAAACATTCTCGCTCTATTCGAAATTTCCCAGACGATTGTCACGGACAACAGGACGTAATTCATAGAAAAAAACTTCTAGGAATTTGTCACCAAGTTGGGCATGATCCATCCATTCGCATCTGTCGAGCACCCGTACACAATCAGGCAAGCCGACTCTACGAACAAGGTGATTCTACACGGCCTCAAGTGAAGGTTGTACGAAACCATGAAGAGATGGATAAAGGAGCTATACAGTGTACTCTTAGCCTATCGAACGATGAATCACTTGTCAACTGGGGAGACTCCCTAGCATACGGAACTGAGGCCATCATACTTGTAGAAATCAGGAAACCCTCCAGACGAATTAAAGCTCCCCTCGACGAGGAGATAAACAACGTCACACTGAGGGAAGAGCTTGATCTTGTCGAGGAGGTCCGAACGGGGGCATCTTTGCGAGAAGCCTCCCTAAAAAAATGGCATAAGATACGATGCCAAAGTCATGCGACGAGACTGTGAAGTCGACAAACTAGTCCTTAAGAGAAATCACAAGGAGTCTCGCAAGGGAAAACTCGCCGCAAACTGGGAAGGCCCCTACCGCGTCCATACAAAAACGGGGACCCGAGCCTGTTACTTAGAAAACTTAAACATGGAATAGCTTGATCGACCTTGGAACACCAAAAAACTAAGGCAATATTACAATTAAGACACTGATACAATCGGCGTGTCTTATCGAGATAACGAACACATATTTTCCCGACCCCATGTGCATGTCTAGGTACAAGCATGGCCCTCAAAATTAAACAAATAGGAAAGATTCCACTCTTTTGACGAGCATATTCTTAGCCTGATGTGGAAAACTCAAACGAGCTCCATCATCGTCGTGCCACAATGGCTGAACACCCAGCTCACGATGGGAAGTTCATGCCGCCGAGCTCAGGCCCTCAAAATGAAACCTGAGTTCTAGTCCATGTCTGGAAACAACCCTAGTCGTTTAACCAGTCCCCCTACACTGGCAAACTCAAAAAACCAACGAGCACATCCCCCGAACTCCTAATCAAAATAAAACGTATCAAGCAGACGAGCATACCAAATATGCAAACATTTCACATTACAAGTAATCAATAAATCCTGCACTAAACAAAGTTATAAATACTTAAAAAATGCATATTAAAAAATGAATGACCAACACGGTCGGAAAGTTTAAAAAGACGAACATAGGGGCTGCAATTGTACAGAACATTACATAAAGGAGGCCCGAGGCCCCCAACCAAATAAAATGATCATGTGGTCACAAAAACCACGATTGTTTGGAACTTATATCAAAACATGAAGAGCCCATAAAAAATTACAGCAATACGCCACTCAGACCGAAACAAAAATAGCAACAATAAACTGATTAAGCACCAGGCTGAAATCCCTCCTCATTTGCATGATCCTCGGGGGCAATCTCCTCTGCTGGTCTATCCTCTCCATCCTTGAGGAAGTTGGGCACGACAATCTTCCCATCTGCCACATAGTGAAGGAACCCCATTCCAGCCGTGTTAAATTCCACACCTGGGTTCAGTACCCTAAGCTGCTTCATAGCATTTTGCAAAGCCCCTGGGGTGTTAGCAATATCGACATCTACGGCCAACTAGAGGTGGGTAACCAACTCTGCACGGGTTCTCAGACCCTTAGCCTCTTCTGACTCATCCTCGACAGGAGCCGCCTTTACCCTCAAAGTAGCGTTCGACTCCACCAGGGACTTCTTCTCTGGAAAAAGGGCATCGCGCTCCTCGGTGACCTTGACCAGTTTTTCCTTTGACGCCTTGATCGCAGCATTCACTGCTACAAGCTTTTCCTAGAGAGTCCCTACTTTGGCCCGAGACTTCCTCAGCTCACCCTCTAGGGAGGTGCCTTCCTCAGTATACGCCATATCCATTCCCAACACCCTTATCACTACACCAACATCTCGGGCTAGCATCCCTCTCTTGCTCGGGCGATCCATATCCTTAAGCATCAACGATTCATCCTGGAGAAGTTGCAAGGAGGAGCCCTCAAAGAATTTATTGTTATGAAAGCAAAGAGGCAGATCGAACTTGTCCTTGTCTTGTTCACTCGTCAAATTGACAGTACCCTCAACGCGCACTCTCTTGAACCACAAAGACACTAGTTGAGGAGAAAGATGCCCAACCAAAGGACCAGACGACGATGTCCCCGAACCCGCTTGAGGGACCGTCCCTGCATCACACTAAGGACCTTTTCCTAACTTCTTCCCCTTCTTCGATTTTTGAGCAGCAATGACCGTCTTGATCATACACTCTTGAGCATCATTCATCCTTCCTTCAACAAAAAAAAACAAGAGTAAGTGAACGAGGATAAAGAAATATGCGTGCAAGACAAATCTAAAATACAAGATAAACTATCCAATTATTCCACGAGATCCCTGGATTCAAGGAGCTCTTTCACATTTATAAGCCCTTGTTCAAACACGGATTCCCCATCCTCGTCTGTCAAGGGCCTCCCCTCTTTGCCCATATGCTGGACCAGGGGTATCACCATAGATCACCACTACCGGCTCCGCCACCAAGGAACGTCAAACAAACGCACAACAGGGTCTACATTCACACACGACAGAACCCCCGAAATTTTTCCTACCTAAAGCTAACTTATCCCTAACCACATGCATCTCTACAATTGCAAGAGAAATCTTATCTAAAAACAGGAAACGTTTCTGCAAAAAATGAAAGAAAAGAAGTAAAACTAACCAAGTTAGAGAAAAATAGTGGTGGTGAATGACGAAAAGGGAAAAACTACGGCGAAGAACAGTTGCATCGAGCAAAGACCAGAAATGAGCAGAGGAAAAAGAAAGCGAAAAATGTGAATGAAGCTTCATCTCTCCCTTTTATAGACTGACTTCTCTAGCACATGGGCAGGCACGCGCTGTTGGCTCCTGAATTCGACACCTACTATATATTGGTCTTTAAGACCCAAAATGGAATAAATAAAACCAAGCTGGAGAATGTTTCGACATGTGAAATAACTTAGAGAAAATATCTAAGTTACATATTAGTCTTCGACCAGGACTCACTATCAAGATTTCGACTGAGAAGGTCGTATGACCTTCGACTAGAAGAAAATACCTTCGTGTCGACACCAAAGGCGAGGGACATTTGAATTTGAATTATTGGAGGGAAATACGGATTTCGCCAGCAGTTAAAGGAAAGCAACATGGCTGGAAGCTAGAGGTCGAGGGACATGCAGAGGAAACTTGTCCTCATCTTAGAGCAGAACCAACCCTCGACAGTTACATAGCTTTTAGTATAAAATAGGAAATTTGTGTAGTTTTTCCGGGTGTTCAACCTATTGTGCTAGTTACTCAATTGTTGTCCAAGTACCCGCTGTGTGAGAAAGGATAAACTGAGAAATGTACGTTAGGAACACTGTTGTACCCCAATTTTTTCCCCTAAGATTCCCCTATCATATCATGTCAACTTGATCATAACAAGATCGCATTAGGGTTGGTTCTTCCTCTTTTTCTATCTCCTTTCTTTAAGTTTGCTCTTGAGGAATCTCCAAGCACCTTGGTTGTGTGTTTTGTATATGTGTTGTTTACTAACTTCTAATCAAAATAAATAAACAATTTGTCTTTGTTTTTGCATGATTTGTGTTTTGTAGGTACCAAGTCGAAGCATCCAACGAATAAGGTTTTGAAAGTTGACTGATTCTGTATTGTGTCGAAAGACAACATTCATCGACCCATAAAGGTATGTATCGATTCATCCTGTTTGTATAACTAGTATGTGTCGACACATGCATGTATGTATCGACTCATCCTGTTTGTATAACTAACATGTGTCGACACATGCATGTATGTATCGACTCATCCTGTTTGTATAACCAGCATGTGTCAACACATACGTGTTATGTGTCGACTCATGCACATTGTTTGATTTTGTAATGGGTTGAAGAAGCAGTATGTATCGACACATTGAGGCATGTATTGACACATGTTGTGTTATACTGCTAGAATGTGTCGACACATACGACCCATGTATCGACTCATAACAGCAAAATGCACGTGTTTTTTGAAAAAAAACCAGCAAATTCAAAACTATCATCATTTTGGCTCCAATTTTTTCTGCATAATTAGAAATTATATCATTAATTCAATTTTGGCTCCAAGAATCAATTACCAAATTACCACTAATCCCAATCCTAAAACTCTATAACTAGAGACCTCATTTCATTCAAATGACAAGCTTTGGATAGCCAAACTCATCTTGCTAAAATATCTCTCAATTCTCTCCATCTACCAAATTCACTCAAAGCTCCATTTTCAAAAAAAGATAGTAAGCTTTGCATTGAAGCTTAATAATCTTTGAGATAAACCTTCATCCAAACACTTTTTCTTCATCAATTCTCTACATCCAAGCTTTGGTAATTGATACTTGTTGTTGAATTGAAGCAAATTCTGGAAGTTGTTTGATAATTCTCTAATTCTACCTTTGGTAAGTTGGATCATCATTTTTCACAATGTGATCTCTTATGGATTTCTGGTTTTGATTCATTGAGCACTGTTTTATGATTCCATTAGTGCTATTTTCTCATAATTTAATGGAATTTTCGTGCTCAATTGGATTCATGATCATAAGGTGTTTGTTGAAAAGTCGGAACAAGAATTTGATCCTTGAGATGCTGTTTTCGACTGATTTTAACAGGTTCTAATCAATTGTTGTAACATTGCAATTGTTTGTCAAAGAAAATTGATTTTTAAAAAAATGCACTGATGCAATAGGTTGCTGTCGAAGCACAATCAATTGCAACAGTGTCGAAAATACTTTTTCTGCCTTATTTTGGGGCTGTTTTGACTCAAATATTTTTCTGCTCATTCTCTTTGATGGATAATTTGGATTGCAATTTTAAATGTCCAATTTTTCTTTAAACTCAATGGACTTTGTGATGTAGATGAAGTTGGATAAATGTTCATCAATTCAAATCTAACTAAAAATAAATTATTTAATTCATTTTTGGTGCTTTGGATTAATGATATGTTTAGTGCTTTAATCCATCTAGAGGAGTGGTTGAATTTAAAGATGAAAGGATTTTGAAATGGTAATCCAAATTAGCTTATCATTCCCCTCCCTCTTCATCTTATCCCTTTATTTTTTAATTGTGCTACATGTTAAGGGATGGCGATCTCTATATCATTTATCCAAACATGAAGTACATAGATTGCTATTGACCGGCCTCAAAATAGGTGTGACTTCTACATAAGTCCACTTACGATTGCTTAACATAGCGCTAAATTTTGTCCCGATTCGAATAAATGATCATTCGTGGCCCAAACTTATGATTGCAAGCCCAAGTATGTTAATTTGATCTCTTTGATCCAATAACCTTGAGATTCATTGTGTGGAGGCTTTGGTTCTACCAATCCTCTAATGGATCTACAACACCTTTGGTCAACGCGGATCACTTAAACATTGTTGATCATTAAATGTTACTTTTGAAGATTCCAAAATGGATGATATACTTGACAAAAAGCAAATGAAACTTGTTGTGTGGAGGCTCTGGTCTTTGAGAGTTAGCTTAAGTTTTTTATATGGTTAGATTCGTTGTTTGATGCTCTACAAGTTTCATGTTATGAGTTTTGTCAAAAAAACAAGGAATCGGGAGATAGCATTTTGTATACCAAGCGCGTGTGTTTCTGTTCAAAGGAAGAAGATGAAGTTGTTTCTGGGCTGGGCCTGTACAGGCTTGCTTTTGGCACCCCCCCCCCCCCCCCCTCTTTTCTTTTTACACCCCCTAGCCCATTTCTTGTATATTTGTCATTTTTGCATTTTTATTTCATTTTTGATTTTGATATTTTATTTTCTAATATAAAAAACACTTCAAAAATATTTTCATACATTTTTATATTTATTTGATATTTATTTTAATTAATTCTAGTATTAATACATTAAATACTTTATATTCATTTTGTTTAAATTTATAAAAAAAAACAATGTAAAAAACACTTTTATTTTTATTTATTATTTTATACATATTTGAAAATATTTTCTTGAAATATATACATTTTGTAAATAATTTATTTTATTTTTATACACACTTAATATATTTAATACATACATATACATATATAATATATTTTATTAAATAATAAGAACAAAAAACACAAAAATAATATATTTTTATTTTTATTAATATTTTATACTAAAAATACCTTTATTTTTCAATATACTTATATTTTTGTACAAATTGATACATTATTGTATATAAATAATAAATAATACCCTTTATTTAAGAAATTAGGGTTTTTGCCCTAAAAAATAAAATAATTGAAATTGACTTTTTATTTATTTACATTTCACATTAAAAATACTTTTTACATACATAAAAACTTTTTTTGCATAATAAATTTTATTTAATATTTATTTATTGTATTTATTTAAATATTGTATATTTAATATTATGCCTTACCCATTCAATATGGTTGTAATAATTTAGGATTTAATTTCTTGCAAAATAATCCCCCAATTCAAATTTGTACCCCCCCTCCCTATATCATGTTGTAATAGTGTAGAATTTAAATTCTCGCACCTTTAAGCTTTCAATTATGCCATGATTAGACTTAGGGTTTTGTATGCAAAAATCAAATTAACAAATAGTTTGACCTAATCAAAGACAAAAATGCATGAAAACAAACACAATGCACACTTGCACCCCTAGGGTTACAATCCACTTGTTGCCTTCAAAAATGGGCCATGATATGCATGTCAAGTACTTTGGCAAAACAAAAACAAAACAAAAGATCATAGTCCCTCGATGACGCTATCTAGGTTGCCTAAACAAAATGATCAAGTCCCTTAAGAAAATTGCCAAAAATACTTGACATCATTGCTATCATGGTCTATACGATGACCCGTGCCTGTCCCGTTTAACATCCTAACACAAGGTTGTTCACCAAATACAATGGTGAAACAACACTGTTAAAAGGGTTAAAAACATAAGAAATATCTTTGAGTAAAATAGGGTAGACAACTCTTAGTTACTTGATCAAAACTTGCAAAAACATCCTTGCTATCTTCAAAACACACTCCATAACACAATTTCAAAACCCTACTTTCAAACATTGAAAACTTTTCAAAAGACAAAAACACCTTTGTATACATTCAAACAAGAATCATTACAAAGGTTGCCACAACGATGGCCTCTTTTCAAAACATCTTTCAAAATTACACACAAAGCACCATTTCAAACAATTGAAGAACACCATTTCAAACAATTGAAAAGCAAAGCAAGTGATCTAAGCAAGTAACTAAGAGCCCATGGATAACCATGGATAGAAAGGGTGCTAATACCTTCCCTTTCTATAATCTACTCCCCGAACCCAAGAAAACATCTCAAAGGTCTTTCCTATGCTTTTTGACCCTTCCTTAGGATAAAATAAAAAGTCGGTGGCGACTCTTGCTAAACCGAAACATTTGCAAACACAAACACAAAATCCCAAGTCAGTTCTCCCACCGTATCACATTTATGTTTCGTCTCATTTTATGTTTTCAAATATATGTTATCGAAACCCATTTTGCACAGTAGAATTGGCAAATGGGCACTTGTATTAACTGAGTATTCATTAACCTTTATGCCTCTCAAGGCCGTGAAAGGTCAAGTGGTAGCAGACTTTATAGTCGACCACTCTATAAAATAGGAATCACTGAATTATTTAGAGATTGAACCTTGGAAGTAATACTTTGATGGTTCTAGTTATAAAGATGGAACTGGAGTCGAGGTTCTCATTATTTCTCCAAAAAAAATTCCAATAACATTTAAGTACAAGATAGAAGGGGATTGTTCAAATAATAAGGCTGAATACGAAGCTTTAATCGTAGGCCTTGAAATCTTGTTTGAATTGGGGGCAACTCAAGTCGAAATAATGGGTGACTCAGAGTTAGTCCTAAAACAAGTTACGAAAGAATACAAATGCATAAAGGAAAATCTTATCATGTATTTCGTAATAGCGAGGCGGTTGTTGAAGAACTTCGAAGTAGTTAACATTCAACATATACCCAGATTGGAAAATCAAGTGGCTAATGATTTAGCGCAGATCGCTTCCGGGTATAAAGTTTCGAAAGACAAACTACAACAAACCATCGAAGTTAGAGGAAGGGTCGCATCCACTAAGTTGTCTCCAATGGATTTGAAGACCACAACGTTGGGATGCACTGATCACGAAAATTTTGAAATTTCGTTCATAGACAATCTAACAGAACAAGATTGGAGAAAGCCTGTAGTAGATTATTTACAGAATCCAATGGCTTTGATAGAACGAAAAATAAAATATAAGGCACTGAGCTATATATTAATGGGAAATGAATTATTCAAGAAAACACCTGAAGGCGTGCTACTGAAATGCCTAAGTGAAACAGAAGCATATATAGCTCTTTCCGCCACACACGTTGGGGCGTGTGGAGCACACCAAGTAGGCCATAAGATGAAATGGATGTTGTTTCGATAAGGACTATATTGGGCCACTATGTTGAAAGATTGTGTTGAGTTTGCAAAAGGATTCCAAGAATGTCAAGTACATACAGGTATTCAGCATGTGCCGGTGAGCGAACTTCACTTAATCGTGAAACCTTGGCCTTTTAGAGGATGGTCTTTAGATCTTATTGGAGAGATTCGACCAGCGTCTTCTAAAAGCCAGAAATACATATTGGTGGGCATTGATTATTTTACTAAGTGGATTGAAGCAATCCCTTTAGTCAATGTAGACCAAGAGAGTGTCATTGAATTTATTCAAAAGTATATTATATATAGATTTGGAATCCCTGAAACAATAACAACAGATCAAGGATCAGTCTTTACTGGTAGAAAGATGCAAGACTTTGCTACAGAAATGGGGTTCAAACTGTTAACGTCTACACCTTACTATGCGCAAGCTAATGGCTAAGTCGAAGCAACAAACAAAGTAGTAATCAGTTTAATAAAGAAACACGTGGGAAAGAAACCTAGAAACTTGCACAAGACGCTAGATCAAGTTTTATGGGCTTGTCGAACCTGTCCTAAAGAGGCTACGGGAACAACACCATTTCGCCTATCTTATGGTCATGATGAAGTATTGCCAGTGGAGATCTGCCTACAGTCAACGAGGATTCAGAAACATCAGGATATCCCTTCTAAAGTCTATTGGGATATGATGTTAGACGAACTAGTTGACCTGGATGAAGAAAGGTTGAAAGCTTTGGATCTTTTGAGACTACAGAAGAAACGGGTTGAGAAATCCTATAATCGAAAAGTAAAACCTAAGACATTTCTGCCTGAGGATCTAGTATGGAAGGTAATTCTTCCAATGGATCGAAAAGATAGAAATTTGGGAAAATGGTCCCCTAAGTGGGAAGGACCTTTCAGGATTATCCAAACTTTCTCTAGTGGAGCCTATGAGATTGAGGAGTTAAATGAAGATCAAAGACTTCTGAGAGTGAATGGTAAATACTTTAAAAAATATAGACATATGCTTCAAGAGGTCAAAATAACTAATGTATAGTCACAGTCGAATAAAGAAAATGCCAAAATGGAAATTTAAATTTCATTAAAAATAGCCAAAATGGCTTTGAAGTCATTACAATGAGTGATTATATAGATAAAAGAAACAGGATTTAAAAAGGGAGATTAGCCTTGATCTGAAGGTATTTAATTCTTTGTAATTCCAGGCGCCGATCACACAAAGCCTTCTATTGATGGAGGGTTTCAAGCTTAACATCGAGTGATTGGGCCCGATCAGCGTGTTCTAACCCTTTAGCCAGTTCCTCTTTGCTTTCCAACTCAGTGTTAACGGCGAGGAGCTCTTCTTTCTTTTTTATCATTGGCAGCAATTTTAGCCTCCAACTCTTTGATCTGCGCTCTCATTTTAGCAGTGTCTTGATCAATCTCCTCAGCCTCTTTCTGCCTAGCCTCTTGGGCCTTTGACAGTTCTTTTACTTTAGAGGCTGATTCGGTAGCAGCGTGCCAGGCAGCAGCTACATGACCGTTGGTCTCTTCAATTTCACTATTAAGAGTCCTTTGACGATTATAGTCCGCTGACACTTGGTCAATAATGGAGATTAAATCCAAGATAACGCTGGCCACATCTGGAGAAGCAATGAGGAGATCGACAACCCTCAGAGTAGTCTTCATAAAAGAAGGAGCAGTGGGTTCTCCCTCCAGGGTTAGCATTAAATCTCTTTTGAAGATTTGTGCCTTGACCTTCTGAAGTGCCTCATCAAGAGGAGAGGTCGAAGTAGACTTTCCGGACACAGTCGATACACTATGGTCAGAAGAACTCTCTCGCCCTTCTAGAATGGCAGTCAAATAGCCTAGAGGATTTTGTTGTTTCAGCAAGGCTAAGTCCTCTTTGGTTTGAGACCCTGTCGAAGGGACACCTTCATTGACAGCAGCAACCACGTTGGCTACCCGTGCTGGAATATGGGCAGCTTCAGTGTTTGTAGGATTTTGGGTCCCTTCAGTAAAGCCTTCCCTACCATCAGCTTCTGGAATCCTTTCATCTTGATTCTCCACCTTCAGTACACTTTCCCTCTCTATCACAGCTTCAGCATCGATGGCCTCCTCCTCTTTGACTTCCTGTACGTCAACCAACAGAGCCCTAATTTCTTCATGATCTCCTATAAGGCCTTCTTCATTGACTTCCTCTATGGTCTCATACTGAGGTTCAGAAGTTTGATTCACTTCATCAGCTGAACTCACGAAGGAGCCTTTTGCTGAAGAAGGCCTATAAGTAGGCTCTCCCTCACTATTTAATAGAGTGGAAGATCCTTCGACAGGAGTAGGAACTTGGTTGGAGGTTCCAGCAGTATCCTGAAGATTAAAAGAAGTTTGTTTTTCAGAATTCTCATAGAGAAAAGGATTAGTTCAAGAAGTAAGTGATTGTCTGTTGAAGCAAATACCTGAATTGGAACTTCAGCACCGGGGCTGGAATTGTCGCTCTCACTGGGATTGTTTAGCCTGGCAGCTACTTCTTGCTCAGTAGGTTCCCTGATAACTACAGGAGGATGCCTCGTAGCTGTAATCTTAATTTTTGTTTTGGGACGAGGCTCAAGCGTTGGGGCTGGTTTCTTTAACCTTTGTCTCTTCAGAGGAACAGGAGGAGACTCCTCTTCTTCGTCACTAGAGATCTCGATCTCCTGGACCTTTCGTTTCTTGGGGGTAGTTTTCTGAATACCCAGAAAGATAATTCAAAGAAATCAATATCTATATCAGATGATCATGAAGAATAAAGGTATATAAGAAAGTAAATACCTTTGGCGAAGGGTTAACAGAAGGGTCTCCCCCTTTAGTGATTTCAGCAGCCTTCTTTGAAGTGGTCCTCTTGACAGATATATAAAAAAATGAAGATAAGTCGAGCGTCGAATGACTAAATCTGAGACAAAGAGAAAAAGAAAAGAAGTAAAACCTTTCTTGATCCTGTCAAAGACCAGTTTAAATGCCTCACGAAGGTGGTGGGCGAAGTCCTTCTCATCGAAGAACTCCTCATCATAATACTGCCTCCACCACCCTTTAAAATTGCTAGAACACAAAAAATTGAGATTGAAGTCGAACATGGTTAGTACGGTTCGACCAGTGTACCTACCAATATGCTTGGTAGCATCCTTTGAGTAGTTTGTGTTGTAAAATAATAACAGTTTCTCTCTAGAATAAATGGGTGATAGGAGTGACTGGACAATGTCGAATTATCGAGAAACAAGATTTGGTTGGTAAGCAATCAAACTTAATTGATTCTTTGAGCTCTTGAATCTCAGTGGCATGATCCTTGGTGGAAGAAACGACTCCCACATGCCCACGTATTCGTCATCCAAGTCTTCCTCCTCAGTCGAAGGAAATGGTCTAGTAAGCCATTCTGGGGCGACTTTTCGACTGGAAAAAGGAGCCATGGCCGAAACAAAACGTTTGCGCTCCACAAACATCATCATAAAGCTTGTGAAGGTCTTTTGAAACTGTTGACCCTCGTCAGTGGGAGTCAGCAAAGCAAGTCTGGTACCTTCAACCCTCCTGATCAGGATTTCTGGGGCCGCTTCATTAATCTTATTCTTCTGGGGAAGAAAAGATTCGAAGGTGGCATTGAGCCAAAGTTAAAGAAGCCAGAAAGGACCAGAAAGAAGCAAGATTGCCCTATCTCCTATGACCTTAAGTTGAGTCACACCATTTATGATGGACTCATATAGATTGGCCAAAATCAATTCGGCCAGACAGAGGGGGTAGCCATGATGAAGCTGCGTTGCGAGCGTGATCATTTTCTTAGTCACCTGAAGCGACTTGGTGCAGAAGACGAAACAAGATAACCACATAGCCAGAAAAGCTATATGTTCCACCTCCGACACAGTACTGGAGGATTTATCATGGAAGTGGTTGATGAAGGTGGTGTAGGTAGGTTTTGTAGCTGAAAACCCAATAGCATCTTCAGATAGGTCCTCTGGGTCGAAATAATCGCCAGTCGGTCGAAGACCGGTGATCACTTCTATGTCGAAGAGGGTTGGCGTCACCATCCCACAGGGAAGATGAAATGTGAAGTGGGCGCTATCCCAGAAATATAGCAAAGACACCAACATAAGAGGACAATAAGACAATCTTGTCTTCGACAGCATCACCAAATCGTAAATCCCCATGTCTTTCCAGACAGAGGTTTGTGCCTTCTCCACCTTATTTAACCAATCTGAATACTCTGAAGAGAGATTAGGGCACGATCGAAAGATCATGGTCCCTTTGTTCATAAATTGAAGGTTAATGTCTTCCATGGTCTGAGCGTGTTGCTGGTTGGCTGGAGTCGCATCCTCAGGATCGTCCCTGGGCTTCTTCGCACAGCCTATGGGTCTGAGTCTTGGGTGAGTGGGGAAGAAGGCGCGGTTCTTTATAGGATTCTCGATGCATGTGGACAGAGGACCAGACATAGAGTATATGTCTTCAGAGTACCTAATAGGAATGAGAAGCTGAGAATTATACACCTCTCGCCTTTCACTAGTCGTGGGTTCAGAAACGAACCGTGGCCCATTAGTCGAAGAAGGAGAAGGGCTGGTAGGAAAGATCTCTGGTCGGCATTGGATATCAGCAGCATTCTTAGGTTTGGGGTTGTTGGGTGCATTAGAAAGGAAAACCATTTTTGTAGATTAGAAAGAAGCGAGAATGACAATGCAAGGTGTTTTATGCAGAAGACTTGGAAATAATTAGTGTTATGAAAGTTCTAAATGAAGAGGCTCAAGAGTATTTATAGTCTTCAGAGAGGAATGTGTCTCGTCAAAACCATTTAATGCTATGAATGTAGTGGGGCACGTGACAGACCATGAAGCGGTTATCGTGCGGATGATGGCAAACGTTTTTACATGCTTGCCTAGGTTCTAGGAGTAATGGCCATCATGGAAGCATGGTAACGGCAGTTTGAAAAGACGTCTTGGAAAAAGAGTAATGATGGGTTTCGAAAGCGGCAGCTGTTGGAAGACGAAAAGCGCGCGTCAGGCCTTTGTGGACAGCAAGAGAAACAGGTGTCGAACAGAAAGATCAAAGAATGGCTATTTCTTTTGGCGTCGAAATAGACATTCTTAGGGGGTAATTTGTTGGCTCCTGAATTCGACACCTACTATATATTGGTCTTTTAGACCAAAAATGGAATAAATAAAACCAAGCTGGAGAATGTTTCGACGTGTGAAATAACTTAAAGAAAATATCTAAGTTACATATTAGTCTTCGACCAGGACTCACTATCAAGATTTCGACTAGAAGGTCTTATGACCTTCGACTAGAAGAAAATACCTTCGCGTCGACACCAAAGGAGAGGGACATTTGAATTTGAATTATTGGAGGGAAAGACGGATTTCGCCACCAGTTAAAGGAAAGCAACGTGGCTGGAAGCTAGGGGTCGAGGGACATGTAGCGGACACTTGTCCTCATCTTAGAGCAGAACCACCCCTCGACGGTTACACAATTTTTAGTATAAAATAGGAAATCTGTGTAGTTTTTTCGGGTGTTCAACTTATTGTGCTAGTTACTCAAATATTGTCCAAGTACCCGCTGTGTGAGAAAGGATAAACTGAGAAATGTACGTTGGGAACACCACTTTTCATTAATAAAGTCTTTTTACATTGCTTTGATCTTATTTTGCAAAGTTACTTTCCATGCATCTTTACCTGCATTTTTATTAACTTTCTTACTTTTCAAAACCACAAGTATCTTGTCTTTGGTCGAACGTGCGTTCTTCCTGGATTTCTTTTTATTTTATATCAACCCAGTATAAAAGTTAGCATATGTTCTGGGATCGATCTGATCGGTCCCGCGAGTAACCAAAAGGACTTTCCTTTTTGTAGGATCAGCGGTTGTTTACCAAAAACCATGGTAAACACGCGCCTAGGGAACTCTTAAAGGTGCCATCATTACGCCCTAGTTCCTAGGCTTTCCATCATTACACTTTTATTAAAACACGTGGCTCAACGCAAGCACAACACGCTACCTCTTATGATCCAATAACCTATTCTTCTCCTTACAAAAGAGGCTCGCCGAGCATCACTCGAACTCCTCGCACATAGCTTCCCGTGAAACATCCCTCTCTTTCGGGCATACCTTAAATCATTACTCCTCTAACGAGAAACAACGACTTGGAGAGCTCCTGTTCTAGACTGGCCCAATGACTAGAATTTTCTCAATCCACTTTCACCTTTGGTGCGTTCCAATAATACTGGTCCAACATCCCTAATTGACCACGCCCTCGAGATAGAATATGGAGTGGAATGGAAAGAAGTAGCATAAATGGAAGGAGAGATAGAATAGAAATTTCATTATATTATTTAGGTCTTTTATGATGTAAGAAGACAAACATTTTATTTTGTTCAAATTAAAGAGAAATAAAATATAATAGTAAGTAATAAAATGAAATTGATATCACTTTCTTCCGCTTTGTTCCACTCCATTTAATTTTAATAATCCAGACAATAATGAATACCTTTTTATTTTATCTCATATCACTCATTTGATTAATCCAAACAAAATTTTAATTAATTTACTATTTTATTGATAATGATATATATTATGAAGATATTTTAAACCAAAAGTAACAGATGAACTATGGTCGTTGGATTACTTCTAGAATTTAAACTTGTTTTGATATTTATTTGTAGCCGTGTGAATACATATGAGTTTGTGACGAAGGTTAGGTTTTAAAAGAAAGAATAAATTATGAAAAGAAAGAGATATAATTTTTAAATCAAGTTTGACAATTTTGTTAGAGATAAACTTGAAATGATGTAATATATTTAATTTAAGATTTTGAATAAAAAAGTTTTGAAAGTGTTTAAAACAAAAACGATTAATATTATCAAAATAAAAGAACTGGGATTATAGAAATATATTTATTGGTTAACCAAAATATCAAACTACGTAATTCAATCTAAATAAAACCTGTTACCAAAAAAGCAATATAAAACCATATCTTATCAGTAGTTGTTTAAACTGTTAATGAGGTCATATCTTAAACAAATTTCAAACAAAAAACGATTTCTACTTTTAAGACATGACAGTATTTGTAGTGCATTTGTATTATATTATTCATGCCACTAATCAAAATTTTAACAGTGACCTTAAGATATACTAGTATAATTGCTTAATCCATTATTAAATGATCTCATCTATAATATCACGGATAAGCAAGGTCATGGCTGCTTATCTTGGCACAACCACTAACAATAGTTGTTGAACTAATACATATATTAATAAAAGAGAAATAAAAAAGGTACTATAGCTTTAAATAATTTTATATCAATTAGATTATGGTCTATTTGAAGCATGATTCAAATAATAGGTTGAAGATTTAGAGACTAGTTTTAAAAATATATAGGTTTTATCTCATTAAAAGTAAGGTATAGGAAAATATCAATATACACATTACGTGATTTAAATATTTTGAGTTTAAATTATAAAATTATAGAGAAATAAAAAGATATAAATCATCAAATTCAAATTGGATGATTGAAATGATGGAGAATTTTAGAGCTTTTATGTGACACAAAAATATAATTTAAGTTGAAGGAAAATTTTATCAAACTATAATAAGACCTATGATATTGTATGAGACACAATGATAGGTGGTTTAAAATCAACACGAAAATAAAATAAGTATAGTAGAAATTCGGATTAAATATATTTTTAATCCCTAATATTTAATCCCTATAAATATTTCAAATTTCATTTTTAATCTCTATTAAAAAAATTATATATTTTAGTTCTTACAAAAATTTTATTCATATAGTTTTAGTCTTTATTATTTTTTTAAATTTTAAAAATTATTTAATTATCTTTATAAGTGTTTAAAATACTATAAAATATTTATTTATCAAATTTTAGAATTTTTTAAAATAAAAAAAATTAAATATGAATAAAATATCTTTAACAGAAATTTAATAAAAAATATCTTTAATAAATCAACAGTTACAAAAATATTTTTAAAAGAAAAAGAATTAAATATGAATAAAATATCTTTAACATAAATGTTTTTAACATAGAGTTACAAAAATCTAGAGACAATAAACTATCATCAAAATGGAATAAGTGTTGAAAATAATTCCTTGTGTCGAAGCAGTTTGCTTGACAGAGACAAGGGAATATCGAAAAGATTTGATTTGATTTAGAAGTGTAGAAACAATTTATTACACACATATTTATTTTAGATTTAGATAGATTTGATTTAGATCTAAAATAGATACATTTGATTTAGTTCCAAAATAGGTATTTTAGACTTTGACTTAGGGAGCAAACTAATCTAAATCTATAAATAGAGGGAGTAACCCATATTTTTGTAATCAAGTCAATCAAGATATATTTATAGAATTTACAATTGCAAGTGAATAATAAAGTTTTTCACAGTTTGTGGGCAGATAGAAACTCTGCATAAAAATACTTTCTTTCTTTCTTCATATTTTATTTTTTCATTGTCATTGTGTGGTGATATCAATATTGTTCATCAAGATTGGTAGAAATTCATCATAGATTTTGGTGGATTTCCAATATTTGGTATCAAGAGCTCCGATTGAGTGATTCAAGGGAAGAACAATCGAGGAAGAAGAAGAAGAAATTCACGATGATGATGAATTACGCTAATAGAAATTTTCCAGTAAGTCTCATAATTCTTAAAGGTGATAACTATGAGAATTGGTGTAAACAGATGAAAGTTATATTCTGTTTTCAAGGTCTTTGGAATCTTGTGAAATATGGATTAGAATCGCTTGATGAAGACGCTTCAGAAGAAGAAGAAGAAGAAGAATAAGCAGAATATAGAGAATCAAAGAAGAAGAGTTATAAAGCTCTCTTTATAATTCACCAATGTTTCAACCCAGACAATTTCAAAAAGGTTAGTGATTTTGAATCTGCAAAAGAAGCTTGGGAAATTCTAAAGAAATCGTTTGGAGGCGCTGAGAAGGTGAAAGATGTGAGGTTACAAACTCACAAAAGAATGTATGAATTGCTTCAGATAGAAGATAGCAAAAGCATATCTGATTTCTTCACTAGGGTTACAAAACTAGTGAATTAAATCAAGAATTATAGAGAGACGTTAACAACAAGAGCTGTTGTTTTAAAGATCTTAAGATCTTTGGCTCCGAAGTCCGACCATGTGGTAGTTGCCATGGAAGATTCGATGGACATGTCATCTATGTCGAAGGAAGACCTTCAAGGGACAATTGAATCTCATGAACAAAGAATGGTTAAAAGAGTTGCAGGTAAGTCGTAGAGTGATGTGACCTTGCAGGCTCAATCACCAAGAGACAAGAAAGGCAAAGGAAAGTGGTTCGACAACAAAGGTAAAGGAGGCTACAATAATTCAACTGGAAGAGGAAATCATCACGAATAAAACATGTCTAATCATAGGAGACCATACCAAGGAAACCAAAGAGGTGGTGTTGGAATAGAGGAATAGGTGGTGGTCGAAAGTCTGACAAGAGTTATATTCAGTGTTACAATTGTCAGAAATATGATCAATATTCTAGTAATTGTCCAGAAAAGAGAAAGAATCAAGAAAGTGATGCAAAGTTTGAAAAACATGAAGAAGAAAAGATGATGTTGATGGTCAAAACAATATATGAATATAGATTCAAGGATCAATGGTACTTGGATTCAGGATGCTCATCACATATGTCTAGAAGGAAAGATTGGTTTGTCTACTTAAAACCCTCAATAAAGAACACACTGAAATTCACAAATGACAATACCGTAGCAGCTGAAGGTATTGGTGATGTTATGATTATGAGGAAAGATGGCAAGAGGTCAGTAATTTCCAATGTGTTGTACATACCAGGCATGAAGAACAATTTGCTCAGCATAGGGCAGTTGGTCGAAAAGAATTACAAAGTTTTGGTCGAAGACAAGATTATGAGAGTCGTTGACGCAAATGGAAAGTTAATCTTGAAGGCTCTCATGTCTCAAAATAGAACCTTCAATATTGAACTTAATGTGGTGGAGCACAAATTCCTTTTGACTGCAGCTAGCAGAGATGAATGGATATGTCACTATCGACTAGACCATCTCAACTTCGGAGACATCGAAGATTTGAAGAGAAGAAATATGGTTTGTGGATTGTGAGAAATTGACATTCCAAATGAGGTGTGTGAGGAATGTGTGGAGGCGAAGCAGCACAAGAATAGTTTAAGCAAGGATGCAGGAAGCAGGTCGAAGGCTATTCTTTAAGTCATATACTTTAATGTATGTGGACCAATCCAGGTGGATTCGAATGGAGGTAAAAAATACTTTGTTACATTCATAGATGATTCTAGTTGAAAACTATGGACTTACGTGATAAAGAAGAAAAGTGAAGTGATTGAGGTATTTACCAAGTTTAAGTCTATGGTCGAAAAATAAAGTGGTCGAAAGCTCAATGTTTTGAGAACTAATGGTGGTGGAGAATATGTGTCGAAAGACTTCGACAAGTTATGGGAGAAATATGGGATTGTGCATGAGGTGGTGCCACCCTACACTCCTCAGTAAAATGAAACTGCAGAAAGGAAGAATCAAACCATCATGAATATGGTGAGAAGTTTGTTCAAAGGCAAGAATTTACCTAAAGAGTTTTGGGGTGAAGTTGTGTCGACTGCAACATACATTTTGAACAGATGTCCGACGAAAAAGCTAGAAGGAATTACGCCAAAAGAATGTTGGTCTGGTACAAAGCCTAGCTTGAGTCATCATAAGGTATTTAGATATATTACACATAGACATGTGCCAGATCAGTTGAGAAGAAACCTTGATGACAAGTCGAGTCAAATATGTAACGCCCGTAATTTAATTAATTATTTAATTAACTTATTTTTGAAATATTTGTGAAGTTGTGTTATGATAATAGTTGATGTGTTATTGTTATTGGATTTAATTATTCTATTAAGTTGTGGAATAATATTAGAATAATAATATTATTTGATGTGAGCTTGTTTGAAAGAATAGAAGTAGTAGAAAGGAGGTGTAGGAGTCTTAAGCCTATTAAGTCATAATAAGAATTATAGGGTTATTATATTAGTTTTTAGAAAAAATAAGGAAAAGAGGCAGAACGGAAATCAATCGGAAAAGTTGTAGAGTAACCTTGAATCCAAGGTAAGGGTGGGGTTCTGACTCTATGATCGGGTTTATAATGAGTAGTATATGGGATTAGATGTGAAAATGTTGTCTTGTTCATGATTTGAATGTATATGTTGTTGTATGATGAAGATCAATGGTTTAAAGATGAGTAATGACGCCCTAATGCTGTATAATTGATGTAGAAATATAGGATAATTGTAATTGATGATTACCTATGATTAGAGGATTTTTTTAGGGCCTAAGGCAGGGAAATCGTGGTGAGAATGCAGTGAAATCGCATAAAATATTCATGATAGAACAATATGTATCGACCCCAAAGGCCATGCGTTAATACATGCGGGTTTTTGGACTAAGGATGAGTCAATACGAAGAAGCCATGCGTCGATACATGCAGCCTTTTAGACTCAGGATGAGTCGATACATAGGACTATGTATCGATACATGCAGTGTTGAAGACTCAGTATGTGTCGACCCAAGAGGATTACGCGTCGACCCATGCAACGTGTTAAGCCCAGTACGTGTCGACTCAAGACATTATGCATCGACTCATGTAGTCTGATTTTTGGAAGATTCGTTTCCAAAGGTTGTAACTTGAGTTTCCGGACTCCGTTTGAGGTGTCGTTCGAAGCGTTGGATAGCTAACGCATTGAACTTCATTCTTAAGGATTAAAATGAAGGATAAAGAGAGTAAATCCTAGTACCCAAATTAGGATTAGAGTTAGCTTCCCGCGTAAATCACTATGATGATTTTGTGAAGTATGATGAGGATAAGACGATTATAGATTATTGTTTGGTTCGTAACAGTAAGGTTAATGATGATAATGACGTAGTGTTGCAGAATAATAATATGTAGATGAATTACATTTATGAATTATGATGATAAATGATGTTGAGGAATTATGTTGATAAATGATGTTGATAAATGACGTTGATGAATGATGTTGAGATGCCTCTAATAATTAGCAGCTATTAAGATGTAGGCTTCTGGCCAACGATGATGTTGTGTTGAGATGTTGTTAATTATGGTTGTTATTATTAAATGCATGATTATGTCGCATACATTGCATTTTAAGATGGAGCTGATGCTCGTTAATATGGCATGTATTAGCGAATGTTAAGATGAAGGCTTATGCCTTGTTGATGCCTCTATTTATTGGCAATTATTTTGAGATGAGAGTTTTGCTCCAATGGTACCACATACATTTGCATAGTATTAAGTCGCATTATATGATTGCATAAAAAAGTTGTGTATTGATGCAGTAAATGTGTATAGTGTTAGTATTCTGTTGCGATTATTGTTGTTTATATGATGAGATGTGGTGATGTTATGTGATCTACTTTAATATATTATTTATCATATTGTGATATGGTGGGAGAACTCACTTGAGGTTTTGCGTTTGTGTTCGCAAATGTTTCGGTTTATCAAGAGTCGCCACCAACTTTTTATTTTATCCTAAGGAAAGGTCAAAAAGCACATGAAAGACCTTTGAGATGTTTTCTTGGGTTCGGGGAGTAGATTATGAAAAGGGAAGGTGCAAGCACCCTTTTCATCCATGGTTATCCATGGGCTCTTAGTTACCTGTTTAGATCACTTGCTTTGCTTTTCAATTGTTTGAAATGGTGCTTTGTGTATGGTTTTGAAAGATGTTTTGAAAAGAGGCCATCGTTGTGGCAACCTTTGTAATGATTCTCGTTTGAATGTATACAAAGGTGTTTTTGTCTTTTGAAATTTTTTCAATGTTTGAAAGTGTAATTTGGATAATGTTTTGAAATTGTATTGTGAAGTGTGTTTGAGAATAACAAGGATGTTTTTACAAGCTTTTGATCAAGTTACTAAGAGCTATCTACCCTATTTTACTCAAAGATCTCTCTTATGTTTTTAACCCTTTTGACAGTGTTGTTTCACCATTGCATTTAGTGAACAACCTTGTGTTAGGATGTTAAATGGGACAGGCGCGGGTCATTGTATAGACCATGATAGTAATTTTGTTAGATATCTTTGGAAATTTTCTTGAGGGACTTGATCATTTTTGTTTAGGCAACCAAGATAGCGTCATCGAGGGACTATGATCTTTTGTTTTGTTTTTGTTTTGCCAAAGTACCTAACATGCATATCATGGCCCATTTTTGAAGGCAACAAGTGGATTGTAACCCTAGGGGTGCAAGTGTGCATTGTGTTTGATTTTCATGCATTTTTGTATTTGATTAGGTCAAACTATTTGTTAATTTGGATTTTGCATACAAACCCTAATTCTCTAATCATGGCATAATTGAAAGCGTAAAAGTGCGAGAATTTAAATTCTAAGCTATTACAACATGATTATGGGGATGGGGGTACAATTTTGAGTGAGGGGATATTTGACAAGAAATTTTAAATCCTAATTTACTATTACATCCAAATTGAATTCTTTGTGCAAATAAATAAATGGACAATATTTAATTAAACAAGATAAATAAATATTAAATAAAATGTATTATGTAAAAAAGAATTTTTATTTGTTCATGTATGCAAAAGTATTTTTTAATGTAAAAAGTATAAAGAAATAAATAAAAGATTAATTTTATTTGTTTTAGGGTAAAACCCTAATTTAAGAAAATAAATATAATATATTATTTATGTACAAAAATATATTAATATGTGTAAAAAATGAAATATATCTAAAAAAGGTATTTTTTAGTATAAAAAATAAAAATGTAATATTTTTGTATTTTTATTCTAAGTATTTAATAAAATAAAAGTATATATGTTTATTATGTGTATATTAATCAAATTAAATATGTACAAAATAAAATAAAATATGTACAAAAATAAATTATATTTTAAATAATATTTTCAGTGTGAATAAAAATAAGAAATGAAGATAAAAGTATTATTTACATTATTTTTTCAAGTTCTAAATAAATTATAAAAGTATTAAAAATGTTTTTATGTTAGAATAATTAAAATAAAATGCCAAATAAAATGTAAAAAATTATGAAAATATTTTTTGAGCATTTATTATATTTGGAAATAAAATAACAAAGTCAGAAAAGAAAACAAAAATTCAAAAATGCAAAAATATAAGAAATTGGGCCAGGGGCGTGAAACTGAAAAAAAGGGTGTTAGAAGCAAAACTGGTCAGGCCCAACCCAAGCCAACTTCATCTTCTTCCTCCAGACAAAAAAAACGCGCGCCTGTACAAACTTGAACATCCTGGAAACGTGATCTTTTGCCAAAACTCACAATATCAAACTTGTAGAGAATTTTAATACGATTCTAACCATATAAAGCATTAATCCTAACTCTCAAAGACCAGAGAGAATTTCTCTGGCCCTAAAATCTGACCTAGCTATTTCAACATGTTCATGGCTGAAATTCTCCTAGCACGCTTAATATAAAGGAAAACTGAGCATATGTACAGCTTCATGGCATTGAATACTACATTTTTCATTCACAAACCTAAAGCTAAATGTTCCTAAATAGGGAGATAGAAAGTGACAAAAAACCTGTTTCAGTTGGATTCGTGTAGGGAAATGCAGTGCTTCTCAACAAGTTTTGAGATGTCTTGTAGCTTTCCTGAACTTCACTTGATCTTTTCCAATAGCTAGCTTGCCTTGAATGTCCCTGAATCAACCTCTAGAAGTCAACCGACATAAGCTTGAAATGAAAATGGTGAACACTGTAAATGGAGTTACAGTTGGCAATGGAGTTTTGGGATAGCTTGAGTGAGTTGAATGGAAGGTGTTTGAAGCAAAAAGGGGCAAAACGCACGAGCCAAATGAGCTGGAGAACTCAAGTTGCAACACCTGCCCTGTTTTGCCAAAGAAGTGTGATTTCTAGCTATGGGAGGTTTTGAGGCTCAAGAATTAGTGTATCTTTCTCAAAGGGTTGTGTGAAATATGTTTGCAATGTTTGTGTAAGCTTACAATGGCTGGTTTTCAAGTTGGGATGATTTTTGCAAGTTTTCTTCTTTGTGAAGCAAGAATGTGTAAATTGGTATCACAGGCCTGTACCAGCCATATAATATGTTGCATACAATCCTCTTGATACTTGCAATTTGTGGATTTGATTTGTCTTCATAGATATGGACATATGCTTCAAAGATCATGGTTTGACATAAAGCATACCTTTTCCAAAATAGAAATGTACCTTTTTCTAATTAAGGCTTAGTTTTGTGTGCAATGTCCAAATGGCCAAGATAATGCATTAGCTCAGTGGATTTGCATTCAATTAAGGAGTGTAAAATGGTTTAGAGGCCTGCAAACTAGTACAAAGCATGCTGGTTTGAAAATGCCACTTGAGTGAACATGTATTGGCCATGGATACAGAGTGAGTTTTTTCCAACTTCAAGCATTCAATTCTCCCTAACCACAAATGTGTTTGAGGAGTTCTTGGAAAATTTGGAAAGCTTGCAACATGCTATATAATCCATATTTGAAATGAAACTTGAGACTCCAAGTGGAACTATGTGAAAAATGGCCAAGAAGATGGGTTAAAATCCTGCCTAAACTAGGGCAAAATTTCTCTAAGTTAAAAGTTTTAGGGACCCTTGTTCCAAAAATCATAACTTGAGATCCAAGCTTCTTTTGAGAAAACTTTGTGAATCAAAGTTGTAGACTTTGTGGAGGAATACAACTTTCAATTTGTAGGTTTTATTTTAATCCATTTGCATCATGGTGAAAATGTGGGGCAAAGTTAGGAAAAATTAAGAAAATTTCATAACTTAGAAAATTTCCAAGTTATGAAAATTTTCAATTTCAAACCCTAATTTGCAATTTTGGGTTTCTTGATGAACAAGTTTCATAATTTGACACATCTTGATGAAAAATGACCCTTGGCACTTAATTTTGACCAAAAAGTCAAAGTTTGACTTTTCAGTGTACAATCAAATTTTGATCAGTTGACTGAAAAATTCATCTGTCAATCCCATGCATTTGAGATCTTTTGAACTTTTTGAATAGGTCAAGATGATTTCATTGAGTCCTTGATTCCATGGTTGAACCTAATTTGCCATTGGCTAAGTCAAAAAGCCAGAAATTGCCTTTGCACAGTCAAAACCCTAAAAATGACCATTTTGCTCTTTTGGTGACCTGATCAAATTTCTTGTGGGGTTGTGATCCAAACATGATCAAATGGTTAATATGAGTTCATAATGCTGATGTGTGTCAAAATTTATGAGGTTTGACTGTAAATTGGCCACAATTGACTTTTTCCCCAATATAGTTGATTTCTAGGTCAACTGTCCAATTGACTGGGCAAAAATTTGATTCAAGGCTTGAAACTTAGTATGGACAAACTCATGAGTCCAACATGAAGTATGAAAGTCACTTTGGGCATTGTAAGTCAAAAAATCCCTGTGCAAACTCAAACCCTAATTTAGGTCAACAGTGCAAGGAGATGTCTTAAGCAGAGCAAACCCTAGCTTGATCTTGAGTTCCAAGAGCCTTGTGATGAGAAATGTTGATAAAATGAGAGGGAAAATTTTGGGGTACAACAGTTTCCCCTGTTCAATCTTCTTGAACCTGAAGAGTTAGATTGGCAAGTTTGCCTTTCGTGACTCGAAGGTAGAAGAGGATTGGACACTAGAGTGCCCGTAAATTTACACTCGTCAAAATGTAGCGGAGGGAATAGGCTTAAAGATGCCATTTGGAGATGGTAGAATCTTGTTGGAGATGGGTTTAGAGATTCCATCCAAAACTGTTTTTTGAAAATCAGTAGAATGAATCATCAGAATGGTATCCGTATTTGGAACGTATCTGAGTTGTATCTATAGATTGGGTTTGTATGAGCAAGGGAATGGCGTCCATGTCTAGAGTGTATCCGAGTTGTAACTGTATTTGATTCTTGAATGAATATCAGAATGACTGCCGCGTCTGGAGTGTATTTGTATTCTGAATGGGTGACAGAGAAACATCTATGTATAAAGCATCTATGTGTTGGGGATAAATTCTGAATGAGTGACAGAATGGAAATCGTGTCTGGAGCGTATCTGGTCTGTATCAGAAGTTGAGATCTGTATGAGTAGCAGAATGACTTCCATGTTTGGAGTGTATCCGCAATGTAACTGGGATCCGGACAAGTAACAGAATAACTTTCGTGTTTGGAGTGTATCTGATCTTGAAGTTGATAGTTGAATCTGAATGAGAAATAGAATGGCCACCGTGTCTGGAGCATATCTAGTTTGTATCTGATTACTGAAGTCTGAATGAGTACTAGAATGACCTCCGTGTCTTGGGTGTATCCATACTGTATCTTGACTTGAAATTCTGAATGAGTAATGGAATGACCGCCGTGTCTGGGGTGTACCCATACTGTATCTGAAATCTATGAATAGTTGTTAATGATAGCTTTTTAATCGTATCCTGAAAAGGGTATAATGTTAGCTAAAGCACAAAGTTATGTTGCATGATATGCATGATGCAATAAAATGTTCCATCAATGTTTATGATGAATGTAATGGATGTGCATGCAAGCTGATTAGCTGTCTTGCTGAGGAAAATAAATCCTTGATAACTGGAGATTAATGAAATCTTGACTGCTGCCGGGGGAAGTAAATCCTTGACCGATGTTGGGGATTCCAAAAAAGTCTTCGATTGTTGAAGGTGAGAAATCCTGGGACCACTGCTGGGGATTTAAAATCCTTGGTGACTTGTAGGGATTAACAAGAGCTTTTGACAACCTCTGTGGGGATGTGAGAATTCTTCATGACTTTCCTGGGAAATAAGGAAAAATCTGACGACCTCTACTGGGGAATTAAAACCTGGGAAGCTTCAAATGGAGGAATAAGAACTAGAATCTTTGTTCTGTTGGGAAATAACTCTGTGGGGAGAGTGTTTATTCTGCCGGGGAAATCAGGAACTTGGGTTGTATGCCAGCCTACTGGGGAATCCTAGTTGGGTTTAAGACAAAGAGTTAACTGTTATCTGATTGATTCTCAGACTTTTAAGATAACCTTCTGGGGATGTTGGGGAAAACTGAATGGTTCCCGCTGGGGATTGATAGTTGGAAAAATGACTCCGCTGGGGAAAACGGTTTAGAGTATTCTAGCTCCACTGGGGATATGTATTTCAGGGTTTTCGGGCTCCACTGGGGATCGGGAGTTTGGAGACTTAACTCTGATGGGAATTTTGAAACTTAACTCCACTGGGGGATAAAGTTTAGAATACTCTGGCTCCACTGGGGATATATACTCCAAGGTTTTAGCTTTGTTGAGGATCTGAATGACATACTGTAGGGGATTTCTCCTGGAATATCCTAAAGACGTTTTCCTACACTTTCAACCTACCAGTAATTATCCTTTCTCAATTTGTTTTATTTGTAAGCAGTGATTATATTCAAATGCATATGCTCATTTAACAAACCATTAGACGTTTTCAAATAAAACATAAGTGTAAAAAGAAAGGAAAGGCAAGGAAATTTCTGCACTTTGAAATATATTTCTATTAACTTTTGTAAGTATCTTTGTACAAAGGAGACAGACATCCTAGTAAGAGGATGTTGTCGTAAAAATTGAGAAAAAATTTATACAAAAGAAAGATGGCTATGTGTAACAATTCCATGGGGTTCCCATTCTGCTATAGCCTTCACAACTCTGAGTATCTTGTCCATTCGTTTCTTCGTCCGCGGATGATTGGATTGATCAGAAGCTTGGAGTTTGTTGGTGAAGAGATTGTCCTTAAAGTGATCCGACGAGACATAGTCATACGCTTTAATTCCCTAACTTTTGCCTGGACCGCCCTTTCGGGTTTTCGATCCATCGGGAAACCCTTTTTTGCCCAAGTCGCCCTTTCGGGTTTTCAACTTGTCGGGTGTACATATTTTTTTGTTTATCCCTAATTTTTGCCTGAACCTCCCTTTCGGGTTTTCGATTCAAAGGGATGCCCATTCTTGCCCAAGTCGCCCTTTCGGGTTTTCAACTTGTCGGGTCATTTATGCGTAGCATCTTTTAACTATGTCTGTGTTCGCAGGGTGTGGCAAGTCGTCACCGTCCATGGTGGTCAGAAAAGATGTTCTTGATCACAAATGGTCCTTTGTAAGTAGGAGTCCACTTGCCCCTGGGATCACTTTGCGGCAAGATGATCTGCTTGATTACAAGATCTTCGACTTGATACACCTGACGCCTGACTTTCTTGTTGAAAGCCTTGATCATCCGTTTTTGATACGTCTGACCATGACAAACAGCAGTAAGTCGCTTCTCGTCGATCAAGTTAAGTTGATCAAGTCGGGTCTGAATCCAATCCTCTTCACTTAAGCCAATATCCTTCATGATCCTTAAGGAAGGAATCTAAACTTCCATAGGTAAAATAGCCTCCATGCCATATACCAAAGAAAAGGGGGTTGCCCCAGTTGAAGTACGCGCCGTGGTACGATATCCATGCAGAGAAAACGGTAACATCTCACGCCAGTCCTTGTAGGTGACTGTCATCTTTTGAATGATCTTCTTGATATTTTTGTTCGCGGCTTCAACAACACCGTTCATCTTTGGCAGATAGGGAGATGAATTGTGATGTTGAATCTTAAACTGCTCGCACAGAGCGGTGATCATAGTGTTGTTCAAATTTGTATCGTTGTCCGTGATAATCCTGTCAGGGATACTATACCGGTATATGAGATTCTGCTTGGTGAAGCGGGCAACCATATTCTTTGTAACGAAGGCGTGGGAAGCTGCTTTGACCCACTTGGTAAAGTAATCAATAGCCACCAGGATGAAGCGATGTCCATTGGATGTCGTAGGCTTGATCTCTCCAATCATGTCGATGCCCCACATTGTGAATGGCCAAGGAGCTGTTAGAATGTTGAGAGGAACAGGAGGAATATGTACCTTGTCAGCATAGACTTGGCATTTGTGAAAAGTACGGGAATGTTGATGACAGTCAGCTTCCATGGTAGACCAGTAGTAGCCTGCCCTTAGAATCTTCTTAGCCATCGTATGTCTGCTTAAGTGGGTGCCAAAGGTGCCACTATGTATTTCGGTCATGATCAACTCTGCTTCAACCTTGTCCACACAACGAAGTAGAACACAATCATGGCTGCGCTTATAAAGGATACCATTTCTCAGGAAGAACTTGGCCGCAAATCTCCTTAAGAACTTTTTGTCGTTAACGGAAGCTCCTTCAGGGTATTCTCGAGTCTGGAGATACCTGTTGATTTCATGAAACCAGGGTTGTTCCACTACTTCTTCGATATTAATCTCATGACAGTGCGCAGGTTCATCCATTCGCTCGATGGTGATTTAGGGAGCCTCATTATCCCAGTTGAGTTTAAACATGGAAGACATTGTAGTCAGAGCATCCGCTAGCTGATTTTCTTCTCGCGGGAAGTGCTCAAAGGCAATCTTCTCGAAATGAGGCAACAAAGTCAGGACATGTTCTTTTTATGGGATAAGATTAGGATGTCTAGTGTCCCAATCTCCTTTGATTTGACTGATAACCAAAGTTGAGTCCCCAAATACGACCAAAGATTTGATTTCCAGGTCAATTGCAGCCTTAAGACCAAAGATGCAAGCTTCATACTCAACCATGTTGTTGGTACAACTGAAGCAAAGTCGGGCAGTGAAGGGTGTATGGAAACCTTCCGGAGAAATAAGTACCGCACAGATACCGTTTCCAAGTGCCTTTGAAGCACCATCAAAGTACAGGGTCCATTGGGATCCTTGTTCAGGTCCGTCATACGGTCCGTTACCTTCAATGTTGTCTAACGTCATGATGTCCTCGTCAGGGAATTCGAATATCATAGATTGGTAATCTTCGACGGCTTGATGAGCTAGATGGTCAGCTAGTACACTCCCCTTTATAGCTTTTTGGGTAGTATACTGGATATCATACTCAGTCAGGATCATTTTCCATCTAGCGATTCTTCCAGATAAAGCAGGCTTCTCGAAGATATACTTAATCGGATCCATTTTAGAAATCAGCAAGGTGGTATGTGTCAACATATACTGCCTTAGACGGCGAGCTGCCCATACCAAAGCGCAACAAGTTTTCTCGAGCAGTGAGTAGCGAGTCTCACAGTCGGTAAACTTTTTGCTAAGGTAATAAATGGCATGCTCTTTTCAGCCAGACTCATCATGTTGGCCCAATACGCACCCCATTGAATTATCCAAAACAGTCAGATACATGATTAACGGCCTTCCTTCGACGAGCGGCATCAAGATAGGAGGTTCCAGCAAATACTCCTTGATCTTATCAAAAGCAACTTGACAATCATTGTTCCATTCAACCACCTGATCTTTCTTCAACAGCTTGAAGATTGGCTCACAGGTAGATGTTAGGTGAGAGATGAACCTTGCGATATAGTTTAAGCGTCCCAAGAAACCTCTAACCTCCTTTTCAGTGCGGGGGGCAGGCATTTCTTGTATAGCTTTGACTTTAGCAGGATCAACCTCAATACCTTTGTTGCTGACGATAAATCCCAAAAGTTTACCAGACCTGACTCCAAAAGTGCACTTGCTTGGGTTCAGTCTGAGCTTATACTCCTTCAATCTGACAAACAGCTTTTGCATATGGTCAAGGTGCTCTTCCTCTGTCTGTGAACGGGCTATCATGTTGTCTACATAGACTTCGATCTCATGATGTATCATATCATGGAACAAAGCTACCATGGCTCGCTGATAGGTTGCCCCGACATTCTTCAGTCCGAATGGCATCACTTTGTAGCAGAACGTACCCCATTGCGTAACAAAAGTAGTCTTATCCATGTCTTTGGGGGCCATTTTGATTTGGTTGTATCCCGAGAATCCATACATGAAGGAAAATACATTGTGTTGAGCTGTGTTGTCAACCAAGATGTCAATATGTGGTAATGGAAAATCATCTTTAGGGCTAGCGCTATTTAAGTCCCGATAGTCCACACACATTCTGACTTTTCCGTCCTTCTTAGGCATGGGCACGATGTTAGCAACCCATTGTGGATAGGAATTAACAGCCAGAAAGCCAGCATTGAATTGCTTCATCACCTCAGCTTTGATCTTTTTAGACATGTCAGGCCTCATTCGGCGGACTTTTTGTTTGATCGGTGGACAGTCTTCTCTTGTAGGGAGACGGTGAACCACGATATCTGTATCTAGTCCCGACATGTCTTCATAGGACCAGACAAAGATTTCAACATATTCATTCAACAACTGAATTAAGCATTCTTTGACACTTGGTTCTAGGTTGGCACCCACCTTAACCTCTTTCTTGTCTTCCTCTGTTCCCAAGTTGATGGTCTCTAGCAACTCTTCATGGGGCAGAATAGCCCTCTCTTCTTGTTGCAAAAGTCTGGCTAACTCTCCAGGCACTTCACAATCTTAATCACCTTCGTACTCAGCATGATTGACCAAATCTTCAGAGTCACCGAAGGCTAAAGCAGAATAGTCACCCATGGAATCCGGAGTGGATGGGTACCTGCATTTTGTGAGTGTGGGTGTGTGTAAGGGATAGCCATCCTTAAACAAAACAAAATGTAGAAGGAAAGAAAATGAACACAACAGTTTATAGATGAAAACATCCAATGATTCATTAAACATGGCATATGATAATGAAGAAATCAAGCCCTTACAAATGGACCTATATGCCCCGGGTAAGGCATAAGGTGAAAATAGTGTATGAATTGTTTAATTATTACAGACCAAAATAGGAAATTGTTCAAAGATAAATTACTGGTTGATGAAAGTGATGGGAACGAAGTCTTTCGCTTCCCAGTTGCTTAATCCTCCTTTAACGGTTGGAAATATCCAATCTTCAAAGTTGTCTTCTTCATCATCATCTTTTAAGGCATTAATTCCATGGTGAGTGATTTTAACGGGTGGTCCTCCAGCCCGGGAGCGACGCACAGCTTTCTGGCCAGCAACAGTAAAACCTAGCCCGAACTTGTCCGTCTTGTGAGAAAAATCAGGAAGTTGCCCCCACACTGTACTCCTTCCTTCTTTAATTACAGCCTCCGCATCTTTGAGGGATGCCATCATAGACATAGGCTTGGAAATGATAGGCACATCAATCATTGTATTTGCAAATGCGACCTCAGGAGAAACCTCTTCAAAATGTTGGAAAGGCGTTTCTATGAACTTGCCATCCAACTCCACATATCGGAAGGAGTTGAGGTGACTTATCATGTACTCTTCCTCCCCGTGCACCGTTATAATCTTACCCTGAACTGGATACTTTTGCATTTAGTGCAGAGAGGAGGTGACTTCCCCAGCATTGTGGATCCACGACCTTCCCAACAAGCATGAATATGAAGGATGGATGTCCATCACATAAAAAGTAGAGTTGAAAATTTCTGTGCCCACCTTGATTGGAATGTCCACTTCTCCATGAACCATCCTCTTAGAACCGTCGAAGGCTCTAACAATGATGTTACTGGGCTTTAGGGTCAAACCTTCGCAGTCCAATCTGTCCAATGCCTTTTTCGGTAGAACATTTAAGGAAGAACCGGTGTCAACCAGAACATGGGCAAGTGTGGTCCCTCTGTATTCAACCGAGACATGAAGTGCATCATTGTGCTTCCTTCCCTTAGGAGTCAAATCAACGTCAAAAAAACCAAGACCATTATCAGTAGTAAGGCTAGCCACGCACTCTTGAAACTGGTCTGCAGAAATTTCTTGAGGCACGTGTGCCGTCTTTAGAAATTTGATTAAGGCCTTAGCATGGGCCTTAGAGCAGAGTAGGAGAGCCATCATGGAGATCTTAGAAGGGGTCTGTCCTAGCTGCTCCACGACATTGTAGTCGCTCCTCTTAATTATCTTTAAGATTTCTTCCATCTCTTTCTGGGTGGTCTCGGGGATTACCACAGTCTGAGCCTTCGTCCTGACAGGCGCTTCTAGTATCCCCTTACCTTTGGAAGTAACATCAGAGGGTCTAACTTCAGGAGCATCAAATTCTTCAATTACCGGGCTTTGCACAGATGGATTGACAGGCACAGAAACTCTCGAGGGTCCGAAGACTGCCCGTGGAGGAGCAATCTCCAGAGAGAAGATCCTTCCGCTGCAAGTTATCTTGCTCATTCCCGCAATATTCCCTATATCAGGGGTTTCATCATCAGAATTCTCTTGGACTGATTCAATCTGTTTGACACCATGGTAGAAGATTTCTCCTCCGTAATTCCATGGTATTGTCTTGTTAGATTTAAATGGGACAGGCCCCGGCATGGTGATTTTCAACGGCACAAACTTAGGATCAGGCGTGATCTTAACAGGCCTTTTGCAGGTCTTGGAAAGATTTTCGAAGATGGTTATTATAGCAATGTCATTGGTCAGAGTATCAAAGGTAGCAGGAGTAACAGGAGTGATAACATCAACATGAGTCTTTTGAAAGAGGATCTCTTGGGTATCCATCAGGCGTTGGATGCCTGATTTCAACAGTAGGCAGTCAGTTTGTAAGTTTAAACAAAAGTAACAGTCTTTTCCACAACCTGGGAATATCCCGGCTCTCATCAAATTCACTTTAATCACTGGTAACGGAGTCAAAAGGTCAGTAACATTGGTAACATGAAGATCTTCCATAACGGCATGAACATTATGACCGTGCTTGGGCATTGGGGCAGAAATCACATTTGGCTTTTCGGGCGCATCGAATTCTACCTCCTTGGCATCTATCAGGTCTTGTATTTTGTTCTTAAGAGCCCAACTATTGTTGGTATCATGCCCTACACTGTCCGAGTGGTATGCACACTTTGCATTGGAGTGATAATAAAGAGAAGAGGTATTGGGGTTCTTCGGCGCTTCTTTCAAGTTGGTGAGATTCAGCTTTAACAGATGAGGGAGGACTTGAGCCGGTGTCATGTTGATTCGGGTGAATTGCTGTTGTGGCCTTTCTACCCTTTGCTGATTAGATCTTGGTTGATTGCTGCGAGGTTGATCGGTTGAAGAGTTTTGGATCATCATAGCCCCCACCGTTGGTCGGCGCTCCGTTCTTCCTTGGTTTCTCTGGTTGTGAACAGCAGAAACTTCCTTCTTAGCTGGGAAGGTTTTCTTAATAGCAGCGAAAGCGGAGGCATCCTTCTGAACCTTACCACTTTTAATGCCAGCCTCGACCCTTTCGCCGGTCAGAATTAATTCAGTGAATCCTGCAGAGGAACTCCCGATTAAATGATTGAAGAAAGGGCCAGACAGGGTCCCTAAAAACATGTCAACCAGCTCTCTATCCGACAATGGTGGCTGCACCCTTCCAGCCAAATATCGCCACTTCTGGGCATACTCCTTAAATCCCTCAGTAGAAGCCATACCCATACTCTGTAGTTGAGTACGAGTAGGTGTTAAATCTATATTGTATTGGTATTGTCGATAGAAAGCAGCAGCTAAGTCTTCCCAGTTGTGAACATCAGATCTCTCAAGTTGATAGAACCATTCCAATTGTGTGCCTGACAAACTGTCTTGGAAAAAATGGACCCAAAGATCCTTATCAGATGAGTGGGGTTGGATCTTTCTGACGTAGGATCTCAGATGCATCTTCAGATAGGACAGACCGTCATACTTAGAAAATGTAGGAACTTTGAACTTGGGAGGAATGACGATCCCAGCGACCAACCCTAGTTCTTCAAAATCTAAAGCAGGTACCATTTGCAACTCCATGGCTGCCAACCGATCTTCAAGATTTTTGTACTTATCATCTGACGGGGGATATTGCTGTTCAGAGTAATCTTCATCCTCTTCCTCTTCCTCTTCTTCAACTTCAGATTCAGAAGGCATCGCAGCTCCTTTTCCTTTACAAACCCCTTCATCAGACGTCGAGGGGAACTCGAGAACCTTTATGGCCTGGTTTTCAAACCTTCTGCCCATAGTAGCCATACCGGTCCTTTTCTTCTTTTTTCTCTTTATCTTTCTCCAACAGTGCTTTAAGGTCCTCTTGACCCTTTGCTAAGGTCACGAGGAGTTGCTGGAATTGCAAATTCTGTGCTTGCAGATCCTTAACCGTCTTCTCCAAATCCATCTTGCTGAAATAAACAGCAGAAATATAAGGAAACCTGGTGTGATGACCTGTTTATGCATATGATGAATGATATGTTATTCATGTAATGCATTCAAGGATTCAGAAATTCAAATTTGTTGCAAACAAAAAGAACACACGTCATATTAAGAAGAAATTTTTTAGTACATAAATGCCCCATGGGCGAAATATTAAAAAATTCTTAATGTAAAAAGACATTGCACATCCTCTTTGGTGAGATGTAAGTGTTGAGAGTTTCCTCCTCATGAAGTCGGCGGGTAAGCTCCAAAACCTTCTTCTCACTGGCATAGAAGCTGGCTTCAAAAGTATTCCATTCTTCTTTGAGTTGGATCCAACTCTTTTGTAATTCTTCCAATGATGTCGGCATGTCTGGGTGTAGGAGGGTGTATGGAACCTCTCCTTCCATAACAGGCTCTTTGATCACGGGGAGAATGTGAGGGTATGGCATCATAAGACTTTGGGTGCGGGTTCGTAGCCACTTGAGATAAGGCTCAAGGGGGATGGAATTCTTGTGCCCCAATGTCTTACTATCCACTTTGTTGGGCATCCTCCAAGCTCGGATGAACCTTTGTCGAAGTCCTTGCGCATCGTTGTCGAAGTCAAAAACTAGGTCAGGAATCAACATATCATGAGGGCCATCCCTCCGAGCATATCCAAACTACTTTAGAGCTAAACAGGGGTTATAGATGATGCCTCCCCTAATGCCAAGTAGTGGGACATTAGGGAATTCTCCACAACGATCAATGATGATGACATTTTCTCTGGACCGAGAACACCAATGAACATCAGAATGTGTGAGGGTCATCAATCGTTGTGACCACCTTAAACCCTGCTCATTCTTCAAAACTGTTTGGGGAAGGTGATAAATAAACCACCTTGCTAGAAGAGGAGTACAACACATGAGAATACCTTTTTTCCTTATTGTTCATTTGTAAAATGAGTGTAGGATGTCCCCAAGCAATGTAGGCACAGGATTCCGAGATATGAAAATCTTGACAGCATTCACATCTATAAGTTGATCAGGGTTTGGGAACAAGGACAAACCATAGATGAGAAGTGCTACAATCTCCTCAAAAGCTTGTAGATCTAGAGAATTCCAACAATCTTGTGCCTTTTCAAACATAAACTTTGCCAAGAAACCCTTGACACCACTTCTGGTTTCCCAATGACCTTGGATATCATATGGTTGCCAGTGTAATGCTTGAGCAACATCTTCAGGCTTTGGTTCTTTTTCCGTACCGTTGTAGGGTAGTTGATGAAGAATAGGAATCCTCAGGAGTTGAGAAAATTCCTCCAAAGTAGGTACTAGTTGGTAATCAGGGAATGTGAAACAGTGGTGGAGGGGGTCAAAGAACTGGAAGAGAACTTTCACCATGTCTTCTTCAATGTTGGAGTTGACCAAGTTGAGAAGTCTACCATGTCTTTCACTGAAAGGAGAATTCTCTACAATCTTGGAAGTAAGCTCCTTGAGTTGAGGAGAGATTCTCACAAGGTTGACTTGAATTGTTTTCCTGCGAAGAGATTCCATGACCTACAAAACAGGAACAAAGATGAAGATCCAAACCCTTGAAATGGTTAGTGGATGCATATGATGCTTTATGATGTTCATGATGTATGCACAAGCACATGTACAAGCAAACCACACAAGATCCTAGTTTCAGGCTTGCATGAGGTTTCATAGGTAAGTACCCTCTTGAAGTTAGTTGGCTCAACCTGTCCTATAAATAATAACCGGGTTCTAAGGAGCTCAATATCACTAGATTATTTTCTATGTTCATTGTTTTGGTTTAGCCACTTAACTGGCGACCAAAATATTCCAATAAAATAACCCTCAATGAGTGTAGTATCGAGTATCTACCAACTTCGGACTGCACCAAAGCCGATCATCTCACTACCCCTAATAAGGCCAAGATGGTCAAGTAAGGTTCTAAGAGTTCATTAGTGCTTCATGACATCACTCAGCGGCCCCGTATTCTCTTTGATTGACTCAAAGTCTACCGATACTCACAAATATGTTGCACTAATATAGCTATTGCTTCAACCATGTCGGTATACCCCGCACAATTTCCACAACGTATTACTATTTGCCTATGAATGTTTCCCAAAAATCTGGGTGGAGGATTCAAAACCCAAACAAAAGAACCAAATGTAAAGCAATCAAAGCAAACAAGTTAAGCATGCAAAGATGATCTAAACCCTAAGGTTACTCCACTTTTAAAGATATTCCCCAGCATAGTCGCCAGTTCTGTGATACGGTGGGAGAACTGACTTGAGGTTTTACGTTTATGTTCGTAAATATTTCGGTTTAGCAAGAGTTGCCACCGACTTTTTATTTTATCCTAAGGAAAGGTTAAAAAGAACAGGAAAGACCTTTGAGATGTTTTCTTGGGTTCAGGGAGTAGATTATGAAAAGGGAAGGTGCAAGCACCCTTTTCATCCATGGTTATCCATGGGCTCTTAGTTACTTGTTTAGATCACTTTCTTTGCTTTTCAATTGTTTGAAATGGGGCTTTGTGTGTGGTTTTGAAAGATGTTTTGAAAAGAGGCCATCGTTGTGGCAACCTTTGTAATGATTCTCGTTTGAATGTATACAAAGATGTTTTTGTCTTTTGAAAAGTTTTCAATGTTTGAAAGTGTGATTTGGATAATGTTTTGAAATTGTGTTGTGAAGTGTGTTTGAGAATAACAAGGATGTTTTTGCAAGCTTTTAATCAAGTAACTAAGAGCTATCTACCCAATTTTACTCAAAGATCTCTCTTATGTTTTTAACCCTTTTGACAGTGTTGTTTCACCATTGCATTTGGTGAACAACCTTGTGTTAGGATGTTAAACGGGACAGGCGCGGGTCATCGTATAGACCATGATAGCAATTGTGTTAGATATCTTTGGCAATTTTCTTGAGGGACTTGATCATTTTTGTTTAGGCAACCAAGATAACGTCATCGAGGGACTATGATCTTTTGTTTTGTTTTTGTTTTGCCAAAGTACCCAACATGCATATCATGGCCCATTTTTGAAGGCAACAAGTGGATTGTAACCCTAGGGGTGCAAATGTGCATTGTGGTTGATTTTCATGCATTTTTGTCTTTGATTAGGTCAAACTATTTGTTAATTTGGATTTTGCATACAAACCCTAATTCTCTAATCATGGCATAATTGAAAGCGTAAAAGTGCGAGAATTTAAATTCTAAGCTATTACAACATGATTATGGGGATGGGGGTACAATTTTGAGTGAGGGGATATTTGACAAGAAATTATAAATCCTAATTTACTATTACATCCAAATTGAATTCTTTGTGCAAATAAATAAATGGGCAATATTTAATTAAACAAGATACATAAATATTAAATAAAATGTATTATGTAAAAAAGAATTTTTATTTGTTCATGTATGCAAAAGTATTTTTTAATGTAAAAAGTATAAAGAAATAAATAAAAGATTAATTTTATTTGTTTTAGGGTAAAACCCTAATTTAAGAAAATAAATATAATATATTATTTATGTACAAAAATATATTAATATGTGTAAAAAATGAAATATATCTAAAAAAGGTATTTTTTAGTATTAAAAATAAAAATGTAATATTTTTGTATTTTTATTCTAAGTATTTAATAAAATAAAAGTATATATATTTATTATGTGTATATTAATCAAATTAAATATGTACAAAATAAAATAAAATATGTACAAAAATAAATTATATTTTAAATAATATTTTCAGTGTGAATAAAAATAAGAAATGAAGATAAAAGTATTATTTACATTATTTTTTCAAGTTCTAAATAAATTATAAAAGTATTAAAAATGTTTTTATGTTAGAATAATTAAAATAAAATGCCAAATAAAATGTAAAAAATTATGAAAATATTTTTTGAGCATTTATTATATTTGGAAATAAAATAACAAATTCAGAAAAGAAAACAAAAATTCAAAAATGCAAAAATATAAGAAATTGGACCAGGGGGTGTGAAACTGAAAAAAAAGGTGTTAGAAGCAAAACTGGCCAGGCCCAGCCCAAGTCAACTTCATCTTCTTCCTCCAGACAAAAAAAACGCGCGCCTGTTGTACAAACTTGAACATCCTGGAAACGTAATCTTTTGCCAAAACTCACAACATCAAACTTGTAGAGAATTTTAATACGATTCTAACCATATAAAGCATTAATCCTAACTCTCAAAGACCAGAGAGAATTTTTCTGGCCCTAAAATCTGACCTAGCTTTTTCAACATGTTCATGGATGAAATTCTCCTAGCACACTTAATATAAATGAAAACTGACCACATGTACAGCTTCATGGCATTGAATACTACATTTTTCATTCACAAACCTAAAGCTAAATGTTCCTAAATAGGGAGATAGAAAGTGACAAAAAACCTGTTTCAGTTGGATTCGTGTAGGGCAATGCAGTGTTTCTCAACAAGTTTGGAGATGTCTGGTAGCTTGCCTGAACTTCACTTGATCTTTTCTAATAACTAGCTTGCCTTGAATGTCCCTGAATCAGCCTCTAGAAGTCAACCTGCATAAGCTTGAAATGAAAATGGTGAACACTATAAATGGAGTTACAATTGGCAATGGAGGTTTGGGATAGCTTGAGTGAGTTGAATGGAAGGTGTTTGAAGCAAAAAGTGGCAAAACGCACGAGCCAAATGAGCTGGAGAACTCAAGTTGCAGCACCTGCCCTGTTTTGCCAAAGAAGTGTGATTTCTGGCTATGGGAGGTTTTGAGGCTCCAGCATTCGTGTATCTTGCTCAAAGGGTTATGTGACATATGTTTGCAATGTTTGTGTAAGCTCACAATGGCTGGTTTTCAAGTTGGGAGGATTTTTGCAAGTTTTCTTCTTTGTGAAGCAAGAATGTGTAAATTGGTATCACAGCCTGTACCAGCCATATAATATGCTGCATACAATCCTCTTGATACTTGAAATTTGTGGATTTGATTTGTCTTCATAGATATGGACCTATGCTTCAAAGATCATGGTTTGACATAAAGCATACCTTTTCCAAAATAGAAATGTACCTTTTTCTAATTAAGGCTTAGTTTTGTGTGCAATGTCCAAATGGCCAAGATAATGTATTAGCTCAGTGGATTTGCATTCAATTAAGGAGTTTAAAATGGTTTAGAGGCCTGCAAACTAGTACAAAGCATGCTGGTTTGAAAATGCCAATTGAGTGAACATGTATTGGCCATGGATACAAAGTGAGTTTTTGCCAACTTCAAGCATTCGATTCTCCCTAACCACAAATGTGTTTGAGGATTTCTTGGACAATTTGGAAAGCTTGCTACATTCTCTATAATCCATCTTTAAAATGCAACTTGAGACTCCAAGTGGAACTATGTGAAAAATGTCCAAGAAGATGGGTTAAAATCCTGCCTAAACTAGGGCAAAATTTCTCTAAGTTAAAAGTTTTAGGGACCCTTGTTCCAAAAATCATAACTTGAGATCCAAGCTTCTTTTGAGAAAACTTTGTGATTCAAAGTTGTAGAATTTATGGAGGAATACAACTTTCATGTTGGAAGTTTTGTTTGAATCCATTTGAATCATAGTGAAAATGTGGGGCAAAGTTAGGAAAAATTAAGAAAATTTCATAACTTAGAAAATTTCCAAGTTATGAAAATTTTCAATTTCAAACCCTAATTTTCAATTTTGGGTTTCTTGATGAACAAGTTTCATAATTTGACACATATTGATGAAAAATGACCCTTGGCACTTGATTTTGACCAAAAAGTCAAAGTTTGACTTTTCAGTGTACAGTCAAATTTTGATCAGTTGACTGAAAAATTCATCTGTCAATCCCATGCATTTGAGATCTTTTGAACTTGTTGAATAGGTCAAGATGATTTCATTGAGTCCTTGATTCCATGGTTGAACCTAATTTGCCATTGGCTTGGTCAAAAAGCCAGAAATTGCCTTTGTACAGTCAAAACCCTAAAAATGACCATTTTGCCCTTTTGGTGATCTGATCAAATTTCTTGTGGGGTTGTGATCCAAAATTGATAAAATGGTTCATATGAGTTCATAATGTTGATGTGGGTCAAAATTTATGAGGTTTGACTGTAAATTGTCCACAGTTGACTTTTTCCCCAATACAGTTGATTTATAGGTCAACTGTCCAATTGATTGGGCAAAAATTTGATTCAAGGCTTGAAACTTGGTATGGACAAACTCATGAGTCCCACATGAAGTATGAAAGTCACTTTGGGCATTTTAAGTCAAAAAAGCCCTGTGCAAACTCAAACCCTAATTTAGGTCAACAATGCAAGGAGATGTCTTGAGCAGAGCAAACCCTAGCTTGATCTTGAGTTCCAAGAGCCTTGCGATGAGAAATGTTGATAAAATGAGAGGGAAAATTTTGGGGTACAAAAGTTGCCCCTGTTCAATCTTCTTGAACCTGAAGAGTTAGATTGGCAAGTTTGTCTTTCCTGACTCGAAGGTAGAAGAGGATTGGACACTAGAGTGCCCGTAAATTTGCACTCGTCAAAATGTAGCGGAGGGAATGTGCTTAAAGATGACATTTGGGAATAGTCTTAAAGTTCCCGTAAATTTTCACTCTGTTGATTATAGACAGTTGAATAAAGTGACGATTAAGAACAAGTATCCGCTTCCAAGAATAGATTACTTGATGGATCAATTGGTGGATGCTCGTGTGTTTAGTAAGATTGATTTGAGGTCGGGTTACCATAAGATTAAAGTGAAGGATGAAGATATCCAGAAGAAGGCTTTCAGAACGCGTTATGGACATTATTAGTATTCGGTGATGCCTTTCGGTGTTACTAATGCGCCAGGAGTATTCATGGAATACATGAATCGTATCTTTCATACTTATTTGGATCGGTTTGTAGTGGTGTTCATTAATGATATTTTGATTTATTATAAGTCAGAAGAAGAGCATGCAGAACACTTAAGAGTAGTATTACAAGTTTTGAAAGAGAAGAAGTTGTATGCAAAGCTGTCCAAGTGTGAGTTCTGGTTAAAGGAGTTTAGTTTTCTTGGTCATGTGATCTCAGGTAGTGGCATTGATGTAGATCCATCGAAGGTTGATACGGTGTTGCAATGGGAAACTCCAAGGTCAGCTACTGAGATTAGAAGCTTTTTGGGATTAGCTGGTTATTATAGAAGGTTTATCGAAGGTTTTTCTAAGTTGGCACTTCCATTGACTAAGTTGACTTTTAAAGTTAGAGCTTTTGTATGGGATGTTCAGTGCGAAGTAAGTTTTACGGAATTGAATAAGAGGTTGACGTCAGCTCCAATATTGACGTTACCTAATCCAGGAGAGCCTTTTGTGGTATATTGTGATGCTTCTAAGATGGGTTTAGGAGGTGTGCTTATGCAGAATGATAAGGTAGTTGCATATGCGTCAAGGAAGTTGAGGACTCATGAGAAGAACTATCCTATGCATGATTTAGAGCTTGCTGAAGTTGTCTTTGTGTTGAATATTTGGAGGCATTATCTTTATGATTCTAGATTTGAAGTGTTTAGTGACCATAAGAGCTTAAAGTATTTATTCAATCAGAAGGAGTTGAATATGAGGCAACGAAGATGGTTGGAATTATTAAAGGATTATGATTTAGGTTTGGATTATCATCCAGGAAAAGTGAATGTAGTAGCTGATGCATTGAGTCGAAAGACTTTACATATCTCGGCAATGATGGTTAAAGAGTTGGAATTAATTGAACAGTTCAGAGATATGAGCTTAGTTTGCGAGGTGACGCCACATAGTGTTATGTTGGGTATGTTGAAGATTAATAATGAATTTCTAGACAGTATCAGAGAAGCTCAGAAGTTGGATGTGAAACTGGTAGATTCGATGGTTGGGATCGATCAGTTTGAGAATAATGATTTTAAGTTAGGTGCGCAAGGTGTGTTGAGATTTCATAACCGGATTTGTATTCCTGATGATGTTGATATGAAGAAAGTGATACTTGAAGAGAGTCATAGAAGTAAGTTGAGTATTCATCCAGGAGCCAGAAATATGTATCAAGATTTGAAAGGTTTGTTTTGGTGGCCTGGAATGAAGAGTGATGTGGCTCAGTTTGTGTATGCATGTTTGACTTATCAGAAGTCGAAAGTTAAACATCAGAAGCCTGCAGGGTTGATGCAACCGTTAGAAGTTATAGAATGGAAATGGGATAGCATTTCGATGGTGTTGTACCCCAAAATTTGCCCTCTCATTTATCAAGATTTTCTCACATCTCTTTGACTCAAGACTAGATTAGGGTTTGACCAGCTCAAGACATCTCATCATGCCCTGATGACCCAAAATTAGGGTTTGGGATTTCACAAGGATTTTTGGACTATCAATGTTTCATATGGCTTTCAAGTATCATTATGGACCCCTAAGATAACTCATGTCAAGTTTCAAGCCTTGAATCACATTTTTTATCAGTCAATTGGATAGTTGACCTAAAAATCAACTATATTGGGGAAAAAGTCAACCATGGCCAATTTACAGTTAAAATTCATAATTTTTTATCCACATCAACATTTTAGACTCATATGTATCATTTGATCAAGTTTTGACCATAATTCCTCAATAAATTTGATCAAATCATCAAAAGGGCAAAATGGTCAAAATTAGGGTTTTGACTGAGAAAGGGCAATTTCTGATTTTTGACCTAGAAAATGACCAATTGATTTGAAGCATGATTTAAGGGTTTCAATTTAATCATCTTGACCTAATGACATGGTTCAAAACATTGCAATTTCATTGGATTGACAGATGAAATTTGCAGACAACTGATCAAAAGTCAACTGTATACTGAAAAGTCAAACTTTGACTTTTTGGTCAAAATCAAGTGCCAAAGATCACAATTCATCAAAACATGTCAAAATGTGAAACTTGTTCAACAAGAAATCAAAGATTGAAGATTTTGTTTTGAAATTTGAAATTTTCTTAACTTAGAAATTTTTCTAATTATAGAAAATTTCTTATTTTTTCTAAACTTTAAGCCAAATTTCCACCATGATAAAAGATGATTCAAAGAAAGTTCCCAAAATGAAATTTGTATATCTCGATGATATATACAACTTTTCTTCACACATTTTTCCCTAAATATGCTTGGATCTCAAGATATAATTTTGTGAATACATGCCCATGAACTAAAATAACTTAGTGAAATTTTGCCCTAATTTAGGCAGGTTTTTGACCTAACATCATGGCAACTTTTCACGTAGTTCCAAGAGGAATATTGAAAAGAAATTCAAATATGAGTTATAGAGAACATTTTAAGCTTTCCAAAATGTCCAAGAACTCCTTGAGATCATTCTTGAGTAGGGAGAATCGAAGAGATGAAGTTGGCAATTTCTCACTTTGATTTCAAGCCCTTTCATGAAGAACAAAATTCAAATTCAAACCTAGGCTGCATAATCCTTGCTTTACAGGTCTCAAACTTGTTTCTCACTCCATAATTTAATGATTACACAGTTGATAAAGCAGTAATCCAAGCATAAGAGTCTTTGTCCATGCTTTAATTCCATAAATGGTACAAAGTTGTCATTTCCATTTGAGAAAAGCACCACTTTTGCATTTGTCAACTCCTTGAGCATTGCACTTGTTCTCTATGCATACACAAGCCATATAAACCAAAAGAAAAGTGTCTAGGACTTGTACCAACTCAAACCAGGCCTGTACAAGCATGTAGAGAGTTGTCTCCTCACTTTTCTTAAAAGGTAAGCAATAGAGCAAAAAGCCTACAATTCAGAAACCTGGTGTGGAATTGATTTGGAACCTTCTCTATACTTATACACAAACATATTACAACCTAACACACGATTGCTAAAGGCTAGAAACTCTCTCAAACTCTATATCACCAAAAACCTGCCATAACTTATAGTTTTGTACCAAGCATAGCAATCCAAAAACCCACTCATGTGTTTCAAGTTCTAATCACCTAAACACTTAACCTACATCATATCTAAGTGTTCCAGACCATCATCCCTTCACTGTAACTCCTCCTTCTCCATCTGCCATTTTTGTTTTTCAAGCTTGCAAGTTGACTTGGATAGGGAGATTCAGGCACTTTCAAGACAAGGTAACGATTGGAACATACTCAGGGAGGTCCAGGCAAGCTAAAGGGATCTTCATGCCTTCTCAAAACTCACTCAAACTCCATTCACGATCTCAGCTGAAAGAGGTAAGAGCTCTATTTTCTATCTCTTCATACAGGCATCTTTTGTCTCGATTTGTGAAGAAAATAATGTAGATATCCTTGTGCTAAAACCAACCATGTTCATAGATTTCATTTATGTTCATTGTGTATAGAGAATTTTATGTTTCAAATTTCTGTAAAAATTAGGTTTAAAATTAGGGCCATTGAAATTAGCTTTGATCTTTGACTGTTAGTTTACCTGAGTTACATGGTTGAAATCGTGGGAAAGAGTACTATCATTTTCATGTTGGAAGTTTCCGTTTTCATGGAGAAATGAGAGAGATACAGGGGGTCCGACTGGCTAGAAGAAGAAGATGAAGTACAGGGCAAGGAGGCGTTATGTGTTATGTGTTTTTTGTTTCATTTGAACTAACAGATGTACAGCCACCCCAGTGGCAAGGCAGCACGCTGAAAATGCATAGGTCATGGGTTCGAACCTTGGCGCTGCCTTTTGCATTTTTTTCATATTTTTCAGCTTTGTTTTGATTTTTTTGGCAGCGTGGGCCTAACATGTATGGGCCTCATATTTTTTCTAACACACTAGCTCCTGTTTACTCAGGACACCCCTGGCCCATACATTCTATTATTTATTTTTATTTTCATTTTCATTTTATTAAATACTATTTTTCTTAACATAAAAAATCATAAAAAATGTAAAAATGTTAACTATTTCATTTTGTTCATTTTATTTTATTTTCTCATGAAAAATATTTTTATTAAATTATATATTAACTATTTTTTCTTAAATAAACTTGTAAAAATAAAATAGAATTAGGTTAATATTTATTTCTTTTTTTTTCTCACTTGTAAATATTTATTCTAATGAACAAAAGGACTAAAATATTTCATAAAATATTATTTATCATTTTAAGACAATATAAACAAAAATAATACTTAAAGAACTCTATTTTCTTTTAACAAAATAGTAATTAGGGTTAACCAATTTCTAAAAATAAATCCCTTTTCTTAAAATTATTAGGTTTAATTCAAAACTCTTTTTCATATAAAAAAAAACAAAAATCTTTTTCTTGCATATACATACCATTGCATATTTAATTTATATTATATATTATTTATTCAAATATTCGTACAAATTTGATTTGGTTGTAATAGATTAAATTAGGTTTACATTATTGAAAATCCCTATTCATAATTTGTATACCCCCTCCCAAAAAATGTTGTAATAGCGTAACAATCTTTAAATTACGCAATTCATCGCTTTTACATAACATGCTAGTAATTAGGGTTTGTATGGAAAGATAAAAACAAATCAAATAGAAAACTCTAATCCAAGACAAAATCAAGCATGAAAATAACACACTTACACACAAGCATCCTTAGGGTTAATCCACTTGGTTGCCTTATACAAAAATGGCCATATTACGCATGCAAAGTATCTTGGCAAAACAAACAAGTATAAGACCATAGTCCCTCGATGACGCTATTCAAAAGTTGCCTTACAAAATGATCTTGGTCCCTCAAAATGCTAAGATACTTTGCAACATTGCTAATCATGGTTATACGATGACCCACGCCCATCCCGTTTACATCCAAAGATAGGGTTGCTTACCAAATCAATGGTAAGACAACAATATCAAAGGAAAAGAAAATGAACAAGAAAGACATTTGAGTAGGTAGATTACTTCTAGTTACTTGCTCCATTTCAAAACAACTATCCTTTCTATTTCCAAAAACAAACACACACACATTTTCAAACATTCTTACAAATATTGAAAACATTTTCAAAAAGACAAACATCTTTGTATACATTCTTACGAACGAGAATCATTACAAAGATTGCCTAAAAAATGGCCTCTTTTACAAAATACTTTCAAAACCACGCAAAGCACAATTTTAAAAAAAAAGCAAGTGATCTATCAAGTAACTAAGAGCCCATGGAAAACCGTGGATGAAAAGGGTGTTAATACCTTCCCTTTTCATAATCTACCCCCCGAACTCAAGAAACAATCTCAAAGGTCTTTCTTGTGCTTTTTCACCTTTCCTTTTGGATAAAATAAAAGTCGGTGGTGACTTTTTCTAACCGCAACATTTACGATAAAACGCGAAAACCTCAAGTCAGTTCTCCCACCATATCACAGAACTGGCGACTCTGCTGGAGAAAATTTTAAAAGTGGGATTACCTTAGGGCTAGATCACCTTTATTTGCTTACATTGTTTGACTTGTATGCTTTACATTATGTTTCTTTATTTGAGTTTGAAATCCTCTACCCGGATTAAGGATACATTATAGGTAAATAGCAATACGTTATGGAAACTGTGCGGGGTATACCGACATGGTCTAAGCAATAACTATGTTAGTGTGACATATTTATGGGTACTGGTAGCCTTTGAGTTAACCAAAGAGAATACGGAGCCATTAAGTGATGTCATGAAGCACTAATGAACCTCTAGAACCTTTACTTGACCAACTTGGCCTTTAGGATGTAGTGAGATGACCGACTTTGGTGCAGTTCGAAGTTGGTAGATACTCGATACTACACACATTGAGGTTTGGTTTCTTGGGATATTTAGGTCACCATTAAAGAGGCTTGAGCTAAAACAATGACCAAGGAAACAATCCAGTGATATTGAGCTCCTTAGAACCCGGTTACTATTACTAGGACAGGTTTAAGCCAACTAAACTTTAAGAGGGTACTTACCTATAAAACTCCATGCAAGCCTAAACTAAGAAACTGTTTGCTTTTCTTGTATATGAATACTTGTACATAACATCATGGACATCATGAACATCATATACATCCACTAACCATTTCAAGGATTTTTTGAGATTCATCTTTGTTCATGTTTTATAGGATATGGATTCACTTCGCAGGAAAACTATTCAAGTCAACCTTGTAAGAATTCCTCCACAACTTAAGGAGCTAGCTTCAAGAATTCCTGAGAACTCTCTATTCACTGAGAGACATGGTCTTCTACTCAACTTGGTCACCTCCAACACAGATGAGGATATGATGAAGGTGCTCTTTCAGTTCTTTGATCCTTTGCACCATTGCTTCACATTTCTCGACTATCAGCTTGTTCCTACTTTGGAAGAATTCTCCCAACTCTTGAGGATTCCCATTCTCAATCAACTACCTTTCAAAGGTACAGAAAGATACCCAAATCCAGAAGAGATTGCTCAATCTCTACACTTTCACTCATCTAATGTCACAACTCATTGGGAAACTAGGAGTGGTGTCAAAGGCTTCTTAGCAAAGTTCCTATTTGAGAAAGCCCAAAGCTGTTGGAATTCCTTAGACTTGCAAGCCTTTGAGGAAATTGTGCCTCTTCTTATCTATGGGATGGTCTTATTCCCCAATCCTGACCAACTCATAAATGTGAGCACTGTCAAAATCTTCATGTCACGCAACCCGGTGCCTACATTGCTTGGGGATATCCTACACTCTTTTCACACTCGTACAATGAGGAAAAAAGGTGTCCTTATGTGTTGCACTCCTCTCTTGGAAAGATGGTTTATTTCTCATCTTCCCCAATCAGTCTTAAAAAATGAGCAAGGTTCAAGGTGGTCACAAAGGTTAATGACACTCAAACATTCAGACATTCATTGGTACTCCCGATCCAAAGAGAATGTTATCATTGTTGACCGTTATGGAGAATTTACTAATGTCTCTTTACTTGGAATTAGGGGAGGCATCACCTACAACCCATGCTTAGCTTTAAGACAATTTGGTTATGCCCGAAGGGATGGCCCGTACGAGATGCTGATTCAAGGTTTAGTATTCGACTATGACAACGATGATCAAGGTCTTCGCCAGAGATTCATCCGAGCTTGGAGGATGGTAAACACGGTGGATAGCAAGACTTTGGGGCACAAGAATTCCATCCCTCTTGAGCCTTACCTCAAATGGGTACGAACCCGTGCTCAAAGACTTAGGATGCCTTATCTTTCCATCCTTCTGGTGATCATTGAGCCTGTTAAGGAGGGAGAAGTTCCATACATTATCCTACATCCTTACATGCCTACATCTCTTGAAGACCTACAAAGGAATTGGATACAGCTCAAAGGAGAGCGAGATACTTTCGAAGCCCAATTCTAAGCAAGCGAGAAGAAGGTTTTAGAGCTCACTAGGCTACTTCATGAGGAGAGGACTCTGAATGCCTACATTGCACCAAAGATGATGCACACTACTTATTTATCTTAGAGTTTTGTATTATTTTTCCCAAGGGGAATTGATGTACTCAAACTTTATCTTATTAATATAACATGTGTTTCTTTTTGTCTAAAACAAACTTGAATCTTTGAAATCCTTGAAAACATTGCATATGCATATATCATTCATCATAACATAAACAAGTATTTTGCATCAAGTTTCCTTATCTCTCTGCTGTTTATTTCAGTAATATGGATCTTGAACAAACAGTAAAAGATCTCCAAACTCAGAACACACAGTTTCAATAGTTGCTCATGACCCTGGCCAAGGGGAAAGAAGAATTGAAGACTCTGCTAGCTGAAGATAAGAAAAAGAAAACAAAGAAGGTAAATGGAGTCTTGAACATGGGGAGAATATTTCATGAACAGACAAGAAGGACTTTGAATTTTGCAACAACATCCGGTGAAGGAGAGGGGAAAGGCAAGGAAACAACGGTCCCGTCAGAATCTGAAGAGGAGGAAGAAGAGGAAGACTACTCTGAGGAACAATATCCTCCAGCTGATGACAAGTACAGACATCTCGAAGAGCGTTTGAGCGCGATGGAAATACAAAAGGTGCCAGGTTTAGATTATCAGGATTTGGGACTAGTGTCAGGGATTGTGATTCCTCCGAAATTCAAGGTTCCCTTGTTTGAAAAATACGATGGAGTGTCATGCCCTAAGATGCATCTCATATTTTATGTGAGAAAGATCCAACCATACTCAGCTGATAAAGACTTGTGGGTGCACTTTTTCCAGGATAGTATATCTGGAACACAACTCGACTGGTTTTACCAACTAGAAAGAGTCAACATCCATAATTGGGAAGATCTTGCCGCAACTTTCTACAAGCAATATCAATATAATGCTGATTTGGCACCTACCCGTACTCAACTTCAGAGTATGACTATGGCTTCCAATGAGGGTTTCAAGGATTACGCACAGAAGTGGAGAGATCTGGTTGGGAGAGTTCAACCCCCTCTGTCTGAAAGGGAATCGGTGGACATGTTCTTAGGCACTTTGTCTGGCCCTTTCTTCAACCATTTGATTGGAAGCTCATATGTAAGATTTACTGAATTAATACTAACCAGAGAGAGGGTAGAAGCTGGCATAAGAAGTGGAGAGATTCAGAAGTATTCATCTTCTTCTACAGCTGTGAGGAAGCCTTTTATTGGTAAGAAAGAGGTATCTGCTGTTTATCCATAAAGAAACCAAGAGAGAGCCGAGCGCCGACCAATGGCGGGGGCTGTTATGATTCCAAAGCCTATGTCTGATCAACAAAGAAGTAATCAACCAAGGGTGGAAAGGCCGGTCCGGCAATTCACCAGAATCAACATGACTCCGTCTCAAGTTTTATCGCATCTTTTGAGATCCAATTTGGTAACCCTGAAAGAAGCTCCGAAAAACCCCAACATAACTTCCCCTCATTATCACCTCAATGCCCGTTGCGCATATCACTCAGAAAGTCCTGGTCACGATACTAATAACTGTTGGGCCTTGAAAAACAAAATACAAGACCTCATTGAAGAAAAAGAAATTGAGTTTGATGCGCCCGAGAAGCCAAATGTCATTTCTGCTCCCATTCCCAGACATGGCCACAACACCAATGCTATTAAAGAAGATTGTTTGTTACCACATTTGATGAACTCGTGACTCCACTTCCAACCATCAAGATTAACTTGTTGAAAGCCGGTGTGTTCCCGGGTTGTAATGAAGACTGCCACCTCTGCTTATCCTCACCAACTGATTGCCCTTTATTGAAAACAGGCATTCAACGCTTGATAGACAACAAAGAGATTATGTTTTAAAGTACTCCTGTTTCACCTGTTCCTGTTGAAGATGTTTCAATCATTACCATCTCCTCCAATTCTTCCAGGGTATCCAAAAGACCCGTTAGAATTACATCGGTTCCGAAAGAAACTCCTCTAATAATCACAATGCTTGGGCCAGTCCCATATGAATCAGACAAAACTGTGCAGTGGAATTACGGTGGGGACATTTATTACCATGGCATCAAACAAGATGGGTTGGCCGCCGAAGAGATAAACTCCGAAGAAGAAGATTCCGACATCAGCAATATTTCCGGAACTAGTAAAATTACCCGAAGCGGTAGGATCTTTTCTCCAGAAAATGCCCCCCCACCCCCAAAGGAAGTTTTTGGACCCGTGGCTGCTCCAAAGGTTATTTTCGTACCCATAATCATCTCTGCAAGTGCTCCTATTGATGAAGTTTTTATAACCCCTGTTGTCATTCCTACAAACACTCCTACTACTGAAATTCGAGGAAAAAATATTCAAGTGGAGCTTGTCCGGACGAAGGCTCAATCACTGACTATTCCCGAGGCTTCCAAGAAAGAAAGGGAATAGATCCTAAAAATTATAAAGAGGAGCGACTACGACGTAGTTGAACAGTTGGGGCAAACTCCCTCCAAAATATCCATACTAGCATTACTATTGTGTTCCGAGGCACATGCGAAAGCCTTGGTGAAATTCCTAAAAACAGCCCACGTGCCTCAAGAGACGTCTGCTGATCAATTTCAAGACTACGTGGCCAGTTTGACAGCGGATAACGGTCTAGGCTTCTCAGATGTTAATCTGACACCAAGGGGAAGAAAGCACAACAAGGAATTACATGTCTCTGTGGAATGTAGAGGCACAACTCTGGCCCATGTCTTGGTGGACACTGGCTCATCTTTGAATGTTTTACCGAAAAAGCTCTTGACATACTTGACTGCGAAGGACTGACGTTAAAGGCAAGTAACATAGTAGTAAGGGAATTTGATGGCTCGAAGAGGATGGTACATGGGGAGGTGGATATCCCCATAAAGGTTGGGACTCAAATTTTCAATTCAACCTTTTATGTAATGGACATCCGCCCCTCTTACTCATGTCTGCTAGGACGGCCATGGATCCATAATTCTGGCGTTGTCACCTCTACATTGCACCAGATGTTGAAATATTCGGTTCAAGGAAAGATTATAATTGTCCACGGAGAGGAAGAATACATGATTAGCCATCTCAATTCCTTCAGATATGTGGAATTGGACGGTGAGTTCATTGAAACTCCTTTTCAACACTTCGAAGAGGTCCCCCAAGAGGTAGCAGTGACCAAGATTGTGTCCCAGATTCCCAAGATTACAAGACCCCCACTCTGGATGTCATCTCTGAAGGACGCCAAAGCAGTAGTAGAGGAAGGTAGATGCACCATCTGGGGGCAACTTCCGGATATCCCGTATAAGTCTGATAAGTTTGTATGATACGGTGGCAAAACCGACTGTTTTGGAAAATGTTGGTTTGCGTTTTTGCATTTGTGTTCGTAAAATGTCACGGTAAGCAAGAGTCGCCACCGACTTTTATTTTATCCAACTAGAAAGGAAAAAGCATAAAAAAATTCCTTTTTTGAGATTTTGAGTACGGGGGGTAGATTATAGAAAGGGAAGGTATTAACACCCTTTCTATCTGTGGTTTTCCACGGGCTCTTAGGTACTTGCTCATCTTTTTGAAATTGCTTGTGTGTGTTTGAAAAGTTTTGTTTTACTTCATTTTAACCCTTGCTTCTGTCTTCAAGAGTTTTACGAAGTTGTTTTGAAAACTTTGTTTGAAAAAAAAGTGTAAGTGTGAAAAGTTTGATTTTGAGCAAGTACCTACTAGCATCTACCTACTCGAAAAAAGATTATTTATGTTCTTGTTTCCTTTAGACAATGTTATCCTACTACTGAGAAATAGGAAGCACCGTCGTTGGAGTTGTAAGGGTCAATTCGTAAGGGACGTACGATCACTAAAGTAATGTTAGGACGTCTAAGTAATAACCCTAATGTCTTAAGATCATACTCGAGGCAATATTTAGGAGGCAACCTTTCTGAGGCAACATATCTGAACGGGACATTTGATCTTTGTTTAGACAGAAGGGTGACCACTAAGACACCCTATACTTAATGATCATTTACCGAAGGCAACCGAAGTGAGAGTATACCCTAAGAGTGCGCATGTGCGAGTGATTTGATTTCAAGTTATTATCTTTGCACATTTAGGGTTTTCTAGCCAATTCAAATTATCATGTAATCTTGTCATACAATCCTATTAACATACATCTAACAGTTAATATTTGCAGGAATTAAAATGCGGGAAATAAAACCTACGCTATTACAAGGCTTCAGGGTAGGGATTAATTACATAGCCAAAAAACCCGTAAAATGATAAATAAAAGAAAATCCTAATTAAACTATTATATATTGTAAGCAGTTACACTAATATTGGCAAAAGTAATAAACGCGCGCGATGAATCGAGAACGAGGAAAAAAATTAGGGTTTTGACCCTGACTAAGCCTAATTAAAAGAAAAATCAATTTTTTGTGGTTTTTGATTATTTTGAGAAAATAAGGTTTAATTGAATAAATAAAAAACTAATTACTAATTAATTTAAATTTAGAAAAATAATTAGAATTAACTTATTTTTGTATTTTGTTTTATTTGAGAAAGAAAATAAAAATTAAGTCAAAAGCAAACCCTAATTTTTCTAATTGATTTTAAATATATGAAAAAGTTAGAATTAATTCTAAATTAAATTAAACTAACATTAAATTAACTTTGGTAAAATAAAATAAAACCTAATTCTAAATTTGTGAAATTGATTTTATGATTTTTTTTTTATGAAAAAGAAATTAATTTAGGTTAAAAAATAATTAAACTAATTAAATTGAATAAAAGAAAAATAGAAAGAAGTAAGAATGGGCCTGGTGTCGTTGTAAGCAGGGGGTGTTGATGGCAAATTCTGGGCCCAAATGCTGATGGCCTGTTTAACTTTTCCAGATCCTGTGTGTACGCCTGACTCATGCCTATGGTGGACCTTCATTGGGAAGCCTTGGATCTGACACGTTGATGGCTTGGATGACCAGATTTGGAGAGTGCATGTTGGACTTCATGGGGTATCAACACACTTGAATATGTAAGAAAAATAACATGAAGCGAAGTTGGGACCTGGGGATCGAACCCAGGCCCTTAGGCGTTTTTACCCTGCGCGCTTACCAGCTGTGCTAGCTTTGTTAGTTGTACAAATAATGAACAACAAATATAATATGCTAAAATAATTGGCTAAATTCAAAAATGCGCGAAATTCAAATGGCCCATTCACAGCGTGCCACGCCATCGTCTCCTTCGTCGCTTCTGTCGTTTTAGGTCACATACTTTTACCTACGAACACTGGGCGTAGGTACAACCCTTGTCAACTCCAAAATCTTGTCCCTGCAAGATAAATCATAACCAGTCGTACCAATCAACTCGTTGCAACCTCACGAGTATCATGGTACCACTATCCATGGCCAATTGTCCCTGTACAAGAAAATCCTAAACACAAAGAAAAAACCCTAGCCATGGCACCTTGTTGTACAGTTAATGAAACGTAATTAAGTATGACCATTAGCTTTCAAACATCACAAGGTTTAAGAATATATCAATGAATCATGCTAAATATTCCAGAATTATGATATTCAAATTCAAGAAAGTATGGAAATCGTGTGACATCTACAATGTGGTTTTGGATGTTAGGAAGCTTGCTAGTGGTTGAATCTTGATCCTTGGATGTCCAGCAATTGATTGTGATGGTTATAATGCTTTGAATTGACCTGAAAAGTGGAAATCAGTTTGCCACTTTTCTTAAATTTTTTGAAACTTGCTCTCTCTTTTATACGCCTCTAATCCCTTATTTTTGATCTGCAAATGTTCCTTATGTACCCTAGAACGAATTAGGGTTGCAAACTTGTATCAATTTTTTTCCAATTAAGATCATTGATTCATGATTTGATCCTTTGTGCAAATCTTTCCAAATCAAGAAAAATGGAATCTTTTTGTGTCCAAATGCACCTTGCACGATTTGATTCTCTCTCCAGTTGTATAATAGACCTAAACATGCATAAAATCTCAAGCTTTGATTAGTTTTTGATATTTTCATGATTTTATTTGATTTAATTGAAATAAAATCAAAATAAATGACAAAAATAAAATAATGACAAATGGAAGGAATCATGGGTTGTGGGTAACATTACAAACTCAGTGCAAGCATAAAATGTTGGGCCCATTTAGCAAAAATTGCAATTTGGGACATATTTAACTTTTGGCAATTTTACGAAAAGGTCAACTTTGCCAATGCATAACTCCTTCAATTTTGACCCTAGAGAGGTGTTCTTGGACCTTTTAGAAAGCTTAAGATGTCCTCTAATCAACCCTTTTGGTCTCATCTCAATTGAGTCTTCCATGTTCATGTATGAAGCTTTGACCCAAAAGGTGTTTTTGTTGACTTTTCAAAATGACCTATAATGTCCAAATTCATATATTCTTGTGAGTGCATATTTTGAACTTGGGAGATGAAAATGGATTGTATGGAATTGCATCCTATTCAAAATGAGCTTTGGATGGGTCATTTTTTATAAAGTATGAGAAAGTTATACTTGGTCAAAGTTGAGTTGACTTTTCCTACAAAACCCTAATTTAGCACCTTTTGGGTTTTGATGAATTGTGAGAAATCCTTGAGGAACCATGATCAACCCTTGATCAAATGATGAATAATACTTCAAAATGAGAATGTTGACCAAAAATCTTGAAGTTTGACTGTATGTGGGCCACAATTGACTTTTGCCCTAACACAGTCGATTTTCAGGCCTTTGAGCAATTGACTGAGCAACTTTCCTCTGCAAGGCTTGAAAGTTGGTATGGATGATCTTGAGAACATATTAGGACAAAGGTTAGCATTTGGGATCCTTTGGAATCAAACATCTTGATGCAAACTGAAACCCTAATTTGAGGTAGACTGCCTTAGGAGAGGGTTTGTCTGATCAACCCTTGGGCTTCCTTGAGCAATTCGGGGACCTCACTTGAAATGTATTGAGAAATATGGGAGGGAAATTTTTGGGGTAAAACAGCTACCCTTGTTCAATCTTCTTAAACCTGAGGATGTAGATTGGCTTGTCTGCCTTTCGTGATCCGAAGGTGGAAGATGATTGAACACTAGAGTGCCTAGAAATTTGCACTCGCATGAAGTGGTACTCGTCTTGCGATATCGAGCATGGGCTTATAGATTCCATTTGGAGGTTTATGTCGGAAGATGGGCTTAAAGATTCCATCAGAAGAAGTGTCGATCGCATATGAGATTCCTTTCCGAGATCCCGTATACCTGTTGTTGAGGAGGACTTCGCTGGGGAATGCTGGTCTCTGTCTTGAGAGAAATAGAGTTTTAGGAACTTTAATTGTCCGTTACTCTACTGGGGAATCATCTCTTAGTCGAGGAGGTGAAAGTGAACTGCTATCTGGTCGTGTTCCAGGCTTTACAGTGTTTTGGTGAGGAAAATAAGACCGACTGCTATCTGGTCGTGCTCCAGGATTTACAGTGACTTATTGGGGAGATGAGATTAAACTTTCTATCTGGTCGTTCTCCAGGCTTTGCAATTTAGAAATTCTTATCTAGTCGTGCCCCAGGCTTCAGAAGGAATCAAGTGGTTATCCGGTCGAATCCGGGCTTCAACTTGAATTTAAGGCATACTAATATCCGGTTGATTTTCGGGCTTCATAGTAATTGGTCGAGGAAACTGCTATTTGGTAGAATTCTAAGCTTCACAGTACCTTATACTGTTATCTGGTCGTGTCCCAGGCTTCAGTGTCTTTTGCTGTTATCTGGTCGCGATCTAGTCTTCACAGCGTCTTATACCATTATCTGGTCGATTCCAGGCTTCATGGTATCTTGTATTGCTATCTGGTCGATTTCTAGGCTTCACAATAACTTATTGAGGGGTTAAGCTATTTTCCGGTCGATTTCCGGGCTTCATAGCTTGTATTTAAGATATACCACTATCTGGTCGATTCCAGGCTTCATAGTATTCTGAGATATCAAGATATTATCCGGTCGATTTCCGGGCTTCATAGCTTGAAACTGGAATAGAAATCTTAGCATCGATTTGACTAAACCAGAGAAAACTTGTGAGAATTAAACTATATCTTTCCCTTAAAGGTAAAGAGTTAGTCGTATGTAATGTCATGATGTATGACATGTATTGAGTAATGATGTTCTCAAAATAAATGAGATTGTGCCGTATGATGCGTATATGCATGCCATGATGTATGGATATGCAATGTTCTTGTGATATTCCCCGACAGGGGAAAATAAATCCTAGACTGCTGTTGGAGAGTACAAGGAGTTGAGTTCTTCGTTCTCGCTAGGGATAGTGACAGAAGATGATTTGCTGGAGACTTGCATCCGTTTTGCTCGAGAACAATCCGCCGAGAGAGACTTTGTTTGAGAATAATCCTGTTGGAGAATGACTCTGTGGGAGAGAGAGAAACACTCTGTTGAACGATTTACTGACTTGGAGAAACAACTCTGTTGGGGATATACTCTGCTTGGGGAGAATTTTGCCGACTCATTCGCGATTGTGAACCTCGGCTGGGGAGAATTGTCACCGCCGTCTTTGGGTACTTCCTACTTTGCGGGGAATGTATGTATCTTTAGTCATATTCTTAAGCTGGATTTGTCCCTATACCTAGTGGGTAGAGCAACTGGAAGGTTTGGACATTTCTTTTTTTGCCCCTGTTCCTGGAATTACAAGTAATTGTCATTTGTTTCTTATGTAAATATTTATGAGCAACAATTATTTTCAAATGCATATATAAAAAATGAATCATTGGACGTTCTTGCAAAACAAAACAGAAAAAGAAAAACAATTTGAAATTTCTTGGGAAAATGAATTGTATTGATTTTTGAAGTTGGCCTGTAATAGGCGTTTTTTACAGGAGGCTGACGTCCTAGTAAGGGAACGCCGCCGAAGGATTGAAATTACAGTTTGTGAAAAAGAAAGAAAAACAGCTATGTGAAACAATCCCATTGGGTTCCAACTCTGCTATTTCCTTTATATCTTCGAGCGTCTCATCACTTTGCTACTTGGTCGAAGGTAGATCAGATTGATTGGCGCCTGCTAAACTTGATAGTCGATACCGAAGTCTGGTCGCAAGATGATCCCGTGAGACATAGTGTTACGCTTTGATCCCTTAATTTTTGCCTGGACTGCTCTTTCGGGTTTTCAGTCTACCGACATACCCTTTTTTTTCCAAGCCGCCTTTTCAGGTTTTCAACTTACCGGGTGTACAGTTTTTTTATTTTCATCCCTTACTTTTTCCTGAACCCTTTTATTTCGCCGGGAAGCCCTTATTTCTGCCTAGGACAGTCAACCTAGCGGGTCTTTGATTATGCGTAGTATTTTTTCACTATGTATGCATTGACGGGGTGAGGAAGGTCGTCACCATCCATGGTGGTTAAAATCATGGCTCCTCCCGAGAAAATGTTCTTAACCACAAATGACCCTTCATACGTGGGGGTCTATTTTCCCCTGGGATCACCTTGCGACAGTATGATGCGTTTGATCACTAGATCCCCGACCTGATATTCTTGTCGTCTGACTTTCTTGTTAAAAGCCTTGATCATTCGTTTTGATACGTCTGACCATGACAAATAACAGTAAGTCTCTTCTCGTCGATTAGGTTCAACTGGTCAAGTCGGGTCTGGATCCAATCATCTTCGCTCAAACCTGCATCTTTCATAATCCGGAGAGAGGGTATCTGGACTTTAATGGGTAGGACCGCCTCCATTCCATACACCAGAGAGTAGGGGGTTGCCCCTGTCGATGTCCTTGCTGAGGTACGGTACCCATGAAGAGCGAATGGTAACATCTCGTGCCAGTCTTTGTATGTCACCATCATCTTCTGCACAATCTTCTTGATGTTCTTATTAGCCGCTTCAACAGCCCCATTCATCTTCGGTCGATAGGGAGAAGAGTTGTGATGCTATACCTTGAAATGTATGCAGAGTTCACTGATCATTGTATTGTTGAGATTTGTACCATTGTCCGTAATGATTCTCTCCAGTACACCATATCGATAGATCAGATTGTGTCGGATGAACCGCGCCACGACATTCTTGGTTACTATAGCAAAGGAAGCTGCCTCAACCCACTTTGTGAAATAATCGATAGCCACCAGAATAAAACGATGCCCGTTGGATGCAGTAGGTATGATCTCGTCGATCATATTGATGCCCCACATTACGAAAGGCCAAGGAGCCATCAAAACATTCAGGGGAACCGGAGGTACATGCACCTTATCAGCATAGACTTGGCACTTATGACAGGTCCGAGAGTGTTGATAACAATCGGCTTCCATAGTGGACCAATAATATCCCGCCCATAGGATTTTCTTTACCATGGTATGTCCACTGGAATGAGTTCCGAAGGTACCTTCATGTAACTCTGCCATGACCCTTTCTGCCTCGCCCTTGTCCATACATCGTAGTAAGGCCGAATCATGGTTACGTTTATAAAGAATCCCATTACTGATGAAGAACTTTGCAGCGAACCTTCTCAAGAACTTCTTATCATTAAAAGATGCACCCTCGGGGTACTCTTGAGCCTCAAGATACCTCTTTACCTCGTGGAGCCAGGGTTTATCTGCTACCTCTTCAATCTCAACATCACAATAATGTGCGGGTTCATCCAACCTCTCAATGGTAATCTGGGGAGCTTCATTGTCCCACCTTACTTTGAACATAGAAGACATGGTAGCTATCGCGTCCGTTAACTGGTTCTCCTCTCTTGGGAAGTGTTCAAAGGTTATCTCCTCGAAGTGTGGGAGCAGCGTCAATACATACTCTTTGTAAGGAATAAGATTTGGGTGCTCCGTATCCCACTCGCCTTTGATCTGACTGATCACTAGAGCAGAATCTCCGAATACACTCAAGAACTTAATCCTCAGGTCGATGGCAGCTTGAAGACTCATGATGCATGCTTCATACTCCGCCATATTGTTGGTGTAGTTAAAACATAACCGGGCGGTGAACGAAGTATGACAACCCTCAGGAGATATGATCACAGTGCCAATTCCATTACCCAACGCGTTTGATGCTCCATCAAAATACATAGACCATTAGGATCCTTCCTCTGGTCCTTCATCCGGTCCAGGTTCTTCACAGTCGGTCACCAACATGATGTTCTCATCCGGGAAATTGAAATTCATGGATTGGTAGTCATCCACGGCCTGATGCACCAAATGATCCACCAATACACTCCCCTTGATTGCTTTTTGGGTTGTGTATTGGATGTCATACTCACTTAAGATCATCTTCCATCTTGCTATTCTTCCAGATAAGGCCGGCTTCTCGAAGATATACTTGATTGGATCCATCTTTGATATCAATAGGGTAGTGTGAGTCAGCATATACTATCTCAGTCGACGAGCAGCGCATGTCAAAGCGCATCAAGTTTTCTCGAGCAATGAGTATCTTGTCTCACATTCGGTAAACTTTTTGCTAAGGTAGTAAATAGCGTGCTCTTTTTAGCCAGACTCGTCATGCTGCCCCAGCACACACCCCATTGAATTATCTAGTACTGTCAGGTATAAGATCAAAGGCCTTCCTTCCACTGGAGGCATCATAATTAGTGGCTCTTGGAGGTATTCCTTGATTCTTTCAAAAGTGGTCTAACATTCATCATACCATTCTACCACTTGATCTTTCTTCAACAACTTGAAGATTGGCTCACAAGTAGCAGTCAGGTGTGAAATGAACCTGGCGATGTAATTCAGACGTTGCAAAAAGCCTCTAACTTCCTTTTCTGTGTGGGGAGCCGACATCTCCTATATGGCCTTTACCTTGGCAGGGTCCACCTGAATACCCTTATCACTGACGATGAAACCCAACAGCTTACCAGACCTTACCCCGAAGGTGCACTTGTTTGGGTTCAACCTCAGTTTATACATCTTCAACCTTTCGAACAGTTTCTGGAGATGGTTAAGGTGTTCTTCCTCAGTTTGGGACCTTACAATCATGTCATCAACGTAAACCTCAATCTCATGGTGAATCATGTCGTGGAACAAAGCGACCATGGCGCGTTAATAAGTTGCCCCAGCATTCTTCAACCCGAAAGGCATTACCTTGTAACAAAAGGTGCCCCACTGTGTAATGAAGGTTGTCTTCTCCATGTCTTCGAGAGCCATTTTGATCTGATTGTAACCAGAAAAACCATCCATGAAGGAGAAGATGTTATGCTGCGTGGTGTTGTCGACCAGAACATCGATGTGAGGAAGTGGGAAGTTGTCTTTGGGGCTCGCCCTATTCAAATCTCTATAATCCACACACATCCGTACCTTACCATCCTTCTTGGGCACTGGAACAACGTTGGCGGCCCACTGCGGGTAAGAAGTGACAGCTAGAAATGCGGCGTCAAACTGTTTCATGACCTCAGCTTTGATCTTCTCAGACATCTCAGGGCACATACGACGAACCTTCTGTTTTACCGGAGAGCAGTCTTCTTTAGTTGGAAAGCGGTGAACCACAATATCAGTGTCCAAACCGGGCATATCTTCATAAGACCAAGCGAAGATCTCAACATAGTCGCGTAGCATCTGTATCAACCGTTGTTTGACATTAGGCTCCAGATTCGCACCTAACTTGACCTATTTCCTGTCTTCTTCTATACCCAAATTCACTGATTCAACTGGCTCTTCATAAGGCTGTATGGCCCTTTCTTCCTGTATAACAGTCTAGCAAGTTCTCTAGGCACCTCACAATCATCCTCACCTTCGTCCTCGGCTTGGTTGATCGGATTTTCGAAGTCATAACTGGCAGTAGCAGAGTTGTTATCAATGGGATCCAAAGTGGATATGGATCTGCATTATGATATGTGAGTGTGTGTAAGAGCATAGTTGTTTTAATAAAGCGAGAGATAGAAAAGAAAAACAAGGAGCGCAAAATTTGTAATGCAAGAAACGTCCAATGCTTTATTAATGATATATGAAAATGACAAATAATAAGCCCTCACAAGAAAAGCCAAGATGCCTCGGGCAAGGCACCGGTCCATAAAGTTTCAAACTATTTATTACAAATCTCAAAACAAAAGTCAATTACTGTGGAATAAAAGAAACAGGTATGAAGTCCTTCATCGTCCAGTTGTTCAATCCACCATTGGTTGTAGGGTAGATCTAGTTGTCGATGTCTGAATCTTCTTCACTGTCTTCGACCGCATTAATTCCATGATTGCTGATACGCAAAGGAGGTCTTCTAATCCGTGCGTGCCTAACAACCCTTTGAGCCCCTGTAGTAAAGCCCAAACCAAATTTGTCAGTTTTGTGTGTGAAATTAGGGAGCTGACCCCACTTTGCACACCCACCTTTTTCAATTACAGCCCTGGCATCCTTGAGGGAAGCCATCTTTATCGGAGGTTTATCAGTAGCAATCTCAGTTGACGCCAAAGTCTGGGGGACCTCTTCAAAGTTCTGACAAGGGGTTTCGATGAACTCCCCATCCATCTCCATGCAGCGAAAGGAATTGAGATGAATCACCATGTACTCCTCTTCACCTCATACCGTGTCAATCTTCCCCTTTACCAAATATTTCAATATTTGATGGAGCGTGGAAGTCACTACCCCAGCCTTATGAATCCAAGGACGACCCAGCAAGAAAGAATATGATGGTCGGATATCCATCACGTAGAAATTAGATGCAAAAGTCTGAGAGCCAACTTTAACAGGGACTTCCACCTCCCCGTGCACCATCCTTTTTGACCCGTTGAAAGCCCTGACCATAATATTGCTCGGCTTTAGAATCAAACCTTCACAGTCTAGACGGTCTAACGCTTTCTTTGGCAAAACATTCAATGAGGACCCAGTATCCTCTAGTACATGGGCCATAGTAGCTCCCCTGCACTCGATCGATATGTGCAGAGCATCATTGTGATTTCTTCTTTTAGCAGTCAGATCTGCATCTGAGAAACCCAACCCATTGACGACAGTCAAACTAGCTACGCAATCTTTGAATTGATCGGCTAAAGTTTCCTGCGGCACATGTGCAGTTTTGAGGAAAGCATTAAAGCCTTTGCATGGGCTTCAGAACATAACAACAAGGACAACATGGAGATTTTTGACGGGGTTTTCCCCAACTGCTCGACTATGTTGTAGTCGCTCTTCTTGACAATCTTCAAAATTTCCTCTATCTCTTGTTTCGAGGTTTCTACGATAATCTTCTTAGGTGCCTCCATCTGGGCAGGCTCACCTATGATTTCTTTGCCCCGAGTCTCAGATGGCTCGGCGACAGGGTTGATAACTGGAACAGGAACTGGGACAGTAGCTGATGTGCCAGCAGATGGAATGACAACAGGTTTGTGAACAGTTGGAGGGGAAATCTCGGAAGAAAAGAGTCTTCCGCTTCTGGTGACCTTGCTAGCCCTGACAATATTGCCGACATCATCATCATCTTCTTCACTTTTAAGTCTTTCTTAACTCCATGGTAATACACATCATCCCCATAGTGCCAAGGGATAGCCTTATCCGAAGTGTATGGGATTGGACCAGGGGCAGTAATTATTAACGGAGCAATTCTTGGGACGAGTGTAATCCTAACAGGATTTCTCAAGGAAACCTGGGAAGGATTGGTGGAAATGGTTATGATGGCAACATCTTCAATTGGAACCAACAAAATCATAGTCTTTTCGAATAGGATCTCTTTATTATCCATCAGGCGTTGAACACCTGATTTCAATAAGTGGCAACCAGCAGGCAGGATTGAACACATGTGGCAACCTTCGCCATAGCCCGGAAATAAACCGGCCAACAATAGATTCTTCTTAACTGTCATCAAAGGAGTAGAAATTTCTTCCATGGAGGTCACAAATAAATCATCGTCCACAACATTCACTCCATGACCATGTTTGGGCATAAGAGCAGTTATGACGTTGGGCTTCTCTGGAGTGTCAAACTCAATCTCTTTGGCTTCGATCAAATCTTGCACCTTATTCTTCAAGGCCCAACAATTATTTGTATCATGACCTGGACTTTCAGAGTGATAGGCGCAGCGGGAATTCGAGTTATAGTGAGGAGATGTGGTGTTGGGGTTCTTTGGGGCCTCCCTTAGAGTTACCAGATTGGTCTTTACTAATTGTGGCAAAATTTGAGACAAGGTCATATTGAGCCAAGTGTACTTCTTCTGTGGTCTTTCCATCCTTTGTTGATTGTTGCATTGTGGAGCAACTGTGGGTTTTGATATCACTACTACATTTACTGCTTGACGGTATTCAGGTCTACTTTGGCCCCTTGGGCCGTAGACTGCACTAGCTTCTTTCTTACCGGTGAAAGGCTTCTTTACTGCACTTGATATAGTATCCTTTTGTATCTTACCACTTCGGATACCAACTTCTACTCTTTCTCCAGTCAAGATCAACTAAGTAAACCCAGATGACGAACTGTCGGTCAGATGATTGAAAAGTGGACCAGATAGCGTCCCTAGAAACATGTCAACCAACTCCCTATCAGACAAAGGGGGTTGGACTCTTCCATCCAAGTCTCTCCACTTTTGAGCATAGTCCTTAAAATCTTCACTTGCACCTATAGACATACCCTGGAGCTGAGTACGAGTGGGAGCAAGTTCGGCGTTATACTGATACTTCCTATAAAAAGCGGCAGCAAGGTCTTCCCAGTTTTGGACGTTGGCTCCTTCCAACTGATAAAACCATTTAAGCTGAGTCCCTGACAGACTATCTTGAAAGAAATGCACCCACAAGTTTCTATCAGCAGTGTGGGGTTGGATTTTGCGGACATACGAGCGGAGATGAAGTTTTGGGCAGGATACTCCATCATACTTGGCAAAAACTGGAGCTTTGAACTTATGAGGGATCACCACTCCCGATACCAGTCCCAGCTCTCCAAAATCCAAACCAGGGATCTTCTGAATCTCCATTGCACTCAGACAGTCTTCTAACTGCTTGTACCTATCCTCGACAGGAGGATATTGCTCCTCATCATAATCTGTATCATCATCAGAGATTGCAGGACTGGGGCCCTTTTCTTCTTCTTGGTTCTCCCCTTCCTTGGATGAAGAGGTCAGATCAGCTTGCTGTTTCAATCTATCCCCAAACCTTTTGCCCATATTCAGAAGAACGACCTTCTTCTTCTTCTTCTTTTTCTCTTTAAGAATGAGAGCTTTTAGATCCTCTTGCCCTTTGGCCAGACTTAAGAACATCTCTTGGAATTTGGCGTTTTGTGCCCGAAGATCTTTGATGGCTTGATCAGAAGACATTTCTGCTGAAATAAACAGGGAAGAAGATGAGAAACCTGTCATGGTACCTGTAATGATGTGCATGATAATGGGATGCGTATGTAATGATTTCAAAGACCTTGGGAAATTTAAATTTGCAAACCAAAAATAAACAAACTTTATTAGATTAACTTGTAAAAAGGTTCAACAATGCTTTTAAGGCGTTACAAAGAAATAAATGGAAAACAAATCTAACCTAGAAAAGCAACATCAAAAATCTCATGGACGCTTCCTCTTTGTGCTGACATAGTCATTGATCGTTCTTTCTTCCTCGAGCTGCCTGGTGAGCTTCAAGATCTTCCTTTCTTGCTCATGGTACTTCTCCCGGTAGGTATCGTTTTCCTCTTTCAGCTGAATCCAAGACCTTTGCAATGCCCCAGGATCAGTGGGCATGTAAGGGTGAAGAACTGTATAAGGAATTCCTTCTTCATTAGTGGGCTCCATAATTACAGGAAATACTGCTTCATAGGGCATCCCAAGCTTTTGGGCACGAGATCGGACCCACTGTAGGTAAGGCTGCATAGGAAGAGAAGTCCTTGGTCCCAGATCTTGGGGGTCAGATCTTTTCACCATGCCCCAAGCTCGTATAAACCTCCGGCGGTGCTCGTCAACGTTTTCCTTTTAGTCAAATGAAATATCCGTAAGAAGTAGCTCATGTGGACCGTCTCTCTGAGCACGACCAAATTGTCGCAAAGCTAGACAAGGATCGTAGGTTATACCCTCTCTGATTCCAAGCAATGGTACATTAGGGTATCCCCCACAACAATCAATAACAGCAGTGTCTTCCATAGCCCGGGAGCTCCAAAGAATATCGGTATGGGCAAGTGACATTATTCTGTAAGACCATCCCAAACCTTCCTCGATCTTTAGCACAAACTTAGGGAGATGTGAAATAAACCACCTCGACAGCAATGGCATGCAACACATAAGGGTCCCTCTTCTTTGCACAGTATGAGTGTAGAGGGCATGCAAGATATCATCCAGTAGAGTAGGCACAGGATTGCGAGAAAGGAAGATCTTAACCGCATTCACATCTATAAAGGAATCTGGATTCGAGAAGAGAACCAAACTGTAGATAAGGAGAGCCAAGATATCTTTGAAAGCTTGAAAGTCCAAACTATCCAAGAATAGCTGAGCTCGATCTATCATAAATTTGGCTAGAAAGCCTTCAACCCTAATTCGTGTTTCCCAATTGGATACTACATCAGCCCTTTTTAGATGCAGAGCTGAAGCAATGTCTTCTGGTCTAAGAGTCTCTTGCATACCTGTGAAGGGCATCTGCTCAAGGATGGATATGCCCAATAAGTGAGAAAACACTTCCAAAGTGGGAACCAGTTGATACTCTGGAAAGGTGAAGCAATGATGCACAGGATCGAAGAACTGGAAAAGCACACTCATCATCTGCTCATCAAACTTTGAGGTGACCAAGCTAAGAAGCTGACCATGTCTCTTAATGAATGAAGAAGTCTCAGAAACTCTTGAGGCTAACTCTTTGAGTTGAGAAGGTATTTGCACAAAGTTAACTCGGATGGTGTTTCTGTGCATGGAAGTCATAATCTTCAAAATAGAACAAAGATAAATCCCCTCGGTCTTTGAAATGGTTAGTATAATGAAGTATGCATGCTATGTTATCATGCATGATGTCATGATAAAAACAACAGGTATAGCAGATAACAGACATGGCAAAGGCAAACAAGTCACACAAAAGCCCTTAAGTTTAAGGCTTGCACGAGGTCAAAGGTATTACCCTCTTGAAGTTCATTTGGTTTCAACCTGTCCTAGCAAAATTAACCGGGTTCTAGAGGTTCTCAATATCACTGACCATCCTCCATCGGTCATGGTTTCAGCTCACGCAATCTTTTCTTGCGGCAGGAACTATCTCGAGAGTATGGTCTCAATGAGTGTAGCATCGAGTATCAACCAGTTCTCAGCTTTACACCGAGGTCGGCTATCTCACTACTTCCTAATGGCCAAGTTGGTCGATTAAGGGTTCTAAGGTCAGTTGATGCTTAACGACACACATAGCGGGCCCGTATTCTCCTCGTTTCTCCATAAGAGATACCTGTACCAACCAATGTGCCACATCAACGTAGCTACTGCTTCAACCGTATCGGTTTACGCTGTACAGTTCCCTCACAGTTTATTTCTACTTACTTAAAAGGTGTCCCTAGATCCGGGTTATGATCTATAGTAACTCCCAAACAAAACCCTTAAAAGTAAAGCAACCAAAACAAACAAGAGAAGCAATTATGATGAACTAGATCCTAAGATATACCCCACTTTATAAGTCCCCAGCAGAGTCACCAGTTCTGTGATACGGTGCCAGAACCGACTATTTTGGAAAATGCTTGTTTGCATTTTTAAGTTTATGTTTGCAAAATGTCGCGGTAAGCAAGAGTCACCACGGATTTTTATTTTATCCAACTGGAAATGAAAAAGCACAGAAAAATTCCTTTTTTGAGATTTTGAGTACGGGAGGTAGATTATAGAAATGGAAGGTATTAGCACCCTTTCTATCCGTGGTTTTCCACGGGCTCTTAGGTACTTGCTCATCTTTTTGAAATTGATTGTGTGTGTTTCAAAAGTTTTCTTTTACTTCATTTTAACCCTTTCTTTTGTCTTCAAGAGTGTTACGAAGTTGTTTTGAAAACTTTGTTTAAAAAAAAGTGTAAGTGTGAAAAGTTTGATTTTGAGCAAGTACCTACTAGCATCTACCTACTCGAAAAAATATTATTTCTGTTCTTGTTTCCTTTAGAAAATGCTATCCTACTATTGAGAAATAGGAAGCACCGTCGTTGGAGTTGTAAGGGTCAATTCGTAAGGGACGTACGATCACTAAAGCAATGTTAGGACGTCTTAGTAATAACCCTAATGTCTTAAGATCATACTCGAGGCAACATTTCTGAGGCAACATTTCCGAACGGAACATTTGATCTTTGTTTAGACAGAAGGGAGACCACTAAGACACCCTATACTTAATGATCGTTTACCGAAGGCAACCGAAGTGAGAGTATACCCTAAGAGTGCGCATGTGCGAGTGATTTGATTTCAAGTTATTATCTTTGCACATTTAGGGTTTTCTAACCATTTTAAATTATCATGCAATCTTGTCATACAATCCTATTAACATACATCTAACAGTTAATATTTGCAAGAATTAAAATGCGGGAAATAAAACCTACGCTATTACAAGGCTTCGGGGTAGGGATTAATTACATAGCCAAAAAACCCGTAAAACGATAAATAAAAGAAAATCCTAATTAAACTAGTACATACTGTAAGCAGTTACATTAATATTGGCTAAAGTAATAAACACGCGCGATGAATCGAGAACGAGGGAAAAATTAGGGTTTTAACCCCGACTAAGCCTAATTAAAAGAAAAATCATTTTTTTGTGGTTTTTGATTATTTTGAGAAAATAAGGTTTAATTGAATAAATAAAAAAACTAATTACTAATTAATTTAAATTTAGAAAAATAATTAGAATTAACTTATTTTTGTATTTTGTTTTATTTGAGAAAGAAAATAAAAATTAAGTCAAAAGCAAACCCTAATTTTTCTAATTGATTTTAAATATATGAAAAAATTAGAATTAATTCTAAATTAAATTAAAATAACATTAAATTAAATTTGGTAAAATAAAATAAAACCTAATTCTAAATTTGTGAAATTGATTTTATAATTTTTTTATGAAAAAGAAATTAATTTAGGTTAAAAAAATAATTAAACTAATTAAATTAAATAAAAGAAGAAAATAAGAAAAAGTAAGAATGGGCCTGGTGTCTTTGTAAGAAGGGGGGTGTTGATGGCAAATTTTGGGCCCAAATGCTGATGGCCTGTTTGACTTTTCCAGATCCTGTGTGTACGCTTGACTCATGCCTATGGTGGACCTTCATTGGGAAGCCTTGGATCTATCATGTAGATGGCTTGGATGACCAGATTTGGAGAGTGCATGATGGACTTCATGGGGTATCAACACACCTGAATATATAAGAAAAAATAACATGAAGCGAAGTTGGGACCTGGGGATCGAACCCAGGCCCTTAGGCGTTTTTAACCAGAGCGCTTACCAGTTGTGCTAGCTTTGTTAGTTGTACAAATAATGAACAACAAATATAATATGCTAAAATAAATGGCTAAATTCAAAAATGCACGAAATTCAAATGGCCCATTCACAGCGTGCCACGCCATCGTCTCCTTCGTCGCTTCTGTCGTTTTATGTCACATACTTTTACCTACGGACACTGGGCGTAGGTACAGCCCTTGTCCACTCCAAAACCTTGTCCCTGCATGATAAATCATAACCAGTGGTACCAATTAACTCGTTGTAACCTCACGAGTATCATGGTACCACTATCCATGGTCAATTGTCCTTGTACAAGAAAACCCTAAACACAAAGAAAAAACCCTAGCCATGGCACCTTGATGTATGGTTAATGAAACATAATTAAATATGACCATTAGCTTGCAAACATCATAAGGTTTAAGAATATATCAATGAATCATGCTAAATGTGCCAGAATTATGATATTCGAATTCAAGAAAGTATGGAAATCGTGTGACACCTACAGTGCGTTTTTGGATGTTAGGAAGCTTGCTAGTGGTTGAATCTTGATCCTTGGATGTCTAACAATTGATTGGGATGGTTATAATGCTTTGAATTGACCTGAAAAGTGGAAATTATTTTGCCACTTTTCTTGAATTTTTTGAAACTTGCTCTCTCTTTTACACGCCTCTAATCCCTTGTTTTTTATCTGCAAATGTTCCTTATGTATCCTACAACGAATTAGGGTTGCAAACTTGTATCAAATCTTTTCCAATTAAAATCATTGATTCATGATTTGATCCTTTGTGAAAATCTTTCCAAATTAAGCAAAATGCAATCCTTTTGTGTCCAAATGCACCTTGCACGATTTGATTCTCTCTCCAGCTGTATAATATACCTAAACATGCACAAAATCTCAAGCTTTGATTAGTTTTTGATATTTTCATGATTTTTTTATTTGATATAATTGAAATAAAATCAAAATAAATGACAAAAATAAAATAATGAAAAATGGAAGGGATCATGGGTCGTGGGTCACATTACAAACTCAGTGCAAGCATAAAAAGTTGGGCCCATTTAGCAAAAATTGCAATTTGGGACATATTTGACTTTTGGTAATTTTGCAAAAAAGGTCAACTTTGCCAATGCATAACTCCTTCAATTTTGACCCTAGAGAGGTGTTCTTGGACTTTTTAGAAAGCTTAAGATGTCCTCTAAGCAAACCATTTGCTCTCATCTCAATTGAGTCTTCCATGTTCATGTATGAAGCTTTGACCCAAAAGGTGTTTTTGTTGACTTTTCAAAATGACCTATAATGTCCAAATTCATATCTTCTTGTGAGTGCATATTTTGAACTTGGGAGCTGAATATGGATTGTAGGGAATTGCATCTTCTTAAAAATGAGCTTTGGATGGGTCATGTTTTATAAAGTATGATAAAGTTATACTTGGTCAAAGTTGAGTTGACTTTTCCTGCAAAACCCTAATTTAGCAACTTTTGGGTTTTGATGAATTTGGAGCAATCCTTGAGGAACCATGATCAACCCTTGATCAAATGATGAATAATACTTCAAAATGAGAATGTTGATAAAAAATCTTGAAGTTTAACTGTATGTGGGCCACAGTTGACTTTTGCCCTAGCACAATCGATTTTCAGGCCTTTGAGAAATTGACTGAGCAAATTTCCTCTGCAAGGCTTAAAAGTTGGTATGGATGATCTTGAGAACATATTAAGACAAAGGTGAGCATTTGGGATCCTTTGGAATCAAACATCTTGATGCAAACTAAAACCCTAATTTGAGGTAGATTGCCTTAGGAGAGGGTTTGCCTGATCAACCCTTGGGCTTCCTTGAGAAATTCGGGGACCTTACTTGAAATGTATTGAGAAATATGGGAGGGAAAATTTTGGGGTACAACAGTTTGGCTTAGGTTTCACTTTAAGTGCTCAAAAGGCTGTACACCGTGCCCGTGCTGGAGGGCCACCCTTGAAGATTAGCAACTGAGAAGTCAATGCGGTAGAAGATGGTGAAGAGGATTGCGGCTTGGAGGATTGGATCTTTTCGACTGTCAATAGAGGACTCCTCAACTGGGAGGCCAGATACTTTGTCCCAATAAATTTCATCCCTCAATAATTTATCTTTACATTTTGTTGGATCAGTAATATTCAAAAACAATTCGCACTCTTAAAACCTTGTGTCTTGCCCGAAGCACAATGGTTCATTTGTAAGGGTTATTATTTCATCTTCATATGACATTCAATGAATCATGGACGTTTTTCGCATACAAACTTTTGTGCTCATTGTTTTTCTTTTACATTTTATTTTCTTTTAAAGATGGCTATACCCTTACACACACCCACACTCACAAATGCAGGTACCCATCCGTCCTGGATCCCATGGATAACGATACCACTATGGCCTTTTGTGACTCTGAGAATCTAATCTACCAAGTCGAAGACGTAGGTGAGGAAGATTGTGTAGTACCAGGGGAACTTGCCAGATTGCTGCAACGAGAGGAAAGAACCATTCAGCCTCACGAAGAACCTGTGGATATGATCAACCTGGGTACCGAGGAAGATAAAAAAGAGTTCAAGGTGGGTGCCAATCTGGAACCCAGTATCAAAGAACGTCTGGTTCAGTTGTTACATAACTATGTTGAGATCTTTTCCTGGTCATATGAGACATGCCGGACTTGATACAGAAATTGTGGTACAACATTTGCCTACAAGGGAAGATTGTCCACCAGTAAAGAAAAAGGTTCTCCGCATGATACATGATATGTCAGAAAAGATTAAAGCGGAGGTCATGAAGCAATTTAATGCTGGATTCTTGGCTGTCACTTCCTACCCTTAATGGGTCGGCAACATTGTTCCCGTACCTAAAAAAGACGCTAAAGTGTGAATGTGTGTGGATTACAGAGATTTGAATAGGGCAAGCCCTAAGGATGATTTTCCACTCCCCCACATTGATATCCTAGTTGACAATACAACACAACACAAAGTGTTTTCCTTTATGGACGGATTCTCAGGTTATAACCAAATCAAAATGGCACCTGAAGACATGGAGAAAACAACATTTGTCACACAGTGGGGCACATTCTGCTACAAGGTAATGCCATTCGGATTGAAGAATGCTGGGGAAACATATCAACGAGCCATGGTAGCTTTATTTCACGACATGATACATCATGAAATAGAGGTCTACGTAGACGATATGATAGCCAGATCGCAAACGAAAGAAGAACACCTTGATCACTTACAAAAGTTGTTTGAGAGACTGAAGAAGTATAAGCTGAGGTTGAATCCAAACAAGTGCACATTTGGAGTACGGTCTGGTAAACTCCTAGGCTTTATCGTCAGTAACAAAGGTATTGAGGTCGATCCTGCCAAAGTTAAAGAAATACAAGAGATGCCTGCTCCTTGTACTGAGAAGGAAGTCAGAGGATTCTTGGGATGCTTGAACTATATTACCATATTCATTTCTCATCTAATAGTTACTTGTGAGCCAATCTTTAAACTATTGAAGAAAGATCAAGTAGGAAAATTGAATGATGAATGCCAAGTTGCTTTTGACAAAATCAAAGAATACTTACAAGAACCTCCTGTGTTGATGCCCCTAGTCGAGGGAAGACCACTGATAAGGTATCTGACTGTTTTAGAAAACTCAATGGGGTGTGTATTGGGGCAGCATAACGAGTCTGGCCGAAAAGAGCACGCTATTTATTACCTGAGCAAAAAGTTTACCGACTGTGAAACCAGATATTCACTGCTTGAGAAAACTTGCTGCGCTCTGGCATGGGCTGCTCGCCGGCTAAGACAGTATATGCTAACTCATACTACCTTATTGATATCTAAGATGGATCCGATAAAATAAATCTTCCAGAAGCCTGCTCTTTTTGGGAGAATATCTAGATGGCAGATGATCCTAACAGAGTAAGGCATGCAGTATACTAACTAAAAAGATATAAAGGGCATTGTATTGGCTGATCATCTTGCTCACTAGGATGTAGAAGACTATCAGTCCATGAAGTTTGAATTCCCGGTTGAAGACATCATGACATTAGACAACTGTGAAGAAATTAGACCATATGACGGACCTGAACAAGGTTCTCGATGGACCATGTTCTTTGATGGAGCCTCCAATGCACTCGGTAATGGTATTTGCACCATACTCATATCTCCAGAGGAGTGTCATACTCCCTTTACTTTCAGACTTTGCTTCAACTGTACAAACAACATGGCGAAATACGAAGCATGCATCTTCGGTCTCAGAGTTTCCATAGACTTGGGGATCAAATCCTTAGACGTGTTTGGAGATTCAGCTTTGGTCATCAGTCAGATCAACGGGGAATGGGACACTAAGCACCCAAACCTTATCCCTTACAAAGAACATGTTTTGACATTGCTACCACATTTTGAGAAGATTACCTTCGAGCATTTCCCGCGAGAAGAAAATCAACTAGCAAACGCTCTAGCCACAATGTCATCTATATTTAAACTTAATTGGGATAACGAGGCTCCCCAGGTCACCATCGAACGAATGGATGAACCAGCACATTGTCACAAGATTAATACTGAAGAGGTAGTGGACCAGCCTTGGTTTCATGAAGTCAAGAGGTATCTCGAGGCTCAAGAATATCCAGAAGGAGCTTCAATCAATGATAAGAAGTTCTTAAGGAGATTCTCTTCTAAATTCTTCCTTAGTTATGGCGTCCTGTATAAATGCAATCATGACTCCATTTTTCTTCGGTGCATGGATAAGGTTGAAGCTGAAAAGATCCATGGCCGAATTACATGAAGGTACTTTTGGAACCCACTCCAGTGGGCATACGATGGCGAAGAAAATTCTACAGGCAGGCTATTACTGGTATACCATGGAAGCAGGTTGCTATCAACACTCTTAAACCTGTCATAAGTGTCAAATTTATGCTGACAAGGTACACGTACCTCCGGTTCCTCTTAATGTCTTGACGGCTCCTTGGCCCTTTGCTATGTGGGGAATTGATATGATTGGAGAAATCAAGCCTACAGCCTCCAATGGACACCGCTTCATCCTAGTAGCCATTGACTATTTCACCAAGTGGGTTGAAGCAGCTTCCTTTGCTTCTGTTACCAAGAATGTTGTTGCCCGCTTCATTAAGCAAAACCTTATTTGCTGGTACGGTATCCCGGAAAGGATCATCACTGACAATGGTACAAATATTAACAACACTATGATCACCGCATTATGCGAGCAATTCAAGATCCAGCATCATAATTATTCTCCCTATCGTCCAAAGATGAATGGTGTTGTCGAAGCTGCAAATAAAAACATTAAGAAGATCATACAGAAAATGACAGTCACATACAAAGACTAGCATGAGATGCTACCATTCGCTCTCCACGGTTATCGTACCACGGCTCGCACATCAACCGGGGCAACACCCTATTCTTTGGTTTACCGCATGGAGGTTGTCTTGCCTATTTAAGTCTAAATCCCCTCTCTGAGGATTATGAAGGATACAGGCTTGAAAGAAGACGATTGGATCCAGACTCGACTTGATCAACTGAACTTAATTGATGAAAATAGACTTACTGCTACCTGTCATGATCAGATGTATCAATAACGGATGATCAAGGCTTTCAACAAGAAAGTCGGGCGCCAAGTATATCAAGTTGGGGATCTAGTGATCAAACGTATCATCTTTCCACAAAGTGATCCCAGGGGAAAATGGACTCCTACCTATGAAGGACCATTTTTAATCAAAAACATATTCTCCGGTGGAGAAATGATCTTGAACACCATGGATGGTGATGACCTGACACATCCTGCGAACGCGGACATAGTCAAAAGATACTACATATAAGAGACCCGCTAGGTTGACACACCTAGGCAGAACAAGGGGCATCCCAGTGAACCAAAAGGTTCGGGTAAAAATTAGGGATAAAATGAAAAAAAATATGTGCACTCGGCAAGTTGAAAACCCGAAAGGGTGACTTGGGCAAAAAAGGGTTTCCCGGTGGACTGAAAACCCGAAAGGGCGGTCCAGGCAAAAGTTAGGGAATTAAAGTGTATGATTATGTCCCGTCGGATCACTTGACGGACAAACTTTGGCTTCTACTAACAAACTCAGAGATTCTGATCAATTCAATCATCTTTGGGCAAGGCAAATAGACAAGATACTCGGAAATATGAAGGCTATAGCAGAATGGGAATCCCATGGGATTATTACACATAGCTATCTTTCTTTGTATCAAATTTCTCTTGTTTTACGACATCATTCTCTTACTAGAGTGTTTGTTCCCTTTGTAAAAAATATTTATTCAAAGTCAATACAAAGATATCCCTTCGAAAGTGCAAAAACTATTTGTCTTTTCCTTTATGCTTGTGTTTTGTTTGCAAAAACGTCCAATGGTTCATTGATGAACATATGCATTTAAACATGATTACTGTTTACAAATAAACAAAATAAGAAATATAATTACTGATAGGTTGAAAAAAATAGGAAAATGTCTCTAGGCTATTCCATAAGTAATCCCCTACAGTACGTCATTTAATTCCCCAGCGGAACGAAACTCCCAATTTACCAATCCCCGGTAGAAATCATCCAATTTCTCCAGTTTCCCCAAGTAGATCTTACAAGAAGTACATGGCATTGCCCTCATAACAAAACTTATTTCTCTCAACAAAATTTCATCATTAATTCAACTTCAAGACATAAAAATTCAACATATCTTCAGTGGCATTCAGAGATTTATTTTCCTCAAACCGACTGCAATACAATAAATCAACTCACATGCGCATACATTGCATCCATATATCAATAAACATTAATGAAGAAAATAAATTGCATCATACATTTCATGCAAACATAACTTTGTATTTTAGCTAACATTGTACCCTTTTCAGGATAAGATTAATAGTTACCGTTAACAACTTGCTTGATACAGTTCAGATACATTCCAAACTCAGATGCCATTCTAATACTAATTTAGGTTCAACTTGCTTAATATAGTTCAGATACGGTCCAGACACGGACGCCATTCTGATACTCATTCTGATACAAACTTTCATATACGGTTCAGATACGCTCCAGACACGAACACCATTCTAATACTTATTCCTTCAGCATACAACTTACAATTCAACAAACATTCTTGGATGGAATCTACAAGCCCATCTCCAACAAGATTCTATCACCTCTCCAAATGGCATCTTTAAGACCATTCCATCAACCACACGTCGTCGAGTGTAAATTTCCGGGCACTCTAAGTGTCCAATCATTCTTTCACCTTCGAGTCAAGAATGGAAAAACTCACCAATATAACTCTTCAGGTTTAAGAAGATTAAACAGGGGCAGCTATTGTACCCCAAAATTTTCTCTCTCATTTATCAATATTTTCTCATAAGATCTCTTTGACTCAAGACTGGATTAGGGTTTGACCAACTCAAGACATCTCATAATGCCCTGATGACCCAAAATTAGGGTTTGGGATTGCATAAGGATTTTTGGACTATCAATGTTTCATATGGATTTCAAGTATTATTATGTACCCCTAAGATTACTCATGTCAAGTTTCAAGCCTTGAATCACATTTTTGATCAGTCAATTGGACAGTTGACCTAAAAATCAGCTGTATTGGGGAAAAAGTCAACCATGGCCAATTTACAGTCAAACTTCATAATTTTTTATCCACATCAACATTTTAGACTCATATGTATCATTTGATCAAGTTTGGACCATAATTCCTCAAGAAATTTGATAAAATCATCAAAAGGGCAAAATGGTCAAAATTAGGGTTTTGACTAAGAAAGGTCAATTTCTGATTTTTGACCTAGAAAATAAACAATTGATTTGAAGCATGATTTCAAGGTTCTAATTTCATCATCTTGACCTAATGACATGGTTCAAAACATTTCAATTTCATTGGATTGACAGATGAAATTTGCAGTCAACTAATCAAAAGTCAACTGTATACTGAAAAGTCAAACTTTAACTTTTTGGTCAAAATAAAGTGCCAAAGATCACAATTCATAAAAACATTTCAAAATATGAAACTTGTTCATCAAGAAATCAAAGATTGAAGATTTTGTTTTGAAATTTGAAATTTTCTCAACTTAGAAAATTTTCTCAACATGATACAAGATGATTCAAAGAAAGTTCCCAACATGAAAGTTGTACATCTCCAAGAAATCTACAACTTTGCTTCACACATTTTTCCCTAAAGATGCTTTAATCTCAAGATATAATTTTGTGAATACATGCCCATGAACTAAAATAACTTACTGAAATTTTGCCCTAATTTAGGCAGGTTTTTAACCTAACTTCATGGCAACTTTTCACCTAGTTCGAAGAGGAATCTTGAAAATCATTTCAAAGATGAGTTATAGAGAACATTGCAAGCTTTCCAAAATGTCAAATAACTCCTTGAGATCATTCTTGAGTAGGGAGAATCGGAGAGATGAAGTTGGCAATTTCTCACTTTGATTTCAAGCCCTTTCATGAAGAACAAAATTCAAATTCAAACCTAGGCTGCATAATCCTTGATTTACAGGTCTCAAACTTGTTTCTCACTCCATAATTTAATTCTTACACAGTTGATAAAGCATTAATCCAAGAATAAGAGTCTTTGTCCATGCTTTAATTCCATAAATGGCACAAAGTTGCCATTTCCATTTGAGAAAAGCACCACTTTTGCATTTGTCAACTCCTTGAGCATTGCACCTGTTCTCTCTGCACACACAAGCCCTATAAACCAAAAGAAAAGTGTCTAGGACTTGTACGTACTCAAACCGGGCCTGTACAAGCATGTAGAGAGTTGTCTCCTCAAAAGACAAGCAATAGAGCAAAAAGCCTACAACTGAGAAACCTGGTGTGGATTTGATTTGGAACCTTCTCTATACTTATACAAAAACATATTACAACCTAACACACGATTGCTAAAGGCCAGAAACTCTCTCAAACTCTCTATCACCAAAAACCTGCCATAACTTGCAGTTTTGTACCAAGCATAGCAATCCAAAAATCCACTTGTGTGTTTCAAGTTCTAATCACCTAAACACTTAACCTACATCATATCTAAGTGTTCCAGACCATCATCCCTTCACTATAACTCGTACTTCTCCATCTTCCATTTTTGTTTTTCAAGCTTGTAGGTTGACTTGGATAGGGAGATTCAGGCACTTTCAAGACAAGGTAACGATTGGAACATACTCAGGGAGGTCTAGGCAAGCTAAAGGGATCTTCAGGCCTTCTCAAAACTCACTCAAACTCCATTCACGATCTCAGCTGAAAGAGGTAAGAACTCTAACTTCTATCTCTTCATACAGGCATCCTTTGGTCTCAATTTGTGAAGAAAAAATGTAGATATCCTTGTGCTAAAACCAACCATGTTCATAGATTTCATTTATGTTCATTGTGTATAGAGAATTTTAGGTTTCAAATTTCTGTAAAAATTAAGTTTAAAATTAGGGCCATTGAAATTAGCTTTGATCTTTGACTGTTAGTTTCCCTGAGATACATGGTTGAAATCGTGGGAAAGAGTACTATCATTTTCATGTTGGAAGTTTCCATTTTCATGGAGAAATGAGAGAGATACAGGGGGTCCAGCTGGCTAGAGGAAGAAGATGAAGTACAGGGAAAGGAGGCGTTATGTGTTATGTGTTTTTTGTTTCATTTGAACTAACGGATGTACAGTCACCCCAGTGGCAAGGCAGCGCGCTGAAAATGCATAGGTCATGGGTTCGAACCTTGGCGCTGCCTTTTGCATTTTTTTTCATATTTTTCAGTTTTGTTTTGATTTTTTTGGCAGCGTGGGCCCGACGTGTATGGGCCTCATATTTTTTCTAACACACTACCTCCTGTTTACTCAGGACACCCCTGGCCCATACATTCTATTATTTATTTTTATTTTTATTTTCATTTTATTAAATACTATTTTTCTTAACATAAAAAATCATAAAAAATGTAAAAATGTTAAATATTTCATTTTGTTCATTTTATTTTATTTTCTCATGAAAAATATTTTTATTAAATTATATATTAACTATTTTTTCTTAAATAAACTTGTAAAAATAAAATAGAATTAGGTTAATATTTATTTCTTTTTTTCTCACTTGTAAATATTTATTCTAATGAACAAAAGGACTAAAATATTTCATAAAATATTATTTATCATTTTAAGACAAAATACACAAAAATAATACTTAAAGAACTCTATTTTCTTTTAACAAAATAGTAATTAGGGTTAACCAATTTCTAAAACTAAATCCCTTTTCTTAAAATTATTATGTTTAATTCAAAACTCTTTTTCATATAAAAAACAAAACAAAAATCTCTTTCTTTCATATACATACCATTGCATATTTAATTTATATTGTATATTATTTATTCAAATATTCGTACAAATTCGATTTGGTTGTAATAGATTAAATTAGGTTTACATTATTGCAAATCCCCATTCATAATTTTTATACCCCCCTCCCAAAAAATGTTGTAATAGCGTAGCAATATTTAAATTACGCAATTTATCGCTTTTACATAACGTGCTAGTAATTAGGGTTTGTATGGCAAGATAAAAACAAATCAAATAGAAAACCCCAATCCAAGACAAAATCAAGCATGAAAATAACACACTTGCACACAAGCATCCTTAGGGTTACTCCACTTGGTTGTCTTATACAAAAATGGCCATATTACGCATGTGAAGTATCTTGGCAAAACAAACAAGTATAAGATCATAGTCCCCCGATGATGCTATTCAAAAGTTGCCTTACAAAATGATCTTGGTCCCTCAAAATGCTAAGATACTTTGCAACATTGCTAATCATGGTTATACGATGACCCACGCCCATCCCGTTTACATCCAAAGATAGGGTTGCTTACTAAATCAATGGTAAGACAACAATATCAAAGGAAAAGAAAATGAACAAGAAAGACATTTGAGTAGGTAGATTACTTCTAGTTACTTGCTCCATTTCAAAACAACTATCCTTACTATTTTCAAAAACAAACACACACACATTTTCAAAAATTATTACAAACATTGAAAACATTTTCAAAAAGACAAACATCTTTGTATACATTCTTACGAACGAGAATCATTACAAAGATTGACTAAACAATGGCCTCTTTTACAAAATACTTTCAAAACCATGCAAAGCACAATTTCAAAACAAAAGTGATCTAGCAAGTAACTAAGAGCCCATGGAAAACCATGGATGAAAAGGGTGCTAATACCTTCCCTTTTCATAATCTACCCCCCGAACTCAAGAAAAAATCTCAAAGGTCTTTCCTGTGCTTTTTCACCTTTCCTTTTGGATAAAAGAAAAGTCGGTGGCGACTCTTGCTAACCGCAACATTTGCGATAAAACGCGAAAACCTCAAGTCAGTTCTCCCACTGTATCACAAATGGACTTTGTGACGGGGTTACCTAATACTTTAAGAGGACATGATTCGATTTGGGTGATTGTTGATAGGCTTACAAAGTTGGCTCATTTTATTCCTATTAACATCAGTTTTCCAATGTCGAAGTTGGCTGAGATTTACACTAGTGTGATTGTGAAGCTGCATGGTGTTCCTTTATGCATTGTGTCAGATAGAGATCTAAGATTTACTTCTGATTTTTGGAAGAGTTTGCAAGAAGCGTTGGGTTCTAAGTTGAGGTTGAGTTCAGAGTATCATCCTCAAACAGATGGTCAGACTGAACGGACTATTCGATCGTTGGAAGACTTGCTAAGGGCATGTGTTCTTGAGCAGGGAGGTTTGTGGGATACTTAACTTCTGTTGATAGAGTTCACTTAACATAACAGTTACCATTCCAGTATTGGGATGGCACCTTTTGAACCGTTGTATGGTCGAAGATGTAGAACTCCTTTATGTTGGCATAGTACTTAGACCTGAACTTCTTCGTGAGACTACTAAGAAGGTGAAGTTGATTCGAGAACAGATGAAAGCTTCCCAAAGTAGATAGAAGAGTTATCATGACAAGTGAAGGAAAGATTTAGAATTTCAAGAGGGTGACCATGTGTTTTTAAGGGTTAAACCTGTGACTGGTGTTGGATGAGCATTGAAGTCTAAGAAGCTTACTTCTCATTTTATTGGACCATATCATATTTCGGAGAGAGTTTGGAATGTTGCTTATAGACTGGCTTTACCGCCTAATCTTTTGAATTTTCATGATGTGTTTCATGTGTCATAACTCCGGAAGTACATTTCAGATCCATCTCATGTGATTCATATGGACGATGTGCAAGTACGGGATAACCTTACAGTGGAGACGATGCCTGTATGGACCGCGGATCGTGAAACAAAGACTTTGAGGGGTAAAGAGATTTCTTTGGTGAAAGTGGTTTGGCTAGAAGCTGTCGGAGAAAGCATGACTTGGGAGTTGGAGAGCAAGATGCGAGACTCCTATCCTGAGTTGTTTGATTAAGATAAATTTTCGAGGATGAAAATATTCTAAGTGGGGGAGAGTTGTAACGCCTGTAATTTAATTAATTATTTAATTAAACTATTTTTGGAATATTTTTGAAGTTGTGTTATGATAATAGTTGATGTGTTATTGTTATTGGATTTAATTATTCTATTAAGTTGTGGAATAATATTAGAATAATAATATTATTTGATGTGAGCTTGTTTGAAAGAATATAAGTAGTAAAAAGGGGGGTGTAAGAGTCTTAAGCCCATTAAGGCATAATAAGAATTATATGGTTATTATATTAGTTTTTAGAAAAAATAAGGAAAAGAGGCAGAACGGAAATCAATCGGAAAAGTTGTAGAGCAACCTTCAATCCAAGGTAAGGGTGGGTTTCTGACTCTATAATCGGGTTTATGAGGAGTAGTATATGGGATTATGTGATACAGTGGGAGAACTGACTTGGAGTTTGCGTTTGTGTTTGCAAATGTTATGGTTTAGCAAGAGTCGTCACCGACTTTTCTTTTATCCAAAAGGAAAGGTGAAAAAGCACAGGAAAGACCTTTAGAGATGTTTTCTTGAGTTCGGGGGGTAGATTATGAAAAGGGAAGGTATTAGCATCCTTTTCATCCATGGTTTTCCATGGGATCTTAGTTACTCTCTAGATCACTTGCTTTTGTTTGAATGTGCTTGTGGTGTGGGTTTTGAAAGTATTTTGAAAAATGTAACTTTGTAATGACTCTCGTTTCTATAAGAATGCATACAAAGTGTGTTTCAAAAATAGTTCAAATATGTGTTTGTGAGTTGTGTTTTTGAAAGTGGTTTTGAAAAAAATGTTTTGCAATGGTTCTCGTCTCTATAAGAACGCGTACAAAGTGTTGTCTTTTGAAAATGTTATCAAAATGAGAGTGTTGGTGTATGAAATGTTTTTGTTGTGAGCAAGCGAGCAACTAGGAGAAAATATACCTACTCAAAAGGTCTTAGATGTTCTTCCCCCTCCCTTTTAGATGTTGCGACCTTACCATTGATTTGGTAAGAAGCCCCATCGTTGGATTTGAAGGGATAGACGTGAGACGTTTATATAGTCATAGAAGGCAACCCATGGGATGTTTTAGCAATTCGTTTTCAGGGACTAGATCATTTACTGAAGGCAACATTTGAGGTCATCGAGGGACTACGATCTTTTATCGAGGGTCTTTTCTAAAACGCCCATGTTTGAGGGACATGACTATTTTTCCGATAGGCCACAAAGTGGGATTACCCTAATGGTGCTAGTGTGCAAGTGTGTTTTGATTGCATGCATTTTAGTCTTGATTAGGGTGATCTATTTGTTGATTTTTATATCTTGCCATACACACCCTAATTACTAGCATTTACATCTGAAAGCGATAAGTTGCAGAAATGTAAAGTCCTACGCTATTATAATATTTAGGGGGATGAGGTGTACAAATTTATGAATGGGGGTTGCAAGTAAAAATAAGTCCTAAGTTACTATTACAACCATATTGAAATGTACAATATAAGAAAGAAATGGACTTGTTTAGAGAATATTTTTTGTCTTAATGAAAAAGAAATAAATTAATTAATAAAAGAAAATCTTTTTATGTTAATATTAAAAATGATGAAAAGGGAAATAAATGAAAGACAGAAACATCGTGTTACTGCAAACAAGATAAACAAGGATCAGAAGTTTTGAAGCCAAGCGCGTGATGACTCAGAAAGGAACGTCAATGGAATCAGAAGTTCTGGATTGGTATACTCTGAGGTCATGCAAGGAACGTTAGAGGGGGAACAAAAAAGTTCTGTGTGGTATTCAGACAGTGGGCCACAAGTCAAAAGTTATGTATTACACTTGAATCTGGAGCGTGTGTTTGGAACTTGAGTTGTTGCCTTCAGATATTCTGGAGTCAGCAAGAACAATGGAATAGAGAATACCAAATTATTTTACTTCAAGGGAAGAACGAAGGTTTTTGTTTTCTGTTTGGGAATTCTGGATTTTTTATGAAGGTATCACAATTTTCTTTTCTTTCTTTTGACAAATCTCTCTCTAAAAGCCAACAGGTTTTTTGTAGTTTTTTGGGCCTCTTGGAATTTGCATAGGTATTCAAGGCTTTTCTTTCTCAAAATCACGATCTCTTTACAGTTGCCAATGGCTTCCAATTTATAGGCAAGGATCTTGTAGCTTGGAGAGATCAAGGGTACAACTATCATATGTTAGGCGCTAACTTGTTCTTGAAGCAAGTTCAAATAGGCGTGGTAGTTGGCAGTTTTTTAGCCATGCCTAAGCTGGATTAACAAGCAGGGATTAAGGAAAAGTAAACCCAAAAGCAAAAGAAACGCATGGACCCTAACATATTTTTGTACAAAAGTTGCTTTTCAAGGACAACAAAGGTACTTCTATGCCACACGTGGGGAAACCCTTTGGATAAAGACTCAAAAGTGGTCGTGAGCATTAAATGAGCATTAAATGATGATGAGATTTATCAAACCATAAATCGTGCAATGTGAGATTTTGCATCATTGCTTAATTCTGGATCAGAAGTTCAGCTTCAGCGCAACCTAGAACAAACATCCAACTTCTGATCTTTGTATCTCTTTGCTTCAGCATGTTCTGAAGGAGCTCTCAGAATTTCTAGGAAGCTTGCAGCATGCTCTGTAATCTTCTTTGAATTACCCTTGCAAACTTTGACTGAACCTTTATGAAAACTGGCCCGGAAGTTCTGACCAAACTCTGTCTTGAAAGTGTCCAGAATTTGCTGAGTATTTCAGTTTCAAGGACGTGTCTTTGAGGAGTTACAACTTGAAATCCCACATTTCTAGGAGAAGTTTTGTTCTGTAATGTTTTAGATCTCATTGAAATCTATAACTATTGTATCAAAAGTTCTTCCAGTATCAGCTTGCACCATGGTGATAATCTGATCAGAAGTTCTGAGTTTGTCATATTTCTTAAACAATTAGACAAATTCTAAGTATTTAGAAATTTGACTTTTCCAAAGTAACTTTTGACTTCTAAATTTCTTGACGAAACAAATCTCACATTCCAACATGTCTTAATGAAATGTGATTCTTGAAGCTTGATTTTGATCCAAAAGTCAAAGTTTGACTTTTTAGTGTGTAAATGACCATTTTGCCCTTGTGGATAACTTTCTTGAAAAAGATTGCAATTCAAGGCTTGGAACTGGATGGAAGCAAACCTGAAGGTCCAGGGTGATCCTTTGAGAAATGAGAGGGAAAATTTTGGGGTACAACAGCTGCCCCTGTTCAATCTTCTTAAATCTGAAGAGTTAGATTGGCGGATTTGCCATTCGTGACTTGAAGGTGGAAGATGATTGAACAGTAGAGTGCCCATAAATTTGTACTCGGTGATGGTTGATGGTAGAGGGAATGGGCTTAAAGACGCCATTTGGAAGGATAATGGAAAGTTGTTGGAGATGAGCATGTAGATGCCATCCAGAAATGATTTGTTGAATTGTAATTTGTAAGTTGAAAGAATGAGCATTAGAATGGCGTCCATGTTTGGAGCGTATATGTACTGTATCTGGAAGTTGATTCTGAATGAGTATCAGAATGGCGTCCATGTCTGGAGCGTATCTGCACTATATCTGAAAGCTGATTCTGAATGAGTATCAGAATGGCGTCCATGTCTGGAGCATATTTAAACTGTATCTGAAAGTTGATTTTGAATGAGTATCAGAATGGCATCCGTGTCTGAAGTGTATCTGAACTGTATCTGGAAGCTCATTCTGAATGAGTATCAGAATGGCATCCGTGTCTGGAGCGTATCTGAACTATATCTGAAAGTTGATTCTGAATGAGTATCAGAATGGCATTCGTGTCTGGAGCGTATTTGAACTGTATCTGGAAGCTGATTCTGAATGAGTATCAGAATGGCGTCCGTGTCTGGAGCGTATCTAAATTGTATCTGAATTTGAAATCTGAATGAGTATTAGAATGGCATCCATGTCTGGAGCGTATCTGAACTGTATCTGAAAACCGTGTTTGAATGAACATCAGAATGGCATCCATGTTTGGAGCGTATCTGTACTGTATCTGAATTTGAAATCTAAATGAGTATCAGAGTGGCGTTCGTATCTAGAGCGTATATGTATTATATCTGAATTTGAAATCTGAATGAGTATTAGAATGACATCCGTATCTGGAGCGTATATGTACTGTATCTCTAGACTGACCATTATTAATGGTAGCTGTTAATCTTATCCTAAAAAGGGTAAAATGTTACCTAAAATGCAAAGTCATGTTGCATTAAATGTATGAGGTAATGTATTTGCTTCATCAATGTTTATGATATATGGATGCAATGTATGTGTATGTGAGCTAATCTGCTGCATTGCTATTGGATTGAGGAAAATAAATCCCTGAATGTTGTTGACGATATGTGAGTCTTCATGTCTTTAAGTTGACGTATTAATGGATTTCTGCCGAGAGAAATAAATTCTGTTGTGAGGGTAATGCCATCTACTTCTTGTAAAACCTGTTGGGGAGTCCTGAGAAATTTTGACAACTTCTACTGGGGATCAATAAATTGAAACTTTGTTCCGCTGGGGATTTAAACGACGTACTGCATGGGATTATTTATGGAATGGCCTAGAGATATTTTCCTATCCTTTCAACCTATCAGTAATTTCCTCTTTCTCATTTTGTTTATTGGTAAACAGTAATTATGTTCAAATGCATATGTTCAACAATGAATCATTGGACGTTTTTGCAAACAAAACACAAGCGTAAAGAAAAAGACAAATAGTTTTTTGCACTTTCAAAGGCATATCTTTGTATTGACTTTGAGTAAAAAAAATTTGTACAAAGGGGACAAACATTCTAGTAAGAGAATGTTGTCGTAAAACAAGAAAAATTTGATACAAAGAAAGATAGCTATGTGTAATAATCCCATGGGGTTCCCATTCTGCCATAGCCTTCGTATCTCTGAGCATCTTGTCTATCTGTTTGCCTTGTCCAAAGATGACTGAATTGATCAGAACCTCTGAGTTTGTCACTGGAAGCCTAAGATTGTTTGTTAAAGTGATCCGACGGGACATTATCATACGCTTTAATTCCCTAACTTTTGCCTGGACCACCGTTTCAGGTTTTTAGTCCACCGGGAAACCCTTTTTTGCCCAAGTTTCCCTTTCGGGTTTTCAACTTGCCGGTTGTACAATTTTTTTTTGTTTTATCCCTAAATTTTTCCCGAACCTTTTGGTTCGCCGGGATGCGCTTGTTTTTCCAAGGTATGTCAACCTAGAAGGTCTCTTATGTGTACTATCTTTTGACTATGTCCGCGTTCGCAGGATGTGGCAGGTCGTCGCCATCCATGGTGGTCAGGATCATTGCCCCACCAGAGAAAATGTTTTTGATTACAAATGGTCCTTCGTATGTAGGAGTCCATTTTCTCCTGGGGTCACCTTATGGCAAGATGATGCGTTTGATCACTAGATCCCCAACTTGATACACTTGGCGTCTGACCTTTTTGTTGAAAGCCTTGATCATCCATTTTTGATACATTTGACCATGGCAAACAGCAGTAAGTCTCTTCTCATCAATCAAGTTCAGTTGATCAAGTCAAGTCTGGATCCAATCGTCTTCGTTCAACCCTGTATCCTTCATAATTCTCAAAGCAGGGATCTGAACTTCAATAGGCAAGACAACTTCCATGCCGTATATCAAAGAATAGGGTGTTTCCCTAGTTGATGTGTGAGCCGTGGTACGATATCCATGGAGAGCTAATGGTAGCATCTCATGCCAGTCTTTGTATGTGACTGTCATTTTCTGTATGATCTTTTTAATGTTCTTATTCGCAGCTTCGACAACACCATTCATCTTTGGCCGATATGGAGAAGAATTGTGATGCTGAATCTTGAATTGCTCGTACAATGCAGTAATCATTGTGTTGTTGAGATTTGTACAATTGTCAGTGATGATCCTTTCCGGGATACCGTACTGGCAAATGAGATTTTGCTTGATGAAACGGGCAACAAAATTCTTGGTAACAGAGGCGAAGGAGGCTGCTTCAACCCACTTTGTAAAACAGTCAATGGCCACTAGGATGAAGCAGTGTCCATTGGAAGCTATCGGCTTGATTTCCCCGATCATATCAATCCCCCACATAGAAAAGGGCCAAGGAGTTGTCAAGACATTCAGAGGAACTGGAGGTACATGCACCTTGTCAGCATAAATTTAACATTTATGGAAGGTTCGAGAGTGTCGATAGCAATCTGATTCCATGGTAGACCAGTAATAGCCTGCCTGTAAGATTTTCTTTGCCACCGTATGCCCATTGGAATGGGTACCAAAAGTGCCTTCATGATATTCAGCCATGATCCTTTCAGCTTCAATTTTATCTACACACCAAAGCAATACGGAGTCATGATTGCATTTGTACAAGATGTCGTTACTAAGGAAGAACTTAGCAGATAATCTCCTTAAGAATTTTTTATCATTGATTGATGCTCCTTCTAGATATTCTTGAGCCTCGAGATACCTCTTGACTTCATGAAACCAAGGTTGGTCCACTACTTCTTCAGTATTAATCTCGTGACAGTGTGCTGGTTCATCCATTCGTTCGATGGTGATTTAGGGATCCTTGTTATCCCATTTAAGTTTAAACATAGATGACATTGTGGCTAGTGCATCTGCTAGCTGATTTTCTTATCGCGGGAAATGGTCAAAGGTAATCCTCTCAAAATGTTGTAGCAATGTAAAAACATGTTCTTTATAAGGGATAAGGTTAGGGTGCTTGGTGTCCCATTACCCTTTGATCTGGATGATAACCAAAGCTGAGTCTCCGAATAAATTCAAAGATTTGATTCCCAAGTCTATGGAAGCTTTGAGACCGAAGATGCATGCTTCGTATTCCGCCATGGTGTTTGTACAATTGAAGTAGAGTCTTGTGGTAAAGGGTGTATGACACCCTTCCGGAGATATGAGTACAACACCGATACCATTACCAAGTGCATTGGATGATCCATCAAAGAACATGGTCCATTAGGATCCTTGTTCAGGTCTGTCATATGGCATGATTTCTTCACAGTTGTCTAATGTCATGATTTCTTCATCCGGGAATTCAAACTTCATGGACTGGTAGTCTTCCACAGCTTGGTGAGCAAGGTGATTAGCTAATACACTACCCTTTATATCCTTCTGGGTAGTATACTGTATGTCGTACTCTATTAGGATCATCTGCTATCTCGCTATTCTCCCAGAAAGAGCAGGCTTCTCGAAGATGTATTTTATCGGATCCATTTTAGATATCAACAAGGTAGTATGAGTCAGCATATACTGTTAGCCAGCGAGTAGTCCATGCCAGAGCGCAACAAGTTTTCTCGAGCAGTGAATATCTGGTTTCATAGTCGGTAAAATTTTTGCTCAGGTAATAAATAGCGTGCTCTTTTCGGCCAGACTTGTCATGCTGCCCCAATACACACCCCATTGAGTTTTCTAAAATAGTCAGATACATGATCAATGGTCTTCTCTCGACTGGTGGCATCAACACAGGAGGCTCTTGTAAGTATTCTTTGATTTTGTCAAAAGCAAATTGGCACTCATCATTCCATTTGACTACTTGATCTTTCTTCAACAGTTTGAAGATTGGCTCACAAGTAGTTGTCAGATGGGAAATGAATCTGGAAATATAGTTCAGACGCCCCAAGAATCCCCTGACTTCCTTCTCAGTACGAGGAGCAGGCATTTCTTGTATTACTTTAACTTTGGCAGGATCGACCTCGATACCTTTGTTGCTGACGACAAAATCTAGGAGTTTACCAGACCGTACCCCAAATGTACACTTGTTTGGATTCAACCTCAGCTTGTACTTCTTCAGTCTCTCAAACAACTTTTGTAAGTGATTAAGATTCTCTTCTTATGTTTATGAAATGGCTATCATATCGTCTACGTAAACCTCTATTTCATGATGTATCATGTCATGAAATAAAGCTACCATGGCGCGCTGATAGGTTGCCCCAACATTCTTCAGTCTGAATGGCATCACCTTGTAGAAGAATGTGCCCCATTGTGTGACAAATGTTGTTTTCTCCATGTCCTCAGGTGCCATTTTGATTTGGTTGTAACCTGAGAATCCGTCCATGAAGGAAAACACTTTGTGTTGTACTGTATTGTCAACTAGGATATCAATGTGGGGGAGTGGAAAATCATCCTTGGGGCTCGCCCTATTCAAATCTCTGTAGTCCACACACATTAGTACTTTGTCGTCTTTTTTAGGTACGGGAACAATGTTGGCAACCCATTGAGGGTAAGAGGTGACATCCAAGAATCCAGTGTTGAATTGTTTCATGACCTCTGCTTTAATCTTTTCTGACATATCAGGCCTCATGCGGCGAACCTTTTGCTTTACTGGTGGACAATCTTCTCTTGTAGGAAGACGATGTACCATAATATCCATATCGAGTCCCAGCATATCTTCATATGACCAGGCAAAGACTTTAACATAGTCGTGTAACAATTGAATCATACGCTCTTTGACCCTAGGTTCCAGATTGGCACCCACTTTGACCTCTTTTTAACCTCTTCGGTACCCATGTTGATTGTATCCACAGATTCCTCGTGAGGCTGAATGGTTCTCTCCTCTTGTTGTAGTAGTCTGGCAAGTTCCCATGGTACTTTGCAATCTTCCTCACCTTCGTCTTCGGCTTGGTAGATTAGATTCTCAAATTCACAAAAGGTCATAGCAGTATCGTTACCCATGGGATCCAGAATGGATGGATACCTGCATTGTGAATGTGGGTGTGTGTAAGGGTATATCTATCTTTGAAAGAAAATAAAATGTAAACTAAAAACAATGAGCACAAAAGTTTGTATGCGAAAATTCCATGATTCATTGATGTCATATGAAGATGAAATAATAACCCTTACAAATGGACCATTATGCCTCGGGTAAGACACAAGGTTTTAAGAGTGCGAATTTTTTTTGAATATTACAGATCCAACAAAATGTAAAGATAAATTATTGTGGGATAAAAGTGATTGGGACGAAGTCTCTAGCCTTCCAATTGTTGAGCCTTCCATTGACAGTCGGAAAGATCCAATCCTCCAGGTTGAAAACATCTTCACCATCTTCTATCGCGTTGACCTCATGGTTTCTAATCTTCAAGGGTGGCCCTCCAGCACGGGCACGACGTATAGCCTTTTAAGCACTTGAAGTGAAACCTAGGCCAAACTTGTAAGACTTATACGGGATATCTGGAAGTTTCCCCCAGATGGTGCATCCACCTTCCTCTACCACTTCTTTGGCGTCTTTCAGAGATGACATCCAGAGTGGAGGTCTTGTGATCTTGGGAATCTGGGACACAGTCTTGGTCACTTCCACCTCTTGGGGGACCTCTTCAAAGTGTTGAAATGGAGTTTCAATGAATTCGCTGTCCAATTCCACATATCTGAAGGAATTGGGATGGTTGATCATGTATTCTTCCTCTCCATGGACAATGATAATCTTCCCTTGAACTGGATACTTCACTATCTGGTGCAATGCAGAGGTGACAACGCCAACATTGTGGATCCATGGCCGGCCTAGAAAACATGAATACGAAGGGCGGATGTCCATTACATAAAAGGTGGAATTGAAAGTTTGGGTTCCAACCTTTATGGGGATATCCACTTCCCCGTGCACCATCCTCTTCGAGCCATCAAATGCCCTTACTACTATGTTGCTTGGCTTCAACGTCAGTCCCTCACAGTCAAGTCTGTCAAGAGCTTTTTTCGATAATACATTCAAAGATGAGCCAGTGTCCACCAAGACATGGGCCAGAGTTGTGCCCCTACACTCCATTGAGACGTGCAACGCCTCATTATGATTTCTTCCCCTCGGTGTTAGATCAGCATACGAGAAACCTAGGCCATTATCCGCTGTCAAGCTGGCCACGCAGTCTTGGACTTGATCAGCAGACGTCTCTTGAGGTACATGGGATGTTTTTAAGAACTTCGCCAAGGCTTTTGCATGTGCCTCGGAACACAGTAGTAATGCCAGCATGGAGATCTTGGAGGGAGTTTGCCCCAACTGTTCAACTACATCGTAGTAGCTCCTCTTTATAATTTTTAGGATCTCCTCCATTTCTTTCTTAGATGTGTTTGGGATAGTCAGTGATTGTGCCTTCATCCGGACAGGCTCAACCAAAACACCTTTTCCTCGAGTTTCAACAGCATGAGTGTTAGTAGGAATGATAACAGGAGTTGCGACGGTTTCGTCAATAGGAGCATTTGCATAGATGATTATGGGTACGGAGGTAACCTTTGGAGTAGCCATAAGGATGATCACGGGTCCAGAAACTTCTTTTGGGGGGAGCAATTTCTGGAGAAAAGATCCTACCGCTTCAGGTAATTTTACTAGTTCCGGCAACATTATTGATGTCAGAATCTTCTTCTTTGGAGTTTATCTCTTCGGCGGCTGGCCAGTCTTGTTTGATGCCATGGTAGTAAATGTTCCCTCCGTAATTCCACGACACGGTTTTGTCTGATACATATGGGACTGGCCCAGGCATTGTGATGATTAAAGGAGTTGTTTACGAAACTGATGTAATTCTAACGGGTCTTTTGGTGGAGACCCTGGAAGAATTGGCGGAAATGGTAATGATAGAAACATCTTCAATAGGAATAGGTGAAACAGGAGTTTTTTCAAACAAAATCTCTTTGTTATCTATCAGGCACTGAATGCCCGCCTTCAACAAAGGACAGCTAGTTGGTGATGATAAGCAGAGATGGAAAACTTCATTACAGCCCGTGAACACACCGGCTTTCAGCAAGTTTATCTTAATGGTCGGAAGTGGAGTCATGAGTTCATAAACTGTGGTAATGAACAAATCTTCTTCAATAGCATTGGTATTGTGATCATGTCTAGGCATAGGAGCAGAAATGACATTTAGCTTCTCGGGTGCATCAAACTCAATTTCTTTTGCTTCAATGAGGTCTTATATTTTGTTCTTCAAGGCCCAACATGTTATTAGTATCGCGACCAGGACTTTCAGAGTGATATGCGCAACGGGCATTGGGATGATAATGAGGGGATGTTGTATTGGGGTTTTTCTGCGCTTCTTTCAAGGTTACCAAATTGGATCTTAGAAGATGCGGTAGAACTTGAGATAGAGTCATGTTAATTCTGGTGAATTGCCTGACTGGCCTTTCCACCTTTGGTTGATTACTTCTTTGTTGATCAGATGTAGGCTTTGGAATCATAACAGCCCCCACCATTGGTCGATGTTCGGCCCTCTGTTGGTTTCTTTACGGATATACAACAACTATCTCTTTCTTCCTGATAAAAGGCTTCCTTAATGTTGTAGAAGAAGATGAATCCTTCTGAATCTTTCCACTTTTTAAGCCAGCTTCCACCCTCTCTCCGGTTAATATCAGTTCAGTAAAGCTTGCAGATGAACTTCCGATTAAATGGTTGAAAAAGGGACCAGATAAGGTGCCTAAGAACATGTCTACCAATTCCCTTTCAGACAGAGGGGGTTGAACTCTTCCAGCCAAATCTCTCCATTTTTATGCGTAATCCTTGAAACCTTCATTAGAAGCCATTGCCATACTGTGGAGTTGAGTACAGGTAGGCGCCAAATCAGCATTGTATTGATATTGCTCGTAGAAAGCTGCAGCAAGATCTTCCCAATTATGGACGTTGGCTCTTTCTAGTTGGTAAAACCAGTCGAGTTGTGTTTCAGACAAACTGTCTTGGAAAAAGTGCACCCATAAGTCTTTATCAGCGGTATGGGGTTGGATTTTTCTCACATATGATCGGAGATGCATTTTAGGGCATGACATTCCATCATATTTTGCAAATATAGGCACTTTGAATTTCGGAGGAATCACAATCCCCGATAGTAGTCCCAATTCCTCAAAGTCTAAGCCTGGCACCTTTTGTATTTCCATCGCGCTCAACCGCTCTTCAAGATGTCTGTACTTGTCATCAGCTGGAGGATATTGTTCCTCAGAGTAGTCTTCCTCTTCTTCAGATTCTAACGGGACAGCTGTTTCCTTGCCTTTCCCTTCTCCTTCACCGGATGTTATTGCAAAGTTCAAAGTCCTTATTGTCTGCCCCTGAAACCTTCTCCCCATGTTTAAGACTCCAATTACCTTCTTTGCTTTCTTCTTCCTCTCTTCAGCTAGCAGAGTCTTCAATTTTCCTTGCCCCTTTGCTAGGGTCATGAGCAATTGTTGAAACTGCGTATTCTAAGCTTGGAGACCTTTTACTGTTTGCTCGAGATCCATCTTACTGAAATAAACAGTAGAGAGATGAGGAGACTTGTTGCAAAAGACCTGTTTATGTTATGATGAATGATATATACATATGCAATGTTTTCAAGGATTTCAAATATTCAAATTTGTTTTTAGACAAAAAGGAAACACACATTATATTAATAAGATAAAGTTTGAGTACATCAATGCCCCTTGGACAAAATAATACAAAACTCTAAGATAAAAAAGTAGTGCGCATCCTCTTTGGTGCAATGTAGGCGTTCAAGGTCCGCTCCTCATGAAGTAGCCTAGTGTGTTTAAAAACCTTCTTCTCGCTTGCGTAGAATTGGGCTTCAAAAGTATCTTGCTCTCCTTTGAGTTGTATACAATCCCTTTGTAAGTCTTCAAGAGATGTGGGCATGTCAGGATGTAGGATAGTGTATGAAACATCTCCTTCCTTAACAGGCTCAATGATTACCGGGAGAATGGAGGGGTAAGGCATCATAAGACTCTGAGCGCGAGATCGTACCCATTTGAGGTAAGGCTCAAGAGGGATGGAATTCTTGTGCCTCAAAGTCTTGCTATCCACTTTGTTTAGCATCCTCCAAGCTCGGATAAATCTCTGGCGAAGGCCTTGATCGTTGTTGTCGTAGTCGAATACCAAACCTTGAATCAGCATCTCGTGCAGGCCATCCCTTCGGGCGTAACCAAACTGTCTTAAGGATAAGAATGGGTTGTAGGTGATGCCCCCCTAATTCCAAGTAGATGGACATTAGGGAATTCTCCACAACAGTCGATGATGATAACATTCTCTTTGGATCGAGAGCACGAATGAATTTCTGAATGTTTGAGCGTCATTAACCTTTGTGACCACCTTGAACCTTACTCATTCCTTATGACTGATTGGGGATGATGAGAAATAAACCATATTGCCAAGAGAGGAGTGCAACACATAAGGACCCCTCTTTTCCTCATTGTGCGAGTGTGAAAAGAGTGTAGGATATCCCCTAGCAATGTAGGCACCGGATTGCGTGACATGAAGATTTTGACGATGTTCACATCTATGAGTTGGTCAGGATTTGGAAACAAAACCATCCCATAGATGAGAAGAGCCACAATTTCCTCAAAGGCTGGCAAGTCTAAGGAAATCCAACAGCTTTGGGCTTTCTCAAACAAGAACTTTGCTAAGAAACCTTTGACACAACTCCTTATTTCCCAATGATTTGTGACATCATATGAGTGCAAGTGTGGAGCTTGAGCAATCTCTTATGGATTTGGGTCTCTTTCCGTACCGTTGAAAGGTAGTTGATTAAGAATGGGAATCCTCAAGAGTTGGGAGAATTCTTCCAAAGTAGGCACAAGTTGATAGTCAGGAAATGTGAAGTAATAATGCAAAGGATCAAAGAACTGAAAGAGAACCTTCATCATATCCTTATCTGTGTTGGAGGTGACCAAGTTGAGTAGACGGCCATGTCTTTCGGTGAATGGAGAGTTCTCATGAATCTTTGAAGCTAGCTCCTTAAGTTGTGGAGGAATTCTTACAAGGTTGACTTGAATAGTTTTCCTGCGAAGTGAATCCATATCCTACAAAACAAGAAAAAAGATGAATCCTAAAATCCTTGAAATGGTTAATGGGTGTATATGATGTTCATGATGTCCATGATGTTATGTACAAGCAAAGCAAACAAGTCCTTATTTAGGCTTGCATGGAGTTTTATAGGTAAGTACCCTCTTGAAGTTTAGTTGGCTTAAACATGTCCTAGTAATAGTAACTGGGTTCTAAGGAGCTCAATATCACTGGATTGTTTCCTCGGTCATTGTTTCAGCTCAAGCCTCTTTAATGGCGACCGAAATATCCCAAGAAACCAAACCTTAATAAGTGTAGTATCGAGTATCTACCAACTTTGGACGACACCAAAGTCGGTCATCTCACTACGTCCTAAAGGCCAAGTTGGTCAAGTAAAGGTTCTAGAATTTCATTAGTGCTTCATGACATCACTCAGCGGCCCTGTATTCTTTTTGATTAACTCAAAGGCTACCGGTACCCACAAATATGTCACACTAATGTAGTTATTGCTTCGACCATGTCAGTATACCCCGCGCAGTTTCCACAATATATTGCTACTTACCTATTATGTATCCCAAATCCGGGTAGAGGATTTAAACCCAAACAAAGAACCATAATGTAAAGCATACAAATCAAGTAATGTAAGCAAGTAAATGTGATATATCCCTAAGGTAACCCCACTTTTATAAAATCCCCAGCATAGTCTCCAGTTCTGTGATACGGTGGGAGAACTAACTTGGAGTTTGCGTTTGTGTTTGCAAATGTTGCGGTTTAGCAAGAGTCGCCACCGACTTTTATTTTATCCAAAAGGAAAGGAGAAAAAGCACAGGAAAGACCTTTAAAGATGTTTTCTTGAGTTCGGGGGGTAGATTATGAAAAGGGAAGGTATTAGCACCCTTTTCATCCATGGTTTTCCATGGGCTCTTAGTTACTCGCTAGATCACTTGCTTTTTTTTAAATGTGCTTGTGGTGTGGGTTTTGAAATTATTTTGAAAATGTAACTTTGTAATGACTCTCGTTTCTATAAGAATGCATACAAAGTGTTTGTTTCAAAAATAGTTCAAATATGTGTTTGTGAGTTGTGTTTTTGAAAGTGGTTTTGAAAAGATGTTTTGCAATGGTTCTCGTCTCTATAAGAACGCGTACAAAGTGTTGTCTTTTGAAAATCTTTTCAAAATGAGAGTGTTGGTGTATGAAATGTTTTTGTTGTGAGCAAGCGAGCAACTAGGAGCAAATATACCTACTCAAAAGGTCTTAGATATTCTCCCCCCCCCCCTTAAATGTTGCTACCTTACTATTGATTTGGTAAGAAGGCCCATCGTTGGATGTGAAGGGACGGACGCGGGACGTTTATATAGTCATAGAAGGCAACCCATGGGACATATTAGCAATATCGTTTTAGGGACTAGATCGTTTACCGAAGGCAACATTTGAGGTCATCGAGGGACTACGATCTTTTATCGAGGGTCTTTACTAAAATGCCCATGTTTGAGGGACATGACTATTTTTCCGATAGGAAACAAAGTGGGATTACCTTAAAGGTGCTACTGTGCAAGTGTGTTTTGATTGCATGCATTTTAGTCTTGATTAGGGTGATCTATTTGTTGATTTTCATATCTTGCCATACACACCCTAATTACTATCATTTAAATTTGAAAGCGATAAGTTGCAGAAATGTAAAGTCCTACGTTATTACAATATTTAGGGGGATGGAGTGTACAAATTTATGAATTGGGGTTGCAAGTAAAAATAAGTCATAAGTTACTATTACAACCATGTTGAAATGTACAATATAAGAAAGAAATGGACTTGTTTAGAGAATGTTTTTTGTATTAATGAAAAAGAAATAAATAAGTTAATAAAATAAAATATTTTTATGTCTTTTTATGTTAATATTAAAAATGATGAAAAGGGAAATAAATGAAAGACAAAAACAGTGTGTTACTGGAAGCAAGATAAACAAGGATCAGAAGTTCTGAAGTCAGGCGCGTGATGATTCAGAAAGGAACGTCAATGGAATCAGAAGTTCTGGATTGGTACACTCTAAGGTCCTGCAAGGAACGTTAGAGGGGGGACATAAAAGTTCTGGGTGGTATTCAGACAGTGGGCCACAAGTCAGAAGTTCTGTATTACACTTGAATCTGGAGCGTGTGTTTGGAACTTGAGTTGCTGCCTTCAGATATTTTGGAGTCAGCAAGAACAATGGAATAGAGAATACCAAATTCTTTTACTTCAAGGGAAGAACAAAGGTTTTGGTTTTCTGTTTGGGAATTCTGGATTTTTTATGAAGGTATCACGGTTTTCTTTTCTTTCTTTTGACAAATCTCTCTTTAAAAGCCAACTGGTTTTTTGTAGTTTTTTGGGACTCTTGGAATTTTCACAGGGATTCAAGGCTTTTCTTTCACAGGGATCTCAACCTCTTTACAGTTGCCAATGGCTTCCAATTTATAGGAAAGGATCTTGTAGCTTGGAGAGATCAAGGGTACAACTATCATATGCTAGGCGCTGACTTGTTTTTGAGGCATGTTCAAATAGGCGTGGTAGTTGGTAGTTTTTTAGCCATGCCTAAGCTGGATTAGCAAGCAGGGATTAAGGAAAAGTAAACCCAAAAGCAAAAGCAACGCATGGGCCCTAACATATTTTTGTACAAAAGTTGCTTTTCAAGGACAGCAAAGGTACTTCTATGCCACACGTGGGGAAACCCTTTGGATAAAGACTCAAAAGTGGTTGTGAGCATTAAATGAGCATTAAATGATGATGAGATTTATCAAACCAGAAATCCTACAATGTGAGATTTTGCATCATTGCTTAATTCTGGATCAGAAGTTTAGCTTCAGCGCAACCTAGAACAAACATCCAACTTCTGATCTTTGTATCTCTTTGCTTCAGCATGTTCTGAAGGAGCTCTCAGACTTTCCAGGAAGCTTGCAGCATGCTCTGTAATCTTCTTTGAATTACCCTTGCAAACTCTGATTGAACCTTTGTGAAAACTGGCCTGGAAGTTCTTACCAAACTCTGTGTTGAAAGTGTCCAGAATTTGCTGAGTATTTCAGTTTCAAGGACGTGTCTTTGAGGAGTTACAACTTGAAATCCCAGCATTTCTAGGAGAAGTTATGTTCTTCAATGTTTTATATCTCATTGAAATCTATAACTATTGTATCAAGAGTTCTTCCAGGATCAACTTGGACCATGGTGATAATCTGATCAGAAGTTCTGAGTTTGTCATATTTCTTAAATATTTAGACAAATTCTAAGTATTTAGAAATTTGACTTTTCCAAAGTAACTTTTGACTTCTGAATTTCTTGACGAAACAAATCTCACATTCCAACATGTCTTGATGAAATATGATTCTTGAAGCTTGATTTTGATCAAAAAGTCAAAGTTTGACTTTTTAGTGTGTAAATGACCATTTTGCCCTTGTGGATAACTTTCTTTGAGAAAGATTGCAATTCAAGGCTTGGAACTGGATGGAAGCAAACCTGAAGGTCCAGGGTGATCCTTTGATAAATGAGAGGGTAAATTTTGGGGTACAACAGATTAGATATGAAAATGTTGTCTTGTTCATGATTAGAATGTATATATTGTTGTATGATGAAGATCAATCATTTAAAGATGAGTAATGATGCCCTAATGATGTATAATTGATGTAGAAATATAGGATAATTGTAATTGATGATTACCTATTGTAACGGTAGAAATGTTCAAGACTAAGCCATTGGATTGACTAGACTTTATACAAATCAAAATAAAAATCGCCACCGCGCTTTATTGTTTCCAAAGGAATGGGAAAAGAGCGAATAACCCAAAAAGATGGGGAAAGATTTAAGGTAAGGGGGTTGGTTATGAAAAGGGAAGGTATTAGCACCCTAAACATCTATGGTACTCCGCATGGACCTCTTTGAAAAATCTGTATATTTTGGCTATAAAAATGTGTTGTATATAAAAGGGATGGTGGAGGTGAGAAAAGAAATATTTTTATGATTTTTGCACCCGCCGTGGTTGCGAACCTTTAGTGCCTACGTACCACCTTTCATGCAATAGGGGATCAGGGTACACGTAGTTCCTCTTTGAAAAATTTGAAACACAAGTGTGTTGGTTAATTTTATGAGATAAGACATCATCATCATTATCCGTGTGGAAAACATACTTACTAACCACAATCATGAGAAAGGAGAATTTGCATCATCTCAAAGTGGAGGATATGGCTTGGATCTTAAAATTAATAATGCCTCACTCAACACCCAAGTGGAAAATGTCTCACTTCACTACACATTGTAGAAGTATAGTTGTTTGCATCACTACATGGATTGACAAGAGTCTAATCTTTTTGAGAAAATTTAAAAGATAAAAAGCCAAAGTGGCAAAATGGTTTGAAATGAGATTGATTGAATTTTAGTCTTCTCTCAAAAAAAAAGTCAAGGTATTATTAAATTGATTGAAGTTTATTTATGAAAATATTTTGAAAATACATGGACATAAGTCCAAGTTTATTATGAAAATGGTTCTAGTTTCAAAACAAGAAGAGTTTTCAAAAGGAGGGAGAAGATTTTTGAAATTAAAGAAGATGGGAGGAGATGAAGAGACTATCCTAGAGCATAAGGTAAAAGCTAGGGATAAGAACCATCTAACCAACAAGAAACCAATACTTGACATTATGAGTCAATATAGAATTCTCATTCTTCGGATTTAAACCAAGCAAGAAAAGATACTAGACCTCTTCAGAGAACCAAACTTCAAGTATATTAAGTCTTTACAAAAATTGGGTAGAGTAACGGTTGTATACGGGTGAATTCCATATTACAAACAAAGAGTGTAATCACAATAACCTGTACACAAAACAAACAAACAACCCAATGTTTTGAGGTAAACCTCAAGAACTCCAGACAAAATATGAATTAAGGTTACAAGGTCTTCAACATAGGCCAAGGTCTCTAATCCTAAGTCCAAGAAGTCCAATGCTCCATAATGCCAAGGATAATAACCAAATAGTCCAAGTACCATTAAATCTTTTTATGGTTCATGTTGATTATTAGGTGTCTTCAAATGAAAAAGAAAAGCTCAAGTGAGCAAAATAAAAATGACATAAAAGTAAATTCTCAAGTGAGCAAAGATGAAAATAGCATGAAATGTAAAATGCTAAAAGTAAATGGTACGTAAAGCATAAAAATAAAAGCATAAATTAAAGTCAATTGTTAGAAATTAGTTGTTAGTTGGATGACCATCTTGAAACTTGCATTTGGAACTCATTAGAGGATTGGTAGAACCAAATCCTCCATACAACAAGTTGCATTTGCTTTTTGTCAAGTATATCATCCATTTGGAATTCTCACAAGTGCCATTTAATGATCAACAATGTTTAAGTGATCCGTGTTGACCAAAGGTGTTGTAGATCCATTAGAAGATTGGTAGAACCAAATCCTCCACACAATGAATCTCAAGGTTATTGGATCAAAGAGATCAAATTAACATGCTTGGGCTTGCAATCATAAGTTTGGGCGACAAATGATCATTTATTCGAATTGGGACAAAATTTAGCGCTATGTTAAGCAATCGTAAGTGGACTTATATAGAAGTCACACATATTTTGAGGTCGGTCAATAGCAATGTATGTACTTCATGTTTGGATAAATGATATAGAGATCACCATCCCTTAACATGTAGAACAATTAAAAAAGAAAGGGATAAGATGAAGAGGGAGGGGAATGATAAGCTAATTTGGATTACCACCTCAAAATTCTTTCATCTTTAAATTCAACCACTCCTCTAGATGGATTAAAGCACTAAACATATCATTAATCCAAAGCACCAAAAATGAATTAAATAATTCACTCTTAGGTAGATTTGAATTGATGAATATTTATCCAACTTCATCTACATCACAAAGTCCATTGAGTTTAAAGAGAAATTGGACATTTAAAATTGCAATCCAAACCAACAATCAAAAGGAGTGAGTAGAAAAAGGATTTTGGATCAAAGTTGCCCTAAAACAAGGCAAAAAAATGCATTTTGTCCCTGTGTAAATCGATTGCACTACTGTGTAAATCGATTTACACAGTACAATTTTCAAAAATCTGCGCAAAATTGCTTTTGTGCAATCGATTACACTGTTACTGCAATCGATTGCACGCTGTTACAGACAGCAAAACAACATTTTAAAAGGCCAAATTCTTGTTTAAACTTTCCATCAAATACCTTATGATCATGGATCCAATTGAGCACGAAAATTCCATCAAATTATGAGAAAATAACACCATTAGAATCACAAAATAATGCTCAATGAATCAAACTCAAAGATCAACAAGAGATCACATTGTAAAAGATGAATTATCCAACTTACCAAAGGTAGATCTAGAGAATTATCAAAACAACTTCAAGAATTTACTTCAATTCAACCACAAGAATCATATGCCAAGCTTGGATGTAGAGAATTGATGAAGAAAAAAATTTTGGATGAAGGTTTAGCTCAAAGATTAGTAAGCTTCAATGCAAAGCTTACTAACTTTTTGAAAATGGAGCTTTGAGTGAATTTGGTAGATGGAGAGAATTGAGAGATTTTTTAGCAAGGTGGATTTGGCTATCAAAAGCTTGAAATTTGAATGAAATGAGGGCTCTATTTATAGAGTTTTATGATTGGGATTAGTGGTAATTTGGTAATTGATTCTTGTAGCCAAAATTTGAATTAATGATAATTCTTTCAAAAATTAGAGCCAAAATTTGAATTAATGATAATTCTTTTTAAAAATGAAAGATTGGCACTAAAATTTGAATTAATGATACCTCTTTCAAAAATGAAAAAAAATTGGAGCCAAAATTTGACAAGCTTAAAATGCTGATTTTTTTTTCAAATTTTCACGCCGTGCAATCGATTGGACTATAGTGCAAATTGATTTGCACGATGTATTTTTTCAAAAATGGCACAAAATGCACTATGTGCAATCGATTGCACCCTAAGAACAATCGACTGCATCAGTGACAAAAATGAATTTTTGTTAATTTTTCCTTTGCAAATAGAGATTTTAGGAAAATAATACCAGAAATCCTTATTTGTCAGATGGTTTGATGTGGTACCTACAAAAAAAAAATATACAAAGACAAACATTTTTTTTATTTTGATTAGAAGTTAGTCAACAACACATATAAAAAATACACAACCAATGTACTTGGAGATTCCTCAAGAGCAAACTTAAAGATAGGAGATAGAAAAATAGGAAGAACCAACCCTAATGTGATCTTGTTATGATCGAGTTGATATGATATGATAGAGGAATCTTAGGGGCAAAATTTGGGGTACAACAGCTGCCCTTATTTAAGTGTCTTCTACCCGGAGATATGAAGGTTAAAAATCTTCGTGTTGACGCGATTGAAGATACTTAAATATAAAAGAAGCCCTATTTTTGCCCTAAGATGCCATGCAAATGCTTATGCATATGAATGCATATGAACAGAACCAAAGAGACGCAAAGTAACATTGGGGATGCAACAAAAATGGAGAAATAAAGGAGCAACCCCACCAGGAAAATAAATTACTGGTGGACCTAAAAGAATTGAATCAGAGAGGAAGATAACAAGTATCAACGTTCATTGTCGATGTCTACCAACGTTCACTGAAGATAGAAAAAAGATAACAAACACCGACGTTCACTGCCGATGTACTACCAACGTTCACTAAAGGTAGAGAGAAAATATCATACCACCGCCGTTCACTGACAATAAACTATCAACGTTCATTGAAGATAGCAAAAAGATAACAAACACTAACGTTCACTGCCGATGTACTACCAACATTCACTGAAGGTAGAGAGAAAATATCATACCACCACCGTTCACTGACGATAAACTATCAACATTCAATGAAGATAGCAAAAAGATAACTAACACCAACGTTCACTGCCAATGTACTACCAACGTTCACTGAAGGTAGAAAGAGAAAATATCATATCATCGCCGTTCACTGATGATGAACTATCAACGTTCACTGAAGATAGCAAAAAGATAACAAACATCGACGTTCACTGCTGATGTACTACCAACATTCACTGAAGGTATAAATAGAAAATATCATACCACCGCCGTTCACTAATGATGAACTATCAACGTTAACTGAAGATAGAAAAACGATAACAAACACCAACATTCACTGCCGATGTACTACCAACATTAACTGAAGGTAGAGAGAAAATATCATATCACCGCCGTTCACTGACGATGAACTATCAACGTTCACTGAAGATAGAAAAGAGATAATAAACACTGACGTTCACTTCCGATGTACTACCAACATTAACTGAAGGTAGGGAGAAAATATCATACCATCGCCATTCACTGATGATGAACTATCAACGTTCACTGAAGATAGCAAAAAGATAACAAACACCGACGTTCACTGCCGATGTACTACTAACATTCACTAAAGGTAGAAAGAGAAAATATCATATCACCGCCGTTCACTGACAATGAACTATCAACGTTCACTGAAGATAGCAAAAAGAACACAAACATCGACATTCACTGCAAATGTACTACCAACGTTCATTGAAGGTAGAGAGAAAATATCATATCACCGCCGTTCACTGACGACGAACTATCAATGTTCACTGAAGATAGAAAAAAGATAACAAACACTGACGTTCACTGCCGATGTACTACCAACGTTCACTGAAGGTAGAAAGAGAAAATATCATACCATCACCGTTCACTGATGATGAACTATCAGCCTTCACTGAAGATAGCAAAAAGATAATAAACACCGACGTTCACTGCCGATGTACTACCAACATTCACTAAAGGTAGAGAGAAAATATCATACCACCACCGTTCACTGACGATGAACTATCAACATTCACTGAAGATAGCAAAAAGATAACAAACACCGACGTTAACTTCGGATGTACTACCAACGTTCACTGAAGGTAGAAAGAGAAAATATCATATCATTGCCGTGCACTGATGATGAACTATCAACGTTCACTGAAGATAGCAAAAAGATAACAAACACCAACGTTCACTACTGATGTACTACCAACGTTCACTGGAGATAGAAAGAGAAAATATCATACAACCAGTGGTCACTGACGATGAACTATCAACGTTCACTGAAGATAGAAAAACGATAGCAAACACCAATGTTCACTGCCGATGTACTACCAACATTCACTAAAGGTAGAGAGAAAATATCATACCACTGCCATTCACTGACGACGAACTATCAATGTTCACTGAAGATAGAAAAAAGATAACAAACACTTACGTTCACTGCCGATGTACTACCAACATTCACTGAAGGTAGAAAGAGAAAATATCATACCATCACCGTTCACTGACGATGAACTATCAACCTTCACTTAAGATAGCAAAAAGATAATAAACACCGACGTTCACTGCTGATGTACTACCAACGTTCACTAAAGGTAGAGAGAATATATCATACCACCACCGTTCACTGACGATGAACTATCAACGTTCACTGAAGATAGCAAAAAGATAACAAACACCAACGTTCACTGTCGATGTACTACCAACGTTCACTGAAGGTAGAAAGAGAAAATATCATATCATCGCCGTTCACTAATGATGAACTATCAATGTTCACTGAAGATAGAAAAAAGATAACAAACACCAACATTCACTGTTGATGTACTACCAACGTTCACTGAAGGTAGAAAGAGAAAATATCATACCACTGCCGTTCACTGATGATGAACTATCAACGTTCACTAAAGATAGCAAAACGATAACAAACACCAACGTTCACTGCTGATGTACTACCAACATTCACATAAGGTAGAGAGAAAATATCATATCACTACCTTTCACTGACGATGAACTATCAATGTTCACTAAAGATAACAAAAAGATAACAAACACCAAAGTTCACTGTCGATGTACTACCAACATTCACTGAAGGTAGGGAGAAAATATCATACCACCAACGTTCACTGATGATGAACTATCAACATTCACTGAAGATAGCAAAAAGATAACAAACACCGATGTTCACTACCGATGTACTACCAACATTCACTGAAGGTAGAAAGATAAAATATCATACAACCGCCGTTCACTGACGATGAACTATCAACGTTCACTAAAGATAGCAAAAAGATAACAAACATCGACGTTCACTGCCGATGTACTACCAACGTTCACTGAAGGTAGAGAGAAAATATCATACCACCGCCGTTTACTGACGATGAACTATCAACGTTCACTGAAGATAGGAAAAAGATAACAAACACCAACGTTCACTGCCGATGTACTACCAACGTCCACTGAAGGTAGAAAGAGAAAATATCATATCACCACCGTTCACTGGCGATGAACTATCAACATTCACGGAAGATAGCAAAAAGATAACAAACACCAACGTTCACTACTGATGTACTACCAACGTTCACTGAAGGTAGAAAGAGAAAATATCATACCACCGCCATTCACTGACGATGAACTATCAACGTTCACTGAAGATAGCAAAACGATAACAAACACCAACCTTCACTGCCGATGTACTACCTACATTCACTGAAGGTAGAGAGAAAATATCATATCACCGCCATTCACTGACGATGAACTATCAACATTCACTGAAGATAGAAAAAAGATAACAAACACTGACGTTCACTGCCGATGTAGTACCAACGTTCACTGAAGGTAGGGAGAAAATATCATACCACCACCGTTCACTAACGATGAACTATCAACGTTCATTGAAGATAGCAAAAAGATAACAAACATTGACGTTTACTGTCGATGTACTACCAACATTCACTGAATGTAGAAAGAGAAAACATCATACCACCGCCATTCACTGATGATGAACTATCAACGTTCACTGAAGATAGCAAAAAGATAACAAACACTGACGTTCATTGTCGACGTACTACCAACGTTCACTGAAGGTAGAGAGAAAATATCATACCACCTCCGTTCACTGATGATGAACTATCAACATTCACTGAAGATAGAAAAAATATAACAAACACCAACGTTCACTTCCGATGTACTACCAACATTCACTGAAGGTAGAAAGAGAAAATATCATATCACCACCGTTCACTGACGATGAACTATCAACATTCACTGAAGATAGCAAAAAGATAACAAACACCAACGTTCACTGCCGATGTACTACCAACATTCACTGAAGGTAGAGAGAAAATATCATATCACCGCCGTTCATTGACGATGAACTATCAACATTCACTGAAGATAGCAAAAAGATAACAAACATTGACGTTCACTGCCGATGTACTACCAATGTTCACTAAAGGTAGAGTGAAAATATCATATCACCGCCATGCACTGACGATGAACTATCAACGTTCACTAAAGATAGCAAAAAGATAACAAACACTGACGTTCGCTGTCGATGTACTACCAACATTCACTAAAGGTAGAAAGAGAAAATATATCAAGTTTTCCCCAAAATTCCGGTGTTTTTCCTGAAACGGGTCTCAACTTCTTCTTTAACCAAGGCACTCTGCCTGGAATGGGTAATATGTAAGCTTATCTCAAATAAAGAGACTTCCACTCATTGTTAAGGGGAATGGCAAAGAGAAATGACTTTCTGGGGATAGAAATATGACTTCCTGGGGAAAGAGATATGACTTCCTGGGGAAAGAGATATGACTTCCTGAGGAAACAGATATGACTTCCTGTGGAAAGAGATATGACTTCCTAGGGAAATGCCACGATATTCCTGCTGAGGAGATAAAGTCTTCTCGTGCAAAATAAATGCACAAACCAAAACTCAAAGTTCTCAGAAATCCAAAGTATATAATATTGTCATGCAACCACAAATCCAATTCAGAAATAAACTGGAGCAAGACAGCCAACGAAGATACATCCTTTGAGAAATAAACTCAAGAGGGAAACCAAATCCACCTAAGCAAGGAGCGCTGTAGGAAGGTTAGAACACAATGTCAATGAAAAATGATTTATAGCAATGCATGATGCATGTATGAATGTATGAGTGATATCGTGCATATGCTGGTAAAAGGATACATAATCAGTACAAACAAACAAAATCGCCTCAGGTACCAACAACATTGGGCTAAACTTCAACCAAAAAGATCAATCCAAGAAAGGTAAAAGCAACTGCAGAAACCAAACTTGTTGCTTGTCCTAACTTCACTGAGGAGAAACATAATCTGGATGTAGCCAAATCAAACAGATACCGGGACAAAACATCTTTCTTCTGGTTTCATCAGAGAAACCCATTTTTCAAAAGCAACATGCCTACTTGAGATTGCAAGACCAGCCTCAAATAAAGCAGACTGATGCCGAGACAATCAAACCTCACTGGGGAATTCAAGCCTACCCCCTGGGGAAAGATGCGGATTGAAACTTTATATCATGAAAACCTATTCCAACAAAATATGCCCTGGGATAGCCTTCCCGGGAATCAGAAAGTCAACATTATAGAAAAAGGTCAAACTCATGGGTATTTTAAATCAAACCCAGCACTTGGCGAGTGAAAACCCCAAAGGTTGATAATAACTTCGACACTTCTCAGAAAAGATATTTCCTTGGTCTAGTTGCTTGGGAAATGAATACCAACAATAATGCTAATACAGCAGAGAGAGCGACATCTCAGCACACTAAGGGAATAAAACCTTTCATCAAATGAGGGAAGACTTCGCTGGGGAACCTGGGACAGAGGCTTCTAACCGTGCAGACCCAAAATAAAAAATAAAAAATGAACCAAGACTTGACTGGGGACAATGGGATCCCAAACCCTATACCACACCTTACGCCAATGGGTATCATCTTCAATATACAACAATCACGCGCATACCAGCAAAAACGACCTGAGAAAACCTTCTTGGGGGAACCCAGAAGTTAACATTATAGCAAGAAGGCAAAATTATGGGGATTTTAAATCAAACCCAGCACTTGGAAGGAGAAAACCCAAAAAGTTGATAACCATTTCAACACTTCTTAGAAAAGATATTGCCCTTGTCTAGCTACTTGGGAAGCACATAACAACAATAATGTCGTAACAGGAGAAAGCACTGCTCTACAAGAGATTACATATCAATAAAAAGGGAGAAAGAAATCCATCAAATGAAAAAAGGCTTCATAGCTCTTTTTTAATCTTCATTTGATCACCACCTGGCTGGGTAAAGAATTAAACTCAGCTGGAGAAGTCTACAGCAAGACTGGAAAAAATGGGATTATAAACCCAACACCATAACACAACCTGTATGAAACCCTTTAATTGATCATTAATTGTTAGAGGAAGCCAGACACACATCTACAAAACAGATCAAAAAATAATCCTACTTGAGGAAGATTCTCGGCTTGGGGTAGACATAGTAGCTATCTTGATGAAATCTGGATATGCCCTTGGAAACCAATCTGGTGTCTCAAGCTTACCGTGCTGATCAAGGTAACTTTCATAACTTTCCTTTGGCTTCATGCTTTTAAGATAACCTTTCCGATCAAATGGCTTCTAGAGATTTGTCGAATCTTGACGTAACTGCCCTAGATTGGCTGAATGCTGCATCCTCTTTGGTCCATAACTCTTCTTGGCAACATGCCTTTAATTGATACTCAAATGTAAAATTTTATGATATCAAGCAGTTGTTTTACAAGCAGAAAATGTTTATTCTAAGAATGAAAATTCTAATGCAACAATTATGTAAGTCTTGAAGATTTTATTTGAAAAGATGTCGCAAAACCTTGTGAACGAATCACTAGCCAGGATGCGACATGGATTTTTTGTATGAAAGATAACAAAAGCATATGATACCAATCACAATAATTTATCAAAATTAATTGGAGTCAGGAAACACTATTTCATTGGAGTATGCAAGAAATATGTGCAATATGATGCATGATACGCAATGCACATGATTATTTTTACTTCATTATTTAATATTTCAAGGGATTTAAGATTTATAGAGATATTGCAAACATCAAAGTAATAAAGCTTTTGAAATATTGAAAATTTGTTATTATAATAACTTCAAAATGGATTACAAGTTTCAATGATCCCAAGTACAAGATAAAAATACAATCTAAAATCCCGAGAAAAGGAACTGATGGAGATCAATCTGTACGCTGGCGCTTCCCTGTGATCCTGGAAATCTGAGCCCTCAACCTCTGGTTTTCTTCCACATGTATGATGGCAACCTCCCTCCAATCATCTGAAGCAGGAAGTGAGTAATCAGCACCTGTTTGAGGCTTAGGAGAAAATAAATCCCCTTGCCTCCCCATAGACACTACTGCTCGACTCTCAATGATCTAGATCAAATCATCTTTCTCCTTCAAGTCTGCCCTGTAGGAACTCTCTAAAGTCTGGAACTTGTTCTTCCAAGCATCCTTTTCCTGTTGCATCCTAACCAAAGCAAGATGCAGCTCCTCTAGATCATCTAATAAGGGAGGAGTGGTCTTCACAAATAGGTCAAGCATGGGTGTCTCTCGAGTATTCCGCATCTTCAACTGAATGGCTCTCGATCGGACCCACTGAAGATATGGCTCCAAAGAAACAGTACCCCTAGGTCCCAAATCCTTCCTACTCTTCTTATGAATGTGACGCCAGGCCTTCGCAATCTGCTCCCTAGCTTCCATATGGTCTTCTCTTTCCTTCAGAAAGAAACTACTCAAATGAATACTGTTTGGTTTATCCCTCATCGGATAACCAAGCTGTCGCCGTGCAAGAACGGGGTTATAGTTAATTCCTCCCTTTGTACCAAGAAGAGGTACATTGGGGAAACTACCACAACTTTCAATAATCTTTATATCCTGGTAAGCTCGATGATACCAATCAATATCTGAGTGAGTAAGTGCCATAATCTTAGGATCCCAACGGGGTTCCGTCTTGACATCCCAAAAAGTATCAGATTAAGGCATATGAGAGATAAACCACCAGTACAACAGAGGCGTGCAACAGATAATCATTCCCCCATGATAGGAACTCCGAAGATGAATAGAGTAATAAGCATCACCCAACAGTGTAGGAACCGGGTTTCCAATCATGAAAATCTTGATAGAGTTAATGTCGACAAACTTGTCCATATTAGGGAATAAGAATAATCCATAAGCAAGTAAAGCAAAGATGGCCTCAAAAGCAACCGTACTCTTCATTCTGGAAAAGTAACGAGCTTTCTCCAATAAGAACTGAGATGGTAATCCTCTAATCCCTCCTTTGGTAGTCATATGGGTTTCCACCTCAGACTTCCCCAGATGAATCAAAGAAGCAATCTCATGTGGTTTTGGCTCACCCTCCAAACCAGTAAAAGGAACACGATCGGTAACAGGTAAATCCAATAGATAGGAATACTCCTCCAGTGTAGGCATCAACTGATAATCGGGAAAAGTAAAGTAGTGATACACTAGATCATAGAACTGGACCAAGGTCGAGAGAATACCCTCCTTCATCTTCAGCTTCATGAGAGGAATAATGGATCCATACTTCTTCCGAAAGTCTGCATAACACTCGATCTCTGGAATTAGACTGATCAACTCATCTATCTAGGGATCCTTGAAACTATATTTCCCGGTCTTTCTCTTTCCAGAATCCATGGTTAAAAACACCTGAGGTATTCACAAATAGGCAACCTTTAAATCCCTTGAAATATTGTTTTCTTCAAAAGATGCATATGAGTGCATGGATGCATGATGCAACAATCACACACAAGATCACACATATAGGGTTCATAGGTTCAACGTCACGAGCATGAGGTCGAAGGTACTACCCGTAAGGTGTTGGTCTAAAAAGTTATCACCTGCCAAACAAGGTTCTAGAGGTTCCCAGAGTCTACATCCTTCCTTCGGATATTACCAACTTCCCGATTAACTCGGTAATTAGTAATATTCTCAAGAAAGACTCGTCCGAGTGTAGTATTGTGTGACAACTATTTCTGGATTACTCCGTCATAGCTTCCGCACTACACCTAAAAGGCCAAGATGAGTTTGGTATTCTACGGTCCTCAGCTTCAGCAGGCTCCCAGGTCGAAAGCAGTACGTCTTCCCGATTACTCGGTAAACGATACTACAGTCAAAGGGGCCTCCACTGAGTGGGGGATCTCATGCCTTCTTTTTTGGGATTACTCCCTCAAAGTTAACAAGACTATACCGCCCGTCCTATCTTAAAGTTTTCCCAAGTCCAGGTATAGGACTTATAAGTAATCACCAAGCACCCTGAAAACCAGGAAAATCCAAACAAACATATATACAAAATATAACACATAAACAACAATAGCACATATATAGATATAAACAAAAATAGGTTTAACCCACTTAGGGATGGACCAGCAAGAGGTCAATCTGTCCCCAGTGAAGTCGCCATTTTTTTCTGTAGCGGTAGAAATATTCAAGACTAAGCCATTGGATTGACTAGACTTTATACAAATAAAAATAAAAATTGCCACCGTGCTTTATTGTTTCCAAAGGAATCGGAAAAGAGCGAATAACCCAAAAAGAGGGGGAAAGATTCAAGGTAAGGGGGTTGGTTATGCAAAGGGAAGGTATTAGCACCCTAAACATCTATGGTACTCCGCAGGAACCTCTTTGAAAAATCTATATATTTTGGCTATAAAAATGTGTTGTATATAAAAGGGATGGTGGAGGTGAGAAAAGAAATATTTTTATGATTTTTACACCCGCCGCGGTTGGGAACCTTTAGTGCCTACGTACCACCTTTCGTGCAATAGGGGATTAGGGTACACGTAGTTCCTCTTTGAAAAATTTGAAACACAAGTGTGTTGGTTAATTTTATGTGATAAGACATCATCGTCATTGTTCGTGAGGAAAACATACTTACTACCCACAATCATGAGAAAGGAGAATTTGCATCATCTCAAAGTGGAGGATATGGCTTGGATCTTAAAATCAACAATGCCTCACTCAACACCCAAGTGGAAAATGTCTCACTTCACTACACATTGTATAAGTATAGTTGTTTGCATCACTACAAGTATTGACAAAAGTCTAATCTTTTTGAGAAAAGATTAAAGATAAAAATCCAAAGTGGCAAAATGGTTTGAAATGAGATTGATTGAATTTTAGTCTTCTCACAAAAAAAAATGTCAAGGTATTATTAAATTGATTGAAGTTTATTTATGAAAATGTTTTGAAAATGCATGGACATAAGTCCAAGTTTATTATGAAAATGGTTCAAGTTTCAAAACAAGAAGAGTTTTCAAAAGAAGGGAGAAAATTTTTGAAATTAAAGAAGATGGGAGGAGATGAAGAGACTATCCTAAAGAATAAGATAAAATCTAGGGATAAGAACCATCTAACCAATACTTGACATTATGAGTCAATATAGAATTCCCATTCTTCGGATTGAAACCAAGCAAGCAAAGATACTAGACCTCTTGAGAGAACCAAATTTCAAGTGTATTAAGTCTTTACAAAATTTGGGCAGAGTAACGGTTGTATACGGGTGAATTCCAGATTACAAACAAAGAGTGTAATCACAATAACCTGCACACAAAACAAACAAACAGCCCAATGTCTTGAGGTAAACCTCAAGAACTCCAGACAAAATATGATTTAAGGTCACAAGGTCTTCAACATTGGCCAAGGTCTCTAATCCTAAGTCCAAGAAGTCCAATGCTCCATAATGCCAAGGATAATAACCAAATAGTCCAAGTACCATTAAATCTTTTTATGGTTCATGTTGATTATTAGGTGTCTTCAAATGGAAAATAAAAGCTCAAGTGAGCAAAATAAAAATGACATAAAAGTAAATGCTCAAGTGAGAAAAGATGAAAATACCATGAAATGTAAAATGCTAAAAGTAAATGGTACATAAAGCATAAAAATAACAGCATAAAGTAAAGTCAATTGTTAGAAATTAGTGGTTAGTTGGATGACCATCTTGAAACTTGCATTTGGAACTCATTAGAGGATTGGTAGAACCAAAGCCTCCACACAACAAGTTACATTTGCTTTTTGTCAAGTATATCATCCATTTGGAATTCTCACAAGTGCCATTTAATGATCAACGATGTTTAAGTGATCCGCGTTGACCAAAGGTGTTGTAGATCCATTAGAGGATTGGTAGAACCAAAGCCTCCACATAATGAATCTCAAGGTTATTGGATCAAAGAGATCAAATTAACATACTTGGGCTTGCAATCGTAAGTTTGGGCCACGAATGATCATTTATTCGAATCGGGACAAAATTTAGCGCTATGTTAAGTAATCGTAAGTGGACTTATGTAGAAGTCGCACCTATTTTAAGGCCGGTCAATAGCAGTCTATGTACTTCATGTTTGGATAAATGATACAGAGATCACCATCCCTTAACATGTAGCTCAATTAAAAAAGAAATGGATAAGATGAAGAGGGAGGGGAATGATAAGCTAATTTGGATTACCACCTCAAAATTCTTTCATCTTTAAATTCAACCACTCCTCTAGATGGATTAAAGCACTAAACATATCATTAATCCAAAGCACCAAAAATGAATTAAATAATTCACTCTTAGGTAGATTTGAATTGATGAAAATTTATCCAACTTCATCTATATCACAAAGTCCATTGAGTTTAAAGAGAAATTGGACATTTAAAATTGCAATCCAAATCAACAATCAAAAGGAGTGAGTAGAAAAAGCATTTTGGATCAAAGTTGCCCCAAAACAAGGCAAAAAAATGTATTTTGTCCCTGCGTAAATCGATTGCACTACTATGTAAATCGATTTACACAGTACAATTTTCAAAAATCTGCACGAAATTGCTTCTGTGCAATCGATTGCACTATTACTGCAATCGATTGCACGCTGTTACAGACAGCAAAACAGCATTTTAAAAGGCCAAATTCTTGTTCAAACTTTCCATCAAATACCTTATGATCATGGATCCAATTGAGCACAAAAATTACATCAAATTATGAGAAAATAACACCATTGGAATCACAAAATAATGCTCAATGAATCAAACCCAAAGATCAAGAAGAGATCACATTGTGAAAGATGAATTATCCAACTTACCAAAGGTAGATCTAGAGAATTATCAAAACAACTTCAAGAATTTACTTCAATTCAACCACAAGAATCAATTGGCAAGCTTGGATGTACAAAATTGATGAATAAAAAGTGTTTGGATGAAGGTTTAGCTCAAAGATTAGTAAGCTTCAATGCAAAGCTTACTAACTTTTTGAAAATGGAGCTTTGTGTGAATTTGGTAGATGGAGAGAATTGAGAGATTTTTTAGCAAGGTGGATTTGGCTATCAAAAGCTTGAAATTTGAATGAAATGAGGGCTCTATTTATAGAGTTTTAGGATTGGGATTAGTTGTAATTTGGTAATTGATTCTTGGAGCCAAAATTTGAATTAATGATAATTCTTTCAAAAATTAGAGCCAAAATTTGAATTAATGATAATTCTTCTTAAAAATGAAAGATTGACACTAAAATTTGAATTAATGATACCTCTTTCAAAAATGAAGAAAAATTGGAGCCAAAATTTGATAAGCTTAAAATGCTGATTTTTTTTCAAATTTTCATGTTGTGCAATCGATTGCAATATAGTGCAAATCGATTTGCACGGTGTATTTTTTCAAAAATGGCGCAAAATGCACTATGTGCAATCGATTGCACTCTAAGAGTAATCGATTGCATCATTGACAAAAATGAATTTTTGTTAATTTTTCCTTTGCAAATAGAGATTTTAGGAAAATAATACCAGAAATCCTTATTTGTCAGATGCTTCGACTTGGTACCTACAAAAAAAAATATACAAAGACAAAGACAAACATTTTTTTTATTTTGATTAGAAGTTAGTCAACAACACATATACAAAATACATAACTAAGGTGCTTGGAGATTCCTCAAGAGCAAACTTAAAGATAGGAGATAGAAAAAGAGGAAGAACCAACCCTAATGTGATCTTGTTATGATCGAGTTGATATGATATGATAGAGGAATCTTAGGGGCAAAAATTGGGGTACAACAACTATGATTAGAGTATTTTTTAGGGCCTAAGGCAGAGCAACCGTGGTGAGAATGTAGTGAAATTGCAGAAAATATTCATGACAGAACAATATGTCTCGACCCCAAAGGCCATGCGTTGATAAATGCGGTTTTCTGGACTCAGGATGAGTCAATACGAAGAAGCCATGCATCGATACATACAGGCTTTTAGACTCAGGATGAGTCGATACATAAGACTATGTATCAATACATGCAATTTTGCAGACTCAGTATGTATCGACCCAAGAGGATTACACGTCGACCCATGCAGCGTGTTAAGCCCAGTACGTGTCGACTCAAGACATTATGCGTCGACTCATGTAGTCTGATTTTTGGCAGATTCATTTCCAAAGGTTGTAACTTGAGTTTCCGGACTCCGTTTGAGGTGCCATTCGAAGCGTTGGATAGCTAAAGTAGTGAACTTCATTCTTAAGGATTAAAATGAAGGATAAGGAGAGTAAATACTAGTTATTCAAATTAAGATTAGAGTTAGATTCCCGCGTAAATCACTATGATGATTTTGTGAAGTATGATGAGGATGAGACAATTATAGATTATTGTTTGGTTCGTAACAGTAAGGTTAATGATGATAATGACGTAGTGTTTCAAAATAATAATATGTAGGTGAATTACATTGATGAATTATGATGATAAATGATGTTGAGGAATTATGTTGATAAATGATGTTGATAAATGACGTTGATGAATGATGTTGAGATGCCTCTAATAATTGGCAGCTATTAAGATGTAGGCTTCTGGCCAACGATGATGTTATGTTGAGATGTTTTTAATTATGGTTGTTGTTATTACATTCATGATTGTTTCACATACATTGCATTTCAAGATGGAGCTGATGCTCGTTAAGATGGCTTGTATTGGCGAATATTAATATGAAGGCTTATGCCTTGTTGATGCCTTTATTTATTGGAAATTATTTTGAGATGGGAGTTCTTCTCCAATGGTACCACACGCATTTTCATAGTATTTATTCGCATTATATGATTGCATAAAAAATTTGTGCATTGATGCGGTAAATGTGTATAGTGTTGGTATTCTGTTGTGATTATTGTTGTTTATATGATGAGATGTGGTGATGTTATGTGATCTAATTTAATATATTATTTACCATACGTTTTATTATATTGTTAGATATCTCACCCCTTCTGTTTGAATGTTACCCTTACGTTGGTAGCGTGCAGGTAATCTGGAGTGAAGGTGGTATACCTTCAGTAGTTCGAGTCGATGTCATTGCTCTGATACGTAACACTCGGGGGGGATGAATGCTTGTTGCTTTTAGTTATTAATTATTTCAGTTGTTGAACTTTAATTCGTTGATTGCTAAGTATGCATTATTCTGAAGTTATGGTAATTGTTGGACAAAGATGTTATTATGATTTTCCGATGCATAGATGTTCAAGTTGTTAAATTAAGAGATTAAGTTATTGTGTTGATGGTTCATCCGAAGTTTTAAAGTGTTATGCATCCACGTTGAATGCAATGTGTTTTTAAAGTTGAATTTGTGGCATCCTGATTCAGTTGCATGAATTTTATAACTCTGATTTACATTTATAATTGCCGGGTAGAATTGGGGTGTTACAAAATGATCCTAGTAGGATATTGTTCGACATGAGGTTATAAGTTGTTCGACCCAGTGAACAAGCAGGTTGTGATCGGCAGAGACGTGATCATAGATGAGCTTAAAGAATGGGATTGGACTGAAAATGTCAATAAAGATTCAGTGGTAATCCTACTTGAAGAACCAGAAAATCAAGTCGAAAGAGAAGTTCGACAAGAGGAATCAATAGTAATAGATCAACCAAGTACAAGCAGACCTTAAAGAACAAGACGCATGCCTGCAAGATTGCAAGATTGTGTGATTATATCAGATGATGTGATAGATAATGAAATTGAGTTGGTACATTATGCTTTCTATGCAGATGTTGAACCTGTCAATGCAGCTGAAGCATTGAAAGATTTAAAGTGGGTGAAAGCAATGAACAAAGAAGTGAAGTCTATCGAAGACAACAACACTTGGTCACTTGTCAAATTTCCTCAAAGCAAGAAGGCAATTGATGTCAAGTGGGTATACAGAGTGAAGATGAATCCCAAAGAGGAAGTAACTCGACACAAAGCAAGGCTTGTAGTGAAAGGATTTCTACAGAAAGAAGGAATAGACTTCGATGATGTTTTTGCACCTGTGGCTAGAATCAAAACAATCAGGTTGGTTATTGGTCTTGCAGAAATACAGTTGGCACATATGTCAGATGGACGTGAAGTGTGCATTCTTGAATGGACCCTTAGATGAAAAGTCTATGTTAAACAACCAATTGAGTTTGTGAAACATGGAGAAGAGAAAAAGGTGTACAGGATGCATAAAGCTTTGTATGGATTGAAACAAGTTTCAAGAGCTTGGAATAAGAAAATTGATAGTTTTCTAAGGGAGAAGGAATTTGTGAAGTGCACAACTGAACATGGAGTATATGTAAGAAGAAGCAGTAGTGAATTTCTTATACTATGTCTCTATGTCGATGACTTGTTAGTAACATGTAGCTACAAGAAGGAGATCGAAGACTTCAAAGGTGATCTCAGCAAGGAATTCGAAATGTCATATATGGGTGACATTTCATACTTCCTTGGTGTCGAATTCTACAAGAGTAGTAGAGGTTTGATGATGCATCAAAGAAGATATATAGTAGAAATTCTCAAGAGATTTGAGATGGAAGAATGCAACTCGACTTCGACACTTGCAGAACCAAGACTGCAACTGTCAAAAGATTCAGAAGAAGATGATGTCGACCCAACCCAATGAAGAAGACTTATTGGGTCACTAAGATACCTTTGTCATACAAGGCCTCACATTGCATACAATGTAGGTATGGTAAGTAGATTCATGCAGAAGCCAAAGGTATCACATCTTACAGTAGTGAAGAGGATACTAAGGTATCTCAAAGGAACTCCTGACTATGGTATTTTGTTTCCTACAACTGATAAAGGAAAAGAATGTAAGTTAGTAGGGTACATTGATTCGAATTGGTGTAGTGATGCCAAGGATCTAAAATCCACAGCAGGATATGAGTTTATGCTAGGTGGTGCACTAGTTTCTTTGAGTTCGAGAAAGAAACCAATAGTGATATTATCATCGTGCAAAGAAGAGTACATAGCTCCTTATCTTTGTGCATGTCAAGCAACATGGAAGGTGAACTTGGTCGAAGATATAACATGTAAAGATCATGGAGCAATTACCATGAAGATCGACAGCATGTTAGCTATCAATCTGGCGAAGAACCCAATAACACATAATCAAAGCAAGCACATCGAAATGAGGTTCCACTAGCTTCGAGAGCATGTACATATGGGAAGATGAACTTGGAACACTACAGAACTGAGAATCAGATTGCAGACATAATGACAAAGGGTGTGAAGGATAGAAAAACACAAGAAAGGTGGTTTGAATTGGGGTTTTCAAAAATTAAAACATTAAAACACATTTGGTTATCCTAGTTTGTTTGAACTCAAACTACTCCACTCCATCCGCCAAGGAGCTTTCACCTCTCTCAAACGAGGTCTTAATCCACTAATCAAAAACTTTGATTACACAAACACAATGACTACCGTTAATGTCTTCTTGAGACTAAACCACAACTCGATTTCCGAAGGTATTAAAAAATATAAATAAAAAATGTGTACAAAGGTGTTTCTAGAAAAACTATATCATAACTGTGATTTATACACAAGATTAAAGCACAAGAGAGAGCTAGTGAAGATATATCATTGTATCCGTAAATTTGTTTCATCATTTCTTCAAGACTCCTTCATATAGGCGAAGCATATGAGACATGAGAATATGAATTTGGAAGGTTGATAAAGTGTTGTTAATGGACTTTCCAAAAATACAGATCTTGTTTTGTTCCAGTCGTTACTCTTTGATTTGTAATGAATGAATTGTAATGCATCAGAACTTTTCTTCTTTGAAATCTTATCAGAATAAGAATATTATCATTGAGACTTTAGACCCTAAAAGTTTCTTGATATTCATATGATTCGAACTTGGATGAGACATACACGTTGAAGCTTCTTTACACTCTCAAAATATTTACTTATCAGAGTATAGCTTGAGCTTAAGTGTTGAGTCTTTAGAACTTTAGTATAGATAAGTGTGTTGAGACTTCCTTTGTTCTTCCAGAACTTCACTTATCAGAGTATCATAATTTATCTTACAACTTTGGTGCTTCAGAAGTTATAACATCATAACTTCTTCTATTGAGCGTGTTACACAAATTTGCTTCTAAGTTTGTATGCTTCGTCTAATCAGAGCTTCAAAACACAATTCTCTCATCATATTCTATGATCTTTTATCATAAATTCTATGCATATTTAAATACATTATTAGAGATCATAATTGTTCTTTATATATATCATGTATTTTTTATCATCAAAACTATTACTAAGATGTACAAAAAATAGATACTTCCCTGAAGATGTTTTGTTCAGAGCTTGTGATGGAAGTTCTGATAAGTTCATTTGACAGAAGTTACTTTCAAGAGACATTTCTTGTTTGCTTTCAAAATATGAAACAGAGGTTATGATATTCAAAATGTTTGAGACTAAGTCTCGACACTATTATATTCAAAATATCTTACGTTCTCCCCCCTTTTGTCATAAATCAAAAAGCAAAAAAAAAACACGTAAAGAGAACAAAATGGATTATGCATTCAAAGTAGATTAATACAGATATAGACAGATAAATAGAATTTTTTTAAACAAGAAACAAATATTACAGAAACAAGCAAAAGATCAGAACTATGGTTGTGGAGGAGGTGGAAGTCATGCGAATAAGGCTTCTAATAGACTTTTAATCTGATTTTTTGATTCCTCTTGCTTCCCTAGCATGCCCTTAATTTATTTGTTCGTTTCATCCTGTTTGTCCAGCCTTTCTTTAACAGCTGCATTCTCTCTCTTCAACTCCTCCAGAGTTTTCAACATAAGAGAGGAGGAAGTTGTTTCAAAATAGGAATAAGGGTTCAAAGAGAGAAAGAAAACGTAGAAGTTGCAGAGCAAAGAAGAAAAGAGGAAAAGCGGAGTTCAATCAGAAAATCATAGAGAGACCTTCAATCCAAGGTAAGGATGGGGTTCTGACTCTATAATTGGGTATATGATACATGTTACGTGGGAAATGGATTGTGTGAAATTGTTGATGTGTGTAATTGTTGTATGGATAAATTGTTGTTTGGCAACTGTGATAATTGTGCTAACATTGCAGTGATTCAATTGATGAATCGAGTGTTGGCAATTTGCATATATTGATGTGAGTATAGTTGTTGTGTTGGTCTGAGATTATGGGAAGGAAAGGAATTACTGATCGTAGGAAAATTTGGACGTAGTTGCAGAACTGCAACTGGAATTACAAACATGTGCTAAGTGGCACATGTGTGTTGATGAAGGGTGCCGACCGGCACCATGTTCTGTGTCAAGGGGCACGGTTTGCATGTCGAGGGGTATGAACCCAACAGCCAGATTTTCTTTAATTTGTTCTTGTGTTTCCTGTGTGTGTCTGTTACTTAGTATTTTGTTACAATAAATGTATACAGCAGGATTAGAAAAGATTGAATCACAGTATAGTTTATCTATTAGTAACAGGAGTGATCAATTTGTAAATTAGCATAAGTATAGCAGGTAACATTAATGAGTAACAAAGTTAGTTAGCAGAAAATTAGTAATAGAAGACAGTAGAATGAAGATTGTTGGTAGCAGTATTTTATGAAAGTAATAGCAGTAGATATTTAGCAAGGATAATTAGTAAATTGCAGAATTAATAACTGGTACAGTTTTAGTTGCAGAACTAGCAGTAAATAGCAGTAGTATTAGTACCCAAAATATATTACCAGTAGAGATAACTTAAGTAGCAGGAAAATAATAGTTTCACTAATTTAGCAGAAAACTATTAATGAGGCTTATCAGTAGAATAATTCAGTAGAAGTACTTTAGTAGGAACGTGTTAATAGAATTATTGGCATGTATAAACTGTTGTGTTGTTATTATTAATTATTAAAGTTGCAGGTGATGAATTTCTTTATGTTGCCTCTATTGATTGTCAATTATTAAGTTGTAGGCTTATGCCAATGTTATTATGTTGTTGTTGTTGATGTTGCATTTAATCATGTTGTCACATACATCGCATATCAAGTTGGAGTTGATGCTCGTTAAGTTGGCCTGGATTGGCAAAATATTAAGTTGAAGGCTTATTCCTTGTTGATGCCTCTATTTATTGGAATATTTTTAATTTGGGAGTTCTTCTCCATTGGTACCACATGCATGTGCATAGTAACAAGTTGCATTTCACGTTGCATGTTGAGTTGTTGTGTTGGTAAATTATTTATTATATTTTGTTGATGTTTTCATTGTGATTTACGTTGTTTAAAGTTGTGAAGTGGTGATTTGGCATAGAATAATTATAATCTAATAGTATCATACACCTGATTATATTGTTCGATATCTCACCCCTTTTATTTGAATTTTACCCCGATGTTGGTAATGTGTAGATAATGCAGAGTGAAGGAGGTTTACCTTCAGTAGTTCGAGTCGGTGTCATTGCTCTGATACGTAACACCCGGGGGGATGAACGCTTGTAGTTTTATTATTTTTATTATTTCAGTTGATTGACCCTTAAGTTGTTGTTCGTTAAGTACTTATTATTTGAACTTGTTTAGTTGGACAAAGATGATATGTTCTTTTAAGTTGAATATTTGATTCCACTGCGTAGTTGTGAAAGTTGTATGTTAAAACATTAAAAGTATGTTATTGTTGGTGCATTCCAGTTTAATGTGTAATGTATCTGTAATGAATGTCGTTGTTTTAAGTTGTAATTGTAGCATCCTGATTTGGCTGTTGAAATTTTATAACTCTAATTTTTATATTAATTGTCGGGTAGAATTGGGGTGTTACAAGTTGGTAACCGAGCAAGTCGGTCCATCCGACCAAGTTGTCGAGTCATAGTGTGTCTAACAATCGAGTATTATTAACTTGAGTTCTAACTGTTGTTTATGTTATAGAAATAAGTTGAGATGGCTGGAAGGAATGATGTTGCACTTGCTGCTGCTTTAGAAGCAATGACGTATGCTATTGAGAATCCGCCGAATGCTGACGGGAATGCTGGATCTTGTAGTTTGGAGACCTTCCAGAGGGAGAATCCGCCTACCTTCAAGGGTAAGTATGATTCTGACAGAGTTTTGGATTGGTTGAAATAAATTGAGAGAATCTTCTGTGTGATAGACTGCATTCCAGTGCAGAAGGTTTAATATGGGACTCATATGTTAGCAGTCCAAGCTGATGACTTGTGGCTAGAGACGTGTCAGAGGTTGGAAGTTGCAGGTGAAAATGTCACTTGGGCTGTGTTTTGTAGGGAATTTCTTAGGAAGTCTTTCCTTGAAGATGTTCATGGTAAGAAGGAAATTAAATTTATTGAGCTGAAGTAGGGGAGTATGTCGATTGTTGAATATGCTGCAAAGTTTACTGAGTTGGATAAGTTTTATCGACACTATAACGAGGCAAATGTTGAGTTTTCGAAGTGCATCAAGTTTGAGAGTGGTTTGCGCCTAGAGATCAAGAAGGCAGTTGGATACCAGAACATCTGTGCCTTTGCTGATTTGATTGATATTTATAGGATTTATGAAGAAGATAATAATGCTCACTATAAGATCATCAATGAGAAAAGGGGTAAGCACCAACAGAACTGTGGTAAGCCTTATGATGCCCAAGCCGGTAAAGGTAAATAGAAAGTTGCTCAGGGTCAAAGAACTAGTGGGGGAGATGCTCCTGCTAGTGTGGTTTGTTTTAAATGTGGAAAACCTAGTCATAAGAGCAATGTGTGTACTACTGAGGTAAAGAGGTGTTTCCGTTGTGGTAAGACTGGACATGTTGTATTTGAGTGCAAGCATAAGGAGATGATTTTTTTTAATTATGGTGAAGAAGGACACATTGGTAGTCAGTGTCAGAAGCTGAAGAAGGTGCAAACTAGTGGTAAAGTGTTTTCTTTGGTTGAGAATCAGACGGCTAATGAGGACATACTCATCAGAGGAACATGTTTCATTAATAGTACTACTTTAATTACTATTATTGATATCGGTGATACTCATTGCTTTATTGCTGTTGATTATGCTGAAAGATTGACTCTTATGTTGTCTTCTAAGAATGGAGAGATGGTTGTCGATACTCCAGCCAAGGGATCAGTGACTACTTCTCTTGTGTGTTTAAAGTGTCCTTTATCGATCTTCGACAGAGACTTTTCTATTGAGTTGGTTTATTTGCCTTTAAGTGGGTTGGATGTGATCTTAGGTGTGAATTGGTTAGAGTATAACTATGTTCATATTAACTGTTATAATAAGTCTATGAGGTTTTCTTCTCCGGAAGAAGAGGAAGCTGGTATGTTGTCTGCTAGAGAGTCAAAGCAATTGATGCAAGAAGAGGCTCAGATGTTCTCGTTGATGGCGTCACTATCTATCGAGAATCAAGATGTATTTGAGGAGTTGCAAGTGGTGTGTGAATTTCCTAAAGTTTCCCCTGATGAAATTTCTGATGTACCGCCAGAGAGAGAAGTCGAATTTGCTATTAATCTTGTACCTGGTACCATCCTTATTTCTATGGCGCCATACAGGATGTCTGCATTTGAATTGTCAGAGTTAAAGAAGCAATTGAAAGACTTACTTGAAAAGAAATTTGTGAGGCCAAGTGTATCGCCATGGGGAGCTCCAATGTTGCTAGTAAAGAAGAAAGATGGAAGTATGAGGCTTTGTGTTGATTATAGACAAATGAATAAAGTAACGATTAAGAAAAAGTATTCTCTTCCAATAATAGATGACTTGATGGATCAATTGGTGGATGCTCGTGTGTTTAGTAAGATTGATTTGAGGTCGAGTTATCATCAGATTAAAGTGAAGGATGAAGATATCCAAAATACGGCTTTCAAAATGCATTATGGACACTATAAGTATTCAGTGATGCCTTTCAGTGTTACTAATGCGCCAGGAGTATTCATAGAGTACATGAATCGTATCTTTCATACCTATTTGGATCGGTTTGTAGTAGTGTTCATTGATTACATTTTGATTTACTCTAAATCGGAAGAAGAGCATGGTGAACACTTAAGAATAGTATTGCAAGTCTTGAAAGAGAAGAAGTTGTATGCAAAGCTGCCTAAGTGTGAATTTTGGTTAAAGGAGGTTAGTTTCCTTGGTCATGTTATTTCAGGTAGTGGCATTATTGTAGATCCATCTAAAGTAGATGATATGTTGCAATGGGAAACTCCAAAGTCGGCTACTGAGATTAGAAGCTTTTGGGGGTTAGCTAGTTATTATAGAAGGTTTATTGAAGGTTTTCTAAGTTGGAACTTCCGTTGACTAAGTTGACTTGTAAAGGTAGAGCTTTTGTATGAGATGTTCAGTGTGAAGAAAGTTTTATGGAATTGAAGAAGAGATTGATGTCGGCTTCAATTTTGACATTACCGAATCCAGGAGAACCTTTTGTGGTATATTGTGATGCTTCCAAGATGGGTTTCGGAGGTGTGCTTATGCAGGATGAAAAGGTAGTTGCTTATGCATCAAGGAAGTTGAGAACTCATGAGAAGAAATATCCTACGCATGATTTAGAGCTTGTTACAGTTGTTTTTATGCTGAAGATTTGGAGACACTACCTCTATGGTTCTAGATTTGAAGTATTTAGCGACCATAAGAGTTTAAAGTATTTATTTGATCATAAGGAATTGAATATGAGACAACGAAGATGGTTGGAGTTGTTAAAGAATTATGATTTCGGTTTGAATTATCATCCAGGAAAAGTGAATGTGGTAGCTGATGCGTTAAGTTGAAAGACTTTACATATGTCAACAATGATGGTTAACGAGTTGGAATTAATTGAACAATTCAGAGATATGAGCTTAGTTTGCGAAGTGACACCGCAGAGTGTTATGTTAGGGATGTTGAAGATTAATAATGATTTCAGTATCAAAGAAGTTCAGAAGTTGGATGTGAAATTGGTAGAGTTGATATTTGGGATCGATCAGTCTGAGAATAGTGATTTTAAGTTAGATGCGCAAGGCGTGTTGAGATTCTGTAATCGAATTTGTATTCATGATGACGCGAAGATGAAGAAAGTGATTCTTGAGGAAACTCATAGAAGTAAGTTGAGTATTCATCCGGGAGCTACAAAAATGTATCAAGATTCAAAGAATTTGTTTTGGTGGCCTGGAATAAAGAGCGATGTGGCTAGGTTTGTGTATGCATGTTTAATATGTCAGAAGTCAAAAGTTGAACATCATAAGCCTACAGGGTTGATGCAACCGTTAGAAGTCCCAGAATGGAAATGGGATAACATTTCGATGGACTTTGTGATGGGATTACCTAATACTTCAAGAGGAAATGATTCTATTTAGGTGATTGTTGATAGGCTTACAAAGTCAGCTCATTTTATTCCTATTAACATCAGTTTTCCAGTATCAAAGTTGGCAGAGATTTACACTAGTATAATTGTAAATTTGCATGGTGTTCCTTTGTGTATTGTACCGGATAGAGATTCAAGGTTTACATCTAATTTTTGGAAGAGTTTGCAAGAGGAATTGGGTTCTAAGTTGAGGTTGAGTTCAGCGTATCATCCTCAGACGAATGGTCAAACTGAAAGGACTATTTAGTCGTTAGAAGATTTTTTGAGAGCATGTGTTCTTGAGCAGGGAGGTTCGTGGGATACTTACCTTCCATTTATAGAGTTCACTTATAATAACAGTTATCATTCTAGTATTTGAATGACAACTTTTGAAGTGTTGTATGGTCGGAGATGTAGAACTCCTTTATGTTGGCATGAATCAGAAGAAAGTGTACTACTTGGACCTGAACTTGTTCACGAGACTACTGAAAAGGTGAAGTTAATTCGAGAAAAGATGAAAGCTTCCCAAAGTAGACAGGAGAGTTATCATGACAAACGAAGGAAAGATTTGGAATTTCAAGCAGGTGACCATGTGATTTTTGAGAGTTACACATGTGACTGGTGTTGGGCGAGCATTGAAGTCTAAGAAGCTCACTTCTCATTTTATTGGTCCGTATTAGATTTCAGAAAGAGTTAGAAATTTTGCTTATAGATTGGCATTACTGCCTAATCTTTTGAATTTGCATGATGTGTTTCATGTGTCACAACTCCGAAAGTATATTTTAGATCTATCTCATGTGATTCATATGGATGATGTGCAAGTACGGGATAATCTTACCGTGGAGACAATGCCTGTACGAATCACGGACCGTGAGATGAATACTCTAAGAGGCAAAGAGATTTCTTTGGTGAAAGTAGTCTGGTTAGGAGCTTCCGGAGAAAGCATGACTTGGGAGTTGGAAAGCAAGATTCATGACTCCTACCCTGAGTTATTCGAATGAGGTAAATTTTCGAGGACGGAAATATTCTAAGTGGTGGAGAGTTGTAACGCCCGTTAATTTAATTAATTATTTAATTATATTATTTTTAGAGTATTTGTTGAAAAGTTATGAAATGTTGAGAATTATTGGTATAAGTTGTTAGATTATTATTAATTAATTAATTAGTTGATTAATAATAATAATGTTGGAATTATTAGTATTAGTTGTTGGGCTTATTTTGGGTGGTATGTAGTATTAGAGGGGTGTGAGAATTAATCCCAATAGAAATAATTCTATTATTATTATTGAGTTTAGATATAATAGTAGAAAAATAGGTTTTTGTCAAGAAGAAGAGGAATAAGGGTTGGAAGAGAAAAAGAGAACGTAGAAGTTGCAGAGCAAAGAAGAAAAGAGGCAAAGTGGAGTTCGATCGAAAAATCATAGAGCGACATTCAATCCAAGGTAAGGATGGGGTTTTGACTCTATAATTGGGTATATGATACATGTTACGTGGGAATTGGGTTGTGTGAAATTATTGTTGTGTGTAATTGTTGTATGGATAAATTGTTGTTTGGCATCTGTGATAATTGTGCTAATATTGCAATGATTCAATTGATGAATCGAGTGTTGGAAATTTGCATATATTGATGTGAGTATAGTTGTTGTGTTGGTATGAGATCATGGGAAGGAAAGGAATTACTGATCGCAGGAAAATTTGGACGTAGTATCAGAACTGCAACTGGAATTACGGACATGTGTCGAGCGGCACATGTGTGTTGATTAAGGGTGCCAACCGACACCATGTTTTGTGCCGAGGGGATTGGTTTGCATGCCGAGGGGCATGAACCCAATGGCTAGAGTTTCTTTAATTTGTTCTTGTGTTTCCTGTGTGTGTCTGTTACTTAGTATTTTGTTACATTGAATGTATGTAGCAGGATTAGAAAAGAATGAATCATAGAAGAGTTTATCTATTAGTAACAGGAGTGATCAATTTGTAAATTAGCATAAGTATAGCAGGAAATATTAATGAGTAACAAAGTTAGTTAGAAAAAAATTAGTAATAGCAGACAGTAGAATGAAGATTGTTGGTAGCAGTATTTTATGAAAGTAATAGCAGTAAATATTTAGCAAGGATAATTAGTAAATTGCAGAATTAATTACTTGTATAGTTTTAACTGCAGAACTAGCAGTGAATAGAATTAGTATTACTACCCAAAATACATTAGCAGTAGAGATAACTTAAGTAGTAGGAAAATAATAGTTTCATTAATTTAGTAGAAAATTGTTAATGAGGCTTATCAGTAGAATAATTCAGTAGAAGTACTTTAGTAGGAACGTGTTAATAGCATTATTGGCATGTATAAATTGTTGTGTTATTATTATTAATTATTAAAGTTGCAGGTGATGAATTTTGTTGTGTTGCTTCTATTGATTGGCAATTATTAAGTTTTAGGCTTATGTCAATGTTATTTTGTTGTTGATGATGTTGCATTTAATCACTTTGTCGCATACATCGCATATCAAGTTGGAGCTGATGCTCGTTAAGTTGGCCTGAATTGGCAAAATATTAAGTTGAAGGCTTGTGCCTTATTAATGCCTCTATTTATTGGCATATTTATAAGTTGAGAGTTCTTCTCCATTGGTACCACATGCATGTGCATAGTAACAAGTTGCATTTTACGTTGCATATTGAGTTGTTGTGTTGGTAAATGATTTATTATATTTTACTGGTATTTTTGTTGTGATTGATGTTGTTTAAAGTAGTAAAGTGGTGATTTGGCATAGATTAATACAAATGTAATATTATCATACATCTGATTATATTGTTCGATATCTCACCCCTTTTGTTTGAATGTTACCCCAATGTTGCTAACGTGCAAGTAATCCAGAGTGAAGGCAGCTTACCTTCAGTAGTTCAAATCAGTGTCATTGCTCTAATACGTAACACTCGGGGGGGGGGGGGGGGGGGTGAACGCTTGGTGTTTTATTGTTGTTATTATTTCAGTTGATTGAACCTTAAGTTGTTGTTCGTTAAGTACTTATTATTTGAAGTTGTTTAGTTGGACAAAGATGATATGTTCTTTTAAGTTAAATATTTGATTCCGCTGCGTAGTTGTGAAAGTTGCCTGTTAAAGGATTAAAATTATGTTACTGTTGGTTCATTCCAATTTAATGTGTTATATATATCTGTAATGAATGCCATTATTTTAAGTTGTAACTGTAGCATCCTGATTTGGCTGTTGAAATTTTATAACTTTGATTTTTATATTAATTGTCCGGTAGAATTAGGGTGTTACATTAAGGTTCAGAAGATGGTTCATTACATTCTGATTCCTGTGAGGTTTCCCAAGAAGTATTGTCCAGAAGAATAAGGGGTTTCCTTACCCAGTGATGTAGAACTTTATCCTTGAAGATTTTCAGGTGATCGTAGAAGTTCTATTGAGCAATTTCATAACCGAGTTCCTTCAGCTTCAGAGATTCATAATTAAACCATTTTATGAAATGAGTCCATAGAGAATCAGAAGAAATTGGGTTAAGATTCTCCATGCAAGCTTGCTTCAAGGAGTTAACCCACTCCTGTATTTGTTTCAAAAACCAGCAGAGATTTATCGATATCTGATTTTGAAATTTTTGATGTTGGTTTTAGAATGACTATTTTCTAAAAAGTTGTGACAAGATTTTCCCAGGCTTCTAGATTAATTATGGTTATGAGGGGATCTTCTGAGTACTCAGTGGGAGTGGGAGAGTCGAAAAGAATTATAGGAGAGTTAGGCAGTGTTGAATTATAGGGAGATGGAATATCTGGAAGGGAGAAATCTTGTGATGTTATGGTGGAGACTTTTGGTGGTTGAGAGGTGTTGAGTGGGCAAGTGATTCCTGGAATGGATGATGTGGTATCAGAGGCAGTATTTGGATTTTCAGTTTGGGGATCTTCAAAAAATTGATCAAATTGATCAATATCAGAAAGAACTTGTGCAAGTTTTGGCTGAGTTTGAACAAATTGGGTAGAAGGTGGATTAAGCAGAGGATGATTTGAGGAATCAATTTATATGTTAAAGTCATCAAAGGTTTATGGTGATGGATTTTCAACAGGTTTTGGAGATGAGGGGGTTTCCAATGTTGATAAAAAAATTGATTCAATAACAGAAACAAAAGAAGGGTTACCTTTCTTTTTAGCAATTTTGGGAGTTTTCTAAGAAGTTCCTTCACCAGTAGCTTTCATTTTTCTTGTCTTTCTGGTAGTAACTTCCAGAGGTTGTTGCTTGAGATCAAGGATATTCGCATCTGGAATTATTCCATCATTCTTACAGGCTTCCAGATATCTGAGTACAATTTCTGGAGAGGAGTATGCTTGAGTGAAGAGAGGAAAATCCTTCAGAGGAACTCTTCTAGTGGTGATGACTTCCTTTACAGTGAGTGTGGGATCCTTAATGGTTTCTATTATCTTCATTTTCTTCAGGTTCTTGGCATTGATAGGCTTTCTAGCACATGGTTCTAGAACATTTGCTTGTTGAGCCTCACTTAAATGTTCTATCAGTTTATTCTCTGTCAGAATATCTGAGATAAGCCTTCCCAAAGGAATCCAGTCTCTTTTGGTTCTTTTTTCTTCCCTTATTTCCTTGACACTTGCCTTCAGATGGTTGAATAAAATATGAGGAAGGTGAACTTTGGATTTAGTTGCGATGAAGTACAATATGTATTGTTGATCAATATTGATGTAGTAAGGAGAACTAGTTGGTTTTCTATGATTGATGCACCCCAGGATTATTCTAGATCAAATTCTGAGATAGTCCTTCAGATATTTGATCTTGTCTAAGGGTTGTCCAAAGGAGAAGATTTCTTTTGATATGATGGTTAGGCCAGGACCCTTTTCTGCCATTTCACTATATCTTATATCGCTTTCGCCATGACCAATAAGCTTTCCAATGAGATCCTCGGTGATGACGATCTTCTTTCCCATAACATAAGAGGTTACTTGATGATTTAATGTAGTAGCATGAATCCAAAATTCTTTAAATAGTTTGGGAAAACTGGACTGATTAGACGATCAAAGTATTTTATCCACCCTTGAAACTCAACATCAGGCGTTAGGTTGTACCCATTTTCTTTCATACTTTCAAACCCAACTATGAGTTCACAGAGAACTTCCAGAGAATCAACAGGAGTGAGAAGAGTTCTTGAAGTTTCAGCATACCTTTCTTCGTTTGTAGTATAGGATGAACCAGGAATGTTAATTTGAGAATTTTGAGACGACTGTTAAAAAGAAACCATTGTTCACAAACTTAGGGTTTTGAGAGCATACAAACGGGAAAAGAACAAATACAGAGAGAATAGGATGAGTGAGAGTGAAGGTGTGAGAGAGTGAGGTATAAATAGCCAATGGGGAAAAACATGAATTTTAGTTTTAATTAATAAAATAAACAAAATGATTAATTACATTAATGATTTCCGAAAAAGAGGGATGGCATGAAGTATTTGAACAGTTACCGATTTGACTCGTGCCTCAATGCATCAACTCAACCGTTTTAGCCCTTCAGATTTTGAACATGTGTTCAGCCTTAGAGAGTGACTTAGTGTTTAGAGTTGACAGGTGTTGATATGGTGAACCACTTGCTTCTATCTTAGAAATGAAGTGTTTTTGGAAAATGTTCAGATCTTCTGGATAGTTTCTGATACAATTTTCCTTCTCACTTCTGAAGAACTATTGTTCAGATATTCACAAAAGTAAATTAAAAAATTATGAGGATTAAATATACAAAAACTACACTTTTATTCTGGGCATAATTCCATAATGAGGTGTTTCAGAATGAAATTAAATCTATCTTTAGCAAGGGGTTTAGTGAAAACATCAGCCCGTTTATGGTCTATGTCTATAAATTTTAAACATAGAATTCCCTTCTGAATATAGTCCCTAATGAAATGGTGTTTAATTTCTATATGTTTAGCCTTAGAATGTAAAATAGGATTTTTTAGAAAGACAGATAATAGAAGTATTATCGTAGAGGATAAGAATGTTACTCTCATAAATATTAAAATCTTCAAGCTCACTTTTCATCCAGAGCATTTGAGTACTGCATCCAGCTACAACTATATATTCAGCCTCAGTAATTGATAGTGCAATAGTGGATTGTCTTTTGCTGGACCATGAGATTAACTTATCTCCCAAAAATTGGTAGCTTCCAGAAGTACTTTTTCTTTCTATTCTATCTCCAGTAAAGTCACCGTCACAATACCCTACTAATTTATATTCTCTGGATTTTCTATAACAAAGACCAAGATTAGTAGTACCTTTCAGATACTTGAAAATTCTATTAACTGCTGTTAAGTGAGAATCTCTAGGATCTGATTAGAATCTGGAACAAAGACAAACGCTATATAGAATATCAGGTCTTGAAGTTGTTAAATATAAGAGAGAACCAATCATACCTCTATAGAGCTTCTGTTCTACTTTCTTACTTACCTCTTCCCTTTCAAAAATGCATGTAGGATGCATAGGAGTTTTGGATGGCTTACTTTATGACAAATCAAATTTCTTCAGAAGTTCTTTATCATCTACTTGCTTTGATATATGTAGGTTCTTTCTGGAGTTTGATTGATTTGAATTCCCAGAAATACCTTGAGTTCATCCATCAAGCTCATTTTAAATTCTGCCTGCATAGTCTTAGCAAATTATTTCCCCAATGAGGCTTTATTAGATCCAAAAATTATATCATCTACGTAAGTTTGACAAACTAGAATGTCATTTTTAAATTGTTTACAAAATAGAGTTATGTCCATCTTCCCTCTGGTAAACTCATTTTCTAATAGAAAGTTACTTAGTCTTTCATACCAAGCTCTGGGAGCTTGTTTCAGACTATATGACGATTTCTTAAGTTTATAAACATATTATGGATGTTTTGTATTTTCAAAACCAGGGGGTTGGTGCATATAAACTTCTTCTTCAATGTAACCATTTAAAAAATCACTTTTAACATCCATCTGATAAAAAGTGACGCCATTATTTACAGCAAATGAAATTAAGAGTCTGATATATTCTAACCTGGTGACTGGAGAAAAGGTTTCTGTATAGTCTATCCCTTCTTGCTGACTATAACCTTGTGCAACCAGTCATGCTTTTTTTCTGACAACTTCTGCTTGTTCACTTAGCTTGTTTCTGAAGACCCATTTGGTTCCAATGATGTTAAAGCCTTTTGGTTTAGGGACTAGATACCATACATCGTTTCTAGTAAATTGATTTAGTTCTTCCTGCATTGAAAGGATTTATTATTGTCTAGAAGTGCTTTGTCTATGGAAGTTGGCTTGACCAGAGATACTAATCCCATAAGAGATTCTTCTGTATTTCTGAATGTAGATCTTGTTCTGATTGGATCATCTTTCTTTCCCAGAATCATGTTTTCAGGATGTGCTAAGATGCTTCTGGATTTTCTTTTATGGATGGATTATTCAAAAGATGTTGTAATATTTGTGATGTCTTCTTCTGTATTTGGCTGAAGTTCTGAACTTTTATTTTATGAAGATTTGTGTTCAGTACCTGTAATTTGAACTTCTATATCTACAAAAGATTTACCCTGCTTTGAATTTTGAGAGCCAAGCTTATGATCAAGTCTGACACTAATAGATTCTTCCACAATTCGTGTTTTTGTGTTATATACTCTATAACCTTTTAAGCATTCAGAGTATCCTAACATGAAGCACTTTGGTGCCTTAGAATCAAACTTGTTCAAATGTTCTTTAGTGTTCAATATAAAATAAGTACATCCAAATGGATGGAAATAAGAGATGTTAGGCTTTTTCTGCTTCCACAGTTCATACGAAGTCTTTTCTAGAATAAGTCTTATTGAGATTATATTCTGAATATAACATGTTGTATTAACTACTTCTGCCCAGAAGTTTTTAGCTATGGTCGTCTCGTTGGTCATGGTTATGTCTATTTCTTGTAAAGTTCTATTCTTTTATTCTACAACTCTGTTTTGTTGAGGAGTTCTAGGACAAGAGAAATCATGATCACTTTTGTTTTAACAATTCAAAACTCTTTTTTATTTTGAACTTGGTTACCGAAAGTAGAGAACAGAGTGTGACTCGTCCTTGTATCTTAAGAACTTTACCCATGTCCATCTGCTATAGTCATCTACGATCACTAATCCATACTTCTTGGCACTGATGGATGCATTTTTCACTGTCCAAACAGATCTATATGCATAAGTTCTAATGGTCTATAGGTAGAAACAACATTTTTTATTTTAAAGAAGGTTTTGCAAACTTGCCTTTTTGACATGCTTCACACAGAGCATCTGAGTTGAAATTTAAGTTAGGAAGTCCTCTGACCAGATTGAGTTTTTTAATCTGAGATATTCTTCTCATACTAACATGCCACAATCTTCTGTGCTAGGCCCATTGCTCATCGTTAACATACATAAGGCATTTTACATTTTGACTTTTTAGTTCAAAAAGTTTAATTTTATAAATGTTGTTCTTTCTCTTACCATTAAAAAGTATAGTTCCATCTTTCTGACTGCCTTACATGACTTTTGATTAAAGATTATATCATAATCGTTATCACTTAATTGACTTATGGATAACAGGTTATGCATTAATCCATATACTAACAGAACATTAGTTATAGAGGGAAGTGTACAGTTACCAATGGTTCTAGAGCCAATAATATTTTCTTTCTGATTGCCTCCAAAACCTACGTATCCTCCAGATTTAAGTTCCAGGCTTTGGAACATATGATTTATTCCCGTCATGTGTCGAGAGCATCCGGAGTCCAGGTACCAATATTGGTGTTTCAAATTTTCTGTTAAAGATATCTGCAACATAGATGATTTTATCCCTAGGAACCCATATCATTTTGGGTCCTTATTTATTAGAGTTTCCAAAATTCTGATTGAATTTTGGTTTTGCATAGTAAGAATCACTAGTATATTTTATATCATGTGAGTGTCCATATGTAAAGTGTGATTTTAAAGGTGTGTGTTTTATAACTATATCATCAACTTTCTTTGGTTGATATGATTCTTCTCCTTTTGGTTTCACATATCCTACGCCTTTTCTGTTGTTTCTGCTAACTCCATAGATCATTGAATCCATCTTGCTTCTATCTATGTTTATATCTAGAAATTTTTGAAAGTTGTGATCATATTATTTTATGATGTTATCAGAACTACTTGAAACTTCTAAAACAGATTCTTGCTGAGCTTTTTGTAGTTCATTTTGAAGTTTAGAATTAATTTCTTTTAGCTCAGAGTTTTCTGTTTTTTGTTTCCTAGTTTCTTCAGTGTCAGATACAAGAATGTGTTTCTGGTTCTTGTATTTGATTCGAAGTTGCTGATATCTTTCAAGAATTTCAAACAATCTTTCTTCTAATGAGATCTAGAGAATTTTGAAACTACCTCTTCTGAATCTGATTTAGACTCTGATGTATTTGTGTCTTCTGATAAGTTAGCCATTAAAGCTATATTGGATCTTCATCTTCTAATTTTGTTTCAGCTTCATAAGATTCTGAGTCATCCCACTTTGCCATAAGAGTTTTCTTCTTTTCTTTGGAGAACTTCTTCTTAGGCTTTTTCTTTCTGAAGATTTGGACAATCGCTTTTGTAGTTACCTAGCTCTTTGCGTTCGTAGCATACAATATCTTTGTTGCTAGATTTTCTATATCCAGAGGATGATTCAGAGTAATTTCCTATTCTTCAGGGGTTTCTAAATTTCCTCTGTTTGTGCTTCCGTAGTTGATGGACTCTTCTGGAGAGAAGTGATAGTTCGTCTTCTTCTGGCGAGGATCCACCAAATTTGTCTTCTTCTACCTGAAAATCTTTAGTTTCATATTTTTATTAGATTTAAGAGCAAGAGACTTATCTTTCTTTTGGGGCTCATCTTCTTCTAGTTCTATCTCGTGACTGCTCAAAGAGATGATAAGTTCTTCAAGAGATATTTTCTTCAGATCTTTGGCTAGTTTTAAGACTGTGACCATGGGTCTCCATTTCTTGGGTAATCTTTTGATGATTTTCTTTACATGATCTGCTGTTGATTACTCTTTGTCTAGAACTTTTAACCCAACAAACAGAGTTTGAAACCTTGAGAGCATTGTCTCAATTGTTTCATCTTCTTCCATTTTGAAGGCCTCATACTTCTGAATGAGTGCAAGAGCTTTGGTCTCTTTGACTTGCGTGTTGCCTTCATGCATCATTCTCAGAGATTTAAACATTTTCTTAGCTGAATCTTTGTCTGTAAACTTCTCATACTCGGTGTACGAGATAACACTCAAGAGGATTGTTCTGGCCTTGTGATGATTTCTGAATTCTTTCTTTTGTTGATCTGTCATTTTCTTTCTCTTGACCTCCTGACCACTTTCGTCAACTAGATGAATGTAGCCATCAGTTATCATATCCCAGATATCATCGTCATGAGCTAGAAAAAAACTTTCGATTTTGTCTTTCCAGTAATCGAAGTTTTCACCATTAAAGATTGAAGGTTTGCTACGGATTCTGTCTTTCTCATCATAGTTATCATTGTTGTTGATATGACTTGGACCACCATAGTTTTTTTCTTGCTAGGATCTTTTTTCTGACACGGTTAAGTGTTAGCACCCAGAACCAGTCGCTCTGATACCAATTGAAGGATAGAAAAATACAAGAAAGGGGGTTTGAATTAGGGTTTTCAAAAATTAAAATAGTAAGACACGTTTGGTTATCCTGGTTCGTTTGAACTCAAACTACTGTAGTTCACCCTCCAAGGTGATTTCACCTCTCTCAAATGAGGTCTTAATCCACTCATCAAAAACTTTGATTACACAAACACAATGACTACCGTCAATGTCTTCTTGAGACTAAACCACAACTCGATTTCCGAAGGTATTACAAAATATAAATAAAAAATGTGTACAAAGGTGTTTCTAGAAAAACTATATCACAACTGAGATTTATACACAAGATTAAAGCACAAGAGAGAGCTAGTGAAGATATATCTTTGTATGCGTAAGTATATTTCATCATTTCTTCAAGACTCCTTTATATAGGTGAAGCATATGAGACATGAGAAGATGAATTTGGAAGGTTGATAAAGTGTTGTTAATGTACTTTCAAAAAATACATATCTTGTTTTATTCCATCCGTTACTCTTTGATTTGTAATGAATGAATTGTAACACATCAGAGTATCAGAATTTATCTTGCATCTTTAGTGCTTTAGAAGTTATAACATCAGAACTTCTTTTATTGAGTGTGTTACACGGATTTGCTTCTAAGTTTGTACGCTTCGTCTAATCAGAGCTTCAAAATGCAATTCTCTCATCATCTTCTATGCTCTTTTATCAAAACTTATCAGCATATTTAAATACATTATTAGAGAGAATGTTTGGTCTTTATATATATCATGTATTCTTTATCATCAAAACTATTACTAAGATGTAGAACCAAACTATGTTCTAACAGTGTGCAGGTCGAAGTATTTAGAAGACTAAGAGCTATGATGAATGTAGATAGATTAGACACAATGAATTAGGTGGTTTGTTGAAAGTAATTCCTTGTGTCGAAGCAGTTTTCTTGATAGAGACAAGGGAATGTCGAAAAGATTTGATTTGATTTAGAAGTGTGGAAACAGTTTGTTACACACAGATTTATTTTAGATTTAGATAGATTTGATTTAGATATAAAATAGATAGATTTGATTTAGTTCTAAAATATGTATCTTGGGATTTTATAGTTTTGGACTTTGGCTTAAGGAGCAAGCTAACCTAAATCTATAAATAGAGGGAGTATCTGCTATTTTTTTTAATCAAGTCAATCAAGTTGTATTCATAGAATTGGCAGTTGCAAGTGAATAATAAAGTTTTTCACAGTTTGTGGGAAGAGAAAAACGCTGCAGAAAAATACTTTCTTTCTTTCTTCATCTTTTATTTTTTCATTGTCATTGTGTAGTGATATCAATCTTGTTCATCAAGATTGGTAGAAATTCATTATAAGTTTTGGTGGATTTCCAACAATAAGAAATCATGGTAGTTACTGAAAAAGGAAAGAATGTTCTGGAAAAAAAACCATCAGAAATTGAAGAATATGAATGTCAATAAGAAATACAAGTGAAGTAGAGTATAATTAACATCATCCTAAGTTATTACGAATGCCTATCGAGAATTGGAAATAGATTGATTGCACGAGGCTGCAAGTAGAAGGTTAGAGAATTTATGGATCCTGGGTAGAATTTTCGGGTTGTGCGAAGTTTTTGTCTCCATGCAATTCTTGATTTGTATCTTTCTTGTTTTAATTTTGTTTAAAAAAATCCAAGTGGAAGAATCTTGATTGTTTTGAGAGATCAATCGGCTGGAAGCAACTCAAAGTCACTCTAATGTTCCCGCTAGAACGTTAGAGAATCATAATCCCTCATTTAGGGTGAATATATTTTATTTAACTAGTTATAATTATTTAAGATGGGTAGGATAACTTAACACATATTTGTTATTTGAACTAAATAAGTGCCTTGAACTAAATAAATACGAGATATTAGTTCCGAGTTTGATATTCAACATTATAATTTCTGTTATAAAATAAGGAGAAAAAAGATAAAAGAGAAGAAAGAAAAATGAAAACAATTTTGTATTATTTATTAGTGTGTCTTTCTACAATGAGATTGGTTTTATTTATAGGACATCATATAAATAATATAATAAATACAAATTGTTATGAACAAGGAATAAAATTATTGGGAGACAATCATCCAATTATTCATAACACTCTCCACTTGGATATTTGTTTTGGATATGCCTCGTTAAAACCTTACTAGAAAAAACTCAGTGGGAAAAATATAGTGAAGGAAAAAGCGTACAATATCCTTTTAAAACAAATTCATTTCTCTACTGTAATACGGTGGGAGAACTGACTTGGTTTTGCATTTTATCGCAAATTTTGCGGACAACAAGAGTTGCCACCGACTTTTCTTTTACTCAATAAGGAAAGCGTGAAAATAATAGGAAAGACCTTCGAGATATTTTGAGTTCAGGGGGTAGATTATGAAAAGGATAGGTGTTAGCACCCTTTTCATTGGTATTTACCTACAAGCTCTTAATATCTAGCTCACTTTGTTTAAAAATGCTTTGTGTTAATGCGTTTGAGAGTATTTTGAAAAATGCCTAAATATGGAAACTTTGTAAGGATTCTTATATCAGTTAAGAATGCGTACAAAGTGTTTATTTTTGAAAATATTTCAGAAAAGTGTGATTGTGAGAAAAAAGATATTTTGTATGAGCAAGCGATTAATATCTGTCTACCTACTCAAATGTATTTCGTGTTATTTTCCTCCTCATTTAGATGGTTCTATCCTACCATTAGTTAGTAGGGCGCCCTATCATTGGATATGAAGGGATAGACGCGGGTTATTTGTATGGTCATAGAAGGCAACATATAGGGATACCTTAGCAATTCGAAGGGACTGTCATCATATATCTGTAGGCAACATTTAGGGACATCGTAGGACTATGATCTTTAGGATGATTTTAACTCAGGGTCTTTGCTAAGGGTATCCCTATCTTCGAGGGATATGACCATTTTTATTCGAAGGAAACAAGTGAGGTTACCATAGAGGTGCAAGTGTGCAAATGATTCAGTTCAGTTATTTATCTTGTTTATTTAGGGTTGTCTAACGGTTGGTTTTAGATCTTTCCATACATGCCTAGTTACTATATGGTTATATACATACAGGCATACATAGTATAGGTGCGAAAAGTAAAGTTCGGGAAATAAAAATCCTACGCTACTACAGAAGATACATAATTGGGAAAAAACTAATGCGAAAGTAATAAAGCACGCGAAGCTGTAAAAAGAAAAAATGGAAAAAAATCATTTTGCGATTGTATGATGAAAAAGTTTTGATGATCAACCTAAAGTCTAATTGATTTTTATTGATTAAGAAAAGTTAGGTAATTAAATTAAGCAAACCATAAAATCTAGGCTGATTTTAATTTAATTGAGAAAACCTAAAAAAATCGAATTAGGGTTGATTAAATAAAATCTAAATTTAAATTAAATTGATTAAATTAAAAAAAAATCTAAAACTAAATTAAAAGCCTAAAATTAAATTAGGGTTTGTTAAAAATGTTTTTTTCTTGAAAAAAGGTTTTAAAGAAAAAACGGTGAAAAAGAGTGAGAAACATAGAAAATAACCAAAAGAGTAGGGGTGGGTGTTCAACCCACGCCCTCAGCATTTCCAGCAACAAGCTCACCACCAGCCCAAGTGCTAGTTGGTGCTGGATAATAGATTCAGCACATTATATGATAATGCTGCAAAAATTATGAAAACATGAGAATTTTGGCAAAACCGGGATCGAACCCGTGATCTGGGAGGCCAATGCCTTAGCGCACGCGTTTCTGCCATTGGGGTGGCTATACATCCATTAACCTAAATGAATCAAAACATATATAATATACAAACGGATGCATTGACCCGAGAAGCGCCGAAGGCCTAGCTTTGGTTGTTTTCTTCGGTGAGACAATTCTTGCACCTGCGAAAATAGTAAACATTGGTGAATAGAGAGGACTCTACCCCCCTAAACCAAGTCTTCTGAATCCAATGGTGGTATTATTTTGGTCTAAAAACCCATGGTTTTTGAGTTATGAAGCAAACAAGCCAGACCGATGCAAACATGGTATTTTGCGATTTAGCATGCATGGGACAATCATGATAGTCCAAACCTATACTAAAGAAACTCAATAGTATGTTAGTAGGGTTAGTACATGTTAAACCAAACAAAAAATTAAGATATGAATATTATGCACATTATGAAACTGGAAATGCAATGTAATGTGATTCCACACATTTTGGACCATCCAATTTGGTCCAAAATTACTTTATAGGCTTGCTTGAAGAGAATGGAATGGAGGTTTTATAGTGGAAGGGCTTGTAAGTAGGGTTTTGAAATTCTAGGATTCTTAAAAAAAGTTGATATTTTGACAAGTTTTAGAGGCAAGGTTTTTTCGTGTCCCTTGTATGAGAATTGATGAGATTATATAGTTAAAATTAGGGCAAAAGAAATGAGCTTGGTCTTTGTAAGAAAGGCCTATGTATTTATTTTATTTATTTGGCATTATTAATGAATAAATAAAAAAAGAATTAAAAGAATTAAAATAAAAATAGGTCAAGGGGTGTAAGGACGAGGTTTGAGTTGTATGAGGAGTGTAATACACATTTGGACTCTTAAACCATGGCCCAATAGTCCAAAATATCAAGCTTGCTCAATTTGAACTTCATGCATTTGCTCAAAATTTCCCAACTTGCATTGGTCATAACTCTCTAAATTTTTATCTTTTAAAGGTGATCTAGGACTTTTAAGAAAGCTCAAGATGTTATCTACAACCTCAATGTTGATTAGTTTTGCTTTTGAAGACTTTATATTGATGTAAGTTGCCTTGACAAAAAGTGTCTTTTTGTTAACTTTTGAAATAACCTATAATGTATTGGCTTATATCTCTCGAATGATGCAGTTTTTGGATTTGAGATTAGAGAGACAAAATTGAAGATAATTGAATTTCCTTTAAAATGAGCTTTGGTTAGGGAAAATTTGATAAAGCATGTGAAAGTTATGCATGGGCAAAGTTCAATTGACTTCTCCTAAGGAAACCCTAATTTGGCAGCTTTTAACTTTGGATGATTTGAGGGCTTTTCTTGAGGAATCATGATCTACCCTTGATAAAATGATGAATTTTACTTCAAGATATTGATGTTGACCAAAAATCTTGAAGTTTGACTGTATGTTGACCTTAGTTGACCTTTTACCCAATATAGTTGATTTTCCATCATCTGAGCAATTGACTGAGAAAACTTGTGATGCAAGGCATGAAACTTGGTATGAGCATTATTTGAAGCACATGAGAATTCATTAAAATAATTTGAGACCTTATAAACCCGATCTTCCTTGAGAAATACAAAACCCTAGTTGTGGACCCATTGCTTAGGAGGAGAATTTATCTGATCAATTCTTAAGCAACCTTGAGCATTTGAGAACCCTAGAAGAATGTCTTGAAGAAAAATAGGAGGGAAACTTTTAGGGTACAACATCTGCACCTGTTCAATCTTCTTAAACCTAAGGAGTTAGATTGGCATGTCCACCATTCATGACTTGAAGGTGGAAGATGATTGAACACTTAAGTGCCTAAAAATTTGCACTCGCACATGCAGGAGGCAACACCGTTGCTTGATGATATTGCTTGAATGGGCTTAAAGATGACATTTGGAGAGGTGATAGAGAGTCATCGGAGATGGGCTTATAGATGACATCCAAAGTAATTGTTGATAGAAGTATCATAAGGAGTCTACGCTTGACTTCATCCAAAGAATGCTTTCCAGAATGAACCTCTAGGGAAGGTGTTTTAGTAGTTTCTTGTCAGATTTAGTCTCTGGGGGAAGTGTTTTTCCTATAGATAGTTGCCCCGTCCTGTTTCAGGGATTGATCTACAATCTATTTTTTTTGGTAAACCCGTCCTGTTTCGGGAATTCATACCATGTAGTGATAAAGATAGTCGCCCCGTCGTATTTCAGGAATTGATCTTCATTTGGCCATAAAGATAGAAAGATAGTTTCCCCTTCCTGTTTCGGGAGTTAATCTTTGCTCGGTTGTATAGATAGTTTCCATGTCCTGTTTTGGGAGTTAATCTTCAACCTAATTATGTAGATAGTCGCCCCATCCTGTTTCGAGAATTGATCTACAATTTGCTTTCACGGATAGTTGCCATGTCTTTTTTCAGGAATTAATTTGTGTCTGGTCATCCATATAGCTTCCCCGTCTTATTTCGGGAATTAATCTCGGACCTGGTCACATAGATAGTTGCCCCGTCTTGTTTCAGGAATTAATCTTGGACTTGTTTGAGAATTGTTGATGATATTCGTCTGTTTGTAGATTTTACCTGAAAAGATATAGAATTAGTTATATGCAATGTCATGATGTATGAAATACATTGATTAATGATGTTCTCAAAGTAAATGAGAACGTGCTATATGCGTTTCGTATGCATATGCCATGATATTTGTAAATGGTGTATGATTGTGAAATGTCGTTGAAGCGTATTGGTGGCTTCGTATCATGTTTCTGACTAAGGAAAATAAATCCCTGACTATTGGGGATGAAGAATATGTCTAATCCTAAATCTTATCTAGAATGCCTCTGTTGGGAATTCCTGCTTTCTGTTTGAGGAAACTCCACTGGGGAATTTGATTTATGTTTGGGGAGAAGAGTTCAAGAACATTGGCCATTCATCGCTCTACTGGGGAATTTAATTCTTATATACCCTGACTGAGGATAAAATAGATGGATAGCCTTTCGAGTTGCTGCCTGACCGATTTTTTGATATGGATGTTGATTTGTCTAGGGAGGATAAGTTTAAATGATATTTGGTCCGATTTCAGATTTTGTAGCAATTCTCTAGAGATGGTAATCTGGACTACCCTTTGTTGGAGAGAGAAATTTTGCCGGTGATTTGCAGTAGTCAAAGGAATAAACTCAAGCTAAGGAGACTGGATTTATTGGGGAAATAAACCCTGCTGGGGAAATAAATCCTGCTGGAGAAATATGCTCTGCTGAGGAATAATCTGCTGAGGAGATAAGCCCTGCTGGAGAAGAGAATTTTACAGGGGATTCTACAATGTTGGAGAAATAAACTCAACTAGGGAAGAGAATTTATGTGAATTATGCTGGTGACATACTCTTTGACAAGGATTGGGACTCTGTAGGTTGGCGACATTACCGGGGAAAAGATCATACTCCTTTATCTGCTAGGGGGATCTGTTGGTGAGTATGATTAAGATATTTCATACTTACGGGGAATGTGTCTAGTTTGAAGATGACTCTGCGGGAGATAATCTTATGGGAATTGCTTTGTGGGGATTATTCCATGGAGGTTGTTCTGTGGGGTTTTATGGACGACTTGACTGTTATCCCAGCTCCTAGAGTCTTGAGTAAATACTTGTTCCTATTTTTATGCATATATTTGTTAACGGTAATCATATTCATATGCATATGTTCATTCAATTTAGTCATTGGAGGTTTTTGCAAACAAAACAGAAAAAGTAAAAATTTGAATTTTGAAATTGTGTTTATATTGATAGTTTGCTTATAAACAGACGATTGTTGTACAAAGAGACAGAAATTCCAGTAAGAGGAAATCATCGTGAAATGAAAGGAGTACAAAGTAAAACAAAACATATAACTATGTGTAAATGATCTCGTCAAGTTTCAACTCTGTTATTGCCCATATGTCTTCGAGCATCTCATCTTTTGTTGTCAGAAGAAGTTGATTGAATTGATCTTTACCATTTGAACTTGACATTGGTAATAAATTTGGCTGCAAGTGATCCAATGAGACATAATCGTACGCTTCAATCCCTAATTTTTCCTGGACCTCCCTTTCGGGTTTTTAGTCCACCGGGATACCCTTTTTTGCCCAAGCCGCCTTTTCAGGTTTTTGACTTGCTGGGTGTATAGTCTTTTACATATATATCCCTAATTTTTGACCGAACCCTTTTGGTTCACCAGGATGCCCTTATTTTTGCCTAGGCCAGTCAACCTAGCGGGTCATTTTTCATGCGTAGTATCTTTTAACTATGTCCGCATTCACAGGGTGTGTAAGATATTTACCGTCCATGGTTGTAAGTATTATAGCTCTGTCCGAAAATATCTTTTTGACTACAAATGGCCCTTCGTAGGTGGGAGTCCATTTGTCCTTGGGATCATCCTGAGGTAGGATGATGCGCTTTATTACCAAGTCACCATCGTGATATACCAGACGCTTGATCTTCTTGTTGAAAGCTTTGATCATACACTTCTGATATATTTGATCGTGACAGACATCCACAAGCCTTTTCTCGTCAATCAAATTCAGCTGGTCCAACCTAGTATGAATCCATTCATCTTTATCTAAGTCTTCACCTTTCATAATTCTCAGGGAAGGAATCTGAACTTCGACAGGTAGGACAACCTCCATACTATAGACCAGAGAGAATGGGGTTGCCCTAGTTAATGTTTGTGCTGAAGTATGATAGCCATGGAGGGAGAATGGTAACATCTTGTGCCAATCTTTATACGTCACCGTCATCTTCTGTATAATATTCTTAATGTTCTTATTGGCGGCTTCCACTGCATTATTCATCTTCGGTTGATACAGTGAAGAATTATGATGCTTGATCTTGAACTGCGTGCAGAGTTTCATGATCATAGTGTTATTGAGATTGGTGCCATTGTATGTGATAATCCTCTCGGGGATGCCATATTGATAGATAAGGGTATGCTTAATGAATCGGGTGATAACATTCTTAGTAACAGAGGCAAACGAGGCTACTTCAACCCACTTTGTGAAGTAATCAATGGCAATGAGGATGAACTGATGTCCGTTAGAAGCAGTAGGCTTGATCTCTCCAATCATATTGATGCCCTACATTGTAAACGACCAAGGAGAAGTCAAGACATTCAGAGGTACTAGAGGCACGTGTACTTTGTCAGCATAGATCTGGCACTTGTGACAAGTTCTTGAGTGGTGATGGCAGTCGGTTTCCGTGGTCGACAAATAGTAAACTGCTCTTTGAATCTTCTTAGCCTTAGTATGCCTCATCGGTGGGAAACTTGACTTGGTTTTGCATTTTATCGCAAATGTTGCAAACAACAAGAGTCGCCACTGACTTATCTTTTATCCAATAAGGAAAGGGTGAAAAGAACAGGAAAGACCTTCGAGATATTTTGAGTTCGGGGGGTAGATTATGAAAAGGGAAGGTGTTATAACCCTTTTCATCTGTAGTTATATACGGGCTCTTAATCGCTAGCTCACTTTGTTTAAAAATGCTTTGTGTTCGTGTGTTTGAAAATATTTTGAAAAATGCCTAAGTATGGAAACTTTGTAATGATTCTTATATCAGTTAAGAATGTGTACAAAGTGTTTGTTGTTGAAAATATTTCAGAAAAGTGTGATTGTGAGAAAAAGATGTTTTGTGTGAGCTAGCGATTAATAGTTGTCTACCTACTCAAATGTCTTTTGTATTATTTTCCTCCTCCTTTAGATAGTGCTACCCTACCATTAGTTAGAAGGAAGCCCTATTGTTGGATGTGAAGGGACAGGAGCGGGTCATCGTTATGGTCATAGAAGGCAACATATAGGGATACCTTAGAAATTCAAAGGGATTGTCATCATATATCCGTAGGCAACATTGAGGGACAAGATCATTTCTCGTAGGAAACTCGAGGTACATCATGGGACTATGATCTTTATGATGATTTTAACCGAGGGTCTTTGCTAAGGGTATCCCTATGTTCGAGGGACATGACCATTTTTATTCGAAGGAAACAAGTGAGGTTACCCTCGAGGTGAAGTGTGCAAAGGATTCAGTTCAGTTATTTATCTTGTATATTTAGGGTTGTCTAACGGTTGGTTTTAGATTTTTTCCATACATGCCTAGTTACTATACAATTATATACATACAGACATACATAGTATATGTGCGAAAGTAAAGTGCGGGTAATAAATATCCTACGCTATTACAAGGCTTCGGGAGCGGGGGTACAAATGATAAAATTGGGGAAAATTAAACCCTAATTAAACTATTACATACTATAGCAGATATATAATTGGGGAAAAACTAATGCGAAAGTAATAAAGCACGCGAAGCGGTAAAAAGAAAAAATGGAAAAAAATCGTTTTCGATTGTATGATGAAAAAGTTTTGATGATCAACCTAAATTCTAATTGATTTTTATTGATTAAGAAAAGTTATGTAATTAAATTTAACAACCCCTAAAATCTAGGTTGATTTTAATTTAATTGAGAAAATCTAAAAATATCTAATTAGGGTTGATTAAATAAAACCTAAAATTAAATTAAATTTATTAAATTAAACAAAACCTAAAATAAAATTAAAATCCTAAAATTAAATTAGGCTTTGTTAAAAATGTTTTTTTTTTTAAAAAAGGTTTTAAAAAAAGGGTGAAAAACAGTGAGAAACATAGAAAATAATCAAAAGAGTAGGGATGGATGTTGAACCCGCGCCCTCAGCATTTCTAGCAACAAGCTCACCACTAGGACAAGCGTTGGTTGGTGATGGATAATAGGTTCAGCGTGTTATATGATAACCCTGCAAAAAATATGAAAACAAGATAATTTTGACAAAACCGAGGATCAAACTCGTGACCTGGGAGACCAATGCCTTAGCGTGCGTTTCTGCCACAAGGATGGCTATACATTCATTAACCTTAATGAATCAAAACATATATAATATACAAATGGATATATTGACCGGAGAAGTGTCGGATCCCTAGCTCTGATCATCTTCTCTGGTGAGACAATTCTTGCATCTGTGAAAAGAGCAAACATTGGTGAATAAAGAGGACTCTACCCCCTAAACCAAGTCTTCTGAATCTAATGGTGGTATTTTTTTGGTCTAAAAACACATGGTTTTTGAGTTATAAAGCAAACAAACTAGATCGGTGCAAACATGGTACTTTGCGATTTAGCATGCATGGGACCATCATGATAGTCCAAACCTGTACTAAAGAAACTCAATATTATGTTAGTAGGGTTAGTACATGTTAAAGCAAACAGAAAATCAAGATATGAATATTATGTACATTATGAAACCGGTGATGCCATGTAATGCGATTTTACACGTTTTGGATCATCCAATTTGGTCCAAACTTACTCTATAGGCTTGCTGGAAGAGAATGGAATGGAGGTTTTGTAGTGGAAGGGCTTGTAAGTAGTGTTTTGAAATTCTAGGGTTCTTGAAAAAAGTTGATATTTTGACAAGTTTGAGAGGCAAGGTTTTTCGTGTCCCTTGTATGAGAATTGATGAGATTATATAGTGAAAATTAGGGCAAAAGGAATGGGCTTGGTCTTTGTAAGAAAGGCTTATGCATTTATTTTATTTATTTTGCATTATTAATGAATAAATAAAAAGTAAAATAATTAAAACAAAAACAGGTCAAGGGGTGTAAGAACGAGGTTTGAGGTGTATGAGGAGTGTAATACACGTTTGGACTCTTAAACCATGGCCCAATAGTACAAAATATCAAGCTTGCTTAATTTGAACTTCATGCATTTGCTCAAAATTTGTCAACTTGCATTGGTCATAAATCACTCAATATTTATCTTTTGAAAGTGATCTAGGACTTTTTGTAAAGCTTAAAATGTCTTCTATAACCTCTATGTTGATCATTTTTTTCTTTTGAAGATTTTATCTTGATGTAAGTTGCCTTGACAAAAACTGACATCTTGTTGACTTTTGAATTGACCTGTAACGTATTGGCTTATATCTCTCAAATGATGCACTTTTTGGATTTGAGTTTAGAGAGACAAAGTTGTAGAGAATTTAATTTCATTTAAAATAAACTTTGGTTGGGGCAAACCTTATGAAGCATGTGAAAGTTATGGTTGGTCAAAGTTTAGTTGGCTTCTCCTAAGGAAACCCTAATTTGACAACTTTTGACTTTTGATGATTTGAGGGCTTTTCTTGATGAATCATGATAAAATCTTGATCAAATGATGAATGTGACTTCAAAATTTTTATTTTGGCCAAAAATCTTGAAGTTTGACTGTATGTTGGCCATAGTTGACTTTTTACCCAATACAATTGATTTTCCATCATCTGAGCAATTGACTGATCAAACTTGTAATGAAAGACATGAAACTTGGTATGAGAATTTTTTGAAGCATGTGAGGAGTCATGAAAATCATTTAAGACCTTAGAAACTCAATCTTCCTTGACAAATACAAAATCCTAGTTGTGGACCCATTGCTTAGAAGGAGAATTTGTCTAATCAATTCTTAAGCAACCTTGACATTTAAGAACCCTATAAGAATGTCTTGAAGAAAAATGGGAGGGAAAATTTTAGGGTACAATATCCTCCACTACTGAACGATCATTTCTTCGATGATGAAGACCAATCTTTTGTACTAGTTGATTAAAAGTCCTACTTGGGAGTGATTTTGTGAAAAGGTCTGCAAGATTATCACATGAACGGATTTGTTGGATCTTTATATCACTATTCTTATGAAGATCATAAGTGAAAAATAACTTTGGAAAAATATGTTTTGTTCTGTCTTCTTTAATGTAACCATCTTTCAATTGAGTGATGCGTGCAATATTATCTTTATATATGGTCATTGTATTTGTTTTCTGGAAAACAAACTAGAAGTATTTTGTATGTATTGGATTAAGGATCTCAATCAAACGCATTCTAGACTTGCTTCATGTAGTGCTAAAAGTTCTGGATGATTAGATGAAGCTGTTGCTATTGTTTGTTTCATCGATCTCCATGAAATAGCTTTACTACCACATGTAAATAAATAACCTGTTTGTGATCTACCACTGTGAGAATCTAACAAGTAAGATGCATAACCTATTAATTCAAATTTGGATACTTTGGTTTAAAACAAACCCTTTGTCTATTGTACCTCTAAGGTAATGAAGTATATGTTTAACTCTGTTCCAATGTCTTCGTGTAGGTGAAAAATTGTATCTTGCTAATAGATTAATAGAAATTGATATATTATGGTCTATATAATTAGCAAGATAGATAAATGTTTTAATTACATTGAGATATGGTACTTTATGACCAATTAGTTTTTATCCTCTTTTCGAGGTCTAGTAGAATCTTTTACACATCCAATGATCTTACATCATTAGGGTACACGACATACGAGATTTTTCTATTTATGAACATTTAAACACCTTTGTCTTTTATATTGTCCAAATGCTCAATTTATAAATGTTGACATAACTTTGTCTTTTCTATGTCCTTTATCTAAAATTGTTTCTTTAAGAGATTTATAGCTTTTGGAATCTCTTCAGGAGTTCCAATAACTTTATGTCATTCACGTAGACAACTATTATAGAAACTTATTTTTTTATATCTTTTCAAAAAAATACAATGACATATGGACTTGTTTGTATATCTTTCTCTTAACAAATATTCATTGAGACAATTATACCACATGTATCCATATTATTTTAATCCATAGAGATACTTGTTCAATTTGATGGACTAACTTTCTCGAGATCTAAAATTATATATCTCTGATATATTAAACCCCTTAGGGGGTTTCTAAATGTCACTATCAAGTGAGTCATGCTAATAAGTTGTTACCATATCCACCATGTTCAAATTAAGTCTTTCATGTGCTACAAGGATAATTAAATATCAAAAATTGAATTGCATCTACTATAGGTGGATATGTTTTATCAAAATAAATCTTAGGTCTTTGTGAAAATAATTGAGCAACAAATCATGCTTTATATCATTTTTATTTTGCTTTTTCACAAAAACTCATTCATATCTCATTAGTTTCACACTTTGAGGTGTTCAGACTACAAGTCCAAAATTGAGTCACTTGTAAAGTGAGTTTAATTCTTATTCAATTGAATATATTCATTTTGACCAATTCTAACTTTGTTTACAATCTATAATAGACTTTGACTCATGATCCTTGTTATCATTGATCACTTTTAGCATTATATTGTATACAAAGATATTTTCAATATTGACTTCATTTTGGTTATCTCAATTTCGGTTTCATCACATTTTCATTCATGACATGATTTATCGAGATCTATTTATTTCATATTTCAAGTACTTGATTAGTTCTTCTGGAATTGAAAAAATAAATTATATCAACGTTCTCTTAGAATTTTCATATCCTTAGTTGGATCATCATTAATTTTAGTTTCTTTTCTTGGTAAAGGATTTTTAACATTGCAACCGACTTTTCTACCATGCTTCAGGCGCGGCTACAACTCATTTGCAATATTAGGTTGTCGAATAGGAAAATTCACTTTGAGTGAAATATTAGCAGCTGATAATTTGTTTCATAGACTCTTCAAATGAATTATGTTTTGAACTTCGAGAATTAAAATAATATAATAATATTTTATTTCAAATTGTTTATTTTAACTTCTAGCTCACACTTTAAGATGCTTATTCTCTCCATCTACGGTTAGAAAAATTAATTTATCAATTGATAATCAATCTATTGGACTTCAAGCACATATCCAATTATCGGAACAAGATAAAACCTCAAATACGATATTCATATAAAATGCATTTTCTCAATATTTTTTAAAACTCATCTTAGGATGTTATATATTTGAGCAATTGAATTATACACAACACATCCAAAAATTTATTTAGATGAGAAGTATTAGGTTATTAAGCTAAAATAATTTATAAGTTAATGGGGAGAATCAACATATATTAACATGTTGGCTTAATGAGAATAAATATTTTAATATCATAATCTGTGTGTTTCGAATATCTAATTTATATTTGATGACTCACAAGTATCCGCTATATAATTAATTTTAGATGTCTAAAGAATGCATCTTCAAGTCCATTTTTATGAACATATGCTACATGATATTCAATATAAATTTTAATAATATATGTGATACTTATCAAGAAATTTATGAAAAATCCAGAAAATAAGATCTTAGTATAATTAGTTAAAAAACAATTTCACAGACTTCTGGTTGTAAGTAGACATATGCATGATCTTTTAATAGATGCAACAACTAATGTCATAAAAATTTAATTTCTCAATTTTTCATTTAGAAACACACAAACTTTATTTTATTGAAGAAACTTCTAATTCTTCAAAACTAGTTCTCGCATCATAAAACACTTGAGATGACCCAATCAATTTTGCCATCAACAGACTTAAGTGTGATTTGTAAACTTCTGATTTACAATAATATCTATAATTATATTCTTCTAGTTTGTTTCAATCCATAGTAAATAATAAAATAATTTGTATAAAATATATTCATAAAATTGATAGCATACAACTTAATTACAATTTTCACATCTAAATCAATTTTATTTTAATTTTACTAATAATCAAAGTACATAAAATACATTACTATATTTTCTTACGCTTTATATATATATATATATATATATATATATATATATATATATATATATATATATATATATATATATATATATATATATATATATATATATATATATATATATATATATATATATATATATATATATATATATATATATATATATATATATATATATATATATATATATATATATATATATATATATATATATATATATATAGAACATAGAGTAAAAAAATATTCAACAAATATAAATAACTCTACATATTTTATGAAAGAATCATAACTTAATAAATAAATTTGAAATAAAAAATAAATAAATATTTGTTCATTATACAATTAAACAAAAGAAAATATATGTATACTACAAAATATATTATTAAAAAAATAATTTATTCAATCACATCATCATTAAGTCATATCTTTACAATATAAAAATTTCAAAAATAAATCTTTATTATGCAGAAAAAATTCACATTATATTTAGACGATTCGTTTTATTTTTATTTTTTATAAAACACACTAACTACAATAACACAAATTAATAACTAATTGGTAACATTTAATCATCAAATAAATAATTTTCAATCTTAATAAATTAATCACAAAACTATGTTATAAAGTAAATATTAAATTAATCAAATTAATCTTGTCAATCAATAATTTATAACAAATTAATAATATTTAATTATGAAATATATATTTTATAATCTTATAAAACTCAACCAAAATTCGATCAATCATTTAGTGAAATATACAGTTATTAGACAATGATATAACAAATGATAAAAAAAATACATTCTTAAATAAGAGACGGGTTTGTTTTTGTAGTTCTTCGGGAACTCAATAATTTTTTTTTTTTGTATTTCTTCGAAAACTTAATCACAAATATTTTATTAATAAAAATAATAATATTTACAATCTTTTAGTGATGCTGCTTGATAAATTCTTCAGGAACTATATAACAACCTCAATGTTATCTTTCAGAGATATTTGATAAATACTTCAAAAACTATATAACAAACTCAATATTATCCTTCGGAGATATTTGATAAGGTCTTCAGGAACTATATAATATACTCATTATTATCTTTCAGAGATGCTTTATAAGTTCTTCATGAGCTCGGAATGTTTTATAAGTTCTTTAGGAACTCCAAATGCTTTATAAGCTCTTAGAAATTATATAATGTTAGTTTGCTATCTTTTACGGATGCTTGATAAATATATTTTTGCTATACTAAGATGTTTGATAATCATCATTAATTTTCTTTTTCCTTTTCTAATCAATATATTCTAAATAACATGTAGAAAATATATATTATAAAAGTAAAAAAGAAATAATGTTATTTTACAACATCAAAAGATCTTTTCGAGTCTTAGAGCTTCTTATTGATAATGTGTTATAAAATAAAGAGAAAGAAAATAAAAGAGAGAAAGATGAAAATAATTCTGTATTATTTCATTTGTGTATCTTTATACAATAAAATTAGTCTTATTTATAGAACAACATTCCAATAATATAATAAATATAAATTTTTATAAATAAGGAATAAAATCAGAGAAATAATTATCCAATTATTGATAACATCCAATTATTTGTAACATCCAATTCTTTGTAACAATTTCTTTATTTTTTATTAGTATATTACGGTAAACAAGTTTTTGATACCTATAAATAAATAAATAAATTTAAAAATGATTTTACTTTAATTTACTTATTTTATAAAAATGATTTATGCACAATAATTAATTTAAAATTCACTAAAATATTAAAAATACCTTTACTAAATTGTTTTAAATTTTTTGATAAAAAGTACTCAAACCATGAACTAGAAATATCTTCTCAATAAACTTATGGTTTATACTATTCCATTGTCTTCTAATAAAACTTACTCTAAAGTTTAAACAATGAGTAAAGAAATGTGTTCCGTGGCAGCAAAGACCTTGAACGACATATCCAATTACAAAGACATGCAAAGTATCTTCAATGTTGATGGCAGATATTATTTTATTCTCACTCTAAAATTATATTTTTAAAGAACTTCATCAAATTATGTGTTGGAGTAATAACCTTATATAAATATTCCCCCTCTCATATCACAAATTGTTCACCGCACAAAAAAAGTTCATTCATGCTTCGCTGGAACATCTTGTTCCATCTCGGAACAATATCAAAGTTGTGAATCTTGATAATAGAATATATTGATACTTCTTTTGAATAGAAATTATAATTCTCCTTGTTACAAAAGCATGAGTTAAAACATGCGTCACAATACAAATAAGTGAAGAAATATAATTTCAAACTCACACGTCATAACATATTAACTGTCTTTAGAATTTTCCATATCTAATAAGTATTTATGAGACATGATAAATAGAGGTAAGAATAGGTAATAAATTCGAACTTTAAGTCTTGATTTGTAGGTTATGATAATTTTTTTTTTTTGTCTGAATTTGATCTTTTTGAAAATTTAATTGACTTATTAATTTATTTAAAAAGACTATGTCATTTGAATATATGTAAACAAATAATTTAATAAATGTTTAAATAGATTAGAGAATTAAAAGTACAATGAGATTAAATATTTGTTTGCAATGATTTATCTAAGTATACCTAATAACCTAAGTTTTCTGAGATGATTTATTTGTTAGAACTTATAAAAACACTTTATGTCATTATTTATAGAAATTTTTAACTTATTTTCATAAGTTCTTCAAGATAATCAACTTTTATTTTTGATTTTAACATAAAATATAAAATACAATATAAAAACAATAAATTCATTCATAGTTTTTAAAATAGGTCAACCTGATAGACTTATAAGCCTTTTTGTATGACATTTAGCCTAACCTATGAGGTTTTAACTTGACACCTCCACAATTGAACTTGACATCTCCACCCTAAAGTGTATGAAAAGACCAAAATAGCACAACCAAATTTTTACACAAACTTTCAAAATTTCCACAACCACACCGAGAATTTGAAACTTACAGGGCGATATTGTAGATTTCTAGAACATACCGGAGATTTCACGAAATAGTAAGGAATTTATGGTATTTCTTCAAAATTTTCAGTATATTGTCACGGAAATTTAGAAAATTTTGATATTTCGTACCCGAAATTTGAAATTTTTTGGTTATTTTATTACTTTTTATACTGGGAATTTTGAAATTTCCGGTTGTTCACTTTATTTATCGAAAATTTTGAAATTTCAGATAGTTCAATTTTTTTTTTTGAAAAATACAGAAAATTTCTAAATTTCCTATAGTTCATTTTTTTCCTAATTTTTTCTCCCTATATTTTTTGTTTCAGTGAGGACCAGAGGCAAAGACGGTTTCGTTGCGAGTAGGCTGACTGATAGAGCAGAAGCTTAGGCCCGGGATGATGAGACGCATGCTTCTGAGTTATGGGCAGGACAACGTGCTTTGACCGATTCTCACCAGAAACGGTTGGCTGAGCAGCAGACGCAATTCCGTACATCCCGACGGCAGATTGCTAAAGTTTCTACTGCCAATGAGGTACATGATCTTGTGGAGTTACCTGCTGTTGTGGAGGCACCTGCTCTTGTAAATGTTCCTGCTCCTATGATTGAGCAGGTTGTTGTGGAGCTGACTGTTAAGGAGGTTGTTGTGGATGTGGGGGTTGCTAAGGAGGCTTTTATAGAGACGGTTGCTGAGCACGTTATTGTTGAGCAGTCTGATGAGGTGTCTTCCACTAATACAATTTATTGCTCTTCATTTAGATAACCTCATGGGTTTGGTAAACCTTAATGGTGAAATTTATACACGTTTAGCTAGATTAATGGACGTAACCCGCATGAGCATATGTAGATATGTTATATTTTAGTTGTATTATATGTATATTTTGTGACACAGAGACTTCTTATTAGTTGTATTAATATTTTAGCAATTACATGTTTCAATTCGAAGATGAACATAACATAAAATAATGCAACAAACATAAATAATAATAAAACTAAACATGAAAACCTAGGCACTACTAGATGATTATGGATGTTTCAGCATCTTGATTATGCCATCAACGGATCTTGTTATATGCACATCCAAGTCAGTTGGACCTTTAGTTATCCTACAACAAAATGATTTCCACATGGCCTTCACATCTTCATCGGTCTTCAACTCAATCAGGTTGTATTTCACCCTTCCATTTGTATTAATCCAATCTTTCTGAAACTCAATCTTTTTCACCCATCTGTTATCGTAATCAGGCAGCAATTCATTCAACTTTTCTTTCAAGTTGGCTAGGGATGTGGTGCTATCTGGAAGCTTGAATTCAACAGCAGGGTTGCTTCTATTGTAATACACTTATGCCATAATCAGAAATTGAGGAAGAGACATTTTTTGAGATGTCTTTCTCTATAACATATGCCCCTATTTATACAAATGGCGATGCATTCTAGACCACACAAATTTTTTGGTGCAATCAAAACCCTCTAAAGATGTCGGCAAAATCTTGATAGTTAAAAAAACTTGAGTTAATGAACTACTGAAAATTTCAGTATATTTTAAATTTCTAATATTGACTGGTAAATTTGAAATTTCTGAAATACCGGAAATTTCATATGAACTACCAAAAATTGTAAAGTACCGGAAATTTTGCTTTGTCCTACGAAAATTTCCTCTATACCAAAAACTTTGCTACCTATACCGGAAATTTCGTTCGGAAATTCTCCCCATCTCAGCAAAGATATTTCTGGAATGATGAAAGTTATGGGGGTGTCAGGTCAAAGTCGAGGGGTGTCAAGTTAAAATCTTATAACCTATTTAACTAAATAGGCTTATAAAAAATGAAAAATTACCTCCAGAATCCTTTAAGTTATTTTATTGTAACAAGTCAGTCATTTAAATTTTTTCACTACAAGTTGGTCCTTTATGTTACCTAACGTCTACAAGGTTGACTTTATTCACAAGGTTCGTTTCAAAAAAACTGAAGTGTCACTTACGGCGCTGATGTGTCATTTAATTAAGCCGATGTGTTATTTAACTTAGTCATATAAGGTATATGTCTTTCTGCAAGACGTTTCACTCCCTAAATTAGAGTATCCATCTTTAATCCTTAATCATAGTGAACGCAGTAGAAGAAAAATACAGTTGGAGACGAACTCAAAAAAGGTGACGACATCGTGAAGCTGAGGTAAGTCTCATTGTATGTTCTTATTTTGAAAACAAAAGTCTCCATCTTACTTGTGTGTTTAATTTTAGTTTAATGTATCTTTGGATGCATTTTTTATAGTGGTAATGTTAGTGTTCATCTTAGGTTTTGTTGCTTATTTTCTCGTTGGTTATGTATGTTGTAGATGTAAACAGGTAAAAATGGGTATGGATGAATTTAATGTTGATTTCCATCATGGGGGATATTTAGTTGATGAGAAATATGTAGGAGGGGAAGTGTCGAACTGGAAGTGTGATGGTGATAGATGGAGTTAATTTGAGATTTTGGGGGTTATTAAAGAGATGAAGTATCTAGGGGTTCTGGAAATGTGGTATGACTTTGTTGGAACACTTAAGGCGCTAGAAGATGACTTTGGTGAAATAGAAGCTTTGAAATGGTCTAAGACTATTGGAAAGGTTAACATATACATTGTACATCCTATTTCTTAACCTGATATTATAGTTTCCATACCAGAGCCTGAATCCAATGATCAACCAATTGCCCAACCGGAGGATGACGTTAATGTCCAACTTGAGGATTATGTTAATGTCCAACCCGATGATGATATTAATGTCCAAGAAGAGGTTGATATTAATGTCCAACCTTAGGATGATATTAATGTCCAACCTAATCCCCAACCTGATATCCAACCTGATGATGTTACAAATGCCCAACCTAACAGTGATGACAGTGCATTAGGGTACATGTTTGATGACTAAGATGATAAGGTTTTAAATGATGTATTTGATTAACTGTTGGTGCCAAAAGGGGGTATTATTGTTGGCCAAAGTGATCAATATATTGATGAAATACTAGTAGATGAAACACCTCCAAATAAAAAGAGAAAAGGTGGGAGACCAAAGAAAAATAATTCATCATGCCCACCCAAAAAGAACAAGGGAATACATAAGAATAAAGACTCTTGGGAATTGCAATGACTGTAGTTGAAGCTGAGACTAAAGACTCTTGGGCATTGTTCTTTGATCTACTAGTTAAAGACTTGGGAGGACCAGAAGTATGAAAGCATATTATTTTCATTTCAGATCAGCAGAAGGTAACATTCTTTGATTTTAAACTGCAAAATATTTTAAATTGTAACATTATTTGTTGATTATATGATTAGGGCTTGTTACCTGCTATAAAGGAGTTGTTACCTGGAGTTAACTAGAGATTCGGTGTTAAACACTTGCATAGCAACTTCAGAAAAAGGTTTTCAGGAAAACAGTTAAAGGAATTAATGTGGAGGGCAGCAAAGGAAACATAGCCCCAAGCATGGGAAAGGAAAATGAAGGAAGTGAAGAAGGTAAATGAGGAGTCAGTCAAATACTGGCTAAAGATGCCACCTAGATTTTGGTGTAAGTCTATGTTCAAGTATAGTACAAAAAGTGATGTGTTGGTCAACAATATGTTTGAAACTTTCAATAGTGTTATAACTGGACTAAGACAAAATCCAATTGTAACAATGTTAGAGGAGATCAGAGGGTACCTCATGAATATATGGGTAACTAATAGGGCTGAAATTCTGGCTATCAGATCCCAGATTTCCTAAGAGATGTCTAGAGATCAGATCTAACTTCATACACAACAACAAGATGTATAAACACAATATAAACAGTTCTGAAAGTAAATAACAAAGGATATGTTTATGCAGTTCGGAACAATCTTCCTACTCTGGGGGATACCAAGCCATGGATGAAATTAACTAGATAGTATCAATTTCCATACCTTACAGCAAACCTCCAGTTTACAGTCCATGCACTTAATCACTACCATATGCTTAACTTCTACCTAAGACATACCTAGGTCTGAGGCCCTCCTCAAATCCCTCTTCAATTACACTCCGCACTTGGAGCAAACTTTAAACACAATATAAACAGTGTTGAAAGTAAATAACACATGATAAATTTACCCAGTTCAGAATAATCTTCCTACTCAGGGGGATACCAAGCCAGGAATGAAATCAACTAGATAGTATCAATTTCCATACCTTACAGCAAACCTCCAGTTTACAGTCCACACACTTAATCACCACCTTTTGCTTAACTTCTACCTAAGACAAACCTAGGTATGAGGCCCTTATCAAATCCATCTTCAATTAAACTTTGCACTTGGATCAAACTCTAAACACAAGTAGAGAACAAAAACAACCAGAAGCTATACTTCTAAAACACGCAAGTCTCAATGCTTAAAAGCTTATGAGAATTGACGCACAATATGTTCAATGCTTAAAAGCTTCTGAACATCTAACAATAAACTTACAACCCAATAAGGATTCTAAAAACCCTAACATAAATACATCCGTAAGTTCCACCTAATACTAGGTATACACCAGTTTATTTATAACTTTATTCTAGACTAGGTTGGGCTTCAAAATCGCAGCAGTGAGGCTGCACAAAGTTTGCAACAAGTCCTCCAAGAAAATAGGTCTTCAATCATTAGTTCTTTAATCATTAGTTTCCTAATAAATCTCCATATTTAAAAGCTAATCAAATCTTTGAAAACCAATCAAAGAATATTCTAAATTATCAATCTTGGAGGCCACATAAGCTAACTGAATATTCCCTGAATATACAATAGCTAAAAAACAGGTGATCCACAACTGTCAACTTCCTGCAGATGCGATGTCCTAACTCCTTATTTGGACATCTTACTTGACATGTTGAAACAGAAAGTTGGAACATCTTTTTCAACATTTTGCTGCTAAAATGGTTTTACCAAAATGTAAGCCAACCATTATTTCAGAGAAATAACAATCTCCCCTTTGGAAAATTTTGGCTAAAACACTTAAATAACCCTTGCACAAAAAGAATATGCTTGAAAAAAAATCAAACATACACATCAGAGGTACAATAGCGGAAAAACACATAGGCAAGGATATCAGCACATAAAATAGCAGCACAGACACATATTGCACCAAAAATAGAGAACACTTAAATTCTCACACCATGATGTCAAGACATCATGTATGACACCTCTTCAAAACCAGCAAGAACTCCCCCCTTAAGACCTACTATCACAAACAAAGAATCATAGAATTCTCCCCCTTAGCAAGTTCCATCTCCAGCACCCTTAATAACATACTACTCCCTCTTTGTAGCCACAATGTGACGAAGGTAAGAAAATAATATTATCAAAACAATTTAAGCACCTAAAGTTATAGAGTCAGGGTGCAAAAATTTAAAAATATCCTGGACATTTAGCCCTTACATAATCATAAACAATAGAAAAATTATAAAAGAAGAAAGTTACAATCATCACGCAGTAGCAGCACCGGTACCACCATACTCTTTAGAACCAAAATCATTACTACCTTCACCAGCCTGATTACTTGCAGATGAATCATCAGATGTACTTGCATGATTGGTGTAAGAATCAGTACTTGCATCACTCTTGTCAATATCGTGATTCTCATCATGCTCATTTTTCCCGGCATCCTCCTCTATTAGAGCTTTTATCTACCCTTCAAGCTTGACTTTTCTATTTGTGTTAGATTTGATAGAGCCTTCCAACTCTCAGCACAATTCTTTCAAGTAAGAGATTAGTTATGTCTTTCAGGTTATAGGAATAGGTGCCTTCAAAGATGTTACAACAATGTCTAGGACATGTGTTCCATCAAATAGTTTATGATTCAGGGATAAAGGAGTTTCTCTTTTCTTCACATAGTCTGTTTTCAATAGAATACCAGGATACTTCCCAAAGATTATGCCACAAATGAGAGAAGGAAAACAAATTTGCATCTTTACAGAAGTTGATGTCCCTTTCTTCACAACTTGTTCAAAGATATAAGATCCAAAGTCCAGCTTTATCTCTTTACCTACTGCATAGATGAACCTTCCAAGTCTAGTGGAAATGGTGGAAGTATGATGTATTGGTACCTAATTAATCGTAGAAATCCTATGAAGGATATCATACTTAACACTAAGGCTTCCAGATGACATTTTTCCATTATTTGGCCAGTGTTTCACATGACCACCAGTGATTTCACTGCATATTCGATCATTTGAGTCTTCTAACTCAGTCTGAGGAACTTCACCCCTTCCTAGAAATTTATTGATCACTTCAGGAGAGAAATTCACAATGTTTTCTCTTACAACCACCTTTCTATACTCTTAATTATTCTCAACATTACATTTATCAGGAATGCACATAATAAACTCTTTGACTAACCTTTCATAGCAAGGACCAGGGTTAGTGAGAGTTTTCATCAATACAACATTCTCTATGAGCTTCCCAATAGTAGGACATTTCTTAAAGTCCTTTCCTATCTCTCTCTCTCTCTCTCTCTCTCTCTCTCTCTCTCTCTCTCTCTCTCTCTCTCTCTCTCTCTCTCTCTCTCTCTCTCTCTCTCTCTCTCTCGAGAGAGAGAGAGAGAGAGAGAGAGAGAGAGAGAGAGAGAGAAAGAGAGAGAGAGAGAGAGAGAGAGTTATTATTCTCTGATCAACATGATTTAGTTTTCCATATGGGATGGATACTTAGTTCATTGAAGAGGACTTCCAATTAGAATAGGTCCTTTTAGAGCAGATTTCATGTGATTGTCCTGAACATCTTCTCCAATATCATACCCCGAGTCACTAGAGCCAACCTTCCTTTTCTTTGTAGTAATAATGACCTTACTCCAAGCCTTTGAAGAACCAATTTGGACTTTTCTTCTGCACCTCTTTTGAGAACTTCTCCTTGTTTCACGAATCTTTCCTTGACCTTCCTTAGGAGGAGGATTCTCAGCCAACACATCCTTTTCTTTTCTTTTCTGAAGCCTTCTTGCCTTTCCAGTAGATAGCTATTGAGCGATAAGTTCATCATTTGAAGGCACGCAACCATCCCTTATAACCACATCAGCCTTTTTTTGCTTCTCCTTTCACTAGCGACTTGTTCTGACATACCATCACCAGGCTTCTTACCAGGGGTCTTTTCATTCATAGTTTCTCCAGGTGTTTGAACATTTGAAAAGATACATGTTTCCTTCAATATTTTGCACACAAACTTTCTTTGTTCATTATTATCTTTAGTAATAATTGGCCCAAGAGATTTTGTGTTTCCATATTCTTTTTCCTTGTTAATATTTCCCTTATTCTTATAAATCTTAGAGTTACCTAAAGTCTTGGATTTTGATGCAGCAAAGAATCTTGCTTCCTTTTCAGTAGAGGCTGGAATAATGGATAAAGGAGAAATATCTAAAACTAGGTTAAATAGGTTGATCAAAGGACTATTATCACTTGCCCTAAAATTTTCTTGACTCGATCCATGATCACCAGTAGCAGCATGCATGAATTCAGATGAAGGATGTTAAGTCAGCTTCGGTTTTTGTTGAGGAGAATTCGTAAAGAAAATACAGAGGGACCACCACAAATCTGGAGAAAATTAAATAACCTTGAGAGACTCGTAGGTTGGATACAAATAGAAAGTCCAAATGATTAACCCTTTTAATATAGAGCTTAGATAGACGTTGAAGTCATGAAATTTGAAAATTTGTTTGGCCCACCTAGGTAGTAGTAATTTCCCTTGCTTACACCCTTTTATTTTTCTCGTGTCTGCATAATAAAAAATCAAGTCTTTCTTTTTGGGTTGATCTTTCACACCATGTGACATACTAATTTTGGAGTTAGTCCAACCTTGTTGATTAATGCAATCACCATCTGTGGTTATTCTCAAGTTGACAAGATATGATATCTTGACATCTTGTGTAACTTTGTAAGCAAATACCATATGTTTTGATATCATACTCCTTTTTCCAGCTTTCTTGGTACTCAGACATGTTCCAGAACATTCTGCTTCCTCGGAACTCCACAAGTAACAATTATTTGTTTATCTTCTACCCTTCATGATGACTTCATTCTTCTCATTTATCATCAGACATCCAGCATTTGTAAAGTTAAAAGTTATTCCTTCTACAACCAACACTTCATTGAGGCTAGGTTTCCCCGTATAATCCAGTTTCTTAACGCCTATTACTCTTCCTTTAGATCCATCTCCATAAGTTATAGTTTTGATGGTGGATGGTTTTATTTCCACCAAAAACTTCTTGATACTTGTCATGTGTCTTGAATAGCCATTGTAAAAGTACCAAGCTTCTCCAGCTGAATCTTTCAGAGATGTGTGGGTATGTTCTTCAGATTTAACCCATTTAGGAATCCATCTTTTCTTTGTGTTGACTTCAGCCTGTCTTCTTCTGAGTTGCGAGTTCAATTTGGGATAACCATGTAATTTGCAGCAGTAGGATTTTTTATGACCAATACCACCACTAGAATAGCATCTCCATCTTTGATTTCTAACTTCTCTATTCTTGACTTGATGTCTTTGTTGATGTTGGGACATGTGCTCAGACATCCCTTTTCTTCTTCCTTTTGTGAAGGTAAAAACTTCACTCCAGACATTATTTCTTTGTTTTTCAAGCCTAGTATGTCATAACCAAGACCTCCAATGTCTCCATCATTTCTCTCAGATGCAAGAATTTTATCCAGAACATCAGAACCATTATTCAACATTCTCATAGTTTTAGTCATATTGTCCAGTTTTGAATTGAGCAACATAACCTTTTCTTCAAGATCAAAGATGATAGATACATGTTTTACTCCTCAGCTTTAAGTTGAGCAATGGTTATCTTGTGCACTTCTCCTTGTTGACACTCTTCTTCGCTTTTGATACATAACTTCCTATATGAATCAGCTAGTTCCTCAAATGTAAGCTCTTCATCATCAGAATCATAAACTCCAGTCAAAGCATTCACTTGTTTGACTAACTCTTCTCCACAATCACTTTTAGGGTCTTTCTCTAACCATGACACAGATAAACCTTTCCTCTGCTTCTTGAGGAAGGTAGCACACTTAGATTTTATGTGTCCAAATCCTTCGCTTTCATAGCACCGAACCCCTTTTTCCTAAATCGGATTTTCTTCAAACCTGGACCCTTCTCCATTGTCCTAGTCTTTATTGTCATCAAAGGGCATTTACTTGGGATTTTACTTGGACTTCCTCAACAACTTGTTGAACTGTCTTCCTAATAGCATAAGTTCTTCAAACACCCCTTCTAGGTTCAACTCATCACCGTCCTTTGAGTCTTCAGTACTAGACACAAAAGATATACTCTTCTTCTTCTCAGACCTTTTATTGATAGTAGATTCAAAAGTCTTAAGAGACCTTACCAATTCATCTATAATCATAGTGCTTATATCGTGGGATTCTTCAATGGTAATGACCTTCATGTCAAACTTCCTAGGGAGTGATCTGAGCATCTTTCTGATTAATTTATCTTCTGATATCTTCTCTCCCAAGTCTTCTGAATCATTTTCAATGTCTAAACAGTTATGTGAAAGTCCTGAATGCTTTCATCATCTTTCATCTTTAGGTTCTCAAACTTTGTCGATATAAGTTGAAGTTTTGCCATCTTCACCTTAGGATTCCCTTCACGCACTTTCCTTAGGGTTTCCCAAGCAGTCTTAGCATGCTTGCAATTCTTGATCAGTTTAAACACGTTCTTATCAACCCCATTGAATATGGAATTCAGTGCCTTAGAGTTCCCTTGAGCTGATAGTTCCTCAAAATATTCCATTCCTCTTCAGGTTTCAGCCCGTCTATGACATTTCCTCCTGCATCAGTAACCTTTGGTGGTTCCTATCCTTTGACAAAAAATTTCTAAGCCTTGTTGTCTAGAGATTTTATGAAAATTTCCATGTGGGGTTTCCAACTTTCATAGTTGGTACCATCAAGAATAGGTATTTTAACCACAATTCCACCATCCTTGTCCATTGTACCAGAAAGTATCTTCCCTGAATCTCACCCAGAGTTAGAGCAGAATGCCTTCTTTGATACCAATTGAAATCATGGCTATCAGATCCTGGATGTCCTAAGAGATATTGAGACACCAGATCTGACTTCACACACAACAAGATGTATAAACACAATATAAATAGTGCTTAAAGTAAATAACAAATTATATGTTTACCCAGTTCAAAACAATCTTCCTACTGTGGGGGCTACCAAGCCAGGGATGAAATCAACTGGATAGTATCAATTTTCAGACCTTACAACAAACCTCCAGTTTATAGTCCACACACTTAATCACTACCTTTTTCTTAACTTCAAACTAAGACACACCTAGGTATGAGGCCCTCCTCAAATCCTTCTTCAATTACACTCAGCAATTGGAGCAAACTCTAAACACAAGTAGAGAACAAAAACAAGCGAAAGATATACTTCAATAACACGCAAGACTAAATCCTTACAACCCAACAATAAGGATTCTAAAAACCCTAACACAAATTCATCTGTAAGTTCCACCTAATACTAGGTTTGCACCATTCTATTTATAACTTTATTCTAATCTGGGTTGGGCTTCAAAATCGCAACAGTGAGACTGCACAACATCTACAAAAAGTCCTCCAAGAAAAAAGGTCTCCAATCATTAGTTTCCCAATAAATCTCCATATTAAGAAGCAAATAAAATCTTCGAAGACCAATCAAAGAATATTCGGAATTATCAATCTTGGATGCCATATAAGTTAACTGAATATTCCTAGAATATACAATAGCTAAAAAGCAGCTGATCCACAACTGTCAGCTTGTTGCAGACGCGATGTCCTAATTCCTTGTTGGGACTTCTTACTCGACATGTTGAAACAGAATGTTGGAACATCTTGTTCAACATGTTGCTTCTAAAATGGTTTTAGGAAAATGTAAGCCAACCATAATTTCATAGAAATAACAAGGGCCAAGATTGAAGATTATAGTGACCGTGTACTTCCCAGAATTAAAAAAGTGCTTCAAAGAAGGCAAGAAATCTTAAGGTTCTTTATAGAAAGGTAAGTCAATAAGTAATTTATAATTTAAATATTTTATATGAATATTTGCACTTACTCAGTGAATTTCACTTGTTATAAAGGTTATCAGGTGACAAGATTTATAAAGTCAAGCATACAAGTGTGAGTGGTGAGAAATTCATAGTTGATCTTATAAAGTTGGAATTCTCTTATAGGAGCTGGATGCTCACTAGCATTCCATGCTACCATGCAATTACTTTCATGCAAAGTAGAAATGAAGACCTAACACAGTACATACCTCCCTTTTACAAGAAGGAGACTTACCAGGCTTGCTACGAACCATTCATATATCCAACAAATGGTGAAAATTTATGGGAACTGACACCATATCTTGGAATACTTCCACCACCTTCAAGAAGAGCACCAGGGAGGCTAAAAAGAAGAAGAAACAAAGATTCTGATTAAAAGAGAAAGGATGTAATAAATCTTTCCAGAAAGGGGATGCCTAACAAATGCTCATTATGTGGTAATTCTAGTCACAACAAATCTTCATGCCCAACTGCACCAAGACCATCCCAACCTGCCACCACTATTCCATCCCAAACTACCACCACTATCTCATCCCAAACTGCCACCACTATCTAATCTCAACCAACCCAAAGATTTCAAACTAGACAACCCCAAACAACCCCTCCAGTCCTAAATGTCCAATTCCAATCAACCAAAATATTTCAAACTAGACAATCCCAGACAACCCCTCTGGTTCCTAATGTCCAATACCAACCAACTCAAAGAGTTCAAACTAGGCTGTCAGCATTGAAGGTGTGAAAAACAAAAGAAATGGGGGTTAAGTTGGGTTTTAAATCAACAACTTTTCTTAAAAAGAATCCCCTTTAACTAAAAACAGTTTTCTTCACTATTGATAATAATACTAAATGTGCAAGAAGGAAAGAACAAGTTATGTTTATACTAGTTCACTTGAAAATTATCAAGCTAATTTAGTCCACCCGCCAAGGTGATTTCTCCTTATCAAACAAGTTCTTAATCCAATAATGTCACAGATTATTACAATGCACAAGCTAACTGCAAGTGACTCACGTACAACCTCTAAGACACACTAATCTTAGACTTCTCAAGGACACTGACCAACCGGTCCCTTAAGGTACAATCAAACAACAGTTTGAAAAGGATTTGTTTACAATAGATTTGCTTCTACATAAGCTGATAGTAAACAATATTTTAAGAATAATAGACTTAAGAAAATAAAGGAATGCTTATGAACAGTCTTATGAGAGAATGTGTGAATTAGCAACCTTTTTCCTTTGTCTTCAAGCATATATATAGCCACTAAAATAATATATCCGTTGGGGGGGGGGGGGGGGAGGGCATTTCAGGAAATTCCAGAAAGCTGGCCGCTTGTTTCATCGTGGAGGACCAGATCGTACAATGTGTCTGTCCTTTCATGGTAGTGTAGAGAAATGTTTGTTTGTACCATGTACTATTGTACCACGCAACCTTATCTTTTTATCTTCTTGACTTCAGAGGCTTCTGATTGAGCATGAGTTAGAAGAAAGAAAATAAAACTTGGGTCATCAGAACTTCAAGTCTTCAGAGTCTTTAGAACTTCGTCTTCACAGTCTTCAGCACTTGGTCTTCAAAACCCTTTATCTTTAGAAACATAAGTCTTCAGCATTTAACTGTTCATCGAAATTTCTGTCTTAATATCTTGAGAACTTGGTTTCTTTGTCCGTGTATCAGAGTCTAAACTTCAGAGCATTTTGAAGTGGTTTTCTAGCATTCATCAAGATTGTGTAGCACCCCTCACATTCGTGGTACTCCATGGGATCCACTCTTGTTGTCTAATCTAAAGGGGTGTGTCAAATCTAAATCTAAGGCTTAAAGCTGAAAAGGGAATGCATGCAATGAAAAATATATACAAAAAGAAAGTTTTTATTAGTTGGGCTTGCGGCGGTTGTAAACCTTTGTGCCTACGTACCACCGACCGTACAATGGGGATCAAGGCACTCGTAGTTCACCTTAAAAGTTTTGGTGATTTACATGTTTTTTATGAATGATGATATCGAAGCATGTCCTTTTTGAAAAGGTTTTAAAGGAAAAAGACAAACGGTAAAATGAAGTTTGAATTGGTTGGTTGTTTTTACCTTGAAAAAGGGTTTAAGAATATTAGAGTATTTTATGATCTTGACCAAGAAAAGGAGTTTTAGTTTTAAAGGGATTCCAAAAGAAAAATCTAAACAAAAGGGGAATCTCAATCCTACTTGTTGTCATGCTTGTGGACCTAAAGTTGGAATCAAGGGAATTCTACCTAATGTTGGCATACATGGATATCAATAAGGTCTACTTAGTTCAAACTTAAACAAGATATGAACTAAAGATCCTATGGGGAGTATGTGAACACACACTAACAACAAACACGCAATCAAGAACTTAAACATGGCAAGAAAACAAACACACAAAGCTTGAGGGGTATCCACTCACTCAAGTAGAACACACCTAATCGAGGTAATACGTCACCAAGGTAGGAAAGGGAGATGGATAACACCTATCCATGATATCAAATCACCTAGGAAGGATAGGGGAATGGGAGACCTGACCAAGATATCGCATTATCAAGGTAGGATGGGGGGAAGTTCCTGGTCATAGATATCTTATCATCTAGGCAAGAAGGGGTCATGAAAGTAAATCTTAACAAAGGTATCTGTTGTACCCCAAAATTTGCCCTCCCATATTCATCAAGAATTGTCAAAGTCAAGGTCACAAAATTCCCCAAGGGTTGTGCAGCTCAACTATCTCCTATACAGTCAAAACTAGGGTTTGAGTTCTGGTCAAGCAGATGAACTTTTCAAAGGCCCAATCAAGTCTCATATGCTTAAAAAGATGGTCAAGTATCTTCATGTCAAGTTTCAAGGCATTCAGCTCAAAATTGCACAGTCAAAACCCTAGATTGCACTACAGTCAACTGTAGGGGCAAAATGGTCATTTGACAGTCAAAAGTTCAAATTTTTGGTCAACATATCATTTTGAAGCCACAAACATCATTTGATCAATGCTTGATCATGATTTTCAAGATTTGGCTCAGAAATCATCAAAGATGCAAAAGTTGCTATATTTGGACAGCTGAAAAAGTCAACTGAAATTGACCAGGGCATAACTTTCACATGGATTATCAGAAAAATTCCATCCAAAGCTCATTTTGAAGAGAAAGACATTTCCTACAATTCATCTTCATGTTCCAAGTCCAAGAAATGCTCTCACAAAAAGTTATCAATTTCAACATTATAGGTCATTTTCAAAAGTCAACAAAAAGTGGCTTTAAGTCAAAGGCCATAACTTGAGATTGGTAAATCAAAATGACATGGGACCAAAGGCATTGGTTAAAGGACTCAAAGACCTTTCCAAAATGTCCAAGAACATGTGGAAATCTTAAAAATTGACCAAGTTATGCCTTGTGGAAGTTGGGAAATTTTTGGAAATTTTTGAAAGTCAACATTGATGCAAAAGGCCTAAAAATGCAAATGGGCCCATTTTTCTTCCAAGTTTCTTCATGCCAAGCCTATGCACGACCATTAGGCCCAAAGGGAAGTATTCTCATATTTTTTAATTATTTATTTGAATTAATATTAATTTATATTCATTTAAATGATTTTAATATATGAAAAATATCAAACTAACCTAAAAAAATCTTTTCATGCACATTATAAACTCAATATTTCGTGTAAGGCTTAAATAGGCAAATTTGGATGAGATTGGATCATGATTGAACAAAAACAACATGAAAAAGATATGAAAAAAGATTTTCCAAAATCAAATATTGAAATTCATCAATGCATAAGATTTTGTCCAATGTTTCTTGACCTAATCACTCCATATATGATCAGAATGAGAACCCTAATGCTCCAAGACTTCATACTGCGCAGCAATTGACATTACAAACTTGCAAAAATCCTTAAAAAGTTCAATACTGAATTCAAGGTTTTAGGCCGATTCAAGCATCAACTCTCATCCCATTAGCATTCTGAGACATCACTGAGTGTTTCTCAATCATTAACAAGAAGCAAAACACTCTGAACTGGTATCTGGAACTCAAACCGTATCAAGAAAATATTGAAATCGCATATCATGATTTGAGCATCTTTTTGCATTTTTGCTTGTATATTCTTACTCCTTGTGAAGTTTATGAACTAACCATTATAATTAATTGAGTTTTTGTGGCATAAATATGATTTCACCATGAGCGTCCTCTAGGGTTTGCAGGTTTCAGATTTGGGGGTTTCTGACCAAGGAAAAATCACGCTTCCAGACCCATGCCAATGGCTTAAGCAGGTTGAGACGAAGAAGTTGGCACCCTCGCGCTCAATTTATGAGCGACGAGGGGCTAGTCGCTATTTTCTTCTAGGTCCCCTAAAACCACGCCCAGAAACCGTTGCAATAGGGCTTTGTTTTCAGAAAAAAGAGAAGGGCGTGAGGAAGATGATGAGTTGTCATCCGTTGGTTCGTTAATTCGAATTTACGCGCGTTTAATTAGTGGGCGTTGGTTTTACTTTTTTATTATTTTGTTTATCATAATATATCAATTGACTCATACAGCTCAGCTGGCAAGCTACCAATGCGTTCACCCTCAAGACCTGGGTTCAAGTCCCAGGTCTGGCAATTTCTCTTATTATTTTCCAATGCAGATTCCAATGCAACGCTGGCACTAAGGACTACCATGTTCCACCCAGATCAGGCCATACACGCGTCTAACACATACAGATCCATGGCCAATATTCCAGATGCACCACGCACCAAGTCCAAGCGCTGACACCTGATCCTAGAAAGTCAACCAATTTCCAAGCAAATGGGCCTTGAATTACCAGGCCTTACCTCCTAATCTGGGGCAGCACCCCACTTTGGTTTGCTCTTCTTTTTCTTTTATTGTTTTGATTATTGTATTATTTATTTTTATTGCTATTAATTAATTTTCTCTCCTTTTACAAAATATGAAAACACTAAAAATCAGAAAAGGCCAAAAATTAATAAATATTTATATATTAATTATTTTCATGAATAAATAAAAATGTAGATTATTTAGTTTAATTAGGTTTTCAACTTTAAATCCTTTTTAATAAAAATCCAAAAAATGTAGAATTAGAGTAATTGCTATTTTTTATTCCTTTTAATATTTTTCCTTTTTTTTCATAATAATAATCATTATATATTTATTTATTTTCCTATTTAAATTGTACATAAATGAATTAGGTTTAATTTAGGTCATATTTTAATTCTTTCATAATAAATAAAAAATATTAGAATTAGGGTTTGCTTTTAATTTAATTTCAATTAATTTCTTTTCCTTATTAAATCTAAAAAAATACAAAAATATCAAAAAAACATTTAATCATTTAATTTTTTAATTCTTATTAATTTTAATTTGCAAAAGGGTCCAACGCCCTAGTTTCGTTTTAATTATTTAAATCGCGCATTTATCTTATGTCGTTTAATTATAATTTTGTAATTGTCCCTAAGCCATGTAAATTTACTTTTCGCATTTTATTTCTTCGCATTATTTATTTTTCCGCTAAATCGGGTCCGGTTTAACTTTGGCGATGTGGACCCGCGCCATTTGTAATAGTCTAGCTTTATTTCCTCGCAACTTATAACTGTTAACCAAGCATGCAAGAATGAATGTCTTAATTAAAATCAAGCGTAGAACACGACAAACATGACAAGACAAATAACTGAAACATGACACACAATCCGCACACACCACCCCTAGGGTACGCCTCACTGTTGCCTTTCGAAAGGTGGTCGTCGAGTAGAAAACGTCTTAGTAAGTCCTCATGATCCGGGAACCTGGCATGAGGGTAGCTTCTAAGGTGTCTTCCCATTGCTCCGGTGATCACCATGTCCCTACAAACTCGAATTGACCCGAACACCTCCAACGGTGGTGCTACCTACCTCTCAATGGTGGGATGGCACTACTTTTAAGGACTCTTACACAGACGAATTCCTTAGGGTAGGTAGGTTCTCAAGGATACTTGCTCTAATCTCAAAACAAACTCAAAAGAACTTTTCACACCGACACATTTTCAAAAGCTTTCAAAACAAACTTTTCAAACACTCTGACGTACGAGTCGAACTGAAATTTTTCAAAGAAACTTTTTAAACCCACATTGAAAAGCAAACAAACAATTTGAAAACACATTGAGCAAGTATCTAAGAGCCCATGGATAACCATGGATAGAAAGGGTGCTAACACCTTCCCTTTCTATAACCTACCTCCCGAACCGAGAGCAATCTCTTTAAGGAATTTTTCTGTGCTTTTGTCCTTTCCCTTTGGAGAAAATAAAAGACGGTGGCGACTCTTGCTTCCGCGACATTTCGCGAACCAGCGTTAAACAGTCAGTTCCAGATCCACCGATCACAGAACTGGCGACTCTGCTGGGGAATTAACTTAAAGTGAGGTATACCTTAGGGCTAGTTTATAACTGTGTTTTCAATTGTTTTCCTTGTGTGCTTTAAATTGTGGGTTGCTTGGGAGTTCTATAGATCCTAACCCGGATCTGGGGGATACCTTCTTAGAAAGTAGCAACAAGGCTGTGAGGGAACTGTGCGGGGTATACCGACATGGTTGAAACAGTCTGCTACGTTGATGTGGCACTTTGGTGTGTACCGGTAACCCTTGAGTTCAGTCAAGGAGAGTACGGGGCCTCCGCGTGGTGTCATGAAGCATCAACAGACCTTAGGAACCTTAATTGAACTATCTTGGCCTCTTTAGGGTAGTGAGATAACTGACTTTGGTGCAGTCCGAGGTTGGTTGATACTCGATACTACACTCAATTGAGGGTTGCTTTCCTGGAATATTTCGGTCGCCAGTTCAGTGGCTAAATCGAAACGATGAACAATGAAAGCAATCCCGTGATATTGGGAACCTTAGAACCCGGTTACTTTGATTAGGACAGGTTGAGCCCACCAACTTCAAGAGGGTAATACCCAGACCCCATGCTGGCCTAAACCTAAGGGCTCTCTCTTGTGTGACTTGTGTGCCTTCGTACTTGACTATCTGCATGCTTGTGACCTAACACTTGTTTCTTGCAGGTTTTGTTTCAGTCCTTAATTAGGACTCATAACAGGGTTCACTCACATTACCCCATGCATAGCATAACATCATACCATTGCATGCATCCTGCATACATCCTAACCCATTTCAAGGATCTCAAGGGCTTGTGATGCAGGTCATGATAAATCAAACATCTAGCCAGGGGCAAAGAGGATTTATTTTCCTCTAGCCAAGGGTGTCAGGGGCTATGACCCACTGGATATGGTGAGCCTTTGACCCTTGAAGAAGGACTCTCAACAACATGAAGTGCCTTCAATCAAGTTACCGGTTCTCAACTCTAACAATTTCTCTGTTTACCCCGCGAGATCCCTGAAATCATTGCATGCATGTCATACATATCATTGCATAACAGGTACCCTTTCTCTGCAGGTTACTTACCTTCTTCGCTGTTTATTTCAGCCGCTCGTCATGAATCCTGGATCATCAGCTGAACAGTCCATCAAGGATCTCCAGGCTCAGAACGCCCAGTTCCAAGAGCTGATCCTGAATTTGACCCAGGGGCAACAAGACCTGAAGGCTCTGCTTTTGAAGAAGGAAAAGAAGAAGAAGAGGACTGTCTTGTTCAGCCCTAGACGCAGATCTGGGAATACACCGCAAGTTGAAGCTGAGAGGACAACCCCATCTGCGGGAAAAAGCAGTCATCATGAGGGAGAGGTTCCCAGTCCAGTGGTCTCCGACAACGAGACAGATTTTGATGAAGAGCAGTACCCTCCTGCTGATGACAGATATAAGCAACTAGAGGACAGAATGAAAGCTATGGAGGTTCAACAGGTACCTGGGCTGGATTTCGGAGATCTGGGTTTGTCAACTGGTGTGATTATCCCACATAAATTCAAAGCACCAACTTTCTCAAAGTATGACGGGGCGTCTTGTCCCAAGCTGCACTTAAGGTCCTATGTTCAGAAGATTCAGCCGTACTCTGCGGATAAGAATCTATGGATCCACTTCTTCCAGGAGAGTCTTTCAGGGACTCATCTCGAATGGTTCTATCAGCTGGATGGGACCAAGGTTCGTAACTGGGAGGAGTTGGCTACTGCTTTCTACAAGCAGTATCAGTATAATGCCGACCTTGCTCCTACGCGTACCCAACTCCAGGGTATGTCGTTAGGATCAAGTGAAGGTTTCAAAGAATATGCGCAGAAATGGAGGGATCTCGCTGGAAGGGTACAACCACCTCTGACTGACCGTGAACTTGTGGACATGTTCTTGGGGACCCTGTCTGGTCCATTCTTCAACCACCTCATTGGTAACTCATCTGCTGGATTCACCGACCTCATCCTGACCGGCGAAAGAATTGAAGCTGGTATCAAGAGCGGGAAAATTCAAGAGGCCACACCTTCTGATATTCATAAAAAGCCTTACACGGGAAAGAAGGAATCTAATGCTGCATACGGTCAAAAGGGTCGCCGTGATCAACATGCAGGGGCAGTCATGATCTCTGGTTCTGCACCACGCCGCCAACCACAGAGGGGAAACCAGCAAAGGCCGGACGGGCCTAAAAGGCAGTTCACCAACATTAACATGCCATGGTCGCAAGCACTGCAACACATGTTGAAGATGAACCTGATTGCAGTGATCAACCCTCCGGCCAATCCAAAGACCTCCTCTCCTAGCTACAATCCAGAAGCCAGATGCGCTTATCATTCCGATAGCCCGGGGCACGATACTGAGGATTGTTGGGCACTAAAGTACAAAATTCAGAACATGATCGATGCCAAAGAGATCGAGTTCGAGCCTGCTGAGACTCCCAACGTGATCCCTGCTCCATTGCCAAAATATGGCTAGGATCGAGAGATTTTTGTTCATTTGAATTCAAGTTGTATTTTTCTTTTCTTGTTCAGATAAACAATTATCATGTTAAACTCTTTTATTTCATGAATGCATTACACATGTCTGTCTTGATTTAATTTACTATGCTTAAAACTGCTTTCATATTTTTGCAAGGGTCAACTCTTAATTGAAAATTCTAAACCTCTTGAGGGAGGATGACGAAAACGATACCACAATCTACAGTATGCTTTTGAACAAACCCCGCTGATGAGGTACAGGCATTGTTTCAACCCCTAAACACTGGAGTTATAAGGATGATAATCCCTCGTCAACCCATCAGAGCCAAAGAAGTAGGAGTTTTTATTTTCGAAAATCAAAACCCTTAATCATAACCTGGGGCAGGGTAGTTCTCTCAGTTGATCCAAGTGCACAATGAATGGCACCAAATGAGTTTTTCAAAAAAACAAAAGACAGTGATGGTTCAGAACAATCATAAAGACAGGCAGTCATTATCTCAAAATCATAAATGAAAAGCCCAAAAAGTCAAAACCAATAAAGAAGACTTACCAAACTGGGGCATCCCGCTGGCTGTAATCCCAAAAAGGAAACAGTTCAGGCAAAAAAAGAGAGGGATAACAAAAATCAAGCAAGAGGTCTCACAACCAAAGCAAAAATGACTGCCCATTCAAAAGAAATCATCAACATCTGAACCATCATTGGAACATCAGAACAAAGACGCAAACAAGGTCTAACGCACGATCAACTGAGTTTAGGTTTGGAGAACATCACGAAGAGTGGGTGGGTACAAATAATTTGAGCCTTTATCCTTTGTTTCTTAAACCGTGAACCAGGCCATGATACAACCCTTAAAAGTCCTAGCTGAAGCATGGGTTAGTTCGAAAGCATACTGTTACGAAGGTATCCTGACTCCTGAAGGTTTGCTGTAAAATCTTGAGTTGACACCGCACTGTATTGCAAAAAATGCATTTTCAAAGTTCAAGACAGACATAGGCTTTTGCATTCTTAAAATAACCTTGTTTGCATATGACTATTTGTTTGAACAGCAGGGAAATTCGCACGATGAACACCTTGTGAACAGAAGTACCTCCAATCAAGGGGCACAGTAGGAGCATTGCCCAGTATCTGGGGCATGACAAAATACTTCCAACAGGGGCAACTCCCTACGTTCTGAGAGCATGGACATAGTCGGAAAAAATACTGCGCATAATCAAAGACCCGCTAGGTTGACACACCTAGGCAAAAATAAGGGCTTCCCGGTGAACCAAAAGGGTTCGGGCAAAATGAAGGGATGAAATAAAAAAACATGTACACCCGGCAAGTCGAAAACCTGAAAGGGCGGCTTGGGCAAAAATGGGTATCCCGGTGGACTGAAAACCCGAAAGGGCGGTCCAGGCAAAAGTTAGGGATCAAAGCGTACGACTATGTTCCGGTATTTCATCACTTGTCTACTCGAAGATTTGTCAATCACCCACACAGGTATCCTCTTCCCTCATCTCCGAAGCAGGGGCAATAATGAGTTATCCAGGCGATCCAATTGCTTTGTCAACCAAAATACAAAGGACAGACCAACCTAAGAATGATTACCATCTACCTCTACGAATTCCAGATCATGGGCTAACGTCCGAGACCAAACAGGACAATCATCCACTTAATCAAAACCATGCAACCCAACATCGGTTTCTTCTCAACTTTCAGACAAAGTCGTACACAGACTCCTCCTCCACAAGTAACCTAACCCCGGTTCCACCTGAAGTCTTACATGGACCTATCTCAAGATGACCTAACCCCGGCTCATCAAAGTTTTACACAAACTTATCCAAGTAACCTAACCCCGGTTCCACCTGAAGTCTTACATGGACCTATCTCAAGATGACCTAACCCCGGCTCATCAAAGTTTTACACAAACTTATCCAAGTAACCTAACCCCGGTTCCACCTGAAGTCTTACATGGACCTATCTCAAGATGACCTAACCCCGGTTCATCAAAGTTCTACACAAACTTACCCCGAAGCCACCTTACCCCGGTTCATCAAAGTTTTTACACAAACTTATCCAAGATAACCTCACCCCGGTTCATCAAAGTTCTACACAAACTTACCCCGAAGCCACCTTACCCCGGTTCCTCCAGAAGTTTTTACACAAACTTATCCAAGTAACCTTACCCCGGTTCCCCCAGAAGTTTTTACACAAAACTTATCCAAGTAACCTTACCTCGGTTCCTCCAGAAGTTTTACATAAACTTATCCATAACCTAACCCCGGTTCCTCCAGAAGTCTTACATGGATTTAGCTCAAGATAACCTCACCCCGGTTCATCAAGAAATTTTACATGAACTTACGTCACCCAGAAACCCTACACAGGTTCTCCCTTTCCAAGAACGAAGTTTTACACGAACTCGACATCAAGCAACCCTACACCGGTTCCCTCTCTTCAAAATGCAGTTTTACATGGACTCATCATCAAAGTAACCCTACCCAGGTTCCTTCTCCATTTCAGATGCGGTTTTTACACAAGCTCATCAGTAGGCAACCCTACGTAGGTTCCCTCCTTCAACTTACAACATTACAGTTCAAAATCTCCCCCAGAAGAGTCCAATCCAGTTTCCCCAGGAAAGTTGGAATTCATATCTCCCCAAGCAGCAAGCTTATCCCCAGTAGATTCTGGAAGCTTATCCCTCGCAGAGCACGAACGCGTCGTCCCGGCTTGATTTAAAGAGTTATTTCCGTAACAGGATATAACTGGGTTATCCTCAGCCAAAAGCCACGGAAAGAGCGTCCTCGGCAAAGTATCTTCCTACCCCCAGCATAACTCATCAACGGTATCCCCAGCGGAGTTATCTTCATCAACTCAGCAAAGCATCACTATTCCCACAGAGTAGCACTCCCCAGCATGATCGTTAGAGTATCTTTTCTCCCGCAAAATTATTTCATTTGCCAAGTTTATTCCTCAACGGAGTTATCTTCTCCTGCCGGTATTCTTGCAACAATCATCCACAGCGGAAGCAAAATCTCTTCCTCAAACATCAGCCCAGGATATGACTTCCCGGCACCCGTCAAGGATTTATTTTCCTAGACGAAAACATACATAAAACTTTACATACATTATCACAGCATGCATAACGCACTGCATCATATCCTACGAATCTCATTTATGTTGAGAACATCATTGCTTGATCCATATCATGCATTGCATATAACTGACCTTTACCTTTCAGGAAAGATGCAGTTGAAATTCTCAAACATATTTCAAGGATTTCTCTAGTCCAGTTAAATCGACTCCAAACAGATTTTTCTGATAAAGACTCAGTAGAAGTTCTCTTATGGTCCCCTCTCCAACGGCGTGTGAGGTGGTAATTCCTTCTTCAGATGTTTCCCTCTCCGGCATGAGCGTGAGGTGATATTCTCTTATGGTCCCCTCTCCAACGGCGTGTGAGGTGGTAATTCCTTCTTCAGATGTTCTCCTCTCCGGCATGAGCGTGAGGTGATATTCTCTTATGGTCCCCTCTCCAACGGCGTGTGAGGTGGTAATTCCTTCTTCAGATGTTCCCCTCTCCGGCATGAGCGTGAGGTGATATTCTCTTATGGTCCCCTCTCCAACGGCGAGTGAGGTGGTAATTCCCTTTCAAGATGTTTCCCTCTCCGGCATGAGCGTGAGGTGATATTTCCTTTCAGATTATAATTTCCTATAGTTCCCTCTCCAACGGCGAGTGAGGTGACTCCCTTTGAGATTATAATGTCCTTTGGTTCTCTTCCTGACACTACGAAGATGGTAATCCTCACCAAGATTTTCTCAACAAGCGTTGTTGAAGTTAAAATCATCCAAGGTTCACTTATCATTCAGGTTAAGGCCGTAACCATCCCTGGTTCATTCATCAGCGTTTGAAGCTCCAGACCCAGCTCCTGTAATCAGTCAGGACATATCTATATCAAGCATCTAAAATCAAGCTCCTGCGACGTGTCAGGTACTCATTTTTCTGTTTTGCAGGTATGCAGGTTCTCGCTAAGGAATCTCCTACGCGATCAACGTCCAGATGGCATCTATAAGCCCATCATCCTATCCAAGCAACATCCAAATGGCATCTATAAGCCCATTCCCTCATCATCATTGCCACCATGTGAGCGCAAATTTCTGGGCACTCTAGTGTCCAATCATCTTCTACCCTCGGACTACGAAAGGCTTGTCAGCCAATCTGCATCCTCAGGTCTAAGAAGATTGAACAGGGGCAACTGTTGTACCCCAAAATTTGCCCTCCCATATTCATCAAGAATTGTCAAAGTCAAGGTCACAAAATTCCCCAAGGGTTGTGCAGCTCAACTATCTCCTATACAGTCAAAACTAGGGTTTGAGTTCTGGTCAAGCAGATGAACTTTTCAAAGGCCCAATCAAGTCTCATATGCTTAAAAAGATGGTCAACTATCTTCATGTCAAGTTTCAAGGCATTCAGCTCAAAATTGCACAGTCAAAACCCTAGATTGCACTACAGTCAACTGTAGGGGCAAAATGGTCATTTGACAGTCAAAAGTTCAAATTTTTGGTCAACATATCATTTTGAAGCCACAAACATCATTTGATCAATGCTTGATCATGATTTTCAAGATTTGGCTCAGAAATCATCAAAGATGCAAAAGTTGCTATATTTGGACAGCTGAAAAAGTCAACTGAAATTGACCAGGGCATAACTTTCACATGGATTATCAGAAAAATTCCATCCAAAGCTCATTTTGAAGAGAAAGACATTTCCTACAATTCATCTTCATGTTCCAAGTCCAAGAAATGCTCTCACAAAAAGTTATCAATTTCAACATTATAGGTCATTTTCAAAAGTCAACAAAAAGTGGCTTTAAGTCAAAGGCCATAACTTGAGATTGGTAAATCAAAATGACATGGGACCAAAGGCATTGGTTAAAGGACTCAAAGACCTTTCCAAAATGTCCAAGAACATGTGGAAAGCTTAAAAATTGACCAAGTTATGCCTTGTGGAAGTTGGGAAATTTTTGGAAATTTTTGAAAGTCAACATTGATGCAAAAGGCCTAAAAATGCAAATGGGCCCATTTTTCTTCCAAGTTTCTTCATGCCAAGCCTATGCACGACCATTAGGCCCAAAGGGAAGTATTCTCATATTTTTTAATTATTTATTTGAATTAATATTAATTTATATTCATTTAAATGATTTTAATATATGAAAAATATCAAACTAACCTAAAAAAATCTTTTCATGCACATTATAAACTCAATATTTCGTGTAAGGCTTAAATAGGCAAATTTGGATGAGATTGGATCATGATTGAACAAAAACAACATGAAAAAGATATGAAAAAAGATTTTCCAAAATCAAATATTGAAATTCATCAATGCATAAGATTTTGTCCAATGTTTCTTGACCTAATCACTCCATATATGATCAGAATGAGAACCCTAATGCTCCAAGACTTCATACTGCGCAGCAATTGACATTACAAACTTGCAAAAATCCTTAAAAAGTTCAATACTGAATTCAAGGTTTTAGGCCGATTCAAGCATCAACTCTCATCCCATTAGCATTCTGAGACATCACTGAGTGTTTCTCAATCATTAACAAGAAGCAAAACACTCTGAACTGGTATCTGGAACTCAAACCGTATCAAGAAAATATTGAAATCGCATATCATGATTTGAGCATCTTTTTGCATTTTTGCTTGTATATTCTTACTCCTTGTGAAGTTTATGAACTAACCATTATAATTAATTGAGTTTTTGTGGCATAAATATGATTTCACCATGAGCGTCCTCTAGGGTTTGCAGGTTTCAGATTTGGGGGTTTCTGACCAAGGAAAAATCACGCTTCCAGACCCATGCCAATGGCTTAAGCAGGTTGAGACGAAGAAGTTGGCACCCTCGCGCTCAATTTATGAGCGACGAGGGGCTAGTCGCTATTTTCTTCTAGGTCCCCTAAAACCACGCCCAGAAACCGTTGCAATAGGGCTTTGTTTTCAGAAAAAAGAGAAGGGCGTGAGGAAGATGATGAGTTGTCATCCGTTGGTTCGTTAATTCGAATTTACGCGCGTTTAATTAGTGGGCGTTGGTTTTACTTTTTTATTATTTTGTTTATCATAATATATCAATTGACTCATACAGCTCAGCTGGCAAGCTACCAATGCGTTCACCCTCAAGACCTGGGTTCAAGTCCCAGGTCTGGCAATTTCTCTTATTATTTTCCAATGCAGATTCCAATGCAACGCTGGCACTAAGGACTACCATGTTCCACCCAGATCAGGCCATACACGCGTCTAACACATACAGATCCATGGCCAATATTCCAGATGCACCACGCACCAAGTCAAAGCGCTGACACCTGATCCTAGAAAGTCAACCAATTTCCAAGCAAATGGGCCTTGAATTACCAGGCCTTACCTCCTAATCTGGGGCAGCACCCCACTTTGGTTTGCTCTTCTTTTTCTTTTATTGTTTTGATTATTGTATTATTTATTTTTATTGCTATTAATTAATTTTCTCTCCTTTTACAAAATATGAAAACACTAAAAATCAGAAAAGGCCAAAAATTAATAAATATTTATATATTAATTATTTTCATGAATAAATAAAAATGTAGATTATTTAGTTTAATTAGGTTTTCAACTTTAAATCCTTTTTAATAAAAATCCAAAAAATGTAGAATTAGAGTAATTGCTATTTTTTATTCCTTTTAATATTTTTCCTTTTTTTTCATAATAATAATCATTATATATTTATTTATTTTCCTATTTAAATTGTACATAAATGAATTAGGTTTAATTTAGGTCATATTTTAATTCTTTCATAATAAATAAAAAATATTAGAATTAGGGTTTGCTTTTAATTTAATTTCAATTAATTTCTTTTCCTTATTAAATCTAAAAAAATACAAAAATATCAAAAAAACATTTAATCATTTAATTTTTTAATTCTTATTAATTTTAATTTGCAAAAGGGTCCAACGCCCTAGTTTCGTTTTAATTATTTAAATCGCGCATTTATCTTATGTCGTTTAATTATAATTTTGTAATTGTCCCTAAGCCATGTAAATTTACTTTTCGCATTTTATTTCTTCGCATTATTTATTTTTCCGCTAAATCGGGTCCGGTTTAACTTTGGCGATGTGGACCCGCGCCATTTGTAATAGTCTAGCTTTATTTCCTCGCAACTTATAACTGTTAACCAAGCATGCAAGAATGAATGTCTTAATTAAAATCAAGCGTAGAACACGACAAACATGACAAGACAAATAACTGAAACATGACACACAATCCGCACACACCACCCCTAGGGTACGCCTCACTGTTGCCTTTCGAAAGGTGGTCGTCGAGTAGAAAACGTCTTAGTAAGTCCTCATGATCCGGGAACCTGGCATAAGGGTAGCTTCTAAGGTGTCTTCCCATTGCTCCGGTGATCACCATGTCCCTACAAACTCGAATTGACCCGAACACCTCCAACGGTGGTGCTACCTACCTCTCAATGGTGGGATGGCACTACTTTTAAGGACTCTTACACAGACGAATTCCTTAGGGTAGGTAGGTTCTCAAGGATACTTGCTCTAATCTCAAAACAAACTCAAAAGAACTTTTCACACCGACACATTTTCAAAAGCTTTCAAAACAAACTTTTCAAACACTCTGACGTACGAGTCGAACTGAAATTTTTCAAAGAAACTTTTTAAACCCACATTGAAAAGCAAACAAACAATTTGAAAACACATTGAGCAAGTATCTAAGAGCCCATGGATAACCATGGATAGAAAGGGTGCTAACACCTTCCCTTTCTATAACCTACCTCCCGAACCGAGAGCAATCTCTTTAAGGAATTTTTCTGTGCTTTTGTCCTTTCCCTTTGGAGAAAATAAAAGACGGTGGCGACTCTTGCTTCCGCGACATTTCGCGAACCAGCGTTAAACAGTCAGTTCCAGATCCACCGATCACAGTATCGTATCACAAAGGCAAGAAATAAAGAGAGGGGGATTCGACTCTTAACCAAGATACCGAATAATCGAGGCAAGAGAAGAATAAAAGTAAATCTTCATAAGCGACTGTTGTAACACCCCAATTCTACCCCAAGCAATTATATAAATAAATCAGAGTTATAAAATTCAATCATTCAAACAAATCGGGACGTCAAAAATTCTTCTATCAAAATTTATTGCATTCATCGTGGATATATAACACTTTTTAAAACATCGAATGAACCATCATCATAACATCTTTAATTGAATTTCTCAACATCTACGCAGTGGAATTCTTAATAACATCTCTAACAACAAAACAGCAACTTCGAAACAGCACATATTTAATAATAATCAATTTAAAGTTCAACAACTGAAAATTAACAATAAAAAACAACAAGCGCTCATCCCCCCGAGTGTTACCTATCAGAGCAATGACACCGACTCGAACTACCAAAGGTATACATCCTTCACTCTCGATTACCTGCACGTTACCAACATAAGGGCAACATTCAAACAGAAGGGGTGAGATATCTAACAATAGAATAAAGCGCATGATAATTAATATATTAAATTAGATCAATAACATCACCACTTCTCATCTCATAATCAACAATATTTACAACGTATATACACATTCATCAACATCAAAATACACTTCCTTATGCAATCATATAATGCGACTCAATACTATGCAAATGCATGTGGTACCATTGGAGCAGAACTCCCATCTAAAAAATTTGCCAATTAATAGAGGCATCAACAAGGCATAATCCTTCATCTCAAAATTCGCCAATACATGCCATCTCAAGGAGCATAAGCTCCACCTAAAAAATGAAATGTTTGCGACACAACCATGAATGTAATAACTACACCCAAGTTAACAACATCTCAAATTAACAACATTTCAAAAGCATCTCATATTAACAACATCTCAAAAGCATCTCAAATTAACAACATCTCTAAAGAATTTCAACGTCTCATCATAAACATCTCATATCATCATAATAATTCATCAAACATCATTTATTTATTATAAATCATCAACACAATATCATTAATAACTTCTCACTAACAACTCAGTTGTACATTAAATCCACAGTAATTCATACTGCTATTCTGTAACTCTTACGTCATCACCGTCACTATTCCTACTGTTATAGTTCAAACAGCAGCTTCTAAGCATCTAACCTTCATCATTCTATACAAAACCAACGTAACGTCAAACGCAACTTCTGACCAACACAACTTCTGACAACACAACTTCTAACCAACACAACTTCTAACAACACAACTTCTAACCAACACAACTTCTAACAACACAACTTTTGACTAAACAACTTCTGACAACACAACTTCTGACCAACTCAACTTCTGACAACACAACTTCTAACAACACAACTTTTGACCATTATAACTTCTGACAACAAAACTTCTGACCAACATAACTTCTGACCAATACAGCTTCTGATCACACAACTTCAAACAACATAACTTCTAGCCAACACATCTTCTACCATCAGAACTTCTACTTTTTACTAATCCAACGTACTTCTAACCAACACAGCTTCTACCATCAGAACCTCTACTTCTTACTACTCCAACGCAACTTCTAACCAACATAACTTCTACCATCAGAACTGCTACTTTTTATTAATCCTACTATTTTAATTCTTAGCCTGATATCAACGTAACTAAAACAGTATGACAAACTCTATCCCTAATTTAATTCATTGTTCTAATACAACAACTTCTGATATCCTTCACGCATAATTCTGTGTTTTCTTCCCTGCAATATTCTGCATTTTTCTTCCCTGCATCTCACTACGAGATTCACACTTAAAGCCCTACAAATTTAATCTAAACATGGATAATCATCACTTACAATTACCCTATAATTCTAGATCAATTAAACAACACCATGACATCATTATTCATCTAAAATTCATCAATTCTTCATCATACATCATTATTTACATTAAATTCAAGAACAAGACAACAATCACCTCTAACCCCACATATCAATCATCATAAACCCAATTATAGAGTCAGAACCCCACCCTTACCTTGGATTGAAGGACACTCTACAATTTCTGGTTGAATTCACGTTCTTGCCGTTTTTCTACTTTTTCCAGCAGCTTGCACGTTCTCCTCTCAATCCATATTCTTCTACTGCTTCTTTCTTTCTATTTTATTCCAACAACAATAAAGTAACCCTATTATTATTTATTTCTTATTGGGCTTAAAACTATTACACCCCCTTATTACTTCTATTCCTTTAAAAACAAGCCCATATCAAATAATATTATACTTCTAATATTATTTCACCACTTAATAAAATAATTAAATCCAATTAATTACAGCACAACTTCAAAAATATTCCAAAAATAATTTAATTAAATAATTAATTAAATTACGGGCGTTACAACTCTCCCCCACTTAGAATATTTTCATCCTCGAAAATTTACCTCAATCAAACAATTCAAGATATGAGTCTCGCATCTTGCTCTCCAACTCCCAAGTCATGCTTTCACCAGCAGCTCCTAGCCAAACCACTTTAACCAAGGCAATCTCTTCGCCCCTCAGAGTCTTCATTTCGCGATCCGCGATCCGTATAGGAATCGTCTCCACCGTAAGATTATTCCATACTTGCACATCGCCCATATGAATCACATGAGATGGATCTGAAATATACTTCCGAAGTTGCGACACATGAAACACATCATGCAAATTCGAAAGATTAGGTAGTAAAGACACTCTATAAGCAACATTCCCCACTCCTTCCGAAATATTATACAGTCCAATAAAACAAGAATGAGCTTCTTAGACTTCAATGCTCGCCCAACACCAGTCACAGGTGTAACTCTAAAAAACACATGATCACCGACTTGAAATTCTAAATATTTCCTTCGCTTGTCATGATAACTCTTTTGTCTACTTTGGGAAGCTTTCATCTTTTCTTGAATCAACTTCACCTTATCGATAGTCTCACGAACAAGTTCAGGTCCAAATACTACACTCTCACCAGATTCATGCCAACATAGCGAAGTTCTACATCTCTGACCATACAACGCCTCAAAAGGTGCCATCCCAATACAAGAGGGTAACTGTTATTATAAATGAACACTATCAACGGAAGATACGTATCCCACGAACCTCCCTGCTCAAGAACACATGCCCTCAACAAGTCTTCCAACGATTGAATCGTCCGTTCAGTCTGGCCATCTGTCTGAGGATGGTACGGTGAACTCAACCTCAACTTAGAACCCAACGCTTCTTGCAAACTCTTCCAAAAATCAGAAGTAAATCTTGGATCTCTATCTGAGACAATGAACAAAGGAACACCATGCAGCTTCACAATCACACTAATATAAATCTTAGCCAACTTCGGCACTGGAAAAGTGATGTTAATAGGAATAAAATGAGCTTACTTCGTAAGCCTATCAACAATCACCCAAATCGAATCACGTCCTCTTATAGTATTAGGAAACCCTGTCACAAAGTCCATTGAAATGCTATCCCATTTCCATTCTGGAACTTCCAACGGTTGCATCAACCCTGCAGGCTTCTGATGTTCCACTTTCGACTTCTGACAAGTCAAACATGCATACACAAATTGAGCCACATCACTCTTCATCCCAGGACACCAAAACAAACCTTTCAAATCTTGATACATCTTTGTAGCTCCTGGATGAATACTCAACTTACTTCTATGACTCTCTTCAAGTATCACTTTCTTCATCTCAACATCATTAGGAATAAAAATCCGGTTATGAAACCTCTACACACCTTGCCAATATAGTTTAAAATCATTATTCTCAGACTGATCAATCCCAACCATCAAATCTACCAGTTTAACATCCAACTTCTGATCTTCTCTGATACTATCTAAAAATTCATTATTAATCTTCAACATACCCAACGTAACACTCTGTGGAGTAACGTTGCAAACTAAGCTCATATCCCTGAACTTCTCAATCAATTCCAACTCTCTAATCATCATTGTTGACATATGTAAAGTCTTTCGACTCAACGCATCAGCTACCACATTCGCCTTTCCTGGATGATAATTCAAACTGAAATCATAATCCTTTAACAATTCCAACCATCTTCGTTACCTCATATTCAACTCCTTCTGATCAAACAAATACTTTAAGCTCTTATGGTCACTAAACACTTCAAGTCTAGAACCATAAAGATAATGCCTCCAAATCTTCAACACAAAAATAATTGCAGGAAGCTCTAAATCATGCGTAGGGTAGTTCTTCTCATGAGTCCTTAACTGCCTTGACGCATAAGCAACTACTTTACCATTCTGCATAAGAACTCCTCCTAAACCCATCTTAGAAGCATCACAATACACCACAAAAGGCTCTCCTCGATTAGGCAACGTCAAAATCGGAGCCGATGTCAACCTCTTATTCAATTTTGTAAAACTTTCTTCCCATTGAACATCCCATACAAACGCTCTACCTTTTCAAGTCAACTTAGTCAACGAAAGTGACAAATTAGAAAACCCTTCGATAAACCTGCTATAATAACCAGCTAATCCCAAGAAGCTTCTAATCTCAGTAGCTGACTTTGGAGTTTCCCATTGACAACACATCATCAACCTTCGATGGATCTACAACAATGCCACTACCTGAAATCACATGACCAAGAAAACTAACCTTTTTTAACCAAAATTCACACTTGGACAGCTTTGCATACAACTTCTTCTCTTTCAAAACTTGCAATACTACTCTTAAATGTTCAGCATGCTCTTCTTCCGACTTAGAGAATCAAAATATCATCAATGAACACCACTATGAACCGATCCAAATAAGTATGAAATATACAATTCATATATTCCATGAATACTCCTGACGCATTATTAACACTGAAAGGCATCACCGAATACTCGTAATGTCCATAACGCGTTCTGAAAGACGTGTTCTGAATATCTTCATCCTTCACTTTAATCTGATGGTAACCCGACCTCAAATCAATCTTACTAAACACATGAACATCCACCAATTGATCAATCAAGTCATCTATTCTTGGAAGCAGATACTTGTTCTTAATCGTCACTTTATTCAACTGTCTATAATCAACACAAAGCCTCATACTTCCATCTTTCTTCTTTACTAACAGCACTGGAGCTCCCCACGGCGATACACTTGGTCTTACAAACTTCTTCTCAAGTAACTCTTCCAATTGCTTCTTTAACTCTGACAATTCAGATGCAGACATCCTATATGGTGCCATAGACACAGGTCTGGAACCTGGTACAAGATCAATTGCAAATTCAACTTCCCTCTCCGGCGTTACATCAGGAATCTCATCAGGGAAAACTTCAGGAAATTCACACACCACCTACAATTCCTCAATTATAGCTTGAGTCTCTACAGACAGCGACACCATTAACGAGAACATTTGTACTTCTTCTTGCATCAACTTCTTCAACTGTCTAGCAGACAACAAACCATCTTCCTCTTCTTCAGGAGTAGAAAACTTCACCGACTTGTCATAACAGTTAATATGAACACAATTATGCTCTAACTAGATCATACCCAAAATTACATCCAAACCTCGTAACGATAAACAAACCAAATCAACAACAAAGTCTTTATCGAAGATCGACAAGGGACACTTCAAACACACAAAAGAAGTAGTCACCAACCCCTTGGATGGAGTATCGACTACCATTTCTCCATTCAAAGAAGACAACATAAGACCCAATCTTTCAACACAATCAGCAGCAATGAAACAATGCGTAGCACCAATATCAATAATAGTAATTAAAGGAGTACTATTAATGAAACATGTACCTCTGATAAGTCCATTCTCCACAGCTGTCTGATCCTCCACTAAAGCAAACACTTTACCACTTGACTGAGCCCTCTTCGGTTTCGGACACTGACTACCAATGTGCCATTCTTCTCTACAGTTGAAACAAATCACATCTTTACGATCACACTCAGATACAACATGTCTGTTCTTACCAAAACAGAAACACCTCTTCACTTCAGTAGTGCACACATTACTCTTGTGCCCAGATTTCCCACACTTAAAGCAAACTACACCAGCAGGAGCATCTCCCCCACTAGCCCTCTGTCTCTGAGAAACTTTCTGTTTACCTTTACCAGCTGGGACATCATAAGGCTTACCACGATTCTGTTGGTGCTTACCCCTCTTATCACTGATAATCTTGTAATGAGCATTATTATCCTCTTCATAAATCCTGCAACTATCAACCAAATCAGCAAAGACACGGATTTTATGGTATCCAACTGTCTTCTTAATCTCCGGGCGCAACCTGTTCTCAAACTTAACACACTTCGAAAACTCAGCATCTGCCTCAGTGTAATGCCGATAAAACTTAGCCAACTCAACAAACTTGGTAGCATACTCAACAACAGACATACTTCCTTGCTTCAGCTCAAGAAACTCAATTTCCTTCTTACCACGGACATCTTCAGGAAAGTACTTTCTCAGGAATTCCCTACGGAACACGGCCCAAGTGACATTCTCACCTTTGGCTTCTAACTTCTGACAAGTCTCTAGCCACCAGTCATCAGCCTTGACTGCTAGCATATGAGTACCATAACGAACCTTCTGCACTGGAGTGCAGTCCATCACACGAAAGATTATCTCTATCTCTTTCAACCACTCCAATGCTCTATCAGGATCATACTTTCCCTTGAACGTAGGTGGATTCTCTCTCTGGAAAGTCGCCAAGCTACGAGATCCAGCATTCTCGTCAGCATTCGGCTGATTTTCCATCGCATGAGCCATTGCTTCAAGAGCAGCAGCAAGTGCAACATCATTCCTTCCAGCCATCTCAACTAATCACTACAACATAAACAACGGTTAGAACTCAAAATAACAATACTTGATTGTTAGACAACTACGACTCGACGACAAGGTCAGACCAACCAGGCTCTGATACCAAATTTGTAACACCACATTTCTACCCCAAGCAATTATATAAATAAATTAGAGTTATAAAATTCAATCATGCAAACGAATCGGGACGTCACAAATTATTCTATCAAAACTCATTGCATTCATCGTGGATATATAACACTTTTTAAAACATCGGATGAACCATCATCATAGAATCTTTAATTAAATAACTCAACATCTACGCAGCAGAATTCTTAATAACATCTCTAACAACAAAACAGCAACTTCGAAAACAGCACATATTTAATAATAATCAATTTAAAGTTCAACAACTGAAAATCAACAATAAAAAACAACAAGCATTCATCCCCCTGAGTGTTACCTATCATAGCAATGACACCGACTCGAACTACCAAAGGTATACAACCTTCACTCTCGATTACCTGCACGTTACCAACATAAGGGCAACATTCAAACATAAGGGTTGAGATATCTAACAATATAATAAAGTGCATGATAATTAATATATTAAATTAGATCAATAACATCACCACTTCTCATCTCATAATCAACAATATTTACACTGTATATACACATTTCATCAACATCAAAATACACTTCGTTATGCAATCATATAATGCGACTCAGTACTATGCAAATGCATGTGGTACCATTGGAGAAGAACTCCCATCTCAAAAATTTTCCAATTAATAGAGGCATCAACAAGGCATAAGCCTTCATCTCAAAATTCGCCAATATAGGCCATATCAACGAGCATAAGCTGCATCTCAAAAATGCAATGTATGCGACACAACCATGAATGTAATAATAACACCCAAGTTAATAACATCTCAAATTAACAACATCTCAAAAGCATCTCAAATTAACAACATCTCAAAAGCATCTCAAATTAACAACATCTCAAAAGCATCTCAGCGTCTCGTCATCAACATCTCATATTATCATAATAATTCATCAAAAATCATTTATTTATTTTAAATCATCAACACAATATCATTAATAACTTCTCACTAACAACTCAGCTGTACATTAAATCCACAGTAATTCATACTGCTATTCTGTAATTCTTACGTTATCACTGTCACTATTCCTATTGTTATAGTTCAAACAACAACATCTAAGCATCTAACCTTCATCATTCTGTACAAAACCAACGTAACGTCAAATGCAACTTCTGACCAACACAACTTCTGACAACACAACTTCTAACCAACACAACTTCTAACAACACAACTTCTGACAACACAACTTCTAACCAACACAACTTCTAACAACACAACTTTTGACAACACAACTTCTAAAAACACAACTTCTGACCAACTCAACTTCTGACAACACAACTTCTGACAACACAACTTCTGACCATTACAACTTCTGACAACACAACTTCTGACCATCACAACTTCTGACCAATACTACTTCTGATAACATAACTTCTGACAACATAACTTCTAACCAACACAGCTTCTACCATCAGAACTTCTACTTTTTTACTAATCCAACATAATTCTAACCAACCCAACTTCTACTTCTTACTATTCCAACGCAACTTCTAACCAACATAGCTTCTACCATCAGAACTGCTACTTTTTATTAATCCTACTATTTTAATTCTTAGCCTGATATCAACGTAACTAAAACAGTATGACAAACTCTATCCCTAATTTAATTCATTGTTCTAATACAACAACTTCTGATATCCTTCATGCATAATTCTGCGTTTTTCTTCCCTGCAATATTCTGCGTTTTTGTTCCCTGCATCTCACTACGGGATTCATACTTAAAGCCCTAAAAATTTAATCTAATCATAGATAATCATCACTTACAATTACCCTATAATTCTACATCAATTAAACAACATCATGACATCATTATTCATCCAAAATTCATCAATTCGTCATCATACATCATTATTTACATTCAATACAAGAACAAGACAACAATCACCTCTAACCCCACATATCAATCATCATAAACCCAATGATAGAGTCAGAACCCCACCCTTACCTTAGATTGAAGGTCGCTCTACAATTTTCGGTTGAATTCACGTTCTTGTCGTTTTTCCACTTTTTCCAGCAGCTTGCACGTTCTCCTCTCAATCCTTATTCTTCTACTGCTTCTTTCTTTCTATTATATTCCAACAACAATAAAGTAACCCTATTATTCTTTATTCCTTACTGGGCTTAAAACTAATACACCCCCTTATTACTTTTATTCCTTTAAAAACAAGCCCACATCAAATAATATTATACTTCTAATATGATTTCACCACTTAAAAAAATAATTAAATCCAATTAATTACAGCACAACTTCACAAATATTCCAAAAATAATTTAATTAAATAATTAATTAAATTACGGGCGTTACAACTCTCCCCCACTTAGAATATTTTCTTCCTCGAAAATTTACCTCAATCAAACAATTCAGGATAGGAGTCTCGCATCTTGCTCTCCAATCCCAAGTCATGCTTTCACCAGCAGCTCCTAGCCAAACCACTTTAACCAAGGCAATCTCTTTTCCCCTCAGAGTCTTCATTTCACGATCCGCGATCCGTACAGGAATCGTCTCCACCGTAAGATTATCCCGTACTTGCACATCATCCATATGAATCAAATGAGATGGATTTGAAATATACTTCCGAAGTTGCGACACATGAAACACATCATGCAAATTCGAAAGATTAGGCAGTAAAGACACTCTATAAGCAACATTCCCCACTCTCACCAAAATCTGATACGGTCCAATAAAACGAGAAGTGAGCTTCTTAGACTTCAATGCTCGCCCAACACCAGTCATAAGTGTAACTCTAAAAAACACATGATCATCGGCTTGAAATTCTAAATCTTTCCTTCGCTTGTCATGATAACTCTTCTGTCTACTTTGGGCAGCTTTCATCTTTTCTCGAATCAACTTCACCTTCTCGATAGTCTCACGAACAAGTTCAGGTCCAAGTATTACAGTCTCACCAGATTCATGCCAACATAACGGAGTTCTACATCTCTGACCATACAACGCCTCAAAAGGTGCCATCCCAATACTAGAATGGTAACTGTTATTATAAGTGAACTATATCAACGGAAGATACGTATCCCACGAACCTCCCTACTCAAGAACACATGCTCTCAACAAGTCTTCCAACGATTGAATCGTCCGTTCAGTCTGGCCATCTGTCTGAGGATGATACGCTGAACTCAACCTCAACTTAGAATCCAACGCTTCTTGCAAACTCTTCCATAAATCAGAAGTAATACTTGGATCTCTATCTGACACAATGCACAAAGGAACACCATGCAGCTTCACAATCACAGTAATATAAATCTTAGCCAACTTCGGCACTGGAAAATTGATGTTAATAGGAATAAAATGATCTGACTTCGTAAGCCTATCAACAATCACCCAAATTGAATCATGTCCTCTTACAGTATTAGGAAACCCTGTCACAAAGTCCATTGAAATGCAATCCCATTTCCATTCTGGAACTTCCAATGGTTGCATCAACCCTGCAAGCTTCTGATGTTCAACTTTCGACTTCTGATAAGTCAAACATGCATACACAAATCGGGCCACGTCACTCTTCATCCCAGGCCACCAAAACAAACCTTTCAAATCTTGATACATCTTTGTAGCTCCTGGATGAATACTCAAATTACTTCTATGACTCTCTTCAAGTATCACTTTCTTCATCTCAGTATCATCAGGAATACAAATCCGGTTACGAAACCTCAACACACCTTGCTCATCTAGCTTGAAATCATTATTCTCAGACTGATCAATCCCAACCATCAAATCTACCAGTTTAACATCCAACTTTTGAGCTTCTCTGATACTGTCTAAAAATTCATTATTAATCTTCAACAAACCCAACGTAACACTCTGTGGAGTAACGTCGCAAACTAAGCTCATATCCCTGAACTTCTCAATCAATTCCAACTCTTTAATCATCATTGTTGACATATGTAAAGTCTTTCGACTCAATGCATCAGCTACCACATTCGCCTTTTCTGGATGATAATTCAAACTGAAATCATATTCCTTTAACAATTCCAACCATCTTCGTTTCCTCATATTCAACTCCTTCTGATCAAAAAAATACTTTAAGCTTTTATGGTCACTAAACACTTCAAATCTAGAACCATAAAGATAATGCCTCCAAATCTTCAACACAAAAACAACTGCAGCAAGCTCTAAATCATGCGTAGGGTAGTTCTTCTCATGAGTCCTTAACTTCCTTGACGCATAAGAAACTACCTTACCATTCTGCATAAGAACTCCTCCTAAACACATCTTAGAAGCATCACAATACACCACAAAAGGCTCTCCTGGATTAGGCAACATCAAAATCGGAGCCGATGTCAACCTCTTATTCAATTTTGTAAAAATTTCTTCGCATTGAACATCCCATACAAACGCTCTACCTTTTCAAGTCAACTTAGTCAACGGAAGTGACAACTTATAAAACCCTTCGATAAACCTTCTATAATAACCAGCTAATCCCAAGAAGCTTCTAATCTCAGTAGCTGACTTTGGAGTTTCCCATTGCAACACATCATCAACCTTCGATGGATCTACAATAATGCCACTACCTGAAATCACATGACCAAGAAAACTAACCTTTTTTAACCAAAATTCACACTTGGACAACTTTGCATACAACTTCTTCTCTTTCAAAACTTGCAATACTACTCTTAAATGTTCAACATGCTGTTCTTCTGACTTAGAGTAAATCAAAATATCATCAATGAACACCACTACGAACCGATCCAAATAAGTATGAAAGATACGATTCATATATTCCATGAATACTCCCGGCTCATTAGTAACACTGAAAGGCATCATCGAATACTCGTAATGTCCATAACGCATTCTGAAAGCCGTCTTCTAAATATCTTCATCCTTCACTTTAATCTGATGGTAACCCAACCTCAAATCAATCTTACTAAACACACGAGCATCCACCAATTGATCCATCAAGTCATCTATTCTTGGAAGCGGATACTTGTTCTTAATCGTCACTTTATTCAACTGTCTATAATCAACACAAAGCCTCATACTTCCATCTTTTTCTTTACTAACAGGACTGGAGCTCCCCACGGTGATACACTTGGTCTTACAAACTTCTTCTCAAGTAACTCTTCCAATTGCTTCTTCAACTCTGACAATTCAGATGCAGACATCCTATATGGTGCCATAGACACAGGTCTGGTACCAGGTACAAGATCAATTGCAAATTCAACTTCCCTCTCTGGCGTTACATCAAGAATCTCATAAAGGAAAACTTCAGGAAATTCACACACCACCTGGAATTCCTCAATTATAGCTTGAGTCTCTACAGATAGCGACGCCATTAACGAGAACATATGTGCTTCTTCTTGCATCAAGTTCTTCAACTGTCTAGCAGACAACAAACCATCTTCCTCTTCTTCAGGAGTAGAAAACTTCACCGACTTATCATAATAGTTAATATGAACACAATTATGCTCTAACCAGATCATACGCAAAATTACATCCAAACCTCGCAACGGTAAACAAACCAAATCAATAACAAAGTATATGTCGAAGATCGACAAGGGACACTTCAAACACACAAAAGAAGTAGTCACCGACCCCTTGGCTGGAGTATCGACGACCATTTCTCCATTCAAAGAAGACAACATAAGACCCAATCTTTCATCACAATCAGCAGCAATAAAACAATGCGTAGCACCAGTATCAATAATAGTAATTAAAGGAGTACTATTAATGAAACATGTACCTCTGATAAGTCCATTCTCCGCAGCTGTCTGATCCTCCACTAAAGCAAACACTTTACCACTTGACTGAGCCCTCTTCGGTTTCGGACACTGACTACCAATGTGCCCTTCTTCTCTACAGCTGAAACAAATCACATCTTTATGTTCACACTAAGATACAACATGTCCGTTCTTACCACAACGGAAACACCTCTTCACTTCAGTTGTGCACACATTACTCTTGTGCCTAGATTTCCCGCACTTAAAACAAACCACACCAGCAAGAGCATCTCCCCTACAACCCTCTGTCTCTGAGAAACTTTCTGTTTACCTTTACCAGCTGGGGCATCATAAGGCTTACCACGATTCTGTTGGTGCTTACCCCTCTTCTCACGGATAATCTTGTAATGAGCATTATTATCCTCTTCATAAATCCTGCAACTATCAACCAAATCAGCAAAGACACGGATTTTCTGGTATCCAACTGCCTTCTTAATCTCCAGGCGCAACCCGTTCTCAAACATAATACACTTCAAAAACTAAGCATCTGCCTCAGCGTAATGCGGATAAAACTTAGCCAACTCAGCAAACTTGGCAGCGTACTCAACAACATACATACTTCCTTGCTTCAGCTCAAGAAACTCAATTTCCTTCTTACCACGGACATCTTCAGGAAAGTACTTTCTCAGGAATTCCCTACGGAACACAGTCCAAGTTACATTCTCACCTGTGGCTTCTAACTTCTGACAAGTCTCTAGCCACCAGTCATCAGCCTCGACTGCTAGCATATGAGTACCATAACGAACCTTCTGCGCTGGAGTGCAGTCCATCACACGAAATATTCTCTCTATCTCTTTCAACCACTCCAATGCTCCATCAGGATCATAATTTCCCTTGAACGTAGGTGGATTCTCTCTCTGGAAAGTCGCCAAACTACGAGATCCAGCATTCCCGTCAGCATTCGGCTGATTTTCCATCGCATGAGCCATTGCTTCAAGGGAAGCAGCAAGTGCAGCATCATTCCTTCCAGCCATCTCAACTTATCACTACAACATAAACAACGGTTAGAACTCAAAGTAACAATACTCGATTTTTAGACAACTACGACTCGGTGACAAGGTCAGACCAACCAGGCTCTGATACCAACTTTGTAACACCCCAATTATACCCAAGCAATTATATAAATAAATTAGAGTTATAAAATTCAATCATGCAAATGAATCGGGACGTCACAAATTCTTCTATCAAAATTCATTGCATTCATCGTGGATATATAACACTTTTTAAAACATCGGATGAACCATCATCATAACATCTTTAATTAAATAACTCAACATCTACGCAGCAGAATTCTTAATAACATCTCTAACAAGAAAACAACAACTTAGAAACAACACATATTTAATAATAATCAATTTAAAGTTCAACAACTGAAAATCAACAATCAAAAACAACAAGCGTTCATCCCCCGAGTGTTACATATCATAGCAATGACACCGACTCGAACTACCGAAGGTATACAACCTTCACTCTCGATTACCTGCACGTTACCAACATAAGGGAAACATTCAAACAGAAGGGGTGAGATATCTAACAATATAATAAAGTGTATGATAATTAATATATTAAATTAGATCAATAACATCACCACTTCTCATCTCATAATCAACAATAATTACAAAGTATATACACATTCATCAACATCAAAATACACTTCCTTATGCAATCATATAATGCGACTCAGTACTATGCAAATGCATGTGGTACCATTGAAGCAGAACTCCCATCTCAAAAATTTTGTACAAAACCAACATAACGTCAAATGCAACTTCTGACCAACACAACTTCTGACAACACAACTTCTAACCAACACAACTTATAACAACACAACTTCTGACAACACAACTTCTAACCAACACAACTTCTAACAACACAACTTTTGACAACACAACTTCTGACAACACAACTTCTGACCAACTCAACTTCTGACAAAATAACTTCTGACAACACAACTTCTGACCATTACAACTTCTGACAACACAACTTCTGACCAACACAACTTCTGACCAATACAACTTCTGATAACACAACTTCTGACAACATAACTTCTAACCAACACAGCTTCTACCATCAGAACTTCTACTTTTTACTAATCCAACATACTTCTAACCAACACAACTTCTACCATCAGAACTTCTACTTCTTACTACTCCAACGCAACTTCTAACCAACATAGCTTCTACCATCAGAACTGCTACTTTTTATTAATCCTACTATTTTAATTCTTAGCCTGATATCAACGTAACTAAAACAGTACAACAAACCCTATCCCTAATTTAATTTATTATTCTAATACAACAACTTCTGATATCCTTCACGCATAATTCTGCATTTTTCTTCCCTGCAATATTCTGCGTTTTTGTTCCCTACATCTCACTACGGGATTCATACTTAAAGCCCTAAAAATTTGATCTAATCATGGATAATCATCACTTACAATTTCCCTATAATTCTACATCAATTAAACAATATCATGACATCATTATTCATCTAAAATTCATCAATTCTTCATCATACATCATTATTTACATTCAATTTAAGAACAAGACATCAATCACCTCTAACCCCACATATCAATCATCATAAACCCAATTATAGAGTCAAAACCCCACCCTTACCTTAGATTGAAGGTCGCTCTACAATTTTCGGTTGAATTCACGTTCTTTCCGTTTTTCCATTTTTTCCCGCAGCTTGCACGTTCTCCTCTCAATCCTTATTCTTCTACTGCTTCATTCTTTCTATTCTATTCCAACAACAATAAAGTAACCCTATTATTCTTTATTCCTTATTGGGTTTAAAACTAATACACCCCCTTATTACTTCTATTCCTTTAAAAACAAGCCCATATCAAATAATATTATACTTCTAATATGATTTCACCACTTAAAAAAATAATTAAATCCAATTAATTACAACACAACTTCACAAATATTCCAAAAATAATTTAATTAAATAATTAATTAAATTACGGGCGTTACAACTCTCCCCCACTTAGAATATTTTCGTCCTAAAAAATTTACCTCAATCAAACAATTCAGGATAGGAGTCTCGCATCTTGCTCTCCAATCCCAAGTCATGCTTTCACCAGCAGCTCCTAGCCAAACCACTTTAACCAAGGCAATCTCTTTTCCCCTCAGAGTCTTCATTTCACGATCCGCGATCCGTACAGGCATCGTCTCCACCGTAAGATTATCCCGTACTTGCACATCATCCATATGAATCAAATGAGATGGATTTGAAATATACTTCCGAAGTTGCGACACATGAAACACATCATGCAAATTCGAAAGATTAGGCAGTAAAGACACTCTACAAGCAACATTCTCCACTCTCTCCAAAATCTGATATGGTCCAATAAAACGAGAAGTGAGCTTCTTAGACTTCAATGCTCGCCCAACACCAGTCATAAGTGTAACTCTAAAAAACACATGATCATCGGCTTGAAATTCTAAATCTTTCCTTCGCTTGTCATAATAAATCTTCTGTCTACTTTGGGCAGCTTTCATCTTTTCTCGAATCAACTTCACCTTCTCGATAGTCTCACGAACAAGTTCAGGTCCAAGTATTACAGTCTCACCAGATTCATGCCAACATAACGGAGTTCTACATCTCTGACCATACAACGCCTCAAAAGGTGCCATCCCAATACTAGAATGGTAACTGTTATTATAAGTGAACTATATCAACGGAAGATACGTATCCCACGAACCTCCCTGCTCAAGAACACATGCTCTCAACAAGTCTTCCAACGATTGAATCGTCCGTTCAGTCTGGCCATCTGTCTGAGGATGATACGCTGAACTCAACCTCAACTTAGAATCCAACGCTTCTTGCAAACTCTTCCATAAATCAGAAGTAATACTTGGATCTCTATCTGACACAATGCACAAAGGAACACCATGCAGCTTCACAATCACAGTAATATAAATCTTAGCCAACTTCGGCACTGGAAAATTGATGTTAATAGGAATAAAATGATCTGACTTCGTAAGCCTATCAACAATCACCCAAATTGAATCATGTCCTCTTATAGTATTAGGAAACCCTGTCACAAAGTCCATTGAAATGCAATCCCATTTCCATTCTGGAACTTCCAATGGTTGCATCAACCCTGCAAGCTTCTGATGTTCAACTTTCGACTTCTGATAAGTCAAACATGCATACACAAATCGGGCCACGTCACTCTTCATCCCAGGCCACCAAAACAAACCTTTCAAATCTTGATACATCTTTGTAGCTCCTGGATGAATACTCAAATTACTTCTATGACTCTCTTCAAGTATCACTTTCTTCATCTCAGTATCATCAGGAATACAAATCCGGTTACGAAACCTCAACACACCTTGCTCATCTAGCTTGAAATCATTATTCTCAGACTGATCAATCCCAACCATCAAATCTACCAGTTTAACATCCAACTTTTGAGCTTCTCTGATACTGTCTAAAAATTCATTATTAATCTTCAACAAACCCAACGTAACACTCTGTGGAGTAACGTCGCAAACTAAGCTCATATCCCTGAACTTCTCAATCAATTCCAACTCTTTAATCATCATTGTTGACATATGTAAAGTCTTTCGACTCAATGCATCAGCTACCACATTCGCCTTTTCTGGATGATAATTCAAACTGAAATCATATTCCTTTAACAATTCCAACCATCTTCGTTTCCTCATATTCAACTCCTTCTGATCAAAAAAATACTTTAAGCTTTTATGGTCACTAAACACTTCAAATCTAGAACCATAAAGATAATGCCTCCAAATCTTCAACACAAAAACAACTGCAGCAAGCTCTAAATCATGCGTAGGGTAGTTCTTCTCATGAGTCCTTAACTTCCTTGACGCATAAGAAACTACCTTACCATTCTGCATAAGAACTCCTCCTAAACACATCTTAGAAGCATCACAATACACCACAAAAGGCTCTCCTGGATTAGGCAACATCAAAATCGGAGCCGATGTCAACCTCTTATTCAATTTTGTAAAAATTTCTTCGCATTGAACATCCCATACAAACGCTCTACCTTTTCAAGTCAACTTAGTCAACGGAAGTGACAACTTATAAAACCCTTCGATAAACCTTCTATAATAACCAGCTAATCCCAAGAAGCTTCTAATCTCAGTAGCTGACTTTGGAGTTTCCCATTGCAACACATCATCAACCTTCGATGGATCTACAATAATGCCACTACCTGAAATCACATGACCAAGAAAACTAACCTTTTTTAACCAAAATTCACACTTGGACAACTTTGCATACAACTTCTTCTCTTTCAAAACTTGCAATACTACTCTTAAATGTTCAACATGCTGTTCTTCTGACTTAGAGTAAATCAAAATATCATCAATGAACACCACTACGAACCGATCCAAATAAGTATGAAAGATACGATTCATATATTCCATGAATACTCCCGGCTCATTAGTAACACTGAAAGGCATCATCGAATACTCGTAATGTCCATAACGCATTCTGAAATCCGTCTTCTAAATATCTTCATCCTTCACTTTAATCTGATGGTAACCCAACCTCAAATCAATCTTACTAAACACACGAGCATCCACCAATTGATCCATCAAGTCATCTATTCTTGGAAGCGGATACTTGTTCTTAATCGTCACTTTATTCAACTGTCTATAATCAACACAAAGCCTCATACTTCCATCTTTTTCTTTACTAACAGGACTGGAGCTCCCCACGGTGATACACTTGGTCTTACAAACTTCTTCTCAAGTAACTCTTCCAATTGCTTCTTCAACTCTGACAATTCAGATGCAGACATCCTATATGGTGCCATAGACACAGGTCTGGTACCAGGTACAAGATCAATTGCAAATTCAACTTCCCTCTCTGGCGTTACATCAAGAATCTCATAAAGGAAAACTTCAGGAAATTCACACACCACCTGCAATTCCTCAATTATAGCTTGAGTCTCTACAGATAGCGACGCCATTAACGAGAACATATGTGCTTCTTCTTGCATCAAGTTCTTCAACTGTCTAGCAGACAACAAACCATCTTCCTCTTCTTCAGGAGTAGAAAACTTCACCGACTTATCATAACAGTTAATATGAACACAATTATGCTCTAACCAGATCATACGCAAAATTACATCCAAACCTCGCAACGGTAAACAAACCAAATCAATAACAAAGTATATGTCGAAGATCGACAAGGGACACTTCAAACACACAAAAGAAGTAGTCACCGACCCCTTGGCTGGAGTATCGACGACCATTTCTCCATTCAAAGAAGACAACATAAGACCCAATCTTTCATCACAATCAGCAGCAATAAAACAATGCGTAGCACCAGTATCAATAATAGTAATTAAAGGAGTACTATTAATGAAACATTACCTCTGATAAGTCCATTCTCCGCAGCTGTCTGATCCTCCACTAAAGCAAACACTTTACCACTTGACTGAGCCCTCTTCGGTTTCGGACACTGACTACCAATGTGCCCTTCTTCTCTACAGTTGAAACAAATCACATCTTTATGTTCACACTAAGATACAACATGTCCGTTCTTACCACAACGGAAACACCTCTTCACTTCAGTTGTGCACACATTACTCTTGTGCCTAGATTTCCCGCACTTAAAACAAACCACACCAGCAAGAGCATCTCCCCTACAACCCCCTGTCTCTGAGAAACTTTCTGTTTACCTTTACCAGCTGGGGCATCATAAGGCTTACCACGATTTTGTTGGTGCTTACCCCTCTTCTCACGGATAATCTTGTAATGAGCATTATTATCCTCTTCATAAATCCTGCAACTATCAACCAAATCAGCAAAGACACGGATTTTCTGGTATCCAACTGCCTTCTTAATCTCCAGGCGCAACCCGTTCTCAAACATAATACACTTCAAAAACTAAGCATCTGCCTCAGCGTAATGCGGATAAAACTTAGCCAACTCAGCAAACTTGGCAGCGTACTCAACAACATACATACTTCCTTGCTTCAGCTCAAGAAACTCAATTTCCTTCTTACCACGGACATCTTCAGGAAAGTACTTTCTCAGGAATTCCCTACGGAACACGGTCCAAGTTACATTCTCACCTGTGGCTTCTAACTTCTGACAAGTCTCTAGCCACCAGTCATCAGCCTCGACTGCTAGCATATGAGTACCATAACGAACCTTCTGCGCTGGAGTGCAGTCCATCACACGAAATATTCTCTCTATCTCTTTCAACCACTCCAATGCTCCATCAGGATCATAATTTCCCTTGAACGTAGGTGGATTCTCTCTCTGGAAAGTCGCCAAACTACGAGATCCAGCATTCCCGTCAGCATTCGGCTGATTTTCCATCGCATGAGCCATTGCTTCAAGGGCAGCAGCAAGTGCAGCATCATTCCTTCCAGCCATCTCAACTTATCACTACAACATAAACAACGGTTAGAACTCAAAGTAACAATACTCGATTTTTAGACAACTACGACTCGGTGACAAGGTCAGACCAACCAGGCTCTGATACCAACTTTGTAACACCCCAATTATACCCCAAGCAATTATATAAATAAATTAGAGTTATAAAATTCAATCATGCAAATGAATCGGGACGTCACAAATTCTTCTATCAAAATTCATTGCATTCATCGTGGATATATAACACTTTTTAAAACATCGGATGAACCATCATCATAACATCTTTAATTAAATAACTCAACATCTACGCAGCAGAATTCTTAATAACATCTCTAATAAGAAAACAACAACTTAGAAACAACACATATTTAATAATAATCAATTTAAAGTTCAACAACTGAAAATCAACAATCAAAAACAACAAGCGTTCATCCCCCGAGTGTTACATATCATAGCAATGACACCGACTCGAACTACCGAAGGTATACAACCTTCACTCTCGATTACCTGCACGTTACCAACATAAGGGCAACATTCAAACAGAAGGGGTGAGATATCTAACAATATAATAAAGTGTATGATAATTAATATATTAAATTAGATCAATAACATCACCACTTCTCATCTCATAATCAACAATAATTACAAAGTATATACACATTCATCAACATCAAAATACACTTCCTTATGCAATCATATAATGCGACTCAGTACTATGCAAATGCATGTGGTACCATTGAAGCAGAACTCCCATCTCAAAAATTTTGTACAAAACCAACATAACGTCAAACGCAACTTCTGACCAACACAACTTCTAACAACACAACTTCTAACCAACACAACTTATAACAACACAACTTCTGACAACACAACTTCTAACCAACACAACTTCTAACAACACAACTTTTGACAACACAACTTCTGACAACACAACTTCTGACCAACTCAACTTCTGACAAAATAACTTCTGACAACACAACTTCTGACCATTACAACTTCTGACAACACAACTTCTGACCAACACAACTTCTGACCAATACAACTTCTGATAACACAACTTCTGACAACATAACTTCTAACCAACACAGCTTCTACCATCAGAACTTCTACTTTTTACTAATCCAACATACTTCTAACCAACACAACTTCTACCATCAGAACTTCTACTTCTTACTACTCCAACGCAACTTCTAACCAACATAGCTTCTACCATCAGAACTGCTACTTTTTATTAATCCTACTATTTTAATTCTTAGCCTGATATCAACGTAACTAAAACAGTACAACAAACCCTATCCCTAATTTAATTTATTATTCTAATACAACAACTTCTGATATCCTTCACGCATAATTCTGCGTTTTTCTTCCCTGCAATATTCTGCGTTTTTGTTCCCTACATCTCACTACGGGATTCATACTTAAAGCCCTAAAAATTTGATCTAATCATGGATAATCATCACTTACAATTTCCCTATAATTCTACATCAATTAAACAATATCATGACATCATTATTCATCTAAAATTCATCAATTCTTCATCATACATCATTATTTACATTCAATTTAAGAGCAAGACATCAATCACCTCTAACCCCACATATCAATCATCATAAACCCAATTATAGAGTCAGAACCCCACCCTTACCTTAGATTAAAGGTTACTCTACAATTTCCAGTTGAATTCACGTTCTTTCCGTTTTTCCATTTTTCCCCGCAGCTTGCACGTTCTCCTCTCAATCCTTATTCTTCTACTGCTTCATTCTTTCTATTCTATTCCAACAACAATAAAGTAACCCTATTATTCTTTATTCCTTATTGGGTTTAAAACTAATACACCCCCTTATTACTTCTATTCCTTTAAAAACAAGCCCATATTAAATAATATTATACTTCTAATATTATTTCACCACTTAATAAAATAATTAAATCCAATTAATTACAGCACAACTTCACAAATATTCCAAAAATAATTTAATTAAATAATTAATTAAATTACGGGCGTTACAACTTTTGTACCAAAAATTTTCTCTCTCATTTCTCAAGGATTCTCCCACAAGATCTCCCATGAAATCAAGTTTGCAGTACTGATACATCAATTTAAGTTTGGAATTGGCACAAGGGCAAAATGGTCAATTGCACACTGAAAAGTCAAACTTTGACTTTTGGATCAATATCAAGTTTCAAGAATCATACTTCATCAAGACATGTTGGAATATAGAGTTTGTTTCATCAAGAAAATCAAAAGTCAAAATCATGTTGAAAAAGTCAAAATTCTAAATACTTAGAAATTTTTCTAACAGTTTAAGAAATATGATAAATTCAGAACTTCTGGCCAGATTTTCACCAGGATGCAAGTTGATTCTGGAAGAACTTCTAACACAAGAGTTGTAGATCTCATTGAGATATTAAACATTGTAGAACAAAACTTCTCCTAAAATTGCTTGGATTTCAAGTTATAGATCCTCAAAGACACGTCCATGAAACTGAAACACCTAGTAAATTCTAAGCATTTTCAAATCAGAATTTTGTTACAACTTATGGGTCAGTTTTCATGTAGGTTCAGTCAGAATTTGCAAGAGCAAATCAAAGAGGACTTATAAATCGTGTTACGAGCTTTTGGGAAAGTCTGAGAACTCTTTCAGAACATGCTGGAGCAGGGAGATTCGAAGATCAGAAGTTGGATGTTCATTCTAGGTTACGCTGATGCTGAAATTCTGATTCAGATTAAGCTATGATATATAATCTCATGTTGCAAGGTTTCTGTTTTGATAAATCTCATCATCATTTAATGCTCATAACCACTTTTGAGTCTTTATCCAAAGGATTTCCCCACGTGTCGCATAGAAGTACATTGTTGTCCTCGAAAAGCAAACTTTTGTACAAGTTTATGTTGGACCCATGCTTTGCTTTTGCTTCTGAGGGTACTTTTCCTTAATTCCTGCTTACAAATTCAGCTTAAGCGCGGCTAAGGCTTCTAACCACCATACTTGTTTAAACTTGCTTCAAGAACAAGTCAACACCCTAGCATATGATGGTTGTACCCTTGACCTCTCCAAGCTACAAAATCTTTGCCTATAAATTGAACTTCATTTGTAACCGTAAAGGAGAGAATTTGGAAATTAGCCTTGAAACCTTGTTGAAATTTCAAAGAATTGGAAACTAAAAGCATAAACACAAAAACCGGCTAAGCTTCTGTTTCTTTTCACTTCCAAACTCTAACTTCCTTTCACATCTCTTGGCCAAATCACCCACTCCGTTTCTAACATACATTTAGAAAAAAATCCCAATTTCTGTTTACAGACTGTAATTCCATCTCCACCAACTTCCATTTCAAAATCAAAACTTTGCTTCTTGGCTGTTCCAGAATTTTCTAGCCATTCATAGCTCAAGTTAAAGGTTGTTCCAGCCTTCTGAGCACGTGAGAAAGCTAGCCAGAACATCACAACAACCAAAACCAGGCTCTAGTTCACAAAACATTTTCCAGCTGCAAGGTAGGCTTCTGCTGACACTCATCACATCACTTAGGCATTGATAGGCTTACATGTTTAAAAATACAATGTAGACATCCTGACACTGATACTGTACATATTCATAAATTTCATGTATCTTTGCCTAAGTAGAGAGAATCTCAGCTCATAACTTATTGAGGAAATTAGGATTCATAATTAGGATTAGCAGATACATGCTTGTTTCTGATTTACAGTCCTGATATTTTTATGTTTCTGAAACCATGATGAAACCTGCCATAACTGCTATGTGTGCATTTTCTATTTTGTTGAGAAATGACTAAGCTGCTGATGCTCTGATTAGCGTGGAGAAGGAGATGAAGTTCATCATCAGAACTTACTTTGTATTATATGTTTATGTTTTTGCTTCTAATACTGGATGTATAGCCACCCCAGTAGAAGAGAGCGCATGCATAAAACATTAGTGCCAAGGGTCCTGAGTTCTAGCCCCAGAAACACCCTTTTTATGTTTATTTCTTAACGTTTTTACCACATTAGATGGATCAGAACTTCTAGGTCAATCCCTTTTAGTTGTTTGTCAAAACAGTAATCCCAAACCAGAACTTCTAGACATCCCCACCCAATGGAATTTACACCTCGCATACTCATTATCAGAACTTCTGGGTGTCCAGTTACATCAAAACTTCCAACCTTTCTCAATAACCAAAACTTATGAGCTTCCAGTAACATTAGAACTTCTAGGCTGACAGTGGCATCAGAACTTCTGGGATTCCCCTTTATCCTAGTAACCCCAAAACTTTAGTGTACCCGGACCCATAAATTCTGACCGTCCCCTTTTTTGCTAACATTTTCCTTCTGATTTGTAGCCCACCAGAGTCAGAGCTTCTTACTTCAGCAATGCGCTGGTTCTGATTCTTTTCCCTTATTATTTTTATCATCATTTTATTTTCATTAATCAAAACACAAAAAATATTTTTATATTCATACACTTAGCTTTATTTCTCTTAAAACCAAAAGACTAGAATATTTTCTCAAGATAATTCATTCCTTCTCTTAATAAAAAAAAAACAAATCCATTTTACATTTCTTGTATATTATTTCAATATGGTTGTAATATATAATTAGGAATTTAATTTCTTGCAATTCCCATTTGTAAACTTGTACACCCCATCCCCCGAATGATGTAATAACATAGAATATTTACTTTCCGCAATTTATCGCTTTCATATAAATGCTAGTAATTAGGATTTGTATGGGAAGATAAAAACAACAATTAGATAACCCATAATCAAAGACTAAATGCATGCAAACCAAACACCACTCACACATGCACCCTTAGGTTAACTCCACTTGTTGCCTTAAAATAGTCATGTTATGTACGTGGGAGGTCTTAGCAAAAAACAATCAAAATACAATATCATAGTCCCTCGATGACGCTTCAAATGTGGCCTTTCAAATGATCTTAGTTCCTCAAAGAGAAATTCTAAGATGTCTCACAACATTGCTATCATGATTATACGATGATCCACACCCGTCCCCTTTACGTCCAAAGATAAGGCTTCTTACCAATTAATGGTAAAATAGCAATATCAAAGGAAATGAGACAAATGAACAAAAGACTTTTGAGTAAATAGAAACGTTCTTAGTTTCTTGATCACTTTCAAAACAAACATCCTTGCTCACTTTCTAAACAAACACACATCAAACACTTTCAAAACATGAAATATTTTCAAAACTCCAACACTTTGTATACGTTCTTACAAACGAGAACCATTACAAAGTTTGCCTAAATGAAGGCACCTTTTCAAAAATACTTTTAAAAACCACCACAAAGCACATTTTCAAACAAAATCAAGTGATCTAGCAAGCAACTAAGAGCCCATAGATAACTATAGATGAAAAGGATGGTAACACCTTCCCTTTTCATAATCTACCCCCCGAACTCAAGAAAATAATCTCAAAGGTCTTTCCTGTTCTTTTTACCCTTTCCTTCATTGGATAAAAGGAAAGTCGGTGGTGACTCTTGCTAACCACAATATTTGCAATCAAACGTAAAACATCCCAAGTCAAATCTCCCACCGTATTGTAGAACTGCGACTCTGTTGGGGAATATTTAAAAGTGGGGTTACCTTAGGGCTAAGATCACCTTTATTTGCTTTCATTTGTTTGACTTGCTTGCTTTACATTTTTGTTTCTTTGTTTGGGCTTGCTTTGATCCTCTACCCGGATCTGGGACACCTTTTTAGGTAAGTAGGAATAGATTGTGGAAACTGTACGGCATAAACCGATATGGTTGAAACAATGGCTATGTTAGTGTGACGCGTTTGTGGGTACCGGTATCTGTTGTGTTGAATCGAGGAGAATACAGGGCCTCTGAGTGGCGTCATGAAGCACTAACTGACTTTAGAACCTTAATTGAACAAACTTGGCCATTAGGACGTAGTGAGATATCCAGTTTCGGTGGAAAGCTGAAAATTGGTTGATACTCGATACTACACTCTTTGAGATTGGAATTTTGGGATATCTCGGCTGCAAGAAAAGATTGATTGTGCTGAGACAATGCCTACAAGAAAGGTCAGTGATATTGATACACTTTAGAACCCGATTACTATTACTAGGACATGTTTGAGCCAACTAAACTTCAAGAGGGTACTTACCTACAAACTCCATGCAAGCCTAAACCTAAGGACGTGTTTTCCTTGTGTGTATATGCTTAGTTGTACATAACATCATAAACATCATAACATCATGCACTTTCTCACTAACCATTTCAAGGATTTAGGAATTTATCTTTGTTTTTGTTTTGTAGGCTATGAACTCTGTCTGAAGAAATACCATTAAAATCAACTTTGTGAAAGCACACCCTCAACTCCAAGAGTTAGCGTCAAGAGTACCTAAAGACTCTCCTTTAACCAAGAAGTATGGTCGACTCCTTGATTTGGCTACCTCCAATTTCCAAGAAGAGATGATGTGCGTGCTCTTCCAATTCTTTGATCCCATGCATCATTGCTTCACCTTTCCCGACTATCAGTTAGTGCCAACACTAGAAGAATTCTCTTTTCTATTAGGAGTACCCGTGCTTGACCGAGCACCGTTCATCGGTTTAGAAGGGATTCCAAAACCTGAAGTCATTTCCGAAGCCCTGCATCTGAAGAGAGCCGACATTGTAGCAAATTGGGAGACAAGAAGCGGAGTTCAAGGGTTCCTAGCTAAGTTCTTATTGGAGAAGGCTCGTTCATTTTAGGAAGATTTGGATTTTCAATCCTTTGAGGATGTCCTATCCCTTCTCATCTATGGTTTGGTTCTATTTCCAAACTCGGACCAATTCATAGATGTGAATGCCATCATAGTCTTTCTCTCTCGTAATCCTATACCTACCTTTTTGGGAGACATCTTGCATTATTGCCATACTCGTACCATTAAGAAAAGAGGTACTCTCTTGTGTTGTATTCCCCTACTTGCCAAGTGGTTTATTCATCACTTACCTCGATCGACATTGAAGAATGAGCAAAGATTGACTTGGTCTCAAAGGATGATGTCCCTCACCCACTCTGATATCCATTAGTGTTCGAGATCCTTGGCAGATACTTCTATCATTGATCGTTGTGGGGAATTAACTAATGTCCCTTTGCTTGGCAATAGGGGAGGTATCACTTACAACCCTTGCTTAGCCTTGCGACAGTTTGGTTACGCTCGAAGAGATGGTCCTCATGACATGCTTATCCAAGGAGTGGCATTTGATTACGAGAGCGACGATCAAGGTTACCGTCAAAGGTTTGCACGATCTTGGATTATGGTAAATAAAGTAGATAGTGGGACACTGGGACGCAATAATTATGTTCCCTTTGAACCTTATCTTAGGTGGGTGCGAGCTCGTTCTCAGAAACTCATGATGCCTTACCCCTTCATCCTACCAGTTATCATGGAGCCCGTTGCTGAAGAAGAAGTCTCATACACCGCCCTCCATCCCAACATTCCTACTTCTCTTGAAGACTTATGAAAGGGTTGGATTCAGCTAAAGGAAGAACGAGACACTTTCGAAGCTCAATGCTATGCGAGTGAGAAAAGGATTTTGGAGCTTACAAAGCAATTACATGAAGAGCAAAGCTTGAATGCCTACCTTGCACCGAAGAGGATATGTTCGACCTTTTTATCTTAGAGATTTATTTTGTAAGCCCAAGAGGCACATTGTAACCATTTTGAACTAATAAAGTTGACGTTTGTTCATTCTTTGTCTAGACAAATTTAAAATTCATAAATCCTTGAAATCATTTGCATACACATCTTCCACACATCATAACATAACAGGTTTTCAACGACAGGTTTCCTTATCTTTCTGCTGTTTATTTCAGCAAGATGGATATCGAGAAAACAATGAAAGACCTACAAGCACAAAACTCCCAATTTCAAGAGACTTTGCTGATCCTGGCCAAGGGTCAACAAGAGTTGATGATGTTACTAGTATCCAAAAAGAAACCAAAGAGGAAAGCTTTAGTCAACATGGGTAGAAGATTCAGAGAGCCGGTCCCGTCAGATATCGGTAGTGGAAGACTCATCTGAGGAAGACGAGAATAAGATTGGAGAAGCAAAGAGTACCCAGGCTGGGTGTATCAATGATCAATCGTCTGATGATGAAGATTATTTTGACGAGCAGTATCCTCTTGCCGATGTCAAGTACAAGCATCTAGAAGACTGATTGAAGGCCGTTGAGATTCAAGCCGTCCTCGGTTTCGATTTTGATGATTTGGGTTGAATATCTGGGGTTGTCATTCCCCACAAATTCAAGATACCAGTATTCGTTAAGTATCATGGGGTTTCCTTCCCAAAGCTTCACCTAAAGTCTTATGTGCGCAAAACTCAACTGCACACCGCTGACAAGAAACTTTGGGTTCACTTTCTTCAAGAAAGCTTGGCTGGGACACAACTAGAGTGGTTTTATCAATTTGAGGGTTCCCGTATCCATACATGGGAAGACTTAGTTACCGCTTTCTACCACCAATACCAGTATAGTGCCGACTTGGCGCGGACAAGAGTTCAATTGCAAGACATGACAATGGGGAAGAATGAAGGGTTCAAAGAATACGCCCAAAAATGGAGGGACCTTGCTAGTAGGGTTCAACCACCATTAACTGATAGGGAATACATTGATATGTTTATGGGAACTTTATCTGGTCCATTTTTCAACTTATTGGTTGGCTTTTCTTCTTTCGGTTTCATCGAGCTGATCTTAACCGGTGAAAGAGTTGAAAGCAGTATCAAAAGCGGGAAGATTCCTATAGAATCTTCCTCCACCTCCAATCCCATAAAGAAACCTTTTACCAGAAAGAAATAAACAAATGTTGTGTATGGGGCAAGGGCCCGTACCAAGAAGGATGACCATCCGTTTGTTAATGCTGTCCGAATTTCCAACCCACCCCCTATTCAAAGACAATCTGCCAATCATCAATGATTTGAGACTCCACGATGACAATTCACAAGGATAGGTATGTCGCTATCCCAAGCCTTACTACACCTACTAAAGGCTAATTTGGTGACACTACATGATCCTCCGGAAAATCCAGATACAACTTCGCCTAAATACAATCCAAACATCAAGTGTGCATATCACTCAAATAGTCCCGGGCATGAGACTGACCAATGCTGGGCACTGAAGAATAAAATTCAAGACTTAATAGATAACAAAACCATTGAATTTGATCCTCCTCCAACTCCTAATGTAATGACCGCGCCTATGCCAAATCGCAGCAAGGGTGTCAATGCTGTTGAAGACACCATTTTTGTTTTCCCCGTCGAAGAATTGACTACTCCGTTAACCATTATCAAAAAGAATCTGCTAAAAGCCGGGATTTTCCCTGGCTATTTGAAGGATTGCGACTACTGTGCCAAACAATTCAATGGATGCAAATGGATGAAAGAAGGCATTCAACGCCTGATGAATAGCCATGAGATCCTATTTGAGAAGACTTTGTCGGCCAAAAGTTTGACCAATGAGCGTGAAGACCTCTCCATCATAACCATCTCAAACAAGCCTCTTAGGATCTCCTCCAAGGGTCCTATCAGGATTTCAAATGAACCAATTGTTGCTCCTCTGATAGTTACTGCCCCCGGGCCAATTCCGTATTCTTCCAACAAAGCAGTGCCATGGAACTATGATGTTGAGGTGTTTTACCATGGAATAAAGCAAGACACTTGGATTGAAGAAAGAAAAGCTGATGACATTGGTAACATTATAGCTCTAGTAAGGTGACCAGAATTGGGAGAATATTTTCACCCAACATCTCACCACCAACTGTTACAAAGGCACTTGTCTGCATCACCACTACTAAGCCTAGTACTAATACAAGGGAAAAAAAAGAAGGTTGTTGAGCCTGTCGAGACAGAAATACCTGCAAAAGACATTGCTGCTGAGGAACCTTCCGCTCGAGAAATGGATGAGATCTTGAAAATTATAAAAAGGAGTGATTTCAAGATTGTGGAGCAGTTAGGGCAAACCCCTTCCAATATTTCTATGTTATCTTTTCTACTTTGTTCCGATGCTCATGCTCGGGCGTTAATCAAATTATTGAAGAAGGCTCATGTCCCTCATGAGACCACCACTGACCAGTTTGAAAATTGTGTGGCAAGCTTGACGACCGACAATGGTTTGGGGTTCTCGGATGCTGATCTGACACCACTAGGAAAGAACCATAACAAAGCTCTACATGTATCTGTTGAATGTAAGTGGACCACCCTAGCACATGTTCTGGTTGACACTGGCTCTTCTTTAAATGTGCTACCCAAAGGGGTTTTGAACTATTTATACTGTGAAGGACTAGTTTTGAAACCGAGTGATATTATTGTGAGGGCTTTCGATGGGTCCAAAAGGATAGTTCATGGAGAGGTGGACCTCCCGATCAAGGTGGGCTCACAGATTTTCAACTCTACTTTCTACATCATGGATATTCGTCCTGCTTACTCCTGTCTGTTGGGTCGACCTTGGATTCATGGAGCAGGGGCGGTAACATTAACCCTTCATCAAAAGCTAAAGTATCCTGTCAAAGGAAGGATTGTCATTGTCTGTGGTGAGGAGGAGTTCATGGTAAGCCACCTTAACTCTTTCAAATATGTGGAAATGGATGTAGAATTTATAGAAACCTTGTGTCATGCTTTTGAAGTTGTGCCACCAATGGTTGCTACTGCCAAATTTTTCTCTGATATGTTCAAAGCTGTTAAGTTTGTGCCAAAGATGGTTTCGTTTAAAGATGCTTGTGCCGCAGTCGAAGAAGGAAGCTGTGATACTTGGGGGCAACTACCCGAGATCCCATTCAAAGAAGACAAATGTGGTTTGGGTTTGACTATCAAGGCTCAGAAATAAGTGAGGCGCGCTCCTGCAGGTTAGCCCCCTCTCCGTATTAGAAGTCATGAAGTTAATGCTGTAGGTGATTCTAATGATAAGTCCGCATTTTAAGAATGGGTATATCCTACTATAACCAAGCTCACCAATTGGAGCGCAAAGGAATTTGTTCCCATCTCCTTCATTGAGTAGTAATTACTTGTTTATTATTTTCTATTAATTCAAGAACATTTTGTCTGTAATATTGAACAATGACTTTTAAGCCATGTGCCTGGCCCGGGGAACTATATTACATTTTGTCAAGGGTTTTATTTATGTTCATATTATCATATGATCATTTAATACAAATCATTGGACTTTTGCATTCAAATCTTTGTGCTCATTGTCTTTCTTTTTCTTCAAATACGTTTTTCAAAGTAGCCATGTATATTACATGCACATACACACACACACTCTTGCAAGTCCTCATCCACTCTGGATCTCATTGCCAATGACTCTATTATTGCCGACTATGACTTTGAACATCCAATTAACTAAGCCGAAGACGAAGGCGAGGAAGATTGTGAAATACCGGGAGAACTAGCCAGACTTCTATTACAAGAGGAAAAAGCTATTCAGCCGCACGAAGAGTTAGTTGAAGTCATCAATCTAGGTACCGAGACAAACAAGAAAGAGGTCAAAATTGGCGCTAACCTAGAAAGCAGTGTTAAAAGCAGATTGGTTCAGATGTTGCATGACTATGTGGAAGTGTTTTCTTGGAGAAATTAAGATATGCTAGGGTTGGATACCGACATTGTAGTTCATCATCTACCGACAAAGGAAGATTGTCCTCCTATCAAACAAAAAGTTCGCCGCATGAGGCCTGACATGTCTGAAAAGATAAAAGCAGAGGTGATGAAACAATTTGACGCTGGATTCCTAGCTGTGACATCTTATCCCCAATGGGTTGCAAACATGGTGCCAGTACCGAAGAAAGACGGAAAAGTTCACATGTGCATAGATTATAGGGATCTGAATAGGGAAAGCCCCAAGGATGACTTCCCTCTACCTCCTATTGATGTCCTGGTCGATAACACTGCTCAACATAAAGTATTCTCTTTCATGGGTGGTTTCTCCGGCTATAATCAAATTAGAATTGCTCCCGAAGACATGGAGAAGACCACTTTCGTTACGCAATGGGGAGCCTTTTGTTATAAGGTCATGCCGTTTGGATTAAAGAATGCAGGGGAAACATATCAAAGGGCTATGGTAGCTTTATTTCATGATATGGTTCATCATGAAATAGAGGTCTATGTGGATGATATGATTGCAAGATCAAAAACTAAAGAGGAGCATCTCAGTCACCTATACAAGCTATTCAAGAGGATGAAAAAGTACAAGTTGAGGTTGAATCCTATTAAGTGTATGTTCGGAGTACGATCTGGAGAGCTTCTAGGTTTTGTTGTCAGCGGTAAAGGCATCAAAGTCGATCCTGCCAAGGTAAAGGCCATCCAAGAAATGCGAGTCCCCCACTCTGAAAAGGAAGTTAGAGGATTATTGGGACGTCTTAACTACATCGCCCGCTTCATAATTCCCTTGACTGCTACTTGTGAGCCGATCTTCAAACTCTTGAAGAAAGATCAAGTAGTAAGATTGAATGATGAATTCCAAGCTGCCTTTGAAAAATCAAAGAATATCTACAAGAACCTCTTATTCTCATTCCTCTAGTTGAAGGAAGACCCTTGATCATGTACTTGACGGTGCTAGAGAATTCTATGAGGTGTGTGTTGGGCCAACATGATGAGTCTAGCCGAAAAGAGCATGCTATTTACTACCTAAGCAAAAAGTTTACCAACTGTGAAACCAAATATTCATTGCTCGAGAAAACTTGCTACGCTCTGGCATGGGATGCTTGCTGGCTAAGACAGTATATGTTGACTCATACCACTTTGTTGATTTCTAAGATGGACCCTATCAAGTACATCTTTGAGAAGCCTGCCCTTTCCGGACAGATAGCTAGATGGAAAATGATTTTGACTGAGTACGATATTTCATAGACAATGAAAAAGGCCATCAAAAGGAGTGTATTAGCAGATCATTTGGCCCATCAAGCCGTTGATGATTATCAGTCTATGAACTTTGACTTCTCGGATGAGAACATCATGCTAGTGATCGACTGCGCAAAACCTGGACCGTATGATAGACCTGAACAAGGATCCCGATGGACTATGGTCTTCGATGGGGCTTCCAACGCTTTGGGTAACAGAATTGGTGTTGTGATAATCTTCGCTGAAGGTTACCACACTCCTTTCACTGCTAGACTAGGCTCCGATTGTACGAATAACATGGCTGAGTACGAGGCATGCATTTTAGGTCTGAAGGCTGCCATTGATTTAAGGATCAAGCATTTTAATGTGTTTGGGGATTCCTCTCTAGTGATTATCCAAGTAAAAGGATATTGGGACACTAAGCACCCTAATCTCATCCCTTACAAGGAGCTTGTCTTATCTCCGATTCCTTACTTCGAAGAGATCTCCTTTGAACACTTCCCTAAGGAAGAAAATTAGTTAGCCGATGCTTTGGCCACCATGTCTTCCATGTTCAAGGTCAAATGGGATAACGAAGCTCCTATGATTACAACTGAAAAATTCGACGAACCTGCGCACTGCTATGAGCTCGACACTAACACAGAAAAGCCATGGTACCATGATGTGAAGAGAACTTGAAGCACAAGAGTACCCTGAAGGAGCATCCATCAATGACAGAAAGTTCTTACGAAGATTTTCAGCCAATTTCTTCCTAAGTAATGGAATCTTGTACAAACGCAACCATGACTCTACTCTACTCCGATGTATGGACAAGAAGGAGGCAGATGAAATTATGGAAGACATGCATGATGGCCTCTTTGGGACTCACTCAAGCGGACATACTATGGCAAATAAAATCCTGAGAGCCGGTTACTATTGGTCAACAATGGAGACTGATTTTCATCAACACTTAAGAACTTGCCACAAATGCCAAATTTATGCTAATAAGGTCCATGTGCCTCATATCCCTCTGAACGTCATGACCGCTCAGTGGCCATTTTCAATGTGGGGCATTGACATGATTGGAGAGATCAAACCCACTACTTCCAATGGACATTGCTTCATTCTGGTCGCCATCGATTATTTCACCAAGTGGGTCGAAGCCGCCTCATTTTCCTCAGTCACAAAGAGCATGGTAGCCAGATTCATCAAACATAACCTCATCTTCCGCTATGGTATCCCTGAAAGGATCATCACAGGTAACAGGACTAACCTCAATAGTGTTGTGATTACAGAACTTTGCACTCAGTTCAAAATCAAACATCACAATTCTTCTCCTTATAGACCTAAAATGAATGGCGCAGTGGAAGCGGCCAACAAAAACATCAAGAAGATTGTGCAGAAGATGGTAGAAACCTACAAAGAATGGCATGAGATGTTACTATTTTCTCTTCACGGCTACCATACGTTAACTCGGACATCAACTGGGCAACTCCCTTTTCTTTAGTCTATGGCATGGAAGCTGTCATACCGGTGGAAGTTCAGATTCCATCACTAAGGATTATGATTGAAGCAGGCCTAGGCGAAGAAGAGTGGATTCATACAAGATTGGATCAATTGAACTTGATCGATGAAAAGTGACTGGATGCTGTTTGTCACAGTTAGATATACCAAAAATGTATGATCAAGGCTTTCAACAAAAAGATCATGCCTCGAGTATATCAAGCTGGTGACTTGGTGACAAAGCGCATCATTCTTCCGCAAGGCGACCCTAGGGCCAAATGGACTCCCACCTACGAAGGGCCATTTGTTGTCAAGAGAGTGTTCTCTGGTGGTGCCATGATGCTGACTACCATGGACGGTGAAGACTTCTCACATCCTGTGAACGCAAACATAGTTAAAAAATACTATGCATAAAAGACCCTCTAGGTTGACACACCTAGACAAGATAAGGGCATCCCGGTAAACTAAAAGGTTTGGGAAAAAATTAGGGATATATGCAAAAGATTGTACACCCGGCAAGTTGAAAACCCAAAAGGGTGACTTGGGAAAAATGGGTATCCTGGTGGGCTGAAAACTCGAAAGGGTGGTCCAGGCAAAAATTAAGGATTAAAAGAGTATGAATATGTCCCGTGGAATCACCACCATCGACTTTATTACCAAGATCCAAGTTTAAATGGTCCAAGATCAATCCAATCAACTTCGGTCAACGGCAAGGGGCATTCTAAGATGTTGAGGCAATAGTAGAGTCGGAACATGATGAGATCACTTCTACATGGATATTATCTTTGTTTTCAATTTTTTTTCCCTTCGACAATTTCCTCTTACTAGGATCTCCATCTCTTTGTACAAAAATGCTTATTCATAGGCAAAATATCAATACGAATATACTTTGAAGTGCAAACTTTCTGTTTTTTGTTTTGAATGTAAAGATGTCCAATGACTAAAATTGAACGAACATATGCACATGAACATGATTAAAACTATTTGGCACATGTGTCTTGCCAAGAAGTAACAAGCATCTTTTTAATATAGTTGAGATCCCCACAAAGTTTTCTCATTAGTATCATCCTCGCAGGGTCGGATACAATAATCCTTTCCTCAATGGAGTTTGCTCACTAAATCCTTTTCATAGGTGGGTCCCCAGCCAAGAGTCTCAATATCTTGACAACTTTCTACCTAGCTAAGTTTGTCCTAAAATAAGAAACCTCATGGATCTCTTCCTAAAAGAACTCACCTTGTCAGCAGTTCATCAAGTATTCCTCAACAAGGTTTATTCCCCCAGTAGGGTTTATTTCCCCAACTGAGTTTAATTCCCCAGTCGAGTTTATTTCCCCAGCTGAGTTTGTCTCCCCTAGTTGAGTCTATCCTCTCCAGCTTAAGCTCGCGTCTCATACTATTACAAATCAGAGGACCACAACCCCTGATCCCTAGTGAAGTCGCCAACAAATCCCTTGCTATCTCTGAAAGTTGTTGTGAAGCATGGACCCGATCAGATAATAGTTTAACTTTAGTAAGTTATTGTGAAGCCTGGATCCGACCAGATAACAGTCAACTTCTTTCTCTCAAGTTACTATGAAGCTCGGATCTGACCAGATAATAGTTAACTTCTCAAATACTATGAAGCCTGGACCCGACCAGATAATAGTATAACTTTCAAGTTACTATGAAGCCTGGACCCGACCAGATAATAGCTAACTTCTCAAATACACTATATAGCCTGGATCCGACCAGATAGTAGTTTAACTCATCGAGATATTGAAAAACCTAGACTTAATCAAACAAGGGATTAACTTCTTTTCCCCAGTAGAGTTTGCCTCGACCCCAACAAGTTATTGTGAAGCCTAGATTTCGACCATATAGCAATTAACTTCATCCTCCCAAGAAATTTGTTGTAAAGCCTGGAATCCGACAAGATAACAAGTAGGTTCAAGCAAGTTACTATGAAGCCTGGACCTGACCAGATATCAGTTCAACTTCATATTTTCAGACAAAGTTATTGTGAAGCCTGGACCTGACCAGATAGAATTTAACCTCATCCACCTCAGAAATCTGCAAAGCCTGGAATCCAACCAGATAACAGTTTAACATCAATAAGTCACTGTGAAGCCTGGACCTGACCAGATAACAGTTAATTTATTCTACCCCAGCGAGTCACTATGAAGCATGATCCCGACCAGATAATAATTATCACTTCAAAAAAACTATGAAGCCTGGACCCGACCAGATAATAGTTCAACTTCAAAAAATTTTCTGCGAAGCCTGGTGATAACACTTACTTTACACTTATTTTTACTCTGATTTCACATGTTATTTAGGTTTTTTATTATTTTTTTCTCGTATTATGCCTATCTTTTGTTTCCTTTTCAGGTATTTCAATTATCCAGAGCCCCCTGAAGAAATGAAGGAACATAGGCTGAAAAAAAAGAGTTTAGGTCAAATTTGCACTCATGGTGTCCACCATGGCGCCAACCATAGGGTAGGCCATGGCGTGGACCACCTCCTGTGACCTCAACTGCCACGTTCCCCACTTCCTTTCATTTACACTCATGGCGGGCGTCATGGCCTCCATGGCGGGCTCCACCTTTGGACGATGTTTTCCCCCCAAAAAGAAGTTGGGAGCCATTCCTGTGATTTCCTGCATTCTTCATCCTCTATAAATAGAAGTTCCTGATTTCATTTTAATTCATGCAAGCCTGATCCAACCATAGTTGCAAACTTAAGCCATATAATTTCACCATTGTAAAGCGATAATTCTTCACATCGGGGAATTATTGCACTGTTGATTGAGTCTGTGATCGAGTTTGTAGATTGAGTCTGTAATCAAGTTTGGAGCACTTCGACAGAAGTTTATCCTGCCATATTTATTTTCAATTGCTGCTTATTTCCAGTCGCATTTTACTTCCAGTTTGTACCAGATTTAAAAACTCCCCGTTTGGAGCAGGTTTCTATTTATATTTCCTGCACCTGATTTTACTTTGTTTATTTCCCGCATCTGCTTTTACTTTGTTTATTTCCCGAACTTGCTTTTACTTTGTTTAGTTCTCGCACCTACTTTTACTTTATTTATTTCCCGCACCTGCTTTTACTTTGTCTATTTTTTGCACTGCTTTTACTTTGTTTATTTCCCGCACCTTCTTTTACTTTGTTTATTTTCTGCACTACTTTTACTTTGTTTCTTTCCCACACCGCACTTTAAATTATTTACTTTCTCGCATGATTTATTTTAACATGTCTGTTTTCCCATGCCAGGCTGAACCTTATTGGGCTAGAATGTAAGGAATCTAGTTAGATCGATATTCCAAATAACGTGTCAATATAAATGCTTATGGGATATTTTGGTTTTTAATACGAGTTTTCTGTACTTTATTTTTGTTGGGTAAGATCGAAAGCCGTCCAACCCTTTGTTAAACTCGGTTAGTTCTAACTGGTCAAAGGAAGCGAAAGCGCTTTTTCCATTTAGTTAGGGATTTTTATTATCAAAGAAATCAATTTTGAAACTATTTTCGAACGCGTTTATAGAGTTAAATTTTTATTAGAAATTCAAGATCAAAATACTTTTCAACTTGGTCAAGTACTTTATTTCTTAAAAATAGGTTTATTACTTTAACGCAATGCACGCCTTTTTATAAGTGACGATAAGAAGGTCAAATTAGAGAGTAAACTCGGTTCTGATTACGCAAAAGCAACATTTCCTGTTAAATTAGTTCTTTTCTTTAGTAGAAAATATTGCCCTATAAGTAGTTCTATTCCGAAGCATTGCGAATATCATTTGACTATGTGAATTACATAAGACCCTACTTTTATATCTGAAGTTTATTTCTCCGCACTTTACTTTCTTGCATGCTCAATTCCCTGTTTAATATTGACTTAGCTAAACACCGTAACAATAGGAAACAATAGATTGACGATTGGTCTCTATGGATCAATAATCTTTTATATTACTCTGACACGATTCGTACACTTGCAAATACACCGCATCAAGTTTTTGCGGCCGTTGTCGGGGATCAATTTCGTCAAATTTCGCACCCTATAGTCGCACTGTCTAGACTAAGTTTTACAGTCTGATTATTGCGAAGATCTCGCAGCACCGGAACCTTCTTCAATCCTTTAGCAGAACCTGAACGTTACATCCATTTTTTCCAAAGAATTAGAAACAATATGGCCGATAATCATAACCAAAGACCCCTTAAGGAATTTGCCCAACCGTCAGATGAGGAACCTAGTTCAAGTATCATAAATCCAACTATAACCACAAATAATTTCGAACTAAAACCCTCGTTGCTACAATTGGTGCAACAAAACCAATTCGGTGGTCTCGCTACTGAGAACCCGAATCAACACTTAAAAACTTTTATACAATTAGCAGACACTTTAAAATGCAATGGTGCTTTGCCTGAGGCAATACAACTAAGATTATTCCCTTTTTTCCCTCCGAGATAAAGCACGAGATTGGTTAGATTCCCTTCCACCCAATTCAATAACAACCTGGGGAGACCTTAGGAGAGTATTTCTCGCAAGATATTTTCCGCCCAGCAAAACTGCTGCCCTTAGAAACCAAATCACTAGATTTAACCAAAACCTGGGAGAATCACTTTTTGAAGCATGGGAGAGATATAAGGACCTGTTAAGAGCCTTTCCACACCATGGCCTAGAACAATGGCTAATCATCCATACCTTCTATAATGGAATCCGTTAAAACACAAAGATGCCTATCGATGATGCCGCTGGTGGCGCATTGATGAATAAACCTTACCTAGAAGCCTGTGCTCTCATTGAGGAAATTGCCCAAAACCATTACCAATGGGGAACAGAACGAGCTACGGTAGAGAAAAAGGAGACCCAAGGAGGAAAACATGAGATAAGTTCTCTAGACATGATGCGAGTTAAAATGGATGCTCCTACCTTAAAAGTTCAAAACATGTCTCAAAACCCAAATACTGTAGCCGTAGTAGCTTCAAAATGCGAACTTTGTGGGACCCAAGGACATCAACCTGTGGAATGTAACTTGTTGAATGAGCCTTGCTCAGACCAAGTAAACTACACCCAAGGAAACCCATTTTCAAACACTTACAACCCCAGATGGAGGAATCACCCAATCTTTTCTTATAAAAATAATAGCCTAATATAAAACTCTGCACCTTTGAGACCTACAGGTTTCCAAGCCCAAAGACCAAATCAACCTATGCAAGATGTGGCACCCAAACCAAACCTTGAGAAAATCATGGAAAATTTCATTTCAGCTCAAACCCAGCAAAACAAAGAGTTCCTAAATCAGAATATTCACGTAAACAAACTAATCACGCAATTAGGAACTAAGGTTGATAAGATAATTACGCATAACAAGATGCTTGAAACCCCGATCTCACAGATAGCCCAAACACAAGCCCCACAAACTACACCTGGAGGACAATTCCCTGGACAACCTCAACCAAATCCTAAAGGGCAAGCTAATGCCATTTCCTTACGAAGTGGGACTACTTACGATGGACACAAGAATCCAGCCATGAGTACACCCTCACAACCTAAGACAAATGTTTTGCCTACAGACCAAGTGGAGGAACCAGAAAAGCAAAAAGAACCAGAATTAAAAGATAAAACTAATAAATCACCACCCCCGTACAAACCCCTAGTCCCATTTCCGCAAAGACTTAAACAAACTAAACTTGACAATCAATACCAGAGATTCACTAAAGTTATAGAAAAACTCCATGTAGAGATTCCTTTCACCGAAGCCATCACTCAGATACCATCTTATGCTAAATTCCTAAAAGACATCCAGACTAAAAAGCGTAGACTTGATGATCCCAAACCTATCGAATGCAATTTTGTTTCAGAAAATAAACTTGCCAAGAAATAAAAGGATCCAGGAAGTTTTTCTATTCCTTGTATCTTAGGAAATCATACTATTGACAAAGCCTTCTTAGATCTAGGAGCTAGCATTAGCCATATGCCTTTAGCAGTTTGTAGAAGGTTAAACTTATGAGAATTGCAGCCGACTAAAATGTCTCTCCAGCTGGCTGGTAGATCAGTTAAGTATCCTATAGGCATACTTGAAGACATCCCAGTTAAGATCGGTCATCTATATATCCCAACTGATTTCGTGGTTATGGATGTTAAAGAAGACAAAGAAATCCCAATCCTCTTAGGTAGACCATGTAAGTCTAAGAGTGCCTAAGAGGGGGGTGAATTAGGTATATAAAAATTTATTCGGTTTTATGAGAATACTTGAAGTAATTTTTGGTTAAGTGTTTGAAGGTTTTGGTTATATCTTATCTTTTCTTGATTATGGTGATGAAAGCGATAAAAGCGGAAAAGTAAAGAACACGATGATATATCCTGGTTCCCCTCACAATCCGAGAGTACTCCAGTCCCCTTTCCAACACGAAAGAGATTTCACTATAGTTAGAATGATTGTACAGCCTATGCTTACTATCTAACCTATAGGGTGACCAAAGGTTCTTAACACCTTTAAGATCAAACAAACACTAATGTGAATGAAGAACAATCCTCTTCAAATCACAACACTTACTTCCAACAATCCTGGATAGTAAGGCAATAATTTCTTTTGTAATACAATGATTTATTTCAAATAAATGGAGAGCACTTATCAATCTTCAATTGATCTTCTTCTTCAAGATAGAAACAATTCTCAAGCAATGATTATAAATGTTCACAATGTATGTATGAAACTTGTAATGATTTCTTAATGAAAATGTATATGGCAAGTTTCACAAAATTTATGAACACTTGAAAGTTTGTATGCAAATTTGAATGATGAGAAATTGTTAATTGAAGAAGGTTATTTTAAATTTGAAAATCTGCACATTTATAATGTCACAAGTACCTCTTCATTCATGCCATTTGATATGAAAGGATGCAATGCATTCATGAAAGAATACCATTTGAAATATGTTCAAAAACCAAAAGAAAAGCTGCACTGGTTCGCTGGGAACCGGTTCTGACACAAGCAGAACCCGGTTCTTAGTGAACGTTATAACTCAGAATTCAAAAATAACACGCAGGAACCGGTTCCCCTATTGGTACAACCCGGTTCCTGGTACAAATTCCAGGGAGGTGTTTTTTGAACAAGTTTGGAACCCGGTTCCCTGTTAGGTAGGAACCGGTTCCTGAAAGTTTATTTCCAAAAATTCTTTTTGAAAAAGATTTCAAACAAGGTTTTTCTTAACATTAAAAATGTGGGATATGTATATGATTATGAATGCATATTTGTGAACATATATATTCAAGTTTAAGAATTATTTATACCATTTTACATTTGTTGATTCTTTAATAATTCTTCTTCTAATCTTCAAGACTTGTATATGATATTGATAAGCTTTTTGCACATCCTTTGAATGTTAATATCCATGTTGTCTTCATCAAAACAAATGCTTTAAATATGACTTGAGAAGCTTGCAATTACATTCTCCCCCTTTTTGATGATGACAACCAAGTCTTGAAAACAATTCTTGAAATGTTTGTGTTGTTTTGTGTAGCAAACATGTTAAGCAAATGCAAGGATCCCCCTAAATTGTATGCTCCCCCTAAGTCCATGATTCTTTGAATTTTGGAGTGAGTGCCTGCAATTTCTTTGAAACAAAACAACACATATGCATATTCTTCTCCCCCTTTGTTAACATAAAAAAGGATGGGGAAAAAGAGTGAAACAAATTCATTTAAAAATTAAGATGTAAAAACATATAAAAGAAGGAGTAGAAGCAGAGAGTACTGAAACAAAAAAGTTTTTTTTTGAAGAAAAATTAAGACGTGCATCTTATGAGAAACATTTAGAGATCACCTTCATCCAAAATACCAAGTTCTCTTCGGATTTTGAAGAATGGTTCTCGAGCAAGCGGTTTTGTGAAGATATCTGCGAGTTGGTTATGAGTATCCACAAAAGTGACTTCGACATCTCCTTTAAGTACATGATCACGGAGAAAGTGATGTCGAATATCTATATTTTTGGTTCTTGAATGCATGACCATATTCTTTGTAATATTGATATCACTTGTATTGTCGCATCGAAGAGGAATGCATCCGAGATCAAGTCTGTAATCACGGAGTTGTTGCTTGAGCCAAAGAATTTGTGCATAACAAATACCCACTGCTATGTATTCTGCTTCGGTCGTGCTAAGAACAACACATGCTTGCTTTTTACAAGCCCGTGATACTAATGCATTTCCAATAATGTGACAAGTACCACTTGTGCTTTTACGATCAGTTTTACAACCTGCATAATCCGCGTCAGAATAACCAATTAAAGTGCAAATACTACCTTTAGGATACCATAAGCCGACATTGGTTGTTCCTTTAAGATACTTCATGATCCTTTTAACTGCCATGAGGTGTGATTCCTTTGGATTTGCTTGAAAGCGAGCACAAAGACAAACACTAAACATGATGTCAGGATGGCTTGCCATCAAATATAATAAGGAACCAATCATACCTCGGTATTTTGTAATATCAATTGGAGTATCGGATTCATCTTGATCAACATATGTACCGGAGCCCATTGGAGTATTCATTGCTTTACAATTGTCCATATCAAACTTTTTCAATAATTCTTTGCAATACTTATATTGGTTGATGAAGATTCCATCTTTTAGTTGCTTGATTTATAGTCCAAGAAAGTAGTTCATCTTTCCCATCATAGACATCTCGAATTCTCCTTGCATCATCAATGAGAATTCCTCACACATTTCTTTGTTAGTCGATCCAAAAATGATATCATCAACATAGACTTGAACCAATAAAGTGTTACTTTTGATTTTCTTAATGAATAAAGTTTTATCAACCTTACCCTTTTCGAAACCTTTTTCACACAAAAAATTGCTAAGTCTATCATACCATGCTCTTGGTGCTTGCTTTAAGCCATAAAGAGCCTTTCTCAACTTAAAGACATGTGTAGGATGTTTGAAGTCTTCAAATCCCGGAGGTTGTTTGACATAGACTTCTTCATTGATGTATCCATTTAAGAATGCGCTTTTGACGTCCATTTAAAAAAGCTGAAAATTTAATGAACAAGCATAAGCAAGTAAAAGACGTATAGCTTCTAACCTTACAACCGGAGCAAATGTTTCTTCAAAGTCGATTCCTTCCTCTTGATTGTAGCCTTGGGCAACCAACCTTGCTTTGTTTCGAACAATTAGACCATTCTCATCAAGTTTGTTCTTAAACACCCATCGGGTACCTATGATGTGTTTACCACTTGGTCTAGGAACAAGTTCCCAAACTTGATTTCTCTCGAATTGATTTAATTTTTCCTGCATAGCAATAATCCATTGATCATCTCCTAAGGCTTCATCAACTTTGGTAGGTTCAATTTGAGAAACAAACGCCATGTTTAAGCAAGCATCTTTTAGATTTAATCCTGTTGATACTCCTTGGCTAATGTCACCAATAATTTTGTCAATAGGATGGTCTCTATGAGTTCTCCATTCTTTTGGTAGATCATTGATGTTTGAATCTTGTTGTAAAATGTTTTCTTGATTTTCCGGTGATTTCACAAATTGATCATTTGAAAGATCTTCTGGGGGTAAATCTATAGGATCATCATCACACACAACTACTTCCTCTTTAGAGGTGTTAGTTTCATCAAAAGATACATGCATAGATTCTTCAATAGTTAAAGTTCTTTTATTATAAATTCTATATGCTTTACTAGAAAGAGAATAACCAAGAAATATACCTTCGTCGGATTTCTCGTCAAACTTACCGAGATTGTCTTTGTCATTGTTAAGAACAAAACACTTGCATCCAAAAATGTGAAAGTGAGCAATATTTGGCTTTCTTTCTTTGAAGAGTTCATATGGAGTCTTCTTTATTATAGGTCTAATGATAACTCGATTTCCAACATAACATGCCGTACTAACCGCATCCGCCCAAAAATATTTAGGAAGATTTGCATCACTAAGCATTGTTCTTGCAAGTTCCACTAGAAACTTATTCTTTCTTTCAACTACTCCATTTTGTTGTGGAGTTCTAGGTGCTGAAAAATTATGAGAGATACCATGTTCTTCACAAAATTCTTCAAATTGTGCATTTTGGAATTCTCCACCATGATCACTTCTTATGGATACAATCTTTAGTGATTTTTCATTTTGGATTTGCTTAGAATACTTCTTAAAAGCTTTAAAAGCATCACTTTTCTGCACAAGAAACAAATTCCAAGAATATCTAGAAAAATCATCAATAATAACCAAAGCGTATACATTACCTCCGAAGCTTTTTGTTCTTGATGGACCAAAGAGATCCATGTGTAACAATTGTAGTGGTCTTGTAGTAGACACCACATTCTTAGATTTGAAAGTTGATTTGGTCTGTTTGCCCTTTTGGCATGCGCTACATAATTTGTCTTTGATGAACTTCATCTTTGGTAGACCAATAATTAAGTCATGCTTAACCAATTTGTTCAAGTGCTCCATGTGAATGTGAGCAATCCTCTTATGCCATAACCAAGCGTCATTGTTGTTTACCATAAGACATTGTACCTTCATAGACAAATCATCTAAAGTAATCATAAAAATATTGTTAGATCTTATACCTTTGAGTTTTACCTCATTGGTTGCCTCATCCATAATAAGGCATTCTTCTTTGTTGAATTTGATCTTGAACCCTCTATCGCAAAGTTGACTTATGCTAAGAAGGTTGTGCTTTAATCCTTCAACATAGAGAACATCCTCAATTTGAATGGATGGAGGTGTGCCAACTATTCCAACGCCAAGTATCTTTCCTTTGGTGTTGTCTCCATAGGTGACATACCGTTTGGCTTTATGTACTAGATATGAAAATTGGTGTACATCTCCTGTCATATGCTTTGAACATCCACTATCAAGATACCAAACATTTGATGTGGATTTCAAGCATACCTACAAAAACAAATTATTTCTCGTTAGGTACCCAAGTTGCCTTGGGTCCTTTATAGTCAGTTCCCTTTTTCACCCACACATAATGCCCACTTGCCATACTAAAGTTTCTAACATAGCAAGCATTAGTTTTATGGCATTTAATACCACAATAAAAACAAGTAGGTTCAAAGTTACTTATATATCTAGAAGGATAAGATTTCTTCTTAGGAAATGTTTTCTTTTTGGATATATTAGCCTTTTTCTTTTGATGATTATGAACAACTTGCTTCTTTTCTACTTTCTTGGGATTGGAACCTTTACTAGCCTTTACAAAAACAGTGGGATTGTTACTTGGTTTCTTAGAATTCACATAACCAAGACCTCTTTTATCATTTGGATAACGTTGTTGGCTTAGTAATCCTTCCAATCCTATTTGTCCTTTTTCATATCGTTCAATGACTCTTTTCAATTGAACAATTTAAAAGATATTTGATTCACACTTGGAGCATGCAAAGTTTTCCTTTTCTTTAATAAAATTTTGTTTTTGAAGATCAAAATCTTTAGTCATGGTGTCAATTTTTTCTAGACAAATTAGAAGTTGTTTTTCTTGATTTGACACCTTTTTGTTTAAACTTTTGCATTCTTTCAAGAGTTCATCAATAGCTCCTTGAACATCATCATCAAAAAGATTAAATTCATTACTAACCTCTTCTTCATCGTCGGAGTGATGTGAAGCCATCAATGCTAGATTTGCACATTCGTCGCTTTCTGAATCGGATGAAGAACTTATCTCATTATCTTCCCATGCAACATAAGCCCTTTTGTTCTTGAACTCCTTTTTGCCTTTGAATCCATTTTTCTTGGAGAGTTTTGGACAATCTGGCTTTATGTGACCTTGATTTCCACATTCATAACATGTGACATCTTGTGTTGATGTGGAGGCTTCTTTATCTTTATGCTTATAGAATTTCTTTCTTTTGACAAAGTTAGCATTATGAAGATTATTTTTATGACCAAAATATTTTCCTAACCTTTTTACAAGAAGCAAGAGATTTTCATCTTCGTCCGATGCATCTTTATCTTGACTTTCTTTTGAATCAACTTTCAAAGCAATGCCTTTGGATTTCTTCTCATGATTCTCATGTTTTTTCAAGCCTTCCACGTTCCGTCTCATATTCTTGAAGCTTTCCGAAAAGTGTTGCGGAAGTCATAGTTGCTAGGCTTTTCTTTTCGGATATTGCCGTCACTTTTGGTTGCCATTCCCTAGTTAAAGATCTAAGCACTTTAAGATTTAATTCATCATTAGTTAAAGTCTTACCAAGTGCCTTCAAATGGTTTGTCAAGTGAGCGAATCTCTTTTGCAAGTCAAGGATGGATTCTCCGGGCAGCATTCTGAATAGTTCGTATTCTTGACTCAAAGTATTTAATCTTGATCTTTTAACTTCAGCGGTTCCTTCATGAGTTTCTACAAGAGTATCCCAAATTTCCTTTGCCGTTGTACATGCTGATACTCGGAAAAATTCATCCATACTAAGAGCACTTTGGAGAATATTGATTGCCTTTTTGTCAAAGAGAACTTTTTTCTTGTCATCGTCATCCCATGATGCTTTAGGCTTTGATGACCCAACACCATTGACAACACACACCGGAGTAAATGGACCATTCTCAACAGAATTCCATATTTCTTCTCCTTGCGCTTCAAGATGAGCCTTCATGCGAATTTTCCAAAAGTCAAAGTATTCACCACAAAACAATGGAGGCTTGTTGTTACTACCACCATCTTTGAAAACCGGATTTGGATTTGTGGAAGCCATTCTGGATCTTTAGGAACAAGTTACCTATAACTTGCTCTGATGCCAATTGTAAGTCTAAGAGTGCCTAAGAGGGGGGGGGGGTGAATTAGGTATATAAAAATTTATTCGGTTTTATGAGAATACTTGAAGTAATTTTTGGTTAAGTGTTTGAAGGTTTTGGTTATATCTTATCTTTTCTTGATTATGGTGATGAAAGCGATAAAAGCGGAAAAGTAAAGAACACGGCGATATATCCTGGTTCCCCTCACAATCCGAGAGTACTCCAGTCCCCTTTCCAACACGAAAGAGATTTCACTATAGTTAGAATGATTGTACAACCTATGCTTACTATCTAACCTATAGGGTGACCAAAGGTTCTTAACACCTTTAAGATCAAACAAACACTAATGTGAATGAAGAACAATCCTCTTCAAATCACAACACTTACTTCCAACAATCCTGGATAGTAAGGGAATAATTTCTTTTGTAATACAATGATTTATTTGAAATAGATGGAGAGCACTTATCAATCTTCAATTGATCTTCTTCTTCAAGATAGAAACAATTCTCAAGCAATGATTATAAATGTTCACAATGGATGTATGAAACTTGTAATGATTTCTTAATGAAAATGTATATGGCAAGTTTCACAAAATTTATGAACACTTGAAAGTTTGTATGCAAATTTGAATGATGAGAAATTGTTAATTGAAGAAGGTTATTTTAAATATGAAAATCTGCACATTTATAATGTCACAAGTACCTCTTTATTCATGCCATTTGATATGAAAGGATGCAATGCATTCATGAAAGAATACCATTTGAAATATGTTCAAAAACCAAAAGAAAAGCTGCACTGGTTCGCTGGGAACCGGTTTCGACACAGGCAGAACCCGATTCTTAGTGAATGTTATAACTCAGAATTTAAAAATAACACGCAGGAACCGGTTCCCCTATTGGTACAACCCGGTTCCTGGTACAAATTCTAGGGAGGTGTTTTTTGAACAAGTTTGGAACCCGGTTCCCTGTTAGGTAGGAACCGGTTCCTGAAAGTTTATTTCCAAAAATTATTTTTGAAAAAGATTTCAAACAAGGTTTTTCTTAACATTAAAAATGTGGGATATGTATATGATTATGAATGCATATTTGTGAACATCTATATTCAAGTTTAAGAATTATTTATACCATTTGACATTTGTTGATTCTTTAATAATTCTTCTTCTAATCTTCAAGACTTGTATATGATATTGATAAGCTTTTTGCACATCCTTTGAATGTTGATATCCATGTTGTCTTCATCAAAACAAATGCTTTAAATATGACTTGAGAAGCTTGCAATTACAGACCATTCCTATCAACAGTCGGAGCCATAATTGATGTTAAGAAAGGAATCTAAAAAAAATATCAAGTTACCTTCGACCCCCATTATGGAGGACGATGGATTTAAAAGTTTAGAACCTTACATCGATGACGACCTCTATGAATGTTTATCGCTTACTCCTGATCCCATGCATTTCCCTTTGAAGCCATCTTTAGAACTGAAGGAACTTCCCAAGAACCTAAGATACGAATTCTTAGATAAAGAGATGAATCGTCTTGTTATAGTTAACACTATTTTAAGTCAAGACGAGATAACTCAACTCGTAGAGATCTTACGAAAATATCCCTCAGCTTTAGGGTATAACATCTATGATTTAAAAGGAATAAGTCCATCGATGTGCATGCACCAGATCTTGTTAGAGGAAAGCTCAAAACTCTAAAGAGAACATCAAAGAAGAATAAACCCTATAATGAGAGATGTTGTTAAAAGAGAAGTTCTTAAGTTACTAGAGGCTGGTATAATTTACCAAATATCAGATAGTAATTGGGTGAGCCCTGTGCATGTGGTGCCAAAGAAAGGAGGAATCACAATCATAGAAAATGAGAAAGGTGAGCATATTTCTAAACAAACAGAAGGAGGTTAGCGTATGTGTATAGATTATAGAAAATTAAAAAAAGCAACCAGGAAGGATCATTTCCCTCTTTCATTTATAGATCAAATGCTCGAACGTCTAGCCAGACACTCGCACTTTTGTTATCTAGATGGATACTCAGGATTTTTCCAAATATCTATTCACCCTGAGGATCAAGAGAAAACAACCTTCACCTGTCCTTATGGAACGTTCGCCTATAGACGAATGCCCTTCGGACTCTGTAATTCCCCTGCTACTTTTCAATGTTGTGTGATGTCTATATTTGCAGATTACCTAGATGGAATAATGGAAGTTTTCATGGACGATTTCTCGGTGTGTGGATTCAATTTTAAAGATTATCTCTCCAACCTCGAAAAAATTCTTGAAAGATGCGTAGAGGTGAACCTAGTGCTAAACTGGGAAAATGCCATTTTATGGTTAATGAAGGTTTAGTATCAGGACACATAATCTCCGAAAGAGACATTGAGGTCGATAGAGCCAAAATTGAAGTTATAGAAAACCTCGGGCCACCTAAAACCATTAGGGAGATTAGAATTTTTCTTGGACATGCTGGTTTTTATCGGTGTTTTATAAAAGACTTCTCTAAAATAACAAAACCTTTGACTAATCTTCTAATGAAGGATGTTGAATTTGTTTTTAACGAGAAAGTTCTCGAAGCTTTTAAATTTTTGAAACAAGCACTGATTTAAGCTCCGATCATGCAACCCCCAGATTGGACACAACCTTTTGAAATCATGTGCAATGCTAGCGATTATGCAGTTGGTGCTATTCTAAGACAACAAAAAGACAAGAAATTACATGTTATATATTATGCTAGTAAAACCCTAGATACCGCCCTGCTCAACTATGCAACAACAGAGAAAGAATTACTGGAAGTAATTTTTGCGATAGATAAGTTTAGGTCCTACCTAGTTGGAGCAAAGATCATTGTTTACACATATCATGCTGCCATACGTTATCTATTAAATAAAAAGGACGCTAAACCTAGATTACTTAGATGGATCCTATTACTCCAAGAGTTTGATCTAGACATTAAGGATAAGAAAGGCACAGAGAATGTTGTCGATGACCACCTCTCTAGATTAGAACACTTAAAACCTGACTTATTGCCTATAAATGATGATTTCACCTATGACAGAATTATAGCTAAGACTGATGGTTTCGAGCCTTACAGAGATAAAGACTTTGAACAAATTTCAGTAATGAAGAGCGTACCTTGGTACGCTGATTTTGTAAACTACCTAGCTGCAGATATCATACCCCCTGATCTAAATTACCAACAGAAAAAGAAGTTATTCAAAGATGTTAAACGTTTCTACTGGGATGAACCACTCCCATTCAAGAGAGGAATAGATAATATTTTTAGGCGTTGCGTCCCAGAAGAGGAAATAGAAGACATCATCAAAGACTATCATTCTGCACCTTATGGTGGACATGCAAGTATATCTAAAACGCACGCCAATATTCTCTAAGCAGGCCTCTATTGGCCAACTTTATGGCGCGATGTTCATGCCTACATTGTCGAGTGCGACCGATGCCAACACACCGGGAACATATCAAGACGTGACGAGATGCCAATGAGGAATATCCAGGAAGTTGAACTCTTTGATGTTTGGGGTATAGACTTTATGGGACCATTTCCACCTTTAATGGGAAATAGGTACATTTTGGTAGCTGTGGACCACATATCTAAATGGATTGAGGCTATTGCATCACCCGCAAACTACACAAGAGTGGTAGTCAAGTTATTTAAGAATATCGTTTTTCTGAGGTTTGGAACACCCCCTCTCGTTATAAGTGATGGAGGATCACATTTCGTATCCAGAATCTTTGATAAGCTCTTGAATAAGTATGGAGTAAAGCACAGAGTAACAACACCTTATCATCCACAGACTAATGGCCAAGTAGAAGTGTCTAACAGGGACATTAAACAAATCTTAGAAAAATCGTTTCAATTTCTAGAAAAGATTGGTCTCAAAAGCTACATGAAGCACTATGGGCCTACAGAACAGCTTTTAAAACCCCTATTGGAACAACCCCTTACCAATTAGTCTATGGAAAATCTTGTCATTTACCCTTCGAGTTAGAGCATAAAGCCTATTGGGCCATTAAGACCCTGCATTTGGAATATTTGACTAGTGGTGAAACGCGCATCCTTGACATTCATAAATTGGAGGAATTCCGCCAGTCTGCCTACGAGAATGCTATAATATATAAAGAAAGAACCAAAACATGGCATGACAGAAGAATTGTAAAGAAAGATTTCAATATAGGCGACCTTGTTCTCCTTTTCAATTCCAGGTTGCAACTTTTTCCTGGCAAGCTACGTTCAAGATGGACTGGTCCTTTTGAGGTCTCTAGAATCCTAAGATCTGGAGCAGTCGAGATCAAGAACAATTCTTGTAGGCCATTCATCGTTAATGGGTAGGGGTTGAAGCACTATGAAGGTGGTGACATTCCCACCAACTACTCCAGCCACACTCTGATTGTTTCACCAGTACCAGTTTCCGATATATGAAGTTTACTCGTCAAGCTAACAACATTAAACAAGCGCTGCATGGGAGACAACCCATGGCTTTATTTTTATTTTTTGCATTTATTTACTTATTACTTTATCAAAATTTATTTTTATCTTTATACTAACAGTTGCAAAATTTATGATTTCAGGCATCACCTGCTAGCCGTCTTTGCTAACTACATTTTTCAGGATGGAGCATTTCGATGACATGCATGTTTCCTTCCGAGCTGACACTCAGAGACAACGCTATGCAGTCCTTTCACAGCGACCCATGGCACCGACCAGATATCCAGACCAGATTTTCATGGAAGCTATTAGCTTTGAAGCCAGTATCAGGTATTTATGCAACCAACTAAAGTGGGACGAGTATGCAGATGACCTAAATGTGACCTACGAGCACCTCACCTTAGAATTCCCCAGTTCATTCGAGTTTGAGCCCTATAATGGCCAAGATGGATATCTCACTTTCGGAATATTCGGGATAGAATACTGTTTTACCCATAGGGAGTTTGGCGACTTGCTAGGCTTCCAGACCACACCCGATGCTATACTTGAGCTACCAGTTATCTATTTAATGACTAGGGACATAGAGAAATTCTGGAGAGATATTACTGCTGGAGGGAGCCTTAACCTTTCCACTCAGCTATCCCCTGTTATTCACAACCCCGCTTTCAGGTATTTTCAGATGGTTATTGCTCACACTTTCCTAGGGAAGGCCGACACTGATACCCATGTTAGCAAGGAGGAGATCTTTTTCCTCTACTGTGCGACCCAGTCTCGCCCTATAGCCTGTGGAAATTTTCTGCTGTGGAATCTTATGATGACTTCTAAGTTTGCTGAAGGTATCCTCCATGTGGGAGGGACAGTGAGTCAGACTTCTTCTGCTTTGGGTCATACAAGTAAGTTATCTCACCTTACCTCGTACTGTGGATATACTACAATGGACATTCATTTCTGTTTGGATCATGGGCTGATGAGAAGCGTCTACTTTAATCCCAACCAATATAGACTCCTAATTGATAATGAAACCGTTCACTATTTTACCTTGCCTGATCCCATGATGACCAATGTCCATAACCCTACCAATTGGACATATGCCTTAGAAGGTCTTGGAGAGACCATGGACGAGAAAAAATCACCTATGGTACCTGAGTATCATCCATGTCCATCGCCAGATAGGACCACTGTATTCTCTAATAATTTCTCTTTGTAGTAACCTGACATCTATGCATAGGTTGCTAAGCTGCGTAGAGAGGTAGCCCAAGACAGTTGAAGACCTCTCTCTTCAGGTTATGGTTTCCGATTCTACTCACTCTATTGAGGCAGACCTCCTACAGCAGGAAATTGATGATCTTCGCGGTAAGTTAGATGCAGCTCATGGTTTTGAGTCGACCAAGGACCCTACTACTCCTTGATGATATTGATTCATATCTGCACTATTTTGCTGTTTTGTTGTTTCTTTTATCATGTTGTTTCCTTTTTCAGACTTATCTATTTTTATGCCTAACTCTTGCATTCTACTTTCTTTTTATTTTTATTTTTCGTGACTTACCATAATTAAGTATATTTCTATTTTATCATTTCTTTTCTCTTTAATTAATTGTTTATTTTATTTTTATGAGTTTATTATTTTCAAGTTATAAACATAAAAGAAAAAAAATTAAATACACCAATCCTTGGAAGCACCAAATGAAGAATTGACGTTTGCACCTACGAGAAGAAATTGAAATAAGAAGCCCAAACCAACAAAACAAAGAAATTTGAGCCCAACCCAAATTCCAAGCATGGCGCCTGCCACCAAGACCATGGTGCCCGCCATGGGTTCTAGGACTATAACGGGCATATTTTCAAAAACCTCCCACTTTCTCCATTTTCAACCCCAAAACCACCCAAAAACTCTCATTTTATCAACCACCTACTACCCCATTAACCACTCTAACATCTATTTTTTTAACCTTCATAAAAATTCAAACTTCCTCCTCCCAATATCCAACACCCATTTTGAAACCCATTTTTTTTCAATTTTCTTCCAAAGGAGCAACAATGGAGTTCAATGAATACGTTCTTCGTGAAGGAAAACCCGGAGGCCGACAACGGAAAATCCTTGAAAAATTGCAAGGACGAGAAATTGTCTCAACCAGGTATGTCGATGAAGATTGTCTGTATACTTTAGGACTTTATCATAGTTTTTTTCATTTAGTTGACATCCTAGGATTGCACGAGACTTTTACTAGAAAAGAGCCCACCTTTGAGAGGCTAACTTGGGAATTCTTAAGTTCCCTAATTTATTTGGTTTACCCCGACACTACTAGTACCGTCGATACGGTTAAATTCCGTCTATTTAATGTTGAATATGAATATAGCATCGACGGAATAGGAGCTCTGTTGGGTATTCCTCATGGTAATTGCGCTATTTGTGAGACCCCTTTGGATTCTGAATGGTCCACTGATGCATTTTCCTTCTGGCATCAATTGTCAAACTCTTGTATAAATTCTTTTGAAGGAATTTTAGGATCATTGATCCATAACCTGGCTATTCGAATTTTTCAATATATGCTCGCCTATACTATTTTTGGCCGGGAGAATCCAAACTAGGTAAATGCTAGAGAACTTCTATTTTTGCAAGGTAGTCTCACTAATAGAAGAATTAATTTAGTCTCGTTTATAATAGCTCACATGATTGCTGTCCTGGGACATACAGGGACCATATTTTTTGGAGGACTAGTTACATCTATTGCTAGAGCTCTGCACCTCGACACTGAGATAGCTACCCTAGAATCCCTGCCTCCCCGCACAATTAATTTTAAATTTCTAAAAGATATGAAATTGTGCAAGGTGAGGAGAGCAGGTGGCTTTGAACTTATGGTCCGAGGTGTCGTTATCCCATCAGTCGTTCTGCCTTGCACTAGACGTAGTGATGTACGAATTGCGAGGAACCGGACCTACGATCTAGATGCTCCACCTTTTACGGGTCCATTACCTCCTAGTTTTCCACTTGGGGACGGACACGAGATTGATGAAGAATACGAGCAGAGGGATGAACCTCATGCCCCACCTGTGTCCCCCCATCATGCTTCACCCGCACACACTGCACCTTCTACTTCTAACACTTTTTCAGGTATGACTCTTGGCTTCTACATCACTGAAGAGATGTGATGTGACCAGCTAGCCCGGGAGAAGAGAAGACATGGTTTACTTTCTTCCATCTAACAACAGCTGGAAGTTAACATGAGTTTTATGGAAGCGTCACGATAGCAGACGGACCGCTCTTTTCAAAGTCTTATGGAATCTCAATTGGCGATATCCCGCGAGCAACATAGGCAAAAATCCCAGTTTCAGAGGCACTTCGCCATCATGGAGGCCACTCAAGGTTCAATTTTAGGTAACCTTCGCGAGATTCAGAGTTCACAGATTGCCTTGTCCGCTAGATTTGACCATTTCGAGGCTTCCCAGAGTAGTCGTCGTCGCAGCCGATCCCGTCATCCTAGACATTCACCACAAGATGGCGAGGGACCCATCCAGCCTTAGTACTTTACCAGGTGACTCTTTCCTTATCTTATTTCATAACATTGGGGACAATTTTCGATTTAAGTGTGGGAGGAGATTTACTCGCTTTATTTTTCTCGCTTTATTTTTTCTCGCTTTATTTTTCCTTTCCTGCATTTTCCTTCTCTTTATTTTACTTCTTTATTTGCTTTAGTTTGCTTGTTTTCTATATTTTTAAAATAATACATGTTTTTGACGATTCATCTATATCTGTATGGTCTAGTGTATGTCCACTCCCCCATTTCTTGAGCCTAACCGAAAAAATTTTCTAAGAAAAACACTGTGTTTTGAACTTAGTTGGAGTATAAGACCTGGTTGAGATAGGATGTAGTATGACTTGGGAAAGCCCTTTTGAAGCATCAACATTGTTTTTACACCTTAAGCTTCGTAAATTTAGAAATTCGATCTCGATACCCCCTATGCTGTGGCCTTAAAATTTTCATTCGTAAATCCTTGAATAGTTTATCCTAGTAGTCTGCTTAGATCAAAGCATGCTCTACGTAAGGGACCAAAGAGAAGTGAATGATCTATATGTTATGTTCTTATTATAAACTACAACCCCGGGATAGGTGACCCTCACAAAGTCATTTAACTCAACAAAAGTTGTATGTTAAAAATAAAGCAAAAGCAAAAGCAAAAGAAGAAGAAAAAGAAAAAAAAAATTTTTACCCATCTTTAGTTGGTTCAGAGGTATCTGGTGCTGAACTTGGTAGGGCGGATTACGAACCGATCCCCCGTAATTATAAATGGGTCAATAAAAGGGGTTAAACCAACTTTTTGTACCAGAGCCTTGCGTTTTATGATCAGAATCACTACCCGGTCACTTTACTATGAGCATGTACGAATAACGGGCTTAATGTGATTGTGTCTGAATGAAAAAGGATTTGAAAAAAGGAAAAATATAGGCCTAAGCATAGTGGCATGATATGGATTGGTTCGTAAAATAGCGAAGCTTATGTCCGTTTTACGGAAGAGTGTCACTACGATATCCTTGGTTTGAATCAGTCATTACCTATCAATACATCCCTGTTTTAAATAAAGAGTCCCCTTTCAGCCCAACTTGTTCACTAACACCATTTTTCTTCTTAATCTATTTAGAGTTTTTGCTTGAGGACAAGCAAAGGTTTAAGTGTGGGAGAATTTGATAACACTTACTTTACACTTGCTTTTGACTCTGATTTCACATTTTATTTAGGTTTTTTATTATTTTTTTCTCGTATTATGCCTATCTTTTGTTTCCTTTTCAGGTATTTCAATTATCCAGAGCTCCCCTGAAGAAATGAAGGAAAATAGGCTGAAAAATAGGAGTTTAGGTCAAATTTGCACTCATGGCGTCCACCATGGCGCCAACCATAAGGTAGGCCATGATGTGGACCACCTCCTACTGACCTCAACTGCCACGTTCCCCACTTCCTTTCATTTACACTCATGGCGGGCACCATGGCCTCCATGGCGGGCGCCAAATTTGGATGATGTCCCCCCCCCCCCCCAAAAGGAGTTGGGGGGAATTCCTGTAATTTCCTGCATTCTTCATCCTCTATAAATAGAAGTTCCTAATTTCATTTCAATTCACCCAAGCTTAGTTGCAAACTTCATCCAACCATAGTTGCAAACTTAAGCCATATAATTTCACCATTGTAAAGCTATAATTCTTCACACTGGGGAATTATTACAGTGTTAATTGACTCTGTGATCGAGTTTGTAGATTGAGTCTGTAATCCAGTTTGGAGCACTTCGGCAGAAGTTTATCCTGCCATATTTATTTTCAACTGCTGTTTATTTCCAGTCGCATTTTACTTCCAGTTTGTACCAGATTTAAAACCTCCCCGTTTGGAGCAGGTTTCTATTTATATTTCCCACACCTGCTTTTACTTTGTTTATTTCCCGCACCTGCTTTTACTTTGTTTATTTCCCGCACCTGCTTTTACTTTGTTTATTTCCCGCACCTGCTTTTACTTTGTCTATTTTCCGCACTGCTTTTACTTTGTTTATTTCCTGCACCTGCTTTTACTTTGTTTATTTTTTGCACCACTTTTACTTTGTTTATTTCCCGCACCGCACTTTAAATTATTTACTTTCTCGCGTAATTTATTTTAACATGTATGTTTACATTCCCATGTCAGGTTGAACCTTACTAGGCTAGAATGTAAGGAATCTAGTTAGATCGATATTCCAAATAATGTGTCAATAGAAATGTTTATGGGCTATTTTGGTTTTTAATATGAGTTTTCTGTACTTTATTGTTGTTGGGTAAGATCGAAAGACGTCCAACCCTTTGTTAAACTCGGTTAGTTCTAACTGGTCAAAGGAAGCGAAAGCGCTTTGTCCGGTTATTTAGGGATTTTTATTATCAAAGAAATCAATTTTGAAACTATTTTCGGACGCTTTTATAGGATTAAAGTTAAGTCCCCTTTTTATTAGAAATTCCAGATCAAAATAATTTTCAACTTGGTCAAGTACTTCATTTCTTAAAAATAGGTTTATTACTTTAACGCAATGCACGCCTTTTTATAAGTGATAATAAGAAGGTATGATTAGAGAGTAAACTCGGTTCTGATTACACGAAAGCGACAATTCCTGTTAAATTAGTTCGTTTCTTTAGTAGAAAATATTGCCCTATAAGTAGTTCTATTCCGAAGCATTGCGAATATCATCTGACTATCTGAATTACATTCGACCTTGCTTTTATATCTGAAGTTTATTTCGCCGCACTTTACTTTCTTGCATGCTCAATTCCCTGTTTAATATTGACTTAGCTAAACACCGTAACAATAGGAAACGATAGATTGACGATTGGTCTCTGTGGATCGATGATCTTTTATATTACTCTGACGCGATTCATACACTTGCGAATACACCGCATCATCTGGGTTCCGACCAGATATATTTAATCCAAATCTTCCCCTATAAGTCACTACGAAGCATGGATTACGGCCAGATAGCAGTCAACTTGATTATCCCCAACAGATTGCTGCAAAGCCTAGATTTTGACCAAATAACATCCAGTTTTCAATGCTCTCCAGTCAGGAATAATTCCCCAGTATATCATTGAACTCTTTTCCCCAAGCAGAGATCAACACTCTCCATAGAGTCTTCTCAAGAAAGCCGATATTTCCCAATGGAGTTTCTCCTCAAACAACGGAACAAGAATTCTCAGGGGAAATATCCTAAAACAGGAGGAGCATACTCTTCATCCTCAATGGAAGACCGGGAGCTCATTTCCCAAGACTCATCGACATATTGTCAAGGATTTATTTTCCTAGACAAAGACCCACTGTGTTGTACCCCAAAATTTTCCCTTCCATTTTTCAATCAAGATGCTTTCCTAGGGTTTCTCAAACACTCAATTTGGCTCAAAAGTTGATCAAGCTAATTCTCTTCCTAGGCAACCAGTCAACAATTAGGTTTTTGCACTTCTCAAAGGAATTTAAGTCATCAAGGTTTCAAATAAATCACCATGTCTCCTCAAAGTCTGTTAAGTCAATTTTCAAACCTCACATTGCAATTTTCCCAATCCATGGCCCAGATAACTGAAAAGGCATTTGTGCGATTTTTATCTGTTTTCTTAACTATAATATTCTGAGGATTGATGTTATTTTTGAGAGCATATTTTGTTTGAATAAGGTGCAAAGTCTAAAACTATCATTTTAAGCAATCATGATTGAGGGTTCAATTAATCATTTGGGTTTGACCTTTTAAACATTTATTTTGTTTAAGAGTGCAAAGTACATGATCTATCCTATCATATTATGTTTACTTGAAATGCAAGTTATCAAACCAAGATGTTTTATTCCAAACATTCAAATCAAGAATTGCAAAGTTAAAATAAAACTCAAAGTTTTGTACAACAAATATTCATTATTACTCAAGCTTTGTGTTCATTACACTTTTATGGGTCATTCACAAATGATTACAAATAGATTACAAGTGAAATATAAAGTTTAAATCTACATGGAAAGAATTGCTTCTTCTTCAAGTCTCTTTGCTTCATCTTCAAGAAATTCCCCATTGCTAGCCATGGTCTTCTCTTCATCATTGTCTTGCTTGCCATTTATTTGTACATGTGACAAAAGAAAAGAGAATATTAGCAAAAATCAACATTCGAAAATTCCAAAAAAATTTGATTTTTCATCATAAGGGTTTGCTTTTAGGAATCAGAATTTTGTTTGTCCATTTCTCCCTATTTCTGCAAATCTCAAAACCTAGGTATTGGTTCACAAAAAAGAAAAAAAAAAGAAACAAATATACAAATTGGACAGGCGAGGCAGTAAGTGCAAACAACAAAACAGCAGGCAACAAGTAACAAATATATAGCAAAGATGCCTAACAGTAGCGCATGCCAAACAAAGGCAGCAAGAAATGGCAAGCGAAATAGCAGACAACAAACAAGTTGTCCAAGGCAGAACCAAATCTGTAACAAACCAATAACAAATGCTGCAGACCAACATGTAATGAACAAAGGCAGCAACACATGTGTGCAACAGAATAAAACAAACAATATGCAACCAAAATGCCAAAGGCATCAAATGCTGTAATATAAGTCAACATACCATCATTTTCCTAAAAAACAAGCAAACCCTTCAGAAAATGCTTTATCTCATAAAAAGAGGAAAGAGGAAATATATCACCTAGCCAGCAAATAACCTAAAGCCATGCCAAGAAAAACATGTTGCTATAAGGAACAGTCCAAGAAGACCTGCTCAAAAAGCCTCCTTATGCTTCCCATAGCAGTCCAAAATCTGTCCAAGTTCTGCACAAAAGCATGTCAACATAAACCACAACAAACTAGTCTGCAATACAGTCCAAAAAACTGCCCAGACTTACACCAAAATGGAAGCAGTTCAAACTGCACTCAAAAGCCCAAAACTAAAAAAGCCAAAACTCTCAAGATTCCAATTTTTTTCCCTCCTATTTTTTTTCACCCTAACCAGATAACAAGGATCACTGTTTTATAAAAGAGGAGAGAACCATCAGATATCAGGGGGACATACCGAACTAGCAAAGATAAAACCACAAAAAACTCAGAACCAAAAGTTCAAGAAAACCCTTTGTCTCAAACCAACTGGAACATCACAGTATCCATCAAAACAACCATCAAACCATCACTAAAAACCAGTATCCATGAAAAACAGCCATCAAACCATCACTAGAAACCAACAAATAACAAAAACATAGAACCAAAGTCCACCACACAAACATTGTCATCAAACATCATTATTAAAAAAAAACATAAGCAAATCAGTAGCAAACAAACAGCAAAAAAGCCAAGTATCTTTTTTCATCATTTTCCCCTTTTCAAAGTCCATTCAGAATACACAAAACCCATCAAATCAGTAGCAAGCAAACAACAAAAAAGCCAAGTATTTTTGTTCATCATTTCCCCCCTTTTCAAAGTCCATTCAGAATACACAAAACCCAGTAAGTCAGTAACTCAAACAAATAGCGAAAAAACCCTAATCTGATAACCAGGATAACACAAGTTCAGAAAAAGAAAGAAAGTCATTCACAAGCGCAAACTCAGAGCCGTCTTACCGAAAAAAGAGCTTTAAGAGGTTAGTAAGGTTATAGATCCGGACCTCACAGGAGATCTCTTTCTTCCCTTTCCTGTACTCTCATGGATCTGTCATTGCATGCATCGTTATCTACACCGATCCCACCAAACAGAGAGTTAGGGTTTCGTTTTCCCCCTTTCTAGATTTAGGGTTATTAAATAAGAATCTACAGAAATTAATCATAAATTAGTAATCAGGGGAAAGAGACGATCAGAAAAATGTAAGAAAAATAGGGTTTGGAAACACGCCGCCGCCATCACCGCCATAAGGCGATTTCCAGCGCGGCCAAAAGGTCTTCTCCGGTGAAGGCTCATGCTTTCAGCCTTTCTCTTTTTGTTTTGTTTTGATAATAAAGCCTAGGCCCAATCCGATGGTGACACTTTCCACCATCCATCTGATTATTTATCACAACCCTTTCAACTCATCTTAGATGCACGCCCATGGTACAACTCCAGGGGGTTGCTACACTGGATCAGCCAGAAACATTTGGGCTTTTTAATTTCTACACCCCCCTGTTTTACTCTATTTGCAGGCCCATTTCTAGTTTTCCCCTTTATATTTTTTGTTGTTAATATTTCCTTTTCATTACTTGATTTATTTTTCCAGCATACATTCAAAAATTGTAAATACGTTAATATTTGTTTTAAATAATTATTAATTTTAAAATTATTTTTGTTTGACATTATTAATTAAGTCTTTAATAAATTTTATTAAATGAAAAGAGTTTTAACCTAAATAATTATTTAACAGTTTGGACTTGTATTGTGTGATTTAAATATTTATTTCTTACTGTCACCCCCATTCATTAATTTGTACCCCATTCCCGAAGCTCTGTAAAAACGTAGAATTTCAATTTCCGTATTTTATTGTTTTACTCATTACAGTATAGTAATTACGTGTCTATGGCAAGATCAAAAATCAATCGATAGATAACCTAATTTCAAAGACAAAATTAACTTGAATCAAACACACTTTTTCACACGCGCACCTCTAGGGTAACCTCGCTCATTGCCTCGGAAATACGGTCATGTCCCTCGAATATGAGACGTTTTAGCAATGAACCTTCGATAAAAAAGACCGTAGTCCCTCGATGACCCTCGATGTTGCCTTCGATAACATGATCTCGTCCCTTACAAAAATTGCTAAAGCGTCACATAAGTTGCTTTCGATGACTGTATAATTGACCCGCGCCTGTCCCTTTGCATCGAACGATGGGACTTCTTACCAAATCAATGGTAAGATAGCAATATCTAAAGGAGGAATAAAAGAACCTTGAGACCTTTCGAGTAAGTAGATTCACTACTAGTTACTCGCTTGCTCACGACAAAAACATTTTACACCAACATTTTCATCTCAAAACATTTTCAAAAGACAAAACCTTTTGTATACGTTCTTATAGAGACGAGAACCATTGCAAAACATCTTTTCAAAACACTTTCCAAAACATAATCCACAAACACATATTTGAACCATCTTTTGAAATAAAACTTTGTACGCGTTCTTATAGAAACGAGAACCATTACAAAGAGATTTTTCAAAACACTTTCAAAGCCCACACCACAAGCACACTTTCAAACAAAAGCAAGTGATCTAAACAAGTAACTAAGAGCCCATGGAAAACCATGGATGAAAAGGGTGCTAATACCTTCCCTTTTCATAACCTACCCCCCGAACCCGAGAAATAATCTCGCAAGGTCTTTCCTGCGCTTTTTTACCTTTCCTTTTGGATAAAAGAATAGTCGGTGGCGACTCTTGCTATCCGCACAAATGCGATCGAAACACAAAATACCAAGTCATTTCTCCCACCGTATCACACCATGCAAGAAATACAGCACATTCATAAACCATAACGCATACATAACAAATGCATACAACATAATCTCATTTATTTTGAGAACATCATTATGTCGTGCATACATCCACATGTAATTAATCCCTTTCCTTGTAGGATAAATCAACAAGCAAAATACATCTACCATTTCAGTTTAAATCAACCAAAAGATTTATCCTGATACTTTCCCTAGTTATTCTGAATGGAATCTCTAAGCCCATTCCCTATATAGTCAACTAATACATCATCGAATTCAAATTTCTGGGCACTCTAGTGTTCAATCATCTTCCACCTTCAAGTCACGAATGGTAGGCTTGCCAATCTAACTCTTCAGGTTTAAGAAGATTGAACAGGCGCAACTGTTGTACCCCTGAATTTTCCCTCTCATTTCTCAAGGATTCTCCCACAAGATCTCCCATGAAATCAAGTTTTCAGTACTGATACATCAGTTTAAGTTTGGAATTGGCACAAGGGCAAAATGGTCAATTGCACACTGAAAAGTCAAACTTTGACTTTTGGATCAGAATCAATTTTCAAGAATCATACTTCATAAAGACATGTTGGAAAATGGAGTTTGTTTCATCAAGAAAATCAAAAGTCAAAATTATGTTGAAAAAGTCAAAATTCTAAATACTTAGAAATTTTTCGAAGTGTTTAGGAAATATGATAAATTTAGAACTTCTGGCCAGATTTTCACCAGGATGCAAGTTAATTATGGAAGAACTTCTAACACAAGATTTGTAGATCTCAACGAGATCTAAAACATTGTAGAACATAACTTCTCCTAGAAATGCTGGGATTTCAAGTTATATATCCTCAAAGACACGTCCATGAAACTGAAACACCTAGTAAATTCTGAGCATTTTCAAATGAGAATTTGGTTACAACTTCTAGGCCAATTTTCATGTAGGTTCAGTCAGAATTTGCAAGAACAATTCAAAAAGGATTTACAAAGCGTGTTACGAGCTTTTGGGAAAGTCTGAGAACTCTTTCAGAACATGCTAGAGCAGGGAGATTCGAAGATCAGAAGTTGGATGTTCGTTCTAGGTTACGCTGATGCTGAACTTCTAATTCAGATTAAGCTATGATACATAATCTCATGTTGCAGGATTTCTGTTTTGATAAATCTCATCATCATTTAATGCTCATAACCACTTTTGAGTCTTTATCCAAAGGATTTCCCCACATGTGGCATAGAAGTACATTTCTGTCCTTGAAAAGCAAACTTTTGTACATGTTTATGTTAGGCCCATGCTTTGCTTTTGCTTCTGAGAGTACTTTTCCTTAATTCATGCATACAAATTAAGCTTAAGCGCGACTAAGGCTGCTAACCACCATACTTGTTTAAACTTGCTTCAAGAACAAGTCAACACCCTAGCATATGATGGTTGTACCCTTGACCTCTCCAAGCTACAAAATCCTTTCCTATAAATTGAACTTCATTTGCAATTGTAAAGGAGAGAATTTGGAAATTAACCTTGAAACCTTGTTGAAATTTCAAAGAATTGGAAACTAAAAGCATAAACACAAAAACCTGCTAAGCTTCTGTTTCTTTTCACGCCCAAACTCTAACTTCCTTGCACATCTCTTGGCCAAATCACCCACTTTGTTTCTAACATACATTTAGAAATAAATACCAATTTTTATTTACAGACTGCAATTCCATCTCCACCAACTTCCAGCCTTCTGAGCATGTGAGAAAGCTAGCCAGAACATCACAGCAGCCAGAAACAGGCTCTAGTTCACAAAACATTTTCCAGCTGCAAGGTAAGCTTTTGCTGACACTCATCACATCACTTAGGCATTGATAGGCTTACATGTTTAAAAATACATTGTAGACATCCTGACTCTGATGCCGTACATATTCATAAATTTCATGTATCTTTGCCTAAGTAGAGAGGATCTTAACTCAGAACTTATTGAGGAAATTAGGATTCAGAATTAGGATTAGCAGAGACATGCTTGTTTCTGATTTACAGTCCTGATATTTTTATGTTTCTGAAACCATGATGAAACCTTCCATAACTGCTATGTCTACATTTTCTGTTTTGTTGAGAAATGACTAAGTTGCAGATACTCTGATTAGCATGGAGAACAAGATGAAGTTCATCATCAAAACTTACTTTGTATTATATGTTTATGTTTTTTCTTCTAATATCGGATGTATAGCCACCCCAGTGGTAGAGAACGCATGCATAAAACATTAGTGCCAAGGGTCCCGAGTTCTAGCCCCAGAAACACCCTTTTTTGTGTTTATTTCTTAACATCTTTACTCCATTAGATGGATCAGAACTTCTAGATCAATCCCTTTTAGTTGTTTGTCAAAACAGTGATCCCAAACCAGAACTTCTAGACATCCCCACCCAACCGCATTGACACCTCACATACTCATTATTAGAAGTTCTGATGTCCAGTTACATCAAAACTTCCACCCTTTCTCAATAACCAGAACTTCTGAACTTCTAGAAACATTAGAACTTCTAGGCTGACAGTGGCATCAGAACTTCTGGGATTCCCCTTTATCCCAGTAACCCCAGAACTTTAGTGTACCCAGACCCATAACTTCTGACCGTCCCCTTTTCTGCTAACATTTTCCTTCTGATTTGCAGTGCACCAGAGTCAGAGCTTCTTGCTTCAGAAATGCGCTGATTCTGATTCGTTTCCCTTTTTATTTTTATCATCATTTTATTTTCATTAATCAAAACACAAAAAATATTTTTATATTCATACACTTAGCTTTATTTCTTTTAAAACCAGAAGACTAGAATATTTTCTCAAGATAATTCATTCCTTCTCTTAACAAAATCAAAACAAATCCATTTTACATTTCTTGTATATTATTTCAATATGGTTGTAATAGATAATTACGACTTTAATTTCATGCAATTCCCATTTGTAAACTTGTACACCCCATCCCCCTAATGACGTAATAGCGTAGAATATTTACTTTCCGCAATTTATCGCTTTCATATAAATGCTAGTAACTAGGATTTGTATGGGAAGATAAAAACAACAATTAGATAACCCATAATCAAAGACTAAATGCATGCAAACCAAACACCACTCACACATGCACCCTTAGGATAACTCCACTTGTTGCCTAAAAATAGTCATGTTATGTACGTGGGAGGTCTTAGCAAAAAACAATCAAAATACAAGATCATAGTCCCTCGATGACGCTTCAAATGTGGCCTTTCAAATGATCTTAGTCCCTCAAAGAGAAATGCTAAGATGTCTCACAACATTTCTATCATGACTGTACGATGACCCACGCCCGTCCCTTTTACATCCAAATATAAGGCTTCTTACCAATTAATGGTAAGATGGCAATATCAAAGGAAAGGGGAGAAATGGAAAAAAGTCTTTTGAGTAGGTAGAAATGTTCTTAGTTGGTTGCTCACTTTCAAAACAAACATCCTTCCTCACTTTCAAAATAAACACACACCAAACACTTTCAAAACATAAAATATTTTCAAAAGTCCAACACTTTGTATACTTTCTTACGAACGAGAACCATTACAAAGTTTTCCTAAATGAAGGCGCCTTTTCAAAAATACTTTCAAAAACCACCACAAAGCACATTTTCAAACAAAAGCAAGTGATCTAGAAAGAAACTAAGAGCCCATAGATAACTATGGATGAAAAGGGTGTTAACACCTCCCCTTTTCATAATCTACCCCCCGAACTCAAGAAAATAATCTCAAAGGTCTTTCCTATTCTTTTCACCCTTTACTTCATTGGATAAAAGAAAAGTCAGTGGCGACTCTTGCTAACCGCAACATTTGTGATCAAATGCAAAATATCCCAAGTCAGTTCTCCCACCGTATTACAACGACTAAATACCTAACCAAGATATCAAGGATCGAGGTAGGAGATAGAAGGCAATAAGGAGATCACTAAGAAGCATTAGGAATTGAAAAACACGAGCTTGAGACAAAACATGGAGGATTTGTAACAAATCTATGTATTCCACTTAACCGACTCGATAATAAGAGCAACATGATTCAATAGAATCGATGTTACAACGTGAGCTATGAACGACCCAGGGACTAGAAATGGAAGGGTCGATTGCGGATCCTCTGCTCACCTTGCCTCCTTTTGAGGACTTATCAATGGGGAAAGGGAATGGAGCGCCTTCGTCAAGGTCTTTTGCACAAATATAAACATTCCGAATTATAAACAAACACAAGTAGGAATTGCCTTAAACAAGGTCTTTAAATAAACCAGATTTGCGTCAAAGGGACTCTCAGAACATTCATTTCTACTTCTACTTATCATGGCAAGGAAAGCAGTAAATCATGCATCTCTATTCCTACTTCTTATGGCATTAGAAAAGTGGTAAATGCGGAAAGAAAATAGCCCAGAAATATACCAAACAGATAATAATTCGTATACTAAGAAGTAGCAAAAGAAACACGAGAACTTTGCGATCAACTAGCATCAACAACAAAAATCAAATCAGAAATATGGTGCATGGAATATGCATCAAAGCATCGATGTGAAAATAAATCACAATACGGAATGTGTATCGACACATTCGAGTATCAATCAGTACACATGCACAAGATATTTGTTGTACCCAAAAATTTGCCCTCCTATTTTTCCACAAGAAATCACAGCTTCGGGTTTTCCCTGACTTTTCAGATTGGCGTAAGAATCAGTCAAACAGACTTTTTCTTATCAGTCTATCCAAATAAGAGTTTTCATGGACTCTGGAACAGTTCAAGCAGATTATTAGGGTTTGGTTGAGTTTGGCTCAGGGTTTGATCAGGCAGGCGCTTCTTTGACATTAAATCAAGAATCAGGGTTTTGTGCGTGCATTCTCAGAAAGAATTAATTCTACAGTTCTTTTCAATTTACTCTGGGATATGGGTTGAGGTTTCTGATTAAGAGTTTGCAGTGTTTCATTTAATCAGTGAAATAAAGGACATATAGATGTTTGTTGTTTAACTGTGCAACGCTTTGGTTATTAGGAACGCCGGATGTTTATTGATTATTTATAATTTCTAAGTTAAAATTATTGGATAATTTCCAATTATTATAATTCAAGAAATTAAAGTAATTAAATAAATAAATGCAGAAGAATTAAAAGAGAATTAACTGACAAAGGATTATTTTTATTCATTTCTAATTGTTTGTTACAATTATTATTTGAACACTGTAAATTTATTTACAATTGTTTACATTTATATTGTTACAATGATTAAAGATAAAATAAAACTATATCCTAAAGTTTCCTAAGTCTTCATCTACTACCGATGCTCCCCATTGCTCAATTGATTTTCATCTGCAAAAACAAAAAAAAAGAAGAGAAGTCAACACAGATGAAATAAAATCAAAAGCAGACAGTTAATTTAAGACTCATCATTAAAAGTGATTGGCCGGAATCAGTTGTTCGCCCTCCTTGCAAATCACAAGACAACTCTTGGTTCACAAATAGGGATAGAAAATGTTTGCAAGAAATTAAATGCACAAAGCTACATGGAAATATACAAGGCTGCATAATTTAAGATTGTCAACCAAAAAGGCAAACTGAACAGTTACTGAATATGCCAAATACAAAGCTGCATAGTTCAAAATTCAAAACTAAGTCACAAATTGCAAACTGAAAAATGCCTAACCAAGTCCAATGTCAACTAAACTGTCCAAAAGCTGTCAAAAGAAGATATAGAAAGATATCAAAAGCCAAAAGCTGTCATCAAGTACACAAAAGGCAGAAAATCTGGAAAAGAAGATAAGAGATATGCAGAGCAAAACCACAATGCAAGAAACATATTCAAATTTACATCATTTTCCAGGCCACACTTTTTCAGAATAGTACAGTCTAAGCAATAAACAATGCTTTTCTGTGGAGAGAGAAAAGAGAGAGATAAAAGGCTTACAGTACAACAGGCTTAAGGACAAGAATATAACAAAGAAATATCAGAACAAAAGGGAGGAGGCAGAATATCATAAAAACAAGATACCACAACTGTAACATTGCAAACAACCTCCAACCTTTCAAATCGGCTAACCTCTAACCTGCTTCAAACAGAAGCCCTTTCAAAACAAGCCTCAAGCCTTTCAAAACTCAGCCTGAAGCCTGTATCAAAAAAGACCACAAAGCTGTAACATAGCAAAAATCACAGCAAGCCTAGTAAGCAACTCAAAAACTACAGCATTCAAGCAAACTTTTCAAAAACTGTGTTAAGAACACAAAGCCTTGAAGCAAACCTGCCTTAAAAACCTGTTCAAGCCTTCAAACTAACTCAGTATCAAAACCCTCAAGCCTTGCTAAGCATAAAACATAAGCCAGCCTATCAACACAAGCCGGAAGCCTGTTTTCAAGCTCATACCAAAAACCAGCATATGAACCTGTCTGTTTCAAAACAAACCTTTCAAAGCCCAAAGCAAACATAGCATAATACCAAATCCTGTCAAAACACAAGCTTTCCTCTAGACCTATCAAAGAAAAACATCACTAACCCTAACAATCTTTGTTCAAAATCCAATCCATCCAAATGTCCAAATAACAAAAATGGGTGCCTCAGAACTAGGTTCATCATAGGCGAAGCTAGCTCAGTCCAAAAGGGAGAAAGAGAATTAGAATAAGGCAACATCATCAAGTTATCAGAAGCACAACAATAAGGCAACTAAGAACCAGCATATCAACAACAACTGAAGCAACAACATACTCAGATTCAAACATCATCATCATAGACAGAAGCTCACTCGAAGCCAAGAGAGGAAAAGAAGCAACATAAGCAAATCATACAAGCATCTCAAAAGCTCAGATATCATAATCAAAGGCAACTGAAGCAAGCAATTCAGAGGTTCGAAACACAACAACAAGCATCACAGAGGTAAGCGACCAAAAGAGGAAAAGAAGCAAATAGGAAAGCGTTTTCAGATTTTACAGCATCATCACTAAACGAGGGAATAAAGATACAAAGGTACCAGATTTCCAGCAAAGCTCATCAGCTTCATACTCCCTCCGCCTGGCCGCCTGAGGACACCTCCTATCCACCTCTCCTCCTCCGTCTCCAAAGGCCAGCAAAGGTATAAATTTCCTTTTCCCTTTTCTTTTTACATCTCACAAGAAACAGATAATAACACAAAAGATCAATGCATGAAAAAGCTAAAACACGAGCAAGACAAATCCAAAACCCTAAGACATAAAAATGGGAAATTATTACCTTTTCTTGTCGCTGTTGTGCTCAACCATGGAGGGAGGAGGAGTTGACGGTGGCGCCTGGTGGCCATAGGCGGAGAATTTTGTTCAGCAAAGCTTGGCTTGAGAAAGTGAAGAGGACGGAGAAGAAGATGAGCGGCGCCGTTTGTGAAACGTTAAACCCTATTCTGAGACAAATTCATTGAAACCCTAAAACAAATTATCAAAGCGTGTTTGGGCCGGTTCCCCCACAAAAATCCCTAAAGCCCAGTGTTTTCAGGCGTGTGCACCCCCCCCCCCCCCTTTTGCTTTAATCCATTTTATTTTTTACATTGTTTGGGCCAAGCATTCCCCTTAAGCCCATTTTATTTTTTAAACCTTTACACAAATTAATACCTTTTCTTTACTTTATTTTCTTATGTGATATAATCGAATTTTCTTTGATTAAATAAGAATAAAATATTAAACTTTTGTACAAAAATCTTTTTAATGTTTATTCCACTTTAAAAAGTACATAAAAAAAGTAGGATTTTTCTAAGTTAAATAATTTTCCTTTTTTAGAATTTTTTTGTTTAAGTAAACTTTTGTATATAAACTAAAATACATAAACATTAATTTTCTTAAACTTAAAGCATTTTTCTTTTCTTTTCTTTAAAACTTTTGTTTGTACATATTAACAAAAACACAAAAAAGATAATAATACTTGATAAATACATATTTGCATCATGTGTAAATAATCACATACACTTTCACAAATACTTTTGATACGTTGCTTTTATTCTTATACATTGATACATGTTACATTGAGAATGCGATTCGATTTGGTTGTAAATATTATTTGGACAATACTATCCTGATATGACTCATCCCCATTTGTAAATATTTGTACCCCCATTCCCGGATACTTATTTGTAATAGCTTAGACTTTAAATTCCCGCAATTTATCGCTTTCATATACTGTATAGTAATTAGGGTTTGTATGCGAAGATTCAAAATCAACCGCTAGATAACCTAATACAAAGACAAAAAAGCATGAAAATGGACAACACCAATCACACTTGCACCCTTAGGGTTACTCCACTTGTTGCCTTCAAAAATAGGCCATGTTGCATGTTGAGTGTCTTTGGCAAAACAAAAACAATTCAAATGATCATAGTCCCTCGATGACGCTTTCGAAGTTGCCTAAAAAATGATCAAGTCCCTTCAAGAAAATTGCCAAAGACACTTGACACCATTGCATTCATGGTCTAAACGATGACCTGCGCCCGTCCCGTTAACGTCCTAACACAAGATTGTCCACCAAATACAATGGTGGAACAATACTGTTAAAAGGGTTAAAACATAGGAAAGATCTTTGAGAAATTTAGGGGTAGACAACTCTTAGTTACTTGATCAAACTTGCAAAACACATTTGCCTACTTTCAAAACACACTCCACAACACAACTTTCAAAAACAAACTTTCAAAACCTTGAAACATCTTTTCAAAAAGACACACACCTTTTGTAAAACATTCGAGTAAAGAATTGTTACAAGGGTTGCCTAGACAAGGCATCTTTTTCAAAATATTTTCAAACACACACACACACACACCACCATTTCAAGCAATTGAAAATCAAAGGCAAGTGATCTAAAACGAGTTACTAAGAGCCCATGGATAACCATGGATAGAAAGGGTGCTAATACCTTCCCTTTCTATAATCTACCCCCCGAACCCACAAAAACATCTTAAAGGTTTTTCCTGTGCTTTTTAACCTTTCCTTTAGGATAAAATAAAAAGTCGGTGGCGACTCTTGCTAAACCGAACAAGTGCGAAAACAAACGCAAAACCTCAAGTCAGTTCTCCCACCGTATCACAGAACTGGCGACTCTGCTGGCGACAAATTTAAAAGTGGGGTTACCTTAGGGTTTAGATCACCTTTACATACTTGCTTTGATTAATTTGATTGCTTTACTTTTTGGGTCCTTGTTTGGGTTTGTTGTAAATCCTACACCCGGATTTGGGGGCAACTTTTTAGGTAAATAGCAATAAAACTGCGAGGGGACTGTGCGGGGTATACCGACATGGTTGAAGTAGTAAGCTATGTTAGTGTGACATATTTGTGAGTACCGGTAACCCTTGAGTTCAATCAAGGAGAGTACGGGGCCGCTGAGTAATGTCATGAAGCACTAACGAACTCTTAGAACCTTAATTGACCATCTTAGCCTTTTTAGGGGTAGTGAATTGACCGACTTTGGTGCAGTCCGAAGTTGGTAGATACTCGATACTACACTCATTGAGGGTTGTTTTCTTGGAATATTTTGGTCGCCAGTTAAGTGGCTAAACCAAAACAATGAAAACAGAAAATAATCCAATGATATTGAGCTCCTTAGAACCCAGTTTCTATTTTAGGACAGGATGAGCCAACTAACTTCAAGAGGGTACTTACCTACAACCCCCATGCAAGACTAAACCTAAGGACTTGTTTGCTTTGTGTGAATATGATTGCCTGTATATACACTTACTTGCTTTTGCATACATGTACATAACATCATGACATCATACCATAGCATTTTCACTAACCATTTCAAGGATCTCGAGGGTCTTTTGATGCAGGATCACGTTGAACCAGACGTCTACCAAAGGGCAAGAGGTTTTCTACTCTAAACAAATGCCATCCAAGATCAAGTGCAACAACTTGAATCAGGGGCTATGACCCACTTGACATGGTGAGCTTGATTCTTGTGGAAAGACATCCACCGGTGCAAAGTTCTCCAATCAAAGATCAAAGTTCAACCTCTAACATTCTCTTGTGTTTACCCCAAGAGATCCTTGAAAACATGCATCCATATATCATACATATCATTGCATAACAGGTTTCTCCCATACAGATCTCCTTATCTTCCTACTATTTATTTCAGTAAGATGGATATGGAACAAACGATGAAAGATCTCCGAGCTCAAAACGCTCAATTCCAGCAAATGCTTCTGGCTATGGGTAAAGGGAAAGAGGATCTGAAAGATCTCCTTCTCAAAGACAAGAGGGTCAGTCTTGAAGAAGACCATAATTTGGAGATTGATGAAGCTGGTTACTCCGAAGAACAATATCCTCCCGCTGATGACAAGTACAAACAGTTGGAGGATCGCCTCAATGCTATGGAGGTTTAACAAATACCTGGCTTGGATTTAGGAGACATGGGTTTGGTTCCTGGATTGGTCATTCCGCCAAAGTTCAAAGTCCCTACCTTCGCCTTGTACGATGGAGTCTCTTGCCCTCAGATGCATCTAAAATCTTATGTCCGCAAGATTCAACCATACACAACTGATCCAAAGCTTTGGATCCATTTCTTCCAAGAGAGCCTGGTAGGGACTCAACTTGAGTGATTCTATCAATTGGAGAGTTCTCGCATCCACACCTGGAAGGATTTGGCTACTGCTTTTTACAAACAGTATCAGTACAATGCTGATCTTGCACCAACTCGTGTGCAATTGCAGAACATGACCATGGGTTCTGACGAGAGCTTCAAAGGATATGCCCAAAGGTGGAGAGATCTGGCTGGTAGGGTGCAACCCCCTTTAACTGACAGAGAGATGATTGACATCTTCATGGGAACTTTGACAGGGCCTTTCTTCAATCACTTAATTGGAAGCTCCTCAACCGGGTTCACTGAGCTAGTACTGACCGGTGAAAGGGTCGAAGCTGGCATCAAAAGTGGGAAGATCCAAGGAGCTACTCCATCTGATGTTCAGAAAATTCCCCACAATGGGAAGGAAGAGTCCAATGCAGTGACTGGTCAAAAGAGTCATCATGATTAACATGTAGGGGCAATCCTGATCTCTGATCCCACGACTGTTCAACAAAAACGGGGCAAGAGGCGTAGGGTAAGATATCAAGAAAGTCAGTATACTGACATCAACATGCCTTTGTCTCAAGCATTACAACATTTGCTGAAGTTGAAGCTAATCACGCTAAAGGATCCTCCTCAAAACCCTGATACTTCCTCTTCCAAGTATAACCCGAGTGAAAGGTGTGCATACCACTCCCATGGTCCTGGACATGACACTGACAACTGTTGGACCCTGAAGAACAAAATTCAAGACTTGATTGATGCCGAGGAGATCAAGTTTTGACCCGCCGGAGACTCCAAATGTGATCACTACTACTATGCCAAATCATTGAGAGCGCCTTTGTTTCATTTGAATTTTCAAGTTGTAATCTCTTTGTTATTCAAACAATTATCTATTAATGTCAAACTCTGTTTCATTAATGCATTGCATATGTTTGTCTTGAATTCATCCATTCGTTTTCACTACTCTTATGCTTTCTTTATGATATTTAACTCTTGATAAAAAAGCTACAAGCCTTTAGAGGGAGGATGACGAAACAATACCATAATCTCATACAGTATGCTTTTGAACAGACCTTGCTGATGATGTACATGCATTTCTTTCAATTCCCAAACACTGGAGTTATAAGGAAGATAATCCCTAGTCAACCCCTTCGAGCCAAAGAAGTAGGAGTTTTCTGTTCTAAACAATCAAAACCTTTGATATAAACCTGGGGCAGGGTAGTGTCTCAGTTAACTCAAAAAAAAAAGATGTGCATTGAAATCGCAAACTATCAGTTCATAATACAACGAACGACATCAAAAGCATTCCTCTGGAATCAAAAGACAGTGATGGTTCCTTATCTCATAGGCAGTCATTACCTCTCAAATGAAAAAAGCCCACTAAGCCAAAACCTATAAAGGAGGCTTAAGAAAGCCGGGGCATCCCGCTGACTGTAATCTCGAAAGCAGGAACAGTCAGGCAAAAGTTAGGGATAATAAATCAAAAGAAAGAGGTCATTATAAATCCTCAAACAACATGAAAAATGTCGCAAAAATGACTGCCTTCCCATAAATTTCAATTGGTGTGAACCATCACCAAAAAGTCGTTCCAAATTCGAATAGAGTGCGACGCACAATTAACTGAGTTTAGGATTGAAGGACATCACGAAGAGCGGGTGGGTACAAATATACTTTGAGCCTTTATCCTTTGTTTCTTAAACCGTGAACCAAGCCACGTTACAACCCTTCAAAAGTCCTAATTGAAGCATGGGTTAGTTCGAAAGCATACTGTTTCAAAAGGTATCCTGACTCCTGTAAGGCTTTGCTCTAAACCTTGTGTTGATTTTGTCTTATAAAAAGTTTTCTGCTAAAAAACGCATTTTTCAAAACTTCGAGACAAGCATAAACTTTGCATTACTTGAATATCGTTGTTTGCACATGTTTATTTGTTTGGCAACGAAGAAATTCCTACAGCGAATGTTCGGAGGAACGAAAACTCTCTCAGTGAATAAAATCACTTCAAGAAGGACGACACTTCCAACGACAAATCTCCTATCAACAAGGGGGCATTGAGATGTCACCATCCAGCACGCCTGGGGCAGTCCAGTCAAGGTTTCAACAGATCTTTCAAAGTTCAGTTAACCTGGGGCAGTCCAGTCAAGGTTTCAACAGATCTCTCAAAGTTCAGTTAACCTGGGGCAGTCCAGTCAAGATTTCAACAAAATCTCTCAATTGCAGATTAACCTGGGGCAAGTCTCCGTCACCATCGCTTGGGGCATTCGAATGTCAATCTCAAGGGTTACGAACAATCCAAGTTTCCTGGAAATATCACACGCATCTGATACTTGGGGCAGTGATGAAACCTCTCTAGCAGACCTGCATTCATGGGTTTATTTCCCCAACATTTGTCAAGGATTTATTCTCCAGAAAAAATTACATTTCAACAGCATTCTTAACATATGCAGACTGATCGACAGATAAGATTCCTTCATCTTTTGGAGTAGTAATCAAAGGTTCCTTCATCTTTTGAAGTAGTAATCATCAAAGGTTCCTTCATCTTTTGAAGTAGTAATCGTCAAGGTTCCTTCATCTTTTGAAGTAGTAATCGTCAAGGTTCCTTCATCTTTTGAAGTAGTAATCGTCAAGGTTCCTTCATCTTTTGAAGTAGTAATCGTCAAGGTTCCTTCATATTTTGAAGTAGTAATCGTCAAGGTTCCTTCATCTTTTAAAGTAGTAGTCATCAAAGATTCCTTCATCTTTTGAAGTAGTAATCATCAAGGTTCCTTCATCTTTTGAAGTAGTAATCATCAAAGATTCCTTCATCTTTTGAAGTAGTAATCGTCAAGGTTCCTTCATCTTTTGAAGTAGTAATCATCAAGGTTCCTTCATATTTTGAAGTAGTAATCATCAAGGTTCCTTCATCTTTTGAAGTAGTAATCATCAAGGTTCCTTCATCTTTTGGAGTAGTAATCATCAAGGTTCCTTCATCTTTTGGAGTAGTAATCATCAAAGATTCCTTCATCTTTTGGAGTAGTAATCATCAAAGGTTCCTTCATCTTTTGAAGTAGTAATCAAAGGTTCCTTCATCTTTTGGAGTAGTAATCGTCAAAATTTCCTTCATCACCTGCTGGAAATTACAACCACCAACAAGATAACAGACAATTGAAAATCTATTTCTCTCAAGAATGAAGACTCTCATCCTTGAACCCCCAGTAGATTGGCATACACCCGAGCTCCTGACATTCCCGACAAAATGAAGATTCTCATTCTCAAAGTGGCATATAACCTGAGTTCCTATTTCCCCAAACAGAGTCAAACTTCAGGATCCTCAGCAGAAGAGGAGCTTTCTCAAAGCTGATTTCCCGAGCCAGAGAGCCTTCCAGAATCTAATTCCCCTCAGAGTCAAATTTCAAGATCCCCAGTGGAGCTAAAACTTCCAACTATCAATCCCCAAGCAGAGTGAAGACTCTCATTCTCAGTTCCTCACAGAGTATTCAAATATTCTCCAGTGAAGATCTTCTCAAGATAGGAATCCCCAGTAGATTGGCATACAACCCAAGCTCCTGATCCCCCAACAGCGGTCCCAGGACTTCTCATTTTCAACGATCAAAGGATTTTCAATCCCCAGCAGCAGTCAAGGATTTACTTTCCCCGGCAGCAGTCAATATTTTATTATCTCCAGCCATCCGGGGTTCATCTATCCCCAGCAAGACAGCTCATCAGCTTACATGCGCATTCATTACATTCATATCATAAACATTGATATAACATATATTGCATCATACATTTCATGCAACATAATTTTGTGTTTAGCTAACATTTTGTCCTTTTCAGGATAAGAATAAAAGGCTATCATTAACAATTTCAGATGCAGTTTTACACAGACTCATCATCAGGAAACCCTACACCGGTTCCTTCTTAAATCCAGATGCAGTTTTACACGGACTCATCATCAGGAAACCCTACACTGGTTCCTTCTCAAATCCAGATGCAGTTTTACACGGACTCATCATCAGGAAACCCTACACCGGTTCCTTCTCAAATCCAGATGCAGTTTTACACGGACTCATCATCAAGAAACCCTACACCGGTTCCTTCTCACTTCAAGACTTCTGAAAACAGTTTACGGGTTCTCCAGACACAGATGTTAACCTATCGCTTGTTCAGATTCTTCAACTTCTGAAAACAGTTTACAGATTCTCCAAACACGGATGTTAATCTATCGCTTGTTCAGACTCAACTTTTGAAAATAGTTTACGGACGCTTCCCAACATGGATGCTGCTCTATTGCTGATTCAACTTCAAGACTTCTGAAAACAGTTTATGGGTTCTCCAGACACGGATGTTAACCTATCGCTTGTTCAGATTCTTCAACTTCTGAAAACAGTTTACGGATTCTCCAAACACGGATGTTAATCTATCGCTTGTTCAGACTCAACTTTTGAAAAACAGTTTACGGACGCTTCCCAACATGGATGCTGCTCTATTGCTTATTCAACTTCAAGACCTCTAAAAACAGTTTACGGATTCTCCAAACACGGATGTTAATCTATCGCTTGTTCAGACTCAACTTTTGAAAACAATTTACGGACGCTTCCCAACATGGATGCTGCTCTATTGCTTATTCAACTTCAAGACTTTTGAAAACAGTTTACGGATGCTTCCAGATACAGATGTCAATCTATTGCTTATTCATACCCCCAGTTCAGAGATATTCCAAAACATGGATACCTTTCTGATACTCATCCACTCATCAACGACATACAGTTCAACAAACATTTCCAGATGGCATCTCTAAGCCCATCCTCCTACCAACAACTTCCAGATGGCATCTCTAAGCCCATCCCCCGACAAGATTCTGTCACATCCCTAGATGGCATCTCTAAGCCCATCACCAAATGGCATCTTTAAGCCCATTCCCTCTACCGTCACATCACCGAGTGCAAATTTTTTGGGCACTCTAGTGTCCAATCTCCTTTTACCCTCGAGTCGCGAAAGGCAAACTTGCCAATCTAACTCTTCAGGTTCAAAAAGATTGAACAGGGGCAACTGTTGTACCCCAAAATTTGCCCTCCTATTTTTCCACAAGAAATCAAAGCTTCGGGTTTTCCCTGACTTTTCAGATTGGCGTAAGAATCAGTCAAACAGACTTTTTCTTATCAGTCTATCCAAATTAGGGTTTTCATGGACTCTGGAACAGTTCAAGCAGATTATTAGGGTTTGGTTGAGTTTGGCTCAGGGTTTGATCAGGCAGGCGCTTCTTTGACATTAAATCAAGAATCAGGGTTTTGTGCGTGCATTCTCAGAAAGAATTAATTCTACAGTTCTTTTCAATTTACTATGGGATATGGGTTGAGGTTTCTGATTAAGAGTTTGCAGTGTTTCATTTAATCAGTGAAATAAAGGACATATAGATGTTTGTTGTTTAACTGTGCAATGCTTTGGTTATTCGGAACGCCAGACGTTTATTGATTATTTATAATTTCTAAGTTAAAATTATTGGATAATTTCCAATTATTATAATTCAAGAAATTAAAGTAATTAAATAAATAAATGCAGAAGAATTAAAAGAGAATTAACTGACAAAGGATTATTTTTATTCATTTCTAATTGTTTGTTACAATTATTATTTGAACACTGTAAATTTATTTACAATTGTTTACATTAATATTGTTACAATGATTAAAGATAAAATAAAACTATATCCTAAAGTTTCCTAAGTCTTCATCTACTACCGATGATCTCCATTTCTCAATTGATTTTCATCTGCAAAAAAAAAAAAAAAAGAGAAGTCAACACAGATGAAATAAAATCAAAAGCAGACAGTTAATTTAAGACTCATCATTAAAAGTGATTGGCCGGAATCAGTTGTTCGCCCTCCCTGCAAATCACAAGAAAACTCTTGGTTCACAAAGAGGGATAGAAAATGTTTGCAAGCAATTAAATGCACAAAGCTACATGGAAATATACAAGGCTGCATAATTTCAGATTGTCAACCAAAGAGGCAAACTGAACAGCTACTGAATATGCCAAATACAAAGCTGCATAGTTCAAAATACCAAACTAAGTCACAAATTGCAAACTGAAAAATGCCTAACCAAGTCCAATGTCAACTAAACTGTCCAAAAGCTGTCCAAAGAAGATATAGAAAGATATCAAAAGCCAAAAGCTGTCAACAAGTACACAAAAGGCAGAAAATCTGGAAAAGAAGATAAGAGATATGCAGAGCAAAACCACAATGCAAGAAACATATTCAAATTTACATCATTTTCCAGGCCACACTTTTTCAGAATAGTACAGTCTAAGCAATAAACAATGCTTTTCTGTGGAGAGAGAAAAGAGAGAGAGAAGAGGCTTAAAGTACAGCAGGTTTAAGGACAAGGATATAACAAAGAAATATCAGAACAAAAGGGAGGAGGCAGAATATCACAAAAACAAGATACCACAACTGTAACATTGCAAACAACCTCCAACCTTTAAAACCGGCTAACCTCTAACCTGCTTCAAACAGAAGCCCTTTCAAAACAAGCCTCAAGCCTTTCAAAACTCAGCCTGAAGCCTGTATCAAAAAAGTCCACAAAGCTGTAACATAGCAAAAATCACAGCAAGCCTAGTAAGCAACTAAAAAACTACAGCATTCAAGCAAACTTTTCAAAAACTGTGTTAAGAACACAAAGCCTTGAAGCAAACCTGCCTTAAAAACCTGTTCAAGCCTTCAAACTAACTCAGTATCAAAACCCTCAAGCCTTGCTAAGCATAAAACATAAGCCAGCCTGTCAACACAAGCCTGAAGCCTGTTTTCAAGCTCATACAAAAAACTAGCATATGAACCTGCCTGTTTCAAAACAAACCTTTCAAAGCCCAAAGCAAACATAGCATAATACCAAAGCCTGTCAAAACACAAGCTTGCCTCTAGCCCTGTCAAAGAAAAACATCACTAACCCTAATAATCTTTGTTCAAAATCCAATCCATCCAAATGTCCAAATAACAAAAATGGGTGCCTCAGAACTAGGTTCATCATAGGCGAAGCTAGCTCAGTCCAAAAGCGAGAAAGAGAATCAGAATAAGGCAACATCATCAAGTTATCAGAAGCACAACAATAAGGCAACTCAGAACCAACATATCAACAACAACTAAAGCAACAACATACTCAGATTCAAAAATCATCATCATAGACAGAAGCTCACTCGAAACCAAGAGAGGAAAAGAAGCAACATAAGCAAATCATACAAGCATCTCAGAAGCTCAGATATCATAATCAAAGGCAACTGAAGCAAGCAATTCATAGGTTCGAAACACAACAACAAACATCACAGAGGTAAGCGACCAGAAGAGGAAAAGAAGCAAATAGGCAAGCGTTTTCAGATTTTACAGCATCATCACTAAACGAGGGAATAAAGATACAAAGGTACCAGATTTCCAACAAAGCTCATCAGCTTCATACTCCCTCCGCCTGGCCGCCTGAGGGAACCTCTTATCCACCTCTCCTCCTCTGTCTCTAAAGGCCAACAAAGGTATAAATTTCCTTTTCCCTTTTATTTTTACATCTCACAAGAAACAGATAATAACACAAAAGATCAATGCATGAAAAAGCTAAAACACGAGCAAGACAAATCCAAAACCCTAAGACATAAAAATGGGAAATTATTACCTTTTCTTGTCGCTGTTGTGCTCAACCATGGAGGGAGGAGGAGTTGAAGGTGGAGCCTGGTGGCCATAGGCGGAGAATTTTGTTCAGAAAATCTTGGCTTGAGAAAGTGAAGAGGACGGAGAAGAAGATGAGCGGCGCCATTTGTGAAACGTTAAACCCTATTCTGAGACAAATTCATTGAAACCCTAAAACAAATTATCAAAGCGTGTTTGGGCCGGTTCCCCCACAAAAATCCCTAAAGCCCAGTGTTTTCAGGCGTGTGCACCCCCCCCCCCCCCCCCATTTTTCTTTAATCCATTTTATTTTTTACATTGTTTGGGCAAAGCATTCCCCTTAAGCCCATTTTATTTTCTTAAACCTTTACACAAATTAATACCTTTTCTTTACTTTATTTTCTTATGTGATATAATATAATTTTCTTTGATTAAATAAGAATAAAATATTAAACTTTTGTACAAAAATCTTTTTAATGTTTATTCCACTTTAAAAAGTACATAAAAAAATAGGATTTTTCTAAGTTAAATAATTTTCCTTTTTTAGAATTTTTTTGTTTAAGTAAACTTTTGTATATAAACTGAAATACATAAACATTAATTTTCTTAAACTTAAAGCATTTTTCTTTTCTTTTCTTTAAAACTTTTGTTTGTACATATTAACAAAAACACAAAAAAGATAATAATACTTAATAAATACATATTTGCATCATGTGTAAATAATCACATACACTTTCACAAATACTTTTGATACGTTGCTTTTATTCTTATACATTGATACATGTTACATTGAGAATGTGATTCGATTTGGTTGTAAATATTATTTGGACAATACTATCCTGATATGACTCATCCCCATTTGTAAATATTTGTACCCCCATTCCCGGATACTTATTTATAATAGCTTAGACTTTAAATTCCCGCAATTTATCGCTTTCATATACTATATAGTAATTAGGGTTTGTATGCGAAGATTCAAAATCAACCGCTAGATAACCTAATACAAAGACAAAAAAGCATGAAAATGGACAACACCAATCACACTTACACCCTTAGGGTTACTCCACTTGTTGCCTTCAAAAATAGGCCATGTTGCATGTTGAGTGTCTTTGGCAAAACAAAAACAATTCAAATGATCATAGTCCCTCGATGACGCTTTCGAAGTTGCCTAAAAAATGATCAAGTCCCTTCAAGCAAATTGCCAAAGACACTTGACACCATTGAATTCATGGTCTAAACGATGACCCGCGCCCGTCCCGCTAACATCCTAACACAAGATTGTCCACCAAATACAATGGTGGAACAATACTGTTAAAAGGGTTAAAACATAGGAAAGATCTTTGAGAAATTTAGGGGTAGACAACTCTTAGTTACTTGATCAAACTTGCAAAACACATTTGCCTACTTTGAAAACACACTCCACAACACAACTTTCAAAAACAAACTTTCAAAACCTTGAAACATCTTTTCAAAAAGACACACACCTTTTGTAAAACATTCGAGTAAAGAATTGGTACAAGGGTTGCCTAGACAAGGCATCTTTTTCAAAACATTTTCAAACACACACACACACCACCATTTTAAGAAATTGAAAATCAAAGGCAAGTGATCTAAAACGAGTAACTAAGATCCCATGGATAACCATGGATAGAAAGGGTGCTAATACCTTCCCTTTCTACAATCTATCCCCCGAACCCATGAAAACATCTCAAAGGTTTTTCCTGTGCTTTTTAACCTTTCCTTTAGGATAAAATAAAAAGTCGGTGGCGACTCTTGCTAAACCGAACAAGTGCGAAAACAAACACAAAACCTCAAGTCAGGTCTCCCACCGTATCACAATATTGATCCAGACAAGCTATAAAAAAATAATATGAAGTGTGTATCGAACACATCTGAATACTAAATAATACACCTGGACAAGATAACAATCCAGACAAGCGATAACAAAAATAATATAGAATGTGTATCGAACACATTCAAATACTAATTAGTACACCCGCACAAGATAACAAACGCGTTAGAAATAACAAGGAGACACAATCGAGGATATGTATTTGAATCATTACCTAAATTAAGGAAGAATGACGAAGAAATGAATCCAAACATGTATTGAAACATTACTATCAAAACCCGGGCAGCATTGTCGTAATATACAACATGGCACAAAAAATCAGTGTAAAAACAACTAAACATGGTATTGATGCTTCACAAATATGCTAAAGAGCTTAAGTATGCAACAAGAATGAATTAAATCCATATGTACAAGTGTTAAACAACACGGGGAAGCCATGAGATAGTGTGAAAAATCTCAATAAAAGTTGAATTAAAATGAGCCAAAATCTATATCAGTGTCAACCAATTGATTTATTAAACTCCACAAAGCTTTATTCAAAAATTAAACTCACATATGTATGTAAAAATGGTGTTGCGGACAACCATATATACATCTCATGGAATGCACAAAACTTAATTTAAAATAAACCGAAATTGATACTGATATCAACCGAATGCTAAACGATGTTTAATTATGTATCAGACATAAATTAAATCAATTATTTACATATTTTTCTATTACGGGACATCACTACATATATACATAAAATATGCCAGAAAATGGTGTCGGTACCACAAAAAATCATCAATAATGGTCATGAAACAATTAATTATGCACATGTAATCAACAAATGAAAACAAAATCAATATGTACATGATAAAGGAAATTCCGGACAACAACTTTACACATTACGAAATGCACAAAATACTAGAATAAAATCAACCGAAAATGCTACCAGCAACATTCAAATACCAACACAGATTGCCAATGCATCAAGCAAAATGAAAATTCAATTTTGAGCATATATATAATCTCTGGGAAGTACTACTCAAGAGTCGATGAATGTTCAAAATTTGGTTTTCAAAATGAGTGTCGACTCATGAATTATGGCCTAAAAGCTTCAAATAATCGTCAAGAATTAAATCCGCATTAAAACCACACCTTTCCGATTACTAACAATAAAATTTAAGTGTTAACACAATTCTTGAATTGAAAAATTTAATGTCGAAAAATTGAATTACCATACAATTCGACTCAAGAATTATGTCAACTCATGAATTCAACGTTATTCCAGAAAAAAGTTTCCATAAATCGAACAATCCACAATAATTAGACATCAATGAAGTGTACCAGAATCAACATCTACAAGGTTCTCATGAATTTGTCAAAACTCAACCAATTCCGAATTTCGACATAAACACAATTCAAGAATTAAACAACTCAAGAATTCAACAATTTCAACTCATGTAACAACATAAATTAATCTCAAACCAACAACACAAATTCACTTGAATTCAATATTATCACTCAATTTCAAATCAAATCTCAATTTAACAATTCAAGATTTACTATCTCAATCCAATTTACATCATGTAATTATACCTCAAGCAGTTAATCAAACACCTAAGCTACAAATGAATATTCAATTCAAGTTTGATCTTAATTTACATAATAAATTATGTAATAAGTAATTAAGTGCAAGATATTATGTAAAATTACGGAACAAAATTCGTATCGGAGAAGATGAAGAGGAGACGTCGTCGGAAAATCAACACATGAATAGAGGGGGACTCGGCCGCGGTCAAAATCGATGGAAACAGAGGGAGGCGGCGCGATTCGCCGGAGAACCGTGAAGAGGAGGCAGATGGAATTTTCACGATGGACAGAGGTGGCTAGGCAGTGGCTCCGGTCATCGGTGTTGAACGGAGGGAGATTTGCAACTTTGTGACTTTTTGTTCTTGCGGTTGCTGATGAACTTGATGAATGTTGTTGAATATTCTTGAGAAAAATTGAGAGAATCGAGAGAGAAGTTTGTTTGATCTTTTAGAAAGTAAGAAACATGAGTAGTGGGTATTTGTGAAAATGAGCAAAAAAGTATATATAGTGTGCCAATTTGGGCCTAATTTGTCTTGGATTGAATTTGGGCCTTAATTTAATTCTCAATGTCGGAATAAGGACGATCCACAAATACATCGATATTTGTGCGAAATTTGAAATCAGACTCAACAACAAAATTGAACATTGCAAAATTTGTGGCATTCAGCCAAAAGAACAGACTTAATCAAATAAATGACGAGAAAGTTATGAATTTTTGAAGGTGCATATATGTAGAGCCAATTTAACTAGTGCAGATATTTTTCGTGCGCGACTCGTGTTACGTGTTCTAAAATGAAGCCATCCAAGTAAAATCTGAACTCTAACCCTAAAGCAAACTTGAAGTTAATGAAATTCCCGATGCTCAGCCGCAAGAACTATTCTAATACGGTAAAAAATGGGAGAGTTATGATTTCTTGAATGCCACAGAAACAAGTTGACTGGCACTTTTTTTTTACTGTAAAATTCTATGGTAATTTGCACTTTCGGAGACCTTCTGTACATATTTGGCTTCCGACCCAAACATACGAAATGTAGGGGACCTCAAGAAGGATTTTACACCAAAAGAACAACTCCAAAATGTTGAACCAGATGAAAGTTATGAATTTTTAAACGTCTGAAATATAACAGTTCAACACACTTTTCATCTATATTTTCCACTATACATCTTTAACGTCTTTTCACATTCGGAGACCTTCTTCAAAGAATTATCTCTTAGCCTGAACACAAAAATTGGAGAAGATGTCGAGTCGAATTTTATGGCTGAAGAACCATATAGAAATGTTGAGCTACACGAAAGTTACGAATTTTTGAACATTTGAGTGGACATTGACCAGCAAAACCCAAAACTCTGGTTATTTAAATTTCCAGCGGTCTACCTCACAAAATTGGCCTTCGGTCTGAACAGACAAAATGTATAAAATGCCAAGACGGTTCTAATGTCCAAAGAACCATTTAAAAACCTTTTTCTGACCATAATTTATAAATTTCTGAAACTTACCGCAATAAACAGACTTTCAATTGAAATTGTTCTAGACTGAGCGAAACACTTGATTTTCTCTTCCATTTAAGGTGTGTTGGGATACACGGGAACTTGTCATGATGATGCCTTGATTATAAACTTGATTAAATAGCCTAGAGAAGGCTCTGAATGCGTCGATCGACGAAATAAATGTTTGTTGTACCCTAAAATTTCCCCTCCCATTTTTCTTTAAAGCATTCTTTCAAGGCTCTTCAAATAGTCAAGACACTCAAGGATTGGCTAGTAATAATGCTCCTCCTAAGCCAAAGGCCCACAACTAGGCTTTGGAATTTCTCAAGGAAATTTGATTTGCAAAGGTCTCAAATGGCTTCCATAATTCTTCACAGGTCCTTAATAAGGTTCATGTCATGTTTCAAGCCCTACATCACAAATTTTCTCAGTCAATGGCTCAAATGTTTGAAAATAAACTAAATTGGTCAAAAAGACAATTGTGATCAATACACAGTCAAACTTCAAGATTTTTGATCAACATCATCATTTTGAAGTGATATTCATCATTTGACCAATGATTGATCATGATTCCTCAAGGAAAGTCCTCAGATCATCAAAAGTCAAGAATTGCCAAATTAGAGTTTACTTAGGAGAAGTCAATTAAACTTTGACCAGACAAAATCCCATTTTAAGAAAATTCCATTCTCTACAACTCTGTATTTATTCTCAAGTCCAAAAAATGCTTCATTTGGAAGATATGATCTCATACATTATAGGTCATTTTCAAAAAGTCAACAAAAGACACTTTTTGTCAAGGGAACTTACAACAAGATGATGTCTCCAAAAGAAACAATTATCAATGTATAGATTGTAGAAGATATCTTGATATTTCCAAAAAGTCAAAGATCATCTTCAAAAGATGAAAATTGAGCAAGTTATGAGTTGCACAAGTTGGGGAATTTTGAAGAAATTCAAGAAGTACAAATTGAGCAAAATTGCATTCTTAGACCAACGAGCCTACTTTTTGGACTTCAAACATGTCCATAATATCTTAAAGGACCTCTAAGTCCATATTTGCATAGCCTCGATTTTATTTGTATTTATCTTGATTTTATTAAATTTAAAATCAAATAAATTAATATAAAAATGCAAGAAATAATGGGCCATGACATTTGGGCTTGACTTGACCCATTAAGGGGCCCAAATTTTGTGCAAGATACATAAGACATGACCAGGTTCATGCAAGAGGTATAAATGGCAAGAATCATGTAATATTGGCAATTTTCAAATATGATTTTTTTTCATGAAACCATGATTTAATGGTGTGATTCCTTGCCATGTTGGTGGCTTTAATGGTGTGATTCCTTGTCATGTTGGTTAACCAATCACTCTCTCTATAAATACACAACAACTCATAAGCCAAAGTATCATGAAATATTACTTCAAAATACTACTCAAAATTCTCAAACAAATTCAAGGCATAAGCTGCTCAAAGAGTGCGCTACAAAATTCTCAAAAATTCCCAAGTTGTCAAAATTCATAGCTGTATTTCTAGCCATCCTCGATCCAAACCAGTCACATATTTGTCTTCTTGAGACTCCTAGAAGTCAATATCAATCACTATCCACGCCTGAAACATCCTAGAACACACGAACTGAATCACTCCGGTTGGGTAAACTTCTCTCATCTGAATCTCTTAATCCATGTAATTTAAATGAAATTAAAGCATATATTCATGTCCATACTATTATTTAGAACTGTTCTAATGTATTACATGAAATATTAAATTCTTAAATCACAGGATACAGTTAAGGCGCTCCTCTTCTAGATCCTGTGTTCGAGTCCTAGGTTTTGCACTTTTGTGTTTCAATATTTATTTTGCAGGTCTTGGGCTGTTTTTGAAATGGGCCTAGGTTCGTTTGCGCCTGGCACCCCTCCATTTTCTAACACAAACGTTAGGCTCTGGCCAGTTTGGGCCAAATGGTCTTCAGACTCTCACCCCCTAATTTTAATTAATTATTTTTAATCATTTTCTTTCTTTTAATAATTAATTAATTATAATTAGGTTTCCATAAATTTAATTTAAATATTTTTTCTAAAATAAAAAAATAACAGAAACTTTTTTTACCACTTAAGATTTTTTAGATTCTCTTTACATCTTTCTCTTTTCTTCCCCGCGCGTTTATCTATTTTTATTCGCATTATTTTCATAATTATGTAACTGTATATGGGATGTAATAGACTTTAACTAGGACTGTGATACGGTGGGAGAACTGACTTGAGGTTTTGCGTTTGTTTTCGCAAATGTTTTGGTTTAGCAAGAGTCACCACTGACTTTTTATTTTATCCTAAGGAAAGGTTAAAAAGCACAGGAAAAACCTTTGAGATGTTTTCTTGGGTTCGGGGAGTAGATTATAGAAAGGGAAGGTATTAGCACCCTTTCTATCCATGGTTATCCATGGGCTCTTAGTTACTTACTTAGATCACTTGCCTTGCATTTTCAATTGTTTGAAATGGTGCTTTCAATTGTTTGAAATGGTGCTTTGTGTGTGTGGTTTTGAAAATGTTTTGAAAAAGATGCCTTGTCTAGGCAACCCTTGTAACAATTCTTTACTCGAATGTTTTACAAAAGGTGTTTGTCTTTTTGAAAAGATGTTTCAAGGTTTTGAAAGTTGTTTTTGGAAATTGTGTTGTGGAGTGTGTTTTGAAAGTAGGCAAGTGTGTTTTGCAAGTTTGATCAAGTAACTAAGAGTTGTCTACCCCTAAATTTACTCAAAGATCTTTCCTATGTTTTAACCCTTTTAACAGTATTGTTCCACCATTGTATTTGGTGGACAATCTTGTGTTAGGATGTTAACGGGACAGGCGCGGGTCATCGTTTAGACCATGAATGCAATAGTGCCAAGTGTCTTTGGCAATTTTTCCTTTAAGGGACTTGATCATTTTTTAGGCAAATTGAGAAAGCGTCATCGAGGGACTATGATCATTCGATTTGTTTTTGTTTGGCCAAAGACACTCAACATGCAACATGGCCCATTTTTAAAGGCAACAAGTGGAGTAACCCTAAGGGTGCAAGTGTGATTGGTGTTGTCCGTTTTCATGCTTTTTTTGTCTTTGCATTAGGTCAAGCTATTTGTTATTTGATTTTTGCATACAAACCCTAGGTCTATCATGGCATAATTTGAAAGCTTTTAAATGCGGAAATTTAAAGTCCTAAATTATTACAACATAATTATGGGGATGGGGGTACATATGTTTGAATGGGGGGATATTTAGCAAGAAATTAAATCTGAAACTATTACATCCATATTGAATATACAGATTATTTAATTGTACAATAATTAAAATAAATACAATAAATATGCAAAATGTATTATGCCCAAAAATGGTTTTTTATGTATGTAAAAGTATTTTTCAATGTAAAATATAAACAAAAATAAAAAAGGTTAATTTTTGATATTTTTATGGCCTTAGGGCAAAACCCTAGTTTTCTAAATAAATAAAATTTATTTATTAATATTATACAATATTATATATTAATTTATGCAAAAATAAAAAAGAAGTATATTGTAAAAAAAAAGGTATTTTTTAATGTCATATATTAATAAAATAAAAAAAGTATTATTTTCATATTTTATCTTAAATATTCTAATAAATGTACAAGTATTTATAGTATATATATATATTTAAATATACTAAATATGTACAAAAATAAAAATATTTATTATTTACAAAAAAAAAATATATTTTTTAGAAAATGTTTTCAAAAGGTAAATAAAAATAATGGCTGAAAATATATTTTTGTGTTATTTTTAATGTTTTAAATAAAAAGGTATTTATATTTATTTTACATGTATAAGTTCAAATAAAACAAATAAATGCCAAATAAAATGCAAAAATGGGTGGAAAAATATTTTTAATATTTTTAATATTTGAGCAAAAAATAATAAGTCAGAATCAAAAAGAAAAAAATCAAAAATGAATAAAATATCACACAATGGGCCAGGGGGGTGTAAATGGAAAAAGAGGGTGCAAGCAGCAAGAACAACTCAGGCCCAGCCCAAGTCCACCTTCTTCAACCTCCAGCCATTCTGTCTCAAAAACGCGCGCCCTCTATGCTTCATTCAAATTCCTGATTCTTTGACTTTTAACAAAAACTCATAACATAAACAATGTAGAGCATGAAAAGACGAATTCATACATATAAAAATCTTGACCTAACTCTCAGAAACGAGGGAGAATTTCTTCATCCCCAATTTCTGACCTAATTTTTCTTCCATGTTCAGGACCAAAATTCTCACAACACGCATAATATAAATGAAAAGTAAATACATGGATGGCTTCAGGGCTATGAGTAGAACATGTTTTCTTCACAAACCTAAGTCTAATCATGCCTGGATAGAGAGATGGAAGTTCATGTTTTACCTGTTTTAGCTTGACTTGAATAGAACAATGTGGCAACTTCCAATGGCTTTTGAGATTTTGTACAACTTGCTTGAAGTCCAGGGATGCTTCTCCTATGCTTGGCTTGCTCTGAAACTGCTTGTATCGTGCTATGGAAGTCCACCTGCACAGCTTGAAAGAAAAAATGGCAAAAAATGTTAAGGATGTTACAAATTGGATTTAATGCTTGGGATAGTTTGTGTGGATAATATAGAATGTGTTTGAACTGGTTTTCGTCAAGATGCACGAGTGGAATGGACTAGGGAAGTCAATCTGCAGCAGGGACTCTGTTTTGCAGAAAAACTATGCTTTTGGATATGAGGATGGATTGAGGGTGGTTTGGTCGTGCTTTAGGTCAGTTAGGGAGTATGAAGGATGTTTGCAAAGTTTGCTTAGGTTGGTGTTTACAGGAATGAGAGATTGGAGTCAATTTGTAAGTTTTCTTCTACTTGAAGCAAGAAAATGCAAGTTTCAATACAGGCCTGTGCAATGCCCTAAAGTATGCTGCATCTCTTCTTCTTGATCAGAGGGATTTGTGTACAAATTCTAGCTTCAAAGATCTGGCCCATGCCTCTTGGATTTGTTATTTGACATAAAGTGCATCTTTTCCAAAATGGCAAATTTACTTTTTCTAATTATGAATTAATCTTGCATGTAATTACCAAATGAACAAAATAACATCTTGGCACAATGGTTAGGCATTTAATTATAGTGTGTGAGACTGGTTTTGAGGCCTGCAAGCTAGCTTGTACAAGCTGACTTGAAAAATGCCAATGTATGAACATGTATTTGGTTATGAACAAAAGTGACTTTTGCCCAACTTTGCCAATTCGATTCTCCCTAACCACAAGGGTGTTTGAGAAGTTCTTGGACAATTTGGAAAGCTTGGAATGTGTACTACAATCCATCTTTGTAATGCAAGTTGAAATTCCAAGTGGAACCATGTGAAAAGTGGCCATGAAGTTGGACAAAAATCCTGCCTAGAATAGGTCAAAAATTTTCTAAGTTAAGAATGTTTTTCACCCTTATTCCAATTGTATCTTGATGAAAAAATGGGAAAAAGTTAGGAAGAAATAAGGAAATTTTATAACTTAGAAAATTTCTAAGTTATGGAATTTCTTCATTTTAACCCTAATTTGCAATTTTGGGTTTCTTGATGAACAAGTTTCATAATTTGACATGTCTTGATGAAAAATGAATCTTGGCACTTAATTTTGACCAAAAAGTCAAAGTTTGACTTTTCAGTATACAGTCAAATTTTGATCAGTTGACTGGAAAATTCATATGTCAATCCTGTGCATTTGAGATCTTTTGAACTTGTGGAATGTGTCAAGACAATGCCATTGAGTCTTTGAGTCCATATATAAGCTTGGTTTGCCATTGGTTAGTTCAAACAGTCAAAAATTGCCTTTGTGCAGTCAAAACCCTAAAAATGACCATTTTGCCATTTTGGTGATCTGATCAAATTTCTTGTGGAATTGTGATCCAAACTTGATCAAATGGTCCATATGAGTTCATTATGTTGATGTGGGTCAAATTTCATGAAGTTTGATTGTCAATTGGCCACAGTTGACTTTTTCCCCAATACAGCTGATTTCTAGGTCAATTGTCCAATTGACTGGGCAAAGGTTGGAATCAAGGCTTGGAACTTGGTATGGATAAACTTGTGAGTCCAACATGAAGCATGAAAGTCACTTTGGGAATTTTAGGTCAAAACATCTTTGTGCAAACTCAAACCCTAATTTGGGTCAACAGTGCAAGGAGGGATCTTGAGCAGAGCAAACCCTAACTTGATCTTGAGCTCCAAGGGTCTTGTGGTGAGAAAATGTTGATGAAATGAGAGGGAAAATTTTGGGGTACAACAGTTTCCCCTGTTCAATCTTCTTGCACCTGAAGAGTTAGATTGGAAAGTTTGCCTTTCGCGTCTCGAAGGTAAAAGGAGATTGGACACCAGAGTGCCCTTAAATTTGCACTCGTCGAAGCATGGATGCGGGAATGGGCTTAAAGATGCCATTTGGAGATGGGCTTAAAGATGCCATCTGGAGGGGTGACAGAATCTTGTCGGGGATGGGCTTAAAGATGCCATTTGGAATGAGTATTAGAAAGGTGTCCATGTTTTGGAACATCTCTGAACTGAGGGGTTCTGAACAAGCAATAGATCGACATCCATGTTTGGAGAATCCGTAAACTGTTTTCAGAAGTTGAGTCTGAACAAGCGATAGATTAACATCCGTGTTTGGAGAATCCGTAAACTGTTTTCAGAAGTTGAAGAATCTGAACAAGCGATAGGTTAACATCCGTGTCTGGAGAACCCGTAAACTGTTTTCAGAAGTCTTGAAGTTGAATAAGCAATAGAGCAGCATCCATGTTGGGAAGCGTCCGTAAACTGTTTTCAAAAGTTGAGTCTGAACAAGCGATAGATTAACATCCGTGTTTGGAGAATCCGTAAATTGTTTTCAGAAGTTGAGCTTAATAATCTTATCCTGAAAAGGGTAAAGTATTAGTTGAAACACAAAGTTATGTTGCATGAAATGTATGATGCAATGTATGTTGTATCAATGTTAATGATATGAATGTAATGGATGAGCATGTAAGCTGATGAGTTGTCTTGCTGAGGAAGGCGGATCCTGGATAACAAAATCTTTGACTGCTGTCGGGGGAAAGTAAATCCTGGACTGCTGCAGGGGATTGAGAATCCTTTGATCGTTGAAAATGAGAAGTCCGGGGACTGCTGTTGGGGAATCAGGAGCTTGGGTTGTATGCTAATCTACTGGGGATTCCAGGAAGAGAGTCTTCATTCTGTTAAGGGTCAGAAATTGGAAGTATACCAATCCTCTGAGGCTTCAAGGATGAGAATCTTCATTCCGATAACGCTTAACTGTTATCTGGTCGATTTCCAGGCTTTCATAGAAACTTGTATTGTCATCTGGTCGTAGTCCAGGCTTCACAATAGCTTGCTAAACTGCTATCCGGTCAAATCCGGGCTTCACGGCTTGTGTTGAAGAGATACCACTATCTGGTCGACTCCAGGCTTCGTAGTATTCTTGACTGCTGTCTGGTCGTAATCCAGGCTTCACATAAATTTGTATTGTCATCTGGTCGAAATCCAGGCTTCACAATAGCTTGCTAAGCTGTTATCCGGTCAAATCCGGGCTTCACGGCTTGTGTTAAAGAGATACCACCATCTGGTCGACTGCAGGCTTTGTAGTATTCTTGACTGCTGTCTGGTCGTAATCCAGGCTTCACAGAAATTTGTATTGTGATCTGGCCGAAATCCAGGCTTCACAATAGCTTGTTAAGCTGTTATCCGGTCAAATCCGGGCTTCACGGCTTGTGTTGAAGAGATACCACTATCTGGTCCACTCCAGGCTTCGTAGTATTCTTGACTGCTGTCTGGTCGTAATCCAGGCTTCACAGAAATTTGTTGGGGATTAAACTATTATCCGGTCGAATCCGGGCTTCATAGCTTGCTCTGAGGGGATACCACTATCTGGTCGCAATCCAGGCTTGGCGGTAGTCTGGCATTGTTATCCGGTCGTACTCCGGGCTTCACAATATGCTGTAGAGATTAAGATACTATCCGGTCAAATCCGGGCTTCATAACTTGAACTTCGTGAGAATTTGATCTTGGACGACTGTAACTTCCAACAGGTGATGAAGGAACTTTTGAACAATCGATCAATTTGAAATGTAATTTGTTTTGGAGAATAAATCCTTGACAAATGTTGGGGAAATAAACCCATAACCGAAGTTGGGGATAGAAAAATCCTTTGGTTACTAAGGGTGAGAAATCCTTGTTGATTGCTGATTGCTTGGGGAGCAAGATCTTCAGTTGTTGAGGGATCCTAGGACCACTGCTGGGGTCTGAAGATCCTTGGTGACTTTGTGGGAAATGAGAATTCTGATGATCTCTACTGGGGAGTCCAAAACCTGGGAGACTCATGCTGGAGGAGTAATAGATTGAGAATTTTCAATCTGATGGGAAGCATCTCTGTGGAGAGAAGGTTCACTAGTCTGGTTCCGCTGGGGATTGATAGTTGGAAGTTTTAGCTCCGCTGGGGATAGGATTTTCAGATTTTAAGGCTCCACTGGGGATACTAAAACTTAACTCTCAGGGGAATCGAGTTCTGGAAGGCTCTCTGGCTGGGGAAATCAGTTTTGAGAAAGCTTCTGCTCTGCTGAAGATCCTGAAGTTTAACTCTGCTTGGGGAATTAAGTTCTGGATTCTGACTTTGTTGAGGAATTTGGAGTTTAGAACTGCTGGTGATTCCTTCTGAAAGGGGATCAAGATATCTACCTGTACCTTCAACCTATCAGCAATCATCTTTCTTGATTTGTAAGGAAAATGATCATGTTCAAATGCATATGCCTATTTAACAAAACATTGGACGTTTCTCAAATAAAACGTAAGTGCAAAAGAGAAAAAGGAAGACAAAGAAAATTTCTGTATTTGGAAAAGTATTTGTATTAACTTTCTATGAGTATCTTTGTACAAAGGAGACAAGCATCCTAGTAAGAGGATGTCGTCGTAAAAATTGAAAATTTTATACAAAAGAAAGATGGCTATGTGTAACAATTCCATGGGATTCCATTCTGCTATAGCCTTCACAACTCTGAATATCTTGTCCATTCAATGCTTCGTTCGTCGATGACTGGATTGATCAGAAGCTTGGAGCTGGTTGATGAAGTGATCAGACGAGACATAGTCATACGCTTTAATTCCCTAACTTTTTCCTGGACCGCCCTTTCGGATTTTCAATCCACCGGGAAACCCCTTTTTGCCCAAGCCTCCCTTTCGGGTTTTCGACTTGCCGGGTGTACAGATTTTTTTGTTTTATCCCTAATTTTTGCCTGAACCGCCCTTTCAGGTTTTTGGTTTACCGGGATGCCCATTTTTGCCCAAGTCGCCCTTTTGGGTTTTCGACTTGTCGGGTTTGCTTATGCGTAGTATCTTTTGACTATGTCTGCGTTCGCAGGGTGCGGCAAATCATCGCCGTCCATGGTGGTCAAAATCATTGCACCACCAGAAAATATGCTCTTGATCACAAATGGTCCTTCATATGTAGGAGTCCATTTGCCACTGGAATCACTTTGCGGCAAAATGATCCGCTTGATCACAAGATCTCCGACTTGATATACTTGACGTCTGACTTTCTTGTTGAAAGCCTTGATCATCTGTTTTTGATACGTTTGACCATCGCAAACAGTAGCGAGTCTCTTCTCGTCGATCAAATTGAGTTGATCAAGTCGGGTCTGAATCCAATCGTCTTCATTCAAACAAGCGTCCTTCATAATCCTTAAAGAAGGAATCTGAACTTCCATGGGTAAGACAACTTCCATGCCATATACCAAAGAAAATGGGGTTGCCCCTGTTGAAGTACGTGCCGTGGTACGGTATCCATGCAGAGCAAACAATAACATCTCATGCCAGTCCTTGTAGGTGACTGTCATTTTCTGAATGATCTTCTTAATGTTTTTGTTCGCAGCTTCAACAGCACCGTTCATCTTCGGCCGATAGGGAGATGAATTGTGATGATAAATCTTGAACTGTTCGCATAAAGCGGTGATCATAGTATTATTCAGATTTGTACCGTTGTCTGTGATGATCCTGTCGGGTACACCATACCGGCATATGAGATTTTGCTTGATGAAGCGGGCAACCACATTTTTTGTGACGGAGGCAAAAGAAGCTGCTTCGACCCACTTGGTGAAATAGTCAATGGCGACCAGGATGAAGCGATGTCAATTGGATGCTGTGGGCTTGATCTCTCCAATCATGTCAATGCCCCACATTGCGAATGGCCAAGGAGCTGTCAGAACGTTGAGAGGAACAGGAGGAATATGAATCTTATCAGTGTAGACTTGACATTTGTGGCAAGTACGGGAATGTTGATGGCAATCTGCTTCCATGGTAGACCAGTAATAGCCTGCCCTTAGAATCTTCTTAGCCATTGTATGCCCGCTCAAGTGGGTGCCAAACGTACCGCTGTGTATCTCAGTCATGATTAACTCAGCTTCAGCTTTATCCACACATCGGAGTAAAACACAATCATGGCTGCGTTTATAGAGGATGCCATTGCTCAGGAAGAACTTGGCAGCAAATTTCCTTAGGAACTTCTTGTCATTTACGGAAGCTCCTTCGGGATATTCTCTAGTCTGGAGATACCTTTTGATTTCGTGAAACCAGGGTTGTTCCACTACTTCTTCGGTATTAATCTCATGACAATGCGCAGGTTCATCCATTCGCTCGATGGTGATTTGGGGAGCCTCGTTATCCCAGTTGAGTTTAAACATGGAAGACATTGTAGCCAGAGCATGATCAACGGCCTTCCTTCGACGGGTGGCATCATAATAGGAGGTTCTAGCAAATACTCCTTGATCTTATCAAAAGCATCTTGGCAATCGTCGTTCCATTCGACTACCTGATCTTTCTTCAATAGTTTGAAAATTGGCTCACAGGTAGACGTCAGATGAGGGATGAATCTGGCAATATAGTTCAAGCGCCCCAAGAATCCTCTAACCTCCTTTTCAGTACGGGGGGCGGGCATCTCTTGTATAGCTTTTACTTTTGCTGGATCGACCTCAATGCCTTTGTTGCTGACAATAAATCCTAGAAGTTTACCAGACCTAACTCCAAAGGTGCACTTACTTGGATTCAGCCTGAGTTTGTACTCCTTCAACCTGGCAAACAGCTTTTGCAGATGTTCAAGGTGTTCCTCCTCTGTTTGTGATCGAGCTATCATGTCGTCTACGTAAACCTCGATCTCATGATGTATCATATCATGAAACAAAGCTACCATGGCGCGTTGATAAGTTTCCCCTGCGTTCTTCAGTCCGAACGGCATCACCTTGTAACAAAAAGTACCCCATTGTGTAACAAAGGTTGTTTTCTCCATGTCCTCGGGGGCCATTTTGATCTAGTTGTAGCCCGAGAATCCGTCCATGAAGGAAAACACCTTGTGCTGAGCTGTATTGTCAATCAAAATGTCAATATGTGGTAGGTGAAAATCATCTTTAGGGCTGGCCCTATTCAAATCCCGGTAGTCCACACACATTCTGACCTTGCCATCTTTTTTAGGTACTGGCACGATGTTAGCAACCCACTGTGGATAGGATGTAACAGCCAGAAACCCAGCATTGAATTGCTTCATTACTTCAGCTTTAATCTTCTCAGACATGTCAGGCCTCATTCGACAGACTTTTTGCTTGATCGGTGGACAATCCTCTCTTGTAGGGAGACGGTGAACCACGATATCTGTGTCTAAACCAGGCATGTCTTCATAAGACCAGGCGAAGATTTCAACGTATTCATTCAACAACTGTATCAAACGCTCCTTAACACTTGGTTCTAGATTGGCACCCACTTGTACTTCCTTCCGGTCTTCCTCTGTTCCTAAGTTGACAGTTTCCAACAACTCTTCGTGAGGCAAGATGGCCCTTTCTTCTTGCTGTAGAAGCCTGGCCAACTCCCCTGGAACTTCACAATCTTCGTCGTCTTCGCACTCAGCCTGATTGACCAAATCTTCAGAGTTATCGAAGGACACAGCAGAATAGTCTCCCATAGAATCTAGAGTGGATGGGTACCTGCATTTGTGAGTGTGGGTGTGTGTAAGGGATAGCCATCCTTAAACAAACAAAAATGCAAAAGGAAAGAAAATGAACACATCAGTTTATAAATGAAAAACATCCAATGATTCGTTAAACATGGCATATGAATATGAAGAGAATCAAAACCCTTACAAATGGACCTACAGGCCCCGGGCAAGGCATGAGGTGAAAAAGTAGTGTGCAGATTGCTTAAAAGTAATTATTACAGACCAACAGGAAATGTTCGAAAGATAAGTTACTGATTAATGAAAGTAATGGGGACGAAGTCTTTCGCCTCCCAGTTGTGTAACCCCCCTTCGATGGTTGGGAAGATCCAATATTCAATGCTACCCTCTTCGTCTTCGTCTTCCAAAGCATTGATTACATGAGGAGATATCTTGATGGGTGTCCTTTCAATTTTTGAGCGACGCATAGCTTTCTGCCCCGCAGCGGTGAATCCCAACCCAAACTTGTCTGTCTTGTGGGGAAAGTCAGGCAACTGACCCCATGCTGAACTCTTTCCCTCCTTTACTGCAGCCTCTGCGTCTTTCAGAGATGCCATCCTGGCCACCTGCTTGGGTACCTCAGCTACTGTCCTTGCTACTGCAACCTCAGGAGTAATTTCCTCGAAGTGCTGGAACTGTGTCTCAATGAATTCGCCATCCACTTCCACATACCTAAAGGAGTTTAGATGACTGATCATATATTCCTCTTCACCGTGTACAGTTATGATTTTTCCTTTGACAGGGTATTTCAGCATCTGATGTAGGGAGGAAGTGACTGCGCCAGCATTATGTATCCATGGTCTCCCTAGCAAGCAAGAGTACAACGGACGGATGTCCATCACATAGAAAGTTGAGTGGAATACTTTAGTGCCCACCTTGATGGGAATGTCGACCTCCCCATGCACCATTCTCTTAGACCCGTCAAAGGCCCTGACAATGATATTACTTGGTTTCAGCTCAAAGCCTTCATAATCCAATCGATCCAGAGCTTTCTTAGGCAACACATTTAGAGAAGAACCAGTGTTGACCAAGACATGGGCGAGAGTAGTTCCTCGACATTCAATTGACACATGCAATGCGTCGTTGTGCTTCCTTCCTTTCGGAGTCAGGTCAGCATCAGAGAAACCCAGGCCGTTGTCGGCAGTAAGGCTGGCTACACAATCCTGGAATTGATCGGCTGAGGTTTCCTGGGGAACATGGGCTGTCTTCAAAAACCTTATCAAGGCCTTGGCATGAGCCTCCGAACAAAGCAGGAAAGCTAACATGGAGATCTTCGAGGGAGTTTTCCCCAGTTGTTCTACAACGTCATAATCACTTTTCTTTATTATTTTCAGAATCTCCTCCATTTCTTTCTTAGAGGTTTCGGGGATAACCAATGGCTGAGCCCTCGTCCTGACGAGCTCATCTTGGATCCCTTTCCCCTTATCAGCAGAAGTAGGAGGGACAACCACAGGAGTAACAGCTTCTTCAATCAACGGAATTCTTGCAGAAAGTTTTATCGGTACAGGAGTAACCTTGGCAGCAGCTGAGGGTCCAAAGATTGCCTTTGGAGGGGCAATCTCTGGAGAGAAAATTCTCCCACTTCGGGTAATCTTGCTCATACCGGAAATGTTTCCAATGTCGGCATCTTCTTCGTCAGAGCTCTCTTCAGTTATCTCAACTTGTTTAACACCATGGTAGTAGATTTCTCCACCATAATTCCATGGTATTGATTTGTCAGATTTGTAGGGGACATGCCCAGGCATGGTTATTTTCAGAGGAACAATCTTCGTAGCGGATGTAATCTTAAAAAGCTTTTTAGGGACCTTGGAAATATTGGTGGAAATGGTGATTATTGAAACATCTTTGATAGGGGTTGGAGTAGCAGGAATCTTTTCGAAAAGAATTTATTGGCTGTCCATTAGGCCTTGGATGCCTATCTTCAGCAATGGACAGTCGATTGGTAGGGAGGAACAACAGTAGCAATCTTCTTTACACCCTGGGAAAATCCCAGCCTTTAACAGATTCAACTTGATTGTTAGTAGTGGAGTTACCAGATCATCAACAGTAGCAACATACAGATCTTCTTCAATAGCATGGACATTACGACCATGCTTCGGCATTGGAGCGGATATTACATTTGGCTTCTCCGAGGCGTCGAACTCAACCTCTTTTGCATCTATTAAATCTTGAATTTTATTCTTAAGCGCCCAACAATCGTTGGTGTCATGCCCGGCGCTGTCAGAATGGTAGGCACATTTAGAATTGGGATGATAGTGTGGGGAAGCGGTGTTCACAATCTTTGGCGCTTCTCTAATATTGGTGAGATTCAACTTCAACAAATGGGGAAGAAATTGTGCAGGCGTCATGTTGATGCGGGTGAACTGCCGTTGTGGTTGTTCCACCCGTTGCTGATTTGGTCTGGACTGGTTGTTACGAGGCTGATCATTTGACGAATTTTGTATCATCACGGCCCCTACAGTCGGCCGGCGCTCCGTTCTTCCCAATCTTTTCTGAGAGTATATAACAACTGCCTCCTTCTTGGCCGGAAATGATTTCTTAGCAGTTGTAGATGCAGAGGCATCCCTTTGAATCTTTCCATTCTTAATACCAGCTTCCACCCGTTCGCCAGTCAGAATCAATTCAGTAAACCCTACAGAAGAGCTCCCGATCAAATGGTTGAAGAACGAGCCAGATAGGGTCCCCAAGAACATATCAACTAGTTCCCTATCTGAAAGAGGTGGTTGCACTCTTCCGGCCAAGTCGCGCCATTTCTGGGCGTATTCTTTGAATCCCTCATTTGAGGCCATCCCCATACTCTGTAGCATAGTACGGGTTGGCGCCAAGTCAGCGTTATATTGATACTGGCGATAAAAGGCAGCTGCCAAGTCTTCCCAATTATGCACTTCTGACCTCTCAAGCTGGTAAAACCAGTCTAGCTGCATACCGGACAAACTGTCCTGAAAGAAGTGTACCCAAAGATTTCTGTCGGATGTATGAGGTTGAATTCTTCTGACATATGACCTTAGGTGCATTTTCGGGCAAGACAGCCCGTCATATTTTGCAAAAATTGGCACTTTAAACTTTGGAGGGATCACAATTCCAGCAATCAATCCCAATTCTTCAAAATCTAACCCAGGAACCCTTTGCAGCTCCATAGCTGCCAGTCTATCCTCCATGTTCTTGTATTTGTCGTCCGCTGGCGGGTATTGCTGCTCTGAGTAGTCTTCATCTTCCTCAACCTCTTCCTCTTCAGCTTCGGACTCAAAAGGTAGTGCAGCTCCTTTTCCCTTACTGGTTCCCTCATCAGATGCGGAGGGGAATTCAAGAACTCTCCTAGCTTTATTCTTAAATCTTCTTCCCAGTGTAGCTACCCCAACTCTTTTCTTCTTCTTTTTCACTTTTTCTTGCTCTTTATTCCCCAACAGTGCTTTTAGATCCTCCTGACCCTTTGCCAAGGTCATAAGGAGTTGTTGAAATTGTGAGTTTTGTGACTGCAGATCTTTGACCGTCTGTTCAAGATCCATCTTACTGAAATAAACAGCAGAAAGATAAGGAAACCTGGTGTGAAGACCTGCTTATGCATATGATGAATGATATGTTTATTTATGCAATGCATTCAAGGATTTAGAAATTCACAATTGTTGCAAACAAAGAGAACATACGTCATATTAATAAGAAGAAATTTTGTCAGTACATAAATGCCCCATGGGCCAAATATTACAAAAACTTCTTAAGGTAAAAAGACGTTGCGCATCCTCTTTGGTGTGATGTAGGTATTGAGGGTCTCCTCCTCGTGAAGTCAGCAGGTAAGCTCCAAAACCTTCTTCTCACTGGCATAGAAGCTGGCTTCAAAAGTATTCCGCTCTTCCTTGAGTTGGATCCAACTCTTCTGCATTTCCTCCCGATGTCGGCATGTCAGGATGTAGGATGGTGTAAGGAACCTCTCCTTCCTTAACAGGCTCTTTAATCAAAGGGAGAATATGAGGGTAAGGCATCATAAGACTCTGGGCTCGGGTCCTTACCCACTTGAGATAAGGCTCAAGAGGGATGGAGTTCTTGTGCCCCAGTGTCTTGCTATCTACCTTGTTAGGCATCCTCCAAGCTCTGATGAATCTTTGGCGAAGTCCTTGCGCATCGTTGTCGAAGTCAAAAACTAGGTCAGAAATCAACATGTCATGAGGGCCATCCCTCCGTGCATATCCAAATTGTCTCAAAGCTAGACAAGGGTTGTAGGTAATGCCTCCTCTAATGCCAAGTAATGGAACATTAGGGAACTCACCACAACGATCGACGATGATGACATTTTCTCTAGACCGAGAACACCAATGTACATCAGAGTGTGTGAGGGTCATCAATCGTTGTGACCACCTTAAGCCTTGTTCATTCTTCAAAACAGGTTGTGGAAGGTGCGAAATAAACCACCTTGCAAGGAGAGGAGTACAGTACATGAGAACACCTCTCTTTCTCATTGTTCGTGTGTAAAATGAGTGGAGAATGTCCCCAAGCAATGTAAGTATGGGATTCCTGGATAGGAAAATCTTGACAGCATTGACATCTATAAGTTAGTCAGGATTTGGGAACAAAACCAACCCATAAATGAGGAGTGCCACAATCTCTTCAAAGGCTTGCAGATCCAGGGAATTCCAACACTCTTGTGCCTTCTCAAACAAGAATTTTGCCAAGAAGCCTTTGACACCACTTCTAGTTTCCCAATGCCCTTTGATGTTAGATGGTTGCAAGTGTAGTGCTTGAGCAACATCTTCAGGCTTTGGTTCTTTTTCCGTACCATTGTAGGGTAGTTCATTAAGAATAGGAATTCTCAGGAGTTGAGAAAATTCCTCCAAAGTAGGCACCAATTGGTAGTCGGGGAATGTGAAACAGTGGTGAAGGGGGTCAAAGAACTGGAATAACACTTTCACCATGTCTTCTTCAATGCTGGTGTTGACTAGGCTGAGCAGTCTACCATGTCTTTCACCGAAGGGAGAGCTTTCTGGAATTTTGGATGTAAGCTCCTTGAGTTGAGGAGGGATTCTCACAAGGTTGACTTGGATAGTTTTCCTGCGAAGAATTTCCATGACCTACAAAACAAGAAAAAAGATGAAGATCCAAACCCTTGAAATGGTTAGTGGATGCATATGATGCTTTATGATGTTCATGATGTATGCACAAACATATGTACAAGCAAGTCACACAAAAACCCTAGTTTCGGGCTTGCATGAGGTTTCATAGGTAAGTACCCTCTTGAGTTTAGTTGGCTAAAAAACTTGTCCTATAAATAGTAATCGGGTTCAAAGGAGCTCAATATCATTGAATTGTTTTCTATGTTCATTGTTTTGGTTTAGCCACTTAACTAGCGACCAAAATATTCCAAGAAAACAACCCTCAATGAGTGTAGTATCGAGTATCTACCAACTTCAGACTGCACCAAAGCCGGTCATCTCACTACCCTTAATAAAAGGCCAAGATGGTCAAGTAAGGTTCTAGGTCATTAGTGCTTAGTGACATCACTCAGCGGCCCCGTACTCTCCTTGATTGAACTCAAGGGTTACCGATACTCATATATATGTCGCACTAATATAGCTATTGCTTCAACCGTGTCGGTATACCCCGCACAGTTTCCACAATGTATTGCTATCTATGAATGTTTCCCCAAATACGGGTGTAGGATTTCAAGCCCAAACAAGAGAACCAAAATATAAAGCAATCAAAGCAAACAATTAGTCATGCAAAAGGGTGATCTAAGCCCTAAGGTTACTCCACTTTTAAATTTCTCCCCAACAGAGTCGCCAGTTCTGTGATACGGTGGGAGAACTGACTTAAGGTTTTGCGTATGTTTTCGCAAATGTTTTGGTTTAGCAAGAGTCGCCACCGACTTTTTATTTTATCCTAAGGAAAGGTTAAAATGCACAGGAAAAACCTTTGAGATGTTTTCTTGGGTTCGGGGAGTAGATTATAGAAAGGGAAGGTATTAACACCCTTTCTATCCAAGGTTATCCTTGGGCTCTTAGTTACTTGCTTAGATCACTTGCCTTGCATTTTCAATTGTTTGAAATGGTGCTTTCAATTATTTGAAATGGTGCTTTGTGTGTGTGGTTTTGAAAATATTTTGAAAAAGATGCCTTGTCTAGGCAACCCTTGTAACAATTCTTTACTCGAATGTTTTACAAAAGGTGTTTGTCTTTTTGAAAAGATGTTTCAAGGTTTTTAAAGTTGTTTTTGGAAATTGTGTTGTGGAGTGTGTTTTGAAAGTAGGCAAGTGTGTTTTGCAAGTTTGATCAAGTAACTAAGAGTTGTCTACCCCTAAATTTACTCAAAGATCTTTCCTATGTTTTAACCCTTTTAACAGTATTGTTCCACCATTGTATTTGGTGGACAATCTTGTGTTAGGATGTTAACGGGACAGGCGCGGGTCATCGTTTAGACCATGAATGCAATAGTGCCAAGTATCTTTGGCAATTTTTCCTTTAAGGGACTTGATCATTTTTTAGGCAACTTGAGAAAGCGTCATCGAGGGACTATGATCATTTGATTTGTTTTTGTTTGGCCAAAGACACTCAACATGCAACATGGCCCATTTTTGAAGGCAACAAGTGGAGTAACCCTAAGGGTGCAGGTGTGATTGGTGTTGTCCATTTTCATGCTTTTTTGTATTTGCATTAGGTCAAGCTATTTGTTATTTGATTTTTGCATACAAACCCTAGGTCTATCATGGCATAATTTGAAAGCTTTTAAATGCGAAAATTTAAAGTCCTAAATTATTACAACATAATTATGGGGATGGGGGTACAAATGTTTGAATGGGGGGATATTTAACAAGAAATTAAATCTAAAACTATTACATCTATATTGAATATACAAATTATTTAATTGTACAATAATTAAAATAAATACAATAAATATGCAAAATGTATTATGCCCAAAAATGGTTTTTTATGTATGTAAAAGTATTTTTCAATGTAAAATATAAACAAAAATAAAAAAGGTTAATTTTTGATATTTTTATGGCCTTAGGGCAAAACCCTAGTTTTCTAAATAAATAAAATTTATTTATTAATATTATACAATATTATATATTTATTTATGCAAAAATAAAAAATAAATATATTGTAAAAAAAAGGTATTTTTAATTTCATATATTAATAAAATAGAAAAATGTATTATTTTCATATTTTATCTTAAATATTCTAATAAATGTACAAGTATTTATATTATATATATTTAAATATACTAAATATGTACAAAAATAAAAATATTAATTATTTACAAAAAAAAAAATATATTTTTTAGAAAATGTTTTCAAAAGGTAAATAAAAATAATGGCTGAAAATATATTTTTGTGTTATTTTTAATGTTTTAAATAAAAAGGTATTTATATTTATTTTACATGTATAAGTTCAAATAAAACAAATAAATGCCAAATAAAATGCAAAAATGGGTGGAAAAATATTTTTAATATTTTTTATATTTGAGCAAAAAATAATAAGTCAGAATCAAAAAGAAAAAAATCAAAAATGAATAAAATATCACACAATGGGCCAGGGGGGTGTAAATGGAAAAAGAGGGTGCAAGTAGCAAGAACAACTCAGGCCCAGCCCAAGTCCACCTTCTTCAACCTCCAGCCATTCTGTCTCAAAAACGCGCGCCCTCTATGCTTCATTCAAATTCCTGATTCTTTGACTTTTAACAAAAACTCATAACATAAACAATGTAGAGCATGAAAAGACGAATTCATACATATAAAAATCTTGACCTAACTCTCAGAAACGAGGGAGAATTTCTTCATCCCCAATTTCTGACCTAATTTTTCTTCCATGTTCAGGACCAAAATTCTCACAGCACGCATAATATAAATGAAAAGTAAATACATGGATGGCTTCAGGGCTATGAGTAGAACATGTTTTCTTCACAAACCTAAGCCTAATCATGACTGGATAAAGAGATAGAAGTTCATGTTTTACCTGTTTCAGCTGGACTTGAACAGAACAATGTGGCAACTTCCAATGGCTTTTGAGCTTTTGTACAGCTTGCTTGAAGTCCAGGGTGAAGTGGTGAAAAACACAAGAAGGGGGGGTTGAATTGTAAAACTGAAATCTAATGCAATGAACAAGATATTTTTATCCTGGTTCGTTTGATCTCAAACTACTCCAGTCCACCCGTCAAGGTGATTTCGCCTCTCTCCAACGAGGTCTTAATCCACTATATTCAACTGAATATTACAGACTGCTTTAACAACTGCTAAAGCCTTCTTTATCCAAACCACAACCCGGTTTGTCAAGGTAACACTTTCTTACAAAGAGATAAAACTAATTGTGTGAATGTTTTCTACAAAACTGTATCACAACTGTGATGTATACACAAATTAAAGCTTAGAAACTAGATTGCTAAACAATGATAGAATATAAGAATGTGTGGTTTAGCAAAACTGAGAGAAAGAAGATTTTGATTAGCTTTTGTGCGTGTAGAGATTTGGAGAGCATTAGCCATTTCAATCTTCAAAGTCTTGTTTATATAGCACTGAGATGATGAACGTTGGATGCAATATTCTTGATTCAATGCTAATAATAAACTTTCCTTATCGAGCAGATCTTGTCTGGAATGAAGCCGTTGGAATTAATTTGCTTTCAATGCACAGTACCGTTGCTTACTTAATGCAAGTTCTGGCTTGGCTCATTCTGACTCTGCTTCGCTGCTGATGAACTGTTGTGTTTCTTTATCAGAGTGTTGAGCGCAGTCTTGTTCATCAGGCTTCAGCATGTACGTGAGTTGATCATCTGATTCTGTCATTCTGATATGGCAACTTCTGATGCTGGTGTCTGAAACCAAATTCTAATGCTGATTAGATGTGATCTTGCTTATCAATCAGAGTATCTGCAAGTCAGAACATAATAATTTTTAGGCAGCAGATAGTTCATGTATGAATATCATAAATAATATATCTTTTCACTTTGTTATCATCAAAACTTAAATATAGGGTAGTAGATTCAAACTTTGTTCTAACAATCTCCCCCTTTTTGATGATGACAAAAACTAGATATTTTTAAATGAAAATAATGTGAAAAGGTATCAGAGATATGCATCAGAGTAAGAAGTACAAAGGATAAGGAGTAAAAAGATATCAGAGTTAAGAGATATACTCCCCCTGAGTTTATTACTTCCCTTTGATTACAAGTGTTCTTCAGGATCAGATCTTTTTGCCTTTCTTTGAACGTTAGAGTATCAGAATCTTTGACTATCAGAAGCTTTATGTCAGAGCAGAGCTTCAGAGCTTTTCTTGTCAGAGCTTTGCTTTGGATCAGAGTATCAGAGCGGATCAGAGCTTCATAGTGATCAGAGCTTCTAGTCTTCAGAGTGTCCAGGAGCTTCCTTGTACCTGTAGACTTTAAGCAAAACAGAAAAACATTTTCAAGTAATAGAGTTAGAATATTTGAAAATTTCTGTCTAGTTAGCCGTTATTGTTTAAAATATCATTCTTGTTCTCCCCCTTTTTGTCAACAATCAAAAAGTGTAGGTGAGTGCTAAAACAATTTAAGATCAGAAAAACTAATCATATTAAAAGAGTTCAGAATCAAAACATGAAAATAGTACAAAACACATTCAAGTAGTACATCAGAAAATCAAGGAAAACATGAAAAAGGACATGAATGAAAAAAGACTAAGGTTGAGGAGGCAAGAGTGTGAACAGGTTCTCCAGCATGGCTTGGATCTTTTCAGCAGTCTCATTCTGCTTGTGCACCATGCTGACAACAGTGTCAATCCTGCTATCCTGCACATCCATTCTTTCTTTCATCTTCTGGTCGCTTTCATCCATCCGCTGCTGCAGACGCATGTCATTCAGCCTTAGTTCTTCCAGAGTCTGCATGTCCAAGGCAGCTTGAGAAGCATCAGAAGCAGGAAGCTTCTGAGAGCTTTCAGCAACATCTTCTGCTTGACTTTCTTCAGCTTGAATGGTCTTGTCTTCTTTTGATTGCACCTTTGCAGCTTGCTGTTTCTCAGACCGAGGTTCACTATCCAGAGGGAGCACGTCTTCTTTCAGAAGCTGACTTCCAACTTCATTCAGAAGCTTGCTGAAATTTTGTTGTGCCTGCTCATAGTTGATATCCTGCAACTTGAGGGCTTCAGCACGTACCCAAAGTCTGAATTGTGACCAGAGCTGATCAGAAGCAGCTGGGTCAATCATTCCAGGACAGACTTGCTTCAAAGAAGCAATCCATTGCAGCACACCTGTTTCAAAATTCATAATACCAGAGCCAACATCTAGTTGTTTTGGTTTTGGGATGGCAATTTTATGTTTCAGATCAGCAAGATGGTCAAGACTGGTTAAGTCTATGAAAGTCCTGCTGGGGTTTTCGGAGGTTTTCTGGGCATCTGTTTGTTTTGGAGATGGAGTATCAGAATCAGAGATTATGATTGGACTGGGTGGTATTTTGGGAGTATTTGGTGGTGTAGATTCTGATGAGGATGGCAATTGTGCTAAGGTGATAGTTGTTCCACCTGGCAGCTGGATTGCCAAAGGTGATGGTTGAGGTGAATGAGGTTCAGATGGTTGAGGAGAAGGAGTTTCAGAGTGATGAAACTCTGGTTGAGGTGATGGAGGATTAATTTCTGGTTGGGAAGAGGGAGACATAATTGCTGGTTGAGGAGAAGTTGTTGGAATTTCTGATTGTTCAGGGATAATGGGTTCTTCAGGAATTGGTGAGAGTGGCTGTTGTTGTTGTTCTGGTTCTTCAGCAGATTGTTGTTGTTCTGGTTGTGGAGGAGGGACAATTTGTGGTTCAGAAATTGGTTGATCAGAGGTGTGTTGATAAATGTCAGACAGCACTTGGTCAATTGCTGATGTTGTTGAGATTGTTGGTTGTTTGGGATGTTTGGTTCTGGGTCTTCTGAGTTTTAATGCCTTAGAAGGGTCCTCTTCTGGTACAGTTTCATCTATGGTAGGGATGGGGATTGAGATTCTATGGGAGGTTTGAGGAGGAATAGATGATGGAATAGTAGAAGAATTTAAAACAGAAGCAGCAGATGAATTACCTCTTTTCCTGGGTGTCTGCTGGGATGATCCTTCTGATGGTGCCTTCCTCTTCTTCGTCTTCTTCAGAGTCACTTCTTGCTGAGGTTGATGCAGAGCTTTGATAATCAGATTTGGATCTGAACCATCTGCCTTGCACGCATCCAAGTATCTGAGAACCACCTCTGGTTTGGATTCTATTTCAGAAAATAACGGAAAGTCACTCAGAGGCACTCTTCTGCTGGTGATATCAGCAATAGGAGTAGCTCTGGGTTCCTTCTGAATATTCTCTATCAGCTTCATCTTCTTCAAGTTATTTGCATTAAGAGGTTTCCCAACTGTTGGTTCAATAGTGCTTAGCTCTTGAGCTTCTATCAGATGCTCTATCAGCCTATTCTCTGTCAGAATATCTGATATCAACCTTCCAAAGGGTATCCAATCCCTCTTGGTTCTTTCTTCTTCCCTGGTTTCCTTCACACTTGTTCTGAGGTGGTTGAACAGGAAGTGAGCCAGATTGATCTTTACCTTCTGATCAATAAAGTAGATCAGAAACTGCTGATCCACATTTATGTAATCAGGAGAACTGGTTGGTTTCCTTTGGTTGAAGCACCCCAGAATTATCTTAGCCCAAACTCTGTAATGATCCTTCAGATCTTTAATCTTGCTGCTGGGCACCCCATGAGTGAAAATCCTTGCAGCTATCACACCTACATCAGCACATCTTTCAGCCATGTCCACACAACGGACGCCACCGCCACTGTAACCGATTAGCCTTGCAATGTGATCCTCAGTGATCACAATATTCTTCCCCATAACAAAGGAGGTGACTAGATGTGTTGAAGCCTTGGCGTGAATCCAGAATTCCTTGACTAGCATTGGGAAAGTTGGTCCAACCAACCTGTCAAAATACCTTTCCCACTTCTGTGCCCTAACTTCTTCAGTTAGGTCAAAACCGTTCTCCTTCAAGCTTCCAAAATCAATGATTAATTCAAAAAGCACTTCAAGATTCTTCACAGGAGTGAGGAGAGTTATGAATGGAACTTGATATTGCTCAGATGATGCTTTCTTCTGAGGACCTGCAGAAGCACTGCTGGAGGTTGCCATGTTCACACTAAAAGGGTTTTTGAGAATAAACTGAGGAAAATAGGTTTTGCAAGAGATGAACACATAAATATGCAGAAAATGCTTGAGTATTAGTGAGAAAACGTAAAGAATGAGAATGAGAGATTAATGTGTTTAAATAGAGTTTCAAAAATATTTTGAAAAGATAAACGTTTTTTAAGAGAGAGAAAAATCATGATTGCATTTAAAAAGCATGATTACTTTTCATTAAATGCTTGCTGATTTTGGGGGATTTGAGAAAGATACTTAAAAACGGTTATCAGACATGTGTCTCAATGCACCCAATCAGCGCTTTGTCTTCTCAGAAGCATGCACGCGTTCTGCTTCAGAGATATGCTGATGATTGGATGACACTTGTTTGATGTAGTGATCATCACGTCTGTCTTTGAGCTTAGACTCTCAGATCTTTAGACTTGCATCTGATACAATCTGCATGTTCTATCTTTCTGAAAGGAGATTGATCAGAAGTTCACAGTAAAACAATTACATTCTGAAGGTAAATATATGGAATTAAAACATTTTCACTCTGGACACACTTTCATGCTGAGATGTTTCAGAATGAAATTAAACCTATCTTCTGAAAGGGGTTTAGTAAAGATATCATCCCATTGATGGTCTGTATCTATAAATTTTAAGTTCAAAATACCTTTCTGAATATAGTCCCTAATGAAGTGATGTTTTATTTCTATATGCTTAGCTCTAGAATGTAAAATGGGATTCTTACTTAAGCAAATAGCAGAAGTACTATCACAAAGTATAGGAATGTTACTCTCAAAAATCTGGAAGTCTTCAAGCTGACTTTTCATCCAGAGCATTTGTGTGCTACATCCTGCTGCTGCTATGTACTCAGCTTCTGCTGTTGATAGTGCAATTGTTGATTGCCTTTTGCTGGACCAAGAGATCAGATTTTCTCCTAGAAACTGGCAGCTTCCAGAAGTACTTTTACGTTCCACTCTGTCTCCAGCAAAATCAGCATCGTAGTAGCCTACTAAGCTGTAATCACTAGATTTTCTATAAAACAAACCCAGATTAGTAGTACCTTTCAGATACTTGAAAATTCGCTTAACAGCTGTTAAGTGAGATTCTCTAGGATCTGATTGGAATCTAGCACAGATACAAACACTGAATAATATGTCAGGTCTTGAAGCAGTCAGATAGAGGAGAGAACCAATCATACCTCTGTAGACTTTCTGTTCTACATTTTTGCTTACCTCTTCTCTTTCCAGAATGCACGTGGGATGCATTGGAATCTTTGATGGCTTACATTCTGAGAGGTCAAATTTCTTCAGAAGATCTCTGATGTATTTGCTCTGATGAATGTAAGTTCCCTCTGGAGTTTGATTGATCTGAATTCCTAGGAAGAATTTCAGTTCCCCCATGAGGCTCATCTCAAATTCTGCCTGCATACACTTAGCAAATTTTCTTCCAAGAGAAGGATTAGTAGAACCAAAAATAATATCATCAACATAAATTTGACAGACTAAGATGTCATTCTTAACTGATTTACAGAATAGAGTAGTGTCCACTTTCCCTCTGGTGAATTCATTTTCTAACAGAAAGTTACTTAGCCTTTCATACCAAGCTCTGGGAGCTTGTTTCAGACCATACAGTGACTTCTTTAGTTTGAAAACATGTTCTGGATGTTTTGTATTTTCAAAACCTGGGGGTTGGTGTACATAAACTTCTTCTTCTATATAACCATTTAAGAATGCACTTTTAACATCCATCTGATACAGAGTGATGTCTCTATTAACAGCAAATGAAATTAAAAGTCTGATAGATTCTAACCTGGCGACTGGGGCAAAGGTTTCTGTATAGTCTATCCCCTCTTGCTGACTATAACCTTGTGCAACCAGTCGTGCCTTGTTTCTGATGACTTCACCTTGTTCATTTAGCTTGTTTCTGAACACCCATCTTGTTCCAATGACGTTGAATCCTTTTGGTCTGGGAACGAGATCCCATACGTCGTTTCTGGTGAATTGATTCAGCTCTTCTTGCATTGCCAGAATCTAGTCATTATCCAGAAGTGCTTCATCAATAGAAGAAGGTTCAATCAGAGACACAATTCCCATAAGTGTTTCTTCAGAGTTTCTGAAGCTTGCTCTTGTTCTGATTGGATCTTCCTTTCTTCCTAGGATAGTCTCTTCTGGGTGATCCAAACTGCTTCTGGGTAATCTCTTCTAAGGTTGATCAGCAGCTGTTGTAGGATTGCTAGCAGTGCTCCTTTCAGACGTTGAAGGAATGTCTGTGTTGAGAGCTTCTGATGACTTGTCTTCAGAACCTGCAAATTCAATTTCTATACCTGCAAAAACTTCATTCTACAGTTCCAGAGCCAATTATCTTTCCCCTCTGATTGCCTCCAAAGCCAACGTGGCCTCCAGGCTTAAGTTCTAGGTTTTGGAACATATGCCTTCTTCCCGTCATGTGTCGTGAGCAGCCAGAGTCCAGGTACCATGACTGGTGTTTCTGACTTGCTGCTAAAGATATCTGCAACATGTATTATTTTATCCTTAGGTACCCAAATTTTCTTGGGTCCTGATTTGTTAGTTTTACCAAAACTCTGGTTGAATTTTGGTTTCACAGAGTGCTTACTGCTAGTGTATTTAATATCATGTGTGTGACCATACACAAAATGTGAATTCAGAGGAGTGTGTTTAATGGTTAAGTCCATGACATTCTTTGGTGTAGGAACCTTACCTTGGTATCCTATTCCTTTCCTGCCGTTTCTGCTAACTCCATAGATCATTGAAGCCATTCTGCTTCTATCTATGCTTTTAGCTAGGAACTTCTGGAAACTGTGATCATACTCCTTGATGATCTCATCAGCGTTGCTGGGAGTTTCAGAAATTGGTTCCATCTGAGAGTTTTGTAAAGTGTTTTCTAATTTTGAAATCTTATTTCTCAGCTCAGAATTTTCCAATTTGAGACTCTCAGTATTAATAGAGTCAGATTCAAGATTCCTTTTCAGGTCTCTGAATTTAGCTCTAATTTGCTGATAACGTTCCAGAATCTCATTAAGGCTTTCAGCAAGTTCAGCCTTTGTAAAGTTAACAGCAAAGTTAGGAAATACCTCTTCAGTATCTGATTCTGAGTCTGATTCAGAAGCTTCACTATCTTCTGAGATGTTAGCCATGAGAGCTATGTTTGCCCTCTCATCATCTGATTCTGAGTCAGCTTCAGACGAGTCAGAGTCATCCCATGTAGCCATGAGACTTTTCTTCTTCTCTCTTCCAAACTTCTTTTTGGGCTTTTCCCTCTGAAGCTTTGGGCAGTCACTCTTATAGTGTCCTTGCTCATTGCACTCATAACAGATGATGTCTTTGGTGTTTGGCTTTTTGCTACTGGAGGAGCCTTCAGATCTTCTGTATCCAGAGGAAGAATCTGTCCTTCTGTATCTGGAAGAAGACTCGTTCTGATCAGATCTTCTGGGATTCCTGAACTTCCTTTGTCTTTGCTTCCACAGTTGATTTACTCTTCTGGAGAGGAGGGAGAGTTCGTCTTCTTCTGATGAGGATCCATCAGATGTTTCTTCAACTGCCTGCAAAACTTTAGACTCAAATTTTTTGTTAGATTTTAATGCTAAAGGCTTACCTTGCTTCTGAGGCTCATCAGCTTCTAGCTCTATCTCATGACTTCTGAGGGAGCTGATAAGTTCCTCCAGAGTGATTTTGTTGAGATCTTTAGCTAGCTTCAGAGCTGTAACCATAGGTCTCCACTGCTTGGGTAAACTTCTGATGATTTTCTTGACATGATCAGCAGTAGAGTATCCTTTGTCCAGAACTTTGAGACCAGCTACCAGAATCTGGAATCTAGAGAACATGGTTTCAATGGATTCAGATTCTTCCATTTTGAACGCCTCATACTTCTGAATGAGTGCCAGAGCTTTTGTTTCTTTGACCTAAACGTTGCCCTCATGCGTCATTCTGAGTGAGTCAAAAATATTCTTTGCTGTGTCTCTGTTGGAGATCTTTTCATACTCAGTATAGGAGATGGCGCTGAGGAGGATGGTTCTGGCCTTGTGGTGATTCTTGAAGTCACGCTTTTGTTGATCAGACATTGATTTTCTGTCAATCTTCTGACCGCTTGCATTCACAGGGTGCGTGTATCCATCTGTCACCATATCCCACAGATCAGCATCATGTGCCAGAAAGAAGCTTTCAATTCTGTCTTTCCAGTAATCAAAGTTTTCTCCATCAAAGACTGGAGGTTTGCCGCTGAATCTGTCTCTGTCCTCATTGTTGTCATTGCTGATGTGAGAATTGTTTCCTGCCATTGTGTTTTTCTGACGCTGGATCTTGTACTGACACGGTTAAGTGTTTTAGCTCAGAACCAGGAGCTCTGATACCAATTGAAGTGGTGAAAAACACAAGAAGGGGGGGTTGAATTGTAAAACTGAAATCTAATGCAATGAACAAGATATTTTTATCCTGGTTCGTTTGATCTCAAACTACTCTAGTCCACCCGTCAAGGTGATTTCGCCTCTCTCCAACGGGGTCTTAATCCACTATATTCAACTGAATATTACAGACTGCTTTAACAACTGCTAAAGCCTTCTTGATCCAAACCACAACCCGGTTTGTCAAGGTAACACTTTCTTACAAAGAGATAAAACTAATTGTGTGAATGTTTTCTACAAAACTGTATCACAACTGTGATGTATACACAAATTGAAGCTTAGAAACTAGATTGCTAAACAATGATAGAATATCAGAATGTGTGGTTTAGAAAAACTGAGAGAAAGAAGATTTTGATTAGCTTTTGTGCGTGTAGAGATTTGGAGAGCATTAGCCATTTCAATCTTCAAAGTCTTGTTTATATAGCACTGAGATGATGAACGTTGGATGCAATATTCTTGATTCAATGCTAATAACAAACTTTCCTTATCGAGCAGATCTTGTCTGGAATGAAGCCGTTGGAATTAATTTGCTTTCAATGCACAGTACCGTTGCTTACTTAATGCAAGTTCTGGCTTGGCTCATTCTGACTCTGCTTCGCTGCTGATGAACTGTTGTGTTTCTTTATCAGAGTGTTGAGCGCAGTCTTGTTCATCAGGCTTCAGCATGTACGTGAGTTGATCATCTGATTCTGTCATTCTGATATGGCAACTTCTGATGCTGGTGTCTGAAACCAAATTCTGATGCTGATTAGATGTGATCTTGCTTATCAATCAGAGTATCTGCAAGTCAGAACATAATAATTTTTAGGCAGCAGATAGTTCATGTATGAATTTCATAAATAATATATCTTTTCACTTTGTTATCATCAAAACTTAAATATAGGGTAGTAGATTCAAACTTTGTTCTAACACAGGGATGCTTCTCCTATGCTTGGCTTGCTCTGAAACTGCTTGTATCGTGTTATGGAAGTCCACCTGCACAGCTTGAAAGCAAAAATGGAAAACGATGTTAAGGATGTTACAGCTTGGATTTAATGCTTGGGATAGTTTGTGTGGATAATATAGAATGTGTTTGAACTGGTTTTGGTCAAGATGCACGAGTGGAACGGACTAGGGAAGTCAATCTGCAGTAGGGACCCTGTTTTGTAGAAAAACTGTGCTTTTGGATATGAGGATGGATTGAGGGTGGTTTGGTCGTGCTTTAGGTCAGTTAGGGAGTATGAAGGATGTTTGCAAAGTTTGCTTAGGTTGGTGTTTACAGGAATGAGAGATTGGAGTCAATTTGCAAGTTTTCTTCTACTTGAAGCAAGAAAATACAAGTTTCAATACAGGCCTGTGCAATGCCCTAAAGTATGTTGCATCTCTTCTTCTTGATCAGAGGGATTTGTGTACAAATGCTAGCTTCAAAGATCTGGCCCATGCCTCTTGGATTTGTTATTTGACATAAAGTGCATCTTTTCCAAAATGGCAAATTTACTTTTTCTAATTATGGATTAATCTTGCATGTAATGACCAAATGAACAAAATAACATCTTGGCACAATGGTTAGGCATTTAATTATAGTGTGTGATACTGGTTTTGAGGCCTGCAAGCTAGCTTGTACAAGCTGACTTGAAAAATGCCAATGTATGAACATGTATTTGGTTATGAACAAAAGTGACTTTTGCCCAACTTTGCCAATTCGATTCTCCCTAACCAAAAGGGTGTTTGAGAAGTTCTTGGATAATTTGGAAAGCTTAGAATGTGTATTATAATCCATCTTTGTAATTCAAGTTGAAATTCCAAGTGGAACCATGTGAAAAGTGGCCATGAAGTTGGACAAAAATCCTGCCTAGAATAGGTCAAAATTTTTCTAAGTTAAGAATGTTTTGCACCCTTATTCCAAAAATCAATACTTGAGCTACAAGCCTCCTTTGAGAAAACTTTGTGAATCAAAGTTGTAGATTTTGCAATGGACTACAACTTTCATGTTTTGAGTTTTGTTTGAATCCAATTGTATCTTGATGAAAAAATGGGACAAAGTTAGGAAGAAATAAGGAAATTTTATAACTTAGAAAATTTCTAAGTTATGGAATTTCTTCATTTTAACCCTAATTTGCAATTTTGGGTTTCTTGATGAAAAAGTTTCATAATTTGACATGTCTTGATGAAAAATGAATCTTGGCACTTAATTTTGACCAAAAAGTCCAAGTTTGACTTTTCAGTATACAGTCAAATTTTGATCAGTTGACTGGAAAATTCATCTGTCAATCCTGTGCATTTGAGATATTTTGAACTTGTTGAACGTGTCAAGACAATTCCATTTAGTCTTTGAGTCCATATATGAGTTTGGTTTTCCATTGGTTAGGTCAAACAATCAAAAATTGCCTTTGTGCAGTCAAAACCCTAAAAATGACCATTTTGCCCTTTTGGTGATCTGATCAAATTTCTTGTGGAATTGTGATCCAAACTTGATCAAATGGTCCATATGAGTTCATTATGTTGATGTGGGTCAAATTTCATGAAGTTTGACTGTCAATTGGCCACATTTGACTTTTTCCCCAATACAACTGATTTCTAGGTCAACTGTCCAATTGACTGGGCAAAGGTTGGAATCAAGGCTTGAAACTTGGTATGGATAAACTTGTGAGTCCAACATGAAGCATGAAAGTCACTTTGGGAATTTTAGGTCAAAACATCTTTGTGCAAACTCAAACCTTAATTTGGGTCAACAGTGCAAAGAGGGATCTTGAGCAGAGCAAACCCTAAGTTGATCTTGAGCTCCAAGGGTCTTGTGGTGAGAAAATGTTGATGAAATGAGAGGGAAAATTTTGGGGTACAACAAGGACCCTTTACATTTTTTCTTCCCCCATTTTTGGTTTGTAATTACCCCCATCCCGAAGCATTGTAATAGCGTAGATTCAAAATTCTCGCACTTTATTTCTATAGTTATTCAATTAACTGTTAGATGAATGCTAATAGGCTTGTATGATAAGACTAAAAGCAAAGGCTAGAAAACCTAACACTCAAGATAAACTTAACTGAAAACACAACAAACTCGCACACGCGCACCTCTAAGGTACCTCCACTTGTTACCTTCTGAAAAACAGTCATGTCCCTCGAACATGGGATACTTTAGCAAAGACCCTCGATTAAAAGATCATAGTCCCTCGATGACCCTTCGATGCTGCCTTCGGTATATGATCTAGTCCCTTACGATAAAATTGATAAAGTTCCCTACAAGTTGTCTTTATGACTGTACGATGGCCCTCGCATGTCCCTCAAAAAATCCAACGATAGGGCTACCTACTGACTAATAGTAGGATAACACTGTCTAAAGGAAATGAGGAAAAGAACAAAAATCTTTCGAGTAGGTAGATAGCTCATAGTTGCTTGCTCATAAAAACAAACAAAACAATTTTTACACATATACAAAAGACTCTTTTCTAAATATTTTCAAAGACAAAAAAACACTTTGTATACGTTCTCGCCGAAACGAGAAACATTACAAAGTTCGCCGCACTAAGGTATCTTTTCAAAAATATCTTCAAAACACACTTACACAAAAAGCATTTTCAAAATGAGCTAGAAACTAAGATCCCGTAGATAACTACAGATGGAAAGGGTGCTAACACCTTCCCTTTCCATAACCTACACCCCTTATTCAAAAAATAATTTCAAAAGGTCTTTCCTGTTCTTTTCACCCTGTCCTTTATTAGATAAAAGAAAAGTCGGTGGAGACTCTTGCTAACCGCAACATTTGAGATAAAACACAAAACAAGTAAAGTCAGTTCTCTCACCGTATTACAGAACTGGCGACTCTGTTGGGATACACTTAAAAGTGGGGTTACCTTAGAGCTAGATCATATTTAAAATGCTTTCCTTGTTTGATTTGTGTGTTTTACCTTTCGGGTTTATGTTTGGGTTATTGTTAAAGATCCTACACCCGGATCTGGGGCACTTTTAGGTAACCATCAATAGATTATGGAGATTGTACGGTGTAGACCGGTATGGTCGAAGCGATGGCTGCGTTAGTGGGACACATTTGTTGGTACTTGTATCCTTTGTGTTGAATCAAGGAGAATACGGGGTCGCTGTGTGGTGTCATAAAACACTAACTGACTTTAGAACCTTTAGTTGAACAAACTTAGCCATTAGAAAGTAGTGAGATAGTCGGCTTTGGTATAAAACTGAGGATTAGTTGATAATCGATACTACACTCATTGAGATCGGACTTTCACGATATTCCGGCTGCGACAAAAGATCTCTTGAGCTAAAACAATGCCCAGTGAAGAAATATCGGTGATATTGGGATTCTTTAGAACCCAATTACTTATTTTAGGACAGGTTGAGCCAACTATAACCTCAAGAGGGTACTTACCTACAAATTCCATGCAAGCATGAACCTAAGGCTACTTGTGTGACTTGTTTGCTTTCATTATCTAACAACTTGAATTCCTTGCAGGGTTTTGTTTGTATTCATTATCTAACGATGTGAGTTCCTTGCAGGACTTGTTTGTAGTCATTATCCAATAACCTGGACTTCTTGCAAGACTCACTTGTCTTCATCACCTTACACTTTTGCTTGGTGCATAGCATGCACATCATGATATCATGCCATAGCATTTCGTTAAACATTTCAAGGATCTCTAGGGCATGTTATACAAGTTATGATGAACCAGGCATCTAGCAAGGGGCAAGGGGATTTATTTTCCTCTAGTCAATGTCGTCAAAAGACCAAAGCATGATAACTTGAGTCAGAGGCTATGACCTACTCGACATTGTGAGCTTGATTCTTGTAGAATGACATTTAACGATACGATGTTCTTCCGTCAAGGATGCAATCAAAATTCAAACATTTTCTTGTGTTTACCCTGTGAGATCCTTGAAAACCTTTCATGCATGTCATTACATAACAGGTATTCTCAAGACAGGTTTCTCATTTTTCTGGCTGTTTATTTCAGTAAGGAAGATGGCTCTCGAACAGAATGATAGAGATATCCAAACTCAATATGATCAGTTCAAGGAAGTGGCCCTGAATCTATCCAAGGGGCAAGAATAATTGAAAGCACTCCTCGCTGGGAACACGGCCAAGAAAAATCTTGAAGATAACCAGGATGACCAAGTGGAACAACTGCAAGTTGAGATGGAAAGGATGAGAACCCAGATGAGTAGTCAGATGGCTCTTATCCAAAATTTAGCCCGGGAACAAGAAGAGTTATGAATCCTCATCAACTAACTTCGTTAAGACAGATACGACCGTCAGGGGAAAATTGCTAGAATTTAGGGCCTAATCAACGATCAATCTCTCTTGGTAGACAGGGAATCAGGTGATATGTTCATGTGGGAACGTGTTGAAAATAAACTCAGGAGCGGTGAAATTCAGGGGTATGCATCTTCAAGTACTCATAAGTGATCATACAATGGAAAGAAGGAGTCAAGTACTGTGTACGACAAGAAGGATCGTAATAAGAGAAATCTTAACCAATCTGTGGGGGCAGTACAGATCTCTAATCCAGCACTTGTGCAACAATGACAATGGGGTAATCAGCGTAAGCAGAATACATCTAAAATACGTTTTACTGAAATCAACGTGTCATTGGATTAAGCATTGTAACATGTGTTGGAGGCCAAGCTGGTTACGTTGAAGGATCCTCCTTAGAATCCCAACACTGCCTCTCCAATGACAATCCAAATGCAAGGTGTACGTACCACTCCAACAGTCCTGGACATGACACTAATAGCTTTTGGACGTTGAGAAATAAGATTCAATACTTGATCGACGAAGGAGTGCTGAAGTTCACATAAGATGGTCAGACTGAATTCTTCTGCCATCCCTCAAAGGCATACCATCTAAAGTGACAAGTTCAAACAAAGACGCTTTTTGTTCATTAGAATTTTCAAATTGTAATTTTCTTTTGATTGTTCAAACACTTATTTATGTTAAACTTTGTTATTCCATTAATGTATTGCATATGTTTGTCTTGAATCCATCAATTCATTTTCACTATACTTAAACTATGCTTTTACTTCCTTTTTGTGATATTCGACTCACAATTAAAAGTTGTAAGCCTTTAGAGGGAGGATGACGAAAAAGATACCATAATCTCTACAATATGCTTTTGAATAGACCTTGCCGACGATGTATAGGCGTTGTTTCAAATCCTAAATAGTGGAGTTATAAGGAAGATAATCCCTAGTCAACCCCTTTGAGCCTAAGAAGTAGGAGTTTTATTTTTCACGCAAATTGAAACCCTTAATCATAACTTGGGGAAGGGTAGTTACTCAGTTAATTCAATGGTGCATTCAATCACAAGCTTTCCCCTCATACACGGCAAGTAGTGTCAGAGGTATCATTCCAAAACAAAATATGGTGATGGTTCTGTATAATCGTTAAAACAAGCAATCATTATCTCTCAAAAGAAAAGCCCGCTAATTCAAAACCTATGAAGGAGACTTAAGAAAAAAAACTGGGGCATCCCACTGACTGTAATCACAAAAGAAACAGTTCATGCAAAAGGTAGGTATAATAAAATATAAAAAAGAGGTCGCTAAAAATCCTCAACAAAAAGAAAATATTACAAAAAATGACTGCCTCCTCAAAATAAACTTTCAGTATCCAAACCATCCCCGGAATATCAGGGCATAGATTCCAGACTCAATTGGGATTTAAATGCATAATTAACTGAGTATAGGACTGAAGAATGTCGCGAAGAACGGGTTGGGTACAAATAAATTTCGAGCCTTTATCCTTTGTTTCTTAAACCGTGAACCATGCCATGTTACAAACCATAAAAGTCCTAGCTGAAGCATGGGTTAGTTCGAAATCATACTGTTACAAAAGGTATCCTGACTCCTGTAAGGTTTACTATAAATCCTGATTTAAATTCATATTCTTACAAAATTTTGTTTGTTTACTAAAAATGCATTTTTATAACTTCAAGACAGACATAAGCTTTGCATTTTTTAAATTCCATTGTTTACATATGACTAATCGTTCGACAATAGAGAAATTCGCACGTCGGAAATTCAATGAACGAAAATCCTCTCAATGGACAGAACCACCTCATATGGAAAGACATTTCCAGTAACAAGCCTTTCATAATCAATGGGCACGGCATGGTGTCTAACTGATTTGGGGGCAGTCGAGTCAAGATTCGAGGAATCTCTCAAAAGTGCCAAATAGCTAGGGGCAGACCTCCGTCTAAATCACTCGGGGCATTGATCATGAGTTCCAGCAAAGGGCCACGTGCGATCAAGCAAACATCTTTCTGGCAGTGCTATAACACTTACTACTATGGACGGTGACAAATCTCCGCACCCTGTGAACACGAACATAGTCAGAGAATATTACACATGAAAAAAATAGACCCGCTAGGTTGACTGACCTAGGCAAAAATAAGGGCATCCTGGCGAACAAAAAAAGTTCAGGAAAAAATTATGGATATATAAATAAAACTGTACACCCGGCAAGTCGAAAACCTGAAAAGGAGGCTTGGGAAAAAAGGGTATCCCGGTGGACTGAAAATATGAAAAGACAGTCCAGGAAAAAGTTAGGGATTAAAGCGTACGACTATGTCCCGTCATCTCATCACTTGTATATCAGTAGAAGACTTATCGCCTTGATCAGCATTCACCAAAGGATTTAGAAGTTGAGATATGTTCAAGTCTCCACGAATCCCCACAGAGCCACTTCCATGAGATTATCCCCACAAGGTAATCTTCACAAGTTCATACATTCCCCATAATTTCTTCGGCAGATCACTCTGGCTGATAAAGGAGTATGATCTACTCCCCGACAATGTCACCAACATATAGGATCCCAAACATTACAGTCCATGGGAATTCCTCTCCCCAGCTGAGTTTTCAAAAATGTAAAAGCCCCTGCAGATTACTTCTCTCTAGCTGAGCGCATTCTCCACGAAAAAGAGCTTCCCTCAGCAGGATATTCCTCCATCGTCAGGGTTTATTTCCCCAACAGGGTTTATTTCCCCAATAGGATTTATCTCCCCTGTGAGGTACAACCTCCCAAGCTTGAGTCTGTTACTCAGATGACAATGAGTCACCGACAAAGCTCCCTTCCCCAGTGAAGTCATCACTATCCCCAGAGAGTTGCCATTGAATCTAAAATTGGATCAAATATCAGTCAACTCTATCCTCCTCAGACGAGCCAAAAAGTTATTCATCGATGATATCCCCGGTCAGGGTATACAAAGAATTATAACTCCCCAGTAGAGCAAAGAACGACGAAAGTTTTAAACTCTTCTCCCCCAAGCAGGAATTAACACTCTCCCGCAGAGTTTCCTTAGAAAGAAATGTTTCCCAGAAGAGTTATCCTCTAACAACAAGCAAGAGTCTCTAGGATAAACAATCTCCCATAAGATCGAAGTTTCACATACTCTTCATCCCCGACGACATTCAGAGATTTATTTTCCCCAGACTAAGATGCTGCTCAAATTTCAATAACATGGCACATTCATACATCATTTAAAAAATATCATAACATATGCATACAAAGCTCATATATCACAATCTCATTTATTTTGAGATCGTCATTACGTAATGCATTTCATACACCATGACATTGCATACAACTAACTCTTTACCTTTTCAGGAAAATATCAATCAACAAATATCATCAACTACCTATACGACCTGACAATATTCTAAGAAACTATATCTGACGAAGAGCTATTTCAGCATTTTCCTCAGAAGGTCATTCTCAAAATATATTTGTTCGTTCAGTTTAAATCGATCAATGATTTATCCTAGTTTGTTTTCTGGTAGACTTCTTTCTCTGGTTCAGTTACATCAACCCTAAGATTTTACTAATTTGTTTTCCAATTAAAGATAATTCAAGACTTCTGTTGGTTCAGTTTAAATCGATCAACAATTTATCCTGATTTTTTTTCAGGTAGACTTCTTTCTCTGGTTCAATTAAATTGATCCTAAGATTTTACTGATTTGTTTTCCAGTAAAAGATAATTCAAGACCTCTGTTGGTTCAGTTTAAATCGATCAACGATTTATCCTGAATTGTTTTTTGGTAGACTCTTTTCTCTGGTTCAGTTAAATTGACACTAAAGATTTTACTGATTTGTTTTCCAGTTAAAAATAATTCAAGACCTCTGCTGGTTCAGTTAAAATTGATCAATGATTTATCCTGATTTGTTTTCTGGTAGACTTCTTTCTTTGGTTCAGTTAAATCGACCCTAAGATTTTACTGATTTGTTTTCCAGTTAAAGATAATTCAAGACCTCTGCTGGTTCAATTTAAATCATCAACGATTTATCCTGATTTGTTTTCCGATAGACTTATTTCTCTGGTTCAGTTAAATCAACCCTAAGATTTTACTGATTTGTTTTCCAGTTAAAGATAATTCAAGACCTCTACTGGTTCAGTTTAAATTGATCAACGATTTATCCTGATTTGTTTTCCAGTAGACTCTTTTCTCTGTTCAACTTAATTGACTCGAAGATTTTAATGATTTGTTTCCAGTTAAAGATAATTCAAGACCTCTACTGGTTTAGTTTAAATCAATCAACGATTTATCCTGATTTGTTTTCCGGTAGACTTCTTTCTCTAGTTCAGCTAAATTAACCCTAAGATTTTGCTGATTTGTCTCCAGTGAAAGATAGTTCAAGATCTTCGATGGTTCAGTTTAAAATAGATCAATGATTTATCCTGATTTGTTTTCCGGTAGACTTCTTTCTCTGGTTTAGCTAAATCGTCTTGAAGATTTTGTTAAAATGTTTCTAGTTAAAGATAATTCGAGACCTCTGCTAGTTCAGTTTAAATCGATCAACGATTTATCCTGATTTGTTTTCTGGTAGACTTCTTTCTCTGGTTCAGCTAGATCAACCCCAAGATTTTGTTGATTTGTTTCTAGTTAAAGATAATTCAAGACCTCAGCTGGTTCAGTTTAAATCGATCAATAATTTATCTTGATTTATTTTCTGGTGGACTTCTCTCTCTGGTTCAGCTAAATCGACTCGAAGATTTTGCTGATTTGTTTCAGTTAAAGATAATTTAAGACCTTTGCTGGTTCGGTTTAAACCGATCAATGATTTATCCTGATTTATTTTCCGGTAGACTTCTATCTCTGATTTGATTCCAATTAAAGATAATTCGAGACCTCTGTTGGTTCGGTTTAATATGATCAATGATTTATCCTGATTTTTTTTCCGGTAGACTTCTTTCTCTAATTTGTCTCCAATTAAAGATAATTCAAGACCTCGGCTGGTTCAGTTTAAATCGATCAACGATTTATCCTGAATTGTTTTTCGGTGGACTTCTTTCTCTGGTTTAGCTAAATCGACTCGAAAATTTTGCTGATTTGTCTCCAGTTAAAGATGAATTGAGACCTCTATTGATCTGGTTTAAATCGATCAACGAATTATCCTGATTTGTTTTCCGGTTTTCTTTGATTTGTCTTCAGTTAAAGATAATTCAAGATGCTTCCTCTGGTTCAGTTAAAATCGCCGAAAGATTTATTCTGGTACTTCTTCCAGTTGAAGTCAATAGTTATTTTGGATGACATCTATAAGCCCATCTCTGAAGACTCTCCATCACTTCTCCAAATGTCATATATAAGCCTATTCCCGATACAATCAACCAACAACGTTACCATCTTGCACAGGCGAATGCAAATTTCTGGGCACTTAAGTGTTCAATCACCTTCTACCTTCAAGTCAAGAATGGAAAACATGCCAATCTAGCTCTTCAGGTTTAAGAATATTGAACTGGGGAAGCTGATGTTCCCCAAAACTCGCCCTTCCATTTTTCTTTAAAGCATTCTTTCAAGGCTCTTCAAATGGTTAAGACACTCAAGGATTGGCTAGTCAAGATGCTCTTCCTAAGCTAAAGGCCCACAACTAGGGTTTGGAATTTGTCAAGAAAATTTGTTTTGGAAAGGTCTCAAATGGCTTCCATAGTTCTTCATATATCCTCAGTAAGGTTCATGTCAAGTTTCAAGCCCTACATCACAAATTTGCGCAGTCAATGGCTCAAATGTTTGAAAATCAACTGTATTGGTCAAAAAGTCAATTATGGTCAATATACAATCAAACTTCAAGATTTTTGGTCAACATCAACATTTTGAAGTTATATTCATCATTTGATCAAGGATTGATCATGATTCCTCAAGGAAAGTCATCAAATCATCAAAAGTCAAGAATTTCCAAATTAGGGTTTCCTTAGGAGAAGTTAACTGAACTTTGACTAGACATAACTTTCACACTCTTCATCAACTTTTCTCCAACCAAATCCCACTTTGAAGAAAAATCCATTATCTACAACTTTGTTTTTATTCTCAAGTCAAAAAAATGCTTCATTTGGAAGATATAATCTCATACATTATAGGTGATTTTCAAAAAGTCAACAAAAGACACTTTTTTCAAGGCAACTTAGATCAAGATAATGTCTCCGAAAGCAAAACTAATAAACATATAGATTGTATGAGACATCTTGGGATTTCCAAAAATTTCAAGATCATCTTAAAAACATGAAAATTGAGCAAGTTATGAGTTGCTTAAGTTGGGGAATTTTGAAGAAATTCAAGAAGTACAAATTGAGCAAAATTGCATTCTTAGACCAATGAGCCTACTTTTTGGACTTAAAACATGTCCATAATATCTTAGAGGACCTCTAAGTCCATTTTTTCATAGCCTTGATTTTATTTGTATTTATCTTGATTTTATTCAATTTAAAATCAAATAAGGGGCCCAAATTTTGTGCAAGTTGCATAAGACATGACCAGGTTCATGCAAGAGGTAGAAATGGCAAGAATTATGTAATTTTGGCAATTTTTCAAATATAATTTATTTTCATAAAACCATGGTTTAATGGTGTGATTCCTTGCATTGTTGGTGGCTTTAATGGTGTGATTCATTGCCATGTTGGTTAACCACTCATTCTCTCTATAAATACACAACAATTCATAAGTCAAAGGACCATGAAATATTAATTCAAAATACTACTCAAAATTCTCAAAAAAATTCAAGGCATAAGCTGCTCAAAGAGTGCGCTACAAAATTCTCAAAAATTCCAAAGTTGTCAAAATTCATAGTTGTATTTCTAGCCATCCTCGATCCAAACCAGTCACATATTTGTCTTCCTGAGACTCCCAGAAGTCCACATCAATCACTATTCACGCCTAAAGCATCCTAGAATGCACGAATCGAATCACTCCGGTTGGGTAAACTTCTCTCATCCGAATCTCTTAATCCACGTAATTTAGATGAATTTGAAGCATATATTCATGTTCATACTGTTATTTAGAATTGTTCTAACGTATTACAGGAAAGATTAAGTGCTTAAACATAGGATGTAGTTAACGCGCTCCTTTCTAGATCTTGGGTTCGAGTCCTAGGTTTTGAACTTTTGTGTTTCAATATTTTTTTTACATGTCTTGGGCTATTTTTGAAATGGGTCTGGGTTCGTTTTCTCCTGGAACCCCTCCATTTTCTGTCACAAACATTGGGCTCTGGCCGGTTTGGGCAAAATGGTCTTCAGAATCGCACCCCCTAATTACTTCTACATGCCCATTTTCTATTTTTCTTATCTTTTCACTTTATTTATTTAAACCTTCCTTTATTTATTTTTCTAACAAAAAAATCATAAAATTAAAAAATCACAAAAAATAATTAGACTTAGATTTTCATTAACTAAATTAATTTCAATTAATTATTTTTAATCATTTTCTTTCTTTTCTTAATTAATTAATTAGAATTAAGTTTTTATAAATTTAATTTAAATATTTTCCTAAATAAAAATAACAAAAACATTTTCTTTTTACCACTTAAGATATTTTAGATTCTCTTTACATCTTTCTCTTTTCTTCCCTGCGCATTTATCTATTTTTATTCACATTAATTTCACAATTATGTAACTGTATATGTGATGTAATTGACTTTAACTAGAACCATTTACATTTTTTCTTCCCCCATTTTTGGTTTGTAATACCCCCCATCCCGAAGCATTGTTATAGCGTAGATTCAAAATTCCCTCACTTTATTTCTATACTTATTCAACTAACTGTTAGATGAATGCTAATAGGCTTGTATGATAAGACTAAAAGCAAACGCTAGCAAACCTAACACTCAATATAAACTTAACTGAAACACAACACACTCGGACACTTGCACCTCTAAGGTACCTCCACTTGTTGCCTTCTGAAAAATAGTCATGTCCCTCGAACGTGGGACACTTTAGTAAAGACCCTCAGTTAAAAATATCGTAGTCCCTTGATGACCCTTCGATGCTACCTTCGGTATACGATATAGTCCCTTACGATAAAATTGCTAAAGTTCCCTACAAGTTTCCTTTATGATTGTACGATGACCCTCACCCGTCCCTCAAATCATCCAACGATAGGGCTACCTACTGACTAATAGTAGGATATCAATGTCTAAAGGAAATGAGGAAAAGAATAAAAATCTTTCGAGTAGGTAGATAGCTCATAGTTGCTTGCTTATAAAAAAAACAAAACAATTTTTCCACTTATACATAAAACTCTTTTCTAAATATTTTCAAAGGAAAAAAAAAACACTTTGCCTACGTTCTCGCCAAAACGAGAAACATTACAAAGTTCGTCGCACTAAGGTGTCTCTTCAAAATATCTTCAAAACACACTTACACAAAAGCATTTTCAAAATGAGCTAGCTACTAAGAGCCCGTAGATAACTACAGATAGAAAGGGTGTTAACACCTTCCCTTTCTATAACCTACCCCTCTTACTTAGAAAATAATCTCGAAAGGTCTTTCCTGTTCTTTAAACCCTTTCCTTTATTGGATAAAAAAAGTCGGTGGCGACTCTTGCTAACCACAACATTTGCAATAAAATGCAAAACCAGTAAAGTCAGTTCTCCCACTGTATTACAACGTCTTCAGTATCCTGACAAAGCTTGAGAGAAATACCCTAATCCCGTAACCATAGAATCAATGTTATGTATACATGAATATGGTAATGAACTATAAGCCAAATAGGTTTAAATGAATATGGTAAATTTTATGGTATAACAAATGGTAAGAAATACTTATTCTTTATATGAAACTCCCATTGAATCTAAGACTTGGTGAAGATCATATATCCTTATTATGAACCGTCTGGGTAAAACTCCCCCTGGTTGCAATATATCAAATATTGAGATCTTGAGAGTCTTGATTCTTGATGTCAATCATGCCAATTGAGATCTTGAAACCTCAGTGTCACGAAAAAAACATATTCCTAAAGAAGTTTGATTCCGTATTTCAATTTAAAGCCTGATTATGAACTTAACCTTCTCAGAGTCTGATTCCAAAAGTTAGACAAAACCTTGTTTAACACTTTCAAATCTTGACTCCAATCAGAGTTCATGATTCCTAAAAAATAAAAAAATTCTAACATAAACAAAAGTTTATCTTGGTTAGAATGTAAGCAACTCCCCTTATTTCAGAGGAGTTTTTCAGAAAATATTATTATTAGAATCAAAATATTACTTCAGTTATTTACTCCCCATTATTTCCATAATTAAAAAGGTAATTATGTGTGAAAAAGATAAATACATAAGAGATAAAAGAAGGAAAGGTGTGAAAAGAAACTAAGATGTGAAAGAAGTAAAAAACGAGGCTACGTTTGACTTAAAAATGATAACATCAAATAGAAGGAAGAAAAAACAAAAGAAACAGACAAAATCCTAAGGGTTGGAGAAAAAGGAAAAAACCTAAGAGCCTAGGGTCCAGAAGAAGATGGCGTTGGAGCAGATATCTTTTCCAGAATCAAATGAAGTTGTTCTGAACTTGATCATTAACAACCTTATGTTGATTTATACTTTCTCTGAAGACTTGTTGATCTTCACTAATTACACTAGTTGCTTGTTCCAAATGCAGAATGGAAGAATCATAAGATGAGACAACCACAACCTCTTTCCTTTCCCTTTCTACTTTTTTAGCCTCCTATGTCAATCTGGTTACTTCAGCATTTCTAACATGTTCCTCAACTTTGAGCCTAGCTTCTCCAGCTTCTTTAAGCGCTCTGGTTTTACCCTCTCTTTGCTTTGCAGCAAAGAGTTTGAAGACTTTGATTCTTTCTCTTGCTTCTTCTCTTTCAGTTACCATCTAAACTCTAGCAACTTTGGATTCTTCATAAAATCTCCTTAGCCTTTCAAATTAGGAAGACATCCACTTCTGAAAAAGCTTCCAAGAATCGTCCAGATCCTGAGGCTTAGTACTTGTACTTGCTTCTTCTTGCAGCTTCATCACCTTCTTCTTGGCCTTGTTTTGAAACATACCAATGCATTCATCATAGGTTTTGGGGAAAGTTTTTTTGTAAGCTACTAAGGAAAGTTCTGGTGCAGAAGGGTTTGGTTCAGATGGTTGTTCAGAGAGATCAAAAAGATCAGATATGGTGAATTGTTCAGAGGTGGATATTTCAAGAGGTTCAAAAATAGTTCTTTCAGACATTTATTGGTCATATGGGGAGTGTGGATTAGAATGGTGAGTGGGTGAGTCATGGTATATGGGTTATTGGTTAGAGAATGTGAATTGAAGTAAATTTTGTGAGATTGGTGAACGAAGGGTTTCAGAATCTGGTCGAGGTGAAATGGTTTCAGATATGGAAGTGATTATGGGTGAGATGAAGGTTTGAAGTGGTTCTGATGGAATGGTAGTTATGAGAGACATAATGGGGATTTAAACATAAACATGTGTTATTAAAGGTATTGTGGTACTAGCAGGATCAGATAAAGATATGGTGGTGGTCAATGGTGGAACAAAAATAGATAGAATAAAAGAGGTTTGTGTTATGGAAGTTGTAGTGGATGATAATGCTTTAACAATGTTTGAAACAACTTCAGAAATAGGTATAGAAGTAGAAAACTTACTTGAATTTTCAAGATAAGTGGCCATAAATACAATCTTAGAAGCTTGAGACTTCTCATTCTTCTTCTTCCTTTCAGGCGCAGAAGCCTCTGAACTCTTCTTCCTCTTTCCTCTAGAAGGATCAATTGGAACCAGAGGAGGAGCTAAATCATCATATCTGAAACTGAACATATCATTCCCTTCTTATATCATCATATGTACATAAGCAACAATTCCTTCTGGACTATCTCCCTTGGTAAATAGAGGGAAGTTATCCACTGGAAGTCTCCATTAAATGATGCTAGTAGAAGAAACCTTCAGAGGATTAACATTGACTTTCTTTATCAGCCCCATATTCTTCAGATTTCGTGAATTGAAAGATTATCCAATTCTAGGATCCAAATCCTCTGTATAGTGAGCTTCTTCAATCAAAAACTTCACATAACCATTTTCTACAAGGGAATGTAATTTGAAATCTTCTTGTTTGGATCATCTGTGGTTATGGTCTTTCTGACAGTGTCCCTCAGATAGTAGAATATAAGAGAAGGAATACATATCTTCTGATGAGTCATCAGATAGTACAACATGTACTTCTAATGATCATTGAAAAAACTAGATGAGCTCAAAGATGGTCTAGGGTTGATACAATCCAGAATGATTATGTGCCAAACCCTAAGCTTAGCATGTTGATCCTTACTCTTGTATTCAATCTTATCTGAAGAGTAATTCTTGAAGATAGATTTGTTGATAGTTTCATTCATAAACTTAGACTTTCTATCCATTCCATATATTATTTTTCCTTCCAGATGCTTCATTCTAAGAAGATCTGCTACCTACTTCTCAGTTATGATGATTCTTTCACCTAGCACATGAGAAACCACATGCAGGTTATCACAATCAGCATGTATCCAGAAATCTTTCACTAGAGCTTCATACATAGGACCATGAAATCCTCGTGAAATAATGTTCCCATCCTTGAGAATTCAATTCTTCCTTAATGTTACAACAGTTGGAAGATAGATTGTTGAAATCGAACAAATATTCATGAAGAACAATCAAATCTTATGGTAGAGTAATACAAGAAACATGAATATGCTTCTTTGTAATATGGGATTCATCGATGATGGGTACAGAAGATGAAACAGTCACCATGAGAGTTGAAGAACTTGGTGGAATGATTGATGATGAAGACTCAAAAGTGTCCATTGCTTATTTTAACCCATTCGAAAATCTAACGGCTTCTTGTTGTAGTGAGTTCATCATTGTTCAAAAAAGTGATGAACACGAAGAACTTGATGACTAGTTGAGAGAATGAGGGGTTTAGGAATTCTAACAAAAGTGTGAAAGTGAAGTGGGGATGTGTATTTTAGTGTATAGTGTTTTTAGAAGAGAGAGAAAAACTCAAAATAAAAACAAACATAATTATTAGGAGTAATAAATGAGTGTAATTATTATAAATTAATCAATTCCAAGAAAAAGCGCACTACTAATTGTATATCTTAATTAGAGTGTAATGATTAAAAGTAACCAAGGGTTACACACGTTAGTTAATTCATCTAATTAAGTGACACATTTTAATGTTCATCATTGAAAATACTTTTTGTTTGAGTCAGAATCTCATTTCTTCAAACTACGACAAAACATATCTCATTCTGGTGAAATATTACTCTAGACAAAAGTCCATTTTCAGATGCTTCAGAATGAAAAGTAATTTATCTTCAGCTAGGGTTTTGTAAAGATATCAACCCATTGGTGGTTTGTATCTATGAATTTTAAAGATAAAATCCATTTTTGAACATAATCTCTAATGAAATGATGTTTTATTTATATATGTTTATCCCTAGAATGTAAAATAGGATTTTTACTTAAACAAATAGCAGTTGTGTTATCACAAAAGATAGGAATGTTACTCTCATAAATTTGATAGTCTTCTAATTGATTCTTCATCCATATCATCTGAGTATTGCATAGTGATGCTGAGATGTATTCTGACTCTGCTATTGTAAGTGAAATTTTTGTTTTCCTCTTGCTTGACCATGAAAGGCAAAATACCCTTTTTAGTCCTTTAAGTTTACCCCAAGGTCCATTTTGGTCCTTTATCTAAAAAAAGTGTCAAACTGGTCCTATAATTCTTTCAAAAGGACCATAGGAGTCCTTTCCGTCCATTTTGGTCCTTTTTGGTTCATTGGTGAAGCTGCAAAATGAGCTTGATGGAGCAAAGATGGAGATACATCATCTAAAGGAAAGGGAGGATGGGCTGAAACATAAGATAATGGAGTTACAAATTGAAATAAAGAAGGATGGGCTGAACCAAAAAGGACCAAAATGGACGGAAAGGACTCCTATGGTCCTTTTAAAAGAATTATAGGACCAGTTTGACACTTTTTTTAGATAAAGGACCAAAATGGACCTTGGGGTAAACTTAAAGGACTAAAAAGGGTATTTTGCCACCATGAAATCATATTTTTGCCAAGAAATTGACAATTTCCAGAAGTACTCTTCCTCTCTAGTCTTTCTCCAGCGTAATCTGCACCACAATAACTAGAAAGAATGAACTCTGATGTTTTCTCATACATCAAGCCAATATTAGTTGTTCCTTTAAGATACCTCAAAATTCTCTTAACAGCAGTTAAGTGAGATTCCCTAGGATCAGATTGGAATCTAGCACATAAATGGATGCTGAATAAAATATCAGGTCTGAAAGCAGTTAGATACATAAGAGAGCATATCCTACCACGATACAAATTTTGACATGCCTTTCCACTTACCTCATATTTCTCTAGAATGCATGTTAGATGCATAAGCGTCTTTGTTGATGTGATGTCCATCATATTAAACTTCTTCAGAAGTTCTTTAGTATAATTACTCTGATGAATGTAAGTACCTTCTAGTTGTTGATCAATCTGAATTCCCAGAAAGAACTTCAGTTCTCCCATCAAACTCATCTCAAACTAAGCCTACATCAACTTAGAAAATTCCTCGCAAAGAGAGGGATTAGCATAACCAAAAATAATATCATCAACATAAATTTTAACTATCAGGATATTATTTTTTAATGTTTTACTGAAGAGTGTAATATCAACCTTCCCTCTGGTGAATTTATTTTCAAAAAGAAAACTACTCAGTCTGTCATACCAGGCTCTGGGAGCTTGCTTTAGACCATAAAGAGATTTCTTAAGTTTAAAACATAATCTAATTTCTCAGAGTTTTCAAATCCAGGAGGTTGTTTAACATATAATTCTTAAAAAATGTAACCATTCAGAAATGAAATCTTAACATCCATCTTATAAAGGATGATGCTATGATTAACAGAGAAAGAAATTAATAAGTGAATATCTTCTAACCTGGAGACTGGTGAAAAGTTTTTTGTATAGTCCATTCTTTCTTTCTAACTATAACCTTGTGCAACCAATCGTGCCTTGTTTCTGACAACTTCACCCTTCTCGTTGAGCTTGTTTTTGAACACCCATTTGGTTCCAATGACGTGGACACCTTTAGGTTTCTGAACAAGATCCCATACATCACTCTTTGAGAATTGGTTCAGTCTTCTTCCATTGCCAGAATCTAGTCTTTGTCTAGAAGTGCTTCATCAATAGATGTTAGCTCAATCAGAGACACCAAATCCAAAATCATCTCTTTAGAAGGTTTGAAGGCTGACTTGGTTCTGACAGAAGCATCTTTGTTTCCCATAATCATTTCTTTAGGATGAGAGGTTGCAGTTTTGCTTCTCCTTTATTTTGGTGGATCAGAAGGAGAAACAACAATATCATAAGTGGGAACTTCTGATTCTTTGACTTCTTGTACCTTCTCCTTAGGTTCTGAAAAGTTTATCTCTAAATCTGCAAACTTTTCAACTAGCTTTGACTTTTCAGAGTTAAGCTTATCATCAAATATGACATGAATTGATTCTTCCATAATTTGTGACTTTATGTTATATACTTTGTAAGCTTTTAAGGGTTCAGAATATCCTAACATCAAACACTTCTGTGCTTTGGAATCTAACTTGCTCAGATTCTCTTTAGTGTTCAACATAAAACATATACATCTAAAAGGATGAAAATAAGAAATGTTGGGATTTCTATTCTTCCACAATTCATATGGATTCTTATCCAAAATAGGTCTTATAGAGATCCTATTATGAATCTAACAAGTTGTATTTACAAGTGCTTAGCCATTTCAGTCTCTTGGATCATGGTGTAAGCCATTTCTTGCAAAGTCTTATTCTTCCTCTCTACAACCCCATTTTGTTGTGGAGTTCTAGGGAATTAGAAATCATTGGATATAACATAAGAATCAAAAAGATTTTTAAAATCTTTGTTTTCAAATTCTCCACCATGATCACTTCTGACTCTGACTATTTTGCAACTCTTTTCGTTTTGCACTTGAGAGAAGAAGGAAGCAAACACATAATGTGATTCATCCTTGTGTCTTAAGAATTTTACCCATGTCCATCTGTTATAATCATCAACAATGACTAGTCCATACTTATTTCCATTGAAAGAAGCAATTTTCACTGGTCCAAACAAATCAATGTGAAGAAGTTCTAATGGCCTAGAGGTAGAAACAACCTTTTTAGCTTTAAAAGAAGTTTTTGAAAACTTTCCTTTCTGACATGCTTCACAAAGAGAATCTGAAGAATAATTCAGATTGGGCAAGCCTATGACTAATCCAAGCTTATTTAGTTGTGACATCTTTCTCAAACTAACATGGCCCAAACGTCTATGCCACACCCATTGCTCTTTGTTGATAGACAGAAGACATTTTACATTCTGGTTTTTCAAATATGATAACTTGAATTTGTAAATGTTGTTCTTCCTCTTACTGTTATACAGAACTGAGCCATCCTTCATACTTACAGCCTTACAGGACATTTGATTAAAGATGACATCATAACCATTGTCACTAAGTTTACTGATTGACAATAAGTTATGCATTAGACCCTCAACTAAAAGAACGTTATTAATAGAAGGAAGTTTACCATTACCAACAGTTCCAGAGCCAAAGATCTTTCCTTTCTGATTTCCTCTGAAACCAACAACGCCTCCAGACTTAAGTTCCAAATCTTGGAACATACGCCTTTCGCCCGTCATGTGTCGTGAGCATCCACTGTTTAGGTACCATGACTGGTATCTCAGTGGAGCCATCAAGGATATTTGCAACATAGATTATCTCATCCTTAGGTACCCATTTCTGGGTCCTTTCTTGTTAGTAGTCCCAGAGGTTCTAACACCTTTGGATTCTTGTGCAATAGAATAACCAAGTGGAATTTGTGCATGATATTTGGGCTTACAATTTTCCTTCTGTGTTTGTGGTTGTGATTTAATAGAATCCGAACCTTCTTGATCATAACATTTCAGTTCAGTTCCAGCAAGCACAAATTGTTTAGAAAGAGGTTTTGGTTTGGTAATCAGAGTCTCATCAATTGTTTTTAATGGTCTTGAGTATCCCAAGCCTCTCATTACATTTCTACTAACTCCATAGATCATTGAAGCCATCTTGCTTCTATATATTCTTTTAGCTAAGAAGTGTTGAAAAGCCCTATCATATCTGATTACTTCATCAGTAGTAGATGTGCTAGAAGTGATCTCTTCTTCCAACTTTGAGACTTTACTTTTAAGAGCAAGATTTGATTTTTCTAAAGCAAATATCTTTTCATTTAATTCAGAACCATTTTGCTCACTCTTAGTAAAGTTCTTAGAAGTAACTACAAAAATAATTTTCATAGTTTTGTGTTTACTTAAAAGAAGTTGATATTTTTCCATCACTTATGATAAACAAGACTCAAGTTCAGTACGAGAGAGAAGAAAATACCTTTGTTTCGTCATCAGAGTCTGACTCATCATTAGTTGTCAGCTCACACACTGAGTGATGAGTGCCACGTTAGCATGTTATTCACCAGAATCTTCCTCTTTTGACTCTGAATTATCCCATGTTTCCATGAGATCCTTCTTTTCTTTGAAAACCTTCATGGGTTTCTTGTCTTTTCTGAGCTTTGGACATTCATTCTTGTAGTGTCCAGGCTCTTTGCACTCATAACACGTAACTTCTTTTCCATAAACTTTCTTCTCACGAGATGTAGATTCATATCTACCTTTTGTTCTTCTTGGTCCTATGAACTTGCTCTTTCTATGTTTCCATAGTTGGTTTATCCTTCTGGATATTATAGAAAGTTCATCTTCATTTGAATCTTCTTCTGATTCTTCTTCAACTTGAAAAGCCTTTGTCTTTTCAGACATAGACTTCAGAGCCATAGATTTACCTCTTCTCTGAGGTTCATCTTCTCGAAGTTCAATCTCATGACTTCTTAAAGAACTGATTATCTCCTCAAGACTAGTATTATTTAGATCTTTGGACAACTTCAAGGCAGTTACCATCGGTCTCTATTTCTTAGGAAGACTTCTGATAATTTACTTGACATGATCTTTAGTAGAATATCCTTTATTCAGAACCTCGAGTCCTGCAACAAGCGTCTGGAATCTTGAAAATATAGTTTCCACAGATTCATCGTCTTCCATTCTGAAGGCTTCATATTTATGGATTAGGGCCAGAGCCTTTGTATCCTTAACTTGAGTGTTACCTTCATGAGTCATCTAAAGAGAATCAAAAATAGACTTTGTAGTCTCTCTATCTGTGATCTTCTCATACTCATTGTAATAAATGGCACTCAAGAGAATTGTTCTAACTTTGTAGTGGTTCTTGTAAGTCTTTTTCTAAGCATCTGACATTTCACTTCTTGCAATTTTTTAACCTTCATCATCTACTGGATAATTGTAGACATCAACTACCAGATCCCATAGATCTAAGTCAAATCCCAAAAAATAACTTTTAATTCTGTCCTTCCAATAGTCAAACTTTTCTCCATTAAATATATGAGTTTTTACACTATATCAGTCTCTATCCTTATCCTTATTACCAACAGAGATAGTGTTCTTAGTGTTGTTTGCCATTTTTTCACATAGTTTGGATCGATACTGAACATTTTTAAGTTCTTAATACAAATTCAAACTTTTTATCACTCAGAATCGGAGCTCTGATACCAGCTGAAGGTGTGAAAAACACAAGAAAGGGGGGTTTGAATTGGGTTTTAAATCAACAAATTTTCTTAAAAAGAATCCTCTTTAACTAAAAAGTTTTCTTCACTATTGATAATAATACTAAAGATGCAAGAAGGAAGGAACAAGTTATGTTTATACTAGTTCACTTGAAAATTATCAAGCTAATCTAGTCCACCCACCAAAGTGATTTCGCCTTATCAAGCAAGGTATTAATCCAATAATTTCATAGATTATTACAATGTAGAAGCTAACTGCAAGTGACTCACGCACAACCTCTAAGACACATTAATCTTAGACTTCTCAAGGATAGTGACCAACTGGTCCCTTAAGGTACAATCAAACAACAGTTTGAAAAGGATTTGTTTATAATAGATTTGCTTCTATACAAGCTGATAGTAAATAGCATTTCAAGAACAATAGACTTCAGAAAATAAAGGAATGCTTATGAATAGTATTATGACAGAACGTGTGAATTAGCAGCTTTTTTCCTTTATCTTCAAGCATATATATAGCTAATAAAGTAATATATCTGTTGGAGGGAATTTATGGAAATTCCATAAAGCTAGCAGCTTGTTTCAATGTGGAGGAAAAGATCATACAATGCGTTCGTACTTTCATGGTAGTGGAGAGAAACGTTTGTTTGTACCATGTATTATTGTACCACATAACCTTATCTTCTTATCTTCTTTACTTCAGAGGCTTCTGATTAATCATTAGTTAGAAGAAAGAAAATAAAACTTAGGTCATCAGAACTTCAAGTCTTCAGAGTCTCTAGAACTTTGTCTTCAGAGTCTTCAACACTTGGTCTTAAGAACCCTTTATCTTCAGAAACATAAGTCTTCAGCATATAGACTGTTCATCATAACTTCTGTCTTCAGATCTTCAGAACTTGGATTCTTTTACCGTGTATTAGAGTCTAAACTTCAGACCCTTCTGAAGTGGTTTGCTACCGTTCATCAGAACTTGTGTATCGCAGAAGCAGAACTTGGTCTCTTCTGATTACTTGGCAACGCCTATCATAAAAAATAGAACCTGTTTGTTAAATACTAAAAATAACAAATATTAGAGTATCAAAATTGTTCATACAAACATACTCGTTGTTATCATCAAAACTCAGAGGTATAATTGCATAATCAAATCTTGTTCTAATAAGCATAAAACTCATGAATCCAGACATGACAGATCGTGATTGTTTCTCAATTACATGCCATGAGAAAGGGAAGACAAGGACCCACAACAACATTCCTGCCACCAATAACACAAAGACCAAAGATGGAAACAAAGAGAAAAGGCAATTATTATTGTACCCTAATTTTTGCCCCTAAGATTCCGCTATCATCTCATATCAACTCAATCACAACAAGATCACACTAGGGTTTGGCTTTTCTCCCTACCTCTAGGTTTACTCATGGGGAATCACCAAGCACCTGGATTTGTATATTGTGATCATCTATCCTTTGTATTGATAAACTTTTAACTAATAAATACAATGAATGTTTGCTCTAATTGATGATATTATAGGTGAGAGCACAACACATGTCATCAAGTTGATTCATAGGTTCATGAGTTTATTTCCATGCCTACTTCAACAAAATTTCATTGATATTGAAGCTTCATCATTTAATGTGGTTTGAATTAATATCATGACAAGGTCTACTATGATTCATCATGCCTCAATTTGTCAAAGAAAATCAAAAGATGCAAGATTTGATTGAAGAAGTTTGACCTAATTGGACAAGTTCTTTATTTCTTGATCACAAGTGCATAACTCTCTAAATTATTAAGATTTGGAGTTGGATTTTGTTGCTATGGGTTATTATTATCATCCACAACAATTTCTATTCACATGGAAAGGGTAATTGTGCAAGAAAGTTTGTCAAAATTGAAAGGGGGTTCCAAGTTATTTCGGTACTCTAGGAGCTAGGGTTTTGAACTTCTAAGGGATATATCTTGATCACATTTTGGTATTTTTGTTTGATTCAAAATACATGCTTCTCTTTAAAGAGTTATCAATCAATCACTTCAAAAGTTTCAAGAAAATTTTATGTGGAAGATGCATAATGATAAAGAAAGATTACAAGTCCTCTAGATGGGCCATCAAATTCCCTTATGTGACTTCAAAAGACCATAAATTGGTCAAATTGTATCTCCTTGAGCCCATTATTTTTCCATAATGATCTTAAGGATGTGAACTTCAAATCTTCTTTCATGTACAAAGCTTGAAAATGAGTGGAAGATGCCCTAAGAACCCAAAAGATTGTAGGTCACCTCACCAAATTTGGAAGACCATAACTTTTTCAATACTTGGTATTTTTGAGTGATTCAAAATTCAAAATTCTCTTTGTGATATATAATTCAATCTAGCATCATTGATAAAAGCTCAATTTTGGAGGAAAGCCTTGGTTGAACTCAAAACATTATAGGTCAATTTTGAAGAAAAACGTAGAATTTTTCTAAGTACAAAAAGTCAGCATCTTTTTCTCATTTTTGAGTCATCACAACTTTTAGTTCAAGCATTCAATTGATCTCACTCTTTTCACATTGTAAAGTTTGTAACCTTATCTTCCAAGTTCTTTAAGAATCATTCCCTAAGGTTCCCTAAATTATGCACACCATGAGTTCAAAGACAGCCACTTGAAACTGATTTTTTCCTCCAAGTCAGAATTTGAAATGCACAATTCAACTTCTAATCACTAAACTTTTGCGCGTTTTTACTTCTAATCATGTTTAAATATCTTCCAGAAGTGATTAGCACATTGAAACACAAGTTTTGGTTGAGTTTTAAGCAAAATATGAGTCACACTTTTCATTCTTGCAACTTAACACGAATTCCATCCAAACTTCATCATTCCACACGCTTGAGCATCCCATTTTCTTCCCTATAAATAGAGGGTTATATCTCACTCATTTTCTCAAGCTTGAACATCCAGAATCACCCTTCCCAACTCTCCCCTTAACCCTTATTTCTGCAACTTCGAATTTGGTTTTACAGTCTTCCTCAATCCATTTTCTTTGTCAATTCTTCATCCTTGAACTTCACTGAAGCTAACAAAAGAAGAACCAAGCCCTAAAGCATCCTAAGTCATGCTAGCCAAGTAAAGTTTCATAGCTCTGAACTTCAACTTCATTAGGTAGATTCCTTCATCAATTATCTCAGAATTTGCTACCACAATGAAGCTCTCATCATTCTGATACTAGTCGCATCATTTGTTTTCAATTGGAAATGGGTTTTGGTCATTAATTTTCAAATCCCTATTCAATTTTTTCCTTACGCTTTTTTGCAAATCGACTGAGCTACACTTTAAATAAATTTTCTGCGAGGATACAATTGTATTCGTCTTGATGAGACAAAGCGAATGACATAGGTCTGAGCTCCTAATTTTACAGTATGAGAGACCTGCAATTTGCGTGGCTGGAAGTTGAAGATGACAACGTGTCATCTCTCAACCAATGATAAGGTGCCACTTTTTTTTCTTTCAAAAATCTAATTTAATAATGGATTCGGTGTTTTTTTCAAAAATTATGGAAAGTTCCTTTGGCCTTCTTAGCAATTTTTGATAACCTTGTTTTATTTTTATTCCTGATTTTAATATTTTTCACCATTTTTAGTTTGTTTTACCTATTTCTTTTTTTTAAATTGTTTCTGACTTTAAAAAATTCATTAAAAAAATTTCAACCTTTATTAAATCATGTTTGATCTCTGACTTTTTTTAAGGATTTTCATTTAATGTTTTGATATACTTTGTGTATTTTTACCATTTATTTTCCTTTAAATTAACCTTTTAAATATTATTTTATTGAATTTTATTTTATTTTTTTATTGGATTCTGACTTGGGCATTATTTGGTGACAAATTCTTCAACCTCATTGGATCTTGGGTGTTGATAGGTTGAGAAACCAAATCCACCAAAATGGATGAATGATGTTGATGATATTTGAAACCCTAATTTCATACCTTGCATCCCTTCCCTCTACATATTATCCCTTTCTTATTGTGCTACATGTTGTTGGAGAATAATCTACATATCATTTCTCCAAATATATGGTACATAGATTGCTATTGACCGGCCTCAAAATAGGTGTGACTTCTATATAAGTCCACTTACGATTGCTTAACATAGTGCTAAATTTTGTCGTGATTCGAGAAATGATCATTCGTGGCACAAACCTATGTTTGTAAGCCCAAGTATGTTTAATTTTAAACCTTTGATCCAATAACCTTGAGTTCCATTGTTAAGAGGCTTTGGTCTTATCAATCCTCTAATGAATCTTCATAAATTTTGGAACTAAATGAATCATTTAAACACCGTTGATCATTTATTGTTACCTTGCGGATTTGAAATGAATGATATACTTGACAAAAAGCAAATGAAACATGTTGTTGAGAGGCTTTAATTTTATCAATCTTCTAATGAGTTTTCAAATACAAGTTTTCAAATGCAATCTTCTTTGCGTTCAGGTTATTCTGATTATATGCCTTGTCTGTGATTTGGAATTCATTTGTATACAGCCGTTACTCTGCCTAATTTTTGTGAAGGCTTAATACATTTGAAGCTTTGTTTTCTTAAGAGGTTTATCATCTTTGATTTTTTAGTCTCAATCCAAAGGATTGGAATTCTACAATGACTCATTGTGTCAAGTGATGGCTTCTTGTTGGTTATACAGTTCTTTTCCCTAGCTTTTACCTTATGCTTTAGGATAATCTATTCATATCCTCCCATCTTCTTTAAGTTCAAAAATCTTCTCCCTCCTTTTCAAAACTATTCTTGTTTTCTAAACTTGAACCACTTTCATGATAAACTTGGACTTAGGTCCATGCATTTTCAAAATATTTTCTTAATCAAACTTTAACCAACTTAATAATACCTTGACATTTATGTGAGAAGGCTAAAATTTAATCAATCTCTTTCAAACCATTTTTCCATTTTGGCTTTTTTATCTTTAAAACCTTTTCTCAAAAGATTAGACTCTTGTCAATCCTTGTAGTAATTCGAGCTACTATACTTATACGATATATAGTGAACTGGGATATTTTCTACTTGGGTGTTGAGCGAGGCTTTGTTGATTTTAAAATCCAAGCTATGTCATCCACTTTGAGATGGCGCAAATTCTCCTTTCTCATGATTGTGGGTAGTAAGTATGTTCTTCCACTCGGATAAGACGATGTTGTCTCGTCTCTTAAAATTAACCAACACACTTGTGTTTTAAATTTTTAAAGGGGAACTACGTGTACCCTGATCCCCTATTGCACGGAAGGTGGTACGTAGGCACTAAAGGTTCGCAGCCGCGGCAGATGCAAAAATTGTAAAAAAATATTTCTTTTCTCACCTCCACCATCTATTTTTTTATACAACTCTTATAGCCAAAATACACAAATTTTCAAAGAGGTTCCTATGGAGTACCATAGATGTTTAGGGTGCTAATACCTTCCCTTTTCATAACCAACACCCGAACTTAGATTCTCTCCCCCTCTTTTTTGGGTTATTTTCTCTTTTCCCATTCCTTTGGAAAAAATAAAGCGTGGTGGCGATTTTTATTTGATCTGTGCGAGTTAAGTCAATCCAATGGCTTAGTCTCAACATTTCTACTGCTACAATTATATTGTTATTAATGTGTTTGTATTTTGGGCAATCTGTACTAAGAATACTTTAGTCTTTAGGGCAAACCGTTATTAATGTGTTTGTATTTTGGGCAAGTTGTACTAAGAATACTTTAGTATTTTGGGTAAGTTGTTATTATTGTGATTGTATTTTGGGTAAGATGTATGTTGTACCCCAAAATTTTCCCTCCCTTTTCTTCAAGACATTCTCTTAGGGTTTTCTACTACTCAAGGCTACCAAGTCATCTTTTCTCAATGGTTGCTCCCTCATGTCTTGAGGAATTAAGGTTTTTAGCTTGGGACGTCATTGGTCAGATTTAGAGTCTATGTAGGCTTTGAGGATTTCCTCTTCTATCAAGGGATGTTCAGTATATTCTTCATTAATCTTGGGCTGATAAATTAGGGTTTTATGTTCATGTTCATTGAGGTCTCCTTCTTCTGTAAAGCTTCTTCAATACGCCTCTTAATCAAGTGGATTTTTGGTTATTTGCTGGTTCAATTTTTGAGTTCAAATGGTGAAGTTATGATGCAAGTTCAAGTGAAGAGATCTTTTGGGCTTATCATGGGAGTTCAACCTTTGGTTTATATTTTTTCATCAAGTTCAATCTAAAGTGTCATTCATCATTATTCAAATTCGTTTAATTCAAGTTTATAAGGTACTTTTTGTTTTAAATTTCTTTTGCCTATAATGCAAGTGTTCATATGGAAAGTTATTTCAAATTCTTGATGTTCAAAGTTACTCAATCATGGCATTCAAATTCCCTCCAAGTCTATTCAATTACATTCATGGTTCAAAGTTACAACACTCCATCCATAAAACAATAGTAAAGGGATTCATTCAAAACTTTAAATAATTTGCAAGTTGTTACAAGAAAGTTACATTGTTTCTAAGTTTGTTTCATTACAAGACTTAAAACAAAAAAAAAGTTTGAGAATTACAAGTCCAAGTGGTAAAAGATACATTAATTCATCATTATTCAAGTTTAAACTTCCAAGTTCATAACAATTACAATATCAAGTCTTTCTTTTACAAGACCAAACCAAAGAGAATTCTAAACCCTAAGATCTCCTATGAGATTCTATTGGCCAAGATTCAATTCTTCATCTCTTGTTTTTCTTCTAATCTCTTCCATAACTGCCACAGTTTTCTTCTTCATCTTTGCCAAAGCTCCATCTTTTTTCTCATCAACCATACATGAAAGAAGAAAGAGGAATTGATTAGAATAATTCTAAAAATGAGAAATACCCATAATTTTTAAAGAACTTTGTTTTCAACTCATCATTAGGGTTTTGTTCAAGGAATAAAAAAAAGGTTGTTTCGCAATCATGTTCAAGCGTACATTGAAGCCTCATAAAATCAGAATTTCAAGCTTTTAATCATGGGCAGCAGTTCATCTATTGCAAATCACAAATGAATATTGGTTCACAAGAGACAAATTGAGAAGAGACAAAGATTAAACTCATAATTCCATCCCAATGGTAAAGTACAAAACACATCACACTTTCGATCCCAACAAGCATATCAGAAAATATAACAAAATTATCTCATCAAGTACAGGATAACAGTCCAACCCAATTATCCTATTGTAAACCTCAAACAAACACATAAAGGGGGGGGGGTCCATTTGGTTCACAGTAAAACAAAGCAATAAAATATCACAGCTCGGAGAAATCAAGTACAAACAAGGCTGCAGTAACACTGAATTCACACAAAACCAGAAAAGCATATCAGAAAAATAACAAAATAGAAAGTCCGAAAGCCCAATACGGGAATGAATTTCTGACAGGCCTGTTATCCCAATCATTGAGTCCATCAACAGAAAAACTCTATAGAATTTCATAGTATATAAACATTCATTTGCACATAAATTAGGGGGAGGACTGTTCATATCAGAAAAAAGGAAAAATATGTGCAAGCATTCAAAACAGAAACCCTAAAAAGTTTATCACCTCCCTTATCTCAAAACCCTTCAAAAATTGTTCACAGAGAAAAGGAAAAAGAGACTACTATACATACACAGCCACCAAGAGGAAACCCTAATTTGTTCATCATTGTCTCCAAATCATAAACCCTTCAGAAACCAAAAAAGAGAATAAGAAGGACAAAGACTTCGAAACATAGAGCTTAAACACAAAAAGCTAGAAAAGATTAGAAAGATCTCACCAAAAGGTTGCAAGCTCACGAATCTGAATCTCACAACCTCTGTCTCTCTCTTTTCTTTAAATTCTCATTCCTATTTAGCATTTATGCATCATAATCATCATTCATTGACACATATGAGTAGTTACGGTTTCAAAACCCCTTTCTAGATCTCGCCTCTGTTTTAGATTTTCTGCAGAAACAAGTTCAAGATTAGTAACCAGAGAAGAGAGATAAAGTTGAATATGTAAAAAGATCAAAGATCAGAGAAGCCTGCGGCGGTGCCGCCGAAATCTTCATCACCACCATCGTGAAGTTCATGATCTCCCATCTGGAGATTCATATGAGCCACCGCGTGTTCATGCTCAACCACCGCCTTAGATCTCTCATTAGTTCTTTTTCTGGGTTTTAAGTTGTTTATTGTTGAATGAAGATAGAGAGAGTGAGAGAGTGTTAAGAGAAGAGAGAGAATTATTTTCTGATAAATGAATTAAGATGTTAATTTTATTTATTTATTTGTTAACAATGTTGATTAAAGCCTAATCCAGTGGTGACACTTGTCACCACCTCTAATCCAGGATATGTTCAATTCTGCGAACCACACCCCGCCGGCTATCTCATGCACCCTCAACTTCTTTTTGTTTGATCACAACCAGATCATCATCATCATCATTCAACACTCAGATATGTCCCCTCACGGTACACCCTATAAAAACTGCACACGCTGGATCTCTCGACACCCTTTATTTGGGCCTGGATAGATTTTCTTTCTACACCCCCAGACTGCTTCAATCAGGCCCATTTCTAACTTTTCTTTTATATTTTCATTTGTTTTTATTTACTTAGATTTAATTTATATTTTAGTATTTAATTTAAATTTGAAAGTAGATTAATGTTCTTTTAAATAATTATTAATTTTAAAAATTTTATTTGACATTATTAATTAATTTTATCAAATGAAAAGAGTTTTGGCTCAAACAATTATTTAATCGTTTGGACTTGTATTGTGTGATTAAACTATAGCTTAGGTGTTTATTTCTTATGTCATCCCCATTCTTAAATTGTACCCCCCATTCGCGAAGCGTTATAATAGCATAAAATTTTATTTTTCGCACTTTACTGCATTTACTTATCATTGTATAGTAATTAGGTGGGTATGGCAAGATTCAAAATAGACGGCTAGATAACCCTAATCAAGACAATTTAACTGAAATCAAAACACTATTCACACGCGCACCTCTAGGGTAACCTCGCTTGTTGCCTTCGGATAAAACAATAATTTCCCTCGAACGTGGGATGCTTTAGAAAAGACCCTTAATTAAAAAAGATTGTAGTCCCTCGATGAACCTTCGTTGTTGCCTTCGGTAAATGATCTTAGTCCCTTACGAAGATTGCTAAAGCGTCCTATAAGTTGCCTTCTATGACTGTACGATGACCCGTGTCTATCCCTTACATCCAACAATAGGGCTTCCTACTAACTAATGGTAGGATATCACTATATAAAGGAGGAGGAAAAGAACGAAAGACCATTGAGTAGGTAGATCGCTCGTAATTGCTTGTTCACAAACTAAAACAATTTTTACACCTCACATTTTCAAAACAACTACTTTCAAAGCGCTTTATAAACACTCTTGAGGACTGATACAAGGGTTATTATAAAGCAAACTTCCTTACATTGGCATTCTCAAAACATATTTTCATAAAACAACACTTTCTTTCAATAAATATTTTCAAAACAAACATTTTGTATACATTGTCAACGATACGAGAATCATTGCAAAATTGTCACACGTAGGCATTTTTCAAAATATTTCTAAACATACACAAACACAAAGTGTTTCAAAAGTGAGCTAGCGATTAAGAGCTCGTAGATAACTACAGATGAAAAGGGTGCTAACACTTTCCCTTTTCATAACCTACCCCCTTACTCAGAAAATTCTCAAAGGTCTTTCCTGTTCTTTTCACCCTTTCCTTTATTAGATAAAAGAAAAGTAGGTGGAGACTCTTGATATCTACAACATTTACGATAAAACGTAAAAACCAAAAGTCATATCTCCCACCGTATTTACAGAACTGGCGACTCTGCTGGGGAAAATAAAAGTGGGTTACCTTAAGTTCTAGATCACTTTTAATGCTTTAATTTTTGCCTTGTATGCTTTATACTTCTAGATATGCTTGGGTTTATTTCTTGTATAGATCCTATACCTGGATCTGGGGAATTTTAGGTAAGTAGCTATAGATCATGGAAACTATACGGTATAGACCGGTATGGTTTAAGCGATGGCTACGTTAGTGCGGCACATTGGTTGGTGTCGGTGTCCCTTGAGTCAGTCGAGGAGAATGTTGGGTTGCTACGTAGTGTCATAAAGCACTAACTAACTTTAGAACCTTAGTTTACACAACTTAGCCATTACAAAGTAGCGAGATAGCCGCCTTTGGTGCAGACGGAAGTTGGTTGATACTCGATGCTACACTCATTGAGATTGGACTCTCGGGATATTTCAGCCGCAAATTAGATGCTTGAGATGAAACAATGTATGAGAGAAAGATCAGTAATATGAGACTCCTAGAACCCGGTTACTTCTTTTAGGACAGGTTGAGCCAACTAACTCAAGAGGGCACTTACCTATAAAATCCATGCAAGCCTGAACCTAAGTTCTTGTGTGTTTTGATTGTGCTTGATTAAATTGTTCGAACATGACATCATACCATATCATTTTCGTTAAACATTTATAGGATATCAAGGTCCAGTGATGCAGGTTATCATGAACTAGACGTCTAGCAAGAGGCTGGAGGATTTATTTTCCTCCAACCAAATGTCGTCAAAGTATCATGAATCGACGTCTAGCAAGGGGCAAGGAGATTTATTTTCCTCTAGCCAATGTTGTCAAAGACTGAAGCACGTTATTTTGAGTCAAAGGCTACAACCCACTCTACATGGTGAGCTTGATTCTCATAGAAGGATATTCAACGATACAAAGTTCTTCAATCTAAGCTGCAGTCAGATTTAATTTCTAACATTTTCTTTTTTTTACCCTGCGAGATCCTTGAAAACATTACATCTACATATCATGCATCATGTCATAACAGATTTTCCCCATATAGGTTTTCTCATCTGCTTACTGTTTATTTCAGTAAAGATGGCTCTAGAACAAATTGTCAAGGATCTCAAAGCTCGGCATGCACAATTTCAAGAGACTCTTTTGAATCTGGCACAGGGGCAAGAAGATCTGATGACGCCCGTCGCAAGAAAAAGAAGACCAGAAAGCCAATTTCTATCCTCAACATGGGGAGAAGGTTCAAATACCTTCCCAAACTGGTTCAAGCTGCTGATATCTCCTCCAATGAAGACGATAACCAATAGGAAGATGTTAGAAGTGTCAGGGCTGAAGGTGGAAGCAACCAATGTTCTGGGAAAATCCCTGATGATGAAAACTATTCTGATGAGCAGTATCCTCCTACGGATGTCAGGTACAAACAGTTGAAAGATCTCCTCAAGGCCATGGAAATCCAAAAAGTGTCTGGATTAGATTTTGAAGAGTTAGGTCTTATTCCAGGGATGGTCATCCCTCACAAGTTCAAGTTCCTCGTCTTTGCTAAATATGATGGTGTCTTTTGTCCTAAGCTTCATCTGAGATCTTATGTTCGAAAGATCCAACCCCATATTGCTGACAGAAATTTATGGGTTCATTTCTTTCAGGAAAGTTTGTCTGGTACTCAACTCAAATGGTTCTATCAGCTAGAAGGAACCAATATTAGTACTTGGGAGGACTTAGCTGCTTCCTTCTACAAACAATACAAATACAATGCTGACCTTGCACCGACTCATGTGCAATTACAGAGTATGACTATGAGCTCGAACGAAGGCTTTAAGGAGTATGCCCAGAAGTGGAGAGCATTGGCTGGAAGAGTACAACCTCCTTTGTCTGATAGGGAGATGGTTGATATGTTCATGGGGACTCTGACATGGACTTTCTTTAATCATCTGATCGGAAGCTCTTCAACTAGATTCACGAGCTGATATTAACTGGAGAATGAGTTGAAAGTGGAATCAGAAGTGGTAAAATTCAGGTGGTTGTGTCTTCAAATGCTGTGAAGAAGCCTTTTAATGTGGAGAAAGAGGCTAATGATATGTATGGCAAGAAGGGCCATGGAAAAGGAGATCATCATCGAGATGTGGGGGCAGTTCTGATTTCTAATCCTACACTAGTGCGACAACAACAACAGGGTAATCAGTGAAGACAAGACGAGCCCAAAAGACAGTTTACCAAAACCAACATGCCGTTGTCTCAAGCATTATAGCACATGTTGAGGATGAATCTGATTACCTTGATAGAACCTTATCCAAACCCCAAAACTTCTTCTCCTAACTATAATCCCGATGCAAGGTGTGCTTATCATTTTGACAGTCCTGGGCATGATACTACCGATTGTTGGGCTCTGAAATGCAAGATTCAAAATATTATTGACACCAAGGAGATTGAATTCGATCCTCCAGAGACTCACAACGTGATCACCGCTCCCATGCCGAGTCATAATTAGGATCGGGTTAATGTTGTGGAAGATGTTGATAGCAACGACGACCTGAATAACTGGATTTCCCCTACTGCCAACGACGGAAGCTTCTTCATTCAAATTTTTATTTATAACTTATTTGGTTGTTCACACAATTACCGTCATGTCAAACTTTGGTTTTCTAATTAATGAATTGCATATGTTTGTCTAGAATTAATTCGTTTTCATTATATTTAAACTGCTTTCTTACTTCGTTTTGTGATATTCAACTCTTGATTAAAAGCTATAAGCCTTTAGAGGGAGGATGACTAAAATGATACCATAATCTCTACATTATTATTTTGAACAGACCTTACTGACGATGTACAAGCGTTGTTTCAAATCCTAAACAGTGGAGTTAGAAGGAAGAGAATCCCTAGTCAACTTCTTTGAGCCTAAGAAGTAAGAGTTTTATTTTTCACGCAAATTGAAACCTTTAATCATAACCTGGGGCAGGGTAGTTTCTCAGTTAATTCAAATGTGCATTCAGTCGCATGCTCCACCTTCATACACGATGAATAGTGTCAAAGGTGCTCTTTTAAATCAAAAGACAGTGATGGTTCTCTATAATCACTAAAACAAGCATTCGTTATCTCTAAAAAGAAAAGCCTGCTAAGTCAAAACCTATGAAGGAGACTTAAGAAAGAAACTGGGGCATTCCGCTGACTGAAATCACAAAAAGAAACAGTTCAGGCAAAAGGTAGAGATGATAAAATCAAAAAGTGGTCGCTACAAATCCTCGAAAACAGAAAATGTTACAAAAAAATGATTTCCTTCTCAAATAAAGTTCCAGTATCTGAACCATCACCAAAATAGCATTCTAGACTCTATTGGAATCCGAATGCATAATTAACTGAGCATAGGGCTGAAGAATATCACAAAGAACGGGTTGGGTACCAATAAAGTTCGAGCCTTTATCTTTTGTTTCTTAAACCATGAACTAGGCCATGTTACAACCCTTAAAAGTCCTAACTGAAGCGTAGGTTAGTTTGAAAGCATACTGTTACAAAAGGTATCCTAACTCCTATAAGGCTTACTATAAATCCTGAATTGAATTTATATTCTTACAAAATTCTGTTTTTTACTAAAAATGCATTTTCAAAACTTCAAGACAAACATAAGCTTTTCATTTTTAAACACCAATGTTTGCATATAACTAATTGTTCGACAACAGAGAAATTCGCATGACGAATATCCAATGAATGGAAATCCTCTCAATGAACAAAATCACTTAAAATGGAAATACATTTCCAATGACAAACCTTCCATAATCAAGGGGCATGACATTTTATGGTCCAACTCATCTGTGGCAGTCAGGTCGAGATTCAAAGAATCTCTCATAAAGTTCTATGAAAATTGGGGCATGTTAAATTGATCATGAGTTTTAGCAAAAGCCACTATGAAAATTGAATCTTCGGTATCACCAAACTTCTTATTTATGTCAACAGTATCAAATGGTGTCGTTCTACCGTGACAATTCTTAGAAAAAATACTGAGGAAGGTCAAGACTATCAGAAACCTGGTAATCAATAATTGATCAAAAACTTCAAACATTGGGTGCACCAGACTAACCCCAGGGGCAAACATGCTCCCACATACGAAGGGTCACATAAGATCAAGAAAACATTTTATGGCAGTGCTACAACACTTACTACTATGGACATTGACAATTCTCCGCACCCGGTGAACATGGACATAGTCATAAGATACTACGCATAAAAAAGACCTGCTAGGTTGACAGGCCTGGGAAAAAATAAGGGCATCCCAGCGAACCAAAAGAGTTTGGGAAAAAAATTAGGGATATATAAATAAAATTGTACACCCAGAAAGTCGAAAACCTAAAAAGGCGGCTTGGGCAAAAAATGGTATCTCGATGGATTGAAAATATAAAAAGACAGTCCAGGAAAAAGTTAGGATTTAAAGTGTATGACTATGTCCCATTATCTCATCACTTGTCTATCAGTAGAAGACTTATCACCCTGATCAGCATTCACCGAGGGCTCTAGAAGTTAAGATAATGTTCAAGTCTCCTCGGATTAACATAAAGCAACTTCCACAAGATTATCCCCAGAGTCATCTTCACAAGCTCATCTTCAACAGAGATATATTTCCCACAGGTCTAATATGCCTTCAAGACATGAACGATAAAGGAATATGACCTTTTCCCCGATAACATTGCCAACCTACAAAGTCCCAATCTCCATCAGAGATTATGGTATCATTACAGTTTATGGAAATTCTCTTCCCCAACTGAGCTTATTCCTCTAAAACTATAAAATCCCATGCATATTTCTTTCCTCCGGCAGCGCTCATCTCCTCAGCAGAGCATTCCTCAATAGAGTGTTTCTCCAGCAGGGTTTATTTCCCCAACAAATCCAGTATCCCCAGCTTAAGTCTATTTCTGTGACTACTACAAATCACCAGCAAAATCCCTTTTTCCAAATCACCGACAAAATCCATTTCTCCAGCAAAGGACAGTACGGGTTGCTATCCCCAGAGAGTTGCTACTAAATCTGAAACTGGATCAGATATCGTTCAAACCTTATTCTCTTCAGAAGAGTCAGAATCCATATCATAAACTCGATTAGACAACACCTCGAAAGGTTGTCCATCTCTTTTATAACCAGTCAGGGTATATAAGAATTAAATTCCCTAGTGGAGCAACGAACGACCAATGTTCCTAAGCTCTTTTCCCCAAGCAGAAATCAATGTTCCCCAACAGATTATCCTCAAACAGAAAGCAAGAATCCCTAGCGGCAACGTTCCAGACGAGATTGAAGATTACACATATTCTTCATCCCCAACACCATTCAGGGATTTTATTTTCCCCAGCGATATGTTATACGCAGCTACACTTCAATGACATTTCACATTCATCCATCATTTATAAACTTCATAGCATATGCATACGAAACGCATATAGTACAATCTCATGTATTTTGAAAACATCATCACACAACGCATTTAATACATCATGATATTGCATACAACTAACTCTTTATCTTTTCAGGAAAGTCTACAAACAGACGAATATCATTAACAATTTTCAAACAGGTCCAAGATTAATTCCCAAAACAGAACGGGGCAACTATCTATATGACCAGACAACGTGAATTCCTGAAACAGGGCGAAGCAATCTTACACGGGTTCCTTCTAATGTACTTCCAGGTGCAGCTTCACACGGGCTCATCCTGAAGCAGCCCTACCCAGGTTCCTTCTCATATATTTCTAGATGCAGCTTCACACAGGCTCGTCCTGAAGCAGCCCTACGCAGGCTCCTTCTAAAATATTTCCAGATGCAGTTTAACACGGCTCATCCTGTAGCAATCTTACACAAGTTCCTAATAAGACATTTCCAGGTGTAGTCTAACACAGGCTCATCCTAAAGTAGCCTTACATGGTTGCCTTCTAATACATTTCCGGGTGTGGTTTAACACAAGCTCATTCCAGCATATCATTCATTTTAAATTGAGCGTAGATTTATTCTGATACTTCTTCTAGTTGTAGACAAGCATAAACATCTTCTAGCTCAGATTAAAACAAGCGTAGATTTATTCTGATACATCTTCTAAAGACAAAGTCGAGCGTAGACTTAGTCTGATATTTCTTATCAACAGTTATCCTGGATGGCATCTATAAGCCCATCTTAGATGACTCTCCATCACCTCGGGATGGCACCTATAAGCCCATCTCCGACGACTCTCCATCACCTCTAGATGGAATCTATAAGCCCATCTCCGACGATCTCCATCACCTTCGCATAACATCTATAATCCCATCTCTGGTGATATTATGTCACTCTTCAAATGGCATCTTTAAGCCCATTTCCGATATAATCAACCAACAACGTTACTTATTGTGTAACACGCCAATTCTACCCCAAGCAATTATGCAAAATAAATCAGAGTTATAAAATTTCAATCATACAAATGAATCGGGATGTCACAAATTCTTCTAATAAATTCATTGCATTCATTGTGGATATATAACACTTTTTCAAACATCGGATGAACCATCAACATAACTTCTATAATCAAATAAATTAACATCTACGCAGCGGAATTCTTAATAACATCTCTAACAACAAAACAACAACTTAGAAATGTCTCATATTTAATAATAATCAAGTTAAAATTCAACAACTAAAAATCATCAATCAAAACAACAAGCGTTCATCCCCCTGAGTGTTACATATCAGAGCAATGACACCGACTCGAACTATTGAAGGTATACAACCTTCACTCTCGATTACCTGCAAGTTACCAACATAGGGGCAACATTCGAACAGAAGGGGTGAGATATCTAACAATATAATAAAGTGCATGATAATTAATATATTAATTAGATCAACTGCATCACCACTTCTCGTCTCATAATCAACAACAATCTCAGGAATAATATACATTCATCAACATCAAAATACACTTCTTTATGAAATCATATAATGCGACTCAATACTATGAAAATGCATGTGGTACCATTGGAGAAGAACTCCCATCTCAAAAATTTGCCAATTAATAGAGGCATCAACAAGGCATAGCCTTCATCTCAAAATTTGCCAGTCCAGGCCATCTCAACGAGCATAAGCTCCATCTCAAAAATGCAATGTATACGACTCAACCATGAATGTAATGATAACACCCAAGTTAACAACATCTCAAATCATTTCAAAATAACATCTCAAAAACATCTCAATTTATCATCTCAAAAACATCTCAATTTATCATCTTAAAAACATCTCAATTTATCATCTCAAAAACATCTCAATTTATCATCTCAAATAATCAAAATAATTCATCAAACATCATTTATTTATAAATCATCAAACATAATTTATTTATTAATAACTTCTCATTTATAATTCAGCAGTATTTTAATTCCACAGTAAACAATACTGCCATTCTACAATTCTAATATCATGACCGTCACTATTCCTACTGTTATAGCTCAACAACAGCTTCTAAGCATCTAACGTTCATCGTTCTGCATAAAACAACGTAAATTCCATCCAACTTCTGGCCACACAACCTCTAACCAGCGCTATTTCTAAATACACAACTTCTAATGATGCAACTTCTGGGTGACACAATATTCTGACTACTATAAATTCTGATCATCACAGTTTCTGACTGACTCAACCTCTGACCAGATACAACCTCTGACCGTCATATTTTCTGGCTAACCCCATCTTCTGACTAGTACAAATTCTGACTAATGCAACTTTTGACTAGTTACAACTTCTGATCAGCCACATCTTCTTGCCACCTTTCACTATGCCACACATCTCCTAACAGCTTACGTCTAACTTCAGAACTTCTATCTTGCACTAATCTAACGCAGCTCTAGTCTACATACCTCTACTTTAAGAATTGCTACTTTATATTCATCCTAATATTTTGATTATTTTCCTGTTATCAACCTAATTAGGAACAGTATGCCTAACGCCATCCCTAATTGATTCATTATTCTAGACAGCAACTCCTGATATCCTTCACGCCTAATTCTGCATTTTCATTACTGCTACATTCAACATTTTCCATTACTGCATCTCACCAGGGTTCCATAACTAATCCCTAAAACTTAATCTAATCAAGACAATTCATTACCCATAATTACCCTACGATTCTACATAGTTTTAACAGCATCAAGACATCAATATTCATCAAAATTCTTCAATCCTCATCATACATCAATCATACATTCTCAATTCACAAAAAAGATGACAACCACCTCTAACCCCACATATCAATTATCATAAACCCAATTATAGAGTTAGGACCCCACCCTTACCTTAGATTGAAGGTCGCTCTACAATTTTCGGTTGGATTCACGTTCTTGCCGTTATTCCTCCTTCTCACGCAGCTTGCATGTTCTCTTCCAAATCCTTATTCTTCTACTGCTTCTTTCTTTCTATTCCATCTAACAAATAATAAAATAACCCTATTATTCTATTATTTCTTATTGGGCTTAAAACCAACACACCCCTTATTACTTCTATTCTCCCAAAATAAGCCCACATTAAATAATATTACAGTTCTAATATTATTTCACCACATAATATTATATCTCTAATATTATTTCTCCTCTTAATAAAATAAATCCAATTAATTATAACACATATTCACAAATATTCCAAAAATAATTTAATTAAATAATTAATTAAATTATTGGCATTACAACTCTCCCCCACTTAGAATATTTTCCTCCTCGAAAATTTACCTCAATCAAACAATTCAGGATAGGAGTCTCGCATCTTGCTCTCCAATTCCCAAGTCATGCTTTCACCGACAGCTCCTAGCCAAACCACTTTAACCAAGGCAATCTCTTTTCCCCTCATATTTTTTATTTCACGATCCACAATCCGTACAGGCATCGTCTCCAACGTAAGATTATCCCGTACTCGCACATCGTCCATATGAATCACATGAGATAGATCTGAAATATACTTCCGAAGTTGCGACACATGAAACATATCATGCAAATTCAAAATATTAGGTGGTAAAGCCACTCTATAAGCAACATTCCCCACTCTCTCTGAAATCTGATACGGTCCAATAAAACGAGAAGTGAGCTTCTTAGACTTCAATGCTCGCCCAACACCAGTCACAGGTGTAACTCTTTAAAACACATGATCACCAACTTAAAATTCTAAATCTTTCCTTCACTTGTCATGATAACTCTTCTGTTTACTTTGTGAAGCTTTCATCTTCTCTCGAATCAACTTCACCTTCTCAGTAGTCTCACGAACAAGTTCTGGTCCAAGTACTACACTTTCACCAGATTCATGCCTACATAACAGAGTTCTACATCTCCGACCATACAACGCTTCAAAAGGTGCCATCCCAATACTAGAATGGTAACTGTTGTTATACGTGAATTCTATCAACGGAAGATAAGTATCCCACGTACCTCCCTGCTCAAGAACACATGCCCTCAGCAAATCTTCCAACGATTGAATCGTCCGTTCAGTCTGACCATCTGTCGGAGGATGATACGCTGAACTGAACCTCACCTTAGAACCCAATGCTACTTGCAAACTCTTCCAAAAATCAGATGTAAATCTCGGATCTCTATCTGACACAATGCACAAAGAAACACCATGCAACTTCACAATCACACTAATATAAATCTCAGCCAACTTCGGCACTGGAAAACTGATTTTAATAGGAATAAAATGAGATGACTTCGTAATCCTATCAACAATCACCCAAATCGAATCATGTCCTCTTGAAGTACTAGGCAACCCCGTCACAAAGTCCATTGAAATTCTATCCCATTTCCATTCTGGAAATTCCAACGGTTGCATCAACCCTGCAGGCTTCTGATGTTCAACATTCGACTTTTGACAAGTCAAACATGCATACACAAACCGAGCCACATCACTCTTCATTCCAGGCCACAAAAACAAACCTTTCAAATCTTGATACATCTTTATAGCTCCTGGATGAATACTCAACTTGCTTCTATGACTCTCTTCAAGTATCACTTTCTTCATCTCAGCATCATCAGGAATACAAATTCGGTTACGAAACCTCAACATACCTTGCACATCTATCTTGAAATCACTGTTCTCAGATTGATCAGTCCCAACTATCAAATCTACCAGTTTCACATCCAACTTCTGAGCTTCTCTGATACTGTCTAAAAATTCATTATTAATCTTCAACATACCCAACATAACACTCTGCGGAGTAACCTAGCAAACTAAGATCATATCTCTGAACTTCTTAATCAATTCCAACTCTTGAATCATCATTGCTGACATATGTAAAGTCTTTCGACTCAACGCATCAGCTACCACATTCTCCTTTCCTGGATGATAATTCAAACCGAAATCATAATCCTTTAACAATTCCAACCATCTTCGTTGCCTCATATTCAGCTCTTTCTGATCAAACAAATACTTCAAACTCTTATGGTCATTAAACACTTCAAATCTAGAACCATAAAGATAATGCCTCCAAATCTTCAGTGCAAAAACAACTGCAGCAAGCTCTAAATCATGCGTAGGATAGTTCTTCTCATGAGTCCTTAACTGCCTTGACGCATAAGCAACTACCTTACCATTCTGCATAAGCACACCTCCTAAACCCATCTTAGAAGCATCACAATAAACTACAAAAGGCTCTCTTGGATTAGGCAACATCAAAATCGAAGCCGACGTCAACCTCTTCTTCAATTCTGTAAAACTTTCTTCGCACTGAACATCCCACACAAACGCTCTACCTTTATAAGTCAACTTAGTCAATGGAAGTGACAACTTAGAAAACCCTCCAATAAACCTTCTATAATAACCAGCTAATCCCAAGAAGCTTCTAATCTCAGTAGCTGAGTTTGGAGTTTCCCATTGCAACACAGCATCAACCTTCGATGGATCTACAGCAATAACACTACCTGAAATCACATACCAAGAAAACTAACCTCTTTTAACCAGAATTCACACTTGGACAGCTTTGCATACAACTTCTTCTCTTTCAAAATCTGCAATACTACTCTTCAGTGCACAACATGCTCTTCTTCTGACTTAGATAAATCAAAATATCATCAATGAATACCACTACGAACCAATCCAAATAAGTATGAAAGATACAATTCATATATTCCATGAATACTCCCGGTGCGTTAGTAACACCGAAAGGCATCACTGAATACTCGTAATGTGCATAACGCGTTCTGAAATCCGTCTTCTGGATATCTTCATCCTTCACTTTAATCTGATGGTAACCCGACCTAAGATCAATCTTACTAAACACACGAGCATCCACAAATTGGTCCATCAAGTCATCTATTCTTGAAAGCGGATACTTGTTCTTAATCGTCACTTTATTCAACTGTCTATAATCAACACAAAGCCCCATACTTCCATCTTTCTTCTTCACTAACAACACTAGAGCTCCCCACGGCGATACACTTGGTCTTACAAACCTCTTCTCAAGTAACTCTTCTAATTTCTTCTTCAACTCTAATAACTCAGACGCAGACATCCTGTATGATTCCATAGACACAGGTCTGGTACCAGGTACAAGATCAATTGGAAATTCAACTTCCCTCTTTGGAGGTACATCAGGAATCTCACCAGGGAAAACTTCAAGAAATTCACACACCACCTGCAATTCCTCAATTACAGCTTGAGTCTCTACAGATAGCGACGCCATCAACGAGAACATATGTGGTTCCTCTTGCATCAACCTCCTCAACTGTCTATCAAACAACAGACCTTCTTCCCCTTCTTCAAGAGTAGAAAACTTCACCGATTTGTCATAACAGTTAATATGAACACAATTATGCTCTAACCAGTTCATACCAAGAATCACATCTAAACCTATTAATGGTAAACAAACCAAATCAACAACAAAGTCTCTGTCGAAGATCGACAAGGGACACTTAGCACACACAAAAGAAGTAGTCACCGACCCCTTGGCTGGAGTATCGACGACCATTTATCCATTCAAAGAAGACAACACAAGACCCAATCTTTCAACACAATCAGCATCAATAAAACAATGCGTAGCACCAGTATCAATAATAGTGATTAAAAGAGTATTATTAATGAAACATGTACCTCTAATAAGTCTGTCCTCGGCAGCTGTCTGATCCTCAACCAAAGCAAACACTTTTCCGCTTAACTTAGCCCTCTTCGGTTTCAGACACTGACTACCAATGTGCCCTTCTTCCTTACAGTTGAAACAAACCACACTCTTGTGCTCACACTCAGATACAACATGTCCGTTCTTGCCACAACGGAAACACCTCTTCATTTCAGTAGTGCACACATTACTCTTGTGTCCAGGTTTCCCACACTTAAAACAAATCACACCAGCAGGAGCATCTCCCACACTAGTCCTCTGACCATGAACAACTCTCTGCTTACCCTTACCAGCTGGGGCATCATAAGGCTTACCACAATTCTATGGGTGCTTACCCCTCTTCTCACTGATAATCTTGTAATGAGCATTATTGTCTTCCTTATAAATCCTGCAACTATCAACCAAATCAGCAAGGACATAAATTTTCTGATATCCAACTGCTTTCTTAATCTCCGGGCGTAACCCATTCTCAAATTTAATACACTTTGAAAATTCAGCATTTTCCTCAGCGTAATGCGGATAAAACTTGGCCAACTCAACAAACTTCGCAGCATACTCAACAACAGACATATTTCCTTGCTTCAGCTCAAGGAACTCAATTTCTTCTTACCACGGACATCTTCAGGAAAATACTTTCTAAAAAACTCTCTACGAAACACAGCCCAAGTGACATTCTCACCTGCAGCTCCCAATTTCCGACAAGTCTCTAGCCACCAGTCATCAGCCTCGACTGCTAGCATATGAGTCCCATAACAAACCTTCTGCGCTGAAGTGCAGTCCATCACGCGAAAGATTCTGTCTATCTCTTTAAACCACTCCAATGCTCTATTTGGATCATACTTTCCCTTGAACATAGGTGGATTCTCTCTCTGGAAGGTCGCCAAGCTACGAGATCCAGCATTCCCGTCAACATTCGGTTGATTTTCCATCCCATGAGCCATTTCTTCTAAAGCAACAACAAAAGCAACATCATTCCTTCCAGCCATCTCAACTTCTCACTACAACATAAACAACGATTAGAACATCAAAATAACAATACTCGATTGTTAAACAACTACGACTCGACGACAAGGTCGGACCAACCTTTTGCTCTGATACCAACTTTGTAACACCCCAATTCTACCCCAAGCAATTATGCAAAATAAATCAGTTATAAAATTTCAATCATAAAAATAAATTGGGACGTCACAAATTCTTCTAACAAATTCATTGCATTCATCGTGGATATATAACACTTTTTCAAACATCGGATGAACCATCAACATAACTTCTATAATCAAATAAATCAACATCTACGCAACAGAATTCTTAATAACATATCTAACAACAAAACAACAACTTAGAAATGTCTCATATTTAATAATAATCAATTTAAAATTCAACAACAAAAAATCATCAATCAAAACAGCAAGCGTTCATCCCCCCGAGTGTTACATATCAGAGAAATGACACCGACTCGAGCTATTAAAGGTATACAGCCTTCACTCACGATTACCGGCACGTTACCAACACAGGGGCAACATTCAAACAGAAGTGGTGAGATATCTAACAATATAATAAAGTGCATGATAATTAATATATTAATTAGATCAACTACATCACCACTTCTCGTCTCATAATCAACAACAATCTCAACAATAATATACATTCATCAACATAAAAATACACTTCTTTATGAAATCATATAATGCGACTCAATACTATGCAAATGCATGTGGTACCATTAGAGCAGAACTCCCATCTCAAAAATTTGCCAATTAATAGAGGCATCAACAAGGCATAGCCTTCATCTCAAAATTTGCCAGTCCATACCACATCAACGAGCATAAGCTCCATCTCAAAAATGCAATGTATGCGACTCAACCATGAATGTAATGATAACACCCAAGTTAACAACATCTCAAATCATCTCAAAATAACATCTCAAAAACATCTCAATTTATCATCTCAAAAACATCTCAATTTATCATCTCAAAAACATCTCAATTTATCATCTCAAAAACATCTCAATTTATCATCCCAAAACATCTCAAATAATCAAAATAATTCATCAAAAATAATTTATTTATAAATCATCAAACATAATTTATTTATTAATAACTTCTCATTTATAATTCAGCAGTATTTTAATTCCACAGTAAAACAATACTGCCATTCTACAAATATAATATCATGACTGTCACTATTCCTACTGTTATAGCTCAACAACAACTTCTAAGCATCTAACGTTCATTGTTCTGCACAAAACAACTTTAATTCCGTCCAAGTTATGGCCACACAACCTCTAACCAACGCTATTTCTGAATACACAACTTCTAATGATGCAACTTCTGGGCGACACAATCTTCTGACTACTATAAGTTCTTATCATCACAGTTTCTGACTGACTCAACCTCTAACCAGATACAACCTCTGACCGTCACAGTTTCTGGCTAACCCCATCTTCTGACTAGTACAAATTCTGACTAATGCAACTTCTGACTAGTTACAGCTTCTGATCAGCCACATCTTCTGGCTAGTACAACTTCTGACCATTCAACCTCTTACTAGATAAACCTTCTGATTATCTCATCTTCTGACTAATTCCATCTTCTGACTAATGCAACTTCTAATATCAGAACTGCAACCTTTCACCATGCCACGCATCTCCTAACAGCTTACATCTAACTTCAAAACTTTTATCTTGCACTAATCTAACGCAACTCTAGTCAACATACCTCTACTGTCAGAACTGCTACTTTCTATTCATCCTACTATTTTGATTCTTTTCCTGTTATCAACCTAATTAGGAACAGTACGCCTAACGCCATCCCTAATTGATTCATTATTTTAGACAGCAACTCCTGATATCCTTCACGCCTAATTCTGCGTTTTCATTACTGCTACATTCAATGTTTTCCATTACTGCATCTCACCAGGGTTCCATAACTAATCCCTAAAACTTAATCTAATCAAGACAATTCATTACCCATAATTACCCTACGATTCTACATAGTTTTAACAGCATCAAGACATCAATATTCATCAAAATTCATCAATCCTCATCATACATCAATCATACATTCTCAATTCACAAAAAAGATGACAACCACCTCTAACCCCACATATCAATTATCATAAACCCAATTATAGAGTTAGGACCCCACCCTTACCTTGGATTGAAGGTCGCTCTACAATTTTCTGATTGGATTCACGTTCTTACCGTTATTCCTCCTTCTCACGCAGCTTGCACGTTCTCTTCCAAATCCTTATTCTTCTACTGCTTCTTTCTTTCTATTCCTTCTAACAAATAATAAAATAACCCTATTATTCTATTATTCCTTATTGGGCTTAAAACCAACACACCCCCTTATTACTTCTATTCTCCCAAAATAAGCCCACATTAAATAATATTACAGTTCTAATATTATTTCACCACATAATATTATATCTCTAATATTATTTCTCCTCTTAATAAAATAAATCCAATTAATTATAACACATCTTCACAAATATTCCAAAAATAATTTAATTAAATAATTAATTAAATTACTGGCGTTACATATTGCACAGGCGAGTGCAAATTTCTGGGCACTTAAGTGTTCAATCATCTTATACCTTCAAGTCACGAATGGCGGACATGCCAATCTAACTCTTCGGGTTTAAGAAGATTGAATAGGGGAAACTGTTGTACCCCAAAATTTGCCCTCCCTTTTCTTCAAGACATTCTCTTAGGTTTTTCAACTACTCAAGGCTACCAAGTCACATTTTCTCAAGGGTTTCTCCCTCACGTCTTGAGGAATTAAGGTTTTGAGCTTGGGACGTCATTGGTCAAAATTAGGGTCTATGTGGGCTTTGAGGATTTCATCTTCTATCAAGGGATGTGTAGTATATTCTTCATTAATCTTGGGCTGGGAAATTAGGGTTTTGTGTTCATGTTCATTGAGGCTTCCTTCTTCTCTAAAGCTTCTTCAATATGCCTCTTAATCAAGTGGATTTTTGGTTATTTGTTGGTTCAATTTTTTATTTAAATGGTGAAGTTATGATGCAAGTTCAAGTGAAGAGATATTTTTGGCTTATCATGGGAGTTCAAACTTTGGTTTATATGTTCATCAAGTTCAATCTCAAGTGTCATTCATCATTATTCAACTCCGTTTAATTCAAGTTTATAAGGCACTTTTTGTTTCCAATTTCTTTTGCCTATAATGCAAGTGTTCATATGGAAAGTTATTTCAAATTCTTAATGTGCAAAGTTACTCAATCATGGCATTAAAATTCCCTCCAAGTATATTCAATTACATTCATGGTTCAAAGTTACAACACTATATCCATAAAACAATAGTAAAGGTATTCATTCAAAACTTCAAATAATTTGCAAGTTGTTACAAGAAAGTTACATTGTTTCTAAGTTTTTTTCATTACAAGACTTAAAACAAAAAAAAAGGTTGAGAATTACAAGTCCAAGTTGTAAAAGATACATTCATTCAACATTATTCAAGTTTTAACTTCTTAGTTCATAACAATTACAATATCAAATCTTTCTTTTACAAGACCAAACCAAAGAGAATTATAAACCCTAAGCTATCCTATGAGATTCTATTGGCCAAGATTCAATTTTTCATCTCTTGTTTTTCTTCCAATCTCTTCCATAGCTGCCACGATTTTCTTCTTCATCCTTACCAAAGCTCTATATTTTTCTCATCAACCATACATGAAACAAGAGGAATTGATTAGAACAATTATCAAAATGAGCAATAACCAGAATTTTCAAAGTTTCTTTTTAGCTCATAATTAGGGTTTTGTTCAAGGAATCAGAAAAAAAGGTTGTTTCTCAATCATGTTCAAGCATACATTGAAGCCTCATAAAATCAGAGTTTCAAGGTTTTAATCATGGGAAGCAATTCATCTATTGCAAATCACAAATGGATATTGGTTCACAAGAGACAAATTGAGAATAGACAAAGATTAAACTCAAAATTCCATCACAGTTCCAGCCCAATGACAAAGTACATAACACATCACACTTTTGAGCCCAACAAGCATATCAGAAAAGATAATAAAATCATCTCAACAAGTACAAAATAATAGTCCATCCCAATTATCCTACTGTAAACCTGAAACAAACACACAAAAGGGGGGGTCCATTTGGTTTACAGAAAAACAAAGCAGTAAAATATCACAGCTTAGAGAAATCAAGTACAAACATGGCTGCAGTAACACCAAATTCACACAAAACCAGCAAAGCATATCAAAAATAACAAAACAGAAAGTCAGAAAGCCCAATATGGGAATGAATTTCTAACAGGCCTGCTATCCCAATCATTAAGTCTATCAACAGAAAAACTCTAGAGAATTTCATAGTATATAAACATTCATTTGCACAGAAATTAGGGGGAGGACTGTTCAGATCAGAAAAAAGGAAAAATATGTGCAAGCATTCAACACAGAAACCCTAAAAAGTTCATCACCTCCCTTATCTCAAAACCCTTCAAAAATTGTTCACAGAGAAAAGGAAAAAGAGACTACTGTTCATACGCAGCCACCAAGAGGAAACCCTAATTTGTTCATCATTGTCTCCAAATCATAAACCCTTCAGAAACCAATAAAGAGAATAAGAAGGAAACATACTTGGAACCATAGAGCTTAAACACAAAAAGCTAGAAAAGATTAGAAATATCTCACCAAAAGGTTGCAAGCTCGCGGATCTAAATCTCACTGCCTTTGTCTCTCTCTCTTTTCTTTTTATTTTCATTTCTATTTAGCATTTATGCATCATAATCATCGTTCATTGACACATCTGAGCAATTAGGGTTTCAAAACTCCTTTCTAGATCTCGCCTCTGTTTTAGATTTTATGCATAAACAAGTTCAAGATTAGTAACCAGAGAAGAGAGATGAAGCTGAATATGTAAAAAAATCAAAGACCAAAGAAGCTTGCGGCAGCGCCGCCACGATCTTCATCATCGCCGCCGTGAAGTTTATGATCTCCGCCGTGGAGATTCATATGGGCCACTTCATGTTCATGCTCAACCACCGCCCCTGATCTCTCATGAGTTCTTTTTCTGGGTTTTAAGTTATTTATTGTTGAATGAAGATAGAGAGAGCGAGAGAGTGTTAAGAGAATAGAGAGAATTATTTTCTGATAAATGAATTAAGTTGTTTTTTTTGTTTATTTGTTACCAATGTTGATTAAAGCCTAATTCGGTGGTGACACTTGTCACCACCTCTAATCTAACATTTGTTCAATCCTGTGAACCACACCCCACCGACTATCTCATGCACCCTCAACTTCTTTCTGTTTGATTACAACCAGATCATTATCTTTATCATTCAACGCTCAGATATGTCCCCTCACCGTACACCCTCTCAAACTTGCGCACGCTAGATCTCTGGACACCATTTATTTGGGTCTGGATAGATTTTCTTTCTACACCCCAAGACTGCTTCAATCAGGCCCATTTCTAACTTTTCTTTTATATTTTCATTTTTTTTATTTACTTAGCTTTAATTTATATTATAGTATTTAATTTAAATTTGTAAATAGATTAATGTTATTTTAAATAATTATTAGTTTTAAAATAATTATTAGTTTTAAAATAATTTTTATTTGACATTATTTATTAAATTATTAATTAATTTTTTTAAATGAAAAGAGTGTTAACTCAAATAATTATTCAATAGTTTGGACTTGTATTGTGTGATTAAAGTATAGCTTAGGTGTTTATTTTTTATGTCATCCCCATTCATAAAGTGTACCCCCATTCTGGAAGCGTTGTAATAGCGTAAAATTTTATTTTTTGTACTTTACCGCATTTACTTATCATTGTATAGTAATTAGGTGTGTATGACAATATTCAAAATCAACCACTAGATAACCCTAATCAAGAAAAATTAATTGAAATCAAAACACTATTCACACGCGCACCTCTAGGATAACCTCACTTGTTAGCTTCAGATAAAGCAATCATGTCCCTCGGATGTGGGATGCTTTAGCAAAGACCCCCGATTAAAAAATATCGTATTCCCTTGATGACCCTTCGATGTTGCCTTCGGTAAGCGATCTTAATCCCTTACGAAAATTGCTAAAGCGTCCTATAAGTTGCCTTTTATGACTGTACGATAATCTGCGCATGTCCATAACATCCAACAATAGGGCTTCCTACTAAATAATGGTAGGATGATACTATCTAAAGGAGGAGGAAAAGAACAAAAGACCATTGAGTAGTTAGATCGCTCGTAATCGCTTGCACACAAACCAAAACAATTTTCACACCTCACATTTTCAAAACAACTACTTTCAAAGCACTTTATAAACACTCTTGAGGACTGATACATGGGTTATTATAAAGCAAACTGCCTTACATTGCCATTTTGAAAACATGTTTTCACAAAACAACACTTTATTTAAATAAATATTTTCAAAACAAACATTTTGTACACATTTTCAACGATACGAGAATCATTACAAAATTGTCTCACATAGGCATTTTTCAAAATATTTCGAAACATACACAAACACAAAGCATTTCAAAAGTGAGCTAGCGATTAAGAGCCCGTAGATAACTACAGATGAAAAGGGTGGTAACACCTTCCCTTTTCATAACCTACCCGCCTTTCTCAGAAAATTCTCAAAGGTCTTTCCTTTTCTTTTCAATCTTTCCTTTATTGGATAAAATAAAATTTGGTGATGACTCATGCTATCCGTAACATTTGCGATAAAACGCAAAAACCAAAAGTCAATTCACCCACTGTATTACACTGTACTAAGTGTTACTTTATGTTTTTGTTCTGAATTATATATCAATGTATAAGTTTATGTTACGATTATGTTTTGAATTTTATTACAATGTATAAGTTTGTGTTATGATTATTGTGATACGGTGGGAGAACTGACTTGGTGTGTTTTACGTTTTATCACAAATCTTGCGGTTAGCAAGAGTCGCCACCGACTTTTCTTTTATCCAAAAGGAAAGGCTGAAAAGAACAGGAAATACCTTTGAGATTGTTTCTTGAGTTCGGGTGGTAGATTATGAAAAGGGAAGGTATTAGCATCCTTTTCATCCATAGTTATCTATGGGCTCTTTGTTGCTTGCTAGATCACTTGCTTTTGTTTGAAAATGTGCTTTATGGTGGTTTTTGAAAGTATTTTGAAAAGGTGCCTTTGTTTAGGCAAACTTTGTAATAGTTCTCGTTCGTAAGAACGTATACAAAGTGTTGGAATTTTGAAAATGTTTCATGTTTGGAAAATGTTTTGAAAGTGTTTTTGGAAGTGTTTGATGTTTGTTTTGAAAATAAGAAAGGATGTTTGATTTGAAGATGAACAAGAAACTAGGAACAATCTATCTACTCAAAAGTCTTTGTTCATTTCTTCCTTCCTTTTATATTTCTATCTTACCATTGATTTGGTAAGAAGCCTTATCTTTGGATGTAAAGGGACGGGCGTGGGTCATCGTATAGTCATGATAGAAATGTTGTAAGATGTCTTAGCATTTCTCTTTGAGGGACAAAGATCATTTTGAAAGGAAACATTTATAGCATCATCGAGGGACTACGATCTTGTATTTTTGATTGCTTTTTGCTAAGACATCCCACATGCATAACATGGCCATTTTGGTAAGGAAACAAAGTGGAATTACCCTAAGGGTGCAAGTGTGCAAGTGTGTTTGATTTACATGCATTGTTTATCTTGAATTAGGGTTTTCTATTTGTTGATTTTATCTTTCCATACAAATCCTAATTTACTAGCATTTATATAAAGCGATAAATTGCGGAAAGTAAAACTACTACGCTATTACATCAATGGGGGAGGGGGTATACAAATTTACTAATGGGGATTGCAAGAAAATTAAACCTTATTATCTATTACAACCATATTGAATATTGTACAAGAATTGAAAATATAATGTACAAGGAAATAAATGGAAAAGAAATGATTTTTTTGTTTGGTTTTTATTAAAGGGGTTTTAACCTAATTACTAAAAAAGGAAAAATAATTAATTAAAGATTAATAAAATTAAACCTAAATTAATTAAGAAAAGAAATTAGGTTAAAAAGTATTTTTTAGGGTTTTTTGTGAAAAGGTTTTAAATTTAATGAAAATTAATTAATTAAAAGAAACCTAAATTCTAAATTAATTTTAAATAAATAAAAATAAAATAACTAAACCTAAATTTAATTATTAATTATTTAAGAAAAAAAGAAATTAATTTGTTTAAGAAAATGTTTATGTTCTTTTTTTGTTTTATAAAGAAAATAAACATATAAATATGAAAATAATAAATAAAAATATTTTCTGGATTTTTTATTAATAAAAATAATAATAATAGTAATAAAAAAACTGAAATAAAATAAAATGAATAAAAGAAAATAAATAAAAATGAAATAAAAAAGAGTTGGGCCAGGATGCAAAAGTAAACTGGGGGGATAAAAGTCATCAAAAATAACTAGGCCCATTGTTGGAGGCCCAACGCTGGTTGTTGCAAAAAAAAATATGTTGAAAAACAAAACAAAAGGTAGCGCTGGGTCTTGAACCCATGACCTCCAACATACACACGCGTTACCTTTTCCACTAGGGTGGCTGTACATCCGGTAACATAAACAAAGAAAATTAACACAAGTCATGTCCCGAATATAACTTCATCTTCAACCTCCATCCTGAACATCTGTAACTTCACCATTTCTCAACAAAAATGAAATATGCAAACATGAAAGTTGTTTCATTTTTCCATGCGAATCCAACCATATAAATATCATAAGTTATAAATCAAAGATGGATGAGAATTTCTAAAAGTACCAAATTCTGACCTAATTATTTACAGAGATTCAAACCTAAAATTCTCTAAGCTCAATCAATATAAATGAATCTATGGACATGTACATGTTAAGGGCAATGATGTCTACATTTTATCTTCACAAATGCAAGTCTAACAATGCCTAAATGAGAAGATGGAAGTTCTGAAAATGTACCTCAAAATTGGAAATTGTGAAATGAGTTTGAGCTGCTTTCAAGGAGTTATGATGATCAGGTTAGCTTCCTCAAGTTCCCAGGAAGCTAATGCAATGATTAGCTTGAGCAATGGGTGAATAGAATGGCTTGGAGAAGTCAACTTGCAGTGCTCTGTTTTTGGTTATGGAGGATGATGGAAATGGTGTTACAGTTATGGAATAAGGACAGGGATGGACTATACTTGATGTATAGAAGCTTCTGGAAGTGAAAAGCCAAGAAACGCACGAGGAAAATGGGAGTTATAAGTTGAAAGTCAGAAATTATGCAACAATGGTGTTTTTGGACAATTTCTGGCTAGAGGGAGTTTGAGAGAGTTTCAGGGTGCTTGATCTCGTGCCTTAGCTCACAAATAGTGCCTCTATTTACAATCAACAAGTTTGGAGACTAGTATCTGATCAGAATTCAAAATCAAGTGTTTAAGCTCAACATGTGATTTTTGAGAAATCAAGTTTCAATGCCTTGTGTACTTGCTATTGTAGAGTGGTTATACTTTAAACAAACTTGCTTCTGACTTTGTATATGGAGTGTGATCAGAGGGAATAAGTTAGACGCTCAATAATTGACTTTGTACATAAAGCTTGCTTTTCAAGAATGTCATTCTTCATTTTCTTCCCATAATGGCAATTTAAATTGGACAATGCTTAAACCACTTGGATTATAGCTAAAAAGTTTGTTTAATCCATTAATTATGGATAGATACTCAAGTTAGAAGGCTTGAAAAACAAGATTATGCATCCTAACATTGAAATTGAATTATGTGTTCATCAAGAAATGACTTGTAATTCAAGAATGAAACCCTAACTTCTTTCCTTCGATTCTCCTTGCTCAAGTATGATCTCAATGAGTTCTTGCACATTTTGAAAAGCTTGTAACATACTCTACAACCTATATGTTGGAAATTTTTGAAAATTCATCTTGGAACTATGTGAAAAATTGCAATGAAGTTAGGTCAAAATCCTTCCTAAACCCGCAAAATTCCACTAAGTTTTGAAGTTTCATGAACATGTCTTCACAAAATCATAACTTGAAATCCAAGCATTTCTAGAAAAAGTTTTCTTATACAAAGTTTTAGATCTCATTGAGATATACAACTTTCATGTTGGAAGTTTCCTTTGAATAATCTTGCATCATGGTGAAAATTTGGCTCAAAGTTATGGAAAAATATGAATTTTCCAACACCTAGAAAAATTTCTAAGTTTAGAAATTTTGACTTTTTAAAATGAAATCTTGACTTTTTGATTTCTTGATGAGCAAGTTTCATATTTTTAAATTTCTTGATGAATTGTGATCTTTGATACTTGATTTAGACCAAAAAGTCAAAGTTTGACTTTTCAGTATAAAGTTGACTTTTCATTAGTTGACTGAAATTCAACTGTCAATCAGTTGAACTTAACAACTGTTTTGAGCCATTCCATTAGGTTAAAATGATGCATTTTAATCCTTGAGATCATGCTTTGAACCAATAAGTTATTTTCTAGGTCAAAAATCAGAAATTGCACCTTCTTAGTCAAAACCCTAATTTTGACCATTTTTCCCTTTTGATGATCTGGTCAAATTTCTTGAGGAATCATGATACAAACTTGATAAATTGACATATATGAGTTCATAATGTTTATATGGATAAATAATTATGAAGTTTGACTGTAAATTTACCACAATTGACTTTTTCCCCAATGTAGTTGATTTTAGGTCATCTGATCAAATGACTGAGCAAAAATGTGATCCAAGACTTTAAACTTGACATGAGAAATCTTGAGGGTCCAAAATGATCCATGAAATTCATATGGGGCATTAAAAGTCCATTTGTCCTTGTGCAAACTCAAACCCTAATATTCAATCATCAGTGCTTGAGGAGGTATCTTGAGTTGATCAACCCTTGTGCAGTCTTGAATCAAAGGAGATCTTGTGAGAGATTATTTGATAAATGAGAGGGAAAATTTTATGGTACAACAATTATGTTATGACTTCAATCAGATTTTGGAATTAAACAGGTCATTTTGAGATTCAAATGATTGTAACAAAATAAACCAGTTATGTTATTAATTCCAACAAACACGTCATTTTGTTTTTTAATTCTAACAAACAGGTCTTCAAAATTTAGATGTTGTGTAAATTATGACCTTACTATAACAGAACTTTTATACAATTTCAACACAGAATGGTATACAATTGCAAAAGGAAATAGGAAGAAATGATGAATTACTCATTGTCAACAACTTTTACATCAAAGATCTAAAATACATTTCTTATAACACTGACAACAAAACTAAAAATGATCACCACTTATGAACCAAAATATGTATCAACATTACAACAGTCAAAACTAAAAACATTATCATATAAACTAGAAACTTCAACATCTTCAAATATTCTGCATCATATCTTTAGTGTAGTTGTCTTTCTTTTCAAGGCCCCTTCTAAGCATATTGATTTCTATATCTTTTTCATCACATTTGGAGCATGTTGATTTATGTATCTAGGGTTTAATTTCATCATTGTATTGGTCTTCGTACCATTCAAAGAAATTGAAACTAAAACTATAAGCATCACTCTGTTAACAATAACATAATCACATAAATCAAAGATATCAAAGTATAAATCAAATATATCCAACTATGCATCCCCAAAATAGCTTCCCCGAGTTTCTTCCTTTCTTCTTAACTGTTCTTAACACTGCTTTGGCTCCACACGGACATGTCGGTTTGATTTCAGGTTAGGATGCACTCAAAATGAAGGTATTAGACTTCTGACATCTTTGATTCGGTCCACTTCTTATGTGTGATGTCATTGATGGAGAGATTAGAATTAGGATTCATATATTTTCGATTTTGATTCATGTTTCTCTTCTTTTACTCCATAAATATACGAAATAGTAAAACAATTACACATCCAGCTCTGTTAAATGACACATCAGTGCCGTTTGTACCAACTCAGCTTTTTTAGAACGAATTTTGTGAATAAGGTTAATATTGTAGACGTTAGGTAACATAAAGGACCAACTCATAGCGAAAAAAACTTAAAAAACCAACTTATTACAATAAAATAACTTATTAAATTCTGGGGATAATTTTGCCTATAAAAGACTTGAGCCTTTTTTATTTAAAAAATTTGGGGGTTAACATTTTTAAAATTTTGGAGGTCTAAAACTTTAACTTTATTAGCCTTAAGGTTGGATCAGCAATGACGTCAATTATTTGGGGAAAAGACGAAATGGAAAATAATTTGATAATGACATTTTTTTAATTTTTCTCTATTGATGTGGTTATCTATTTCTATGTGTTTTGACCTTTCGTAAAAGACTAAGTTGTGGGCTAAATAAACCGCATAACGGTTGCCACACTAGAGAAATTTTGGTTTCTAGAAGGTGATATGAAAATCATGAAAGATAAGGCGGAATCATTAGATTCGAATGTCAAAATCCTATATTCAACTTCAGAGTGGAACTTTATAGTATGGATTGTTTCTTTGATTTCCACAAATTAAAGAGTTCCCTAGAAAGATAGCAAACCATGTCACTAGTTTTTTCAAAATGAGACAGGTTGCCCTGTCACTATCTGCAAAGCTAGAAATGTACAATTAAGAATTTGAAGGATAAAAAAGAACTTGAGCATGACAAATTTCTAAATTTTGTAAGATGCGAGGGACAACCTAAAAACGGACAAGTATACGTTTATTAACATATTAAATCAGTTGTTGTACAAAAAAAGTAAGATTAGGCCTAGTAGTTGTTATGTAAATAAGCCTTCCTATAAGTCTCTTAGACTGAGTTATGACATTATAAGTTATCAGATTCAGTATAATGTAATTTTAAAGAAGAGTTATAAGGAGTATAGGAAGGTTTAGTGGCTGATAGAACTATGTCATTTACATGGGTGGATCTACATTGGGGTTTACTGTGATTATAGCCACACTAATTTTTTTATTTTTTTCTTTATATATATTAAGGTAGAAATAAAGCAGAGCATATACAAAACTTTTTGTAAGTACGAAGTGCGCCTAAGAGGGGGGAGGGGGGGGGGGGGGTGAATTAGGTACTTTAAAAAAAATTGGTTTTAGTGATGATGGATATTATTTTTCTGGATTATGGTGAGTTTAGGAAAGATTAAAGTGCAGAAAAATAAAGAGACACAAGCGATATATCCTGGTTCCCCTCACAGTCCGAGAGTACTCCAGTCCCCTTTCAACATGAAATAGATTTCCTTATTGTGGCAAACTTAAACAAGAACTACCAAAAATCCAAGAATAATCCTCTTGGACCAAGAACAATCCTCTTGGATTTTCACTATGTCAACAATGAGAACAATCCTTTCAAAGTGACTACACTTGTATCCAACAATCCCGGAAAGACAAGTTTTATAAAACCACTTTAACTTATTTCCAACAATCTTGGAAAAATAAGTAAGTATCTATCAATATTTGATTTTGAGTGAGTTGAGTAGTAATGATCACTTAGAGTGATTTAATCAATTAATGATCTTCTCTTCCAATGATAATATTGTTAAATGACTCAAGATATATAAATGCTCAAAGTTTTCTGGTTAAAAATATGTGAAAGTGGGCAGAAAACTTATGTATGAAAGTGAAGAAAGCTTGAGTTTGTATTTTTTTAAAAATTCAAAAAATATATTTGGAAGAGATGTGGAAAATGATTTTGAAAAAGAGTATTTATATGTTCATAGCACCTTTTTGAAACATCATAAAGTTCTGTAAATGACTCATGAACAATTGCCAAGATTGAGTGAAAGGTTTCCATGAAAAGGTATTATGAACAGGCATGTGCAAAGCTGCTATTTTTCAAAATTATGCAGCATGCAATCGATTGCACCCTTTGTGTAAATCGATCGCACGGGGTTTCAACAGCTATATTTTCAAAAGTTTTAAGTGTGAAATCGATTGCACAAGAGTGTAAATCGATTGCATGTGAAGTCAGTAGCAAAAATTGATTGAGTCCAATCGATTGCACAAGTAATGTAAATCGATTGCACTGAGAAACAGAAGCAAATGTTTTGAAAATTTTAAGCATACAATCGATTGCACTAATATGCAAATTGATTGCACTGAGAAACAGTAGCAAAATATTTGAAAATTTTTAGCATGCAATCGATTGCACTAATATGCAAATCGATTGCACTCAAGTGAAAAATGAATTTTAACTTAGAAAAACTTGAGTAAGGATTTATAAAACATTTCTTTTCACCATTGAGCATCTATGTCTTAAGTTCAAAGTAAGTATTATCATTATACCTTGAAATTTGCTAAGAGCTTGAATTGAAGACTTTATCCATAGATGCTTTGAGCTTGATCAAAAATCTTTGCCTTCTTTGTCAATCATGGTTTGTCTTCATCAAAACAAAAGTTCATTTGAGAAGCTTAATTTTACATTCTCCCCCTTTTTGATGATGACAAACAATATTGCTTTATGCGTTGTAATTTCCAGAAAGAGTTTCTCCCCCTAAGATGCATAACTCCCCCTTTATATGAGAAGGTTGGAATCCTTTTAATTTGTTCATCTTGGTTGGAGAGTACCTTTAAAAAATTAAGAAAAGGAAATATACAAGCATAAAATACCACATCTCTCCCCCCTTTGACATTATCAAAAATAAGGGAAAGATGCAAAAAAAAAGAGTAATAAAGTAATATTTCGAAGAAAACTTTAATTTAAACATGAAACAAAAATTGTCTAACGATTAAAAAGAAATTTAACAAACAAAACATAGAATAACAGAACAAGGACATAACAGAAAATAGTGGACATAATAAAGTTGGACATAACTTTATGGTTGATGCATGTCCCGGTTGTTATAGGACCAAGATCCTTGATTCAGAAATTGTTGTTGTAGAGGAGGTTCTGTGTAATGTTGTGGAGGTGCAGCTGGATTATTTGGGTCATATGGTGGAATGTGAAGATGAGAGTAATGGTAAGAAAATGGTTGATTCACATCTATGTAGAAGTCATTAATCCGGGTTGTTGTATAATCATTGATAGCATTCCATTGATTGTTGATGTTGGTGTTCATGGAAGAAAATTGTTGAGACATGAAACCCATAAGATCTTGAGTGCTTGGACCAGACGGAGCAGTAGGTGGACGAGGTACAGCTTCACTGCCTTCGACTTCTTGATCGTTCCCTTCATCACCAACCACATCTTCACCAATGTAAGTGATAGTTTTTGTTTCTGGATTGTAATGTACGCCCATTCTTGAATCAACATTCTTGATGGAAATGTTATGCAGATTTGGATCCATATTGACTTTCTCAAAACCAGCAAAATCCACTCCAAATTCCTCCATAATTAATGTAACAAAATAAGCATATGGTAGAAATTTCGATTTTGTATCGACTCTCAGCATATGAACCATTATAAGTCTTGCCCAATTAACACTTATTCCTTTCTTTCTTGCATAAATCAGCTGCATTTCTAGGTCGGTCACAGTGCAGTGGTTTCCAGCTCTTGGAAACATAATATAGACCATAAAGTAATAAAATAGTCGATCGTCTATATAAAAGTTACATGCACTCCATGAGTCTCTGGATGGAATTACTCTGCCTAGACCATGAATCCTTTTGGCACGGAATTCAGCTTCACTTAATCTCCCAATGTTGTATTAGAAATCTTTTTTATGGTAGTCATCCCATGCCTCGTTTTCAGGGTCATACAGGGAACTTCAAGTGTAGGGAATATGAATAATCTCACCAGCAACCTAAGGAGTTAGAGAGATTCGAGTACCCAACACATATGTCACCATTTTCACTTTGTGGGGAGTTAAATTGCTAAAAAACACTCTTACCAGATCCGGATAATATGGACCAAATGATGAAATTAATGGTTCTAGACCATAAGCAGTTAAATCATTTTGAAAAGAGAAGCATTCTTGGGGAAAGGATGATATCATACCATATTTAGGATTGGACACTATTTTTATTTGAAAGTCCTTTGTGAATATGGCTTCTTGTTCTTCGGAGAGAGATGAAAGTAATGGATTAGAGAATGAACCAACCTTTTTCTTCCCTTTTTCTGAAGCTGGCACCTTCCTTTTTTGTCTTGAAGACATGGGTAAGGTATTTTAGGGTTTTGAGGATTTTAGGGTTTTGAGAGAAAAGGGTGTTTGATGAGATGAAGTTTGGATATGATTTGAGTAGATGGAAATGAGTGGGTTGTATTAAAGTTTATTTGGATTGGGAATATGAGAGAGAGAGAGAGAGAGAGGAATTCTGACCAACAAATATTTCTGTCATAAAAGCATGTTACAATATGTGCAATTGATTTGCATACAGATTCAATCGATTTGCACATAAAACAGAACCAAAATAAAACTGAAACACACAGAGTGCAATCGATTTGCACTTATGGTGCAATTTTGCACTTGAAACAGAAAGGTCAAAATTAAAAACACTCAGTGAGCAATCGATTTACACTATTGTGCAATCGATTTGCATCAACCAAAAATGACCAAAAACATATTTTTCTTAAATTTAAACACCACTTAACATATATATTCACATATAGCATGGTTAAAAACATATATATATATATATATATATATATATATATATATATATATATATATATATATATATATATATATATATATATATATATATATATATATATATATATATATATATATATATATATATAATCATAACAAGGATAGAAGGCACCTTATATGTCGTGTTCGTCAAGTATGCCAAGCTCTCGTCGAATATTGTAAAATGATTCTCTTGCCAAAGGTTTAGTGAACATATCGTCAAGTTGATTATGAGTATCTACAAAGGTTACCTCGACATCTCCTTGAAGTACATGATCATGAAGGAAATGATGTTGTATATCTATGTGTTTATTTCTTGAGTGCATGACTAGATTCTTTGTAATGTTTATTGCACTTGTATTGTTGCACCGTGGAGGAATGCATCCTAGATCGAGTCCGTAGTCACGAAGTTGTTGTTTGAGCCACAAAATTTGAGAGCAACTACTACCCACTGCAATATATTCTGCTTCGGCCGTGCTAAGTGCAACGCATGCTTGTTTCTTGCAGGCCCATGATACTAATGCATTTCCAAGAATGTGACAAGTACCACTTGTGCTTTTTCTATCAGTTTTACAACCTGCATAATCCGCGTCAGAATAACCAACTAAGTTGCAAACACTACCTTTGGGATACCATAATCCAACATTTGTTGTTCCTTTGAGATACTTCATGATCCTCTTCACCTCTGTGAGATGAGATTCCTTTGGATTTGCTTGAAATCGAGCACATATACAAACACTAAACATTATGTCAGGACGACTTGCCGTCAAATATAATAAGGAGCCAATCATACCTCGATACTTTGTAATGTCGATGGAAACACCTAATTCATCTTGATCAACATATGTACTAGAACCCATTGGTGTAGACATTGCCTTACAGTTATCCATGTCAAATCATTTCAAGAGTTCCTTGCAATACTTGGATTGGTTGATGAAGATGCCATCTTTTAATTGTTTGATTTGAAGTCCAAGAAAATAATTCATTTTACCCATCATGGACATCTCAAATTCTCCTTGCACCATTGCTGAAAATTCTTCACATATTTCTTGGTTTGAAGATCCAAAAATGATATCATCAACATAGACTTGAGCTAGAAAAGTGTCATCTTTGATTTTCTTGATAAATAGAGTCTTGTCAACTTTGCCCTTTTCAAAACCTTTTTCGCATAACAAGTTGCTTAAACGATCATACCATGCCCTTGGTGCTTGTTTCAAACCATATAGAGCTTTTCTCAATTTAAATACATGAGATGGATTCTTGAAATCTTCGAACCTCGGGGGTTGCTTAACGTAGACTTCTTCAGTGATATATCCATTCAAGAATGCGCTTTTGACATCCATTTGGAAAAGCTGAAAATTTAATGAGCAAGCATAGGCAAGTAAGAGAAGAATAGCTTCTAACCTTACAACCGGAGCGAAAGTTTCTTCAAAATATATTCCTTCTTCTTGATTGTAGCCTTGTGCTACCAACCTTGCTTTGTTATGAACAATTATTCCATTTTCGTCAAGTTTGTTTTTAAACACCCATCTTGTTCCAATAATGTGTTTATTGCTTGGCCTAGGGACAAGTTCCCAAACTTGATTCCTTTCAAATTGATTTAATTCTTCTTGCATAGCGATAATCCATTGGTCGTCGCCTAAGGCTTCAGTAACTTTGGATGGTTCAATTTAAGAAACAAACTCCATGTTTAGGCAAGCATCTTTGAGATTTAATCTTGTTGTCACACCTTGACTTAGATCACCAATTACTTTATCGATAGGATGATCTCTGTGAGTTCTCCATTCTTTTGGTAGATCATTGAGATTTGATTCTTGTTGGGGTGATTCTTCGTGTTGAATTGGTTGATCTTTGGAAGTATTTTCTTGAGGACCTTCTAGTATTTCATCATCATCATCATTATGATAAACAATATTATCCTCCTTGGAGGGGTTAGATTCATCAAAAGATACAAGCATTGATTCTTCGATTGTTAAAGTTCTTTTTTTTGTAGATTCTATATGCCTTACTAGAAAGAGAGTATCCAAGAAAAATACCTTCATCGGATTTTTCATCAAACTTACCAAGGTTATCTTTGTCGTTGTTTAAGATGAAGCATTTGCATCCGAAGATGTGAAAGAAAGCAATGTTTGGTTTCCTCCCTTTGAAGATTTCATATGGAGTTTTCTTCAAGATCGATCTTATGTTAACTCTATTGCTAACAAAACATGTCGTGCTCACCGCATCCGTCCAAAAATATTTTGGAAGATTTGAATCGCCAAGAATCATTCTAGCAAGTTCCACTAGAGACCTATTATTTCTTTCTAACACTCCATTTTGTTGAGGAGTCCTTGGTGCCGAGAAGTTGTGAGATATTCCATGTTCACTACAAAATTCTTCAAATAAAGCATTTTGAAATTCTCTGCCATGATCACTTCTTATGGAGGCAATTATTAGAGACTTCTCATTTTGAATTTGTTTAGCATATTTCTTGAAATCCTTGAATGCATCACTTTTCTGCGCTAAAAAGAATGTCCAAGTATATCTAGAGAAATCGTCAACAATAACCAAAGCCTATACATTACCTCTGAAACTTCTTGTTCTTGATGGACCAAATAAGTCCATATGTAACAATTGTAGTGATCTTGTAGTAGACACCACATTCTTAGATTTGAAAGTTGATTTTGTTTGTTTCCCTTTTTGACAAGCATCACAAAGTCTATCTTTGACGAAATTTTTCTAAGACAACCCAATGACAAGATCATGCTTGATTAGTTTATTCAAGTGTTCCATGTGAATATGAGCAATTCTTTTGTGCCACAGCCATGAATTATTGTTGTTCGCCATGAGACATTTTACCTTCAAAGATGGATTATCAAGGTAAATGATGAATATATTATTGATTCTTTTACCTTTAAGTATAACCTCATGTGTGACTTCGTCTTCTATCAAGCATTCATCCTTGGTGAACTTGATCTTGAAGCCTTTGTCACAAAGTTGGCTAATACTAAGAAGATTGTGCTTTAGTCCTTCAAAATAAAGAACATCTTCAATGGATTTGAAAGGTGGAGCACCAACTTTGCCTTTTCCAAGGATTCTTCCCTTATTATTGTCTCCATAAGTGACAAAACCCTTGGCCTTTAGCACTAGATTTGAAAATCGGTTTATGTCTCCCGTCATATGCTTTGAACAACCACTATCAATATACCAAAGATTGCATGTGGTCTTTAAGCATACCTGCAAAACAAATTAGGTTTTGTTAGGTACCCAAGTTGCTTTGGGTCCTTCTTAATTAGTACCTTTCTTTACCCACACATAATGCCCACTTGCCACACTAAAGTTTCTAACATAGTAAGCATTAGGTGTATGGCCTTTAATGCCACAATAAAAACAAGTAGGTTCAAAGTTACTTCTATATCTAGAAGGATAATATTTATTCTTAGGAAATGTTTTCTTTTTAGGATAGTGATAAACTATTTTAGGTTTGTTCACTTTCTCTTTGGATGATTGATCACTAGCCTTAACAAAGATAGTCTTATTAGAACTTGGTTTTGAAAACTTTGAATATCCAAGTCCAATTTTGTCATTGGAGTGTCTTTGTTGGCTAAGAACACCTTCCAATCCAATTTGGCCTTTTTCATATCTTTCAATGACTCTTTTTAATTGGACAATTTGGAAAGAGAGTGATTCACAATTTTTGCATACAAAATTTTGTTTTTGTTTATCACTTGATTTTTGTTTTTCTTCTTTATAATCTTTTTCCATAGATTCACATTTTTCTTCTAAGGATGAAATTTGTTTCTTTTGTGATGAAATAGTTTTATACAGAATTTTGCATTCATTCAATAGTTCATCTATAGCACCTTGTGCATCACTATCAAAAAGAGAAAATTCATTACTAACCTCACTGTCTTTATCATCGGAATGGTGTGAGGCCATCAATGCTAGATTTTCACTTTCATCACTATCGGAATCAGATGAGGAACTTATTTCATTATCCTCCCATGCAACATAGGCATTTTTATTCTTGAATCCATTTTTTCTTTTGAAGCCACCTTTCTTGGAGAGTTTTGGATAATCCAGCTTGATATGACCTTGCTTACCACATTCATAACATGTGACTTCTTGTGTTGATGTGGAAGCTTCCTTTTTCTTAAATTGTTTCTTTCCTTTTGAATGAGAAAAGGATTTGTCATTTCTACCAAAGAACTTACCAAGCCTTTTAACAAGAAGCATGAAATTTTCATCTTCTTCCGGATTGTCTTCCTTTTCAACTTCCTTGGAATCTATCTTCAAAGCAATATTCTTGGATTTCTTCTCTTGATTTTCATGTTTTTCAAGTCTTCCGAGTTCCATTTCATATTCTCGAAGTTTTCCAAACAATGTTGCGAATGTCATGGAGGAAATACTTTTCTTTTCTGAGATTGCCGTTACCTTTGGTTGCCATTCCCTAGTTAAGGACCTAAGTACTTTCAGATTTAGTTCATCATTCGTCAAAGTCTTACCAAGAGCACTTAGATGATTTGCCAAGTGCACAAATCTCTTTTGTAGGTCAAGAATGGTTTATTTGGGCTGCATTCGAAATAATTTGTATTCTTGACTCATGGTATTTAGTCTTGATATTTTTACTTCAACCATTCCTTCATGAGTTTGTACCAAGGTATCCCATATTTCTTTTGTTGTTTTGCATGCCGGGACACAGAAGAATTCATCCATGCTAAGTGCACCTTGAAGAAGGTTTATTGCCTTTTTATCATAGAGAACTTTCTTCTTATCATCTTCGTCCCATGCAGTTTTAGGTTTTGATGAGCCAGCACCATTGATTACCGTTATAGGGATAAATGGACCATTCTTGATGGCATCCCATATTTCTTCTCCTTGTGCTTCTAGATGTGCCTTCATGCGTATTTTCCAGAAGTCAAAATATTCAGCACAAAATAGAGGAGGCTTGTTGTTACTACCACCATCTCTGAAAATGGGATTTTGATTTGCGGAAGCCATTCTGGATCTTTTAGGAACAGGTTACCTATAAACTGCTCTGATGCCAATTGTAAGTACGAAGTGCGCCTGAGAGGGGGGGGGGGGGTGAATTAGGTACTTTAAAAAATTCTGGTTTTAGTGATGATGGATATTATTTTTCTAGATTATGGTGAGTTTAGGAAAGAGTTAAGTGAAGAAAAATAAAGAGACACAAGCGATATATCCTGGTTCTCTTCACAGTCCAAGAGTACTCTAGTCCCCTTTCAACATGAAAGAGATTTCCTTATTGTGGCAAACTTAAACAAGAACTACCAAAAAGCCAAGAACAATCCTCTTGGACCAAGAACAATCCTATTGGATTTTCACTATCTCAACAATGAGAACAATCCTCTCAAAGTGACTACACTTGTATCCAACAATCCTGGAAAGATAAGTTTTATAAAACCACTTAAACTTATTTCCAACAATCCTGGAAAAATAAGTAAGTATCTATCAATATTTTATTTTGAGTGAGTTGAGTAGTAATGATCACTTAGAGTGATTTAATCAATGAATGATCTTGTCTTACAATTATAATATTGTACAATGACTCAAGATATATAAATGCTCAAATTTTTCTGGTTAACAATATGTGAAAGTATGTAGAAAACTTATGTATGAAAGTGAAGAAAGCTTGAGTTTGTATTTTTTGAAAAATTCAGAAAATATATTTGGAAGAGGTATGGAAAATGATTTTGAAAATTAGTATTTATATGTTCATAGAACCTTTTTGAAACATCATAAAGTTCTATAAACGAATCATGAACAATTGCCAAGATTAAGTGAAAGGTTTCCATGAAAAGATATTATGAACAGGCATGTGCAAAGCTGCTGTTTTTCAAAATCGTGCAGCATGCAATCGATTGCACCCTTTGAGTAAATAAATTGGGCAGGGTTTCAATAGCTATATATTCAAAAGTTTTAAGTGTGCAATCGATTTCACAAGAGTGTATATCGATTGCATGTGAAGTCACTAGCAAAAATTGATTGAGTGCAATCGATTGCACAAGCAATGTAAATCGATTTCACTGAGAAACAAAATCAAATGTTTTGAAAATTTTAAGCATGCAATCGACTGCACTAATATGCAAATCGATTGCACTGAGAAACAGTAGCAAAAGATTTGAAAATTTTAAGCATGCAATCGATTGCACTAATATGCAAATCGATTGCACTCAAGTTAAAAATGAATTTTAACTTAGAAAAACTTGAGTAAGGATTTATAAAGCATTTCTTTTCACCATTGAGCATCTATGTCTTAAGTTCAAAGTAAGTATTATCATTATACCTTGAAATTTGCTAAGATCTTGAATTGAAGACTTTGTCCATAGATGCTTTGAGCTTGATCAAAAATCTTTGCCTTATTTGTCAATCATGATTTGTGTTCATCAAAACAAAAGTTCATTTGAGAATCTTGATTTTACACCTTTTTTTTGTATTCAAATTGCGTGCTTAAAAAGGAAATGAAAATCCCTTTATATAGGAATACAAATGCTTACTATTTAAGCTGGTAATAGCTACCTATGATAGCTAGTTACAACAAAAAAATATGAATTATTAATGTCGGGTACACACTGGGTCCCGTCGACACAAAAATAATCCACAAACAACAAAAAACTTTTAAAGTAGATAAAAGATTCTTTTTTGTTGTTTCAGGATAAGATTCTCTCTTATCTTTGTTTTTGGAATTATTGCTTATGGACAATTCTTATCATTGCTTTATCTCTTGTCATAGCTTTATGCCAATAAGATTCTTTTTTATTGTTTCAAGATAAGATTCTCTCTTATCTTTGTGTTTGGCATTATTGCTTATGGATAATTCTTGTCATTGCTTAGTCCCTTGTCATAGCTTTATCCTTGGCTTTTTCTTTAGCCTTTTGGGCCATAAATTGAATCATAGAATCCCAGAAGTCTTCAGTTGTGGGATCATCATTTTGAGCTTCTCCGGCTAAACCTTCAAAGGTGTTGGAATCTATTGATCCCATGGATGAACCGGTCTTCATGGATTGCATATCATCTTTTGAAGTTTTAGATTGGAAAGTGTAAAAGAATTGAGTCTTCATATGATCTAAAGTTCTGACCATAATTTCTTCTTCAGTTTCATTGGGATACTTTCTTTGAAATTTTTTTTTAGGTTTCCCATAGACATTTGTTGGGAGTTTTGATCTCTAACATTTCTATTTTTGTCTTCACTCATGGCTGATTTGATTAGAACAATTTTGTCCAGGATGTCTTCTAAACTCATTTTATTCCACCATTTGTAGAAAAAATTTCTTTCTAGAATTGGGACATTAAACTTGTCACTGGAAATAGTGATAGTCCGTCTCCAAATCCAAGGAATTTAAAACTTAGTGAAGAAAAGAAATGGACATTGTCCAGTTATCAAATTTAATGAAATATTTAACACTAGTGGACTAGTTTCACACCAAGGAGTATACAATTCATTTAACTCTTTTGGAAAAATTTCCAGCGTAGGACCAAATTTAATCCACCAGGCATAAAAGCAATTTGGAATGGATCTATTAATCACGTCTGGATTAATTGAGAAAAACCAAGAACATTTGTTCTTAGGATTTTGGTAATAAAAGGCTTAGGTGAAAGCCTGGACATAGTCCTAATAATTGAAATAAATATATTTTCCTTTGGCAATTCTTATTGCCTTTTCACCATTATGGTTAAAACCCTATTCTCTAGGTGATAAGATCTAATTAATGTGGCATTTGCTGAAGTTTATGAAACTTTCAGGATTGTTGTTTTGATAATGATGAGTAAAAGTTGTTGATTCAATAACTGCTAGTAATATTTCTAAATGTGGTCTTGATTTACCATGAAGGCCTGAATATCCTCTTGATTCAAGGTATCTTGTTTTGATAGCCCATCCATCATTTGGATTTATTTTTATATCCTCATCATCAATATACATAATTTTTTCTGTAACTAGATTCTCAAAATAATCAGTTACTTGTTCTTGAGGGGGGTCATTGACCGTAATTTCTTTGTAAGATATAATATTTTTAAAAGAAGAAGAAGAAGGTATATCTTCCTTTTTTGAGGTAGGTAATTGTTGCATATTTCTACCTTTACAGACTGTAGTCCAATCCCCTATAAGGGGAATGTTTTATTTACATTGGGGTAACATATTGTTACTCCCTCCTCCAAGGCCTCTTCCATAATCGCGACCTCTTCCTCCTATAGATGAGGGTGTCATTCTTTCCCTGCAAAAATTTGCGGGTGAGGTAATCAGAAAGTGAATTATTTTCACCTTTAATATGTTTAATATGAAATTCAAACATCGATAGTTGATATTTCCATCTAGCAAATATTTGTTTTGCAACAAGATTTTTAACATCTTTTTCAATAATTAATTTGGCAGAGCTGCAGTCAATTTGTAATAAAAAAAATTTATTAAGTAAATAATCTTGAAATTTTGAAACACATTTTATAATAGAAAACATTTCTTTTTTTATGGTCGAATATTTTGACTGAGTAGGATTCCATTTACTAGAGGTAAACCTAACCAAAACTTCTTTAGATGTTTCAGGTATAACCTGTTTTAGAATTCCTCCATATCCTAAGTCTGAAGCATCAGTTTCAACGATTTTAAAATACTTGGGATTGCCAGAGATAAGCAAGGCAAACATTTAACCTTATTTTTAATTCTTCGGACTGCTTGAGAATGTTTATCAGTCCAAGGGCCAGGATTTTTCTAAGCCTAACATGTAATATACTAGTATCATTGGCAAGATTCTCATAGTAATCGGCAATAAAATTAAGACTACCAATAAATCTTTGTAATTGTTTCTTATCAGTAATGATATCAGGGAACTTAGAAGCAAATTCAATACTTCTTTGAATAGGAATAATAGTTCCTTGATCAATTTCATGGCATAAAAATCTAATTTTAGTCTGAAATATTTACATCTTAGGAGCGGATATAAGTAATCCATTAAGCTTAATTAAACCCTTAAATATTTTTAAATGTTTCATATGTTGATCAATTGTTTTAGAAAAAACTAAAATATCATCAATGTAAACAATTATAAATTCCGTACAAGGAATAAAAATATCATTCATAATATTTTAAAATTCGGAAGGGGAATTCTTTAGCCCAAACGGGAGGACATTCCATTCGAAATGTCCAAAAGGCACAGTGAAGGCCGCTTTATACTTATCAAATTCAATAATCTGAATTTGCCAATAGCCAGATTTCGTATTAAATTTAGAAAAGATTAAAACAATGTTTAATCTATCTAATAAATCCTTTTTATTAGGAATAGGATATTTAATCCATTTCAACACCTTATTAAGGGGTTTATAATTGATGACAAGTCTAGGGACGCCGTGTTCTCTTTCAGCAGCATTATTAACATAAAAAGCAGTGCAACTCCAAGGAGATTTAGATTTTCTAATTAAACCTTTCTCTAAAAGATAATTCATTTCTTCTTTACATAGGTTTAAATACTCATGATTCATCTGGGCTGGTTTGGCTTTAGTGGGAATCTGACTTTCATTAAAATCATCAAGATAAGGTAAAGAAATAACATGTTTCTTTCTATCCCAAAAAGCTTTTGGCAAATAATTGCAAACTTCATCTTTAAACTGTTGATCAATTAATTTTATTTGTCTTTTTATCTCATCTTTATTAAGTTGTTCATTAATATTTAATAAACTAACTTCTTCTTTAAGAAAACCTAATTGTTTTTCTTTATTTAAGAGAATACTTTTGACCTCATTAAGCATTTTAATATGAGGATCAGTAATGAATTCAAAGGTGACCTTCTTACCATTAATCATGGTGGTGATGCCTTTAGTGTCAATATTTATTAAAGCCATAATGCTATTTAAAAAAGGAGTTCCAAGAATAACCTTGTGAGTCATGTTTTTAACTAATATGAAATGGGTAGGTAAACAAATATGTTGATTGAAGATGTAGGTATTAGGTAATTTATAATTAACCATTAATTTGTCACCACTAGCCTGAGCAAGGGTTTGAGTGGTTTTGGTATATTATTTGGTAGGAACAATTCCTTCCTGATGACAATTAAGGTCAGCGCCGCTATCAATAAGGGAGACTTCATTTTGTAATATAAATGTTTTGTTAATAACTAAAGTTATTCTAACAAACCATTTTTGTGAAATTACTCTGTCAATAAGAGTGAGAAATATATCATTAGTGGAAAGACTGCTAGTAGAAGATATTTCTTCAACTTTAGGGGTACCCGTTTCAACTAAGGAAACCCTTTGAGATGATTTTTTATTCTCCTTTATTATCTGAGTAATTTCATATTTCAAAAGATTAATTTCTCTATTTAAATCAGTAAGAGAAACAGGATGTTCACGGATATGGGACTGTTGAAATCTCGATAAAATCTCACTTAATTTGTAAGGGTATTCAATAATAATAGGAGATTCTTTTTTAAAGTTTTCTTGAATTAAAACTTCAAGCATTTTTCTTTTAAGATTATTATCAGAAATAGACTCAATAGCTTTTATAGCTTCATCTTTTTCTGTAGTAAGAACATTAAGTCCGTTCATGTGAACAATAGACTTCCAATAATCTATTTGATTACATTGACAATTATTATTGTCAAAACTATCAGAGGAATAATTTGATGATGATTCATAGATCATGTCAATATCTTCATTAGAAGAATTAGTTTCTGAGTCAGATTTAAGTAAACAAACATTCTCAAGTTGAGAGCGTAATTGCTCATCCTCGATTTCATTGAGATCTTTTTTGGTCCAACATTGGTTTGCATAATGACCATATTTACCACATTTGTGGCAAGATACATCAAGCATTTTAGCTTTTCTTTTGCCTTTATGATTAAAAGTCTTTTCTTTTGGTCTACTTTTATTAAATTGACCTTGTTTCTTATTCTTCTTATAAGATTTTTTATAATTATCGTTATTTTTATGAGGTTTATTCCTGAGAAAATTTTCCTTTTCTCTTTTTATTCTCATGAGATCTTCCAAGATCAAAGGCGAACTAGTCGCAAAACTCACCCATTTGGTGTTTTTAGAAAGTTTCTGTTTTTAAAGCTGATTTCTAAGCTTAATATCATTACACAAGGTTAATCCTTCATTAACACAAGTGCTAATAATTTGGCCGTAATATCAGATAATTAATATTTATCCCATCATTTTTACTTCTTAAAGAATGTCTAACTTTTTCAGAAAAGAAATGGGGTAATCCATCAATAAATTTGGCTTTCCAGTGGATAGAGTTATGGTTTTTTAATTGATAAAATCTAGATAAAAAAGTATCTTTGTACCATCTAAAATGTGTAAGGGAGGGACATCTTAGATTCTAAAGTAGTGTTTGAATTTTTTCTCCAATAGGGATATTGGTTCCAACAAAATGTTGAAGGATAGAGAGACACAATGTATAAACTGCATCTTTTTCTCCTGTGGTGGCAATACCACTTGTTCCGATTCTAGGAACTTCAGACTTAACTATTTTCTTATGGTTAAGAATATCTTTTTTTGACTATCAGTGAGATAATGATCCCACCAGCCTCTTAATTGACCAACAAATCCAGTTGATATAGAGGAGGCAATATCTTTGTAAGAATTTCCGTGTTGTTTACAAACAGTAGAATACATAATCATTCAATGTATGGAATCAAGGATTTATTTTTCATTTAATCCATCAATGTTCCATTCGTAAATGGATTTTCCAGAATATGAATTTTGGAAGGGTTCGGGTTCCTCAAAAAGTAAATCTTGAGGAGAGGGGAACTTATAATAGTATTTCTCCAAAGGTTTAGAGTTATACATAGGGTTTATATCATTAGTATTTTGATTACTAATGTCTAAATCAGCAAACATATTTGCTAAATCATTAATGTCTTCTTCATTAGAAGAGTCTTGATTAGACATAACCGTTAAATGTAAATCTTTAAGCTTTTTCTCAAGAATACGGACAAACTCATCTTCGTTGGTTTCCATTTTAAATCCTTATATAGGAATAGGAGGTTGAATTATAGGAACATCTGAAATATTGGAGGTAGAAGATTGTTCCTAAAATTTAGGATTATTAATAAGGTCAATAATAACCTTTTGACGAGCTATTTGTTTGCCTAAAATGTCTTTTATAGACAAGAGCTCTTTTTCTAGAGAAATAAATTTTTCTCCTAGACAAACAAGGTAGGAATTAGTATAATTATTAAATTTAATTATGGAATTGAACTCCTTAAGAGTAACCTGATTTTGTTCAGCTCTTTGTAATTGAAGGGTAAGATAAGGTGTAGCCTCAGTATGAGGACTTAAACTTATGGTTTGCTCTAGGGAAAAAGGAGATTTCATTTTTTTCTCCTTTGATATTTTCCCACGATTTTTGTAGAACTAAAAGTTCATATTGTTTCATAAAAACTAACTCTTCTTTTTGTTTACTTATAAAGTAACTAATGAACCATTTGACAAAAGGAATGAAATCTTGGTTCATAGACATCTGAGTATAGTATTCATCCTTAAAGCAAGCTAACACTGGAGCAGGAAAAGTTTTAAAAAACCCTTTTCTAAATTGAGCGTATCTTTCATGCTGAAACTCGTCATTGACAAAGTTTCTTAGATTACTACATTGGGAATAATCAAACATTATAACGAGAAGTCTATATCTGAGAGAGTAAGTGATTCTAATCTAGGAGGATTTGGTTTTTAATATATACCATGGAGAATTTTGTTTTCGCTAAGTCTTATATTCTCGACGACTTCTATTTCTTCTCTTAATTGAGAAGTTGAAGGTCTAGATAATTGACTAGGAGCAGTATAAAACTCTTCTATAAAATTTACAGAATGTCTTCTAGACATAGATCTAGGTATAAAGAAAGCAAAGCAGAGCATATATAAAACTTTTTTTTGTATTTAAATTGCGTGCTTACAAAGGAAATAAAAATTCCATTATATAGGGATACAAAGGCTTACTATTTAAGTCGGTAATAGCTACCTATGTTAGCCTGTTACATATATATATATATATATATATATATATATATATATATATATATATATATATATATATATATATATATATATATATATATATTCTTCTTTTTTTCTTCTTGTAATATTTTAAAAATCGAATCGATTATTAAATTGATGAGGGTTGATCACTGATTTATTGGTCGATTTATTGGATCATTGATCAAACAACATAACTAAACGGAATTAAATTGGATAATTCAATTAAATAAACCAATCTCTCTAACAAAATTATATAGTTATTAAAAAAATCCTACCTCCTACCAAATTTTAAAATATCATAATCTTACAAATTCATAATTTAAATTTAAATTTTGAACATAATCATCACACAAAATAAAATAGTATAAAATACAAATCAAAATAAATTTTGAATAAAACTTAATTGCAACATAAACTAAATAACAAAATAAGTCGGTGTCTGATAAATTTAATTCTAAAGAAGGAAAGTTATTACAAATAAATTTTGAACAAAGTGTACTTATATTTTAATTTTATTTATTTTTTTAAAATTGTTAAAACGACTTCGTTTTGTGAGAGGAAAAAACAAGCACTTAATCTGTCAATTTTTCAAAATCGTCGATTCACCGACTTTCATCATTTTTTAATGATTTAATAGTTTATCTGATCCAGAAATCAAATTAGACCGAACACTCTACTGATTCTCGGTTCGACTGACCAATCTAGTTCTGTCTTTAAAACACTACACCACCTCTCAAGTTTCTCTTTCACTTTAATATTTGTTAATCCCTCATATTTGGTAGACGATTTTCATTATAAATGTATTTCTTTAAACAATATTATTTCTTATTTTCAAAATGATTTAATTCAGAATTTCTTTCATGTTTAGCCACACCAATATGTAATGTCTGGATCCGTCCCTGGTCATGTATGGTCAGGTGATAAGGTCAGGTGGTCCCTTTCTGTCCCCTTCTCAGTTAGGTCCAAAAAGTCCCTTCCCTTTCTCCGATCAATAAGCCCATTGATCCCTTTATTTGACTTTTTTATCCACCCTGAACTGAATAATTAAGGCCTCGTTTTTTCTCATAAAAAAAGAAATGGAGAAGTGCCCATTTGAAGTGGAGAAGTGCCCATATAGTAAAAGTGAAAGTACGATAAGGTTACGAAGTAAGGTCAACTGGTTAAGGAAAGATCAGTTTATGAAATAGCTTAGCCATTAATTAAGTAGCAATGAGGCATCGGTACAGAGCCTTCCACTGTGGGACGATACTATGTAAAGGTAGAACACCATAGAAACATTGTTGACTTTCTAATAAACAACCTTGATTTCACTATGCTTGATAAGAACCCGAAATAGAGGAAATTGGTTCATGTTCTGCTTCCAAAAAAAGTCAGTTGTCTTTGCCCAAGTGTGAACTGCGGATGACTCTCCAGTGGTTCCATTCCTTCTTACTCGAATTATGGGTCAACCCAACTCGAATGGGAAGAAGAGGGTGAGCCAAACAGCGGTCCACTTTGTACATTTGTTGAGGCAGACTAATCAAGCATTTTAGAAAAGGGAAGGGAATTTTTATCACCGAAGAAGGCAGTTGAAATTAGGGAGTCGGGAAGCTACCACTTCTAGAATGCAAGATTATCCTTGACTTTTTTAGAGCGTACCGCTATTGAAAAAAAGGTTTATGGATGGAGTGACAAATGATTACAGTTGCGGAAACTGGAGAAAGTCGGGAACCGTCGGTTACCTTTTGAATCAAAGTAGCACTGAGTACTTCGACTACATGTTGGAGGGAATTTGAGGTCAAAAGCTTTATTCAAGAGGGAGAAATTGATGGTGAAAGTTGAGGTTTTAAGTTGTTGCAAGAATCAAAACACTTAGAATTTTTTCTAAGTTTTAAGCTATGTTCAAGTGCATGAATTTATGGTCAATTTGTGATCAATCCAAGAAACCATTATTTATGCTTGATGGCTGCAATTGAAGAGCATGTTCCCTACTTTATCACAATGGGAAATTTTATCCAAAAAGCCTCGGCCAAGGGAGAGAAACTGGAATCTAAAGTGAGTGTTTCATGTTGTATAAGATGGAAAGATAACTCAAAATTTCTCTAACTCTCTTTGAACTCAGCCTAAAGCGCCAATTTGAGAGAAAGCTTTTGAGGTCTACAAGTTATTTCCTAAAATGTTGTCAACACCAAACTTGTTCTATGCCATAAGAACTTTACATTAATACCTTATTTGTGCAACTCGGACCACAACAATGAGGACAAAAACATGCACAAACTGACCACTTTGGATTGACATTTTGGAACATTATGAAAAAGTGAAACTTTTCAAAACTTGTTCAACAAGTTGTAGGATTGTTTCAAATTAGTTCATACACTCTTTTGCAGTTTATCCAACCCTAAAAGGAATGATCAAAATGTCCATTGAAGCCAAAACCAAACCTAAGTTATGGTGTAACTCTTTACCATTTTTGTTTGAATCAAACAATGAGAGAGATTCAAATTCTTGCTTCGGTACAAACCATCATCCTAACCTAAACTAAGTCTCTACGAAATCTGACTCTAGCCATTATATCAAGGGGGGAAATTACCATCTTCAACCTCAGATTGTTTTCTCAAATTCAAATTTTTGAATAGTCATATTTAACGATAACAAAAATATTTCTCCATACCAAAGTTAGTTCAAGAGGTTATCTTAGGTGATGGTTTTTAGCACAAGAATGAGGTTTTGGAAATAGAGAGGAGTAATAAAGACTATTTTAAAAGAGAATATGTTCTCAAATATATGACCAAGAGTAATTCAAGACAAATTTCTTTGCTTAAATATCACTCAAGGGCAATCTTTAAGAGAACCAAAACAATTGATAAGTACAAAAGCAATAAAGGTTTTTAAAGAGACTGGTTATTTTTTAAAACTGAAGAGACAAGACATAAAAAGTAAAATAAGATGACAGAGAGAAAAATATAAAGAAGATCAAAGAGGTTTCAAATTATTACCCAAAAGTCTTTAACCTTAAAGCATACAAAGCAAGAAAGAGAAGAGTTCTTTCCTTCAATTTTATCCTTAACACAATCAGCAAATTCGAAACCAGCTAGTTGATTATATCAGATGCTTAAAGGTTCCCTTATCAGCCATTAAGTGAGGCTTTCTATTATCTGAAGGATATCTTACACACACGCAGATACTGCATAATATAACAGGCCTAACAATTGAAAGGTTTAAGTAAGGAACAAAACATGCCTTTTAAAAAGCTTTTGATCCATCTTTGTGTACCTCACCTTTTATGTTATGATTGTTAAATAGCTATAGGAGTTGCCAAAGTCTTACAGTCTTCGAAATTAAACTTCTTCAGAAGCTCCTTATACTAATGAATATAGATTCCATTTTTGCTTTGTTTGATCACATATCCTAGTTCATACAATTTAGTTATGCACATTTCATTTTGTTCCAAGAATGTTCTTCTGATAAGCTAAAGAAACTAAAGAATCAATAGAATCCATAGCCGTAATTTGTCTATTATGGATTCTTCCAAATTCCACACCCCTTTCCTCTTTCAGATATAGGATTTTGAATGTATTCTTTTCTTCTTTTATATGTTGTAACCATCCATTATTCAAGAACTATAATTGTAGCTTTGTTTCTTCCCTTAGGCATATTTGCATCAAATACAATTTTACTTCTAGGTACCCATACTCTTATGGGTCTAATAATGTTAGTTTTGGCATGCTTTCTCTTATTTTAAGCCTTTTCCTAATAAAAAGGTCTAGACTCATTCCAAAATTTTTGCTTATAAAATTTTGGTCTTGAATTTAGTTTCTGAACCCATCAGAACCTTTGATCCATACATTTTAGGCTTTGTTTTCTTTAGAATCTTTGATTGAGGATTTTTGGGTTCTTATTTCTTCTGAACCTCTTATTGCTGAATCTTAGATACTAAATTTCTTCAGGACCTTTGACTTTGATGTCCCAGGAACTTATTTGGTCAGAACTTTTGATTCAACTATCATAGGCTTTGATTGGATCAGATTCTTGCCTTTATCAGGAGCATGCACAAAATAAGTGTTGAACACAGTTTGAGCATTACTTAAAGAAAAAGGATCTGAAATTTTCTTTAGGAGTTGCACGTTCGAGCATTCTCCCTTATAACCCGAACCTTCTCCTATGCTCTTACTTACTCCACAGATCATGGAAGGAAGTTTATTTTTTTCAAGACCTATTGTGATAAAGTTTTGAAGAGCCATCACATGCTCATTTAATATTTTACCAGAACCTTTATTTAAAAGAGCATTGTGATATTTTCCAAGAGGTTCAAATTTTTCTTGAGATATTTTTAATTCCCCTTTAAAAAGATGATGATCTCTATTTAAAATTTTTGAGTGTCTTACATTATCGTTCCCGTGACTCGTGAGGTATTGAATGACAGTAATAAGACCAGAATGAGATAAGTTAGAAAATACCAATGTTTTAGACTTGCCCAATGACTAGAATTGGCCCAATCCGCTTCTATCTTATGCATGGCCCAACAACACTGGCCCATTAACTCTGAACCTCCTTTCGGGAATCCCTAGTTGACCATGCCCCTTGCGCAGCAAGACCAACAATTCCCGAGACACACGCTTGCCCATACGGGAAGCTACCTCTTAATCTGCTCGTCGAACGTAGAGAAGACAACCATGGAACGCTCATAAACACATTTTCTTGTAATCCATTTTGTGCTCGGTGCAACGACTAGTTACGGGAATAACTGCCCATTTTGACCAAGTTCTGCCAGTTACCTATTTTTGAGGATCCTAATATCTAGGCCCAAATATAGGAACCAATGGCTAAGTGTGGGGTAATTATATAAACCCTCACACTTGTGAGGGCCAAGTATCCAATATTTACATTCTAAACCCTAATCTCTTTCTTGTATCTCTTTGCAACCATTCTTACTTGATCGTCAAAATGCTTTGTAGGTACACCCTCTCATCTCTATAAATTTCCAGCCAAACATATGTCATCTCTTGGACCCACTTCAGGTTTTGATCAACCGGTAAGATCAATGGCGCCGTCTCTAGGAATCTATCTTCCCCGTCTATCTTTACTTCAAAATCGAAGACCGGAGATACTTTCATAACTTCTATCATGGCCGACCATGACGACCACCACCTTTCTGGAAATACTATACTCTCCCCCGTCGATAATACAGGCGGAAGCCAAGAAAATCTTCATCCCTAGGATGTCCCCAACGTCAGAGACGGTCGTACATCGTCCCTAGATTTGGTCGATGTTGAACGCGACAACCTCCATTTCTTGGATGAATAGAGGTCTAAGAACCCCTCCGAGGAACTGCCAACAATCCTCTAGCCGGTTCCCATTCCACCAAATGTTGACCCGGCCATGGTAGCAGTACTCGCTGCCCTCAATCAAACCAGCACGCTAATCCTACAACAAAGCAACAAGATTGGGCCTGGGAGAAGAAGCGGTCAAAGTCTCCTCCTCGAAGACATCGATGTTATGACTCCTGCAGTCCATTGCCACCAAGGTATGACCGTCTTCATATACGAGAGAGGCAAGAGGTTTCTTTCCTCAAGAAACAAGGCCTCACACCTCCATGAAGAGATCGAAGCTCCCCAATCTCCAAGAAAATGAAGAGCAACCAGAGGCTTGATCGTGACTATTCTTCATCACCCAAGCCGAGATAACATCTAAGAAGCACCTCTCCTCGCCAGGATGGCAGCCCCCGACAAGGAAGAAACAACTACTCCCCTCCAGCATCTCCTGATCATAGCAATGACGATGAGCCCCGTGGCCCGTTATCCAGAGAGATCATGAATACCCCGTTTCCTATAGGTCTCGAGAAACCCCCACACATAGGGATATACGATGGCACAACAGATCCGAACAAGCACATCAAAAACATCAATGCGTTTCTCGACTATAGGGGTTACCGAGGAGCAATCAAATGTTGATTGTTTGCAACAATGCTCAAAAAGGGAGTCATGGCTTGGTATAAGAGCCTCCCTGATGAGTCCATCACTTTTTAGAAGGGCTTGGGGAGATAATTCTCCAGGTATTTCACGGCACCTCTCCGACATCCCAAGTCAGAAGCTACACTTGAGGCCATCATCCAGGGAAAGGATGAGCCCCTTCAAGCATACATTGAAAGGTTTAACCAGGAAGCCGTCCATGGCTCATGATGGACGGGAAGAAGACATATCTCCTCGAGCGATGCTTACACCCTTGAAGTGACTTCGCCAAAGCAGTTGGCACTGAAACTCCTACAATTCTGCATTCCCTAATGCTCAAAGTACATGTGTAGATCTAGTATGAGGAGAAAGGGGGTGCCAACAACGCGCGGGACTCGCGGAATTGTGAGAATGCAAAATTTTCAAAGAATGATGAGTCCTAGACATCCCGTCGGGGAGGAAAAAAGAAAAGGAAGGACAAATGTTATGATACAAGAGACTACAAGGGGCATGGTGGTCATTTCCACGACTATACCCCCCTCAACGCTTTGCACGAGTACATTTTGCAGAATACGCAAACTCAGAGCTCCAACAAGTCGGGGTACGCTTTCCCCGACAAACACCGTCCAAGCTAGGGATGGACAAAAGCAAGTACTTACGGTTTCACAAATGTCACGAGCATAATAAAAATGACTGCATCCACCATGCTATAGAGATCCTCATCCAGAACAGGCATCTCAAACAATATAAAAAAAGGAAGGTGCCCGCGAAGACGCTCAGGAGTCCAAGAAGGTCAAAAAGGAAAAGTCCTCATCCAACGAAACTCTCATGCTCGTCACCTTGAGCATCACCCTACCGGAAGATTTTTACTTCCCCGACCTGGACGAAGTCTCTCTATACTTCACAACCCATAGCCCTTAGGATACATTTCCAGTAACAATGGTTATATCAGGAGGGGGCTTTAAAAATGCATGGTTAGTTCAGTCAAGAGAAGGTTCGAGAAACTCATGGTTGTTAGCTCCGACCAAAGTGCCACCCTCGATAAGATCAGGGGAAGCTCGGCTCCCATCATCTTCTACCTAGAGGAGCTACCTGGTGGGTCCCCTAACTCTAGTATTCCTATACTCGTCCGGGAACAAATGGATAATTTCAACGTCAGGCGCATCTTGGTCGATCAAGACATCTCAGTAGATATAAAGTACTTCTAGTTGTTCTCCATATTACATCTAAATGAGACTCACCTGACCCCTTATGTAGGCTCTAACCTCCATAGATTCAATGACACTGTCACTAAGCCTTGGGGATATGTCGATCTAATAGGGACATTCTGGATGGCAGAGACATCCAGGTCAATTAAGACACAGTTCCTCACAGTGGACTGCCCTTCATTGTACCAGTGCATATTCGGGAGGCCTACCGTGGCCGAACTCATCGTGGTGCCCTCCATGGTGCACCTGAAGATGAAGTATTATACCGAGCAGGGGCTTGTCGCCATGCTTTATAAGTATATACAGGAAGAAAGAATATACTTCGAGACAGCTGCTAAAGGCTTAAGCTCCATCAGTGTGTAGCCTAGAGCATCCAAGAGATCCGCCTTACCCATCAATTCCGAGGAGCCCAATCCGCTATCGCGCGTCGATGCAATTGACCTCGATATCAGGTTTACAGAGGAGGATCTCTGAGAGCAGAAGAGGAAGGGGAAAGAGCCCCAACTAGGTGAAAAAAGCTCTTCCTCGTTTAAAAGCCGTAAGTAGCTCGTGCACCCCATGTGCTCTATCCCAGACACGGACTTTGAAATTATTCCCATGGGTGACGATCCATCTAGAGGGGTTAAGATCGGTGTTAACCTCCCCGACTTAGCCAAAAGACAGGTTAAGGAATGCCTTAGAGATAACGAAGACTTGTTCGCCTGGAGCGCAACAGAGATGCCCGACTTGGATCTGGAGATAGCTTGCCATCATCTGACGATAAATACTACCATTATAGCAGTTTCTCGGCGTAGGCGCCGGCAGTCCCCAGAAAAAAACCGAGGTCTCCTAGAGGCAAATTTTATTTCAGAAGCCCAGTACACAACCTGACTCTCTAATGTAGTTCTTTTAAAAAAGAGTAATGGAAAATGGCGTATGTGCATTGACTATACTGATCTCAATATGGCTTGCCCCAAAGACGTTTATCCCCTACCCAATATTGAAAAATTAGTTGATAACTCTGCATATTTTAAATTAATTTCATTCATTGATGCATATTCTGGATACAACCAAATCCCCATGGTAAAAAGGGACAAGATGTACATTGCCTTCATGACTGAGTCAGGAAACTATTACTACAATGTCATGCCTTTCAGTCTGAAGAACAGCGACACTACATATCAACGGATGACGAACAAGGACTTTCAAAGAGAGATATGAGACATGCTCGAGGTCTACATGGACTACATGATCATCAAGTCCAAAGAAGAAACCAACCATGCTCTTCATATAAAGAAAGTCTAAGAATAGGCAAGGAAATGCAGAATGCGATTCAACCCAGAAAGTGCACCTTCGGTGTCCGGGAAGGCAAATTCCTCTGTTTCTATCTGACAGAACGAGGAACCGAAGACAACCCTGACAAATGTCGGGCATTCTCTAAATTTCCAATGCTGAACTTGGAGAAATCCATTCAAATCCTGAATGAAATGCTTACCTTGTTATATTTTTTTGTGGCAAAATCCGCTCAACACACACTTTCTCTTTTCAAACTTTTCGCAAGGAGGCAGCCTTTGAGTAAACCAGGGAATGTGAACATACCCTTTGTAATACGGTGGGAGAAATGACTTGGTATGTTTTGTGTTTGATCGCAATTGTTACAGTTAGCAAGAGTCGCCACTGACTTTTCTTTTATCCAATAAGGAAAGGCTGAAAAGAACAAGAAATACCTTTGAGATTATTTCTTGATTTCGGGGGGTAGATCATGAAAAGGGAAGGTGTTAGCACCCTTTTCATCCATAGTTATCTATGGGCTCTTAGTTTCTTTCTAGATCACTCGCTTTGTTTGAAAATGTGCTTTGTGGTGGTTTTTGAAAGTATTTTTGAAAAGGCACCTTCGTTTAGGCGAACTTTGTAATGATTCTCGTTTCGGAGAGAATGTATTACAAAGTGTTGAACTTTTGAAAATATTTCATGTTTTTAAAGTGTTTGGTGTTTGTTTTGAAAGTGTTTGGTGTGTGTTTGTAAGGATGTTTGTTTTGAAAGTGAGCAAGCAACTAAGAACTTTTCTAACTACTCAAAAGTCTTTGTTCTTTTCATCATTTCCTTTGATATTGCTATCTCACCATTGATTGGTAAGAAGCCTTATGTTTGGATGGAAAGGGATGGGCATGGGTCATCGTATAGTCATGATAGCAATGTTGTGAGATATCTTAGCATTTCTCTTGAGGGACTAAGATCATTTGTAAGGCAACATTCGTGGCGTCATCGAGGGACTATGATCTTGTATTTTTTATTGTTTTTTCTAAAACATCCCACATTCATAGTGTGATACGGTGGCAGAACCAAAACTGTTTTTTTAGGAAAATGATGGTTTGTGTTTTGCGTTTGTGTTTGTAAAATGTCGCAGTAAGCAAGACTCGCCATCGACTTTTATTTTATCCAACTGGATAGGAAAAAAGCAAAAAAAAATTCCTTTTTTGAGATTTTTAGTACGGGGGTAGATTATAGAAAGGAAAGGTATTAGCACCCTTTCTATCTGTGGTTTTCTACGGGCTCTTAGGTACTCGCTCATCATTTTAAAAATTGCTTCTGTGTTTGTGTGATTTGAAAAGTTTTTGTTTTACTTCGATTTAACCCTTGCTTCTGTCTTCAAGAGTGTTACGAAGTCATTTTGAAAACTTTGTTTTGAAAAGACTGTAAGTGGAAAAGTTTGATTTTTGAGCAAGTACCTACTAACATCTACCTACTCGAAAAAAGAATGTTTCTGTTCTGATTTCCTTTAGACAATGCTATTCTACTATTAGTGAGTAGGTAGCACCGTCGTTGGAGTTGTAAGGGTCAATTCATAAGGGACGTATGATCACTAAAGCAATGTTAGAACGTCTTAGTAATAACCCTAATGTCTTAAGATCATACTCGAGGCAACATTTCCGAAGCAACCTTTCCGAACGGGACATTTGATCTTTGTTTAGACAAGAGGGCGACCACTAAAATACCTTATACTTAATGATCATTTACCGAAGGCAACCGAAGTGGGAGTATACCCTAGGAGTGCGCATGTGCGAGTGATTCAATTTCAAGTTATTATCTTTGCACATTTAGGGTTTGCTAACTGTTTTAAAATTAACATACATTCTTGTCATGCAACCCTATTATCATACATCTAACAGTTAATATTTGCGGAAGTTAAAATGCGGAAAATAAAGCTACGCTATTACAAGGCTTCGGGTGGGGGATTAATTACATAGCCAAAAACCCGTCAAAACGATAAATGAAGGGAAAAAGTCCTAATTAACCTATTACATCTTGTGAACAGTTACATCAATATTGCAAAAATAAATAAGCGCGCGACGAATATAGAACGCAAGGAAATTAGGGTTTTGACCCTATCTAACCTAATTACAAAAAGAATTATTTTTGGTTGTTTTTGATTATTTTAAGAAAATAAGGGTTTGAATTAAATATGTATAAACTTAATTACTAATTAATTTTAATTAAGAAAAATAATTATTTGACCTATTTTTTGTTTTGGTTATTTTTTAAGAAAAGAGAAATAAAACTTAAATTAGACAAAAACCCTAATTCTTCTAATTGATTTTAATTTATTCATAAAAGAATTAAAGTTACCTGATAAATTAAATAAACTAATTAAATTAATTTTTATATAAAAAAACCTAAATCTAATTTGGTGAAATATTGATTTTATAATTTTATAAAAAAGAATTAATTTTTTTTGTTAGTAAAAATAATTAAATAAATCAAATAAAGAAAATATAAAAGAAAAGAAAAAGAGAATGGGCCTGCTTGTTAGCAATTTGGAGGGGTGTTAATAGCAAGCTTTTGGGCCCAAAAATCTGACCCACGTTGACTTCCAAGATTCCATGTTGTGCATTGACCAGGGTGCATCATGGTCCTTCATGCAATGGCCTTCAGATCTGGCCTCCTGGAGATCTTAATGGTTAAGCCTTGAGGGCATATGGTGGACCTCACGCCTGTGTGCATGCCTGATCATTCAAATAAAAATAATATGAAGTACATGGGGGACCTGCGATTCGAACCCAGGTCCTATGGCTTTTCCACTCACCTTCACACCAACTGAGCTGGGCGCGTTTGTTGTATAGAAAGAAACAAATAAATAATATATAAAAAAATAACTTTGTTAATTTCCTGCGCGCGAAATTTCAAACAGGCGAATGTGGCAGTGCCACGCAGGCCATCTTCTTCCCCTCTCCGTTGGTAAAAGTTATGGGATTTTACCTACGGACATAGGTTTGTCACTATAAACCTTGCATATCTTAAAATCTTACACAAGCATGATAAACGAAATCTAATGGTGTAGATCCAATCGTCCTGACCATGTGATCATCATGGCACCCTTCTTGTAGGCCAATTTTTCCTGTACAAAAAGATCCTAAAACGCACAAAGAAACCCTAGCAATGGTGGATTCCAATATAGCTAATGAAAATGCAATTAAATGGTACTGTTAGCTTGCAAACATGATCAGGATTACAAATATGCTATCAAAACATGATAAAGATGCAAGAATAATGGAATACGATTTCAAGAAAAAAGCCAAACCGTGAGGGTCGTGGAGATGAATTCTGGGCACGAGGATGCTTACTTTTGATTGGTATAGCTTCCTTGTATGCCCATGAAGCGAAAGAGATGGCTTAGAAATCTTGAAAACGCCTGGAAGCACAAAATCATATCCTCACTTTTTGGTGATTTTTTCAAGTTTTGTTCTTCCTCTCCACGCCTCAAAACCTTTTTATTTTGATCTGCTTTTGTCCACTAAATACCACTAATTGAATTAGGGTTGCAAAAGTGTTCTCAATCTTTGTCAATTATGGTTTTTGATCTTGATTTGATCTTCATGAAAGTCTTTCCAAAATAGGCCAAAATAAATCTTTTTATGCATACCTATGCCTTGCACGATTTGATTCACTTTCTAGCTGTATAAGAGACCTGAAATATGCACAAAATCTTAAGGTTTGAATGATTTGGATATTTCTATGATTCATTTTGATTTAATTTGATTTAATTTGATTTAATTGAAATAAAAAATAAAAATAAATAGCAAAAATAAGATAAAGACAAGTGGAAAGAGCTAGGGCTAGTGGACCATGCTACCAACTCAAAAACAAGTGCAAAAAGTTAGGCCCATTTGAAAAAAATTGCAATTTGAGGCACTTTTGACGTTTGGCAATTTTGCAAAAAAGGTTAACTTCACCAATGCATGACTTCCTCAATTTTGACTCTTTGAAGGTGTTCTTGGACTTTTTAGAAATATTAAGATGTCCTAAAAGCAAACCTTGTTTTCTCATCTCAATTGAGTATTTCATGTTCATGTATGAAGCTTTGACAAAAAAGGTGTTTTTGTTGACTTTTCAAAATGACCTATAATGTCCAAATTCATAACTTCTTGTGAGTGCATATTTTGAACTTGGGAGATGAATATGACTTGTATGGAATTGCATCCTATTAAAAATGAGCTTTGGATGGGTCATTTCTCATAAAGTATGAGAAAGTTATGCTTGGTCAAAGTTGAGTTGACTTTTCTTGCAAAACCTTAATTTAGCAACTTTTGGGTTTTGATGAATTGTGAGCAATCCTTGAGGAATTATGATCAAACCTTGATGAAATGATGAATAATACTTCAAAATGAGGATGTTGACCAAAAATCTTGAAGTTTGACTGTATGTGGGCCATAATTGACTTTTTCCCTATCACCGTCGGTTTTCAGGCCTTTGAGCAATTGACTGAGCAAACTTCCTCTGCAAGGCTTGAAACTTGACATGGATGATCTTGAGAACATATTAGGACAATGGTAAGAATTTAGGCTCCCTTGGACTCAAGTATCTTGATGCAACATGAAACCTTAATTTGAGGTAGACTGCCTTAGGAGAGAGCTTGTCTGGTCAACCCTTGGACTTCCTTGAGCAATTTGAGGACCTCACTTGAAATGTATTGAGAAATATGGGAGGGAAAATTTTGGGGTAAAACACATAGCATGACCATTTTTTAGGCAACAAGTGGAGTTAACCTTAGGGGTGCATGTGTGAATAATGTGTTTGATTTGCATTCATTTAATCTTTGATTAGGGTTATCTACTTTTTGATTTTATCTTCCCATACAAACCCTAATTACTAGCATTTATGTGAAAGCGATAAATTACGGAAAGTAAATATTCTACGCTATTAAAATCATTAGGGGGATGGAGTGTTCAAATTTACAAATGGGTATTGCAAGAAATTAAAGTCCTAATTATCTATTACAACCATATTGAAATAATATACAAGTAATGAAATGGACTTGTTTTGTTTTTGTTAAGAGAAGAAAATAATTTTTCTTAAGAAAATATTTTTTAGTCTTTTGATTTTAAAAAGAAATAAAATAAAGTATGAATATAACAATATTTTTTGGTGTTTTTATTATTGAAAATAAAATGATGATAATAAGGGAAAAGAATCAGAATCAGTGCATTGTTGAAGTAAGAAGCTCTGACTATGGTGCGCTGCAAGTCAGAAGGAAAATGTTAGTAGAAAAGGGGAAGGTCAGAAGTTCTGGGTCCAGGTACACTAAAGTTATGGGGTTGCTGCGGAAAAGGAAAATCCTAGGAGTTCTGATGCAACTAGAAGCCTAGAAGTTCTAATGTTACTGGAAGGTCATAAGTTCTGCTTATTGAGAGAGTGTGGGAGTTCTGATGTAGCTGGACACCTAGAAATTCTGATGATGGGTAAGTGAAGTGTCAATGTTGTTGGATGGGAATTTCTAGAAGTTCTAGTCCAAGATCAATGTTTTGATAAGAAATTGAAGGGATTGATCTAGAAGTTCTGGTCCAATTAATAGGGTAAACATTCAGGAGATAACCCTAAAAAGAGTTGTTTCTGGGGCTAGAACTCAGGACCCTTAGCACTAATGTCTTATGCACACGCTCTCTGCCACTGGATTGGCTATACATCCGGTATTAGAAGCAAAAACATAAACATATAACACGAAGTAAGTTATAATGATGAACTTCATCTCCTTCTCCATGCTAATCAGAGCATCTACAGCTTAGCCATTTCTCAACAAGACACAAAATGCACACATAGCAATTATGGTAGGTTTTATCATAAAGTATCAGAACTGTAAATCATAAAAAAGCATGAATTTGCTAATCCTAATTCTGGATCCTAATTTCCTCAAGAAGTTCTGAAATGAAACTTTCTCTTCTTAAGTAAAAATACATGAATCTATGAATATGTACAGAATTAGAGTCATGATATCTACATTGTATATTTGAATGCAAGCCTATAAATGCCTAAGCAATGAGATACAAGTCATAAGAAACTTACCTTGCCTCTGTAGATTGTTCTGAATTAGAGTCTGGTTCAGGCTGCTGTGATGTTCTGGTCAGCTTTCTCACGTGCTCAGAAGACTGGAACAATCTTTAACTTGAGCTAATGAATGGCTAGAAATTTTTGGAACAGCTAACAATCAAAGTTCTGACTTTTGAAATGGAAGTTGATGGAGATGGAGTTGTAGTATGTAAACATAAATTGGGATTATTTCTAATTTGGCCAAGAGATGTGCAAGAAAATTAGAGTTTGGGCGTGAAAAGAAACAGAATCTTAGCAGGTTTTTGTGTTTATGCTTTTAGTTTCCATTTCTTTGAAATTTCAGCAAGGTTTCAAGGCTAATTTCAAAATTCTCGACCTCTTTACAGTTGCAAATGAAGTTCAATTTATAGGCAAGGATTTTGGAGCTTGGAGAAGCCAAGAGTACAACCATCATGCTAGGGCGTTGACTTTTTCTTGAAGCAAGTTAAACAAGTATGATTCAAGGCACAAAGTAGGGTGGTTAGCAGCTTTTAGTCGTGCCTAAGCTGGATTTGTAAGCATGAATTGAGGAAAAGTACCATCAGAGGTAAAAGCAAAGCATGGGCCCAGCATACACTTGTACAAAAGTTTTCTTTTCAAGGACAACAATGGTACTTCTATGCCACACGTGGGGAAATCCTTTGGATAAAGACTCAAAAGTGGGTGTGAGCATTAAATGATGATGATATTTATCAAATAGAAAATCTGCAATATGAGATTATATATCATAGTTTAATCTGGATCAGCAGTTCAGCATCAGCACAACTTAGAACAAATATCCAATCTTCTGATCTTGGAATCTCTCTGCTCCAGCATGTTCTGAAGGAGTTCTCAGACTTTTTAGAAAGTTTGTAACATGCTTTGTAGACATTCTTTGAATTACCCTTGCAAACTCTGGCTGAACCTACGTGAAAACTGGCCCAGAAGTTTTAACTAAATCCTGTCTTGGGAATGTCCAGAATTTACTGAGTGCTTCAGTTTCATGGACGTGCTTTCAAGGATGTATAACTTGAAATCCCAGCGTTTCTAGAAGAAGTTCTGTTCTGCAATGTTTTAGATCTCATTGAAATCTACAACTCTTATGTCAGAAGTTCTTACGGAATCAGCTTGTATCATGATGAAAATCTGGGCAGAAGTTCTGAACTTATCATATTTCCTGAACACTTATAAATTTTTTTAAGTATTTAGAATCTTGATTGTTTCAACATAATTTGACTTTTGACTTTCTTAATGAAACAAACTTCTTATTATAACATGTCTTGATGGAATATGATTCTTGAAATTTGATTTTGATCTAAAAGTGAAAGTTTGACTTTTCAATGTGCAATTGACCATTCTGCCCTTGTGCCAATTCCATACCTAAATTGATGTATCAGTGTTGCAAACTTAACGTCATGGAAGATCCTGTGAGAAAATCCTTGAGAAATGAGAGGGAAAAGTTTGGGGTACAACACCCTTTTCCACCTCAAACAGGAACTATCGCAACCACCAGTCCTCTCATGACCAGAGAAGGAAGAAATTCTCTATCTCTATCTGGCCATAGCATTCGAGGCCGTAAGCAATGCCCTCATCCGAGAAACCCCCGGGGTGAAGAAACCCATCTACTTCACAAGCAAAACCTTACAAGGCCCCGGAGTAAGGGGTCAGCAGATCGAGAAAGTAACCTTAGTGCTCATTAACGCAACAAGGAGATTGAGGCACTATTTTCTAGCGCACACAATTGTAGTTAGGACAGAGAAACCAATAAAGAAGTTACTCGGTCGACCAGATATGGCAGGCAAGATGCTTAAATGGTCGTTAGAGCTCTCTAAGTTTGACATCAAGTAGGAAAGCAGGAAATCCCTCAAAGCTCAAGTGTTGGCCGACTTCGTGGCAGAGATGAGCTTGCCAGCCTCCCCGACTAGCGGAGCACATAGATGGACTATCTTCATCGACGGGGCTTCCAGTTCAACAGGGAACGGAGCGGGAATCAAATTAGAGAACGAGGAAGGAATCTTCTTCCAAGTATACCTTATGATATCTTTCCTTACCTAAAACAAACAAGTTGAGTATGAAGCTTTCCTAGAAGGACTACGCCTGGCCGAGGATCTAGAGGCCGAAGAAGTGAAAATCTTCACAGATTTCCAGCTCGTCACATCTCAGGTGCGGGGAGAATATCAGGTCAAAAACTATTATCTCTCTGAATACTGAACTTTAGTCCAAGAAATAATGATGAAATTCGAGTGTGTGGATGTACAACATGTTCCTCGTGAATGCAACACTCGGGCAAATATTTTGTCAAAACTGGAAAGAAAAAAGAAGAAAGGAGAGAAAAAATCGGTAATATAAGAAATGATTCCTTGACCGAGCATCGAAAAACCCTCCTAGACTATAGATGTATGTGACATAGGGGACACTAACTTCTGGATGACCCCGGTATACAACTACCTCATTAAAAGAGAGCTACCAACCGATCAGAAAGAGACCAGCATGGTCAAGCGAAGAGCCTTCTCCTACGTTTTGGCCGAGGACAAACTATATAGAAGGGGATTCTACATCACCCTCCTAAAATGTGTTGAGGAAAACAAAGTAACCCACATCCTGCATGAAATCCACAAAGGAATCAACAGCCAACACCTGGGCCGAAGATCCCTTGCCAGAAAAGTATTGTGGGCAGGATACTATTGTTTTTCCATGCAGCATTACACCAAAGAGCACGTGAAAATTGTGAAAAATGCCAGCCTCCAAACAAGATCAAGTCCTAGCATTTTGCATGGTGGGGCCTGGACATCCTTGGGCCATTCGTGGTAGGATAAAACAAAATAAATACCTAGTAGTAGTCGTGGATTACTTTACAAAATGGATAAAAGCAAAGGCACTGGCCAGATTCACCGTGCAAAACATACTTTGTTTCCATAAAAGAAACATTCTTGCATAATTAGGGATCCCCTAAGTGATTGTCACCGACCACGGGACACAATTCACAGATAAAAAGTTCCATAAATTTGTTACAAAATTGGGCGTCATCCAACACTTCGCGTTCGTCGAGCACACGCATACAAACGGGCAAGCCGAGTCTACGAACATGGATACCTGCAAGGCTTCAGGCGAAGGTTGGACGAAACCAAAAAGAAATGGGTTAAGAAGCTACATAGTGTACTATGGGCCTATCGAACAACAACTCACTCATCTATCAGGGAAAATCCCTTCCGATTAGAATACAGAACCAAGGTTGTCATCCTTGTCAAAATCAGAGAGCCCTCCAGATGGACCGAAGCCCCTCTCGACAAAGATATGAATGATGTGGCATTAAGGGAGAAGCTCAACCTTGTCGAGGAAATTTAAACAGGAGCGGCCTTACAAGAAGCTTCTCTCAAACAGAAAATCGCTATATGATATGACACCAAGGTCATACAGCGTGAATTCAAAGTCGATAACTTAGTCCTAAATAGAAATCACAAAGAATCTCGCTAAGGCAAGCTCGCCGCAAATTGGGAAAGCCCTTATCGCGTCTATGCAAAGACGGGGAAGGGAGCTTACTACGTAGAAAATTTACACGGGGAACAACTTGCTCGACCTTGGAACACTGAAAAACTAAGGCAATATTACAATTAAGATACTGAAACAATCGATATGCTTTGTCGAAAATGACAAGTATAGTTTTCCTAACCATATGTGCATGCTTAGGTACAAACATGGAACCTGAAATTAAACAAAGAGGAAAGTATCCACTCTTTTAATGAGCTGATTCTTGGCCCGACGTTGAAAACTCAAATGAGCTCCACTGTCGTCGTACCATGATGGCAGAACACCGAACTTGTGATGGGAAGTTAACGCTGTCGAGCTCGGGGAACAAACGAGGCCTGAGTTCTGGCCCATGCCTGGAAACCATCATGGTCATTCGACTAGTCTCCCCACACTAGAGGACTCGAATACCAATGATAAATCGCCCAAAACTCTTAATCAAAATAATACGTCTCAAGTAGACGAACATGCATACATGCAGAACTCAAACGAAACATGCACAAACAAAAGTAAATAACCAAGACAATGCAGATTAAAACAAAATACCACCATGGTCATAAAAATATCAAAATATGACAACAAAGGCCATTATTGTCATGAAGATTACATAAAGGAAGCCAAAGGCCCCCATCAAAATAAATGGATAAGTGGCCACGAGAACCACAATTATCTGGGAATTACATAAAACAGGCTAAAGCCCCCAAAAAAAATTACAACAAAAGGTGGAGCGCATGCCAAACAAAACAAAGAGGTAACAAACTCCAAATTATCTAGCAGTATGAGGCTGCTCTTCAGGATGAGGGGGCACTCTTGCATCATGCTTTGGCTGCACGGGCACCTCTAGTGAATCGGTCGCATAACGTTCAGTCGCCTCAAGGAAGTCGGGGATAACCATTTGGCCATCCTACACGCAGTGAGGGAAGCAGTTCCCCGTCAAATCAAAGTTGACTATCGGGTTCATTAGGCAAATTTGGGCCGCTGCATTCTTGAAACCCTCCTCGGCAGCCACAAGGCCATCTTCACCGCCCTGTTGGATGCATGCAACCATCTTGGCCCTAATCGTCATCTCCTTTACATCCTCTGTATGATACAGTGAGAGAATTGACTTGGGTGTTTTGCATTTTATCGCAATTGTTGCGGATAGCAAGACTCTCCACCAACTTTTCTTTTATCCAATAAAGTACAATGTGAAAGGAACAGGAAAGACCTTTTGAGAATTTTATTGAGTTTGGGGGGTAGATTATGAAAAGGGAAGGTGTTAGCACCCTTTTCATCAGTAGTTATCTACGGTCTCTTAGTTGCTAGCTCACTTTGAAATGCTTTATTGAAATGTGTTTTGTGATTTTTTTGAAAGTATTTTTGAAAAGTGCCTTCGTTTAGGCAAACTTTGTAATGATTCTCGTCTCTATAAGAATGTATACAAAGTGTTGACTTTTGAAAAAATTTCATTTGAAAGTGTTGGTGTGTTTTTAGAGATGTTTTGAAAATGGTTGTGAGCAAGCAACTACGAGCATTCTATCTACTCAAAAAGTCTTTGTTCATTTCCTCTTCCTTTAGATATTGTTATCTTACCATTGATTGATAAGAAGCCATATCATTGGATGTGTACGGACGGGCGTGGGTCATTGTATAATCATAGAAAGCAACATTGTAGTATACCTTAGAAATTTGTCTTAAGGATCTAAGATCATTTGTGAAGGCAACATTTGAAGGGTCATCGAGGGACTATGATCTTGTTTTTGATTGTTTTTGCTAAAGTATCACACCTTTGCGTAACATGACTATTTATTCTCAATGCAACAAGTGAGGTTAACCCTAGAGATGAAAGTGTTCAAAGTGTTTGTTTTCATGCTCTTTGTATTTGAATTAGGGTTTTCTAATTGTTGATTTTATGTCTTGTCATACAAACCCTAATTACAAGCATTTATATTGTAAACGATAAATTGCGGAAATGTAAAAATCTACACACTTACATCATTTGGGGATGGGGGTACAAATTTACAAACAAGGAGAAAATAATTAAACCTAATTACTATTACAACCATATTGGATGAATAATAATGTACAAGAATGAATAAATGTACAAGAAGGTAAATGGAAAAGAATATTGATTTTTGTTTGTATTTTTGTTAAGAAAAAGTTTTTGACCTATTTGACTAAAAGGAAACAATTAACTAGTCTAAATTAATTTTAAAGAAATAAACCTAAGTCTAAAATAGAAAAGAAATAAAATTAATCAAGAAAGCATTTTTTAGGTTTTTGTAGAAAATAGTTTTAATTTAATTAAACTAGTATACAATGTTAATTAATTAAAAGTCCTAAGTTCTAAATTAATTTTAGTTAAAAGAAAATAAATAAACTTAAGTCGAATTATTATTTAAATTTAAGAAAGGAAATTAAATTTGTTAGGAAAATGTTTTTGGTCTTTTCATCTTCAAAAGAAATAAAATAAAAAGTATTTTAAATATGTAAATAAATAAATAAAATATTTTTTTTGAATTTTTGATTAATAAAAATAATATTAATAATAAAAAAAATAAAGGGAAAAAATAAAAATAAAATAAAAGTGAAATTGAGTAAGGGGTGTGAAAATGATTTGGATGGTTTAGAAGTAAAACTGGTTTTGTTTGAATGTTAGGCCCATTAGCATTTTTTGTAATCAGAAAACAGAAAATAAAAACAATGAATGGGCTGCGTTGTTATTTAGAAAACAGGGGTGTTAGAGGAAGTAAAAAAACAAAGCCCACAGATAGAAGGCCCAACGCGCTGTTTCAAACCAAAAAGAGAAAAATGTTAGAGAAATAAAACAAAAGGGCAACGTTGGGGCTCGAACCCAGGCCCTTAGCATAAACATGCGCGCTCTCTTCCACTGGGGTGGCTATACATCTGTGTCTTCTATCAAACCATAAATATATATTACAAAACCAGTTCTAATGATAAACTTCATCTTCTTCCTCGCACAAGCTAGAGCCTCTGCAACTTATTCATTTCTTAACCATTCTCAAAAGTATGAACATCAAACTTGTTAGAAATTTCACCACGATTCCAGAAATATAAATAACTTAAACAATGGCTCAAAGATGAGCACTAATTTTTACTAGTACCAATTCTAACCTAATTTTTTCAGGAAGTTCAAACTTAGAATTCTCACTACTCAAGCAATATAAATAAATTCTAAGGACATGGTCAGCTTCAGGGCAATGATGTCTACATTTTATCTTTGAAAATGAAAAGCTAACAATGCATATATGAAGAGATTGAAAATAAGAAAACTTACCTCAAAACTGGAATTCATGTTTTGAGTTTGAGCTTGCTTCAAGGTGTTTTAATGGCCTGGTTAGCTTCCTTGAACCTCCAAGAAGCTATTCCAATGGTTACCTTGAGTTGAGAGTGCTTGAACTGTTCTAGAGAAGTCCAAGTGTAGACCACTGTTTTTGAAAATGGAAGATAGTGTAAATGGTATTATAGTTGGGAAACAAGGATAGGATTAGTTGTATTTGATGTAAGGAACCTTTTAAAATGATTTTGAGGTAAAATGCACGATGTAAATGGAAGATACAAGTTCAAGATCAGAAAATGCACAAAAATGGAGTTTGTGTGCAATTTCTAGATAGATGGAGTTTGGGGGAGTTTTAGGGCTTGTTCGTTCGTGTGTTTTCTTCCAAATTACTTGTGTATCTATAAGAAAAAGGTTAGAGATGTTTTGCACAAGGGATTTCTTAGTTATAGGATTATGGCTAGGTTGCTTGATTTTGAAGAAAAGTGAGAAATGTAGTTTCTAGGTAGAAGGTACAAGCATGTATAATGGTTAGGAACTTTAAACATGTTTGTTTCTAGTCATTTATCTTGAGTGTGGACAGAGACAACAAGTTAGGAGCTCAAGGAGAGTTGACCTTTGTAAAAGCAATGCTTTATCAAAATGGAAATGGTAACTTTGTTCCATAAATAGAAAACCAACTTGGACAAAAGTTAAAACACTTGGATAAAGGTGTAATCAATTATGTAAACCATTAATTATGGAGTGAAACACAAGTTTGAGGCCTGTAAAGCAAAGATTATGTAGCATGGCCTTGGATTTGGTTATGTGTTCATCACAAAATTGCCTTGTAATTCAAGCATGAAACCCTAACTACATCTCTTTGATTCTCCTAGCTCAAGAATGATCTCAATGAGTTCTTTAACTTTTTGGAAAGCTTGTAAGATACTCTATAACTTTTATGTTGTAGATTTTTGAGGAATCAACTTGGAACTATGTGAAAAGTTGCCACAAAGTTGGTACCAAAAATCTGCCTAAAACACTCAAAATTTCACTAAGTGTTTTTTATACCATGTACATGACTTTATTAATTTATAACTGAAAATCCAAGTATTTCTAGAACTTGTTGTATTAAACAAAGTTTTAGATATAATTTATATCTACAACTTTCATGTTGGAAGTTTTTCTTGAATCATCTTGCATCTTGGTGAAAAATTGGCATAAAGTTCTGGAAAAAAAACCATGTTTAAAACACTTTAGAAAAAAATTAAAGTCTTTGAAACTTTGACTTTTCAAAATGAATTTTGACTTTCTTGATTTCTTGGTTATCAAGTTTCATATTTTTGCATGTCTTGATGAAATGTGATCTTTGAAACTTAATTTTGATCAAAAAGTCAAAGTTTGACTTTTCAGTGTATTATTGACTTTTTCATTAGTTGACCAAATTTCAACTATCAATCAGTTGATCTTGGGAAATGAATTGAACCATGCAATTAGGTAAATATGATGCATTTGAATCCTTGATATCATGTTTCAAACCAATAAGTCATGTATTAGGTCAAAAGTCAAAAATCAAGTCTTCTTAGTCAAAACCTTAATTTTGACCATTTTGCCCTTTTGATGATATGAGTAATTTTCCTGAGGAATTGTGATCCAAACTTGATCAAATGATACATATGAGTTCAAAATGTTGATATGGGTCAAAAATCTTGAAGTTTGACCGTAAGTTGGCCATAATTGACTTTTTACCCAATATAGTTGATTTTAGGTCATCTGATCAATTGACTGAGCAAACTTGAACTGCAAGACTTGAAACTTGACATGAGCAATATTGAAAGCTCATAATAATCCATGAAAGTCAAATTGTCCTTGTGAAAGCTCAAACCCTAATTTGAGGCATCAGTGTTGAGGGGATGTCTTGACCTAGTCAATCCTTGTGCAAGCTTGAGCTATTGAACATCTTGTGGGAAATGTCTTGAGAAATGAGAGGGAAAATTTTGGGGTACAACATCTTCCCCTATTCAATATTCTTAAACCTGAAGACTTAGATTGGCGGGTCAACCATTCGTGACTTGAAGGTGAAAGATGATTGAACACTAGAATGCCAAGAAATTTGCACTCGATGATGTGTTGGTTGATTATGTTAGGAATGGGCTTAAAGATGCCATTTGGAGAAATGATGAAGAGTTTTCCGGAGATGGGCTTATAGATGCCATCCAGAGTGACTGTTGGTAGAAACTGGAAGAAGTATCAGAATAAATCCTTGGTCGATTTATACTGAAATTGTAGATGTTTTTTGCCTATCTTTAACTGGGAAAATAAATATAACCAGAAGAGGCCCTGTGATGGTGACTTCATTGGGGAAACAAATCTAATCAGAATAGGCCTTTTGGTTGCCTAATATTAATAGGAGGAGGTGAATCTAGCCAGAAGAAATTTGTTGATTGCCTATTATTAACTGGTAGAAGTAAATCCATCCAGAAGAGGACTGTTGATTTCCTATTATAATGGTGAAAATTGGAGATCAAGCTATTAATTAACTTGACTCACAAATAAGCAAGAGTCGCCATCGCACTTTATTGTTTAAAATGGAAAAGGGAAAATAGCTAAATAAAACCCTTAAATCTGCAATGTAAAGTAATACTTAAAAGTAATGAAAATACAATGTGTTTTTTGAAAGAGATCGAGGGTTTGTAGGTTGGTTATACAATGGGAAGGTACTAGCACCTAGTGCATCTGCAGTACTCCGCATGAACCTTTTGAAATATCTGTTTTTTTCTTAGTTTAAAATTGTTTGTTTGCTAAATGCATGTGGGGATGAGATTTGAAAATGCGACGACCTAATGTCGAAGTTTTGACTTAAAAGGTGTGAGTTTTAAAATTGAGTGTTTTAGAAAAATTAACTTAAGATTAACAACACAGTAAAATAAAAATTAATGAAGGGATTCACACAATCGTATAAGATATATTTGATGACATGAAGTCAACAAAGTTAAAACATTTCCCTTGGATTTAAAATGGACATCAAAATATAAACAATCAAAAATTCACAAAAATAAATCTAACGAAACAAATTAATGACCAAAAGATACCAAGAAATTAAAATGGCAGAGATATTTTAATACAAATAAAAGAGAATGTAACTAATGATCTAAATTAAAATTTTAAGATTACTTACTAAAATAACTATAAATTCTAAGGTTATAAAAATAAATCTACAATTACTAAATTAGATCCAAAGTAAGTTAAAGGTCTAAGATTATTAAAATTAAAATTCTAAAATTACTAAATTTAATCTAAAGTAAATTAATTCTAAAGTTACTAAACCATATCTAATATAAACTAAATTAATTATAAAAGGAATGTGTGAAAACAGAAAATTAGGGTGTGGTATCAATAAGTTTTGGATTGGCCTGCTAATTGGAATAAGGCCCAAGGCATGGAAAAACAAAACAAACTAAAAAAATGTAAAAAGAGACTTTGTTGGGTCAGACCGGGTTAGGCCTTGACCCGATTTCCATCTAGAAGTGGAATGAAGTGTTTTAAAAAACCTAATAATGCAGAAGGCGCCGCATGATGTGTTGAGAAGGGAAAAGCTTCAGGTTATCATCATTTCCCAGAAAATCTTACTCTATGTTTACCGTAAAAAAAGAAAATAATACTCTCTCTTCCATTCCAAAATTCTTCATCACTCCAACCTTATTCTTTCCACGGCTTCATCCATCTTTTCAACCTTTCTTTTCATTCGAATCACTTTTCTTCTTTTTCTTCTCCTCTGAAACTTGAATTGCAGAATTTGAATCAAGCGCATGGCTTTTCCCTTTGCTCTTCTTTCGCTTCTTCTCATCTACGACATTGTTTTCTAGGTTTGGAGTGTGATCGGTAACGTCAGAAATAAGAGTGGGTTGTGGAGATACAGAGGGAGTGTGGTTGTTATGTCGTTGAAGTGGGAGAGTGAGGTAGTTGTTCATAGTGGTTGAAGTGTTGTGAGGAGTATGAAGGTAATAGCAGAGATTGAGGATTTTATGTTGTAAGACTATAGGGTTATTCTGAGTTTGCCAAGATTTTTCTCTTTTTGTTTTGTTTATAATTAGTTATGGAGTTTAAAACAAAATGTTTTTTTTGTTCGTAGGAATGTTAACAAGCAGGAATTAAAACAAAGGTTTAAACAAACAAACATACAATCATACAAGGAAGATAAATTGCAGAGGGTAATTAACTTACCTCGAGGTCGACACATAAGTCAAGTAAAAACTAGAGGTAACGAGCTGTACCATGATGATACCAATTCAAATGTTCTGGTTCTTCTAAGATAGTAATGTCAGTGTCCCTGCATGGGGTAAATTGAGAAGTGTCTCCAGCGGGTAATATATTGCACCATTCCTTTGAAAACTTCCCGGGATAAAATGAAATTTAGAACTCCGCCTTAAAACCGGTTCTTTCCTCAAGCTAGTTGCGTATGTAACCTTCCTGCTCTTCTGGGGAAGCAAAAGTGAGGTTACTTGGATAATTTAGTTCCTGGTCCGATTTACAAAGCCATGGAACTAGAAAAGTGACTATCTACTTTTTAGATTGTGATAAATATGCAACTCAAAATAATGGGTTTACAGTTGTTCCCGTCATTCAAGGAAGACTAGCAGTTGTGACTATTGCAACATGTCTTTCATTGTTAGAGAAATCCTGCTTTGGATGGTCTGTCCAGATTCCACTTTCATACTAGTTTCTTGTGCTCTGAAGGACACTGGTTATTCTCATATTCAATTCATCATTTATGTTTCCATTATCGAGTAAAGAATATTTTTCTTCAGAAATAGAATATAGTATAAGTTGGTTCTTGCGTTTGCTATACAAGCTTTCAACTATCTTGGCGCATGTATCTCTGTTGTCTCCAAGTTGATCCAAAAAAGGCCCAGAATGTTTAACAAAACAGGCCAGGAGTTCAGGTACATCCAGTTGCGGCACTTCCTTTGATTCTTGTTTTTTTTTTTAATTTTGTATCTGATTTCCTTGCTGATATTGTTCTGTCTGGAATTTTCTTCTCCTCAATATTAGTCACTTCCTACTGGGTTTTTTTTTTTGTAGTGACATTTATGTCTGTTGTTGGTATTATATTGCAGGAAGCTTGGAGGTTATTATTGATAATGTCCTCCTTTTTGTTCCTCTTGCTTCTGTTTTTATAGTGAATATATGATAGAATTAGAGGGAAAATTGGAGCCAAATATCAGTTGAATTATAGTTTATGTCAATTGCCTTATGCTTTCTTGTTACATGGATTATTTAAACATTATGGGTAATGTTTGGAGAAGTTTGCAGCAGGTTTTGGACTATTGGAGCAGGGCTATTTTTTGGCAGCAGAAATGTACAACAACAGGGCTTAACAAGGCATGGAAAATTCTACATTAAGCACAAAAGGAGGATGGTCTTGTAATTATATCAAATTTAGGCTTAGAAATATGTAACTTTTTCTTGTAATTCCTCTTAAGTGTAAAAGGGAAAATTCATGGTATTGATGTAACTCTAAAGGCAATAATGTAAACAACTTGTATTCTTTGGATGAAGTCATGAATTGAAATGATGATGTATGGAACTTGCAAAAATTTGATTCATTTGAATGAATATGGATTTTTAGAACTTGACGAGTCTTGCATTGATTCTTAAGGCATGGAAGAAAAACTCTTGAATTATTTGATCTCACGATCTTGAAGAAAAAAAATGGACTTGGAATGACGAATGTTTTGAATGAATTTTGAATGATGGATGGACATATTGTATTTGCTCCTAGAATTCCAAACAAATTACATGAATTGATCTTCAAAATTGAGCAAACTTGCATCATGAGAAATTAGTTCTTTTGTATATCTTGAATCCAAAATCAAATTCATATGAATGAATTGCGCCTCTCACACTTGAATCGATTTTGAAATCAAAAAGAATTATTCGAATTGATCCTCAAATCTTCTTCTTTAAAACCCATATCGTCAATTCGTGGTAGCTTGCAATACAAGCCAATAATAAAATCTGTGCCTTTAAGATATTTAATTAACAATCTACTTTAATTCAACAATTGCTAATGTTTAATTGCAAATTACTTGAAGTAGGCAACAAGAAATCAATGAATCATTGAACTAGAACTCTAGTTTCAAGAATTATCCAAACATAAAAATCAAACGTCCCTTGAGAAAATGTGTGTGGCATGAATTGAACCTCGATCTTCGAAGTAATCTCATAAACAACGCTATTTATGATACTTTGCAAAAAGAAATTCCCCAGGACGTTGAAAATTGAAGAAGTTATGACCGTTTGAACTTGAACTTGCAAGAGTTGACTTTTGGTTGAAGTGCTTTAAATCATCTCACATAGCCTGATCTTTTCTTGCATTCCAAGACGCATTAATGCACATGTGAACCAGTGGTGATGAAATCTTGTTTATGCTTTAAGGAAGTTGTGGGGAAGCTTGAGACCACTTGTCGAACAAGGCGTGGATATAAACACACTATCCTCTGAAGTTGTGCCTTGATGAAACTGTTTTGAAGAATCCACAATCAATCGTACTTATGGCTTGGGAGACTCAAAACCCTAATTAAGGAGAGACGCCTGATGCTCTTGACTCAGACCTGTCTCCGCACATGAAACAAAGAAAACTCGAACATACACCTTTGTATGCGATTAGAAGTTAGTGATACATATGCTAAAAGTGTTTAAAACACTTGACGGTCTCTGCATAGGCAATGCTCGAAGGTGAGAGGTTAAAACCGACCATATTTCGTGACCATGATTTTTGAATAAAAATGAAAATGAAGATGGGATCTAAGGTCAAAAATTGGGGTATGACAGGTGCCCCTATTTAAGTTTCTTCTATTCGGAGATATGAAGATTGAAAACTTCGTCTCGACGAGATTGAAGGGACGTAAATATAGAATACACAATTTTTGGCCTTAAGATACTGCAATTGTGTTTATGATATGATATGAATGTAATATTTGAAACTTATGGGGAATGATGCTGCATGATGCAAACTACTGTTAGAGAAACCAAGCACGTATGACATAATCCCATAGGGGAAGAGTTTATAACTCCATTGGGTAGCAGAACCACAAACTTCGAATGAGAGACTCTTATTGGGGAATAACTTTGAGAGAAGTAAAGTTTCGGATTCTATCAAAGAAGACGCTTTGCATAGCCTGTGAAAAGATAAATAACTACTGACTTGTGATGATGGTAAATTTCTGACTCAGGGTAAAAGGTGGAAAAATAAAAGATGCACCAACTTTTACCGAAGGTGAACTGCCAAAATTTACTGAAGGTGAAACAAAGATGCACCAAGCTGAAATACCAACTCAGAGCTGATGGTAGAACAAATAACATAATACTGACTCAGAAACGGTAGTGAATGTCAGCCTTGAGACTAGTAAGCGAATAATTGATATCAGCACTGCGATTGGGGATGAAATGGTTTATATCACTACTGCAACTAGAGAAAGAAATGATTTGTATCAGTACTGAGACTGGTAACTGATTTGCGTCAATATAGAGACTAGAAAAGAAATGATTTACATCAGTACTGAGACTGGAGAAAGAAATGATTTACATCAGTACTGAGACAGGTAAATGATTGACATCAGTACTGAGACTGGAGAAAGCTCAACTTTATTAGGGAAAATTCTAATGAGGAGAAAGAAGAAGATACTGACTAACAAACGAGTGAACTAACAGATCATAGAACAATAATAATTTTTCCAAAATTATGGCATTCCACCTAGAATGGGTGTCAACTTCTTCATTGATCAAGATATCACTTAAAAAGGATAATAAACTTCTATGACTTCTGGATTTAGCCTAGAATGGAGAATAGTTTCTTCTTTATCCAAAATATCACTCGGAAAAGGTAATATACAAACTTATTTGCGGGACTTTTTCACAGAGATGTCATTTGCTGTTGATGAGCAAACTTCTCAAAAGAGATGCCATTTGTTGTTGATGAGAAAACTTCTCAAAAGAGAGGCCATTCGCTGTTGAAATAACATATTGTTGGGGATACACAAGTTTCTCAAAAATAGAGGCCACCACTTACTATCTCCCAAAGTTATCAATAATGCACAAGCTGCTCATGAAGAGGCCGCCACTTTATATCTTCCAAAGATATCAATAATACAAAAGATGCTCATGAAGAGTCCGTCACTTGTTGTTTCCTAAGATATCAAAAATACACAAGCTGCTCATGAAGAGTCCGCCACTTGTTACTTTCCAAAGATATCAAAAATACACAAGTTGCTCATGATGAGTCCGCCACTTTCTATCTTCCAAAGATATCAATAATACACAATCTTCACATAAAGAGTTTGTCACTTGCTATATTCCAAAGATATCAATAATAAACAAGTTTCTCATGAAGAGTCCACCACTTGCTATCTTCCAAAGATATCAATAATGCACAAGATGCTCATGAAGAGGCCGCCACTTGCTATCTTCCAAAGATATCAAAAATACGCAAGCTGCTCATGAAGAGTCTGCCACTTGTTACTTTCTAAAGATATCAAAAATATACAAGCTGCTCATGAAGAGTCTGCCACTTACTATCTTCCAAAGATATCAATAATGCACAAGCTTCTCATGAAGAGTCCTCCACTTTCTATATTCCAAAGATATTAATAATACACAAGCTGCTCATAAAGAGTCTGCCACTTGCTATCTTTCTAAAGATATCAATAATACACAAGCTGCTCATGAAGAGACCGCCACTTGCTATCTTCCAAAGATATCAATAATACACAAGCTGCTCATGAAGAGTCTTCCACTTGTTACTTTCCAAAGATATTAAAAATACACAAGCTGCTCATGAAGAGTTTGCCACTTGCTATCTTCCAAAGATATTAATAATACACAAGTTGCTCATGAAGAGTCCGCCACTTTCTATATTCCAAAGATATCAATAATACACAAGTTTCTCATGAAGAGTCTACCACTTGTAATCTTTCCAAAGATATCAATAATACACAAGCTGCTTATGAAAAGTCTGCCACTTGTTGTCATGTTGAGATTCCAAAAGAGTGTTACAACAACACTATTGGGAAACAAAGTTCATCTTTAATGGGAAACCATGAATAGATTCTTCCTGAGGAGACCAAGTATTTAAATGTGCAAAATAAATGCACTCTCCATATAGTTTTCACAACCTAGAGAGATCCATGGGGTAGTGTCCGCAAGAGACGAAGCTTAATCCAGGAATAAACTAGATAGAAAACAGTCAAACAAGACTCCACCCAATGAGGAAACAACTCAATTGGGGATTTATCCTATCCAGGGATGGAAAAGGAAAGCTAAAGCAAGATTCTTCCACGAGAGTTAACTCAGTGGGGAATTAGAAAGGAGGCACACTTTCTACTTAAATTGACATTCTATTTGGAAAGAGCAAATACGCCATTTGAATAGACATAACCAAGATATACAAACCCAATAACATCAACAAATATGAATGTGCGTGCATGATGCAAGTGTGAATGAATAAATGAATGTTATGTATATGTTTGACAAAATAGATAGAAGATATAAACTGGGGATGATAAAACATCACAGTACAACCAGATATTCGACTAATCTGAACAAGATAAGAATATGACTGGAGATAGAACAATAGCCATCGATGGATCATATTTATGCTATAAGGCTCTAATCTCTCTAGGGAGGAAGATTTTTTTCAGGAGTGTGATACGGTGGGAGAATTGACTTGGTTGTTTTGCGTTTTGTCGCAATTTTTGCGGATAGCCAAAGTCGCCACCGACTTTTCTTTTATCCAATAAGGAAAGGGTGAAAATAACAGGAAAGACATTTGAGATATTTTCTTGAGTTTGGGGGGGTAGGTTATGAAAAGGGAAGGTGTTAGCACCCTTTTCATTCATAGTTATCTATGGGCTCTTAGTTGCTTGCTAGATCACTTTTGAAATTGCTTTGTTAGAAATGTGTTTGTGATGGGTTTTGAAAGTGTTTTTGAAAAGTGCCTTCGTTTAGGTGAACTTTGTAATGATTCTCGTCTCTATAAGAATGCATACAAAGTGTTGACTTTTGAAAATATTTCATTTGAAAGTGTGTGTTTTTGAAAGATGTTTTGCAAATGGTTGTGAGCAAGCAACTATGAGCGTTCTACCTACTCAAAAAGTCTTAGTTTATTTCCTTCTACCTTTGACATTGCTATCTTACCATTGATTGGTAAGAAGCCATGCCTTTGTATGTAAAGGGATGGGCGTGGGTCATCGTATAGTGATAAGATGCAATGTTGTGAGATATCTTAGCATTTTTCTTAAGGGACTAATATCATTTGTAAAGGCAACATTTGTAGCGTCATCGAGGGACTATGATCTTGTATTTTTTTATTGTTTTTTGCTAAGGCATCTCACATGCATAACATGACCATTTTCTCAAGGCAACAAGTGGATTTAACCCTAGAGGTGTAGTGTGCAAGTGTTTTTATTTCATGCATTGTCTTGTCTTGTATTAGGGTTGTCTAAGGATTGATTTCATCTTGCCGTACACATCCTAATTACTAACAATTATATGAAAACGATAAATTTGCGGAAATTAAAATCCTATGCTATTACATCAATAGGAGGATGGGGATACAATTTATGAATGGGGGATGGAATAGGAGCTTAAATATTACAACCATATTGAATAGCAATGAAGAAAATATGTAAAATATGTAAAAATAGTGTCAAAGATAGGAAAAATCAATTTTTTAACATTATGCGTCGACACATGCTTATATGCATCGACACATAACCTTCACTTGCCCCTGTAATACCAAATCAACTCAGTATGAGTCGATGCATAATGGTATGTGTCGACTCATTCCTTGTTTGTGTCGACACATACGCATTTTGTGTCGACTCATGAGCCATTTTCCTTTCTATTTTGTATCTGTTATAACAGTATGTATCGAATCATGAGGTTTTGTGTCGACTCATAATCTGTGCTGCCACTAAAATGAGTCGAATCATGTGAGTATGTGTTGACTCATACTATAATTTTTTCACTCTATCATTGTTTTGTTGCATACATGGGTTAGTTCTCAAGACATGGTTAGTGAAAATGAAAGATAAGCATATAGTTATCTTCAAGGCAATGATATATACATTTTATCTTCACAAATGAACCCCTAATGATGCTTGTATGAAGAGTTAAAAGTCAAGAATACTTACCTTGCAGCTGGATTTTTGTGGTTTGAGTTTGAGTTGTTATCTTGACCACTCTTGAGCTTGGAAAAAACAGAGATGTTACGGAAGCTGTTCTTGAGCCTGAACAACCTCTATAGGATGTATGTAAGTTATTTATATGGTTTGTTTATACAAAACTTGTATGGTATGTAGGATTCAAGGATTTGGATTTCAAAGCTCAAGAGTGGAAGCTTTGTGGACAATTGTAGTTTTTTGAGAGTATGGGATTTTGAGGGCTTGTCTACATAACAAAACTTATGGCTTTTCTCTCTATTTTTCTGACCATTATCTTGAAAATGGCCTCTCTATTTATAGAGAAGTTTAAGACTTGAAATAACTCAGATTTTGAATCACATGTTATGGCTATCTTGCTTGTTTTTGAAGCAAGCATGAAAAATATGTTTCCAATGATTGTACCAAGCTATCTAAAGTGGTTGATCACTTTGAACATGTTTGTTCTGACTTGTAGGAGTTGAGTGTGATTAGAAAAACAAGTTAGAGGCTCAAAAAATTTAGTTTGTGATTAAAGTGAACTTTTCAAGAATGGATATGTTGCTTTCTTCCAAAAATGGAATGATCACTTGGAGAAAGGCTCAAACACTTGGATCATGGTTTAAATAGCCCTGTAAGCATTCAATTAAAGAGAGATATACAAGTTTGAGGCCTGTAAAGTGAAGATTATGCAGCATAACTAAGATTTTGGTTCCTTGTTCATCACAAATCTGTCTTGTAAATCAAGAATGAATGCTCAAGTTCAGGCCCTTGAATCTCTTAGCCTAAGTATGATAAATCCATGCTCTTGGATGTTTTGGAGAGCTTGAAACATCCTCTATAACTTTCATGTTGGCCATTTTGACAAAATCATCTTGAAATTATGTGAAAAAGTGCCAAGAAGTTGGGATAAAATCCTGACCAAATCTGTTAGAAATTTCTCTAAGTGTTAGATGAAAATGTCATGACTTCATGGGCTTGTATCTTCAAATCTAAGCATTTTTTTGGACATCAACCCTCTAATACAAAGTTGTAGAATTCATCGGGATCTACAATTTTCATGTTGAAAGTTTACTTTGAATCATCATGCATCTTGGTGAAAAATTGGCATGAAGTAGTGAAATTATCATCTATAAAAACACTTAGAAAAATTTCTGTCTTGAAAAGTTTGACTTTTCACATTGAATTTTGACTTTCTTGACTTCATGATGATCAAGCTTGATATTCTTGAATGTCTTGATGAATTTGATCTTTGAAACTCAAATTTGGTCAAAAAGTCAAAGTTTGACTTTTTAGTATACAATTGACTTTTTTAATCAATACAGTTGATTTTAGGTCATCTGATCAATTGACTGAGCAATTTTGTGATTCAAGGCTTGAAACTTGTCATAAGCATTCTTGGAGATCCATAATGATCCATGGAATTTTTTTGAGGCATTAAAAGTCCAATTGTCCTTATGAAAACTCAAACCCTAATTTGAGGCATTAATGTTGAGGAGATGGCTTGATCTAATCAATCCTTGTGCAAGCTGGAGCTATTTGAAGATCTTGTGAGAAATGTCTTAAGAAAAGAGAGGGAAAATTTTGGGGTACGAAATCTGCCCTTGTTCAATCTTCTTAAACCTGAAGAGTTAGATTGGCGGATCCGCCATTCGTAACTTGAAGGTGGAAAATGATTGAACACTAGAGTGCCCAGAAATTTGAACTCGACTATGTGTTAGTTTATTGTGTAGGCAATGGGCTTAAAGATGCCATTTGGAGAGATAATGGAGATTTGTCGGAGATGGGCTTATAGATGCCATCCAAATGTGATCGTTGATAAAAATTAGACTAAGTCTAAGCTTGACTGTAACTGAGAGAAGTATTAGAATAAATTTTTGGCCAATTTAAATATGATTCGGAAGATGTAGTGGCATGAGTATCAGAATAATATCCTCAACTGGATTGCATCTGACTCGTATCTGAAAGATGTACTGAATGAGTGTCAGAATGACATCCGTATCTGGATCGTATCTGAACTGTATTTGAGAAATGTGATGAATGAGTATCAAAATGACATCCGCATCTAGACGTATCTGAATTGTATTTGAAAGACATATTGAATGAGTGTCATAATGACATCCGCATCTGGATCATATCTGAAATGTATTTGAAATACGTATTGAAAGAGTGTCAGAATGACATCCGCAACTAGATCGTATCCGAACTGTATTTAAAAGATGTATTGAATGAGTGTCAGAATGACATCCGCATCTGGATTGTATCTGAACTGTATTTGAAAGACGTATTGAATGATTGTCAGAATGACATCCACATCTGGATCGTATCTGAACTGTATTTGAAAGACGTATTGAATGAGTGTCTGAATGACATCCACATCTGGATCATATCTGAATTGTATTTGAAAGACATATTGAATGAGTGTCAGAATGAAATCCGCATCTGGATCATATCTGAACTATATTTGAAAGACGTATTGAATGAGTGTCAGAATGACATCCGCATCTAGATCGTATCTGAACTGTATTTGAAAGATGTATTAAATGAGTGTCAGAATGACATCCGCATCTGGATCGTATCTGAACTATATTTGAAAGATGTGATACGGTGACAGAACCGATTGTTAATACTGGTTTGCGTTTTTTGTTTGCAAAATGTCGTGGTAAGAAAGAGTCGCCACCGACTTTTATTTTATCCAACAAAGGAAAAGGAAAAAGAACAGAAAAAACCTTTTTCGAGATGTTTCTGAGTACGGGGGGTAGATTATAGAAAGGGAAGGTGTTAGCACCTTTTGTATCCGTGGTTTTCCACGGGCTCTTAGGTACTTGCTCATTTTGAAAACTTCTTGTGTGTGCTTGTTTTGAAAAAGTTTTGTTTTACTTCATTTTAACCCTTGTTTCTGTCCTCAAGAGTGTTACGAAGTTGTTTTTGAAAACTTTGTTTGGAAAATGTTTGTGTGAAATTTTGTTGTTGTTTTGAGCAAGTACCTAACAGTTATCTACCTACTCGAAAAAAGGCGTTATTTTCCTCTTATCCTTTAGACCGTGTTATCCTACTATTAGTGAGTAGGTAACCCTAGTCGTTGGATGTTTAAGGGACTATCGAAAGGGATGAAATGGTCATTGAAGGCAACATGTAAGGATACCTTAGCATTTCGAAGGGACTGTTGTTGTACCCCAAAATTTGCCCTCCCATTTCATCAATATTTTCTCACCACAAGACCCTTGGAGCTCAAGATCAGGTTAGGGTTTACTTTGCTCAAGACTCCTCCTTGCACTGTTGACCCAAATTAGGGTTTGTGTTTGCACAAAGATGTTTTGACCTAAAATGCCCAAAATGACTTTCATGCTTCATGTTGGACTCACAAGTTTATCCATACCAAGTTTCAAGCCTTGATTCCAATCTTTGCCCAGTCAATTGGACAGTTGACCTAGAAATCAGCTGTATTGGGGAAAAAGTCAACTGTGGTCAATTGACAGTCAAACCTCATGATTTTTGACCCACATCAACATTATGAACTCATATGGACCATTTAATCATGTTTGGATCACAATTCCACAAGAAATTTGATCAGATCACCAAAAGGGCAAAATGGTCATTTTTAGGGTTTTGACTGCACAAAGGCAATTTTTGATTGTTTGACCTAGCCAATGGCAAACCAAGCTCACATATGGACTCAAGGATTCAATGGCATGGTCTTGACATATTCAACAAGTTCAAAAGATCCCAAATGCACAAGATTGACAGATGAATTTTCCAGTCAACTGATTTAAATTTGACTGTATACTGAAAAGTCAAACTTTGACTTTTTGGTCAAAATCAAGTGTCAAGATTCATTTTTCGTCAAAACATGTCAAATTATGAAACTTGTTCATCAAGAAATCAAAGATTGCAAATTAGGGTTTAAAATGAAGAAATTTCATAACTTAGAAATTTTCTAAGTTATAAAATTTCCTTATTTTTTCCTAACTTTGTCCCATTTTTTCATCACGATATATTTGGATTCAAACAAAACTCAAAACATGAAAGTTATAGTCCATTGCAAAATCTACAACTTTGATACACAAAGTTTCCTCAAAAGAAGCTTGTAGCTCAAGTTATGATTTTTGGAATAGGGTTGCAAATCATTCTTAACTTAGAAATTTTTTGACCTATTTTAGGCAGGATTTTTGCCCAACTTCATGGCCACTTTTCACATGCTTCCACTTGGAATTTCAACTTTCATTACAAAGATGGATTGTAGTACACATTCCAAGATTTCCAAATTGTCCAAGAACTCATCAAACACCCTTGTGGTTAGGGAGATTCGAATTTGTCAAGATGGGCAAAAGTCACTTTGTTCATGGCCAAATTCATGTTCATACACTATGCATTTTAAAACTCAGCTTGCACAAACTAGATTACAGGCCTCTAATCCCATTCTTACTCAATAATTTAATGCAAAACCTTTGTGTCCTAGCATTATCTTGTTCATTAAGCTATTACACAAAGGATTAGTCTTAAAATAGAAAAAGCATTTTAGCCATTTTTGAAAAGGAGCACTTTATGTCAAGTTCACAATCTAAGAAGTACAAAGCAGATCTTTGGGCGCAAGATTCATGAACAAATTCCACTGATCAAGAGTGATTGGTGCAGCATGTTTGAGGGGCCTGTAGTAGCCTACAATCTAAGTTGACAACTTTGGCTTAAAGAAGAAGAAACTTGCATTTTTGAACAACAACTCACATTCCTGCAAGAACCAACTCAAGAAAACCTTGTGAACACATTTGACACTCCATAACTGACCTAGAACACGAGCCCTTGACCCTCAATACCTCCTCATCCATCAAAGCACCTTTTTTCTGCAAAACAGAGTCCCTGTTGCAGATTGACCTCCACAGTTCATTTCCCTCGTGCGTTTTCATCCAAACCAGTTCAAACACATTCCCTACCATCCATACAAACTATCCCAAGCCTTGGAAACAGACTGTAACACCTCTAACCAAGTTTACCATTTTCATTTTTCAGTTGTGCAGGTTGAGTTACATAGCTCGATTCAGTTAGTTTCAAAGCAAGCTAGAGGTTGGAAAAGCATCCTTGGACCTCAGGCAAGCTGTACAAATCCTCAAATTCCATTGAAAGTGCCTCCATTGTTGTACACGATTCAAGCTGAACAGGTAAGAGTTTGAACTTCTATCTCTCTATCCAAGCATATCTAGGCATAGGTTTGTGAAGAAGTTATGTCCTACTCATGGCCCTGAATCTACCCATATCATTACTTTTCATTTATGTTGTGTGTACTGAGAGAATTTTGAACCTGAACATTGAAAAAAAGCTAGGTCAGGAATTGGGGGAGAAGAAATTCTCTCTCATTTCTGAGAGTTAGATCAAGTTCTTTATATGTATGAATTCGTGGTTTGATGCTCTATATTTTTGATGTTATAAGTTTGTGCTAAAAATCAAAGAATCAGGATGTTTGAACAAGGCATGAGAAACGCACGTTTTTGAGAACAGGGATGGCTGGAGGTTGAAGAAGCTTGCCTTGGGCTGGGCCTGATCTGTTTTTTCTATTTGCACCACATTTTTTCACTTACACCCCCTTGGCCCATTGTGTGTTATTTTTATCATTTTTGATTTTTTTTCTTTTTGTTTCTGACTTATTATTTTTTGTCAAAACATAAAAAATATTAAAAATATTTTTCCATACATTTTTGCATTTATTTTGAATTTATTTGCTTTTATTTGAACTTGTACATATAAAATAATATATATACTTTTATTTAAAATACTAAAAAATAATACAAATACATTTTATTTTCTGATTTTTATTTTATTTTATCTTCTGAAAACATTTTCTTAAAATACACTTTTTTTTGGTAAATAATAAATATTTTATTTTTTTTATATATTTAATATATTTAATACATAATATAAATACTTATATATTTATTAGAATATTTAGGGTAAAAATACAAAAATATTACATTTTTATTTTTATTAATATTTGACCTCAAAAATTACTCTTTTACAATATACTTCTCTTTTATTTATTTTTTGTACATAATTAATAAATATTGTATATGATAAATAATAAATACTATTTATTTAGAAAATTAGGGTTTTGCCCTAAACCATGAAAATATCCAAAAATTAACTTTTTTTATTATTTTTATTTCACTTATAAATAAACCACATACACAAATACATTGATACATTTACTTTTGTTTATTCTTGTACATTTGATACATTTTACATTTGCGATTGATTCGATTTGGTTGTAAATTTATTTGGATACTACTCTCCTATTAAGTCTCATCCCCATTTGAACATTTGTACCCCCATCCCCATGATTACTTTGTAATAATTTAGGACTTTAAATTCCGCATTTTAAAGCTTTCTAAATATACCATGATAGACTTAGGGTTTGTATGCAAATCAAATAACAAATAGCTTGACCTAATTCAAAGACAACAAAGCATGAAAATGGACAACACCAATCATACTTGCACCCCTAGGGTTACTCCACTTGTTGCCTTCAATAATGGGCCATGTTGCATGTTGAGTTTCTTTGGCAAAACAAAACAATTCAAATGATCATAGTCCCTCAATGACGCTTTCGAAAGTTGCCTAAAAATGATCAAGTCCCTTAAAGGAAATTGCCAAAGAGACTTGGCACCATTGCATTCATGGTCTAAACGATGACCCGCGCCTGTCCCGTTAACATCCTAACACAAGATTGTCCACCAAATACAATGGTGGAACAATACTGTTAAAAGGGTTAAAACATAGGAAAGATCTTTGAGAAATTTAGGGTAGATAGCTCTTGGTTACTTGACCAACCTTGCAAAACAATCCTTGCCGTTTTTCAAAACACACATCACAACACACTTTCAAAACAACTTTCAAAACATTGAAAACTTTTCAAAAGATACACACCTTTGTATACATTCAAACATGAATCATTACAAAGGTTGCCACAACAATGGCCTCTTTTCAAAACATTTTCAAACCCACACACAAAGCACCATTTCAAACAATTGAAAACACAAGGCAAGTGATCTAAGCAAGTAACTAAGAGTCCATGGATAACCATGGATAGAAAGGGTGCTAATACCTTCCCTTTCTATAACCTACCCCCCGAACCCAAGAAAACATCTCAAAGGTTTTTGCTGTGCTTTTTAACCTTTCCTTAGGATAAAATAAAAAGTCGGTGGCGACTCTTGCTCAACCGAAACATTTGCGAAAACAAACGCAAAACCCAAGTAAGTTCTCCCACCGTATCACAGAACTGGCGACTCTGCTGGGGAATAAAATTAAAAGTGGAGTAAGCTTAGGGCTTAGATCACCTTGTTTTCAATTGCTTGCTTTGTTTGCTTTTATATTTGTGGGCTTTGCATCGGAGTTTCATAGATCCGAACCCGGATCTGGGGAAAACCCTTTAGGTAGCATAAGCTGTGAGGGACCTGTCCGGCGTAGACCGACATGGGTGAAGCAGTGGCTACGTTGGTGTGACACCTTGGTCTGTACCGATATCCTTTATGTTGCAACGAGGAGAATATGGGTCTTCTAAGGAGTCATTAAGCACCAACCGACCTTAGAACCCTAAATTGACCCAACTTGGCCATAGAACAGTAGCAGTATGCTACACTCATTGAGGCTAAACTCTCGCGATGGTTCTGGCCGCAAGAAAAGATTGTGATGCTGGAGTTATGACCGATTGAGGGTAGTCAGTGATATTGAGATCCTCTAGAACCCGGTTACTTTTGATAGGACGGGTCTTAACCAACGAAACTAAAAGAGGGTAATACCTAAACTTCATGCTGGCCTAAACTCTAAGGGCTGTCTTGTGTGACTTGTGTGCCTTATCATGCTTGCCTTTGTGGATACTTGTGGTGTGCTTTATCATAACATCATACCATCATACCATTGCATGCATCCTGCATAAGGACTGACCCATTTCAAAGACAAGAGGGTTTCATCTTTGCTCTGTTTTGTAGGACATCATGATGCCCATGCGTAGGAATACTATCCGGCTCAACTTTGTTCAACCACCTACTTTGCTCAAGGAATTGGTTGATAGGATTCCAAACACTACTTCCTTCATCATGAGGCATGGTTCTCTCCTCGGTTTAGTCACTTCAAAGTGGGACCAACAACTGATGAGTGTCCTGGTCCAGTTTTATGATCCCCTTTACCATTGCTTCACTTTTCAAGACTTCCAACTGGTCCCTACCCTAGAAGAATTCTCTGAGTTACTTGGTATCCCTGTTTTGGAGCAGACTCCATTCACTGGTTGGGAGAAGACTCTTAGGCCTGAAGAGATTGCTGCAGCCCTTCCCTTGACCAAAGAAGAGGTAATGGCTAACTGGGAGACTAGAAGTGGAGTTAAGGGCTTTTTGGCTAAGTTTCTGGTTGGCAAAGCTAATAGTTTCTGGAATGACTTGGACTTCAAGGCGTACGAAGACATTCTGGCTCTCTTAATCTATGGTCTAGTATTGTTTCCAAATCCTGATAACTTTGTCAATATCAATACCATAAGGATCTTCATGTCTCGGAACCCTGTACCCACTCTCTTGGGTGATATCCTGCAGCAACTCTATGCTCGTACTGCCCGAAGACGGGGAACTCTGTGGTGTTGTGCTCCTTTGTTAGTGAGGTGGTTTATTTCACACCTCCCTAAATTCGTGCTGAAGAATGAAGAAGGAAAGGGCTGGGCTCATAGGTTAATGTTTCTCACTGATAATGACATCATTTGGACTCTCAGAGGTTTGGATGAGGTAGCCGTTATTGATCGTTGCGGAGAATATCCTAATGTTCCATTGATCGGTACCCAAGGAGGAATCTCTTATAATCCATGTTTAGCTCTCCGTCAGTTTGGAAGAGCCAGAAGAGCAGGGCCTCATGAGATGTTGGTGCCTCACATCAGTTTTGAGTTTCAGGTAGACAGTGACGAGCTGCACCGTAGATTCATCAAGGCTTGGGACAAAATTCACAAAGCTGACCCACATGAGTTGGGATCGAAGACTTCTCTACCAATGGAACCCTACTGCAGATGGGTCCGCATCCGTGCTCAGAAGTTAGGTATGCCATACGAAGCTGTCAGGCCTATCATTCTTGAATTTCCTGATGAAGACGGGGTTCCTCCAATTGTCCTCCCTCCTCAGATACCCACTGATGTTGATACACTAAAGAGATCTTGGGTGCAGCTACAGGAAGAACGAGATTCTTATCGGGAAAAGTTCAACGAACAGGAACAAAAGATCCAGAAGCTGACTAAGCAATTGGAGGAAGAGCGGATCCTGAATGACTATATCCGTACTGAGAAGAGGAGGCCATGGGATCACTGATGGGCTTTGGATGTTTCTTTTATAGCTTTTATTTCCTTTTCAGTATTTTCATTCTTGTAATGCCTAAGAGCAAATTGTTGAACAATTTAAAGTTTGAATCTAATGAAGTGTGTTTCCTTTTTGTCTACAAAGTTGAATCCCGATTGTCTTTGAAAACATAAATCATACGCATCTCATTGCATCATATGCATAACAGGTACCCTTCTTCTACAGGTTGCTTAATCTTCTTCGCTGTTTATTTCAACACTCAATCATCATGTCTTCCGAGCCTACTACCGAACAAGCTATCAAGGCCCTCCAGGCCCAGAACGCCCAGTTTCAAGAGCTGGTCATGAGCTTAGCCCAGGGTCAACAGGAGTTGAAGACTGTGCTTTTGAAGAAGAAGAAGAAGAAGAAGGGGATTGTGCTGTTTAACACTGGACGGAGATTTCAGAATACACTGCAGAATGAGGTTGATCAGGCTACTTCCTCTGTAGGGAAGGATAGTCCCCAAGGGGGAAGGGTTCCTAGTCCTGCGGTCTCCGACAACGAGACAAATTACAATGATGAACAATACCCTCCTGCTGAAGACAGGTACAAGCAACTAGAGGACCGTTTAAGTGCCATGGAGGTTAAACATGTGCCGGAGCTGGATTTTGGAGATCTAGGTTTATCTTCTGGGTTGGTGATCCCACACAAGTTCAAGGCACCTGCCTTTGCAAAGTACGACGGGGCTTCCTGTCCTAAGTTGCATCTCAGATCATATGTAAGGAAGATCCAACCTTACACTGCAGACAAGAACCTATGGATCCATTTTTTCCAGGATAGCCTTTCAGGGGCTCAACTCGAATGGTTCTATCAGCTGGATGGAGCCAGTATCTGAAACTGGGAAGACTTGGCTACTGCATTTTATAAGCAGTATCAGTACAATTCCGACCTCACTCCCACGCGTACCCAACTCCAGGGTATGTCACTGGGGACGAGCGAAGGTTTTAAGGAGTATGCGCAGAAGTGGAGGGACCTGGCTGGAAGGGTGCAGCCACCTTTGACTGACCGTGAACTTGTTGACATGTTCCTGGGGACCCTGTCTGGTCCGTTCTTCAACCATCTGATTGGGAATTCTTCTGCTGGGTTTACAGATTTGATCTTGACTGGTGAGAGAATAGAAGCTGGTATCAAGTCGGGGAAGATACAGAAAGGTGCCTCCTCGAGTACTGAAAAGAAGCCCTTCAAGAAGGAAGCCAGTGCTGTTTATGGTCCCAGAAGACAAAATAAACCGGAACACCGTCAAGCTGTCAATGCGGTGGTAATTTCAAAGCCTGCTGCTGCTCCTCAGCAGTATAATCAACCAAGGGGTGAGAGACCCAAAAGGCAGTACGCTCGACTCAGCATGACCATGTCTCAGATTTTGCCGCAACTACTGTCAACCAATCTGGTAACTGTCAAAGAAGCTCTGAAGGTAGTGAACACAGCTTCTCCAAAGTATAACCCCAACGCCCGTTGCGCTTATCACCCTGATAGCCCGGGGCATACTACGGATGATTGCTGGGCTCTGAGGAATAAGGTTCAGGACCTTATTGATGCCAAGGAAATACAGTTCGAGGCGCCCGAAAGGCCCAATGTTGTAACTGCTCCCATGCCTCAGCATGGAGTGAATGTTGTTGAGGAAGACCCGTATGTAGCCTCTGTGGATGAGATTGTTACTCGGTTGTTGACTATCAAAAGGAACATGTTGCTAGCCGGTTTATTTCTGGGATGTAGTAAAGATTGCCTTCTATGTGCTATTTCACCTGTGGGTTGTCCCTTGCTGAAATCAGGTATCCAAAGACTGATGGATAACAAAGAAATCTTATTCGAGAAGGTTGTTATTCCTGCTGTCCCTGCTGAAGAAGTGTCCATTGTTACTATTTTCAACAATTATCCTAAGGCTCCCTCAAAAAAGCCTGTCAAAATCATGTCTACTTAGAAGATTGCTCCTATCATCATCACTGTTCCGGGGCGTCTCCCCTATACATCCGACAAAGCTGTCCCGTGGCATTATGGGGCATATGTTTATGTGCTCGGAGTAAAACAAGAGTTTGATACCAATACCGACGTCACCAATATCACCGGACCTGCTAAAGTCACTCGCAGTGGCAGGCTCTTTTCACCAGATATTGCACCTCCATCTATTCAAAGACCTCTTGTCATCACACCTACAAGTGTGCCTGCTTCCCTGCCTGACCAAGTTCCTGTTTCTACCCCTGCTGCCGAGTCATCTGACGCTCGGGGCAAAGGGATTGCTACTGATTTGCCTGCCTTGACGGAGGCACCAAAGACAACCAATGTTGAAGATTCCCAGCAAGAGATGGAAGAGATTCTCAAGATCATTAAGAAGAGTGATTTCAACGTAGTTGAGCAGCTGGGGCACACCCCATCAAAAATTTCTATGCTATCACTGTTGTTGTGTTCAGAGGCCCATGCCAAGGCCCTGATTTCCTTCCTGAAGACGGCCCATGTGCCACAAGAAACGTTTGCTGATCAATTTACCGATTCTGTGGCCAACTTGACTGCTGATAATGGGTTGGGCTTCTCTGACGCTGATCTGACTGCCAAAGGAAAGAACCATAACGACGCCCTGCATGTCTCCATTGAATGAAGGGGCACTACTCTTGCCCATGTGTTGGTAGACACCGGTTCTTCATTGAACGTATTACCCAAGAAGGCCCTAGACAGGTTAGATTGTGAGGGTTTAGAGCTCAAGCCAAGTAACATTATTGTCTGGGCCTTTGACGGTTCGAAAAGGATGGTACATGGGGAAGTTGACATTCCAATCAGGGTTGGTTCTCAAGTTTTTGATTCTACTTTCTATGTGATGGACATCCGACCATCCTATTCTTGTTTGCTGGGTCGTCCATGGATCCACAAGGCTGGAGCTGTGACCTCCACACTACATCAGAAGCTTAAGTACCTGGTCAGAGGGAAAATTGTGACAGTTCAGGGGGAGGAAGAGTACATGGTCAGCCACCTCAACTCGTTCCGGTATATACAGATGGATGGGGAATTCATTGAGACTCCATTCCAGCATTTTGAAGAGGTTCCTCAGACAATGGCGTCCGCAGAGACTGTGACTGTAGAAGATTCTCCGTTGAAGATGGCCTCCCTAAAGGATGCTCGGGCTGTTATTGAGAAGGGTGAGTGCGCAAACTGGGGCCGACTTCCTGATTTCACTCCGAAGACTGACAAGTTTGGTTTGGGCTTCACTGCAGAAGCTCAGAGGGCTGTTCGTAAGGCAAGTTTTGGAAGACCTCCTGTGTTCATCACCAACCCGGGAGTAAATGCTATTGAAGACGACGTGGAGGAATCTGAATTCGACAGCTGGATCTACCCAACAACCGACGGTGGACCAAGCAACTGGACTGTGAAAGACTTCGTACCTATTACTTTTGTTACTCATTAATGAACTCCTTTGTTTTGAATTTGTAACGAACAATATTTTGGAAACTTTATGGCTTGGTGTCTTACCCGGGGCACCGTGGCTTCATTTGTGAGGGCTTTTGTGTGTCATTTTCATATATCATTAATAAAAAACATTGGACGTTTTTTGCATTTCAAATCTTGCGTTCCTTTTCTTTATTTATTATATATTGCAAAACAACTATATTTACACACACTCACTTATACAGGTTCCAATCCACTCTGGATCTCACTGGTAACGACTCTGCTACTGCCAGTTATGACTTCGAAAATCGGATCAACTTAGCCGAAGACGAAGGTGAAGATGATTGCGAAGTGCCTGGTGAACTTGCAAGACTACTACTCCAGGAAGAGAGGGCCATTCAGCCACATGAAGAGCCAGTGGAAATGGTAAATCTGGGTACTGAGACAGACAGAAAGGAAGTCAAGATTGGTGCCAATCTAGAGCTCAGTGTGAAACAACAGTTGATTCAGATGCTGCATGACTATGTGAAATCTTTGCCTGGTCTTACGAAGACATGCCTGGGTTGGATACTGACATTGTGGTTCATCACCTGCCTACCAAGGAAGAATGCCCTCCGGTAAAACAGAAGGTCCGACGTATGCGTCCAGAAATGTCCGAGAAAATCAAAGCTGAGGTTATGAAACAATTTGATGCCGGGTTTCTAGTAGTGACTTCTTACCCTCAGTGGGTTGCCAACGTGGTTCCAGTGCCGAAGAAGGATGGTAAGGTCCGAATGTGTGTTGATTACAAGGATTTAAACAGGGCGAGCCCTAAGGATGATTTCCCTCTGCCTCATATCGACGTCCTGGTTGACAACACTGTTCAGTATAAAGTATTCTCCTTCATGGACGGCTTCTCCGGTTATAATCAGATCAAGATGGCTCCTGAAGACATGGAGAAGACCACTTTTTTTACTCAGTGGGGCACCTTTTGCTACAAGGTCATGCCTTTTGGGTTGAAAAATGCTGGGGCAACCTACCAACGTGCCATGGTTGCTTTATTTCATGACATGATCCATCACGAGATAGAAGTATACGTTGATGATATGATTGCAAGGTCCCAAACTGAGGAGGAACACCTTGACCATCTACAGAAGTTGTTTGACCGTCTGAAGTTGTACAAGCTGAGGTTGAACCCAAACAAGTGCACCTTTGGGGTGAGATCTGGAAAATTGCTAGGCTTCGTCGTAAGCGAAAAAGGCATTCAGGTGGACCCTGCCAAAGTGAAATCCATACAAGAGATGCCAACTCCCAAGACAGAGAAAGAAGTCAGAGGCTTTCTAGGACGGTTGAACTACATTGCCTGATTCATCTCGCATCTAACTGCTACCTGTGAACCAATCTTCAAGCTACTGAAGAAAGATCAAGTAGTACGTTGGAACGATGAATGTCAGGCCGCTTTCGACAGAATCAAAGAGTATCTCCAAGAACCACCCATTCTTATGCCGCCGGTTGAAGGGAGACCTCTAATCTTATACTTGACAGTACTGGACAACTCAATGGGGTGTGTGCTGGGGCAGCATGACGAGTTTGGCCGAAAAGAACATGCCATTTATTACCTTAGCAAAAAGTTTACCGACTGTGAGACCCGATACTCACTGCTCGAGAAAACTTGCTGCACTTTGGTATGGGCTGCTCGCCGACTGAGACAGTATATGTTGACTCACACTACTCTGTTGATTTCAAAAATGGATCCAATCAAGTACATATTCGAAAAGCCTGCCTTGTCAAGAAGAATAGCAAGATGGCAGATGATCTTGACGGAATATGACATCCAGTAGACAACTCAAAAAGCAATAAAGGGAAGTGTATTGGAAGACCATTTGGCACACCAGGCAGTGGACGATTACCAGTCGATGAACTTTGAATTTCCAGACGAGGATATCATGGTAGTGACTGATTGTGAAGTACCTGGACCGGATGAAGGACCTGAGGAAGGATCCCGATGGTCTATGCACTTTGACGGAGCCTCGAACGCTTTGGGTAATGGTATCGGTGTTGTGATCATATCCCCTAAAGGCACTCATACTCCACTCACCGCCCGACTATGTTTCAACTGCACCAACAACATGGCAGAATATGAGACATGTATCATGGGTCTTCAAGCTGCAATTGACCTAAGGATCAAGTTCTTGAGTGTCTTCGGAGATTCCTCTCTCGTGATCAATCAGATCAAAGGCGAGTGGGATACGAAACACCCAAATCTTATTCCTTACAAGGAGTATGTGTTGACGTTGATTCCCCACTTTGAAGAGATAACCTTTGAACACTTCCCAAGAGAAGAGAATCAATTAGCGGACTCGTTGGCTACGATGTCTTCTATGTTCAAAGTCAAATGGGACAATGAGGCGCCCCAGATCATTATCTGGAAATTGGATGAACCTGCATATTGCTGTGACCTTGAGGCTGAAGAGGTAACAGAAAAACCCTGGTATCATGAAGTGAAGAGGTACCTTGAAGCTCAAGAATACCCCGAAGGCGCATTTGTTAATGACAAGAAGTTCCTGAGAAGGTTTGCGGCAAAGTTCTTCCTCAGCAATGGCATTCTCTACAAGCGAAACCATGATTCAACCTTACTGCGTTGTGTGGATAAGACTGAAGCAGAAAAGATCATGGCGGAGCTACATGAAGGTACCTTCGGAACACATTCCAGTGGACATACCATGGCAAAGAAAATCCTTCGGGCAGGATATTTCTTGTCCACAATGGAAGCCGACTGTTATCAGCATTCTCGAACTTGTCATAAATGCCAGATCTATGCTGATAAGGTGCACATTCCTCCGGTTCCTCTAAACGTCTTGAGAGCACCTTGGCCTTTCATAATGTGGGGCATTGATATGATCAGCGAAATCAGACCTACAGCATCCAACGGGCATCGCTTCATCTTGGTAGCGATTGATTACTTCACAAAGTGGGTCGAAGCAGCTTCCTTTGCTACCGTAACCAAGAACGTCGTGGCACGGTTCATTCGGCACAACCTGATCTGTCGATACGGTGTACCTGAGAGGATCATTACGGATAATGGTACCAATCTTAACAACAAGATGATCACTGAGCTCTGCGAGCAATTCAAGATACAGCACCACAACTCTTCTCCCTATCGACCGAAGATGAATGGGGTTGTAGAAGCAGCGAATAAGAACATCAAGAAGATTGTGCAGAAGATGATAGTGACCTACAAAGATTGGCACGAAATGTTACCGTTTGCTCTCCATGGGTACCGTACCTCAGCACGGACGTCAACAGGGGCAACTCCCTTTTCCTTGGTCTATGGCATGGAGGCAGTCTTGCCTATTGAAGTCCAGATACCCTCTCTCCGGATAATGAAGGATGCAGGTTTGAGCGAAGATGACTGGATCCAGACTCGGCTTGATCAATTAAACCTAATTGATGAAAAGAGAGTCACTGATATTTGTCATGGTCAGACGTACCAAAAACGGATGATCAGGGCATTTAACAAGAAGGTCAGACGACAAGAGTATCAAGTCGGAGACCTGGTAATCAAGTGCATAATTCTTCCTCAAAGTGATCCCAGGGGCAAATGGACCCCTACGTACGAAGGGCCATTTGTGGTTAAACATATCTTCTCAGGAGGAGCTATGATTCTAACCACCATGGATGGTGACGACCTTCCTCACCCCGCCAATGCAGACATAGTAAAAAGATACTACGCATGATCAAAGACCCGCTAGGTCGACTGGCCTAGGCAAAAATAAGGGCTTCCCGGCGAACCAAAAGGGTTCGGGAAAAAATAAGGGACGAAATGAAAAAAATCTGTACACCCGGCAAGTCGAAAACCTGAAAAGGCGGCTTGAGCAAAAATTGGTATCCCGGTGGACTGAAAACCCGAAAGGGAGGTCCAGGCAAAAGTTAGGGATAAAGCGTAATACTATGTCTCATTGGATCACCTTGCATCCAGAATTCGGCATCAACTATCGGGCTCAGACGACACAAATCAATCAGCTTCATCTTCAACTAAGCAGCAAAGTGATGAGACGCTTGAAGACATAAAGGCGATAGCAGAATTGGAACCCAGTGGGATTATTTTTTTCATATAGCTGTTTTGTTTCCTTTTCACAAAATTGTATAAACTCTATTTTGCTCAGCGGCGTTCTCTTACTAGAACGTCAGCCTCCTGTACATAAAATGCCTATTTACAGGCAAATTTCAAAATCAATACAAGTTCAATTTTTCAGACAAATTACCCATCGTTTTTCCTTTTTCTGTTTTGTTTTGCAAAGAACGTCCAATGTTCATTTTTGATATATGCATTTGACATTAATTGCTAATCATGAATATTTGCATGCGAAACAAAGGACTAATTACAGATGACATCAGAAACAGGGGCAATAAAGAATTGTCTAAGCGATCTAGTTGCTCTGTCCACCAAGGTACCAAGGTAGGTTCGGCTGAAGAACGTAACCAGGATACCTTCACTCCCCGTTGAGTAAGACAAGATTCAGCAATACTCTCCCCAAGCAGAGTTGGACTCCCATCAGCCTTAAAAAGGCACAGTATCTCCAGCAAATCAGCAACACTCTCCCCGAGCAGAGTTCGTCTACTGTCAGCCTTAAGGAAGTTGGGTATCCCCCAGAAGATCCCAATATTTCCCAGCGGAGTATACAGATGTTCCTAAGCAAGCATCCCCGACAGTCTTAATATAAGATTGTTCCCCGGTGGAATACCAGACACCCCAGTGGAGCCACTTCCCCAGTACAGTCTGAAAAGTTTCCCCAGGAAATTTGAATCATCCTCCCCAGTAGATTCTGAAGCTTATCCCCAGTAGATTCTGGAAGCTTATCCCCTGCAGAGTACGAACGCATCTCCCCGGCTTCATTCAAAGGTTATTTTCCACCAGAGCTTATAACTGGGTTATCCTCAGCTAATTACCACGGAAAGATCGTCCTCGGCGAAGTTTTTCCTATCCCCAGCGGAGTTCATCAAATTCCCCAACATAACTTATCAGTGGAATCCCCAGCGGAGTTCTCATTAAAACCTCAGCGAAGTATCTCTTCCCACATAGTAATCTCTCCAACAAGTTTATTCCCCGACAGAGTCATCTTCTCCTACCAGTTTATTCTTGCAACCATCATCCCCAGCGGAAGCGAAGAACTCTACTCTTCAACATCAGCCCAGGATTTGATTTCCCGGCCTTCGTCAAGGATTTATTTTCCTAGTCGAAAACACATTCATAGACATTTCACATTTTATACATCCTGATACATACATATACGCATCATATCACACGATCTCATTTATTTTTGAGAACATCATGACATCATGCATCTCATACATCATGACATTGCATACAACTAATGTTTTGCCTTTTCAGGAAAAGGTCAATCCAAAGATGATTACTATCAACTATCGCAATTCCAGATTCGATACCTGTATCTAGCCAAGGCATATCTGTGAGCGACTAATTCCAGATTCGATACCTGTATCTAGCCAGGGCATATCTGTGAGTGACTGATTGTAGATTCGATACCTGTATCCAGCCAGGGCATATCTACATGAAGAGTTTAGAGATCTGATACCTGTATCTAGCCAGGGCATATTTGTAGACGACAAATTCCAGATTTGATACATGTATCCAGCCAGGGCATATCTGTAGACGATAAATTCCAGATTCGATACCTGTATCCAGCCAGGGCATATCTGTAGACGACAAATTCCAGATTCGATACCTGTATCCAGCCAGGGCATATCTGTAGACGACCCATTCCAGATTCGATACCTGTATCCAGCCAGGGCATATCTGTAGACAACAAAGTCCAGATTCGATACTTGTATCCAGCCAGGGCATATCTGTAGACGACTAATTCCAGATTCGATACCTGTATCTAGCCAGGGCATATCTGTGAGTGATTGATTGTAGATTCGATACATGTATCCATCCAGGGCATATCCGCATGAAGAGACTGAAGATCAACACCTGTAGCAAGCCAGGAAACCATCTTTCTTTCTCAGGTATGCAAGTTCTCGCTAAGGAATCTCTTACGCGATTGACACCCCCGATGGCATCTTTAAGCCCATCTCCACCACTATCCATTACACTTCCAAATGGCATCCATAAGCCCATTCCCGACATCACATTGCTGATACTCCACTATGCGAGTGCAAATTTCTAGGCACTTTAGTGTTCAATCATCTTCCACCTTTGGATCACGAAAGGCACGCAAGCCAATCTACATCCTCAGGTCTAAGAAGATTGAACATGGGCAACTGTTGTACCCCAAAATTTGCCCTCCCATTTCATCAATATTTTCTCACCACAAGACCCTTGTAGCTCAGGATCAGGTTAGGGTTTACTCTGCTCAAGACTCCTCCTTGCACTGTTGACCCAAATTAGGGTTTGTGTTTGCACAAAGATGTTTTGACCTAAAATGCCCAAAATGACTTTCATGCTTCATGTTGGACTCACAATTTTATCCATACCAAGTTTCAAGCCTTGATTCCAATCTTTGCCCAGTCAATTGGACAGTTGACCTAGAAATCAGCTATATTGGGGAAAAAGTCAACTGTGGTCAATTGACAATCAAACCTCATGATTTTTGACCCACATCAACATTATGAACTCATATGGACCATTTGATCAAGTTTGGATCACAATTCCACAAGAAATTTGATCAGATCACCAAAAGGGCAAAATGGTCATTTTTAGGGTTTTGACTGCACAAAGGCAATTTTTGACTGTTTGACCTAGCCAATGGCAAACCAAGCTCACATATGGACTCAAGGATTCAATGGCATGGTCTTGACATATTCAACAAGTTCAAAAGATCCCAAATGCACAAGATTGACAGATGAATTTTCCAGTCAACTGATCCAAATTTGACTGTATACTGAAAAGTCAAACTTTGACTTTTTGGTCAAAATCAAGTGTCAAGATTCATTTTTCATCAAAACATGTCAATTATGAAACTTGTTCATCAAGAAATCAAAGATTTCAAATTAGGGTTTAAAATGAAGAAATTTCATAACTTAGAAATTTTCTAAGTTATAAAATTTCCTTATTTTTTCCTAACTTTGTCCCATTTTTTCATCAAGATATATTTGGATTCAAACAAAACTCAAAACATGAAAGTTATAGTACATTGCAAAATCTACAAATTTGATTCACAAAGTTTCCTCAAAAGAAGCTTGTATCTCAAGTTATGATTTTTGGAATAGGGTTGCAAAACATTCTTAACTTAGAAATTTTTTGACCTATTTTAGGCAGGATATTTGCCCAACTTCATGGCCACTTTTCACATGCTTCCACTTGGAATTTCAACTTTCATTACAAATATGGATTGTAGTACACATTCCAAGCTTTCCAAATTGTCAAAGAACTCATCAAACACCCTTGTGGTTAGGGAGATTCGATTTTGTCAAGATGGGCAAAAGTCACTTTGTTCATGGCCAAATTCATGTTCATACACTATGCATTTTCAAACTCAGCTTGCACAAACTAGATTACAGGCCTCTAATCCCATTCTTACTCAATAATTTAATGCAAAACCTTTGTGTCCTAGCATTATCTTGTTCATTAAGCAATTACACAAAGGATTAGTCTTAAAATAGAAAAAGCATTTTAGCCATTTTTGAAAAGGAGCACTTTATGTCAAGTTCACAATCTAAGAAGTACAAAGCAGATCTTTGGGCACAAGATTCAGAAACAAATTCCACTGATCAAGAGTGATTGGTGCAACATGTTTGAGGGGCCTGTAGTAGCCTACAATCTAAGTTGACAACTTTGGCTTAAAGAAGAAGAAACTTGCATTTTTGAACAACAACTCACATTCCTGCAAGAACCAACTCAAGCAAACCTTGTGAACACATTTGACACTCCATAACTGACCTAGAACACGAGCCCTTGAACCTCAATACCTCCTCATCCATCAAAGCACCTTTTTTCTGCAAAACAGAGTCCCTGTTGCAGATTGACCTCCACAGTTCATTTCCCTCGTGCGTTTTCATCCAAACTAGTTCAAACACTTTCCCTACCATCCATACAAACTATCCCAAGCCTTGGAAACAAACTGTAACACCTCTAACCAAGTTTACCATTTTCATTTTTCAGTTGTGCAGGTTGAGTTACATAGCTCGATTCAGTTAGTTTCAAAGCAAGCTAGAGGTTGGAAAAGCATCCTTGGACCTCAGGCAAGCTGTACAAATCCTCAAAATCCATCAAAAGTGCCTCCATTGTTGTACACGATTCAAGCTGAACAGGTAAGAGTTTGAACATTTATCTCTCTATCCAAGCATATCTAGGCTTAGGTTTGTGAAGAAGTTATGTCCTACTCATGGCCCTGAATCTACCCATATCATTACTTTTCATTTATGTTGTGTGTACTGAGAGAATTTTGAACCTGAACATTGAAAAAAGCTAGGTCAGGAATTGGGGGAGAAGAAATTCTCTCTCATTTCTGAGAGTTAGATCAAGTTCTTTATATGTATGAATTCGTGGTTTGATGCTCTACATTTTTTATGTTATAAGTTTGTGCTAAAAATCAAAGAATCGGGATGTTTGAACAAGGCATGAGAAACGCGCGTTTTTGAGAACAAGGATGGCTGGAGGTTGAAGAAGCTTGCCTTGGGCTGAGCCTGATCTGTTTTTTCTATTTGCCCCACATTTTTTCACTTACACCCCCTTGGCCCATTGTGTGTTATTTTTATCATTTTTGATTTTTCCTTTTTGTTTCTGACTTATTATTTTTTGTCAAAACATAAAAAATATTAAAAATATTTTTCCATACATTTTTGCATTTATTTTGAATTTATTTGCTTTTATTTGAACTTGTACATATAAAATAATATATATACTTTTATTTAAAATACTAAAAAATAATACAAATACATTTTATTTTCTGATTTTTATTTTATTTTATCTTCTGAAAACATTTTCTTAAAATACACTTTTTTTTGGTAAATAATAAATATTTTATTTTTTGTATATATTTATTATATTTAATACATAATATAAATACTTATATATTTATTAGAATATTTAGGGTAAAAATACAAAAATATTACATTTTTATTTTTATTAATATTTGACCTTAAAAATTACTCTTTTACAATATACTTCTCTTTTATTTATTTTTTGTGCATAATTAATAAATATTGTATATGATAAATAATAAATACTATTTATTTAGAAAATTAGGGTTTTGCCCTAAACCATGAAAATATCCAAAAATTAACTTTTTTTATTATTTTTATTTCACTTGTAAATAAACCACATACACAAATACATTGATACATTTACTTTTGTTTATTCTTGTACATTTGATACATTTTACATTTGCGATTGATTCGATTTGGTTGTAAATTTATTTGGATACTACTCTCCTATTAAGTCTCATCCCCATTTGAACATTTGTACCCCCATCCCCATGATTACTTTGTAATAATTTAGGACTTTAAATTCCGCATTTTAAAGCTTTCTAAATATACCATGATAGACTTAGGGTTTGTATGCAAATCAAATAACAAATAGCTTGACCTAATTCAAAGACAACAAAGCATGAAAATGGACAACACCAATCACACTTGCACCCCTAGGGTTACTCCACTTGTTGCCTTCAATAATGGGCCATGTTTCATGTTGAGTTTCTTTGGCAAAACAAAATAATTCAAATGATCATAGTCCCTCAATGACGCTTTCGAAAGTTGCCTAAAAATGATCAAGTCCCTTAAAGGAAATTGCCAAAGACACTTGGCACCATTGCATTCATGGTCTAAACGATGACCCGCGCCTGTCCTGTTAACATCCTAACACAAGATTGTCCACCAAATACAATGATGGAACAATACTGTTAAAAGGGTTAAAACATAGGAAAGATCTTTGAGAAATTTAGGGTAGATAGCTCTTGGTTACTTGACCAACCTTGCAAAACAATCCTTGCCATTTTTCAAAACACACATCACAACACACTTTCAAAACAACTTTCAAAACATTGAAAACTTTTCAAAAGATACACACCTTTGTATACATTCAAACATGAATCATTACAAAGGTTGCCACAACAATGGCCTCTTTTCAAAACATTTTCAAACCCACACACAAAGCACCATTTCAAACAATTGAAAACACAAGGCAAGTGATCTAAGCAAGTAACTAAGAGCCCATGGATAACCATGGATAGAAAGGGTGCTAATACCTTCCCTTTCTATAACCTATCCCTCGAACCCAAGAAAACATCTCAAAGGTTTTTGCTATGCTTTTTAACCTTTCCTTAGGATAAAATAAAAAGTCGGTGGCGACTCTTGCTCAACCGAAACATTTGCGAAAACAAACGCAAAACCCAAGTCAGTTCTCCCACTGTATCACAACTGTCATCATATATTCGTAGGCAACATCGAGGGACAAGATCATTTCTCATAAGCAACTTGAGGGACATTAAGGGACCATGATCTTTATGATGACTTTAACTGAGGGTCTTTGCTAAGGGTATCCCTACGTTCGAGGAACATGACCATTGTTTTCCGAGGCAACCAAGTGAGGAGTACCCTAGGGGTGCAAGTGTGTAGCAGTGTTTGTTTTCAGATATATTATCTTTGAATTAGGTTATGCTATGTTCAATTAGTTTACCAGTCTTTCCATACAATCCTATTAGTCTAAGCATTGCATAATATATAGTTGCAGAAGGTAAATGCGGAAGTGTAAACTTAGGCTATTATAGAGCTTTAAGGTAGTTACATAATAATGAAGAGTGCGGAAAAGAAATCTTAAAACTATTACATCCCGAAAGCAATTACATAATTAGAAAAAAAATGCGAGAAAAGATAAATCTACGCTATTACATTGATAATGCGACCTATACAATTTTCCTAGAAATTAAAATGTAAAAGAATAAATAAAAAGAAATTAAGGAAAAATTAAAACCTAAAATTCTAAGTTAATATTTTTGGTGTTTTTTATAGAAAATAATTTTAAGTTAATTAAAAAACCTAATTCTAACTAATTTTAATAAAAAAAAGTTATTTAACTTAATTTATTAATAAATGAAAAAAAAAAAGCCAAAAATTCAGTTACTAACTTATTTGTTAAAAAATGATTAATTAAAGGGTTAATTACAAAGAAAATCTAAAACCTAATTATTTTCCTAATTTGCAGGAAAAAAAAGTTAATTAATTAAATTAAAGAGCTAATAAAAAAGGAGTTAATAATAATAATAATAAAAATTTAAAACCTAAATTAATTAGGGTTTTTAAAAAAGGTTAAGTTTGCCAATTAATAGGGTTTTTAATTTAAATAAAATTAGAGTTTATATGAATTTAGGGTTTTTAAGGAAGATATTAAAGAGAAAGAAATGATGTACAAAGGGTTAAGAATAAGCAAAACTATACATATTGACAGGGGTGGGTGTTGACCCAAAAATTAATTTAAAACCTAAAATTAAAAAAAGCTAAAATTAATTATTCGAGTTTATTATGAAAAATCAAAGGTTTCTGAAAAAATGTTAAGTTTTATGAAAAAGATTTTAAACAGAAAGAATAAAAATAGGTAAAAGGATAAATAGAAAGGAAGAAAACCAAAACCAATAGGGGTGGTTGTTGAACCCACGCCCTTAGCCTCCTCAGGATATATGTCTTGCCATGAGTCATGCATTGGTGGTTGTTCTATTTTGGCCTCAGTATTTTGTAATAACCCTGCATGGGACCCTGTCTAAATCTGCAGTGTTGAATCTCATGAACACATTAAATAAATTACTATGTATCATGAAATACAAATAAAGCAAATATATGAAAAAAAATTAATGTTAAAACTGATATGACATGTATGAGTGATTATACCCTTTTGATCATGGAGATCAAACCAGCCTTACCCTTATCTGAGAAGTAGTGAGATGTGGATTTGTAACAAGGATGGCTTGTTTGTAGTGAGATGAGGATTTGTAACAAGGGTGTCTTGTTTGTAGTGAGATGTGGATTTGTAATAAGAATTTAAAGGTTTTAGGGTTCTTGAAAGAATTTGGTATTCTGACAGGATTGTGGCAAAGGTTTTTTTTCATCCTCTTTTTTGTCTGAAAAGAATGAGATTATATAATGGAAATTAGAGCAAAGATATGGGTTTGAATGTGCAATTGGGCCTCCAATGTTCACTTGAGTCCGTCACGTTCCAAGCTAAATCGCAGGGGTTTAAGTGCATTTTTTGAAGTTGAAATGTGAAAACGAAATATATCTGATATCGATAACTAAATCATGTCCAAAAATGGGCTCAATCGGATAAAAGGTGAATTAGTTATGAATTTTTGAAGTTTCGCCTCAGACATACTTATTTTGGGCTACGGTGTCAACTCTGACACGTTTTTCAATAAAAAACTGGTATTGATAAGAGCATAACCCGGTCTAGACTTTGAAAGAAGAGTTTTAGATCTCTGATTCATGACCTTGTGTAAAAAGATGGGCCCAATCCGATAAAAATTGACCGAGTTATGAATTTTCGAAGTTTCGACCCAGGTGAAATAATATTCAGCATTCATGATTTTCGGTGCGTCACGCGCACTCTGAGAAAAAAACGAAGGCCTTTTGGATATCGTTCAAAATCGATACCTCCTTTGAAAATGTAGTCAACTCAATTTTTGAAATTTTGGCGCTGGAACCAGCTCGATACAATGAAAATCGACCAAGTTATGATTTTCGGAACATGACGCAAATAAGCTTCTGTCACAAATTTTTTGTATAAAAATACTTGATAAATCCGCATTTTTAAAGACCTTCTGATCGAAATTGGCTTCCAGCCGTGAGAGATGAAAACGTATATGACGTCAATATGGAATTTTGGCCACCAGAACAGGTTCAAAACAAGCCACGATATTCAAGTTATGAATTTTTTAGTGCGTAAAAATGGCACTTTCAACACACTTTTCACCATATTTCTTTGAGAAAACTCACACATTCGGAGACCTTCTTTAAAGAATTGACTCTTGAGCTGAACCTGAATTTGAGAATACGTTATTAGAGATATCTTGGCAAAAGAACACCTGAATATGACGCGTCGGGTTGGACTTGTGAATCTTTGAACCCCGAATCATTGCAAAACGGCGAACCGATCTTCAGCACGGAAAATACTCTGAGAACATCTATTGGCGAAATAAAGGTCACTTGTAATCTGAAGAAACTTGATAAATATACCTTTATTCCATAACCATAAAACCAATAATATGCGTGTATGAAAAGAGGGAAAATTTTGGGGTACAACAGCTGCCCCTGTTCAATCTTCTTAAACCTGAAGATATAGATTGGCTTGTCTGCCTTTCGTGATCTGAAGGTGGAAGATGATTGAACACTAGAGTGCCTAGAAATTTGCACTCTTCTGTAATGATGCTTGACTATGTAGGTAGTATCGAGAATGGGCTTACAGATGCCATTTGAAGGAGATGACGGAAGATCGCCGGAGACGCGCTTAAAGATGCCATCCGGAATATATGACAGAGAATCGTCAGAGATGGGCTTAAAGATGCCATCTACAGGATGTTAATTTCCCGAGATAATCCTTTGATGAGAATTCATGTTCCTATCGTTGAGGAGGAATCTGCTGAGGAATGTTGGTCTCTGTCTTGGGAGAAATAAAATTTTAGGAGCTTCAGTTGTCTGTTACTCTACTGGGGAATAACTCCAATTTGGGGAAGCGGAAGTGAACTGCGTATCTGGTCGGGGTATATGTTGCACCGCAACTTACTGGAGATATGCGAAACCAATCGTTTTTGATCGTTCCCGGTCTTACAGTGTTGTGGACTGCTGTCTGGGGATAAGAGGGAGAACCCGGATAGTAAGGTTATAAGAAGGAACCTGGATAGTAGGGTTACATGGATATGAAAGCCTGGATAGTAGGGCTGTGAGAAGGAACCTGGGTCGCAGGGTTACTTCGATATGAAAGTCTGGATAGTAGGGCTGTGAGAAGGAACCTGGGTCGTAGGGTTACTTCGATATGAAAGCATGGATAGTAGGGCTTGAGAAGGAACCTGGATAGTAGGGTTACTTCGATATGAAAGCCTGGATAGTAGGGCTGTGAGAAGGAACCTGGGTCGTAGGGTTAGTTCGATATGAAAGCCTGGATAGTAGGGCTGTGAGAAGGAACCTGGATCGTAGGGTTGCTTCAATATGAAATCCTGGATAGTAGGGTTGTGAGAAGGAACCTGGGTCGTAGGGTTGCTTCGATATGAAAGCCTGGATAGTAGGGCTTGAGAAGGAACCTGGATAGTAGGGTTATTTCGAGATGACAACCTGGATAGTAGGGCTTGAGAAGGAACCTGGATAGTAGGGTTACTTCGAGATGAAAGCCTGGATAGTAGGGCTTGAGAATGAACCTGGATAGTAGGGTTACTTCGAGATGAAAGCCTGGATAGTAGGGATCGAGAAGGAACCTGGATGGTAGGGTTACTTCGATATGAAAGCTTGGATAGTAGGGCTGTGAGAAAGCACCTGGATAGTAGGGTTACTTCGATATGAAAGCCTGGATAGTAGTGCTATGAGAAGGAACCTAGATAGTAGGGTTACTTTGATATGAAAGCCTGGATAGTAAGGCTCTTGGGAAGGAACCTGGATTGTAGGGTTACTTCGAAATGAAATCCTGGATAGTAGGGCTCGAGGGAAGGAACCTGGATAGTAGGGTTGCTTCGATGTGAAAACCTTGGGTAGTAGGGATGTGAGAAGGAACCTGGGTAAGGTTGCTTCGTGAGGAGTTTTGGTAAAATTGCATCTGAACCGAGAAGGAACCTGGGTAAGGTTGCTTTGTGAGGAGTTTGGGTAAAACTGCATCTGAATCGAGAAGAAACCTGGGTAAGGTTGCTTTGTGAGAAGTTTGGGTAAAACTGCATCTGAAATGAGAAGGAACCTGGGTAAGGTTACTTTGGGATGAGTTCGTATAAACTTCAGGAGGAACCTGGGTAAGGTTACTTTGTGATAAGTTCGTGTAAAACTTTAGGAGGAACCTGGGTAAGGTTACTTTGTGATAAGTTCGTGTAAAACTTCATTTGGAAATGTATGAGAAAGGACCCGTGTAAGATTTTTCAGGATAAACCCGTGTGAAGCTGCGTTTAGGAGAAACCCGTGTAAGATTGCTTCATGACGAACCCGTGTAAAGCTGCATTTGGTCGCGCAGATAATTATTCTATTTAGTTTCAGGAGCTAATCTTGAACTTGCTCGAAGTTGTTAATGATAACCATCTTTCCTGAAAAGGTAGATGATTAATCGTATATGATGCATGAAATGTATTGTATGATGATGTTCTCAAAATAAATGAGCTTATATTGGATGCAATATGTATGCGCACGTCATGATGTATGAACATGAAATGCTATTGTGGCAAGTCCGAGTTTGGGAAAATAAATCCCCGATTGCTATTGGAGAGTAATGGAAATTGAGTTCCTGACCGTCGTAGAAAAAGTGGTTCTTTTACATCCGCTGGGGATGGTGAACCGAAGATGACTATGTTGGGGATTTGCCCCTTGTTTACGGATATTCTACCGACGAGAGACTATGCTTGAGAACAACTTTGCAGGGATATAACTTTGTTGGAAGGTGAACTTCCGTATCTGAAGGAAAAAACTTTGCTCGGGAGAAAACTATATGAACCACTTGCGATTACAAAATTTGGCTGGGGAATATAGACATCGATTCTCTGAAGGAAATTTGTTGGGGAACATAGCTCCTGTTTGGGGATCCTACGTCAAAGCTTTAGTTGCCTCTACTCTGTAGGGTGTGCAGATGTCACAGGGTCGTATGCTGAGGATACGACAATGACTTTGCATCAAGACTTTTCTGCCTCTGTACTTGCTGGAGAAAGTACCCACGGAGGCTTTGTGGATGTTGATCAAGATGATAAGTCTTCTGTTGATAAGCAAATGGTAAGATGACGGGACATAGTCGTACGCTTCAAATCCCTAACTTTTTCCTGGACAGCCCTTTCGGGTTTTCAGTCTACCGGGATACCCTTTTTTTGCTCAAGCCTCCTTTCCAAGTTTTCGACTTGCCGTGTGTACATATCTTTTTTGTTTTTATCCCTAATTTTTACCCGAACCCTTTTGGTTCGCCGGGATGCCCTTATTTTTTCCTAGGCCAGTCAACCTAGCGGGTCTTTGTTCATGCGCAGTATTTTCTGACTATGTCCATGCTCTCAGGGTGTAGGGAGTTGTCATTGTCGGTAGTGTTGTGTTGCCACACTACCAGAAGATGTTTGTTTGATCGTACAGGATTCGTTGCTGGAATTCATGCCCAATGCCCCTAAGTGATTCAGATGGAGATCTGCCCCTGGTTATTTGGCATCTTTGATAGATTCCTTGAATCTTGACTTGACTGCCCCAGATGATGGACAATGATCATGTTGTGCCCCTTGGTTGGAAGTATTTTTTCACTTGAGGTGATCCTTTTTATTGAGAAGGTTTTTGTTCACTAGATATTCGTTATGCGAATTTCTCTGCAGTTGAACAAATAGTCATATGCAAACAATATTATTTTTAGAATGCAAAGCTTATGTCTGTCTTGAAGTTTGAAAATTCATTTTTTAGTAAAACAAGTTTTTTTGTAAAAGTGTGATGTCAACTCAGGATTTATATCAAACCTTATAGGAGTCAGGATACCTTTTTTAACAATATGCTTTCGAACTAACCCATACTTCAGCTAGGACTTTTAAGGGTTATAACGTGGCCTGGTTCACGGTTCTAGAAACAAAGGATAAAGGCTCAAAATTTATTTGTACCTACCCGTTCTTCGTGATGTTCTTCGATCCTATACTCAGTTAATTGTGCATTTAGATCTCGTTTGAGTCTTTGCTCTGATATTCCAGTGATGGTTTAGATACTGACAGTTTAGTTTGAATAGGCAGTCATTTTTTGTTGAGGGTTTGTAGGACCTCTTTCTTTTTTACTTTATTATCCCTGTCTTTTGCCTGAACCGTTTCTTTTTGTGATTACAGTCAGCGGGATGCCCCAGTTTTTTTCTTAAGTCTCCTTCATAGGTTTTGACTTAATGGGCTTTTATTTCGGAGATAATGACTGCCTGTCTTGACGATTATGCGGAACCATCACCGTCTTTTGATTTGGAAGTACGTCTTCGATGCCATTCATTGTCTATGAAGCGGATGATTGCGACTGAATGCGCGTCTAAATTGACTGAGAAAACTACCCTGCCCTAGGTTATGATTAAGGGTTTTAATTAGTGTGAAAAGAAAAACTCCTACTTCTTTGGCTTAAAGGGGTTGACTAGGGATTATCTTCCTTATAACTCCACTGTTTAGGATTTGAAATAACGCCTGTACATCGTCAGCAGGGTCTGTTCAAAAGCATACTGTAGAGATTCTGGTATCATTTCGTCATCCTCCCTCTAAGGCTTAGAGTTTTTAATCGAGAGTTGAATATCACAACAGGAAATAAGAACGCATTTTTGAAAGAGTGAATACGAATGAATTTATTCAAGATAAACATGTGCAATGCATTGATGAAATAACGAGGTTTGATATGAATAAATGTTAAAACAAATCAAAATAAAATTACACATTGAAAATTATAATGAACAAAAAGTCTTCTTGTGAGAAATTGTCACTTCAGATGGTATGCTTTGGAGGGATGGCAGAAGAACTCAGCCTGGCCGTCTTGTGCAAATTCTAGCGCTTCTTCATCAATCAGGTCTTGAATTTTATTTTTCAATGCCCAAACAGTCATCAATATCATGCCCTGGGCTGTTGGAAGGGTATGCACACCTTGCATCAGGATTGTAGTTAGGGGAAGAAGTCTTAGGATTCAGATGAGGTCCTATCAACGTAATCAGATTCATCCTTAACAGGTGTTACAAACCTTGAGACAACAACATGTTGAGTTTGGTAAACTGCCTTTTGGGCATATCCGGCTTACTCTGATCAACTCGTTGTTTTTGGAGAGGTTGTTGTTGGACCCGTGATGTAGTAGCAATTTGGAAAGGGCCACTCTTCACAAAACCAACCTTTTGTCTTCTTGGAGATTGATCAATGACTTGGTCCCCGACCTCAACTGTTTGCTTCATACTGTTGTATCCGTCTTGATGAAGTTGGTTGATGATGGCTTTCAGCTCTTCTTGTCTTCGGGCTAGGCCTTGGATAAAATCCATCCGCCCCAGCATCTGGGTTCTCATTGCACCTACCTCAGCTTGCAGTTGTTCCAGTTGTTCGTCCTTATTGTCTTCAGGACTTTTCTTGACCAAGTTCCCAACGAGGGGTGTTTTCAACTCTTCCAGCCCCTTGGATAGGTTTAGGAATATTTCCCTGAACTGAGCTTCTTGCGTTTGAAGATCTTTGTTGTCTTGTTTGAGAGCCATTGCTGAAATAAACAGCGAGAACATGAGAGATATGTACTGGAAGACCTGTTATGCAATGATATGCATGATATATATATACAATGTTTTCAAGAATCTCGCGGGGTAAACAAGAAACTGTTAGAATTTGATTGTAGCTTGATTGAAGAAACTTTGTGTCGTTGAGAGTCCTTCTTCAGGAGTCAAGCTCACCATATCGAGTGGGTCATAGCCACTGACTCAAGTTATCGTGTTTTGATCTCTAGACGACATTAGCTAGAGGAAAATAAATCCCCTTGCCCCTTGTTAGACGTTTGGTTCATCATAACCTGCACCACAGGCCCTTGAGATCCTTGAGATCCTTGAAATGGTTAAGGAAATGCTATGGTATGATGTTATGATGTGTATGTTATGCGTTTAAGCAAAAGTGCGAGGTGATGTAAGCAAGTAAACCCGACAATAAATGCAAGTTATTGGATAAGGATTGTAAACAAAACCTACAAGGAACTCATGTTGTCAGATAATAAAATTGTGCAAGTAGTTCAAGTTGAAAGCACACAAGTCACACAAACAGCCTTAGGTTTAGGCTTGCATGGGTTTTAAGGTAGTACCCTCTTTAAGTTTAGTTGGTTCAACCTATCCTAAAAATTAACCGGGTTCTAGAGGATCCCAATATCACTGACCATCCTTTATCGGTCATGGTTTCAGCTCACGCAATCTTTTCTTGCGGCCAAAATATTCCGAAAGTATGTTCTCAATGAGTGTAGCATCGAATATCAACCAGTTCTCAGCTCTACACCGAGGGCGGCTATCTCGCTACTTTCTAATGGTCAAGTTGTTCAACTAACGTTCTAAGGTCCGTTGGTGCTTCACGACACCACGCGGCGGCCTCGTATTCTCCTTGTTTCACCACAAGGGATACCAATACCAACCAAAGTGCCACACCAACATAGCTACTGCTTCAACCGTATCGGTACACGTCGTACAGTTCCCTCACAGTCTATTGCTACTTACCTAATGAGTGCCCCCAGATCCGGGTATATGATCTATAGTAACCCCAAACAAAACCCTCAAAAATAAAGCAAGCAAAGCAATCAAGAGAAGTAATTTTAATGACCTAGATCCTAAGGGATACCCCCACTTATAATTTCCCCAACAGAGTCGCCAGTTCTGTGATACGGTGGCAGAACCGACTGTTAATACTCGTTTGCATTTTTTGTTTGCAAAATATCGCGGTAAGCAAGAGTCGCCATCGACTTTTATTTTATCCAACAAAGGAAAAGGAAAAAGAACAGAAAAAACCTTTTTCGAGATGTTTCTGAGTACGGGGGGTAGATTATAGAAAGGGAATGTGTTAGCATCCTTTCTATTCGTGGTTTTCCACTGGCTCTTAGGTACTTGCTCATTTTGAAAAATGCTTGTGTGTGCTTGTTTTTAAAAAGTTTAGTTTCTGTGCTTAAGAGTGTTACGAAGTTGTTTTTGAAAACTTTGTTTGGAAAGTGTTTGTGTGAAAAAAGTTTGTTGTTTTGAGCAAGTACCTAACAGTTATCTACCTACTCAAAAAAAGGCGTTATTTTCCTCCTATCCTTTAGACCGTGTTATCCTACTATTAGTGAGTAGGTAACCCTAGTCGTTGGATGTTTAAGGGACTATCGAAAGGGACGAAATGGTCATTGAAGGCAACATGTAAGGATACCTTAGCATTTCGAAGGGAATGTCATCATATATTTGTAGGCAACATTGAGGGACAAGATTATTTCTCGTAGGAAACTCGAGGGACGTTGAGGGACCATGATCTTTATGATGACTTTAACCTAGGGTCTTTGCTAAGGGTATCCTTATGTTCGAGGGACATGACCATTGTTTTCTGAGGCAACCAAGTGGGGAGTACCCTAGGGGTGCAAGTGTGCTGCAGTGTTTGTTTTCAGATATATTATTTTTGAATTAGGTTATGCTATGTTCAGTTAGTTTACCGGTCTTTCATACAATCCTATTAGTCTAAGCATTGCATAAAATATAGTTGCAGAAGATAAAGGCGAAAGTGTAAACCTAGGTTATTACAGAGCTTTGGGGCAGTTACATAATAATGAAGAGTGCGGAAAAGAAATCCTAAAACTATTACATCCCAGAAGCAATTACATAATTAGAAAAAAAATGCGAGAAAAGATAAATCTACGCTATTACATTGATAATGCGACCTATACAATTTTCCTAGAAATTAAAATGTAAAAGAATAAATAAAAAGAAATTAAGGAAAAATTAAAACCTAAAATTCTAAGTTAATATTTTTGGTGGTTTTTGTAGAAAATAATTTTAAGTTAATTAAAAAACCTAATTCTAACTAATTTTAATAAAAAAAAGTTAATTAACTTAATTTATTAATAAATGAAAAAAAACCAAAAATTCAGTTACTAACTTATTTGTTAAAAAATGATTAATTAAAGGGTTAATTACAAAGAAAACCTAAAACCTAATTATTTTCCTAATTTGCAGAAGAAAAAAAGTTAATTAATTAAATTAAATAGTTAATAAAAAAGGAGTTAATAATAATTAAAAAAATTAAAACCTAAATTAATTAGGGTTCCTAAAAAAGGTTAAGTTTGCCAATTAATAGGGTTTTTTGATTTAAATAAAATTAGAGTTTATATGAATTTAGGGTTTTTAAGGAAGATATTAAAGAGAAAGAAATGATGTACAAAGGGTTAAAAATAAGCAAAACTATACATATTTCCAGGGGTGGGTGTTGACCCAAAAATTAATTTAAAACCTAAAATTAAAAAAACTTGAAATTAATTTTTCGAGTTTATTATGAAGAATCAAAGGTTTCTGAAAAATGTTAAGTTTTATGAAAAAGATTTTAAACAGAAAGAATAAAAATAGGTAAAAGGATAAATAGAAAGGAAGAAAACCAAAATTAATAGGTGTGGTTGTTGAACCCACTCCCTTAGCCTCCTTAGGGTGTCTGTCTTGCCATGAGTCATGCATTGGTGGTTGTTCTATTTTGGCCTCAGTGTTTTGTAATAACCCTGCATGGGACCCTGTCTAAATCTGCAGTGTTGAATCTCATGAACACATTAAATAAATTACTATGTATCATGAAATACAAATAAAGCAAATATATGAAAAAAAATTAATGTTAAAACTGATATGGCATGTATGAATGATTATACCCTTTTGATCATGGAGATCAAACCAGCCTTACCCTTACTGGAGAAGTAGTGAGATATGGATTTGTAACAAGGATGGCTTGTTTGTAGTGAGATGGGGATTTGTAACAAGGATGACTGGTTTGTAGTGAGATGGGGATTTGTAATAAGGATTTAAAGGTTTTAGGATTCTTGAAAGAATTTGGTATTCTGACAGGGTTGTGGAAAAGGTATTTTTTCATCCTCTTTTTTGTGTGAAAAGAATGAGATTATATAATGGAAATTAGAGCAAAGATATGGGCTTTGAATGTGCAATTGGGCCTCCAATATTCACTTGAGTCTGTCGTGTTCCAGGCTAAATGCAGGGGCTTAAGTGTAATTTTTGAAGTTGAAATATGAAAACAAAATATAGCTGACATCGAGAACTAATTCCTGTCCAAAAATGGGCTCAATCAGATAAACAGTGAATTAGTTATGAATTTTTGAAGTTTCGCCTCAGACATACTTATTTTGGGCTACATTGTCAACTCTGACACGTTTTTCAATAAAAAACTGATATTGATCGGAGTATAACCAGGTCTCGACTTTATAAGAAGAGTTGTAGATCTCTGAGTCAATGACCTTGTGTAAAAAGATGGGCCCAATCCGATAAAAATTGACCGAGTTATGAATTTTTGAAGTTTTGATCCAGATGAAATAATATTCAGTATTCAGGATTTTCGGCGCATCACGCGCATTCTGAGAAAAAAACGAAGTCCTTTTGGATATCGTTCGAACTCGATACCTCCTATGAAAACATTGTCAACTCAATTTTTGAAATTTTTACGCTAGAACCAGCTCGATACGATGAAAATCGACTAAGTTATGTGTTGTACCCCAAAATTTGCCCTCTCAATTATCAAGGCCTTTCTCACAAGGATTCTCAAGGTTCAAGCTTGAACAAGTGCATTGGGATTTTCCAGTACCAAAATTAAGAGGAAACTGTCAAAAAGGGAGAAAACAAATAAAAATATTATTTTGACAAAAATTGGAGAAATACAAGTGTTCTTCGTTTCAGCTCTTTCGATTGGCCTTTAGGCCTCTTTCGATCAGAATCCTTCGATTGACTCTTGGCCTCTTTCGATTGCTCAAATTGGATGCTAGCGTGCCTCTTTCGCATGGGCGTGTGACTTCTTGTTGCAGGCTTCGTTTGTGACTTTTGTTGCCTACATTTCTTGCCTTGAAAACCATGTTTGCTGGCCACAAGTGCCCCCTGCAAGGCAAAAACCCTCTTGATGATGCCCTTCAATCCAGGAGGAAAAAGCCTTTCTTTTGCCCTCTTTCGATCACACATCCTTCCCTTGCACGCCTTTTTCGCTTGGGGGAGTGACTTCTCCAATGTTGCAAGCTTCGATTGAGCCTTCCATCCCTGGAGAATATCCTTCGCTTGGGGGTGTGAATCCTTGGGCATAAGTGTTTTGTCTTTCTTTCGTTTGGCCATATGGCCCCTTTGTAGGTAAATTTGAGTGGGAAGGATTTCCTGTTAGAAATGGCCTGTTCCAAGCATACAAACTCTTCACTATGTCATTGCCTCAGGCGAAGAAAGCATCTTGGTGGCGCATTCGAAGAGTTTTGTCAGGCATGTTTGGATGTCCCCATTCGAAGGACATATATTACTGATCCATCCCAAGAGCATTAATTTGGCCCATTCGAAGGATCGTCTAGGGAAGTCATTCGAACGTCACTTCGATTGAAAAAAGGAGATGGTTACTGAAAGTCTGGTCGAAAGGTGAGCCTAGGGAGTCAAGACAAAAGGACGAGAGGCCAAAGGCATTTGTCGACCAAGTCACATGCGCTTCCAGGCTCGGGCCTGATTCACTGGCCATAAAACTCCAAAACTGCTGCACAGCAGTCCTGCACAGCCGCCCAGTTCCTTGCACCAAAATGGCAATAAAGCACTGTCCCTCAAAGGATACAAAGAGCAGTTTACTCAAATTGTTCAAATTATTTTGTTTTCCCTCCAAAAGCCTCAGCCAACTTTGCCTATAAATAAGAGGGTCCAACACATGCTTAAAAGAGGACCTTTTGGCCAGTCGAACGAATCTTCAAAAAATTCTCAAAAACACCATAAAGCTCTCAAACACTTAAACAGTCATCAAACACATACCCATAATCCAAACACTTATTCCCTTAGAATCTGAAACATCTATATACCTTGTTACCCTTCGAATCCAGTAGGAAGAACCTCACACTTGTTCTTCTCTTTCGAATCCAGTATCAAAGACATAACCCCTGGTTCCTCCCTTCGAATCCAGAAGCATTCAAGAAAACCACTTAAAGGCCCAACACACGTTCTAGCCTCAAGCAAGGTAAGTCATCCTTAACCTTGAACCTTTCATTTCTAGCATAACATGTACATAACACTTTGGTTCTTTTCGTTTCCATCTACTTATTATGTTTTCAGAGCTAACCCCCTTTCGTTTTGCTGCTTGTTTACTTAAATATGTATTAAGTGTTAACTGATTGTAAGGAAATATTAGCATGGCCTTATGCCATGTTGCTGTTCAAAAAGTTCAAACGAAAGAAACAAGAGACAGGAGTATGAAACGAAGCCTTTGGTTTCCATACTGACTTCCAGGCCCCAATCGAAGGATACAACTTGTTGCTGCCTTTTCCCAATCGAAGGACAGGACCTAGCCCCTGCCAAGGCCCAATCGAAAGACGTGACTTTGCCGTTGCCAGCCCCAATCGAAGGAGGCCAACAGAATGCAAATCGAAGGCTGCTTCCCCCCAATCGAAGGACAGGACCTCGCCCCTGCCAAAGCCCAATCGAAGTACAGAACCTCACTGGTGCTGGCCCCAATCGAAGGAGGCCAACAGAATGCAAATCGAAGGGTGCTGCTGCCTGGGTCGAAAAGCTCATTTTCCTTGTTTTTTTTTATTTTGTTTTTGCCTTTACATTTTTCTTGCCTTTCAATATGGTTGTAATAGTGTAGGATATTTATTTCTTGCATTTTTATTGCTTTGTACAAATGCTAGTAATTAGGTGTGTATGGTAAGATAAAACCAACAAATAGGCCACCCTAATCAAAGACTAAATACATGCAATAAAATACACTCGCACATGCCACTCTTAGGGTACACCTAACTTGGTTGCCTCGAACGTGGTCGTTGAATATAGGAAGTTTTAGAGGTCGTCCTTTTGTCCAAAGATCATAAGTTGCCTCGAAACGGTTGCCTCAGAAAAAATGATCTAAGACATTAGGGTTACCGCTAAGGCATCCTAACATTGCTTTAGTAACCACACGTCCCTTAAATCGAATTGACCCGAAAAATCCAACGACGGTGCTACCTACTCCTCAATAGTGGGATAACATTGTTTAAAGGACGCTTGTACAGTTTACGTCTTTTTTGAGTAGGTAGAGGTTCTTAAGTACTTGCTCCTTTTAAAACAAAACAAAACTTTTCGCACTTACACTCTCTTCAAAAACAAAACTCTTTTCAAAACCCACAAACACAAAGAAAAGCAAACTTTTGAAAACACAATGAGCAAGTACCTAAGAGCCCGTGGATAACCATGGATAGAAAGGGTGCTAACACCTTCCCTTTCTATAATCTACCTCCCGAATCCGAGAAACAATCTCAAAAAGGAATTTTTCTATGCTTTTGTCCTTTCCTTGTTGGATAAAATAAAAGACGGTTGCGACTCTTGCTTACCGCGACATTTTGCAAAAACAAACACAAACGCGAACCAGCATTCCAAAGCAGTCAGTTCCCATTCCCACCGATCACAGAACTGGCGACTCTGCTGGGGAATCCTATAAGTGGGGTGTACCTTAGGATTAGATCACTTGTGTTTTCAATTTTATGCTTTGTATGCTTTAAATTTTATGGGCTTGTATCGGAGTTCTATAGATCCTAACCCGGATCTGGGGATACCCTTTAGGTAAGTAGCAATAAACTGTGAGGGATATGTCCGGCGTAGACCGACACGGATGAAGCAGTAGCTACATTGGTTTGACACCTTGGTCTGTACCGATATCCCTTGTGTTGAAACAAGGAGAATATGGGTCTTCTAAGGAGTCATTAAGCACCAACTGACCTTAGAACCTTAAATTGTCCAACTTGGCCATAGAACAGTAGCAGTATGCTACACTCATTGAGACTAAACTCTTGTGATGATTCCGGCCGCAAGAAAAGGTTGCTAAACTGGAATTATGACCGATTAAGGGTAGTCAGTGATATTGAGATCCTCTAGAACCCGGTTACTATTTTTAGGACAGGTTTAAACCAACTAAACTGAAAGAGGGTAATGCCTAAACTCCATGCAAGCCTAAACCTAAGGACTTGTTTGCTTTGTGTGAATATGATTACCTGTATATACACTTGCTTACTTTTGCATACATTTACATATCATCATAACATCATACCATAGCATTTTCAATAACCATTTCAAGGATCTCGAGGGTCTTTCGATGCAGGGTCACGTTGAACCAGATGTCTACCAAGGGGCAAGAGGGTTCTCCTCTAAACAAACAACGTCAAAAATCAAGTGCAACAACTTGAATCAGGGGCTATGACCCACTTGACATGGTGAGCATGATTCTCGTGGAAAGACATCCACCGATACAAAGTTCTCCAATCAAAGATGTTGATCAAAGTTCAATCTCTAACATTTTCTTGTGTTTACCCCACGAGATTCTTGAAAACATGCATCCACATATCATGCATTGCATCATAACAGGTTTTCCTTTTTAGGTTTCCTTATTCTCCTATTGTTTATTTTAGTAGAGATGGCTCTGGAGCAGACTATCAAGGGCATCCAGGATCAAAACGCTCGACTTCAAGAGATATTCTTGAACCTATCCAAGGGACAAGAGGAGGTCAAGGCGCTCCTCACCAGGGGCATGATCATGGGAAATCCTGATGGAAACAAAGATGACCAGTTGGAAAGGCTACAAACTGAGATAGCCATAATGAAGATACAGTTGGTGAGCCAGATGGCTCTTATCCAAAATCTGGCACAAGGACAAGAGGAGCTGAGGGTTCTCATCAACAAGTTTCGTCAAGATGAATGTAACCAAATGGGGAAAACATCTAGAATTGGGGATCAAGTCATCATTCAGCCTCCCATGATACAAGAAGCCAGTTTAAGGGAGAGAAGACCTTCTCACTTTGCTTTCACGTCATGAGCCCAACAACGACTTCGTCAACATTAAACGGAAAATCAGCAAAGGCAAAGCGAGCCTAAAAGACAGTTTACCAACATCAACATACCACTGTCCCAAGCTTTGCAACACATGCTGAGGATGAATCTGATTACACCAATAAGACCTCATCCAAATCCCAAAACTTTTTCTCCCAGCTACAATCCAGATGCCAGGTGTGCCTATCATTCTGATAGTCCTGGACATGATACAAACGATTGTTTGGCGTTGAAGTACAAGATTCAAAACCTGATCGACGAAGGAATGTTAGAGTTCACACAAGATGGCCAGACTGAATTCTTCTGTCGTCCCTCAAAGGTTCACCACCTAAAGTGACAAGTTCAGACAAAGAGGCTTCTGTTCATTTTGAATTTTCAATTGTAATTTCTTTTGTTATTAAAAAAATTATCTATTAATGTCAAACTTTGTTTCATTAATGCATTGCATATGTTTGTCTTGAATTCATCCTTTCATTTTCACTATGTTTAAACTATGCTTTTTACTCACTTTATGACATTCAACTCTTGCTAAAAGTTACATGCCTTTAGAGGGAGGATGACGAAACAATGCCATAATCTCATACAATATGCTTTTGGACAGACCTTGCTGACGATGTACAGGCATTTCTTTCAAATCCTAAACACTGGAGTTATAAGGAAGATAATCCCTAGTCAACCCCTTCGAGCCAAAGAAGTAGAAGTTTTCTATTTTAACACAAATTGAAACCTTTAATCAAAACCTGGGGCAGGGTAGTCTCTCAGTTAATTCAAATGCGCTTTAAGCCGCAAACTCTCAGTTCGTAATACCACGAATGACATAAAAAACATTCCTTTGGAACCAAAAGACAGTGATGGTTCCTTATCTCATAGGCAGTCATTATCTCTCAAAAAAAGAAAAAGCCCACTAAGCCAAAACCCATAAAGGAGGCTTAAGAAAGTTGGGGCATCCCGCTGACTGTAATCTCGAAAACAGGAACAGTCAAGCAAAAGTTAGGGATAACAAATCAAAAGAACGAGGTCGCTACAAATCCTCAACAACATGAAAAATGTTGCAAAAATGACTGCCTTCCAACAAATTCAACTTGTGTGAACCATCACCAAGACGTCGTTCCAAATTCGAATAGAGTTCGACGCATAATTAACTGAGTTTAGGATTGAAGAACATCACGAAGAGCGGGTGGGTACAAATATACTTTGAGCCTTTATCCTTTGTTTCTTAAACCGTGAACCAAGCCACGTTACAACCCTTCAAAAGTCCTAATTGAAGCATGGGTTAGTTCGAAAGCATACTGTTACAAAAGGTATCCTGACTCCTGTAAGGCTTAGCCCTAAATCTTGTGTTGAATTTGTCTTATAAAAGTTTTCTGCTAAAAAACGCATTTTTCAAAACTTCGAGACAAGCATAAACTTTGCATCACTTGAATATCACTGTTTGCATTTGGCTATTTGTTTGACAGCGGAGAAATTCACACAACGAATATCCGATGAACGAAAGCCCTCCCAGTGAACAAAATCACTTCAAGTAGGATGACACTTCCATTAGCGAATCTCCTATCAACAAGGGGGCATGACATGTCACTATCCAGCACACCTGGGGCAGTCCAGTCAAGATTCCAGGAAATCTCTCAAGAAGTACAGAGTAACCAGGGGCAAGTCTCCATCTCTGTCACTTGGGGAATTGAACGTCAACCCCGACAAAGGGTTACATACAATCAAACTTTTTGGCAATGCCACAAACATTCGCTACTAGGGGCAATGACAAGTCTCCCCAAAGTCTTTCTGATAGGATGATTCCCTAACAAGAGTATAATCTCTGACCCCCTTTCCCCAGCTGGATCAACCTCAAGAATCCTCAAAGACTTTCCCCCAACGAAGTCGTCACCTCTCTAACAGACCAGCAACAGGGTTTATTTCCCCAACAAACGGTAGGATTCCCAAGCTTGAGTTTGCCTATCCGACTACTACAAATCAAAGGACCACAACTCCTCTTCCCCGGTAGACTACTCTACAATTCCCAGCAAGTTACTATGAAACCTGGACCCGACCAGATATCAGTTCAACTTCGACTCCCCAGTAGAGCAACGGACAACCGAGACTCCTGAACTCTCCCCCAAGCAGAGTTAGTCTACCGTCAGCCCCGAAAAGGCTTGGTATCCCCAGAAGATATTAATATCCCCCAGCGGAGTATAAAGATATTCTCCAGCAAGCGTAAGAGCATCCCCGGCAGTCTTAATATTCCTCAACAGAATATAAGAATGTTCCCCGACGGAATACAAGATACCATAATGGAGTCATCTCCCCAGCGCAGTCTAAAAAAGCTTCCCTGCCAAAGTTGAATCATCTTACCCAATAGATTCTGGAAGTTTATCCCCTGCAGAATACAAGTGCATCTCTCCAGCCAAATCCAGAGGTTATCCTCACAAGAGTCTAACTGGGTTATCCTCAGCAAGTTACAACTGAAAGATCATCCCCAGCGAAGTTCTTTCTATCCCCAGCGGAGTTCATCATCAAAATCCCCAACAGAGCTTATCAACGGAATCCCCAGCGGAGTTTATCATTAAAATCTCAGCAAAGTATCTCTTCCCCACAGAGTAATTCCGCAGAGTAATCTCTTCACCAGTTTATTCCCCAACGGAGTCATCCTCTCCTGCAGGTTTATTCTTGCAATCATCTTCGTTCATCATCCCCAGTGGAAACGAAGAATTCAACCCTACCCTCCAGCAGTCGTTCGAGATTTATTTTCCCCAACTAAAACATCACATTTCCATACATCATAATACATGCATATACGCATCATACCATACAATCTCGTTTATGTTGAGAACATCATTGCTTGATCCATATCACGCATTGCATATGACTGACCTTTACCTTTCAGGAAAGATGCAGTTAAATTCTCAATTATGTCAATAGAGACAAAATCAGTTAAATCGATTCCTAACGATTTTTCTGAGACGAAGCCAATCAATGGAGACAAAATCAGTTAAATCGATTCCTAAAGATTTTTCTGAGGCGAAGCCAGTCAATGGAGACAAAATCAGTTAAATCAATTCCTAAAGATTTTTCTGAGGCGAAGCCAGTCAATGGAGACAAAATCAGTTAAATCGATTCCTAAAGATTTTTCTGAGGCGAAACCAGTCAATGGAGACAAAATCAGTTAAATCGATTCCTAAAGATTTTTCTGAGGCGAAGCCAGTCAATGGAGACAAAATCAGTTAAATCGATTCCTAAATATTTTTCTGAGGCAAAGCCAGTCAATGGAGACAAAATCAGTTAAATCGATTCCTAAAGATTTTTCTAAGGCGAAGCCAGTCAATGGAGACAAAATCAGTTAAATCGATTCCTAAAGATTTTTCTGAGGCGAAGCCAGTCAATGGAGACAAAATCAGTTAAATCGATTCCTAAAGATTTTTCTGAGGCGAAGCCAGTCAATGGAGAAAAAATCAGTTAGATCGATTCCTAAAGATTTTTCTTAGGCGAAGCCAGTCAATGGAGACAAAATCAGTTAGATCAATTCCTAAAGATTTTTCTGAGGCGAAGCCAGTCAATGGAGACTAAATCAGTTAAATTGATTCCTAAAGATTTTTCTGAGGCGAAGCCAGTCAATGGAGACAACCTGTCAATAGAGACAACCCGTCAATAGAGACAACATGTCAATAGAGACAACCTGTCAATTGAGACAACCCGTCAATGGAGACAACCTGTCAATAGAGACAACCTGTCAATGGAGACAACCCGTCAATGGAGACAACCTGTCAATATAGACAACCTGTCAATAGAGACAACCTGTCAATAGAGACAACCTGTCAATGGAGACAACTCGTCAAAGGAGACACCCCATCAGAAGAGACAACCCGTCAACAAAGACAAAACCACCTACCAACAATCTCCAAATGGCATCTGTAAGCCCATTCCCGACATCACAATACCTGTAGCAAGCCAGGAAAACTATCTTTCTTTCTCAGGTCAGAGATTAATACCTGAAACTAGCCAGGACAACTATCTACTCGACCAGCTCAAACAATTCAACAATCACTTTTGGATGGCATCTTTAAGCCCATCTCCAACAACTTTCTATCAGATCTCCAGATGGCATCTTTAAGCCCATCCCCGACAAGTTTCTGTCACAATCTCCAAATGGCATCTGTAAGCCCATTCCTGACGTCACGATGCTGATACTACACCATGCGAGTTCAAATTTTTGGGCACTCTGGTGTTCAATTATCTTCCACCTTCGGATCACGAAAGGCTCGAAAGCCAATCTATATCCTCAGGTTTAAGAAAATTGAACAGGGGCAACTGTTGTACCCCAAAATTTTCCCTCTCAATTATCAAGGCATTTCTCACAAGGATTCTCAAAGTTCAAGCTTGAACAAGTGCATTGGGATTTTCCAGTACCAAAATTAAGAGGAAACTGTCAAAAAGGGATAAAACAGATAAAAATATTATTTTGACAAAAATTGGAGAAATATAAGTGTTCGTTGTTTCAGCTCTTTCGATTGGCCTTTAGGCCTCTTTCGATCAGAATCCTTCGATTGACTCTTGGCCTCTTTCGATTGCTCAAAATGGATGCTAGCGTGCCTCTTTCGCATGGGCGTGTGACTTCTTGTTGCAGGCTTCATTTGTGACTTTTGCTGCCTACATTGCTTGCCTTGAAAACCATGTTTGCTGGCCACAAGTGCCCCCTGCAAGGCAAAAACCCTCTTGATGATGTCCTTCGATCCAGGAGGAAAAAGCCTTTCTTTTGCCCTCTTTGGATCACACATCCTGCCCTTGCACGCCTTTTTCGCTTAGGGGAGTGACTTCTCCAACGTTGCAAGCTTCGATTGAGCCTTCCATCCCTGGCACACATCCTTCGCTTGGGGGTGTGAATCCTTGGGCACAAGTGTTTTGTCTTTCTTTCGTTTGGCCATATGGCCCCTTTGTAGGTAAATTTGAGTTGGAAGGATTTCCTGTTAGAAATGGCCTGTTCCAAGCATACAAACTCTTCACTATGTCATTGCCTCAGGCGAAGAAAACATCTTGGTGGCGCATTCGAAGAGTTTTGTCAGGCATGTTTGGATGTCCCCATTCGAAGGACATATATTACTGATCCATCCCAAGAGCATTAATTTGTCCCATTCGAAGGATCATCTAGGGAAGTCATTCGAACGTCACTTTGATTGAAAAAAGGAGATGGTTACTGAAAGTCTGGTCGAAAGGTGAGTCTAGGGAGTCAAGACAAAAGGACGAGAGGCCAAAGGCATTTGTCGACCAAGTCACATGCGCTGCCAGGCTCGGGCCTGATTGACTGGCCATAAAACTCCAAAACTGTTGCACAGTAGTCCTGCACAGCTGCCCAGTTCCTTGCACCAAAGTGGCAATAAAGCACTGTCCCTCAAAGGCTACAAAGAGCAGTTTACTCAAATTGTTCAAATTATTTTGTTTTCCCTCCAAAAGCCTCAGCCAACTTTTCCTATAAATAAGAGGCTCCAACACATGCTTAAAAGAGGACCTTTTGGCCAGTCGAACGAATCTTCAAAAAATTCTCAAAAATACCATAAAGCTCTTAAACACTTAAACACTCATCAAACACATACCCAGAATCCAAACACTTATTCCCTTAGAATCTGAAACATCCATATACCTTGTTACCCTTCGAATCCAGTAGGAATAACCTCACACTTGTTCTTCTCTTTCGAATCCAGTATCAAAGACACAACCCTTGGTTCCTCCCTTCGAATCCAGAAGCATTCAAGAAAACCACTTAAAGGCCCAACACACGTTCTAGCCTCAAGCAAGGTAAGTCATCCTTAACCTTGAACCTTTCATTTCTAGAATAACATGTACATAACACTTTGGTTCTTTTCGTTTCCACCTACTTAATATGTTTTCAGAGCTAACCCCCTTTCGTTTTGCTGCTTGTTTACTTAAATATGCATTAAGTGTTAACTGATTGTAAGGCAATATTATCATGGCCTTATGCCATGTTGCTGTTCAAAAAGTTAAAATGAAAGAAACAGGAGACATGAGTATGAAACGAAGCCTTTGGTTTCCATACTGACTTCCAGGCCCCAGTCGAAGGATACAACTTGCTGCTGCCTTTGCCCAATCAAAGGACAGGACCTTGCCCCTGCCAAGGCCCAATCGAAAGACGTGACTTTGTTGTTGCCAGCCCCAATCGAAGGAGGCCAACAAAATGCAAATCGAAGGCTGCTTCCCCCCAATCGAAGGACAGGACCTCGCCCCTGCCAAAGCCCAATCGAAGGACAGAACCTCACTGGTGCTGGCCCCAATCGAAGGAGGCCAACAGAATGAAAATCAAATGGTGCTGCTGCCTGGGTCGAAAAGCTCGTTTTCCTTGTTTTTTTATTTTGTTTTTTCCTTTACATTTTTCTTGCCTTTCAATATGGTTGTAATAGTGTAGGATATTTATTTCTTGCATTTTTAGTGCTTTGTACAAATGCTAGTAATTAGGTGTGTATGGTAAGATAAAACCAACAAATAGGCCACCCTAATCAAAGACTAAATGCATGCAATAAAATACACTCGCACATGCCACTCTTAGGGTACACCTCACTTGGTTTCCTCGAACGTGGTCATTGAATATAGGAAGTTTTAGAGGTCGTCCTTTTTTCCAAAGATCATAAGTTGCCTCGAAATGGTTGCCTCAGAAAAAATGATCTAAGACATTAGGGTTACCGCTAAGGCATCCTAACATTGATTTAGTGACCACACGTCCCTTAAATCGAATTGACCCGAAAACTCCAACGACGGTGCTACCTACTCCTCAATAGTGGGATAACACTGTCTAAAGGACGCTTGTACAGTTTAATTCCTTTTTGAGTAGGTAGAGGTTCTTAAGTACTTGCTCCTTTTAAAACAAAACAAAACTTTTCGCACTTACACTCTCTTCAAAAACAAAACTCTTTTCAAAACCCACAAACACAAAGAAAAGCAAACTTTTGAAAACACAATGAGCAAGTACCTAAGAGCCCGTGGATAATCACAGATAGAAAGGGTGCTAACACCTTCCCTTTCTATAATATACCTCCCGAACCCGAGAAACAATCTCAGAAAGGAATTTTTCTGTGCTTTTGTCCTTTCCTTGTTGGATAAAATAAAAGACGGTGGTGACTCTTTCTTACCGCGACATTTTACGAAAACAAACGCAAACACGAACCAGCATTCCAAAACAGTCAGTTCTCATTCCTACCGATCACATTATGATTTTCTTAACATGACGCAAATAAGCTTATGTCACAAATTTTTTGTATAAAAAAATACATGATAAATCCGCATTTTTGAAGACCTTATGATCGAAATTGGCTTCCATCTGTGAGAGATGAAAACGTAGATGACGTCAATACGAAATTTTGGCCACCGGAACGGGTTCAAAACAAGCCACGATCTTCAAGTTATGAATTTTTTAGTGCGTAAAAACGGCACTTTCAGCACACTTTTTCACCATATTTCTTTGAGAAAACTCACACATTCAGAGACCTTCTTTAAAGAATTGACTCTTGAGATGAACCTGAATTTGAGAATACGTTACCAGAGATATCTTGGAAAAAGAACACCTGAATATGACGCACCGGGTTGGACTTGTGAATCTTTGAACCTGGAATCATTGCAAAATGGTGACCGATCTTCAGCACGGAAAATACTCTGAGAACATCTATTAGCGAAATAAATGTCACTTGTAACCTGAAAAAGCTTGATAAATATACCTTTATTCCATAACCATAAAACCAATAATATGCGTGTATAAAAAAAGGGTAAATTTTGGGGGTACAACAAAAGACGTATCGAATGACTGTCAAAATGACATCCGCATTTGGATCGTATCTGAACTGTATTTGAAAGATGTATTGATTGAGTGTCAGAATGACATCTGCGTCTGGATCATATCTGAACTGTATTTGAAATACGTATTGAATGAGTTTCAGAATGACATCCGCGTATGGATCGTATCTGAACTATATTTGAAAGACGTATTGAATGAGTGTCAGAATGACATCCACATCTGGATCATATCTGAATTATATTTGAAAGACATATTGAATGAGTGTCAGAATGAAATCCACATCTAGATCATATCTGAACTATATTTGAAAGATGTATTGAATGAGAGTCAGAATGACATCCATATCTAGATCGTATCTGAACTGTATTTGAAAGATGTATTGAATGAGTGTCAGAATGACATCCGCATCTGGATCGTATCTGAACTCTATTTGAAAGACGTATTGAATGACTGTCAAAATGAATTCGCATATGGATCGTATCTGAACTGTATTTGAAAGATGTATTGAATGAGTGTCAGAATGACATCCGCATCTAGATCGTATCTGAACTGTATTTGAAAGACGTATTGAATGAATGTCAAAATGACATCCGCACCTGGATCGTATCTGAACTGTATTTGAAAGATGTATTGAATGAGTGTCAGAATGGCATCCGCATCTGGATTGTATCAGAACTATATTTGAAAGATGTATTGAATGAGGGGCAGAATGATATTCGCATCTGGGTCGTATCTGAACTGTATTTTAAAGACATGTTGAATGAGTGTAAGAATGACATCCGCATCTGGATCGTATCTGAACTGTATTTGAAAGACGTATTGAATGAGTGTCAAAATGACATCCGCATCTGGATTGTATCTGAACTGTATTTGAAAGACGTATTGAATAACTGTCAGAATGACATCCACATCTGGATCGTATCTGAACTGTATCTACGAGAAAATATGGAATAAGTGTCAGAATGACATCCGTCTTTGGATCGTATCTGGACTATTTTTGAAAGAATATGGAATAAGTATCAGAATTCCATCCATATATGGATCGTATCTGAACCGTTTCTAGAAAAAATCTGGAATAAGTATCATAATGTCATCCATATATGGATCGTGTTTGAACTATTTCTAGAGTGAATCTGGAATGAGTGTCAGAATGTCATTCGTCTCTAGATCGTACCTGAACTGTTTCTAGAAGAGAATCTGGAATAAGTATCAGAATGTTATCCGTCTCTGGATCGTATCTGAACCGTTTCTAGAAGAGAATCTAGAATAAGTATCAGAATGTCATCCGTCTCTAGATCATATCTGAACCGTTTCTAGAAGAGAATTTGGAATAAGTATCAGAATGTCATCCGTCTCTAGATCGTATCTGAACCATTTCTAGAAGAGAATCTGGAATAAGTATCTGAATGTCATCCGTCTCTAGATCGTATCTAAACCATTTCTAGAAGAGAATCTGGAATAAGTATCAGAATGTCATCCATCTCTGGATCGTATCTGAACCGTTTCTAGAAGAGAATCTAGAATAAGTATCAGAATGTCATCCGTCTCTAGATCGTATCTAAATCGTTTCCAGAAGAGAATCTGGATTAAGTATCTGAATGTCATGCATCTCTAGATCGTATCTGAACCATTTCTAGAAGAGAATCTGGATTAAGTATCTGAATGTCATGCGTCTCTAGATCGTATATAAACCATTTCTAGAAGAGAATATGGAATAAGTATCAGAATGTCATCCGTCTCTGGATCGTATCTAAACTGTTTCTAGAAGAGAATCTGGAATAAGTATCAGAATGTCATCTGTCTCTGGATTGTATCTGAACCGTTTCTAGAAGAGAACCTTTGGCTGATTGTATTTGGCAGATGATAGACTGTTGACGAGATCTACCTGTTTGGGAACCGTCCGGAAAAGATATAGTTAGTTACATGCAAGGGCATGATGTATGTAATGTATTGTGTAATAATGCTCTCAGAAGGAATGAGAATGTTATATGCGTTTTGTATGCGTATGCTATAATGTATGAAATGTGAAATTTGGTTGAAGTGTATCTTTGTCTGGGAAAATAAATCCATGACTACTGCTGGGGAGTTTTAGGAGACTAACTCTCGGACTACTGCTAGAGATTAAGAGTTTGTGTATCTTCAACTTTGTTTAGAATACTTTCGCTGGGGATTCCTGCTTTTTTGTTTGAAGAAACTCCGTTGGGGATGTACTGATTTCTGTTTGGGGAGAAAAGTTTAGGAACCTTGGTGGTCCGTCTCTCTACTGGGGAAACTTGACTGGGGAGAATAAAAGTTAACTGGTATCTGGTCGAACTCCAGGCTTTGCAGTAACTTTCTGAGGATAGTAACGATTTCGCTGGGGACAAAGGGGTTTTGTCCGTTAATTTGTCATAGTCTGAGAAAAGACTTGTGTTGGGGAATATATAGTTTGTTGGGGAAATAAACCCTGTTAAGGATATTATTTTGAAGACCTTATTGGGGAGATTAATTCTTTTGGGGAGAACTCCGCAAGGTTTCTTTTTTCAGTTAAGACCAACTCAACTGGGGAATGTCAGAATGAATCTGAGCCTTGATTGTATCTGAGAAGATATTTGAACGAGTATCATAATGACATCCATATTTGGATCGTATATGAATTGTATCTGTAGGAGAGTCTGAAATGAATGTCAGAATAAATCTGTATTTAGATTGTATCTGCATTGTGTCAAGAAGATGATAAACTGTCGGCAATATCCATCTGTTTGGGATCTGGCATGATGTGGGCGTTCATTGGGAAAATATCAAACTCCTTTATCCGCTGGTGAGTTTGACTATGTCATCGGCTAGAGGATGCCCCACTTTTGTTTGAATATGTTTCTGCGCTTGTTGGGGATAGCCTTGTGGGGGATTGTACCCTTATTCGTGAAGACTATTCTATAGGGATAACCTTATAGAGGTGGCTCTGGATAATTCACTGGGGATCACCTTATGAAAGGGACTTTGTAGGGATTTGTTATTGTCCATAGTAGTAAGTAGTACAGCCAATAAATGTTTGTTTGTTCATACGTGACCCTTTACTGGAATTCATGTTCAATTCCCTAAGTGATTTCGGTAGAGACCTGCCCCTGGCTATTCAGGACTTTATGAGAGATTTATTAGAATCTCGACATGACTACAACGGATGAGTTGGACAATAACCTAGCATGCCCCCTTGATTATGGGAGATTTGTCATTGGAAGTGTCTTCCCATTTTAATTTGTTGTACCCCAAAATTTTCCCTCCCATATTCCTTAAGACATGTCAAGAATAATCTTCAAGTTGCTCAAGTTGGCTCAAGAGTTGGACAGTCAAACCACCTCCTAAGGCAATCAAGTCAAAATTAGGGTTTTGTGTTGCATCAAGTTCCTTGCATCCAAATGACCTAAAGTACTCCCCAATGTCCTAATATGTTCTCAAGTTCATCCATGTCAAATTTCAAGCCTTGCAGAGGAAGTTTGGTCAGTCAATTGCTCAAGAAATCCAAAAATCGATTGTGCTAGGGCAACAGTCAACTGTGTCCCAAATACAGTCAAACCTCAATATTTTTTGTCAACATTCTCATTTTGAAGGATAATTCATCATTTGATCAAGGGTTGATCATGATTCATCAAGGATTGCTCAAGATTCATCAAGACTCAAAAGTTGCTAAATTAGGGTTTTGTAGGAAAAGTCAACTCAACTTTGACCAAGCATAACTTTCTCATACTTTATGAGAAATGACCCATCCAAATCTCATTTTGAATAGGATGAAATTTCCTACAATCCATCTTCACACCCCAAGATCAAGAAATTCTCTCACAAAAAGTTACAAATTTGGACATTATAGGTCATTTTTGAAAGTCAACAAAAACACCTTTTTTCCCAAAGCTTATAACTTGAGCATGGAACATCAAAATGAGATGAGACCAAAACGTTTGATTATAGGACATCTCAAGGTTTCTAAAAAGTCAAATAACACCTCCAAAATTTCAAAATTGAGGGAGTTATGCATTGTTGAAGTTTGGCATTTTTTCAAATTTGCCAAAAGTCAACTATCCTCAAAACTCCAATTTTTGACAAAAGGGTCCACTTTTTTCCACTTGATTTGGTCTTATCACACCACACACGTGTTCCATCTTTAATTTCATGACCAAACATTTATTTTTCTATTTTATTTCATTTTTATTGATTTAATTCATTATTAATCAATATTAAATCAAATAAAATCTAAAAATTGATGAAATAGTATCTTTGTGATTTGTACAACTTTCAAATACCATCATGAACCAAATCAAATTCGTATCAAGCTTGGTTATGCACAAAAAATCAGATTTGGCCTATTTTTGGAAAGCTTATCAATGGTGATCAAATCCAATATTCCATCTTCAATGCACTTGGATTATAGCCCATATTTAAACCTAAATGCATTCTATTATATGCATATAAGCAAGCCAGACTGAAAACACGCATAGAGCTCTGCAGAAACGGCCACACAACTTTAGAAAAAAAGCTTGGAAACTTGAATTCTGAAATCCATCTTTGAGCTCGATACAAAGCAAAATCACAACGCATCCCTCTTCCTTGACATCCAGTGGAGCTATACCGATCAAAACCAAGCCCTAAGACAACCTGAAACTCATTGTAAGTCTCCACGAATATGCCCCTGCACATGATATCGTGAAATCCTATTCTTGCATCTTTTCTTTAAAATCTTGGCATATTTGTGTTTATTATTTGATTTAGAACGTTTTGGCATTATCCAATTTGATTTTCATGGCCTGTATAATGATGCCCGAATCTAGGGTTTACATGTGGTGTTTTTAGGCGTTTGAGTTACAGAAAAAATTAGATCAAACAATGGTTATAGGGATATTCAGGAGGCAAAGACGAACACATTCATGCCCTTGGATGGTATTTTCATGGCCTGGGAGAGATTTTTGAAATGTCCTACGAATCTTCATGCGGATAAAAATCCGCAGGTAATGAACCAGGGTGATATGATGAAGACGATCACGTGGCTGGGCGTGATTGGCCAATTTGAATCATAGCGCGTTTTTATTTTTTTGCAGGGCATAATTAATTGTTTTACATATATTATTATCTATCCATTCCACTAACGAATGAAGAAGTTTGGTTGAGTGGCTGGGGCGCAGGCATATGAGTATTGGGACCTGGGTTCGAATCCCAGGTCCCCCAAAATTTTATTTGCAATTTTGTTTCAGGCGTTCACATGCAGCATGCCAAGCGTGGGTTACCATATGCCCTCAGATCTCCATGTGCCAAGTGGCTTCAGGCCAAGATCCAAAAGCCAGATTTGAGCATCCACCATACTCCTTGGTCAACAAGCACGCAGGGAATCACAAGGGTCAAACAGGCTGAAACGTTGATGGGCCAACTAATTGCTGATTCACACTCAAATTTAGGCCAACACCCCCCAGAGTTTGTTCCTTACATTTTATTTCTTTTTCATTATTTTTTCTATTTTTATATTATTATTATTATTATTATCTTAATTAATTAATTAACCAATTAACTTTTTTTCATAAAAAATCATAAAACAAAAAATAATATTTATTAATTCCATTAATTTTATTATTTATTTTTGTAAATAAACCTTAATTAATTTTATTTAGTTTAAATAGGTTTAACATTAATATCTTTTGCAATAAATTAAAATTAATTTAGAATTAGGTTTTTAATATTTTTAATCATTCTTATTTTATTTCCTTAATTAAAATAAAAAACCAAAAATATATTTTCCATTTAATTAATTAATTCAATTATTAATTTAGATTAATTTTCAATTCAAAAAATAACAAAATATGCTTTATTTATTTTAAAGGGCCAAAACCCTAAAAACACTCCGATTTAATTTTCTCGCGCGCGAATAATTTTTTATCCGTATTTCAATATTGTAACTGCTTCGAGAATGTAATAGTTTTTAATTAGGATTTTTATTTATCGCTTTTATTTACTTTTCGCAATTTAATTTTCAAAGGGTTTGTCTTTGGCGATGTAAATACCCGACGCCTTGTAATAGCTTAGATTTATTTCCCGCAATTTAATTTCCGCAACCATTAACTATTAGATGTTTGAATTATAGGCAACACATGACAAGATTAATCTTTAATTTAAAATCAACAGTAGCTCACCATTAACATTTACAGATAAAAATAATTGAAAACAATACACTCGCACATGCCACTCTTAGGGTACACCTTACTTAGTTGCCTCGAATGTGGTCATTGAGTATAGGAAGTTTTAGAGGTCGCCCTCTTGTCCAAAGATCATAAGTTGCCTCAAAACGATTGCCTCGGAAAAAATGATCTAAGACATTAGAGTTACCGCTAAGGCATCCTAACATTGCTTTAGTGACCACACGTCCCTTAATCGAATTGACCCGAAAACTCCAACGACGGTGCTACCTACTCCTCAATAGTGGGATAACACTTCTAAAGGACATTTGCACAGTTTAATTCCTTTTTGAGTAGGTAGATGGTTCTTAAGTACTTGCTCATTCTAAAACAAAACAAAACTTTTCGCACTTACACCCCTTTCAAAACAAAAACTCTTTTCAAACCCACAATCACAAAGAAAAGCAAACTTTTGAAAACATAATGAGCAAGTACCTAAGAGCCCGTGGATAACCACGGATAGAAAGGGTGCTAACACCTTCCCTTTCTATAATCTACCTCCCGAACCCGAGAAATATCTCAAAAAGGAATTTTTCTGTGTTTTTGTCCTTTCCTTGTTGGATAAAAATAAAAGACGGTGGCTACTCTTGCTTACCGCGACATTTTGCGAAAACAAACGCAAACGCGAACCAGCATTCCAAAACAGTCAGTTCTATTCCCACCGATCACATAAGTGATTTTATTTCTTGAGAGAATTTCCGTTCATTGGATATTCATTGTGAAAATCTCTCTGTTGTCAAAAAATTAGCTATATGCAAACAGTAGTATTCAAACAATGAAAAGTTTATGTTTGTATTGAATTTTTTAAAATATATTTTTAGTAAAAAAAATTTTCTAGAATGTGGTATCAACTCAGGATTTACAGTAAGCCTTACAGGAGTCAGGATACCTTTTGTAACAGTATGCTTTCGAACTAACCCATGCTTCAATTACGACTTTTAAGGAGTGGTAACATGGCCTGGTTCACGGTTTAAGAAAAAAAGGATAAGGCTCAAAGTTTATTTGTACCCAACCCGTTCTCCATGATGTTCTCCAGTCCTAAACTCAGTTAATTGTGCGTTTATCACCCAACAGAATCTGGAATGATATCTTGGTGATGGTTCGGACATTGGAAGTTTATTTGAGAAGGCGGTAATTCTTGCAACGTTTTTCTGTTGTTGAGGATTTGTAATGACCTCTTTTATTGTCCCTAATTTTTTTGCCTGAGTGCTTTTGTTTTGAGACTACAGTCAGCGGGATGTCCCAGTTTTTCTTAAGTCTCCTTTATAGGTTTTGACTTAGCAAGATTTTCTCTTGAGAGATAATGACTGCCTATTTTATGGGGAACCAACACTGTCTTTTGATTCAGAAGGATGTTTTTGTTGTGAAGTAACAGCTTGTAACTGAACGCGTATTTGAAATAACTGAGAAACTACCCTACCCTCAGGTTATGATTACAGGTTTCAGTTTGAAAAAGAAACTCCCACTTCTTTGGCTCAAAGGGGTTGATTAGGGATTATCTTCCTTATAACTCCACTGTTTAGGGTTTGAAACAAAGCGTGTACACCATTAGCAAGGTCTTTCCAAGAGCATACTGTATGAGATTATGGTATTATTTTCGTCATCCTCCCTCTAAAGGCTTACAACTTTTTAACGAGATTTGAATATCACAAAAGGGAGTAAAAAGCACAGTTTAAATATAGTGAAAATGAATGGATTAATTCAAGACAAACATATGCAATGCATTAATGAAATAAAGTTTGACATAATAGATAAGTGTTCGAACAAACAAAATAAATTACAATTGAAAATTCAAAATGAATTTGACACTCTTAGTGATTTGGCGTGGGAGAAGTGATCACGTTGGGAGTCTTAGAAGGGTCAAACTCAATCTCCTTAGCATCAATCATATCTTGAATTTTTTTTCTTCAGAGCCCAGCAGCCATTCGTATCATGTCCAGGACTATTAGAATGATATGCACACCTTTCATTAGGATGGTAACTAGGAGCAGAAGTATTGGGATTCCGAAGAGGAGCCTTTAACCTAATCAGCTCTGCCTTCAACATGTGTTGTAACGCTTGAGCCAGTGACATGTTGATTTTGGTGAATTGTCTTTTAGGTGCGACCTCTTTATGCTAATTCCCCTGTTGATGTTGTCGCACTGATGCAGGATTAGAGATCAGGACTACCCCCACAGATTGGTCGTGGTTACTCTGGTTACAACCCTTCTGGTCGTGCACAACATTGGACTCTTTCTTCCCATTGTATGACTTATTTTTAGTACTTTAAGATGCATCCATCTGTATTTTTTTCCTTTAATTATGCCTTCAACTCGTTCCCCGGTTAGAATCAGCTCGGTGAATCTAGCTGAAGAGCTTTCGATTAGGTGATTGAAGAAAGGTCCTCACAAAGTTCCCATAAAGATATCAACCAAATCCATGTCAAATAAATGAGGTTGAACCCTTCCGGCTAGGTATCTCCACTTTTGAGTGTATTCTTGGAAACCCTCGTTGGAACCTGTTGTACCCCAAAATTTGCCCTCGCGCTTTTCCACAAGAAATCTCAGCTTCAAACATTTCCTGACTTCTCAAACTGGCTCAAGAATCGGACAAACGGACTTTTTTTTTTACAGTCAAGCAAAACTAGGGTTTTTACTGATTTTCAGAGCTCTGAATTGTTTCATACAGTGGGCTTAGGGTTTGATTGATTTTTGGTTCAATTTTGATCAAGCGAGCGTGATTTGGCATTTAATCGGGAATTAGGGTTTTATGGGCATATTCTCAGAAGAATTTGAATTCCACAGCACTTTGCGGTTTATTTCAAGATTCGGATTAAAATTCGCGTTATCTTGGTTTAATCAGTAAAAGAGACGGTGGTTTGAGTTCAGTACGTTTTGATTGGGCCAGTCAGATACAAGATGCAGTTTTGAATTCACAGTGTTCATGTGTTGATCAGTTTACTTGGTTTAATTGCTGCTTTGCTTTGGATGTTGAATAAGACAGATTTATTGGATCAATGTTGCTTTATTTTAGTTATTTATTATTCTGAAATTAAAATGATTGAATTTATTTTTCAATTGTTTTAATTCTAAGAATTTTAAATAATAAATAAATAAGCAATAAAGAAAATGGGACCAATTGGATAATTTGGATTCTTATTGATATTTGAATTATTTACAAATTGTTGTTGCAAACAATAATTTACATTTAATTTAAATATTACATAGAATTAAAATTATCCTGTTTTTTAAACATTCTTCATTCTTCATTCCGCTCCGGTATTCCATTTTTCATCTGCAAGAAGAATAAGAAAAGTCAGAAAGCATTAAATTGGAAAAGACAGTAAAAGTTGCTCATCATTAGGGGCCACTGACTGGGATCAGTTGCCCTCTCTGCAAATCACGGGATTTCCCCCGGTTCACAGAGAGGGAAGATTATTTTATTTCATGAATGCAAATGCAAATGCATAAGTCATAAATTTCAAAGCTGCATAGAAGTTCAAGATTCAAAATCCAAACTAAACTGAAAAAGTTCAGTCCAAACTTTCAATCCAAAACAAAGTCCACTCAAAGAAGGATTTCAAAAAAGTGCATTTGCTGTCACAAACTCAAAAGCTGTCATGGAGAGATTTTTTGCCAAGATATCAAATGCAAAATCTACGCAAACTGTCAAAAGGAGATGCAAAATGTGTTGTGCAAGCAACAAATATCTTAAATCATCATTTCCCCATAGTTAGCCCCTTCAGAACAGTACAGATAAATATCATATAAAAATCTTAAACTGTACTTTAAGAGAGAGAAAAAGAGGCATAGCAGTTCAGCAGGCATAGCAGTTCAGCAGGATAGCAGTTCATAAGATAGAAAAGAGATAATCAAAGGACTCAGTTCAGAATAGAGAAGATATAGAAGAGAGATACCAAAAACTCAGTTGGGGGGAGAGGTTAAGAAGAAAAAACACACAAACAAAACCATTATCTAACCATAATCCTCACCACCAATAAACCTGCATCAGTTTCAGAAGAAAAGATAACCAAAAACTATCAAAACCTGAACTTGGCCAAAACCCCCCATAACCTGATAACCAATTCTGCATAGTAAAAAAGAAGGCAGTTCAATAAGGTTAGAAAGGAAGAGAAACTGATATCCAAACTTCATCAAATATCATCAACCAATGCCAAAACTGAACCAGCATTAGCCTCAACCTTCAAAAAACACCACAACCTGCCTAAGTCAAAAGAGAGCTCACTACTGTCATAACATAAACATACTGAGTTTATCAAAACAAAAAGCAAATCATAACCATCATCTGAACCTAACACATTTCAGGCCTAAAAAACCTGATATGCAAGCTTCATACCTGCCTCAAACACATCCAAACCTCAAGAGCCTGTCAAACACCCCAACATACTGTCAATAACTAACAGTTCTGGCCATTCAAAAACATTGTCAAAAAATATCAAGAGGCTTTGCTATCCTTAGAACCAGAGGCAACATCCAGCATTAATGCCTTCAGAACCTTTTCATCATTAGGCACACAAACAAGCATAGGCAACACAAATAAGCATCAGGGACTCAGAGAAAAATAAAGTGTCAAAGGCAACATAGGCCCTCAGATCTGAGATCATCACTGGGCATCTCAAGGCGATATTTGTTCAAAATCACTCAAGGCAATATTTATTCAAAATCACTCAAGGCAATATTTGTTCAAAATCATTCAAAGCGTCAAGGGCAACACCAAGGAAGTAAATGTTCAAGGCAACCTAGGCCCTCAGAACCCTAGGTTCATCCTTGGGCAAGCAAGCACACATAGGCAATCACATACATCAAGCGAGAGTTTAAACCAACAAATCAAGGCATCACAGTGGAAGAACGAAAGTGAAACAAATCATAAGCATCAGTGACATAAAGAAGAAGAAGATAAAGAGGCGAATTAGGGTTTTCAAGCAAATCCAGCATACATCATCAAACCCTAGAAACCTAAGAAAAGAACGAAGATACCAGAAAAAATCAGAAGCGTAGCAAGCATCTCCCTTCGCCGCTCCGGCCGCCTGAACGCTACTTCTCCACCTTCCCTCCACCTCCAAATATCAGGTAGTATAATCCTCGCCCCTTATCTCTACTTCTTCACCTCAAAAAATGAAAAGAAAATACTTAAAACTCAGATCAAACATGCAAATTTGTAAAAAGACAAAAGATAAGAGCATAAGGCATTAAAACGAACCAGGAATCAAGGACGCTAGGCTCATGTCTTGGAGGGAAGGAAGGCATTGAAACGCGTTGGTGGCCGGAGGACGCCCAAGGAATTGCTAATCGGAGAAGACGAACCCAACGCACGCCGCCGCTGTTAACCCTAGCCTTTCGTTTCAAACTGTCGAAATGCCAAACAATGTGAAACCCTAAAATTTTGCCTTTGGATCACCATGGGCTTAATCTGACCCGTTTCCTAATTCACCTCTAAAGCCCAACGAAAATTACTTCTTTTTCTAACACTAACATTATTTTATAAAACATTAACCTCTTTTCATTTTTATCAACAATATTTATTTAATCTATTCTTCTTTTATATATTAATACTAACTCTTTTCATTTTTATAATAAAAAACAATATTTACTTTTTTATATACTAACTCAATTATTTCATTGTTTCTAAAACATATACAATTTATTTCTTAATATTATTAAACATACTAACTTAATCTAAATACTTTTATACACAATTAACTTAAAAACTTTTAATTAAAACATTTTTGTACATATTATACACTTTTATACATAATTAAAATTGAAACTTTTTTAATTAATTAACATTCTTTTTTTTATATATACGACAATTCAATACATTTTTTTGCTATTATTAAACTCATAAACACTTGGATTAAATTACTCTCCAATTAAAACTTAACACTTAATCAAAACCCTTCATTTGTACATAAACATATAAATCAAAAATACAGATTAAAACGTATATCTAGGTCAAAACCCTAATGCGCTCAATTTCACATTTCGCACTTGTACATATTTACATTTACACAATACATATACATTTGCACTTACACAATATATTGCCCTATACACACTTTATCTTATATTTGTATATTTGATATTCATTTTGATCGCACATTCGATTTGGTTGTAAATTATTGGGTACTATAAGTCTCATCCCCTTGTACATTTATACCCCCACTCCCGGACATTATTTTGTAATAGCGTAGATTTACATTCCGCAATTTACAGCTTTTCAATTATACCATGGTTAGACCTAGGGTTTGTATGTACATAAAATCAAACGCTAGATAACCTAATACAAGATAAATGCATGTAATCAATACACAATCACACTTGCACCCCTAGGGTAATCCCACATGTTGCCTTCCAAAATGGGCCATGCTTGCACGTCGAATGTCTTTGGCAAAACAAAATCAAATGATCATAAGTCCCTCGATGACGCTTTCGAAAGTTGCCTAAACGGAATGATCATAGTCCCTTCAAGCAAATTGCCAAAGACACTTGGCATCATTGCATTCATGGTCCATACGATGACCCGCGCCCGTCCCGAATAAACTTCCTAAACGCAAGATTGCCCATCAATTTCAATGGTGGAACAAAATTGTTAAAAGGGGTTAAAACATGACAAAAACCTTTGAGTACAATAAGGTAGACATAACTCTTAGTTACTTGAGATCAAACTTGCAAAAACACTTGCCTTCTTTTCAAAAACCACAATCCACAAACACTTTCAAACAAACTCTCAAAACATTTGAAAACATCTTTTCGAAAAGATTCACACTTTTGTAAAACACTCAAACACGAGTCAAATACATTAGTTGCCTAAGACAAAGCATCTTTTTCCAAAACATTTTCAAAAAGAACCCACACACACACCATTTTCAAAGCAATCGAAAAACAAGGAAATTGATCTAAAAAACCAAGTAACTAAGAGCCCATGGATAACCATGGATGAAAAGGGTGCTAATACCTTCCCTTTTCATAATCTACCCCCCGAACCCACGAAACATCTCAAAAGGTTTTTGCTGTGCTTTTTTAACCTTTCCTTTAGGATAAAATAAAAAGTCGGTGGCGACTCTTGCTAACCGCACAAGTGCGAATACGAACGCAAAACACTAGTCAGTTCTCCCACCGTATCACAGAACTGGCGACTCTGCTGGGGACATTTAAAGTGGGGTTACCTTAGGGTTTAGATCACTTTTGTTTTCAATTGATTGCTTTGTTTGCTTTTACATTTGTGGGCATTGTATCGGAGTTTTATAGATCCTAACCCGGATCTGGGGAAACCCTTTTAGGTAGCAACAAGGCTGTGAGGGAACTGTGCGGGGTATACCGACATGGTTGAAGCAGTCTGCTACGTTGATGTGGCACTTTGGTGTGTACCGGTAACCCTTGAGTCAATCAAGGAGAGTACGGGGCCTCCATGTGGTGTCGTGAAGCATCAACTGACCTTAGAACCTTAATTGACCATCTTAGCCTCTTTAGGGTAGTGAGATGACTACTTTGGTGTACTCCGAAGTCGGTTGATACTCGATACTACACTCAATTGAGGGTTGCTTTCCTGGGATATTTCGGTCGCCAGTTCAGTGGCTAAATCGAAACGATGAACAATGAAAGCAATCCAGTGATATTGGGACCTCTAGAACCCGGTTACTTTTGATAGGACAGGTGTTAACCAACAAACTGAAAGAGGGTAGTACCTGAACCTCATGCAAGCCTAAACCTAAGGCTTTGTGTGCTTTGTGTGAATATTGTTTGCCTGTATATACACTTACTTGATTGTGCATACATGTACATAATATCATGACATCATACCATAGCATTCTAGCATTTTCACTAACCATTTCAAGGATCTCGAGGGTCTTGTTGATGCAGGGAAACGTTGAACCAGACATCTATCAAGGAGCAGAGGTCTCTCCTCTAACCAATCCAGTCAAAGATCAAGTGCAACAACTTGAATCAGTGGCTATGACCCACTCGACATGGTGAGCTTGATTCTCGTGGAAAGACATCCGCCGATACAAAGTTCTCCAATCAAAATTCAAGTACAACAACTTGAATCAGTGGCTATGACCCACTCGACATGGCGAGCTTGATTCTCGTAGAAGGACGTCCACCGGTGCAGAGATCTCCAATCCAAGAACAGAGTTCAACCTCTAACATTCTCTTGTGTTTACCCCAAGAGATCCTTGAAAACATGCATCCACATATCATGCATTGCATTTTGACGACCTTTCCCTTTTCAGGTTTCCTTACTCTCCTGCTGTTTATTTCAGCAAGAGATGGCTCTAGAACGGTCTGTCAAAGACATCCAAGACCAGACTGCTCAGCTACAGGAGATGTTCATGAACTTGTCTCTGGGGCAAGAAGAGATGAAAGCTCTCCTCACCAAGGACTTGGGGAATTCCAACAATGCCAGGAGTGATCAGATTGCGGAGCTGCAGTTTGATCTGACAACACTGAGGACCCAAGTGATGGGATATTTGGTGGGCCAGATGGCTCTCATCCAAGACCTATCTCAAAGACAAGAGGAACTCAGAGTTCTGGTCCGCCAACTGCTTCAAAACAACCAACTGGGGCAAACATCCGAGGTCGAAGAGCAAGTCACCGCTCAACCTCCATCAACTCAAGAAGACAAAGGAAAAGCTCCTTTGCTAGCTTCAGGATCACAATCCCATCAACAACCTCGTCAGCGTCAGCGGGGCAGTCGACGTAAGCAAGAAAAGTCGGGAAGACAGTTTACGGAGACTGAAATACCATCATTCTTCATACTGAAGCGCCTGTTGGAGGTCAATTTGCTCACTGTAAAGGACCCTCCTCAGAAGCTCAATATCTTCTCTCCTCGCTTTAATCCCGACGAATTTTGTGTTTACCACTCCTGTAGCCCGGGGCACAGTACCAACGACTGTTGGGCCTTGAAGAACAAGATTCAAGATCTGATTGACATAGGGGTGCTGGAATTCATGCCAGACGGCGAGATGAAGATCTTCCGTTGAAGGGTTCTCCGCTTGAAGTGACGAAGCTCGAATTGAAAGACTTTTGCTTCTTTTTTGAATTTTCAAAGTTGTAATTTCTTTTGCTGTCAAACAATTATTTGTTGATGTTAAACTCTGTTTTCATTAATGCATTGCATATGTTTGTCTTGAATTCATCCATTCGTTTCACTACTCTTATGCTTTTCTTTATGATATTTGACTCTTGATAAAAAGCTGCAAGCCTTTAGAGGGAGGATGACGAAACAATACCGTGATCTTATACAGTATGCTTTTGAACAGACCTTGCTGATGATGTACAGGCATTTCTTTCAATTCCCAAACACTGGAGTTATAAGGAAGTTAATCCCTAGTCAACCCCTTCGAGCCAAAGAAGTAGGAGTTTCTGTTCTAAACAATCAAAACCTTTGATATAAACCTGGGGCAGGGTAGTATCTCAGTTAATTCAAGAGAAAATGCGCATTGAAGTCGCAAACTCTCAGTTCGTAACACAACGAACGACGTCGAAAAAGAAAGCATTCCTTTGGAATCAAAAGACAAGGGTGGTTCCCTATCACATAGACAGTCAATCTCTCAAAAGAGGAAAGCCCGCCAAGCCAAAACCTATGAAGGAGGCTTAAGAAAGCTGGGGCATCCCGCTGACAGTAATCCCGAAAACGGTAACAGTCAGGCAAAAGTTAGGGATAACAAATCAAAATCAAAATAGTGAGGTCATTACAAAGTCCTCAACAACATGAAAAATGTTGGAAAAGAAAAAGGAGATGATGACTGTCTCCCAAATTCAAACTGGTGAACCATTGCCCAAAAGTCGTTCCAAACTCAAAACAGAGTGCGACGCACAATTAACTGAGTTTAGGTTGAAGAACATCACGAAGAGCGGGTGGGTACAAATACACTTTGAGCCTTTATCCATTGTTTCTTAAACCGTGAACCAGGCCACGTTACAACCCTTCAAAAGTCCTAATTGAAGCATGGGTTAGTTCGAAAGCATACTGTTACAAAAGGTATCCTGACTCCTGTAGGGCTTTGCTCTAAATCTCGTGTTAACTTGTCTTATGAAAAGTCTTCTGCTAAAAACGCATTTTTTAAAAATTTCAAAGACAAACATAAACTTTGCATTATTCGAATATCACTGTCTGCATTTGACCCTTTTGTTTGACAGCGAAGAACTTCATACAGCGAATGTTCGGAGGAACGAAAACTCTCTCAGTAAGTCTAAATCACTTCAAGAGGATAACACTTCCGTCAAATCTCCTATCAACAAGGGGCATGACATGTCGCAATTCAATTAACCTGGGGCAGTCCAGTCAAGGTCCAACAGATCTTTCAAAATACAGTTAACCTGGGGCAGTCCAGTCAAGGTCCAACAGATCTTTCAAAGTTCAATTAACCTGGGGCAGTCCAGTCAAGATCCAGCAGATCTTTCAAAGTTCAGTTAACCTGGGGCAGTCCAGTCAAGATTTCAAGAAATCTCTCAATATGCAGAGTGATTTAATTCAAGACTCCTTCTTCACCACTTGGGGCATTCGAATGTCAAAAGTGTCCAACAAGTCAACTACAACATTTCCAGATTCGACTCCTGTATCCAGCCAGGGCATATCTGTTGACCATTTCCAGACTCGACTCCTGTATCTAGCCAGGGCACGTCTGAAGAGTTCAAGGATTCGACTCCTGTATCCAGCCAGGGCATATCTGTTGACCATTTCCAGACTCGACTCCTGTATCTAGCCAGGGCATGTCTGAAGAGTTTGAAGATTCGATTCCTGTATCCTGCCAGGGCATATCTATCAACTATCACCTTTCCAGATTCGACTCCTGTATCCAGCCAGGGCATGTCTGAAGAATTCCAGATCAACACCTGCAACAACCCAGGAAACATCTGTGAACGACCGATTGTAGACCAACACCTGTAACAAGCCAGAATTTATCTACATCACCACTTGGGGCATTCGAATGTCAAAAGTGTTCAAAACCCGATGCAGTTTTACACAAGCTCATCATCAGGAAACCCTACACCGATTCCTCTTCAAGACTTCTGAAACAGTTTACGGATTCTTCCCAACAACGGACGCCAATCTACCGACTTGTTCAGATTCTTATCAAGACTTCTGAAAACAGTTCATGGATTCATCCCAACAACGGATGTTAATCTATCAACTTGTTCAGATGCAACCTTTGAATTTAGTTTACGAACGCTTCCCAACAACGGATGTTGTTCTATTGCTGGTTCAACTTCAAGACTTCTGAAACAGTTTACGGATTCTTCCCAACAACGGACGCCAATCTACCGACTTGTTCAGTTTCTTATCAAGACTTCTGAAAACAGTTCATGGATTCATCCCAACAACGGATGTTAATCTATCAACTTGTTCAGATGCAACCTTTGAATTTAGTTTACGAACGCTTCCCAACAACGGATGTTGTTCTATTGCTGGTTCAACTTCAAGATTTCTGAAAATAGTTTACGGATTCTTCCCAACAACGGACGCCAATCTACCGACTTGTTCAGTTTCTTATCAAGACTTCTGAAAACAGTTCATGGACTCATCCCAACAACGGATGTTAATCTATCAACTTGTTCAGATGCAACCTTTGAATTCAGTTTACGGACGCTTCCCAACAACGGATGCTGCTCTATTGCTGATTCAACCTCAAGATTTCTGAAAACAGTTCACGGTTTCTCCAAGTAAACGGATGTTAACCTATCGCTTGTTCAGATTCTTCTCAAATCTAACCACCACGGAAGATCGCGCTCGCCAAAATTCCCCCTATCCCCAGCGGAGTTCCTTCAATCCCCAGCGGAGTCAGACTTTTAAACCTTCTCCCCACAGAGTTTTGAGGAAGCATCTTTGAGTTCCCCAGTGAAGTCCCCAGGGTTACCTCCCATCAAACCGAAGACTCTCAATCTGGTCCCCCCGGCATGAGTCCACTAGTTGGAGCTCCCCAGTAGAGGTCATCAGGAATTCTCTTCCCCAGCGACAGCCAAAGATTTATTTTCCCCGGCAGCAGTCAAGACGCTTTTATCTTCAGCCATCTCGGAATTATGTATCCTTGGCAAGATTAGCTCATCAGCTTACATGCGCATCCATCACATTCATAAATATTGATGTCACATACATTGCATCATGCATCATAACATTGCATACAACTAACCCTTTGCCTTTTTAGGTAAGATCAGTCGACAGACACAGATCAACTCCCAGGATTCATCCAGAAATAGTTCAGATGTAACCCGGACACGGCGACATTCTGATACTGATTCCAGATTCATGCAGACGCATCATCAAGAAACCCTACACCGGTTCCTCTTCAACTTCTCAACTTCTGAAACAAGTTTACGGATTCTTCCCTACAACGGATGTCAATCTACCGATTTGTTCAGACTCTTCTCAAATTTTTGAAGACAGTTTACGGATTCTTCCCTACAACGGAGGTCAATCTACCGACTGATTCAGACTCCTCTCAATTTTTGAAATTAGGTTACGGACGCTTCCCAACAACGGATGCTGCTCCATTGCTTGTTCAGTCCCAACTCCTGAAAATAGTTTACAGATTCTCCAGACACGGACATCAATCTGTTGCTTGTTCAGACCCCAATTCAGAGATATTCCAAAACAGGGATGCCCTTCTGATACTCGTCCACTCACCATTGACGTACAGTTCAACATCACCATATGGCATCTATAAGCCCATCCTCCTACCAGCAATCGCCGAATGGCATCTGTAAGCCCATTCTCAGATGGCATCTCTAAGCCCATCCCCCGATAAAATTCTCTCGCACCAGATGGCATCTTTAAGCCCATCACCAAATGGCATCTTTAAGCCCATTCACCTCCACCGTCACATCGACGAGCGCAAATTTTCTGGGCACATTAGTGTCCAATCTCCTTTTACCTTCAAGTTGCGAAAGGCAAACTTGCCAATCTAACTCTTCAGGTCAAAGAAGATTGAACAGGGGCAACTGTTGTACCCCAAAATTTGCCCTCGCGCTTTTCCACAAGAAATCTCAGCTTCAAACATTTCCTGACTTCTCAAACTGGCTCAAGAATCGGACAAACGGACTTTTTTTTTTACAGTCAAGCAAAACTAGGGTTTTTACTGATTTTCAGAGCTCTGAATTGTTTCATACAGTGGGCTTAGGGTTTGATTGATTTTTGGTTCAATTTTGATCAAGCGAGCGTGATTTGGCATTTAATCGGGAATTAGGGTTTTATGGGCATATTCTCAGAAGAATTTGAATTCCACAGCACTTTGCGGTTTATTTCAAGATTCGGATTAAAATTCGCGTTATCTTGGTTTAATCAGTAAAAGAGACGGTGGTTTGAGTTCAGTACGTTTTGATTGGGCCAGTCAGATACAAGATGCAGTTTTGAATTCACAGTGTTCATGTGTTGATCAGTTTACTTGGTTTAATTGCTGCTTTGCTTTGGATGTTGAATAAGACAGATTTATTGGATCAATGTTGCTTTATTTTAGTTATTTATTATTCTGAAATTAAAATGATTGAATTTATTTTTCAATTGTTTTAATTCTAAGAATTTTAAATAATAAATAAATAAGCAATAAAGAAAATGGGACCAATTGGATAATTTGGATTCTTATTGATATTTGAATTATTTACAAATTGTTGTTGCAAACAATAATTTACATTTAATTTAAATATTACATAGAATTAAAATTATCCTGTTTTTTAAACATTCTTCATTCTTCATTCCGCTCCGGTATTCCATTTTTCATCTGCAAGAAGAATAAGAAAAGTCAGAAAGCATTAAATTGGAAAAGACAGTAAAAGTTGCTCATCATTAGGGGCCACTGACTGGGATCAGTTGCCCTCTCTGCAAATCACGGGATTTCCCCCGGTTCACAGAGAGGGAAGATTATTTTATTTCATGAATGCAAATGCAAATGCATAAGTCATAAATTTCAAAGCTGCATAGAAGTTCAAGATTCAAAATCCAAACTAAACTGAAAAAGTTCAGTCCAAACTTTCAATCCAAAACAAAGTCCACTCAAAGAAGGATTTCAAAAAAGTGCATTTGCTGTCACAAACTCAAAAGCTGTCATGGAGAGATTTTTTGCCAAGATATCAAATGCAAAATCTACGCAAACTGTCAAAAGGAGATGCAAAATGTGTTGTGCAAGCAACAAATATCTTAAATCATCATTTCCCCATAGTTAGCCCCTTCAGAACAGTACAGATAAATATCATATAAAAATCTTAAACTGTACTTTAAGAGAGAGAAAAAGAGGCATAGCAGTTCAGCAGGCATAGCAGTTCAGCAGGATAGCAGTTCATAAGATAGAAAAGAGATAATCAAAGGACTCAGTTCAGAATAGAGAAGATATAGAAGAGAGATACCAAAAACTCAGTTGGGGGGAGAGGTTAAGAAGAAAAAACACACAAACAAAACCATTATCTAACCATAATCCTCACCACCAATAAACCTGCATCAGTTTCAGAAGAAAAGATAACCAAAAACTATCAAAACCTGAACTTGGCCAAAACCCCCCATAACCTGATAACCAATTCTGCATAGTAAAAAAGAAGGCAGTTCAATAAGGTTAGAAAGGAAGAGAAACTGATATCCAAACTTCATCAAATATCATCAACCAATGCCAAAACTGAACCAGCATTAGCCTCAACCTTCAAAAAACACCACAACCTGCCTAAGTCAAAAGAGAGCTCACTACTGTCATAACATAAACATACTGAGTTTATCAAAACAAAAAGCAAATCATAACCATCATCTGAACCTAACACATTTCAGGCCTAAAAAACCTGATATGCAAGCTTCATACCTGCCTCAAACACATCCAAACCTCAAGAGCCTGTCAAACACCCCAACATACTGTCAATAACTAACAGTTCTGGCCATTCAAAAACATTGTCAAAAAATATCAAGAGGCTTTGCTATCCTTAGAACCAGAGGCAACATCCAGCATTAATGCCTTCAGAACCTTTTCATCATTAGGCACACAAACAAGCATAGGCAACACAAATAAGCATCAGGGACTCAGAGAAAAATAAAGTGTCAAAGGCAACATAGGCCCTCAGATCTGAGATCATCACTGGGCATCTCAAGGCGATATTTGTTCAAAATCACTCAAGGCAATATTTATTCAAAATCACTCAAGGCAATATTTGTTCAAAATCATTCAAAGCGTCAAGGGCAACACCAAGGAAGTAAATGTTCAAGGCAACCTAGGCCCTCAGAACCCTAGGTTCATCCTTGGGCAAGCAAGCACACATAGGCAATCACATACATCAAGCGAGAGTTTAAACCAACAAATCAAGGCATCACAGTGGAAGAACGAAAGTGAAACAAATCATAAGCATCAGTGACATAAAGAAGAAGAAGATAAAGAGGCGAATTAGGGTTTTCAAGCAAATCCAGCATACATCATCAAACCCTAGAAACCTAAGAAAAGAACGAAGATACCAGAAAAAATCAGAAGCGTAGCAAGCATCTCCCTTCGCCGCTCCGGCCGCCTGAACGCTACTTCTCCACCTTCCCTCCACCTCCAAATATCAGGTAGTATAATCCTCGCCCCTTATCTCTACTTCTTCACCTCAAAAAATGAAAAGAAAATACTTAAAACTCAGATCAAACATGCAAATTTGTAAAAAGACAAAAGATAAGAGCATAAGGCATTAAAACGAACCAGGAATCAAGGACGCTAGGCTCATGTCTTGGAGGGAAGGAAGGCATTGAAACGCGTTGGTGGCCGGAGGACGCCCAAGGAATTGCTAATCGGAGAAGACGAACCCAACGCACGCCGCCGCTGTTAACCCTAGCCTTTCGTTTCAAACTGTCGAAATGCCAAACAATGTGAAACCCTAAAATTTTGCCTTTGGATCACCATGGGCTTAATCTGACCCGTTTCCTAATTCACCTCTAAAGCCCAACGAAAATTACTTCTTTTTCTAACACTAACATTATTTTATAAAACATTAACCTCTTTTCATTTTTATCAACAATATTTATTTAATCTATTCTTCTTTTATATATTAATACTAACTCTTTTCATTTTTATAATAAAAAACAATATTTACTTTTTTATATACTAACTCAATTATTTCATTGTTTCTAAAACATATACAATTTATTTCTTAATATTATTAAACATACTAACTTAATCTAAATACTTTTATACACAATTAACTTAAAAACTTTTAATTAAAACATTTTTGTACATATTATACACTTTTATACATAATTAAAATTGAAACTTTTTTAATTAATTAACATTCTTTTTTTTATATATACGACAATTCAATACATTTTTTTGCTATTATTAAACTCATAAACACTTGGATTAAATTACTCTCCAATTAAAACTTAACACTTAATCAAAACCCTTCATTTGTACATAAACATATAAATCAAAAATACAGATTAAAACGTATATCTAGGTCAAAACCCTAATGCGCTCAATTTTACATTTCGCACTTGTACATATTTACATTTACACAATACATATACATTTGCACTTACACAATATATTGCCCTATACACACTTTATCTTATATTTGTATATTTGATATTCATTTTGATCGCACATTCGATTTGGTTGTAAATTATTGGGTACTATAAGTCTCATCCCCTTGTACATTTATACCCCCACTCCCGGACATTATTTTGTAATAGCGTAGATTTACATTCCGCAATTTACAGCTTTTCAATTATACCATGGTTAGACCTAGGGTTTGTATGTACATAAAATCAAACGCTAGATAACCTAATACAAGATAAATGCATGTAATCAATACACAATCACACTTGCACCCCTAGGGTAATCCCACATGTTGCCTTCCAAAATGGGCCATGCTTGCACGTCGAATGTCTTTGGCAAAACAAAATCAAATGATCATAAGTCCCTCGATGACGCTTTCGAAAGTTGCCTAAACGGAATGATCATAGTCCCTTCAAGCAAATTGCCAAAGACACTTGGCATCATTGCATTCATGGTCCATACGATGACCCGCGCCCGTCCCGAATAAACTTCCTAAACGCAAGATTGCCCATCAATTTCAATGGTGGAACAAAATTGTTAAAAGGGGTTAAAACATGACAAAAACCTTTGAGTACAATAAGGTAGACATAACTCTTAGTTACTTGAGATCAAACTTGCAAAAACACTTGCCTTCTTTTCAAAAACCACAATCCACAAACACTTTCAAACAAACTCTCAAAACATTTGAAAACATCTTTTCGAAAAGATTCACACTTTTGTAAAACACTCAAACACGAGTCAAATACATTAGTTGCCTAAGACAAAGCATCTTTTTCCAAAACATTTTCAAAAAGCACCCACACACACACCATTTTCAAAGCAATCGAAAAACAAGGCAAGTGATCTAAAAAACCAAGTAACTAAGAGCCCATGGATAACCATGGATGAAAAGGGTGCTAATACCTTCCCTTTTCATAATCTACCCCCCGAACCCACGAAACATCTCAAAAGGTTTTTGCTGTGCTTTTTTAACCTTTCCTTTAGGATAAAATAAAAAGTCGGTGGCGACTCTTGCTAACCGCACAAGTGCGAATACGAACGCAAAACACTAGTCAGTTCTCCCACCGTATCACAGAACCCATGGTCATCCCTTGTAATTTCACCCTAGTTGGCGCCATATCAGCGTTGTATAGATATTGACAGTAAAAGGCGGCGGCCAAATCCTCCCAAGTATGAATGTTGGAACCCTCTAACTGGTAAAACCATTCTAACTGAGTCCCAGACAAACTCTCTTGAAAGAAGTGTACCCAGAGCTTCTTGTCAGTGGTATGCAGTTGTATTTTACGGATGTAAGACCTCAAATAAAGCTTTGGGCACGAAACATCGTCGTACTTAGCAAATATTTGAATTTTGAATTTATGGTGAATAACTACCCCAGGCACCAAACCCAAGTCTTCAAAGTCCAAGCCAGGCACAGCTTGGATCTCTACAACTTTAAGTCTTTCTTTTAGTTGCTTGTATATGTCGTCCGCCGACGGATATTGCTCATCAGAATAATCCTCATCTTCAGAGATTTGATTGTTTCCACCCCTAGCGCGGGTGCTCCTAGCATCTTCATCTTGATTTTCATTATCTTCGGAGGAATCTTCTTCAAATTGGGCTTGTATGGCGGACCCTTTAAACCTCTTCCACAAGTTTAGGATGCCAGCTTGTTTCTTTGCCTTCTTCTTGCTCCCTTTCGTGAAGAGTGCTTTCAGATCTTCCTTCCCCTTGGCTAAGTTCAGGAGTACTTGTTGGATCTAGGTGTTTTGAGCTTGGATATCTTTAACTCTTTTCTCTAGAACCATTTTTCTTACTGAAATAAATAGTGAGAAATGAGAAACCTGTCTTGAGAATACCTATTATGCAATGACAGGCATGATATTCAGATGTAATATTTTCAAGGATCTTGCGGGGTAAACACAAGAAGATGTTAGAAGTTGAGCTTTGATTATAGCTTTGAAGAACTTCGTATCATTGGATTCCCTTCTACAAGAATTAAGCTCACCATGTCAAGTGGGTCATAGCCCCTGACTCAAGTTATCATGCTTTGGTCTTTGACAATATTTGGCTAGAGGAAAATAAATCCTCTTTCCCCTTGATAGATGTTTGGTTCAACATAACCCTACATCATAAGCCCTTGAGACCCTTGAAATGGTTATTGAAAATGCTATGGTATGATGTCATAATGTTATGTACAAGAATACATATACAAGCAAAGAAAACAAGTCTTTAGGTTTAGGCTTGCGTGGGGTTTATATGTAAGTACCCTCTTGATGTTTAGTTGGTTCAACCTGTCCTAGAAAGTAATCGGGTTCTAGGGAATCTCAAATCACTGATCTTTCTTCATCGGGTATTATTCTAGTGCAAGCCTCTTTATTGGCGATCGAAATATCCCGAAAGTCCGATCTCAATGAGCGTAGCATCGAGTATCAACCAACCTTGGACTGCACCAAAGTCGGCTATCTCACTACTTCCTAATGGCCAAGTTGTTCAATTAAAGGTTCTAAGGTCAATTAGTGCTTCATGACACCACACAGCGGCCATGTATTCTCCTTGACTTGACTCAAGGGCTACCGGTACCAACAAATGTGCCACACTAACGTAGTTATCGCTTCAACCATGTCGGTATACCCTGCACAGTCTCTACGATCTATTGCTACTTACCTAATGATGTTCCCAGATCCGGGTAGAGGATCAATACAAACCTAAACAAGGACCCACAAATTTAAAGCAAACAAATCAAATAATGAAAGAAAATAAATGTGATCTAGCTCTAAGGTAACCCTACTTTTAAGTCAAATTCCCCAGCAGAGTCGCCAGTTCCATAATACGGTGGGAGAACTGACTTGGTTGTTTTGTGTTTTATCGCAATTGTTGCGGATAGCAAGAGTCGCCACCAAATTTTCTTTTATCCAATAAGGAAAGGGTGAAATGAGTAGGAAATATGTGAAAAAGTGCCAAGAAGTTGGGATAAAATCCTGACCAAAATCTGTTAAAAATTTCTCTAAGTGATAGATGAAAATGTCAGGACTTTATGGGCTTGTATCTTCAAATCTAAGCATTTTTTGGACATCAACCCTCTAATTCAAAGTTGTAGAATTCATCAAGATATACAAATTTCATGTTGAAAGTTTCCTTTGAATCATCATGCATCTTGGTGAAAAATTGGCATGAAGTAGTGAAATTATCATGTATAAAAACACATAGAAAAATTTCTATGTCTTGAAATGTATGACTATTCACATTGACTTTTGACTTTCTTGACTTCTTAATGATCAAGCTTGATATTCTTGAATGTCTTGATAAATTCGATCTTTGAAACTCAAATTTGGTCAAAAAGTCAAAGTTTGACTTTTTAGTATACATATGACTTTTTTATCAATACAACTGATTTTAGGTCATCTGATCAATTGACTGGGAAATTTTGTGATCCAAGGCTTGAAACTTGTCATGAACATTCTTGGAGGTCCATAATGATCCATGAAAGTCTTTTGAGGCATTAAAAGTCCAATTGTCCTTATGAAAACTCAAACCCTAATTTGAGGCATCAGTGTTGAGGAGATGGCTTGATCTAATCAATCCTTGTGCAAGCTGGAGCTATTTAAAGATATGATGAGAAATGTCTTAAGAAAATAGAGGGGAAATTTTGGGGTACAACAGGGAGAAAATACAAATTCCAATCTGCTAACATCAATAATCCATTGAAAGGATAACAACACGAACTCCGCTTCAGCTGGAGAAAAATCTTTCCTAGCTGGATATACTGGGGAACTCCACCATTGGAACTATTTTGGGATGCCCCAAGTTTATTGCTGATAGACTGCATGATGCACGACAATTCTTGCGAGTAACTTCACTTCTCAAATGCCCTAAGTTACATGGTCTACAAGAAGAAATCGTCTCAAGAGGATTTTACAAAAGACCTGGCATCTAAAATTCCCAAAGGTCTTCAAACTCTTGGAGAGATTCGTTGAATCTTGACGTGACTGCCCCAAATTGACTGTATTTGGTAGGTGAAAGTCTTCAAAATTTCCCCATGAGGGCAATCAAACTATGAAGGCAGTAACCTGTTCATGTTGAAGGTTTTCAGGCAACATGCCCCTGGCTATGATCAATCTTAGAAATTATTCGACAATTACTTAACAAAGTTTTAGACCTCAGAAGATTAAAATCATCATTGGTGCTTATATGTAAACTTCCTTGACACTAAGAAATTGTTTTACAAGCAGAAAAAGTTTATTCTAAGAATGAAGATTCTAATGCAACAGTTATGTAAGTCTTGAAGATTTTTTTTGAAAAGATGTCGCAAAGTGCGAATGAGTGCACCGTTTATTTTATATAAAAGATAACAAAAGCATATGATACCTGCACAAATATTTTACCAAAACTTATGGGAGTTAGGAACACTATCTCGTTGAAGTATGCTTTCAAAATAAACTTTACTTCAATTAGAACTTTTGAAGGTTGTAACTTGGCCCGATTCACAGTTTTCACAAAAAAGATTTTTAAGGCTCAAAATTTATTGATGCCCACCAATTCTTCATGATGTTCTCCAGTCCTATGTTCAGTTAATTCAACACAGTGTTCATTTTTCATAAAAATATTTTTTTATGGTTAAGGAAGTGATAAGGCTTTCAGAGTAGCAATCACCCTTCTTGTTTTTGTGTTTGTAGTCACACGAATTTGTTCTTGGTTGTGGACTTTTCATTGTAGTCCTTTCTTTGCAATTTTTATTTTCCCTAACTTTTGCCTGGACTAATTCTTTTGAATTAATAGTCCAGCGGGATGTCCTAATTTTTTCCTAAGTCTCTTGTTTTCAATTTTTCGACTTAGCGGGCTTTTGCAGTTTCTCTTCAGAAATATCTTCCTTATGAATTTTGAACACTCGATTAGATTAACTGAAAACTACCTTTCCCCAGGTTGAAATTGAGGGTTTTTCCGTATAGAAAAGAAACTCCTACTTCAAGGATCAAAAGGGGTTAGCAAGGGATTATCTTCCTTATATCTTTGGTGTTTAGGGATTTGAAACAATGCATGTACATCCTCAGCAAGATTTTATCCAAAATCATACAACCAGAGACTTTTGCATTTTTCAGATCATCATCCTCCCTCCAATATCTGCTTAGGCAATATAATGGGTAACAAGTTGGTATCATAATGCAAACAACAATTTAAAATTGAAAACAAATACGAGTGAGACGAATGGGTTTCTTCAAGACAAACATATTCATTGTATTAAGATAATCATTCAAATGCAAACAAGTTCTTACATGCAAACAATGCATTGATAAACAAGAAAGATTACAAATGAAAAAGAAGTAAAAATGCTAATTAAACTAAGAATACTCTCTTCTTTAAACTCCAAGATATCCTTCAATCTTCAGAAAAGGCTTGACTTGAACCTCAAGACCAATATCTTTAAATAACAAGATACCACTTCTGACCAATTTCTGGACTTCAACTTTCAATGAATAACAATTTTCGATACTATGCACAGGGGCTTCTTGATTAAAGGCACAAGTTATATCAGCTTTGTAGTGCCAAGGTATCTTCCCAGGAATATTCGGTGGAAGTCGAGTCTGAACCAAATTCCTCTACATTAGGACAGGAAACAACTTTGTATAGGTCGTTGGAAATGGATCAAATTGAGTTTTCCTCTGATTAGGAACTTGCTGATTCTGTTGATGAACGGGAGCTGTAGAAGATAAATTGAACACATGGATGATAGGAGAAACATGATGATTCTGGAGATGATTATTTCTTCCTCTGTCTCTCTTCTTTGAAAAGTTATTATCAAACTTCTCCACACCACTAGCTGAGCCACCATCTTCATATAAACATCCCTTTTGGACATCTTCTTCTAGACGTACTCCCACATTCACCTTGCCAAGAAAGTCACTAGGTGCATTAATTATCATCTTCTTATGAAAGAATGACTTCAGAGTTTTTGTGAAGAACTTTTCCATCTCTTCTTCCTTCCTATAAGGATTGACTTGGGCGGCAACCAAAGTTTCAACCAAACCAGCTAAGTGCTCCATACTAGCTTTCAAATTAGTCATCTCTTTGTTGAGTTCAGAAATCTCTTTCTTGATATTCTCCATTTTTCTCTTAGCGTGAGTGTTGTACTGGTGAGACCAAAGGAAAAATAAGACACTAGAATGACTTTTGAACACGAAACAAAAATGTAAAAAGATGCATGAGATGTAAATGTGACAAGAGAGTTTGACTTCCATGGAATTCAAGGTATTAAGTTGTAAACATCAAAGTACGAAGATAGACAGTTAATTCTAAATTAGATTAAAGCATTGATCGAGTTATCATCAAAATCAATCATCCATTTTGGCGGATTAGGGTTTTTACCCCATCAACACCCAAGATCCATTGATGAAAATTATGGTGTTTACAAAGTAAGACCTCTAAATTCCTTAAAAATCAAGTGAAAACGAGTTTCATGAATGCATGGTCATGCAACAAATACACAAGGTCAGAAACACGGTTCAAAGTTTTAGCATCACGAGTATGAAATCAAAGGTTATAATCACAGGTAAGGTATGTACTAAGGGTTTACTACCTTCTGAACAAGATTTTAAGGAATCCCAGAGACTACATTATTCTTTCGGATATTACCAACTTCTCGATTACACAGTAATTAGCAATATTCTCAAGAAAAACTCGTCTCAGTGTAGCATCGCGTGACAACTACTTCCGAATTACTCCGTTGTAGTCTCCGCACTATATTTAATAGGCCAAGATGGGTTAAGGGTTCTACGGTTCTCAGATTCTCTGGCTCTTAGGTGAAAGCAACAATGTCTTCTCGATTACTCGGTAAACAAAAACTACATTCAAGGGGACCTCCACTGAGTGGGGGATTTCATGTCTCCTTCTTTGGGATTACTCCCTCAAAGTTAACATGACTATACTGCCCATCCTAATCTTAAGTGTATCTTAGTCCGGGTATATGACTTACACTTTGTAATCAACACCCAAATAACCATAATATATTACATATAATCAAACAAACAAGTAATAATAACAAAAAATAGATATGACAAATTAGGCTTAACCCACTTAGGAATGGACCAACAAGAGGTTAATCTGTCCCCAACAAAGTCTCCAATTCTGTAGCAGTGAAAATTGGAGACCAGGCTATTAATTAACTTGACTCGCATATAAGCAAGAGTCGTCATCGTGCTTTATTATTTTCAAGGGAAAAGGGAAAAGAGCGAAATAAAACCCTTAAATATACAATGTAAAGTAATACTTAAAAGTAATGAATATACAATGCGTTTTTTGAAAGAGATTGAGGGTTCGGTGGTTGGTTATACAATGGGAAGGTACTAGCACTCAATGCATTTGCGGTACTCCATAGGAACCTTTTGAAATATATATTTTTTTCTTGGTTTAAAATTGTTTGTTTGCTAAATGAATATGGGGATGAGATTTTAAAATGCGACGACCTAGTGTCAAAGTTTTGACTTAAAAGGTGTGAGTTTTAAAATTGAGTCTTTTAGAAAAACTAACTTAAGATTAACAACATAGTAAAATAAAATGAATGAAGGGATTCGTACAATCGTATAATATATATTTGATGACATGAAGTCAACAAAGTTAAAACATTTCCCTTGGATTTAAAATGGACATCAAAATATAAGCAATCGAAAATTCACAAAAATAAATCTAACGAAATAGATTAATGAAAGGCACCAAGAAATTAAAATGACAAAGATATTTAAATACAAATAAAGAAGAATGAAACTAATTATCTAAATTAATATTTTAAGATTACTTACTAAAATAACTACAAATTCTAAGGTTAAAAAAATAATTCTACAATTACTAAATTAGATATAAACTAAGTTAAAGTTCTAAGATTATTAAAATTAAAATTCTAAAATTACTAAATTTAATCTAAAGTAAATTAATTCTAAAGTTACTAAACCATATCTAATATAAACTAAATTAATTATAAAAGGAATGTGTGAAAATAGAAAATTAGGGTGTGGTATCAATAAGTTTTGGATGGGCCTGCTAATTGGAATAAGGACCAAGGCATGGAAAAACAAAACAAACTAAAAAATGTAAAAAAGAGACTTTGTTGGGCCAGACCGGGTTAGGCCTGGACCCGGTTTCCATCTAGAAGGGAAATGAAGGGTTTTAAAAAACCTAAAATGCAGAAGGTGTTGCATGCTATGTTGGGAAGGGAAAAGCTACAGGTTATCATCATTTCCCAGAAACTCTTACTCTTTGTTTACAGTAAAAAAAACAAGAAAATAATACTCTCTCTTCCCTGCCAAAATTCTTTATCACTCCAACCTTATTCTTTCCACGGATTCATCCATCTTTTTCACCTTCCTTCTCGTTCGAATAGCTTTTCTTCTTTTTCTTCTCCTCTAAAACTTGAATTGCAGAATTTGAATCAAGCGCGGGGCTTTTCTCTTTGCTCCTCTTTCGCTTCTTCTCATCTACACCACCGTTTTCTGGGTTTGGAGTGTGATCGGTAACATCGAAAATAAGAGTGGGCTATGGAGATATAGAGGGAGTGTGGCTGTTATGTCGTTGAAGTGGAAGAATGGGGTAGTTGTTCATAATGGTTGAAGGGTTGTAAGGAGTATGAAGTTAATAGCAAAGATTGAGGATTTTATGTTGCAAGATTATAGGGTTATTTCTGAGTTTGACAAGATTTTTCTCTTTCTGTTTTGTTTATATTTAGTTATGGAGTTTAAAACAAAATGTTTTTTTGTTCGTAGGAATGTTAGCAAGCAGGCATTAAAACAAAGGTTCAAACAAACAAACATAAAATCATACAAGGAATATAAATGGCATAGGGAAAATGACTTACCTCGAGGTCGACACATAAGTGAAGTAGAAAACTAGAGGTAACGAGTTGTCCCATGATGATACCAATTCAAAGGTTCTGGTTCTTCCAGGATAGCAATGTCAGCATCCCTGCATGGTGTAAATTGAGAAGTGTCTCCAGCGGGTAATATATTACGCCTTTCCTTTGAAAACTTCCCGGGATAAAATGAAATTTTTAACTCCGCCTTAAAATTGGTTCTTTCCTCAAGCCAGTTATGTATGTAACCTTCCTTCTCTTCTGGGGAAGCAAAAGTGAGGTTACTGGGATAAATTAGTTCCTGGTCCAATTTACAAAGCCATGGAACTAGCAAAGTGACTTTCTGCTTTTTAGATTGTGATAAATATGCATCTCAAAATAATGGGTTTACACTTGTTCCCGTCATTCAAGGAAGACCAGTAGTTGTGACTATTGCAACATGTCTTTCATTGTTATAAAAATCCTGCTTTGGACGGTCTGTCCAGAGTCTACCTTCATACTGGTGTCCTGTGCTCTGAAGGCTAATGGCTATTCGCAGATCCAATTCATCATTTATGTTTCCATTCTTGAGTAAATAAGATTCTTCTTCAGAAACTGAATGCAGTAGAAGTTGGTTCTTGAGTTTTCTATACAAGATTTCAACTATATTGTCGCATGTATCTCTGGTGACTCCAAGTTGATTCAAAAGTGGCCCAGACTATTTAACAAAACAAGCTAGGAGTTCAGGTACATCCAGTGGCAGCACTTCCTTTGATTCTTGGTTTTTTTTTGGATTTTTGTATCTGATTTCCTTGCTAATATTGTTTTGTCTGGAATTTTCTTCTCCTTAATATCAGTCACTTCCTACTAGTTTTTTTTGTAGTGAGCTTTATGTGTTTGTTGTTGGTATTCTGTTGCAGGAAGCTTGGAGGTTATTATTGATAATGTCCTCCTTTTTGTTCCTCTTGCTTTTGTTTTTATAGTGAATATATGATAGAATCGAAGGGAAAATTGGATCCAAATATCAGTTGAATTCTAGTTTATATCAATTGTTGTTGTACCCTAAAATTTGCCCTCCCATTTTTTTCAAGACATACTCATTGAGGTCTTTAATTGCTCAAAGATGACCACGAATTTACCAGACAAATTCTCCTCATAAGCAATGAACCTTTAACTAGGGTTTCACTTTTCACCAAGATGTGTGAACTCCAAAGGTCTCAAATGTTTTCCATGGTCCTAATATGTCTTCAATATTGTCCATGCCAAGTTTCATGCCTTAAGCTACAAGTTTGCTCAGTCAATTACTTAAATGTTTGAAAATCAACTGTACTAGGTCAAAAGTTAATTGTAGCCTATATATAGTCAAACTTCAAGATTTTTGGTAAACATCAACATTTTGAAGTGATATACATAATTTGATCAAGGTTTGATCATGATTCCTCAAGAAATGCTCCTAAGCTATCATAAGTCAAGAATTGCAAAATTAGGGTTTCTATAGGAAAAGTTAACAGAACTTTGACAAGGCATAACTTTCACATACGTCATCAATATTTCCACAACCAAAGCTCATCTTTAAGAGAATCTAATTCCCTACAACTTCTCTTTTATCCTCAAGTCCAAGAAATTCACCATTTGAAAGATACAAGCTCATACATTATAGGTCATTTTCAGAAAGTCAACAAAAGACACTTTTTGCCAAGACCTTTTACATCAAGATAAAATCTTCAAATGCAAAAGTGGTTAAAAGAGGGATTGAAGTAGACATCTTAGGCTCTCCAAAAAGTAAAATATTATCATCATGATATAAAAATTGAACAAGTTATGAGTTGCACAAGTTAGGAAAATTTGTGGAAATGCAAAAAGTCAACTTAGAGCAAAAATGCATTTTTAAGTTCATGGACCTATTCTTTGGGATTCAAGCATGCTCATGACTTGCTCAAGGACCCCTAAACTCATTCTTACCATGCCTTGCAATTTCTAGCTATCTTATTCTTATTTTATTTTAATTTATTCAAGGAAATATAAAATAAAATGCAAAAAATAATGGATACTTGTTTTAGACACATGGGCTAACATTTTGGATTAGTTTTGGGCCCAAGAATTCGAGCACATGTGTCCAGGTGCATGCAAGCATGGAAAGAGAAAGTTTTCAAGTTTTTAAAACTTTTTAATTTGTTTGATTTTGATATGAAATCATGGTTTATAGCATTGATTCTTTCCATGTTTTCTGATCCTCATACCCCATAATGTATACACAACAAAGCCAAGCCACAAGGGGACGCATACATAGCCTGAGAGGAACTCCACAAAATTTAAAAGAAATATCAAAGATGTCAAAATTCAAAAATGCATTTCCATCCACTTTCAGTCTGTTTCAAGCATTCAAACACATCCCTGAGGCTTCCAGGAACTCAACCCAGCCCTCGAGCACACAGTTTCACATCCAGATCAAGCAGATCGTCATCACTCCGTTTTGGTATTTTTCAGTATCTCAAACTTTCTCTACATGCGATATAAATGATTTCCCTGTGCATACATATGTTCATATTGATGTTTGTGCCTGTTTAGAGTTATTACATGCAACATTTGGCATGAGGATAGAGTTCTTCCATTGTTAGGGAAAAACTCCAATCGAGCTTCGTTCTCATTGATGCAGGGCGTTTCAAACTGAACTAACCCCGTAATTGAATTCGCAGACCCTAATTTAGGGGGTGGGTTTAACCTGAGGTTTCGAATCACTCTATTGCGCAGGTTTACAAATTTGGGTCGTCGGAGAAGAAGGTGGTCAACCACCGTAGATGGTGGTTTAACCCTCCCATAGCCAGCATGTCAAAATTCACGCCCCTGATTGGCCCAAATGGCAAGGCAATGCGTGTGAAAGGGGGAAGGCCTGGGTTCGATTCCCAGGTCAAGCAATTTTATTTTTCTAACATGTTTATACAGGTTCTATACTCCTAGTGGCCAGACGCATACCATACACCTCCAAATCATAACCATGAGATCATAGTTGATCTAGATCCAAGAGCTTCAACGTGAAATTCACCATGCGCCATCAAGGCTTCTCCTCACCAGATTACAATGCAATTTGGGCTTCATCAAGATTGGGCCCAGCAAATTCAGATCTCACACCCCCTAACTACTGATTAACACCCAGGCCCATTTGTATTCTGTTTTATTTTTATTATTCTTTTAATTTGTTTGTTTAATTTAATCAATTTTTAAATATAAAAATCAAATAAGAAATCACAAAAATACTTAGGATTAGTTTTTTAATTAAATAATTAATTTCTGAAATTAATTAATTAATTAACTTTAACAATTTCTTCAAAATTAAAATAAATTAGAACTTAGGGTTTAATTTATGTTTAAATTATTTTCTCAAACAAAAATGCAAAAAATTATTAGAATTAGTTTTCTTTTTATTTAATTAGAATTAACCTTAATTAATAATCATTTTATTTATTTAATTAATTAGGATTAGATTTAGTTTTTCTGATTTAATTTAATTTAAGTATTTTCTTAAAATAAACGAAAACCAAAAAGATTTTCTTATTTCACGTAGAACTTTTTAGAGTTTAGACGTTCCTTTCGACTCGTGCGCATTATTATGTTTTATTTTTTCCAAATTATTATAAGTGCTCACAGTTTGTAATAGCTTAATTAGGGATTTTTCTTTAATGCTTTTATTTCCCCATTTTTGGACATGTAAATACCCCCTCCCCGAAGCATTATAATAGCGTAGATTTAAATTCCCGCACTTTAAATTCCTGTACATATTAACTGCTTAGATGTATGCCTAATAGGATTGCATGAAAAGAGCATAATAAATCAAACGTTAGAAAACCTAACATCTGAGACAAAAATAACTGAACATAACACACCTTGCACATATGCACCTCTAGGGTACTCCCACTTTGGTTGCCTTCGGAAAACAGTCACAACTCCCTAAACGTGAGAGATTTTAGTGGCTACCCTTGGGTTCAAAAGATCATAAGTACCTCGATGACCCTCTCGACGTTGCCTCGATAAAAATATGATCTTAGAATCCTAGGGTAGTTACTAAAACTTCTTGCCCAATTGCCTTTGTGACTATAAAAACATCCCTTAGAATGTCCCTCAAACATCCAACGATAGGGCTACCTACTCACTAATAGTAGGATAGCGCTGGCTAAAGGATAGGTGGAAAATAACAAACCTTTTGAGTATAAGTAGATAGTTCTTAGATGCTTGCTCAAAACAAGCTTTCACACTTACACCAAAACATTTCAAAAAAAATTTCAAATGCTTTATCAACACTCTTGAGGATAGATACAAGAGTTATCATAAAGCGAATCACCGCACTAAGGCATTTTCAAAATACTTTTCAAAAACATACAAAAAGCAAAAGTTTTTTTTCAAGATGAGTTAAACATCCAAGAGCCCATAGATAACTACGGATGGAAAGGGTGTTAATACCTTCCCTTTCTATAATCTACCCCCCTTACACATAAATAATCTTGAAAGGTCTATTTATGTTCTTTTCACCCTTTCCTTTGTTGGATAAAAGAAAAGTCGGTGGCGACTCTTGCTTACCGCAACATTTGCAAACACAAATGCAAAACCAGTATAACAGTCGGTTCTACCACCGTATCACAAAACTGGGGACTCTGCTGGGGATTTAAAAAAAAATGGGGTTACCTTAGAGTTTAGTTCATCATTTTAAATTTCTTTCCTTGTATGATTTCTTTCCTTTATCTTAAAGGTTTTGCTTGGGTTTACTTGTAAAGATCCTACACCCGGATTTGGGTCACCTTTTAGGTAAGTAGCAATAGATCGTGGGGACTGTGCGGGGTATACCGACACAATTGAAGCGATAGTTATGTTGATGTGACACATTTGTTGGTACCGGTAGCCCTTGAGTAGTGAACGAGAATACGGGGCCGTTGTACGGTGTCATGAAGCATCAACTGACCTTAGAACCTTTAATAGAACCAACTTGGCCATTACGAAGTAGTGAGATAGTCGGGTTTAGTGCAGTCCGAAGTTGGTTGATACTCGATACTACACTTATTGAGATCTGACTTCCGGGATATTTCGGTTGCCAATAAAGAGGCTTGCACTGAAACAATGTCCGGTGAATAAAGATCAGTGATATTGAGATTCCCTAGAACCCGGTTACTATTAATAAGACTAGTTGAACCAACTAAACTTAAAGAGGGTACTTACATATGGAATCCATGCAAGCCTAAACCTAAGGATATATGTGTATGCTTGTGTATATATGTTTTTACATAACATCATAACATGGCATATCACACTAACCATTTCGAGGACTTTTAGGACTTATCTTTGTGTCTGTTTTGTAGGACATGTCTCTCATTCGCAGAAATACTATCCAAGTCAACCTTGTAAGGGTGCTTCCTCAACTCAAGGAATTGGCATCAAGCGTTCCTGAGAATTCCCCGTTCACTAAAAGACATGGTCGACTCCTCAGTTTGGTCACCTCAAGCCCTTATGAAGAAATGGTGAAAGTTCTCTTCCAATTCTTTGACCCTTTACATCACTGCTTTACATTTCCCGACTACCAGTTGGTACCTACAATGGAAGAATTTTCTCAGTTATTAGGTGTTCCTATCCTCAATCAGTTACCCTTCAACGGTATGGAAAGGGACCCAAAGCCTGAGGAAATTGCTCAAGCCTTATATTTATAACGGTCTGACGTTGTGACCAACTAGGAAACAAGAAGCGGTGTCAAAGGTTTTCTAGCTAAGTTCTTGTTTGAGAAAGCTCATTATTTCTGGGATACTTTAGATTTACAAGTCTTTGAAGAGGTACTGGCCCTTATCGTCTATGGGATGGTATTGTTTCCTAATTCGGACCAACTCATAGACGTGAATGCGATTAAAATCTGCATGTCTCATAATCTGGTACCGGCTTTGCTTGGAGACATTCTGCACTATTTTCACACTCGCACTGTAAAGAAAAGAGGGACCCTTATGTGTTGTACTCCTTTATTGGCTAGGTGGTTTATTTCGCACCTACTCTGGTCTATTGTGAAGAACGAATAAGGCTTAAGATGGTCTAATAGGTTGATGTCCCTTACGCATTCGGATATTCACTGGTGCCCTCGATTTGTAGAAGACATCACCATTATTGATCATTGTGGGGAATTCCCTAATGTCCCTCTCCTAGGAATTAGGGGAGGAATCAATTATAACCCTTGCTTGGCATTGCGACAGTTTGGGTATGCTAGGAAGGATGGTCCTCGTGATGTATTGGTTCAGGGAATTGCATTCAACTACGAGGATGATTATCAAGGGTATCATCAAAGGTTCATTCGAGCTTAGGGCATGGTAAACAAAGTGGATAGTAAGACATTGGGGCATAAGAACTCCATCCCTTTGGAGCCTTATCTTAAGTGGGTGCGAGCACGCGCCCAAAATCATATGATGCCTTACCACGCTGTTCTACCTATCATCATGGAACCTGTTGCTGAAACAGATGTACCTCATACCATTCTCCATCCTGACATGCCAACAACTCTCGAGGAGTTGCAAAGGTGTTGGGTTCAACTTAAAGAGGAACGAGATGCCTTTGAAGCCCAGTTCTATGCAAGTGAGAAAAAGGTTTTATAGCTTACAAGACAACTGCATGAAGAACATAGTTTGAATGTGTACATTGAACCAAAGAGGATGCGCTCATGGGAAGCTTGAGTCCTGTTTGATTTAGGAGTTTTGTTTATCTTTGTTTCTTCCACTGTAAGCCCAAGAGGCATCATTGTAATAATTTAAACTTATGAAAGTAGTTAATGTTTGTTCTCTCTTTGACTAAGCAAATTTAAGATCTTAAAAGTCCTTGAAAACATTGCATAAACATTATCATGCATTTGATTGCATAAGCAGGTATTTCAAGACAGGTTTCTTATTCTTTTCGCTGTTTATTTCAGCAAAAGAAATGGCTCTTGAACAAACAGTGAAGGACCTTCAAGCTCAAAATGCTCAATTCCAATAAATGTTCTTGGCTCTGGCCAAGGGGCAAGAAGATCTGAAAGCTATGATCGTCAAAGAGAAGGCTAAGAAGGCAAAGAAACCAGCTAGTGTCTTGAATTTGGGAAGAAGGTTCTGAGGATTGGCCAAGCAAGCTCTAGATTTTGCCACCCCGTCAAATTAAGGGGACAATCAAGAAGAGAAGCCAACAGAAGAAAACAACAACCCAGGGTCTGAGGAAGATGAAGCTGACTACTCTGAGGAGTAGTATCCTCCTGCTGATGATAAATACAAACAGTTGGAAGATCGACTCAATGCTATGGAGATTCAGCGGATACCTGGCTTGTACTTTGAAGAGTTAGGACTGATTTCTGGAGTGGTCTTCCAACCAAAATTCCAGGTTCCCACATTTGCTAAATATGACGGGGTCTCTTGTCCTAAACTTCACTTGAGATCATATGTTAGAAAGATCCAACCTCACACTGCTGACCAAAAGCTATGGGTCCATTTCTTCCAAGAAATTTTGGCTGACACTCAACTGGAGTGGTTCTATCAGTTAGAAGGAAATGACATTCATACCTGGGAGGACTTGGTTGCTGCTTTCTACAAGCAGTATTAATATAATGCTGACTTGGCACCAACTTGAGTGAAATTGCATAATTTTTCCATGGGCTCAAGAGAAGGGTTCAAGGAATATGCACAAAAATGGAGAGATTTAGCTGGCAGAGTGCAACCTCCTCAAATTGATTGGGAAATGGTAGACAGGTTCATGGGCACTTTGGTAGGCTCGTTCTTCAATTTGCTGATTTGAAGTTCTTCATCCAGTTTTACAGAGATGGTTCTGACTGGGGAAAGGATTGAAAGCAATATAAAGAGTGGGAAGATCCCGATGGCCTCATCCTCTAATGCTGAGAAGAGACCATTTAGTGGTAAAAAAGAAACTAATGTTGTCTATGGTCAAAAGGGCCATAATAAAAAGGACCACCATCAATCCGTGGGAGCGGTGCTAATCTCTAATCCTACACCTGTTCAACAACGACATGGAAATAGGCGTAGGATAAAGTACCAAGAAAGGCAGTATGCTAAGATTAATATGCCATTGTCTCAAGCGTTACAATAATTTCTGAAAGTGGAGCTGATCACACTAAGGCATCCTCCTCAAAACCCTGATACCTCCTCTCCTAAATACAATCCAAAATGTAAGATGTGCCTATCATTCTGATAGTCCCAGGCACGACACTGACAACTGTTGGAATTTGAAGAACAAGATTCAAGATTTTATCAACAACAATGAGATTGAATTTGACCCTCCTGAGGCTCCCAATGTGATCACGCCTCCCATGCCAAATCATGGCCAAAATTGAGAGTGTCTATTTCATTTGAATTATTAGTTGTAATTTCTTTATTTGCTTAAAATATTTGTCTTTATGTCAGACTTTGGTTATTAATATTAATGCATCACATACGTTTTGTCTTGAATTATTTCATTTATATTCATTATATTCAAACTATGTTTTTACTTCCTTTTTGTGATATTCAACTCTCGATCAAAAGATCCAAGCCTTTAGAGGGAGGATGACGAAAATGATACCAAATCTCATACAGTGTGCTTTTGAACAGACCTTGCTGACGATGTACATGCGTTATTTCAAATCCTAAATAGTGGAGTTATAAGGAAGATAATCCCTAGTCAACCCCTTTGAGCCTAAGAAGTACGAGTTTTCTTTTTCACGCAAATTGAAACCTTTAATCATAACCTGGGGCAGGGTAGTTTCTCAGTTAATTCAATAGTGCACTCAATCGCAAGCTTTCCCCTCGTACATGACAAGTAGTGTCAGAGGTATCATTCCAAAACAAAAGATGGTGATGGTTCCGCATAATCATTAAAACAGACAGTCAATATCTCTCAAAATAAAAGCCCGCTAAGTCAAAACCTACGAAGGAGACTTAAGAAAAACTTGGGCATCCCACTGACTGTAATCACAAAAGAAACAATTCAGGCAAAAATGGGGATAACTAAATCCTCAACAAAAAGAAAAGGTTACAAAAATGACTGCCTTCTCAAATAAACTTTTAGTATCCGAACCATCACCAAGCATCAGAGAAAATATTTCAGACTCAATTGAGATCTAAATGCACAATTAACTGAGTATAGGACTGAAGAACATCACGAAGAATGGGTTGGGTACAAAAAAATTTCGATCCTTTATCCTTTGTTTCTTAAACTGTGAACCAGGCCATGTTACAACCCTTAAAAGTCCTAGATGAAGCATGGGTTAGTTTGAAAGTGTATTGTCACAAAGGTATCCTGACACATGTAGGGTTCACTATAAATCCTGAGCTGATATCACAGTTTTACAAAACTTATTTGTTTTACTAAAAAAATGAATTTTCAAACTTCAAGACAGACATAAGCTTTGCATTCTTTAAATACCATTGTTTTCATATGACTATTTGTTCAGCAGCGGGGAAATTTGCACGACAGATATTCGATGAACAAATATCCTCTCGGTGGACAGAATCATATCAGATGGAAAGACATTCCAGTAACAAGCCTTTCATAATCAAGGGGGTATGGCATGGTGTCTAACTTATCTGGGGAAGTCAAGTCAAGATTCAAGGAATCTCTCTAAAGTGCCAAATATCTAGGGGAAGATCTCCATCTGAATAACTTGGGGCACTGGACATGAATTCCAGCAACGAATCATGTATGATCAAACCAACATCTTCTGGCGGTGTGGCAACACTCACCACTATGGACAGTAATAATTTTCCACACCCTATGAACGTGGACATAATCGAAAAAATACTAAGCAAAGACCCGCTAGGTCGACTGGCCTAGGCAAAAATAAGGGCATCACAGCGAACCAAAAGGGTTCGGTAAAAAATTAAGGATATATATAAGAGAATTTTACACCCGACAAGTCGAAAACCTGAAAGGTCGGCTTGGGTAAAAAAAGGGTATCCCGGTGGACTGAAAATATGAAAAGACAGTTCAGGCAAAAGTTAGGGATCAAAACGTACGACTATGTCCTATCATATCGTCACTTGTCTATCAGTAGAGTACTGACCACCCTGATTCGCATTCGCCAAGGATTCCAGGAGTTGGGATAACAGTCAGGCCATCCACTGAATCTCAACAAATAATTTCTCTGGAAAGTATAGAGGCAGGGGCATCCTACTACAAGGTCATTGTCACATTCTCAGCATGCAGCCTAATGGTGGAAGGTGTTCTTATATCCTCGGCAGAGCAAGAATCTCTAAATTACTGCTCCTACAAAAAACTCCCTAGTGAAGTCGCCAAGCTTCTCAGGATTCCCCAACAGAGTTTCATAAAAAAATCCCTAAGATGTTCACAGAGTTTTCCTTCCCCAACAGAGTTTATTTCTCTAACAACAAAAGTTCATCTCTCAGTGTTTCAACTTCAACAAATTTGAAGACCTACATTCTTCATCCCCAACAACAATCAGTGATTCATTCTCCCTAGTTCAACAATACAATAGTGGAATGACTGACGCGTTCATACATTGCATTCATACATCATTTTACAGGTGTCATAGCATATGCAACACGAATGCATATATTACAAATCTCATTTATTTTGAGAGCATCATTTGCACTTCATGCATCATGACATTTCATACAGCTAACCCTTTATCTTTTCAGGTAAAAGTCTATAAACAGACAAATATCATCAATTACTTACATGACCATACAAATTTCTGGTACCCTGTTGAGGTAGTAATCGTCCAAGATTCCTTCATTATCTGTTGAGGTGGCAATCGTCCAAGATTCCTTCATTATTTATTGACGTAGTAATCGTCAAAGATTCCTTCACTATCTATTGAGGTAGCAATCGTCCAAGATTCCTTCATTATATGTTGAGGTAGAAGTTGTCCAAGATTCCTTCATTATCTGTTGAGGTAGTAATCGTCTAAGATTCCTTCATTATCTATTGAAGTAGTAATCGTCCAAGATTCCTTCATTATCTGTTGAGGTAGTAATCGCCCAAGATTCCTTCATTATCTGTTGAGGTAGTAATTGTCCAAGATTCCTTCACTATCTGTTGAGGTAGTAATTGACCAAGATTCCTTCATCTCCTGCTGAGGTAGTAATTTTCTAATAGTCCCTCATTATACGTCACAGTCAAGCTTCATACTTACCAACATTTTCAAGTTCCAGATTAATACCTGTAACAAACTAGGACAACTATTTGTGGACGACCGATTGTAGATTAATACCTATAACAAGCCAGGAAAACTATCTACATGAGTAGATTGAAGATTAATACCTGTAACAAGCCAGGAAAACTATCTTTCTTTCTAAGGTCGGAGATTAATACCTGAAACCAGACATGAAAATTATCTCAATGGCCGACAAAAACAAGTTCCAGATTAATACTTGTAACAAGCCAGGACAACTATCTGCGAATGACTGATTGTAGATTAATACATGTGACAAGCCAGAAAAACTATCTACATGAGGAGACTGAAGATTAATACTTGTAACCTGACGGGAAAACTATCTTTCTTTCTAAGGTTAGAGATTAATACTTGAAACCAGACATGACAACTATCTCAACGACCCACAAAAACAAGTTCCAGATTAATACCTGTAACAAGCCAGGACAACTATCTACGAACGACTGATTGTAGATTAATACCTGAAACTAGACAGGAAAACTATCTACATGACTAGATGAAGCAATCTTAAACGGGTTTCTTCTCATGATCTCCAGATGCAGTCCAACATGGACTCATCTTGAAGAAATCTTACACGGGTTTCTTCTCATGATCTCTCGATGCAGTCTAACATGGATTCATCCAGAAGCAATCTTACACGGGTTTCTTCTTATGATCTCCATATGTAGTCTAACACGGACTCATCCTGAAGAAAACTTACACGGGTTCCTTTTCATCATCGAGATGCATTCTAACACGGACTCATCCTGAAGCAGCCCCACACAGGCTCCTTCTCATATATCTCCGGATGCAGACTAACATGGACTCATCCTAAAACATCCCTACATAGTCTCTTTTATTACATTTTCAGATAACGGTTAATTCCATTATCCCTAACAAGTCGCTGTGAAGCTTGGATTTCAACTAGAAAGTAACAAACTCTCATCTCTCAGTACAAAGATAACTCTTCAGTAGAGCCTTGGACAACTGAAGTTCCTAGATTCAATTCCCCACTGAGTTTTCCCTAAGCAGAAGAACAACAGAAATCAACCTTCCTCAATGGACTGCTTCTCAGACAGCAGGAACAGGAATCCCCCATAAAAAACCTCTTATGAAGTCAGCATCTACTTTGGATGGCATCTTTAAACCCATCTCTGACGACTCTCTATCATCTTCTCCAAATGTCATCTTTAAGCCTATTCTCGACATCATCAACCATCGGTGTTACTTCATGCGAGTGCAAATTTTTGGGCACTCTAGTGTCCAATCATCTTCCACCTTCAGATCACGAAAAGCAGACAAGCCAATCTAAATCTTCCAGTTTAAGAAGATTGAATAGGGACAGTTGTTGTACCCCAAAATTTTCCCTCCCATTTTTTTCAAGACATTCTCATTGAGGTCTTCAATTGCTCAAGTATGACCAAGAATTGACCAGACAAATTCTCCTTCTAAGCAATGAACCTTTAACTAGGGTTTCACTTTTCACTAAGATGTGTGAACTCCAAAGGTCTCAAATATTTTCCATGGTCCTAATAAGTCTTCAAGATTGTCCATGCCAAGTTTCATGCCTTACACTACAAGTTTGCTTAATCAATTGCTAAAATGTTTGAAAATCAACTAGACTAGGTCAAAAGTCAATTGTAGCCTATATACAGTCAAAATTCAAGATTTTTGATCAACGTCAACATTTTGAAGTGATATCCATCATTTGATAAAGGGTTGATCATGATTCCTCAAGAAATTCTCCTAATCTATCCAAAGTCAAGAATTGTAAAATTAGGGTTTCTATAGGAAAAGTCAACTAAACTTTGACCAGGAATAACTTTCACATACACCATCCATTTTCCCCAACCAAAGCTTATTTTGAAGATAATACAATACCCTACAACTTCACTTTTATCCTCAAGTCCAAGAAATGCACCATTTTAAAGATACAAGCTCATACATTACAGGTCATTTTCAGAAAGTCAACAAAAGACACTTTTTTCCAAGACCTTTTACATCAAGATAAAATCTTCAAATGCAAAAGTTGTCAAATGAGGGATTGAAGTATACATCTTGGGCTCTTCAAAAAGTCCAAGATCATCAACATGAGATAAAAATTGAGCATGTTATGAGTTGCACAAGTTAGGCAAATTTGTGGAAATTCAAAAGGCCAACTTAGAGCAAAAATGCATTTTTAAGTTCATGGACCTATTCTTTGGGATTCAAGCATGCTCATGACTTACTCAAGGACCCTTAAACTCATTCTTACCATGCTTTGCAGTTCCTAGCTATTTTAATCACATTTTATTTTATTTTATTCAAATAAATATAAAATAAAATGCATAAAATAATGGATACTTATTTTGGACACATGGACTGACATTTTGGATCAGTTTTGGGCCCAAGAATTCGTGCACATATGTCCAGGTGCATGCAAGCATGGAAAGAGCAAGTTTTTCATGTTATGGAAACTTTTAAATTTGTTTGATTTTGATATGAAAGCATGGTTTATGGCATTAATTCTTGCCATGTTTTCTGATCCTCATACTCCGTTATGTATACACAACAAAGCCAAGCCACAGGGGGACGCATACATAGCCTGAGAGGAACTCCACAAAATTTCAAAAAAATATCAAAGTTATCAAAATTCAAAAATGCATTTCCAGCCACGTTTAGTCTATTTCAAGCATTCAAACATATCCCTGAGGCTTCCATGAACTCAAGCCAACCCTCGAGCACACGGTTCCATGTACAGATCAAGCAGATCGTCCTCACTCCGTTTTGGTATTTTTCATGATCTCAAACTTTCTCTACATGCGATATAAATGATTTCCCTGTGCATACATATGTTCATATTGATGTTTATGCTTGTTTAGAGTTATTACATGCAAGGTTTGGCGTGAGGATAGAGTTTTGCCATTGTTAGGGCAAAACTCCAGTCGAGCTTCGTTCTCATTGATACAGGGAATTTCAGGCCGAACTAACCCCGTGATTGAAATCACAGACCCCAATTTAGGGGGGTAGGGTTAACCTGAGGTTTTGAATCACTCTATTACGCAGGTTTTACAAATTTGGGTCACCGGAGAAGAAGGTGGTCAACCAACGTAGATGGTGGTTTGAACCTCCCATAACCAGCGTGTCAAAATTCATGCCCCTGATTGGCCCATTCAAATCAGCACGCGTGTTTTCTTAATTTCAGATATATGCATTTGTTTTATATTATACTATTCTGGGTTGATTTATATCACGATTGAAAAAGCAGCTCAAATGGCAAGGAAATGCGTGTGAAAAGGGGGAAGGCCTGGGTTCGATTCCCAGGTCCAGCAAATTTATTTTTCTAACATGTTTATACAGGTTCCATACTCCCAGTGGTCGGGCGTATACCATACACCTCCAAATCATAACTGCCAGATCATAGTTGATCTAGATCCAAGAGCTTCAACGTGAAATTCACCATGCACCCTCAAGGCTTCTCCTCACTAGATTCTAACGCAGTCTGGGCTTCATCAAGATTGGACCCAGCAAATTTATATCTTACAACCCCTACCTGCTAATTAACACCCAAGCCCATTTGTATTTTGTTTTATTTTTATTATTCTTTTAATTTGTTTGTTTTATTCAATCAGCAAGTTTTTTTTAAATCAAATAAAAAATCACAAAAAAACTTAGGATTAATTTTTTAATTAAATAATTAATTTCTGAAATTAATTAATTAATTAACTTTAAAATTTTCTTCAAAATTAAAATAAGTTAGAACTTAGGGTTTAAATTATTTTCTCAAACAACAATGCAAAAAAATATTAGAATTAGTTTTCTTTTATTTGATTGGAATTAACCTTAATTAATAATCATTTTCTTTATTTAATTAATTAAGATTAGATTTAATTTTTCTGATTTAATTTAATTTAAGTATTTTCTTAAAATAAATAAAACCCAAAAAGATTTTCTTATTTCACTTAGAAATTTTTTGAGTTTAGACGTTCCTTTCGACTCGCGCGCATTATTTTGTTTTATTTTTTCCAAATTATTACTGCTCACAATCTGTAATAGCTTAATTAGAGATTTTTGTTTACTGCTTTTATTTCCCCCATTTTTGGACATGTAATACCCCCTCTCTGAAGCATTGTAATAGCGTAGATTTAAATTCCTGCACTTTAAATTCCTATACATATTAACTGCTTAGATGTATGCCTAATAGAATTGCATGACAAGAGCATAATAAATCAAACGTTAGCAAACCTAACATCTAAGACAAAAATAACTAAACATAACACACCTTGCACATATACACCTCTAGGGTACGCCCACTTCGGTTGCCTTCGGAAAACAGTCACAACTCTCGAAACGTGAGAGATTTTAGTGGCTACCCTCCGGTTCAAAATATCATAAGTCCCTCGATGACCCTCTCGATGTTGCCTCGGTAAAAATATAATTTTAGAATCCTAGGGTAGTTACTAAAACTTCTTGCCCAGTTTCCTTTGTGACTATAAAAATGTCCCTTCGAATGTCCCTCAAACATCCAACGATAGGGCTACCTACACACTAATAGTAGGATAGTGATGTCTAAAGGATGGGTGGAAAAGAGCAAACCTTTTGAGTATAAGTAGATAGTTCTTAGATGCTTGCTCAAAACAAACTTTCACACTTACACCAAAACATTTCAAAAACATTTTCAAATGCTTTATCAACACTCTTGAGGACTGATACAAGAGTTATCATAAAGTGAATCATCGCACTAAGGCATTTTTAAAATAATTTTCAAAAACACACAAAAAGCACAAGGTATTTTTTCAAAATGATTTAAGCATCTAAGAGCCTATAGATAACTACGGATGGAAAGGGTGCTAACACCTTCCCTTTCCATAATCTACCCCCTTACTCTGAAATAATCTCGAAAGGTCTTTTTCTATTCTTTTCACCCTTTCCTTTGTTGGATAAAATAAAAGTCGGTGGCGACACTTACTTATGGCAATATTTGCAAAGACAAACGCAAAACCAGTATAGCAGTCAGTTCTGCCACCGTATCGCAACTGCCTTATGCTTTCTTGATGCAGGGATTATTTAACCATTCTGGGTAATGTTTGGAGAAGTTTGCAACAGGTTTTGGACTATTGGAGAAGAGTTGTTTTTTGGCAGCAGCAATGGACAACAACAAGGCTTAACAAGGCATTGAAAATTCTGCATGAAGCATACAAGGAGGATGGTCTTGGAATTATATCGAATTTAGGCATAGAAATATGTAACTTTTTCTTGTAATTCCTCTTAAGTATAACAGGGAAAATTCATGGTAATTATGTAACTCTAAAGGAAATAATGTAAACAACTTGTATTCTTTGGATGAAGTCATGAATTGAAATGATGATGTATGGAACTTGGAAAAATTTTGTGTCATTTGAATGAATATGGATTTTTAGAACTTGACGAGTATCGCATTGATTCTTAAGACATGGAAGAAAAAGTGTTGAATTATTTGATCTCACGATCTTGAAGAAAAAAATGGACTTGGAATGACGAATATTTTGAATGAATTTTGAATGATGGATGGACATCTTTTATTTTCTCCTAGAATTCCAAATAAACTACATGAATTGATCTTCAAAATTGAGCAAACTTGCATCATGAGAAATTAGTTCTTTTGTATATCTTGAATCCAAAAGCAAATTCATATGAATCAATTGCGCCTCACACACTTGAATCGATTTTGAAATTAAAAAGAATTATTCAAATTGATCCTCAAATCTTCTTCTTTAAAACCCATATCGTCAATTCATGGTAGCTTGTAATACAAGCCAATAATAAAAATCGCTCCTTTAAGAGATTTAATCAATAATCTACCTTAATCCAACGATTGCTAATGTTCAATTCAAATGACTTGAGGTAGGCAACAAGCAATCAATTAATCATTGAACTAGAACTCTAGTTTCATGAATTATCCCAATATAAGAATCAAATGTCCCTTGAGAAAACGTCTGTGGCATGAATTGAACCTCGATCTTTGAAGTAATCTCATAAACAATGCTATTTGTGATACTTCGCAAAGATAAACACCTCAGGACGTTGAAAATTGAATAAGTTATGACCGTTTGAACTTGAACTTGCAAGAGTTGACTTTTGGTCAAAGTGATTTAAATCGTCTCACATAGCCTGGTCTTTTCTTGTATTCTAAGACGCATTGATGCACATGTGAACCAGTGGTGATGAAATCATGTTTGTGCTTTAAGGAAGTTGTGGGGAAGCTTGAGACCACTTTTCGAACAAGTCGTGGAAATAAACACACGATCCTCTAAAGTTCCATAAAACATTATTAATCAAAATGAGATTGAACGATGCTTGAGACTCTATGCTCTAAGATTAGAGGTTATGCCTTGATGAATCAGTCTTCGAGAATCCATAATCAATCGTACTTCTGGCTTGGGAGACTCAAAACCCTAATTGAGGTGCGACGCCTAGTGCTCTTGACTCAGACCTGTCTCCGCACATGAAACAAAGAAAACATGAACATACACCTTTGTATGCGATTAGAAGTTAGTGATACATAGGCTAAAAATGTTTAAAACACTTGACAGTCTATGCATAGGCAATGCTCGAAGGTGAGAGGTCAAAACCGACCGTATTTCGTGACCTTGATTTTTGAATAAAAATGCAAATGAAGATGGGATATAAGGTTAAAAAAATTGGGGTATGACACCTATCATTAACTGGAAGAAGTAAATCTATCCAGAAGAGGAATTTTGTTTTGTTGACTGGTTTTTCCTGCAAGGAAGAGGGTTAGTTGCATGCAGATGTATGCATGGCGTAATGATTTTCTCAAAATAAATGAGATTATGTTGTATGCATTTGTCATGTATGTAGTATTATGTATGAATATGAAATATTTTTGAAGCGTATCTTTGTCTAGAAAATAAATCCTTGACAAATGCTGGGGAGTTTTAGAAAGTTAAATCACAGATTGCTGTTGGGGATGAAGAGTATGTGCATCTTCAAACCTTGTTTAGAGTGTTTCTGCTGGGGATTCTTGCTTTGTTGTTTGAGGATAATTCCGCTGGGGAACATTGACTTTTCTTGAGGAAACTCTGTGGGGAGTGTTGATTTCTACTTGGGGAATAGAATTCAGGAGTTTTAGTTATCCATTGCTCTATTGGGGAGAATAAAAGTTAGTTGTTATCTGGTCAGATTCTAGGCTTCGCAACAACTTGCTGGGGAAAATAAAGTTAATTGTTATCTAGTCGTATTCCAAGCTTCACAGCAACTTATTAGGGAATATCAAGTTTAACTGTTATCTGGTTGGATTCCAGGCTTCACAGCAACTTACTTTAGAGGATGAAGTTAACTATTATCTGGTCGGATTCCAGGCTTCGTAGCAACTTACTTGGAAGGATGAAGTTAACTGTTATTTGGTCGGTTTTTAGGCTTCACAGCAAATTACTTGGAGGGATGAAGTTAACTATTATATGCTTGGATTCTAGGCTTTGCAGCAACTGAAATTAATTGTTATCTGGTCGGATTCTAGGCTTTGCAGCAATTTAGATGAAGTTAATTGTTATCTGGTTGGATTACAAGCTTCGCATCAACTTAGATGAAGTTAAACTATTATCTGGTCAGATTCCAGGCTTCACAACAACTTAGATGAAGTTAAACTGTTATCTGGTCGGATTCCAGGCTTCGCAGTAACTTACTTGGGAGGATGAAATTTAACTGTTATCTGGTCGGATTCTAGGCTTCGCAGCAAATTTTGGGGATAGTAACGACTCCGTTGGGGATTAGAGGTCTTGTCCATTGATTTGTAATGGTCTAAGAAAAAGACTTGTATTGGGAAATTTGTATTTTGTTGGGGAAATAAACCCTGTTGAAGAGAATATTTGACGACCTAATGGGGAAGTGAATTCTTTAGGAAGAACTCCACGAGGCTTCTTCTTTAAGACCAACTCATCTGGGGAGAGGGTTTCTAAGAGATTGGAACTCTGGATGTATGAATTTAACTCAGTGGGGATATCCCAAATCCTTAAGGAAATGCTTATTACTGTTTTTATGCATACATTTGTTAAAAGTTAATTATGTTCATATGCATATGTTCATTAAATTTTTAGTCATTGGACACTTTTGCACTCAAAACAAAAATACAAAAAGGTTTCACTTCAAAGTATATTTGTATTGATATTTTGCCCAAAATTAGGCATTTGTGTACAAGGAGACAGAGATCCTAGTAAGAGGAAATCTTCGAAATAATGAAAGGAATACAAAGTGAAAACAAGAATAATAACCAAGTGGAAGTGATCTCATTGAGTTCCAACCCTGCTATTGACCCTATGTCTTCGAACATCATCCTTTGCCATTGAAAGAAGTCGATTGAATTGATCTTGGACCATTGAACTTGGACCTTGGTAATAAAGCTGGATGTAGAGATTCCACGGGACATAGTCATACGATTTAATCCTTAACTTTTTCCTAGACTGCACTTTCGGGTTTTCAATCCACCAGGATACCCATTTTTGCCCAAGACGCCCTTTCAAGTTTTTGACTTGCCAGGTGTACAATCTTTTTTATATATCCCTAACTTTTTCCCGAACATCTTTGGTTCGCCGGGATGCCCTTATTTTTTCCTAGGTATGTCAACCTAGCAGGTCAATTTTATGAGTAGTATTTTTTGACTATGTATGTGTTCACATGATGCGGAAAATCTTCATCATCCATAGTAGTCAGCATCATGGCACCACCAGAGAAAACTTTCTTAACAACAAATGCCCCTTCGTATGTGGGAGTCTATTTGCCCCTGGGATCGCCTTGTGGAAGAATGATGCACTTTATTACCAAGTCGCCAGTCTGACACACTCGAGGCTTGATCTTCTTATTGAATACCTTGATCATACGCTTTTGATACATTTGACCATGACAAACAGCAGCCAGTCTCTTCTCATCAATTAAATTCAATTGATCCAACCTAATCTGCACCCATTCATCTTCGCCTAGATCTTCTTCTTTCGTAATCCTTAGGGAAGGAATCCGAACTTCAACAGGCAGGACAGCTTCCATGCCATAAACTAAAGAGAATGAGGTTTCCCCGATTGATGTTTGAGTAGGAGTATGATAGCCATTAAAAGCAAACGGTAGCATCTCATGCCAATCTTTGTAGGTCACCACCATATTTTTCACAATCTTCTTTATGTTTTTATTAGCAGCTTCCACTATGCCATTCATTTTAGGTCTGTAAGGAGAAGAATTGTGATGCTTGATTTTGAACTGAGTGCAAAGTTTCATAATCATAGAATTGTTGAGATTAGTTCCATTATCGGTGATGATTCTTTTAGGGATATGGTAATGGCAGATGAGGTTGTGTTTGATAAACTTGGCTACAACATTCTTTGTGACTGAGGCATACGAGGCAGCTTCGACCTATTTGGTGAAGTAATCAATCGTAACAAGGATGAAGCGGTGTCCATTGGAAACAATAGGTTTGATTTCTCCAATCATGACTACGAAGCAGTCATGACATTCAAGGGAATTAGAGGTGTGTGGACCTTATCAGCATAGATTTGGCATTTATGGCAAGTTCTCGAGTGGGTGTGACAATCAGTTTCCATTGTTGACAAATAGTAACCAGCCCTCATAATCTTCTTGGCCATAGCGTGTCCACTAGAGTGAGTCTTAAAGATACCATTATGCATATCTTCCATGATATTTTCAGCCTCCTTCTTGTCCATACAGTGGAGTAGAGTAGAATCGTGGTTGTGCTTATACAGGATTCCATTTCTTAGAAAGAATTTGGCTAAAAATCTTCACAAGAATTTCCTATCATTGATGGAGGCTCCTTCAGGATACTCTTGTGCCTCAAGATATCTCTTCACCTCATGATACCAAGGCTTCTGTTCATCAGTGTCAAGCTCATTGCAGTTCACAGGTTCGTCAAATAGTTCATTTGTAATTCTAGGGGCCTCGTTGTCCCAATTGACCTTGAACATGGAAGACACTATTGCCAAGGCATCTGCCAACTGATTTTCTTCTTTAGGGAAGTTTTCAAAGGTGACCTCCTCAAAGTGTGGGATCAGGGTTAACACAAACTCTTTGTAAGGAATTAGGTTAGGATGCTTGGTATTCCACTCTCCTTTGACCTGACTGATTACTAGAGCTGAATCTTCGAATACGTCCAAGAACTTGATCCTTAGGTCAATAGCAGCCTTTAATCCCAAGATACACGCCTCATACTCAGCCATGTTGTTTGTACAGTCAAACCATAATCTAGCGATGAAAGGTGTATGGCAACCTTCACGAGAAATAATCACAGCACCAACTCCATTACCCAAAGCATTAGAAGCCCCATAAAAATACATAGTCCATTGGGATCCTTGTTCAGGTCTGTCACACGGTCCATACTTTTCACAATTAGTTATCAGCATGATACTCTCGTCCAAGAGTTCAAAGTTCATGGACTAGTAATCCTCAAAAGCATGATGAGCCAAAAGATCCGCCAATATACTTCCTTTGATGGCCTTTTGTGTTGTATATTGGATGTCATATTCAGTCAGAATCATTTTCCCTCTAGATATTCGTCCGGAGAGACCTGGATTTTCAAAGATGTACTTGATAGGGTCCATCTTAGAAATCAACAGAGTGGTGTGAGTCAACATATATTGTCTTAGTCGGCGAGCAGCCCATGCTAGAGTGCATCAATTTTTCTCGAGCAATGAATATCTTGTTTCACAGTCGATAAACGTTTTGCTCAGGTAGTATATTGCATGCTCTTTTCAGCCAGACTCGTCATGTTGGCCCAGCACACACCCCATTGAATTCTCTAATACTATTAAGTACATATTCAAAGGTCCTCCTTCAATTGGAGGCATCAGGATGGGAGGTTCTTGCAGATATTCTTTAATTTTGTCAAACGCTGCTTGACAGTTGTCGTTCCATCTGACTACTTGATCTTTCTTCAATAGTTTGAAGATTGGCTAAAAAGTAGTAGTTAGGTGAGATATGAATCGGGCAATATAGTTGAGTCAACCTAATAAACCCTTGACCTCCTTCTCAATACAGGGAGTTTGCATTTCTTGTATGGCTTTGACTTTTACAGGGTCGACCTCAATACCTTTTCCACTGACGACAAACCCTAAGAGTTTTCCGGATCTTACCCCAAAGGTGCATTTGTTGGGATTCAACATTAGCTTGTATTTCTTCAACCTCTCAAATAACTTGTGAAGATGATTAAGGTGTTGTTCCTTAGCTGACGACCTTACAATCATATCATCAACGTACACTTCTATCTCATGATAGATCATATCATGAAATAGAGCTACCATAGCTCGTTGATAGGTTGCCCCTGCATTCTTCAAACCAAAAGGCATGTCCTTATAGCAGAAAGTGCCCCACTGTCTGACAAAGGTGGTCTTCTCCATGTCCTCAGAAGCCATTTTGATTTGGTTGTAGCCGCAGAAGCCATCCATGAAGGAGAAGACTTTATGTTTAGTTGTGTTGTCGACCAATACATTAATGTATGGTAATTGGAAATCATCCTTGGGATTGGCCCTATTCAAATCTCTGTAGTCTACGCACATACAGACTTTTCCATCTTTCTTCGGTACCGAGACCACATTTGCAACCCATTGGGGATGTGACGTAACTGCCAGAAAACCTGTATCGAACTGTTTCATGACCTCAGCTTTTATTTTCTCAGACATGTCTGGCTGCATGCGACGAAACTTTTGCTTGACTGGAAGGCAACCTTCCTTCGTTGGAAGACGATGAACCACAATGTCAGTATCAAGTCCCGGCATATCTTCATATTACCAAGAAAATACCTCAACATAGTCGTGCAACATCTGAACCAATCTGCCCTTGATATTGTCTTCCAAGTTGGCGCCGATCTTGACTTCCCTCTTGTCTATCTCAGTACCTAGGTTGATCACCTCAACTGGTTCCTTGTATGGTTGAATGTCCTTTTCCTCTTGCATCATAAGTCTGGCTAGTTCCCCAGGTATTTCACAATCTTCTTCGCCTTCGTCTTCAACTTGGTATATTGGATGTTCAAAACCATAGATGGCAATAGTGGAGTCGCTGTCAATGAGATCCGGAGTGGATGTGGATCTGCAAATGTGTGTGTGTGTGTGTGTGTGTGTGTGCATGTAAGGTCACATGGCTATTTTGAAAATGCAATAAAGTGGAAGAAAGACAATGAGTGAAAAATTTGAATGCAAAAGAGTACAATGTTTTTCAATAAATGATCATATGGCATATGAAAATGAACAAACCCTTAACAAATGGACCATGGCGCCCTGGGTATGGAACATGGCTTAAAGTCATTGTTTCTATAAAAATACAGACATGTTTCTTAAATTAATAAAACAGTAAATGGTAGTTACTCCTTGTTGAAGGATATGGGAATGAAGTCCTTAGCATGCCAGCTGTTGATTCCTTCCTCGGCAGTCGGGTAGATCCAGTCTTCAAAGTCACAATCGTCTTCGGAGTCTTCAAGGGCATTCACTTCATGAATACTGATGCGAAGAGGTGGTTTTCCTATGCGAGCATGTCTGACCTCCTTTTAAGCTTTGGCAGTGAAGCCCAGCCCAAACTTGTCTTCTTTGAACCGAATGTCAGAGAGTTATCCCCAAATAGTACAACTTCCATCTTCGACAACAACGTGAGCGTCTTTGAGTGAAACCATCCTTGGCATAACTTCATCATCTTTTGGAACATCAGGAGTAGCCACGACAACCATGGGAGGAACCACTTAGAAGGCTTGGCAAGGAGTCTATATAAACTCCCCATTCATTTCCACATATTTGAATGAATTGAGGTGGCTCACCATGAACTCTTCTTCACCGCAGACATAAATGATCTTTCCCTTGATTAGATATTTCGACTTTTGGTGAAGGGTGGACGTCACTGCTCCTGCCCCATGTATCCAAGGGCGCCCAAGTATACAAGAGTGAGCGGGATGGATGTCCATCACATAAAAAGTAGAGTTGAAAACTTGTGAACCAACTTTAATGGGGAGGTATACTTCTCCATGCACCATCCTCTTGGATCCATCAAAATCCCTTACAACTATGTCACTTGGCTTCTACACCAAACCTTCGCAATCCAACCAATCTAAGGCACCTTTGGGTAAGACATTTATAGAGGACCATGTATCCACCAAGACATGGGCTAGAGTAGTTCCTTTGCATTTAATAGAGACATGCAAAGCCTTGTTATGATTTCTTCCAACTGTTGTCAAGTCAGCATCAGAGAACCTCAATCCATTTTCAGAAGTCAAACTCTCCACACAATTTTCAAATTGATTGGCTATGGTCTCTTGAGGAACATATGCTTTCTTTAAAAATTTGATAAATTCTTGAGCGTGAGCATCAGAGCAAAGTAACAAAGATAACATGGAGATCTTGCAGGGGGTTTTCCCCAACCGCTCTACTATCTTAAAACCACTCTTCTTTATGATCTTCAAAATATCCTCCATTTCTTGGGTGGAGGGTTCCTAAGTAGCAATGTCTTTGGCAGGCGCCTCTATCTTAGCAGGCTCAACCATCTTTTTTTTGCCCCTAGTGCCAGTACTAGGTTTATCCATGGCACTGCGAACTGGTGTAGTTGTAGTAGTTGGAGGTGAAATGTTAGGAGATAAGATTCTCCCCGTCCTTGTCACCGTGATAGAACCAACAATATTGGAAATGTCATCAGTTTTGTCTTCATTAATCCAGCAGTCTTGCTTAATCCCATGGTAGTATACTTCAGTACCATAATTCCAAGGGACTGCCTTATCGGAAGAATAAGGAATTGGCCCCGGAGTAGTAATTATCATGGGGGAAATCTTTGGTTCATCGAAAATCCTAATAGGACCTTTTGAAGAGATCCTAATAGGTTTGTTAGAAATGGTTATGATGGATACGTCTTCAGCTTTTTCAGTCAAACTTTTTATGGCCAGAGTTCTTTCAAATAGGATCTCATGACTATTTATCAGGCGTTGGACACCTTTTTTCATCCATTCGCATCCATTCTTTTGTAGAGCACAGAAATTACAGTCTTTTAAACAACTAGGGAAAACCCTAGCTCACAACAAATTTCTTTAACAATGGTCAGTGGAGTAGTCAAATCTTCAACGGAGAAAACAAAAGCAGTGTCTTCAATTGCATTGACACCTTTGTCGTGATTTGGAATTGGTGCAGTTATAACATTCAGAGTTGTAGGTGGATCAAACTCAATAGTCTTGTTGTCGATGAGGTCTTGAATCTTGCATTTCAGAGCCCAACATTGATCAGTATCATGTCTGAGGTTGTTGGAATGATAGGAGCATTTGGGTTAGGATTGTATTTCGGAGATCAAACATTCGGATTTGATGGTGGATCATGCAATGTTACCAAGTTAGGCTTTAACAGGTGTTGTAAGACTTGGGATAGCGACATGTTAATCCTTGTGAATTTTCTTCTTGGAACCTTAGGTCTTTGATGGTTGGCTTGTTGTTGTCTTTGAGTAGAGGATGCATTGGAGATTAGAACTGCATTTACAGATTGACGATGGTCCTTCTTGATATTTCCCCTTGACCCATATATGGCATTAGTTTCTTTTTTATCGTTAAAAGGTTTCTTCATAGTATTTGATGTAGAGGCAAAGGCCATGGGAATCTTTCCACTTTTAATAACACTCTCGACCCTTTCACCAGTCAAGATTAACTGAGTGAAACCAGATGATGAGCTCCCAATTAAAAAATTGAAAAATGGTCCAGTCAATGTTCCCATGAAAATATCTACCAACTCCCTATCAGTCAATGGTGGTTTCACCCTACCTGTCATGTCTCTCCATTTTTGCGCGTACTCTTTGAAGCCTTCATTAGAACCCATGGTCATTCCTTGTAACTGCATTCTAGTTGGTGTCAAATTGGTATTATACTGATATTGATGGTAGAAGGCAATGGCCAAGTCCTCCCACGTATGAATGTTGGAACCCTCTAACTGGTAAAACCACTCCAATTGAGTCCCAGACAGACTCTCTTGAAAGAAGTGCACCCATAACTTCTTATCAGTGGTATGTGGTTGAATTTTATGGACGTAAGATCTTAAATGAAGTTTCGGGCACGAAACGCCATCGTACTTGGCAAAAACATGAATCTTTATTTGTGGGGGATTTCCACCCCAGGAACCAAAACCAAATCACCAAAATCTAGGTCAGACACAACTTGAACTTCCAAAGCCTTCAATATGTCCTCCAGTTGCTTGTACTTGTTTTTATTCGGTGGATATTGTTCATCAAAAAAGTTCTCCTCCTCAGAGACTGGATTGTTACCACCCCTAGCACGGGTGCTCCTTGCGTCTTCATCCTGATTCTCATCCTCCTTGGACGAGTCTTCTGCCACTTGAACTTGTCGAACAGGGCCCTTGAATCTCTTCCCCATGTTGATTAAAGCCTTCTTCTTGGCCTTCTTCTTTGCAACCAGACGTGACATCAGTTCTTGCTGCCCTTTGGCCAAGTTGAGAAATGTTTCTTGAAATTGAGAGTTTTGTGTCTGCAAGTATTTCACAGTCTGCTCGAGATCCACCTTACTGAAATAAACAGTAGAAAGATGAGAAAAACTATGTCGTAAAATCTACTTATGTTATGATGCATGTAATGTGAATGCAAATGTTTTCAAGGATGTTTAAGATTTAGATTTGTTCAAACAAAGAAGGAACAAACATTAATTGTATTAATAAGTTCAAACGATTTACAAAAATGCCTCTTGCGCTTACAATGGAAGTAACCAAAATAATACAAAATAAACTCCTAAAACAAAAAGGACTCAAGTCTCCAATGAGCACATCCTCTATGGTTCAATGTAGGCATTCAAACTCCTCTCTTCATGAAGTTGTCTCGTGAGCTCTAAAACCTTCTTCTCGCTTGCGTAGAATTGGGCTTCAAAGGTGTCTCGCTCCCCCTTTAGTTGAATCCATGACCTTTGCAACTCCTCAAGAGTAGTAGGCATGTCAGGATGCAGAATAGTGTAGGGAACATCTCCTTCGGAAATAGGCTCCATGATGATAGGTAAGATGGTAGGATACGGCATCATGAGGCCTTGAGCACTAGCTCTCACCCACTTGAGATAGGGCTCTAATGGGATGGAGTTCTTATGTCCCAATTTCTTTCTATCAACTTTCGTTCATCATGCCCCAAGCTCGCACAAATCTTGGACGATAACCTTGGACATCACTCTCATAGTCAAATACAATTCCTTGGATAAGCTCATCATGAGGACCATCCCTCCTAACATACCAAAACTGTCGCAAAGCCAAACAAGGATTATAAGTGATACCTCCCCTATTGCAAAAGAGAGGGACATTATGGAATTCCCCACAATGATCAATGATGGTGACATCCTCCAAAGATCGAGAACACCAATGAATATATGAACGCGAGAGTGATATCAACCTACTATACCATCTCATTCCTTGCTCATTCTTCAAAACAGATCGAGGTAGGTGCGAAATAAACCACCTAGACAACAAAGGAGTGAAACACATGAGAATTCCCCTTCTCTTCATGGTGAAAGTGTGAAGAGAATGCAAGATATCTCCAAGTAAGGTAGGTACCGAGTTACGAAATAGAAAAACTTTGACCGCATTCACATCTATGAGTTGGTCTGGGTTAGGAAATAGTACCATACCATAGATGAGAAGAGCCAACATTTCTTCAAAGGCTTGTAAGTACAAAGCATCCCAAAAATGTTGAGCCTTCTCAAACAAAAACTTGGCTAAAAACCCTTTAACACCACTTCTTGTTTCCCAATTTGCCATAATGTCGGACCATTGAAAATGTAAAGCTCAAGCAATCTCCTCAGGTCTTGGGTCTCTCTCATTACCGGTGAAGGGTAATTGATCAAGAATGGGCACTCCCAAGAGTTGATAAAACTCTTCCATAGTAGGCACTATTTGGTAATCCGGAAATGTAAAGCAATGGTGCTTAGGATCAAAGAATTGGAAAAGCACATGTACCATGTCCTCTTCAAAGTTTGTTATAACCAAGTTGATGAGATGACTGTATTTCTTTGTGAATGAAGAATCATTAGAAATACTTGATGTTAATTCCTTAAGTTGAGGAGGAACTTTCACAAGGTAGAATTGGATTGTATTTCTTCGCACGAAAGCCATGTCCTACAAAACAACACAAAGATAAATCCTAAAGTCCTTGAAATGTTTAGTATAAATGTAATGGTATGATGTTATGATGTTATATACATATACGGACAAAGCAAACAAGTCCTTAGGTTTAGGCTTGCATGGGTTCATTGGTAAGTACCCTCTTGAAGTTTAGTTAGTTCAACTTGTCCTAGAAAGTAATCGGGTTCTAGGGGATCTCAATATCATTAATCTTTCTTTATTGGGCACTGTTTCAATGCAAGCCTCTTTTTTGGCGATCGAGATATCCCAAAAGTCAGATCTCAATAAGCGTAGTATCGAGTCTCAACCAACTTCGGACTTCACCAAAGTCGGCTACCTCACTACTTCCTAATAGCCAAGTTGTTCAATTAAAGGTTATAAGGTTCGTTCGTGCTTCATGACACCACACAACGGCCCAGTATTCTCCTTAATTCGCCATAAGGGATACCGGTACCCACAAATGTGTTACACTAACATAGCTATTGTCTCAACCATATCGGTATATGCCATACAGTCTCCATAATTTTTTCTATTTACCTAATGGTGTTCCCAGAGCTGGGTAGGTGATCAATACAAGCCCAAACAAGGACACAAAATGTAAAGCAAACAAATCAAACAATGAAAGCAATTAAATGTGATCTAGCTCTAAGGTAACCCCACTTTTAAGTATTCTCCCTAGTAGAGTCGCCAGTTTTGTGATACGGTGGGAGAACTAACTTGTGTGTTTTGTGTTTTATCGCAATTGTTACGGATAGCAAGAGTCGCCACTGACTTTTCTTTTATCCAACAAAGGAAAGGGTGAAAAGAACAGGAAAGACCTTTTGAGAATTTTCTTGAGTTCGGGGGGTAGGTTATGAAAAGGGAAGGTGTTAGAACCCTTTTCATCTGTAGTTATCTACGGGTTTTTAGTTGCTAACTCATTTTTAAATGCTTTGTTTAAAATGTGTTTTGTGATGATTTTGAAAGTATTTTTGAAAAGTGCCTTCGTCTAGGAGAACTTTGTAATGATTATCGTCTCTATAAGAATGTATACAAAGTGTTGACTTTTGAAAATATTTCATTTGAAAGTGTTGGTGTGTTTTGAGAGATGTTTTAAAAATGGTTATGAGAAAGCAACTACGAGCATCCTACCTACTCAAAAAGTCTTTGTTCATTTCCTCCTCCTTTAGATATTGTTTTCTTACCATTGATTGATAAGAAGCCCTATCATTGGATGTATAGAGACATGCGTGGGTCATCGTATAGTCATAGAAAACAACATTGTAGGATACCTTTGCAATTTATCGTATGGATCTAAGATCATTTATGAAGGCAAGATTTGAAGGGTAATCGAGGGACTATGATCTTGTTTTTAATTTTTTTGCTAAAGTATCCCACCTTTGTGTAACATGACTATTTGTTCTCAAGGCATTAAGTGAGGTTAACCCTAGAGATGCAAGTGTGAAAAGTGTTTATTTTCATGCTCTTTGTCTTTGAATTAGGGTTTTCTACTTGTTGATTTAATGTCTTGTCATACAAATCCTAATTACTAGCATTTATATTGTAAACGAAAAATTGCGGAAATGTAAAAATCTACACTATTACATCATTTGGGGATGGGGGTACAAATTTACAAATTGGGAGCAAATAATTAAACCTCATTACTATTAAAACCATATTAAATAAATAATAATGTACAAGAATGAATAAATGTACAAGAATGAATAAATATATAAGAAAGTAAATGGAAAAGAAAATTGACTTTTATTTGTGTTTTTGTTAAGAAAAAGTTTTTGACCTATTTGACTAAAAGGAAACAATTAACTAGTCTAAATTAATTTTAAAGAAATAAACCTAAGTCTAAAATAGAAAAGAAATAAAATTAATCAAGAAATTATTTTTTAGAGTTTTGTAGGAAATAGCTTTAATTTAATTAAACTAGTACAAAGTTAATTAATTAAAAGTCCTAAGTTCTAAATTAATTTTAGTTAAAAGAAAATAAAATAAACTTAAGTCTAATTATTATTTAAATTTAAGAAAGGAAATTAAATTTGTTAGGAAAATATTTTTTGTCTATTTATCTTTAAAAGAAATAAAATAAAAAGCATTTTAAATATGTAAATAAACAAATAAAATATTTTTTTGGATTTTTGATTAATAAAAATAATATTAATAATAATAAAAAAATAAAGGAAAAAATAAAAATAAAATAAAACTGAAATTGAGTAAGGGGTGTGAAAATGATTTGGATTGTTTAGAAGTAAAACTGGTTTTGTTTGAATGTTAGGCCCATTAGCATTTTTTGAAATCAGAAAATAGAAAATAAAAACAATAAATGGGTTGCGTTATTATTTAGCAAACAAGGGTGTTAGAGGAAGTAAAAAAAACAAAGCCCACTGATGGAAGGCCCAACGCGTTGTTTCAAACCCAAAAAGAGAAAAATGTTAGAGAAATAAAACAAAAGGGCAGCGTTGGGGCTCGAACCCAGACCCTCAGCATAAACGTGCGCGCTCTCTACCACTGGGGTGGCTATACATCTAATGTCTTATATCAAATCATAAATATATATTACAAAACCAGTTCTAATGATAAACTTCATCTTCTTCCTCGCGCCAGCTAGAGCCTCTGCAACTCATTCATTTCTCAACCATTCTCAAAAGTATGAACATCAAACTTGTTAGAAATTTCACCACGATTCCGGAAATGTAAATAACTTAAACAATGGCTCAAAGATGAGAACGGATTTTGACTAGTACCAATTCTAACCTATTTTTTTCAGAAAGTTCAAACTTAAAATTCTCACAACTCAAGCAATATAAATGAATTCTAAGGACATGGTCAACTTCAGGGAAATGATGTCTACATTTTATCTTGGAAAATGGAAAGCTAACAATGCCTATATGAAGAGATTGAAAATCAGAAAACATACCTCTAAACTGGATTTCGTGTTTTTAGTTTGAGCTTTCTTCAAGGTGTTTTAATGGCTTGGTTAGCTTCCTTGAACCTCCAAGAAGCTATTCCAATGGTTACCTTGAGTTGAGAGTGCTTGAACTGATCTAGAGAAGTCCAAGTGCAGACCTCTGTTTTTGAAAATGGAAGGTAGTGTAAATGGTGTTACAGTTGGGAAACAAGGATAGCGATGAGTTGTATTTGATGTAAGGAAGATCTTAAAATTATTTTGAGGGAAAACGCACGATGGAAATGGAAGATACAAGTTCAAGGTCAGAAATGCACAAAAATGGAGTTTGTGTGCAATTTCTGGCTAGAGGGAGTTTGGGAGAGTTTTAGGGCTTGTTCCTTCGTGTGTTTGCTTGCAAATGACTTGTGAATCTATAAGAAAAAGGTTAGAGATGTTTTGAACAAGGGATTTATGAGTTATAGGGTCATGGCTAGGTTGCTTGATTTTGAAGAAAAGTAAGAAATAGAGTTTCAAGGTAGAAGGTACAAGCATGTAGAGTGGTTAGGCACTTTAAACATGTTTTTTATGATCATTTATCTTAAGTGTGGATAGAGACAACAAGTTAGGATCTCAAGTAGAGTTGACCTTTGCAAAAGCAATGCTTTATCAAAATGGAAATGGTAACTTTGTTTCATAAATGGAAAACCAACTTGGACAAGCTTCAAACACTTGGATAAGGGCTTAATCAATTGTGTAAACCATTAATTATGGAGTGAAACACAAGTTTGAGTCCTGAAAAGCAAATATTATGCAGCATGGCCATGGATTTGGTTATGTTTTCATCACAAAATTTCCTTGTAATTCAAGCATGAAACTCTAACTTCATCTCTTCGATTCTCCTAGCTTAAGAATGATCTCAATGAGTTCTTGAACTTTTTATAAATCTTGTAACATCCTATAAAACCTTTATGTTGTACATTTTTGAATAATCAACTTGGAACTATGTGAAAAGTTGCCATGAAGTTGGTACCAAAAATCTGCCTAAAACACTCAAAATTTTACTAAGTGTTCTTTATAACATGTACATGACTTTATGAATTTATAACTTAAAATCCAAGAATTTCTAGAAATTGTTGTATTATACAAATTTTTAGAACTCATTTAGATCTATAATTTTCATGTTGGAAGTTTTCTTGAATCATATTGCATCTTGGTGAAAATTGGCATAAAGTTATGGGAAAAAAACCATGTTTAAAACAGTTTAGAAAAATTTCCAAGTCTTGGAAACTGACTTTTCAAAATGAATTTTGACTTTCATGATTTATTGGTGATAAATTTTCATATTTTTTCATGTCTTGATGAAATGTGATCTTTGAAACTTAATTTTTGATCAAAAAGTCAAAGTTTGACTTTTTAGTGTACAGTTGACTTTTTCATCAATTGACCAAATTTCAACTATCAATCAATTGATCATGGGAAACGAATTGAACCATGAAATTAGGTCAAGATGATGCATTTGAATCCTTGATATAATGATTCAAACCAATAATTCATGTATTAGGTTAAAAGTAAAAAAATCAAGCCTTCTCAGTCAAAACATTAATTTTTGACCATTTTGCCCTTTTAATGATCTGAGTAATTTTCTTTGGGAATTGTGATCCAAACTTGACCAAATGATATATATGAGTTCAAAATGTTGATATGGGTCAAATATCTTGAAGTTTGACTGTATGTTGACCATAATTGACTTTTTACCCGATACAATTGATTTTAGATCATCTGATCAATTGATTGAGCAAACATGAACTGCAAGACTTGAAACTTGACATGAGCAATCTTAAAAGTCCATAATTATCCATGAAAGTCATATGAGGCATTAAAAGTCCAATTTTCCTTGTGAAAACTCAAACCCTAATTTGAGGCATCAGTGTTGAGGAGATGTCTTGACCTAGTCAATCCTTGTGCAAGCTTGAGCTATTGAAGATGTTGTGCAATTTGTATTGAGAAATTAGAGGGCAAATTTTAGGGTACAACACCCTGGCTCCTCCTCGTTAGGAACCATGGCGGCCTGGATCCCCTTTACCTCTTCATCAAGAGTTTTCTTCGCGGCCAACCAAGTGTCCTTCTCCTTGGCCAGGACCTTCTTCGCCTTTTACACATCTTCAAGATCAGCCATCGACTTATTTAGCTTCATCTCAAGAGCCTTGATCACTTCATGGGCTTTCCTCAACTCAATCTCCTAAACACTCCCCTCCTCGGTATGGATCACCGCAGTGCCCAAGATCCGTATTAGGGCACCAGCGTCCTGAGCCAGCAGGGCCCTTTTCCTTAGACGATCCATTTTCCCATACAACAAGGACTCTTCCCAGTGGACCTCCAAGGAACCCCCTTCGAAGAGAGTTCTATGGTGAAATAAGGTAGGCACCTTGAATTTTCCAGGAGTTTGCTCCCCGATCAGATCTATCAGGTAATCCGAAAGGGGTCTCTTGGACCTCGAGCTCACCGGAAGAGGAGACGCCTACCCAGCAATTGGGCCTGACGAAGATGTCAATGACCTTGTCAGAGGCACGCCTGGACCATCGACACACAAAATTCTCTTAGCAACCCATTTATGTGCTTTCCTAGCTTTGGTCGCAGCATTCTTGAGTATGCGCTTCTGAGAAGTGGACATTTTCTCTGCAACAAAACAAACACGGATTAGCAAAACGTGCATATCAGAGTAAGGGCAAGTCAATAAGCAAAATGACTACCTAAATATTTCCAAGGCTTCTCACTTTTGAGGAGCTCCTTAACATTTATAAGACTAAGTTCGAGCACCGGCCTCCCGCCCTGGTCAACAACGGGTCTTCCCCCTTTGCCCACATGCTAGACTGGGGGTATCCCTACAACGAAAGCCAACAGTTGGTCGTAATTGGCCTGATCATCAATGTTCAGTTGGCCCGCCTTCACAATATAATGATCAGTCCCATGGTTAAAATGTTCCATATGCCAATGAAAATTAAACTTCTACTCCAGCTCCCTCACAGCCTCACCCTCCTCGGTCAACAATTTTTGCCCCTCCGGAGCAAGCTTAGGAACACTATAAAAACATTGAAAATAGCTTCTTCTAACATAGGTTGAACCAAGATATACTTGTTCTTAAAATGTCAGATAGATTCAAGGTAGGCTTTGAACAACTTGCCCTCATGTTACAAAGAGACCCATCTGAACTGCTTATCTCGTCCTCCCCTCTGAAGGTGAAAGAAATATAAGAACAAGGGTATGGTAGCCCCAATCTTTAGATGCTCGCACACCATCTCAAAAACCCGCAGGAAAGTTATCGAGTTGTGATATAACTGCAAAGGAGCAAGGCGAAGATGGTCAAAGACACCCACTTGAAAGTCAGTAAAAGGAAACCTGAGCCCCAGATATTTAAAAACAATCTCATACATAAGAAGATGATTGTCCTCATATTTTGAACATATCCTATCATAATTCCCAGGTACATAAACAACCCAATCTTCCTCGGCATTTGGTTGTTCCATCCCTGTAGATACAACTGTAAATGCCGCCTCCGGGTGCTCGGAGAAATACAAAGAAATCTCCCGAGGACCAAGAGCAATCCAACCTTCCCCTCCGGTAGCTTGATCAGAAGAACTTTGCTTGCCCATAACACCGTCCTCGAAACTACTGGCCATTTTACCTGAAAAGCAGAGGACGAAAGTGAATTCGACATCAAATTAAATCCACCCTTCTACCGCTAATCAAGTGAAAGGGCATACAAAGGAACACAGACCTTGTCCCCTACCAAATCCCCAACTCAAACAACAAAGAGCAATACGAGAAGGATTCCCTCTAACGTATTAGGCGCCTAACCGCCAGGATAAACCTTAGCCCGAATAGGTAATAAATCTCTATGACGGCTTGGTCTTACACTTCACTCGAGGGTTCACCAAAAACACAAGAAGACCACCGCAGAAACCCAGAAATAACCCAAAAGGGTTCAACACAACTCGTCATCACCAGAAATTACCAAAGGATTCATGACGGAGCTGACACCTTCATATGGTAAAACAACCTTCAAACTCCATCAAACCACCAGAAAGTGTTCGCACTAAAGCTAATCTAATATTAACTGCGTGCATCTCTAGAATTAGACTCAGAAAATCCAACCTAGAATGGAAATAAAATTCGCAGAAATATAGAGAAATTAAGGAACTTACTGGGTCGAGGAAGATTGATGATGGAATGAGCAGTTGAAGGAGGGAAAAACACAAGAAGGGGGTTGAATTGGGATCTCAAAACATAATTAAAAGAACATGGTAATTTTTATCCTGGTTCGTTTGAACTCAAACTACTCTAGTCCACCCGCCAAGGTGATTTCGCCTCTCTCTAACGAGGTCTTAATCCACTAATAAATCTTGGTTTCAAATCTACTTTGACAACTGCCAAAGTCTTCTTGAGTATAACCACAACCAGGTTTTCTCAATGAACTACAAAATAATATATCTGAGTGTGTACAAATATGTTTTCTAAATAAAACAATATCACAACCGTGATGTATTACACAATTTAAGATTGCTAGATAGAACTGGGTAAATATGATTTTCTTTTACGTGCGCAGTAGTTTGTCAATTGAATTCTTCTTTTTGTCTTCTTTATATAGGCCATGCAACAGTGACATAAGAAGATGCTTTTGGAATGTCCATAACACGAATTAATGAACTTTTCAAACCAGGAGATCCTTGTTTGTTTGTAGCCGTTACTTTTGATATTGCATTGATAAATTGTAATGCTTCATAACTTCTCACATTAAAGGATGAATGTTACCGTTGAGAGTCCCTTACTGCTTGTATCAGAACTTTACAGATCAGAGTATCAGAGATCCTGTTTCACAACGCTGGTGCATTCAGAAGTTGTAACAGAACTTCTTCATATAAGAATGTCACACAGATTTGCTTCTAAGAAGGATGCGTCTGATTCTATCATAGTACTCTCATCTTCTATGCTTTCATAATCAGAACTTCTTGTGATGTTCTGGAAGATCATCTATGCTCCTTACATCAGAACATCTTTTTCACATCAGAACTTCCTGAATATAAAGATACTTTTATTAGAGAGCATATTTGTTCTTTATATCTATATATATCATGTGTTTGTTATCATCAAAACTCTTACAGGGATGTAGAACCAAATTATGTTCTAACAATCTCCCCCTTTTTGATGATGACAAAAACATGTATATTTTTATGGAATATAAAGAATAAAGAATAAAAAACTCCCCCTGAGTAGAATACTCAGATAACGATAAAATAAAATACTCCCCTGAAGATCTTCTGATAACACAGATTTGCTTCTGATAGGAGTCAAAATATCTTTCATTCTCCCCCTTTTTGTCAATAATCAAAAATTAGGAAAAAAAATCTATTTGTCTTGCTTTCATAGAAGTTGCTTGAGAAGGTGTGACATCCTCTTCTAGATTCAATTGATATTCTATAGAGAGCTTATGATGTTGTATTCTCTTTACCGTTCCCAATAGTTCCAGAGCCAATAACCTTTTGTTTCTGATTGCCTTTGAAACCTGTGAATCCTTTAAACTTAATTTCCATGCTTTGGAACATATGCTTTCTTCTCGCCATGTGTAGAGAGCATCCAAAATCCAGGTGTTAGGACTGGTGTTTCAACCTTACTGTTAAAAATATCTGCAACGTAGATGATTTTATCCTTTGGTACCTATATCTTTTTGGGTCCATGATTGTTAGAGTTTCCAAAATTTTGTTTGAATTTTGGTTTGGCATAAAACACCTTACTAGTATATTTTATATCATGTGTTTGCCCTGTAGTGAAGTGAGAATAAAGATGAGTACGTTTAATAACCAAATCCTTAACTTTCTTAGGTTGGGATACTTTACCTTTGTATCCTATACCTTTTCTGCCATTTCTGCTGACTCCATAGATCATTGAAGCCATCTTGCTTCTATCTATGTTTTTATCGAGGAATTTATGAAAGCTATGATCATATTCCTTTATGATCTTATCAGGGTTACTAGGAACTTCTGAGATGGTTTCCTTTTGAGTATTTTGTAATTCATTTTCAAGTTTTGAAATTTTTTCTTTCAACTCAGAGTTTTCCAAACTCAGAGTCTTAGTTTCTTTAGAGTCAGAAACTAGATCCTTTTTCAGGTTCTTGTTTATGACTCGAAGTTTCTGAAACCTTTCTAGAATTTCTGACAGACTCTCTTCTAATTGAGATCTATAAAAGTTAGAAAATACCTCTTATGACTCTGAGTCTGATTCTAATTATGATTTTGATTCAGAGGATTCAGAGACATTTGATAAGTTGTTCGTTTGAGCTATATTGGCTCGTTCATCTTCTGATTTCGTTCCATCTTCAGAAGATTCAGAGTCATCCCACATTACCATAAGACTTTTCTTCTTTTCCTTAGAGAGCTTCTTTTTAGTTTTCTATATTTGAAAATTTAGGCAGTTGCTCATGTAGTGACCTTGTTCATTGCATTCATAGCAGGTAATGTTTGTTACTGGATTTTATGTATCCAGAAGATTGTTTAGAGTCATTCCCTATTCTTTTAGAGTTTCTAAATTTCCTCTGCATGTGCTTCCACAACTGATTGATTCTTCTGGATAGAAGGAACAATTCGTCTTCTTCTGACGAGGATTCACCAGAGTTTTCTTCTTCTACTTTTGCCTGCAAAAATTTGGTTTTATATTTATTAGATTTCAGAGCGAGAGACTTACCTTGCTTATGGGACTCATCACCTTCTAACTCTATCTCATGACTTCTGAGAGAGCTAACAAGTTCTTCTAGAGAGATTTTGTTCAGATCTTTTGCTAGTTTGAGAGCAGTGACCATGGGTCTCCATTTTCTTGGTAAAATTCTAATGATCTTCTTTACATGATCATCAGTTGAGTACCCTTTGTCCAGAACTTTTAGCCCAGCCACCAGAATTTGAAATCTTGAGAACATTATTTCAATGGTTTCATCTTCTTCCATTTTGAAGGCTTCATATTTCTGAATGAGCGCAAGGGCTTTGGTTTCTTTGACTTGTGTGTTGCCTTCATGCGCCATTCTCAAGGAATCAAACATGTGCTTTATTGTCTCTCTGTTTATGATCTTCTCATACTCTAAGTATGAGATGGCACTCAAGAGAATAGTTATGGCCTTGTGATGATTTCCGAAATCCCTCTTTTGATGATATGTCATTCTTTTTTGTCAATCTTCTGACCGCTTTCATCAACAAGATGTATGTACCCATCAGTTACCATATCCCAAAGGTCAGTGTCACACGCTAGAAAGAAACTTCTGATTATATATTTCCAGTAATCAACATTTTCACCGTCAAATATTGAGGGTCTGCTGATGATTTTGTCTTTCTCATCATGATAATCCTTGCCGATGTTCTGACTTGGTCCCACCATAGTGTTTTTACACCTTGTATCTTTTTCTGACACGGTTAAGTATTTGCACCCAGATCCAGGTGCTATGATACCAATTGAAGAAGAGAAAAACACAAGAAGGGGGGGTTGAATTGGGATCTCAAAACATAATGAAAAGAACACGTTGATTTTTATCATGGTTCGTTTGAACTCAAACTACTCCAGTTCACCCGCCAAGGTGATTTCGCCTCTCTCCAACGAGGTCTTAATCCACTAATCAATCTTGATTACAAATCTACTTTGACAAATGCCAAAGTCTTCTTGAGTATAACCACTACCTAGTTTTCTCAAGGAATTACAAAATAATATATTTGAGTGTGTACAAATATGTTTTCTAAATAAAACAATATCACAACCGTGATGTATTACACAATTTAAGATTGCTAGGTAGAACTGGGTAAATATGCTTTTCTTTTACGTGCGCAGTAGTTCGTCACTTGAATTCTTCTTTTTGTCTTCTTTATATAGTCCAAGCAACAGTGATATAAGAAGATGTTTTGGAATGTTCATAATACTAACTAATGAACTTTCCAAACCAGGAGATCCTTGTCTGTTTGTAGTCGTTACTTTTGATATTGCAATGATAAAATGTAACGCTTCATAACTTCTCACATCAGAGGATGAATGTTACCATTGAGAGTCCCTTACTGCTTGTATCATAACTTTACAGATCAGAGTATCAGAGGTCCTGTTTCACAGCGCTGGTGTATTCAAAAGTTGTAACAAAACTTCTTCATATAAGTGTGTCACACAGATTTGCTTCTAAGAAGGATGCGTCTGATTCTATTATAGTACTCTCATCTTCTATGCTCATATAATCAGAACTTCTAGTGATGTTCTGGCAGATCCTCTATGATCCTTACATCAGAACATCTTTTTCACATCAGAACTTCCTTCTTATAAAGATACTTTTATTAGCAAGCATATTTGTTCTTTATATCTATATCATGTCTTTGTTATCATCAAAACTCTTACATGGATGTAGAACTAAATTATGTTCTAACAGCAGTGACTCAGGTGGCGAATGGTGGAACGAGCTGAAACTTTAGAGGCGAACAATGGCGAATTGTAGAACAAGATGAATCGAGTAAAAGCAGGCAAGAGAAAAGTGAAAATGAATTTTTCTCTCTCTCTCTCTCTCTCATTAATAGGCAGCTTCGCCAGCACGTGAGTGGGAACGCGCCTAGGGAAACCTAGGGGTCATTATCATTACACCGTAGTCCCTAGACTTTCCATCATTACACATTTATTACAACATGTGGCTCGACACAAGCGTTGCACGCTACCTCTCAAGATCCAATCAACCATCTGGCTCCCCATGCGTTGTTCACCAAAACCCACATTCGGGCTCCTCGATGCAGCTCCCCCACATGCATCTTGGAGCATCCTCAATTCCTCGACACACGATCTGACTCTAAAGTCATCACTCCTACTCCTAAGAGCAACGAATTAAGGGGCTTCTATTCTAGACTGGCCTAATGACTAGAATTGGCCCAATCCACTTCTACCTTCAGTATGGCCCAACAACATTGGCCTATTAGATTTGCACCTCTTGTCGGGCATCCCTGGTCGACCATGTTCCTTAAGCAGCAAGACCAACGATACCCAAGACACATGCCTACCCATGTGGTCATCTACCTCTCAGTCTACTCGACGAACGTAGAGCAGACGACAAGGGAATGCTCGTAAATGCATCTGCATGTAATCCCTTTCATGCTTTATGCAACGGCTAGTTATGGACATGACTGCTCATATTTACCAAGTCCAATAGTTACATATTTTTGAAGAACCTAATATATAGACCAAAAAATAGGAACCAATAACCAAGTGTCAGGGGAATTATATAAACCCTCACACTTGTGAGGGCCAGGTATCCAATATTCACAATCTAAACTCTAATCTCTTTCTTATATCTTTTTGCACCCATTCTTATTTGATCGTCGGAGTGCCTTACAGATACACCCCCTCCTCTCCATAAATTTACAAACAAATAGACGTCATCTCTTTGGCCCACTTTAGGTTCTGATCAACCAGTAAGATCAAACCCCATATCCATCTTCTTATTTTAAACCAAAGCGGGATTTAGATTCTACATCAGATGATGTGAGATCCATCATTGCTAGATCTTCTTTTCTTTCGTCTTTAGTTGTATTGTCTTTATTATCAAGTTCATCCCATGTTGCCATGAGACATTCTTGAATTTACTTTTGAAGCTGTCCTTCTGGAAGCTTCCTCTCTTTGATATATCCTTCTGCAGATCAGGACATTCAGGTTTGAAATAACCCGGATTCTTGAAGTTGAAGCAGTTCTTCTGGTCAACATCTTTGTCTCTATAACTAGAGCCTCTGAAGCCACCGCTTCTTCCAGAGAATCTCTTGTTCCTCTTTTATAGTCGTTAAAACCTCTTGATAATAAATTCCATATCCTGATCATCAGAGTCGTCATCAGAAACTTCTTCATCATAAGCTTCTTTAGATTTAAAGACTCTTGAGGATCTGGGAGCTTTACTACCAGATTTATCAGTTATAGACTTTAAATCCAATGATTTAGATACCTTCACAGGCTCATCTTTATTCAGTTACATCTTATGGCTCTGAAGGTTGCTTATTAGAATTTCAAGACCGAGTGTATTTAGGTCTTTATCTTCCCAAACAGTTGTGGGTTTAGGTATGTATCTACCAGGGAGGCTTCTCAAGATCTTCTTAAAATGATCAAATATGGTGTAGCTTTTATTCAGCACCTGAAGGCATGATACAAGAACTTGAAACCTAGAGAACACAGTTTCAATATCTTCATCATCCTTCATTCTGAACAACACATAGTGTTGTATAAAACGGTTGTCCTTATCCTCTTTGACTTGAAGATTCCCATCATAAGTATAACACAAAGAGACAAAGATAGTCTTAGTAGTAGACTTATCAACAATCTTGATTTAATCAAAATGAGGTAGAGATTCTATAAGAATTCCTCTAATATTATGGTGTTTTGTGTAAATTTCTTCTGAGATGGTGTGATAGTCTTTCTATTAGCCACCATTCCAACACCGTTGACATCAATGTCAATTCCATCCTCAAGAATATCCCATAACTCGTCATCAAGAGCCAAGACCAATAATGTAGGTATACATCTTGCTTTTCCACCATTTAAACTGAGTGGAATCACCACTGAATGTAGGTAATCTATTAGAATAATGACTCTTTTCAGAAGCACTATAATCATATGGTATGCCACCACCACCAGTAACATCACTTACATTTGGAGAGGCAAAATATAATATATTTTTCTCTTCGGGATCTTTTTATGTACCACAGTTAAGTGCTTAGCATAGACCGTGCTCTGATGCCAACTGAAGATGAAAAAAATACACAAGAAGGGTGGGCTGAATTGTGTATTGTGAAATCTTTGGCTTCTTTACAAACAACTTCTGAAATTGAATGAATTCAAAGTCTAAGCAAGAGTAGTTAGCAGCATAAATAGATAAACTATAAAATTAATAAGTAACATCACACACATAAGTTATCATGGTTCCTCTACAACCGAGAGTAGTCCAGTCCTCTTGTCCCACAAAAGATTTCCACTATAACCAAAATCTGATTACAACATGCTTAAGCAAACCAGCTTAAGACTTCCTTTTCTCAATCAACCTAGAAAGACACTTCTTCTTAAGCAATCTAGAAAGAGGCTTCATTTTCTCAAGCAACCTAGCAAGAGACTTCTACTAAACATCTAAGCAAATAATTTAGATGACTAGACAACAAGATGCACTTGATACACAGTCTGAAGCACAAAGAATACAACACAAACAAAGACTTATTACTAGAGATTTATACGATATACAAAGATAAGAAATCTCAAGACTATGTGCAATATAACAAATATATACGAAATCTTAGTGTGGAGTTTTAGTTCTTGTTCATATTGTTAACTTCCTTCAAATCTTTAGCTCCTTATATAGAGGCAACTAAAGATTCGTTAGAAGAGGACTTGCAAAAGTGTCTTTGCTAAGAAGCAATTTCAAAGAAAGAAACGTTGGAAATTGGTACTGTGAAGATCTTTATCTTCTGAGTAAAAGCTTTATCCATGGTGTCTTTCTTAAGCATGGCGGCCACAAGGATGTTGGAGCAGACTAAAGAGGTTGTGTCACAAAATCTTGAGTCGTTCACTAGTAACCCTAGTTGACTTTATCTAAAATTGGCTTTTGACAAGATAGAACTGTTTTTTATAGAGTACAAGCCATAGGCGTTGTACTTTGTTTCCAGGTCATCAGAATCCGAGTTGTTACCAGAAGCTGAGATTTGAAGTGCTAGACATCAGATTTTGATCCTTCAGAATCTGAGTCATTTGCTTCTCTTCATAAGCAATTTAACAAGGTCAGAACCAAGCTAATCTTGATCTTATTATCCTTCACACTTAAACAAATGTTAGTATACCTAATTGTTTTTGAAGTACTTTGTTATCATCAAAATCCAATGAGTGTAAACAGATTTTATTCCAACATATCGCACCTTCCTCTCATATTCTTTGCCATGTACATATTGACTTTTCTTCTCTATTTTATCATCTATTATGTTCTTTCTTTGTCATCTTCTTAGTTTTTATGATATTATTCTTCATTCCAATTTTATTTTTATCGCAACTCTTCTTCTCTACTCTTTCTTATATTATGTTCTTTCTTTTTCATCTTCTTTAATCTCTCTTCTCTTATGTATTTTTTGTTTCATTATAATTTTTTGATATTGTTTGATAATTACTACAAATAATACATTTTTTGACAAAACTTTCACCTCACCCAACAAACAACCTATGTGTAAACCATAGGAGCACCGAATTTCAATTTGTTTTTAAAAAATACTATCTATTCCCTTGGTTATGTTGGCAACCGAGAGGAAAGGTTGTGATCAACCCCCATTCAAATCCCAACAACTACGTTAAAGCACTTTTATTTTTTTATGGAAAAATACCCTTTTCTGTCCCTTAACTTTAACTCAGGGTCCATTTTAGTCCCTTAATTTTTAAAACATTCAAATAGATCCCTTATCTATTTAAAAAGCGGCATGTTTATCCTTTTGTTTGCTTCTGTTAGTGAGGTTCTGTTTTGCTTATCCATGTGGATAATCTGAATGATGATATGGAGAATACGTGTATATATCATCAAATGAATAAAACAAGTCATAGATAGATGAAATGACAATGTATTCACTGTATTCAAAGGTTGAAAGGGTGAAGTTGACTCTGGTTTTCATGTGACATTGATGTCGGAATCGAAGAAATATTAAAGGGTTGAAAGCACATTTGAGTACAGGTTTTTCATTTATGTCATTTAATCATTGTGATTCCGGTAGGAAGTTAGTATTTTTTCATGTTTTCGTTCTATGAGTTTTAGGAGTTTAGGATTTCTTTTGTTTTAGGATATTTTCATGATTTCGTTCTGATAGTTTTAGGAAATTAGGGTTTGTTCTGATTTAGGGGTTTTTCAGTATGTTTCTTATTTTTGGAATGATTTGAGTAGGTATAATGGATGAGTTTCTAAATCTAACAATTCATCATAGTGGTGAATTCTTTGATGGTGATCTTAGTACGTGTGAAGGAGGAGATATTTCTGATTTGAAAATGATGTCGATACATGGATCTATTTTGAGTTTGTTGGTGTACTTAAGGAGTAAGGTTATAAGGAGTTTGAGAGAATCTTGTATAATGACCATTCATTTGGCATGGTGAATTGGTTGATGATAAAGGAGCCTTAAATAGCTAATATTTACAGGGTTCATCTAAGTGTTGACATCTATATTCAACACACGTTGTCTGAGCCAAAATATTGTGATGGGCCTATAGAAGCAGAAGTAGATAATGTTAACATTGTTGATAAGGAAGAAGAGTTGATCTAAAAATGTATGAAGAAGTAGTTAATGGGGAAGATAAGTTCAAGGAAGCTGAGTAAGATAATTTATGTGTGGAGGATGATAATGTTGGACATGTGGGTAATGATGTATATGTGGAGGGTTCTAATGTTGGACAAGGGGGTAATGATGTAGGCATGGAGGGTTCTAATGTTAGACATGAGGGTAATGATGTAGGTGTGGAGGGTTATAGTGTTGGACATGAGGATAATGATGTAGGTATGGAGAGTGATAATGTTGGTGTGAAGGGTGCTAATGTTAGTGTTCAGGGTGGTGAAGTGCATGATGAGTTAAGTACTGATAGTGAGGATGACAGTAAAGATGAGTTGTACAATTATGACCTTGCTTTGGAAGTAGCCATTGATGATTCTTCTAATGGGTATGAGGATTTAGAGGAAGGATAATTGGCTAATTTAATTGAATATAAACAGCATGATAAGGAGGGGCAAGGCAAAAAGCAAAAGGAAAAGTGGGAAAAAGACAAGGAAGAATTTAAAGGGAGTGATAATGATAGTGAAGAACTAAAAAGTGGATGTGATAGTGTTGATAGCATTGGTGTTGTTACAAAAAAGACTTACACAATTTTCAAACTCCCAAAGTACATGACAAATTACAAATGGGGAAGTAGAAGTGTATTTTAGTTCAAAAGATAACTTCGAGGAAGTCATAACATCATATGTTGTCCAAAGTGGAATCTTAGTTCACTAAGAATGACAAAGTAAGGGTGAGGGTTAGATGTAAGGTTGGTTATGAGTGGGAAGCTTATTGTGCCAAATTGCCAGATGAATAATATTGGCAACTAAGGAAGGTAATTGACAAGCATGATTTCAATAGAGTATAATATGAAGATGATGACTACCAAGTGGTTGAGCAAGAGGATTCAAAAATATTTGAAAAATAATCCTAGGATGAGGATAAAGGATATAAAGGCAAAGGAACAAAGGAAGTGGATTGTGGGTGTCAATAAGACAGGCTATAAGGGAAAGATTTAAAGCTAGAGATATGGTTGATGGATCTTTCTTAGGGGATTACACTAGAATATATGACTATTGTCATGATTTGTTAAGAGCAAACCCAAGGTCCCCTATGAAGCTTAATGTTGATCCTATTTCAGAAGGATGTACACATGCTTTGCATCATGTAAGGAAAGCTTCAAGTTATCTAGACATGTCATAGAACTTGATGGTTGTTTTTCAAAGGGGCTATATGGAGGGAAGATTTTGGCTACAATAGGCATGGATCCAAATGATCAGATGCTTTAAGTAGCATTTACAGTTGTAGAAGGAGAGAATAGGGATAGTTGGACATGGTTTTTGGAGTTGTTGATTGAAGACCTAGGAGGTAAAGATGAATGTCTCACATACACATTCATTTCAGACCAACAAAAGTTGTGTAAACATGCTTATATTCATTCATTATTTTCTCTTATTATATGTATTATGATGTGATTTTTTTGTTGTTTTGTAGGGTTTACTACCAGCCATGGGTGAGCTTTTGCCTAATGTTGAGAAAAGATTCTGTGTGAGGCACTTGTACAAAAACTTTAGGAAGAGGTATCCTGGGAAGATGTTGAAGGAGATCATTTAGAAGGCTGCAAAATCAACATATGAACAAGCCCATGAAAGAGAATTGAAATGTTTATTGTCAACTTGAAAGACAACTTATGCTCATGTAGAAGGCAAGAACTCACTGGACTGTCTTGTGTTCATGCATTATCATGTATGAAGATTAGAAACTTTAGGGTTGAAGAATACATCCCTGACTATTATAGTAAGAGTAGGTACATTGAAGTCTACAAACTTGTGGTTTATCCTGTAAATGGTTCAAATATGTGGGAAAAGACACCATATCCGGATGTGTAACCTCCAAAATATGGAAAGATTCTTGGTAGACCAGAGAAGAGGAGAAATCTTGAATAAGGGGAGATTTATGGTACCGACAAAAAAATAAGGAGAACATGGTTAATTGTGATGTGAAGTAGGTGCAAACAGTCAGGGCATAACAGAGCAACATGTAAAGGTGATACCAACAACATAAGCTTCTCAACACATTAAAAAAAAGGCCTACTCAAGATTCTCAACAAACTACACAAAGGCCTGCTCAGGCTTCTCAATAGACTGCACAAGGGTCTGTTCAGGCTTCTCAGCAGACAGCACAAATGTCTGCTCAAGCTTCTTAGTAGATTACACCAAGAACTAGAAGCACTCAAGGTACTCAGGGAACTCAGACTCCAATAACTCAAGGAATGTTGCAAACTCAAGGAAGTGAAACATCTAGAACAAGACAGGATGTTGCGCAACAATCAACACTAGGAAAGCCAAAGAAGTTGGGTGTTAGGAGGGCACCAACTCCATGGGTACCACCTGGACCTACGACTAGATTAAGTGCAACCAGAAATGTGGTTAGCCCAACAACAAGGAGGACTACCCCAACAAAAAGGACAACCCCAAAGAAGAATATTTAGTTTGTGTTTAGCATGTATTTTAAACCACTTTTGGGTTTATATTGTGTTGTCTATTTAAGGGCCATAATGGTTTCTGAACAACTTTTGGAATGTTGTGTTTTCTTTTGAACCAGTTTAATTTTGGAACCACTTTTGGGTTTATGTACTATGTTATGAACATGAGTGTTGAACATTTCTATTAATGTCAACTATATGTTATTGTCAATTGTTGTCAATTAGATTGTGTCAATTATATTGTGTTGTGTTATCAATTATATAACACATTAAGATGAATTTTATAACCTGGTATCTAACTGAACAAACAATAAGCATAGTGTAAAACTACATATTAGAATGATTGAGTATAATAAAACATTGAGAATAACAAAATGGTGCATTCAAATGGTGTAAGATAACAAAACATTATACTGGTACATCATAACTAAACCAGAACTAAGAACTGGTACATCATAACTAAATCAACTAAGAACTAAGATCTATAATCTGGTACATTGAACGGGTACATTAAACTGGTACAAAATCATAACTAAGAACTAAGAACTTAAGACATGAAAAAAAACCCAGAACTAAGAACATTACAACAAACATCATGCTCTAACAATTTTCCAACTTCAACATCTTGTTCATCTGACTCTGAATTTGATATGTCACTTTCCTTATTTCTTCATTTGACAACCTAACTTTTTCAACCTCCATTTGTAAGTCTTCCATTTTCTTCCATAAATTTTCCAACCTAGACATCAAAATTTTCCTTTTATCATCTTTAACTTCCTCATAAAACCATTTGAAATACCCCCACCTAGGTTGCACGTATCCATGCAAGTCATACAGATTGAAGTTCAAACATACATACTTTAAAACATACATTCGCATACGAATCTGTTGCACACAAAACATACCTTAAAATGAATACAACCCCAAAAATATTTTCCATAACTCTTAGTCGTCGTTTCCCTATGTAGATTCACTTTATCTCCATAATGGAAAACTAATTTCCATGGCAAATTTGAGCTCGTATACAGTTGAGAGTTTAATATTTCATGGCTTCTTGGTAACATGGAGGATGAACAACAAGTGGATTTTATGAATGTTATAATCCTAGCATTCAATTTATAGAAATGGAGAATAATTTCAGAAAAAACCGTAGGCCCTAAATCGATTTTGTGTTTGCCATGGAACTTATGTCCATTTAACAAAGATGAAGAAGCTCAGCCTCCATGTCACTTGCCACACCTATACTGCTAAACATCTGTTTGCATCAAGTATATGAAAAGGAATTACGTGCCACCTTTTTATTAGATAAGGGGTCTATTTGAATGTTTTAAAAATTAAGGAACTAAAATGGGCCCCGAGGTAAAGTTAAGGGACGAAAAATGGTATTTTTCCTTTTTATTTATGTCATATTATCTCGAGTCATCTGGAAATCGAGGGAAAAGGTTTTGATCAACACTCATTCGAATCTCAGCATCGTCATTTTAGCGCATTTTATATATTTTTTAACTTTTTATTTAATAACTATTCTCTCTATTTTGTTGGAAACCGAGGGAAATGTGTGTTTGTTTAATTAACTAACAAATATTTACTGTCCATTTATAAAGTAATAAAGGTCAAGACATTGCCAACTCATCAATCCATATGAAACACCAGTGATCTGCATCAAAACCCCACCAACCAATATATTAATATAAATACAACAATGATTTATCTTGAAAGTAGCGTGCAAAGTTTTGAAAACACATCGATAAAGAAAATATTGCATGATATATAAATTATTTTCTGAGATGGATTGCAGAGTAGAGAAATGTCTCAAGGTAGGTTCTTTAATGTATCTTCCCTTGTAATTTCTAAAATTAATTTTTTAATAGATGCTTATTAAAATTGTTTGATTTTAGTTAGAAAAAATGGATGTAACTTTGCAATGTTTGTTGTTACGTTGTGGTTAGAAAAATTTAAACTCAATAACAACAACTACATCCATGTTTCTAACAACATTAAAAAAATTAGAAGCGTGTATTGAAGGAAATAACTTTAGCAGTTAATATTACAAGAGACAAGGAACAAACCTAGATCAAAATGTTTCTCCGCTCTTGTAACCCATCATAGATAATAATTTTTTATTGTTGATTTCACCTTAGTAGAAAATCAACTAATGGAGAAATTATTTATTTCACCTTGGTGAAAAAATTAACCGAGGGCAAAGTGGAAACTTTGCATTACACCCTTCGTTACCTCGACACACCAACTGAGGTAAAAGTTGATAACAAGAAATTATATCGTATATTTGACTTGACTAACATGGATTTTAGTTTCATTTTCTTTTATTTATGTCTTGTTATGCCGGTATTATTGTCCTATTTCAGGTACCTCAAGTAAAATTGGTCACAAAGGAGATTTGAGCCAAAAGGAAAAGAAATGAAGTAAAAAATGAAGAAAATACAAGAAAGGACGAACAAAAGGCCCATTAGCAATGACCAAAGCCAAAGGTGGCGTCCACCACCACTAAGTGTGGCACCTGCCATGCACAAAGGGTGTGGCACCCACCACCTGGGATTGTTGCACTTGCCACGTCAAGACAATAAGGAGTGGCACTTGCCACTCTCATGTGGCACTTTCCACGAAGCCATTTTCTCCTTTATTCTATCTACGACTCTGTCTTTCTCGTTCAACCAACCATCCTAAATTCACGCTAACCATCAGTTTTTCAAGGGAAGAATTTGAGTATAAATTGGAGGTTTCATCTACGGTGTTGAGTTCGTAATTTTTCAGCCAGAGTATTGTATTGTTCTTAGGATTTGAAGCGGAGAATTTACATGTAAAAGTGATAGCTCTTCCGGTTTGGAAGAGATATCACAATTTTAGTTTTAGGTGTTTTTGATTTATAATTTTGTACTTGGAAGGTCAAGCGTGCCGGCATAATCTTTCAATTTCCAATTATTGTACGCGAAGATATTTTCAGAGTTATTTCAGCTTTCATTTTATTTCCCGGTTCCATTTTAATTACTTATTTTAACTGCTTATGATTTGTTTCCATATTTGTTTCAATTTAGAATAAGTTAATTACTATTTTTAGAAGTATGTTTGTTTCATATTTAATAATCGTAACAACATGTTTATGTTCGAAATTATGTCCGGCTAAATCATTTAATGTCGGTATGTAAAAGCGGTCGTTCGGACGGGATTCAATAATAATTGGCATTAATTTTAATAAACTATTTTTATGGTTTTTATTTATAATTCTAAAATTAAAATGGTTTTTATAACGAGAGTAAAAAGTCAATAAAGTTTACGGTCAATAGAGCGACAATTTGAGATTTTAACCGGATATTAGAAACTAGGCATTAATCGTAAACACAATGAGAGCGCTTTAGGATTAATTAGAAACTGTTGATTTCCAAAAATTACTTTTAATTCAAATGAGTGAGCTACAACAAAGAATTTTAGTTTAAGAGTATAGTCAGAGTCAATAGCACGACAGTGTGAGATAAAGTCTTTTAAATCAATATTTTCTACTGAAAAGTATTTAGACAATTATTTTACACCAACGTCTTATCGAATCCCCAAAGTATGATGAGTTACACACCGGTGCCCCGTTATTGATTATTTCTATTAAAGTTTCAGTTTTAGTTTTAATTTATTTCCTGTTTTCCCTTAAACCCAAGAAAAATTCATTAACCTTAGCTTTACACAGTAACATTAGATAAATATAAGTTTGATTTTTGGTCCTTTGGGTTCGATAATCTTTAAAACTATATGATACAACTATGCACTTACAGTCAGTAAACCCGATTGACTCATAAAGTCGCGATCTAGTTTTTGACACCGTTACCGAGGACCAATTATGTCAATTGTCGTAACTCCAATGTTGCATCGTATAAACTAAAGCACTCTTACCTTAATTACTATGTATCACCAAAAAAATTTCTACAACTCCCACTCTCAGTATTTCGAGGAGTCATAAGAATCCCATAGATTCGACCTCGAAATACTAATGGAGGATTTCAATATGTCACTAACTCACTCTCACCCAAATTACCTCTACAACTACCAATCCCAACATTTTTAGGAGTCGCAAGAATGCCATAAACCCGATCTCGAAACATTAATGGAGGATTAAAATGCGATGATAAGTTATCATCAACCAAATTTCCTCTACGATCATTGTGACACCCTATTTCTACCTAACGAATATTAATAAAATCAAAGTTATAAAATTTTGACATATAAATAGGATGCTACACTTTCAACTTATAACAACGACCTTTAATCACATATGAAACATATACATAAGACTTAAATTATTAGATGAACAGATAACAATAATTTTAGTCTTTAAAACGAAACAAATTTATTAATTTATGTTGGACCCCAAAATTTTCCCTCTCATTTCTCAAGAATTTCCTCACAAGATTCCCCGTGACTCAAGTTTGTAGCACTGATACATCAATTTAGGTTTGGAATTGGCACAAGGGCAAAATGGTCAAAATGCACACTGAAAAGTCAAACTTTGACTTTTTAATCAAAATCTTACATTTCATCAAGACATGTTAGAATAGGAAGTTGTTTCATCAAGAAAATCAAAAGTCAAAACTACTTTGGAAAACTCAAAATTCTGAACACTTAGAAATTTTTCTAAGTGTTAAGAAAATATGATAAGTTGAAAACTTCTGGCCAGATTTTCATCATGATGCAAGATGATTCAGGAAGAACTTATGACAGGAGATTTGTAGATCTCAATGAGATCTAAAACATTGCATAATAGAACTTCTCCTAGAAATGTTGGGATTTCAAGTTATAAATCTTTGAAGACACGTCCATGAAACTAAAACACTTAGTAAATTCTGAGCATTTCCAAGTCAGAATTTGGTTAGAACTTCTGGGCCAGTTTACACGTAGGTTCAATCAGAGTTTGCTAAGATGATTCAAATAGAGGTGGCAAATCATGTTACAAGCTTTCTGAAAAGTCTGAGAACCCCTTCAGATCATGCTGGGTCAGGGAGATTCAAAGATCAGAAGTTGGATATTTGTTCTTAATCTAAATTACGTTTATGCTGAACTTCTGATCAAGTTTTAAGCTAGGATACATAATCTCAGGTTTTAGGTCTTCTTGCTTGTTAAATCTCATAATTATTTAATGCTCACACCTTCTTTTGAGTCTTTATCCCAATGTTTAAACCTTTATCCAAAAGATCTTCCCACGTGTGGCATGAAAGTACCATCGTTGTCGTTGGAAAGTAAACTTTTGTACAAAGTTTATTTTGGGCCCATACTTTAATTTTGCTTCTGAGTGTACTTCTCCATAAATCATGCCTACAAAATCAGATTATGCATGGTTAAAGCTGCTAACCACTCTACTTTGCCTTGAATTTTCTTGTCCAACCTTGCTTCAAGAACAAGTCAACAATCCATAACACATGATGGTTGTACTTTTGACTTCTCCAAGCTTCTAAATACTTTGCCTTAAAATTAAACTTCATTTTTCAATTGTTAAAGGGTGGAAAATATTGGAAAAAGCCTTGAAACTTTGCTGAAAATTCCCAAGAATCTGAAACTGCAAACATAAACACGAAACCTGCTAGTTTCTGATTTTTTGCACCCAAACTCCAATTTTCCTCAAGTGTTTCTTGACCAAATCATCCATATAGCTTCTAATATGCATATAGAGGCCTTCCCAACTTCTGTTTTCAAACTGTAACACAGTCTTCACCACTCTCTTTTTCAAAAAAACTAGAACTTTACACCTTGACTGCTCTAGAACTTTCCAACCATTCATAGCTCAAGTTAAGGCTTGCTTCAGCTTTCTGAGAACTTGAGGTAGCTGACTAGAACATCACAGCAATCTGAACCAGGCTCTAGTTCACAGAACAATTTCCAGCTGCAAGGTAAGTTTCTTCTGACTTTTAGCTCATTGCTTAGGCATTGTTAGGCTTGTATTTTCAAAAATACAATGTAGATATCATGGCTCTGATTCCGTACATATTTATAGATTTCATTTATATGGCCTAAGTAGAGAGAATTTTAGATCAGAACTTCTTGAGGAAATTAGGGTTCAGAATTAGGATTAGCAAAATTTATGTTTGCTTCTAGTTTACAGTTTTAATGCTTTGTATTTCTAAAACCTTGATGAAAATTTCCATAACTGCTATGTTTTCATTTTCCATTTTTGTTGAGAAATGACTAAGTTGCAGATACTCTGGCTGGCGCGAAGAAGAAGATGAAGTTCATCATCAGAACTTACTTTGTAACATATGTTATGTTTTTTCTTCTAATATCGGATGTATAGCCACCCTAGTGGTAGAGAGCGCGCGCATAAGACATTAGTGTTAAGGGTCCAGAGTTCTAGCCCCAGAAACACCTTTTTATGTTTATTCCTTGACATTTCCCCCCCCCATTATTTTTCAAATATTGATCCTGGACCAGAACTTCTAGATAAACCCCTTCCAGTTGTTTGTCAAAACAGTGATCCTGGACCAGAACTTCTAGATATTCCTATCCAACAGCATTGACACCTCACATACCCATTATCAGAACTTCTAGCTTTCCAGGACTTCTAGGTATCCAGCTACATTAGAACTTCTAGACTCTCTCAACAACCAAAACTTTTAACCTTCCGGTAACACCAGAACATCTAGGTTCTCAGCAATCAGAACTTCTAGGCTTTCCTTTGTTTCCAGCAACCTCAGAACATTAGTGCGTCTGGACCCAGAACTTTTGGCTTTCCCCTTTTTGCTAACATTTTCTTTCTGATTTGCAGCGCACCAGAGTCAAAATTCTTTCTCTTTTCTCATATTTCTATTCTTTCAGCCATGCGTTGACTCTAACTTTTATTTTCTTATTCACTTTTATTTTCATTAATCAAAAACACCAAAAATACTTCATATTCATACACTTTGCTTTATTTCTTTTATAAAAAAAAGACTAAAAATATTTTCTTAAGCAAATTTATTTCTTCTCTTAACAAAAGCAAAACAAGTCTATTTTACATCTCTTGTACATCATTTCAATATGGTTGTAATAGATAATTAGGACTTTATTTTCTTGCAATCCCCATTTGTAAATCTGTACACCCCATTCCCCAAATAATTATAATAGCGTAGAATATTTATTTTCCGCAATTTATTGCTTTCATATAAATGCTAGTAATTAGGGTTTGTATGAAAAGATAAAATCAATGCTTAGAAAGACCTGATGCAAGATAAATCAAGCATGAAATGCAAACACTTGCACACTTGCACCTCTAGGGTTAATTCCACTTGTTGCCTTATGAAAAGGGTCATGTTATGCATGTGAGACGTCTTAGCAAAAACAGTCAAAATACAAGATCATAGTCCCTCGATGATGCTTCGAATATTGCCTTATAAATGACATTAGTCCCTCAAGAGAAATGCTAAGATTTCTCACAACATTGCTATCATGACTATACGATGACCCACACTCGTCCCTTTACATCCAAAGATAAGGCTTCTTACCGATCAATGGTAAGATAACAATATCTAAAGGAGGAGGAAAAGAACAAAGACTTTTGAGTAGGTAGAAACGTTCTTAGTTGCTTGCTCATTTTCAAAACAAACATCTTTTCAAACACACACTAAACACTTTCAAAACATGAAATATTTTCAAAAGTCAAACACTTTGTATACATTCTTATAGAGACGAGAATCATTACAAAGTTAGCCTAAACGAATGCGCTTTTCAAAAACACTTTCGAAATCCACCACAAAGCACGTTTTCAAACAAAAGTAATGATCTAGCAAGCAACTAAGAGCCCATAGATAACTATGGATGAAAAGGGTGCTAACACCTTCCCTTTTCATAATCTACCCCCCGAACTCAAGAAAATAATCTCAAAGGTCTTTCTTGTTCTTTTCACCATTTCCTTTATTGGATAAAAGAAAAGTCGGTGGTGAATCTTGATATCCATAACAATTGCGATCAAACACAAAACATCACAAGTCAGTTCTCCCACCGTATTACACATAAGCAGCGGAATCATAATTTTCAACTCAAATGACATAACATCTTTGTCCAACTGAAAACAACTTCAAAACAACAAGGTACTTAACAAAATCAACTTAAAATTCAACAAAGGAAATAAAATCAACAACAAAGCAACACGCGTTCATCCTCCCGAGTGTTACGTATTAGAGCGACGACACCGACTCAAACTAATGAAGGTAAATAGCCTTCACTATTGATTACCTACACATTACCAACATAGGGGTAACATTCAAACAGAAGGGGTGAGATATCAAACAATATAATAGAATGTATGATGAATAATATATTAGAATCAGTTCATATAACAATCACCACTTCACAACTTTTGAACGACATTCAACATAACTAATTCTTCCATACAACAACTCAGGTTGCAACATGAAAAGTGACTTGATTTTTATGCACATGCATGTGGTACCAACAGAGCAAAACTCCCAACTTAATAATATTCCAATTAATAGAGGCATTAACAAGGTATAAGCCTTCAACTTAATATTTTTCCAATCCAGGCAAACATGATGAGCATTAGCTCCAATTTGATATACGGTGTATGGGACACAACATGAATGTAGCAGCAACAACAACAACAAACAACAACTCAACATAAATCAACGTTGGCCATAAGCCTATAACATCAACAACAATTCAATATCAACTCAACATAATTTAACATTGGTCGTAAGCCTATAAGATAATATCTGCCAAGAATTAGAGGCATTTCAACAACATTGGTATATCCTGCAACTTCGCATCGTCAACAATATTGACATTACAATAAAATAGTAAAATTCACAAATACAATCAAATCCCATTACAATAACACTACATAATTATTCAACTATATGTCTATATTCGGCTATTAGATGTTCTGTGACGGTTCCTCTAATATTAACTTGCTGCAACTATTATATAAGCTAGTACTGCTATCAACAATTTCTACTACTGCTAGTGCTACTAATTAATTCTCTACTATTGTTTTATTGCTAATAGTTTTCTGTTATTATTTCACAATTAACTCCTATTGTCAACTTATTCCTGCTACATGTACTATGCCATTATACTGTTAATAGTTTTCCGATAAGGTTCCTGCAATTACATCCTCCCACTATGAAACATCTCATAATACCATGAATTGTCTCTGCTATTGTTTTACTATTTATAGCTTAAAACTTGGTTTTAGCCAATCAATACAGGCAACACAACAAAATTTATCACTATTAACTACTGTAATGTTTTTTTGCTACATTATATTCCATTGACTACTAGTTATTGTTGCGAAAATATTAACTAAATAATTTTATTTTATTTTTCCTTAATCTGCATGTAGTTTAATTGTAATCTGGCCATAATTATTTTAGGGTTGAATTATGCTAAAAAAATATGGGGATCAGGAACTAAAGAAAAACACTAAAGTTGCCTAAAAAAGGTGGCACTCACCATATAAAACACCATGGCCCTCGCCACGATTACAATTTACATGTGTGCCCCTCGACACACTCAATATTGTGCCGCTCGGCACCCACCTGCACCCCTCAGCACAATGTGTTTTGACCCTTCACACAGACTTTGTTTGTTCTGTCACCAACACTAAACCAGAATTCAGTATTCTCCTCGATCACTAATTTCAGACCATGGAACATCATAGCAACATAACAACTATATGAGCAATAATATAATTTCCAAAAATAGATATTTAATTCTGCAAACAATTCAGGAACATCCACAACATGATAACATATAATTTCAGAAACAGAAACAACTATCATACGCACAACAACATTACACCAACCCAATTCCTACGTAATATTCATCATAAGCCCCATTATAGAGTCAGAACCCCACCCTTACCTCGGATTGAAGGTAGCTCTATAACTCTCTGATTGAAAACCTAGCTTTGCCTCTTTTCCATATTCCTCTTCTCTACAACTTCTACGATCAATACACCAAGACTTCCCTATTTTTCTTATTAACCTAATTTCTTATATCAACTTAACCTTATTTCATTAATTACATTTGGGCCTAACTTACACACCCCCACCTTACTACGTACCACCATATAACTAAGCCCAACAACTTAATCTTATATTATTCTAATATTATTAATATTATACAATTCTAATATTATTACCAATATTATTAATCAACTAAAATAATCAACTAAATAACAACTTAGAAACATATAGAAACATCTCACACATTTTGATAAATAATTCAAAAACAATTTAATTAAATAATTAATTAAATTATCGGGCGTTACAACTCTCCCCCACTTAGAATATTTTCTTCCTCGAAAATCTACTCGATACTACCACTCTTAACGCGAATTTTGCATCACACTCTCTGATCCCCAAGTCGCGTCTAGCAACACTTCGACCACTACATTCTCGACATAATAATAACTCAACACGATTTAAATCAAATACACACATGCTAATCATTCAACACCTTCGCGACATAATCGTTAATAACTTATCAACCACTTCAATAATATTTTTACATATCAACATTTAAAGTAGTAACAACCATATCACACTTATACTTTGATATATAACATCACATTATCATCTTAACAACATTTTCAACACCAAAACAACATTTTCAACACCAAAACACATATTATCAACAAAATATCAACAACTCTATTCATATTGTCGTATCACCCTTATAGTAACATCAACATAGCCACATAATCAACTTTGTCATATTATGGAGTATTATCCATCATTTACGGTAATCAACAACACCATCACGAAAACGGGAACAAAACCATTATAATGTCAACTTAACAATATAACTCAACACACAACTCACCATCAACCAACAACCACTTTAATATCCTTACAAAATCCGCAAATATTTACGAGAAAACACAGTACCCTGGCACATCATCCCTATATCAATAATCCACCAAATCAAACATGTAGATCAAGACATATCATCCCCATAGGCTTCTGATATTTAGTCATTCACTTCTAACGAGTCGTACACGCATACAACTGCGCCACATCATACTTCAGCTGCACAACTCTAATCATCCATCTTAAGTCACCGTCCTCATAAACATTTATGTCAAATATATAGTTTACAAGTTTTAATCTTGTTTCATATTTTCTCAACTCTTTCCTAGCCACTCCTCTATTACTTTACACAAACTGGTGAGCGACTAACCTTACGATATAACATCAATCACTTTACACACCAATAAGATAACAAGACAAGTATATACCATCCAACACGATCTCGTCTACTATCAACAAGAGATTAAGGGTGACCAGTTCCTTAATTTGTCAATAGATAGCCGATAACAATAATGGAGTATAAACCATCATTACCAAACCATAATAGTGTTCCTTTAGAACTTGTACTCAAGCCACCTAAAGCACCATATTTCAATAATATCCAATGAGGTTTACAAATACTCCCACAAATTCCCACTCATTTGATCTTGTCGATGAGCCACTGTTGTACCCCAAAATTTTCCCTCCCACATTTCTCAAAACATTTCAAGAATGATCTCCAAATTGCTCAAGGTAGTCCAAGGGTTGGTCAGACTAGCTCTCTCCTAAGGCAGTCTACCCCAAATTAGGGTTTCATGTTGCATCAAGATACTTGAGTCCAAGTGGTCCCAAATGCTCACTAATGTCCTAATATGTTATCAAGATCATACATGTCAAGTTTCAAGCCTTGTAGAGGAAGTTTGCCCAATCAATTGCTCAAAAGCCTGAAAATCGACTGTGCTAGGGCAAAAGTCAACTGTGACCTACATACAGTCAAACTTCAAGATATTTTGTCAACATTCTCATTTTGAAGTATATTTCATCATTTGATCAAGAGTTGATCATGATTCATCAAGGATTGCTCACAATTCATCAAGACTCAAAAGTTGCTAAATTAGGGTTTTCTTGGAAAAGTCAACTCAACTTTGACCAAGCATAACTTTCTTATACTTTATGAGAAATGAACCATCCAATGCTCATTTTGAAGAGGATGCAATTTCCTACAATCCATCTTCATCTCCGAAAATCAAAAAATGCACTCACAAGAAGTTATGAATTTGGACATTATAGGTCATTTTGAAAAGTCAACAAAAACACATTTTGTGTCAAAGCTTCATACATGAGCATTGAATGTCAAATTGATATGAGACCAAAAAGGTTGGTTAGAGGAAATCTCAATATTTCTAAAAAGTCCAATAACACCTCTAAAGATTCAAAATTGAGGAAGTTATGCATTGTTGAAGTTGACCTTTTTGCAAAATTGCCAAAAGTCAACTATCCCCAAAACTTCAAATTTTGCCAAATGGGCCCATTCTTTTTCACTTGTTTTGAGTTGGCATCATAGCCCACGTGCTCTATCCCTTGCCACTTGTCCATATCATATTTTTATTAATTATTTTGATTTTTATCTGAATTAATTTGATTTAAATCAAATAAAAATCCAAAGCATTGATAACAAAGGATCTTTTGATTGTTTCAGGCTCTAATTACAGCTAACAAGGCATTCAAATTCGCATCAAGCCATATGTGTACAAAAAGATTGGAAATAAGCCATGTTTGGAAAGTTGTTCAAAGCAAATCAAATCCATATCAAAATTATTGAAAGAAGAAGATTTGGACAGGGTAATCAACCCTAATACATTGTGCAATACATAAGGATGCGAGGGAGATCAAAACCAGGGTTGGAGATCAAGCATAGAGCAAGAACAAAAATCTGAAAATACAAAGAAAAGTGTGAGATCAAAACAGAGGTTAGAGGCGTCCTCAAGGCTTGGTACTTGTCTCAATCTCTTCCTGACAATCTCAGGAACCTAAAGCAAGCAAAACCACACGTTTTCAAGCCCTCCCACGCGTTGTAAGTCACTCACGAACTCCCCCTGTTCTTGAATTCGTATTTTGAAATTTAGGCATTGTTGACATGAATTGATGGCATATTCTTAATATACAAATCATTTGCAAGCTTTTGACATTACCCAATTGCATTTTAATGGTCTGTAATGAAATCCACCATTGTTAGGGTTTCATATTTTGTTTTAGGGCTTTTTGTTTCAGGAATAATTAGCCTTCATAATGGGCATGGTTGCAATCAGGAGGATGAGACGACCTCAACCATGGTCTTAGAATTCGTTTACATGGCCTGTACTAGATTTTAAGAAGGGACAGGGTTATAGTGACTGACAGTTGTCCGTGGGTATAAGTGTTGTTGCTTTTAGCCACAGTTCAAGAACAGGGATGAAGGCGTGTCATCCAACCATTCGTCCATTTAAACGAGCGCGCGTTTTCATTTAATTTTTTCCAATTTTCTTTTGTTGTATATATTATTATTGATTTGTATTATATTAACAAATAAGAACAACTGGCAAGCATGGCATGGAATTCCCCTTCAGGACCTGGGTTTGAATCCCAGGTCCCCCTATTTTCTATATAGTATTTTCTTGCAGGTAATCTAGTGCATGCATGAGCTTGATGCCCACCATACGCCTTCCTCATCAATGTGCCAGATGGCCAGATCTGGTGGCCATCATTGAAGATGCATCAAAGGGTCAGTCAATGCACACGCGCTGGATTGAAAAAAAGTCAAATGGACCTCATAAATGGGCCAGAATAATTGCTATGCACACCCTTGAAAATCAGGCCCATTCTCTACTTTTTTTTATTTTTATTTTTTATTTTCATTTAATTATTTATTTATTTAATTACTAACCAATAAACAATTTTCTTTTTTTATCAAAAAAATCACAAATTATTTTCATATCCAATTAAATTTCAGAATTTTATTTTTTTTTCACTAATAAATATTAATTAATCTAATTAGGTTAATTTTAGACAACTTTCATTTATTTTGCAAATATTTAAAATCAATTAGAAATCCATAGGTTTTAACCCTAATTTAATTTATTTATTTTATTTCCTAAATTAACAAAACTCCAAAAATATGTCATTTAATATTTTTCATTAATTAATTTATTTAATAATTAATTTAGCATTTAATTTTAGGATTAATTTATTTTCTTAAAAAAATAAAAACAATAAAAAAGATTTTCTTTTAGTTAGGAGGGTCAAAACCCTAATTTCGCATTCGATTTAATTCTGCATTGCGCGCTTTATTTTTATTTCAATTATGGTATCTGCTCCTGGTTTGTAATATTTAATTAGGACATTTACTTTTACCGCTTTTACTTTTAAAGGGTTGTTTTTGGCGATGTAAATACCTGACGCCTTGTAATAATTTAGTTTAATTTCCGCATCTTTAATTTCTGCAAATATTCAACTGCTAGATGTTTGATAATAGGGTTTGCATGACAAGAATGAATGTTTAAATCTTAAAACAGTTAGATCGCCCTAAACATGTGCAAAGATAAAAATAACTGAAATCAACACACCCGCACATGCGCACTCCTAGGGTACACCCCACTTGGTTGCCTTCGTAAACGGTCATTAAGTATAGGTTCTTTTAGAGGTCGTCCTCTTGTCTAGAAGATCATAGTTGCCTCAAAATGGTTGCCTCGGATATTGTTGCCTCGAATAAATGATCTAAGACATTAGGGTTACCACTAAGACGTCCTAACATTGCTTTAGTGACCGTATGTCCCTCTTTCGAATTGACCCTCAAACTCCAACGACGGTGCTACCTACTCACTAATAATGGGATAGCATTGTCTAAAGGAAATTAGCATAGAACGAGTCCTTTTTCGAGTAGGTAGATTAGTTCTTAGATACTTGCTCATCCAAAATAAAACTTTTTTCACACTTACACTCTTTTTACAAACAAGTTTTCAAAAACACTTCATTACACTCTTGAAGATAGAAGCAAGAGTTAAATCGAAGTTAAAACAAAAACTTTTCAAACCCACAAGCACAAAGAAAACAATTTTGAAAATGATGAGGAAGTACCTAAGAGCCCGTAGATAACTACAGATAGAAAGGGTGCTAATACCTTCCCTTTCTATAATCTACCCCCCGTACTCAGAAATATCTCGAAAAAAGGAATTTTTTTGTGCTTTTCTCCTTTCCTTGTTGGATAAAATAAAAGACGGTGGCGACTCTTGCTTACCGCGACATTTTGCAAACACAAACGCAAAACGCAAACCAGTATTCCAAAAACAGACAGTTCTTCCACCGTATCACAAAACTGGCGACTCTGCTGGGGAGTTAATAAGTGGGGTGTACCTTAGGATTAGTTCATAATGTTTTCAATTGCTTTATTTGTTTGCTTTATCTTTGTGGGTTTGAATCGGAGTTACTATAGATCCTAACCTGGATCTGGGGATACCTTTTAGGTAAGTAGCAATAGACTGTGAGGGAACTATACGGTGTAGACCGATACGGTTGAAGCAGTAGCTACGTTGGTGTGGCACTTTAGTTTGTACCGATATCCCTTGTGGTGGAACAAGGAGAATATGGGGCTGCTAAAGGGTCATTAAGCACCAACTGACCTTAGAACCTATAATTGACCAACTTGGCCATAGAAAAGTAGCAGTATGCTACACTCATTGAGACCAAACTCTCGCGATGATTCCGGCTGCAAGAAAAGGTTGCCAAACTGGAATTATGACCGATCGAGGGTGGTCAGTGATATTGAGATCCTCTAGAACCCGGTTACTATTACTAGGACAGGTTGAACCAACTAAACTGAAAGAGGGTAATACCTAAACTCCATGCCAACCTGAAATCTAAGGGGTTATTGTGTGACTTGTTTGCCCTTACAATGTTTGCTATTTGTGAATACTTGTGGTGTGTTTCTATCATGACATCATGCATCATGACATTGCATGCATATTGCATTGGACTAACCATTTCAAAGATCAATGGGATTCATCTTTGTTTTGTTTTGTAGATCATGGCATCTATGCGTAGAAACATTATTCGGATCAGCTTTGTACAGATTCCCACTCAGCTTAGAGATTTGGTTTCCAAGGTTCCTGATACTTCCTCCTTTGTCAGAAGACATGGTCACCTCCTTGGTTTGGTCACTTCCAGATTAGATGAGCAGATGATGAGTGTTTTGTGCCAGTTCTTTGACCCATTATACCACTGCTTCACCTTCCCAGACTATCAATTGGTCCCTGCTCCGGAGGAGTTCTCTGATCTACTTAGTATTTCTATTCTAGAGCAGACGCCATTTATAGGTTGGGAGGTAGCGCTTAGGCCAAAGGATGTTGCTACAGCCCTACATCTGACAAAGGCTGAGGTAATGTCTAACTGGGAGACTCGGAGTGGGACAAAAGGCTTCTTGGCTAAGTTCTTGGTTTATCAGGCTAATCAGTTCTGGGACAGGTTAGACTTTCAGGCGTTTGAAGGCATCCTGGCTCTTCTTATTTATGGTTTGGTTCTGTTTCCGAATTCAGATTCCTTTGTTGACGTGAATGCAGTGAATATCTTCATGTCCCGTAATCCATTGCCCACTCTCTTAGGTGACATCCTACATGCTCTTTATGCCTGTACTGCTCGGAAACGGGGAACCCTTATGTGTTGTGCACCATTGCTGGCGAGGTGGTTTATTTCTCACCTCCCCAAATCTGTTTTGAAGAACAAGGAAGGCATGGGTTGGGCCTATAGGATCATGTCCCTTGCTCACACGGACATTATCTGGAACACTAAAGACATGGAAGAAGTAGCTGTTATTGACCGCTGTGGGGAATACCCCAATGTTCCACTACTTGGAATTAGAGGAGGGATTACCTATAATCCTTGTTTGGCCTTACGACAGTTTGGGCGAGCTAGGAGGGACAGACCTCATGAGTTGTTGATTACGAGCATTGTCTTTGACTTCCAAGGGGATAGTGAGGAGCATCGCCTCAGGTTCATACGAGCTTGGAACAGGGTACACCGGTCTAATCCACATGAGCTAGGGATGAAGACCTCTCTTCCGATGGAACCGAATCTCCGTTGGGTTCGAACACGTGCTCAAAAGCTGGGAATGCCGTACGAAGCTGTCTTACCAGTAATTGTTGAGAGTGCTGATGAAGAAGGGGTTCCTCCTACCATCCTCCATCCATACATGCCTACTGACATTGGGGCATTAAAGAGGTCTTGGATCCAGCTAAGGGAAGAACGGGATACTTACAGAGAGAAGTATCATGAACAAGAACGGAAGATCCTAAAGCTTACAAGGAAGCTGGAGAATGAGAAGGTCATCAACGACTATGTCAGCACACAAGGAAAGCGACCATGGGAGCGCTGATGTCTTTTGTTATTTCTAGTTGTTTTTCTTTTTGTAACACCTTAAAGGCATTTGTCGAACATTGTTTCAAGTTTTTTTAATCAAATAAAAGTGTGTTTCATTTTGGTTTACGAATTTGAATCTCCAAAGTCTTTGAAATCATATCATATGCATTCCATTCCCATGCACCACATTACAGGTACCCTTACAGGTCTCTTATCTTCTTCGTTGTTTATTTCAGCACATCATGTCTTCTGAAACATCAATTGATCAAGCTATCAAGGCTCTGCAAGCTCAGAACGCCCAGTTCCAGGAAGTGTTCATGAACTTGGCCAAGGGTCAGCAAGATCTGAAGACTCTTATCTTGAAGGATAAGAGGAAGAAGAAGAAGAAGACGGTCCTCCTGAATATGGGTCACGGGTTCGGGAACAGTTTGAGACAGGATGTTGATTTATCTCACTCATCTGGAGGGGGAGAAAATCAAGAAGAAAGGAGGGCACCTAGCCCTGTGGTTTCTGAAAACGAGACTGACTTTGATGAAGACTAGTATCCTCCGGCTGAGGACAGGTATAAGCAACTCGAAGACCGGTTGAGCGCAATGGAAGTTCAGAAGGTACCTGGGCTAGACTTTGGAGATTTGGGTTTGGCATCTGGGGTGGTGATTCCCCACAAGTTTAAAGCACCAGTCTTTTCTAAATACGACGGGGTCTCCTGCCCAAAGCTGAACCTCCACTCGTATGTTAGAAAGATTCAGCCGTATACTGCTGACAAGAACCTCTAGATTCACTTATTTCAAGATAGTCTTTCAGGGACTCAACTTGAATGGTTCTACCAACAGGAAGGAGCTAACGTCCGTAACTGGGAGGACCTTGCTGCTGCTTTCTACAAGCAGTACCAGTACAATTCCGACCTTGCTCCCACGCGTACCCAACTTCAGGGTATGTCCATGGGTGCGAGCGAAGGTTTTAAGGACTATGCTCAGAAATGGAGGGACCTTGCTGGGAGAGTACAACCCCCTCTGGCTGATAGGGAGTTAGTGGATATGTTTCTAGGGACCTTGTCTGGTCCGTATTTTAATCATCTGATTGAAAGTTCATCGTCCGAGTTTACTGAGCTGATTATGACTGGGGAAAGAGTTGAGGCCGGTATCAAAACTAGAAAGATACAGAAGGGTGCTTCGTCAAGCACAGAAAAGAAGTCCTTTAAGAAGGAGTCTAGTGAAGTTTACAGCTCTAGAAACCAGAATCGACCCGAGCGCCTCCAAGCAGTTAACACGGTGGTTATATCAAGGCCAGCTATTACCCCATAACACAACAATCAGCCAAGAGTAGAGAGGCTGCAGAGACAATTTACTCGGCTCAGTATGACCCTGTCTTAAATTCTACCGCAGTTATTAAAGACCAACTTGGTGACTCTGAGGGAAGCCCCGAAGAATCCCAATACTACATTACCGTTGTACAATCCGAATGCCCGCTGTGCTTTTCACTCTGATAGCCCGGGGCATGATACGAATAACTACTGGGTCTTGAAGAATAAGGTACAGGATCTGATTAAAGCTAAGGAAATTGAGTTCGAAGCGCCAGAAAAGCCTAATGTCATAACAGCACCTATGCCCAAACATGACGCGGGAGTGAATGCTATTGGGGATGATGAAGAAGAGTTTGACATTGACAGCTGGATTTACCCAACTACTGACGGTGGACTAAGCAATTTGACGGCGAAGGATTCTATGCCCATTTCTTTTATTACCCAGTAATGAGACTTTTGTTTTGAATTTGTAACAAAAAATTTTAAACTTTATGGCCCGATGCCTTACCCGAGACACCGCGGCTTTGTTTGAGGGCTTATTGTGTGTCATTTCCATATATCATTAATAAAAGCATTGGACGTTTTTTACATTACAAATTTTGCGCTCCTTGTTTTTTCTTTTCTATCTTGCAAAACAGCTATTTTACACACACTCACATATACAGGTCTACATCCACTCTAGATCCCACTGATAACGACTCTTCTACTTCCAGTTATGACTTCGAAAGTCCGATCAACCAAGCCGAGGACGAAGGTGAGGATGATTACGAAGTGCTTGGGGAACTTGCAAGACTGTTACTTTAGGAAGAGAGGACCATACAGCCGCATGAAGAGCCAGTGGAAACAGTAAATCTGGGTACAGAGGAAGACAAGAAAGAGATCAAGATCGGTGCAAATCTGGAGCCTGGAGTTAAACAACGGTTGATACAAATGTTGTGTGACTATGTCGAGATCTTTGCATGGTCTTATGAAGATATTCCTGGTTTGGATACTGATATTGTGGTTCACCGCTTGCCTACCAAGGAAGACTGTCCTCCAGTGAAACAGAAAGTTCGTCGAATGCGCCCAGAGATGTTTGAGAAAATCAAGGCCTAAGTTATGAAGCAATTTGACGCTGGTTTTCTAGCAGTTACTTCTTACCTGCAGTGGGTTGCCAACGTGGTTCCAGTGCCGAAGAAGGATGGTAAGGTTCGAATGTGTGTTGACTATAGGGATCTGAACAGGGCAAGCCCCAAATATGATTTCCCTCTGCCTCATATCGACGTTCTGGTTGACAACACCGCACAGCATAAGGTCTTCTCCTTTATGGATGATTTCTCCGGTTACAATCAGATTAAGATGGCTCTCGAAGACATGGAGAAGACCACCTTTGTCACCCAGTGGGGTACCTTTTGCTACAAAGTCATGCCTTTCGGATTGAAGAATGCTGGGGCAACGTATCAGTGCGCCATGGTCGCTTTGTTCCATGACATGATCCATCATGAGATTAAGGTATACATTGACGACATGATTGCAAGGTCCCAGACTGAAGAAGAACACCTGGACCATATTCAGAAGCTATTTGACAGATTGAAGTTGTACAAGTTGAGGTTAAACCCGAACAAGTGCACCTTCGGGGTGAGATCTGGTAAGCTGCTGGGTTTCATCGTTAGTGATAAAAGTATTCAGGTGGATCCTGCGAAGGTGAAGGCTATACAGGAAATGCCAGCTCCCCGAACAGAAAAAGAAGTCAGAGGCTTTCTGGGACGTCTGAACTATATTTCCCGATTCATCTCACACCAGACTGCTACTTGTGAGCCAATCTTCAAGCTACTGAAGAAAGATCAAGTGGTAAGATGGAATGATGAATGTCAGGCCGTTTTTGAAAGGATCAAAGAATATCTCTAAGAGGCACTTATCCTGATGCCTCCAGTTGAAGGGAGACCTCTGATCTTATACTTGACAGTACTCGACAACTCAATGGGGTGCTTGCTGGGGGAGCATGACGAGTCTGGCCGAAAAGAGCATGCTATTTATTACCTTAGCAAAAAGTTTACCGACTGCGAGACCTGATACTCGTTGCTTGAGAAAACTTGTTGCGCTTTGGCATGGACTGCTCACCGGCTGAGACAGTATATGCTGACTCACACTACTCTATTGATATCAAAGATGGATCCAATCAAGTATATCTTCGAGAAGCCTGCCTTGTCCGGAAGAATAGCAAGATGGCAGATGATCTTGACTGAGTATGACATCCAGTACATGACCCAAAAGGCAATCAAGGGAAGTGTGTTAGCGGATCATTTGTCACATCAGGCAGTGGATGATTACCAGTCTATGAACTTCGAGTTCCCGGATGAGAACATCATGACAGTGACTGATTGTGAAGAACTTGGACCGGATGAAGGACCTGAGGAAGGATCCTGATGGTCTATGTACTTTGATGGAGCTTCAAATGCTCTGGGTAATGGCATTTGCACCGTGATCATATCTCCTAAAGGCTCCCATACTCCGTTTACCGCCCGACTATGTTTCAACTGCACCAACAATATGGCGGAGTATGAAGCGTGCATCATGGGTCTTCGAGCAGCAATCGACCTAAGGATTAAGGTCTTTAGGGTATTCGGAGATTCCGCTCTCGTGATCAGTCAGATCAAAGGCGAGTGGGATACGAAACACCCAAATCTTATTCCTTACAAGGAGTATGTATTGACGTTGCTTCCACACTTCGAGGAGATAACCTTTGAACACTTCCCTAGAGAGGAGAATCAGTTGGCGGACGCGCTAGCTACGATGTCTTCTATGTTCAAGGTTAGATGGGACAATGAAGCTCCCCAGATTACCATTGAGAGGTTGGACGAACCCGCGCATTATTGTGATATTGAGACTGAAGAGGTAACAGAGAAACCCTGGTTTCACGAAGTAAAGAGGTATCTTGAGGCTCAAGAATACCCCGAGGGTGCATCTGTTAATAATAAAAAGTTTCTGAGAAGGTTCGCAGCGAAGTTCTTCATCAGCAATGGCATTCTTTACAAGCATAACCAGGATTCAACCTTACTGCGATGTGTAGATAAGAGCGAGGCAGAAAGGATCATGGCAGAGTTGCATGAAGGTACTTTCGGAACTCATTCCAGTGGGCACACCATGGCAAAGAAAATCCTACGAGCAGGATATTATTGGTCCACCATGGAAGCCGACTGTTATCAGCATTCTCGGACTTGTCACAAGTGCCAAATCTATGCTGATAAGGTGCACATACCTCCAGTTCCTCTGAACCTCTTGACAGCTCCGTGGCCTTTTGCAATGTGGGGCATTGACATGATTGGTGAGATTAGACCTACTGCATCCAACGGGCATCATTTCATCTTGGTAGCAATTGATTACTTTACAAAATGGGTTGAAGCAGCTTCATTTGCTACTGTAACCAAGAACGTCGTGGCACGGTTTATTCGGCACAATTTGATCTGTCGATATGGTGTACCGGAGAGGATCATTATGAATAATGGTACAAATCTCAATAATAAAATGATCACCGAGCTCTGCAAGCAGTTCAAGATACAGCATCATAACTCTTCTCCTTACCGGCCAAAGATGAATAGGGTTGTTGAAGCGGCTAATAAGAACATTAAGAAGATTGTGCAGAAGATGACGGTGACATACAAAGACTGGCATAAGATGTTACCATTCGCTCTTCATGGGTACCATGCTTCAGCGCGGACGTCAACAGGGGCAACACCTTATTCCTTGGTATATGGCATGGAGGCCGTTTTGCCTATTGAAGTTCAGATACCCTCTCTTCAGATTATGAAGGATGCAGGTTTGAGCGAAGATGACTGGATTCAGACCCGGCTTAATCAGCTGAACTTAATCGACAAAAAGAGACTAACTGCAATTTGTCATGGTCAGACGTATCAAAAGCGGATGATCAAGGCATTTAACAAGAAAGTCATACGACAAGAGTATCAAGTTGGGGATTTGGTAATCAAGTGCATCATATTACCTCAAGGTGATCCCAGGGGAAAATGGACCCCTACTTATGAAGGGCCATTTGTGGTTAAGAACATTTTTTCGGGAGGAGCTATAATTCTAACCACCATGGATGGTGACGACCTTCCTCACTCCGTCAATGCAGACATAGTGAAAAAATACTACGCATAATCAAAGACCCTCTAGGTTGACTGGCCTAGGATAAAATAAGGGCTTCCCGGCGAACCAAAAGGGTTCGGGCAAAAATAAGGGATGAAAATGAAAAATCTGTACACCCGGCAAGTCGAAAACCTGAAAAGGCGGCTTGGGCAAAAAAGGGTATCCCGGTGGACTGAAAACCTGAAAGGGCGGTCCAGGAAAAAATTAGGGATTAAAGCGTACCACTATGTCTCATTGGATCAACTTGCGACCAGACTTCGATATCGACTATCAAGCTCGGTCGGCACTAATCAATCTGATCTACCTTCAACCAAGTAGCAAAGTGATGAGATGCTCGAGGACATAAAGGCAATAGCAGAGTTGGAACCCAGTAGGATTGTTCACCTAGCTGATTTTTCTTTCTTCTACACAAATTGTATAAATTCTATTTGTTCGGTGGCGTTTCTCTTACTAGGACGTCAGCCTCTTGTACAAAACGCTTATTTACAGGCCAAACTTCAAAATCAATACAAGTCATTTTTACAAAGAAATTTCAAACTGTTTTCTTTTTTCTGTTTTGTTTTGCGAGAACGTCCAATGTTAATTTTTGATATATGCATTTGACATTAATTGCTGCTCATGAATATCTACATGTGAAACAAAAGACGATTACTCGTAATATCAAAAACAAGGGAAAACGAGAAATATCCAAACCGTACAGTTGCTCTATCCACCATGTATAGGGATAGACCTAGCTGGAGGAAACGATTGAAGGTACATTCATTCCCCGCAGAGTAAGGAGAAAGATAATGGTGTTAGCTATCCCCAACTGAGACTCGCAACTGTGAATGAATCGGTAATATTCTCCCCAAGCAGAGTGTATCTACCATCAGCACTGAAAAGTCTTATCATCCCCAGCGAAGTATAAAATATATCCCCAGTGGAGTTTGAAGAATTGTACCCTGTAGACTCTGGAAGATTATCCCCATTAGAGTCTAAAAGGTTTTCCCCAATAAAGTCGCAACTGGAAAATCATCCCCAGAGGAGTTCATTCCTTCCACAAACAGAAACTCAATCCACAACAGGATTCAGTGTCACCAGCAACAGTAATTCATCCCCAGCTGAATTTATCAGCGGAATCCTCAGCAGATCATCTCTTCCCCACAGAGTAATCTCCTCGTCAGTTTATTCCCCAGCGAAGTTACCCTCTCCTGCAGGTTTATTCTCGCAATCGTCTTCATCCACTATCTCCAGCGGAAACGAAGAATTCATGTCTGTTCTCCAGCGGCAATCCGGGATTTATTTTCCCCAGATAAAAGCATCACATTTCCATACATCATGACATGCATACACATCATACAACACAATCTCATTTATTTTGAGAACATCATTGCTTGATACATATCATGCATTACATATAACTAACCTTTACCTTTCAGGAAGGATACGGTTAAATTCTCACGAAGTTCAAACTATGAAGCTTCTACCTCAGTTGAATTACGGACGAGCTCCTAAATCTCAGCGAAGTTATTTTCTAAGTTCAATTACGGATAAGTTCCTAAATCTCAGCAAAGCAGTTGAATTATGGACAATGTTCCTAAATCTCAGCAAAGTAGTTGAATTACAGACGAGCTCCTAAATCTCAGCAAAGTTGTTGGATTATGGACGATGTTCCTAAATCTCAGCAAAGTAGTTGAATTACGGACAAGCTCCTAAATCTCAGCGAAGTTATTTTCTCAGTTGAATTACAGACAAGTTCCTAAATCTCAACAAAGTAGTTGAATTACAGATGAGCTCCTAAATCTCGACAGAACTTTCACCTTGGTTGAATTACGGACGAGTTCCTAAATCTTGACACCTCAGTTGAATTACAGACAAGTTCCTAAATCTCAGCAAAGCAGTCGAATTACGAACGAACTCCTAAATCTCGACAGATGCTTCCTCAGTTGAATTACGGGCAAGCTCCTAAATCTCGATGAAGATATTTTCTCAGTTGAATTACGGACAAATTCCTAAATCTCAGCAAAGATATTACCTCAATGTAATTAAGGACGAGCTCTTAAATCTCAGCAAAGTTGTTGAATTACGGACGAGTTCCTAAATCTCGACAAAGAATTTACCTCAGTCGAATTACGGATGAGTTCCTAAATCTCGACACCTCGGTTGAATTATGGACGAGTTCCTAAATCTCGACACCTCAGTTGAATTACGGACGAGTTCCTAAATCTCGACACCTCGGTTAAATTACGGACGAGTTCCTAAATCTCGACACCTCGGTTGAATTACGGATGAGTTCCTAAATCTCGACACCTCAGTTGAATTACGGACGAGTTTCTAAATCTCGACACCTCAGTTGAATTACAGACAAGTTCCTAAATCTCAGCAAAATAGTTGAATTACGGACGAGCTCCTAAATCTCGACAAAGATATTTCCTCAGTTGAATTACGGATGAGCTCCTAAATCTCGACAAAGATATTTCCTCAATTGAGTACGAACGATTGAAGTTCCTAAATATCAACAGAGACGACTCGCCAGCAGAATAACGGACGACGAAGCTCCTAAAATTCTACTCCTCTCAAGAGAGATCAGCATTCCCCAGCAGAATCTTCCCCAACAACAGGTACGCAGGCTCTCGCTAAGGAATCCCTTATGCGATCGACACTCCTTCAGATGGAATCCTTAAGCCTATCTCCCGTCATAAATCTCCAAATGGCATCTGTAATCCCATTCCCGACATCACAAGACCATTACCACTTCATGCGAGTGCAAATTTCTGGGCACTCTAGTGTTCAATCCTCTTCCACCTTCGGATCACGAAAGGCACGAAAGCCAATCTACATCCTCAGGTTTAAGAAGATTGAACAGGGGCAGTTGTTGTACCCCAAAATTTTCCCTCCCACATTTCTCAAAACATTTCCAGAATGATCTCCAAATTGCTCAAGGTAGTCCAAGGGTTGGTCAGACAAGCTCTCACCTAAGGCAGTCTACCCCAAATTAGGGTTTCATGTTGCATCAAGATAATTGAGTCCAAGTGGTCCCAAATGCTCACCAATGTCCTAATATGTTATCAAGATCATCCATGTTAAGTTTTAAGCCTTGCAGAGGAAGTTTTCCCAGTCAATTGCTCAAAAGCCTGAAAATCGACCGTGCTAGGGCAAAAGTCAACTGTGACATACATACAGTCAAACTTCAAAAAATTTTGTCAAAATTCCCATTTTGAAGTATATTTCATCATTTGATCAAGAGTTGATCATGATTCATCAAGGATTGCTCACAATTCATTAAGACTCAAAAGTTGCTAAATTAGGGTTTTGCAGGAAAAGTCAACTCAATTTTGACCAAGCATAACTTTTTCATAATTTATGAGAAATGATCCATCCAAATATCACTTTGAAGAGGATGAAATTTCCAACAATCCATCTTCATCTCCCAAGATCAAAAAATGCACTCACAAGAAGTTATGAATTTGGACATTATAGGTCATTTTGAAAAGTCAACAGAATCACCTTTTGTGTCAAAGCTTCATACATGAGCATGGAATATCAAATTGAGATGAGACCAAAAAGTTTGGTTAGAGGACATCTAAAGCTTTCTAAAAAGTCCAAGAACACCTCCAAAGATTCAAAATTGAGGAAGTTATGCATTGTTGAAGTTGACCTTTTTTGCAAAATTGCCAAAAGTCAACTATCCCCAAAACTTCAAATTTTGCCAAATGGGCCCATTCTTTTTCACTTGTTTTGAGTTGGCATCATAGCCCACGTGCTCTAGCCCTTTCCACTTATCCATATCATATTTTTATTAATTATTTTGATTTTTATTTGAATTAATTTGATTTAAATCAAATAAAAATCGAAAGCATTGATAACAAAGGATCTTTTGATTGTTTCAGGCTCTAATTACAGCTAACAAGGCATTCAAATTCGCATCAAGCAATATGTGTACAAAAAGATTGTAAATAAGCCATGTTTGGAAAGTTGTTCAAAGCAAATCAAATCCATATCAAAATCATTGAAAGAAGAAGATTTGGACAGGGCAATCAACCCTAATACATTGTGCAATACATAAGGAGGCGTGGGAGATCAAAACCAGGGTTGGAGATCAAGCATAGAGCAAGAACAAAAATCTGAAATACAAATAAAAGTGTGAGATCGAAATAGAGGTTAGAGGCATCCTCAAGGCTTGGTAATTGTCTCAATCTCTTCCTGGCAATCTCAGGAACCTAAAGCAAGCAAAACCACACGTTTTCAAGCCCTCCCATGCGCTGTAAGTCACTCACGAACTCCCCCTGTTCTTGAATTCATATTTTGAAATTTAGGCATTGTTGACATGAATTGATGGCATATTCTTAATCTACAAATCATTTGCAAGCTTTTGACATTACCCAATTGCATTTTAATGGTCTGTAATGAAATCCACCATTGTGAGGGTTTCGTATTTGGTTTTAGGGCTTTTTGTTTCAGGAATAATTAGCCTTCATAATGGGCATGGTTGCAATCAGGAGGATGAGACGACCTCAACCATGGTCTTAGAATTCATTTACATGGCCTGTACGAGATTTTGAGAAGGGTCAGGGTTATAGTGACGGACACTTGTTCGTGGGTATAAGTGTTGCTGCTTTTAGCCACGGTTCAAGAACAGGGATGAAGGCGTGTCGTCCCACCATTCGTCCATTCAAACGAGCGCGTGTTTTCATTTAATTTTTTCCAATTTTCTTTCGTTTTATATATTATTATTGATTTGTATTATATTAACAAATAAGAACAAGTGGCGTAGTGGCAAGCATGGCATGGAATTCCCCTTCAGGACCTGGGTTCGAATCCCAGGTCCCCCTATTTTCTCTATAGTATTTTCTTGCAGGAAATCTAGTGCACGCATGAGCTTGATATCCACCATACGCCTTCCTCATCAATGTGCCAGATGGCTAGATGGCCAGATCTGGTGGCCATCATTGAAGGTGCATCAAATGGTCAGTCAATGCACGCGCGCTGGATTGAAAAAAAGTCAAATGGACCTCACAAATGGGCTAGAATAATTGCTATGCACACCCTTGAAAATCAGGCCCATTCTCTACTTTTTTTATTTTTTGTTTATTTTCATTTAATTATTTATTTATTTAATTACTAATCAATAAGCAATTTTCTTTTTTTATCAAAAAAAATCATAAAGTATTTTTATATCCAATTAAATTTCAGAATTTTATTTTTGTTTCACTAATAAATATTAATTAATCTAATTAGGTTAATTTTAAACAACTTTCATTTATTTTGCAAATATTTAAAATCAATTAGAAATCCATAGGTTTTAACCCTAATTTAATTATTTTATTTTCTTTCCTAAATTAACAAAACTCCAAAAATATGTCATTTAATATTTTTCAATAATTAATTTATTTAATAATTAATTTAGCATTTAATTTTAGGATTAATTTCTTTTCTTAAAAAAATAAAAACAATAAAAAAGATTTTCTTTTAGTTAGGAGGGTCAAAACCCTAATTTCGCATTCGATTTAATTCTGCATTGCGCGCTTTATTTTTATTTCAATTATGGTATCTGCTCCTGGTTTGTAATATTTAATTAGGACATTTACTTTTACCGCTTTTACTTTTAAAGGGTTGTTTTTGGCGATGTAAATACCTGACGCCTTGTAATAATTTAGTTTAATTTCCGCAACTTTAATTTCTGCAAATATTCAACTGCTAGATGTTTGATAATAGGGTTTGCATGACAAGAATGAATGTTTAAATCTTAAAACAGTTAGATCGCCCTAAACATGTGCAAAGATAAAAATAACTAAAATCAACACACCCGCACATGCGCACTCCTAGGGTACACCCCACTTGGTTGCCTTCGTAAACGGTCATTAAGTATAGGTTGTTTTAGAGGTCGTCCTCTTGTCTAGAAGATCATAGTTGCCTCAAAATGGTTGCCTCGGATATTGTTGCCTCGAATAAATGATCTAAGACATTAGGGTTACCACTAAGAGGTCCTAACATTGCTTTAGTGACCGTATGTCTCTCTTTCGAATTGACCCTCAAACTCCAACGACGGTGCTACCTACTCACTAATAGTGGGATAGCATTGTCTAAAGGAAATTAGCATAGAACGGTTCCTTTTTCGAGTAGGTAGATTAGTTCTTAGATACTTGCTCATCCAAAACAAAACTTTTTTCACACTTACACTCTTTTTACAAACAAGTTTTCAAAAACACTTCATTACACTCTTGAAGACAGAAGCAAGAGTTAAATCGAAGTTAAAACAAAAACTTTTCAAACCCACAAGCACAAAGAAAACAATTTTGAAAATGATGAGCAAGTACCTAAGAGCCCGTAGATAACTACGGATAGAAAGGGTACTAATACCTTCCCTTTCTATAATCTACCCCCCGTACTCAGAAATATCTCGAAAAAAGGAATTTTTCTGTGCTTTTTTCCTTTCCTTGTTGGATAAAATAAAAGACGGTGGCGACTCTTGCTTACCGCGACATTTTGCAAACACAAACGCAAAATGCGAACCAGCATTCCAAAAACAGTCAGTTCTTCCACCGTATCACAGCCACCAACGCCCAACATATTACACGGTCCATATTACACTCACTTAATCTCACACGAAAGTTAAGTATTATCCAACTCAAGAATTACTACTATACCAGTACATTACATCTCGTCTCATTCCAATTAAATCTCAACAATTCCGTTCCACACTGTTTTGGTGATAGAACCTCTCCAATTCTTCTCTTACACATGCCACTACCTTGGCATCATAAACACGACTATAATTCCTTTTAAAAGAATCTTCCTTTAAAAGGACATATTCATTATAATCATTGTTAATCATCATAAGCTACATCTCTATGCACTTCTCCAATACTTTCACATCCTTTTAATGTTGAACATCTCATTTCTCACCTTATTCGCCAACAATATATTACGCTTGACCTCATCTCGAACAACTGCAATAATAACCATTTATGCCTAAAAAGCCTCTAGTTCTGTAACCGACTTCAAAGTCCCTCCATATAGTAAAGCATCTACCATATTCGAAAACACTTTCATAGGATAGAATATATTTCTATCTTCTTACAGGTTCAAATGGAACACCAATTCGATACTCGGAACACAAGATATGAATTTCTAAAGTTATCCGAAAATGCGAACACCGACGTCATGCAGTGACATACTATTACACACCTTATGATAACATCAGAAAAAAATTTCTTTGTACCAGTACCAACACTTACTATTCTCGAAATCGTACTCATATCCTCGCATTTCTGACTCTGACTCGCGATTCAAAACATTCCAACAATTTCAACAACTTTTACAATCACTCACAAGGATCCCACGACAAGGTCTACAATAATCTATCACTCTATCACCATTCAAATGTCGACATCTTATGCAACGAATACCCAAACCGACAACTTCACAGTCCACCAACAGCGTTGAAACATCGCAACTTTCTTAATCCCATCTTCTAAAAATTATGCTTGTTACTTAACAATCACCTTCAGAAACATCATGGATTTACACTCTACTTGTATATCAACAACTGATATGTTGCTCCTCATCCTTCGAGAAGTAAACATCAATAATGTCTGATCATCCTCCCTCAAGACGCTCTAACTTGATTAACAACAAAATCTTGAATCCATGTCACCTTCGGATTCGGGAACCAGCAAAACTTCAACAATACTTGCATTGTCGCCATACCGGACCAACACCTTACAACCGAAACATATCCGAGAAACAAAGCTTCTCCCCCACTTAACTTCAAACCAACTCCTGCATATAATCGATTGGAAAAGCAAACAAGTACCGATAGTGTGTCGCACACATGTCACATGCTAACAAATAACACATCAATAATATTCAACTGTCACACTACTCTACAGACTCAACAACTTCGTCGGACATACCGACTTTCTCTGATACCACTAATGTAACACCTCATTTCTACCCGGCGAATAATATTAAAATCAGAGTTATAAAATTTAGACATACAAATAGGATTCTACACTTTCAACTTATAACAACGACCTCTAATCACATATAAAATAGATATAAAACACTTAAATCATCAGATGAACTGATAAAAACAATTTTAGTCTTTAAAACGAAACAACTTTATTACTTAAGAAGGGGAATCACAATTTTCAACTCAAATGACATAACATCTTTGTCCAACTGAAAACAACTTCAAAACAACAAGGTACTTAACGAAATCAACTTAAAATTCAACAACGGAAGTAAAATCAATAATAAAGCAACAAGCGTCCATCCCCTCGAGTATTATGTATCAGAGCGACGACACCGACTCGAACTAATGAAGGTAAACAACCTTCACTCTGGATTACATGCACGTTATCAACATAGGGGTAACATTCAAACAGAAGGGGCGAGATATAAAACAATATAATAGAATGTATGATGAATAATATATTATAATTATTTCATATAACAATCACCACTTCACAACTTTTTAATGACATTCAACACAACTAATTCTTCCATACAATAACTCATGATGCAACATGAAATACGACTTGATTTTTATACACATGTGTGTGGTACCAATAGAGCAAAACTCCCAACTTAAAAATCTGCCAATTAATAGAGGCATCAACAAGGCATAAGCCTTCAACTTAATATTTTTTCAATCTAGGCCAACTTGACGAGCATCAGCTCCAACTTGATATACGGTGTATGCGACACAACACGAATGTAGCAACAACAATAACAAACAACAACTCAACATAAATCAACATTGGCCATAAGCCTATAACATCAACAACAATTCAATATCAACTCAACATAATTCAACTTTCATCGTAAGCCTACAACATAATATCTGCCAAGAATTAGAGGCATTTCCACAACATCGGTATATCCTGCAACTTCGCATCGTCAACAATATTGACATTACAACAACATAGTAAAATTCACAAATACAATTGAAACCTATTGCAATAACACTACATAATTATTCAGTTATACGTCTATATTCGGCTATTAGACGTTTTGTGACGGTTCCTCTAATATTAACCTGCTGCAACTATTATATAAGCTAGTACTGCTATCAATAATTTCTACTACTGCTAGTGCTAATAATTAATTCTCTATTGTTGTTTTATTCATAATAGCTTTTTGTTATTATTTCACAATTAACTCCTACTGCCAACTTATTCCTGCTACATGTATTATGCTATTATACTGTTAATAGTTTTCCGATAAGGTTCCTACAACTACATCCTCCCACTATGAATCATCTCCTACTACCATGAATTATCTCTGCTATTGTTTTATTGTTAATAGCCTACAACTTGGTTTTAGCCAATCAATACAGGCGACACAACAAAATTCATCACTATTAACTACTGTAATGTTTTTCCGCTATATTATATTCTACTGACTACTAGTTACTGTTGCGAAAATATTAACTAAACAGTTTTCTTTTATTTTTCCTTAATTTGCATGTACTTCAATTGTAATCTGACCATAATTACTTTAGGGCTCAATTATGCTAAAACAATATGTGGATCAGGAACTAAAGAAAAACACTAAAGTGGCCTAAAAACGGCCGCACTTGCCACATAAAACACCATGGCCCTTTCCAGGTTATAATTTACATGCGTGCCCCTTGGCATGTCAAACTGTGCCCCTCGACACACTCAATATTGTGCCGCTCGACACCCACCTATGCCCCTTGGCACAATGTGTTTTGACCCTTCACACAGACTTTGTCTGTTCTGTCTACAACGCTAAACTAGAATTCAGTATTCTCCTCGATCACTAATTTCAGACCATGGAACATAATAGAAACATAACAACTATATTAGAAATATTATAATTTCCAACAACAAATAGTTAATTCTTCAAACAATTCAGGAACATCCAAAACATGATAACAACATGATAACATACAATTTCATAAACAAAAACAACTATCATACGCACAACAACATTACACCAACCCAATTCCTACATAATATTCATTATAAGCCTCGTTATAGATTCAGAACCCCACCCTTACCTCAGATTGAATGTATCTCTATAACTCTTCGATTGAAAACCTAGCTTTGCCTCTTTTCCCTATTCCTCTTCTCTGCAACTTCTACGATCAGTACACCAAGACTTCCCTATTTTTCTAATTAACCTAATTTCTTATATCAACTTAACCTTATTTCATTAATCACATTTAGGCCTAACTTACACACCCCCACCTTACTACGTACCACCATATAACTAAGCCTAACAACTTAATCTTATATTATTCTAATATTATTAATATTCTACAATTATAATATTATTACCAATATTATTAATCAACTAAAATAATAAACTAAATAACAACTTAGAAACATATAAAAACATCTCATGCATTTCGACAAATAATTCAAAAATTATTTAATTAAATAATTAATTAAATTATCGGGCGTTACAATCACCACACCCACTATTTTGAGGAGTCACAAGAATCCCAATATTTCACTCTCGACACATTAATGGAGGATCTCAATGCGACGCTAACTCGCTCTAGGCTAGAATATATGATGACCGAGAGCTTTGTGGAGACATAAAATGCGATGCAAGCACACTTTGAGGAACTGCGGGAATCCCATAATTTCAACCTTGAAACATCTATGGAGGATTTCAATGCGATACTAACTCACTTCAGGCTAGAATCTATGATAGAGCACTTTGTAGAGACACAAACTATCCAAAATGAAGAGTTAAGAAAACAAATTCTCCATAATAATGAGACCCTTAGGCAGTTGTACAATGCGATTGACTCCCTCGCGACTCACTACATGGCATTGGAGACTAAAATCTCCCTGCTTGCACAAAATCCTCTAGGACCCTTCTCTGAGGAGCGTGTGGATATTGTAACAACCAGTAGTGAAAAACAAATCGAAAATCCTAAGAAGAGTTATAATGAGGTTGAATAGAGTAGTTCTGGTGAGAAAAGAATAGAGAATGAGAAAAATACACCGACACCATCCGAAAGGGAGGATGTAGAAGAAGTATAGAAGAAATCATCTATTGTTTTTCCTCCTCCCTACGCCCCACCGATTCTTTTCCCACAAAGCTTTATGGAAGCCAGCATAGATTCCCATTCCAAAACGTATATGGAGGTATTGAAAAATATCCACCCTAATGCACCTTTTCACGAGGTCCTGCATAAAAAGAGAAAATTTGAGGACCATGAAACTAGGGAAATCAATAGTTTTAAGAGGGGAAGGTTAACCTCTGAGGTGGTGGATGAAATAACTAAACCAAAACTTGAAAAGTTGATACTCAAGATAGATCTAAAACCATCACCACAAGTACAAAAGAATGAACAACCTCACATAAGAAAGAAAATAAAAGGTGAGGGATATGTGAGATGGATTGATAAGTGGCCATGGAAACCAAAGATTATTAAAATTCGACCGAGGAATCATTCTTGAGAGAACCACCATGAGTGCTTTCACTTGTGACCCATCAAGCTATCAAAGTTAAACAAAGCGCTGCGTGGGAGGAAACCCACGGGTTTTTAATTTAATGTTTTCCTTCTACTGTGTGAATTTACAGAAAATAAAGAGATGGGTCTTTTGTCACGTCTCCGCTACTTCTAGGAAAAAAATCTCTAGATGACAAACTTGGAAATGAGCCAGGTGCCCACGGATATTCCTGCGAATTTCGTTGTTGGTGGTGACACCGATGATGAGTATGATAAAGAGAGAGCATGTCTCAATCGTACTTCCTCCAAAAACGAACAACATGATAGATGTTTCAGAAATGTGAAGTTTCAACAAATGAAGTTATCTCAAAACGTCTGTCACCGAAGCAGAAGTGGCCAGTGAAGTCATGAATAACAAGAGCAGGATCAAGGAGGATTTGGCATGCAGTAGCATTCACACAGGTTCCATATTTCCTTTTTCACCTTTTATCAAAACATTGAGGATAATATTTGGTTTAAGTGTGGGGGAGGAACTTTATCGCTTTCTGTTTATCGCTTTTTTTTAGTTTGATTTATTTGTTTTCTAGTTTATTTCATGTTTTTAGGATTTTATTTTGTTTCAGTATTTGGTCGAGTCTTTGCATATGTTGTCGAGTCTGTATGTCTGTTTTCAATTGTTATTGAATTTCCCCGATTTTTTGAAAAAATTTAACCTCTACCAAAAATTTTCTTTTTGATGCATGGCACACATACTGTAAAAGTATATAGGTTATCACACTTTAGGTTGTGTTAGAGAGACTTGGGAAATTTTCAATAAAATCAATACAGTTATGACACCCAAAACCCCCTCATTATGTGGTATCAATTTGGGTATCCATTATGCCAAGACCCTAGGCTCAAGTTTTCAAAGTAGCTCTTAAGTAGTTTATATTAGCAGTCAACACCATCTTAAACATAAACTACGTAGGGAGTCGATGAATATAAGTGAATGATCTCATTTATAATAAATAAAAAAATTAATTGAAAAGTAACCTTCTAAGTTATGTAACCCTCACCCGGTCATTTAGCCCAAGGATTGTTAAGTCTGTAAGGATTTAATAATAAACACCCATTGAAAGTTGGTCCAGAGGTCACTGGTACTACACTTGGTAGGGCGGGCTACAGTCTGATCCCCCGCAGCCGCAGTTGGGAAAAATGGGACTGTGTCGCTTAAATACCAAAACCCACGTGCAAAAGAAAAGAAAATAATCAAAGTCGCTAAATAATTTCCCTATTATGTGTGTGTATAGATAACGAGCTTATTGTGATTGAGCTTGAACAAAAAGAGTGATAGAAAAGCGAGAGAGATATAGGTTGAGTTATAATGGCATGATTCGAATATGTTTGCATAAATAAGGAATCTTTGAACATTGTGTCTTTACGGTGTCTTTGATATTGAATATTTAGTACCTATCAATCTGACATTAGCCTAGCAACCACGTATGATTAGGAGTTGTGTCGTGCCCTTGTTTCAAATCACGCTTAATCATTTATTTTACTGTGTTGGTTGATTGCTTGAGGACAAACAATAGTTCAAGTGTGGGAGAATTTGATAACACGAAACTATATCGTATATTTGACTTGACTAGTATGGATTTTAGTTTCGTTTTCTTTTATTTATGTCTTGTTATGCAGATATTATTGCCCTATTTCAGGCACCTCAAGTAAACTTGGTCATAAAGGAGATTTGAATAAAAAGGAAAATAAATCAAGTAAAAAAATAAAGAAAATACAAGAAAGGTCGAACCAAAGACCCATTAGCAAGGACCAAAGCCCAAGGTGGCGCCCACCACCACTAAGTGTGGCGCCTGCCATGCACAAAGGGTATGGCGTCCACCACCTGTGTTTGTGGCACCTGCCACGTCAAGACAACAAGGAGTGGAGCTTGCCACCCTCATGTGGCACCTGCCACGAAGCCACTTTCTCATGCATTCTCTCCACGACTCCATCTTTCTCGTTTAACCCAATCATCCTAAATTCACGCCAACCATCAGATTTTAAAGGGGATAATTTAAGTATAAATTGGAGGTTTCGTCTACGGTGTTGAGGTCATCATTTTCCAGCCAGAGTATTGTATTGTTCTTAGGATTTTAAGAAGAGAATTTACATGTAAAAGTGATAGCTCTTTCGGTGCGCAATAGTTATCACAACTTTAGTTATAGGTGTTTTTTATTTCTAATTCAGTACTTGGAAGATCAAGTGTGCCGGTATAATCTTTCAGTTTCCAGTTATTGTACGCGAAGATATTTTCAGAGTTATTTCAGTTTTCATTTTATTTCCAGGTTTCATTTTAATTGCTTATTTTAACTGTTTATGATTTCTTTCCGTATCTGTTTCAATTTAGAATAAGTTAATCATTGTTTTTAGAAATATATTTTGTTTCATATTTAATAATCGTAACAACACGTTTATGTTAGAAATTATGTTCGGCTAAATCATTTGATGCCGATATGTAAAAGCAGTCGTTCGGAAGAGATTCAATAATAATTGGTATTAATTTTTATAAACTATTTTTTCTGGTTTTAGTTTCTAATTCTACAATTAAAATGGTTTTTATAACGAGAGTAAAAAGTCAATAAAGGTTACGGTCAATAGAGCGATAGTTTGAGATTTTAACCGGGGTAGTAGAAACTAGGCATTAATCCTAAACACAGCGAGAGTACTTTAGGATTAATTAGAACCTGTTGATTTCCAAAAATTACTTTTAATTCAAATGAGTGAATGACAGCAAATCATTCTGGTTTAAGAGTATAGTCAGCGTCAATAGCACGACAGTGTGAGATAAAGTCTTTTAAATCAATATTTTCTATTGAAAAGTATTTAGACAATTAGTTTACGCCAACGTCTTATTGAATCTACGAAGTATGATGAGTTACATACCGGTGTCCCGTTATTGATTATATCTATTAAAGTTTCAGTTTTAGTTTTAATTTGTTTCCTGTTTTCTCTTGAACCCAAGAAAAATTCTTTAGCCTTAGATTTACACAGTAACATTAGATAACGATAAGTTTGATTTTTGGTCCTTTGGATTTGATAATCTTTAAAATTATGTGATACGATTGTGCACTTGCAGTCAGTAAACCCGATTGACTCATAAAATTGGGATCAAAAGTCATGTTCCAACTGATGTAAAAACTTATTTCGTAGTAGTGTATGTTACTATTTTATGTTTTTTTATTTCACTTTTTAATCTGATTTTTATATATTAAATAGGAAGTTGTTGTTCAACTATGATGCGTTTTATTGTTATTTGATCATGTATGAATCATTAAACACAAAATTATATATATATATATATATATATATATATATATTATATATATATATATAATATATATATATAATATATATAATATATATAATTATATTATATATATATATATATATATATATATATATATATTATATATATATATATTATATATATATATATATATATATATATTCAATAAAAATGTTGTAAAAATTGAATGAGCCTAATCAACTTAAATCACATTAATTTGATTCAATTGTATTTCTAATATTTGATTGAACAAAAACAAAACATACTTTTTTTCTTAAAGTTCAAATGACTTTTAACATCAAAATCGTTAAAATTGCATGACAAATACCTCTAAATGGAACCATGCATAACTGCTACAAATTCCGTATTTAATTTTGGAAGACTAATTGTTTTTCATTAATATTATTTCATGTGTATGTTGTGTTATGTGAAATGTTCATTTGGAAAAAAAAATCCTATATCAAATAGAGAGAATGTTTTAAAAACGAAATCAAATGAGAGAAGCCGTGGTCAAAGTCATGCTAATTTGTTTATGAGCTTATTTTTACTGAAGGATAATATAATCACCGTATCTCATCCAAATCCAAGATGGTTGAAGCTTACATTTTATTATATTATTATGCTGATTCTTGAATCTTGTTCTTATCTATCGATACATTTTTCATTTATATTTTTTTCTATTACAAAAAGTTGACAAAAACTATAATACATACCTACTCCTTTTAAATATGTAACATGTTATTTAATATAGTACCAAATTATGGTATTCATAAATTATCTATTTGTCTCCGTAGTATGTTTTTGAAAATTTTCAATTCTGTTTTGAGGTTAGTTAAATAAATAGGATTAATATGTTTAAAGTTTTTATAAAATTAAATATTTTTATTTTTTGTTTTTTTAAAATATTTTGTAAGTTAAGAATTTTAACTTTTGATCTATTTTATTAAAACTATTGACTGTTGTTAGTTTAGTCGTTAAATAATAATATATAGTTAAAAATCGTCACTAATTCACTATTAAGTTATAAAACGCGTCGTTAAGTTGTAGGAGAGACTAAAAATTAAAATTTCTAAGGGACGATTCTTTATCGAAATTTTTAGAGTA